>CM059579.1:20686121-23544840 GCA_030386875.1 Morinoia aosen
CCTCTGTTGGGCGCTTTTTAAGGGCGACCTTTGCAAAGCGACAGCGCGGCTCTCATGCTCGAGGCGACCGGAGTCCCTGAGCTCATCTCTATTTTACGACTCTCGTTCAGCGTTGTGTTTCGCCGAGGTTTTATTGACGGTTGTTGCCTTGACACGCATGAGGAATGACACAGAAAGTCCCCTCATGAATTCTTATGGTATTCAAGCGTGAGCTGCTTTACGAGCCACCTCTTGAATTAGACCCGCATAAAACCATCTCCTGTGCCAGAATACACGATTTTGTCTCCCGGATGCAACTCTAAAGAGCATAATAAACCATCGAAGACGGTACTTTTGAATACTTGAACGTGAAACGCTACCATGTGCGCATTTGTCTTTGTCCTAAACTTATAAAGAAAATTATAAAATGTCTGCGAAGGTTGCCATGATTACTTGAACGGAGAAGAATCTCACAAATTGCCTGTGAACGAAACCTTTTGCAAGGAGATATATGGAACGTTTCTTCGCCCTTGTACTTGAAATATTGTATACTCGAAATATACCGCTTCTGTGTTCGTAAGTTTATGCTTTCATATCCACTACTTTTTCGTTGTTTTTGATGTGTGAGCATAAAATAATTCTGATGCTCTCGTTAGTAAGCACGCTGACAACTCCGTGTGATGACTGGGTCACTATGAGCATGTTCTGGAGGACGCGTTGCGTGCTCAGCGCGGAGTGGTCATGTCGCAGGAACTCGTTATGTTCCTAAATCTACGTAGTGTTAACCGGAACTGTTGTGCCAGGGTCAAAGACTTAGCGAGATTATAGCGCATAATTCAGCCCTACATCACTTTGACGTCATTTGTAAATGAAATACCATTTCGTCAGCTTGCTGCCGGTTAATTTATAGCACGTCGTTTAACAATTTACAGTTGAAGTTTAAAGCATTTTCGAACAGATCGAATATGATTGATGTGCGGTGTCTTTTCAGACGTTGTCTTACTGTTATCAAGGATGCTCCCGTCTGGAGCAGAAGCGATGGTAACAAACGCAATTTTAACATTATTTACAATCTACAATAAACTTAACTAAAAACAGTTACATTATTGAGCCCTATACTTAAAGTTTCAACATATATGTAAACCAATTTCCAGTTCAAATGAACTTGCCGGTTTTTTTTTTCTTTTGAAGCAAATATACTGTGTTCGTTTTAAAATGTTGTCAGGAATTATGATCACTGAATCGTTCTATTTTTTAACGTTTGCCGCGTTTCCATGAAGCTCCCGGAATTTATGAAATAAGCCTAACTCTGATCGCTGGCCTCCTTTGGACCGGAGAAAGTATTATGAGATGTCAGCATCATGACGAAACTTTCTTTACTTTGGTTGGTTGGAGGCAACCAGAGAGCCTCGTGTCAATATTTCCCGAATCGGAAACGCGAATCGAGCGCCAGTCTCAGTTACAGATGGTCGGTCTCTCTGCCGGCCTCGGGGGCGCTCGTGTATCTTGGATTAAATGATAAAATGTCGAATCCTGTCTCTAATTCTGTGCCTGGGTCTCGGAGTGATTGATAAACTATAGTGTCTTGTTTATAAATCTCTGTGTTTCCTGTACTGAGTGATAAAGCTTAAAGTTTTGCTCCTAATTGTTGAGTGTATTCTGGAGTTGATGATAAGGAATTTCATTTGTAATCTCTTGTTCATCTTGGATCGTTGAATAAAATATTAATTTGATTTCGAATTTCGTCCGTGCCATGGATTCAGTAGTATTAAATCGTCTTATTTCTAATTCGGCGCGTGTCTTGCATTGAATGATGAATATAAATTTATGTTTATTAATTCGCGTGTGAGTTGGATTGAATGGGTAATATGAAGTCATATTTATAAATGTGTCTTGAATGATAATAAAATATCTTGCTTCTATTCCTGTGATTGTGATTACATGAATTAAATAATTGATTTATTATAGAACACCATAGTAGAGCGAGAATAAGCTTCATGAAATATTTCCTTAATTTATTTCGCGGAAGAAGGATGACTGGTGAAAAAAGTTATCCTCGATATGAATGCCTTCCATATTTTGCCAACCTCGTCGATTTTGGCGGTCATACCGCTCTGGAAGAGACAGCTATTGTATCTATGGGAATTGTTACTCTCAGGAGACAGATGTGAGGTCCCGAGTTGGGAGTGAGGAAAGTTTTCATTTTGTTGAAATAAAATGTTTTTTGTGTTCGTTACCATCGTTTTTTCGGTTCACTAGTGTCCTGTTTTTCAGTACTTACTTTTTTCTTCAACTTTTATCCTGCTTCTTAACATTCCTTCATAGTACTATTTCTATGCGCAGGAGATCTTGTGCGGGAACACATTTTGTGCATAGATTCCCCATTCCCTTTAACTTTAAACTAAACCATGCGTTCAGCCTTTCTCTCTTTGGATGACTTCTTTTGTAGTAAGGGAAGGCTTAAACTAACTTATAGATCTTGGTGGTGTTACCTCTGATTAGTTGACTGCTTGTGTTGAAGCTGGTCAGAAGTGTACAGCCGGGTGGAACTCGTATTACAACACCACAGGTGGAGCATGAAATGTTTCCATGTTTTGATAGTGTTTGGACACACTTTGTAATGCTCGCAATATCCTAATTTTTCTTGGCCGTTTTTGCACTGCACACTACGATTTTCTCCCCGAACTGGGACTCGGAATCCGGACGTGAGTCAATTTAGCAGTTTTGAATTATATTTGAGATCACAATTGACATTCATGTTTTCTTATTTCATTCTTCTCTTGATCGTGCCACAAAATCTCAACTACCTTCCAATGAGAATAGTTAACACGAGATGCACAATTTTCAGAGCTTGTGGTATCGACATGAGCTCAGGCTCCAGCATTATTTCTTTTGTACTCTCTTTTACACGTGCACGTATTCATTGAATGTCATTAATATGTATTTTTTCGTGAATTGTTACGAAAAACAAGCGCTGAGCATCACAGACCCTGGAGCCCGCTGGGCGCAGCTATTAAATTAGCTCTGAGCTCTGCCCCCCTCTCTCGTCATCACAAAAGCGGAGGAAATTCGAGAATGGCGGAGACTAAAAGATTCAGTTACTCTACTCTCCGTATTAATTACATTATTGCGCAGCAAAAATATGCCATTTTACTTGGTCCACCTTTACCCAAACGAGAAGCCAATCTACGAGGTATTGATTTGCTTCTTCGTCCGCCCTGTAAATTGAGAGGTTCTGAAATTTCACTGATTATTCCTTGTTGACTTAAGGTTGGCGACTTTTGCCTGAAAAATAAAAAAGGTTTTTGTTGACGAAATTACTTATAGTTGTGTAAATAAATAATTCTCGAAACCAGTTTTTTTTAATTTTGTTTAAGTTAATGTTTGAACCTCTGAGGAGACATGAGATATGCAATAGGCTTCAGATAGTAAGGTGCGTCTATCCTACACTACGGGGACTAGTGCTCCCGCGGGAGATACATGCACTTAGATTACTTAAGGATTAGATAGGACTTTGGAACTTATAGTTTTTACGACCACTTTGTTCCTTCCAGTTTTCATTCCTTCTTCTCTATCTCATCTTGTTATCTCTTTCCTTCCTCTGCCTTCATAACTTGCTGTTTCTATATGCAGGGTATCCTGTGAGGGAACACACCTCGTGCACAGATAGCTGTGCGATACAATCCATACCAAACGGTCCTTTCTTTCCCTCTTCTAAGATTACCTTTGTTGAAGCTTGATTATACTTCTATAAGTTAGTTTCAATCAAATTTGCATAAGTTAGTTTAAGTTTCCCTCTGTTGTGGCATCAGAGTCTCATACTTGCTATAAAATAACTAAATCATGCTTGATGTTTGGATACTAGTACTAACGATTTTAAACACATATTTATATCTTAAAAATTATAGCATGGTGCTAGAACTTAAAATTAGAATGAATAATGAACCACTAATAGTATTTTAGTCATTATTTTTTAACTGAAGAACTGTTCACACTCGGAGAGAATAGCCGATTTAATTTTAATAGCATGCAAGCTCACCAGCAAATTCAAATTAATCGAAGGACTTAAGAACTGTGCCCACCAACACAAAAACGTCAACTTCCTTGTAATCCTGCGCATCAAGCCGGGCGAACAATAACATGTTTTTTCCCAGAAAACAAACGTTCATCTAAGACGAGATTGTCTGATGAGTTGACTGTAGAGCTGTGTTTCATTCTACCTTCTTGCGCTCTCTTCAAGTTTTGTACTCAAAATCGTGCCCTAAATTTTAGATTGCTTTTATTAGAACATAAGTTTACATCTATTTTTATTTAGATAGGAGTTGAAATTTTACGCTCAAAAGTTACTTCTAAAAGGCATCTTATTTTTTCGCTGTCTATGCACGACCTTTAAAGTATCACGTACGATATAAAGCCTTGCTTTATATCCTCAGTGGTGTATTTATTATGCTTGAAAGTTTTATTAATACATGGGAAATTTTTAAACTAGTTACGAAACGTAGAGGAACCTAGAGCTGGTATAGGTGCATACACAACCTTCACACTACAGCCTGTTCATGTTATGAATAAAATAATTCAACCAAATTGGGTGGATATTGCTCATAAAGATTTACGCCTAATTTAACATAGATTTTATTGCTTTAACTTTGCGGAAACAATTACTGAAATAAATATTTAAATTATGTTAACGTAACTACAAATTATAGCGTAGTTTTGCCAGTTCAGGTCTATACTTTTAATATACTCCTTACCTTTAAATTACGCAATGACCAAAATTTGATGTCTGTGAATGCCCAAAATTGAACCAAATCGCAATTTACAGATTAAGGATAAATTTTGTATACGCCCACAGTTGTAGCCTATTGTTTAGCTAATACTGTTTACATCGTGCATGATAATCGTTTCACCAGTGTTAACTTTCATAGTAATTATTCATCGACCCAAAGATATGTTCCTACCACCAATACACTCGGTTTCAGCTCTTAGCAATGGCTAGTATAGCTAACTGGCGTGCTGTTTTTTTTTTTTTCGTAAATCGTCATTAATTCTGGACGTCGAATTCGAATCCCGAAGTGTGGACCCGTTCAAAATGAGTCCGGTGATCAGAATACTGACATGGCTCTTTACTTCATCACAACACGACTAGACTCGATAGAGCTCTGTTGTGTGCGATATTCGTTGTTTTAAAGTCCAAGAATTTTTTTCAGGTTATCGAGATCAACGCAACATGAAAAAAATATCTAAAAACTACGGATAAAAATCACACTTTTATCCGAAATGTTCCAATGGCAATTCTAGGACTTACGTTATGTCAAGAACAAACAACCACCTAATGAGGTAGAAGTGTCGTGAAATCTCAGTACTCACGAGTATAGCGTACAAATCTCCTTGCGGTGGCGATATATCGAGGCTTTAGCACGGTAAAGGTGCGTTATTGGATTTAAAGAGGAACTTGTAGACAGCATCGCTTGATGTGACGGAGTGATGAACGAGCGAGCAGATCGGGCCGAGCAATTTTGACCCACTTTTGGGCTGCGCGCCAATTAAGGACAACTGTCCAATGAATCCAGACAACTTGATCCTGGCAAACAATTTATTTCAATACAGTTCCGCAAGTCCATCGTGCCGTAGGGTATTATATGTAATAAAAAAAACGCGGCAACGCCCCTTTGAACGTGGTGTTTCACTTATCTTTAAACAAACTTATCACATCACACAATTTTTCTTGGTACAATTTTAAACTCGCAAGAACACAGTTCATTCTGGGAGTAAGATGAAATAAAATTAAGCCCAATCCGTAGAATGATCTATCGAACACATGAGTCTGTACCAAATGACGTAAGTTTCATTGGGTGGCCTTTATGAGGACGTATGAGGTCTGTTTGACGTCCTCCGTCAATCTAAAGTTCATTTGTAAAACTCGTTGTAATTCGTTGGGACTCCATTGCAGGTCTCATTTGCACCACGCAATGTGCGTTGCGTCTGTCCGACTTCACAGAGCCATCGAAAATTTCCACGGAAGAAAAGGTCATTTGTAGGTTTGATGACGGATCCATAAAATGGAATTAAGTGGCGCAACTTTAATGAAACGATGATTGGAAATTGCTTCTTCCTTTTGAATGGAAACGAAAACTTTCGTTGAAAGTTCGGCGAGTGTACGAGACACGAAGAATGTGTAGAGAGTAACACGGAATTCGGAGCTATCATTGTGATGGGCGAATGAATTGCCGGACGATTGTTTAAGTTGAGCTTCCAAAGAAACGTGTCCCTTTGTTCGAAGTCATTACAGTTCTAAGGGAATTGTATGGCTTCTGGCGATGCTCTCTTGCATGAAAGATTCATTGCTCAAATTAAGGAACTTGTGCTCGATCTATCGCACTGCAGTGAAAAGTGCTCACGTATTATTTGCAATGATGTAGAAAAATAAGAACTCAAATAATTCCAGACTTTTGGAAGTTCAGCCATCGTATTCAATTAATGGGGGTAGGTAAGTTTGTGTATAGGTGGAACTCGGTTATTTTACATCATAGTCGATAAAAAAAAATTATGTTCATAGACTATATTTTACTTCATTTCTTCTTGTCCTAAATTAAGATTTGCCCATGCATTCATACAGCGGTTGGGGTTTGTTATATTTAACATTGATACATTTAATCATTGTTTAATTTGTCACATTCATATATTTTGTACTTGAAGCTTCCAGTAAATGCCTGCAACAACAAATATTGACGCAAAATGGAGCCAATTTTCTATTATTTCGCTATATATACTTCCATTCTAACTCTATGGAGAATCAAGCCTGTACTGAACGCGTTATCCCTGAGGGCCGTGAGAGGCTGTGTGCCGAAGTAACCACAAAGTGCTCCGGCTCGTAGCTAACGAAACGCTTCTGCTTCCTTGGTTCTTTGTCTTTTGCTCTTCAAAAGACATTGTTACAGCCGTGTGGTATAAAATGAAACCCTCATATCATCCAACCAATTACTTCAGAAACTGGACAGACACTGATATTAATCACGCTATCATTTAATGAGCCATTAAGCCTTAAGTATATATTAAAAATCTTATTACTCTCTCCACGACCCTGGGGTCTGTTAATACTCCTCTTCATGGACATGAGAAATGCAATATGTTAAAATTAATTAGATTAGTCAGTCCCGTGTTATGGGGACTGATGGCGAAGATACTGTTAGATTATCTCAGCTTAGACAAGCCTTCGTGACTACTTCTATCTTTCGTGCCCACTGTGCGTCATACTGTTTTCATGTCTTCTTTTCTATCTCTTCTTTGTCTTTCCTTCCTCTACCTTCCTAACTTGGTGCTTCCGTGTCTAGGGAATCATGTGCGCGAACATACTTTGTGCATAGATTCCCTGTTTTCTACAGTACATACTGAATGGTCCCTCCTCTTCGCTCTCTTTCGAGATTGCCTTTGTTGTGGCCAGGAAAATCGAACTAACATTATAATTACTTTCATGGCTCACTGATCTGACAGCAACATACTCAACAAAAATGTGTCGCAAGTGAAGACCTAACTTACATGTGTCAAAGAAGTATTTAATGGTATATTTTTCACATTTTTCTTTTTTTTTCTATGAGTATTGAATAGCAGATTTTTCGCTTCTTCATGTTTTTTCTTGGTTGGTATTCGTATGAGACCAAGTCATTGTTACACACTTTCCTTCGATGTCATTCCATTGGATTCGTTTCAGATTAAATAGGAAAACAAAATAAATAAAAACAATTGTGGTATAAATTTTTAGCTTTTTTGTAGCCTCTCGGCTCTAAAGGATGAAAACTGAGTTGATAATAGCAGCTAACTTTTCTCATTAATTTGAAAAAATCCTAGCGATGAAATTTCTACGTTAATTATTCAAAGAGGATTATTTTTAACTTAAACTTCACTCTCGAAAATTCATATGAGAATGAAATCGGGCTTTTATTTCATAAATTTAAAATTGTAATTTTCCGACCAAGTATTCAGGCGCAGAATTTAGCACCCAGAGGATGCATGCCAAACTTTAATAGCAGCACAGGAAACAGATATCTCTTCTTCATTAAAAAACACGAACACGAGGCGCTCTGGACAAAGTCTTAAGGATATTCACAGTACTCGAACGAGTAGAACAGGATGCTCGTGCAATGCCCATGGCCTACAACGAAGACCAGAATCCTGGTCGCGTTGAATAAATGATCCCCAAACTTCCAGAGGGTGCCAAATAATGAATTAAGTTGAAAAAACCATCCTCGATGTGTCCTTAATGGCTAGAGTCTTTCAAGAGCTTAATTTAAAAAACCTAAATTTAAATTCATTCATTATTATATCAAAATTTATAAATAAATTTCAATAAATATCAAATTTAGATCAGATCAGTCTACACCTGCTCGTAATCTTATATGCTTACAGAGCTCACTTTGTTGTTCTGACCCATAAAAACTCTTTAGTTAAATAAATACGAAGGGGAAGACAACCCGAACACCGTAAGAGGTAACCTCAGAGCAAAATACTGGAAACGAGTACACCTTTAAAACAAGATTGTGAAGATAAACAATTGCTTCGCTCAAACTAGCTGACTTAGTAAGTTCAAAGTATTATGGTTTAGCTAACCACATGAAGATTTCTATTTTTCAGGGTACGGTAGAACGGTAGCATTTCTTTCCTTGATTCTTTAATTACAAAAGGGAGTAATCATTTTTGTAGATCAGTTTTTCGCAAATGCAGTTTCACCGGTCTTGGTTCTGGCTTTCTTAGTTTTTGGACTTCTCGATGTAAAATGAACAGTATTAAAATGCTATTGTCAAGGGTCTTTGTAGTTAGTTCTAACTTTACCAATCTTCATGACAAGTTTACTTTTTTAAAAGGGTTTGCCATTCTAATGGTGTCCCAATGCGATTTTTTAAGGGAACTCTGATGAATTTTTTCAATCGAATGTATTGTCAAACTTCTACTGTTGCTACTGTAGAAAAGAAAAATTTGTTTCGTACGTCCCTTTTTTCAGTCAGTAATCGGAATAAATGAAGAAATAATTTCACGTACTTTTATCCAAATATTTAACTCACGTTAATTTTCCTTTTGTGCTTCTCAATAAATATCGAATTGGTTCCTTCTTCAACTACAAAGATAAACTTCCAAAAAGTATGCCCTCTTCTGTAATTTATCAACACAGTTGCGCAAAGCGTCCCCTCTGGGGGATACAACTATTGTATCTATGGGAATTAGCGCTCCCAGGGGAGCCATGTGAGTGCCCGAGCTAAAGGTTAGTTAGGTAGGCTTCTTTTTTGTTGTAATAAAATAGGTTTTTGTTATGTTACGGACCATCTTTTTTCGGTTCACTGCTGTCCTGTTTTTCAGCACCTACTATTTTCTTCTTCAACTTTTTTCTTGTTTCATGAACTTCTTTCCTAGCTTACTGTTTCTGTGCACCTTGTGCATAGATTCCGCGTTCCCTCAACTCCATTCTAAATGGTGCCTTCCTCTTTCCTCTCTTGGAACATCTTTGTCGTGGTTAAGGGAGGCTAAAACTTTCTTATATAATAATAATAATAATAATGCGCAAAGCATGCGTCGGAGTATGTGGGTTCTACCACTAGAGCCTTGCATTTTCGCGTTGCAGAGCATGCCGGCAGACGCTATCGCACGAACCGTCCTCTTGCTGCTCCTTCTCATTCAGCCATACGAACTCATCCTGAAAGATGTGATCTTCCCATGAAATTAGACGATTTTAACATTTTAGCCGCTGCTTCAAACCCCGTTGATCCGCGCATTATGGAATCTCTTTATATTTTAAAACTAAAGCCTTTTTTAAACGACTTACAATCTGTTTTACTTTTTCAAATATTGTAGGGATTTGATTTCGTTTTATTTAGTTCTTCTTACTTTTACGTTTTATTTTCAATATTTTCAATAGATATATACACCGTGTATATTTATTTCAGAGCATTTTGTTAAGAAAGACTTCATTAAATCGAAGCGTTCAATTTTAAAAGCAAAGCTTTTAATATAAAATGCTATGCATCAAAGCCTTATTCCTCGCTATTAATTTCTTAGATAAAATTCGTAAAAATACAAACCGATATGTGCTTCCATAAAATAACCTAATTCCTGATTTCTGGTAGTATGGATAAATACCTTCAACAATTCATTGGAAACCAAGAATACAGTTCACAGTCCTATACGCGCGTACTTTATGAATACAATATGTTAGGTCGCTAGTAAGTCCTTCCACCCGCAATTCTGTACAAAGCTTTCAGGTGAGAATTCTGTCGTAAACTCTACGGTATTTAAGCCAAACATTTTACTTACTTTTCGGAAGCTCCTTCAACTTTTACTGTTTGCTCCCTTGCTCCAGCCGAGAGATTTTTGTGACAGCCTTGAAAGGTGAACGCTCGACGTCCCTGAAACTGTAATAGCGTTTCTGGACTGACAAAGATTGGATGGATTCTGATCTTATGAAATTCTTGCATGTGAAAGCTTTCTGTTAGCCGGGCTTACCTGCACGTTAGATAGAAGCTGGAGCTCCTCATGTATTCCGAAATTCTTTCACGTGTATGTGCGGACTCTTAACAATTTGACCGTTCATTTTATGATTCATAAGCCCCATTGTGCTCGGTTCCAAAAAAAAATCCTATTCAGAGTAGAATGATTGATCAGCATGCCTTTGGGCGATGGGGATCGTCTTAATTACCAATAATTTCCATTGCATTAATTCCTAAAGTCAGGACATAAAAGAGTTCTGCTATTCAGAGCACTTTTAGGCCACGGTTCGAATTTTAATGGCATTCCTGTAAAGGCTGTCATGGTGTGCGAGATCGTTCTGTTTAAGAATTCATCAGCTACGCTGCGCTTAATGGTTACTACCGCACACGATGCCAAAAACAGACTTTTATTCCAGGAAGTATTCACGGTGAATATTAACTTCTCTCACGCCTAGAACTGCAATGATCTTCCGAAGCTTATGAGCTAATCAAGGCATTTTATCTTGAATAGGGTAAATTTCTGTACACAGGAATGGTAAAGAGTTAGTTTTTTACTACGCGACATGCGGCAGTCGTAAAGATTCTTCCCATCAAACAAACTCTGTTCGAACAATGACGTTTTAATTACCCCCCTAGTGAACACCACCTGCCTCACCACCTGCCTCACCACCTGCCTCACCACCTGCCTCACCACCTGCCTCACCACCTGCCTCACCACCTGCCTCACCACCTGCCTCACCACCTGCCTCACCACCTGCCTCACCACCTGCCTCACCACCTGCCTCACCACCTGCCTCACCACCTGCCTCACCCCCTGCCTCACCCCCTGCCTCACCCCCTGCCTCACCCCCTGCCTCACCCCCTGCCTCACCCCCTGCCTCACCACCTGCCTCACCACCTGCCTCACCACCTGCCTCACCACCTGCCTCACCACCTGCCTCACCACCTGCCTCACCACCTGCCTCACCACCTGCCTCACCCCCTGCCTCACCCCCTGCCTCACCCCCTGCCTCACCCCCTGCCTCACCCCCTGCCTCACCCCCTGCCTCACCCCCTGCCTCACCCCCTGCCTCACCCCCTGCCTCACCCCCTGCCTCACCACCTGCCTCACCACCTGCCTCACCACCTGCCTCACCACCTGCCTCACCACCTGCCTCACCACCTGCCTCACCACCTGCCTCACCACCTGCCTCACCACCTGCCTCACCACCTGCCTCACCACCTGCCTCACCACCTGCCTCACCACCTGCCTCACCACCTGCCTCACCACCTGCCTCACCACCTGCCTCACCACCTGCCTCACCACCTGCCTCACCACCTGCCTCACCCCCTGCCTCACCACCTGCCTCACCACCTGCCTCACCACCTGCCTCACCACCTGCCTCACCACCTGCCTCACCACCTGCCTCACCACCTGCCTCACCACCTGCCTCACCACCTGCCTCACCACCTGCCTCACCACCTGCCTCACCACCTGCCTCACCACCTGCCTCACCACCTGCCTCACCACCTGCCTCACCACCTGCCTCACCACCTGCCTCACCACCTGCCTCACCACCTGCCTCACCACCTGCCTCACCACCTGCCTCACCACCTGCCTCACCACCTGCCTCACCACCTGCCTCACCACCTGCCTCACCACCTGCCTCACCACCTGCCTCACCACCTGCCTCACCACCTGCCTCACCCCCTGCCTCACCCCCTGCCTCACCCCCTGCCTCACCCCCTGCCTCACCCCCTGCCTCACCCCCTGCCTCACCCCCTGCCTCACCCCCTGCCTCACCCCCTGCCTCACCCCCTGCCTCACCCCCTGCCTCACCCCCTGCCTCACCCCCTGCCTCACCCCCTGCCTCACCCCCTGCCTCACCCCCTGCCTCACCCCCTGCCTCACCACCTGCCTCACCACCTGCCTCACCACCTGCCTCACCACCTGCCTCACCACCTGCCTCACCACCTGCCTCACCACCTGCCTCACCACCTGCCTCACCACCTGCCTCACCACCTGCCTCACCACCTGCCTCACCACCTGCCTCACCACCTGCCTCACCACCTGCCTCACCACCTGCCTCACCACCTGCCTCACCACCTGCCTCACCACCTGCCTCACCACCTGCCTCACCACACAGCCCAACCAACACCTGCCTGCCACTCCTCACCTCGCAGCGACCGCGGCGTGCTCGGGACAAACTAAGGCAATTAGAGCGGCTATTTACAGACAGCCAGGCTCTTCGCCAGCGCCGCACATTCTTCCCCAATAAAAGCTACCCTCGCTCGCAATAAATCAATGTGTGATTGGCTTTCCCTTCCCCCGGATTGCAGGAACTTGCGTATTGTGGCCAACACCAAAGAACAATTTGCATCCATAATACCCGTCTTGTTAAGGCACAAAGTGCCGGTGTGCGGCACACCTGGGCATCTCCTCATCGATACTCGCCCCTGATTAGCTATCAATGCAGCGCTCGACTATTCACGCCAGTAGCTTTCAGCCGCTTGCCATTTCAGCGGCAAAATCGAAAGAAACTGCAACTACAGGAAGGAAATATTCTGATCCGATTGGCAAGTCGTGCTTTGTCGACGGGAGTGTTTCTTCTTCGTTTGAGGTAATGATGCTTTCATGTTTGAAACAGTGATGCTATCTCATGTATTTTCGGTCATTGAATGGTGGTATATTGTGTGTATTTGAGTAAGATTGTTTAAGCTTGCATATACGTCGCCTAATTGTATGGATACATCTGTCCTGAATGGCAACGTAATGAATGCATCTATTTGAAAATAAACCTTCTTTCTGAATGTTAAATACGAGTGTAGTGTTACAAGTACTAAGGAGTTCTTCGATGATAAATGAATATTGTTAGATTCTCTGTATATTTAGTTTCTTGCTCTTCTTGAAATCTTTAGATTTTCAAAAAAGGAAGAAAATGATTTAAATCAAGCGATAACTGTTCCATACTAGCGTATCTTTTGCTTGGAGTAAAGATTACAGGTGGAGATAATATACATTCATACCTACTTTTAAGT
The DNA here is from genome assembly GCA_030386875.1 of Morinoia aosen. Taxonomy (NCBI): domain Eukaryota; kingdom Metazoa; phylum Arthropoda; class Malacostraca; order Amphipoda; family Talitridae; genus Morinoia; species Morinoia aosen. The sequence continues at coordinate 20,699,591 of CM059579.1, forward strand.
ATGTATTGTTGACGTGTAGCCGTAAATGTTTCTCTTAGACGCACAATGCAATGCATATGAAGGTGAATCAATAAACACGGTCTTTCTTCTTCCGACACAAAAGAATCGCTTAAGTGTTAAATAAATAAAATTGCTGTAAATAAATTGTTTAAGTCATCTCGCCTCACGTGTGAGCGGTAGCGTCACACTAAACAGCCCCTGCCCTCCTGTTACTCACTATTTTTTCTTTTCACTCATAGCAGTTCAGTCCCTCATTTTCCATGCTCTCTGCATTGCATTATCTGAATTTGTTTTACTCTTTCTTTATTCCGCTTCTTGCTTTTGCTCCGAGCACTTTCTATACTCCCATATCTTATCTCCTCAGTCTAACTGCTGGTAATTTTCTTACCATCTTTATCTTACGCTCTGCCTTAAATTTATTTTCTCCGTGTATTATTCAAAGTGCACTTTACGGCCAATATTTTCAAGCTTTCATTTTACTTTACTGGCTCCCGCATACATCTGTACCAGCAAATGTACGGCAGTCGTGAGAATACGCTCCTAACACTAACTTATTCGCCCATATTTTTGAAAGGAGTTCCAGTAAATTGCAGCTCAGCCAGCACGCCGAGTGATTATCAACAAATGAGAAAAGTTTCTGTTCATGGACGCATTGTTGTGACGTCGACATCGCCACCCAGCAGTCTGAGGCCCCTTGATGCTGTGGTGATGTGCCACCCAGCAGTCTGGGGCCCCTTGATGCTGTGGTGATGTGCCACCCAGCAGTCTGAGGCCCCTTGATGCTGTGGTGATGTGCCACCCAGCACAGACTGGGACCCCCTGATGCTGTGGTGATGTGCCCCCCAGCACAGACTGGGACCCACTGATGCTGTGGTGATGTGCCACCCAGCACAGACTGGGACCCACTGATGCTGTGGTGATGTGCCACCCAGCACAGACTGGGACCCACTGATGCTGTGGTGATGTGCCCCCCAGCACAGACTGGGACCCACTGATGCTGTGGTGATGTGCCCCCCAGCACAGACTGGGACCCACTGATGCTGTGGTGATGTGCCACCCTGCACAGACTGGGACCCCCTGATGCTGTGGTGATGTGCCACCCAGCACAGACTGGGACCCCCTGATGCTATGGTGATGTGCCACCCTGCACAGACTGGGACCCCCTGATGCTGTGGTGATGTGCCACCCAGCACAGACTGGGACCCCCTGATGCTGCGGTGATGTACCACCCAGCGCAGACTGGGGCCCCCTGATGCTGTGGTGATGTGCCACCCAGCGCAGACTGGGACCCCCTGATGCTGTGGTGATGTGCCACCCAGCACAGACTGGGACCCCCTGATGCTGCGGTGATGTACCACCCAGCGCAGACTGGGGCCCCCTGATGCTGTGGTGATGTGCCACCCAGCGCAGACTGGGGCCCCCTGATGCTGTGGTGATGTACCACCCAGCGCAGACTGGGACCCCCTGATGCTGTGGTGATGTGCCACCCAGCACAGACTGGGACCCCCTGATGCTGTGGTGATGTGCCACCCAGCGCAGACTGGGACCCCCTGATGCTGTGGTGATGTGCCACCCAGCACAGACTGGGACCCCCTGATGCTGCGGTGATGTGCCACCCAGCACAGACTGGGACCCCCTGATGCTGTGGTGATGTGCCACCCAGCGCAGACTGGGACCCCCTGATGCTGCGGTGATGTGCCACCCAGCGCAGACTGGGACCCCCTGATGCTGCGGTGATGTGCCACCCAGCACAGACTGGGACCCCCTGATGCTGTGGTGATGTGCCACCCAGCGCAGACTGGGACCCCCCTGATGCTGTGGTGATGTGCCACCCAGCGCAGACTGGGACCCCCTGATGCTGTGGTGATGTGCCACCCAGCGCAGACTGGGACCCCCTGATGCTGTGGTGATGTGCCACCCAGCGCAGACTGGGACCCCCTGATGCTGTGGTGATGTGCCACCCAGCACAGACTGGGACCCCCTGATGCTGCGGTGATGTGCCACCCAGCGCAGACTGGGACCCCCTGATGCTGCGGTGATGTGCCACCCAGCACAGACTGGGACCCCCTGATGCTGTGGTGATGTACCACCCAGCACAGACTGGGACCCCCTGATGCTGCGGTGATGTGCCACCCAGCACAGACTGGGACCCCCTGATGCTGTGGTGATGTACCACCCAGCACAGACTGGGACCCCCTGATGCTATGGTGATGTGCCACCCAGCACAGACTGGGACCCCCTGATGCTGCGGTGATGTGCCACCCAGCACAGACTGGGACCCCCTGATGCTATGGTGATGTGCCACCCAGCGCAGACTGGGACCCCCTGATGCTGTGGTGATGTACCACCCAGCGCAGACTGGGACCCCCTGATGCTGCGGTGATGTGCCACCCTGCACAGACTGGGACCCCCTGATGCTGTGGTGATGTGCCACCCAGCACAGACTGGGACCCCCTGATGCTGAAATGATGTGCCACCCAGCGCAGACTGGGACCCCCTGATGCTGAAATGATGTGCCACCCAGCACAGACTGGGACCCCCTGATGCTGTGGTGATGTACCACCCAGCGCAGACTGGGACCCCCCTGATGCTGTGGTGATGTACCACCCAGCGCAGACTGGGACCCCCTGATGCTGCGGTGATGTACCACCCAACACAGACTGGGACCCCCTGATGCTATGGTGATGTACCACCCAGCGCAGACTGGGACCCCCTGATGCTGTGGTGATGTGCCACCCAGCACAGACTGGGACCCCCTGATGCTGTGGTGATGTGCCACCCAGCGCAGACTGGGACCCCCTGATGCTGAAATGATGTGCCACCCAGCACAGACTGGGACCCCCTGATGCTGTGATGATGTGCCACCCAGCACAGACTGGGACCCCCTGATGCTGTGGTGATGTGCCACCCAGCACAGACTGGGACCCCTGATGCTATGGTGATGTGCCACCCAGCGCAGACTGGGACCCCCTGATGCTGCGGTGATGTGCCACCCAGCGCAGACTGGGACCCCCTGATGCTATGGTGATGTGCCACCCAGCACAGACTGGGACCCCCTGATGCTGTGGTGATGTACCACCCAGCGCAGACTGGGACCCCCTGATGCTGTGGTGATGTGCCACCCAGCGCAGACTGGGACCCCCTGATGCTGTGGTGATGTGCCACCCAGCGCAGACTGGGACCCCCTGATGCTGTGGTGATGTGCCACCCAGCACAGACTGGGACCCCCTGATGCTGTGGTGATGTGCCACCCAGCGCAGACTGGGACCCCCTGATGCTGTGGTGATGTGCCACCCAGCGCAGACTGGGACCCCCTGATGCTGTGGTGATGTGCCACCCAGCACAGACTGGGACCCCCTGATGCTGTGGTGATGTGCCACCCAGCGCAGACTGGGACCCCCTGATGCTGTGGTGATGTGCCACCCAGCGCAGAATGGGACCCCCTGATGCTGTGGTGATGTGCCACCCAGCACAGCCTGGGACCCCCTGATGCTGTGGTGATGTGCCACCCAGCGCAGACTGGGACCCCCTGATGCTGTGGTGATGTGCCACCCAGCGCAGACTGGGACCCCCTGATGCTGTGGTGATGTGCCACCCAGCACAGACTGGGACCCCCTGATGCTGTGGTGATGTACCACCCAGCGCAGACTGGGACCCCCTGATGCTGTGGTGATGTGCCACCCAGCGCAGACTGGGACCCCCTGATGCTGTGGTGATGTACCACCCAGCGCAGACTGGGGCCCCCTGATGCTGTGGTGATGTGCCACCCTGCACAGACTGGGACCCCCTGATGCTATGGTGATGTACCACCCAGCGCAGACTGGGACCCCCTGATGCTATGGTGATGTGCCACCCAGCACAGACTGGGACCCCCTGATGCTATGGTGATGTACCACCCAGCGCAGACTGGGACCCCCTGATGCTGAAATGATGTGCCAACCAGCGCAGACTGGGACCCCCTGATGCTATGGTGATGTGCCACCCAGCGCAGACTGGGACCCCCTGATGCTGAAATGATGTGCCACCCAGCGCAGACTGGGACCCCCTGATGCTATGGTGATGTGCCACCCAGCACAGACTGGGACCCCCTGATGCTGTGGTGATGTGCCACCCAGCGCAGACTGGGACCCCCTGATGCTGAAATGATGTGCCAACCAGCGCAGACTGGGACCCCCTGATGCTATGGTGATGTGCCACCCAGCACAGACTGGGACCCCCTGATGCTGAAATGATGTGCCACCCAGCGCAGACTGGGACCCCCTGATGCTATGGTGATGTGCCACCCAGCGCAGACTGGGACCCCCTGATGCTATGGTGATGTGCCACCCAGCGCAGACTGGGACCCCCTGATGCTATGGTGATGTGCCACCCAGCACAGACTGGGACCCCCTGATGCTATGGTGATGTGCCACCCAGCACAGACTGGGACCCCCTGATGCTGCGGTGATGTGCCACCCAGCACAGACTGGGACCCCCTGATGCTGTGGTGATGTGCCACCCAGCACAGACTGGGACCCACTGATGCTGTGGTGATGTGCCACCCATCACAGACTGGGACCCCCTGATGCTGTGGTGATGTGCCACCCTGCACAGACTTGGATGTGGTGATGGTGGTTACATGCGCTATGAATTCCTTGCTATCGCATCAGACCTTGTGCTTCTCTATCACTAAATTCGCTTCAATTGCTTCATTTTAGGCGTCAGCGAAAAAAAAAGAATTTGCTGTCGGAACAGATGAGAACGATGTGATTGAGGTTTGCATATGTTTCTCAATATGAAGTAATATGAAGTAATATGCGTTTCAATATGCGTTTGAAATGAAATTGTTGGCACTTTTGTCTAAAATAAAACTGCGTCGAATTGTATGCGAAAAATCGAAAAACAAGGAAACCATATTTTTAATTTTTTAATTTTTCGGGACATTATAATCACAGCCAACTCTTAAGGTGTAACTGAAGAATTTGTTCGTGCAAAGTTTGCAGCTTGGGAGAAATTTTCAAACTCATATGAAATTTAAGCCCTCTACGTTTTTCAAAGTTCTGGCATGTATACGAGTTAAGAAACTAGAAATTTCCATGAATTTTAATGAAAACCAGTTTGTTTCGCAATGTCCCATAGGAAACCTGAGATAAAAGTTTTTTAATTATCCCCTGTCATCATCCCCCTCAATGAAAAAGCATTTACGTGGGCGTACAGCACAGAAGAAGGGTGTTCTCGCTCCCTCGCACGATGAAGAACAACTCCGTACCCGCCACACCTCAGCCCAACGGACAGCTATTATCGCCTTAGAAAGTAAGATTTCAGCGACTCCTCTCCGAGCTTGCGGGAAATGAACGGAAATTTTGCCCGAGCTGTTCTTATTCGTGCATTTCACCAAGTCAGAAAAGTATCCTGCAAGCTGTTGTCATGCGCAGCGCAGCTTTGTTAAATAAACTAAAAATAACACACATTCATTTTACTCTCAGAAAATATCGGGATTCCTTTATTACTGCTATGATTTTTCCCGAAAACTTCAGTGACACGGGATATATATGACTAAAAATAGCATTGGAATGAGTTTCTCGGTTCGCTGTTGTTGCTATGCGAAGAATTCATAATTTGTGCTCCTGCCGCTGATGAAGCAGCGTGAAGTGCCCCGTCCATCATACCACCGGATTACGGTATTAAATTTTCCTTCATTAAAGTGTTCCCGAAGAAAGTTGCGTGAGCAGATGAAGGCGTTCTATCTCTGTAATTAAAACTTTTGAGACTTATTTAAATATTCGCTAGCGCGGTACAAATCAAGTTTGATGATGAGAGCAGCAACCATTATTAGAAGTTTGCTCCTGGCGATACCTGCTTCTTTGATGGCTTTTGTGTCTTACGTGTTTTGCATGCTTTGTTTCGAAGGGCGAAAAAGGCTGACGGAAAATAGGGATCCTAAAATATTATCAGATGTACTCAGAGTTGTCTTTTAACATTTGAAGCATTTTTTTAGTTGATGTCTCCTCATTTGAAGGAATGCCAAGCAATACTTGAATGTATTACTAAGATTTGTTTCCTCTAAAACTATTCGAAGTATTTCGTTACCAAAATATTGATGAAACGGTATGATTTTTCCACTTTAAGCCTGTGCTTATGACTTCGGAGTACGCTTTGGTGAGCTTCTCATTACTAGTGTGTCTGTAGGAATTAGAGCTATCAGGAGGAGATGTGAGGTCTTGAGCTGAAAGTTGGGTAGGTACGCATTCTTTTTTGTTGAAATAGAATATGTTTCTTGTTTTGTTGAAAACCATCGTGTTCTTCTTTACTGCTGTCCTGTTTTCCAGCACATCTTTCTTCTTCAACTTTTAATTTTGTTCAGATCCTTCCATCTCAACTTATTGTTTCTATGCGCAGGAGATCGATCTTGTATGGGAACACCTTCTGCGTAGATTCCGCGTTCTGTTAACTTCATACTAAATAGTGCTTTCATCCTTCCTCTCTGTGGAAAATCTTTGTTGTAGTTAGGAAGGCTAAAACTAACTTATATTCTAATCTAATATTGGTGACTTTCGGCCCGAGAGGCACCTAGTCAGCGAAGTGCTGGCAACTTGCCATATTTACTCACTTGTGTCAGGATATACTCACCCAAGTAAAATCGTTTGGATTTAGGTCAGAAAATAAAAGTACGATAATTTTAAAAGAAGGACTTAGAAAGATCGACGTGAACAAAAGCTGTTTACTTAACTGTTCACCGAATTGGTGATGGCAGTTGCACGACTAGGTAAGTGTCTAAAGTGTTACACGCATGCTCAAAATAGATATTTCATATCACCTAGGTCTCAGCCCTTAATTCATATGGACTTAATTTGAATTTTATTTTGATTAAAAATCATCCGTTGGAAATTATTTCAATTCTTCCTTCAACTGAGTACAGTACTACTGAAGGAATATGTTAACCGTTGAGTTCAACCTGGAACTAGCTCAAAATATTTTACAGGTTGGAGGAAAAGTTTTTGTTGAATTTTCGTACTTCGTGTTTTATTTTTTTGCAATGCATGCCATTAAATAATATCTGTTCCCAATAAAATATACTCTGATCTTGGTCACCGTTCTAATTCCACCTCAAGGCCAAGATCAAGTTTATTTTAAGTTGCAATTCTTGGCGATATAACTGTTTCAAGACCCCCTCAAGGGGATACAACTATTGTATCTATGGGAATTGGCGCTCCCAGGGGGACTATGTGAGGGCCTGAGCTAAAAGTTAGGTAGGCTTCCTTTTTGTTGTAATAAAATAGGTTTTTGTTTTGTTACGGACTATCTTTTCTCGGTTCACTGCTGTCCTGTTTTTCAGCACCTACTACTTTCTTCTTCAACTTTTTTCTTGTTTCATGAACTTCTTTCCTAGCTTACTGTTTCTGTGCACCTTGTGCATAGATTCCGCGTTCCCTCAACTCCATACTAAATGGTGCCTTCCTCTTTCCTCTCTTGGAACATCTTTGTCGTGGTTAAGGGAGGCTAAAACTTTCTTATATAATAATAATAATAACAACTGTTTCAAGATATATAATGAAACCATGCTTTCTATATTTTTATCCTCTTTTATTTAGGTAGACTGGATAGCAGCTGGAAAAGTATTGTTCTTATCTACTTTACTCGATAGAAATGAAGATATGTCGATTCTGTACCGGTTCAATGTCACGTATTGCCTAGCAAGCATTATACTGTATATTGTGGGTGTGTTGTGCATGCTGCCATGCGTTGCGTTGCCAGTATTGGATGAGAAATAGCCACCGATTGTTTTTCGAGCTCCTTTTATTTGCCCCGTTCATCATCCGATGTTCAGAGCTATGGTTTGGGTTACATGTAAGCCCTGAAGACACATCAGTCTTTACACAGAGCTGACAAAGTATGAGCTTTTTTTAGTTGCTTCACAACGGCAGCACGAAAGTAAGATAATGGGGCCAAGGGACAGACGATACCCAGCGAAGAAAGTAGCGGAATTCTCTGGTGTTTCATGCCGCTCCGTCATGCGGACCTACCAACAATGGAAACAACCCTGTACATACGGCAATTTACCCTCAAACGGCATAGGATGAGAAGAGTTAGGTTTGTCCATCTATGCAATGAGTAAAAGAAATCCAAAGGGGGATACTGTTTGGTTACCTCAGCTATAGATACACCTCCAGAACTGTTATCTCTTGTGCTCACTTTGCGTCTTTCCCTTTCTATACCTACTTCGCTATCGCTTCTGTATTTTTTATTCCTCTTCCTTCCTAACTTGCTGTTGCCGTTTCTATGCACATATTATCCTCTGTGGAAACACGCGTTGAGCTCAGATTTCCCGTTTCTTACAGTCCATACTGAATGGCTTTACATCGCTCTCTCGAGATCACCTTTGTTATGGCTAGGAAGTCTTAAACTAATATAATGATAATAACAGTAAAGGTAATGCAACATGCGAGGTAAAATTGTGGTCGGAACTCCTGAGGGGCACACAACTGTTGCATCCGAGAGAATAAGCTCTCCCACGTGCTAAATGTGATGTTCTGAGCTGAGGTTCAGGCCCTTCATTGAACTAGAATACAAAACTTTGTTCTGTCGTTACGGACCATTTTTTTCGGTTCATTGTTTTCCTGTTATTCAGCACATTTTACTTTCTTGTTCGACTTTTGTCTTGTTTCATAAACTTATTTCCTAATTTATTGTTTCTAAGCCCAGGGGATCTTCTACTAGAACTCATACGGTGCACGAAGTATGGAATTCCTTGAACTCCTTACTAAATGATACATTTCTCCTTTCCCTCTTAGGAACACCTTTGTTGACGTTAGGCATGCTTAAACTAACTTATGTAACCTAATTGAGGGCAGAAAAAATCTTAACTGATAAGGACTGCCGCCTTCTGTCCTAAATTCTTAACCGGAATCATTACCGAAAATGGAAATACAGCCTAACGTCAATGATATCCCTTCTCTTTGTTGTTTCCTGGCGAACTTTTCGCGAGGAACTCTATTCAATCGACCTATGGAGAAGAGTGGCGCGTAATCGGCCGATGTTCCCTCCAGTTCACAAGACCAGTCATGTAAACTGGGAAATAGTACACGTACTAAGCGCGTGCTTAGCAATGGTGTTCGCCACAGTGTTCATCGAAGGCGTATTGAAGCCTCCAACGTAACCTGTGCGAGAGGGGTAATACTAAGAAGGGTATGTCATGTTTCGGGGCCCTTTTAACTACTCAGGAGTGAGTGCTCTGTTTGCGGTGAGGGTCACACTGAACCAGCACGGCTGCATTAAGCTGCAATATTACTAAGTTCTCCCATTTGCACAATATTTGAATGGAAAATGGCATGTGGCTTTGCCTATCTTCCAGGATGACAACTAACGAATACATCGAGCTAGAACCGTCAGTAATTGGCATAAGTTGTTAAAATGTGTTAGGCATTATGGTTGGTAAGCGAAGTCTCCAAATATGAATACGATAAAAAAAATTATGACCCTCTAGGACCACAAGTTAGACGTCAAAAAAATAGTCCACGTGCAGTGGCTGCACTACGAGATCAGTTAACACAAGAGTGGTTGAAATTCGACCAGATGCACTCAAGGACACTTGTCAACTCTTTGCAGGAAAGAATTGCCGCCATTATTCGTGCTCGTAGAGGTCTTACACCACGTTAATAGCAGGTGACTATTTTTTTCCCGGGGAGCTTATGTTGTGGGTAGGGCATGTGTGCTGCCACTTGTTGCATGCTATGCATACGTTGTGAACGTAACTGTGAGAGGACAGGCGTTGAACAGTGAGAAGTTGTGAGCTAATGAAATTTTTGCTGGTTGTTCGCTCTAGAAGGTTTTTTCGCTACGCGAGCTTGAAGTGTAGTGCAAGCACCAAGACAGGATTCATGAAAATCGAGAATTTCAATGCTTCTTTTTTATTTCTCATAATCCAGATTTTTTATTTTACTTTTGGTTTCAGAAAACATTAACATAGGTGTTAGGCATTTTTTTAAGATTTGTTAAAGTATGTGCCGTTCCATATCAATTGCCAATGAAAATAATCAACTACTGCATATCCGCGTCCAGCAAACATTTACATCTATGCTAGCCAGTTCCTGCCGTAAGCTGCAGTAATCAACTTTTTCTACCAGCGAGGGATCTAATGTTCAAATCACTGTATTCAAGTCAGCTAATGTATAAAATACCAAATCTATTTAGCAGCGCACAGGTTACCCTAAACAATTTATAACAGTCTTTGCATTAAGCAGTTAATGATATCGTTTAGGTCGTATCATGTCACTCTTCGGTAATGTGACACTCGTACAACTTCAGTGCTCTCAATTTTTATAAAAATATCGGACTCCTTATATGATATTTTGCTCGATAATTTCCGGTTAAAGAACAAAAAAACGAGCATCCAATTTCTTTCGTAAACTAGGAATGCATGAAAACATGCAAGAATATTAGCTTGGAAATATAAGCAGTTTGTTATCTCTGATTGTCCGGAAAGAATCGCGCCTTCCACCAATGCAATGCAAGACGACTCACATGAGAAAAACAGAGTCATGAAGTAACTCGCTGCCGCCGACTCGAATTGAGGTCCAATAAGCTTTTTGTTGAGACGTTCGTGTTGTTCGCCTGCATTCAAATGACATCGTAAGACAGCGGCGCAAGGTTGCACCCTGAGGGCTTATGACAAGCCTCGCAGTCGGTGCCCTCGGTCTCCCCTCATGAATAGGAATGTCCAGCAACCGCCACCAGAATCTGGCCGAGGGAGAGCGTAATTTAGGCATCTCGGCCCTAAACTTGCTTGATGACTCCCACTCGCCGGAGCGTCTCCGTGTACTCTGGAGCTCCGCCAAAATTATCCCTGCGCTCGTAACGGGGGGACAACGAGGTCTCTCAGCGTGCATGTTGGTGCGGGCTCGGCTTATGTACCAGCCAAGCTAGTATCTATCGATCTGTGAAGATATTACCTCTGTAAAAGATGGCTCCAACTTTCGGAGCTGCGCGCTCGAGGAATGTTGGATGAGGTCCCCTGCGTTGGTCTGTACCTTTCTTTTGATCTGCTATGAAATTGAATCTGAAATCGATAGAAAGGGGATGTAGTATAAGTTTTATAATCGGATATTCTTTGTATATAACGTTTTCCAGTGATCGATTTGTTGTAAACTGTAGACGTTATGTGATGTGTGATGTACAACTATGTGGCGTTTTGAGATTGTTGGTTCAGAATTTTGCATTTTGTCAGCAAACCCGAATTTTGTTAATACGCATGTTGACTATTGCTCTTATTTCGCACAACCCTCGACTAATGTCCTTCATACCTAAATACTTTACCAATTATTATTATAAATGTTTTTACTTCTACTAATGTCATCAATTTTATTCATAATATTTTTCCTCTCCAATACATGAAAATTATGAGGTTACTAAAACAGTACACAACATTCTTTTTTACGATACAAACCAAGCTTATTGATGTAGATTCAAGTATAGCTTAATTTGCTTTCATTTTCCGCATAAAATACAAATCTGAGACCATGGCGTTGTACATCCGCGGCTCCGTTAACCACACCAGACCCAATTCATTTAACTTGACGTCAAAATACCGCAAGAAAGTCCCGCTCTTTTCGCCCGAAATCTCGGTTTAATCACCGAAAACTTGTCATTTAAAATGAAGCCCATCAAGACGCGCCGTGACAGCGAGCGCTGGGCAGGCGGCGAGGAGGTCCTGACGTAGGCTTCACTCAGTAAATTCCCTAGAGTGCAGTATTTGATTTCCCTAAGTTTGAATGAGGCCGAATCCGACGCAGACGGCACTAAAGGCGCACGCCCGAGTCACAGGGCTGCGAGGTGCCACTTGCTTCGCTCTTTACTGCTTCGCACTTCCTGTTTTTCTATAAGCGTATTTAAGTCCACAGGAGGCAAGGCTATTTCACAGCAGCCGCCAGCAGCACAAAGACCAATAAATTCCACCGGCCATTGCACATGGTGTTTATGTGGCCGATGGCAATACGGGAGTCGCGGTCCTCACGCATGCGCGGTGCGCTCTTCTGTTCACAGAGCTGAAGCTTCCTATCAATGATCAAAGCTGCCGGATTTCCCTAATTCTGTTTGTACATAAAAATGGGGTCTACATTCTGTGGTTCGCAAGCTTAAAATGCACAGCATCTTATCATGGAACTACTGAATTTTTATAAATTTGCTTTAGGAATAAGTTTAAATTGTTTTTTCATGAGACTTCAAATGAGATTAATCGTCTCACGTATCAAATATACATTACATTACAATTATAACATGATTTCTTTCCTAGAGATATGATACACTCGTCTTGTTTTAGCCCTGCGCCAACAATAAGCATTCGAACACCGCTCGAGTTTTACTAGCGTGTAAGCTTCTACCATGAATTATTCCTTCGAGGCTTCCTAACCATTTGCTGTTTATCAACTGCTGGAGGGGACAGTATTGAAATAAGTGGAACATAATTCGATCGGAAGATCCCTACAATACACTCGGCAGCTAGTGTAAAATTCCGATCTCTAATTGCATACTGCAAACCTGTCTTCACAATAACCTGTCAATGCAAACGTTAACTATATAGTTGAATGCCATTTTTCGACAATAAGATGCACGATAGCAAATAGGTCATAAAGCTCAATTATGCATGTTCCTTGTTCGCACTGTCAAGAAAATTGGTTGAGCTCTTACATTTTGGTTCACTACAAAGTATGATGTATTGGACAATTTACGTCCGAACTTTCCACGCAGATTTCGTGTCCGTTTCTCCCTCTATTCACCGCACCGCAACTCTCGAGCAGCTTTTGTGCCCAAGAATGCCTCTCCAAATTTTCCGCCATGATTAAAACTCTATTGAATTTCAAGCGCATCCTTTAGAAAATTTCCTGACTCTCAAAATAGGCAAGGCTTCGTCCTTCAATAGAGTCCCATTCCAGCTTCCCTTTGGGCTTTACTTTTGATCACGGTTCAGCTGGAAAATGTACAGTAACTTCTCAAAATGTACACGCTACTTGTTCATTAATTTTTTAACGGTCTTTATATAGATGTTGATGAATTTTTTCACTATTGGGATAAATGACACTAAATTTTAAACTAAGGAAGTCGCACGTGACAATACATCCAAACATGCACTATCACAGCAACAAATCCAAACTTTCAAATACTGGCTCTTGCAGTTGATGACGACTTTTATGACAGGGTATTTAATAGCCGGAATGGAGCAGGATACGAGTATTCCGATGTTCCCTCCAGATAAGCCATCAAGCAACTAAACCGTTGTGTTAAATTCGAATGATTGTCTATAACTTTAACTCTTTTATTAAACCGTATCGTTCCCGTCAAGCCGAAAAAGTTGGAAATTAATAATACTCACACTGCAGGGCTAGGAAGATATCGTCAAGAGCATATTTTTACGAGCCAACTTTAACCATCATCGGCTTCTGCATGCTAGCTGTCTCGCAATGTCGGTCATATTATCGGATTTGGAATTAGGAATGACAAGCCGAAAATTAAAACTAACATGTTAAAATATGAGGTAAACTAAACTACTTCAATGAATAGACTTATTGCGGCATGTATCTCTTGAAAACTACACTGCTGTAAACTAATCGCTCTTCACACCATCGGAGTAAATGTCATGAAGGTCTATTGCGCTAGTGTCAGAAATGGAATCTCATGGCGGAATTAATCGTAGAACTTGCTTGATGGACTCGAGGAGCTTCGCAGCGGTGAATGGAAAGTACAGTGCGACGCTCCTTATGTTGACAATTGATGTCTCACTTTTCACCTTAGTGGCCCAGAAAATAACACTCGTACATTTGACGTTCATTTCGCCACGCTGCTCCTGCTAAGGCGACACAAGTGCTGCTCAGAGAATTCCCGCCGCATGATTTAACACATTGACCGCGATGGGTGAAACTTTAGTTCAATATTCAATTCAAATTCACAGTCATTGTAATAAGCAATTTGGAAATGGCAAACTTTAACTGGATCGTGCCTTCATTTTGCTTTGATTGAGTATTTTTGAAAATTGAGTCCGTGACTACCGGTCGGTCAGCAGCATTATTAAAATTCTATCCGTGTACACCGGCTGCTCACACACCGTAACCAACGCGTTGTTTTCATGTCTTTGCTGTGGATGAGGAACACATACAAAAGGAGTTCGGTGTCATTTTTTGTGTGAAAATTATTAATGATAGCTTCCTCAGGGGGATACAGATATTGTATCTGTGGGAATTAGAGCTCCCAGGAAAAATGTGAGGTCCCGAGCTGAGAGCTAGGTAGGCCTTCTTTTTTGTTGAGATAAAATATGTTTTTGTTTTGTTACGGACCATCTTTTTTTCGGTTCGCTGGTGCCTATTTTTCAGCACCTCTAACTTTCTTCATCAACTTTTATCTTATTCAATAGCCTTTTTTTTTAACTTGCTGTTTTGATGAGCAGATCTTGTGCAGGAACACTGTTGTGTATCTTCTGCATTCCCTTAACTCCATACCAAATGGTGCCTTCGTCCTTTCTCTTTTTGGAACCCCTTTGCGATTAGAGCGGCTTAAACTAACTAATCTAATTATATCTATGAGGGTCAATAACAATTCAGCCTTGGTCACCCGGCAGTGACACCCAGTGATTCTTCCCACTGGGAAAAGGAAGAACTCAGCCAAAATTCCCCACTCTACCCAGGTGTCGAAAACAGGTACCGGCTTGACCGGGGGTAACCGTCATTGCGTCGTGGGGTTAGTTTTAAGGTATTTTAAAAAACAATATGCAAGATGATATGTATCAGGCTTTATTGGAATAAATGTTTTTGGTACAGTCGCACTTAAGCTTGTCAGATGCAAGCACTGCTCTCACGGGTCTCTTCGATTCTGTAATGCGAGGTGATCACTTGGCCGCATTGCGTTTTTGAAAAGCAGTTCCTAAATTTCACCCTGGCTTATATTATTAATTTTGAGTTCTTGAAAAGGCTAAAATCTCTACCCCAGTTCTTTCTTGCAGGCCTTTGCTAACGGGGCGATGCCGATATAACGTCGCTTTGCCCAACTCGTGCACTTGATATGTTTTTTTAGTACAATATTAACACTTTGACCGCGGCTGGTAAAACTGAAGTTTAATGTTCAACTCAAATTTAAAGTCAATTGTAGTGAACAATGTTGAAAGTAGCAAACCTCAACTGGATCGAGCCTTCATATAGTGTGGACTAAGTAGTTATGAACATTGAGTTTGTGACTACTGGTCGGTCAGCAGCATTATAAAAATTCCTTCAGGAATTACCGGTGGCTCACGTCGATCGCAGTCAAAGTGCTGAATCACGAGAAAATCTGGCAGAGACCGTACGTTTGAAACTAAAGTAATGCGTTTAACGAGTAAATAACAGATGTAATTCCTCAAGTATAACTAATTTTACTGGGCAAAGAAATTTTGAACTGAGATCTTACTAAGTGCTCTGCGGACACGCAAGAAAGAATTTTGTAAGAAAAACTACGATGGGAAATATTATTTTCATCGTTTATGAAACGCTTAAAACTTCTCCGCCTGCAGTTTCTGTTCCACCTAGTGTACAATTCCGCCTGCAACTGGTGTTGTGAGGCCATACAATTAACACACGACGTGCATTTCATGTTATGGATATAAATACCAAATAAACCACTCTAGACTCGTATAAAGAGAACGATAACCTCTAACGTACAACATACTATTTCTAAAAAGAAAACATTGGCTCAAAATTGAAGTTATAACTTGAATTTTCTAACAAAAGCCAAAGAAATTACTAACAGCGTTTCAAGTTTGGCCGCATAGAGACGCTTCACATGAGGTCACCAGTAAGTCCACCGTATTTTCACTCACTAGTATACAATTAATCGACCAGTTCGTTTGAGATTCACCCTTCACATCGGAATTTTGCTCACACAATGGGAATATTATCACTCAAAAATAGATGAAATCCGCTAACTTGAATTTAGTGTGTTCCATTAAGTTTAAAAACAAGAATAATGTCCTCTGCGAGCGTATTCTTATGCTCTTAGCTTTTAGTCAACTCTAAACTGACCACTATGTTATGCACTTGTTATGCTGGGTTTTCAATTATGCAACAGATTTAACTCCCAATGTGGTGTTCTGACCAGAGATTTTTCCGTGCACTCCTTAATCCGCTAATGACAACGCGTGTTGTGGAAGGCCAACCAAGTAATTTGAAAATCAATTTTGCATTTTTCCTAAGATAAGATGTGGTGTTAGATACCTTCGGAAGATATCCTGCATGTGTCAACGAGCGAAACGTCGAACGAGCAAAACGTTCTAAAAATTATAATGTTGTTACGTGTGCTTCCTTCATTTTGTAAACTACGATACTCGAATGAGAATACGATCGTAAGTATGCACAATTTTTCAAGATTAAAAAAAAAAGTTAAATTAAGAATACTGAATTTTGCATGTGAAAAAGTAATACGAAAATTCAGAGAGCCAACGATGCAAATCTGTTTTAATCTCATTTCACAAAAAAATGAGCTTGGCCAGTAATTCAATTTGTGAGTGCCCCAAAGAATGCGACGATTTAAACTCCGTCTGTAAGACCAAACACGTTTTGATAAAGTTTCCAGTCACAGGGTCAGTAAACGTGCAGCACATCAACTCGCAAAGAAAAAATTTCTGAAAACAAGAATGATGGTCTTCAAGACAGGGGAAGCTTGGCCCAACATCGAGACTATAATGCCCCTGCAGCGCTATTTCTTAGAACCTCTACAAAGCAAACGTTGCTTAGAACGGGCATCAGCAAATAAATGAACTAAGAATACAAAAGAATCACGGAATCTCGATGGATTCTTTGAAGGACGTTTGGTACCAATAGAAGTATAAATAAATTCTCGAGGCACATCAATGGAGAGTGGCAAAGCATCCAAGGCAACGAGCGCAATATAGAAGGTCTTATCGCGCTGGGGATCGGATATCAGACTGAGCTGAATTGTACCTTTTGCTATCGAATTCTATTGAATTCGATGAACTGGGAACAGTGCTTGGTAGAACATTCAAAAATCAGAGAAAACTTCCGGCTGCCATTTGTAAGGTCCAATGTTTTCTACGTCGATTTCATCGTGCCTCCAGAAGGAAGATATTTACTTCCTCTTCCTAACGTGGCGACGGGGGTGCAATGACAACGTGATGTGAAAATCAAGGTTTTTAGCGTTTTGATAATGCAAAGGATAACTAAAATTCAACTCTTTGATATTCAAATATGATTCAAGCATTAAATGACTCTATAGTTAAATAATAACAGCAGTGAAAATAAGAAATAATAATTCAAGATTGATGGTAAACTGAGCACAATCATTGTACCAAAGTCAAATACCAAAGTACTAAGTTGCACCAAAGCACAATTGTTGAAAGTTTCGAACGTAAAGATAAACAAATTTAATTTGATTAATTCATCAACATTTATTGAAATACGTACAAGGATATGTGTGGCAGTTTTTTGAATTCAAAAATAAATTCAGCCCGAGCGAGATGAGTGTATGTTTGAATAACGTCCCTGAATGGAAATATGAAGTAAATGTAAAATAAAGAAACCCGAGCTCAACGCGGTACTAGCCATATTCTTTTGAAACCATGAATGCGTCTTTGGTGCCAGCGTATGCTGAGCGCTTTCATTAGTCTACGGGTTAAAAATTGTAAAAAGTTTTTTCATAAATACATCTTCAAAATTCTGAATCCCATGCCGAAATAATCCATCGCATCGTACAAACCGTGAACATGTCTCACACTCAGAAGTTTACCTCCTAATTGTGGCCACTTCAGATTTTTAAAAATGACTTCTAGAATGCCCGCACTACACGAAATTTAAAAACTAACTAATTTGAGGAAACACTGATTACTTTCATCGTAGTCATTTTTTTTACTTTCGTGTACACTTGTTGAGAGGAAGCCGAAAAACAGGAAAAAAATACTTTTATTTGCAGCGTCAATGTACTCTGGAAAAGCAGTCATTGATGATGCCTGTAACTGCTGCACAGAATATTTTTAGTTTTTTGGTTAAAATAGTGACAGAAAGTAATCTCCATGCATTATAGCAAATTAAAGTAAACTCAATCACAGTGACAACATTGAAGTGGAACTAAATTTGAGTTGCTTTGAATTAACACAGCTTAAAGAAAATGAACCATATTTTGTGCTATGCATCACTCGACGAAGTGAGTAATTAATTTGTGTGTTGTACGAGCAAGAGGAAACTCGAACACAAACCAGTGCTGGCAGCTGACCTAAATAGCAGCTGCGCTGAGCTGTGCCATGAAAAGGAAAGAAATAATTCATTTACTTATCTCCACCATGAAAAGGGATTCTCATTCACCCGAATAAACTTGTATTTCCAAAATGTATCCGATGAGGAGATAGCACATTATGTCGCTTGCCTTGTGAAGCGTTTCACAAGTGGTGCGCCGCTGTGACCTCCACGGTAATCACTGAAGTCGGAGTGATGTAGTAAAGCCTGCATCCGGCGGTGTCATTCACGAAACGATGTTAGCATGATCCCGGAAATGAAAGTCCGCCAATAAATAGAACTGAATGCAACTCCGTGAGAGATCAGGAAAATAGAGACAACAGTTTAGAGCCCATCCAACCAAGCCATCAATATTACTGTCATGGACGACGCTGTCTCTATTGGCCGGCAGTCGGTTGTGTCAGTTCCGTATAGACTTCTATATTCTGCTGCACAACGTGACATTCCCATACAGCTTGGCAGTGGGGGCATTCTGAGGTGCTTCTCTCGGAATTAATCGGAAAACTTCCTCCAGCGAATAGAGAAATGGTCATCAAACAGGTGTATGGGAAAGCTGGTGTTCCTCTCGCAACTGTTGCTGCTGTAGTTTCATTTATTCTAGACTTTGTTGTTTATTTTCTGTGAGTTTCGGTGCCTAGGTGTCGAGTTGGCAGACGGTGTTGAAACAAGGTTGCAGTCGATAGAGATGGCTTGGCTGTCTTCGAGATGTGAAGCTATTTCTTATTGAATGATATTGCCAGAAACTCAAAATTGAGGTTGGGCGGCTTCGGCCCAGCTATATCACAGCCAGAATATTATGGCTTATATTTGAGATATTACGATGAATTAATATATTAATCAACTTTCGACAAGGGAGCAATAACAATGTTGATGTATTTGAATGGCAGTGGCTTAGCTTCGTACAGACGCAATTTCAGAACAAATTTTGCAAGTCTGTATTGAATACGACCCTGAAATTTATCCATAGATATATGTCGGGTAAAACTTTGTTTTTTGACACCTTAATACAATAAAAAAGTTTGAGACCTTATGCAACAAATTGAGAAGTGTGAATATACGTGTGCACATGGCCTAAAATGATCAACTGTTAAACTGGTCTGCGGTTAGTGGGGCTCCTTCCCTTCTTTCTAGTGACCAAGTAAGAGAAGCAGTCGGTGTGGGGCACAGTCATAGGGTTCATGGTGGCTGACTGTTCATTTGTTCCCACGCAGGTTAGGGCGCTATAGTTTTGCATTGCATTCAGGTTTAACTTAAAGTTAAATCCTACCCTAGAATATCGTGATAAATGTAATGGTTTATTTCAGATGAAAAAACTATGTCAATATTGCATGTGCATGACAGCTTAAGTTCCATGAATTTTGTTCATCAATCTTGAACAAAATCTTGAACTTGAACTATCACTTGAACTATTGGTTGAATCACAAACAATCGTGAGCCCTTGAGTTATTGCCGTACATAATAAAATTGATTCAAGAACGTAAACATCTTCAAAAATAATGAAAAATACGAACGCTGCATAAAAGTTTCATTCGCTGCGTAGTACATGTAAATCTGCTTTCAGTGACAAAAATTGAGAGTTGAAAACTCTTATAATTTTTAGTGTTGGACAATTCTCGTGGTCATTAGTCTGCAACACTATCTGCGTAGCATGGAACGGTGGACCATCTGAACCCTCATTTTGCTAGAAATTAAATTCGTGATGGCTATGAAAAGAGCGTCACCGACCGCTGTTCTCGAATGTGTCTCAGCACGAATGTTGCGTGCTGGTTACAGGCGTTAATATGCAACTTCATGCTGCCCGAGTGAAAGAAGAGGTTTTTATCCACAAAACTTTTTTATTGAGACGAAGTTGGTCGTTTCCTCTTGAGAAGAGACGGACGAAAGTTTAGGTCCAGAGTTTTAAAGCGATACGAATGAATCTCTTCCAGAAGAAAAAGTCCGAGAGATTGGAAATATTTCTTACGAGGAAAAAATTTGTAGTTCTGCGTACATACAACTTGCGATCATTTATTACGGACTCTGATGAACTGCTACTTCATTAGAGATCTCAAATATTGAACGACTTTGATCGGAGCCCACGAGGTAAGGAGAACTTTGTACTTTCTAAAATGCAGATTCAAGGCAGTTACAAACCTTTCGTTTCTGTTGGAACGGGGTCAACAAACCAACGCGTATTTTGATTGAAATGTCCCACACGTGGCGTTTAAATAAAATCAAAACTATGAAGCAGATATGTTTGATAGAACTGAATCCCGATATCATTTTTCAGCATAGTTTCCTTTGCGTCTTTACATCAGATTAGGATGGCCGATACGAGCGACAATCGCTTTTTGCAGCCAGAGTTATACAGAAGCACGCATCTGCTGCGTGCAATAGAGATAGTCCAGAATTCTGGGAGTCGGTCTCAGATTGTAGTAAAGATACAGAGAGCTGGGAAGCCTTTGTTCTTCTTGTATAGGGTGTAGGGCGCAATTGTCTGTTGCTGCTGCTGCTCTGGCTCCTGTTCTCATGCAGAGACGGTTTTACAGCAGTCTTGATTCTACATTCCTTGGGATTTTAATGCCGACATTATGCTCTGTTAGGTTACTTAAATTTCAGGTCATTTCAAAATTGTTGAATACGAATTAAACACTAATATTCAATATACTTTTCGCTGTTCAAACTTTTTGATGAATTTAAGAAGCCATCGCAACAGCAATTCGTATTGCTAACAGTGAGATTGCAAATAGACTTTTTCTCCGTTCATTCCATCTTACAAATTGATTACGCTTTAACTTCTGCAGATATTATTTTCAGGTTAATAATGGCTGGCTTTTTGCGATAATTGGGTTTTTCTGTTCTGTGAAAACGTAAGCGATTGCTGACGTCTGTCGGGGAATAAACCTGAGTTTTTCCCCGAGGATTTATTTTTTGCTGCTATTAAGGTGTGGATGAAATTCTCCCAACTTCGAAGAGCGTAAGCCTTCGAACAGTTACTGAGTCATGTCATGCTGCCTGAGGCATAAAAGGTTATTCAGTTCCCAACGTTTCATCTTCTGCACTGAAACGAAAAGTGCTGCGCTGTTACTGCATTTGGAAGTCGTCTTTAATTTAAAAAATGTGATTTTTTTGTCGACGTAATCACCGTTTGATTCTTTTATTATTCTGCTATAGATGATCATTTTCTAATGTGTTACTAGTTAAAATAATTTATCCGGTTTGTTGCAGTATAAATACGCTGTAATATTTGGATGCAAATTGAAATAGCTTCTTACTTCATTTTCGTTCGCAATTATGCTTTAATTTTTGCTGAATTATTGTTTTATACCAATTACACAAGTATGATTTCCACCTGGTTAACGTTTTTCTTAACGAATTCGTCCTTATTTCACAGTTTGTCATTTGTGTCCAACGCTTGGCTCAACAATATGAACATTAATTTTTAAATGCGAATAACAATCAATCTTATCATCTCGTCTTATTCCCAGCATTATTTATCAGCTCAAAAATTTGTGCGCTTCAACTCGCCGTGCATAAAACTTCGTTGGGAGAACTTTAATAAATTAATGAATTATTATTCTAAGTCTATACACAATTCAAAACTCTTGCTTATTTTCAAAGCGAGTGCGATATTGCATCATTTAATGACTAGGAAGTTCCGAAAACCGCGGCACTAAGGTGATGTAAATTAACACGTTAGTTGCGATGGGTTAAACCGAAGTTCAATATTCAACTTGAATTTAAAGTCAAAAGTGATAAGCAAATTTGTAAATATCAAACATTAACTGGGCCTGTTAAATACCACTAATTTAGAAAGGTTGTTAGAATTTTTCTAAACGACCCATCGATGGGTCGTTTCGCAGCAGGAAAAACCTAAGCACGACCCACCGGTGGGTCGTGTCGCAGTCAACGTGTTAAAATTGAACGTGTAAACCAGTATCTCATATTAAATTCCTATTGTTTCAAAGCTGTGAAGTGAATGTATTTGAGGGGAAACTGTCACCAGGAATCCGTTCACATATCATGCATGTGCCAGCAAACTTTGCTGAACGCTGAGCACAACTGCTGTAGGTCGCTATTTTCCCTACGGAGCCGCTCAATAAAACTTTGAACATTCCGCACAAATTCCTCTCCGCATGGTTACCTTGGGATTGCTTTCCTCGTACGGACAATATTGGCCCTGTAATTAATCAACAGGGCATTTGCTATAAAAGCCGAAAAATTGCATTAGCTTCGGACTCGCTCTAATTTACACAAAGTCCAGCCAAACCTCTATGGAAATCATTGGCGGTCAAGCTTCTCCCACCGTCAGTAATGCGAGAGCTCACCGAAATGGTTCCCGGGAATTTGTTTTTCAGTGTCCAGTTATCGATTCCAATATTCAATTTGATTCAATAATAAGTCGAATGATAGCTTAATTTTTCGGCTTTTTTGAACTATGACTTGACAAAGATAGTAAACGGTACTTTGATGGTTTCTTTTTCGTTACGTATTCAGCGTCGTGCGCGTATATGTACGTCTGTTACTTTCAGTTCCGGTTGTAGTAGAACGTACAGTCTTGTTGTCGGTCCAAAATGAGTGAGTCGATTTTCTTAAGCGGCGTCCTTGCGCTTCAGATGAGTTTTGGAGGCGCTGATCAGAATGAAATGATGCGCTTGTTAGCTTGAAATTGTCTGAGGAGAACTCTTATGTGACTCTTTTGCATAAAATGCGTCCAAGGGTGTCTGCTCTTGTGTGATACAGAAGTTTCACCGCCACATTTAGGATTCAGCTGAGCCAGCTGAAGCGTTTAAAAAGCAAGAATTTGCATTTGATTTACTTTCCTGGTACTTCAGTTCGTTTCAATGGAATGTAGATTTTCCTGTACGCTGACGGAACATTCTTAATCAACATTGATTTCTTTCGAACCATCGACAATACCTTGTGATCTTATTCTTCAGTGATGGTAATGATGATAAAAACTATTTCCTTTGATTTTACGTTAGTTAAAATTTCGTAAGCTTCTTGTCGGTAAATATCCTTTGTCAAAATTGCAGCATCATAAGACTCTGTTACATTTTCATTTCAAAATGATTCGTTGCTTGGCTTTAAATTTGAGGTTATATTCTGCGTAATTGCGAGTTCACAAATAGCGTGAGACCAACGACTGCTGTAGTGTTGAAGTCGCAACAGAGTGCGAGGCGTTTTGTCACCTGCCTGCAGCACGTCGCGGTGACGTGTCCAGGCCGGCTGATGTGCGCGCGAACGGGCATTATATGATTATCTCCGCTGCCTGTCTTTCAAAGTAAGATTCTAACCTCCCTCAGATTGATAAGCCAAAATGGACACCCACAATCAAATTCGGGTGCCCTCTCCTGTCAGATGAAAAGGCCAGAGCCAATAATAATGGCACTATAATACACCTTACTTCTACTCCTCAGAAACCTACAAAAAACTGGCGCAAACGTTTTGCAGGGCACCAGACGAGGCCTCGTAAAATTTTATCTTTCTTATTAGGGCGGCAAATGGAAGAAAATTAATTTCCTTACGTGGTTCATTTCTTTAATTGCGCTCTCCACTTGAATGTTGATGCGGTGGTCGTTAAACCAAGAGTTTTGGGAGCGTCGTGGGAGGAAAACAGGAGGACAAAGTCATTTGAGCTAACGTTGTCTGCTGTGGCGAGCTGCTTGTGTTGTCATCATATGGCGCATTATTATTTATTGCATCTCTTGCCTCGAGTGTTGCTGTGATGGAGAGCGATGGAGTAACTGAGATGATCCAGCGACTTAATGAAGACCACGCTAAGCCTCCCCTCTGCAAGGAAGCCCGCTCGTATGTTTGGGTGTTGTGGGTATGTAAATCGAGGAGTTGAAAAGAACTCGGCCTATCTTATGAATTACGCACCCGGGAGTGAGCTTTCTGGATATCTTCCTTTGTTCGAATAGCAGCAGAGCATGACACGAGGTGAAAATGTTTGGTTCTTATTTCATTGAACGTGTTTCAACCAATGCAGATGCATATTACTTCAATACCTAAAAATGTACATCAATGCACACAGCGATCATTAGCTGGGTTCGTTAATGTCAGGCCGTGAAACGAGTCTATTGACGATAACAGCTAATTAGTCCTATGTTTGGCTATAATAATTCATATAAACAAGTTTTCCGTGCGCTGACATTAAATGTTCTGTCTCGAACAAAAATACAAATAAATGGAGTCACTTTCATCTGGCGCGACGCTGTAAGTGGGCCACTGGTACAGAAAACTCTCAGTAAATCACTACAAATGGATTCAAGTTTTATTTTCAACCGAAGGCCTTTTCTTAACAATAAACAAGAGGTGTTGCCTTCAAATAGCTTTACGGTGACGGCGTGGGAGTTTGCAGAAAGAAAAAGATTGAATGAAATTTCAGAAGATTTTGTTGTTTCCACGTTAAATATTTTCTAAAGTTTCTACGCTTCGAAAATCTAGATGGAAGAAATCTGTGTTCCTTTGCAGTGTTCGGAAGTGAACTTGAAATCTTTAACATATTTCTGCCCCAGTTGTGACGGTCTTTTTATTTCGCTAATATAATTATGAATTGCAATTCATAATTATATTAGATATTATATATTGTGTTATACATTATAATATATAATATATATTGTAGATTATATATCAAATATTATATTAATCACATATAATATCCCATGATATACATCCATCACCTCACATCCATCCAACACATACGTCCATCACATCCATCACATCGCATACATCACATCACATTCATTACATCCATCACATCGCATACATCACATCACATACATTACATCCATCCAACACATCCATCACATCCATCACATCCAACACATGCAACACATCCAACACATACATCCATCACATCGCATACATCACATCACATACATTACATCCATCCAACACATACTTTCATCACTTCCATCACATCCGTCACATCCATCACATCCATCACATCCATCACATCCAACACATCCAACACATACATCACATCCATCACATCCATCACATCCATCACATCACATCTATCCGATCACATCTATCCCATCACATCTATCCCATCACATCTATCTCATCACATCTATCCCATCACATCTATCCCATCACATCTATCCCATCACATCTATCCCATCACATCTATCCCATCACATCTATCCCATCACATCTATCCCACCACATCTATCCCATCACATCTACCCCATCACATCTATCCCATCACATCTATCCCATCACATCTATCCCATCACATCTATCCCATCACATCTATCCCATCACATCTATCCCATCACTCCTATCACATCACATCTATCCCATCACTCCTATCACATCACATCTATCACACCACATCTATCACATCACATCTATCACATCACATCTATCACATCACATCTATCACATCACATCTATCACATCACATCTATCACATCACATCTATCACATCACATCTATCACATCACATCTATCCCATCACATCTATCTCATCACATCTATCCCATCACATCTATCTCATCACATCTATCCCATCTATCCCATCTATCACATCACATCACACTCATCACATTACATCCATCACATTACATCCATCACATCACATCCATCACATCACATCCATCACATCCATCACATCACATCCATCACATCACATCCATCACATCACATCCATCACATCCATCACATCACATCCATCACATCACATCACATCCATCACATCACATCCATCACATCACATCCATCACATCACATCCATCACATCGCATCTACCCCATCACATCGCATCTACCCCATCACATCGCATCTACCCCATCACATTCAACACATCACATTCAACACATCACATTCAACACATCACATTCAACACATCACATCCAACACATCACATCCAACACATCACATCCAACACATCACATCCAACACCTCACTTCCAACACATCACATCCAGCACATCATATCCAACACATCACATCCAACACATCACGTCCAACACATCACGTCCAACACATCACGTCCAACACATCACGTCCAACACATGTCCAACACATCACATCCAACACATCACATCCAACACATCACATCCATCACATCTATTATGTCACATCCATCACATCTATCACGTCACATCCATCACATCTATAATGCCACATCCATCACATCTATCATGCCACATCCATCACATCTATCATGCCACATCCATCACATCTATCGTGTCACATCTATCACATCTATCATGTCGCATCCATCACATCTATCATGTCACATCCATCACATCTATCATGTCACATCTATCACATCTATCATGTCACATCCATCACATCTATCATGTCACATCCATCACATCTATCATGTCACATCTATCACATCTATCATGTCACATCCATCACTTCTCTCTTGTCACATCCATCACGTCTATCATGTCACATCCATCACATCTATCATGTCACATCCATCACATCTATCATGCCACATCCATCACATCTATCATGTCACATCCATCACATCTATCATGTCACATCCATCACATCTATCATGTCACATCCATCACATCTATCATGTCACATCTATCACATCACATCTATCACATCACATCTATCCCATCACATCTATCCCATCACATCTATCCCATCACATCTATCCCATCACTCCTATCACATCACATCTATCCCATCACTCCTATCACATCACATCTATCACACCACATCTATCACATCACATCTATCACATCACATCTATCACACCACATCTATCACATCACATCTATCACATCACATCTATCACATCACATCTATCACATCACATCTATCACATCACATCTATCACATCACATCTATCACATCACATCTATCCCATCACATCTATCCCATCACATCTATCTCATCACATCTATCCCATCTATCACATCACATCACACCCATCACATTACATCCATCACATCACATCCATCACATCACATCCATCACATCACATCCATCACATCCATCACATCACATCCATCACATCACATCCATCACATCACATCCATCACATCACATCCATCACATCACATCCATCACATCCATCACATCACATCCATCACATCACATCCATCACATCACATCCATCACATCACATCTACCCCATCACATCGCATCTACCCCATCACATCGCATCTACCCCATCACATTCAACACATCACATTCAACACATCACATCCAACACATCACATCCAACACATCACATCCAACACATCACTTCCAACACATCACATCCAGCACATCATATCCAACATATCACGTCCAACATATCACGTCCAACACATCACGTCCAACACATCACGTCCAACACATCACGTCCAACACATCATGTCCAACACATCACATCCAACACATCACATCCAACACATCACATCCATCACATCTATTATGTCACATCCATCACATCTATCACGTCACATCCATCACATCTATCATGCCACATCCATCACATCTATCATGCCACATCCATCACATCTATCATGCCACATCCATCACATCTATCGTGTCACATCCATCACATCTATCATGTCGCATCCATCACATCTATCATGTCGCATCCATCACATCTATCATGTCACATCCATCACATCTATCATGTCACATCCATCACATCTATCATGTCACATCCATCACATCTATCATGTCACATCCATCACATCTATCATGTCACATCCATCACATCTATCATGTCACATCCATCACTTCTCTCTTGTCACATCCATCACGTCTATCATGTCACATCCATCACATCTATCATGTCACATCCATCACATCTATCATGCCACATCCATCACATCTATCATGTCACATCCATCACATCTATCATGTCACATCCATCACATCTATCATGTCACATCCATCACATCTATCATGTCACATCTATCACATCTATCATGTCACATCCATCACATCTATCATGTCACATCCATCACATCTATCATGTCACATCCATCACATCTCTCTTGTCACATCCATCACATCTCTCTTGTCACATCCATCACATCTATCATGTCACATCCATCACATCTATCATGTCACATCCATCACATCTATCATGTCACATCCATCACATCTATCATGTCACATCCATCACATCTCTCTTGTCACATCCATCACATCTCTCTTGTCACATCCATCACATCTCTCTTGTCACATCCATCACATCTATCATGCCACATCCATCACATCTATCATGCCACATCCATCACATCTATCATGTCACATCCATCACATCTATCATGTCACATCCATCACATCTATCATGCCACATCCATCACATCTATCATGCCACATCCATCACATCTATCATGTCACATCCATCACATCTATCATGTCACATCCATCACATCTATCATGTCACATCCATCACATCTCTCTTGTCACATCCATCACATCTCTCTTGTCACATCCATCACATCTATCATGTCACATCCATCACATCTATCATGTCACATCCATCACATCTATCATGTCACATCCATCACATCTATCATGTCACACCCATCACATCTATCATGTCACACCCATCACATCTATCATGTCACATCCATCACATCTATCATGTCACATCCATCACATCTATCATGTCACATCCATCACATCTATCATGTCACATCCATCACATCTATCATGTCACATCCATCACATCTATCATGTCACATCCATCACATCTATCATGTCACATCCATCACATCTATCATGTCACATCCATCACATCTATCATGTCACATCCATCACATCTATCATGTCACATCCATCACATCTATCATGTCACATCCATCACATCTATCATGTCACATCCATCACATCTATCATGTCACATCCATCACATCTATCATGTCACATCCATCACATCTATCATGTCACATCCATCACATCTATCATGTCACATCCCTCACATCTATCACATCACATCCATCATATCCATCATAGCTACCAAATATTTGATATCATCAACAACATATTCCAAACAATGATACAAAATGTGTCACACTTACCTTGAACGTGTGCATTTTCGAATACTCATAGCTGATCCGTAAGTAATTAGATAAGTAGGTTATTTGTTGCCTCTATACGAGGAAAATATCTTATTGCTTGCTCTTAAGAAAAATAAAGAAGTGTTGCTGTCTCCCGGTGTGACAGTGATGAGCAGTACTCGGCAGAGATGTCCAGTGCAGGGATGTGCAGTACTCGGCAGTGATGTGCAGTACTCGGCAGGGATGTGCAGTACTCGGCAGTGATGTGCAGTACTCGGCAGGGATGTGCAGTACTCGGCAGTGATGTGCAGTACTCGGCAGGGATGTGCAGTGCCCTGCAGGGATGTGCAGTACTAGGCAGGGATGTGCAGTACTCGGCAGTGATGTGCAGTACTCGGCAGGGATGTGCAGTGCTCTGCAGGGATGTGCAGTACTCGGCAGGGATGTGCAGTTCTCGGCAGGGATGTGCAGTACTCGGCAGTCGTGTGCAGTACTCGGCAGGGATGTGCAGTGCCCTGCAGGGATGTGCAGTACTCGGTAGTGATGTGCAGTACTCGGCAGGGATGTGCAGTACTCGGCAGTTATGTGCAGTGCTCGGCAGGGATGTGCAGTGCTCGGCAGTGATGTGCAGTACTCGGCAGTGATGTGCAGTACTCGTCAGTGATGTGCAGTACTCGGCAGGGATTCGCAGTACTCGGCAGTGATGTGAAGTCCTCGGCTGGGATTTGCAGTACTCGGCAGTGATGTGCAGTACTCGGCAGTGATGTGCCGTACTCGGCAGTGATGTGCAGTACTCGGTAGGGATTTGCAGTATTCGGCAGGGATGTGCAGTACTCGGCAGTGATGTGCAGTACTCGGCAGCGATGTGCAGTACTCGGCAGCGATGTGCAGTACTCGGCAGGGATTTGCAGTATTCGGCAGGGATGTGCAGTACTCGGCAGTGATGTGCAGTTCTCGGCAGTGATGTGCAGTTCTCGGCAGTGATGTGCAGTACTCGGCAGTGATGTGCAGTGCCCAAGGAAGGTGGCATCACAATCGCCGAGGTGCTGTCATGAAGTTCAAAGAAAAGTTTTCAAGTTACTGGAGTCATACGCAGATTCGCAGAGAATTTGAATGCCAAGCCTATGCAGAGCACGTACCGCTTTTAGGTGTTTTCAAGCAAGCAAGAGAATTATGCATTAATCCAATTTAAAATGTTTGATGAAAGAATTCGCAATCATTTCTTTATTTTG
The DNA here is from genome assembly GCA_030386875.1 of Morinoia aosen. Classification (NCBI taxonomy): domain Eukaryota; kingdom Metazoa; phylum Arthropoda; class Malacostraca; order Amphipoda; family Talitridae; genus Morinoia; species Morinoia aosen. Next base: position 20,730,022 of record CM059579.1, read on the forward strand.
AGAGACAGAATCGTGGCCTTCAACTGTTTGCACTCGATGTGGATTTGGCTACTAGTGAAGCATCAGAGATCGTTAGACGTAGCTTTACACGTGACAACTTACGTCGTTGGCAGGGTGTGTGAAAGGCAACGTTACAAACCAAATAAATTCTCATCAGGTATGACCTGTCTGCAACCGCGTGTTGAGATATTATGTTTCTCGTCAAATAAGAACAATCGATAGTTACTTTGCAACCTGTAACATTTTTGTACTGAGAAAATTCCAATAATTTACCAATACTTATGTGAAAATGAACTTTAGTTCCCGCCCATCTCTGTTCGCGTCATGAGAGTCCAAAAATGGCACAGTAGCTTCTAATCACCCTACAGAGTGACCAGTTTCTCAGTGATCGCTATGGATAAATTTTTTACTTGAAGTCCAAGTTAAAATTTTTTAGCTTAAAAGGAAGCCAGTCTTGGCAGGGCCGCATGCCGCCGCAGGGCGCACGGAGCAGGACTTGATTATTCATATTCGGTTGCAAAAGTTTCGCCGCAAAAATCACGCAGGGTTTGTTTTGACACGGAACTCTGCACGTCAGTTTCAAATGACGCCCCTGTCTAACTTTGCGCGCGCATTTTTGTTGCTGTAGTCATATCTCTATTCAAAACGTATTGGAACTCTCCAGGCTTTGTTTTTATTCTGCGACCCACGAAGTTCAGATTTGCGCACTTGCATCCTGAATCAAAATTCGCCCCCCTGCATTCAGTTAGTGCATACTTTGAGTTACGCGTCGGGAGCTGTTTAACGAGATAAATGTGCTAGTCATTTCATATTTTTTTCATTGGAAAGGTTAATATGAACGTTTAAACATCTTAAGATATTTTCGGCCCCCTTACCAACCGAGTGGATTTAAAAATGCGCTTTTATGAACAGATGTGCTACATTTCATTTTTTATCTAATGAGTACCCTGCAATGTTTTTTAGAGTTCAGAGACGAATGACACTTCCTTCATCCTTTTGATGCTGGTAATCACTTGGTGCTAGGGCAAGTCTAATTTATAACGTGGATATGAGCAAAAAATTTCTACACGGTAGAAAGTTAAGCTCGTCTGCGTTGAGTATATCACCAGAGCTCACGCACACTCCCGCTTCGAGTATGCGTACCTGTGAACCGGAAATTCACACCTCAAAAACTTCTTCCTGGAAGAGCAGATTTGTCGAGATAGAATGCATGATTTTGTAGATTCATCTCGAATGCTATTACATTTGTTTTTGCGAGAGCAGCTGGCTACTGTACCTCTGATATTCAACGTTTGACGTCATCGCTGTATGATATGGAGGCCCTCGTGTCGCCTACAGCGCGTGTTGCCGCACCAGTTGCTGCAAGGTTGATCAAACAATACCGAGAAAAGCTAAGCGCTTCTATACATCTCAAGTTCCATAATGCGGAGAAAATATAATAAACAGGTTTCTAAAATATATTTGAAAGACGACACAGAAGGCGTCAAACTCTGGGCACGACAAGGTTTGGTCACGTCATAACCCCGGTAGAAACTTTTTCGTAAAATTATTTTTATCATTGGTAATGTCATCGACAGATGGTTATCGCTCATTTTAACCTGCACTACGGCCAAAACTCCGGGCATCTCATATGCATAGGCTGTTTTAAATACCTTATGTTTTCCTAAAATTATTTATTCCACAAATGAACGATAAAAGTCTCACAGTTTCTGATAAAAGAAAAAATTTTGAAGCGACGAAAATTTTCCAGTTTCTAATTGATAGAAATTTGAGATGCGGGATTATTCACTCAACTTTGGGGAGGGAAAAATGTACCAGCAGAATTCATGAAAAAGCAGAGCATCACATGCGTCATCACTGGAGTTCCGGCTATATTATTTCACCTCTAAGCGACCAATGTTTTTGGTTTACTCAAAATTCTGAAGCTTATATCGGTGAAACTTTGAATTGAATATTAAAGTTTATTTATAAGGCGCCCATTCTTAGCGCAATAAATTGTACTGCGAAGTATTTCCTGCACATTTTGGCGCAAAATTTTTTGTTGGTAGCGACCTAATGAAAAGCACTTGTTGTGAACAGGTGTATGGAGACTGTCTATTATCAAAAATTTAATTTAAAAATCATTCCCTTCGGAACAGCAAATACTTTCGTTTGGAAGAATGTTTAATTACAGAAAATGTTTGAAGCTTCACCGACATAATATCGTGAACTTCCCTTCACCGAACACTAATATTCACCACAAAGATAAATTAATAGAGCAAGCCGGGACATCAGATGACTGAAGAGAACAGTGGAGCGCCAGTGCAACCCTCAGCGTAATTACGCGCTCGGCCAAAGCAAAATTTCCTTCTCATTAAAATGCCCCTTTTGTCCAGCTAGAGAATCAATAAATTTTCAATCAGGACTTCAGCGGCTGAGAAAAATTTATAGCTACTTTTTCGAGTGGAAAAGTTCCAGCTACAAATGGAAACCACGATTTCTGAAAGGTTATTTTATGCCAATAAGAAAGTCCTCTTGCGATATATTTACTCAATTTTATCACAGTATTTTAATGGAGGTAAACTTTTTCACTTGCATATCGAAAAGTTATAAAAAATTAAGTGGGAAAGACCGATATTGCATATTACTTTGAACTGGAATGAAAGTAATATCATGATTTACTGAATAAAATTTGAGCCAGCATTGGTTTAGAGAGGTCGCTTGATATCGTTCGATGCTGATGTCATTGGTGAAAATAATTATACCTGTTCACTTACTTAATAAACGGGGTTTATACATTCATCCACCTCTATGTGCTTCATCTCTAAAGATCACGTCATGTTTATTCCATATTTAGGCATATTTTAGGCGTTAGGTATGTTTTGTTTATTGAGTTTTCAACATTAGGCGTCATTGTTTGAGTGCGTCATTGGGGCTGAGCAGCTCCTCCACTTCAAGTCCACCTCCGTCGCTAGAGGATCAGCCGAGATCACAATTACGCTCCGCAAGTGATACATTCATCAGAAGAAAATTTTGATGAGTGTAGTGCGGGAAGCTGATGGAATGATGAGTCCATTGCAAACTGTTGAGCTATCGACGTTTGGATAGTTTTAATTTGTACTGAACTACAATACTTTCAAGGCTTTTTCAACAATGAGGTCCATTAGTATAACTAACTGCAATGTAAAACATTACGGGCAAGAAAGAAATCGATCAAACTACCAATTCAAAAGTTATCTAACAAAACTACGAAACTTCGCTCCTATACTGTAGATATAATCTTCGTAGACATAGATTGTGAATCGAACATTGCGTTCGATTCAACCTGACATTTTCCTAGCTATATTGTTGACTAAATTGTAGCCTGCGTTATTGACCGCTATTATACGTGTTCAAAGCTTTTAGTGAGAAGCTGCCTTTATGGAATTGTCTGAAACTTAATTGTTATTTTAAGCCTGGGTTTGATCCAGATTTGTGGTACAGAATCGAATTGAAAAAAACAGATTTCGGAGTGTCATCCCCGATTAGAGTACCGTGGCACCAGGCAGCATTATATATGATCGATTCCCTATATAGTATTTCAGTTGAATTATGGCGTTTAAACTGAGTAAAACTTGTTGAATTTCGCGAACATTGAACGAATGGTTTTGGGCGAAAGGTTTTGGAAAAAATTTGGCACATCATTTCTTGATTATAATTTATGGGATGCTTTGTGTCAATTGAAAGAGTTTGGTTTTCATCGCTTCAGGCAATGGGACTTGATGATACCAGGACACAAAACACGCAACTCGATCAAATTTTACTTATTTGTTCAGTCGCTTTATGAGTTCTTATACACATGAAGACATACGAGTAGACTAAAATTCCTGCTAAGGGAAACAGTCTGATCGCTGAGTCATCTTTTGGGATTTTCATGACTTATTCCCAGAGGTAATGTTTGCCGATGAGCTCAATTGGAAGAACTGTTTCCTTAGCGTTGCAGGGACACTAAAAGAAAAAATAAGGATTTTGAGTGGTTTCTCGAAAAAATTCAGCAATTTCGTACATTATTTTTTTCTACGTTTCAATTTCATCTCTTGCTGTTGATTTTCTTTTACAGAAATTTCTTTCTAAAAACTACATTATTTCTTACCAAGTTTTAAAAATCCTTCTCTTATTAAGAAGTAAAAAACTCCTGTCTATTTTTCATAGTTTTTGTTGAAGATTTTCTTGTTCAAACTCGATCTCAGTTATTTTTATGGATAGCCGGCAATCCAACATCAATTGCCATTTTTCAATTCTGTTATTAGTCCAATGAGACTAGATGTCGATTATTTCTTCCTCTTGGCAGGCCAGCCCTACTAGGATGGAGCGTAAGAAATTGCTGCTTATTAAGTCATTAAGTGAGCCAGTTTGTAAATCAAGGTAGTCTGGTAAGTTGTCGGAGGCCCACACCATGGAAAGACTTGCTTATCGGCCTAATAAAGAGTCTCGCATGGGTCCTAAAACTGCTCGTAACGCTACCCTAACAACGCCATCCGATGTGCCGCTCGGCCTTATCGCATCTGCTCTGAAATACGCGAGCTCTGACGCCGCCGTCCAAGCTTGAGCTTCATCAGACATCGCGACACGCTAACTTCTTGCTAAGCTGCCAACTACACCTGCTCGAGCGACGCTCTGTCTTCGAGTCGATACTTGATGAACGGTCCCTTATCTGTTATTTATACCCGTGCATCATGAATTTTAGAATCATATTTTAATTACCGATACCTTGTTTTTGTTGCCCCACTTCTCATGATTTATTTCTAATTCATAAAAGTTTTCCCTTTGTCTTTCAAATCTACGTGAATAACAATTAGGGCTTCCACGGGTTCAAGTACCGACCTCCGAGAGACCCTCTCATCTAAAATGTAAACTGGGCTCGGGGGGCAAACATCAGACGCTTCTAGCGCCACTAACAGCGATCATTCTTCAAGGAAGACACGCTGAGTCTTTTGTGAAGAGCAAAGTCATTTGTCTTGCTTGGTCGTCGCATGCAGAGTTCACTCAAACGTGACGATCGTAAAAGATGAATGGCACTCCATACATGCTGGCTGTGGCCGCAACAGCTCTCAAAGCGGCTCGGACGCGACGTATGAATTTATTTGTTGTGAGCCCGATGGTTAATTCCCGAAAGTAATGAGCAGATTTTCAAAGATGTTTTGTCACCCTTCAGCTTTATCGCTCCGTGAACTTCTGGCCTCAACGCTATATTGAGGCTGCACTCGAAAACACGCTTGACGAGTGATCCTCTCTACACAAAATCGAAGAGAAACTCTTTTTATTTTAATTCTCTTTGTTCATGTAACTTGACAACTTGAGTTCAATTGGTAATCAACAGTGCACAACACCATCACTAAGCCCTCTTCGTAGTCCACGTTGAACTCACGCTTACCTCGCTTGCAACAGCGATGTCCAGCAGCTTGATTTACTACTGACCAATTTATCAAAGTTTTGTCTGACGGCAGCAACGACAACACAAAGCTCGAGGTTTCTCCACCGGAAATGCTGCTCAAAAAATGTTAAAAATCATAATTGGTAGCAAGGCACATTTGTCTGCTGTTCAGAACTTTCAAATGCAGGCGAATATATTTCTGTTTTTTACTGGGGCAGCGCTCATTTTCACGTCGTTTGAAGGTGTCCTTCCTAGCTAAGCCTCGTGTGCGATTTCGCTTATTGCTGAATAGCCAAAGCAAATAATTGGAAGCTGGATCTCTATGATGAATCGCTTCTAAACAATTGAAGTTCGACGAAGATGAAGCATTGTCTGGGTCTACAACAATCATTGTCTCCCGTTCGTTATGAAACCGATTTTGAAGAGCGCTTCAATGCTTTGTGGGAAATCCCTTTGTTTTAAATTCAACATGAGTGCATTTTGTCTCGGCTAATTGTTATCTGAATAATAGCAACAAACTGGTCTATGGATTCTCCTCTTCCACCTAAAAGTTTTTTGTCAGACGCACCAGAGCTTCATCGCAAGAATCGCGTTGTCTCTGATCAAGTGCAAGGGAGGTTCAGATTAAGCTCACGATGTCTTGCAAGTTGATCCCATTTCTCCGAATGGCACGATGCTATTAATATTTTTTCTGAGTCATTTGAATAATAAATAATCATTCCATCCCCAGAAATTTCAAAATTTGATCATTGAATATAATGACGGAACGAATATGTCTTCAAAACAGTTCTCAAGCTTCCCTCCCCTCGATTTACAAAGCAAGCACTTTCAACGAGCATCTCGCACTCGCCCACAACACGTTCTTCGACGTCATTGCAGTGTCTACCCTCAAGGTCGATTAGCATTTCCGCTGGAAAAATTTCTGAATAATTTCGCAATTGAATTCTATGTTGAAGTTTTTCAGTAGGTATTCTCAACACGGCAAATTAATCCCTGAAAAACTTCAATCAATGAAAAAGCGACGCTAAACACGTCGCTAAGCGATTAAGTCTTAAATTACGAGACGTGTTATTGAAATAAAATTAGAATAAGTTGTTGGTTTGACAACGCTGCACTCGTGCCACAATGGGATTGGACGAAGAAAGTTAATCGCTGATTTAAAATATAACAAGCAAACGTTGTATTTGTACACATTTGCCCATTTCACTGGAATATTGTGTCTGAAAAATCGCGTATATGGTTATTTATTTCAGATTTACTCCTCAAAAAATATCAGTAAGGTTTTTTACAACATTCTTATAAAGAAATAGATTCTTAGACAAATATTAGTTTTATTGCCAACTGCAACGACTAAAGCAAAAGTTAAATACTTGAAGTAATATCCGTGGACTTTGATAGAATTTCAAAAACGCTATATAGGGTTTACGAACCTTGTTTAAGTAAATTTATTTGGCTCTGGTCGGTGGTCGAATGAAATGTTCTAAAAATTTTGATGGTTTTTCCACAAAATAATCTATTTCCCGATCGTGTTGATTTGGTCTCCACCAAACAATGTCGAACTACTAAACTTCTTAAATAAAATAAAAAACTACTAAATACTTGAGTGAAAACTATTGAATATTTATTCAATTTCCCCCGATTAACTGTTTCTTTCAACGTATGAGAGTTCATCACTTGATTATCAAGATGCAGTACGGAGTTACCGTGTCAAAGTGTGTTGTTCCAACACTGTCAAAAATGCTTTCACACATGGTAGGGCCATCTTTTTCTTATTTTATCTACATTTGAGTTTCATTTTACTTCAAATTGCTGTCAACACGCGAAGAAAACCAGAGCCAAATCTAGGATTGAAATGAGGATGCATTCCCTCTCATTTTGCAAGTTATTTCCTTGTTTTGACAGCGGAACTCGCACCACATGCACCAGCGTGCCGGTGTGTAATAGCGCCAGGAGCGGAGTCGTGGACGCTCTCAGAATTTTCCACACAGGTTTTACCATAGATGCATACTCAGAGTTACATTTTATTTTTCAGTTGAAAAGTTCTTCGTGAAAGAGATTGTTTGAGGTCCTCGTTCAATTTTGGGGCTTCGCTGAAGTGCACAATTGTGCACTACGTTGTTCTACTCACGCCAGATGTGAGTGAATTTGTTCTCACCCAGCAGTCTATATGGAAGCCACAATCATTCATCAGTCAGCTAAATCTCTGACAATAGCCTGGAAAATTTCTACGCACGCACCATCAGGCTGCTTCCGTGAAACATGTATGCTAAGCCCTAGCTTGCACTGAATGAGAGCAGCGATTTTAGTTATCTAGACGCAATTAGTTTGGTTATTGCACTAAATTGAGAAATGCTAAGGAAAAAACTTTGATCAGATGAAAATTAGTATTTCCTACGATTTCCCTAGCACAGGAAATAATTATTTTTTTATACTATTTCAGAAATCAGCAAAAATCTTTTCTCGCCTTTTTTACTTCTAAAATATCACTCATACTTACCATCTGTTCCAGTTAGGAATGAAATCATTGTTGTACGTATTATTACTTCTACAATTTAGAAAAAAGTCGTCTAAAATCTACGCAGTCTGACAGCAGACAAATGCTATTCCTTATATAACTCTGTACTCATACCCGCTCCGGCATCCCACTACAAAGTTTCGCATGCTTGTACGAAGGGCATCTGAATAAGAGAACACGCTAACGCATTTCCATCAGCGGAAAGGTTCATATTTATGAGCCGTGCATGCTGTAGTCGCATTAGAGGCGTGCGTCTGAGAGATTAGTGAAGGGCCGCTGCCGCTGGCGCAACTTTAGTGAGCTTAGCTCTGTTGTGAGTAATTATCTTGTAATGGAATTAACAAAGGCTTACAGTAAACCGATTACAACTGCCAAAGTTGCTCCACAGCTTGTGTCCCGTGCGTAACTAAACTTTTCCGATAGATCTCAAATAAATTGGAATTTTCTGAACCGTGCATCGATTAAACGCGTTTGGAATAAACTCCTTTCCCTGCCCGCAAAGAGCTGTGGTCGAACAGCGCATTAAAAGTTCACTCTTAATTCTGCGATGTGCTCCGTAACTCCATCTCGTTGTCTGGCTGCATTCTGGTGTGCGGAGTTTGTGTGTCCAGATTACGTCTGGTGACGCGGGGCCAAATACTGAGTTGCTGGTAGCAAATGGACTCGTCAGCATGTAACACTAATGAACGCGTACTCGTAGAATATCTACAAGTGAACTACTATACTACTTGCAAATTCATACTTTTAAACCAATACTTGCAAATCAATGCTTTCATGCCAGTAGGTGCTCCCGTTTACTTGCAAATCTTCACTTGTAAACATGCGTGTGCGAACCATTTCTTGCAAATCAGTACTTCCAGAGTAATACATGTCAACCCATGGTTGGAGAGCATTGCTTCCAAGCCAACCTTTGCTAAATAGTCCCTGAATGCAATCACTCATTTTTGCCCCAATATAGAACAAAATCACATCCCATAGTTACGAGAGTAAGTGAATACTCTAACATGAATATGAATACTCTAAAATGAATACACTTCAGCAAACACTCTGTATTTTTTTTCTATGTTAAACTCGTATTTACGAGCATTACGCCTCAACGCTGTGGAATCATCACTTGGCCTAGCTACTTATTACTTCCAAGCTGATATTCCATATTAATTATTCTCAGCAGATCGATAGTAATTTCAAGAATACTAAGCTAATTTGATAACTGAATGTACGCAACGAATATAAAAAAACATGGCCGCTGCTAAGTACGGGCTGAGCCGCCGTCCAAGGATACCTACTCTTGACTCGTGACGTCAGATACCTCCAGTCCCACACAGGCACATACTACACTCCAGCAACTGAGTGGGGGAGGTGTGATTTAGCGGGAACATAAAGTTTTCTAATTTCTCATTAGGTTACCTATCTCAATTAACGTTTTAACTCGAGACATCGTCCATATCACAAGTGGCCGGTTCCATGTTCTCATGTTTTTTTCTAAAAATTAGATATTTAAATCTTACTGCTTCTCAATTTCTCGTGCTATGTTTCCCATTGGATGTTGAGTATTGTTGACTCTGAGAAAAGAAATCAAATTTTGGTTCACCTTAATTGATAGCACTTCAATTTTTGTTTCTTTTATTTCTCTCGGTAAGATTAGCTCCTCCCCTCAGTTGTTCTGAACGCTGAGGAATTTCCGACAATCTATTAAATAAGGCTAGTTTTTACACGTCCACGGTGTGTAAGTATTCAAAATTTTGATAGAAATTTAAATGCAGAGTTTTCTGAAATTCTTTGTATTGGATTCTGATCGTTTTCTTGTCTCCGTACGTCACTAAAATACTAGTGACCATGTAAGTGCGCCAAAACTCTAATTGTTTTATGATACTTAACTTTTTATGTGTAATAATTCTGAGCTGATATAAATTAACCGCTTAATTTCAGAATATTTACTTTTGGACGTTAGTCAAGTGCTGTAGGTTTTTATTTTGCTAACTTGAAGCGAAATTCAGAATATTTACTAATGAGGTCAGTTGAGTGTTTTAGGTTGTTTCTCTTTCCTAACTAGCAACGAAGAAAGTGTGCACATTTTTACTGCATTCCCCATACTTGATTCAACCACTTTCATAAGTATTAGTACCCTTTTGGTTTCATTTCCAAGTATTAAGTGCAAGAAATGTAGTTTTCAAATTCTTTTAAATCGCGTATGTTAACTTCTTGTATCAATTTTTTAAAAACAATCAATATCAATTGATATCAAAAATATCAAAATATCCATATCAAAAATATCAATTCTTTCTGTGAAAGAACGAATGACAATGCGACAATGCTTTCTTGTTTCTTACTCTTGACCCCTCAGGGGGATACAAGTATTGTATCTATGGGAATTAGCGCTCCCAGGGGGACTATGTAAGGGCCTGAGCTGAAGGTTAGGTAGGCTTTATATTTGTTGAAATAGAATAGGTTTTTATTTTGTTACGGACCATCTTTTTTCGGTTCACTGCTGTCCTGTTTTTCAGCACCTACTACTTTCTTCTTCAACTTTGATCTTGTTTCATGAACTTCTTTCTCATCTTACTGTTTCTGTGCCTTTCTGCATAGATTCCACGTTCCCTTAACCCCATACTAAATGGTGCCTTCTTCTTTCCTCTCTTTGGATCTCATTTGTTGAGGATAGGGAGGCTTAAACTAAATAATAATCTAATCTAATCTTCTTACTCTTGAGAATCATTTGTACCGGCATTATTCTGGTAGGGAATTTGTAATGAAATTTACGACTTAGAGTAACTTCTTCGCGCAAATTACCGAGGTACACGCTTGTTGGTATGTATGCACCAAAGACTGCTTCCAAATATCCGATATGAAGAATCATTAACTTTACCCCATTATACCTTCAATGATATCAACGGCTACCGCAGAAGCCAAAACTCACGTGTGAATGCAAAGGGAATCTGTCCTTCGACGCATTTTTCATCCGTATTTAAGTCATTTATAAGCTTTCTAAATTTAACATAATATAACCGAGGTAAAATATCTCTTCGTTTTTTCTCTAAGTCTTGTGTTCTACCATGGGCTTGGTTATTGTAATACATAAATGTAGGTTTACCTACTAAATATCTTTGTTTTACGACAATTTAAAAGCTTATCGTTTTACATTTTGTGTCTCAATTTCATTGGAAGTAAACTGTCTTTGTTTCTTTTCTCCTTTGCTCTTTTTTACTTCCTTTTTTCTTGCCTTCTTTCTTCCTTTCATTCTTTCTTTCGACATCTGGCTGTGCTACTTGAGCCCTGCTGCTCTCCAGCTCCAGTTTCTCCAATTCGCTCCGTTTTGTGTAAGCCACTGCCATCACAAAAACACTGCATGCGCTGCCTCCGACACACTTTGCGGGACAGATGCATGGAAGTAAAATTTTGTTCCAGCTATTCATTGGGATCAAAAAATTGCTCTTTCGGGACATTAAATAATAAAGATAAGGTTTCTGTTACAGAAAGAGTCTCATAAACGCATGTGAAATGTACTGTTAACAGAAAGTAATTAAAACACTTGTGAAATATCAGGAGATTGTTTTTTTTTTATTTCGAGTAGAGACTGTGTTGTAAGATTTTTCAAAATTTAGTTTTTATCCAATCTCTAGGAAACTATAATCTGTGATGAGATAACCAACTCAAATGAGTTATTCCGAATAGATATTTTAATGTGTATGAGACGTTCAACATGCACAAAGAAATAATTCAAATCAATCGGGACGGGATGTATTGAGTAGATTTATGGAACCTGGGAGATGAAATTATGGAATTAAAGGTACACAGAACATGAATAGACGGTTGAGAAGTGTGAGGCTGAGCGTAGCCTTGCAGCAGAATTGAGCAATCACGGTTCACAAGTCAATATTCCTTTCATTGTTAACGAGATTTTACTACAATACACGAGATTGTTTCAGTGACTTTGCTTCTTGGCAAATTTAAGCGATAATTACTCCGGTGATAAGTAAATTTAAACTAACCATTAACTGTTTAATGTACAAAGGAGAGTTGGGTGATGTTTTGAAGATGCACTTTCGTCCCATTTCTGGCATACATTTTTATTACTGTCAGATCTATTTCTCGTCACAAGCATTAATCTCTATGACAAAACGGTTCCTTTTTAAAATTAGAGAAGCCAACAAACAGCGCACTCGAAAGTCGAAACAACGTTATTTTCCTTTTTAATCCATACGTATAAAACTATACCGTTTATGCACTGCTCCAATCGCTTTGAAATGCAACATTTTTGAGTACAAATTCATGTTTCTGAAATGGAGCTCTTGAATTTCAGTTGACCAAAACGTTTACTCCATTTTTAATGACCAATATTGACTTTTCTCTCTGCTTATTTTCGAAACTTCAATCGTCCGAATGAAACTTTTGAAGCCATTCTGCGCATTCCTGAGGTTAAAAAAGCATTACCAAACGCTGCCTTGAAATACAGATGTGTTTCGAAAGCAGAAATACTCAATTTGTAATCATACAGCTACGTAACTCTATAAAGTTTTACTACAATTGTTTTCTCATGGCTTTTGTTTTAGATAGAAAAATGTATCAGGGATACATTCGCTTCAGCGCGTAAAAGTTTCCAGGATTTAAATGCATGAATTGTTGATACATCAGTCTTAGAAATCCAGACAAAGTAATAAAAATTCTTAATTAACTATTGTGAGACTTTAAAGTTTACGAGATCAATGTTATCCCCACAACGTTGGAATAGCTGACGAATCCTAACTCAAAGTCACAACGCATTCATTTCCAAAACCCTGATGCCTCATTTTCCTCATTACCATTAACCAAGAATAGAAAATTCAAATAAAATCTGGTTTAATTTGGTCTAAAGGATGAAACCCAACAATGGATGAGCAGCGACACCGACGCAATTCGATTTTTATACCAACACAAGAGCACTTGAAAAAAAGAGCTTAACTGCTCATTCAATTTCAACAACGTACAACAATTAGTACATTCCAGAAAATACACTAATAGCTTCCTGCAATGATGACACGTCGGGGAAAATAAAAAGAGAAGAGCATAGAGCTGAAAGAAAAAATACTGAGTTCTTACATAAAGCGACGTCCAGCACTGATGGACTGGAGGCTAGGTCACCTCCATGCACCCCAGGGATGCCTCCCATTGATGGACAATGGCCTCAGTGGCCGGGCCACCTCCGGCATTATGGATGGGCCTTGAAGCTGATGGATGTAACCGTATTTCAAGGCGGCGTTTCAGCTCTCAGTTGTTCGAGTTAATTGAACAAGCCAGATTCGCAGCCGTTTGTCTCCTCTAATGGCCCGTGCTGCGCGTCGCGCGGCCCCGCAGCCAGGCTAGCTTGTGCCCAAATAAGCTCTCGTGCGAGTCGTGTGTGCCTGACCTAGCTTCTGCTGCCTGCGTCCGTGCTCCCAGTTTTGTGCCCGTTTTTAGAGTCACTTGTTTGTGTATCGTCTTAAGTATTAGCGAGAAAAGAACTTCGTGTTCGGAATGCTATACGTTTTCTTTGCATGTTCATGTACATTACACCGTCCAGTCAGTTCAACAGTGTCTTTTAGAGGTCATCTTGCTTCGGTTCCGCAAGCCTTTTGATTCAGACCAAACTCCCAGGGCCAAGTTAGTCTGCGCTTTCTCTTTAGGGTAAAAAGTATCACCTGAAAGTAAGTAAACTAATAGGTCAATTTTTTTTAATGAATGCCAAATTTTGGGGAAATTATAAATAATCAACGAAGCACTTTTTATGTTACTAAGACTTTTAACAGGAATTTGTTAATGATCTCAAATGAGTTTACGCCAAATGATTCGTAGGTCATATTTAATATTCTTTCTCCGAATCTAATCAAGCTTTCAAGAATTACTTTTATTGCTGGTTATTCGAAGTAAAACTTAGTTCATGAAAAGTAATTAGAGAATATTTTTTTCGCACTAGAGACTATTGTCTTGTTCACATTTAAAGCTACTAAATCCCAAGGAAGCCTCATTTCATTGAATATAAATAAGCTGGGGCATTTAAGGGCAAAAAAACACCGCGCTTGGGTAATTTCACTCGGACATCAGGGTTGTGATGACTTTTTCAGTGCGTTCCTTTCCTATGTAGCTCTCAAGTTCCAGTACGTACACCACAAGATTATGAAAATACACGTAAACTATGCATAGGGGAATAAGTCCAGATTCCGTGTTCTTATTCATGGCGACAAATTTTGACAGCGACGGAACTCGACAGCAGCTTTTGCTGTCACGGGTCCTGAACAAAAACTTCTCCGCAGGTAGCTGTTCCGTTAAAAATACGTCTAATAAATTGTTCGAAGGTATAAATTATTGAAGATGAATAACGCATTTGGAATTTGCGTATTAATTTACATACATCCCAGAAACCCCTCGATGAAACACCGTTCATTTGTTTCTATTGCGTATAAAACACTTGCTTATCGATATCATGTTTTTTTCCATTGTTTAAACAGCCAAGAGGAAGTGAACTGCGATAATCGTACACAAATTTTGTAAAACTCAAAAAAAAAACGAGCCAGTGAACTCACCAGCAGTGTGGCGCCAACTGCACTAACTAATTTAATCCCGCAACTACAATCCGCATTAGCGTGCAAACGCTAGTATGATAATATCACCTGCTCTTTAAGTACTGTATTTGCACCGTAACCAAATGAGTCGTCCATTCTGCCGTGTTTCAGAAGCAGGCACATAATTCCTGCAAATTTATGAGAGCGCGAGGCAGGGATTACGATCTAATTTCATTATTCAGAAGCGCAACAGGGGCCACTCACGGCGAGTTCCAGGTAGTCAAGATGAAGTCTAGTAATGTACAATTCATGCTTGTTCTCGCCAAGAAACCTTCGTAGTACTTAATACTTGTGAGACAGTGCTAATGGTCACTCACATGCATCGAGGTGCTTACGTTTGTACTTTAATGTCTCTTAAACTAACTCTTCAACGAGGAATGTCGATATAATATTTTAATTTAAATCATTAAGTTGTGAAAGTGGAAGATAAATGAGAGCGCATTGTTGATGCTATTTGGAGTTGTAAGATCATTATTTTTGCATTGCGTATTGATTAAAGTTGTTAAATCATTACCTAATGATCATTACATACTGACATTTTATAACGATTTATAAGCAATGTTCTTTGCTAAATGATCTTCGCACAACGCTTTTTCCACAGCGATTATTATACATCTTAACAAGACATTTTCTGCGCAACATTTTTTGCACAATGTGCTTCATAAAACTCCCATAAGCAAACATCTTCGCTAAACCTTTATATAACGATCTTCACACAATGATCTTTGAACTGCCATATATCCATAACGATTATTATCATCATAGAATCATTGCATAGAAATCAATACATGCGGTAGTGTTTTATCACAAATGACGGCCAAATTCAAACCTGAAGAACTTTTTCAAATCTTCGCAGAATTTCTGCCCGAATCTCAGTCAATATTAGAGTCACCAAATTTAAATTTGTATCAATGTAAATTTTAGAAAATTGCGTAAATGGTTGATTCGAGTGAGAAAATTGACTTCTGCAAATACATGTGCATCATTCTTTTTGTTATTCCGTATTGCATGTATTCCTTGCGCCTTCCGCTACTTTAATTTATTCATACATTCCTGCAAAGCAATATTTTCAAAGCGAAAAGGCCGATTTATGCTTGCAGTGCTAAATGATGAACTACATGGAAGGAACGGGAGCCCTCGAAGCGAAAATCTTCGAGCTGATTTCGATCCGCGCTGCATGTTTTTATATAGTTTAATATTATTTTCTGCTTGGATTGCTTACAACGTACAATAAATTTAAATAGAATCTGGTACCCTTACTCTAAAAAATTAACGTTAAAGGAGAATAAAATGCATGGCGTTTTTTCCATACAATGAATTCGGGAACACAAACTCCTTTATCCCCCGCGTGGACTTAATTTGCGATCCTTTACAACAAGCTCTATGAACCAGTGTCAAAGGAGATTAAAATGTTTAAAACCTTAATTTGGGTTTATAAACTCTATCCCACGCGTGGACTGAATTTGAGATAAATAATAATATTTCCTTCAGTTTTACATGCCACAGTCTAAGTGTTAGCATCGTTTCAACGAGTAGAATTTAAGTGAGTAACATTATATGACGTCGCAAGCTGCAAGCGGTGACGATCTAAGTTAAAAGAAACATCGTTCCTGTGAGGGCTTACTTGAATGACTGGAGAACATTCGTGCTCCCAACGTTATATCAAAAGTCGCGTGCCACTCTATCACTTCTAAGCGCCTTTAGGCGAGGTTGAACGACCTCTGAATTTAATTTGCTCGCTAAAAAGAGCCTTCCCTTCACGCTTTAAATATTGAAAATTCCACCATCAAACGCACGTAATTTAAAATCGAATAATTATCACGAGCGCAATCTTACCTCTTGCATGAGCTGTGAAGGACTTATTATATTAAGATCTTCCACGACGTCGACCCTCGGGGATTTTCTGCTGCTGAAGATGAGTTATGCGTTACATGAGCATCTAAGTCATGTTATGTGACTGTCTCATTTTGTTTACTCCAGACACCTGCAAGTCTTCGTCGTGGTGGTCTTCATAAGATCCTCTTCTTAATAGCAAATGCCATTTTGCCTTAGTCTAATTTCCCATTTGAAGAATAAGACTGTAACTGTCATTACGTAAAGGCAGTTATAATTAAACCAAAACGCTACATAAATTTTTCTCATCCAGATGATAACAATGCTCTAAAAATTGCAGTGTTCACGTTCATTTTTGAATTATTGACGAATAGATCCTATCGAAATGATTCACCGCAAATTCCTTTGCAATATTAAATTCCTCAAATGGTGAACGATGTTTCACGCGGAGGAAGTAACGATGGTTAAACCTTGTCGAAGAAAAATAGCATTGAAACAATGAGGCTATGTCAGTTGTGAAAACATTTTTGAATTTTGAATATGCATCGCAAAAACTAAAATTTAAAATACCCATGCATTTAGTTGATGTATGACGCATACACGAATCTTTCATGAAGTAGTGCAAAACATGAAATTTCGTATTGAATTCTTTTCAACATAGTATTTCATGGGCTCTATTTTAGTCATGTGCCCTCGCTACTCAGAAACTTCGAAGCTTTAGGGAAATTGCGCTCTTACGAAAAAACTGTCGCTATTTTCTGACCGAGTATGCTGTTTGCAGCGCAAAACTTGCAAAATTTAGCGAGAATTCTTTGCGCAGCAAGGCACTTGCTATAACTCAGAAACTGGAATACGGCGCAGCGCAGAGCATGCGCAGGCCACTGAAATGAGCGTGCCGAGTTTGTGTGGACGGGGACACGTGAACTCGAACTTGAGCACCATGGCCGACGGTACTCCAAATTTTTGTTTCAGCCTAAATTTTTGTTACAGCCGAAATTTTTGTTACAGCCTGTGATTCAGTCCAATACACGCACATACGCACTGTAGGGTGGCAATCCGTGAGTGTCTCTCTCGTTGAACTACTGGCTCTACAGTGGTCATATCACGGTATTCATCTCCACCGTGTCGACGTCTGTATGCGCGTTGTAAAGAAATGCAAACTGGCGTGGAGATGACACGAACCTTGTACTGTAGTTGCATTATGCGATGTGCATAACGAAGCATGTTTTGCTACCTCTGTGAAAGAATTGATTTGGTGGTTAAAGACTGAGAAATGTATGTTGAAAGCAGAACCGAACCAATATAAAAGTCTGACACCCTTTGCTAATGCTTGTCCTTCTGCACCAACGTGTTGAAGGTTTCAACATTAATACTCTACTAGATGGCATTGAGACCTAGCTAAGCCACGTAATAACAAAGTATCTTCTATATTTCTAATTACCCTATCCCACTCTAAAACTACTGCCTACATGTGCACGGAGAAAAAGTTGTGAGTAAAAATGTATCTATGTGTGCGTGCACATAGATTTCTAATTTTGTATGAACTTGTCTCTCGAAGCCTTTTTATCAAAATTGAGCTATTACTGTTTGTATTTAATTCCGCTTTTAACACTTGAACGCAATTGCAAAATGAAGCAATTGAAGGAATAATAGTCATCTACTTTAATACCTTGTCATATAAGCCTAAATAAATAATTTGCAAAATTTCTAAGTGTGAACATGGTGAAGATAGAATAATATGATTTAAGAAGATGCTCTATTTTCTCGTCGTGCGTAAAATCACATGGCGTGAGCCAAAACTGCCGGCATACAAACTGTTTTCTTCCCAAGCTTTGCGATATTTTCACGATGAATTTTTACTTTGTTCCAGCCAAAGTTTTCCATTAGTTTACTACGCGTCTCTCAGCGAGATGCAATCGTCAACTCCGACGCCGTTTCCCTGACTTGGGCGTTTTAAATGCTCGGATTTTTCAAATGTTTCGCAAGATCTCACAATCCGTCATTTTTGGTGCGGCTCGATTTCCTCGTCGCGTCCATAAAGTCTAAGATCATTTCTCAGGCCGGAGTTTGTCTGGCCTTGGCCGTCTTTAAATCATTTTCCCATCAATTTCAATGTTTGTTGCCGCTCTGTATTCAATTTTCAGACGTTCAGGCATCAACAAATCATCCGTGCTTTCATGAGCGAGCTATGGTGATACTGCACCATTAATTTCGCTATCATGGTGCTACATTGCTACATAATTTGTGCTTGCCCTTCTACAGAAAAGTCAATTCAGAACAGGAAATTTTCTCCCTGTTTTAATATAAAGAATCTGAGCACACCAGCCACGTTTCTGAGAGCGACGACGGATAATTTCTGATGAGCCTGCGAGCTGAAAAAAGAGAGTGAATGTAGCGTAGATTTTTCCTCGCTTCGATTTTAAATATTAGGTATATTTACGGCAGGAGGGAGGCGCTTCAAGCAACTTCTGTGGTGGCTGAAATGAGGGAAGCTGTCATTTTTTCTCTTCCTTTCTCGGACAATTGGACGACCAAGGGCCCATAGATTCTAAAAGTTTTTGGGTCTCAACGATTTTCGGTTCTATATGTCTTTTTTTATTTATCGCAGTGATGTCCCAAAACTCTGGGAATTACGCCGCATTCCGAG
This sequence comes from Morinoia aosen, assembly GCA_030386875.1. Lineage (NCBI taxonomy): Eukaryota > Metazoa > Arthropoda > Malacostraca > Amphipoda > Talitridae > Morinoia > Morinoia aosen. The sequence continues at coordinate 20,748,984 of CM059579.1, forward strand.
CCGATCGCGTGGTATGTGTGGAGGGCGTCAGCCAAACGGTTCAACGTATTGTGATATGAAATGCTCGTAATTCGGGCCTCTAATTTATATACTTAATAAACTTATGATCTCTAGGTTTTTAACACAACGAAATTGTCACAAGTTTACATAAGCGACAATTATTCGATGCTCTTTTATTTGTAATAGGCTTGGTAAATAAATTTAGTTAAGCAGAAGTGGCATCTACTTTATCTAACCAGCAACAAGAGTTAATAATTCTCGTCATTCGCATCTTAGCTCTCTATTTTTCAGGTAAACTCAGGTGCACTATTTTCTCAACTTCTTCCAATGCATTTCAGTTTTATAGCACTGCAAATACACCGTTTGTCCGTATTTAATACATCCTCTATCGCAAGACGAATCAATCAAACGATGGACCACTTTACATTTTGCTAGAGTGTTTTTTTCCTCACCTTCATTAAACAAGCAATGAATTCAGTTTGGCTGGGCATGCATTTTCTAGCGTGCAAATGCTTTCCTTTTCCCAGCCAGCCTCATTCCCTCTGGCGGAGGCGGAAATTAGCTGCGCGAGTAGGCAACTACCTTCACGAGTGGCGCTGGCGCGGCGGCGCGGTGGGGCGGTCGGCACGGGGAGAGCGAGAGTTTCTGCGCGGGCACAGGGGAGGCTTTTTGCAAGTGCAGAAAAGGCGTTCTGTGCAAGTATAGCCCAGGCTTTCTACACAAGAGTAAAGAAGGCTTTGTACACAAGTGTAAGGAAGGCTTCTACACAAATGTAAGGAAGGCTTTCTACTCAAGAGTGAGGAAGGCTTTCTACACAAGTGTAAAGGTTAAGGTTAACATCGGCATTTTGGGATGCTTTATTTCCAATCAAGCCTGATACATATGATCTAAGCATTGGTTTTTCAAATGTCTTATAACTAACCCTATATATAGGACACCATGACGGTTCCCCCGTAAAGCCAAAACCCATTTCCGACACCTGGGTTGAGTGGGGTATTGTGCTTGAGCTTTCCCTTATACCCAACGGGGAAAATCTCCACGCCAGCGCCGGGAATCGAACCCGCGACTCCAATATACGAGCCCGATCCCTTAACCACTGTACCACGGAGAGCACTGTAAAGAAGGCATTCTACACAAGTGTAAGGAAGGCATTCTACACAAGTGTAAGGAAGGCATTCTACACAAGTTTAAGGAAGGCTTTCTACACAAGTGTAAGGAAGGCTTTCTACACAAGTGTAGGAAAGGCTTTCTGCGCAAGTGTAAGGAAGGCTTGCGTGGCATTGATATTGAAGGACTTTTTGGAATTGTACAAAAGGGTCTCTGCTCGAGTGTACGCCAAGATTTCTAACTTTCTAACCAGTGCGAAGAAACTGAACTGAGCAGCCTGTACCGTAGGCTGAAAAGCGTGGCTACCCTTCGATCCTAAATCGTAAGGTTTTTCTTCACTTAGTTTGGATGCCTTGAAATTAATTTTGCGTATGTAATATCCCAGGCATTGTTTTTGTATTGAGGGATGCATTTCGATTACTGCAGATATCGCAAAATGTGCTCCTATTTCAGCAGCTCCATTCCCTCGTTTTGAACTTGATCCCCAGACTTGGTCCTCCAATTTGTAGGGATGGTCTTGCAGCGTGCATATTTGATCCTGGCCATCCACCTCGTGCGGCGCAGACATTATTTTAACACCAAGTCTCGACCGCAGAGCGTTCCTTAACGGTCGAGGTTTGGCGGACTCGATTTCTAAAAGTTGCTGGCTTAAACTCAAAGTAATTGGCTCTTTTTTGAAGATCACTTCTATGTTTTGTTGATAAAGTATTCACCGAAGAAAAGAAAGGAGAAGGGAGCAGTTTCATTATTATTAGTATTTAATTGAACCATTTTTACATTAATTATCACGTCTCTTATTTATATAAATTATATATATATATAAGATCTCTTATATTGTCTTCATATCTGAGGGAAATTTCAGGACGACACAGATATTTTAACAATGACGCTTTCTAATGGTAATCCAATCAATACATATCACAGACGAACGTATAAGAATACACCGAATTGCTCGGTATTTTAGAAGGTCGATCCCAGCCTATGAGAATGTTTCTTTCCTCGTGCAGATCTGATCCACCGAGCCATCCTGATGAGCGGATCATCGCTGGCTCCCTGGGCGCTGGTGCCCGACCCCAAGAAATACACGCGCCTCGTCGCCCAATCTCTCAACTGCTCCGACGTGCCCCTGGGGGAGCCTTTAAGAAAATGTCTCACAAAGATCCCCCTGCATCTCATAAAAGAAGCTCAAGTCCAGGTGAGAATCACGGGCCAACAGCAGAAATGCTCTTTCGAAAATGGTGTGTTATGCTTTCCATTTTGCCGCCGAAGAGAAGAAAGTCGTTCGTGGCATCGAAGAGAAAATAAGTTTCGAGAAAGAATAAATTGAACAACCACGCACGGAAGTAGACGTCGTTCGTCTCTGATAAGAATCGAGGTCAGAATTCTGCGTAAAATTTTTTTCGCTCGCGTCACTCGAAAATGTGAAGCATTTTTGAGAATTATTTTCGCAAGAGTCAAAACCTTTTACACAATATTAATCATTTCGCTCATAAATTGCTCGAACAATTGACTGACGGTAAATTTAGCTTACTATCAGAGTTTTAACATTTTAGTGTCATTGGAGGTTTCAAAAGAAAATCTTTGAGGCAAATTGTGGTTAGGCTAAGTACCATAGTCGCTCAATCAATTGCCGGTCAGCCGTCGACCTTTTGAAGATTGTTCATAACGTTCAGCTGTGAAGGCCACCCGTGCGTAATTTTGGAAATTATTAGCATTAATTCACGTGAATCAGCTTAAAATATACAAAAATGACGTGTGCGCGCGAAAAATATTAATATGTGCATGCCAGTAATATTACAGCGAATGAAACCTCATGAATTTTGACCACTGCTAGGAAACTTCACAACGGAACACATAAATGGCATGCATCTGTCTCTCTCGCTCTCCCAGGGTAGCTTAGAAATCAAATTGTACCTTCAGGACTTCTTGCTGTGCACTTGTGTTAATTAAGCTTACTCAGTTACCTCAACTGACTTCCTATCACAGACAATCTTTGAGCTCTGAATTCTATCGTAAATTTAACGGATGCACAAAAGCTCATCGTCCCTGTCTGTCTGTTTCTATGACTCCGTGCCCCAGCTTCCAGTAACCCGACCAAAGCGATATCAGGAAGCGATGACAATCATGGCATATCTCCATCCGCCGTCCAAGGCTGAAGGCTTTTCATCATACGGTTGTTATTTGCACCGAACACTTGTTCCGCTCCCGTGCTGCCTCGACCGTCGCTCTGGCGGGCGACGAACACTTCCACAGCGACGGCCGGAAACATCATCGATGAATCAAGGGCCTCGACAATATCTCGCTGTCATCACAAACGTCGGCACAATATCTCCCAGTCTGTTGCTGACGTCGCAACCTGCGAGTTTCAACGACGTTTCCACAATGTCGTCCCTGCGACGCGCCCCAGTCGTCGGACCGCTGCGCATAAATCGATAAATTTACTTAGTGATTCTGAAGAAACACACCCGGACGAAAACATGTGCATCTCAGAAAAAAGGGTAAATTGATATTGCGCAGACTCTCCCAAGAACTGAGGTTCTCTTCGTAAAAACCTATGTAGTACAACACTGTGCTGCATGTTTTCACAATTTTTTGAGGCCTTCAATGGATAGGATATTTAATTCATTACTGTCCGTAATATGCTGGCCAGAACTCCATCCGGCTCAGTAGCGTCTACACGATACGGAACTGCGGCTTCGGATCCAAGTTTTTGTTTTCTTTGTAGTCTGCTTGACTGATGATTTATGCCAATTAAGGCCGTATTGATGGTACTTCACAGAAAAATATTAGGAAATTAGTATTAATTTATCAATAAAGTTTACCTGATTTGTAACCTGAGCATACTGATGAAAGCCAAACCGACGCTAATTACGGCATCAGATAAACAATGTTGACGTTTGTGTTTCATTGAAATTTTACTGGGAATCTGGGAATTAGCAGATAACCCCGCTTAGCTAGCGCTCTTCCTTACAGTATATTGCTCGTTTTGTTAATGATACAGATTTTACAGTTTTTCATGAGTTAAAATACCCAGAAGTTGCTGATCATTTTTACTAAAACACTCAATAAAATTCTATATCATTGTCAGTTGGTAAGAAGCAACGTTTCTATGTTTTAACATCATCTTCAGGCTGGAAATTTACAGAATAAATTTTAGTCACATGTAGTAAAAATATATGAGATCGCTGTCCTAGATGACCAGAAAGGAAAAATTTGGTACAACAGTAACATGGAGTCACCAGGTGACCAGATAACACTAAACAACAGCAATTTGCTCATGACACCAAAATGATTAGAGCCTTGATATTTGGGCTTAGTTAATCTTTGTTTCAGGATCTCTTTAATTATGCCAATGTAACAATTATTAAGAGACTAACACCATCATCTATCACACATGAACTGATATGTCGCTCTATCTCTTTCTAGATCACTGACCCTGGAACTAGAAATATTACTTCTTACTAAGAGATCGCTGAATTTATTAATTTTGTAATGCATAGAAACATTAATTGCCGTATCCGTCTCTATAAATTCAACAGAAGTTTGGAAAATGTTCTTAAAGACTTGTCCATCAATTTTGTAATTCTTGTGCGTTTGATTTTCATGAAATACATTTATACGACTCGTATTCAGCCTAGGATGATGCTCACTGCCCAAAGTTCGGTGCACAAAGTTACCAAAAGTTTTATCAATAAGAATACTGAGGAAATGACGTCAAAATGTTGCTTTTTATAGACTGGCGATGATAAAGAATTATATAGAGAGATATATTTTAGTAAATATAATCCGCAACTTTCTTCGTGTATGAACACTTGATGAACTGGAATAATTTCGTAAAGGTGAAAAGTCAGAAAATATATTACTGATATATTAACATTATTGGACAAGTAACACCAATGAGTAAGTATTACTATACATTGAGTCGCCTAATTTTGCATAGTTTCACCCGATCTCCACTTGTGTGGTTACCTCTATAAAAATGAACGTTTGCTACAAGCCCCTGGATGTACAACACAGCTCGCTCATGTCACGGCAGAGGACATCTAACCTGAACGAATGCCTACTTTCAATATCACCCAACATACGAATGCTTTTTAGTTTTCGAGGTGCACTTCAACCACACGTCCTGCATTTTTTTATTGCCGTGGTACTGGCCTTGGTGTCTTCTTTTTACTTATTTTTCGCCAAAGTCTAAGTCTCTATATTGGTCTTAAGCGCGTGCTCCTATCTAATCTCCATAAAATCTAGTCCCACTTTTCATTTAGTTTGTTGTCAACTCCTCCACTTTATTCTTACTCCCTCTTTTGGATCGAGCAATAAATTTTCTTTACGAAGGAAATCTGGAGAAAATTTAACTTTTTCTCCCATATAAAGACGCGTGTCAAAAATCAATTTACACAAGTGTAAATCACACAAGCGGAACAAGTGTTCGGTGCAAATAACAACCGTATGATGACAAGCCTTGAGTCTTAAGGATTGTGGTGTCTTCGTCACTCGTCTAAGACATTTTAAAAACCAATGATGGTACTTCTGTTCCATCTATATTGGAAATAAACTGGTTTTCTTTCTTTCTTGTTGCCGTTAATATAGTGAGCAGCAAAGAGCCGTTTTATTGAGGTGTGCAGAAGCAGGACGGAACATCGAATCTGTACTTACGGCGGTACTTTTTGAGCAAATAACTTCTTTTTTGCAACCTCCTCACGTGTTCGTAGAAAAATTTCATCAGGCTTATTCACATGTATCATGTTCGTGTCCCCGGTTACTACATATGAACTTCCAGTGACGTTGCACACAGAGTATACATCAGGTACGTAAATGTACAGTATCTTTGTTAAAAGCTGTCTGTGGTTGGTGTTATGAATTGTATAACGGAAGATTAAGCATAAACATGCGCCCCCGAATGTCCAAATACAGAACTTGAAAGTTCGCATTTGCTGTATGAATAAGACGCGGTGTTAAGCATGAACGTGAAATAAATGTTCTGTAAGGAATAAACGACATTGAGGTCGTGCACAAAACTATGTTACGAGATGCTTGTCATGTGTGCATATACCGTGAACTGAAATTCTATAAGTTCTTTAAGAATATAAGAAGTCGCCGTGACTGCTCTAAGAGATGGAAATGCGTTCAATACGCACCCAAATTTTAGAGACTGGATTTGTGAGTTCAATTCGCGCAAACAAAACGCTTTGCTTGCCTTAAACTTGTATGAAACGGACACTTCACTTTATGGCAATGTGGCAATTATTTCATTATTGAAGAAGTTTATACGAAGCGTTGTTGTTTGAAAAACATGTGAGTAATATCGCTATATATACATCATGAAACAAGCACTTCAATGCCATGAGCAATCGGCGCAAATTGTGTCCTGAATTATGGAGTGTAGGCTACCTCAGACTGTTTGCATATGAGCCCAATTACAGCCGAGTGTCGGTAAAGCGCCGCAACTCCACCTGTTCATGAGGATGTTTTAAAAATGCCTCAGAATAAGCCACAATTATCCAACTTCGCTCAATGGCTCAAATTTTTCGTGATTATCACTTTAGGGTCATTGGTTTTTTAGGCAATCTACGCTTTTATTAACTTTAGACAAAACTCGTAGGACAGCTCTTGCAAAGAAAGTGATGAAATTGATCTATTTACTATTCGAGGAGAACTAAATTGAGGACAATTTGAATAACACTCCAAATTTTCAATTTAATCTAAAAGTTGAACCTACTCCTCAGGGTAATACTACTACTGTATTTATAAAATTGGCGGTCCCACGGGGAAGATGTGATGTTTCAAGCTGAAAGAAAGGCCTTCCATTTTAAAAATAAAATTCCTATTTTGATTTGTTCCCTGCCATTTTTTTCGGTTCATTGGTGTCCTGACTTTCAATAACTACAAATTTTTTTCAACTTTTATCTTGTTTTATAAACTTCCTTCAATCATATTGTTTCTATTAACGGGTGTGGAGACACACTGTATGCATACTCTAGATTCAGCGTTTTCTTAATTTTTTACCAAGTCGTGCCTCTTTCTTTCCTCTCCGGGGAATACTTCTGCTGTAATTAAAGAGTCTTTAACATACTTATAATCTAATCTCAAAAACTCAAAATACCTCACACGGTGCCACAGATCGATCTAATTTGTGTTTACCATCAGTAAATTATATCGTTCATGAATCACCTGACAGTATGTGACAGAGACGTGAATAAGTGTGGACATCAAGAGATATGACATAGATGCTTCATATAACAAATGATATGACAGATGATATGACAAGATATGACAGAGATGGTAGAGTGCACGAAGTGTTTCCGTTGAGAGAAAATTTCGCGTTGTCGAAAGACACAAAAAGCATAAGGGCTGACGGTGTGCTCCTTGTCTTGAGATGTACGAGTTGCCCCAAAACGAAACGTGCGCGCTTTGTGCAGCGCGAATGGTCTTCACAAAGCTAGTGAGTCCCAAACATGTTTATCTGGAAGCACCCAACTGAAGTCAACCGCAATGCCAATGTTTTCTTTAGGTTACGCCCGACTAGACAGCGCCCGAACTACGGTCCTGTACAAACTCTTGTCTTCGATTGGAATTCTTTTTCTCTCTTCAAAGTTTTCCAGACTCCCAAGTTACTTGATCTACATAGCTTCCCTTAAATCATGAAAAAACATAGAAATTGTACTTATAACCTCGCATGACAGAACGAGCACAAAGGAAAACGCTTTACATATTTGTCATCCTTGATTAGATTTTGAGTTTTTAGCCGTGTTTGCCAGGGGAGAAAAGGGCAGGATTTTTACTTCATACCGTTGCAGCAGAACTCGTCACAAAAACCGCGAGAAATAAGTACTTCTGTAAGTTGTTGGCTACATTCAAGAATAAAATTCAAAATAATATTTTGAAAATTAAATTACTAAATTTCAGAACTTAAATAAATGATGGAAAATACAAATTACACAATTCACACAACTTTGAAACAATTTAAAATGGGAACAAAATAATATTTGTACCAATTATAACTTTGGAGTTTAACGTAAATATGTCCCGTCTCCTTTGGTCATTGCGTACTTCAGAGGCGTGTGTGCTCCATGAGCGCTGTAACACGTTCTGCTGCGTCGCTTAGGGACAAGGATGACATGCCTTGTTTTCTGCGTGCTGATGAGGGACTCCAAGTGGTCTACAATTATTTCAGAGCATCCACACAAGTGTGCTGCATCTTCTGCAGTTTACGTTGCATAAAGTATAATGTTCGGTCGATGTAATACAATTACTCCGGCCAATGTATAGCAAGTTATGCAATTATTCTGTCCAATGTAGAGCAAGTTATACCATTACTCCGGCCAATGTACAGCAAGTATTTCAATTACTCCGGCCACTGTACAGCAAGTTATACAATTACTCCGGCCAATATGTACAGCAAGTAATACCATTACTCCGGCAAATGTACAGCAAGTAATACAATTACTCCAGCCAATGTACAGCAAGTTATACAATTACTCAGGCCAACGCACAGCAAGTTATACAATTACTTCGGCCACTGTACAGCAAGTAATACAATTACTCCGGCCAATTTACAGCAAGTTATACATTTACTCCGGTCAATGTACAGTAAATAAGTAATAAGTTACTCCGGCCAATGTAGGTCATACAATTACTTGACATTAAATAAAATGTGTATTGAAAGAAAGTGATGCAACCTTAAGAAACAGTTTTACAAGACTCATGTTGAGAACTGTCAATGAAAAATGCGTTTCATTTTTACATCGTCAGGTTTTGAAACTGTCGGGTGTTCAGATATTCGATTTCCTAATCTATTATTTTGGAATAGATTTTCGGTAAATTGATAATTGTAATTTCTTTGTGTCTCAAATTGAATGTAGATTTATAATGCACAGCATCGATTTTAATATGCAGCGAAAAACTTGCGTTGTACATCAACTTTATACCGTGAACCTGAGAGAAAACATAAAAATGAATGCCAGCCTGAGTAGCAGTGTTGCATTTAACTTCAAGTAACGGCATCCATATGGAAAAGTTGAAAAAAATTGATTTTCAGTAAGCACATTAACTAGCCTACAAAAATTGTATCAGGATTACAACATTAACGAGTTGAATTCCACTCTGAATGCACTTCGATCCCCTCAGCGGGATACAACTATTGCATCATGGGAATTAGCGCACCCAGGGGAACCATGTGTGGGCCCGAGCTAAAGGTTAGGTAGGCTTCCTTTTTGTTGTAATAAAATAGGTTTTTGTTTTGTTACGGACCATCTTTTTTCGGTTCACTGCTGTCCTGTTTTTCAGCACCTACTACTTTCTTCTTCAACTTTTTTCTTGTTTCATGAACTTCTTTCCTAGCTTACTGTTTCTGTGCACCTTGTGCATAGATTCCACGTTTTCTCAACTCCATACTAAATGGTGCTTTCCTCTTTCCTCTCTTGGAACATCTTTGTCGTGGTTAAGGGAGGCTAAAACTTTCTTATATAATAATAATAATAATGCACTTCGATGCTGTAAAGCGCGGCCGCTGCAGAGGACGAGCGTGTAGGAGGCGCGCAGCAGCGGCCTGGGGTGCGCGGGTATAGCTGCACTAGGCTGGTGTCTTCATGCTGTGACTGCGGTGACCGAATTTCGACAGCTGTTGATCAGGGCTGCAGCGCCTGCAGGGCTGCTTGTGTGTGAGCTGCACACCGCATGAGGCTGTCATGCGTATGAGGGCTGCAATCCGCATGACATGTCAGCAAGGGCTGCAGACCACTTGAGACTGTAGTTCTGGGAAAGGCTGCAGACCACTTGAGACTGTAGTGCTGGGAAAGGCTGCAGACCACTTGAGACTGTAGTGCTGGGAAAGGCTGCAGACCACTTGAGACTGTAGTGCTGGGAAAGGCTGCAGACCACTTGAGACTGTAGTGCTGGGAAAGGCTGCAGACCACTTGAGACTGTAGTGCTGGGAAAGGCTGCAGACCTCTTGAGACTGTAGTGCTGGGAAGGGCTGCAGACCACAAAATGTTTAAACAATTTAAACAATTTAAACAATTTATTTACCACAGGTGAGACAGAGGTAGAATGTTTCTTAAGTCTAATACAATGTTCAAAGTTGAGTATAGCTACCTGTGGGCCCGAATAAGTTCAGCGACTTCTAGGGCATCCTACCATTACATTATTCTAGGACGTACAATAATGTTTAACCTAATTCACTTAGCCTAGTTTCGCATTAGACTGATCAACAAGATAATGAAGTCGATATTGATGTTTAATTTTACAATATAGGTCATATGGACAATATTTAACAGTATATTCAATAACGATTTAGGAGCAGACTGAAAATCGGCGATATTACTCATGGCAAATTGCATTATTAGGACCAGACATGTAGGAGGCAGGATTTGACTTGGTGATCTTACACGACTCGTATTCTGATAAGAAGTGAGACTCAAAATTTCTTTTAAATACCTTGTAAGAATTGCTTTCACGGATCTTCGCAGGTATTGAGTTCCAAGTTTTAGTTCCAACGAATAGTATACTGTGTTGCGAGCGGGCCTTTGAATAATAAGGAAGCATGAAATTACTTCTATTTCGCGTTAAATGGTCGTGATGACCAGTTTGCGCAGTTAATAATTGTTGTAGGCTATTGTCGCCTTCATTAGTTAATGTTTTGTAAACGAAATTGCAGATGGAGATTTTGTAGAGATCCGAGAGTTTAAGTATTTGTAAATTTTTGAATGAATCATTTGTGTGAGCATTATATTCTAGGTTCTTTACCGCTCTGATGGCTCTTTTTTGCGGAGTAAAAATTATATTGGTTTTATTTTTATCAGTTCCATGCCATGCTTCTATTCCGTATTGCAAGTATGGTGAAATGAGCGTTCGATAAAACATTTGTAAGGCTGTTTCAGGCAGGAAACTTTTAACTTTATTCAGGATTCCGATGGATTTTGATAATTTAGAACTAATATGAGCGATGTGCTCTTTGAAGGTCAGATGTTTATCTATTATGATGCCCAGAAATTTGCATGAGTTGGTTTCTTTGATTTCCCCTTCGCCAATTTTAATGCATGGTAGAGATATATTTTTCTTGTATGAGAATGTAATATAATTTGTTTTATCGATATTAAGGCTTATTTTATTAGCTTTAAGCCACAGTGAAACCTTATGGAGTTCATTATTTATACTCTCCGTAATCGTAGTGGGATTTTGGTTCGGAAGGACCGCAAAAACGTACTGTCATCGTCAAAAAGTATGAATTCAAAAAATGATGTAGATTTAATAATATCATTGATAAAAATCAGAAAAAGGAGAGGCCCAAGAACAGATCCTTGTGGAACTCCATGGCTAATTTTCTGTGGGTCCGATTTTGCGTCGTCAATGACAACGTATTGCTTCCGATTTGTTAGGTATGATCTGAACCAGTCATGGGCAACCCCACGAATGCCATAACAGTGTAGTTTCGAGAGTAAATGTTTTGGTCCACACAATCGAATGCTTTACGAAAGTCAAGAAATACAGAAAAGACAGTCTTTCCGTTATCTATATTAGAATAAAAGAATTGTAAAGGATTTAATATTGCCTGTGTTCTTGATTTTTTTACAGCGAAAGCCGTATTGTTTATCATAGAGAATCGATTTTTGTTCAAAATAAGAGTAAACTTTTTTATACACAATTCTCTCGAATACCTTGCTAATAATTGGTAACATGGAGATAGGTCGATAATTGTTTACACAGGTTTTTTCAACAATTTTAAAGATAGGGGTTACTCTAGCAGCTTTGAGGGAGTTCGGGAAAGTGCCTAGTAAGAGAGACTGGTTAATAATATTGGATATCAGCGGGGCCACAATATCAGCAATAATTTTAAGGACTTTAGTTGGAAACGTTTGTAACCCACTCGATTTATTTTTCATGTTGTTTATGCACGCAATTACATGGGAGGAGTTTGTAGGCGTAAAGAAAAAGAAGTTGTGTTCTCGAATATGATCCATAAATTCCAGGTGATCAGTAGGTTCACTTGGAATGCCATTGGCTATAGTTTTCCCTACGTTTACAAAGAAGTTGTTAAAGAGATTAGCAATTTCATTCTTCTAATGGTATTTTACGTTATGTTGAGTGACATATTCAATTTTCTTTTTATCGCCGTTATTCGGTTTACAACAAGAGTTAAGGAGGCGCCAAGTCTTTTTAACGTCAGCTTTGAATTGAGTAAACTTGAGGGTAAAATAGCTCTTTTTTGATGTTCTTATCTGGTGTGGTTTGTCATATTATGATGTTCAGATGGAATTCTGTCTACGGAAAGCCAGTTGATGCTCTGAAATTAGCTCAAACAAAAGTGTTTTCTTTGCCAAGAATAAGATATAAAAACAGAACACCATCGCGCTACTGCTCAAGTCCATTGTAAGAATGTTGTTTCGCTTCTATTTTTAAATGCGCTCTGGGTATTTTGATTGATTCATAAAATTTATTATTGAATATAGTTTGACACAATATTTTCCTATTGAATAATCAATCGACACCGATCGATTGGTGGCCGTCTTACTTGTGATAGACCCCCCTCAGGGGGATACAACTACTGTATCTATGGGAATTGGCGCTCCCAGGGGGACAATGTGAGGGTCCGAGCTAAATGTTAGCTAGGTTTGCTGACCATCTCTTACGGACCATCTCTTCTCGGTTCACTGCTGTCCTGTTTTTCAGCACCTATTACTTTCTTCTTCAACTTTGATCTTGTTTCATGAACTTCTTCCTCATTTTACTGTTTCTGTGCCCTTTCTGCATAGATTCCACGTTCCCTTAACTCCATACTGAATGGTACCTTCTTCCTTCCTCTCTTTGGATCTCATGTGTTGAGGATAGGGAGGTTTAAACTAAATAATAATCTAATCTAATCATGTGATAGACCGACGACCGTGTGTGCGTAGTCCTGCTGATCATGCAAATTATGTTGTAGCATTTCAATTAACTTTCAAATTGTCTCATGAATATTTTTTGTACAACGTTTTAATCTGCTGAAGCTCGTTTAACATCTCTATTACTTGGAGTGAATCAAAAATATACTCCACTTATTGAGCAATGAAGTGGTATTGTATTAATCTTTGTGTTCACTCATCGAAGGAAGTTCCCTCAGGGAGATACAATACCAGTGTATGTATAGGGATTGGCACGCCCAGGGGGAAATGTATCAGGACCCGAGCTAAGTGTTAGGTAAGCCTTCTTTTTGTTAAAATGAAATGCTTTTGTTATGTTAGGGACCGCCTCTTTTCGGTTCACTGTTTTTGAGCACTTACTACTTTCTTCTTCAACTTTCATCTTGTTTCTTAAATTTTTTTTTTTCAACTTACAATTTCTATGCCCTTTCTGCATCCCTTATCTCCATACTAAATGGTGCCTTCCTCCTCCCGCTTTTCAGAACGCTTTTTCAGCAGTTAGGAGGCGTAAACTAACATCTAATCTGATCATTGAGGTAAGCGGTGCTCATGGCTTGTGCTCACTTCCAGCGAGCATAATACATCGCTTCCATACGCTCTACATACAAGCACATGCCCTGTTAACTATACCACGTTACACTAAAATAATTACTTCAAGAGCTGCGGTCCTTGCGTTCATATGTGATACTAACTACTGTATTGAAGGAAAAAATCTAATGAAAATTTCCATGGTTGTAAAATGAGGAAAAAAATCACACTTCGATCTGAATTTCAAGAATTTTGTAATTAAGTGGAAATTATACTTAGAACTGAGATTTATCGGCATTGCAATGTTACTTTCTTCACACGACACCTATTGTTGAAACTGACGTAAGTGATGCACCCTTAACCTGCGAGCCTATTTGATGGTATTAAATTTTTTCTCTCCTATCTCGACTTGAGACATCTGTATAACTCTCAATCTGCCTCACTTGACTGGGTCTCGAGGCCACCTACAGTCAAACCACGAATATTAAGGAGTACTTTACAGTCGTGCAATAAATTTATCTTCCTGCAGTTATCGATCTGCTAACATCCACACGTGCACAGGAATTTCATACTGGAACAGCAAAAGTAAAGCACCAATTAACGCCAAGAGTCTAGCTGAGATAGTGCGTGGGTTGACCGCTTTGCTTATCATTAAAAGCTAAGCGGCAAGAAAAAGTGCGATTAGAGTTGAACAGTTGAGCCATCACTCCTATACTGTGTGATCTCGCTGTTCTAGTGTTCCACAGACGTGTTTACTGCTGTGGTTTGGTGCAGACTGCGTGTGACCGCGTGACAAGCATGCCTAGTGCCATTTGTTTTATTTGGTCTTTTTGGCCACTCTATATACGGTGTCACAATACATTTATGACCAGATGTATTTTATTTTTGAACTTTTTTACTCTGCGAAATTGTTCGAGTTCTTCACGTTCAAAATACGACGAAAATGTATTTCCATTTTACTGAAACTCGCAATTGTTAGAATTCTATACATGCCAGTCTATAAGAACCAACGTTTTAATATTTCGAACATCATCCTCAGGCTGGGAATAAAAAGAAAAGACTTTGAGTTACATAGATGAAAATTTAAATCTAAAACTCAAGCTACATCTGACTGAATAAAAATATAAGAAATCACACCGCTAGATGACTAGGAAGAAAAAAGTTGTATAACAAGAATACAAAAGTGTCAGACGACTAGTTAATATTTCACACCAAACATTTATATGTTCACGGCATCAGAGATAGAGGCAAAATGGACGACCTAGAGGATAGTCCAAACTTTTAAGCTGCACTCCTATATATCGAACCATTTTAGAACAAAAAAATAATTTGAATTTTCGTTGAGGGTAGGTTTAGGGGAATAGATATGCGATACTTCTATTATTTGAATATGCTCTTTATAACATTTCATAAATTTTTTCAACAGTTGCAGTCTTCATTCGAGGGCTTGCAACTATGATCAACATAGAAATAATGAAAAATAGAACCTTGATATTTGTGCGCAATTAATCATTGTTTCAGGATAATTCTAGTCATGCCAATGTAACATTTATTAAGAGACTTACATTCCCTTGTGTCGCACCTGAACTAATTTATCACACTGGTTATGTCTAGATCACTGGCCCTAGCTGGATCTGGAAATAATATTTCGTACTAAGAGGGCACAAATTTTGTGACTTTTTGTTTTACACACAGACTTTAAAGACTTCTTCACCAATTTTGTAATTCTTCTGCATTTGGTTCCTATAAAATATATTCATATGACTCGTATCAAGTGTACAATTTCTGTCACCATTAAAAATTCAGTTCATAAAGTTGCTAATAATTTTATCAATAGAGTATTGGGGAACTTGTTAATAATTAGCAGCCGTTTAACTTAGAGCATTTCTGAATGAAAACTGACCTAGTTTCTGCACACTTTATAAGCCCTATATAATAAGGTATGAATAACGCCCTCTTCATATATTTGCAGAGCATCACAATCGTAATTCATGGTGCCTCCAGTATGAGAAGGCTTAACATACACGGATCTCTGAAACGCAGCCTGTGATGCTTCAACTAGAACATTCAAAAATGGCAGTATCCCATGTACACCCAACTCATATGTGAAACTCAATACCAAATTATCAGTCATCCAATCCTCCAAAGTCTGTAACTGCACTACAGGGCGTAGAGCAGTTCCTCTATTTCAACGATAATATCGTCCACGCATCTGCCGTACAATATCGGCTTAACCGGAATAAAGTTCAAAGCCAGGTTTTTTTAACGTTGGGCACGCCAAAATTAGCAAACGTGCATCCTAAAGGGGAACCCAAAGCGACACCATCTACCTGACAAAACTAACTTCCATCAACAGAGCTTCAGTAGTACCGATTGTGAGGAATTGCTTCTAAATATAACGCAATAGACTAGGGAGAGAAAGACCTTCACTATTATACCCGCAATTCAAAATTATCTCAATCGGATCAGAAAACGGAATACATGTGAGCAGGGATTCATCACATAATAGTGCTATTAAGCCGCTCGGGGTTTTGCTACGTAAAAATGCAACGAATTCATCAGTTGATTTTCGCACATATTTCTTTTGTTCAAGGTCTTAGCAGCGGAGTAAGGCAGGAACTTGAGATAGCAGTAGCGTAAACGATGGATCCTTCTGATTCTCGTAAATTTCAGCATTTCAGTAAATATAGCCATGTTGTAGTGCCCTTCCAGTTTTTCATATAATGATTGAGGGGCTCTGCAAGTATGTAAAAAGGACATTATTCATGCCTTATTAAATGGAGCTTTTAAAATCTGCAGCAACTGGGATAGTTTTCATTCAAAAATGCTTCGGGTTAAACGGTTGCTTGTTAATAACAATTTCTCCTATATTAATACAGATGAAACTATTGGCAACTTTCTCAACCGAATTTTGAATTATGACTTAAATTCTGGACTTGATACGAGTCATACAAATATTTTAAATTAAATATTTTTTCTTAAATTAAAAAATGAGTTTTGAAAATATCCTTAAAAACTCGTTTATTGATTTTATTTATCTTGCACATTTGATTTTCATAAAATATATTTGTATGACTCGTATCAAGTCCTGAATTTAGGTCAAAATTCAAAATGAAAACGTCCTCACATATGAATACTTTTTATACATACGGGTACGGTAATTCAAGCCTGTGTACTACAAAAATCGGAAAATCTGTGATCCCATAGTAAGAAATATTATTTCCACATCCAGGATCACTATATCAGGGTTAGATATGTCAGTTCAAGCGTGACAGAGGAGAATGTAGGCCTCTCGATAAATGTTACATTAGCATGACTAGAATGACCCTCAAACAACGATTAACTGCGCTCAAATATCACGGTTCTATTTTTAATCATTCCCTTGTCGATCATAATTGCAAACCCTGGAAAGAAGACCTATATTCAAGTACATAAATTTTCTACAATGTTGTTAAAAAAAAGTATATGCAAGTATTAGAAGCAGTGCATATCTATGAACTTAACCCTACCCTTGACTAAAATATAAATGAAATTTTTTCTCTAAAATTACTCAATACGACTGCAGCTTTGAAGTTTGGAACCTCCGTGTTAGATCGTCCATTTTGCCTCTATCTCCTTTGGTGCCGTGAATGTACGTATAGCTGGTGTGCAATATCAACAGGTCACCTGGTAATTTTACATTCTTGTTTTATAAATTTTTCCTCTCTAGTCATCTAGTGCTGTGATTTCTAAAAATTTTTTCAGTCTGATGTAGATTGAGTTTTGGATTTATATTTTTTAGCAATGCGACTGTAAAAGATTTCTGTTTATTTTCAACCTGAGGATGATGTTTGAAACATCGAAACGTTGTATTTTATAGACAGATAGAAAAATCTAACAAACAATTGAATGTTTAAGTATGAGTGAAAAGTGGTTTTATTCGTATTTTAATCACGTGAAGACCAGTCATATTGTGACTCGAGACTTATTTGTATCACATGTCCGTTGTGGCGCGTGACTTCATATTACTAAAGCCAAGTTTTTGTCACAAAGCATTTTCTGACACACTTCATGCATTTTTATAGCGAAAGTATCTAGTCAGCGATTCAATAACGTGAATATATAAATTATCCCCTCCGTTATTCCAAGAACTGAGAAAATTCGTGAGAAACGAATTCAAGATTGTAATTTTAGACGGTGAAACTCAGTGACGTTTCAAATCAGTGGAGCATTTCGATGACGCCTGAATGCGTGGCCTCGAAATACATTTAATGATGATTGAATGCGTGACTGGGAAATGAATTTAATGATGCCTGAATGCGTGGCCGCAAATGTCAAACACAAATATTTAAAAGCAAATTTAAATCACCTACTGCATCATCTATAATGATATCATGAGGGCAGAAAAACTTCAATTCTAATATATTGCGAATTAAGATCCGGCGCATTAAGTTATTGTAATTATGATCACAAAACTGGAAGTAAGAAAGAGAAGTGAGCAGAAAGAGTCGCAGTGGAAGTTAGAGTGGCTCGAGACGCAGTTTGTGGCTTGTTTGCGAGACGCTATGATGGAGCGGACACTGTCTGTGACATTCTGTCGTCCGCACGAAGAGATTGACCGACCGCACAAAAACATTTAATTGTTCCCACTGCTAAACTAAACAAGAACTCCCTCCCTTCTTCCCCTCCTGTCACTGCCTCGCCCGCCTGTCTTCAAGACTTGATGCTTCCGACTTTATTGTTTTCTGCCGGCAAAGACCTCACGGAGAATTCCCTATTGAAAAAGTGAGCATTTAATTTGAGTGAGTGGCTCGCAGTCACTTTTTCTTCAACAGTTTCCGTCGAAGTTTCCATATTTACAGCCGCCCACAGCAAAACAGGATGTACAATGGCAGCTTGCTGATTTCGTTTTATTTCTTTTTACAGCACTAGTCGTTTACTTTCGATCACAGTTAAAAAAGTCAGTCAGAGTAGAAAGAATCGCTCCTTTGAAGTTGTCTTTTCCAGCTTTCCTCCATAACCGGATTGGGGTAAAATTTTGTAGTTTTCGTGAATTTTTGAACACTATTTTAAAATAGATGGAAGTTACTGTTTATTCGACAGTAAAGTTAAACTCACTGAACCGTCAATATTTTCTCAACGCACACTGCAAAATTTTATTGTGCCGGCCCGGATTATTCACACTTATCAAAATCTTTTAACCCAGATGAACATTTTTAACACGAGTTCATTTCATTTGTATGCTCTATCATAAAATACGCATCCTTTATATCAAATGTAGGATGACTCACAGAGAAGTATCGAATGTTTGCACTCTTGAGCAAACCTCGATTACTCGAATTCACTTGGAAGCTCAGAGCTGCGATATGCTGACTCAGTTACGTTTAGCGCTCGAATCTGATGTGGGCGTAACTTCTTAATTACTTTGGAAGAATTCTTGCTTAGCGTATTTCCTTGATTATTTTTAATTTTACGAGTTGCTCTGTTTATTTTATAGTACAGAATAATTGGATTACTATAAAATAATAATTGATCCCGAAATGAACTCCTATTTGCCATTTGATTGAGCTTATGCTTTTGAAATACACAAATATCGAAGCTTTCACCATGCAGACGAGTGCCCCTACTTACGGAGCGTGGAGCGCTCGTCAACAATTATGCCAGAGTGCGACGGCTTTCGCTTCCAGAGGGTCCATATCGGACAAACTAGGAGTGTTTGTTTGTGCTCCAGCAGAATAACGTTTGTTCAGCTGTCCAAAAAAAACGGCCTTCCATTTCCAGTATTTTGTTCGCGAAACGTCAGGGGCTCAATACACTGACACAAAACGCCTGCTAAATATTTACTCAGTTTTTCAATTAAAAAGAATGATTGGAGAGCCCTTACTCTCCCAACTTGCCTGTATTAGTGGCACAGAACGAGAGTTTATTGGGGGAACATTAAAACACAGGACTTTTTTATCGGCTTATCGAGAAAGCTCGCGGATTTTAACGTCATTGCATCCCCATTGCTGAGCCCTCCCTGCATTATCTCTGCACCCTCGCGGAGCTTGACAAAAAGACCAATATTTGTTGGTCCATCACGCAGCGATCTCGGGGCTGTTGACTTGCGAATAATACCTTTATAAAAGTTTGTGATAACCTGCATTTATACTTTAGACTGAATACTGCAAATATTTGTTGCTGGAGTGTTTGAACCAGATGTTAGAAGGGAGTTCCGCACAGCTTCGGCTTTGCAATATTTTTTGGTGTACCTTGTTTAA
Source organism: Morinoia aosen (assembly GCA_030386875.1). Classification (NCBI taxonomy): domain Eukaryota; kingdom Metazoa; phylum Arthropoda; class Malacostraca; order Amphipoda; family Talitridae; genus Morinoia; species Morinoia aosen. The sequence goes on from CM059579.1 coordinate 20,768,755, forward strand.
GAGAAATGAGCCGTTGATTTTCATATGTACTTCAAGAATTACAGGACTCATATTTATTTCCACTAAAACAATACGAAAGAAATATATCAGTACCTTCCTTTTCCTTTGTACCTCTCCTCTTTTGCACCTTCTTGACATTCTTTATGTTACATATTCCGGTGTAAGATTACTGCCTAGCCCTCAGACGCAACGGATGCAGGATGACCTATAATGTTATGCTGAAATTTTCTGTCTTAGTTCCCCTCAGGGGGATACAACTATTGTATCTATGGGAATTAGCACTCCCAGGGGAAAAATGTGAGGGCCCGAGCTGAGAGTTAGGTAGGCCTTCTTTTTGTTGAAATAAGACGTTTTTTGTTATGTTAGGGACCAACTTTTTTCGGTTCACTACTGTCCTGTTTTTCAGCACCTCTGACTTTCTTCTTCAACTTTTATCTTATTTCATGAACTTCTTTCCCATCTTACTGTTTCTATGCCCCTTCTGCATAGATTCCTCATTTTCTTATCTCCATACTAAATGGTGCCTTCCTCCTTCCTCTCTTCGATACGCTCTATTTTGCAGCGGTTAGGGAGACTTAAACTAACTTATAATCCAATCCAATCTGTCTTAGTTTGTCCGGGTTTCATGTTGAATATTTCTCAAGCGTAAAACAGAAGAGATGGAGTGAAAATGAGTTCCCTTGCAGTTCATTAAATTGGAAATAAATATTGTGTACGAGACTAACCTTGAATTTGAAATAGAAATTAAGGTCGAGGTTAATGTTAAGACTAGAATTCAAACGGAATTAGGTTATACACGGTTGGAGTTGAATCAGTAGGTATCGATGGTAAGCAAATTAATTGAAAGAATTTTGAAGAAGGCACACAAGTGATGGAGGATATGCATAATGGATTTGATTGTAGTGATAATACTTTTACCATCACTTCACGATTATAAAAGGAGCCGCGTCCGTCCGTCTGTGATAACCCCCTCTTGATTATGGTATCCACAATACGTAATCGGCTTATTTTTACAAATAGAAATTTTCTTTGGAGCTTTCTCTGTTGAAATTCCTCATGTCGCTTTTACATTTTTAATTGATAATGAGAAAATGAATGTTTTAAATTCGTTTGACTAGTAACCTGGCTACCACTTTGTATAAGACCCAAGATTTTGGAACTTGAGTTATTGTTTTCGAAATTGTGATTTTCTTGAAAAGCTATGAAGAGACAATAGACGACATTTCAGAATAAAATTCCGGCAAAAGAGGCCACCAAGGATAGATATGTGTCCAACCGCAAGATAGAAGTAGCAAGACTACGACAGCAAGTGAAACGCCGAAGACGATCGGATGAACAACGCGAAATGGCAAGACGAAGCAATCCTGCTCGCAAATGAGAAGCTAGAGCTAAATTGACCCTTTACCGGCGTTTGGAAATTCTACGGAATAATGCAGAGCAGCACCGAGTAGCTAGAAAGAGCTAAACACATGAAAAAAGAAGCGAGGAAATTCTTTGGCATAGCGCTGGACAACATCGAGTGGCACGAGAGAATTCAACTCGAGAAAGAAGGGGTGAAATTCTTCAGACTAATGCCTAACAGAATCGACTTGCACAATCGAATTTAACTCAAGAAAGAAGGAATGAAATTCATCAGAATAATGCCGACCAGCACGGGTGCACTAGTTAAAATAATATTCACGGGATAATATCTTTATTATTATCACCATTTGTTATATTAAGTTGAAAAATTTTATGTTTTTCATGTTCTTGGTGTTTTTCCAGGGCTTATTTTGATGCCTGACATCGCTGTATGTGCTAGAGGTATGAATGTTGAGCTGTTTGATATGTTCCATCATTAATCGCAAGGCAATATTTTGAATTTTCGTGTAAAATAAATATACTGATTTCCATATAGGAAATGTGGAAATTTTGAGCTGAGAATGGCATTCGGTGTATTTTGGGACTTGCGACCGCTTCTTGTTGATGCGGACTCCAGTGCTACCCTCAGGAGGTTATGTTGGTAGTGTCCGACCTGGCCAGCTCACCTTGGTGAACTAAGGCTCTTCACTGGTAACATTTGCTCTAACAACGCATCATCGGATCAGCAACGCTCGTTAGTAGGGTCTACTCTATGTTCAGATTTGCATTTAGGTAGGCCTTGTCTTCCAGTCCTTACTTCTCTTGCCTGCCCTTGTAGGAAGTTGACATACCAGGCAACAAACCTCGGGATGAAAAATAGGAAGAAATAAAACAGTTTAATTCTGATGAAATTGATGTGTAGAATGAGTGAAATTGATCTGTAAAATGGCTACCTAATTGTCACGAAACTAAAGAACTGTGTTGGCCACGGCGCTGATCAGGCGCCTCCACTGTGTTAGTTCGAATGGAGGACTCGAAACCTCCTTAGTAAGAGGGGAAAGATGAAAATCCAGAGCGGAAAACACAGAAAGAGGAAATGGTAGAACAGTTTGAAAAATAGAGAAAGTAACTACTGATCTGCTCACCCACACCAATACCCCAGCTCAACATGGAAAAATGAAACACTCAGTTAGTGGTACTTTATTGGTTACTTTATTTCAAGTTAACTAATGAACACGTGAAATCGTACGTTGAATTTATAACCAGTGCATGTTCAGACATATGTGTAGCAAAATGTGGGAATTTTACACTGCAGCAATGCCCAACCTTTGCGTTACATATCACAATGCCAGGGAATAGAAATGTTGTTACCTACCAATGCCAAAGCGCCCACTGCAAAGCGTATCGCGTTTCACTGCGCCAGCAAACCCCTACGCGCGCGCAATCAGCCAGCGACTTTCCTGTATGTAGTTGACCTGCTACTCAGTATGTGCACTGAGGTTGACTTGATGGAACTTGAGTCGTTCCTCAGATGTTTTGCTATCCCGCTCAGCGACATTTCGCTGAAGGTTGCCCCCAGGCTGCCTGAGATTTGAAAGCTGCAGAGAGCAGCACGACTGCCCAGCTGCAAAGACAGCGCTCGGTTGCAGAGAGAACCCCCCCGGTTGCGGAGGCCCAACACAACCCAACCCGCCTGTGAACAATGAGCATATTAAGTAACTAGTTCCATTTGAATCTTTATTCCCTGCAATACACCTACTTCAAATCGAATTGATTGAACTTCAATAATAAAAACACGAATATATTTGATTTCCCTATGAGAAATAATCACACCCTCGAACTTCTACCCAAATATCAAAGTGAAACTCTACACACTCCCTGTTTGAGAACATTCAAAAAGTGAAAACCCCAAAGAACTAATTTTGCATTTAACTGCTGACGTTACTCGATATTAAGACTCCCTTCACTTTTCTAGCAAATAACAAAGAACAACATCTCACCTCCCCCTCAAAGAACTCGCTGTCCTACATCTTGTCTAGCACCAGGCCACAGCCAAATAGACCGGTTACCCTACTCCTTCCATTATTTATACCTTCGTTCGAACAAAGATGCGCACCGTGCGCCTTGCTACACCCGCAAAAACTGAAAGTGACGTGGCATTTCGCGATTGGCTAACCCTCAAGCGTCACTTCACTATACTGGCGTGTCCCTTACTTCACAATATTGCTACGCATATATCTATAAAATAAACCCAGAAACCCGTGATTTCCTAACTCGTAGGCAATTAAATTTTTAACCCACTATTTTCTGTGCTATGTATTCAAGTTGCCCTCGTCTTATTATGTATGCAGTTTAGCGCACTAGCTTTTCAATCCAGCCTCTACCCTCATACGTACCCCTTCCTGCTCCTGTACACCCCTATACCTCTCGGTATGCCGCGCTGCGTCAACTTGCCGGTTGCTGCGCTGCGTCAACCTGCCGGTTGCCTGCCTATCCTCTCTTCGTATATATATATATATATATATATATATATATATATATACAGGGAGTTCATGGAATCGAACTCGTGACTTATAAGTTACCGCGCCAGCACGCTACCGACTGCGCCACCAATCACCCTAAAAGGTGATCGATGCACAACGGGAGCAATGCATGGCACGGCGAAAGCGGGCTCTTCCGTCCACGCATATAATTCCCTTATGTATCAATAGCTCAAAGTCATATTACCCCCAGAAACAATTACTCAGTCTGGTTAAGCGGGCTCTCCGTCCACGCATAGGTTTTTTTCAAACGAAATAAATGTACAGGGAGTTCATGGAATCGAACTCGTGACTTATAAGTTACCGCGCCAGCACGCTACCGACTGCGCCACCAATCACCCTAAAAGGTGATCGATGCACAACGGGAGCAATGCATGGCACGGCGAAAGCGGGCTCTTCCGTCCACGCATATAATTCCCTTATGTATCAATAGCTCAAAGTCATATTACCCCCAGAAACAATTACTGAGTCTGGTTAAGCGGGCTCTCCGTCCACGCATAGGTTTTTTTCAAACGAAATAAATGTACAGGGAGTTCATGGAATCGAACTCGTGACTTATAAGTTACCGCGCCAGCACGCTACCGACTGCGCCACCAATCACCCTAAAAGGTGATCGATGCACAACGGGAGCAATGCATGGCACGGCGAAAGCGGGCTCTTCCGTCCACGCATATAATTCCCTTATGTATCAATAGCTCAAAGTCATATTACCCCCAGAAACAATTACTGAGTCTGGTTAAGCGGGCTCTCCGTCCACGCATAGGTTTTCTTCAAACGAAATAAATGTACAGGGAGTTCATGGAATCGAACTCGTGACTTATAAGTTACCGCGCCAGCACGCTACCGACTGCGCCACCAATCACCCTAAAAGGTAATCGATGCACAACGGGAGCAATGCATGGCACGGCGAAAGCGGGCTCTTCCGTCCACGCATATAATTCCCTTATGTATCAATAGCTCAAAGTCATATTACCCCCAGAAACAATTACTGAGTCTGGTTAAGCGGGCTCTCCGTCCACGCATAGTTTTTTTTCAAACGAAATAAATGTACAGGGAGTTCATGGAATCGAACTCGTGACTTATAAGTTACCGCGCCAGCACGCTACCGACTGCGCCACCAATCACCCTAAAAGGTGATCGATGCACAACGGGAGCAATGCATGGCACGGCGAAAGCGGGCTCTTCCGTCCACGCATATAATTCCCTTATGTATCAATAGCTCAAAGTCATATTACCCCCAGAAACAATTACTGAGTCTGGTTAAGCGGGCTCTCCGTCCACGCATAGGTTTTTTTTCAAACGAAATAAATGTACAGGGAGTTCATGGAATCGAACTCGTGACTTATAAGTTACCGCGCCAGCACGCTACCGACTGCGCCACCAATCACCCTAAAAGGTGATCGATGCACAACGGGAGCAATGCATGGCACGGCGAAAGCGGGCTCTTCCGTCCACGCATATAATTCCCTTATGTATCAATAGCTCAAAGTCATATTACCCCCAGAAACAATTACTGAGTCTGGTTAAGCGGGCTCTCCGTCCACGCATAGGTTTTTTTCAAACGAAATAAATGTACAGGGAGTTCATGGAATCGAACTCGTGACTTATAAGTTACCGCGCCAGCACCCGTTGTGCATCGATCACTTTTTAGGGTGATTGGTGGCGCAGTCGGTAGCGTGCTGGCGCGGTAACTTATAAGTCACGAGTTCGATTCCATGAACTCCCTGTTCATTTATTTCGTTTGAAAAAAACCTATGCGTGGACGGAGAGCCCGCTTAACCAGACTCAGTAATTGTTTCTGGGGGTAATATGACTTTGAGCTATTGATACATAAGGGAATTATATGCGTGGACGGAAGAGCCCGCTTTCGCCGTGCCATGCATTGCTCCCGTTGTGCATCGATCACCTTTTAGGGTGATTGGTGGCGCAGTCGGTTGCGTGCTGGCGCGGTAACTTATAAGTCACGAGTTCGATTCCATGAACTCCCTGTACATTTATTTCGTTTGAAAAAAACCTATGCGTGGACGGAGAGCCCGCTTAACCAGACTCAGTAATTGTTTCTGGGGGTAATATGACTTTGAGCTATTGATACATAAGGGAATTATATGCGTGGACGGAAGAGCCCGCTTTCGCCGTGCCATGCATTGCTCCCGTTGTGCATCGATCACCTTTTAGGGTGATTGGTGGCGCAGTCGGTAGCGTGCTGGCGCGGTAACTTATAAGTCACGAGTTCGATTCCATGAACTCCCTGTACATTTATTTCGTTTGAAAAAAACCTATGCGTGGACGGAGAGCCCGCTTAACCAGACTCAGTAATTGTTTCTGGGGGTAATATGACTTTGAGCTATTGATACATAAGGGAATTATATGCGTGGACGGAAGAGCCCGCTTTCGCCGTGCCATGCATTGCTCCCGTTGTGCATCGATCACCTTTTAGGGTGATTGGTGGCGCAGTCGGTAGCGTGCTGGCGCGGTAACTTATAAGTAACGAGTTCGATTCCATGAACTCCCTGTACATTTATTTCGTTTGAAAAAAACCTATGCGTGGACGGAGAGCCCGCTTAACCAGACTCAGTAATTGTTTCTGGGGGTAATATGACTTTGAGCTATTGATACATAAGGGAATTATATGCGTGGACGGAAGAGCCCGCTTTCGCCGTGCCATGCATTGCTCCCGTTGTGCATCGATCACCTTTTAGGGTGATTGGTGGCGCAGTCGGTAGCGTGCTGGCGCGGTAACTTATAAGTCACGAGTTCGATTCCATGAACTCCCTGTACATTTATTTCGTTTGAAAAAAACCTATGCGTGGACGGAGAGCCCGCTTACCAGACTCAGTAATTGTTTCTGGGGGTAATATGACTTTGAGCTATTGATACATAAGGGAATTATATGCGTGGACGGAAGAGCCCGCTTTCGCCGTGCCATGCATTGCTCCCGTTGTGCATCGATCACCTTTTAGGGTGATTGGTGGCGCAGTCGGTAGCGTGCTGGCGCGGTAACTTATAAGTCACGAGTTCGATTCCATGAACTCCCTGTACATTTATTTCGTTTGAAAAAAACCTATGCGTGGACGGAGAGCCCGCTTAACCAGACTCAGTAATTGTTTCTGGGGGTAATATGACTTTGAGCTATTGATATATATATACATATATATATATATATATATATAACCTATATCGTCACATAATGATTTCTGATTGGTAAACATAAAAATGGAGACAATCAAGTCTCATTATAGCTATATCATTGGTTGAGCAGAAAAAAATATGAAACTGTATTTCCTTAGCTACATAAGTGACTCTAAGTTGAAGAAAGCTTATAGAGAATAAGACTGATAATTTTATTAAGAACGCCTCGGAAGACGATCCACACTTACACTGCCACGTGAGCTTTTATATAGACTATACGGTAGCCGTTGACGTAATGCAAAGTACATCATGAGTTAAAGTAAATAATTTTGCATCTCAAACCAGAAGGTCGACTTGTAGGAAATTTAAAAAGGCTTTGCGTGCATTTATATCAACAAGTACCTAAAACTTAGCTCAAAGAACTTGTTTTACAACACAACAAATTCGTAAGATTTTCTGTATAAATAGCGCTGGCGCCCAAGGCTCGCGAGAATCAGAAACGAGATAGGATTGTTGCACGAAGTTAACTAAAACATTTTGCGACACGCGTGGAGCAGTGAAACAAATCTTTATGCTTATGAACCAAAATCTGAGTGCTGTTTACTGTACACCCATGTTATTGATACATTCTAATACTTCTAACTACCTGATCGCTGTAGTTGTCAAAAGTATGTGGAAATATTCGAAAATGTTCCAAAATTCAAATTTCTTTTAACTTTATGAATTGATGATCGGCCCCCTCAGAGGGATACAGGTATTGTATCTATGGGAATTAGCGCTCCCAGGAGGACTATGTGAGGGCCTGAACTAAAGGTTAGGTAGGCTTCCTTTTGTTGTAATAAAATAGGTTTTTGTTTTGTTACGGACCATCTTTTTTCGGTTCACTGCTGTCCTGTTTTTCAGCACCTACTACTTTCTTCTTCAACTTTTTTCTTGTTTCATGAACTTCTTTCCTAGCTTACTGTTTCTGTGCACCTTGTGCATAGATTCCGCGTTCCCTCAACTCCATACTAAATGGTGCCTTCCTCTTTCCTCTCTTGGAACATCTTCCTCGTGATTAAGGGAGGCTAAAAATTTCTTATATAATAATAACAATAATAATTGATGATCGGCAGCGATTGTGAACATAGTAACTTTTAGTAGAATTTCGACAGCGCTACCGATTGATAATTCAATAGTTCAAGCAGAAGTCTCAAAGCACCGATCACGTAAAATTTGCCATTTAGTTTTTATTTCTGAAACATACACACATTCACGCATGAGCTTCAAGAGAACAGTATACATCAAAATGATGTTTGGAACTTATAAGTTCCTAGTTGAAACAAAAAATACTGTTTTTAGAATGAGGGTGAAAGTCACAGGCTAAGCTATTTTATATTAACTTCTGTACACATTCGCATGATATGCACTCATATTTGAAAACTTACATCAGGTTCTCAACAAAAAATTTTATGGAAAACTGCAACTTGTCCATTTGTCCATTTGTGCAACAACGGTTGAAAATATTTTGTCAATTCTTTTTCACTCTGCATTGAAGCATAAAACTGAGGTTGTCTCGCAAAATGGCGTTTGTAGCATAAAGTTAATGTTGAGATGCAAAATGGTGAAGTAGCATACAGCCAATGTTAAGACGCAAAATGGCGTTTGTAGCATAAAGTTAATGCTGAGATACAAAATAGTGATGTAGCATACAGCCAATGTTACGACGCAAAATGGCGTTTGTAGAATACAGCTAATGTTAAATCCCAAAATGATTTGCTATTTTGTCAAATAACTTTTTCGCTTACGATTTTTTATGCCGTGAAAAAGTTTGTTCGAGTGTATTCGTCTTTTTTTATTCGTTATCATTAATCGTTTCTGTTTCCTAAAGATGCTTGAGCATTTTTTTCGTGCGTAACGGGTTGTGCAGACACACCTAAATATAAGTGGTGTTCTTTCAATTTACATTCAATTCAGTTTTTCCGTGTTGAACGCATAACCAAGCCTGAGCGTAAACTTAGCCCAAACCTTCAATAAATCAACATAGCGAGTAATTGAAAGAGGAAAACTTTCCCACCTCGACACTCGTTGTAAGATTTGAGGTCAGTTAAATTCAATATCTCAATCGCCACTTCCCATCAGGTATAAGTCATTTTCACTACCTGGGATTTTGGTTTTCGCAACGTGTTGTTCTCGCTTTTGTTTCACGCTGTAATCAGTAAGAAGTGTCGCTTCTTTAATTCTTTGCTGGAATTTATAACATTTTAAATTTTTCATTTTCCTGCTCACAACGCGTCGGCTGCATGGTGTGCCCTTCTTTATTCTCCCTCCGCTACTTGTGACTTGGTTGTCTCTTAAGCAGCGACCATTGCAAGCCTTAATTAAGCGGCTTATAGATGATCAATTTTATTGTCAATATAATTGACAATGATGAATATTGACAATTTAATTGATCGTCTGTGGGCTTGATTGGCAACCCTCAATTAATTGACTTCGTGGGCAAAAAAAATTTCATCAATATATTGAGTCAATGATATTGACAATTAAATTGATCGTCTATCGATCGTCTACTAGCTCTACGCTAGGGAGACAGAATCTGTCCGAGACGGGCAGGCAATCTAAATCTTTTTTCGATGGCTCACCCAAGTTTGTGACTTATAATGATACATTTTAGTACAATCATGTGGCACACGCTTCAATATTTTCTAAACAAGCCCCTTGTAATTTAATTTTTTTTAAAGCTCAATTTTGCATTACAATGCGTACCATTAGGTCTATTGTGCTCTGAATATGATTTTCGGTAGCTACTACGTGGAGTAAAACATCCTTCGACTGTGACATTCCTTCAGGGAGACAGCTATTGTATCTATGGGGATTGGCACTCCCAGGAGGAAAAGGTGAAGTCCCGAGCTGAGAGTTAGGCGAGTTTTCTTTTTTGTTGAAATGAGATGTTTTTTGTTTTGTCGAGGGCCATCTTTTTTGGTTCACTGCTGTCCTGTTTTTCAGCACCTCTATAACTTTCTTTTTCAACTTTTACCTTGTTTCATAGCCTTTATTTTTAGCTGTTTCTATGGGATGAGGATCTTGAGAGGAAACACATCTTGTGCATATAATCTGTGTTCTCTTAACTCCACAGTAAATGGTGTCTTCATCCTTTCTCTCTTTGGAACGCCTTTGATGCTGTTAGGGAGGCTTAAACTAACTTTTCCAATCTCCGACCATGACACACACTTGTCAGCTGGTCAGAACAGAACTTCTTTGATTAGAAGATGAAAGTAGTATATGAGTATCACATAGAAATAAATACAAGAGCAACTTCGCTTTACCTTTTTTGTCATGGGTTTTGCTTGAAAGCGAACTCGTCGTATATATGCACGAGTACTATGATACTTGCCTGTAGCTTCAGCTCCTCCAATTCTGACTTTTCCCTCAGATTGGAATGACAGACCCTCACTTCCCCAATCTTAAGCGATCTTACGTGTCACGTAAATAATCGTAGGAGCTTCTGCAGTGCTTACTATGAGCGACATTTTTTGATGGAAATAGACGTGTTGCATCAGGCGGAAGATATCCTTTGGGGAGGACTGTCAAAAACGACATTGCAGTGCAGCAAACAAGGGGGTTAATCTGAGGAGGTGCGGGATTGTGTGATGAAATTAGACAAACTTTCAACTACTGTGCTTACACGCGCCATAACTGTGCAAAAAAACTTCTGTTCCATCCTTTGTTCAATCATTAGATCTATTGTTACGTTAATCGAATACGATTTGTCCATTTGATTAAGTAGACAAATTTGAAGTGTAAAAATGAGAGAAATGCTTTTTAATTCCTGCGCTCAATGTGACTAAGGAAATGAACCGCATTTTCTAGCTTAATATCTCTGAGATACGTATGGCTCAATAATTAGTGGCTGTTAATTGAGGAGGGTTCAAGTTGAAAGCATGTGATGAACTGGGCGATAGCTGTCAGGAAAAGAAGCCCTCATTTTACTAGTTAATCTGACCGGTAAATAAGAAAGTGTTTTTTTGTACCACCCTTCTGTTCTGCCCGGTAACAGTGAAGAATGCGCGTGAATACAGACACGGGATATGCAGGCCTAGTTCATTATCAGAAAAAACAAGTAGGTTCACGTTATAATTTTCTAATTAGTAATCACGTGTTAGCGTAAAGTTAACATGTGCTAATGTAAGGTAACATGTGCTAATGTAAAGGTAACATGTGCTAACGTAAAGGTAACATGTGCTAACGTAAAGGTAACATGTGCTAACGTAAAGGTAACATGTGCTAACGAACAGATAACTCCAGATCTTTGGAGGTCTAACTAAATATGGTAAGCCAGTCACCGGAGCAGACTTCCCACCGGAAGAAGACTTGCAGCGGACTGCGGTGGCGGATCAACAGCGCCGGCCGCACTCATGCTTGTCACGCGCGCGCCATCGCAAGTTGCGACGTGCGCTCAGCGTCCAGAATACAAGCCCTGTTTACGCCAGGCGCGCCCTACCGCGGTACAGGCTCTCGCAGAAAGATTGCGGCACTTGAGCAAGTGTAAAGCGCTTCAAAGACTCTCTAGAGGAAACAATGAAGGGCAGGCTTTACTGGCTATAAACCACGTCCTCATTCACGCCCCTGCTTGCTGACCGCTTTAAGATTTTGCTGAGGTGCATTGGAACAGAAAAATATGATAAACATGGTGTGTGAATATGAACTTCTATTGCTTTCGATACTTTGTAGTTCCGTGAGCGCAGATGACGGGTTTTAATGCGCATGGAAGTGTTTGTTCGGAAAGCCATGTTCTCGGTGTTTGTGAGGCAATTTGTTTTATCGACTGTGCTTGCCGTTCCAAAGTCAAGCCCTTATGCAGCGTTGTGGCACCCACTAAACACTTGGCAGAACCAATAAAGCCGATCACACGAGTGTGTAATGGATTAGGCTACGTACAGCTTCAATATTATTGAAGCCTGTTTTCAATTACCGTGCATGTGAGTTCATGGCATCTTTATACGAACCATGCAAACTTCACTGCTGGTGTAAATTTATATTGAAATGTATCTCCCTTGTTCGCTTGGGTTGACGCGGTAATCTCGGATGCAGGACTGGCACGCCATCACACATAAACATAAATAAATTCGCCAAATGCGAGAGTGTGATCTATTATTAAGTACATGCTTTTATGAACGCATACTGCAATAACCAGTAAAAGTTGAAATTATTACAGATACCAAGATTCGTCCACAAAGGCCCACGATTCCAAATCCGTCTTTTCTGACGGTTTTCATGGACTTCTCTTTGAAAACAGGACCTGTTTACTAGATGACGTAGTAGTGGCACAATACGCTGTGAGTAAATTCTCAGAATATACTCTCAAAAATTACTTCCTGATAACTTGTCGCGGCTCACAACAACGCGCTATGACTGTTTGATCTCCGTTAATCAAATAATAACATGGTGGAAACCATAACACTCGATTGAAATGAATTGCATCGGATGGGATCGCCGCACTGGCTGGCTAATTTCTATCCTTAACAGCCGAGAGCATAAGTTATTGGAATGTTGAACTTAAGAACTTTTACGCTATGATTACTCACATCCTGTACATACTAAACCAATACATTTCAGACACTGCAATGCCGATGATTACATTCGTTCCGGTACTGAAGGCTAAAACGGGCCTTCAGGCAATTAAATTTAATTATCAATATCCGACATTAATTGACCTATTTATCAAATAAATTTGCAATCCCTTTCCCCAGTTCATGTACTAAAAGCGAGTCTTGATAGAAAACATGATCAAACTATAATTACAATTTTTAAAGTCTTCATTTACATATAAGCTTCCATCATTTCCCGTACTAGGATTAATTTATTCAATACGACGCATAACTGCATTCCCCAATTCTTAAAACTTTACTGGTTGTCTGAGGTCCTTCGTTGTCTAACGGCAGTAAGTCATTTCCTTCCGAGAGTGGCATATTTTTCGCGTTACTAGCTGGTATCGTGTTTTAGTTATAAGATATATGTCATAAACTGGCCATTTCACTTTTATAACAATCCATTCAGAACGATGTAGGAAAGGTAGAAATGGTTTATAGTGTACAATTTTTACAAAAATACATCCGATCAAATACGAAAGTCTAAACAGCGAAAGTCTAAAAGTGTAGGTACCAATTTGCAAAGCTGAGAAAAATTCCTTAAGGAGTTACAACTAATTAAGGTAATCAACGCTCCAAAAGGGAAAATGTAAGGCCTTGGCTGACGTTTAGGTAAGCCTTCTTTTTTATTAAAATAGGATAGGTTGTTCTGTTTTGTTATGGACCATTATTTTATTTCATTTATTTTTGTTCACTGCTGTCATTTTTCAGCACCTATCACTTCCTTCTCCAACTTCTATCTCATTTCATAAACATCTTTCAATCTTTCTGTTTCTGAACTCAGTGTGTGGGGACACACCTGGTGCAAAGTTCCCTTAATTCCATGGAAAAATAGTGCCCTCCTCCTGCCTCTCTTGTAAGCACCTTTGTTGTGATTAGGGAGGCTTCAGTTTTTTTAGTAAATTTTTTATTGAAAAATATTTTGTCTTTTTTAGACGTTGATTTCCTTTTATTCTTTGAATCACTTGGAAACACGGTCAAATTTCAAATAGCGACAATCGAGTTTGCTCTTAGTTTCCAGGGTCGTGCTGTGGTCGGATTCTGTAAGCCTGTCCCTCCTGACGGTGCACAAGTAACAAATGACCGGGTGCTTCTGAAGGAGAAATTTTAAATCATTTGGAATATTAGGGCAGAATACAAGGGTACATAGTAAAATTATGCGTAATCTACCGAACTTTTCTCAGTACCGCGACTGTAATTTGACTGAATTGACTGAATCCTCGCTAATTAACGCCTCAACATTTCAAATAAGTATTCTACCACATATTTTTCGGGGAAAAACTTTGGTGGCTTTTTTGTGAATTTGTCAACCGAAAGTAGGAGGTTAAAACTTACCCCATGCAATATAATTGGAGAAGATTTTTTTGTGCGTTGGGAGGTATTTTCGCTAAATTTCTTACTTGAAAATGAACAATCATCTACATCAGCTGCAAATAAAAAATAAATTTGAACAATTTCAAATAAATTTACTGGTTTTGGTAAACTTACACCTTTCATTTTTCTTTACAGTAAAGAAGTCCTTGTACTGATAGGGTGACACAAATAACAATTGTTAGCGATTTAAACGACCAGGCAGCTCACATATGCTTTTCGATGCTCAAATGTAACTCGTGTCAAACTTAAAATGAATCAAAATAAACTTTTACATACTGAGCCCGAATGACGAAATACGAAAGACGTTCGAAGAATGTAAAGCAGTAACGTAAATTCATGAAGTGAAATACGCGGCTTAATACTGAGCACCGTGGTGCGCACAGTAATGCTCATAACCATCGCTAAATTCCTCTCAAGTTATTAGGGTAGCGAAAGGAATATCTGCTTCCACAAATTTACCGTGATCTCGAGACAGGCAATTTACAGCTATAGTTTTGGCAGCGCAACATTTATTTCGGCAAGGTTTTATTTAGCGGCCCTCGTAAGAATTGCGAGAAATAATATGACTTTGTCCATTTCCCAGGCTGTTTCATGTCTTTCAGTTGTCTCGCTGGGCCATTCTAGCCGTATTTTCAAATGCCTTCAAAGAAAAGCCGAAGCTTACGCTTGAAATCCTTTGCCAAGTCACATATTTGTCCGAACTTCTGGAGCAAAGCTGGGCAAATTATAACTAAACAAGGAAAAGAAACTGCAACACATTGTCAAACGAGGCAACTTCTTTGAGGTCTTTTCCACTGAAGACCTGCACATGATTGATTGGCCCGAGGCAAAGCTGCGATCGAGTTCCGTCCTATGCCTTCCTCAATAAATAACTAGCGAATCAATACCTCAGAGTACAGTTTTTCCCTGAGTTTCAGGAAATATGAAAAATGAATCAAAAGAGTCTTTGACACACTAGCAGAATTATAGATCCCAAGGGAGCGATTCGGTGCACTGCTCGGGTCTCTTTTTGATTATCAGCGCTATTTTGCTAGTAGAATAATTAATTAACGGATGAATGTAAAAATAAGTGTTTTTTATTTCCGAGATAAAAGCTGTATTGTAGAAATACCTACCTATTTTATGCTCGAACGAAATTACAGTGAGAACAGTAGCGTCCACATCTAAAGATAAATTATCTTTTTGATGTTGGCAATTTTTTGCCTCAAATCAGGTTTGATCCTGCTCTTTGATAGCTAGTAACCTTTTTTTTAACTTGAATTATTGAACTAATACTTGTTGATATTATAAGCCCTAAAACTGCTACAATTCTGTCGCAGCGAGATTCAGCGCTCCCACCTCTCCTAAGACCGTAATCAACCCGAAGTCTGCTGTTGGTTGAGTGATCCACGCTGAGTGCTTCAAAAAATGTATACTGACTTCACTTAGAACTATCACAGAAGAATTTTCCACCCTACACGGCACTAGGGAAAATTATTTAAGAGATATTAAGGGAAAATTATTTCAAAATTTAATTTGACAAATGCGTCTTCTTTTTGGTCAGACAGAGTATTCCAAAGATTTACTTACACGTTCAAACTGGTGGCCAGCAGCATCGATGCATGTATGATATGTACAAGTCCAATCTGATTCCGTACCACCTGAGCGTGCAGTGAGAATTCTGCGATCACCATTTGCCCAATACTTTTGTCTCTATTGCTTGTGAAGCACAGCAACACTCTCAAACTTCCGGTACCGCTTAATAATCTATTTCCATGAACCTCAGCACGTAGGGAATCAGTTGTGATGCGTTCCACGTAATGTATCGATGCTGAAGGCCTCTCGTTAGAATCTGAGCTATGAGATGTTTGTTTGACCAAAACGCATACTTTTTTAAATTTGACTTCAGTATTCCTAAAAATCGAAACATGTGAGCTGAAAAACAATTTTTTAGTATAGGGTAAAGCGTGTAATCATTTTCTTGAAACCGTCCGTCTAGATTTTGCTTTTCCATATTTACAGAACCGTGCTATTGATTTTGTGCTAGTCAGTGTCATTAGTAAATTTTACATACGTTCATGAAACTTCCTTAATCTCCGATAACACAATTCAAAAATTTTGTTCATTTTGTTCGCTCATTTTTTTCGTTTCTTGTGAGAAATTTCTGATGAAAGAAATTTCATGTATGTCATTTTCTACAGATGGTAGTTCACAATGTATTTTTTCTAAAGCCAGTCTCTATTAAAGGTTGAACAAGATTCCTTGGAGTGACATTTGCACTGCATCGCAAGAAGCAAGTCTGCATGTCACTCTCGCCTACAGACGCGAGGCGCTATGTCAGTGATTCCCAAAGTGGGCGCTACCGCGGTGAAGCGCTCAAGGGAGGCACGAAAGCCCCTCATGGTAAAATTGTTATATTCATCTTTTCGATAATTTGCTACAAAATTTTAATATAATTGACCACTAGGGTGGCGGCAAGATCTCAAGAGGGGCAGTAGATAAAAAATTTCATGTGAAGGGAGCGGCGGTTAATAAAAAAAATTTGTGAACCACTGGGCTAGATTTTTAAACCGTTTACGTCGTCGTAGAGGTACAGCTGGTAACGTAAGTTCTACGCAGACGCGGCCAGCAGTACCCCTACAACGACAGAATTTGTCTAAATATTGTGTATCGACTGACATTTCGAATGTTTCCGCTAAACTTTTGATGGGACGAGCACTTCTCACAAGGGAAAGTCGAACGAGTTACCAAATGGGTCATCATAACTCCTGGTAAATTCAGCGCCAAGTGTGAGTGATGAATTGCTCTATAATGTTCGAACCTTGATCCTTCGCTTTGGTTCTGAGGACTGGAATTGTGATAATATCTAGTGAGGAATATGTAAATATTTGTATCGGCTCAGTTGTGCTCTAGCTTTCGAGTAAATCTTGATCGCCGGCCAAGTTGAAGATTTAAAGCTATTTTTCAGGACCCATGAAACTATGTTTACAAAAATGTACATGTATTCTCGTGTTCGTTTGCTGTGCTAAGCTTGAATTCACCTGCATGAATTTTTTTGCTGGGTAATTTTTAGTTGAATTTTGAAACGCGGCGCACTATTTGTTCTACTCACCACAGGTCGCCCGTCTATTGTGGAGAGGAAAATAGGAACGCGTTGAGGTAGCTGCAAATAACAATGATGAAATTTGGTGGACCCACTTTTGCTGATACGAGCACATCTGCAAGTAAAATTCTTCCGATAGAAACATCTTTTGTCTTTCAGGAATGAACTTAAATAAAAAGCGGAAAGATCCTCAAAGAATCAAAAAAAAATACCAATGTATTTCGTTGAATATGGCACGAAAACCTCCTGATTCCTTGCGTAATTAAAAAATGTTTTATTCCTTCCGCAATGTTTCAAAGCGGCGGCATGAAAGTAGAAAATCGCTTCAGTGCGTCAAAGCAAGCCCTGAACAGCTGCTCTTCTATTTAAAAGACCATAAATAATATCCAGACGTACTTCCCAGTCGCTCTGATCTCCTGATGACGCCGCCGCTCACAAACAAACCTCGACCGAAACAAAGCCTTAAGGTTCTTCCCTGAAGTTTTATTCAGTTGCTCTAGGCCCCAAAAAATGCTCAATGAAGACGAATGGTCCTGTTTAAACACAGACAAAAAATATGCGTCCCATTTTCTATTTTTTTCCGAGAGAACTTGGGTTCCATTGTTTGCAATTTTGCTGCTGCTTCGAGAGAGGCAGGAATGCGGCGTCTTTGGTATTCTTCAGGAACTCCGTCCAAATTTGAGAGAGATGTGACAGAACTGCTCTTCGGCGCGTCTCGGGGAGTCGTGGGTGAGTCTTCGATTAATGTCAGGCGAGTGCCATGTGAGTTTATGGAATTAATAAAGAGTCCTTTTCGCGTGTTATCATCAGTTCTTCCTAAAATTTCATTAACGACGTTAATTTGAACCGTAAGTTTTTTTTGCGCCTTTCCAATTATTAATTTGAATTATGAGCCTCAAGTATTTTAGTATGCAGACGTCAACTACGGGCTTTCAGGGGGGAGACACGGTGAAACCTAAACGAGGGCACTGATTGTGTTCAGTTTTCAATTCTCCTTATTCGAGCATTAGGTTGCTTTGTATATACTTTGAAAGTTTCTTACCATCAGAGAATTGATATGGAACTATTTCCTACTGTTAGCTTAATGGGCACATTTTAATTTTTTTGTTTCCACGTCTACAGTCTTTAAATTTTAAAAGCTGTCGTAGAGAAAATTAAAAGCCGCTGCTTGTCAGACAAAGTATATCTTTATTGCGTTTTTTAAGGTTTTATTTCGTCTTCGTTTGAGCGAATGTTTCCGAAAACATATTTTTTGTGCCTCACTGGAACTGATATGCGCCCGAGGTTGAAATGACGTATGTTAAATTTTATAAACGCAAGAATAGCAAATTTTCAAACGAGGTGCATCCTTACAGTAGATGTTTAAAGAGTTCGACGTAATTCAAACTCTGGAGGCAAAGTATCATTTAACACTCTTAAGCAGTCAAACACTTCTCAGGATTACCTGAGCGTGTGTGGACACTCGAATGGAGTAAAATGTTTCAAGTGTAAGCTATCCTAAAAGTGGATAAAACACGAGGTATGGAAAACGAAATTAATGAAGCTGTACCATGATCGAGCAATGTCTATCGCACGCCAATTAGGCCAGATATAATTTCGTTAAATGAGGGGACAATCTTCCTCTACTCCTGGGAAATAGGTTCTCCATCATACGCGTGACTTTTCAACTGAAGACAAACATATGAATAGTTTTGAAAGAAACGACCTGCATTCTTGAATTCAATTTGTTTCCTAACGCTGACGAAAAGTTTCTCGTAAAATATCAACTGATGAGGAGAAAATGTCTTCAAATGTCCCTCTTGCTAGTTGCTAGGGCTCTGAATAAACAGGAGTCGAGACACCTGAATCTGACCGATGATGTACAAGAGGAGAGAGCGAGTCTGGTCATAAGCTTCACCAGACCTGTATTTCCTGGACAAAGTTCTCTTGGTGCAGGAACAGCACCTGGTAATCTCCAAGTGTTCACGAGAGGCCAAAGGCTTTAGTTTTGGAATTTGTTGTGTCTGTGGCAAGCCTCTTGGTGACACTTCCTCTAAAAGAATCAAAACAACATCCACCTGTTCATTCACGTGTGTTCTTTTCCGAGCGGTTTATTACTCAAAAATGTGCCCATTTTCATGTCTTCCTAATTTTACGACGTACAAATTCGCAGGTGATATAACTCAGCGTTAGCGAGCGTACATTCAAAATTCGATTTTAATTTCCATGATTCTGCCCGAATTATTTGGGAAAGTTTGGGCGGGTTAGAATTCAAGTGGAGCGCAGGAGCTTCCTTGGCTCGAGTTGCAGAGCGCACGGCCAGCGTCCCATGAAATCCATTGTCTCTCGTACTAAGCCTAGACTTTATGAGACGCAGAGCGTTCCTTCAGACGTTAACGTCCAGACTACGCAACTTTAGACACAATTCATTGCTTACTCCGCCTGGTCATATGAGAAACAAAATACAAGACTATTGGACCGACACATCAATGACAAGTCAGAACATGGCCTCTGTCTGCTACTGCTTATGCTTCTTACTTTCTTTTTTTCCTTCTTTCAATTCATTTGTTCTTCTTGATTATTGCTTATAATACCTTAATTGTTGACCAATGTGTTAAGAACGAATAACTGTGAGAATTGAATCATTGTTGAGCGTCCTACGATTTACTGAAATTATTATAAGCTAATGGTACACTAACTTCATGTTACATTTAGTTCCAGCAATAAAAATCCTTTTTTTCATGTAAAACGAACAATTCTCGTAAATTGTATGGTTGTGTAAATAGTGTTGGCAGTTGGCAGCGCGTCAATGTATTTCTATTCGCATATCCATGCGAAGGGAGTATTTTCCGTGGCTGCTAAATGCTACTGTCTGTGGACTGCTTGCTATGCGCGAAACCGCTCCGCTCTGAACAATATATCATTTGTGCCGGATGGACTGCGCGTAGATTGCGGAGTTGAGATGTTCAGTGCACACGCAGCAAGTGCAAGTGGCTCTCGGTTCTGTTTGTTCAAATTCGTGGCTATGCATATAGCTGTTGCGCTTGACAACGTGTGTAGCTCGATGTTGCGCTCAGACCGCGGTGTAGCAGTAGTCGGGACTCGGTTCGTCTCATTTTGTGGGGTTCTGTGGCTGACATCACGGTGGAGGAAACAAGGTAGGGTCATTTCTATGGGAGAAAATAACCTCCTCTTGTTCGGCTAGCCAATAAAAAGGCGTTATTTCAAACAAACTTCATCACGTCACCAAAACGCAATGTCGTTAGCCAATAGTGGAGCCAGATTTGGAGGTAGCAGTGCTACCAGGTGTAATATGAGTGCTGCTATTGGTTTGTTGTCGCGACGTCAGCAAAATTAGACCTTCAATGAAAAAAAGACTGGTTTGAACCTACTTTGTTTCCTCTACCGTGGCTGACATCACCCTCATGCCTTACTTACTACACCTACCATGCAAGAGGCTTCTCGTGAAGCAGTTGAGGTACTGCATCCAGAATACAAGTGGTTTTTTTCTTGAAAGTTAGGTAGCGTGATAAAAGGAAGGCGCTTTTAAAAAGTTCCTAGAATGTTTTCATTAATGCAGTGATGTTATTTAATGCCTAGTCTGTAGTCTGACCGACAGCTTGAGCTATACGTTGTTAATTATGAGTAATAGTTCTGTGCAGTTCAGTGCTTTTGTTTTTGTCAGCTGATTCCTGTGCTTGAACCTTGATTATTCAATTCTCGATTTTTAATTAATTCGCGAGATACTTTTGTGTTCATTGTTAAACGAAATGACATTTTGCACAATCTTAATGAACTTCAAGAGCTGTGAAAATCATATTCGTAAAATTGCTAGCTAGTTATGGCAGCATCTCTCAGCAGCTTCACGTGCAGTGTAAAATTACATAATTTACTCCGCCACAACAACATTAAATTGATGTAGAATTGGATTATTGATCAATAACATGTAGGAAATATTAATCATTCGCGGGATCAAATAATACGTAGAGCAATTTTCCTGATACAAACGACGGCTACAGGCTTGCATTTCAACTAATGGCTCCTGAATACGCCGATGTCTCCAAATTTCAAATAACAGTCTGCTTAAAAGAACAATTCGTAATAGCCCCACCTTGCAAGCAGAACATTTACGGCAGTCTCCGGTGAGGACTGCAAGGGTAAGCAGTCCCTGTGCTATAAAAATTTAACTTAACACCAAAGTGTTCAAATGAATCTCAGATGTTTCCTAAGCCCTTCTGTCATTCAGAATTTAAAAACAGTAGGAAAATTATTCTCTGGGCTTTACTTCTGAAGGTTTGCCTCTACTAAAGACAACGCTTACATGATTGATGCATGAACTTCTATGATGTATTTGTAAATGTATTTGAATCTTTACGTATAAGTCATCTGGGTTCTTTAGGATCTTCGACTAAATCACTGTGGTCAGCTATGTTAATGAAGTTGTCATCATAATTTAACTTCAGCTTCCCCCATGAAATCTTCATATGTACCTGTGGCGCTGCACACAAAATTACTTCTATCACAAAAGTTTCACGTTCTCAGCGGCCTGAGCGCCAATCAAGCCAAGAATGCTAAGAATTCTCCTTCAAAAATTTATTTCAAATGAGAGCGAACGAGTTACTCTACTCCAAGGTCAGTACACCAGAGCGATAATGACGCTCAAGTTGAATGAAGCCATGGCGCTCAACAGGAGGAATTGAAGCTGATATTCCTCTTCGTTAACTCACTCCACTAACCTTTCCTTAATTTTTCTACGAGTTTCAGGGATACTTAAAGCACTAAAACTTTCATCTGTTTTTTAAATGTTTTACCAGTCCTTTTTTCAGTTGAATTTTTACGTGGGAGAATTAATTTCTGATGTCTACCAAATATTTTTGGATGCTTGGCGGCCTAAATAACGCTGGAAGATCAAGTAACTTGCTTTGAGAATCAAGAAAAGTGAGAGGCAACTAAATGAAATATTTTAACACATTTTTCACGTTACCAATGCTGTTAATTATAAACGTGAAAAGGTTTCCTGCAGTGCCAAGTAATTTTTATTTTGATACTCTCGAGCACGAATTTTTGTGTTGTGTAATTGTACGTAGGAGATCAGGTTTATGTTTAAGCGTTGAGTGGCATCAGGAAAATGAAAAACTTGAGGACTGGATGAAATAAAAAGTGTCTCGCGCTCGTCTGGGACAGCTGAGCTCGCAATGTCCAATTAATTTGGGAAACTGAGCGGTGAGAAGATTACTTCGCAGACAAGAAATATTAAAGCAAAAGAAGATGATGAAGCCAAAAATTAGGAATTATGTTGCACCCATGCTGCATTCCTCCACTTGAAACAGCACTCAACGGCCTGATGTGCATCAACTTTTATAATACTGGGCTCGAGGGCTATTTGAGAACATTTTTAGCATGTCAAAACAACAACAGTATTTTATAAAAAATAAGTCTTGACATGTAACTTATAAAAAATATCCTTTATGATTCTTCTTTATCAAATTATTCTATGCAACCACCATTGCCTTCAATGACTGCTTCTATTCGAGTCTGAAAGCGTTGACAAGCTGAAAATAAGTGGTCCTTATTCATTTCGGACATCACCTGGACAATGACGGCCTTCAATAATGCTATAGTAGGATGAGGGTCTCGATTAGTCTCCCTCTCAACGATACTCCACACAAAATAGTCCATTGGATTCAAATCTTGCGAGTTCGGGGGCCACACGTTTAGAGTCACACAATCGTTAAAATTCTCTGATATAACCAGTCTTGGGATACTATGGCTTTGTGACAAGGTGCGAATCTCCCTGGAAGACGTACTGCCATCTATTGGAAGACTAATTTATTCAGGGCTTATCTACCGTTTTTGGAACATGAATGTATCCAATAGCATTAACCTTGACACCCTGTGGGAAAGTGTAAGGTGGCATGACATGACTTTCTCTACGCACGACTCCTAAAACCATCACAGTAGCCAGAAATTAGGTGTGTAACCCTTGGATACTTCAGAAAGATTTACACTTACCCACTAGTCATTCCACTTGTTTATTTTCTGATCCTGGTCGAAGTTTTTGCGTCACAGGCTGAAATGTGCCATGCTTCACCAGAGCATGCTATGTTCGTGGGGGTTTTGGCTATGTTAGGTTACCGTTTTGAACGCATGAGACTGTTTCCCTGGTCTTTGCTGATTAGAAAATGACACATGACTGGTATCTTCGAAGTTCTTGATGTACTATTCTTGGAAGTCCGCTCTGATATCTGCAGTTTTTTGGCAACTGTCCTCATCGATTTCCGGGGACTTCATCGATAATATTTTAAACATTCTGTACAAATTTTAGTGTTCTTATGGTATTAGAACGTTGAGAATGCTTTTTTCTCTTTAGTGCAGGTGAAACAGTGCCATCACATCCCTCTAGCTCTAATAAGCAAATTAATCTTATGAACGAACGATCTGGCAAAACGTAAGAAGTGACTGATTTCAAAATCACCATGTTTTGCAGTTAAAGTAACTGTGACTACATGTCTTTTCTTTTCTTGGGTTAACATCTACTGTAGCTCTGCTCAGACCACCCGAAAGAAAATAAATATTATGAATGATTTGAGTGTATAATGAGCAAAGAAGATTTCCTCAAATAGCCCTTGTACCCAATATTTATAAATTTAAAAATAATGTATAAAAGGGTATTAAAATAGCATGTGATTGTAATACTGTGCGTTCAAATCATACGTGTTTCCGAATCACACGAGTATTATTCCTGAGAATTATATGATGGAGCACGGATAAACCTGATGCTTCGTTTGTTTAAAGTTTAAGTAAAGCAAATTTCTGCTCGTATCGTACATCACTATGGAGGTCATTTGTAGGTTGTAAAGTGAAGTCCCGAGCTGAGAGTTGAGGCCTTCTCTTTGCTGAAATAAAATGTTTTTTTATTATGTTAAGGATCGTCTTTTTTCGGTTCACTGTCTCCTCAGGGGAATACAGCTATTGTATCTATGGGAATTTGCACTCCCAGGGGGAAAGTGTGTGAGGGCCCGAGCTGACTGTTAGGTAGGACTTCTCTTTCTTGCAATAAAATGTTTTCGTTACGTTAAGGACCACTTTTTTCCGGTTCACTGCTGTCCTGTTTTTCAGCACCTAATACTTTCTTCTTCAACTTTTATCTCGTTTTAAAAACTTCTTTCTCAACTAACTGTTTCTATGCCCCCTCCTGCATAGATTCTGAGATCCCTTATTTCCATACTAGATGGTGCCTTCCTCCTTCCTCTCTTCGGGACTTTTTTTTATAGCAGTTAGAGAGGATTAAACTAACATCTAATCTAATCTTTCAGTTCAGAGCTGTCCTGTTTTTTAGCACCTACTACTTTCTTCTTCAACTTTTACCATGTTTTATAAATGTTTTTCTCAACTTACTGTTTCTATGCACCTTGGGCATAGATTCTGCATTCTCTTAACTCCACACTAAATGTTGCCTTCCTCCTTCCTCTCTTTGGAACGTTTTAGTTGCTGTTAATGAGACTTTAACTAATTTCTAATCTAATCTTGAATACTTTAAGCCAAAGGGCCTAGTAACTTTACTAATCACTATATCTATATTATAAAAGGAGCCGCGTCCGTCCGTCCGTCTGTGTGTCACACCCACCAGCCGAAAGTGTGAGATGAGCGTATCTGTGATACAAGCTTCATCAA
The DNA here is from genome assembly GCA_030386875.1 of Morinoia aosen. Lineage (NCBI taxonomy): Eukaryota > Metazoa > Arthropoda > Malacostraca > Amphipoda > Talitridae > Morinoia > Morinoia aosen. The sequence continues at coordinate 20,793,501 of CM059579.1, forward strand.
CTCCGCAATATTATTTTCGGTGCCTTAACCCAGCAGATTGGGAGTTGGAATGGATATCCCGTGCAATGAATATCACGTGCAATGAATATCACGTGTATTGGTAGGTTAGGTTCTATAGAATATCAGCAGTTGAGACTGAGGAAAGTATAGGAAAGGTATAAGATAGCATAGAAAATCGTGGGAAAGCCATGTTAAAGCTCAGTTGGTCTGCCACTTTATCACGCTGTCAAGGAAGCTTGATGACAATTTTTGATAGAAGTTTCACCAGTGCACAAGATTTAGAGTACTTTAATCGCGAGTTTTGTTGGGTTGGATATATTTGTTTTTGAACCACATCTGAAGTATATTTTTTAGGAAATTATCGATTCCAGTCATTTATGACGGATCGCGTACACCAAAAAAATCCTACACCTCGACCTTCTCGCAGCGCCAGTAGCGTAACATCACCTCCTCACCCCCTTTTTAAAAAAACAGGGGTGTACTAGTACCTTTAAAATGTAACCTAAACCTATTCCAACCTAGGAAATATTCCAATGATTGTTCCAAGACAAAATCATTCCGCGTGAATGTGCAACGATTGATGTCAATGAGATGCGTTGAAAACGAGCAGAGTTTTTGAGAAGAACGCTCTCTGAACACAAGGAAGATGCTTCTCAAAAATTTCGCACATGTTAAATATTCCACTGTCGCTACTTGGAAGCGCTACTTCGATGTCGAGACTTTTTCATTGGTACTCGGTCCGAAGCTTTTCTGACTTACGGACGTTTCGGATGAAAAAAACATTACCATATCCATTCGGTAGCCAATGACTGTGTGAGTGTGTGCCTGTGTGTCTGTATATTTGTGTGTCTGCTTCTGTGTAAGACTGTCTGTTTGTGTGCCCAGAAGTCATTCTGTGTATGTGTTTGTATGTGTCTGTTAGTGTAGTCTATATGTGTGTCTATCTGTGTCTGGCTGAGTGTTTATCTTCCTAGCGTGTTAACACGTCTGTGTGCGTTCGTGTTTCTGTATGTGTGTGTGTCCGTGTGTCTATCTGTTAGTGTCTGTCTGTTGGTGTCAGTCTGTCTATGTGTGTGTGTGTGTGTCTGTTTGTGTCGCTGTCAATGTGTCAATATCTCTGGGTGTGTGGGGAGGGTCTCTCTCTGTGTCTCTCTGTGTGGGTCTGTGTGTCTTTGTATCCGTGTGTTTGTGTGCCTGTTTGTACGTCTCTGTGGCAGTCTGTGTGTTTCTGTCTGTGTGCCTGTGTGTGTGCCTGTCTGTTAGTATGTTTGTGTCTGCCTGTGCGTGTCTGTCTGTCTCTGCTTTTGTCTCAGTGAGCGTGTCTCTGTCTGCAAGTGAGCGTGATTCTCCCGTTCCTTTCTTTCGCCAGTGAACTGGACATACTCGCCAACTCCGTATACTTTTTAATGGAAAAAATAAGTCCCTGTTGCGAAATATGATTACAATGTCCAGAACATTTTTATTTTCTGTATTATATTCTGGAACACAGCACAAAACACTCTACTTAGTTTCTGGGACCAGAATATTTCAGGGTAAAAACATCACATCTTACGCAGCGTACCACAAGGTGCACCTGAGATCCCGTGATTACCAAGCTTCTTCAGCACAAGCTCTACTACCTAGTCAGCGCTGCTGAGATGATACATGTTGGGGTGTGGAACAGCCGTAGTCATTTTGCTCCAGAGGGAGACGCAATGCTTTCAATTTCAGCTGAACTCTTTCTCTTGTTTTGTGGCATGAGGTAAACTTGTATTTGTTCGTAAGGTCGATTTTATGTTTTGCGAAACCCTGAAGCGTAATTAGTGCGGTAAATGCCAACACCGTGTTTTGATAAAGAGAGAAATCAAAATTCTGCAGAAGCTCTTGCAAGTTTTCAAGTTTCTCATCGTTTATGAAGATTAAATACGTGATGCATGATTCTTCCAGTACGTTCGCACAATCGTAACATCTATCGTGTAATCTGCTTTTGCTTGTGCTAATTATTTCTTGCCCATTTTGTACAAAATGTATCCTCACTCCATGAATTCTCGTTTAATACACTAAGTGTATTGTTTTTATACGTCCGCGCTCACCAGCCCAGAGCAAATGGCTTCAAATGTTTTTCAGACACACTGCAGTTGAGTTATTTGCTGATTTCTTCGTCAAATTTTTGAAAATTTTGTATTTCTTAAAAGTCTAATAGCACGTGTGTTGCAAGAAACAGAATACACCACATCCGTTGCAGTGTCAGAATCAGAACACAGTACCATGTGTGTTGCAGGTGCCGGAACACAACATGATGTATGTTGTATGAGCCAGAATACCGCATAATTTATGTTTCAGGTACCAGAATACCACATGACGTACATTGCAGGTGCCGGATACCACATGACGTACGTTGCAGGTGCCGGAATACCACATGACGTACGTTGCAGGTGCCAGAATACCACATGACGTACGTTGCAGGTGCCAGAATACCACATTACGTACGTTGCAGGTGCCGGATACCACATGACGTACGTTGCAGGTGCCGGATACCACATGACGTACGTTGCAGGTGCCGGAATACCACATGACGTACGTTGCAGGTGCCAGAATACCACATGACGTACGTTGCAGGTGCCAGAATACCACATGACGTACGTTGCAGATGTCAGAATACCACATACGTACGTTGCAGGTGCTGGAATACCACATGATGTATGCACGTTGCAGGTGCCAGAATACCACATGACAAATGTTGCAGGTGCCAGAATACCACATGACGTACGTTGCAGGTGCCAGAATACCACATGACGAACGTTGCAGGTGCCAGAATACCACATGACGTACGTTGCAGGTGCCAGAATACCACATGATGAACGTTGCAGGTGCCAGAATACCACATGACGTACGTTGCAGGTGCCAGAATACCACATAACGTACGTTGCAGGTGCCAGAATACCACATGACGTACGTTGCAGCTGCCAGAATACCATATGACGTACGTTGCAGGTGCCAGAATACCACATAACGTACGTTACAGGTGCCAGAATACCACATGACGTACGTTGCAGCTGCCAGAATACCACATGACGTACGTTGCAGGTGCCAGAATACCATATGACACATGTTGCAGGTGCCGGAATACTACTACGCGTTTGGGCCGACGGTGGACGGGGTTGTGATCGACACGGAGCTCGACTCGAACCCCGCCTCGTACAGAGGTCGCCTCGTGCCCTACGACCTCATGTTCGGCGTCACGCCTGCCGACGCCATCTTCAGCTTCAGCGAGGACGACCTCAGGGGCCTAGAGATTGAGAAGCGCAACAAGATTATTCGCAGCTTCATCCGCAACACCTACAAGTGAGTACTCGCATCTAAATAATGCGTTGCTTTATAAGCAACGCCAACAATAAGTATACACACAACAAAATAATACGCAGCTTCACACGCAACACTCACCAGAGAATACACGAATCAATCACCAGAAAATTCATGCGTACTGCATGTGGGTTGCAATTTTTGTTTCCTAATTTTTAATTTTCTAATTTTCGTTTGGAAGGTTTCAAAACAAGATTTTATGCAGTTTGATGTAAACAATTTTTCATGTTATATAAGATCAAGTTTATTGAAAGGCAGTGTTTCAATTTCGAAAACAAGCCCAAATTAATAGCATTTGTGATACGCTGTGTTAATATATTTAAATATTTTTTCCCGTAAATTTGCATTCACGTGTTGAACGCATCTGACCATAGATCATCTATCTTCCTTGCATCTAGAAATCACTCATCCTAGCCCTTTTATTTCATCAGTGATTTTTAATTCACCCACAATTAAATTACCCTTGAAAACACTGACGTGAAAACGCGCAAACTTCTAGTGCGCTTTTAACATTTCAAAAGCTTTTTGGTTAGTCGCATCCTGAGTTCACGTTGACCCCTTCAATGCTTCCTATGAATGCATATCGTCATTATTTAGCATCGAACCCCCTAACGATTTTCTAAAAATAGATTGCATTTAATCTCTCGCAATTCCAAAATTAATATTTTTTGAAATTTTTACAACGCTTGGCAATACAATAAATTTGGAAGAATATTTGCAGCGAGTTTGCTGAAATTCTATAATATCATTTCGGCGAATTAATAGCAAATTGTGCGGGTTCGATACGCCTGTGATTTGCAGCATTATCACAGCCATTTAGTAAATTTCCCTTTAAACTTTCAACTTGAATTTTAAAGCGATTAATTTTATTCCCTGTAATAATGTTCAAGCGCCTCATAATTTAAAATACGCAAACCTTATTGAGTGAGCTTTTAAAAATTCGCAAATACATTTTGTCACCCGGCTACCTTCATTGCAAGCTTAATGAAGGCTAAATCTAAAACTCGACAGTCCTCTGTTTCTCTCAATTCATGTCAGTTCTACAAAAGCTGGTTACCATAAAACTTCCTGTCCTAACAACAGACGCTTTGAAAAAATACAAAACGGGAAAAAAATTGAGTTTTCACCTAAACTCTAGCGAGTTTCTCTCCCTGAAGCCCTTAATATTCCAGCCATGCCTGAGCTCCGGGTTCGCATTCACGGCTTTCATCCTTTAATTTGTTGAACTCGCCGGGAGATTTCTGGGAACTTGTTCTTTCGGGTTACTATCGAAGGCGCGAGACTCTTCAATTTCCTCTTTAATGATAACAAATCGCTTTGAAAAATGGACGGCGGCCCCGGCTGTGCGACGTAGGTAGGGGAGCGACGTCAATACATCGTAAAATTGAGGTTATTCTTGCATGTCTCAACTTATATTTTTTGATGCTCCAACTTTCGCTCCATTTGAAGACATCACTTTAAACGATAACGTAAGAGTTAAAATATTCATTTTATGCGCAATTCAATTCTTTTGTAGCAAAGTCAATGTTGAAGTGTGACCTTCTCTGCTGATATTCGAAATTCTTAGCCAAATTCATATCAAGTATCGACTTTTTCTTTATGTAGCGTGGTGTTAATTTCTACCTGACTTGAATTTTTCAACTCGAGTTTTTCTACTAGCGCAGGTATCCCAAGAACACGCAGAACTTTTACATTTGATAAAGAGCTCTCGAGCTGCTGAGCTGAAGTACGAACATCAAAAAAACTACTTGACGCACAAATTTACTGAATCCAAAACTGATATTAGAAAAACTTGGCACCTGCTTAATTCATGATATAAACTGAATAATAATGCTACGAAAGCAGTTAATACCGTTGTTCAAGATAATGTAAAGTCTCACAAGCTCTCCATATGTAATATGTGTAAAACACTAACTGATGATGGCGACAGGGAACTCAAAGAATTAACTGCACAAACTAGCCATCATGATCATTTAACCCGAAATAGAAGAAACTTCATACTTCCTTATTATTCAAAATCTCGGTCACAACACAGTTGCCTCTTTATTGGAACTAAGAATTGGAATGCAATCCCTGCTGAGATTCGGTAAAAAAGTTCTTACAAAGCTTTAAAAACAAATCTTGAATCCCTCTTCCTATCGAAATATTTATCACATAAGGTAATGAAGTCAACATTATCTGTTATATGACCTATCTTGAGAAGGTAATTTGTCATGATTAATGACATGGATCTTAAGTTTGCTACTAATCGTTTTCTAGAATATACTGTTCCCATCTGGCCCATATTAACTATTTTTGTAAACATTAAGCATCTAATCATGAGAGAACCAATTTATTGATCAGTCTAATATGCCCCAAAGTTAAGTAAGTTAGGTTAAGCATAACATGTATGTACACCTTAAAATAGCTTTGATGATAGGATGCCCTAGAAGTCGCTGCACTTTTTCGCGTCCATAAGTAGCTATACTCAAATGTGTTCATTGTGCTAGACTTAAGAAACAATCTACTGTCGTATCGCTTTTGGTAAATAAATTGTTTAATTCATTTAAAAAAAATTAAAATAGTTTGAAGTACTGAATATGAAGAACTATTCAGTTTACCCTTTCAATTTTATTTTATTCCAATGCAGCGCTCAAAAACCGTGAGTGTTCATTCGTCTGGAAATTGTTAAAAACTTCACCCTGTGTTTGTTCATTGCTAATTGCAATTGTGAGATCCACTGTAAAATAGGCGCTGCCATTTTGCCCAAGAAAAGCTGAATAGAAATCTGCCATCCAACACTCAATACGTCACGATTTGCACATTCATTCTAGTTAACAGTTTGAATCTAGATGTAGAATTCTTGAAGCGAAAATTTTACAGAAATTTTGAGGCTGTAGCAAATTCGTCTATCACAACCAACTTGTAAACACTGGTGCCGCTAAGGAGAAGATATTTAACGATATTGATCTACAATCATAATTATTGCATTGAAGCATTCAAACTTGAAAAAGCTCTAACTTCCATTTTGCCTTTTATTTTATAACTAATTTCTTGAGAGTGGATTAAAATCTAAGTATAATCTGTGAACCTCTAATTAAAAAACACGTGTTTTCAAATTTTTTGAGCATCAATAAATGGTCTGGCGTAAAAAGCAGATGTGTTGCTTAAAATGATCTTCGTTACTTCCTTAGGATATGGACGAACGAGCTGAAGCTCATCACGGTCATGCTGCTTCGATGTACAGAGAACTCGCCACCAAAATATACAATGGTTTAAATTTAGCGTAAACCCTCAATTGCCCCAATTCTCGCGCATGTTTTTTTAATTTGAAAACGTATTTTTCACTATAGCTTATGAATTGGATCTTAATTTTCCATTCCTTTTTTTCATTGCCGTCTTACGAAATCGCGCCAAACACAATATTTATGTATTTTCTATGTAATATTGTTGATATAAGTGCGCAAAAGAGTCCAGGCAAATCTCTTAGCATGATAACCAAACGGCGCTTTATTTTCCAGAGGGCAAAATTGCCCTTCGTTACCTCCTAGCAAAACTGGCCAGCTAACTAAAGCTTCTGATTTCATTTAGGATAGAAAAAATAGTTGGAATCAAACAAACCATGTCACCCATACCTCCAAGTCCAAAATCCGAAATGAAATATTTCGCCCACTCTAGCTTCCCTAACTTCTAGCACTAGCATAGCAGCTTACCTCCCTCTGCCGCTCAATTTATCAAATAAACAAGGTACAGTCATACCGCAACGATTGAATGAATTTAAATTCTGCAAATGCCTTCATTCTGACTCAGAATTATGAAAGGAATTTCCATCAGCTTTCATAATGTTCAGTTTTAAGCTTCCAGCGTGTTGGGGGCCTCGATATGTTTTTAGAATTTTTCCAAGTATATGTTTATTTTAAATTACTGTTGCTTTTTAAATGTCCCGTACGAGTGCTTAAATATCCTATTTCTGTCCGTTATTTCTCCATCGGACGTTCTCGTCTCTATCAAAATAGTCATCTTGGTTACCGTCATTGGATCCTTTGAAGCGCTCGAAGACTTCCGCTAGGTTTCCTCGTGGTGCTCGTTGATCTTGGCAAATTAGTTCGTGCCTGTGAAGCTGGTGCTGTAACAACAGCTTGCGCAACTTTTGGAACTGCTGCAAGCTCTCTATGAAAGTTTTCATTTCATTTATACCATTCCTCGGAAATGTTACCAAAGTCGCACAGAGTATGCTACATTATGAAAGCTGACAGTGTTCGTTCTAAGGCAGAGCAATCGCGTCAGTTTCTTTGGAATACAAGACCGCATGAAAAATTTTTGAGGAATGAAACTGTGAGTACGGGGATCATCTAACGGGTTAAATTATTTTTTCTTCCGTCATTATTTTGTTCAGTCATTGTTAGATTTATTTTTGCTTTCTATTTCAAAAGACATTTTCTTTCTACCCACGGCATACCACTAAGCTCAATATTTTAATGCTGATGGCTAACTTAGAGTGCAAATTTACGACTCTGTTCAATCTGGATTGAATTAGGTCGCATCTGAGTCTGTCTACAAATTCACGGTAGTAGCATCAGTAGGAATAAAAAAATCGTTCGTTTAACCTGAAAGTATTTTAACAAGAGGATTTGTTTGTATTGTGCTGGGCTGGGGCGAAAATACTTTGAGCTACTCCTATTGTTACTACTCCTATTGTTACCTGACTTAGCGATGGTTCTCACTCCACTTCATGCTGGGATACAATGCAGAGTTGCCTCTCGCATATTGCAGGGCCTGAATCCTCGAGTATAAGTTTTATTTCACTAGAAATTTGACCTTTACACCACTCAAAACCCCATACGTAATGTGTTCATTTTTTAGCGCCATACAACGTTAAAATGTTCATACCATGGTCTAAGGCATTTAGAATCGTGATATAAGAAGTCATTGACGAACATGTGTGAATTATTTCATTATAAACAACATATAAGCTCTTAGATTCTGGATTTGTCTTCACTACATCTTTTGATTAAATCTCATGCATTTTGCTCAGTGTACAAATATATGTTTCATAGTTCGCACGCTTGATGTTATTTTTGGCTTAAGGGCTCAAACTTTAATTTTTTTTCTTCTAAAGCCTTTCCCTCCTAATGGAAAAAATTTATCTCAACGTATTCGTGTTATATTGTTGGGATCATCCCCTCAGGGGGATACAACTATTGTATCTATGGGAACTAGCGCTCCCAGGGGGACTATGTAAGGGCCTGAGCTAAAGGTTAGGTAGGCTTTTTTTTGTTAAAATAGAATAGGTTTTTGTTTTGTTACGGACCATCTTTTTTCGGTTCACTGCTGTCCTGTTTTTCAGCACCTACTACTTTCTTCTTCAACTTTTTCTTGTTTCATGATCTTCTTACTTAGCTTTCTGTTTCTGTGCCCTTTCTGCATAGATTCCAAGTTTTTTTAACTCCATACTAAATGGTGCCTTCTTCCTTCCTCTCTTTGGATAGCCTTTGTTGCGGATAGAGAGGCTTAAACTAACTAATAATCTAATCTAATCTGTCGGGATCATTTTAGCCCGAGAATTACAATGTTACAATATGACTTGGCCGTACTTGTATACATGCTCAATCCTTTATTTCAGGGGTATGAAATTAATATGTCCCAAGCAGTGTTTTTTAGGCTCATCAAAACGGTATTTTAACACAAAATGAAAATAAAATTAAAAAAATCTCTGCAAAATAAGAGTCAAAACGTTTTTTCCCCGAGTTGAATACTCTAACCACTTTACTCATACATTAAGTATTTGTTGGCGTACCTCTTTCACTTTGTGTTGAAACTTACGTGATAGTTGGTTCTGAGATGATAATAGACAAAACAATCTTTTCAATTCAACCCGTCGATAAATATAGAATAATATTTTATCGCTTCCATGATTATCGCTTCCATGAAACGTAGTACTAAGTAATTACTTCATTTTCGTTCCATTCATCGAAGCAGTTTCGAATGTCCATCTGCTTCGCTAGCCTGCCTATAATTTGCGAGATGCAGTTTCTCTAGCGCCTTCAGATGTCTCCTCAGGCAGAAGTAGCGATATTTTCTGTCACTAATCATGCTTTCTCCTCTTGTATTAATTATTCGTACGCAATCCTGTTGTGCAGCTTTTTTCGAATGATATTATGATATTTTTATTTTGTGAACGGTATCGGTTGCTATTTCAGTAAACCAACAAAACTGAATTTGATTTCATCGAACATGGACGATACGAGGTCATTTGATCTGTTCAGTAATAGCTCTGAGTTCAAATACCATCCACCACATTTCGAAAAAAAGTCTTTAACACAAGCAACGTATATTACTGCATGGCATGTTGGTTGGCAGTGTTTGTGGAGTGGGATTCTGATCCTTTAATCGTTCGCTTATCTTGTTTTTGATCCGTAGAGGAAGGCCTCTGGAACTCGTTAATTGAACCGACACAAAGGGACAGGCGGCAGCTTCATTTCCATTATTGCCTCCCAATAAAAAATGAGAGCTTCGCCCAGTCCTCGGTAATTGGCAGGCATTCTCGGGCCAAGTTCCTAGGCCTCCAGGCTGCTCGTTCTTGATCTTTCTCTCGAGCCTTGATTGCAGTTCAACAATTTGTGCCTTCATCGAGAATATTTCGTAATTTGACTTGCATTTCACTCCCAGTGAGTGCTCTGATTGTGTCTGTACTCATCTGCGCTCCTCAGCTTCGATGAAATGGACGTGTCCGAAGCAGCGGAGCACTCGGTTGCTCGCGACGTGGAAATGCTGTGCGAAATAATATGAGCGGGGCTCTTTTTACTTTCCTCTCGCGTATTTTACAACTAAGAACGGTTGGCAATTGCTTATGTTTTATTTTGGAATTAACGGAATCATAGACACAATTCAAATGTGTAAATAAGCGCAGATTTCATATCGGTAACCGTTTTACCAAGAAAATTGACCACTGCCTGACTTGAAGCATTCTATTCACTCAAGATTTCATTAGTGCACTTATTAATATCTAGATGTGTAATGCCGAGGTGGTACATGAATAATTCTTCTTCTTCTGACTTGACAAAGTTCCTTTTAGTCAACTGCGTGCTCCTCTTAGGACTTCATCGGGCCTCGTCGTTGTCCAAGTCAATCAGTACAGTATTTTACGCTCCCTTGACGTGTTCTGCGTTACCGGCAACATTCAAGTTCAATTACTACGGCGCTGGAAATTATTTTTGGGATTAGTTCTAAAGTTAGGCAAGCTATAATTTGCTTCTCAGCTGCTATTCCTTTGAGGCTTTGTGTCCCTTACTTCTTGTGGCCTAAAAGAATATATTTAATCTGGTACTAGCCTTGTTTTTATTATTTCCCGCCGTGATATGTACCTTTCATAGTTTATCTGAACTGCACCCTCGAAAGAGAGCATCTACGTCGCTCAATAATATACATGAAAAAACGACTTACAATAAGAGAAAGCTCACAAAATCATCGTGTTGCAGTTACCATCTGACCGAGATCATGGCGACGGTGGTGAACGAGTACACAAACTGGGACCGGCCTGGCTTTCACCCGATCACAACGCGAGACGAGACGGTGGCCATGCTCTCCGACGCTCTCTACACGGCGCCCGTGGTGCACATCGGCGCCCTCCACTCCTCCGTGTCCTCCAGAAGTTACTTCTACGTGTTCGACCATCAAACGAGATTCAGTGACTTCGAGAACCCCAGTCTGGAGGTCACGTATTGTTCTGTTTGAATCATACTTCCTGGTGAATAATTTTCAAGTGTGTTTAATTTTCAGTTAGATATGGACTTGTATTTTTACCGTTTTGAATCATTTTCCGTGTTATGGAGTTTATTGTTGATGTTTTTTGCTTTAGCTGTAACGAAATTTGTTGCATTCTCTGTGAATTAATTCCAGAGAGCAGCGTAGCTGATCTTTTTAAATCTACGTGGTACATTCAATCACGCCATTTTGGCTGACACGACACGTTGTTCAAAATGTATCTTTCAAAAAGTGGAAAACGGACACTGTCAATCCTAGTCTTCTTTAGATATTTTTTCTTCCGATACAGTAAATTTTGATCGAACAAAAGGAAATATAATTTTGCTGATCATAAATTTCTACAGTACCACCACAACGTGTTCCCAATAACAGCATCAAAACATACCGCGGCATGAGCGTTCGTTGAAACTGTTTACGCAGAGATGCCATGTATATTAGGCACACAAATTGTAATTAAATCAGTTTGAAATTTTCAATCAGTGACCCGACCTCAATATTCTCTCGATCAAAACTTAATTAATGGATAAAGATAGTGTTCAGTTGAAGTAGGAGTTTCTTTTCCAGCTTTTCAACTTTGCAAAATTGTTTTAATTTTCAACAAACAGCTCCGCACTTTAGCTTAAGTTTTCGATTTACATTGTTATTCATGTGACTAAATTTCCTGTATTTTGCAGCCAGGGGATGATGCTCGAAAGATCGAAACGTTGCCTTTTATTGACTCACAGCTATAGACTTTCAGCAATTGAGAATTCTTTTTGGTAAAAATGAAAAGTGATTATCTTCGTATTTTAACAGGTGTAGAACTTATTATTATTACCATTATTATTATTATTGTCATAATTAAGCGATGATCAGAATATTGGACTAACTTGCGACGCTGGCCGCCGTGCAGAGGGTGGGTGGCATGCACGGCCAGGAGCTGCCGTACGTGTGGGGCGCGCCGCTCGTCAGCGCCCTCAGCATCTTCCCCAAGAACTACACGAGCACCGAAGTCAAAATATCCAAAGCCATGCTCACCTTCTGGAGCAACTTTGCCAGGATGGGGTGAGTTCGATGCTTTAAACCGTTAAACAGATCAACACTTTAAACACAAAAAAACACTTTGAACAACTTAGACTGTACTTTACACGGCTTAAACTTATTGAACAATTACTCTAATGTACCAATTATCTTCAGTCTGTACAATTTATAAAGCTGAAGCAACGAATCAGGAAACTCACTACTTTAGAGTTATAATAATGAACAATTTTAAATATAGCTACTTGTGATACCATTATAAATAAACTATTTCTAGAACTTTCTATGGTTAACACTTGTACGAGTAAGAAGTTATGTCGTATTTTGAGTGTCAAATATCAGTCATAAATGCATGATGAGTTGATATCTGAAGAGATTGGCTTTTTGCTCAACTTTCTCACATGACCTAGCAAATGGTAGCTGGTTTGAATTTTGATGTTATTGAATTATAATGAAGAGCTTGTCACATATCGAAAACATTGCCGTGGAAAACTTGAATCTTATACAGGAATTGGCAGCCATACATGAATTGCCTGCTACAAATGAATTGGCAGCTACACATGAATTGGATGCTACACATGAATTGACAGCTACACATGCATTGCCTGCTACAAATGAATTGGCAGCTACACATGAATTGGGTGCTACACATGAATTGACAGCTACACATGCATTGCCTGCTACAAATGAATTGGCAGCTACACATGAATTGGATGCTACAAATGAATTGGCAGCTACACATGAATTGGGTGCTACACATGAATTGACAGCTACACATGCATTGCCTGCTACAAATGAATTGGCAGCTACACATGCATTGCCTGCTACAAATGAATTGGCAGCTACACATGAATTACCTGCTTCACGTGAATTGGCAGCAACACATGAATTGGCAGCTACACATGAATTGGCTGCTACACATGAATTGGCTGCTACACATGAGTTGGGAGCTACACAGGAATTGGGAGATACGCAGGAATTGGCTGCTACACAGGAATTGAGAGCTACACAGGAATTGGCTGCAACACATGAATTGGCAGCTACACATGAATTACCTGCTTCACATGAATTGGCAGCAACACATGAATTGGCAGCTACACATGAATTGGCTGCTACACATGAATTGGCTGCTACACATGAGTTGGGAGCTACATATGAATTGGGAGCTACACATGAATTGGGAGCTACACAGAAATTGGGAGCTACACAGGAATTGGCTGCTACACAGGAATTGGGATCTACACATGAATTGGCTGCTACACATGAATAGGCAGTAACTCATGAATTGGGAGCTACACAGGAATTGGCTGCTACACATGAATTGGGAGCTACACAGGAATTGGCTGCTACACAGGAATTGGGAGCTACACGGAAATTGGGAGCTACACAGGAATTGGCTGCTACACAGGAATTGGGATCTACTCAGGAATTGGCTGCTACACATGAATAGGCAGTAACTCATGAATTGGGAGCCACACATGAATTGGGAGCTACACATGAATAGGCAGTAACTCATGAATTGGGAGCTACACATGAATTGGGAGCTACACATGAATTGGCTGCTACACAGGAATTGGCTGCTACACATGAATTGGGAGCTACACATGAATAGGCTGTAACTCATGAATTGGGAGCTACACATGAATTGGCTGCTACACATGAATTGGCTGCTACACAACAATTGGGAGCTACACAAGAATAGGCAGTAACTCATGAATTGGGAGCTACACATAAATTGGCTGCTACACAGGAATTGGCTGTAACTCATGAATTGAGAGCTACACATGAATTGGGAGCTACACATGAATTGGGAGCTACACATGAATAGGCGGTAACTCATGAATTGGGAGCTACACAGGAATTGGGAGCTACACAGGAATTGGCAGTAACTCATGAATTGGGAGCTACACAGGAATTGGGAGCTACACATGAATTGGGGGCTACACATGAATAGGCGGTAACTCATGAATTGGGAGCTACACAGGAATTGGGAGCTACACAGGAATTGGCAGTAACTCATGAATTGGGAGCTACACAGGAATTGGGAGCTACACATGAATTGGGGGCTACACATGAATAGGCGGTAACTCATGAATTGGGAGCTACACAGGAATTGGGAGCTACACAGGAATTGGCAGTAACTCATGAATTGGGAGCTACACAGGAATTGGGAGCTACACATGAATTGGGGGCTACACATGAATAGGCGGTAACTCATGAATTGGGAGCTACACAGGAATTGGGAGCTACACAGGAATTGGCAGTAACTCATGAATTGGGAGCTACACAACAATTGGGAGCTACACATGAATAGGCGGTAACTCATGAATTGGGAGCTACACAGGAATTGGGAGCTACACAGGAATTGGCAGTAACTCATGAATTGGGAGCTACACAGGAATTGGGAGCTACACAGGAATTGGCAGTAACTCATGAATTGGGAGCTACACAGGAATTGGGAGCTACACATGAATTGGGGGCTACACATGAATAGGCGGTAACTCATGAATTGGGAGCTACACATGAATTGGGAGCTACACATGAATTGGGAGCTACACATGAATTGGGAGCTACACATGAATTGGGAGCTACACATAAATTGGCTGCTACACAGGAATTGGCTGGAACTCATGAATTGGGAGCTACACATGAATTGGGAGCTACACAGGAATTGGGAGCTTCACAGGAATTGGGAGCTACACAGGAATTGGCAGTAACTCAAGAATTGGGAGCTACATAGGAATTGGCAGTAACTCATGAATTGGGAGCTACACAGGAATTGGCTGTAACTCAAGAATTGGGAGCTACACAGGAATTGGCAGTAACTCAAGAATTGGGAGCTACATAGGAATTGGCAGTAACTCAAGAATTGGGAGCTACACAGGAATTGGCAGTAACTCAAGAATTGGGAGCTACACAGGAATTGGCAGTAACTCATGAATTGGGAGCTACACAGGAATTGGCTGTAACTCAAGAATTGGGAGCTACATAGGAATTGGCTGTAACTCAAGAATTGGGAGCTACACATAAATTGGCTGCTACACAGGAATTGGCTGGAACTCATGAATTGGGAGCTACACAGGAATTGGGAGCTACACAGGAATTGGGAGCTACACAGGAATTGGGAGCTACACAGGAATTGGCTGGAACTCATGAATTGGGAGCTACACATGAATTGGGAGCTACACATGAATTGGGAGCTACACAGGAATTGGGAGCTACACAGGAATTGGCTGGAACTCATGAATTGGGAGCTACACATGAATTGGGAGCTACACAGGAATTGGGAGCTACACAGGAATTGGGAGCTACACAGGAATTGGCTGGAACTCATGAATTGGGAGCTACACATGAATTGGGAGCTACACAGGAATTGGGAGCTACACAGGAATTGGCTGGAACTCATGAATTGGGAGCTACACATGAATTGGGAGCTACACAGGAATTGGGAGCTACACAGGAATTGGGAGCTACACAGGAATTGGCTGTAACTCAAGAATTGGGAGCTACATAGGAATTGGCTGTAACTCAAGAATTGGGAGCTACACATAAATTGGCTGCTACACAGGAATTGGCTGGAACTCATGAATTGGGAGCTACACATGAATTGGGAGCTACACAGGAATTGGGAGCTTCACAGGAATTGGGAGCTACACAGGAATTGGCCGTAACTCACGAATTGGGAGCTACACAGGAATTGGCTGTAACTCAAGAATTGGGAGCTACATAGGAATTGGCAGTAACTCATGAATTGGGAGCTACACAGGAATTGGGAGCTACATAGGAATTGGCCGTAACTCACGAATTGGGAGCTACACAGGAATTGGCTGTAACTCAAGAATTGGGAGCTACATAGGAATTGGCAGTAACTCATGAATTGGGAGCTACACAGGAATTGGGAGCTACACAGGAATTGGCTGTAACTCATGAATTGGGAGCTACACATGAATTGGGAGCTACACAGGAATTGGCTGTAACTCATGAATTGGGAGCTACACATGAATTGGGAGCTACACAGGAATTGGCAGTAACTCAAGAATTGGGAGCTACATAGGAATTGGCAGTAACTCAAGAATTGGCTGCTACACAGGAATTGGCTGTAACTCATGAATTGGGAGCTACACATGAATTGGGAGCTACACATGAATTGGCTGCTACACATGAATTGGCTGTAACTCATGAATTGGGAGCTACACATGAATTGGCTGCTACACAGGAATTGGCTGTAACTCATGAATTGGGAGCTACACATGAATTGGGAGCTACACAGGAATTGGCAGTAACTCAAGAATTGGGAGCTACATAGGAATTGGCAGTAACTCAAGAATTGGCTGATACACATGAATTGGCAGTAACTCATGAATTGGGAGCTACACATGAATTGGCTGCTACACATGAATTGGGAGCTACACATAAATTGGGAGCTACACAGGAATTGGCAGTAACTCATGAATTGGGAGCTACACATGAATTGGGAGCTACACAGGAATTGGCAGTAACTCATGAATTGGGAGCTACACAGGAATTGAGAGCTACACAGGAATTGGCAGTAACTCATGAATTGGGAGCTACACATGAATTGGGAGCTACACAGGAATTGGCAGTAACTCAAGAATTGGCTGCTACACAGGAATTGGCTGTAACTCATGAATTGGGAGCTACACATGAATTGGGAGCTACACAGGAATTGGCTGTAACTCATGAATTGGGAGCTACACAGGAATTGGGAGCTACACAGGAATTGGCAGTAACTCAAGAATTGGCTGCTACACAGGAATTGGCTGTAACTCATGAATTGGGAGCTACACATGAATTGGGAGCTACACAGGAATTGGCTGTAACTCATGAATTGGGAGCTACACATGAATTGGGAGCTACACAGGAATTGGCAGTAACTCATGAATTGGGAGCTACACATGAATTGGGAGCTACACATGAATTGGGAGCTACATAGGAATTGGCAGTAACTCATGAATTGGGAGCTACACATGAATTGGGAGCTACACATGAATTGGGAGCTACACAGGAATTGGCAGTAACTCAAGAATTGGCTGCTACACAGGAATTGGCTGTAACTCATGAATTGGGAGCTACACCTGAATTGGGAGCTACACAGGAATTGGCAGTAACTCATGAATTGGGAGCTACACATGAATTGGGAGCTACACATGAATTGGGAGCTACATAGGAATTGGCAGTAACTCATGAATTGGGAGCTACACATGAATTGGGAGCAACACAGGAATTGGCAGTAACTCATGAATTGGGAGCTACACATGAATTGGGAGCTACACATGAATTGGGAGCAACACAGGAATTGGCAGTAACTCATGAATTGGGAGCTACACATGAATTGGGAGCTACACATGAATTGGGAGCTACATAGGAATTGGCAGTAACTCATGAATTGGGAGCTACACATGAATTGGGAGCTACACAGGAATTGGCAGTAACTCATGAATTGGGAGCTACACAGGAATTGGCAGTAACTCATGAATTGGGAGCTACACAGGAATTGGCAGTAACTCATGAATTGGGAGCTACACATGAATTGGGAGCTACACAGGAATTGGCTGTAACTCATGAATTGGGAGCTACACATGAATTGGCTGCTACACAGGAATTGGCTGTAAATCATGAATTCATTGGAAACAGTAAAGTTACCAAGTTTTTAATTTCTAAACAGCCCTTTCTATTTTACCTTTTCTCGCTGATATCACGTGTTGCCCGAAACGCTTTTTTATTTATCAATTGGAAGACAATAGCCGTAGAAATTAATATAATCAACTAGTCAATTACTATTTCAATACAAAAAATGCTTTAAATGAAGTTAATATTGATTAAGGGGAACACATTTTTCGCATTGCTAGAATTTGTTTCAACTGAAAGCGCCCACGCGATTTGGCATTTTTTTTAAATAATTCATTCATTGAAGTAACATTTCTGACTGGCTGTTAAGGTTTATAATAACTAACTAGGATAAGTTTTCATGTTGTTTTCCGCGATCGAACATTTCTTGCATGTTAGACTGGAATAACTTATTTCGTATTTCAATGCGGAATCATTGCACAATGGGATTTTAAACACAGACCAAAGAATAAATTATTAATGAACTCTCCACCTCTCCTTTTTTCGTACAAAAAAATACCTGGTAATCACATCCCTTAAGTTGTACCACTGCAACTCATGGGCTTATAATTATAATTATCAAACTCATTGCCAATAGTTATTCAGTGCATATAACAGCCCGATGCCAGCAGCTTGTGTTCACCACGCCTCTGAATAACACGTGCCACCTTCCACTTAAACACAATATTGTAATATACAATCCTCAAAAATTCTCGACAATTGTTTAAAATTGTTTTAAAATTAAAAAATAATAAAATTTACATTGTTTACAAATTCAAAATTGTTTAAAAATTTAAAATTGTTTAAAAATTTAAAATTGTTTAAAAATTTAAAATTGTTTAAAAATTTAAAGTTGTTTAAAAATCTAACATTGTTTTAATATTTTAAATTGTTTAAACGTAGTGGAGATCCCCAATGACGGTCGTAGCGCGGACCCAATTAACACGTTTCCCGCGAAGAGACCCACCAGTGGTCACTGGGAATTTTCATAATGCTGATGACCGACCTACAGTCGCTAACTCAATTTTTATGAATACTTTGTGAGAGCTAAATGCAGGCAGGATCCAGTTAATGTTTGCTATTTTGTTAATGTTAATGCTTGCTATCACAAAATTGTTTGCTCAATTGAATAAAGTTGAACTGAATGTTGAACTTCTGTTTAACCCATCGCAGTTAGCGTGTTAATACACTGTACATCATTGAACCTCTTCAGTGATGTGCAATCCTTCAATAGGCTCGTCTCAGCCAAGTCATTATCAGTGTCTATCCCTCTTCTCATATTTTGCTTGCATTCTCCTCTTTAACCTTTTGACGCTTCTTTGAATATAATCAACATTTCTGGCGTTGAAATCAGACCACTCTGTGGTTCGTAGGAGGGATTCTCTTCACAACTGGCGTAAAAATACTGAACGCAAGCCTGCAGAAAAACATAATAGTTAATAATAATATACTTTCAATAACGTACTTTATAATTCATTATATGAATAAACATTGCCTTCCATTTTCTGATATTATGACTGTTTTCTTTATTTTGACTTGGCAATCGATGGATGTAAGACTGTTGCTGCACCTTGAATATTAGTGAATACAGAAATAGTACTGTAACACACGTTATTTTTGTTTTACTCTGTTATTTGAGTTCGCATTTGATTACATCTTTTGTTTTTAACAGTCAAAATGTATCGTACTTGATGCTTGAAATAAGTGGCGTCATTTGATCGCATGCCTAAAATCAACTCGGGCAATGGTACCATTGGTGGATTCACTTGGAACTTCAATCGCCAGTATAAACTGACGCTCAGATTGAAACTTGGTCCGGGGTGTCCGATTAAAAAATTTTCCGAGTTAAAAATGCTGTAGTTTGAAAGATATCAGTGCTAGAAGGCTGAAATAAGTTTCATTCAAAAGAGCAGGATTTAAAGTTTCATTTTATTTAAATAATTTTGTCTAGATGGCATACCAAAATGACATATACAAGAATTAACATGGTAAGGATTTTAATTAACGATGATAAAACTAAATCAATGAGGAAATTGTCTGCTGAGACACAGGTAAAGAAACCTACTGCTAATTTTATTCTCACAAAAAAGATCCTCATTTAAAGCCATATAAAATGCAATAAATGCAATGTCATCAAGAAATCTCACCGCCGGATGAAGATCGGTGTTGTTATTTTTCGGCAGAATAAAAAACATGAGCAGTTCTGATCAAATACTTTTGGATGATATAATTTTTGGTTAAGAATACGTCATATTTATTTGAAAGGTATGCCAAGTAGACAAAATTATCAATCAAAATAAAACTTTAAATCCTGCTCGTTTCAATTAAATCTATTTCAGCCTTCTTTCACTAATATTTTACGAACTACAGCACTTTTATATCGGCCAATTTTTACCGGAGGCAATTCGGCTGCTGGCGGCTATTCGCACCTCAGCTGTGCTATACCAGCAGCACAAGCAAGGCGTCCTATAGCCAGAACAAGAACGCATGGGCGCTGGCGGATCAGTGGGCTTCAGTGCTGGTTTTTCGCATGAAATCTTCGCTAAGTTATTCTTTGACGCAGCTTATTGCGTGTGTACTCAATTTCATTATGACCATGGTCTCTTATCCGTACGACGAATGACGAATGGCACTTTGTGTTAGGTTTCATGTATTAAAAAGCCTTGTGCTGTAATTTCTATACTTGCTATACAACCGACATCTGCAATGCTACTCTGAGATGAGAATTTGAGCACAAGACTAAGACATGCAATGAAGTCACTGTAGACTACTTATCCGATTTGGGGTAGAATTTTAATGAGTCCGTACTTAATTGACGTTACTCGTCTTTGTGAATAAAATAGTCACTTGACTCTTGAAGGTTTTTACTGAAAAGCTTTGCCATCTGTATGCTAGAAAAAGAGAACAAGCTTGTACCGTGTAACAAGCTTGGTTTTACTGAAAAACTTGGCAATCAGTACACTGGAATAACAGCATAGAATTGTACGCAGACTCATGATAACCAAGAAGAGCTTCAGCAAATGTTTGCTCATGATATATGAGCGCGATGTGCTGAACCTGCCCGTGGAGTAATTGCTGTAGCTGCTCCAAGCCTTGAGCAACAGGTGCTCAGATTGTGACTGTGTTCTGTTGCAAGGCTGCTGCTCCGTGCACTTTTAGTAATAATGCACGAACTGTGCATCATTAATTTGTCTCGGCTTCTTTGATCTAAGCTTGAAAAATTTAAATTTTCAAGAGCCTTCGAGACCGTTCAATACGCGAGCTCGGGACTACCAAGAACGCAGGCTCGTAAACAGTCTCGAGTGGAACACAATTATTAAATGAAAAGTTGGCGAAAAATGTTGCGTACAAATATGCACACGTTTACCGAGGGTAAAGCGAGTAAAATGCTAATATTTTATTTCGAAGAGTTGTTCGCAGTTTCATGTTAGTGCCTTTGCATGCAAATTGTGTCGTAAATTTGCACAAAGGAAGAACGTTATGTTCTGAAAAATTAATTTGCTTTGAATCTATATATGAAGCATGGAAAAATAAAGTATATTCCTACTTTAAATTTAGATAAATGTCATTACGGTGATGATGTGGAGCGCAGCCCGCAGTTTGCACCCATTCGCCAGTGTTGCACCTGCGGGGTTTGATCTCGTCTAGTACGTCATCTCATTCTCGCACATGGACAAAAACTAAATATTTGAACCAAATACCCTCCCAATTGTTCCCCCTCCTCATTCAGAGAGGCAAATCTATTGAACTGATTTATGAATAGTGGGGAATAACTTCATTGTTTTTATTTTTAAATCATTTTTATTCATAACGGGTTTCTTGTTTCTTCCCTATCATGCGTTCCGCAAAGACTCCCGCTGTCTCCATTGTTGCTTCCTCTTCTATTTACTCTACTCATCCCACTGTCTAAATCATTTGCAATTCTCTTCTACTTTTCACATAATTTTCTTCTTTCTCTCTCTTCCTTTTCTCTCTCTTTCTCATTCCTACCCCATTTTTATCTTTCTCTCAATTTCCCCCAGTGGTTCTGTCACTAACTCGTTATGTCCATGTTAGTTCTGGTCATTTAGTTAACACCTTACACTGCCACAAAGCTTCCGGAATGCATGCAAAATTTCGAATTTTATCTATTTGGACCGTAAGTTTTGCAGTCTTTCTATAGCATTTCTATTACTGTATCGACGCATAAAACAAATTTTCCTTCTTCTTGGACAGGAACCCAAATTTTTTGCCTGAGGACACGGCGACGATGGACGAGGGCGAGAAAAACAAGTACGGCTCCCTGCAGTGGCCGACTTACGACCAGAAGCACCGCAAGTACATGGATATCAGTGAGTATTCTACGGTTTAGATGCTCGTTAAAGGCTGCATGAGTTCATGTAAATTTTTCTCGTTAGCACTTGAAATCTCGAAGGTGTAAAAATCTGGCTGTATCCCCGATTTATCTGCTCCTTGGCGAGAGAGTAGAGCATCATGCTTTTGACAAGAAGTACACGGCGCGTCACCGGTCGTATAACAGCGATATTTCCGACAACATAGAAGCAGCTCTTCTGGTCATCACAGAGAGTGGAGACAACGAGTAGAAGAGGTTACATGGGAAACTCACTCATTGAGCTTTCACTTCACTGAACGATTCGAAACGATTTGAATTTAGGTGTTTTTCTTCTACTTCCGAGCTCCCTGCTATTATGTTACAAAGCTCATTGTTGCTTCTTCCGCATGTACATTTCCTTTACATACAACCTGACTCTCCTCCTTTACAGATAAACCCCAGAGTAGCCCGAGAATCAAACAGTAGAGCATTCACCTGCCAATACCTGTAGAGTCCTTACAAATACTTGGGTAGCAAGTATCAGCGAGATTTGTGAAGTAACTCCGAATTGAACAAAATTTTTGCCTATTTTTTTAAGTGTGACCGTACTTTACGTTGCAGCTTTATAAGTTTTACACATGTTGGAGCGAAACTTTCTCCCTCTTCCGCCCTCTGTGGATGATTTGGAAGTTAATAAATCACAAGATCATTTATGATCATTTATTTCGCAATAAATCGTCTCTTCGTTTAACTTGTTTTTGGCTTCGTATTTTCTGATAGGAAAGAGTATAGGATTGAAAATAATATTTCATCCAAATAGCTGTCGCGCGAAAGAATGGATGAAAATTTAAAAACCCTGAAAAGATAAGTAAATTTTTAATCACTTTCACAAACTGATATGGAAAGTAAGGATGACATGGGCGTGTGCAAAGGAAGCGCGATACTCATATTAATTTATGTTTATCAGGTCAAATAATGTAGGAAAGAATCACCAGTTTAGCAATGTGTAGGAAAAATTATTTTATAAAAAATAAATTGCACACATTAATCCCAGACTCCAATTACTGAAGCACGCAAGTCCAGCACAATAAATTTTTATAATGAGTGATTGAAAACAGTTCAAATATTGTTTACGTAAACATCTTTTGAAATATTTTCCGCATTTTATAAGCCTGTATGATACAATCATTTTATATTCCCCAATCGATGGTTTACTTTATAAGTGCGTGTAAAGAGATGCTTCGTTTTTTCATGATGTTAAGTGATTTAAAAATGTTATATTTGACCTCGTTGTGAACACGCTATCGAGACGGATTTATTTTTGCCTATTTTCTTTTTTGTTCCAATTAGTAAAATTATTCTCCAAAATTGAGCTAGATATCTGTAGATAATGTACCTTATAATTGTTTTTACAGCATTGTACTCTCTTAAAGAATCTTACCTTGAGTTTAACTGTACACAAAATTTTAACACGGTGAGAAGTAACAGAATTCACTCATGGTGATAAACAGCATTCTTAACAAGATCACTACCATCAACGTTGATTTCTCCACTTCATTATCCTCTAAGTCACCCACAACAAATCTCGAAAGCAGCATTATCGTTTCCTAATTATGTCACGTGACGTATTCGCGCAACCCCCGCATGGTTTTACATTTACAGTGCTAAGATCACGACAAAAAAGTCCATTAAATTGTTCCACGGTTTCAGCATCAGGCCCACAAATTAATACCTACTAAGCGAAAACCAACCTCATGACCGTCTCGAAGTTCTCCTTTGATAATGTCACCGAAACTTGACGTTATCACTCATCGCTCCGACTCGTTTCACTTTGTCTTAAAGTCGCAACATTTTAGCGCCGACAGAACTAATTTTTACGGAAATGGCCCCCAGTCTTTTGTCCATCCCTGGATCTTGTGCTCTTCCTGGTCCCTCTTGTGCTTTACCTGGTCTCTCCTGTGCTCTGACCAGTCCTTCGTGTACTTTTCCAGGTCCTCCTCTTGTGCTCTCCATGGTCTTTCGCGTAATTTTCCTGCCCTTCCTGTGCTCTCTGGCCCTTCCTGTTCCCTCCCTGAGCCCTCTTATACACTGCCAGGACCCAGCCAAAGCCCTCCACTCCCTGTTCCTCAGTTGTGTAAGCTCTCCTTGCCCAGGCCGCTACCGCAAGTCTTCCCCCGACCGTGCCCAGCAAGCACACCTCCGCCACTGCTACGCGGTTCTCTGGCGTTCACTTTTAGGATAAAAAGGAAAATTAACGTGGCTAAGAATATCTTAATAAAAAACAAACGTTTCGGATAATAAAAAAATCCATCTTTAGTGTTCTGAAATACAATAAATCGAAGTATTAAAACATTGTAACTATAAATCTATTGAATAAACCGGATGTAAGACAATGAAATTTAAAAGACATGATAAAACAAAAAATATCCAAAATTTCAACAAACAATGGAAAGTTTCACCGCCGTATCACATTCATTTATTGACGGACAGTTTTAAAAATGTATATCGATTCTAAAATGTGGAGGTCGGACAAATATGATGTTGAATCCAAAATTTTGAAATTTGTATTTTAAAAAAGATGGTCTTTCTTCCAACAGTGTTCGCTTATAGATGAGTTTGATGGTTTGGTGAGGTTACAGCCGGTGCGAAAGGAAACTCCCCTGTGTTGTGCACACCTCACAAACAATTGGAGCCCAGTGCTACCAATGTAAGAGCGCTCGCAGCGGTCACACGTATATTGATTTACAATATAGGTATATTGAATATCAATATACGTATATATTTTTTATGTTTTTCGGTTTTATCATGTCTTTTAAATTTCATTGTCTTACATCCGGTTTACTCAGAATATTTATAGTTACAATGTTTTAATACTTAGATTTATTGTATTTCAGAACACTGAAGATGGATTTTTCATAATCCGAAACGTTTGTTTTTTATCATGATATTCCTAGCCACGTTGGTGCATGGTCATTTATATCCTATAAGTGAGATTTCCCAGAAATCTATCTATTTCATTTATTCTAGCGTTCACTACTCGAGCCACCTGGAACATTTGAATAATTTCTGCAGTTCCTTCTCAAAAGCAATTCATCAATAAAATCTTTATTCAAATCTACGGGTGTTACAAATATAACTATGTGTAGTCACGAAAACTTGTCTTGACTTACTGTTGCCGAGCATTTTATTTCTGGTACTCAGTAACTGTGCGTAAATATGTGTCTGAGATCTTTTCAAATTGATGTCATCCCTCATCTCTTTAGATGTTGGTTTTGTGTTGCATACATGCCTCAAAACATGTCCTTATTTAGATCCTCTACCTCATCCTCAGCGATTTTTTGAGAATTTGAGAAAATGTTTCATTTTCATCCAAAATTTTCAGCAGTTCTTTTTTTTTTAATGCTGAATGTACTGACAGCTGATACAGGGGCTGAATCAAAGTACTAGCTTGTCTGTCGCTCTTTTTGATACTTTAATTTTTAGACGAGGACTCTTCGAACTCGGGAGAAAAATTAGATTAAGACGACTTAACTCGTCTACATCGAGGAAAGGGCTGGCACCTAGTATTTTTTAAAGGCTTGAGCTGTTCTTTTTTTGTGTGCAAACCCAACTCCTGGATAATTTACACATCTTTTAGACGTGTTAAGCCAAAAAAAGATGTATCTGAAGATGTAATGAGAAATGTATTAATACAGTTCGTAGAAAATTTTGAGCTTATTTCACTAAATTTTGTCGCTATGTTCTAACTATACCCTCCGACAACTGAAAATTTATCGCTTCAAGTGAAAACATTAATTTTTCGCTCGTCAATGGCAGACATCAGAATTATATTCCTAAGAACAAATTTATTCTTTAATATATACACACTCTAAAGTTGATTTTGATACTTGGTTATGGAAGGTAAACAAAGTTTTCAAAAGCACATTGACGCTGAATTCGAGAAGTTCCGTCAGCGAACCTTATGGACTTTGCGCCCTACACTGCAGGCTTGAACTCTTTATGTTTTAGGTCGGTCTGTTTAGGCACCTGATTAATATTGAGAGCGTTAAAACGATACTTGCGTTCCCCAACACTCATAACTATTTTGAAACAGGAGTATTATGCTTGTAATAATATCTGTTCCACAATCTCAATCGCGCATAGTGATACATCGGTGATGACAGGCTTAAGCTTCTGTAAAACCTTGAAATCCGTTCGAAGACTTGAGCCTAATCACTGGAATTACATGTCCGTAGGACCTTCACACACTTTGCAACACATGCAGTACCGCCGAGACCGACGGTAGCGTAACTTACACAAACTCTACAATTTCACGCCGCTGATTCAAGGAGACGCAAGCGCCTCGAAGACACGGTCAATATCTGTGCACTGCGCGCTACTCTGAAGCAAGGGTGACATTTTTTGTAATATTGAGTAAACTTTTAAGAAGTTTCAGTGTTTGAACGGAAAAATTTTTTGCCCACTTCTTGGGTCTTGTCGAAACTGCGCGATTTCTCGCTAGGTTTTCTCTTTTAACAATTTCAACACGGAACGGTTTTGCACTCCGTTGTAGCACAGTGGAAGCGACACTTTTCATTGTTCCAACTATTCTTTCCGTGTGCTCAACTGATATATACTTTCACTGCGCTCGAGTTCTATGCTCCTTTTCGCGCGATGCTTCCTCCTGCATCTTCTTTCGTTTCTTTGCGGTAAAAAATATCGTTTGAGTTGTTTCATTCCTAAAATACAACAAAGAGCTTCCGTACCTAATAAATATTTATAACCTTTCATAATAGTTAACATAGGGATAACGGTGCCCGAAATTTAAGAGAACAGATCAGTTTCAGAACTTTTGAAATTGATCGGCCTTCGAGCTTATTTAAGAGCAGCGATCGACGGTTTCTGGAGCAACTTGAGCGCCTAATTTTCCACGTGAGGCGTCCTCAAAGGCCGGCTCTGCCAACTAACTCAGTGGGAAAAAACGGCTCCTAATATCAAAAGTGGTCGTCAAAATATGCCCTCCGACCCTAACCAGCCGTTACAATCTCGGGTGTGTTTGGCTCGATAAATAGCTCGCCGGATAGAAATTTTCTGGCTAAAATTTTAAAATGTCGGCGTTTTTAAATTCAGTGTGGCAATAAAGACCGCCCGCCTCATTGTTGTTAAAAGTTGAGTGCTCTTCCTGATCATATTTTATTTGAAATAAGAAATTGGCTGGACAACCAATTTAGCAGCCGGTGCAGGGATCTACTCCACCTCATTTCACTTGTTAACGCTCGTGTTATAGAATTCAATGCCTTAAATCCCTTAGATATTTGTAATGTAATATTTTTGAAAATGGGGTTGGACACCTTCCTAAAGTGCTTGCATTTCTACAAGCCTCCCACTTCTCAAAATAGTGCTGATCTTAACAAAGACCGAAGAACTACCTTTATTTGAGTTTACGACTTTCAAATGAACCGTAAACACAAAATATTTCTTCCAAAACTTTTTAACAGTTTTAAATTTACATCCATCCTACTCTGAATGATAGGTGTTTTCGCTTATCCACATTCATATGTAATTATAAATAAATCTATCCGACTTACATGGAATCAGATTTCGATTGGCAGTTACCTTGAAATTCAATATTTTGTTCATTTCAACGTTGTAGGCAAGGGAACAATGTTTTTGGGAAATTCTGTTTTCCATAAGTCACTTAAACTGCTGGTCTAAACTTGAAACCAGAGGGTTGTCATGTTTTAGACTCATCTCATTCTCTCATTTGTAGTCAATGAATTTGTTTAGTTTCATCTTATGGGAATACAATTATTGTGTGAATGAGAATTAGCGCTCCTAGGAAGAATACATTAGGTGCTGAGCTGGAGGCTATAGGTAGACCTCCCTTTTGTTCAATAGAATACTTTTTTGTTGAGAACCATGATTTTTCGGTTCACTGCCATCCTTTACTTTTTAGCACCCATGGTTCGCTTGTTCAACTTTTATTTTTTTAATACTTCTTTCAATCTTGTTGTTTCTATAAGTAGCGTAAGGAGACACACCTCGTGCATAGATTCCACGTTCTCTTTATTTCATGGCAAATATTATTTCCTTTCTTGGGAACACCTTTGTTGTCCGGGAGACCTGAACCAACTTATAGTCTAATTTTATTTGATGGTTTTTCTTCCTATATCTGGAACATAGTCTTGAAAACACCTCGGACATTCGTAAGTCTCAGGCCACTCCAACCTTCAACAAAACCTTGTTTTGGTTCCGCGTCCGCATTTTGCAGCTCTCATACTGTCTCCTAAAAACTTTAGTTTTACTTCTTTGGACGCAAGAAAAATATCGGCGAGGGCTTCGCCTTCTCCTCAAATAGTTAAGGTCCAAAGTTACCTTCGAAATGACTTTTGGCCGAGTGTCTAAGCGCAAAATAAATACTCTCCAAGCAGAACTTGGCCGCAGAACAATGGACTTCGGACGGCGGTGATTGAAGTCCACACAACAATTTTGTGAGGAGGAACTTCTCCACCAACATAGCATAAAAAGAAGCCAATCGACTGCCGCGACAAACGACTGTCAGGTTCTTTTCACCGAGTAATCCATTTGTAAATATTTGGATTACTGAAGTGCGTGTGAGGCAGTTTGCGCTCGCTGATTCGGGCTTCAGTGCGTTTCGGGGTTAGCCTCTGACAATATGCTGCTGAAGTAAGATTAGGTGTTACTTCTGACTTGATGCTGCTTCTGACTAGGTGCTGCTTCTGGCTAGGTGCTGCTTCTGACTGGGTGTTGCTTTTGACTAGGTGCTGCTTCTGACTAGGTGCTGCTTCTGACTGGGCGCTGCTTCTGACTAGGTGCTGCTTCTGACTGGGCGCTGCTTCTGACTAGGTGCTGCTTCTGACTAGGTGCTGCTTCTGACTGGGTGCTGCTTTAGACTAGGTGTTACTTCAGACTAGGTGATGCTTTAGACTAGGTGTTACTTCAGACTAGGTGATGCTTTAGACTAGGTGCTGCTCCAGGTTGGATTAGATCTCTCAGCTATTACCGAAGATGGCGCGCAAATAATGTCTAATTAAAAGGGCATTCGAATCATGTCAACTTAAAGAAGTTGAGATATAAAACGAGCCTTCATTATAAATTTAGAGTTTTTCAGAGTTTTTGTTTGAACCACCAGCTGCAGACTCTACTGCAGCCCAATGCATTATGCTAGACCAAAACAGCATGATTTCTTTCAATAACTGTTAATGAATTTATGATCTTGAAACATAGGCTTTTGGAAGTGACATTCCTATCATAGATCAATTCATATTTGCGCTCAAAACGTATGCAGGAACAATTTTCAAGGACGCATTACAGCAGCGCATGACAGAACCTGCACATCAAATACCGTCTATGCAGCATAGTAGAACAACAAGAAGGACTTCATAATGTCTTTGAGATAGTACAAACAAGCTACAAAGATTCTATATGCTATCAGGGGCATCAGTGGCATGACGGCATTTCATCATAATATTTTCACTACAAGTTCCGCTGTACTATTGCTTTGAGCGTTACAATTGTTCTGAAATCTAATAACAAACAAATATAAATGTCACGCACTTGCATCCAAGACACCAGTGCTTGATGCTACTATCTTTCCACAAGAAGCACACCACGAAGGCAAACTCGACTCCGCACCGCAGAGAGTGTGTTGTGACCAGCATTTCACACTGCAACGCTGCTGTCATGAAGTCAATTCGCCCGAGACAAAAATTTCACGCGCACAAAAATGAGGGCAAGAAGCAACTTCTTCGCCAGTTCAAAAATCTTATGCCATGCCGCCAACAAGAGCCGTTCCGGCACAACTTTTCTTTGCTCCCTTAAATCGATGAATAAAGAATTTTCAAACTCCTGATGCTCCTTTCGCGCTGTGGGCAGCGGTCATAAATTCTTGAAAGTTTTTCATGAATTTATGGGCTCCTGAATGTGTTTTTTCTTACAAGAGTCACTGGCGGCTTAAGAACGAGGATCCAGTGTGACTACGATTCAAATATATGAAAGTCGTTGAGAAGCTCGAGATACAGCTGGCACCAAGTTATTCGTATCCCCATCAACATTGAATATTTCTACTGGTTCGCTAGAATTTCCTACTTGTTTTGTTTCTGGGTTTTATACATGATTGAGTTCCTAAAAACATATGTACAACTTCAGTTTTATCGGTGAATTAATGTTGAGACACAAGAGAGGAGAATTATATAAACGGTTATTAGGCAGAATTATTCAAAGTGTTGAGCGTGTTTAAAAGCATTGAGTCTACGAATTATGAGTAATCTGAGTTTCATTTTGTGTGCGAATTATTTTAAAATAATCAGTTAAAAATATTCTTAGTAGTTCCAGCAAAGAAGTTCACGTGGCGCGAAAAGTGTGGTTGTAACGCCCGCGTTAACGGCATGGCGGGGAAGACATATAGGAGCCCAACGTTGATTTAGGGCAGAGGATTATCGACTTCCACGAGGTGGCGAACTATTACGGTACTATTTCATGACGCTTAGCATGCCTTGATCTAAGGAGAAATCCGTTATAAAGAAGTTTGAACAGTTACGCACATCAGAGAGTTTGCCGGGGCTTGAAACACAACCGATTTTGTCACCAAGGATGGAACAAACACCTTTTTAGGAACTACAAATTTTATAGAAGCATATCGCCAAGAGCTTATTCACACGTGGCAATCTGCGTATGGAAGTCCTCTCGCAATACATCGTTCATCAAATAGATATAGGTCGGATGGAAGTAAAGCAAGACCTTTTCACAAATATACAGTATATTACAGCTGGCTAGAATCATATCGAAAGAAATTCTTGAACTGCTGCTCATTCAGACTTTTCCTGAACTTCGTTTGCAAAAAATACAGCTCGCATGAATTTGACCGAATTTTTTTCATTCGCTTCTAGGAATAAGTTCTCTGAGTGACGAAACAAAAGTTAAAATTCTTGCGCTATGAATGATTTCTTGAAGTAGCCACTTCTAACTATGAGACTAAGAGACTTTTTATAACATGTTTTGAACTTACGAGTATATTATCTCAAGTAAGGTAAAGAATTTTCTTGGAAGATGAATAATAAAAGATGAAATATGCTGGATTAAAATATGATATTGTCGAGACAAAATCTTGTCGAATAGACCAATTTCATCTTCCAGTAAGTTATTGGATGAAGGTAAATTTCGTTCTCAAATTGCTTGCAGGGTGAAAAATAATTTTCCTGCAATAAATAATTTTAAAAATAATTTTCAGATTCATTGAGATTTCATTGAATGTTGGGTTGAGATACTAAGATGAGTCAAAAATTTTTTTAATGTTGTTCAACATAACTATGAAGCTACTAAAGAAAACAAAAACAAGTTTTACTACGGCATTCAAAGTGTCTTGACTGATGTTTTCTTTGTATTAAATTCAAAACACTACACTTGATTGTTAGAATAATTATCGCGCATCAAAACTCATTTAAAATTGTGAAGAACAACGACTGAAGAATGGAAAGTATTCAAGCAAAAAACGATTCATATTGCTGGGAAAAAGAAGACTGAAAAATATTATGGTCTAATTAAGCAACAAAAATACCATTAACACTCGCTCTGGCTGCGGCGTTGAACCACCGCTGGACGCGTAGTAGACTTTTATACCGCTGCAGACCACGGTAGAGGAAACAAGGTAGGTTCAAACCAGTCTTTTTTTGTTGTTGACTGTGTGGTTTTGCTGACGTCGCGGCAATGAACCAATAGCAGCGCTCATGTTGAATCTGGTAGCACTGCTATCCCCATATCTGGCTCCACTATTGGCCTAACGACATTGTGTTTTGGTAACGTCATATAGATTGTTTGAAATAAAGCCTTTCTATTGGCTAGCCGAACAAGAGGAGGTGTATTTTCTCCCATAGAAATGACCCTACCTTGTTTCTTCTACCGTGCTACAGACCCACCGTCACGAACTTAATTTTCATGAATACAGAATCAAAATGAGACGAAATCAGAACCCTTTTAATGTTGGTCAATTTCAAAGTTGTGAGCTAATATTGACTTAAATTTTAGTTGAATGTTAAACTTCAGTTTAACCTGCCATGGTCGCAGTGTTAACTTTGCGATGTGTAATTTTCTTTGCAGAAAATTCTGGTCAACTTTTCTAAAATGCCTATCTAATGCACGTAAACTTCATCACATCTCCTGACAATGGGGCTCTGATTCATTTATATGACTTCAATGACACAACAAGCCTGTTATGGAGTGTACATCGGACGTAAAGAAACAAAGAAATATTGAAGACTTGCGAGCTTGCTAATCATTTCGTCCCTAACCGTGCACCATCGTAATATTTGAACGCCAGCGTATAAATCGACACACAAAGGCGTACGAATTATATAGGTTACGGTGTATACGCAGAAACTCGTAACGGTAAACGATGAGTTCATTTTTTCTAAGTTTTCGTTGCTTAAGAATTCTTTCATGGCATGCCTTCTGGTCAACCTCAACCTACCCTGGCCTTAGATTTTGTGATCAAAGTTAAAAAGATTCCTTGGAGCTCCAGTTTGATTCTAAAATTGATTAAATTTACATGAATTGGCGTGCAATTTTCGTGTTTATTGGATGAGACAATGGCACAAGTTATCAGCCCTGCGTCTCTCCAGCGAGCACGCTCGTGTATCGTATGTTGAGCCTGAACGAAAGCCTTTTGATTAAACGCCCCCACTAATCTCGTAAATCAATGGGTACCGTAATCGACTCCCGAATCGTTGAAGGCATTCAAGTCGTTTGATTTGACATCGCTGATAGGTAGTGCCACCGCCATTCCATAATCGTCCCTGAGCGCTGAATTTTCGCTTGTTAATAATTAGGTTACACGGAATATCTCCTCAATTTCAGCCTGGTGCATCTCGTTTTTGGAAGTCTAGGTTATTGGGTGGTTTCTTATCTCGTCGAAATGAGCTTTGACCAGCCATTGATACTCGTGATAGCTATTGAAAGCGAACTCTGACAGCATCACTTGTTGTCTACGCTCGCATCGGCTCATCTTACGTGCCTGTGCATGTGCCCACAGCTCAACAGATTTCCGCGAACTCACTAAGGTCTTCACAATAGAATAAGCACAACTTACAGGAAGCGCACAAAAATTTGTTTATTTAGCTTGTAATCGTGATGCAAAGCGAGGTCATGCTCAAATACAAATCTCCAGCAATGGCTTTGTTTTCACTTATGTCGTTTGATACGTTAAAGCAAGAAGTTGTTATTATCCAATGATAGAATTGGTAGATTGACAGCCTTCGTTAGCTAACCTTCCAGTTACGCCCACTTTTGTTGCAAAGAAATTCCTACTCCAGACTTTTTGCCCATTTTAAGAGTAATGCAATTCAATTTAGGTAATTACTGTTATGTGCAACTTTTGCGACGTAAAAAAAAAATAATAATTTAAAATAATTTGAAAAACAGTGAGTAAAATGTCTCAAAAAATCACGGTACCATAAAATAATTTCAGAGCCGTGAACCCCTCATTGCCTCACTAGAGTAAACACGTTCACTGCCGCTTTTTAACGCTCACTGGGCGCAAAACTTGACATTTACCTAAGGTTAAATGTCTCACGTCCAGTTTAAGAACACGTGAACTACAGCCATGGTTCACCCTGTCATGAGAGTCTGTACTCTATGTGATCATTCAGTAAAATAAATGTATTCACAGATAAGCAATTAATTCCACACCATATCACAAAGCTGCGCCAACTTATTCCCCTCTATCGAGTGTGAAGACGCAATTTGGCTGCGTCGGCAGCTAGTGAGTGAGGGTGCAGTTGCTAGCTCCAAGTCGTGAGGGAATAAGAGGGAGTATATACCTGAAGATCGAATATTTTATTTAGTCATGCTTCACCTCTATATATACTCCGGTGAGTTAAACTTATTTTCAGTGTTCAACTCCAATTAAAACCAGATGTTCATTTAGCTTTAATCACAGATTTGTTTGAAAAATAAACGAAGAAAATGCTAATAAAATTTGTCATTTCATTCAAAGAAACGGAAAATCGAAAACGTTTCGAAGAATGCGAGCCCAATTATCAGTCCCGTAAAATCCAAAGTATGGTCAATACAACGTGTAAGTAAAGTTACGATCAATTATAAATTACAGACTTTTTATACACCACAGAAGGACTCTATTCCCGTGTTCATGCGTTCTTCTGCTGAGTATAAGTGTAGTTGTGCGTAGTGTGCATCAGCGTACGTTGAAACGACTCCCCGCAATATTTATGCATGAGTGGCACCGCGGAAGGAGTTTTCTCACCGGCTCATCCTCTTCCTCATCCAGCAATACGCACTACACAGCCTTGCTAAGAAGTGCAGTATCATTATCTGTGGTGATGATTTCCGGGTGATATACTGTTTATTCCGTGATTTTGACCTTAGGAATTTAGAACTTGTTGGGCATTTTTAGGAAAAAATTATTTTAAATAGTGTGCTGAGTTCATGACCCTTTCAGAAAGTTTTCAATTTTTTTCGTTTTCTTCATTTGCTTTGATACGTAGAAAGTCTGTAATCTATTTCCGATCGTGATTTTACTCTGCCGTACTATTGATCATACTTTGTATTTTATAGAACTAATGACAGAGCTGGTCTCCGGAACGTCTGCAATTTTTTGTTTCTGAGAAGAAAACTATTAATTTAGTAAACATTTATATCGTTTTCAAATTTTTAGTAAAATAAAGGCAATTTCAATTTTCAGTATTGAAATGAACAAAAAATTAATAGGACGGGCTTTCAATTTATTTTCTTCCAGTATATGTAAACATTCAGTTTGTGACCACACTGGGGGTCATACACTTCATGGAAATCCCCTCAGTGACCATAAGTGGGTTACCAAACAGTCAAAACGCTAAATTTAAATTATAAGTTGGAAAAGCCCTCCCTTTTATATTTCCTTCTTGTTAACAGGAACATACGTAGATACCTTTGCATGCTAATGCACAAGTATAATACAGAGAAATTAACAAAACCATTGGACTCCGATTGTTAATTCCGGTCAGTAGTCATACTTCCGTTTTCATGAGCCAGACCCATTTCTTTTAATATTCTCGTAATTCTTGGGATGATTTCTAGTACTGTCCCATTAGATTGAATACCATTTCTCCTGAAAACCTGCGTATATGAGTGAATGTATAGGTTCAATATAACTACGTCATCAACATTTCATTTATGCTACTGTTGAATCAAATAATTTCTATGCAAATTTCACTAGCTAAAACTATTATTCCGTTACATGTTTCCCTTTTGGTTCGCATGGAATAACACTCATACATATCAACAAAAATTCTTTGCGACACAAACATCAAACAGTAAGTCCGTGTGTGAATTTCAGAGCACAAATGCGCAGTTACTTTGTCCCTCCACGCTCAGAGACGAGCTCACTATTTCCCAAAGGTATTGCTTCGGGCTTCTTTCATTTTGATACGCACGGCCGTGTTCAAGAGAACATATGACTCTGCTCTGACAGAACCTGGCGTCCATTTAAAGGAGAACTACGACATCCCGCGTTGCTGCCCTGCATCCCTGTTGTCTTCTGTACACCGTACGCGAGCAAGTGTAAGGACAATTAAGCTCAATAAAACTCAAAGCTCAATAAAACGGGGCAATCTAGACGGTATTGCAAAAGTGGTTGCAACCACCTTGCAGCGAATTTTATTCTTCTCGTAAGCTTACCATGAAAGTAATTTTTCCTTCAAGAGTTTTGCACTCAAAGTTTGATGCGTGTATCTCATAAGAATAAACTTAAATTTTCTGTGTCAAATTCAAAAAATAAAAAACACTTCGATCATTTCACACTAAAATTACACGCAAACACCATGCCAGAATCACGTGTTTCACTTCCGACGTAATGTTCTAGCGTGTGCTACTTATTTCGGCTTTCAAACACGCCTGCATTTTAGGGGCGATCAAACAACAGTAAATTAAGCTTCTGTGGCTTACATTTAATTTTCTAAGCGGACACTTGTTCATTTCGACGCCTGCTGAGCACTAAGCTAGCCTCGTCCATTAACGCATGCACGGAAATTGGGAAATGTTCATCACAAATTGGCGCCCCGCTGCGCTCGCGAGAACCAACTCCAGGATTAAACTTTGTTCTCGCAAAAATATACAGTGATGAAACCCAAGGTTGCATTTAGAAATAACAAAAAAGAAATGGACTCTAAACCTGAGCTTGTGTAAAATTGTTGTATTTATGTTTTCTACGATCCCAGAGAGTTGCTTCGCCAGAGTGTAAGGATCTTCTCTCGTGATAATGGGAAGCAGTACGCGGGTAGATGAGTTTATTGAAGAAACTTTTCTACTTGTTGAGAGTTGCTCTTACTAGCTCACTTATTTTAACAAGGTAAAACATTTTGATTGCAGTTTTAATATTAATGTGATCAGTAAAGAATGAGCACGCAAGTGAAGATTCCAGAGCCTCAGAACTTGCAGCATTCTGCAACTTCTGATTGTGGGTCAAAGACCAAGTCAAGGGTTAGTCGTGCTCACCGTTTACTCAACTGTTGGGGGGACGCCAGGCTTCACGACATCCTTCTGCCATCTCCACTTATCGTGTCTTACTGCGACGATGCTGTCAAATTAGCTATATTGAGTTGTCGAACTTCCTTATAATTGAGAAACGATGTTGACATAATCCAAATATTTTGATTTTGCCCTTCTGGAGTGATAACGTCAGTTTGCAATGGCATAATATTAAGCCACACCGATATAATAGCACACTTCATTAATATTTATGAACTACATTACTATCTTAAATGTATTCATAGGACATTGTCAACCCTCCCTGATACTGTTAAACTTTCTTTGATCTTTCCCTGCTTGGGTTAAACGATCAGCGTTGGTAACGTTCACCTCGTCAAACTTTCTCCCCTATACTATTTAGCCAAACCGCGTCAGTGTCTCCTCGCATCTTCTCTTTTCCGGACAAAAAATGTCTCGTAAAATGAGGCTGTTCAAAACGCCTGCGTGTGCGTCAGCAGTAGGCTTTGCAGGAACCTTTTCATAACATTCAACGATGTCTACGTTGTCAATTTCCTAATATGTGGTTGAAATCCATTGCATGATCACGGAGTCAAGGATTGATGGAAATGATGGCCTGCGACGCATGTTCTATAGTAACCTAAGGCGCAGATTTATTCAATAGTTTGAGAGTGAAAATCCCAAGCGTATTATCATTAAGAGAAGGTTTGAGCTTGTAAACGTAAAGGGCTTGGAAATTCAATACATTCTTTTTGAAGAATATTGCATAAAGTCTTAGCATTTGAATGCAGGTCATCACACGAAGACTTTAAGTTATGGTGAATTCGGAAATTATTAAAGATTTGACCTTGATACCCACAAACACGTAGTCGTTGTTCATGGGTCATTCTAGTAAAGCCGATGCAACAAGCTATCATGAGACGCACATTCTCCTGTGTAACATTTAGACTGATAAATCACATCTGTTCTCTTTTGACCACGGACCATAGATCTCGTAATGGTGTTTTTTACAAGCATATCACTGAGTTTTTCTATTCATGTAATATAGATATAAATTTTCATTTTTACATTACTGCCAGTTAGGCTAACGAAAGC
Source organism: Morinoia aosen (assembly GCA_030386875.1). NCBI lineage: Eukaryota > Metazoa > Arthropoda > Malacostraca > Amphipoda > Talitridae > Morinoia > Morinoia aosen. The sequence continues at coordinate 20,831,113 of CM059579.1, forward strand.
CTTTATTATGATTTGAACACCTTTTCATCTGTCTTAGGTTTAGGATAAATTTGATTCTCGTGTAATTTTTTAGTGTTACGGGGGTTGTGACGCATAATATTGTGAAAATTAAAAATACGATTCAAAAATTTACCAATCTTCTAATCAAGTGATGTATTACGGAATTTGTTATTAATCAGCAACCGTTTAATTCTTAGTACTTTTGCATGAAAACTAGCCCAGCTAATGCACCCTTTATAAACTTTATTCAGTACGGTACAACAACACCTTATTTATTCCCATGTGGAGCCTCACATTCTTTACATATCATTTCTCAAGCGCGTGAAGGCTTGGTACTCTGAAATCAACTTTCTGAGACCTCAACAAGAACGTCTTGTCTCTGGAAGCATTGAATATTTGTATTTTTCTACCACAAACGTCCTGCCCCATAATAGCGCCGACATGCTAGGCCTAAGAGCATATTTGCAATAAGCGCATTATTGCCTATGAACCCTTCACGTATAGGCCAATGGATTCAAACATCTGGCATATATGCATGTATTGGCTAAGCGAACTGAAGCGTCAACGGCATTACAGGCTCTGAAATGTTCGTGAAACCTCATCTCCCTGCTCTAATTTCTTTACCTGCCTGACAGAAACTTTCCCACTTTTACGTTACTCATTGTGGACAGTGAGAAAATTCACAGAAACCTTAGCTATTTCCCAAAAAATGTATATGAGAGAACGCAACAACACTCATCAACACAACACCACATTTTGATCAACAACACGCAACAACAAGCGAAGCTGATCAAAATGGGTTAGGATCGACCATAATTTCAGTTGATAAATGTGGTATACAATGTTTTTTGACGGTGTAAGTACACAGTAATCAGTATTGGCCCGGTGTAACAACGTAATAACACAAAAACCAATACACATGATGATGAAAACAAATATATACCATCATTTTTGATCCGTTTCGATTCTCAGGTTTTTAGAAAAAAAATGCATCTGTTTTGTTTTTTCTTTGATGAGAATTGAAAATTCATGAGAATCCAACTTTGGTTGTTAATATTTCTACTCAACTCTTCATAGCTGATGTATTTTAAATTGACTTTCTTTTGAAAAAAAAATAAAAATGCAGTTAACTGTTTGAAACTTATCAAGAATTTTTTTATCACGATTTGCATCTGATTCTCCAATAATGATAAATTATCGATCTATAACATAAAACTTTTAAATTTAACTAAAGCGTTTCCTCTGGTCTCACGAACACTCATAGCCAAACAAAGCAAATGAATATCATATTGTTTCATTTTCGTTAGCGATCAATATGCTCTTTTGTCGGTCCCTAAAAAATTGACGATTGATACTTGTTTCCTGAATGTTTGAAGTCATAAATTCGTATCAGACCGTGCATTTCAGAATTTTTGCTTGAAAGAAATACATTCTATACGCGCATCGGAGGAGAGAAAAGAAGCGTCTGACGGAAGCAGCCAGCGGGAGAGATGGGCTCCCCACTGTGTTCCCGATCCCCCACTCTATATCTCCTGAAGGGCCAGTTTTACTACCAATATCCTCACTCACTGCCACTAAATGTCTTCATCTTCTTCTGCAATTGAAATTTTAGCGTGGCGCCGTCAAGATTATACCGTCAGGCGTCATGTTACGTACCAGTTCAAGGAATCGGCGTCGCTTATGGACTTGGACCTCCTGCAAATTTCGAAGCTTGGCGCACGCTTTTAAACGCAGTATCATTTTTATGGCTTTCCAAAGTCAATCCCAATTGTTCATTTGTTGACTTTCCGCTAGATTGAGCCTTCCTTTATGAACTTGGCTCCTCTGCGTATTAAAAAGCATGATCAGCGCTTTGCGCTCGCTCATTTTGCAGCCGCGTGTTTGAAGCTGAAATCAGCGCTTCATTTGCTCGTATTTATTGCACGGAAGCCCGTAAAAATGTCCGAATACGAAACTAACGCGTGCGAGAGGACGCTTTTCTTCGTCGAACAATTAGAATTTCTAACGAGCGGAGTTGCGAAGAGTAGAATTCATAAATATGAGCGAGAGGTTATTTGTCCTTAATGAATAAAACCTAACCTCTAATATTGCTATACTTGTAACTTTCAACTTTTCTTTTGCTTTAATTCAACTGCCAAGGAACTGGGCATGAGAGGATGAATTGCACCTCCACCCGTGCAACAGCAATCATTATGACCTTCACTACAGAACTGCATGTTCACGTCTGTACCACATTTCAGCACCTGTTCAACACTTCCCTCTTTATTCTTTTTTGCTTGGATGTCTCGCGGCTTGAATTTTTCTATTTTATTTTCTAATTATGTACAAAAACAAACAATTTTCTTCACATGGAAGTTTAAGGCTTGTGATGTATTGTAATGACTGGGAAAGTAAGAAAGCGTCGAACTTGTAGTACTCGTGGAGTCTCGATTTGATTACATTTTTTATGCATTTTTAGCTTTCCTAACCGCAACAAACGTGGTCATAAAAGAGGAAGGAAGGGGACACAATATCCAGTATGGAACGTATGAAAACGGGGAATTTATTAACAAGATTGAATGAGGATCAAGAAACAAGGAAAAAGTTGTAGAAGAAATTTATAGGTGTCAGCGGTGATCAAAACATATATGATTTGTTTTAAAACAAACACTGACTCTATTTCAACGAACAGGTCTATCAAACCTTCAGCCCAGGATCTCACATCTGTCCCCGGGAGCGCTTGTTTCCATAGATATAACAGTAGCATCTTCCTCAGGGACTCGTTGAGTCATGTGACAAAAAGTTGGGATAATAAATTTGAAGGAAACTGACTCCGCTATCCGTGGGCCAGATTTTCTGTCGATTTGCGTCGTCGTACCGATATAACCGCAAACGTTAGTTCCTCTATGTCGACTCTGCTATGTTATGTATTATTTTCCAGAGCGTCAATTTTAAGCTCTTGTCAAATAAAGTTTGCCAAATCCCATGATAAAAGGACTAGTTTTTTTAAATATCAAATTTAAGAACCCTGGTCGTAAAAAAAAATTTGCACACCCAAGTCGCCTATATAAGAACACGAGCTGTGAACTACGACCACGTATATTAATTCAAAATGCTACCCCGAATCGACGATATTTACTCTGAATGTTACTCGTTCTTTTGCAACTCCCGGCCTTAGGAAATGAGTGGTCTATGTTTATTGCTACGAAGGTATACTCGTAATTTTGCATTTGTTTTGCAAGTAAGCTATAAAGGGGACAAATTCCCTATCTATTTTCTGCGCACCGGAGAGAAACCAAATCAGAGACTAGAATTAGTGCAGTAGACGAAGAGCAGTTAACTGTCGTTTATACGATGACCGTACTCCGTTCTTTGCACTTGATATACTCAACAAGTATTCGTCAAATTTAATTAATTTTTTGAGAAAGTAATAGATAATAATACAATGCATTTGCATGAAATAAGTTCGAAAATATTATCCTGACGAATATGCGCCTTCCAACGATACACGTTCCAGCTACTTTGCACACCGTATCACATACGAGTAGTGTGTGGGTCTTACCTTACCAGTCCTTGCATCAAGCTGCCAGCATGTTGGAATGACCAGTACGCCTCAGGCAAAAAAATAAATCATATTCTACTCCGACTTTTTGAGCTTCAACATGCAATGTTGAGACGAATTTATGAGTGAGAGTTTCCCAGGAAATTTTTGCTGTTACTTCCAACTTACACGAGCGCGTTTTTCCGTCTTCTTATTAGCTGCAGCTAGATAAAACATCACAGTTTGAAAAAGAAAGACCCTGGTTCGATGCCAGTACCACTACTGCAGTATTTTTACCGAAGTAAAAGCAGCTCCTCCGGTCGTGAAAGACGACAGAGAAGACGGGCAATAGAGGCTCATCGAGAAAATTTTCCTACTCATTGAACTTGCACTTGAATCCATTCCCTAAAATCCCTGTTCACATGTGGCTCATGACAGTTTGATTAGCCGCTGTCCATCCTGGGGATCTATAACTCAACTGCTACCGAAATCATACAAATTACCACAAAATTCTTATAAAGTATTGCACGAACATTTAATATACTTCTACAAAAATCGTGTAAACTTCTCTCAAAATCCTTTAAATTTACTCGCAAAATCCTATACATTACTCCCAAAGTCTGGTAAATTATTCAAGAATTTAATTGCTGCAAAAGTAACATTTCTGTAATTAGCCCAAATAATATACCGGTAGAGAGATGAGTGACTTACCGTAATTATGCTGTATTCTTTTGAAAAATCGCGGGTTTTTATAACGTGTAGCGCTTGAAGTTCATGTATTATAGAGTTTTTCTGTTGCAAAAATGAGCTCTTCCGCTAAGGAACTTTAAATCCAACGAACCACGTGGTTGATATAATGAAGTGATCGATAATTCAAACACAAACATTATCAAGGTATGAAAATCCGGCACTGGCGCTCCTCAAACCAAGAGATAGCGCTGGAATACGCATTGTCGACACTTCTACAGTTGGTTATCTACTCAATTTTTTTAATTTGACGTCTCAGATCCAGAGAGTAAGTGTGCAATGTAGATCATCGGTTCCAAGTTGTTGACGTGCGATATTTTCGCAAGCTTTCGTTTGAAATGGTTTAATTTTCTCATAATTTACTCCATCTAATCCTGTTCGGTTTTAATTTGAATGTGCGAGTAAAATATATTTTTGTGTTTCTTTTATGCAGGACATTGATTTTCAGTAATTTTGTTACATAGGTTGAACTACTCACCGTTGATCGTGCGGCTATTGATGCTAATGAAAGTTGTATAACAGTAGACGCTACTTAAGGTAAATTATTTTGAGTTGATTTCATAGCTTAACTAAGCAGCTCTTGCCCATCACTCTTCCATAAAGTTTGAATTGTTTGTAGATAACGCGGGTGATTCACTTCGAAGTTTGTCAGGCTTGCTGAAGAAAACTCATAAAAATCAATGGTGCGGAAAATGTTGAATCGATATTATAGATTGATGTCCGAAAAACTAAAGCTCGTGTGTCACCGAATACAAGGCGAGATTTTCAATTGTGTGTGTGTTGTGACTAACGTTCATCTCGCTATTTGTCTGTTTTGGAATGCAGCTTAAAAGCCGCGATGCATGCACAACAGTTCACACAGAGGTATTGCGTGTCTGCACATCCTTTGCAGGTCATGTAAGAAGCTTTGCTGCGGCCCAAGTCGACTTTGATCAGCAAGGCGACTGTGGACACTACAGCTTTTCTCTCATAACCTGGTCCTTCTTTTTCGCTGCTGTTGTTTGAGGATGTTATTGACGTGAATTCCGCCTTAGTATTGTACCTGAATAATAATTCTACGGTGTGGTTTTCATCTAGTTGTCTCGTGTTTTCTAAAAATTTCTGGCACCAGTGCATCGTGATGCAATGTTTTGCAAAAATTGCACAATTTTATTCCACTTTCCCTCGATGACTTACCGACTTGTGTGTGGAAGTGAGTGGTAACCTCTGCGAAAGTAAAAAATTATTTGCTGGTAGCACAATATTTCTCTCCGCAGCAGCAGGGCAAACAAGCCTCAAAGAAGATTTGTGGAGAGCGAACTCGCGCATCGGCCAGATCTGCAGTTTGTTGTCGTTAATGGAGAGCATTCATGCTCTGTGTTTCAAAATACGTGACGTTGATAAATTACTCTCACTCGCATCAGCCATGTGTCTCTTCCTTCAAAATATCGCATCTCTCTCAAAGAATCTTACCTTCGCGCTTTGTATTTGCTAAAAAAAATCTTCATAGCCCTGCTCAGTGAAAACTTGCCGATAAAAAATGCTCGGCTCAAACTTCTTGTTCCAATCCATTCTCTGAGTTATTAAATGACTTTCAAAAGTTTCAACTCTTGGGTAACGACTAGCCTACTGTTTTTTCACACACTTGAATGCGAACGGAAAAGCTCACTTTCGGAATGGGAACACTCGGTCCTCGAATTCCATGAACATGACATTGACGGATGACTCGAGGGGCCTTTCTCCTTGAAAGTTAGCACCTCGGAGTGCGCTGTACTGCAGCGGCTCCTGAACAGGTAACGTGGATTCAGCAATGCAAGCCTACTGCATGACACGGACCATATACGTGCAGCGATTTTCGCCTTAATTTTCATTTTAAGAAACTGAGGCTGCTTCGTTTGAACTCGTTTCAATAACAAGACCTTTATCGTATTGGGATAAGAAAAAAGTTCCATGATATGTATGTATTGGCATCTGTTTTCTTACCGTGGTACCTGGTGCTTATTAGGCGTAAGGTGAAATAAAAGAACTCGATCTCGAGAAAGCAATGAGAAGAATTTCAACGAATAGGCGAATAAAGCATAGTAGACAGAATATTAACATTTCTTCATTTTTAGTGCCCTCAGCTCTGAAGAAATATGTCTGTTCAAGGTTAGAAAATATAAATTCTAACCGATGATTTAGGCTTATGAGGAAGAACCATTCAGTTATAAGTTAGTTTCAGTTTTCTTAATCACTGTAAAGAGGAAGAAGAGAGGAAGAAGGCCACGGTTAAGAGAGGAAGAAGGCAAGTACTTTTTAAAATGGAACGATTTTGCACAAAGTGTGTCGCCACACCTTGAGAGTAGTAATGTAGAATTAAAAGAAGTCTATGAAACAAGTTAAAGTTAAAGAATAAAAATGGCTCGGTGTATCGCGTATTCTTCTTTTTATACTTTGTAAATAATTTTTTAGGAAGACCACAACATCGGTCTCCTTCAATAATATTTTTGCTTAAGGTGCCACCCCTCATAAGCCACGGTTGCGAGGCAAATTTTGGATATCATTTAATTTATGAGGACAAATAGTGATTCAAACTTTCTGAATAAATCGAATCAATCGTAGACATGATATCTCATAATTCGCAGATATTGCAATTTTCGGAGCAATAATTATTATTCGAGGATCATCAGGGTCTTCTTTGTCATTTGATATGTAAAGAAACGACAATATTGAAAAGTTCGAATCGTAACGTGAGGTATTACTATCTTCTGGTAGCCTGCAGAATCAATGGCAGCGACGATGTCATGCTTTCCCTGCTCCATGCTTAGAGGGCAGCAGTAAAGGACCCGTGTCCGTCCTTCAATGTTGATTTTATCAACACCCCTCATCATCATTATTATAATCATTAATATTATTATTATTATTATTATTCCCTGCTCCTGAGGCTGGAAATGAAACACCATTAAACAAAACTGGCATAGCTCACAAGAAGTTTATCAACATCATGATTATAAGCTTGAGTAGAATAAAAAAACGTGTAAAATTTTGTTATGTATAGGTAGGTTTCCATCTTGAAGATAGCCGGTTGTTGTTGCAGAACGTGAGACGATTCTGGCTCAGGTAGGCCGTGAATAACACAAAACTGTTGACGATTTCGTCTAGTTGAAGCCTTTATATTTATCTTAGTTTTTGTGCTGCAAAATCCCCATTGGGTAGGATTGGTAACAAAGCAATTACTCCATTTTTGCTCTTCGGAGATATTTACACGCTACGCCTCAAAGGTGGGTAGAAATGAGGAAGGAAACAGTCCGACACATTATTGGCGTGGCTGGAGCCAGAATTTCTGAATTGACGCCCTCGGTCTCCTATATAACGAAGATCGCTCGACAGTAACTGTACCGAAACCGCTTTGATCCAAATCAAAGATAGAGGGATGTTCGCTTTTGCAAACACGTTGCTGTATAGGTCAATATTCTTTTTAGTAATTCTAATGATAAATTTGTCAGAAGATATTTTATTGATTCCAGCGCCAGGAAAAATAAAATGCTAGTCAAGATTTACAGAAATATAGGTGTCTGGCCTCCCATTCCTGGGACTCCAGCGGAGATTTGAAAGAGATCTGAGTGTAGGCCAAGCGCGACAGCGTCCAGCTGAATAAGAACCAATTCTAGAAGCTCTATTTTGCTACCAATCCAGAGCTGTAAATGACGTGATCTAGTGAAAATTATACCCAAACTTCTCAATTATCTAAACAACCAAAAAAATAATTGGCAAATTAATTGTGATAGTTATAATGAAACGAAGAGGAATAAATAAAAAGAAGCTTCATGGTCGACGTAAAGGCTGTGTTCATTTTCAAAATGCCGAAAAAGCAGGCGTGACGGTGTTACGCTAAAACTTGGAAAAGCAGGCAGTGAAGAAAGAATTCAGCAGAACTCTACTTTTATATAATTCTGGGGTAATGTTGAGTTTCTTGTATTTACTTGGTGTTCATATTATTATTCCTCGTCATGTCACAAGCGGTAATGTCACATGATGTCATGAGTTATAGGTGCTGAAAAAAAGGACAGCAACGAACTGAAAATAGAAACAAAGTCAAAAATCTGTCCTATTTCAACAAATTCTAGGTCTACCTATACTTCAAATCGGTACCTCACATCTTTCCCTCGGTAAACGCTAATTTAAGCAACAAAATTTTCTAACCTTTTATTGAGAATATAAATTTAAACAACAAGTTAGGGAGATTTTTTAGCACGTTACCTTTGAGAAGACAAATTTCAGACTCATAATTTCCAAGTGAACTTTCAATGAGAACATTGATTTGAGTTGTACTTTTGCCGTAGGTGTATAACATAGCTTTCAGGTGTTTCGTCTTTTAGTGTCTTATGTTTAGGTGTATTATGTTTGCGCGCTATTTCAGGATTTCGTCCTGCGAGCCTTTGTTTGATTACAAACGCTTAATAACATGCATTTTCAGATGCTCAGTTTCTTTCAGCAGTATTGAGCAATTCGAAGACAAAAAGACCATGTACAGTATTTAACAATGCACTTCCATGCTGTGCAATCTTTCTTCTCCTAAGTTAAATCACAACGCATGCAGAGAAATCTCCTGTACAGAAATATTTCACGTTAATCGAACATCGCCCGTTTTTTCCAAATCTTTATACTGTGGTACAGCACAATGAAACTTACACTCAGAGACTGGATCAGAATGATAGCATTGAAAATAGCAACTAGCCTTGTTGTGCGATTGCCATCTTGTTTTCTCGCAGACGTCTGTAATACAATGGGGAGGACGTCTTCCTCGATTAGAATAGACTGAAGAATCGGCTAAAATAAAGTGAATTTTATTTTTGTCAGGAGAAGGGAAAAAAACACATATTTATTTACTCACGTCAGCGAATTCGGAGAACCTGCAGCTGTTCAATTCCCGTAATTGAAAATACTTCACGATGTTTCTTATGAAACTTGAATGCTCCTTAACGCAGATGTTTGAATCTACTGCAGTCTCAGGCATCCTATTTGCATTGCTACCTCTCTCTAGACTCGACTTCCTCGCAGGTAGTGAGCATGCAACAGGCTTACGCTGCGCAGTACTTCGAGATGGACAAAAGACCTTCCCAATACAACAGCCAGTGCTCCCTTTTCCTAAACTCCTGCTGTAGTTACGTCTTCATCCAAATACAATCGATCATAACAGTTCATTTTTTCGTGTTAATCCATGCTCTTGTTAGTGGTACCACATTTTCTACTTGAAATAAGTAAATTTAGTCTAATAATTAAACGTTCTTCAGAAGTGGTATTTAACTGATCATTTCATTTTTTCATGAGCGGTTGGAGGTGTAGTATATCAACTCTATAACACTCGTCAATATTCAATGTACACTCCAACTAATGTATTTTACTCTATAAGTCTTATTGGGCTTGAACTCTTAGCATTGTGGTCTTTTTCTTATGATAGAACGATAAGTTTCTTATAACGAATGATATCTTGTTTTTCTCCATAAAGCTCGTGTATCACAAAACATGTCCTCGAAATTCACTTTAATCCGCACATCAAAGTGAGGGAAATCTTGCAAAAGTGCTTCTGGGTCGTTTGATCTGATCCGCTCCAATTTTTTGCTTAGCTTTACTGTGGCGTAAAACTGGAGGATGCGGGATTTGCGCGTTGCGACTCACGGTACAGAAAACAAGGTAGGGTCATTTCTATGGGAGAAAATACACCTCCTCTTCTTCGGCTAATCAATAGAAAGCCTTTATTTCACACAAACTTTATGACGTTACCAAAACGCCATGTCGTTAGGACAATAGTGGAGCCAGATTTGGGGGAAGCAGTGCTACCAGATGCAATATGAGCGCTCCTATTTGTTCGTTGCCGTGACGTCAGCAAAACCACGCCATCAACGAAAAAAGACTGGTTTGAACCAAGGAAGTTGGATACATGGAACCGGCATCGCTATCTTTTGCCAGTCAAGCGCGTGAAGCCACTTTTGCCGATCCAAGCCCCGCCCACCCGGCATTAGGTAACAGTGTGGAGGTGGTGTTGCAGTGGAGGGGTAGCACCACCTCCATCATCAGCGACTGAAGACCGCGCTGTTAAATGGCAGACTTGCGCTACTCTGTGCTATACGTTTTTTTCTTAGGCATATATTTCAATTGCGTCCTCGCTGAATGATAAAGAAACTCATATTGAGGAAACTCGTCCTTGACCGCAGCGTGGATAGCGGCGCCCGGTCACACTGAGTGTCTGACACGCACTGAGCCCCATCTCCGTGTGTGTGCCCGTATACCCTACAGCTACCGAAAATTGGCTTCACTTTAGAGCGCTGATGCCGCCTCCATTCTTAAACCTCCTTGGCTGTAGGGTATACGGGCACACACACGGAGATGGGGCTCAGTGCGTGTCAGACACTCAGTGTGACCGGGCGCCGCTATCCACGCTGCGGTCAAGGACGAGTTTCCTCAATATGAGTTTCTTTATCATTCAGCGAGGACGCAATTGAAATATATGCCTAAGAAAAAAACGTATAGCACAGAGTAGCGCAAGTCTGCCATTTAACAGCGCGGTCTTCAGTCGCTGATGATGGAGGTGGTGCTACCCCTCCACTGCAACACCACCTCCACACTGTTACCTAATGCCGGGTGGGCGGGGCTTGGATCGGCAAAAGTGGCTTCACGCGCTTGACTGGCAAAAGATAGCGATGCCGGTTCCATGTATCCAACTTCCTTGCCTACAGCTACCGAAAATTGGCTTCACTTTAGAGCGCTGATGCCGCCTCCATTCTTAAACCTCCTTGGTTTGAACCTACCTTGTTTCCTCTACCGTGGTCGCGACTCACAGCATGACTCGTCGTTCTATGTGCTCTCCACGCTGACCAGACCGCGGGTGTCTGCGCCAATGCCTCCTTCACCTCCAGGCCTGCTCATAGAAATCGTGACGTCACACTTGTGGTCCGCCAATTGTGACCAATCGACGGAGAGAAATTGACTTAGCTGTGATCTATTGATTTCCTATAGAACGAAGCTAGTAGGCTTCGGAAACTCTTAGATGTTCACTGATTCGTTTTCTGACAAATGAATGTGTAAAAAATAATTTTCTCATAACTATTTCCCGTACAAGAGAAAATACAGGCATAGTGGAGCTTGTTTGGGTCCGACGTCAACGCACACCACCAAGTTTGAAAATTTAAACAAAGGAAATGTTGTACACGAGTAATTTCTTGCCACATTGGCATGGTTAGGGTTTCTTTTTTATAGCTGGAGCATAAGAGTACCACAAGGGGGTGCTACGTCCTCTAATTTTCCTTTTCATGATGAACTTATGCAACAAGAGAGTGTCAAAAATCGTCTGTAACCACCGAAGTTCTGCAGAGTTCAGTTCAGCAAATAAACTAAAAAAATTGTCAAAATTGGATTGAAAGACTTTCAAAGTTGCTTTATCTATAATTTCTTCCTTGCAAAGGCTGCAAAGCTTCACATGGTGCTTGCAATTCTCTCATTCAACCTAAATGAATCAGAAAATACGCAATCCATCAGCGTAAAACTATAATCCAGCATTCTAAATATCTTCACACACTATAAGTGTATTTCTTGATCCCTCACACGCAGTATCAAGGTATTTCTGTTCTAAATAATACGCGTAAATGTATGTACCACCATTTTAATCTATTCAAAACCACCGCCATCCTCGGACCACTGGTGTGACATCATTGCTATGAAGCCATGTCTAAAAGCATCACGCTTGGAGATATAGAAGACCATTTATTTCTGTACTGCACCACCTGCGCAAACTGGCGGCGAGGCAGTGCTGTGTCCGACTATGCACGTCATCTGCGCATCCCCAGTACGACCGCCTTACTTTTTGTGTGCAGATTTACGGTTGCACAGTAGATTATCGAGTTGCTTGCCATCATCCTATACGAGCCTCAACGCATAAAAACGCAATACCACGTTTAAACCGATTCATAAATTACTGGGACTATATTTTATCCACAAAAGATGAGATTCTCAAACATTATGTTTCACTCTAGGATAGACTGTACTGTTTCATAAGTAATAAGAGAAATTAACGTTAAATTTTGTCCTCCTTCAGCGTTTATAAATCTCCAGAAGTTCTTGAACTGGCCAGCTGTTCTATCCTATCTTTAGTTATATCTATTTTACATTTAATTTTCTTGCGTCTCTAAATGCTGACACTCACTTTTTAAGGTCATCTAACTCGTTTTTGCTGCGGGATCTCGTGGTTCAGTGTCGTTATTCTAATATACATAAAATCGTTCATTTCAGGCGCGAAACTTTTTAAATTTTGAAAACACACGTTTCTTACACGGTCAACAACACTATAGTCACTTATGTGATGAAAATGTGATAATACATGTTACTCACATCGTTTTCACTCAGCGCACTTTTCGTCAAATGAATTTCTGTCTCTATTCAGTGTACTTTGGAATGGAAAGATGGTAGGCAAAACTAAATGATTCGCAGGTATGCGCAAGTAACTTTCGGGACACAGTAAAATGATTTTTTCTTCCTAACGTAGGTGAGAATCGAAGATCTTGATACGTTCAAGCATCTCGATGTGAATTCGAATCCTCCTCGACCAATAAAATAACGCGAGATGTTTCCTCGGACAGTCTCGCAATGCCCAGCCTGCCATTACCGCCTGTACCACAAATCTTGCGCCCTCAAAAGTACTCTTTGGCCTGTACCACGACAACGAACCATCTTCGGGAACCTCTAGTGAGCGAATCTCTAGCTTTTGAAATTGCAATTCTTTTGAGACGCTTCCAAAGGGGATTACCCTCGAGTAGTTCGCCTTGAGCGGCTCGCAAAAGAAAGCGGGAGCTTCATCGGTATTTAATGAGGAACGAAGAAGTTTTTCACTGGCACCAGGAAAAAGCCTAGGAAATGACTCAGCAGTCAGTGTCTTGCTTCAGCTCTTTTTGTCATTGTATCTTCTAGGGAAAATTTCATGGTATGGCTCAGCTCACTGGCTTGAATTATGTAACGCGAATAGTGATGAAAGGAAAACGAAATTTTAAAGTTTCGCAAATTCTTCGAAAAATTTGATGGTCTAATTGACATGAAGTTGATTCGATAATATGATGTATGAGGCAGAAATACAGTGTGAATTATTGCAATAAGGATTAAAATAGCGTCATTTTGACGATGCGTTTTGACCTAGTGTTTGGGGAGGCTTCAAAATAACATTTCTTGGATGAAAGCGCTCTGTAGTCCAGGCGTCCTCACATCTGCAAAGTTTAGGTGCACACAGTATCAATCAAATAATTTTTTGTAGGGCAAAATAATTTCCCGATAGCTTCTGATACATTTCAATTTTTCCTGGCTGTTATTTTATCTATTGGACAATTTTCCTAGGAAAATTCAGCTGGCTTTAGATTTGCAAATTAATAAATCATGGTATTCTTCTTGATCATTGTTTGATGACTTGCAATTTTTTTAGAGTGTAATCTTCCTTCTAATTACGTCAGCTTCAACAATAATGGAGTGAGCATGACAACCATCGCAATAATCATTCAACAATCGTACACTACGTTCCGCACTTGCCATCATCCACATGCATTGTTAAGAGTTTCATCCTTCCTGTGAAATAGCCAGAAGTTTGAGACTCTGCAGTGCGAGGTGTTTCTGCCCATCGGGGAAAAGAATGATCTCGCTATTTTAACCCACTCGACCCACGTAAAGAGCATTGAAAAAGGAAAAAGTATTTCTCAACGAAGCTATTATCTGAAAAATAAAACTTAAAACGTTGCGCTTAAAAATTTGGCTGGAGTCTCGCGTCCAAAATTGGTACTGAATCAGCCATGAGTTACCGTCATTGCGTACTGGCATTACCTAAAGGGCGTTTGAGATACCCATGGATGATAAGGCAGGTATCAACTTTATTGTAACGAAACATCTCTCAATCGTTACATTATTTCTAGCACACATAGAATGGTAAGCTTTCTAAAGTAATTAACTTTGGAACGCCGTAGTACGGATGTAGGAGGCCATATATGTCATTTGACCATTACTAAAATGTCATTTCCATGTGTTTTTGTTTGCAGGCAGCCGCCCTCGCATCAACGACCACTACAGATCCCACCAGCTGTCGTTTTGGCTGAAGTTGGTGCCTGAGCTGCACCAAGCGGGGGCCGACGCTCCGCAGGACCACCACCACCTCGTCAACCACAACGACTGGGGGTCGTACCGCGGCCTGGTGCGCTCCGTGCCCGTCACTCGGTGCGTCACTCCTGCTCCCTTGTGGCCGTGTGCCCGTTGTACTTCGGGTGTCATGTCGTACTGCATTGCTTATACCCTACCTCGTGTGTCACAGCTGCTCCCATGTGGCATGTTGTTATGTTTGTGTCTTACTTCATTTATGCATCATAATTGGACCCCAGATGCATCATACTGTCGTATTTGAGCCAATCCTCTTGCATCACACTTACTGCGAAGATGTATCATAACTAAAGCCCGGATGTGTCAAACTGATGCGTTTACACCTTCTATCATGTGTCATGCCTTTAATTCAGATATCATATTTCATATCTACACTTTTCTTCACGAATCATTCCAATTCCCCGGATGTAATATTCTCATTCTTACACCTTTCATCACTGGTCGTATATGCAGGTTGTGGCATACAGTTACACATCATTTCTCAGGTGTCAACTTCTCTCGAGGCGCATTCTAATTGCGCAGCCGTTTGTTAGTGTTAATTCTTTCAAATTGCAGGAAAGTTCTAACGTAAGTTACAAGCTAGCTTTCACACTAAACAAAGTTGATGGCTAGGCATATCATTATACACGTATATATAATCGAGGCCGTCATACGTACACTCTGTATCAGTTGCGTTGCGGACGCTGCTGCATGATGGCTTTCAGCTTGTTGCGGTGCAGGTGAGGCGACTGGTTGTTCTCTGTTGCAAAATTTTTGGATAACTTTCTTTCACAAAGCAATACTTTCGCGATTTTAACAGAGCCATGAACTTGAATGCCTCATAGAAACAAATTATGTGTATTCAAGGTCTGTGAGATACTACTAACCAAAACAAATTTTGGTAAATGGTAGGTTATTAAATAAGTTTCCATTAGCAATTCTCACCTCTACATTATATTGTACTTGGTAAGATATTGTAACAATCATTTCAACGGAAGTTGTGCTTAATTCCAGTGTAAAAGTGCTTAGAGAGGGAATTTGTCAGCTACAGAAAGCGTTTTTCCAATAAAAATTGTTCACATTTCTCCAGCACCAAATCAGGGCATCTCATGACACTCTGAGGTAATCGACAACACTGGGAACAAATGCGAACTTCACGAAGACACACTTGAAACTCCACTAGCAGCCTCTTGAGATACGGTGGTGTCAATTGCCCGACATGAATGAGAAAGGAATCAGTTCTGATAATTTTTAAAGAAAAAATAAGAGGTTTATTTATATATTTCATATAGCAAGGAGTTGAGGAATATTTCATAAGGGACGACCTCCAGCCCACAGCACTCCTCAATGATTTCTTATATCTTTTGAATGAGAGCCGTAATGAGGCGTGACTCTATACAGTGGAGCTTTATTTTCTGATTGGAAGGCCCACCCAGCGTCGCTGGTCTCCATTATATGTGACCGCTAGTCTCCTCTGCCAATTACTTTTAGTGCTCGTAAAGGAAAAGAGGAGGGCCCCCGTTCAAATTAAATGGACCATTGCAATAGTAAACGCGGTATTTTACAGATCCACTTGGGGAAACAGCCCTGCCCTGCTTGCATACCAAGGCCTTATCTAGCGGCATCGCGGCCGGGGCTTCTGAGAGAACGCTCAGCCGCCATGGTTGCAAGAGTCTCTCTATTAGGTTTTTGGCTCCGCATGAGCCCATTGAATGAGCCAAGCCGGAGTCAATCCTAAGAGTTTTCTCCAAGCATTTGCGAATGTCAAATTGCATTGGGCCGATTGAGTAGAACGATGCTGAAAGCCTGAATAAAAGGGCTCATAGAGAGTGACAGGATCGAATCATTTCTCATACAGACGCATCCACAATTACAAAAATACAGCATCAGTTGCTTACTATTAGGACCTGAGTTACAAATCGGGGACGGTTCCCCATTATCCCACGGACGTCGGTCTGTGGCAAGACGTAAATATTAAAACCTCGTTTATGAGAGCGGTAGCTCGCACTGTGTTACATCTCGTAACTGAACTACCCACTTGGCTCTACTGCTATATTCATTTGGCCATCCTAACTGAAACGCTTTACTCCCGAACGATGTGTGCATGATAGCCAAAAACTTGAATTGAAATTCACTTGAATTAAAATTTTTAAATGTTCGTTCACTTTTCGAGTTTCTCATTCTTGAGGAGCGACATATTTTTCCGTTTTTACATTTCTGTTTTTCATTCAAACGCTTTGAAAGAAGCATGCATGTAAGGTAAACGTCAGCCATGTTTTTGGAGAGCCTGCAGCCCGAATATTTCTTGCTATTCATGTACTCGATGCCGTTGTTCAATTCAGTAAGAATACTCCCATAACTCTTTTTATATTTCTGTCATTGAAATTTCTGAAAAATTCACATTAAGAGCTTCATGAAGGTGAAATAGAAAATGTTGCAATTTCCTAAAATCATAAATTATTCCAATAACATTCTTTGGTGCTCTTCCCTTCTATCGTATGTAAAGAGATAAAAGGCCGAAAAGTAATTCGATTGTTCACGAAAAGCAACAAGTGTGTGACGCTACCCCACAGTCACATCGCGCCGAAAAAACTCTTCCCAATCTACAATTCCATAGAACTATCGTTCGAGGAGACTGAATTCGCTTACAAATGCTATTTCCAATCACACAGTGCAGAATTATTACTCAGTAAAGAAAATTTTGATTTTCTCGTCGCTATTTGGATCATTTTTCTTGCGTGCAGCTAAAACCAAAATATCATTGCTACTAGCTGTACATAAGAAATTTTCACAGCATCATCTTGGAGAAAACTACGTCCTACAGCAATCACGTCTTCACGCTATAGCGACACGCCATTTCTGTCATCGTGTCAGCTGACTACGTTTGTTCTTTTTCAAAAAGACCCCTCGATACAAGAGAACTTCAGGGCATTGCTAGCAGGAATTCAATCTCAATACACTTTGCCAGAAGACATCAAGAAGTTTTTAGTCCTGACCTGATAGTAAAGCTCAGGGTTCTAAGGGATAGCCTAGATAGACCCGGACCGAATCGCATCTTTGTAACATCGGCCCTTGTGTCTTCAGTCAAATCTGACTAATTTCCCTTGGGGCTGCCTTACAGGAACGAGCTGGATCGCTCGTGTTAGAGAATAACCTTCTTCAGAGCATAAAAATCTCTTGAATCATTTTTGATCACTTGGCGTAACTTTTTAAAAGAGGCTATGAGGACAAAATCGTATTCACTCACTTGCCGTCAAGTGAAAAAGAGTTAAACATGATGTACTGCTGAATTATTTCCAGAGCACAC
Source organism: Morinoia aosen (assembly GCA_030386875.1). Taxonomy (NCBI): domain Eukaryota; kingdom Metazoa; phylum Arthropoda; class Malacostraca; order Amphipoda; family Talitridae; genus Morinoia; species Morinoia aosen. Next base: position 20,848,806 of record CM059579.1, read on the forward strand.
GCTTTTAAAATGTTAGGTTTATTAAGAACTTATCTTGACTTAATTTAGTTTTAATTATGCGGAAACATTTTCCGCATAGATTAAACGAATTTTCTATCCTAAAGCGCCCATCTAACAATTGCGAAAGATAGGATTTTTTGATGATTTGACATGAGATCTACACGTGGAAAAATTTTTCGCTTAGATGAGAATTAGACACAACTGCTTTGTCTCAAATGCTAAGAATTATGAGTTGATTGATTTCCAGACATTTCAAAAACTATCGTATCACTGCCTTTCAACCTAACATATATTCTTCCTGGGAGAGGGGATAGAAGTATTTGCGTCCGTTAGTGCTCGCGTTGAGTAAATTAATGAACGGTTTCAAGCCTTTTAGTCACGCGATAGCTGGGAGTGACGGAGATGAGCCACGTCAGAATCACCGGCGGGTGACCTTCAGTTGATAATTTCCAAGCCTGAGTTGCCTAGAAGAAAAATGTTTTCAGCAAACTACTTCAGGAAATTTCTAAGAAAAAAACGTAGCACAGAACGATTACGGTATGTCTCCGAAAATAATACGGCACAATGTGTACTGATTTTGAATTCTCTAACTTGTGTAGTGTTTAATTGAGAAAAATATATTTTCATAAAATCTCACCAGGAAATTTGTCGGAAAATATTAAGAGAAATTATTGAGAGATGTTTTCACATATATGTTATTTTTCAATCCAATTGATGAACCCCAGGGAAAAAATGAAGAGTCTCTGTTAAGTGGACCTTCCTTTCGTTGAAAATGAATAGTTTTTGCTTTTTACAGACCATCTTTTTTTCAGTAATTTCTCTCTTTTTCCATCACCTATTACTTTCTTCTTCAACTTTTCTCTTTTTTCACGTACTTCTATTTCTATGAGCAGGGTGTAGGGACACTCATTGTTCGTTGATTCCTTTTTCACTCAATTTCATATTAAATTTTGCCTTCCTCCTTTCTCTTCTTAGAAAAAAAGAAAAGAATGTTTTATTCCAATGAAGCCTGATAATTATCATCTTGAACACTTGTTTCTCAAGTTCCTTATATTGTTATAACTAAAATCACGACGGTGGGGCTCAACCGGCGGGCGTGTTCGCACTCTGCACCTACACTGAGTGACGTAAAATGAACAATTTATCTCAGGTTTTCTCCGTTAATCATCAGCCGTTTGCCATGTTTCTTTAAAGTTGAAACAAGTCTAGAATGGAGTTAAAAATACATTGAAAAAATTTTGCACTGAAATTTTCAAATTTTCTCAAATAAATTCCAACATATCACATCAACTTTAGTCGTTTTTAAAAATCAATTTCTTTTTTGTACTCAGTTTTGCTGTTTAAATTACATCCTCTTAATCCATTGTTTCCAGAACTGTTATTTCATGCTTAAACAATACTTCACTTTTAACCATTAGCGCACATTTCCTGTAATTGTCTACTTGGTGTCCACTGCAGGTATACAGTTTTCTTTTCTTCTTCGCGCAACCGAAAAAACATGTCATTGTAGCCTTACGTTTGTCCTTACATTACAGAGTCATCTTCCCGCCCGAGACGACGACGGTCTCAACTACGACGAAGCAGTACAATGTGTCAGCCGTGCTGCAGTCCACACCCGGCAGCGTAGGGGAGCTTTTTAACTCTTCATGGAGAGTACCCCCTTCTATGCAGGACGGATTTGCTGCTTATTCTACAGCCCTGTCTGTCACGGTGGCTATTGGGTGCTCTTTACTCATACTCAACATCCTCATCTTTGCTGGAGTTTACTACCAAAGAGACAAGTCCAGAATCGAGGCCAAGAAAGTGGCAGAAAATGGAGGGTTGTTAGCACCTGCCCATAGCATTAGCGGGGACTTAGGCACTCCGAGCTCGCAGAGCAGACACGTTTCGCACTCTAACAACCACTCAAACAACAGTAATAATAGCAAAAATTCTCACCAGACGTCCTTACAAACGCACCTCCCTCCTCCAGAGTTCGCGGACCAGCCGTCCAAACTAAACTATGACAACGCAACACACCTTGCCACCCTGCCTCGAGGAGTCGGCCGTCCGATGGGACCCCATGGAGGATCCCTCACTTTATCGGTGCCCCGGGCTCCTCCTCCTCCCAGAGTACCCACAAGTCAAGTGTCAGAAGCACAACCTCTACTCCAAGCACAACAGCAGCAACAGCAGCAGCAGCAACAACAACAACAGCAAACGACAACATTTTCCTTGGGGTCCCCGAATTCTCTTTGCAAAAGCCCCATCAAGGAAGAGGAAATTGGGGAACTCCGTGTATAGCGCTCTCCTCTTTGTTATTTATATAGTGTAAGGTAAATTAGCTCAAAACCTGGAACTGTTGTGGGTTATTCCTTAATGAATCAGAAGTTGGATAAGTGAAAAACTATTATGCTGCTAAGTGTGTCTTCGAGAAAAACTTTTGCGTGATGCACTGCTGATTTTGGAATGTGGCAGAATGAGGTGCAGAATCTCTCTAAAATTTTATATAAACTTATCGTTCTTAGTGTTCTGGTGGTCTATGAGCATTTATTACATGTTACCACTTTGAAAATATTTATCGAAGGACAAACATGCCCATAAAATGCTCACTTTCTTATTAGTATTTCCATTTACTCGAAGGTTTTCTTGAAATACAAATAGTTTATTTGTATTTTAATATAGAATTTTGAGAGCTTGCATAAAATACTTTAATTGAATTACGTAATTAAAAGAGAAATGGCAAATTTTGAGGTAACAGTTTGATACGTTATTCAACGTACACAATGTACTCTCGTAAAGTGTAAAAAGTAAGTCTATTATAGAGAGAATGAATTTTTAAGAGAAACTAACCTTAAACTCTCGAATGAAATGTTAAGTGAGCTCATTCTCCCAAGTATCCTGTGAACTTGTCGCTCTTAACGTGTTTGTTAAATGTCTGAACTGTTCTGAGTGGGTAAGCCGGTGGCTCGACGTGCCCGCTACTACTCATACGCTAGAAAATCAGCTCCCAGCATAAAATCGTTGAAAAGATTCTGAAGATTTAATATTTGTTATGTTTAAAGCTCGGCCTTAGATTTCAATTAAGCGGGCCTAATTCATTACTTTTTTAATTCTACTCCCCATTTGTCGCAAAAGAATGAACTCATGTCCACATAAGTGAGTCTAATTCTTTATTTTTTATCTATATGTTTTTGTTTCATTTTGTAGTTTACTGCCCCTGCATAAGTATTTATTAAGCTGTTAATGAATTGAAAATTTATTCTAAATGACGAAAAAAGGTAAAATATACAACGGATATTAATCAATGTGAACATGTATGAGCGCATCCCATCGCTATGAATTATTGTTGTATTAAATTTCTGCACAGAACTGTGTGATGCATCATTTTGTTCGTCGTTAATGCAAACCCATTCTTATAGGGGAAACGTGTCTAATATTCCTATGTTTTTGTTTATACGCTCGTTCATTTGTTCCTGTCGGAGTTCATTAACAGGAACTAATGCACAATAGCTTCATTTTTAATGTCTTAATGACATATCTGAGATAACTTTGAGTGATCATCATTTTAAAAATATGAAGAATTGTTTCGATCTTTAGTATTATCAAAAAGTAGTTATATGCATCTTTTCGCCATACATGTAAATCATTACTAGTGCTTAGCCCTTAAAATTGAACACGTTGAACTTGAACTTGAACTTGAACTTGAGGGCCGACAGTGTCGGGGCCTTTGTAACGGCCTACAATTCCCTCCACAATTTTCACACAAAGATTTCAGCGCCTGGTACCAGACTTGTCCACTAAACTACTCAGGATCTACGATACTTGTCACAAGCCTCCATTGGAAGGCATCACCGGGACAGCCAGTGTGTCAAAACACCATCCCCCGGCACATTGGGTCATTACAGCCCATTCTACCAGACTGGCTCATTCCAGTCACTGTCTCTTACTCCAGGCACGCACAAGAAACACTTTCATAGCCTCAGTGATACTCGCATTACACTCCTGATCCAATCCAGCAAGACAGCTCATACCGCAATCATCTTCAGCACATCTGGCATTCCACTCATTCTCTCCATACTGCTCAGACACCACATTCATAAAACTCTCTCTCTCTCTTGCTCATACTTACTACATTCCAGCACAAAATGCTCAATTGTTTCCTCTACTCCACTATTACACTGCTGACATAATCTGTTATTATTCTCATTCCATCTCCATGTACGTCTGTTCACACTCAATGACTTACATCTCACAGCAAACAAGAGTTGACTTCCAAAACTACCATCATAGAACAGCTCAAACTTGGGTGCTTTCTTTTTCATATACCAGTTAAGTGTAGGCTTCCGCATCATGCTAAGCTTCCACTTATTCAATCCATACTCTTTTGTTTGTCTCTCAATCTCTTTCTTCCACTTCTTGCAGTCCCACTCAGGCCCTACACCTCCTACATTTATTAAACTCCAGTCATCCACAGGTCTCCCAATTCTAACATGAATAATCTTTTGCATACTGAGTTTCCTTGCATGCCCCCAACATACTTTCTCCCAATAGCTTACACTCAGATTCCATTCAAAGATTCGCCTTACCCACCTGCTATTCTGCATTCTTTCAATTCTCACCTTATAATTCAGCACAGCTTTCATCATTCTTTCTGAAAATAGGCTCCACCCTAGGTCACCTCTAATGGCTTCTATAGCTGTCCATTTCGGAGCACCCAATTCTACACGTCCTACCTTATTTTGTATCACATCCAGCTTTTCAAGATCCCTTCCATTCCAAGCAAGAGCACTCATACCATACATGACACTAGGTACAGCAACATACTTCCACATTCCTCTCACACATTCGTACTTGTTTGCTCTGTATCTGGCCACACTACCTAACCGTCCACTCCACTGCATTGCTTTAGCCACTTTCTCACCTTTAGTTCTAGTACATCCATCTTCACTCATCATACAACCTAGATATTTGTATTCTTTTGTTCTACCTATTCTGATTTCTCCAATATTCCACAGTCTGTCTCTATCAGTCTCATCACTATTTATAACCATGACCTTACTTTTATCGGCACCAAAGTTCATCTTGAAATCTGTACTATATCCATTCACAATGTCAAGCATCCTTTGTAGTTCATGACCACATTCACTAACCACAACCACATCATCAGCATACAACAAACAGCTCAGTCTCTCATTACCAACTTTCAGTCCTAAACCACTCCCTCTCAGTCGAACTGCTAATTCTTCTGTGTACAATCCAAACAACAGGGGGGACAGAGTACAGCCCTGTCTCACTCCTCTAACACTCCTCACTTGCCCTGTTTCCAAATTTCCTAACCTGTAGATAGCACTTGTGTTCTCATACAGACTCTGTACAATGTTCACTATTTTTCTGCTAAAACCAACTTTTCTCAAAATTTCAAACAGCCTAACCCGATCCACTCTGTCATACGCCTTACCAATATCCAGGAATGCTAAATATACCTTCTTGTTATCCTTCTTCATTCGCTCAATTATTTCACTCACTACAAACAGATTATCCTCCCCCCGTTTTGACGTACTGTCTCTCAGTTTTTACTGTATTTCATCGTCCATGTATAAGATTATTTGATTCTTACGGTAGAAAATAGGCCTAACATAAATTTTTGACTGAGACTGAAAATATGAAGGTGGTGTTCTGAAACTATAATAAAACTAAGAAAGAGCGAATTTATATAATGTCTATTTTTTTGTTCATGGGGGGATAAAAGTAAGCTTAATTTTCATTATTTAACAAAACTCATTTTATTCAGGCTGCTCAAACAAACGCTCACATTAATATAGCCTAAAATTGTTTTTAATTTAGTACCATAGTAACTTTGTCTACCTACTGTGAGGCCGAAAAAAGTCTTAGCGCTTCTATTAATTCAATTTTTGATAGGAAGACAAAGACTTCATCCGTGAATGCGGCACATTTTTCCAGAAAAACAGAAAAATTTATTCCACGCTTTATTGTGCGTTTACTGCTTGTTAGTGAGGTTATTGTTAGCCCTAAAATATGCTCCCAACTGCATCGGCCCTTACTTAAAAGTTGAAGTCACTAATTAAAAACTGCAAAAGTCAATAATTACATTTTAAAATTGAAAATCAAAGTGAAAGTCATTCACCACAAGAAGTGCAACAGCTTTCAGTTAATCAAAGAACCTGCATATTTATCCAAATTAGAATTCTCTACATTTTATGAGTTTGCGGATTGTCTTGACTTCAAACATGGTGTGCTCAACGATGTAACACCATGAGGTTACAGTTCAGGTATGGATTGAATAAGTGGAAGCTTAGCATGATGCGGAAGCCTACACTTAACTGGTATATGAAAAAGAAAGCACCTAAGTTTGAGCTGTTCTATGATGGTAGTTTTGGAAGTCAACTCTTGTTTGCTGTGAGATGTAAGTCATTGAGTGTGAACAGACGTACATGGAGATGGAATGAGAATAATAACAGATTATGTCAGCAGTGTAATAGTGGAGTAGAGGAAACAATTGAGCATTTTGTGCTGGAATGTAGTAAGTATGAGCAAGAGAGAGAGAGTTTTATGAATGTGGTGTCTGAGCAGTATGGAGAGAATGAGTGGAATGCCAGATGTGCTGAAGATGATTGCGGTATGAGCTGTCTTGCTGGATTGGATCAGGAGTGTAATGCGAGTATCACTGAGGCTATGAAAGTGTTTCTTGTGCGTGCCTGGAGTAAGAGACAGTGACTGGAATGAGCCAGTCTGGTAGAATGGGCTGTAATGACCCAATGTGCCGGGGGATGCTGTTTTGACACACTGGCTGTCCCGGTGATGCCTTCCAATGGAGGCTTGTGACAAGGATCGTAGATCCTGAGTAGTTTAGTGGACAAGTCTGGTACCAGGCGCTGAACTCTTTGTGTGAAAATTGTGGAGGGAATTGTAGGCCGTTACAAAGGCCCCGACACTGTCGGCCCTCAAGATCAAGTTCAAGTTCAAGTTCAAGGTGCTACCAAACTAAGCTTTCTAATTCTGTGTATTCTAATGCAAACGTAAATTTCAAGTTCGATATTGGAGACATAGTATTAATCATTATAGTTCGAAATGTTGGTCTTTTAAATAGAATATTGTTATTAGAAATATTGCTATGATTAAGACAAGATTTCCTCTGATTTGCGTTGAATGGTGGCATTGTCGATTTAGTATTTTCCATGTACTATTTTTTTGGTAAATCTGAAGGAGATGACAGTTGTTGATTTTCCACTTTGCCTGAATCTAATTAATTGAATCAAAATAAACAAGTTTTCTTCTATTCTTTTTTCGTCTCAAATGAGTATTTTACGATTTATAGCGGCAAGTTTAGTTTCGTCATTGATGATGAATGCGCTCGAATAAACAGCTACTCATCGATTTTCGAATTTTTGTTGCTTGAAACATGGTAATAACATCAAAATAAACAACTTTTATTCTATACACTTTTTTCGTCAAATGAGTATTTAACGAGGTATAGCGGTAGGTTTGGTTTCGTCTTTCAAGACAGAGCGCTGGAAGCGAGACGCCATTGCAGTGTTGCCATACAACTTGATCAAAGAATTTTTTCCGCTTCAAAGACTGGAGTTGCGGTAAGTCATTTACCGCTATAACTAATAAAATACTCATTTGAGACAAAAAGTGCATAGAAGAAAACTTGTTTATTTCGATCTAATTAACTATGCCAAGGCATCGAAATTTACAAAATCGACAACTGTCATCTCCTTCAGATTTACCAATTTTTTATCTTGTCATTATTTTTTGATATTTTGGTTAAGATTTACTTTAATAAGTTTACGGAATTTAGAAATTTGGTTCCTAAGAATCATGAAATGAACACATTTAAGAACGTTTTACAGGAGTGACATTTTGCTTGCTGATACATAGTTTTGAAGATATAGCATTAATAACATTGAGGTAGGAATAACATCATATAGTCTGTTGCCTAGTCACTGCATTGTTGGAACATGTAAAAGTTTTGGACATGAAAACTTTAAACTTAAGTATTGGGAGAGCTAACTCAAGTTGGGTTATTTTAGGTTATTTAGGTTAGTTGATTTTACTAACCATACATTACCTAACCTTGCCCATCGTTATGTCCATACTGTATTATAGCTGATATAGCATATTTACGTGTCTGTTCTTTTAATTTTTTATGCAGCGTTCCAATAACTTCAAAGTTGAATAACTCAAAAATTATGCATCAGCAAGCAAAATGTCATTCGTTTAAAACGTTCTTGAATATGTTCTTTTTAATAGTTCTAGGAATCCAGATTTTCAGTTTCCGTGAAGGCATTAAAGTAAATCTTGACCAGTATTTTTTCAAAGTATGTATCCTAGACTTATATTTTGTCTTAAGTTTTCCTATGATTTGGTATTTATCAATAAAATATATCATTTAAAACCTAAACTTCTTCAAAGACAAATGACGCTAGTCTTATTGTCTAGCACTGCAATGCTAAGTTTTATCAATCTTTGTGTAAATGCGGAGAAATTTGAAATGCCTGTTGTCTAGCTTTGTCAAAAATTACAGTCATAGGGTTTTGATAGTATAGAATTTAAAAATCAAAATAGGCAAAAAATGAGGTTCAATATTGATTTTACTGTTGTCAATAATTTTTAAAAAATTTTTGCTACATTTTGGTAATAGGAAATATTTAAAAATGTTTTACATAAATGATATTTTGCTTGCAAAAGCTTACTTTTTGAGATATTTATCTTTGAAATTATAAGAACGTCATTTATAAAATTGAACTAACAGACACATTAATAAGCTGAAATATATTTCTGGCATAACAATAGGTAAGGTTTGGTTAGGTAAATTAAATCAGTTGAATAAACTAACCTAAGGAATCTAAAATAACTTGACTTAGATATACTGACACTAATGGTTTCCTACCAAAATAACTGTGCGTGTTTTGTATCTGCCTTATAACAAAAGAGCCATATCAAAACTGCCGTTAATGCTATTCTTACCTGAACATTATTTATGCTATATCTCAAAAACTAAGCATTTGCGAGTACAATATCATTCTTGTTATATGTCCCCTCAAGGGATACAATTATTGTATCTATGAGAATTAGCACTCCTAGGTGGATACTATGAGGGCCTGACCTGAGAGTTAGGTAGGCTTTTTTTTATTGGAATAAAATATTTTGGTTATGTTAAGGACTATCTTTTTTCGATTCTCTGTTGTCCTGTTTTTCAGCACCTACTACTTTCTTCTTCAACTTTGGTCTTGTTTCATAATTTTCTTTTACAACTTACTGTTTCTATGCTCTTTCTGCATAGATTCCGCATTTCCTTAACTCCATACTAAATGGTAGCTTCCTCCTTCTTCTCTTTTGATCGCATTTGTTGCTGCGGGTAGGAAGGCTAAAACTAATGATGAATCTAATCTTGGTAAATGTCTTAAAATGTCTCCAATTATCTAAATGTGACAACAAAAATTTTGAAAATCATTGACAGCAATAAAATCAATTTTGACCAATATTAAGTAAAGCAAATTAGGCTAATTGACTTGAAAAAGCATAGTCTTAGTGGCCTAATTCAACCAAATTGTAAAATCAAACAGTTTGAAAATCTATAAATAAATTATTGGAATCCTAACATAAATTGAATCTGAGGCTGAGTGAAATTGACGGTTAACATTTGAATTGTTGGAAATAGGTATACTATAAAAAGATAATAGTCCTAAGACATGTCATACATCATAACATTTGAAGATCTGCAAATGAATAATAATGTATGAAAGCATAGCATATAACAAAACTGGTGCATTGTTATTATACAGAATATATTCTACCAAATTTACTTTGCTAATATGTTGTAGCTGTCACAGTCTTCAACTTGGCTTGTAGCAAAATTGGCCGTCATTGCCCTATGGGTGTTTGTGGGGTTTTCTTCCCATGAGATTGTTTTCTTGTTCAACACCATCAGAAACTCAGGGCAAGATCTTCAGGGATCACAAGATAGGTAATAGGCTCTAGTGAGTTGGATTTGTCTATGCTATGGGATCTTGAGGCGCCTCCAGAAGAGATACTATTAAATTAAATCAGATTTAGATATGCTTTTGTGACATCTATCCTTTGTTCCTGCTTTGCTTTTTTCTATTTTTAGGCCTTCATAGCTTTCTTTTCTTTGTTGTTTCTTTGCGCATGGTATTGCATGAAAAAACACATTGTGCAAAGGTTCTCTATTTTCTTCATTCCATACTAAATTGTCCTTCATTACACACTCTTCAGGTTGTTTTTGTTGTGGCTGTGGAGTCTAAAACTAATCAATTCAATTTAATACTGACATTTTATAAAATTTCTAGGGGAAACAGGTGCTTCAAATTTTACACGTAAATACTGTTGGTTTTCACAGATTAATAAGTCAGTAGTTAGTACATTGTAGTGAAATTTGATCAAAGGTTATAGTTTACCTAAATTAGTTTCAAGTAATAATTCAACGTTCTTTAAAAAATAAATAAAATGCAAGAAAAAAATCAAGTCAATATTTAGTTTATTGTGTTCAACGAATTTCAAAATTTTGTTCTCATACATTGGTAATAGGACCAACATAAAGACGTTTCACATTAATGACATTTTGCTTGCTAATGCGTATTTTTTGAGTTATTCAACTTTGAAGTTATGTGAACGTCGCATATAAAAGTGAGGAAACGGACACGTAAATATGATACAATTTGGGATTGACGAATCGATAGGTAAGATTAGGTTGGGTTATGTTAGGTTAGTTCAATAAATTAACCTAAATAAAGCTAAAATAACTCAACTTGGCCATACCGACACAGGTTTTCAAGCCAAAAAAAGACTGTGTTCTGACAATACAGCTACGACACAGCCGACTATAGAATGCTTTTCATATCTGACCATTATGTTGTATCTCAAAAATTATGCATTTGCAAGCAAAATGTCGTTCATGTAAAACGTCTTTAAATGGGTCCTATTACCGATTCTTGGGAACAAAATTTAAGAAATCATTGAATGCACTAAAGTAAATATCGACCAAAAATTATTCAGTGGAAAACTTTCAAGAATTTTCCATGACTGATGCATGATGCACTTATTTTGAAATTATGTTCCCTGTTTAATTTTTGTTTAGTTTCACGTTTTTCGTATATGGCAGCAGTAATTGAAGATTATAGATATGCTCAAAATTTTCCTAACGATTAAAGTTTTATAGAACTATTTCTAAATTTTAATGGCAAAAGTCTCAAACTTTTCTCCATGGACATTTGATCATTTCCTGAGGAACATGTGATACTCTTCAGTTTGTAAATATTGTACAGATGTAATCAAGCAGTATTCCAGTCTTCTCCTCTGGTTAGATGTAATTTTATTCTTAGCCCATAAGTCAGTGTAAAAATGTATTAATCTTTTTAAGTACATATTCTACTATTCCTTTAGCTGGTTAGTTATCTAATTTAAGAAATCAAAAACCTCTGCAAGAGAAGTAATATTCTAGTTTAATCAGTTTTTCCCAATGATATATGTGAGGGGTTCAGAATATTCTGGTGGAAAATAATCCTGCCTCTTTTGTATTTGTTACAGAAATTCCATGTTATCTTTGTACAAAGTTTGTAATTTTTCTTCTGTGTAAAAAGTTCTAGAGATTTTAGTTTGTAAATAAGTGTTTCTTTTATGCTTGTATCATTACAGAAGGTGGCAAATGTTCACTAGGTACTCATCATAGAGCATAAGTTTATTTATATTAAAGGATATATTTTTCTAGGCAAATATTTCTTTGAATTATAAATGTATTTATTTGACTATGGAGTTACCAGTGATATTTGTTGAGCAGTTCTTCATAGAATTTTTATTTTGTTGAAATTGGCATTCAATGTCTTAACAAATCTTAAGCTTTTTAATAAGTGTTAGTATTGGTGCTCTGAATGGGGATCATCTGTAGGAGTATTTTTCTCTTACTGCTTGTTAACAGTTAAGCATTTACAGTATAATTTCTTTTTATATTTAATGTTCAAATATGTTTGTAAAATTGTAGTTAAATTGTTATAACATTGGGTTATGAATTTTATACTTGCAGAACATCTTGTTGAAGAAGTTCTTGATGCCTCTCAATGGTGATGGGATAGGCAATAAGCTTATACTAATTTGGTTTGTCTATCCTGTGCTATAAAGACGTGGTGCCTCCAGTGGGATGCTGTTAGGTTACTTCAGCTGTAGATGAGTTTGCAAGACTTCTGTTTTTCATACCTCCTTTACTTTCAGTTTTTATGCTGTTTTCACTATCTCTGGTCATTTCATTGTCTTCTTTCATAACTTACTGTTTCTATGTGCAGGGTATTCTGTATTGAAACACACCTTGTGCTTAGATTCTCCATTTTCTTTGGTCCATACTGAAAGGTCTTTTCTCTTTGCTTTCTTGAGATTCTTTGATAGGGCTAGAGGGTCTCAATTTGATCATTGCATCTTAGAGAATTTCTTCTGTGATTGTACATTTTATTAATTTTTGGTAGATGTACATTGTCTTCTCTAGGTCTGATGCATAACTAATCTGGAAATGAAATTGTTATGCAATCATTCTGAAAAAATCATTAATAGAACAGGCAATGGTGAAATTAGATGTATGACCTGCAAGTGGCTGGACTACCATAGTAGGTTCTCATTTGAAGTGAGGAACTGGCAATAGTGCTCACCAAAAGTAATAGCTTTGGTGTTATGACAGTATCAATACAACAAATTTTTGCAAATAAATAGGCAGTATTTTAAAGAAAAGTTATGCTCTGCTGATACCCCAATGTTATAAGATAGCTCTGCATTTCTTTCCTTATATTGAGATGATTTGTCCAGGGAAGAGCAAATTGTATTATTAGCCATTTGCAGTTTTTATTTTATCACCAACTGAAAGCCCTTTTTGCTTCTATTGTATAGCTCTATGAATGACTCTGTAGATAGAAGGAATTTTTCATTCACCCAGTAAGGATACTCAGAGTAGAGTATAAGTTATATGCTTACTTAAAAAATATTTTAACAGAAAAATACTTGCACTATTATTATCATGAGGTTCCAGCAGTTTCCATTTTCTGATATGCTTTTTGAAAGCAGATCAATGAGATCCCATACAGGCTTTATGGGCATGTATTACTGATTGATTGACATTAAATTCTCTTTTCATGGTTTGATGTGTGCTACATCTAAAATTTGACAATTAAGAGAAGAGAACCTAAATTTTAGGGTAGAAAATAATTTGATACACAGCAGCCAGTCAAGAAATCTGCTCTTCTGCAGGCTTTAGATGAATATCTTCTTTGTCTTGTTTTAATGAATCTGCCCCTCAGTAGGCTTTAGATAAAGCTCTTCCTTTGCAGGCTTTATAAGAATCTGCTCCTCAGTTGGCTTTAGAGATATCTCTTCCATGGTAGGCTTTATATGAATCTGCTTCTTAGAAGCTGTCATTACATCAGCCCCACAGCAAACTTGAAATGATTTTGTTTCAGACTCAAATGCCACTCTAAAATATCTTACAGGGCTAATAACTTCAATTATATTTTTAAGCATGTTGTGGTTAATCCATGCCAAAAGTACTCTTGAGATGTGTGGATTAATGAGGTTAAATCTAAGTTAGTTAACCTGAAGTTTATTTTAAGGTTGCATCATTGCTCAATTGCCATGTGTGACGTGCTGAAACCAAATATACTCATTTCATGAAAAAAACATATGAAGCTTACAAGGTAACCATTGGGAAATATTTCTTCTAATGTATTGCCTTCATCTTCTCTCTCTTTGCACATGTTTGTTGTGGTAAGCAGGGCTGAAATTAACTTATAATCAATCATTTTTTCTATTTTCTTCCCTGTATTTTTTGCTTTTAGTTCACTTAAATGTATTAGTTTGAATTTTTCCTCGTGAGGTATAAAGAAATAATTTTTTGCAGGCATTTTGGTCAATATTCTTCATGTTCAAGTTCTATTCTTTTCCCTGATTTTTCAGAGTTCATGTTCTTGAGTCAGTAGCACACTACTATAAAGTTAAATGAGGTGTTATTCTGCTGTACACCTGCAGCTGTTGGTTGTATTGGAACAATATTTGATTGTATCTAAGATAGGATATCAATAAACAAAGCTCTCAGCTCGTATTGCCCAATACCACCTGTAGAGAGGGAAAGCAGTTTGCTTTGTACAGCTAACTTACTACTTCTTTTGATGCAGCAAATACAGTTTGTATTTGTTGCTGATAATATAATGCGTTCTGATTCAATGTCCATTGTTTTCAATGAGGCAATTTGTTTTCAAGGTGCTTAGTTCTTTGGACAAAGAATAGTTGTTTTATCTGCTTTATTTCCCAGTGCTGGCTTTTTCTTAGCAATTTTATGTATTATGATCAGACAATTTCATGCCACTTATGCTGCTGGTAGAAAAACTTGCAAAAAAGACAACTTTGTATAATGAATGAATTTTAAATAAACGAATAGATATTCAGCCTCTTTTCTGTTTATAACTAATGGTTGCTTTAGAATGCTCCAATGGAACAGGGATTTGCTTCAAAGAAGTGCTGATTGGAGTTCATTTGTTTTTTTCATTAAGTAAACCTATACATAATTTTTTCATGTCCTTTAATATTTAAGCTGCAAAAATACTTAGGAGGATGTTCTTAGCTGTGCTGTATATATTAAAGTAATAGAAATGAATAAAGCTTTAAAAATAGTAAGAGATATTGAATTTTAATCTGTTTAAAATTGTGGTCTGTACAGATGTCATCAGTGGCAATAAAATGTTTTTCAATACAAAATGACTTTCTTTTATTAGTATCATTTCAATGAAAGCTCTGTCTATGAAAGCAGAATATAGCACAAATGTAGTGCAATGTTTAAGATGAACGCCAGAAGCTAGCAGTCACACCTATGAGTGTTGTCAAGGGTACAATGTATATTATCATAGCAGATGTGTTCAAGTTTCAAGGACAGAATTTGTTAGTAAAAGTAGTATGCTTAATGCGTGCCATACCTAAGAATCTAATATCAGTACATGATTTTTATTGTGAGAGGGGGTTAATGTAGTAACCCAAGTTAGTGCTGTGTGATGACACTTTGGTCATCCATGAGTTTTTTAAAGGCTTAGAAATATATTTTAGATGTGAAAATTAAAGAAAGAATACAGTTGCTATTATAAGAATTGTGTGAAAAATTTTAAACAATTGGAGAGAATTTTTAAAGGAAAGTTGTATGAACTCAGTCTCTTGAGTAATAGATATTTCATCAGAATAGAAAGAAAATTATTAGAAGAGAATTTAGTTGTACAAGTACCAAGTTAAATGAAGAATGGTGGTAACAAATTGAATAGATAATGTTGTGAAAAGTGTTGAACTGATCAAGTCCTAAGCATTTTCAGTTATCATTCAAGGCTTTAGTATATAACCTTTATTTAATGTAAGCCATCAGCCACTGAGTGTAATGTAAAAGAGGAGAAAAATGTGTCAGTAACATCAGAGATGGGCAATAGAATACCTATAATGCTAATTCAATCCTCTCTTGCACAGCACTAAATAAGCTTTACTATCAGGGTTTAAAGTATC
Source organism: Morinoia aosen (assembly GCA_030386875.1). Classification (NCBI taxonomy): domain Eukaryota; kingdom Metazoa; phylum Arthropoda; class Malacostraca; order Amphipoda; family Talitridae; genus Morinoia; species Morinoia aosen. The sequence continues at coordinate 20,864,340 of CM059579.1, forward strand.
AAATGCAGTCATTCTAGCTTTCAGACTGATCTAATAATTTTATAGGCAATTTATTCTCAGCAAATTTTATGGTTTTTCTTTTTCCCTGTTTAATGTTTTTCACTCGTAATCAAACTTGTTCTATCTTAGCTGCTGTATAATAATTGAATAATTCGACTTGAATTTTCATTTACGCAGTAAAATGTTGGTGTTACCTTGAACAAAGCAGCATCTTTCAAGGTCAGGGTTGTCAAATGTAAACCAAAACATCATGCCTCATTCACCTACTTAGTCTTTTTTCATCATTGTGATGTGACTGAAAAACTCATAGTCAGTGTTTTGAGCTGCATTTTAGGTACTTGGTCTATACTTGTTTAGGGTAAATGCCATCAAAAAAGCATAGGCAAAATGGCTGCCTGCCTCAAAGACCGAGTGCCTATCTATATCCAACCAATGGTGCTCCTCTATCGAACTCAAATTTGTTAAAATTAGTTATGTGTAGAGGTATGTTGATGGTCATTTTTTACTTACCAACTCATGAGAATATCAATTCTTATTTCTCTGTCTGATATTATTAGATGTACTTATCAAATGCCTTGAAATATTAAGAGTATGTACAACTCTTTTGCCACTTGAATAAAGTGACTATTTCACTACCCAAATTTGGTCATTGGGTTGCATCCCCTCCAAATGAGAAACTAGCTTGAAAAAATAAATTCGATGAAATATTGTTTTTATAGCTATATTATTTTGGTATTCTGTTAAATTCAATAATTTAATTAAAATTTGTAATGGATGTAAGTGAATTGAATTGATCTGAGCCAAATTTTTGTGGTATTTGCAAATGTAGCGTTATCAGTCTACATCAAGAATTTCTACTCCATCATGTTCTCCCTTTCAGGGAAACATTTTGTGAGTGACCATAAGTCTGATCTGAAGGCCGGTTCTGATATGTTAAACATATGCATGATAAGGTTATACTTGAAAAAATTTCAGTGTCAAGTCTTCCATTGCACCCTAAAAACTACAAATTTTTGCGATGAATTTTGAGTATATGGTGTCTTTTATATTTTGTTCAACAGTATTTAGGCCTTAAATGTGTGTGGTTATGTTACAAATTCATCTGCTTCTTTGCTATCTATAAATTAAATAATTTGAGTCTTATGCATGCCTATTTTCAATTTTTTTAGTGTGGTGAGGTACCAATTATCTGACAAGTTATCTTAGGTCATTGTCTGAGTCTCTTTAATTATCAGTCCTAAATAGTGTATAACCATTGTTATCAAAGCTACTCGGTTCTTGCACAAGGATGCAGAACAGGATGTAATTTCAGGATTGGAGGACACAATTTTGAAAAAAGTCTCAAAATTTTTTCAATCATAGTTCACTTTTTCCTGTATTCAATTTATTTTGGAAAACATCGGATCTTTTTTATGATAAAAAGTTCATTTGCTTGAAAATATTTCAAGCCTGAAATATGTATATTTCATGTTATTTCAATGTCACTAGTTGAGCTTAATATGGTAATGAAGAGCAAATAATTTCAAGGATTTCAAACTTTTTGAAGATGGAATTCAGCTTTCTGTTTGAAAATTTTTTAACAGCAACACTAAATGGCTATTTTTCAGCTTATTATATACCATTTCTTAATATACATTGTTATCGTATGGCCTTTGTAGGAAAACTTATTCATCATCAAATATGGGACATTTAACCCTTTAACGTCCGAATTTTTGTACTCATATTACCGTTAACACAACCACCGTCACTAAACTGGCGCTGGCATCTGGCAGTCACCGATATCAGGATGGGATAAGAACTGCCACTCGGCAGAGAACTTCAAAGAACACATTAGGGAACTAATTGAATAAGAAATAAAATATATTGAAGGGGAATTTTGATAGAGGACACTGGTGTCCTCTGGGGCGTTAAAGGGTTAAATCTCCTTACACTGAGTTTATAATAGTGCTCCACTCAATTTGCTTCATTGTTTAGGTATGAATTGAAAAGATAAAAAATACAAGGAGTGAGGAACTCACTGAATCACAGCACAAATAGAAAAAGAACGCTTGCAAGCTTATTCTCACCTTCCATCCTTCATGAGCTCACACACGCTGGCATCCGCAATGACAGTGTGTATTATCATGGAAACATTTTTCAAAGCAAGGGCAGCATTGATGCGTGTGTTAATAGTCAAGAGTAATGAGAAAATTGCTCAAGGTGGAAGAGAAGTCAAATAACTCATAGGAACTAATAATATGCGTTGAACAATTAAGTATCACATTTTTGGGGCTGTTTCTTGATGCCACAATAATGTTTTAAGAGTGTGCACTTCTAAAGATACAGTAGTTGTACGGGGAGATACTGTTTTACCACAATAGTTTTTCTTTCACCACTATTTCAGAAAAGAATGTCTTCCAGAGTATTTACCCCTCAGGGGGATACAACTATTGTATCTATGGGAATTAGCGCTCCCAGGGGAAAAATGTGAGGGCCCGAGCTGAGAGTTAGGTAGGCCTTCTTTTTGCTAAAATAAAATGTTTTTTTTCTTATGTTAGGGACCAACTTTTTTCGGTTCACTACTGTCCTGTTTTTCAGCACCTCTGACTTTCTTCTTCAACTTTTATCTTATTTCATGAACTTCTTTCCCATCTTACTGTTTCTATGCCCTTTCTGCATAGATTCCTCATTTTCTTTTCTCCATACTAAATGGTGCCTTCCTCCTTCCTCTCTTCGATACGCTCTATTTTTGCAGCGGTTAGGGAGGCTTAAACTAACTTATAATCTAATCTTCCAGAGTATTTATCAATAGTGCTCATAACATTTTAAACACATTTAATGTTCATAAATTGAATGGATTAATTGGTAATAATTATATGCTATGTAGTTAAAATATTTATTGTCTGTTACTAGTCAATTTTACAATTGCATTACATATTGAAAGAAATTTTATAGCCTTATCGTTTAAAGCATATTTACATTGAGGGTGTCATCATCATGAATATATTAGTTTCTCATGGGCAAACACAAAATTTAGATGTGGAAAATAAGGGATTTACAAATAGAAATGTTTTACTTAAAGAAACATTTTACACTATTTAGCTTAAATGTGATTATAAAATAAAACAAATTTCATAACTCAAGAATAAAATAAGAACTTCAGATAATAAATACAAGCCATGCAAATCCAAAAAAAAAGTATGAACTCAATATCATCAAAATAAATAATAAGCCAACAAGCAAGTAACAAAATATAGCACAATTACTCATATGAACTTAAAAGAGATAACTTATAAACTCACTTACTAGTGCAACTAAAGGTTAAATTCATTTTGAATTATCTTAGGCTTACACTAGTATCTTAAAGTGACCTTAAATTTACTAGCAAAGCTCAAATGAGAATATTCACAGTTAGGCTGAAATCAGTAAGAAAATAAAAATGAAATTATTTGTTTAAAAGAGGCATGTTGGCTGTGCTACAAAAAGTAGCATTACAACCCCTGGTTACAGTGTCAAATAGGAGAGGTCATTCATTTTTCCAAGTCTATTGCTCTTGTTTAGTGTCAGCAATGGGAATCGTTGCAGTTATTGAAAAGAGATAATGCAGACCCCTTCAAATATATAGGATGTTTCAGAACAAGAGATACAAAATTGCATACCAAGTAGAAAATGGCCAAATAAACACTTTTGCTTCTCTGATTTTATCCGGAAAAATTTGAATTTTTGAAATATGAGCGGGTTATTGTTTTAAAGGATGAATTTTGATTACACAATTACTTGCAATATTTATTTTGAATTTATGCTACAAACACTTCTATTCTATAAGAGTGTACAATAATGAAATTTAGTTGTGGTGATATTTGGTAAAAAAATTTTAGCAAGAAGGTTTTAGTTTAGAATGTTCCAGATCGTGTTACCAGGTTACTTCTTACTTGTGCTACCAGGTAACTTTCTTACTTAAGACCTTCTTGCTAAAGCTGTTTTTTCCAAATATCACCACAACTAAATTTTATTAATGTTAACTCTCATAGAATAAAAGTGTTGGTAGCACAAATTCAAAATAAATATTGCAATCAACTGTGTAATTAAGTTTCATCCTTTAAAACAAAAACAGCTAATATCTCAAAAACTCAATTTTTTCAGAAAATTTCAAAGAAGAGAAAGGCCATTTGGCCATTTTGTATATGGTGTTTAATTTTGCGCCTCTTGTTTGAAAACACCCTGTATGAATTCTCATAATTCTTTAAAAAAATGGTTTTACTACTAATAACAAATTGAAAAATTAATGTATAATGTATACAAATGGTTATTAAGTTACTGTACAGTGATTAATGTCATTTGATGTGGTAGGCACCAGGGATTTCATGATTGCATTTACCAATTCCACCATATGCGGTACAGTTGCACATTTCGAAAATATATGTATTGCTTTTCTAATCGGTTGATTTAATTCTTTTTTTCATTTCAAACAGGTTTTGTTTCCTTGTTATCCTTGAAATATTACAGAATTTGTTGATTGATTTCAAGATTTACAATGCCAAAAGTGAAGCGCCAACGCAGGAAGTTCCATGTTAGTGGAAGCCAAAGTACTCAAAAAGATGGACAGAAGGAGGCAGCTTTCACTAAACCCATCACCTTCGTATCACCTCACAACAGGGATGACCCAAAGTATGTGGTGCATTCCATTTGTTTATTAGTTTCAAATATTCTTAATTATGAATTATGTTCCAAAGCATTTTGCTCATCTAATCTACCCATGTAGTATTAGGAGAAATGGGACTTTGTGAGGGCCTGAGCTAAAGGTTAGGTAGGCTTCCTTTTGTTGAAATAGAATAGGTCTTTGTTTTGTTACGGACCATCTTTTTCGGTTCACTGCTGTCCTGTTTTTCAGCACCTACTACTTTCTTCTTCCACTTTTTCTTGTTTCATGAACTTCTTTCTTAGCTTCCTGTTTCTGTGCTCCTTTTGCATAGATTCTGCGTTCCCTCAACTCCATACTAAATGGTGCCTTCCTCCTTCCTCTCTTAGAACATCTTTTTTGTGCAATTAAGGGAGGCTAAAACTTTCTTATATAATAATAATAATATTAGGAGAAATTTATTGATGTTTCTTTGTTTGATAGCAATCCGTCAAGTAGCTCTAACTAGGAATTTATGGTGGCCCCCTCTTTGGATGTTTGAATTTATCTACTGTAGTGCCACAAATGAAAAATACCTCATGTATTTATTCTGTGCTTGCGACATACAAAGGGTGGTAGTGAATTAATTGAAATCTTTCATTTCATTATGCTACTTTCAGTAGGTCTTTTGCAGTTGATGCTTTTCTGAGAGGGTGTTTGGGAAGAAATGGGAGAATTTAGGACTGATGAGTAGCATAGGATTTGTCTTGGCAAAAAATTTACTTCCTGACCTAAGCACTCAATGCATTTGGAATAAGGAATGAAAAGGATATCTTCCCTATATGATTTGTTAAACATGCTATTATTTTTAAAATTTCAAAGCTTTTCATGGTCTGCAAATCTTGTGGTATTTTATTGGGGAACTTTTGATTGCAAATTGTTCCTTCCTATAGATTTAAACTTCAGAGCATGAGAACGTTACTTTTTACTTCTAATAAAATGCATGCTATTGCTTACTCTTGGGTGTAAGTGCAAAAATCTTGGGCAATGAATTCATCTGTCTTCTTCTTGTTGCAGGAAAGAATTGGAATTCAAGAAACTATTGGAATGCATGATGGCCTTGCCTACAAATTCGGGTGACTTGGACACCCAGAGCGTGGTGTCTGTGCGCAGCACCAAAAGTTCATGCACGGAAAGAAGAAAGTTGGACAGACGTAAAGAGAGGCGACAGTATTTACTGGAAAGTAAGCAAAATCATAAGCTTCTCTATGAGAAATTTTGTTGTTCTATGTGATCTGTTGCTTTAGGAAGTAAACTAAAATGCGTTATTACTTCCTCTGGAGTGGAACAGAACTGCTGCAAAATTATTTGTTTAGTGTAGCAGTTATGGCTTGGCTATATGATTTTTAAAAATTTCAACAGCTATTGATTTAATCGTGAGAGCAATAGCACTGTGTTGCATTCATTTAAATATACTAATTAAACTTCAAACATTCAGTTTACTTTTGTTTGTGTGGAGTAGAGTAACATTAGAGGTCAGGTGAAATGAATCACACTCAATGTATACCAAGTTTGCACCCCCAGGGAAATACTGTTAGCGTACCTCAGCAATGGATAGGCGTTAAGGCGAGGCTACACTATGCGATTTTTACTGCGCAATCCTCTGGCATTTTTTAACCTCTGCATGCAAGAGCGGCTACACTACGCTACGCTGAGCAGCGGCTTCAGTTGCACAGCGCAGCCCGGAGAGAATGGATGTCGATGAACGTGCGCTTCGGTCAGTCGCTATCGCATGTGCGATAGGGAAGAAAATAACAGGAAAGACAACGACTCACGCTACCTGTCTATTTCTTTCATGTATAAGTAATTAACAGTTAATCAAACACATAACTACCCAACTATGTTTCATACTAATTTCGGGTTAAGCTATTTAATTAACAAGAAACAGGGTTGATTTACTCTAGATGAATGCTATATATTTAAAAAAATATATACATGGTATTCATATTTGATTACAGTTTTATTCACTCAAGTACAAATGCTATAGGAGGAATTATTTAACTAGTATATTTTCTATATACAAATAAATAATGAACATGACTTACCTGATCGACTACTTGACTATGCAAATTTGTTGTTGACTGCCGTCTCTCTACCCCATCATTAGGAAATGACAACATAGCAGAGCAATATTGGGTCAGTTGCTGTGCCTCCACTTTACCTGCTTCCATTTTTTTTTAAATGCTGAACATTTTATTCGGCCTAAAAATACTGTGTCTTCAATGTGTGAATTTTATTTTTACAAGTTCAAAATGACAGAGTTACACCACAACGAATGAACGTGGCCTCTGTTTAGCAAGCATAAAACTAAGCTCGAAATGTCAATTGAGCCTGAAAAAGCTTGAAAACATTGTCAATTGAGCCAAAAACATTTCTATCTATGGTGGCCTCTTTGCCGGAATTTTATTCTGAAATGTCATCTATTATCGCTTCCGAGCTTTTCGAGGAAATCACAATTTCGAAAACAACGCAAGTTCTAAAATCTTGGGCTTTATACTAAGTGGTAGCCAGGTTACTGGTCAAACGAATTTAAAACATTATTTTCGCATTATCAATTAAAGTATCAAAGCAACATGATGAATTTCAGCAGAGAAAGCTCATAAGAAAATTTATATTTGTAAAAATATGCTTATTGGGTATTCTGGATACCATAATCCAAGTGAAAGAGAATTGAATCGCCACAGAAAAATAATGCACTAGAATAATTTCTTGCATTTCTTAATTTATCCGTGTTGCTATCAAAGCTATCGATTAGAAGAGGGGGTCACACAGACGGACGGACGCGGCTACTTTTATAATAGTGATTATATCAACTGTCAATGACTTTTCAGGGTCTAGAAATGTTAATATAGTTCTGTAAGCAAATTCTTATGAATTTATTTCTTTATATGTTGAATTTTTGACGTTTCAGAGGCATTCCTATACTTTAAATTGGTCTCTGAGCTGGAGCACCAGCTCGCGTGGCCAATCATTCATTGTAGAAAGCGCAAGCGATAAACAGAAGTACAATAGAACACTCCATGATAAAGTACAACTGCAAAATGGGAGAGCTGTTGGGCGATGACCGTGAATTGATGTGTAGTTCACTCCTAACTACGCGCCACAGATGCTTGCTTCTCAAGAAGACGCGTCAAAAACCGCACACCGTCGAAGTTCATGCAGCACTCGTGCATCCGACATGCATGCGTCAAATTTGGGCGAGTCGCGCGTGAGTTGCACGAAGAAACGCATAGTGTAGCCGGGCCTTTAGGGACTTCTATATTTTGTGACCATAGTGCTTGTTATCATACTTTTAGTTATATCTTCTCTGCTTTTTCTCCCTCTTCCTTCCTAAATTGCTGTTTATATTCTGGGTACTTATGCGGAAGCACACCTTGTGCGTATGTTCTCCATTTTTTGCAATCCAAATTAAATGTTTTTTATGAGCTCTTGAAATTCCCTTTGTTGCTTTGTTGTGGCAAGAAAGTTTTATAACTAATATAATAATGAAGTACATCAAGTTCTGTGGTCAATAGGAGATTGGTGATTGACATAATGTCAACAAAGTTTTGGATTTCTGTGATGAGAATGTGCAAACCTTCTGTGTGCACAGTTAAGTTCAGTTCATACACTTCTTGCTATCCATGAGATAGCTTGTCTATCCAGTCTATGGTAGTGAGAGTGGCTTACTTTTCTAGACTGTGATGGAGAAAAAATCTAATGTTTATTGAATTCTGTAGGTACATCCTTCAGCAAAATGATACTGTTGTATCTATGGAAAGTATCACTCTCGGTAGGAAGGTGTGAGGTCTCTAACTAATGATTAGCTAGTTTTCGTTTGTTGATAGCACATATTTTATTTTGTTATGCATCATTTTTTGTCAGCTTTGTGCACCTGCTACTTTCTTCTCCAATTTTTATCTCGTTTCATGAACTATTTAAATCTTGCCGTTTCGATGTACAGAATGTGGGGACTCACTTTGTGTGTAGATTCTCCTTCCTCTCATGGAAGCACCTTTGTTCGGGTTAAAGAATCTTAAACTAATAATCCAATTTTTTAAGATCCACACCTTTACCAAAGTCAACTGTGGTATTGCTGCTGCCCACTAGCAAATGGACTTCACGTGGCCAGTGCGAGGCGAGAGTGAGGCTTGCTGCACTACGTAATAAATGACACACCTGCCACTCTCACTGCTTGTGCTGACGTTTTACAACCGTGCTCAACTTCCCTTGTTTAGCTGAGCTGCTAGTGCAGTATATCCAGGGAACTAAGTTAGTAAACTGAGCTGTTGAAACTGCAGACATCTTTAGTTGGAATTAACTTTGTCTCGTTTTAAATACATTTTGGTTGCAGGGTTGAACATGAGGAAATCAGATGACGACGCAGCGGCTGCGCAACGAAAGCGCCGGCAGACGGCTGTGGTGGGAGACATGCAGCCCCTCTCTGACGCTCTGCCTTCCCTCGAGTGGCTCCAGGGTGTTGCTGAGGTAGAGACTGCCTAGTGCAGAAGTTCTCAAGCGGGGGTTAATTTACCCCTGGTTGAGGTAAATTTATGTACTTAATACGTAAAGCCAAAGGGGTTAATACTGGAGGAAAAGTTGAGAATGGCTAGCCTAGTGTGTGTTGTGCTAGTCCTGCTGAGGTTGTGACTGCCTAGTGTGTGTTGTTGAAAAGGTAGTGAAATAATTGAAATGTTATTCATTTATCCCGGTATGCAAATAACAAATTCAGCTAGTGGTGCACATATGTGATACACAATCTTCGCTCCATTTGCCTTCACCCTATAGTATGCACCTCAACATCCTTGTTTGGAACTTCATTGTACGATAATTATTTTTAATCTTACTTTTCAGATGCAGAAGGAGAAAGAAAAAGCTGAAAAGAATTCAAAGAAGCAGAGTAATCTTCAAAAAAAGATGTAAGTTCACCGCCCTCAGGGGGATACGACTTAAATTTATGGGAATTAGCGCTCCCGTAGGGAATATGTGACGTCCTAAGCTAAAGGTTAAGTAGGTCATCTTTTTATTTAATGACTAGGTTTTTTTGTTTTGTTATGGACCATCTTTTTTCGGTTTGCTACTGTCCTGTTTTTTAGCACCTATTTCTTTCTTTTTTCATCAACTTTTATTTTGTTTCGTAAACTTCTTTCTCAACTTAAGGTTCTTTGCACTTTGTTCACACTAAATGATGAACCTCCTCCTTCCTCTCTTTGGAACGCCTTTGTTGCGGTTAGAGAAGCTTAAACTCCCATCTGATCTATTCTGTGAGTTCACACGTTTGTCTAACAATTTTAAATACTTCATATATTTATTGAAGATTCATGTTATTTTTCTCCTAGCAAATGACCCTGGATTTTCTATTCCTAGTTATTGAATCACTTGCCGATTTTGGATGAATACACTGAAAAATGAAAAACAGTTTTGTGCTCTCACAAAGTGATTGGCCAAGTAATATTACGTTGAGTTTTTATGCATGGCTAAAGCATGTCTTAGTGTGAAATGAACTTTCCTTTCAGCCTGTGTTATAGAATGTTATCACCTTCGCATTTGTTTTGTTTAGGATCTTGAACAAATAAATGCAAGCAAAATGAACAAGAATAGAGATTATTTGGTATGAACTTGCCTAATTGCAGTATCGCTTTCGTCACAGGGTGGACGATCTCTCCACGTTCATGTCGATCGCCCAGCACAAGGAATACCAGCAGGACATGTTCAGTTTGGTGGGGGTGTCGGTCCAGGAGAGGCTGAGGCGGTCTGCGGCTGGTGAAGACGAGACTTGAAAATCTCTTCTTTGAATAAATTATTTGGCATTTAACTTCTTTTGACCTCACCTAAAATGTGAAAGGAACGCTTGATAGTTTGGTTGTGGCTAATTTCCTGGAGCCTAAACTGCTACATATGTGTTGGACACTGAATAATTTTTTTAGTACTTTCAACTTGATAGTCGAATTAAACAAAACTTTCGATGAATCGTGCCAATACGATGTGAAAAGTAAATCTAATTATTTTCTTTTCTGTGAGTGTTAGAAATTTTTTTTTTAATTCTACTTTTCGCAATAGATTAAAGCATAATACATCTGCATATTAACTCAATAACTTCTCTTTGCAACTTAGAATTTTGTCGAAGAATTTCATTAAATTTGAATTGCAAGTAGTGTTCATTCTATTTTTATCTTCTCAATGAATGGTGCCAGTGAAAACATTTACTTTTTAAAAACTACACTTCATAAAGGTAAGATATTTAAAAAAGTTTGCTATGACAGTTGAGTACGAAAACTAAAGTTAACGAAAAGAGACAGAATTGTGCAATTAATATCATCCTGTCCCGCATGTCAGGCGCAGCGCAAACTAAACGGAATTAATGCACTTGTGCACCGTGTGCCAGCCATACATGGCCGTCCTGCACGCCCGAGCGAGTTAAAACTAAATTTTTCATCTGATTCTAAAATGGTTCAGAATCCTCGTTTAATTTGCCGTTACTGCCAATCCTATGAACATTTCTAGAAGTATGAGAACTTTTCATGCAAGAGAGAATACCAACTGTATTTACAGCTTAGTATAGTCCTTAAAAATTTACAACAGCCTTACCAATGATTGTGAAGTGATATGATCTTCCCCGCACATCACTAGCCAATTCCTCATTTCCAGTCGTTTCAACTCCGTAATAAGTCGTTGTGAAACTCAAGTTTCAGTTATTTGGCACCGTCTTTTCTGAACTGACTTCAAAAGCGGTCGAGCGTTGTGACTGGTTGTAATATCACATTAAGAGGTAAGCAACATACCATGTTTTTTATCACAATGTTTACATTGGTGACAAGTTATTATTGCTGAGAGTCATTTTGCATTATTGTATTGTATTGTATACGCAATTGCTATTGAATATTGTCTCACCTTTTATATTTTGTGATTGGATTGTTAGGCACTGTTTTTGAATATTTGTAGCGAATTTATTTCCCAATCAAAGTATATTCTTTTAAGAAGTAGAAAAAAACAATGTATTTTGCTAGCACTTTCATAAAAACTTTGCACCTTCGAGGACCGTCAAGTCCCAAAGATGTGCTGAAAAACGTCACCACATAACATTGATGCACATCAGTAAAAGGGTTATTTAATGATTAAATTTGATAAGATGTTAGTTTAGGCCTCCCTAACTGCAAAAAAGCGTTCCAAAAAGAGGAAGGCACCACTTAATATGGAAATAGGGCAACGCGGAATGTATGCAGGAGAATAGAAACAGTAAATTGAGAAAGAGGTTCATGGAACAAGATAAAAGTTGAAGAAGAAGGTAGTAGGTGCTGTAAAACAGGACAGCAGTAATCCGAAAAAAGGTCTTGTATAACAAAAAAAACATTTATTTCAACAAAAAGGCCTACCCAACTTTCAGCAAAGCTCTTGCACATTTTTATCCCTGGGAGTGCTAATTTCCATAGATTCAACAGTTTTATCTCCTTGAGGTCTCTTCACTAAGGAGTTCGTAATTATCTCACTACCGTGTTTTCAATCGACGTTTTGCAGGTTTTAAATGAAAATGTTATGTCAGTTTGAGATTTCCTAGCCTCAACAACGCTATCTCACGAGAATGAAGAAAGAGGACTATTTAATATGGACTTTAGAAAACGTGGAAGCTATGCACAAGGTGTATTCACCTACAGGATACGATGCCCGTATGAAAAGAAAAGGAAAACCGTTTATTTTCAAAAAGTAGATACATGAAATGCATGACAATATGTTGTCATGCATCTCATGACAAATTTTTAAATCATGTCATATGATTTAAAAATTTCTTAATATAAGACGTCCTTAGACAAATGTACCATGCGAGGCGAAGGGCAAGTTGGGAAGAAAATTAAAGAAAAGACAAAAAATAAGAAAATAAAAAGCATGAAAACTGACTGAAGCAAAGTAGCTCGAGAAACAGAATTCCGTAGGCTTGAGGATGAGGCACGTGAAGGCAAAGTGTGAGGATTTGGGGATAATTAATTATCTATGTGCTTCGTCCCTTTATATGGGGGTTCATATGTGTGATGGATGCAATTTATTGCGACAATAATAGGCTTAATTTTTGGGCACCGCAGACTTTTCTCGAAAAGTACCAGTCCCAGTAGCGCAGCCAGGGTGTGTGTGTGTGTGTGTGTGGGTGTGGGAAAGGGAGGGGGTTGTTGCCACGGAGGTCATGCCAATTTAACTAAAGGATGCTTTTATGAAGTTCTCCCTAATGGGGAACTAATTGAATTTGACTTTTAAAGGTTGAATATCGAGGAATTTATCAAGTGACGAGGAAGATGTTCTTTTTATAATGGCGAGGTCACCAGTCGCCGCCGACGGCGACACTTAATAGCTACTGGTTCAAGACTCTGACTCGTCCTCAGGAGGATGTGTAAAGGTATTCGGACGCAATATTTCAAGCGTCTACAATCAACAACAAAACTACCACAAGCCAACACCGGGGGAAAATGAGAGAATAGTTTCACTCGCCGGTATGGGATTTATTGAGGAGAAGGTTGAACGCTGAAGTGCGAGGCTTGATTCTTGGTTCGAGAGACGTCCTTGGGGAGAGTCCGAGGTGGTTGCAGGACTTCAGACGATTCGTTCAGCTCAGGCTTGTGAAGCGCGTGCTGGAGTGTGAAGTCGATGATGGTGTAAGTGTGGGAGATTCCGACACTAAGTGAGTGATGAATTGAGTGCTGAGTATGGGATTTGTTACCGGTTGGGAAAACTCGGTAAGAATGGGACTCTCGACCCAATGGTCTCAACTGGAGATTTTAGTGGCTTAGCTGCAGGGATGCAGGCCTTCCAGTATAGCGAAATTGAATATGAGGAGAAGCTTGGAGGGAACACTTGGAGGAGGTAAGCTCCTTAAATTAAGAGGTTAGGGTTTGGTTTCATACGTGTTTGTGAGTGCTTGAATGTGTGGTCCCGTCGATCCTGTGAGGGAGCAGGTGACTTGGATTATTTTGAACACAAAATTTGAGTCTATTCATACACATGTGCAAGACTGGTGCATCTGCTGCTCACAGAGGAACAGTGGAAGAGTCTAGTGCTAAGTCAGTTCCGCAGCTCTAGGGCCCGAGTTGCGGCCTGAATCATCTTGACACCCAGAACCGGTGTTCAAGACCAACTGGTAAAAAACTCCACTGATATCACAAGCAGCAACACAACTGAGTATATAATCGTTATGTAATTTGCTAATGGAATTTAATTATACTGGTTTGGCTTCCAGGTATTCCAAAAATAGCCAGCCAACTGCTGTCGGTTGGCGGTTGTAACTTGAGTCAAAAGCAAAACTACACTCAACACTCAGCATGAGACTTGAAGATTTAAATTTCCCGTACAGGGACTAATTTCTAAAGGCAAGACATGATTGAGTATGAACTAACAACTAGAAGTAAAAATAAGGTACAAAAATGGCATGAGAAAAGGTGAGGACTCTTGTTCTCTATAATTTAGATGAGCCAGAACTGCTTCTGGCGCAGAAAAATTACATATAAAAAGGCACAACAGAATAACAAACCAACTGAAGCTGGAAAGCAAGTTACAGTGACTTAGCAAAAAAGCTAACAACGCTCAATTAACTTCAGGGAAGTAAAATTGGGCTTCCTCACAAATGATCTTTGTGGACAGCAAAGTGTCTTAAAACGCTATGTTCAGCACTAAAAAATATCTAAGGAGCTAATGCCAACATCGTCTCACACTGACAGCACAATACGGTATCATCGGAGAATAGTAAACACGAAACACGAAAACAATGGCAAAGATGGGGCAGTGAGCTTGAGGCTGGTGCCTAACTAACACCGACACAAAGGAAACATAGTGCATGTTCACAAAAATGAGCTCACAACACATAGACAAGTTAATATATATACTAAAATACTTAATATTAACACTTGATACTTACAATTGCCCGCTCTGGGCCCAAGCACTATTCAGGAGGATCTGTACGAGAATGACGCCTCTGCCTGAAAAGTCGGCCTTATATGCTCTTTTGAGCGGAAGCTTGCGAAATGGTTCTACGCGAATGTTTCCACCGGAAGTGACGGAAGGAAACGTGAACGGCAAATATTTTCGAAACACATTTTTGGTAAAATTTTGAGTTTAATCGAATTAATTTGGTCTTGTAAAATTATAAAAATAATTACATTTGTATAATTTAATTTTAGGATGTTGGTTTTTAATATTTTATGAAATTAGGCTGAAGTGCGGCTGAGGGCGATCACTACACTTTATTCCAATCAATCAAGCCTGATGCATGTCATCTAGTACAATGATTTTTCAAATTCCTTATAAAATTATAACTAACGCCAGGACGCAATGACGGTTACCCTTGGTTAAACTTGTAGTGATCGCCCTCAGCCACACTTCTAATGGACGTAGGTTAAGAAGACGAGACTCTTGGAGTTTGTATAATCAGTACACACAGCAGGACACACGTTTACATTACGAAGGGTAGCGGTGGAGTAGGCTCCAGCCAAGCCCGAGAACCACGAGCAGAGATCCACAAGAACCATGAGCTCAGTTCTCAACGCATAGTGCTGTCTAAATACATTCTTACGCAAGAGCACTGTAACATTATCAGTATTATACACATATACATTCAAGGTGCTACATGAAAGGTTTCAACACTCCTTCTCACATTGAATGTGTGTCAGATGAGACCATTCCTAACTTCGTTCTTAGTCTAGAGAACTTTTCTATCGGCAGGTTCTTGGTGAATATGTCGGCGAGCATTTCGTCGGTAGGGCAATACACTACGTCTATATCTTTGTTACTTACAAGATCCCGTACATAGTGAAACTTAATATCGATGTGCTTGCTCCTCCCATGATATTTGGGATTGTTGGCAAGACAGATGGCTGACTGGTTGTCTTCGTTTATAACCATTGGTTCCATAGTCCCAAAATTTAGATCACTGAGTAAGTGCTTTAACCAGACAGCCTCTTGAGCCGCACCGGCAAGAGCAACGTATTCGGCTTCTGCAGTTGAGAGGGCTACACAAGTTTGTTTGTTAGATCTCCACGTAATTACCGAATTACTGAGGGTGAAACAGTAACCAGAGGTAGACTTTCGGTCATTTTTATCACCAGCCCAGTCAGCATCTGAATAACCAATGCAAGTATCAGAACATTTGCTATACAAGAGACCTAGTTTAGAGGTGCCTCTCAGGTACCTGAATATTCTCTTAACACACATCCAATGCTGTTCAAGAGGTTTGGAGCTGTATTTAGCAACATTATTCACTGCGAATGCAATGTCAGGTCGAGTTCTGGTTGACAAATACAAAAGGCTACCTACAGCACTTTGATAAGTGGCAGGGTCAAATTCGACATCATTTGGGGAGCATATCGGATTTACGTTTACATCGGCGGGAGTTGCAACAGGTTTACAATTATCAAAGCCAAATTTTGACAACAGAGCCTCAGTGTAGGCATTTTGATTCAAGAAGACATTGTTTTTAAATTGTACAACACTTACACCTAGGAAGTAACTCAGCACACCAAGGTCCTTCATTTTGTATTGGGTAGAAAGGCTCAACTTTATTTGATTTATTTCATCACCAGACTCAGAAGCAATTATTAGATCGTCTACATACACCGCCACAATACACAGTTTCTTATCTTGAACACGAGTGTATATACAAGCATCACTCTTAGATTGTACAAAACCCAATTTCTTCAAATAGCTATCTAGTGTAGTATTCCAACACTTAGGAGCTTGTTTTAGTCCGTAGAGCGATTTTTGTAGTTTACACACCAGATTTTCTTTGCCTTTGACAATAAAACCGTCAGGTTGAACCAGATATAGTTCTTCAATCAGTTCTCCATTAAGGAAGGCTGTTGCAACGTCCATGTGATGGACTTGCATGTTGCATTTGGCAGCCAAAGCTAGTACTGTCCTGACAGACTCAAATCGAACCACGGGACTGAAGGTCTCGTCGTAGTCGATGCCATATTTTTGTGAGTAGCCCTGAGCCACAAGGCGAGCTTTGTACGAGCAAATGCTTCCGTCGGGTCCGGTTTTTCTTTTAAAGATCCACTTTGATTTGATAGGTTTTTTGTCATTAGGACACTCTACAAGGGACCATACTCTGTTTTGATTTATAGACTCCATCTCATTCTCCATAGCTGTTTCCCATAGTTTTGCTTCTGGTCCACTGAGTGCTTCTTGAACACAAGATGGTATATCAAGCTCATTTTTCATTAAATACACCCATTCACCAAACCTATCAGGAGCCCGTCGATATCTGGCTGATTGTCTAGGCTGCACTCCCTCCATCCCAGCATCTGACTGTCTATGCTCCACCCCTCCCTCAGAGTCTTCTGGCTCTGGATCCTGAGGAAGAAGAGAAAAATTACCATCATTTACTTCTGAAGGCTCCTTCTCAATTGGCATCTGCTGAGATTCATTGAACATAACGTCTCTACTCAAAAATATCCTTCTACTGTTTATGTCATACAGACGATATCCCTTGGATCCACTTCCATATCCTACAAGAACACACGGTTTAGATTTTGGATCAAGTTTTTCCCTCTCATCTTTGGGGACATGAGCGTACGCACTGCAGCCAAAGGTTTTGAGGTGCTGTACGTTGGGCTTGTGTCCATTAAGGGCCTGATAAGGGGTCATATCATTCAATGCACTAGCAGGGCTCCTATTTTTGACATACACGGCAGTTGATATAGCTTCACCCCAGAATGATTTTGGTAACTTTGAACCAGACAGCATTGCTCTGACAGAGTCAAGAAGAGTTCTATTCATTCTTTCTGCAACTCCATTTTGTTCAGGTGTCTTAGGCACAGTTTTTTCATGGATAATTCCTTCCCCTTTTAGGAATTGTTCAAAGTCATTAGAGATGTATTCCCCACCGTTATCGGAGCGCAGAATTTTAATTTTGTGATCATAGTGATTTTCTACCAAGGATTTGAACTCCTGAAACACTTTGAAAACATCACTCTTATGTTTGATA
The DNA here is from genome assembly GCA_030386875.1 of Morinoia aosen. Classification (NCBI taxonomy): domain Eukaryota; kingdom Metazoa; phylum Arthropoda; class Malacostraca; order Amphipoda; family Talitridae; genus Morinoia; species Morinoia aosen. The sequence continues at coordinate 20,881,937 of CM059579.1, forward strand.
ATGTACACCCAAGTATATCTGGAGTGGTCATCTATGAAGGTTACAAAATACCTTCCACTCCCAAGTGATATGGGATTAAGCTGGCCACACACATCACTGTGGATAAGTTCTAAGGGTTGGCGTTTCCTTTTGTGATTTGTTTTGGGGAACGGAAGCCTATGATTTTTACCATCACAACAGTTTTCACAAAAAATGTTATCTCCACTCACAGAACAATCAAAACCTCTAACAAGATTCTTAGTGCCTAATTTCTTAAGATTATTGAATCCTAGATGACAAAATCGTTTATGCCACAGAATTTCATCAGAGGAAACGTTCATGCATTTAGCGGCTGAATTAAGGGTGCAATTAAGTTTATACAATTTTCCTACTTTACTGCCTAAGGCAATTAATTCATCGTCTTTATTTACAATCTTACATGAGCTTTCGTCAAAGTAAACTGAGTTTCCACTTTCTGTAATCTGAGGCACGGAAAGTAAATTGTAAGCTAAACCAGGTACATACAAGACATTCTTAACAACACAGGTATCTACTCGACCTTTAGGCAACAACACCATAACTTCAACATCACCTACACCAACACCTTGCAAGTTTCTACCATCACCAACTTCAATGTTAATTGGACTAGATAGCTCATTCATACAAGAAAAATCATTCCTATTATTACACATGTGTGCTGTTGCACCGGAATCAATTACCCAACAATTATTGATATTTATCACAGACAATGCACCGATATAATTTGTTTTACCTGTTACAAAATTGTTTTGGTTTTCTGTGTGGTTCCCATCTTCTTTCTTCAATTTTTCTTGATAGATCCAGCACTTGGTACGTAGGTGTCCCAATTTTCCGCATTCGAAGCATCGTGAGTTTTTCAATTTGGAGGTCACAAGGGATTTTTCACTGAAGTCTGAAGCACTTTGGTTTTTCAGTTTTGCTTCTTCATTCAGAAGACGCTCTGTCACAATATCCCATGACGGTAGTTTTTCATGAGCTTCCAGTGCAGTCACCAGTGTGGAGAAATGGTCGGGAAGTGACGACAGCAAGATTATTACACGACTTTCTTCATCAACTGCGTCATCAATCACACTCAAGGACTCAAATATTTCGACAAATGCTTTGAGATGAGTTTGTAAGTCTTGGTCTTCTTTTAGTTTCATGTTGTAGAGTCTTTTGCGTAGTCTGAACTTGTTAGACCAAGTTTTCTTCTGGAATGTATCTTCAATCTTATGCCATAGTTGCACAGGGTCAGTAGGATCACCCAACAAATAAAGTTGACTTGTTTCGACACCAAGCACAATTGTTGCAAGTGCACTGTCACGTCTTTCTTCAAATTTTCTTCGAGCAGTCTCGTCCGTAGTCTGTGGCATGGTTTCCGTTCCTCGAACCAAGTTCCACAGTTTTTCCTTCATCAGAATCATCTTCATTTGCAGCTTCCACGTAGGATAGTTTTTATCATTAAGAGCCGTGAGGCAGTTCTTTGCACTTTCACTTACGGAGCCTGCCATGTTTCTTTCTCTTTCACCGTTTCTGTCTCACACAGCACTAACAAATCACCAACTTCTGTTCTCGCTGTCCCGGGCTGTTTTTCGCTTCGGGACTTAAGATAACCTCACTTGATATTGCTTCATCGGAAGGTTTACTGGGCCCATAACCTAATGGACGTAGGTTAAGAAGACGAGACTCTTGGAGTTTGTATAATCAGTACACACAGCAGGACACACGTTTACATTACGAAGGGTAGCGGTGGAGTAGGCTCCAGCCAAGCCCGAGAACCACGAGCAGAGATCCACAAGAACCATGAGCTCAGTTCTCAACGCATAGTGCTGTCTAAATACATTCTTACGCAAGAGCACTGTAACATTATCAGTATTATACACATATACATTCAAGGTGCTACATGAAAGGTTTCAACAACTTCAGCCTAATTTCATAAAATATTAAAAACTAACATCCTAAAATTAAATTATACAAATGTAATTATTTTTATAATTTTACAAGACCAAATTAATTCGATTAAACCCAAAATTTTACCAAAAATGCGTTTCGAAAATATTTGCCGATCACGTTTCCGTCAGTCACTTCCGTTGGAAACATTCGCGCAGAACCATTTCGCAAGCTTCCGCTCAAAAGAGCATATAAGGCCGACTTTTCAGGCAGAGTCGTCATTCTCGTACAGATCCTCCTGAATAGTGCTTGGGCCCAGAGCGGGCATTTGTTCTGCTGGACCACACATTCATGCACTCACAAACACGTATGGAACCAAACCCTAACCTCTTAATGTAAGGAGCTTACCTCCCCCGAGTTCTTCTCCCAGTTGTTCCTCCTGTTCAAATTTCACTATACTGGAAGGCCTGCATCCCTGCAGCTAAGCCGCTAAAATCTCCAGTTGAGACCATTTGGGCGAGAGTCCCCATTTCTTACCGAGTTTTCCCAACCGGTAACAAATTCCCTACTCAGCACTCAATTCACTACTCACTTAGTGTCGGAACCTCCCACACTTACACATCATCGACTTCACACTCCAGCACGCGCTTCACAAGCCTGAGCTGAACGAATCGTCTGAAGTCCCGCAACCTCCTCGGACTCTCCCCAAGATCGTCTCTCGAACAAGAATCAAGCCTCGCTCTTCGGAGTGCAACCTTCTCCTCAATAAATCCCATACCGGCGAGTGAAACTATTCTCTCATTTTCCCCGGTGTTGGCTTGTGGTAATTTTGTTGTTGATTGTAGACGCTTGAAATATTGCGTCCGAATACCGCCTAACTCCTTCTGAGTCAGAGGCCGTAATCCATTCATTTAGCTATTAAATGTGCTCTACCAGGAGCACTGGTGACCCGCCTTTGTAAAAGAACATCTCCTTGTGAAATCGATAAATTCCTCGATATTCAACATTTAAAAGTCAAATTCAATTAGTTCCCCATTAAGGGAGAAGTTATAAACTGGTACCCATTTCCGACGCTTGGGTAGAGTGGGGAATTTTTTGTGGCTGAGTTCTCCCTTTTCCCAACGGGGAGAAATCCCCGGTTGGCACTGCCTGAATTCGAACTACCGGCCCCTTCCTGTGAAGGGTGCGCTCTGTAGTGAAACCTCATCCCGCAACTCAGTCGATATTTCGTAAATTCTCAGCATGAGCATCTAAAAATTCAGTAAAATAAATTCAACCATTAGCATAAAAATTCGTCACGTAATTCACTAACTTCTATCATTTTTAGTAACAAATGTGTATCAAAAATTCAGTCTCTAAGAAATCACTTTTCAATCGTAACGAAACCTTCCATGACGCCGTGTCGGCAACATTGCAACCCGCACAAGCGTTACTTGTCTCGAATCACTCTCAGTGCATAGAGCTCGGTTTTTGTCTCTGGTGAGAATTAAAGTCTTGTGTGTGTGTTGATCTACGGGTAACCATATTTAGGCATTATATGTAAAATTGTCAATAATATTATCGTGTATGTATAGAGTAGAATTGACTAAATTTTCCAGTGTGCTAAATGTTCAGGAGTTATTGCCAAGAACTTGTGTTTCACCACAGGGCATTTTCCCTTGTGCATTGTTGTATGCCCATTTAGAAAGTTTTTAGCAAACAGTTATCGCTTGGCTTACAGAGATTCTGAACCTAGTTCTTCCAAGAAGCAATTCTTAGAAGTATCCGCAGAATTTAATTAGAAGCAACTGGTTGGACTAACCAGGAGAATTATTCTTTTCAGCATGAGTAGTAGCTACCTAGTTGCTGTCAGTATTTTCAGATAATGAAATTGTCAATTCACTATTTAATGTAAAGCCATTTTTAGGGAGTTTTCCCCTTTTGTTTTAAATTATTTTTCTTATCCCAATACTTCAATATGGTGTTACTTTTTATCAAGTTATAAATTTCCCCTTTTGTTTTAAATATTTTTCTTATCCCAATACTTCAATATGGTGTTATTTGTTTATCAAGTTAGAATTTCCCCTTTTTGTCTAAAATATTTTTAGGCCAATATTTCAATATGTGTTTATTTTTTTCATCAAGTTAGGCTAGCACCAATTATCATTTTAGTCACAGATGTATCCTTCTGAATGCATCTAGTCCTGCATCAATTACCAATTATTGCCACAACTGTATTTCTAAATTAAATTAGGTAGATAATCAATTAGAAAAACACAAATAATTTTTAGTTCTGAAGAATAGATAGTTAGTAAATTTAATTAAATAGTCATTGTACATTGATTATTTCAGTTAGGAAAAACTGGGAACATGTGTTTTCTAGTTCATTTGCATTTATCAGATGCTGTAGATTTTTTACCATAATTGATTAATTAAGTAAGACCTTAGGCTCAGTTGTCACTGCTGATGCCACCTTAGCTTGTCCAGGCAAAGTTGCTGATGTGCTCAAACCTCTAATCAATTGAAATGGAATAATCTATTGACCGCCATGGTCTCATTAGTGTTTCGCCATCTTTTGTGTGTTCCAGTTTTAATTAAGTGTGTTCTCAATTTTTGTATTCTTATTAAGTCAGATTCAAATAATTGTTGGTATTCCCTTGAATTGTTAGTCAATGTTTAAATTTCATATCTTGGGAAATAAAGCTATGATAGGGTATTTACACCAATAGAGATTGTATCTTCGGTATTACTCACTCCAAATAATCATTTTTCTGATCAACACTATCCCACTGTCTGATTGCGTGTAACAATGTGTAGTGACGGTAGCAAGAATTACTATCATAATCACTGTAGGACAACTCTTACTATTGATTTTTGGTTAGGTCAATTTGTGTATAAAGAATGTTAATAATTAGTCGTTACCTGAATTAGCTAAATTAGGGTGATTATGCTTACCTCTGAAAGTCTCCGAATATTCTAAATTCCCAACTCCTGGAAATTCTAATCCAGAAATCATCCAATTATCTGATTTGGGTATATAAAATATTGATCTAAATTTGGTCGACTGGTTTTAGAGTGGTCCTGGCTCGCTGGTAGACGGCTCCTAGTTTAAGTTTGGCCAAATACAGTATACAGTATCCAGTTTACTGTAGCTCCCATAGACGCTGCAGAATAAGCTCTGCTCCGGTCATCTGACCCAATATTCAGCAGATCATAACTACCGGCTACTGACTCTGTGTGTAGCGCTTCCCTGTCGCCGCAGGTTTTTACGTGGTTCCGCAGTTGGGTTAAATCTGCTCCGAACCTAAAGTTTTGGGTTCGGATGCGTCTTCCCTACAACGTTTTAAGGCGGACAGGCGACGGGAGGATGAGTGGCTAAGCTCACCGTTACCGCGCTGCTTCTTCGCTCCGCCTTCGCTCTTCTGGTCGTCTTGGGCTGGAGCTGGGAATCTCATGCATCGACGGACGTCAGGATGGTGCGATGCCGAAGCTGTGAGCCGTACACCAGCACGACTCCTGCAAGCTCGCCCTAACCACCTGTCGTCGGAGGAGCTCCCAACTCCATGGACATTCGAGGTTCGTCACTCTTAGGCTGGGCGCATGTCTGCTAGTGAGTTGATATCCATGGAGCCTTTAGACCAGTCGACCCCTACTTTTTCCTGGCGAATAGACTAAATTTCTATTAACTTACTTATTATTACAGTTCGGGCTTTCGCCCTATTATTACAGTTCGGGCTTTCGCCCTATTATTACAGTTCGGGCTTTCGCCCTATTATTACAGTTCGGGCTTTCGCCCTATTATTACAGTTCGGGCTTTCGCCCTATTATTACAGTTCGGGCTTTCGCCCTATTATTACAGTTCGGGCTTTCGCCCTGTTATTACAGTTCGGGCTTTCGCCCTGTTATTACAGTTCGGGCTTTCGCCCTGTTATTACAGTTCGGGCTTTCGCCCTGTTATTACAGTTCGGGCTTTCGCCCTGTTATTACAGTTCGGGCTTTCGCCCAGTTATTACAGTTCGGGCTTTCGCCCTATTATTACAGTTCATGCTTTCGCCCTGTTATTACAGTTCGGGCTTTCGCCCTGTTATTACAGTTCGGGCTTTCGCCCTGTTATTACAGTTCGGGCTTTCGCCCAGTTATTACAGTTCGGGCTTTCGCCCTATTATTACAGTTCGGGCTTTCGCCCTATTATTACAGTTCGGGCTTTCGCCCTATTATTACCTTTCGGGCTTTCGCCCTATTATTACCTTTCGGGCTTTCGCCCTATTATTACCTTTCGGGCTTTCGCCCTATTATTACCTTTCGGGCTTTCGCCCTATTATTACCTTTCGGGCTTTCGCCCTATTATTACCTTTCGGGCTTTCGCCCTATTATTACCTTTCGGGCTTTCGCCCTATTATTACCTTTCGGGCTTTCACCCTATTATTACCTTTCGGGCTTTCGCCCTATTATTACCTTTCGGGCTTTCGCCCTATTATTACCTTTCGGGCTTTCGCCCTATTATTACCTTTCGGGCTTTCGCCCTATTATTACCTTTCGGGCTTTCGCCCTATTATTACCTTTCGGGCTTTCGCCCTATTATTACCTTTCGGGCTTTCGCCCTATTATTACCTTTCGGGCTTTCGCCCTATTATTACCTTTCGGGCTTTCGCCCTATTATTACCTTTCGGGCTTTCGCCCTATTATTACCTTTCGGGCTTTCGCCCTATTATTACCTTTCGGGCTTTCGCCCTATTATTACCTTTCGGGCTTTCGCCCTATTATTACCTTTCGGGCCTTCGCCCTATTATTACCTTTCGGGCTTTCGCCCTATTATTACCTTTCGGGCTTTCGCCCTATTATTACCTTTCGGGCTTTCGCCCTATTATTACCTTTCGGGCTTTCGCCCTATTATTACCTTTCGGGCTTTCGCCCTATTATTACCTTTCGGGCTTTCGCCCTATTATTACCTTTCGGGCTTTCGCCCTATTATTACCTTTCGGGCTTTCGCCCTATTATTACCTTTCGGGCTTTCGCCCTATTATTACCTTTCGGGCTTTCGCCCTATTATTACCTTTCGGGCTTTCGCCCTATTATTACCTTTCGGGCTTTCGCCCTATTATTACCTTTCGGGCTTTCGCCCTATTATTACCTTTCGGGCTTTCGCCCTATTATTACCTTTCGGGCTTTCGCCCTATTATTACCTTTCGGGCTTTCGCCCTATTATTACCTTTCGGGCCTTCGCCCTATTATTACCTTTCGGGCTTTCGCCCTATGACAAGGTTTCGTACCTATCAATATACTAAAGCTAACATATTCTTCACTTCGCCAGGTGACGTTAAACGGCAGTTGGTGGGAGAAGACTGCGCCGCTTTGGTCTTCTCCGCAATTCGTGGCTGCCTGGAGCATTTTCACCAACATCAGCACCTAATCTCATTTCTGTCGAAAGAAGTGTTGTGCTGTTACCTAATTTTCATTAAATGCTCTCGGCCGCTCGATTTTATATTCCTCCCCAATTGTTCATAGTTTTTCGTATTGGGGGTTAAATTTAGTTTAACCAGTAATTGGTCGCCCTCAACTGTAGCTACCTGTTCATTAGACCTCATGTCAATGTCAGCTACCTCCTGTGGTTGTTGTTCATTGTAGCCCATAGGATGCCCTAATACAATTCTGATATGCATCCTCATGATCAATGCTTTCTGAATCCTTCTTAACCACCGATTCTGTGCACTTTGTGCATGGATTCCGCGTTCCCTACCCTTTTCCAAATGGTACCTTCCTCTCTCCTCTCGTAGGACATCCTTCACGTTCAAGCCAGGTAGACTAAGGGATTCCGCATTTATTAATAGTTAATAATAATAATTGGGCTGTACATGCCTTCCTGGCACAATTCCTAGCTTAAGTCAAGTAATCTTTATGACAATTCTAGCCTTAGTTAGGATCAGTACAGTCAGCCCTCGACTGCGGCTTAGCGTAAACGTTCGAATTAAACACAGCCAATTTTTAAGACACTCATTGTAAATATTAATCAAGACAAACCTACCTTACATTGCCTACCCAGTAATATTCTTATCTCATGTATTAATCTTGCACTCCAATTCGGAGATGGTCGTACACGACGCGTTACGGTCAATAGTACCCGGAGAATACTAGTTTGGTGGAGTAATGGCATGTCGGGAGATTCATGATTGTCCATACGAGTACTTGTTGTTGCGACTGCCTCGCCCTTGTTCAGGCGCCAGAATTGGGCCGAGGCACCCGCATATAATCCTCCATTTGAGGCAATCCTGTAATTCAGCAGTAAAGCTCGCAGCCTGGCTTGCGTAGCGACTGTCTCTCCGTGTGTTATCATGCTTGAACAAGTAATCCAAGCTCTGTCCCCGTACAGAAGAACCTCCGAAGCCGACACACAGACAATCACCACCAACATTCAATTAACAATTCCCATACTCTATTAGCCACACGGCTATCAACCAAACCAAGCCACACGGCTATCAACCAAACCAAGCCACACGGCTATCAAACCACACCAAGCCACAAGGCACGGGTAGAACCCCTGCGGGAACTACCTCCTTCGAGACACTCATATAATCAAAACTATTACCGCACCTGCGGAATATTACACTAACAAATCCACTCTCGCCGGGATCCACCCCGGATTCCCTTGAGCCGCGGCACCTGCTGAAGTGCGGCTACTCACTGGACCAGGACCTTCTTCCTCAAGAAGTGGATCTCCATACTGCTGCCGTAGTCACGGCACTCAGAGTCAACAAAATAAAGACAAGGCGAGAGTATACAGTTTTTCATTGTCCTGCAGAGGTCAATAGTGCAAGTGAGATTAGGTGCCAGTAAGGCAACTCGAATTACCCACACATAAACTCCTTCTGAGTCAGATTAAGTCATTAGCAATTAAGTGTGCTCTACCAGGAGCACTGGTGGCCCTTATTCAAAGAACACCAACCATTCTAACAGCTATTCTTAAAGCTTCCAAGGCCAATCATTTTTAAACCACTTCCCCACTTGGGACAAGTTCAAAGTTCATAGCTCTTTAACCACTTGGCCACGGTGACCACTGAATAGTCTAGTAGGGCAGCAATGGTGTCAAAACGGCACGTCGTAACTCGGGTGTGAGGAAAGCCTCGTTTATTCATGCGCATGAATGAAATTATTATTTTTACTAAATGAATATCCCTAGAAAATTTTATTAGCTTTCATTCGAGAATAATTTGAAGTGTGTACATGTGGATGGTGAGAGGAGTTGGGATTGGTGCAAGATGACATAGTATCGATTAAATCGATTGAATACTGGATGGGTAAAATATCCTGATTATTTTCATCCTGATTTAACACAAATATTTATTTTGTGAGTCGTATGGGAAATTTCCTGAGTTTTAATTTGAGACCAATTTTAATTCTGTGCGTAATTCAAATAAAAATACAAAAGAGTATTTTTTAATTTCTATGCTTTGTGAACATGTCTACTTATTTATGTAGCTTTCAATATTTCATTTTTAATAATTTTAAAAACACAACTAGTTGGTGTAACAGTTTGGTTTATATTCTACTGAACGTAGATGCTTAGATTCCTTTTAAGCCTTTCATTGAATTAGCCCATTTCACTGTTTCGGACGTCTATGGAGGAGTGAAAGTGAAGGTGGTTTGCGCGTGTTAGTACAAAGATGGCGACCATGGATAGGTATAACAAACATAGTGAGTCGAAAGACTGGCGCGATAATTATCACAGTAATGATGGTGGACGTCATAATAACAACAAAGATGGGGGGAAATATGATGATCCACCTCACTCAAGGTTATTCATTGTATGCGGTAGATCGTTAACTGAAGATGATTTTCGAGAAAGTTTTGGCAAGTATGGCACTATTGAAGATTTTTGGATGGTTAAAGACCGCAATACAGATGAACCAAAAGGTGCGTGTTAATTTAACTGAATAAATGCTTCCAATGTGTTATTACTCTTCATCATAATTAGGGATGGGCCTGGTTTGAGCTTAATGTAATTCATGCCTATGAACACATCTATAATATTATTTTAGTCTGCTAAGTGCCTGCTCCATTTATTAGTCGAATAAATATGCTGTTGGGTTTGCCTTACCATATTTATTATGTTATTAATTTTGGTAAATGATTGAGGATTAACTGGCAATTGATATTTGATTTTTCGGTAAAGCCAACTTCAAAGTTCAATAATTCAAAAATAACGCATCAACGAGCAGAAAAAAATTCATGCAAAACACTTTGGTCAATATTGAATATAATGTTGTCAACAAATTTCATAATTTTGTAGGTATAGATAGGTAATATAGTTGATTTTAAGACGTTTTACACGAGTGACAATGTGCCCGGAAATGCTTATTTTTGGAGATATTTAACTTTGAAGTTGTAGGAACGTCGTTTATAAAATTGAACAAACGGAGAGGTAAATAAGCAGAAATCCGGTTCTGACGTAACGATAGGTAAGGTTAGGTTTGGTAAAGTTAATTTAGTTAAGTATCCTAACCTAAGTAAGCCTAAAATATCTTAATTCAACTCAACCATACCGAGGCCGATGACTCCCGCCAAAAAACTTGGCGTGGTCCGCGTCCGCAAAACGCCGGAAGAGCCATATCGCAACTGCCGTTAATGCTATTCTTACCTGGCGTTATTTATCCTATATCTCCTAAACTAAGCATTTCCGGGCACATTGTCATTCGTGTAAAACGTCTTAAAATCGACTATATTACCTATCTATACCTACGAAATTATGAAATTCTTTGACAACATTATATTCACTATTGACCAAAACTTTTAAATGTGTTCATTTAGTGATTGTTTGGAACAGAAATATTAATTTCTGTGAGGCACCTAAAATCAATATTGCACAGACTTTGTTTGATGATGTGTTGAAAAACAGTAGGTTAGTGGTGCAACTTTAAAATGTAATCAGTTTTGTAGATATAAATTTGTGGAATGCAAATATATTAAGGAACACTCTTCTAAATATTTGTTCTTAAGGTACTGGTTATCTTGTCAATGGCTAAGGAACAAGAGTAGCTATTCACAATTTGTTAGGGAATCATCTTTGTAGTGCAAAATTGCTGTTTCACTTACATGAAAAATTTTAATGGCAGTATTAACTTATGATATAGGTGTTTCATGCTTTACCTAAATAAATTTAAGTTGTCTTGACTTAGTGCCTACCCAATACCTAGTTAGCCTAAGAGTTGGGGTCACAACCTAACACTTCATAAAGGTTGCAGCCACATTGCTACACGCAGTAGTGTTTAAATATTAAAATGATCTAGGCAGGTTGTTAATAGTATGCTTCTCATTATGGCTAATTTCTCATAAATTGATAACTTGTTATAGTGTTCATTAGCCGTTTTGCAAAGTATAGGCTTATATTTAAAATAAATAATTAATTACCATTATGAAAAATAAATATCAGTGTTCTAATATTTATAGGCCTAGGCCTAAATAGAATAGGTAGCAACAATTTTTTATTCTTGGTTTGTAATGTGTGGGTGTAAAGCTGCCAAGAAAATATGTTATGCATCATTGCAAAGATGAACTGTTATTCAAGTGTAGCTAAAATATGATATAATCATATATATTGCATAGAAATCAGCATCTATGCACTAGTATAGATATCTATTCATTTCACTATTAGTGTCACGGTCAATAATATGAGACTGCTTTATTATCCCTGGTAAATCTGAAGGATATGTCAGTTGTCCATTTTCCACTTTTTGGTGCCTGAACCTAATTAAATGAATCAAAATAAACAAGTTTTCTTCTATGCACTTTCCGTCTCAAATGAGTATTTTATGATTTATAGCGGTAAGTTTAGTTTCGTCTTTGATGACGAATGCGCTTGAATAAACAGCTACTCATCGATTTTCAAATTTTTGTTGCTTGAATCATGGTAATAACATCGAAATAAACAACTTTCCTTCTACGCACTTTTTCCGTCAAATGAGTATTTAACGAGGTATAGCGGTAAGTTTGGTTTCGTCTTTGATGACGATCGCGCTGGAAGCGAGTGCGCATTGCAGTGTTGCTGTCTGACGTGCTCCTTGAATTACTTGCCGCTTCAAACACTGGAGTTGCGGTAAGACATTTACCGCTATAACTAATAAAATACTCATTTGAGACGGAAAGTGCCTAGAAGAAAACTTGTTTATTTCGTTTAAATTAACTATGTTTACGCATTGAAATTTACGAAATCGATAACTGACATATCCTTCAGATTTACCTTATCCCTTCTCTTTAGATTTTCAACTAAATGTTGAGTATTAATTCTCATAAACTGTGTATAATGAAATTTTGCCAAATTAACACATTCATCACGTGTTGGTACATATATGTACCACGTGGTTGATTACTGATATGTGTTGGTATATATGTGTACCACAACTCATATTTCTTAATTTCTCAAAATTATTGTCGCACCCATATATTTTATGAAACTCATAATTATTTTCACGTATATGCTTAGAAAAGGCTGAAATAATGTAAAATTCACTTACTGCCATGGCTGTGGCGCGTGACAAACTAATAAAGTGGCGACAATTACAACCGTCGCTAAGGAAAGACCTCTAAAATAGCAACCGAAGTGAACGTGTTAAAACTATTTTGATAACTAATTTAAAATTTCGATTGATAATTTCATAGATTTTGGGTCCTACAATTTGAAATAATTCTGAAGTTGTAGCCAATAAAAATTGAAAGAATTAGAATTTTGAGATTTTTGCTATTGAATATCTGATATTAAAATGTTTAAATATCTGGTGTGGTGATACTGTCTATGTGCTGGGTGTAGAGATGTTGCAACAGTTCTTGAAGTATTGCTTTAACACGTTCACCAGGCATTGGACTACATGTGTATCAATCGGTAAATTGCTCATTCCTGTACCAGTATAAATGAATGACATTTCATCTGTGTTGGGACTTTTTTTTTAGACCCATGCCAGGTGAAATGTAATATGCAATTTTATATCACATTTTTAGAAAGGTTTAGAAGGTATTAGAGCATTAAAGTTAATTTCCTTATTTTGCTTCTTACAGCCTAACCAAATCAACCATTCACAACAGCGGAAATGCAGTGAACGTGTTGAAAAAATCTCATTGCATCGTCACAGAGAAGAAATGCCAATTATCTAGTAAATTTAATTAGATGTGTGTCTAACTGTGACTTGTTTGTAGTATCTGTGCTATGCTTTATGCTTCTATGTACAATATGTTCAGATTGATTTGTCTTCTAGAATTCTATCCGTAGTTTTGTATTGTTTTTTAGTTAGCATCTTGAGAATAATTGAATTCTTGAATATTTTTTGTCTTTTCTTTTCAATACGTAACCATAGTTTTTGTGTGTGACTGATCCAATTTTTACAGGTGTGGCATATATCAAGTTTGCAAAAACCTCAGAAGCTGCTCTGGCCATGGAAGAGATGAATGGGCAAACCATAGGGAACCACTTACGGCCACTGAAGGTTTTAATTGCTCACAGGTGAGTAGCTTCCAGCAGAGATCTTTTTCAGTACCTATTTCTGGTTAGGGGTTTATTTTTTAGTTTTTCATAGCCAAAAACATAAGTAAATGAATTTCAATTTCTGATCAGATACGTAGTAAAAATATTTAGTCATGCTATTCCTGAGATTCAATTAAGGATGTATGAGTTAGATGGTAATGAATGTGAAATAATTAAAATGATGTTCAGCAAGTATTAGATGTGTTTGAATTGCTGATGTCAAACTTAGTACAAATCATTAAAGACGATGATTTTTTTATTTAAGCCATGCCCATTTCCTGCTTTTGTGCAGTATTTGTCATTGGGACATTTTGCCCTCATTAACAAATTAAAACTATACTTTAATTTTAAGTAGTTATCATTTGATCATGAAGGTTAAACAAAAGCATTACATTAGTTGCAGGCTTTGACAATTGATAAACCCAATCGTGCAAAAATTGTAATTCATTTTTTGTCAATTTTTAAGTTGTATATAGATCGATGAAATTACTCATTTTGACTAAATATTTACAATACTCCTTCCTTGAAATTCAACATTGATATTTAGATGTTGGCTAGTGATGAAACACTGTTATTCTGTATTTAACATACCAAAGATTTGAAGCTTTGTTTTATTGAATTGTGTAGTTGAAGAATGCTGAAGTCAAGTCTCAGAATTATGTAATTGTGGTAATATTCTTTGAAATGAAGGTTATAGCAAAGACAATCGCTTAAAGAAAACTGTACCCCTTTTCAAAAATTTTTATTATTGAACCTAGAACTGTGAAATTTGGTATAATTATAGAAAATGCAAAAGGTGACACTTTTGGTGTCCTATGAAAAATTTGACTTCCTCATAGAAAACAAGATACGTACAGAAAACTGAGTTTTAGAGGAGGGGTTTGAAATCTTGGGATCAGTTTTTGAGCTACAGTAATGGTATGAGTATTAAAATACATTTTAAAACCCCTAAATTGATATTTCTCAAAAGAGATGAAATGAAGAAAGCAAACATTTGAATTTTTTGTTTTAGTTTGTTTGTGGGGCCAGCTAAAGCCCAGGTAATTATTTTACAGTAATGAAGAGACTAAGGAGCTTAGATGGCAATGTCTTGCCATGATGTATCAGCAAAAGTGCTCTGTAACATGATGAAATCCCTCCTCTTCCAACCCCGTTTGAAGCCCGTAGCAGGCAAACGTTCGAACCTCATTTCTTCACAGGCCTTGCTAAACGTTGTACACTTCATATAGCAGCTAATACAGAAGTTTTGAAATATTTTATGTTTTTACCAAATCAAAGGGGTACGATTCCCTTGAAAGGCATTTCTGCTTAAAACGGGCGTTTCAACCCCATGGTCATCATCAGCATATATCTGATGAAAACATGTAGAAAAATGTATTCATAAATTGGAAAAAACACAAAAAGATGGTAAGCAACTAAAAAGAAGGTATTTTTAAATGGTATGACAACTGCATGTCAGTTAGATTGGGTTTTAAAGGACTAATGAGAAGGGATTTGATTATACAAAAATCAGACTGAGTTAGCAGAGCTTAAAATAGAAAAATCTTGTTGTAAAACCGCAGATTTTGACCTTAGGGGTCAAAATGTTCGATTGTAGCAGAAATGTCTTAACCCTTTAACATCCACATTTTCTATTCATGTTACCGTTATCACAACCACCATCATTAAACTGGCACTGGCATCAGATATTCATCGATTTCAGGATGAGGAAGGAACTGCCACTTGACAGTGCAGTCTAAAAAACACATCAGGGAACTAACTTTATGAGAAATACAATATATTGAGGCTATTTTCGAAGGAGGACCGTACAGTCCACTTGGGCGTTAAAGGGTTAAAGCGATTGTCTATGCTATAACCTTCATTTTAAAGCTATGTCAAGTCATACAACCAAATCTGGTTGAATTCTTGAGCAGATTTTCTGAAAGTTTTTTTAAATTTACTGATAATTATGTACAAACTTTTATTAATGCTGCCATATTGTGAACTTTTGCTGTTCGTATTTTGTAACTTTTTGGTTTAAAATTATTGCTTCTCTAATGTAATATCATCCTACTCACCAATCCTAGGTAATGTCTTTCGTTGCTTTCTTGTGATCCTGTACTGTATTCTCATATCAGGCGTATTGTGATTTCTTCTATGAGGGCTTAGCATAGAAATTGTTTTATGCGGATTTGAATTTTTTTTTTTTTTGTCATGGAGACTTACCCTTTAACGCCCCAGAGGACACCAGTGTCCTCTTTCAAAAATACCCTCAATATATTGTATTTCTTGTTCAATTAGTTCCCTAATGTGTTCTTTGAAGTTCTCTGCCGGGTGGCAGTTCCTATCCCATCCTGATATCGGTGACTGCCTGATGCTAGCGCCAGTTTAGTGACGGTGGTTGTGTTAAAGGTAATATGAGTACAAAAATTCGGACGTTAAAGGGTTAAGCCATAAGCCTTTGGGATTCTGTTTTTTGTGCCATTTTACATCGTTCACTTTTGATGTTCTCTGTTAACTCTTCATTGTCTTCTCTTCATTTTTTATAACTTTCCATTTTTAAATGCAGGGTATCCCATGTAGGAACACACCTTGATTATAGATTTCTCACTTTCCATGCTCTAGGCCTATAGTAAATGGTCCTTCGCCTTTGCCCTCATGTCATAGCCTTTCATGTGGCTAGGGAATCTTAAATTAATCAAGTATCAATGTATTGTTTTTTGAGAACTCAGCACCAACTTCTATAATCCTGTTTCAATCTCCTTCAACATATTTTGTAGACTTATATCTCCACAATGGGCTTGGGGGGTAAAGTGTGTAGTACATTGGGTTTTCTTTCATGCCTCAAATAATATGCTTTTATTATGATTGAAACTCATCAGAAATGTTTTCATAGAACTTGTCTACCTCTCGAAATGTGGTCTAGAATATTTGAAACAATGTGTGATTGTAATTTCATCAATTGTAATGAAATATAACCTTGTGCTAAAATATTCAAGCGTTATAGTAAATAATGAATAAATGATATCTTGGTGGGGTTTTCAATTAAAATGATTTAATATGCCAACTAATTACAACCCTCGGTAGCATTACTGCCATTGATCCCAGTTGTGCGAAGACGATGTCAAACACCTAATATTGAAGAAGCACAATCAAAATTTCCATCAAGTTTAGGCACGAATCTTATGAACTGTTGACTAAGAGGTTAGGCTGTATGGTGCAACATGGGTTATGGCTCGAAACCAAATTGAACGTGTTGAACATTTACTACTAATTATTGGTATTTGCATTGTAATTGAATATTGGCTTCAATTTTTCACTAAATGTTGCAAGGGATGATGGCTGTGAAAACATTTTTGGTAAATTTCATTCAATATCTAAGTATATAATGTAACATTAAAATAAAAATGTCGGCTACTTTTGCTTGAAACAATGTATTTGCTTTTTTAAATGCTCAAAGGTATGCGGTTAGTTTGTCCTCATCAGTGTACCTTGGGCAAACGGTGTTCCTTAGCGGTAACCCTAGCTATTCACCACTAAATAAGCCTCTCATGTTGCTGAAGTCTGTTGTGGGTCAAGATATATAGCTTGGCTGCCTCTCCTTCCATGCTATTTTTTTCGTTGTCTCTAATGAGGTAGGGAGTAGGGAAGCATGCATCTGACCTGCTATAGTGTCTGTGTCTGGTCTTTTATTTGCAATTCTCATTCCAGCCTTTTGTCTCATTGAAATATGCAAGCCTTGCTATGATATGTAATTTCTCGTGTTAACTAGACTCTTGAATTTGTGTTCTGGTAGTACTACTTGAAGTTGATCTTCACAATGTTTTTCTTCAATAATTATTTAATGTAGCATAAATAAAGCTTAAACCCTGAATAATTTAATAAAAGGTATGCTTTAATGTTTGATGTTTGTTTGTAGGTACAAATTTCATCTTAGGTTCGCGATTTAATTAAATTACTCATTATTTTTGTGTAATTTTTATATGGGAGACATTTCCATAAGATATTACAGTACATTTCAAAAATTTGTGATGTATGGTTACTTAGTAAACAAATTTTGCCATCTCCTGCAGAAGGAACTGGAAGCAGTCACTCCTGATGTTCAAGTTGGTAAACCAATTTTTCTTATGTTTTGTTAATTTCTTGAATTGTTCATCATATATTTCCCTTTTCAGTCGAGACCAGGGATCAAGGCGCGACTTGAATGAAGGAGAGCGTCTGGTGCGCCTGTTTGTGGTGGTGCCCAAGACGATGACGGAGGGCGAGCTGAGGGAACACTTTGCTCAGTTTGGAAACATTGAATATGCCTCCATTGTCAAAGATAGGAACACCAAAGAAAGCAAAGGTTTTGGATACGTCAAATACGAAAAGTGAGTGACACTTGAGTTGATGAAGTGTCAGTAGTTGAGACATTCATCAACTATTGCAGTATCTGACATACTTTTCATACTTGTGTGGATTTCATGGTAGTGGTATTGTGTAAGAGCAACGCAATTGCGGTCTCAATAATGAACTAGAAACCTCTCAAGGTTTCATTTTACCTTGAAATACATCTTAGGGAAGTTTTGTTAATGTACTCTGAAACATTCCCTTTAGGTTCTCCTCAAAACCCTTCATTAAATTGTGAGGTTTTTGGATGCCCTGATGTTAATGTGTCTCGAATTGTGCAAGCCAGATATTGAGTTTTGTGCTACCCTGAGTTACTTGCTCCTAAATAGTTTTGCATTTAGCAAATTACTTAGGTTCTTACTATTTTTTTTTTCTCTTCATGAGAAGATTCTCAAGTGATTTTATAGTAAACTATCAAAATAAGTATATGAAGTTTTTTAATGGAACTGATAACCACCAAATTTGGTGAACTATTACATTAACTTTAGTCCACCAATCCTGAATAAGTCGTCAGTATCACCTATCAATTTCCCCTGTAGAATGTCTGAGGCTGCTAAAGCTTACGAGAACTGCGACCGGACCTTCAAGCCCGTGTTTGCCGAGCCCCGCCCCCAGAACAAAGACAACTACAACAACAATAACGACTTCGGAGGCCGCGGCAGTGGGGGCGGCGGGGGAGGTGGAGGTGGAGGAGGGAGTGGCCTGGACCTGCGCTCCGACATGAGGATGGACATGTTCCGGCCGCCCGCTGACACTTACGGGGGTGGAGGTGAGAGAAGCTAACTCTACCACAATTTGCCTGTGATTTTTCTCATTCATCTCGTGTAAAATATGAGCACATCAGTGCTGCATCTGTAAGCACATAAGAGCAAAATATGAGCACATTAGTGCCGCGACTTTCACGCGTTTGTGAAGGTGATCTAGGGAGAGCATTTCATGATATGAATTTGAGGTGTTGGATTGAGCAGTTATATATTCTGGAACGCCGTTGACTTGAGTAGATTACTTCTACTTATAAATGCTGTTGTTTACCATCTTCCGTGATCGTGATCACCGTAAAATTTTGTAGTAACATAGGTGTGGCTGCGTTGGGTTCATGTTAATTTTGGTCATAAAGTAGTGTTCAAAATTCTTGTTTAGAGCCTCCACTATTGTATCATCTTAAATCAAAATCTATCCTAAATGACAATTCCCTTGTGAATTGTCGCAATGATCGCCAAGTAACATTGCGCTTGCTTGTTTGGACAAAAGAAGGCTTCTTGATTCGATAGTAGCTGTCAGTCTCATTAACAATGTTGGTAGTGTGCAGTAGTTATGATTTGTCCCAGTGTCTTCTACTTGTAGATCAGCAGCGACGATCATAAAAATTGTATAATCCTTTCTCCCCAGATTCTGAGCCGTCAATGCCTTCAGCAAATTTTATGTAACTGCTGCTTACATCTTTTACTTTTAGTTAGAAAAATGATGCACAAACTAACCTTAACCTGCAAGCAGGACAAGATCCAGCTATTGCGAGCTATACTAGGCTCAGCTATTGCAAGCTGTGAATGAGCAAATCGAGTAGATCAGCTGAAAAGTTTTATTCTAACTTTAGCTATTCGTTGTGTTAACGCCACCAATTTTGAGTATATGCGTTCTAAGTCCCAGATGCTATAAGACCTGAAGTTCTCTTGCTACTGGTTTGAATCCAGACTTCATGTAGATCCACAATGATTTTGTTAACTTTCTGATCACCGCACTGATTTTCATTATAAATTCACTGATTATATGACATTTTCTTTCATTACAAGTTGATAGGCCGAGTATAAATTTGGTCAGGCAAATTGGTTCTCTGTGTTTGTTGTAGAAAATTTTGGAGTTCTATTGACCTTTCTCCCTTCTCTAGATTTTTCTGATTAATTTTTTATACCAATATTTCATTGTTTTCAGTTAGCTGTGTCAGTTGACTCCCATTTCTTTGCTGACCTTGTTTCTTAGACTCCCATAAATTAGCATCAGGCTTTTACTAGATGGATGCAATCATCACAAAAAACTAGGAAAATGGTCATATGTTGCATTGAAAACTCATCTGGTTTATTCCATATGGAAATTGGGTATTTATTCTGACGGCATTTTTCCAGGAGTGTTGGCAAGGGGTTCAGCAGAACTGTCTTGAAACATAAAAAAAGGACAGGAATCGCACAATGATGAAAGTTGTATAAAAACGGCGGAATCAAAGCCCGAGAGGATATTTCAACACTTCATTATACATTGCTGAATAAACTTGAGATTTTCGTTTAGTTGTCCACGAAGAAGACAACTTTCAGTATGAAACTCTGAATGTGCTATGAGATTCATGTGTGAACTCTTCAGGATGCTGCGAGAACTTCAAAAGAATTATTTCATTCGCTTCTATAAAATTTCCCTCTGTTCCTCTTTGAGAAGAAATGTTGTGCACAAAATTCAAGGTTTAATTTCTGTTCTGTAGTATCATAAAACTTACAAAATCTCAATAACTTCGAATGTATTATTGTCTTTTCAATATCATTATCCAAACTTATGATGTAGTGCGGCATTGAAGACTCTATGTATATAATCTACTCTGACGTTACCTACATAATTGGTCACTAAAAACACTTTACTTTAAATCAAAAGTTTGACTATCACTGAATTTCTACTCAGGACATATTATGTACCAGCCCTGGACAATGCTTTTACTGGCCCTTGGACGTATACTTTCTATACCACTTTTGCTACATCAATTCAGAGTTGACAGATTAATCATTTTTCGAGCCAAGATTTTGAAGTACGGCTTTTTCCGAATAAAATTTGGTTAAATATTGCTCTGCATTCAGCAACCTTGCTTCAATTGCAAGACTCGTGTACGCGGGCAGATCTTTGAAGTTTGACTAGGTTTTGAATTGACTTCTGAGCCGTGTTTCTCAACTTTTTTTTTGATGCACAAGGTTGAAGTGTCACTAGTCTCATTAAAATTTCGTCATAATATGGGAAATTAATGGGCTCGTTCTAACGTTGTATAGTGGTGTACCTCACAGAAGAACCATATGCTTGGGTTACTTCATTGTGAACTGACGACATTGTCAATGTTGGACTGACACAAAAGAAAGTATTTTGGGAGTTGAGAACCTCGGCCTCGGAGCTGTTGAAGTCGACATGGTCTGTGACGTTAATAACTCATGCACTCCTCCACTGTTGACTTGCAAGGTGTCACTCGCCTGACTGTGTTTGCCTCGCCGTCGCTCAACCAAGACCAGCTTTGGAAACTCTTTGACCTCATCCCCGGCCTTGACTACTGCGACCTACGCAAAGACCGCAAGTCGTCCGGCGGACAGGTAGATAACCACCACTGCTACCATCGTACCCATGACTCAGGATCTGGGTGGGCGTCAAGAGGACTGACTATTTTGAATGCGATCTTTTTCCAACATGAGATTAGCAGCTAAGAGACGAACTGTCTATTGTTTGAGTCCTTCTAGCATCTGGATGGGAAAAAACTAGTTACTTTGATTTTGTTTTGTAAAGTGTCATAGATCTAGCAATGAATTTAGATTAAGATAGCATTTTAGAAGTCTGTCCTCTTTGCTCACCCATGCTTGATAACTAACAGGTTGACTTCCCAAACGTTATTATGGTGCTGCCTACGTGGCTGGTGGAAACTGAAATAGACGACATTGGAAGAGGCAATTTGTTTTTACGATAAATTTCTGACCATTTTAGACTGGAGACACTAACCAACTGAAAAATGATAATGTTGCCAGTGTAATAATTGGTACTTTCATGGAGGAAAGAATGCAAGCATTGAAGGAACCTGTGTAGATGATGCTTAAGCTACCTTGACACCCTCTGGGGCTTTTGAGTCAACGTCGTATCTATCACTCTGGATGGTACTGCTTCGGTCCCTGCTTCGTTATCTAACTATCAGAGCTTTTGATTTTAAATTGTGACAAAATTATTTGAACACCGGCCAATGTTCAAAACTTGCTCGTTTTGTAGAATTTGGCGTGAGTGTGATTCCACCATTTGATGAAATATGAATTTATAACTTCTTCAAAATGATAGGTTTTCAAATTTTAAAAGGTAAGTCATTTTGGAACTAAAATGATAACTCATATGATAACTCATTTAATGTGCAGAGCGCTGTGGTAAAACAGTCATTTACTTGAGTATTCTGAAATTTTCGGTGACGTACTTGGCCTGCTTCATTGTCATAATGTGATGGATGGTAGACATAGTTTGATTTTGATTTGAGGTAAGAGTACGTACATGCCTAGTAAAGTTAGTTTCGGAACTTTTTGGAAATGCTGAGAGAAATATAGAAATTTTTGCACCACACCAGCTTTAATTGATTGAGGAAGACGATCGAATAATCATCAAGCGCTACGACTGTGTCGCGAGGTTTCGGTAAACCTGTGTATTATGTGTGGAAGATTTTAGCCGAAGACTTAGATACGCAAGTTCCAGGGTCAGTATTCATGTAGTTCCCCAAGGTAGAGAATTATCAGTCTGCACATCTTCAAGACCTTACGCTTCTTGAGGGAAGGAAAAATTCCTGAAGTACACTAAATGGGGAGCGCTGGCAGTGTCAGTCATCAGTGCACCATAAGAAACTAGCGCTCCTCAGTGGTAATCTTAGCTGATAACCGCGAAAAGTTAGCAGCGCGTACTTATTGCAAGAGTCTGTTGAGAGCTTACGTATGTAATTAAGAAGGCTTTGTGTTCTATATTTTACTCTCTTTTTTTTAAAAAGCGCTCTCGTGCCGTGCAATCGATCTGCTGCCATTTTATTTTTTACTGGAATTTTACTTTTTTGGTCTCTTGAGAATATTATTCAGCCCACTTGAATATGTATTGTACTGAATTTCTTCGTGATAATTTTATTCGCTGGGAGAAACTGCGGATAACCCATTAAAAAAAATTTTTGGGCTAAACTTGAAGTTTCTATTCTACTCTAGTGCAGCGAAGATGCAAGACGAGTTCCTATATTTTTCACAGCCTAGATCCAGAAAAATAAGATATCAGTTGTGTCGTGGCCTTCAATGAGTTCTGGCTTGCATCCCGTTGGAAAAAAATTATGGCGAGAATTGGAAGTCTGAGTTCATCGTTAAGCTCTGGAAAGTTTTTAAGAATTGAAGGACGCATCTGTATAATAGTAATACTAAAATATATTCAAATCGAGTTGAAAATATTACTGATAAAAGTATCAAGTTGAAAACTCATGATTGGCTAAACTGCGTCTTGCATGAATGTCAAGTCTATTAGGTCGTGTATGAAACATTCTAAAATTATCTCACGAAATATTTGGGCTTGATATGTCATTTGCACTTTGTTTCTGTTTGAACTTTCTGCTCTTCGCTCTCTTGAGATCGTCTTTGCTGTTGCTAGGGAGTCTTAAATGATTTGTTTGGGTGCAAATTTTAGATTGAGTCATTGAATCCCTCACCAACATGCTAGTTCGATGAACTTAGTCTATTTCTATTGTTTGATTTTTGTAAGTTACATTTGAAATACATCAGTTCCTTTCAGGTTTTTTTTTTCAATCTTAATATTAATATAACAATGAGCCCTTGCATCAACGATGCAGACACCATGAATTTTGTTGGGCTTCGTTAACTCAGGGTAGACTCTTATCAATCATATGTGCGTAGCAATAGTAACTCGTGCAAAGCGTAGGTTACTCTGGTACATCTCATGCTTCTAGAGTGTCATATTTGCTGCTGTTTGGGTTCAAATCATCCTTGTTTGTTGGGATACCCTTTTCTTCTGAGCTCCTGCTTTGTCACCTACCCTAAAATAATGCTTTGAGAGTGCTTGCCTCTACCTGAATATTTATTTCTTGGCTACTGGTGAAAGAATTATTTTAATACGAGATAATCCAATTTTTATTACTGCCACTAGTAATAGTCTGCGGTTGGCTCAGTCTCCCTTATTTTAAAATATTCGTTATCACGTTTCAAAATGTGGCTGGCTGCTGCATAGAATTCGTCATGTCAGCTAAATTGCATTGTGGCCTTGGTTCCAATCAAAGGCAAATCCTTCTTAGTTTTTATCATGGGCTTGGTTCTAGATAATGCCGACTAATGTACATTATCGAATCGTAATGCTTTAGTTGACTCGAGTTCCCAATCTCACCTGATGAATGTGGCCAATAAAATTCTGCGATTGTCACCCCTTATGAATACAAAGTGCAATTTTTTATTCTCAATAGTTTTGAGGAACGCTTCCAATGGATAAGATATGTAATTGAACATGAGTTGGCTATCAGCACACTTCAATGGTTTGCTCTTCAAACTACGAGATTCAACTAAGCTAAACAAGCTTGTTGATATTTAGAAGTTTTGGTAGAATGAACTCAACTCGAAGCAAGCCGTGCCCCTATAATTTATCTCCTCGCCACTAAACAGAAAACTTCCCCTGTGTTGTATCTCATCATATTGACAGAAATGAATTTTCCTCCATCTTCAGTCAAGTTCATTGCTGTAATTATGTAGCAAGCCTATCTAAAAGGAAATATTGGAAAGAAACTTTTTTTTTGTTGAACAATCATTGCTTCAGTTTCTGAGCTCTGACAGCTGATCCAAGGTGAATGTTTTAAGACCCTTGACAGCAAAAAAGCATGGGATAAAGTGTCAGACCGTAAGTAGCACAGGTTATTTAAAGTGCACACGAATGTGCGCTTTACTATATTATATTCTGATACAAATTGTGAAATCAAGATGCAAGTTGCGTTACTCAAAAAACAAAAGTTATTATTGAGTCCAAGCACAGCGCCATTTAGTGAGATGCTATGGTGGGCTGAAGTAATGTGGCTCTGTGCAGGGCCGAGGAGTTGCTACGGTGGTTTACAACAACTCGCAGTCCGCTAATTACGCGTGCGAGAAGCTGCATGGCTTTGAGTATCCTCCTGGCCAGCGCCTCATCGTCAAGCCGGACTCGCGGGCGGCGGAGATGCAGCGTGGAGGAGGGGGAGGGGGACCTCCTGCCCCCATGATGGGCAACCACCCGATGGGTCCTCCTCGCAACAGTCCTCTCGCTGGCCCCCCTGGGCCTCTGGCGCCCCATAACGGCAGCTTGGGCGCTGCGAGCGCCCTCGTCAGATCTGGGCAAAACCTGCAGCAGGACTTGGCGGCGCAGCTGGCTGAGACCATCGCTCAGGCGTCGTCACTCATTCAGGCTGCTGGCCTGGTGCAGAGTAAGTTGGGGCCTGAAACGTGCTGTTCAATTGATCCATTATTGAGGAGTTCAACGATATATATAATAAATTTGGTTTTATTTGAAAGGTTTACCACTGTGTCTGTGTTAGAAGTAATTGGCTTTTTTGCATCTCGTGTGCTATTTGATATTGATTAATTTGATGTTCAGATGAAAATTTTTAGAACTTTTTAAACCTGAATTGTGCGGCATTTTCAGGCTCTTATTAGTGTTCAATGACTGGTGTTTTTGTTTTATTTTTCACGATTTTTTCCAATTTGTATTATTTTTGAATTGTGTTGTCAGACACAACAGCTGCTGGCAACATGATGATGGGAGCGAGCAGCAGCGGCGTCGGGATGGTGGGAGGCGGCATGGCCTCTCACGGCCCCTCGTCCCACTCGGACACCTACGACCCCTCGTACTGCTCCATCAAACTGCCCCCGCCTCAGCCCCTCGCGCCCGTCGATTCACCCGTTGCTGAAAGGTAGACGCTTTTTTTGGTGCTGCCAGGCAATTCTGCCTTCATGTGCACGAGTTAAATATTGAGGGAGATTTGTTTCATTTGTGTATGGTGAGATAGTTGAGTTTAGAAATGTGACCAGCTGCTGTACTTGAGATGGATGCTCTTTTCCAAGTGTTGGTTAGGGTTCATTTATCCTTTTTTTTTCAACCGTGTTATTTCTGCCAATAAATGATAAATTTTGCCTGAAAGTTCCATCATTTTCATTAAAACTTCTGTTTTAGAGTAGGTACATAACAAGAATTTTCCCTTACCGTGTTGTTGAGGTGGAAAATTCGGAAAGATTTGCGTCTGTTGACATTTTATTGCTTTAGAAAAAATTCAACAACTCGTCCATGAGAAGATATTTTTAATTATGGGTAAAGTATATTCAAAATGCGCCAAATTTTAATTCACGACGAAAAGCAGGCCTCACGTTTCTTTACGTATCCACAGAAATTCCAATGGTATGCTTTGTTCTTCCATACTCGCCAAGCAGCTCATTCGATTTCTACTAATTTACTTCTTGCAACCTTCAACCTCGTAACACTTCATAGGTGGTTTGAAAAATGAAAGGGGATAGGTAGTTTTGGTCATAAAAATATAATAGGTGCTTTTATGAATAATGAAGGTAGACCGTTAAACGTGATTGATGAATAGGAATGTGATAAATAAATCAAAAACAGGAAACAAAAAAATAAACGTGACTTGTCCTTGAACAAATGCATTGCATTTTCCGCTAGCGGCTTACGGTTTCATTAGTCTGAATGTGTATTAGGTTTTAACCTACAATTAACATACTTTTAATAAACACTTAATAGATTCCTATTTTTTATTGCTTTTTAATTATGAAAATTGCCAAAGAGCTGGAAAATGCGTATCAATTTTAAGTTTCACCAGCCGCTTAATTTGTGTTCTGAATTAGTATGATAGCTCATCCGTCAACGGTGAATTTTCTTTACTTAACTGAGGACTTTTATTGTTTTTTTTTCAGGCTGTTTATTGTGTGCCAAGGTTCAACCCCTCCGAGTTATGCCATGAAGGATGTATTTGGTCGATTTGGAAACCTCATCGATATTTACATGCTCAATGGCAAGAACTTTGGATATGCTAAATACGCATGCAAAGAAGCTGCCAATAAAGCAATCACTGTAAGTATTTATGAGCTGTACTTTGTTAAAAGTATTATCATTTCAGTTTCTCATATTTAGGATTATCATGAAAACATTCACATTACGACTCGCTGGTAATAAAGTTTAGTTCTTCAATTATAATTGTAAAATAATAAGTACCTAATTTTCAATTCTATCAGGATTGACAATTATTGTATCTATAAGGATTAGCATTCCGAGGGAGAAGATGTGAGGCCCCAAACTGAAGATTAGGTAGACCTCCAATTGAAGTAGAATCAAATTTGGTTTTGTTACAGACGTCTTTTTGGTTCACTGCTCCTTTTTTCATCCCCTATTCTTAAATCTTGTTTCACAAACATTTTTCCATCGTGCTGTTTCTATGGGCAGAGTATGGATTCATCGTTCCCTTAGTTCCGTATCTAATGGTGCCTTCTTTTTTCTCTTGGGAACACCTTTGTTGTTGTTTTCGGAGGAGGACTTATCTAACTTATCTAATCTGACCTTAAATTTGTCTCCCAAGATATTTATTTTGTCCGAAAAAAAATTCTAAAATTGATGATGTATGATCATGTTAAACCTCAATATTCATCTCCTTATAATATTCTATTAACGATTGGAAAGGAACCTAAATTTCATTCCTGTGCGTTCACCTTGCGGTTACACATTTTTCGTTGCAAAGTTTCTTTTGGTATTTCTTGGCACTCAAGAATAGGCCGTGAATTTAGGCTAGTCATGTTTGTTTATCCTATGTAATGGAGACTAGCGCCCGTGGTAACGATATTGTTACTAGGTATAGATGGACGATCTTTCGTGCTCACTTAGCCTTTCTTTCAGTTTTAATGCTTTCTTTGCAATCTCATTCTTCCTCTTCCTTCCTAACTTGCTGTTTTTATATTCAAGGGTATCTCTTGTGGGAATATACTTTGTAGATTGATTCTCCGTTTTCTAAGCCATTCTAAATGGTCCCTTCTCTTCACTCTCTCTAGATCGCCTTTGTTATGCCGAGAAAGTCTTAAACTAACGATAATGGTATTTCGTAAAGAATCTTGAGGAAAAAATTAATTACTTAAACCTAACCTTCGGTGATAAAAATTTCACTCTTTCATTGTTCGCAGACGATGCACGGACAAGAGGTGATGGGAGCGCGGCTGAAGGTAATGGAGGCTGATCCTCACGAGAAGAACGATGGCAACAGAAAGCGCATCAGGATGGACGAGTGATAGAAAGGTGTGAGGCGTGCTAGGTGAGCTCAGCCGTGGGTCCACTTCCTCCATCCTCTTTAAACTGATGCAGTCAGTTAGATTGTTCTGAAAACATTTCTTATTGTAGAGCGATTTCGATTTTTAAATCAAAATCGTACTTAATAACATGAAGCATCTCAATTTTAATATGTCATTTCCTGAAAAACGAGAAAATTGCGATGAAGCAAAAAGACAATGTTGATACATCGAATCCTGGATATTTCTTTTCGGTCACTCATACATAGTGCAGATTTTTGACGTAAAATTAAAATTTTTAGTTGTTATGTAACTTTGGTTTGAAATTTTTAACTCTATTTTTTTACTTCAAATCAAGTTTAAAAGGCAACCAAATGTACTGTGACCCGTCGTCCTCATCAGGCTGGAGGGTAAAAGTATGTTGGCTTCCATATGCTATACCAAGGCTTAGATTAAATGTGTGGTGTAGCAGTTCAATTGGAAGTCTTATTCGTCATTGGCACCCCTTTTTTTCCTGATTCTGATCAGGGAGTTTCAGCTGAGGTATTAACTTGTGTTTCGGTGGTGCCGTGACATACATGGAATACTTAATGCTGAGTTAAAGAAGTTTAGGTGCGAGATTTAGTGAACTTCTTGATAAAATGGCATAGTGTAGTAAATAGTCCAGCTAAAATAGCTAAGTGAGAAGCACTTTACAAAATGAGACACAGTTCTGGTCTAATTCTGGTATTGAATCATAATCTATAGCAACGATAATTTTCAAGCAAAGATTTTGTAGCACAGGTTTGAACACGACTCAAAAACTTTCAGGTCACAAAGTTAAATTTTATCGAGCGACGGCTCCGTAGTAAGGCGTAAGGTTTGCTGTTATGTGAAAAGTATTATGTTCTATTTATTGCTATACGCTCTTCAAATTAATTTTTGAGTTTGCTATGCTGTTCCTTAAATTTATTACCTTCTCAAATTTTTTGTAAGCATACGTAATTGATGATACTGCGTTGTGCCACCCACAGTTACTGAGAGAATTGTTCTCCCTAGAAGTTATTTTCCCGCTTGGTGTCTTGTATCGCAAATCAATTCTTAGTGGAAGAACTCATTTTTTTGCGAATCACTTGTTTTGTTCTAGGATCTGCGAAAATTTCTAGTCATTAATAGCAATTCGGATGACACTACAAATGTGAGCTTAAATTGTCTTATGATTCTGTTTTTACAGGTTTTTCCTGTTTGTGCAGTTTAGTTTAATTTTGTTTTATTTCATTGTTCAGTCCTTCGCTACACCTACACTGTGGTGTCAGCGTCTATTTGTATTGGTTATTTAGTACAGCTCATAACCTTGAGTGTGCAGTAATTGTCGATATTGCTTAACTATTCCATTTTTTATTGAGGGGTGATTTTTCAGCGCTGTGAAAGAATGGGTGGGCGTGAAATTCACTCAAATCAATCGATCCCCAGTGGAAAATGTTGAATTGTGTGTGTGAGCGACCGAATTTCACCATCTATTAGAATTCTGTATTTCTTGATATGAACTTCTGCAAATGCAAAGATGAAATTAACCAAGAGCAGTTGCAAAAGGACTTCTCTGATACGAGTATATTATTTTCTGCTGACTTTGAGTGAGCGTAGGAATAGATTCCGTTCTTTTGTGCAGCTCTCTTGAAAATGTTGTAATAAATTAAAAGTATTAACTCCATTATTCGATGTGTCACTAAGTTTATGATTAAGATTATAAGCATTATCTTAAGAGACCCCATTCGTTAATTTTTATAGCTCTTCAAATGGGAGTTACGACCCTAATTGCAATAAGATATGTATTGTGTACTTATTTTAGCATATTTTGCCAATCCACGTAGAATAGCGCCGGACAAAATTACAGCGCATCATAGTTCTGCTATCGCCATATTTTACAGCTTGATAATAATAAAAACTGCACACTGACCAATGTAGTGCAACCGTCGGCAAGATCGATGCCTTCCGTTTGTAGCAGTTGCACGCTCAGTCATGTTCACCAGAACGAAGAAGATAACCGTTTGTGCCCGCAAACTTACATCCCCTCTTATTCGCTCTTGTTTCTCCTCAGCTGAGCACGAGTGTCAGCCGTAATTTAAATACAGATCAGAATTGCGCTTCCTAACGTGTAGTGTAAAATTGTAAGTTGGTAAATGTACTGACAACTTTAAGGTTTTCACTTCAAGTACTTAGAACAGAGTAGGTGATGGGTGGCTGATCAATTTAAAATTATCTGTATGTATTGTATACTTCATTTTACCAATGATTAATGTTACGTTCTTGGCAGCTTCTCAAATCTCGTCAGCCTGTAGTTAATACGCGTGAATCTCCTACCTAAAGTTGCAATCTCAATTGCGTGTTGTAGCTATAAGATTTTTATATGTGAACTATTCCTAGCTACTAGCGTATACATGGCGAGGATCGTATTTTATATGTATATTTTGGTACAGTTAAGAAAAGTCGATGCCAAATCGTGTAGCTAAGGTGCCTTTTTTTTTTATTCTGTGAAATGACTGCTTACTTTCTGCTCTCATTGAAGACTGTGAGCGTTCTTTAAGCTAATGTACATAGCAACTTCAGTTTGTGAAAAAACATCTTCTTAATAATGTAATGCGTTGACTTTTCTCTAAATGAAACATCGATGAATATTTTACATGTTTACTTACTTCTAATACTACGAATGCTTCCTGTAAGAATTGAAATCGCTTGGTTTTTTATTTATTACAATGTGCGCATAAATCACTTCTTAATGAGGTCCTTCATACTATTTTATACTACTCGCTTGCTGTTAATCGTCTTGAGGTGTTGGCATGAATTTCTTTATTTTTGCGCTTCATTTTAATCTCTTCATTGTAGGTGTTGACGCGACTGCTGACAACCGACGTCATTGGTGCTGCTGACAGAAAATCTCATCTGACGTCATTTGAGCTGCTGACTTGAAGACCTGTCGTGTCACTCACCCGATGACTAGAACGCCTATTGTGACGCCTAAGTCACATACGCTGACTCAAGACCTCTCTTCACGCGACTTCTGATTACAAACTTCTGCTTGTGACGGTGACTTAGACTAGTTAGCGTAGATGACGGTTAGAAATGCACTGTGTTCAAGGAATCGTTCAATCAACTTGTGGGAATCTGAGGGATGTGAGAAAGTTGAAGCATGGATTTTGGTCAACCAAGTTGTATCTCATTGTACAATATTAATGTGTGAAGATTTTGGCAAGTTTGAAATAATACATTTCGAATATTAAACTCGAAATAAAGAGTTCATCTCTACTTGTTGATGAAAAAATTCCATGTCTGAATATTTCGTTGAAGTATTTAAGTTGTCGATTCAATTTCTCTAGTAAAAATAATTAGTTTGCTGTGTGTCAGGGTGAATTAAAGTTACATTATTAGGTAAAATGCAACAAGTTTGTCCTCAGTTTAAAGTCAGTGTGTCCTCAACTCATGTACATAGTCCGCAATGCTAGCAATTTGCCTTATCTTTCTTACTCATTAGTTTAAATGATACTGCCAGAAATTAAGGCATTGAGTTACATGACAGTTGAATTAGCTCGCTCATAAATGACTGCTAATCGTAAATCTGGGATGTTCACGAAAGAGTTTCGCAACATCTTCAATGTTTCGTAACATCAAGCAGGCTATAATTTCTCCGTTGAACCTTGTGTGTACCATGTCACGAAAAATATAAACATTGATGGACAGTCATAGTGTAGTTAAATGGGCCATAATGAACCCTAGTAGACCATCCTCTTGCATCCGTTTGCTCTTGTGCCGTTTCATTGTAGTATTATTCCTTTCCTGAAGTTCTTGCATGCTTTACGGAAGTGCAAAACGTGTTGTCGATTATTTTACGGACGATATACCGCTTAGTTATTGATCTGTAAGTTATGTCAGAACAATTTCATGTTTTTTGGCACTCCTACACTGCAGATCTTTCTCTGCTATGCTTCTGCTTTTCTTGAAATTTCAAGAAAATCTAATACTCTCCATTACAGTTAATTATGATCTTCATTCGTTTTATACTATCCTGACATCTGATGACCATTTGTGCAACTTCATCTAAGGACGGAGTTCATTTTAGTTGTCTATAACAGTTGACTACATACAACAGTCGACACTACTTAATTTGAGAATGTGATTATTCTTCCTGTTTCTATGGTATTAGTAAGAAGTGATAAGAGTGGTAGACCGTTTCATTATTGATGGGTGTTGCAGCGAGTGCATTAATAACCATGCAGAACGTAGGGAAATAAAATTTGAAATCAAAATGTATGAATTAACACTAACCAGGTAAGGCGAATTTTAACATACAAATGAAAAGTATGAGCTGTTTTCTAGATCAAACGTTAATTTTAAAAGCATGAGCTGAAGTTTCTGATAAATGGTGGGAGACGGGTTGGAGGTAAAGTCATGTTAGAACTTGTGCGCGAGTGCTAGTGTTCCGATTACATGCAAACAAGTCGTTGAATTACATGTATAATTACTAGCAGCAATTGATCGTATGCTTAATAGTTATGAGTATTGAGTCTTGAAAAAATTTAGCTACTAATACGAACCCCTACTCCGCGTTCGTGCTATGAAGAATTCTACTCCTACTCAAGGCTCCAACTGTGAGCTGACCAACTATAGAAATGAAATAAGCTTGCTACAGTGAATTCGGCCCGACTGTCCTGTTGTCGCAGCGCTAGTACCCTTTTTACTACTACTTGTGTGCAATGCTTCTAGCAAAGAATTGAAAGTAAATCAAACTGAACAATTCAGCATTTTACTGGTTAGAATAATTTACAGCTGAGAGCGCCAGTGTTGCAATTGCCAGCAAGATTTGACTCATCCTCGACCTCGAAGCAACGGTGTGGGGGATTCTGGACAATGCATCGTATAACCTATTTAGGAGATTTATACATGTAAATCTTCAAGAGAAAATCGAAGTGTCAC
Source organism: Morinoia aosen (assembly GCA_030386875.1). Classification (NCBI taxonomy): domain Eukaryota; kingdom Metazoa; phylum Arthropoda; class Malacostraca; order Amphipoda; family Talitridae; genus Morinoia; species Morinoia aosen. Next base: position 20,914,664 of record CM059579.1, read on the forward strand.
TTCACTAAACAGTACAGAAAAATTAAATTAAGATTAGATGCAGGTGTCATTGATACAGTGTAACACGTTTTCTACCGCGCTGCAAAGAAAAGAGAAAGTGCTAATTATGTAAACATTATATTGAGGTGAGTTACACTATGACAAAGGTATGTTCACTGCTAAGCTTACGTCATCCAGCAAAGAAATCGAGCAGCTCAGTCCTGTGGGCCACACTGTACGCCATGAAGAAGTCGAGCTTGTGGGCAGTCGCACGGAGCGCGACGGGGGTGGCGAGAGTTACGTCAACTGCCGACTGGGCGCCCACCACGGAACATGCGAACGAACCTTCATTGGGTCTATCCTCGCCTGCAATTGAAAATAATTAGTTTGTCATACTGAAATTTATAGCATTCACGATCAGTTACGAGTTAACCCACTTTACTTCATATTTTTCTTTGGTTTCTGACTGCTCAACAAAAACACGGATAGTAGGGAAGAAGTTCCCTACTTCTCGACACTTTTCCTTGTGTTTTATATTATCTCTAAATTTCACACGTGATTTCCTCACAAACGTATTGCTACTTTGGAGAAAAAAACGAACCAGTCAAGAGTATCGAAGCTTAGAGACATGCAATTTTTTTACCCCTAAAGCAATTTGATTATGAGCAGTGAGGTGTAATAAGTATTTAGACACCAAGAAAATTTGAATTTTTTAGCACCTAGGTAAAATAGTAAACTATGAAACGAATAAAATGAGAGCAGTAACGCAAACATATTCTATTACCTAAAACATGATATATCGAATGCATAGAATTTCTACAACATTTTAGCAAATAGGTGGTGAAAAAGTATTTAGATACTTTAGTTTTTGTTGTGAAATTACCCAAATTTTATACTTCTAGAAAATAATTGCCTATGAACTGTTATGGTCAACAAGAAAACAGTGAAAAGTTTACGTTAGATCTGTGTAACTGTTGTCATTGTTGCAAGAGACCTCAATAAGCTAACATTGCAACACACCTAAGCAAAAGGAGAATGCACGAAAGAGTAAATAATTTGCGAATAATTAAGTAATTTAATAATCACAAAAGCTATAGAAGCATATAAAGAACTATTAATGTTCCTGTTTGTACGGTAGGTTTCAGTGTGAAGAAGTGGTAAGAGTCAGGGACAACGACAAACATGCCGAGATAGGGAGCACTTCAAAAAATTTCTACAAGAAGTTTGGGAACGATGTTGCGTACTGTCAAGATAAAATACAATAACAATAAGTAACGAACTTCACCGACAGGATCTACAGCCACAGATGGCTCATAAGACTCCCTTTTAGAAGAAGAGGCACCTAAAATCCAGATTGGGTTTGCAAAAGAACACTTAAATAAAGGGGACGACTATTTTGAACGTATTTTACGGTCGGACTAGCGCAGAATTAAGCTTTTGGGCAGCAATGATACAACACACGTCTGGTGATAAAATTGTACTGCGTATGACATGAACAATATCATCCCTACCGTGAAACATGGTGTAGGAAACATGATCTGGGGGTACTTTTCTTTTAATGAAGCAGGAACACTAGAAATAATTGATGGAAGAATGGATGGTGCCAAGTGCAGACAGATTTTAGATAGTAATTTGCAATAATCAGCAGAAAACTTTGGACTCCTAAGTGCATGGTGGTTCAACAGGATAATGATCCAAAACACACATCTAAAGCAACATAAAAACTTTGTAGACAAGGGAAATAACGTTTTGAAAGGACCTAGCCAATAGACAGACTTAACCCAGTCGGAAAATTATGGCGGATCCTGAAGAAGTAATTCACGCAAGACGGCCTTCAAACCTTTGAAGAATTGAACGCTTTCACCGAGGAGGAGTGGGACAAAGTGTCTTTGAAATGGTGTCAGGACGTAATTAAAAACTACAAAAACCGTTCATGAGTAGTAAGTATAGCCTGAAAAGGCTCCACTGGATATCAACAGTAATTATTGCAACCGTCCAAAATAAAAAATTTTCAACTATTTTCTACAATGCTGTATAAATTGTATCCATTCAATATATATACATATATATTTTATTTTAGATAATGAAATATATATGTATATGTTACAGCTATCATATTATAAGTTGCATGGGTTACTATTTTACCTAAATAGTAAAAAATGAAAATTTTCATCGTGTCCAAATACTTTTTTCTGCTCACAGTATAAACTCATGTAAGCCTCCCCTAATCACAGCGAAGGTTTTTCCAAGGAAGGACGGAGGAAAGCACCACTTGTGAGCACTTGATGCACAAGGTGCTTACACCCCCCTCCCCATGTACATCGAAATAGGAAGATTGAAAAAGCTTTTGATACAGGGTGAAGGGAAAAAATAGGTGCAGAAAAATAAGACAAGAGTGAACTAATAAAAAATAGTCCGCAAGAATAAGAAAACTATTCTATTTCAACTAAGTAAATCCTACCCAACATTCTGATCGAAACCTCACGTCTCCCATTGGGAGCGCTAATTCTCAAATATACTTACGAGTGTTATTAATTTTGGTTTTGAGATGATTAACGATTTATCTTTACAATATGCCAAAAACACAGGACGTACTGTACAGTAGCGTCATTCGAAGAGATAATGATGATCTTATATGGAGACGCGTTTATCATATTTTTGGCTCCGTTTTCATCACACACTCCGAAAATTTTAACGAAAGGAAGAAATGTTTGAACTTCAGGCCTGAAAATATAACTGTGATCATTTATCAACATAAAAAAAAAACAAGCGAGGTTTTTCTCTTAGTTCAAAAGGCATAAGTTCGATGATACAAACTCTACTTGATGGAGCTATCTTTGCACTGTTGAAAGTGTAATTTAAAAGTCATATTCCTCTTGAAAGTCAGATACACGTGTAGGTAAACTAATAAATGGTAGAAACGCTTTTCAATTGAATTAATGCGAGTATTATGAAACAGGCATTTCACCCAAATATAATTCTTTATAAAATACAGCTTATAAACGCCCACATGTATCAAGTGAAGAGAATCGTTCAGAACCTTAAACTCATTATCAGTAGTCGTAAAATTGAAGTTCTCAGCGTAAATACGTATCAAAATTAATGAGGCAGGAGTAATAGTAAAGTTACTTTACAACCAAATATCAGTGACAAACCTAGGTTGGAAAATGTGCTCCTAAGAAAACTGATCTTAGACTTCCTAAATCATGTACAGAAGACAATCAGTTTTAACGAGCACTGTTAGACATTCTGCTGGATTCTTAAATACGAAAATACATCAGCATTCCAAATGACTCATATTCACAAATTCTGCTTTAAGTAGTTAATTGTTTCCCACTCCTAACTTACGGTAAAACAATTAATACTACCCATGTAATGCAACTTGGAGAAAGATCACTAAGCTCGCATTGTGGATAACTAAACTTGTCCATTGTACAGAAACTTTGCTTTCCTTACATAAATATTATCCATTCCATGATATAGACCGTGACAGGAAGTTGAAGTCTACTTTCTTATTTTGAGTTATCGAAAACGACAAAGTGAAACTCAAAACGACAAAATCCCGATAACTAATGTTCCATGGACAACTAGCCTTGTACAACAAGAGCTCCCAAATGGAACTTTATTGCCTTTTCACAGACCGGTCTAAAACACAAGGTGACAAATCCATATGGAAATTCGACTATTGACTCGCCTTTGTCAAAAATTTGTTATGGGTCAAACCTTGTAGTAAATAAGAAAAAAACAATTTCAGAACATTAATGCACAGGTAGTTTGAGCTGAGTGCACAACGTAAACGAACCTTTAGCAGCAGTGCGCACGAGATCCTTGAGATGACTGAGGGCTGCGATGAGGAAGTAGCCAGGCAACTCTCGCGGTCGCGTGAGCAGCAAAGTCGCGTCAGCAGCAGCAGCCTCGGACATCTCTGGTGTCGGGCACAGCCAATCATGCTGAAGGCAACACCCAGCGTTAACTCATAACAGCCCTATGTGAAACACATAGCCCACTGAATAAAAATACTCTCAAGTTGCATTTCTTGTCGTTTTTATGAGCTAATGTGTCTTTTAGAATTTCCAGTCGAAAAGCCGTTCTATCCCTATACTGATGTCAGGGACAACCTGAAGTCAGTGCCAATCTAATAACCGTGGTTATAATAACAGTAATGTGAGTTAACATTCTGATGGATGAAGGTTGGCAGGTTTGCGAGCGTTGAATGGACGGAGACATTGATTTCACAAGGAAGAGATCCTCAAGTATGTATTTAACTTTGGAAACTACAGAGATTGAATTTTGGGAGCCATTCTTTTCAAGATAAGAACATTTTCATAAATGCATCGAGACTGGGAAAGTCAACCAAACGAGAAATAAAAGATTTGCTCAAAAGGTACGGTATTATTTCATGTACCTTGTGAATTGATCCGTAGACCATTCAATGAAATTTGGAACCTAAAGGAGAGCCCACAGCACGATTAGAACAACTACCATGCCAGAAGGAACTCGTGCTATGTATTAGTCATAAGCCCTTAGTGAAAATAAGAAAGAGGACAATAATACCGTAAAATTCTACAAGAAGAAACAATACTCAAAGTAATAACACAAACCGCTGGTTAAATACACTACACTCACAAAATCAGGTATGACGCCCTATCAAAATATATTTCTGATAAAAAGCACTAATCACTAAATCCATGACATGAATAAGTTGACGAGAAAAATAAGCAGAAATAAAAATAACTTTACCCCAAATGACGGAAAACACCGAAGTAGCCTTTATAGACTGTCAAGATTTATTCACCTAAGTACCTACTTTCAACAGCCTGTCTTCAGATTAGAAGATGGGTAATATGAGCAGCAAAAATATGCGCTGAACAGAGAACCAAAACACACCTGCAAAGCCCGCATAGTGACGCTGGCAGCAGCCTCTTGACAGCTGCTGTATGCCTGGCCGGCGCCCAGACACCCACACAGCCGCAGGAGGCCTTCCGCCGCCTCTCTGCTCCGGTCCTGTGACACAAATTAGATTGTATGTTAATTTAGGCCTCCCTGACCGCTAAAAAAGAGCGTTTCGAAGAGAGGGAGGAAAGCACCATTAAGTACGGAGGTAAGGGAATGCGGAATCTGTGCAGAAGGGGCATAGAAACAGTAAGTTGAGAAAGAAGTTCAGGAAACGTGATAAAAGTTGAAGAAGAAAGTAGTAGGTGCGAAAAAACAGGACAGCAGTGAACCAAAAAAGGTGGTCCTTCACATAACCAAAAACGTTTTATTTCAACGAAAAGAAGGCTGAGAAGGCCCATTCATACTTGCGCCCACTACTTACGCACATGTTCTTTGTCACTTCTCTAGAACTACTGCAATCCTAAAGCATATATCAAATAACCTTACCAACTATTCGCCCACTGTCATACCACCTTTATTGAAACCGTCACTCTTGCATCTATCCATCCCTGATGCTTCTAATGTTCATTGTTTTCATTCTGTTCACCGCATGTACTACTTCGTTTTTCATAACTAGCTCTTCATTCCTCTACCCTTAGGCCTACCAAAGCATTTCCCCCTCTGAAGCCACTACAATCACTGCTTCCTTATCATCTGAGACATCTAACAACTAAAAATCTTCCAAGCCTTTTTCTCTTTTAGTAGAGAGTGGCTGAGTACCATTGAGATGATACTTTACAGGGGATGTACATGATAGGGGTTCCCCAGGCCCCTAGTCACGCCCGAGCTTTAAGGCCTTATTTTCCTCTCGTTTAGTGCTCAGGTAACGTTCCTTGAGGACAGTGAACCCAACTGCAGACAACGACCCTGATTTCCCGCATCAGCGTTTTCCACGCCAACTTCTGCGTACAGGGCTCGAACCCGTGCAGGAAGCACAGAACGCAAGCGCTCTGTACACTCGGCCACTGCAAGGCCCTAAAGTAAAAATTGAACGCAAAATAAAATATCCATTGCCAAAGTAAAAAAACAAAAACTAAGAAACAAATGCAGTTTGACTATTTGATTATATAGAGACTTCTGAATTCTTCCTCTGTCTTCTAGACTAGACTGCTACTACAGTACTACTGTGTTTCTCTTTCTACATCCACTGCCATTTCATCGTTTTCATCCACATCATGATTATTTGCGAGGTGGCGATATACTGAGATCAATTTCTGTGCGCGTTCCGATCCTAATCTATCTAACAACAGAGTGGTTGACAGACTTGACTTGCGCTGCTAAGCATTGGAGCTCACACAATACACATGTTGAGTCGTTAACAGCATGGCGGTTAAGTGATGTGCAGCTGTCTTGCTTCAAGTTGCTTGTGATGGTTACTTATGATTTGCATGGTGCTTCCCTCTCACATGTCTTGCGCCTGTCTGCTGCTAAAACAACTTACTATGAATTGACAAGCATAGCAATTCTCTTTGCACAACTTATAACATTGCAGACTGCAGAGCTATGTCTCTATCAATATGGTAATTGGTAAATGGTAATTGCGATGGACATACTTAATTCATATATTGTAATAATTCATATAATAATGTAATATAATATTGGAAATAAAGTAATCAAATAATATTTACTCAATTAGTGTATACATATAAATCTGAAATAGAAGCAACTGGAGCTGTGTGAATAACTTTTTTTAACAAAAGCAGGTATTTCAAAAAAAGAATAAAACAATAAAACCCAAAACACCCATGTGGGTTTTTTTAAAAAAGCCAGGATTTTCCATCCCTGCCTGGGAGTGCTAATTCCCATAGAGACCATAGTTGTATCCCCCTGAGGGGGGTTCATACTTACCTTTCATTTGCAAATATTCTTCATATTCTGTATTTTTCTAATCAATGTTTTGTACACAATCATTCCACCACTTACTATCTTCTCAGCATTTTTCCAGACACTATATCTCTAAAACAGCCCCATTCATTTTTACCAATACCTTCTGCACTACTTTTTACTCCACACCTCCTCAAAACACTCTTTTAACCGCTGCACACATTCCCGCTTTTACGAGATATCCATCAACAACACACATTCACGACCTTTCAACCTCGGCAGAGCTCTCCATCTTGCATCCATACGTACAGAAAGGAATAGATATCAAATAACAGGATTATTATTAATTCCAAAAGTGTTATAAGCCAGTGTGGCTAACTAACAAGGGAATAACAACTACCCCTCAAGCACAAAATTCATCAAACAGAGGATGCCAACTCACCATGAGGTCGCCATGGAAGAGCCTCATGAGCCACGCATAGCCCACCATCACATTGAGGAGGCTGTAGCGGAGAGACGGAGATGGCGTCGTCGACTGTAATAAACACAATCCTTGCATGTCAAATTATCAAGGCCAAAATTTTTGCAAGTCAGACTAAAATCTGTATATAAGCTAAATCCTGGTTAAATTGAGGCAATATAAGCCTTTCTTTTGAGTGAAAGATCAGATTAATGAGTAATTCATATTACCATAGAGCTGCCAATGATGGACAGGTGTTTCTATAGGTTTGTTTACTTTATTTCTCAATCAATAGCTTAACCTCTCTATTTTTATCAGCACAAATACGGGTCACAAAAAAAAATGAGGTACACTAATCTCTGACTGATGTCTCATGTAATTTTCTTCCGAAAGCAAGTAAGTTTCTCTTTATGATATTTAAGTTTTTTTCTTTTATAAAACTCATCAGACTTGTATCTGTCAATGAACACCTACATTAAAATAAAATGAACGAGTACAGGACTGTCAAAGAATGAGTGCACTTTTAGGGACACCCCCATATGCTCACAGCTAATTGAGATTTCAAAAAATCAAATGCATTACAATTAAAATGAATATATATTTTTCCTGAGGTTAGTCTCCAATACGCCGACTTTAACCCTAGAATCATTTAGATAGAAAAAACTATCACACTAAGCCTCCCCCCAAATCGCCTAGCTGATTTCGTGGTGAGAGGAAGGGACAGTCAAAAAAGAATTCTATAATGCATCTGTTAACACCATCTTACAAGATTTATTCATTCTTACTCTCACAAAAAGTCATGTCAAAGTTTTGAGGGTGGCGACCTATCAAGACTTTTTTCACTAAGGCTAAAATCCCCAATTACAATACTAGCTGCAAAAACACATCGGAACATAAAAAAGCACATTTTTCAAGTACAGAACTCACTATCAAATTTGAGAGTATTTTCACTTGAGGCAGAGGAGGGCAGTTGGGATACTTGGCCTTCAGAGCGACAGGCACGCAGGGGAAGGCATCAACTAACTCGTTCCGTTTAATTTTCAGTTGAGATTTCTTATCATTTCCACAACTGGTATTTGAGGAATTTTGCAATGGTTGAGACAAAGCGGCAATTGTACTTGAAGATGAAGGTTTGTACGATGAAGACGTAGATGATAAACAGTTGGAGCACCTTGAAGTGTCTGACTTTGCTGAGCACGAACTGCATCTCGACTGTAAAATATTGCTCTTTACTACCTTGGAATTGTCTCTGGGATCACAACTAGACTCGTCACATTTGGATGGCGATGCGCCTATTAAATTTGGAAGGCTATCATCACATTCTGAAGATTTAGATGAAGAATGTGCAGCAGCAGCCAAATTTGACTCATCATTGGGAGTCAAACCACCAACATTCAAATTCAAATTTGCTGGAAACAACAAACTATTTTCAGAACATGTTTCTGTACCTGTAGCACTTTCAGAAGTCTGATTTAAAGCGCAATTTTTACTTTGTTCTTCACATCTCTTGGAGCTCATGGGAAAATTTTCAGAGTTAGATGAAACATTCGACTTGGTTTGACTGTGTTTAAAACTGCGAGCCTCTGCATCCTCTAACTCAATAATGGCTGGTCCACCATCTGCAGCGCCGTCTGCAGGCTGCCACCACGGCACGAAGGGCGGCAGCACAGCAGTCACGTCTCCTGTCTGTACGAGCTCACGGAACTGTCGGCGCTCGTCTTCAGTGAGCCGCTCCCACACTTTGTCGCTGTCATCCAGATCTATGCCTGAAATGTGCAACACATGTAGTAGTAGTAGTATTAGCATTGATTTGCTAGCGCTTCAGTAATTCGTACTATATCGCGCCTTAGATCTCACAGTTTAAAATACAGGATTCACATCGTTACACAAAAGCACACTATATAAATGTTGTTCAAAGTTTGTCACAATCACCATCATGGAAACACAACAGCAGCCATCACAAAGACCGCTTCAATTGCCACCCACATCATTGTCGTTTTATAAGAGTCCTAGTTGATCTTTGAAGAGATCATCTACAGAGCGACGCACAATCCGCGAACACAGGACAGCCAAAAACCCCATAGGGGATTTCAGCTGCCCACCCATTTATGACCAGGCGCCTTACCCACGCTGAAATCCCCAGAGGCATCTACGCAGCGCACCCGGCCATATTGTAGTTTAGTCATTCACAGTTCAGACGTGAAAAAGTTCCTTGATTACGCCGTCCCTTTCCTGGCTAAATTTGAGACATCAAGTTGCACTTCTCTGGAAACATTTTAAGTGCCGTCACACTGAAAGCTGAACGCTCGATTTCCTTGAGCATTCCGATCATTACATCCTCATCAGGACCTCGCAGTCTCGGGAAGCACACATTCCTGGCAGCAGCATACCGGGGGCACTCAACAAGAAAGTGCTTGACAGTCAGAGGAACGCGGTACCGCTCACATCGAGGCTGCGGCTGTCGCTCCATCAAGTGCCCGTGCGTCAAACGAGTATGGCCAATACGAAGGCGGCAGAGTATCACCTCCATCCGACGAGGGCGACAACTAGGCGATGTCCACTCACGTACGGTGGGTTTTATAATCTTTAATTTATTGTTAATTGTTCTATCCCACTCCTGTTGCCACAAGCTTCTCACTGCAGCCTTTATCCGAGGGTAGTAGTCTCGGAAAGGGACCATCGAGTTCAGCGTCTCCTCGTTTGTCTCCGCAGCCCGTTTAGCCTCATGGTCAGTTCGCTCATTGCCCGATACTCCCACATGTCCGGGCACCCAGCAAAGCACGACACTCTTGCGTCTACTTGCAAAGTTAATTAACATCACGACAATTTCAGCAATGAGCGGGTGTGTACTATTATACATCTGTATGGCATCAATTACGCTTTTTGAGTCAACGAAAATAGTGAAGGACCCACATGGATACTCCTCAATCAGTTTCAGCGCCTCCATCACACCGTACAATTCCGCTGTGAAAATTGATGACTCCGGGAGCAGCTTCCTTGCACTGACCCTTTCCCCAGACACAGCACATCCTACAGCATCTCCCGTTTTAGATCCATCAGTGTAGAACTTCACAGACTTAGCGTGCTTTTCCATTACATGGTCCATAAAAATTCCCTTCAGGATGTAGTCTGGCACGGATTCCTTCTTGGGCATCCGGCATCCGGGGCAAAAACTATCTATAGGGACGCGCCACGTCGCAGTATTTTCTAAGAGTACTGGAAGTATTTGCATGGGTCTCAACTGCATAGCAGCCGTAATCACAGGGTAGTCCACAGACGAAGGCATGAAATAAGGAAAAGGCAGGTGTCGTCCAAGGGGCGCGTGCACACTAGCCCATGCAGGAGATAAAGGGACTTGTTCCAGCCTGGCTAGGTACTGCAAGGTTAGTTGCACACGTCGGAGCCACAGAGGAGGCTCTCCACTCTCCACGCACAGGCTGTAAGAGGGTGAGGATCAAAAAGCACCAGTGCTTAGCCTGATAGCTGCATGGTGCACTGGGTTCAGCTTAGCCAGTGTGGATTCTTTTGCATATTGATATACTATGCAGCCGTAGTCTATTTTACTCCTGATAAGAGTTCTATATAGTCGCATCAGCGTCATTCGGTCTGCTCCCCACGCTACTCCGGATAAACACTTAAGGAGATTCATTCTCCGAGCACACTCAACCTTGAGGGCTGCCAAGTGAGGTTTCCAGGTGAGCTTATCATCCACAGTCATCCCCAAAAACTTGACGCTATGCGCAAAAGCCACCCGTCCCTCCCCCAGCACCAGTCAAGGAGGATCACATCAGCCACGTCCCTGGAAATGAAGGCCTACAGTCTTCTCAGTAGAAAAAGTGAAGCCATGTTCAAGTGCCCAGTTGTTCACTTTGTTGATGGCTCTCTGCATTCTGCGAGTCACTGCAGGCAATAATGCAGATGAGGAGTACAGCATAAAATCGTCCACATACAGAGAGGCTAAAATGCCAGGGCGGAGGACTGAAGTAATACCGTTCAAGGCGACATTAAATAGCGAGCAACTCGTGACGCTGCCTTTAGGCAGGCTTTCACGCTGAAGCTGCAGTGAGGAGAATGTACCACCTACTCTAACACGGAAGGTTCTCTCACCAAGAAACTCCTGGATATACAAGGCCATATTACCACGGAGTCCATATCCATGCAATGATTTGAGGATCCCATATCTCCACGCAGTATCATAGGCCTTGTGCAGGTCGAAGAAAACACATACAGTCTGTCGGCGTTCTGCGAGGTTAGTTACCAGGTAGTTCTGTAGACGGAGCAGAGCATCTATGGTTCCGCGGTGTTGTCGGAAACCAAACTGTACGGGATTTAACAGTTCTTCAGCCTCCAGCCATCGCGTGAGCCGTACATTTACCATCTTTTCCAGCAGCTTACCAAGGCAGCTAGTCAGGGCAATAGGTCGATAGTTATCTGGGTTAGAGGCAGGCTTGTTGGGCTTAGCAAAAGCCATGATTGTTGCTGTTCGCCATTGCTGCGGATATGTGTGTGTGCTCCAGATTTTGTTGTATATATAGAGAAGGAATGATATTGCCGTATGATCCACATTTTTCATCATTTGATAGTAAACACCATCAGGCCCGGGGGCTGTGTTTTTGCACTTTTTTAAGGCACAATAAAGCTCTACCATTGTGAGGGGATCGTTGTAAGAATAGGTGGAATTAGTCAAAAAATCAAGTGGTTGCCGCTCCTGTTGACGTCTGAGAGCCAAGGAGGGATACCCGCTGCTGACACGACAGAAGCTCCGAGCCAAAGCTTCTGTTACACGATCCGGATCTGCCGTGAGAGAGCCATCAATTTCCAAACACAGTGACCTGTGTCCATAATTTCCCTTCATTTTGTTCACTCTCTGCCATACCTTGGCCATAGGGGTGTCGGTATTCAGGCCGGAGACATACTTCTGCCACGATGTCTTACGCGCTACATCCTTTACTAGTTGCGCTCGAGCCCTCGCTCGGTTGTAGGCGATCTTATGGGCCAGCTCTTTAGTTCGTTGGTAGCGCCGCAAGGCTTGCTTCCGTTCACAATTAGCTATTGCACACTCGTTGTTCCACCATGGAACACGATGTTTCTGACAGCCTCCCTGGGACTTTGGGATGGCAGCGTCGGCAGCCGCACGCACTGTTCTGACAAAGAGATCGACCAGCTCATCCACACTGCAACTCTCATCTGGTTCTTCCATTCGCGAGCAGGATTCGAAGTTTCTCCAGTTTGCCTTTTTATAATTGAGGCGTGGATCCACGGGCTCAGGTTGGTACCGTACCAAACTCAAAAGGATAGGATAGTGGTCACTACCACACGTATCCTCAAGCACAGACCACTGCGTATCAGGAAAAATGTCGGGCGTGCACATGTTGACGTCGATTGCAGAGGAGGTACCGCTTTGTACATGAAAATGAGTGTGGGCTCCGGTGTTCAACAGGAACAACTCCGTAGCATCCAAAAACTCTTCCACCGCTCTGCCATGCCGATCATTTATCAAATTGCCCCAACGAACATGTTTGGCATTTACGTCTCCAAGGATGAAGGCTGGTCTTGCTAGTTGGTTACTGAGAAGGATGAGGTCCTGTGAGGTTAAGGGGTCTCCAGGTGAGGTATAGATATTGCATACGGAGACCATACGTTGCCCGATACACAAACGGAGGGCCAGGGCCTGTAGTCCAGTATTGATTGTTATTTTACTATAACCCACATCTCTCCGCACAAGTATTGCAAGTCCCGTTCCGGGCACTGGATTAGGCACCGGAGAAAAAACCTCAATGCAATAGTTGTTTGGGGGTGTAGGGTTCAGGCTTCCAAGAAGGGTCTCCTGGAGGCAAACGCACCAAGGTTGGTACTCCTCAATAAGGGCCCTCAAATCTCCGTAGTTACGTTGAAATCCTCTAATATTCCATTGGATACAGGTGTTCACGGTTTACCAGTTCGAGGCTTAGCACGCGTGGAGTCCTTCTCAGCACCCTCATTCAGAGCGGTTGCCAGATCAGGCGGCACGGGGCTTATGGGTCTATCATCCCATGTATGAATTGGCACTGCGGGAGGTGGCTTAGTTGGGAAGCCACGCGTGATAGGAAATTTCTTCATCATATGCGACGCGACATCTCCTGGGACAATTGTGACGCGTTCCAGAGAGCGAACACGCTGAGTCACAATATGCCGCTCACTATCCCGCTCAGACCTGCGACCGTCCGCACGAGGAACCGAAAGGTCACGTCCAGCGCTCCCCACATGCAACACATGTCAACAGCAGGAATTCAACTCATGGTGTTGACCTACTGCTATACTCCTCTGTACTTGCCAACTGCAATTCGACTACGAAAGTTAATTCCTAAAAAAAATATGCAAAGACAAATTGATTCTACAAGAGCCTTTGAAGATATTACAACGAGGTCAGTAAATTAAAATCACTCAACAACCCGAGAAAAAATGTAATTAAGTACATACACATGCTTCTACTACCCAAATGAATACATTGATTAGCTCATTTCTAATGATCTAAAGTTTCACAGCCAACGGTAAACATCTACAAAAGGAAACGGTGCGGCCTCATGCTCCAGCTCACGCAAACACGCTCTACATATGATGAGCCAAAAGAGTGCGCACATAGCAATTGAAATACCAACAAAACCAACACAAGACAAGATCTACCAATACCAACCAACACCAAACTAAAGGGTGTTTATTTTAGAGTGATAGAATTTCAAGGTAAAAAAAATACTGCAAATAAGATTTAATACCCATGTATTTGCTACCATTATAAAAATTACATTATGGCATTTAATATTTAAATATGATTTCTGGCATATGGCCTCCTCGGCTTGCACGAATGTACCGCAATCTTGAAATCCACTTTTCACAGACTCTCCTTGGTAAATCAGGCTGGATTTCTGCAATAACTCGTCAAATATTGTTCTCAAGCTGTTGAATTGTCTCTGGTTTGTCAGCGTAAACCTTGGATTTAGCATCTCCCCAAAAGAAAATAATCTAAGGGAGTTAAATCGCACGAACAGGGCGGCCAATTCACAGGTCAATTTCTGGAGATGATTCTGTCACCAAATGTCTCCCGCAGTAATTCGATGGTTTGTCCCGCTGTGTGGCAAGTGGCTCCATCTTGCTGAAACTATTTATCTGCAATATTAATACCTTGCAGTTGAGGCACCAAAAAGTTGTTTATCATTGAACTGTAGCGCTCGCCATTTATGGTTACATTCCCCCCTCGTCATTGCGGAAGACATATGAGCCAATAATTCCACCAGACCATAATGCACACCAAACCGTTATTTTATCAGGATGAAGGGGCTTCTGGACATATGCTTGGGGATTTTCTTCACTTCCTATTTTGCAATTTTGCTTGTTAACACGTTAACTGCGACGGGTCAAACTGACTTTCAATATTCAATTCAAATTTAAAGTCAATTGTGGTGATCAACTTAGAAAATAGCAAACATTAGCTGGATTGGGCCTTCATTTAGCTTGCATTAAGTATTAATAAAAACTGAATTAGTGACTGCAGGTGGGGCAGCAGCACCATGAAAATCACCTAAGTGACCACCGGTGGGTCCCTTCGCAGGAAATGTGTTAACATAACCATTTAACCAAAAATTTGCCTTATCGCTGAATAAAATTCTGTTGGGAAATTCATCATCAGCAGCAATTATTCCTTCGGCCCATTTGCCAAATGTACGGTGCAGTCGGTGGTCATTAGGCTTCAACTCTTGAACCAGTTGAATTTTATAGGTGTGTAATCCAATATCCTGACGCAAAATGTTCCACAAAATTGATGGACACAAGTTCAATTGTTGGGCACGCCAACAAACCGAAACACTCGTATCATTTCCAACACTTTGCCTGACATTTTCAATTGCTTCCTGGGTTTGCACAGTTTGACGTCTTTCTGGATGAACATTATCACACAATGTAAATGTATTGCAAACCGATCGACTGTTCGCCTAATTTGCAGTTCAGTTAGTCGATTATGACAACCATAAAATGGCCGTAATGCACAAAAAGTAGCACGAACAGAACTGTTATTTGCATAATAAAGCTGCACAATTTGTAGATGCTGTTCAGGCGTAAGTTTTGCCATGTTGACGTCTCAAGAGTAACTAGCACAATAGCATAGCATACTGAGTGTGATGGAGTTGCTGGTTGCCAATTAGTCAATAACAGTTAAGCTCAGTAGGCCTGGTAAGTCCTATCACTCTAAAATAAACACCCTTTACAAGCTAGCATACAATAAAAGTCAGTGAAGGAATAAGAAAGTACAATGTCCTCAAGACACGCACTCCACACTCGTATTTCAATGGAAAAATTCTGCACTCAGCCTCATGACCAAGTTAAAATGACCCAACTTTAAACAGTGACTCTGATTTTGCTCCCACCAATGAAACCGAATAAACCAGACATGTCAACATGTCTTATTTGATCTAAAACTCTTTTCTAGGACTTCAACAAGTCAGTCGCAACAACCCCACCAATCACGAAATAGCTCAAGACACCTCCATTAATTACCATATATCAACTCTTGGAGTTGATCAATATAACTTTTCCATCGGCACTGCACTGATCTAGGAGAGGCAAATATTCTACATAACTAGTGTTCCAACCCTCAAGTTACAAACCAGGATTGGTTGTACACAAACAACAAAACAGGCAACATTAAACATGGGCGCCTCCATAAATACAACAATTGCTCTTTTGAAATGCTCCGCCATTATTCACTAGATTATCATGTAGAAAAGGAAGAGAACATACAAAGCAAATATATTTGGTTCATTGCAAACAGTAGGGCAGTTGACTGAGGCATCAGCTGCCCTTGAATAAAAAAAGAGGATACTGATTTTGCTCAAGTGACAAAGGTGATGCTTTTTGAAATATTTTGAACTCACAATAAGAAGTAAAATCAATTCAAAATATTACAATAGCATAAGACTCATTAGAGTTTGATCATTGGTCCCTGGCTAACAGCATTCAAAAGAACATTCAACCATTTACAAAGAACTAAGGTGTTATGCTTACAGAAGAGACAAAACCCTAAGTCCTAAAGACTGTAAGTCTTAAATTACCATGAAACAATTTTGCATACATCTCCCAAAATTTGGTACCCATCTAAAGATTTGACAGTATTAAGGTTACATACTGCAAATCAACATGCATGGCACTGCAATTTTGTATTTCTGCATGAGAAGCAGATTGAAGATTTTCAAATAATTTTTACATTTACTCAACAGAAAAAAGATAAGAATCTTAAAAAATTACCTTCGCACCTCTGAGCCTTGTTTCCAAATCGTCATCATCGTCAGAATCGAGTTCCTCGTTCTCTTCCTGCTGAAGCTCGCCTGTCTCACAGCCCGAAGAAAATGCCGCAGCAGCATCATCTTCCTCTAGACGCCTGAGCATCTGCTTCATTTTTTCACGCGAGTCTGGCGGTGCTCTGTGGTTGTGCAGCTGCAAAATAGTTTCTCATTGAAATGAAAAGCTAGATTATAGAAACTTCAAGCGGGTTGTGATTGGCAAAAACAGAAATGAATTAATAAAGAATTAGTGTACACGACCCATCAAAAGCGACAGGATTCATCATTCATCTTGAAAAAATTTTCCAGATGTGGATGACCAACAAATATATCCATCCTAATAGTACCTACCTGTAACAAAAATATTCTAGTACTTGTGCACTGGAGAAACTTGTATCACAGATCCGGTCATCAGGGTACTTACGAGCGTGACAGAGAGACGGGAGAAGCTGACACCAAACAAATATATAAATAAATATATCAAGGGTATTTCAAGTAAGATGGGTAAAGAGACAACTTTCAACATTGTGAAAAGCTTGCAAATTCAAGTCTTTCTGATTTAGAATGTCATCAAAAATTATAAGTAGATTGTAATTGACAATTTAAATAATGAATTAGAGGGAAAATATGCAGAGCGCCCTGACCCACAGATCAGGTCAAAACAAGCAGAGTGGATTAAGTGATAATTTTCCCTCATAGTGGCTTAGATGCCTTTCAGGCATAGTGACCTAGTTCCTTGTAAGTAACTTGGCTAGGAAAAGCCAGTTTGGTAACCCTGCAATGAACACCACGCCTCTAACTTGAGTACCCTAAAATTCTGTGTTTTGTGGGTTGGGACACTATATGCTTACTTGCCCTCCAATTAATAAAGAATAGATTTATGGGCAAAAATTCAATAGGGGGAAAATAGGGCAACTCAGAAACATACTCAGAGCAACATTGCATGAATATCCACCAACAATTGCTGGGATTAACATTCTTCAAAACTAAGCAATGGTCCCAATATTCATGGGAGAGATAATCTAAAATAATCATCTGTAACTGTTTAACCTTAATTAATACATTTGAAGCACCCCAAAGCCTAGAGGTGATTGACACTTTGACTATTGTAATTTGATTGATTCATGCTAAGCACACAATTCAGGCACAGAGCAGAGACAAACAATATTTTTCACCTATTGTATTTTTTTCAATGCAGTGGTACCTAGAGATACGAGTTTAATTCGATTCAGAACCGAGCTTGTAAGTAAATCAGCTCGTATCTCCAACGAATTTCTCCCATTTAAAATAACTAGATTTGATATAATCCATTCTGTACCTATGAAAAATCCCCAAACCATTGTAAATTATGAATAAAGATATGTTTTTAAATAACAAATAAACATGCATAATTAATAAATACATAACAAAATACGAAACAAAAAATTGAAAAGTTATTAGCATAACAGTCTTACCTTGGAGACAGACCAGTGCGGCTAAGGCTATGGTTACAGTGGATCCGAATTCGAACGAAAAATTGTTTGTCCGAATTCGTCCGAAAAGATGCTGCCAGTGTAACCACTTCCTATGTATCCCATTATTTTGATTGTTTGGACGAACAATTTTTTGTCCGAATTTGGATCTAGTGTAACCATAGCCTAACGAAGGTGAACGGCAAGGAGGAGGGAGGGGGAAGGGATGCAGACACTCTAGACAGGACGATATGTAAATGGCATTTTAGAAATTAAAACAATTTTTGTAACCTGAAAACCAAAACTACACTTTCCTTATTTTAAATGAAACAAAAAACCTAAAACAATACACATAACTTTAAAATTAAACTAAGCTTAACATTCATGTAAATTTAATTAGGTATCACTTGTTTTTTCCTTCTTGGCTGCACTTTCTGCGCTTTCACATGCAGCCCTTTTCAAGAAAAATTTATATAAAAAAACTTTGCTTTTGCCTGCCTTTCAAAATGTTTTAAAAATGTGACAAACAAGGGTCTTTAAAGTGCGCCAACTAGCGGGATGCTCCGGAAACATGGCTCGTATCTCGGATTTGGGCTCGTATCTTGAATGAAAATATGGCCCGAGCTCTGGCTCGTATCTCAAAAAAAATCGTATGTTAAGCTGCTCGTATCTCAAGGTACCACTGCATTAGCAAAAAAACAGTATTACAGTATTAACATTGCACAATGCTCACTCAATCTGTACACTAGAAAGTAATCTTGTGTACTAAAGAATATGTCTGAGATGTCTCTCCAAAAAACAAACAAGAAATGTGCCACACACAATTTTGTGTTTCAAGACTGTACCCCATCATGCTGAATCCACAATACAAAAGTCATCAGTGTAAATAGGTGGCCACTTCCATGCAACATTTGCCCAAAAGGGCAAAAAAAGTTAAAAACACTTCACCTATGCTTCAATTTTAACAGGCCTGAATTGAAAAGCATTACTGTATTTGAGCATCAGTTGAAATGGTAATAAATAATTGAATGGTCAGAAACAATTCAAAATATTAGCATCAAATAAATTAATATAAGCTAGATTTCTGGTAGAGTTATCATTTGAACATTTTAAGATCCAAAAGCCATTTCTCTTCAGTCACCTTAGAATAAAATGATAAAAAAGATTCCAGAATAATGCATTAAGTTTTGGCCTGATAAGAAAAGCTATGCTGTCGTATAATTTTTATTTTTGTAACGAAATCATCTGTGATAGCTACAAGGTTCGATTATAGGTTCCCTTGAATGTAATACTTAGTGGGCAGAAAGCTCAAATCATGTCCCAGTGCACTCTGCAGCTAGAACGCAAGGCCATTCTTTCTGCAGTATGTGCAACGTTTCAGGACACGTTGAAGCCAATTGTCGAACTCAAAGAGATCTGAGCAAACCTAGAGTCCTTGGCCCCTGCTTAGCATGCGGTTCAAAAGCACTTCTTCCAAAACTGTAGAGCGTCAGAAAATGAAATCAGGCAGTATAAAATATACTTCCGTAGGTATAATGCCTACAGAGGCAATAACCGTGGCAGACACGAGGTGCACTATGGTAAGGAAACTCGGAGACGTTTTCTTAGGTGTTTACTTCGAGGAGGTGACGAGAACGATAGCAGCAGGGCTAAGATGCCTACTGCTTATAAAGACTCCGACGTGCATGGAGGTTGGTGGTTTTGCGTACAAGCAACTTATTCCTGCACATTTCAAAACAACACTCCAAAAGGACTTTCAAAGCACATTCACCTGTTGCTGCACTTGCTCCTTGTAGAATCCTTCAGAGCAGGATGAGTGAAGAGGGCCAGCATAACATTGAGCTGAGCAGTAGTGAATGTTACAGCGTGGGCAAGTGTAACGTGATTGATTCTTAGAGCACCTGAAAAATTAATTCCATTAATGACTTCAAATCATATGTCATACAAAGACATTACAAACATGGCTATTTTGATATAGATTACTTAGGTTGATAGCTTTAAACAATCTCATTTGAATCATTGAGTGCCTGCCTCAACTAACTAAGAAAGAACTCTAAATATCTTCCTCAACTAAAAAAATTAATTTTAACAAAAAAAAATCACTTTACTGGGGAAAATAAAAATCCAAAGGTTATACAAATCTTTTTAGCAAAGTTAAAGAGTCTTAGAGGCCAAATCAATACATTTTGAAATGATGCAAGCTTTAAATTTAGTTATAAAGATAAGTTAACAAACAATCTGCTTCTAAAATCTAATTTAAATAAGTAATGGTCATAATATAGGTCAATTTAAAACATAAATTGTTGAACATGCATTAATTTCCTAATGTAAAGGGTGAATCTGGATTAATATTAGTTATCATTTAGAAAATTGTCATTTTTCAATATTTTTGTTCATAACGCTTAGGAACTTTATGTTGTTTGATTGCGATATCTAAATATATTATAAACTTTATTATTACAAATTGTATCAGCTTGAACAGAAATATATTTCATATATTACATTCATCTTGCAGACACCATATAAGGACCTTCAGCTCCAATATGGTGTCTGAAGATTTAGATTTATCAATGTATGTATTTTTTTTATACCACCCACAAGAAAGTTGCAACTTATATATGCATCCTGCTGTTATCTACCAAGTGGAGAAGAACTATTTATTTTAATTTTTATACTAAGAAATATTAGACCTAAATTACATTTCAAAATTTTTTGCTGTATCTTTCAAAAGAAACATGTATGAAGTTTGGTTTTTAATTTTAAACCATATGTCTGAATTAAAAAATGTCATTTACCCTAGTTGTATTTTCTTCAAATAAAATTTTTGCTAAATGTTGAGGGAAGGACCATAATCGATTTTCCACTTTTCGATGTAACTAAGCATAGTTAATTTGATCTAAATAAACAATTTTTCTTCTATGCACTTTCTGTCGCAAATGAGTTTTTAACGAGTTATAGCGGTAGGTTTAGTTTCATCTTTGATGACGAATGTACTCGAATAAACAGCTACTTATAATTTTTTTCATTTTTGTTGCTTGCATCACAGTAATAACATCGAAATAAACTACTTTTCTTCTATACACTTTTTGCAGCAAATGAGTATTTGATGAGTTAGAGCGGTAGGTTTAGTTGTTGAGCGATTGAACTGTTGGAGTACGTTTGGGTAATTTGTAATTTATTATTAGCTGACCCCGCAGAGCATGAACCCACTTCTAGGATCTTTTAGTTAATAACACAATAAATGTTATCACCCCAAAATAGCAAATTATAGCTGTATTTTAATTTTCGTCTTAGATGGCGGGAATGCGCTCTATCAATTACTTTCCACTTCAAACACCTCAGTTGCGGTAAGTAATTTACCGCTATAACTCATTAAATACGCATTTGCAACGGAAAGTGCATGGAAGAAAAATTGTTTACTTGCATCTAATTAGCTATGTTAAGGCTCCAAAAAGTGGAAAATCGATTATGGTCCTCTCCTTAACATTTACCAAATTTTGAACATGGAATAATTATCCCGGTTTTAGCAGCGGGATAGAAAAAATGCAGCAACAGAACATCATACGGCAACACTACTCTCTAGTTATGACGGGAGGTTGACGGTGGAACAACAACAGTTAAACCGTCGCAATTTTACCGAGATGCGTAAGATTTTTCAAGTGAAAAAATACAATCAATTTAAAAGGGTCGTACTGAAAATGCGTTTGCAACAGCTGGTAGCAGTTTTCAGCTCAAAGAAATGAGTTTTTATCACTAAAATAGGAGTTTTAGATGTAAGATCACCGGCACTGAGCAAGTTTGGATGCTTATTAAATTTATTACGCGCATATTTTCAAAGTTGTTTGATAATCAGTTCAGTTTGATATTTGATGAATTACCCTAGTCAACTTCATTCCTATCCAATGCTAAATCATTAACCCAATTTTTTCTATACAATGGGAAAAAATATATGGTCCTTATTAAAATTGTAGTTATGCTTTTTGTAATGAAACTTAAACTATATTGTTACAAGCATATTATAAATTTGATAATAAAGCCTATTGCAAACCAATCATTGTAAAGATGCTGGTAATTTACATGAACATTATATCAAAGGCTAATGCTTGAAAGATTTTATACACAAATTGAAGTATACCATTTTGATCCATTCACCATATACATAACTATCTTGTGAATGAAAACTGTCACAAACCAATAATTTGGTTAATATTGGCTTTTTATTTTTAATTATCACTGAATATATAACTTGAATTCTTAAATTTTACTAGGTACAAGACTGTTCCTAGTACAAAGCTTTATCTACCATTTGGTATAAGAACTATGTTGTATTGCATTAGCTCAAATTTATGTATTTTTATCTAATTGAATTTTTTGCCTAAACATGTTAACTGCGATGGGTTAAACTGAAGTTCAATATTCAATTCAAATTTAAAGTCAATTGTGGTAATCAACTTTGAAAATGGGAAACATTAACTGGATCTGGCCTTTATTAAGCTTTCATTGAGTATTAACAATCAATAAGTTAGTGACTGTAGTTGGGTCAGCAGCACTATGAAAATAACCTAAGTGACCACCGGTGGGTCCCTTCGCAGGGAATGTGTTAATACATCAACAATGCTAAGGAGAAACCTGCTTTACAACAAATTGAAGGGCTTTGATTGTACAGATAAATTGCATAAAAAACTATCATCTCCAAAAACTAAGTTATTTACAACAGTTTTTCATCATAATTGTAAAACACAGATGTGATTCTACTATAACCAGTCATATTTAAAGCATATTTACAATAAAGCATCACAAATCTAATTTTGCTGAACTACATTTTCGGTAAAATATATTCTTATAGGGCCTACTTCCTTTGGGCTTGTGAAATTTGTATTCCACAGCCAAGAATTTAGTTTACACCAAAAAACTTATCTGCTCTAAACATCAAACCCTAAAATGAAATTGAGAATGAAATTCAAAATCTACACTTACAGTTCACAGTGACCCATTTCGTCTTCTAATATGATGACCTGCTGTGGAAACGTTGAACTGCAATTTTCTTTATTGTTGGCCACACGTTACAGTGAAATGTTTAACTAATGAAGAACCAATACCCTAAATAAGAAGTACTACAAATTTTTAACCATAATCACAAATTCAATGGATTGTGTAAATTTTGTCTCCCAAAAAACAGCTTCGAAACCTGCGGGGTTTCGCTGGAGTCTGTCTCGGACTATTTCAGTGTATGACATTTCCGTAATAAATAATTGTATCTTTCGGAAAACGGTAGAAAAATCAGTGCATAATGAATAAACAGACCCTTTTAATCATGCAGTGAGGACTGAAATTAAAAATTAATATTCTAATTGATGTAAGAATTCAAAACTGAATACATTTGCTTGTCTAACATACAAAAACTGAACACACTAACTTGTGCAAATTTACGTCAGCCCATACAACACTTCATCAAATACACAACTTTATTTTTGCTTCGATACACCCACTAAATTTTCGTCACCTGAATTACTTTCCTTTCTCACACATGACACAATTCTACAGCACCAAAAAACGTACCTTTCCCTCTACATCCTAACTGGTTACTTAAAATTTGGTTCATTTAACGAACAAATGCGATTGATTTGCTCCAGTTTATTCAAATTTTGTCACAGGAGAAGAAACTTATTTCTCTTTGAAAATACATCACATTTGGGTCAAGACAATCTGTTAAAATGAAAGAACAAAATGCAAGGTGTACATCATGTATTCATTAGTTGGTGTTGTATGTGTACGCTTTAGGGAACTTACAAAGAGATGAGGGTAACTCACCAGTTATGTACTCAATGAAAAATCGAAGCATAGCTACATAAGCTCGAATTTTTGAGCTGACCTCAACTAACTCATAGTTTACAAATTATTATACGACGGGTGTGAGTGAGTGCACTGCATGCTTATTAATAAAGAACCATCTTTATTGATTACTCCATTATATCAATATGAAGATTCGGAAATATTTTTCAGCTCTTTGATTCGTGGAAATTAAGAGAGTTATTAAAATTTCAACTCCATGAGTAGCAGAGTTCTTACTTTAGCCTCTTAAACTTGTATCCTTTGATTTCTATCATCACCAGAGTAGCTGGACACACTCCGGTCTAAATACTGCAATAGTAGACTGGAACCGAAACGAGGAGTTCTTTACTAAAAATTCAAAGTTTGACTCTCAACTCCTTGCGTAGCGCCACAGACGTAAAAATGTCGGCTAGTTTGGAAAATGATTTACAGAGAGAATCTCGACTCATGAGACCACAACACTCTTCCAATCCTCAACAATACAGTCTCGATGTTTTCAGACAAACAGAGTTTTCGGCTTCTATGAGCCGACGCTTAAAAGCGCTTTAGTGAGTGAGTCTATTATCTTCAGCTCATGACTCAAAGCCCACGCTAAAATCTTTTTAGAACGCTCAAACTCGTTAGCTTGATGTGTAGATTAACGTTATATTTTTGGCATCAATTTCTCTCATGAGAGTCAGTCCTTCCATCAAGAATGTTACGCCTTCAGTACTTGTAACAATATGAACCGGTTTCGTAATCTTCTTTCCAACATATAATTATTGTTTGTATTGTTATGGTAAAAATTTTCCGTACAGATATCAAATAAAATTCTCCACTCCTTCAAGAACTGATTAAGTCTTTTTTATGGTACTGCAATATCTGTTTTGTGAGTCTTTATTTTTTAACGAAAGCAAAATGTAGGTCACTGTGTGCCCTTGAAATGGGTTGTTGCTACTTCAAAAACTCCTATAGAGTCTTACCATATAAATATCTGCTTAAACAAAAGGATTTTGGAAAAACAATGAGCATTAATGACAGAAAGAATATGTAAAACCAGTGTGCAAATTTTTCCCCAACAGTTTGTTTTGTCTTCATCAATGGTATATAAAGCAGGCAAAATCTGAATTGCTGAATGCTTGTCGTTTCATCACAGTACACAGTGCACGAAAGCATAGTTTTCTCGAAAAAGCGGGTTCGCTTTCTTTATTCTATTAGAATTCATGATCTTACTTAATTCATGGCGCACATGACAGATGCAAGCACTCCACGCAACAGCGAATGAGGGTGTTGAAGTCCCGGGTGTTAAAGTCCCCTTAAATAATATTCCGGGTGTTGAAATCCCCCTGGTGACTTAATCCTAGGCAGAAAGGGCGCACGTGAGTAGGTGAAGAAAACAGGGCGTGACGCACCAGGGAAGTGGACAGCAACAGCTCAGCCCCGCGTAAGCGCAGCGCGCCATTGTGCCATTGAATGAGGTGGAGTGTGGGTGCATCGCGACCTCTACAGGGTTTATTCAATTTTGTTACCTTCATTTGCTGGCTGTACTGCGAGGAGAATATATAATTAATTAAAGGTGAGTGCAGTTCCTTTGCTAGCACCTATTCAGGTTCAATGTAATTCATGTGTTTTACCTGTTGTGATGTGAAAATATTGCGCGGGAACAATGTGATGTACACAATGATATGATGCTGCATTTCGAGTTGTACGTCGTTGTGATTTTAAAATTATACAGACAGTGATTTTAAATTCTTAAAATATTAAAAAATATTCTTCGAATACTTTACCTGGCCACGCGCCTGCGATTTTACGCTAAGAATTTTTGTGCATTTCATCATTTAGACAAGACGACGACTTTATATTAAGTAGCGTCGTTGATTCCAATGTATGTATGTAGTCGCATCAGTTCTGGAATATGAGCTTGAAACTGGATTTCAAATTTCGTCAATTATTAGAGAGAAAAAGAGAATTATTTTATCTTGCGGGGATAGGTTCGAGGCACAGGTTGTTTCGTTACTGTGATAGCAAAAATATAATCAGGAATTTGTGAAAAACTCGCTTTGAAAGTCATGATAACGGGGATGAAGTGAATAACGTGAAAGTAATTACTCTGATCGTTTCGAACCTGCGCTCTCATTTTTTGACGAGAACCTGGAAGCAACATTGATACAAATAACAAATTTTACCCAAACCTTTAAAGAATATTTAGAATCGACTAAAAGTGAAAATTTCTATGTTATAAGATATAAAATATGAAAAAATTTCCCAACTCTTGTGAGTGTAAGCACCTTACGTTTCCTTAATTAACGGAAGAATTTCAACATCTAAATGAACTGTGAGATCACTATAAAGCGATCGTCATTGTATTTATGCGAAACAAAAAATTGTAAAATTTTCTTCGCAGATTATATGAGAGCAAGGAATTCAGTTTCGCTGGCTCATCATAGTTTGCAGGGCAAAACTGAGGAAATAATCCATAACAAGATTTAATCAGCACGTCCCGCAACCCTAATGTCAAGTGTTCGTTGTGCGCAACCCTAGTCCTAAAATGGCCAGAGAAAGAAAGAAAGAAAGAAAGAAAGAAAGAAAGAAAAACCGTTTACAAATAACCTGTTTACACACATGAATACATGTCTTGTCAGCAAACTGGGTATCTTATAGAAACGGAGTCAGCTGCGCGCTTACCCGCTAATTTAATTGCAAAACAAATACGTGAGCCGATATTTCTTTGACTTTAACTCTTTGCACTACTGACTTTATGCATCAGGGACCGATAGCTGTTGTAAAAACTGAAACTATGTGAACGAAGGAATACCTATTTAGAGCTTTTAATTTCTGCAACGGCATTTACGTGAGGTTCTTCTCATTACTGCTGTTCAAGCGATCCGAAGGGTCATGCCTTCAATGAATAAAAGTTCATACTCTTAGAACATGCATAAATTCCACGTTTCTATTTTTTATGTATTTTTAATTAGTGAAACATGTTGAGCCCAAAATTGAAGTATTCGTGACCTAAAAAATGATACGAGGAATTTTGAGGACTGCAAATACAGAGTTACGAATGTTCATCTGAAAAAATTAACCTGCCACTCTCATCAAACACGAGGACGCTTGACACTTTTTTAAATTTACGCACTGCTTCTCTCGCACCAATGTGTTAATAGAAATATTAGTTATTTGCATTTGTCTGTTCTTGCGCTAAAATACAATACGATGCAGTATAGTTATTACATCTGGTCAAATATGTTGTAGTGCACACGGAAATTTAGAGTAAATCGTGGACTTGCTGACAGAAAAGTTCATTCACTGAACTTATCATTCTTTCACGCTGACAGACAACTGAAGGAATAGATTTCAGTATTCCATAGAAGCGTAGCACAATAAACTTCATTTGAATACTGGAATCCCATTGAAGTTCAGCATAATAAAAACAAATGTTTTTTGTTGATTTCCAAGTTTTGAATTTTCAAATCGTACTATTTTCGATTTGTCCGACCTGATAGTGGAACACAGTCATTAAAGCTAGTAAGTCAGAATGTTTATTAAAATTAGTACGAGTGAACCACACGAGTTGTCCATCCTACTGGTGTGCGCAGAATAAATGAAAGTGGCAGAGATATTTTTCTGGAAAAGAACGCAGCGCATGTGAAGGTCACAGACTTGCTGACAACTTCTCGACTCGACAACGGAGAAACTTTTTGTACATTCTTTTTATTAGCATGCCATGCGTGCCTACCTGAATATTGCCACATCTGGTCGGCAGCGGTCAAGTAGCCTAGAAATGGATATTAAAGAAGCAAAATAATAATTCTTATAGAGAGAGAGAGAAAGAGAGAGAAAAGATATTTCGATGCCTTTCTTTTGCCTTTAGTGGAGCTGTGTATCAAATGTCTTTACAGAACTCGTCTAAACTCACAATATGTGGGTAAAAACCGTATTCATGAATTCCGGGTTAAATAAATTAAAATTAGGGCTGAAATACTTTTATAAGATAAAAATTCGATAAGATTTTCACTGATATAATTTAGGACTACAAACTGTCTTTCAAACTCTGTATAAATGCCAAAAATATGGGATTGCAACCACAGCAAGCGAATTGATATGTAAACAGAAACCAATACCTACGAAAAACAAAAGAAAATACATAATTGCAATCTCAGCAAAGCGATGCGATAAGTCAACAGAAGCCAATACCAACATAAACCAGCAGAAAATACGTAATAGCAATCACGGCAAAGAGATACACTAAATAAACAGAAACCGACACCTCATCTACGAGTACACCGTAGAGGTCGGTAACAGTAACGCAGAGTAACCTGCACACCGCGCATCTCCGTGGTTGGTTCGAAGCAGCGCCCCGCAGGCAGTGATCTTCCTGATGCTTTGTTCTGGCCCACGACCGCACGATCCGGAGCTCTGAACGAAGTTCCAGTTATCAAAGACCGCTGCTGCGCAGTCACTTTCTAATTCTGGCGTCTCCAGTAGTATTTTTCGCCTCGCCATTTATACACCCTCTGCAATAACTTTTGATTGTTCAATCCAAATAGCGTTCGAGTTTATTTTTGTGTATTTTTATAAGGCGCTTCTTACTCTAGTGTTTCTCACATGGGTTATGCCTTCACTACATGGTTTAGCTTGAAATTATTATAGCTAGGAAGACTGCGTGAGAAAACGAGATCTGCGCCCTTGGTGGAAGTCTGTGCTACAGGAGCGACCAAGCTCCATGATCGAGGTGGTTGACTCTGCCAATGACCTCGCGTGTTAATCGCCCGCATAGTTTTCACATGTGTGGCAATAGAAAGACAGCTGGAGTTTAGGCAACAGCCCAGAGAAATCATTAAATGATTTACTTAAAATCAATCAATGGACACAATATTTTATGTTAGGTGAAACATGTTCCTTCGCGACCAATTTTAGCTCGCGGTTTTCAGTTTCATGCAATTTAATTTCTGGCAAATGATAATTTTTTGTACGGGCAAGTGAATGTGACTTTAATTTTAAGAAATTTTACAGCTTTTAGTTCATGTGTTCGTTCACAAGCCCATGGAAGGTGCTCCTTCAGCGCGGACGTTCTTTGTTCCTTGAACTTTTGTCCTACATTCTGGAGGAGGTTCTGTTCGGATGTAAAGCTATGCACATACATCAGCACATTTATGTTCTAATCTACAATGTTATACATTCATGTGTAAGTACTATCTATTTCTTTTAACATGAGTTACCAAGAGATAGTAGAAATATGAGATCTATATTAGTGGTAGAACGAATGAGTTCATTTAGCAGCCAATTCCAAACCTGAAGAAAATTTTGATGAAGTATTCGATATTGGATGAATCGAGAGCTCCATGCCTAAGTCAATGCCATATTTTTCTTCAAGTGTGTCTATGGTAAATCATTCACAAGCGAATGGTCACCACCAATTAGAATACCTGAATAAATGAGCGGCTAACACTACCAGCAGTCACTCACAAGCCTGTTGAAATTCTGGTCAGGATGAAGGGAAGTGGATATGAACATCACAAAAATTAACCGCTACTGATTCATCGCCTCAAATGGCACTTGCCTCATCGTGGATACAACAGCACCATGACATGCCATGATGCATCAGAGGTGTTCCATGATGCACACACGCACGGTTGTTAAGTACAGGAGATGCTGCTGCTATTTTTGGGGGCGACCTAAGCGAGCTGTGGGCGCAGGGTTGAGCATCACGACTATCTGAAGGCTAAGAGAGCTACTTACAATCTTACCCAACCATAATGTTACTGCTGTCTTCTTTTGTCACGGGCCACCATTTCAAGAATAGGGCGCACATTATACTGCCCTACTTTTTGTATCTTGAAGAGTACTATTAACACAGCCGCAGTAACTCAATCTACGAAAAACGTTTTGGTAGCACTGTTTTGATCGTGAATTTTTTGAGTATTTTTGTTACAGCGTTACGAATCAATGATAGATTGTTATCGTGACTGTTCTTTCAAGAATTTACCCCGAGCGGTTTCGCTCTGTTTGCATTTTGTACTTCCATACTTCCGTGCTTCAGAAATCATCGTCGCCTTGATATTTTGACAACAACGATGAACATTTTTTTCAGTTGAGCGTTACTCATCGTGACTTCTTGTTACTTCGAAATTTCATTAAACAATCACGAGGCGTCCTAGTTCAATCTATCATCATCGGAAAATATTTATGTTGACGAATTGTTTTCAACTTAATATCAATAGCAATTATGGATCGGCTATTGTTCAGATCGAGATCGTTCTATGACAATTAGGATTCATCATATGCACATTTTTCAAGATTTAAAGGTACCGTAAATGTTTAACTCCTCAATCTTCAATAACATAAGGGACAGTTGGCAAATCTATTTCAAAAAGGGAAGTAAGATGACTTGAACCTCATTATGAATTTACTGCTCAAAATAAAAGGAGCTCGAAGTGACCTAGGGCATCGAAGATAACACATGTGCGTTAGAGGCATGAGCAGAACATTCAACATGAACACAGGAAATTGGTGGTACTCAACTTGCTCGTAAATCTTTGAATGAACAATTTGGAGATAAAACAAGCAGATTTACAATCAAACACTTTATTAAAAACAAATTGGAGGCAAGGGTTACGGAGATGGCTATTTAGCGACTGCACTTGCAGTTCGGAGATGAAACTCCATATTTTGATGATTAAAGGAGCTAAATATCAAGAATCTCTCACCTGCATTAATGCCCTGAAGGGCAGGCATTGTGACGGCAACACTCTATACCTTGCGTCTGGCGCTCTAATGAATCTCCGCCTCAGCTTTGCGAGGGAAGTGCTCCGTCTCTCTGTACCGACTTCATCATAATCAGGCGGTCCAGAACGAGTTTCTGAAAAAAGATGTTTTATTCTAATCAAGCCTGATACATATCATCTTGTACATTGATTTTTCAAATGTCTTATAACTAACACCAGGACGCAATAACGGTTACCCCCGGCCAAGCCGGTACCCATTTACGACACCTGGGTAGAGTGAAGAATTGTGACTGGACTCTCCCATTTCCCAACGGGGAGAAGCACCGAGTGACACTGTTGGGATTCAACCTGCCGACACCTTCCCGTTCAGGGCGTGTTTTTAACCACTCGGCCACGGCTTGCTGTGCGGTCTGATATTTACGTATATCTCTATGGAAATATAGAAACATATTTAAATGAGTCGCTAAAAACGTTTTGTATAATTTTACATAGAAACAAAACCATATAATAACCGCAAAAGAATATTCAAAGTAAGAAATACTATTGACGTCAATGTCTGATTAATTTGCGGAGTGAGTTTTCATTCGCAAGTAGCTTGGGCCTGTCGTTGGGATACGACGCCAGTGCAGACCCCGAAGTAAGAAGAAATATTGGTAGTGGGTTCGATCAGTGACAGTTAGAGCGTCCTCATCTTACTCACTCGAATATTATTTTTTTAATAAAAATGGCATCGGCGTTCTATGATGAGCGTTGTGAGATAATGTGTGACAGAATCATGAATTTTACGGCGCACATGGTCATTGTCTCACAGAAATTACGTGACGGCTCACTTCTTGCTGAGTTAATTGAACTCTGTATGAAAGTTTGGCCTATACCGTAATACCATTAACTTAATGTCTCTCTTTTTTAAACTTTCCATGAAGACAATGGAAACATGTTGTGCTGTAGCATCCATTATATTACAGATTTGCTCGCTACAAAAGCAGAAAAACTAACGAATACTTTCCATTGCGCTGTAAGGTGCAACGTTTACAATAAAGGAGAAAAATTTTCAAACTGTTTACTTTCACGTTTCAAAATTTTAGATTCTTATTATCTGTTATTATTTGCAAACTTCATGGAAGCGCTCAAATTTAGGGAAGCGTGCAACTATCGGAAAAATATTTACCCAAGTGCATATATTCTTCCACGAGCGCATCATGCTTCGAGCATTCCGTTCTGTTGGCACGACCGAGTGAGGAAGTGCAGGCAGCGAGTAGGTGTGGGTGTAGTGGTTGCTATAGAGTGAAAGCCTCGCTCCCAAGAAAGAAAGAAAGAAAGCAGGAGCAACAGGTGCTGGGCGTGGTTGTGCGCTCATGTTTACTTCCTCTTGGCAAGCGCCCACAGGCAAACGGAATCAGTAAACATTGACGGCTCTCGGTAGCAAACTTTGGCCCCTTTATTTCCTCTTATTGGTATTATTAATTGTCCAAGATTGATATGACGGTAGTTTGGCTGCTAAAAAAGATTATAATCAGAAAGGAGGGACTCACGATAGTATAATGGAATTATGATAGAGTTGCAGTAGATATATTATCGTCATGGGAAACGAGTACAATCTTGTTTCAAATTATAGCGTGTGGGAATTTTTAATAAATGTCTCGCAAAATAACATCTTTTTGTAAGTGCAGAAAGTAATTATAGCGAAACTTTTGGAGAAAATAAATTATAATTATTAGAAATGTTTGATTGCAGTACAATCCTAGTTCTTCCTTTCAAGTTAATCTGCCCAACTGCCACCACTCTAGTCGCACTCGATTGTTTTTCAAGCACGACCAATAACGCAACTGGTGACGGTGTAGCAAAAACTGCCCAAATGATTAACGCGGCAGCACCTCCCACCGGATTTCCGTGATGCGGAGTTGGCCGCAGTTACTGTTGTTTATCGTAAAGAGCTTAGCTCTGCAGTTTTGCATCGATGTTTTCATTGTAGTCGAGATCTGAATCCAATTTCGATACGAACGCATGCATTTCACATTATTAACTTTTGGTTTACTGATTTAAGATCATTCAAACTAAAAATTGATGAAATAATGGCTGCCTAAATGATACAAACGAAATGTTTAAAGTGCATTTACATTCAAAATGTGGGTATTTAAATAGAAAGGAACGAAAATAGAGTATATTGTTCGGCGCGAAAACCTTGCAATCGTCCATCTGGTATAGATAAAATTAAACATCTGAAAAAATCTGTCAATAATGAATTTATAGTGCTAATTACTGAAGTTCAAAGTGATATTTGTAAGTTCTATGCCACACACCCTCTTAAATGTTAACAGAGACTTAACTAACAAAAAGTTGTGCAAAAACTCTCTACGGTAACAAGGTAACGGAGTGAGTTACAATTCCTATGATGCATCTTCACGGACAGCAAGATACCATGCTATTTTCTAGTTGAAAAAAATTCCTCCGGCTTTCATTTTAGGATAAAGTGTTGCTTTTTGCTGCATTTTATAGCAGAATGCTCGCAGAAGTAGAAATTGAAATTTACCCTTCACTCATTTGATAATATCTCTGAAAGGCAGTCTGGGCAATAGAAGATTAAAACTGAGGGTATCAAAATTTATTAATTATGAACATTAAAAACACTTCAAATTAATTTTCTGTGGGTGACAATTGTTTGCAAAATGAATATTTTTATTGCGCTGGTTGACATGAAAATGATAAGTTACGCATAAAAAAATAATTACTTCGAACTTTATGTAAGAATATAATTCTGTTTGAGAGGGAAATAAAACGGCGTAGGAGTATTGTTCTCAGAAGAAACTGACAGCATGCGTACTTCTTTAAAAAAAAACGATGGTAATAGGGTTTTGTCAATAAATCTTTTGAAAATCGCTTTGAAAAGAAATAGGATGTGCAGTATTTTTATAGTTAAACTTATAAATACTGTGTTAGGAAAAAAATTATTAAAATAATGTCTAATGAATTTTGATGTCTATGCCAATTTTTAACTTATCAAACACTAAAACTGGGTGAATACTGAGACAATTTAGACCTAGAAAGGAAGTTACTTCATTCTATCATATATGAAATTCAAAAAGGGTCTTGAATTATGGGTGACTCAAAGCCGGATGCTAAAAAATAGTGATTATAGTATAAATGTCATTAGATAAGTCAGATTTATTTCTTATAACCATTTTGAAGAGCGTTTGTGATATCTTAAGAGCACAGAAAATTCGTAAAATCGAAATTCTTCAATCATTTTTATGTCCGTTTTGAACAAAGTTTGCGCAGCGTAATCACTGCAGGCTTCGATAGAACATCAAGCGTAAATTTACTCCCTGCCTAATCAATGAAAAGAAATGAATTATACTCGATCTAATTTCAAGTTTGCATTTCCTGTTGTCTTTCTGCATGGGGATGGAAGGCTGGATTGTCAATCCAAATTCAGGCTAACGTTCGCCTCAGGTATGAATCTCTTGAGGTATAGAATAACCTCTCGAGTTCGCGTTGGAACGAAAACCGCACAACTTCGGCGTTTCTTAAACAAACAACAAACAAACTCAATGTAAGAGTTACGATGAGCATTCACACATTCGACGCTTCAAATAGATGCATGTAATTTATAACATTTGAATTCACTCGAATATTCTAGAAAACCGTTGAGTTATTCAGCGCAAGATGTTCATCGGTTTGGTCGTCCTTCGTAACCCGCGTATCACAGCGCCGCCAAAACCGGTTCTGTTGCGCTGCAACGCCTCGGTGCAGGTCCTGATCCCAACCCTGACCTCCCTAGCATGTTAGGTGGAGGCGGGGAGGGAAGTGTATGAGGGGTAACAAGAACTGACTAGAGTTGAGCGAAGCGTTAAGAAATTCCTGTGAGGGTGAGGAATATTTATAATTTAAGTGAGATATAACATTGAAAGTGTAGAAAGACATACGTAAAGTTATAGAGTCGGAATAGGGCAGAAGCGAGTATAAAGAGCTAAAACGGATCTAAAGCCAAGCTAGTTCGAAAAGAATGTAAATATAGTCTGCATAATGTGTGCTAACTCTTTGTTGGGTTACTGTCATGTAATTAAAAATAAGGTAATCATCTTCAACAGCGTACATCTCATGATTCCCGATACCGATGACTCGAGTGATGAACAATGAGCTTAAGCAACTGTAACATTGATTCATTTTAACTGGTCTGTGATTTCCTAGTTTTTCAAAAAATAACTTTGCTTCTCTACCTCACTCGATACAGTCAGCGCCACTTGCCTTCCTAAGTGCAAGGCTGCCGCACCCTCTGTTTGACACTCACTGCGCTTTTATTCCAGCCTTGCTTGTGACTCAACTACTCTACTTCCCGCCAGCCTTAATGATTTGGCGTTGTTTTAATTCCTAGTCTGTGTGGAGGCCGTAACTTTAGGTCGGCGCATATACACGAGTGTTTGCAGTAATGCTTTTGATACATCTTCATTTCGCATTATCACTCCTCAGAATAATACCTGATTTCTGGTTCTTTTTGAGACCTTCAAACCCCTGCGCCCTTTGTAAATAGTGTTATGTACTTGTCTCTATATTATGTGGTTTTACCACGTTTAAGAAGGCTAGTTGTCCATCTTATTTCATATTCTTTGGCTCTACATAGAGAAACAATGAGGAACATAACTGCTTCCAGTAATGGACAATTCAGAAAACAATGCTTAGTCCCACAGCTCTAGATTGCTATAAGTATTTTCTGCAACGCTGAGGTTGAATTTAAGTACTTTTCATGAATGAATTTTCACTTTGTTTTACGCACTTAAGTATTTCTTGAGTGTAAATCTGACTACTTTGTAATTATCCATGACATCAGTTTTGAATAACTGCATACAATTGTTTGGCAAATAATTTTGATTTTATTTATTAGTTTCACTAGTATACCTACATCTTATCATATTGTCTGGTACACTATTGATGGAATCCTCAGTTATTTATTTTGATCCTAAACATAAATTCACATTGGCATAGTCCTATGATGTTAGAGAATCCAGTCGTAAAGTGCTGACTTTTAACCTTGGAAAAAATACTTTACTTGTTCAAATCGTCCCAAATTAAGAAGCGTCCCCCACCATATTTATTTCTTTTATGTAAATTAGTTGTTTGTCACACTTTTTAGACCGGTGAAAATAATTCAATACCAATGGAGAACACTTTTCGATTAACATGGAGAAGGAACAGTGAGAAATTCCGTTCGTGAACAGAACATCTGTAGCAGACCGTCGACAGTGTGCAGCGGGAAGGATTTAACGTGATAAGTCGGATCTGAGAGAACGCGTATTTATCTCATGTGAAAACGAAATTGAATATCTCACAATGTTATGTCTGAAAGCTGGTTGTTGAATTTAGCCCTATGTTATTACTGCAAGCAAAGGGCAAACGATGAAGGCCACACAACCAAGCAAATACGTATAGAGGCATACAAACAAATAAGACTATCAGAGTTTTGTAGGTATACTGATTTGACGCTCTTAAGACTGCGATCTCACCAATCAATAGGAATTAAGCATGAAAGTGCAATTTTTTGGCCGTGTTATTTTTGCCAAATATTATCGCATGTTTAAAAATCTCAAACCTGAATTTATACCGGAACATGAACGCACATTTTAGCAGTATAATTACGGAATTTGAGATGAACAAGCGCGTTTACTGCGGGTAGTTAACTTCTTCCTCAGTTTTTGAGGTTTCATTTACCATGAAAACAAAGAAGCTTATTGAAACGTAGAGGTATCTCTGATACTTCGGCTAAACTAAATACAAGAACTGCTGTTGCGCTGCAAATTACGCGTTCAAGGCCAAGCTCGCATTCATGCGCTGCTTGGGTGTTCTTTCAGTAGAAACTTACCAGGCGGTGCCGCTGGCGAGTTCAATTCCGGCACTGACGCGGCTTTGCGCCGCGCGTTTTAACAAAAAAACTGAAGAAGGACATAGGACGTAGGACATTCGCACAGAATATTTCACAGCAATAAACTATTGCATTGACATCAGCGGACCCAGGTACATATGTGCATACTAACTAAACTAATAGGGAATGGATGTACATCGAAGCCCCCTGAACAACCAATGTTGTTCATTGCGTAGAGGTTAAAGAGGTTATCTCAGTCAATTAGAGAATAAATGCGTTATCAGAGTTTTCATATGGTACGGAGCAGACAACTTCTTCTATATGGCTTCATTTCTCCTAGCATGCGTCAAATGTTCGGAATCCTTGAGTACAATTTCTTGAAAACTAACCCCAAGTAACCAAGATTCCATGAGAAAGTTCAAGAAGACGATACTACGTGTGTATAACCCAAACCATAGTACGGTGTCATATTTGTAGCGCCATGAAAACTTCAACAGCGACCCCGGTGCGGGGGACGCCAGGGGAACACACCTCCTGTTGTGAAACGCAGCTTTCTCTTGCGGATGCTTCAAGAAAGTGGCGCTCGCGCTCGACTCGCCCAGTCTGCGTGACGCCAGATTCTGTCATGAGTACATCTCAGAGTGAAGACAATGAAGTTATGCATTAGTTTTTCTATTGTTTCAGCTCGTGTTTCTGATATTTTTCTTCTAATTGATATTATTGCCAATAGGTGCAAACCTGAAAAAAATCTCAAGTACATTAATGGTAGTCTTGATAAATGAAGTATTACCAATGTTCACAGAGAATAATGGCGAGAATTAAGGAATAGAGCGATTGTTTCACTCGCCACCACACACCGACGCACGTCCCACTAAATTATGAAATTATGAACTGACTCGCATGTGGGTTAAAAAATGCGTGCGACTTTTGGCCACTGTTCTAGAAAGCGCTTTGTCTTGGTTTCTCACACGTTGCTAGGCCTTCAGAGTGTAAGCTCATTTGTTGTAGTCGTGTGTATGTCACTCTTCACAGGGTCATTTATGCGGATAAAGATGTTTTATAGGACCTTTCATTCCAACCGAGTTGACACATCATTTTCCGCATTAGTTAGACATCATATTAAATGCGTTATTACGAATGCCAGGACACAATGACGGTTTTTCCCGGTGGCCATTTCAGTCACTTGGGTAAAGGAGCAGTGTTGTTGTACCTTTACTCCATTTCTCAGCGGGGGGAAGCATCAGGCTAGCGTCACGGGTTTCGAGCCCTCGAAAGGACACTTATTGAAGTTTTAAGTTTTATGAACGATGAAAAAGGATTTATAAATCTCAATTTCTGTTGCATAAATTGCGGTTCAGTTTCATTGATCTATAATCTATGAGAGTGTTTGATAATAAACGTGAACTTTGTTAATTCGGCTATGAAGTTTGACCAGATATTTCATTCATGGTGCTTTTTATTCATGTTCTTCTCATGGCTTCTTCATTTCTTTTTAGCCTATAATGTACGAAGCAGGTTAAGAATGTTTGACAACAGAGGCATATGTGGAGCAAGAGATAATCTGGCACTACGGGCGTCCTGCACCACACATCCGCAGCCGCCACATGGAGATTACAGTCTCTTCTTGGCCTTCGGGAGATAGAGCTTGTTACCTGAGTAGCGTGGCACTTATACAACGAGGCGCTTTAATGCTTACGTAATAACAAATATAACCAGTTTTTCATGTAGCACATTAAGCATGATTGAATAATGTCCCTATAACCCATGTTAATTAAGGGACTGAAAACCTTGTATTAACAAACATCTGTAACAATTAGTTGTAATAAACATTACGCCTGTTCTTTTGAGAACGTAAACAGATATTTCCTAATACTGTGAATATTTATGAAGTACAGTCTCAACACTTATTCATTAAATAATCGTAACCCTTATTCATGAGAAAAAAGTAAACCTTTTTAATTACATAATTTTAAATTCTTATTGACAGAGAAGGCTCAGGATTGTACAAACCTCTGCCGTTTACGAACAAGGTGGCCATGCATGAAGGAACTGGCTAAACCAGTTATAGAGAAAGTTCTCAAAAATAAACGTCAACAATCCTTCATCTTTGCTATCGATCACTCGATATGATGTCCGCGGAAATGACACACGATGAGTTTGAACACATGTATGTGCGCCACAGTTTAAATTTAGCATTTCCTCTTTGAAGCGCTAATTAAAATGGTGACAATCGGTATCATGCGACCACTGTGTACTATGCATTGCATTCCATATGGACTTTGTTGCCTTTCATTTCTCTGTGCCTCAAGCTAGCAAACTGTGACGTTTCCTGTACACAGACGTTGTTTGGGCAATATATCAATTGCAGGTGGAGACGCTTCTGTATTTTATTCACTTTCATTTTGACATTTGATGTAATGATATAAGAGTGTTCAAATCAAATAAATTTAAACTGTAGCCACAATTTTTCATGTGCATAACCTCTGAGTAGCTAAAAAAAATTTAACCTCTTCTGTCGTGTACTGAATGCTCGACAGCCAGGCACTGATTGCGAATCATGTTTTTTTAATATCTCTCTCAATGTTCTTTATGAATCGAGAAAAAAAATTGATCGGGGTGTTAACTCGAAAAAATGCCTGTGCTGAAATATCACACAAATTTTTCTTATAATCATTGCTTTGGCTAACTATCGCTCGAGCTCATGCGTCATGAATCTAAATATTTTTTCCACTGGATATGAGGGAGATTATCCCGTAAGACTGTTGCTGTGGACAGCTTTAAAAATAGATCCTTGTGGACTCGATTGAGTTGAGCGACTCCTGTGCATCCTATCCAAGCGCTTGTTGTCATGCTTGACGGACCCTTCCTATACAGGATGTCACCCTAGCTGAGACAAGCTTAACACTGTCACCGCAATTGGTTAAACATGAGTTCAATATTTAACTCAAAATATGAGTCAAATGCACTAAATAATTTTGAAAATAGGAGACATTAACTGGATCGTGCCTTCATTTACCTTTAATTAAGTGGTGACAAGAAAAAAAATTGAGTTTGTAACCACTGTTCAGTCAGCATCATTATGAAAATCCTCTCCGTGGCCACCGGTGGCGCACGTTGCGATCAAAGTGTTAAAATCGTCTCGTTGTAGAAAAGAAGCGGGAGTAATTTGTTTCTGTTGCAATTGTGTTCCGGTCGGACAGGGGCTGAAGTTCTTGTCAAAGATATTTGTAGCATTCAGGTCACAAAATGTTTTTTTGATACAAACACTCACAAGTTTTGTTTTAGAGAGTTATTGGAATTTCTATCTTAGATAATCGTTAGTTTGTTGTGGAAATCAATTGCGATTTTTTTTGGGAAATGTAGAAATTTTTAATGCCATTAATTGTAAGTTTTCATTTCGTTAACAATTGTGGAGAGCGCTTTTGAAATTTGGACAGGGTGATCAACACTTTGTTGAACAAACTATGACGTATGGTCGGGTTCATTGAAGTAAACACTTGTTACTCAATAACGTGTGGTCGAAAGTGCTTCGTTGGAGATTTATAGGGAGCTGAAATTTGAAACGTATTGAAGACAAATTTGTACTTCAAGAGAGGCAAGGAAATGAAATGTTACATAACAAAATATTTTATAACATTTATAAATGTTATATAAATGTTATAATGAACGCAACAAACAGAATAACTGCCTTTATTACTATGCCAGGGAGAAACAGATTTTTTAATTAAGTTAGCTATTTGCGGAAGATATTCAGTATAACGTTCATCTGTTTCGATGCAGACGTTTAAACGCTGATGTTATGATCGCCGGAGGCGATCGAAAACATCAGGAGTTTCATGAATCCTTGCGGAGACTTCAATAATTCTTCCGTTGAGGTCTTCTACGGAATGAATCGGTGTTTCGTACACCAAACTTTTCAAATGTCCTCGGAAGCAGTAATCTAAAGGTGTAATATCAGGAGACCTCGGTGGGCATGTGAAAATTTCAAGTCCTTGTAACTTTTTAAGGAATCATTTTCGAACACGCGGTTATTGAGTTAAAAGTGTTTATGTCAACATCAACACTGTTGAAGTTTATCTGACAAAGGGCCGGTCATCCTGTATACACATGTGTCCGAATTAACAGTCAACACCTAGTTTAGCAGGCAACTTTAACTTTTCAAAGCGTCGAAGAAATTCGCTGACGAAAAGCCGCATTTAAAAACGCTTTCCACTGGCGACTTTGAGATTGTACTGTTCGTACTAGGGCAAAAAATAAGTAATATTTATTTTCTTGTATCGAAAATATATGAACAGGTGTCTACACAACGCGGAACGATGACTCGAGGGAAAATGAAACGCCTTCGTTCGATGCTTGTAAATTATCACATGGACCTCTGTACTTGTATTGCACTGAAATAGCCATGCTGAGTTTGGGGAGGGCATTGAAAGTGTGTTCGCCTCCATCGCCTCGCTCGATGATGTCATGGCTGAGATTCCAACACTGACGACTAGCCCATATCAGTAAGGAAGGGCGTAGAAGGCCTTTGCGTCATAGTCAAAGATAGGTTTTATACTCTTGTAGTCCACGAATGCCGCGCGTGTAAGCTGTGAGTGTAATCTAAGTAATGTAGAGATCTTCTTTTTAGTGAACTATTTGCTTGCAGTCACCATGTCAACATGGAAACTATCTTTTCTTCGCGTAAGAAGAATCGGATTTCACGTAGTGGTTGTCTAATACAAAATGTGCACTTTTATCATTTTCAAATGAATAAATAAGTGTCAATGAAAAATATGGCTGAGAATGGCTCCCAACTGGTGAACAAAAAATTACAAAACGTTTGAATCGAAACTTTATATGTACGAATATACTACATACGTACAACTCATCGTGATGTCTTCAAAACCGGCCGAGATTTAACACCCGTCTCTGGACGACAAGAGACTGATAAACAACAACATTTCTCAGCAAAAGTCACTTAGTAAATGACTCAAATATTCGCTTAAAATTTTCTAAGCGTAAAAGAACTTAACAAGGTTATTTGCCGCTCTCTAGGCCTAAAGAACATCAGTAACACACCCAACCTCACCGCTAATTGCTGGGTGTGGACGGGATGGATGCGAGCATTTAAATCCCAGCGAGCAACGCGAGTGTTAGCAGCTCACCTAAGTGAAGGAATTAGTGAAAGCTCCCATGCTCTCATGGCAGCGCTCGTAATGATCTAGCTGGGACCCACAGATTGTTCATCATTAGAATATGATGAAGTTGTTTCCAGTCTCCATTGTTCTTGATGGTATCTTCTTAGATGGTTTTTCTCCTTGGAGGAAAAAATTGAAAATATTTCCTCCATCATATTAAGTTCCAATTAGGGAAAAACTTTCACCTTCCGACATTTTGGTCATGTTGTTAGCAAATTTGAGCCTTCGGAATTACGCAAAATAAACAAAGAAGAAATAGCTTTCCCATCAGCGTGTATCCTGTAATGATTTCAAATTGTAGAACACTGAAATATAATAATGTTGGTGCATGAAAAAATAGGAAAAAATAATGTCTATACAGATTAAATGTCTTATGTCACTTAAAGTGCTCAGAAATAATGCTCAGAAGTAATTTAAATTAATTTAAACCTAATGACCAATCAGAGGTTTGAGAACGATGAGCGTCTTAATAATAAATATACATCATACATTGGAAAACGAATTGAATGGGTCTGGTCAGATAATCAAATTAAATGTTGAATAGAACGTTTAATACTGCTTTGATATTCTTACAGTAGGAATGTGTACGATTGATAAACAAGTACAATACGGATTATGATAATTTGGAAAATACTAATGAAGAATTCAGTAGAGGAGGGTAGCGCCTAGCACCTGAGGCCTATAATTGAAGGGATTTAGTGCTTAGGAAAATGTATTACTGAGAGCGAGAGGCTGGGAAATTAGTTAGTGGAACCAACACGAAAGCTTTTTATGCCTCAAGGTGGTTAACAAATAAATCACCGGTGTGGTTGTGGGCAAACTCGATGTGTGAACGGGATCATCGCATAAGCTATTTCGTTCAATTCAATAATTTATTTGTAAAATGTCACAAATTTATTTCACTTCTGAAATAATATTCTTAGTTCAGCAGCAGTAAAATATAAAATTTACCTTGACACGATACTAAAGACAATTTGCGCGCTGTAAAGCAACAAACTTTCGGGCCTAGAGAGAGCAATGAGTGAACAGGAAGGCTGAGACGCTCTTTGTGGTGCTGCAGGTGCTGCATGACTCTGCAGGTGCAGCATGACGCTGCAGGTGCTGCAAGTCGCTGCAGGTGCAGCATGGCGCTGCAGGTGCTGCATATGGCGCTGCAGGTGCAGCATGACGCTGCAGGTGCAGCATGACGCTGCAGGTGCAGCATGACGCTGCAGGTGCAGCATGACGCTGCAGGTGCAGCATGACGCTGCAGGTGCAGCATGACGCTGCAGGTGCTGCATATGGCGCTGCAGGTGCAGCATGACGCTGCAGGTGCAGCATGACGCAGCAGGTGCTGCATAACGCTGCAGGTGCTGCATGACACTGCAGGTGCAGCATGACGCTGCAGGTGCGGCATGACGCTGCAAGTGCAGCATGACGCTGCAGGTGCTGCATGACGCTGCAGGTGCTGCATGACGCTGCAGGTGCAGCATGACGCTGGAGGTGCAGCGTGACGCTGCAGGGGCATAATGACGCTGCAGGTGCAGCATGACGCAGCAGGTGCAGCATGACGCTGCAAGTGCTGCATGACGCTGCAGGTGTGGCATGACGCTGCAGGTGCGGCATGACGCTGCAGGTGCAGCATGACGCTGCAGGTGCGGCATCACGCTGCAGGTGCAGCATGACGCTGCAGGTGCGACATGACGCTGCAGGTGCAGCATGACGCTGCAGGTGCAGTATGATGCTGCAGGTGCAGCATGACACTGCAGGTGCAGCATGACACTGCAGGTGCAGTATGACACTGCAGGTGCAGCATGAAGCTGCAGGTGCAGTATGACGCTGCAGGTGCAGCATGACACTGCAGGTACAGCATGACACTGCAGGTGCAGCATGACGCTGCAGGTGCAGCATGACGCTGCAGGTGCAGCATGACGCTGCAGGTGCAGCATGACACTGCAGGTGCAGCATGACACTGCAGGTGCAACAGGGAATTTGCCTTCCTGCGTCAGCTGTGCTACACAGGAAGACTTGCTTGCGCTAGTACGCAACGCCTACATCTGCTATACGCAACGCCTACATCTGCTATACGCAACGCCTACATCTGCTATACGCAACGCCTACATCTGCTATACGCAACGCCTACATCTGCTATACGCAACGCCTACATCTGCTATACGCAACGCCTGCATCTGCTATACGCAACGCCTACATCTCCTATACGCAACGCTTACATCTGCTATACGCAACGCCTACATCTGCTATACGCAACGCCTACATCTGCTATACGCAACGCCTACATCTGCTATACGCAACGCCTACATCTGCTATACGCAACGCCTACATCTGCTATACGCAACGCCTACATCTGCTATACGCAACGCCTACATCTGCTATATGCAACGCCTACATCTGCTATACGCAACGCCTACATCTGCTATACGCAACGCCTACATCTGCTATACGCAACGCCTGCATCTGCTATACGCAACGCCTACATCTGCTATACGCAACGCCTACATCTGCTATACTTAACTAAATGCACAACGCCTACATCTGCTATACTTAACTCAATGCACAACGCCTAC
The DNA here is from genome assembly GCA_030386875.1 of Morinoia aosen. Taxonomy (NCBI): domain Eukaryota; kingdom Metazoa; phylum Arthropoda; class Malacostraca; order Amphipoda; family Talitridae; genus Morinoia; species Morinoia aosen. The sequence goes on from CM059579.1 coordinate 20,958,752, forward strand.
ATCTGCTATACATAACTCAATACACAACGCCTACATCTGCTATACATAACTCAATACGCAACGCCTACATCTGCTATACATAACTCAATACGCAACGCCTACATCTGCTATACATAACTCAATACACAACGCCTATATCTGCTACACATAACTCAATACACAACGCCTACATCTGCTACACATAACTCAATACACAACGCCTACATCTGCTATACATATATAACTCAATACACAACGACTATATATCTGTTGGAACTCAATACGCCACGCCTACATCTGCTGTAACTCAATACGTAGTGCCTGAACTTAATTCTGCTGTGAAACGAACCTAATCAAGAGCTTTTCAATAAATTTTAATGCTTTGAAAAAAATCTATCGTGGCTTTTTAAAGAAATGAATCATTTTTCATTTGCCTCGTTTGAGGTTGCAGACGAAGAAGACTGATCCTCACCGTCGTTAGCTTGGAATTGCACTAGTGCTGAATAGATCTGAATGCGACCCTTCCATTTCGTGTCTTAAAAGTGTATGTATGATGCATCATTTGAGGATAGGTTCCGGTATTTCATTCAATTTTTGAACCGAAAACATATGTTTCCACTAAAACCCAAAACATTTCTCAAGTGTCAGAACATTCGAGACGAGTCTTTTTTTGCCAGTGGCTAAAATTGTGAGGAAAACTTATTTCGGTTAATTTTTGAACAGAAGAGATATTTTTCCTTTGAAATTCAAAATATTTCCCAAGTCTCAGAACATTATATCTAAACCTTTTTTGTCAGTGGCTAAACTTGTGAGGAAAACTCAGACACTTGTGCCGCGTGGTTCCATTTCAAATTCGTTGAATTTTGATGAAGAGAAAATTTCAATTTCTGAGCAAAGAAATTTAAAGTAAATAGTTTATCAGCATTTCAGTCCGTAATCAACCTCACCAGGTAAACATTCTGAATTGATTTCGTCAGACTTCTCCCTATTTTTTTCTAAAATCCAATCTGAAAACAATCCTAACCTTAATTTCAAAAATATTTTTCATAATGGAAAGTTGAACCAGTTAGCTATTATGATTGCACTGTGTGCTGCTCAAACAAAAAATGAATGAAAGATCCGTTAGTGAAAAAAATCACGATGTCATATCGTTGTTATGAAGGTTCTTTCATTTTCATGGAAAATCCATCAAGTACTAGTAGACCACCCGTGAACCGTTGGGTCATATTTTTTAGTTAAAGAACGAGTTTTTGGGAAGATTCTCCGAAAGAAGATTCTTCAATAGACAGGTTTTTGTTTCAGGTCGTCTCCACGATGCAGTATGTGGGGATTAGAAATTTCAACCTTTATTCCAAAAGCAGGGTATTGAATTTTGTTCTGTTATACTGAGAGTATAGCGTAGACGGCGACAAGTAGCAAGCAAGCAAATCAGCAAGATAATTAGAGTTTCATGAGTATAGACTAACATCTTGAAAGTGGAAGTACGAACTCACTGAAGTCACCAAGAAAGGAAGGAAGGAAGGAAGGTTGTGCGCGGGTAGAGCTAGTCACCAAACTTCGCCAGGGCCTAAAAGTTGCATGGCAGCTCTCTAGCTCCTCTAGTATCCTCAAGGTTACCAAGACCCAAGTGGTTACAGTTCTCTCACTCAGTTGCGCGCGACTTTTATGCTAAGAGGAAGACATTTGAGAAATGCCAGCGTCGGCTCAGCACTGTAGCTGCTTAGATGGATATGTTCTTCTACGTTTCAGCGGTCAATCCGCTGTATATTAATAGAGTGAAACTTTTGACGAAAGTTTATGCGAACGCATGGAAAACCATGTATTGTTTACCAAGATGATGGTTCATCTCCAAGAATTGAAAAAAATTGTTGGATTAGGCACTGGTTTCAAATGTACTGTTCCACCGAGAATGTCGCCTTCCAGCTTGTCAGGTAACCAGAATATTGCTTGTTTCTCACAAAACATTTTTCATTTGGCCTTTTTAAAGTAAAATTCGGGCATAAAAATCATTTATCATCTGGGAACTCCGTTGGATTGCAAGATGCCGAGAACTTTTAGGCTGAATTTCATTTGAAACAAGTCTAAATTTGAGCGTTTGGGGTATGAAGAATATCAATCTGGCAACACTAGTACGAGTCATGAGGCTGTGAAGCGATGCAAGTGTGGCAGACATTAGCATGGTGCTGCCGTGAATAGGACATCTGCATGGTGAGCCATGTAGCCAGCAGGTCGACGCACCTCACTCATGACATCACTGCCCTCTTGGTGGCGGCACTCCGTACGCCTTCTGCACGCTTGCGTGTCTGGCTCTTATTAGAATTACTTTCCGCCTACACACACTCCCACACTCTCACTCAGGATACACGCGCGGGCTTGGGGTACACACCCGTTCAATCGAATTATACTCTTTCTCAAAATGTACACGCTCACTCGAAGTACATGCATGTATACTTGTGCTGTATGTACATTCTCGCTCGAACTATGTACGTGCGTTCGGACTACATACACTTCACCCGGAGACGGATACACTCACACAAACCGCACACGCGTTTTGACGCACGCTCATACTTCACACACTTGAGGCACATATTTATAATGACGAGAAGATGTTGCCTCTAAACCTCACTTGTGTTTATTAACGAAATCGCTCGATGATAGCGCATAATAATGCTCTTTAACATACGCAAACACGCCTGGAGTCTAGACCACGCGCGAAAGTTTTTACCGTCCGTAGTATGACTTGCAGTCTCATTCGTTTCGAAACCGGTTTCAGTTTCGGATTTGGAAAAATGGTTGTCTAATTTTTACGGTGTATTTTTACATGAAATCTGAACCGCTCACCGTGATTTGAATTGGTATTGTCGTTGTAGAAGTTCTTTGGCTATTATACCTGTAAACGTTTTTTTGTATACTTTGAACGTGCTTCTTGTTGACTTATTTAGGTTCGATGATTGGGGCATAAAATTCATTATGTTTGCGTATTATTTTTGTTTATATATTGTTTTCGTGTAGGGTTGTTTTTATTATGTAAAGAATAAAAGTTTCTCTTTGTGTATTTTTTACCTCGTGTAGTTCGCGTACTTTTACTTTGTGTACTTCTCGTAGAAAATATCTAATTATATTGAATACAGAATGAAATGAACTACATTTGGAAAAAAAATATTATAATGAGCGCATTCTGTGTTTGCATATATATCTCCACATATATTCGTTCCCAAAACCAGTGATGCATGAAAGAACGTAAGGCTGAGATTTATAAGACGTTGCTGGTGTACGGGGCGAATATTTCAACGCAACAGTTCGTAGAATATTACATTAGTGCGGTAAAGTTATCACTTGCCCCCACCTACTGACGTGGTTCTGTGTTTCTGTGTACGCATGCATTGTGTGTGTGTGTGTTCGCTGGTGTATCTGGATTAGCGTATACATGTGTGCTTGTGTGAATTAGGAATATGCTATTGTTTGTGTAGGAATGAATATAAATTAGATTTTTTAAACATTCAGAGAATTTTGTGGCATATAAATATGATTTTTATTGAGTTTTTTAAAAATAAACAAATTTTTCTCCTGTTTCAGGACTGATGATGGAATTTTAATTCCGAAACGTTTGCAATAATGTAATGTTCGGTTTTACTCTGGTTCTTTTTTTTATTCTACGTGTAAAATTATCGACGAATCGCCCTATTGGAAATGTAGGAAGTTAGTATGTACTATATTCCTCATTTTTTTCGGTAAGAAAATTAACTGCATTTGAGTTTAGCTTAAAACGAAATCCGTTGCATTTCGGCAGTTTTCGTCAATTCAAATTATTTTGGAGATCTAATTTTAGTTATACGGGATTGTTAATAAATAGAATCAGCACAATTTTCAAAATCTCATTTAAAAAATTACCTGAATTGATTTGTGCTCCCTGTAAATAGTTCAAACAGAAATTAAAATGAAATTGTATCACTTTGTTGACCTCCATGGCAACTTCCGTGACATATATAATTACAAAACGCGATTTTTTTTTAAACGAAATGAGAATTCCTACTTTTAACTGGAAGGGTTTGAAGCATCATGTTTATGTCAAAGTAAGAGTGTCAATGTGTATTTTTAAGTAAGAAATCCTTGAGAAATATATTACGATATTTGTTTTTTTATTAATAAATTATTATACAGCAGTGCTATGAAGAAGTGGTCCAGTCCTGTGATTTGTCATTCTTACTTCAAATAAAACCTTACGTTATGTATTCGCTAGATACGGATCACTCGTAATTACCGAACAGAATTTTGAAATTTGGTGTGCTGTGATTACTTCAGTGTTGATTCGGACGAATCTAAGTATAGCAAAAAACAATCTTTAAATAATCTCAGCCAAAAATTTGGCCTTAGTCTCTTCTGTATTATAGAGTAACTCTGATCCAATGATTGTCGTTGAAATTCCGCTTGATTGATTATTTCCGCTTTACAGATGTCTGAGAAGTGCATGGTGACCCAATGCTGCTGCGGCTGCACGCTGCGCACCGGAGCTTTGGCCACTGCCATCTTCTGCTTGGTGAGCTAACGCATTTGTTTGCTGAACATTCCTACCTGCAAAAATATAGGAGTTACTACTGAAAGATAGGCTTCAGGCTGACTTCGTGGAGCAGCTTTAGGTACCTGAGATTGCGAGCAATATATTGACATTCAAATTGAACTTAAACTACTTGGGCAGTGATGGACCTGTCTCTCATATTTAAATGCTTTCGCAGTTTGAGCAAAGAGATTCTACAATAAATCATTGAGTAAAGAGGTCCTGTAATAACTCAAAACTTAATATCACTTATGAAAATAATAACCGCTAAGGAAAACGTATGGGTGCTCTAAACTCCTTCAAAACTTTTTCGATTCCTTGATGGGAAATTTTTGCAACTCTTTGCGTGGGATTTTAAATTTTCACCGCTGTCAATTAAAACAACTATCTCGGAGTGTTTCCACTTCAGACAGATCCCTTAAAAGAAATATTGAAGCTAAAACGCAAATGAAACGAATTATTTGAAATAATTCAAACGTAAATCTTCTTAATTAAAATAAGAGACGGGAATGAGGCCGAGAAAACCATTCTGCGTAAGACAATCGTCAGACCCAGACCCGTAAATTACATCTTCAGGAAAGTAATTACTCAACCCTTCGAAGAGTCTCTCGTGAAAATTCTGATGATGGAATCTGTATAGTTTCTATACCAGAGCTTTCGCCCCCCACGGAGAAGGGGGGAGCTGAAGAGCAGAAACACAGAATGTGTGAGTATGTTATACACACTACAAATTGTTGATCTGTGTACACCATCGTGCCGGTTATTGATTGGGTATGGGAACATTTTTCACTCGTAACTGCTTATTAATTATGATGGGTCTACAGGAACTTACATACATGCGTTAGACCTCTTCAGACTAAGATCATTTGATACCTGACTGACCAGGAACCTGGTAACAAGCACCATGTACCGAAATTTCTTACTCAATTCGACCTACCTGTCATTTAAGCTGGCAAGTTCCACCCTAGCCAGACTGGTCCTGACCTGCCAAGTGGACAAGTCTTGCCTGGCTTTGTGCGGCGCATGTGTCGCTACGCCGCGTCTGAACACCTGCTAACATCCCGCAGGTGTTGCACTCATATTTAATTAATTGAAGAGAGCAGCACATTGCTCTTCTCATGAGTGCAATTCGGTCTTTCTAATATGAACTTCACGTAGATTTTGGTTCATTATGAGTAGGTTTATATATGTCAAGTTATATCTTCTCAGTTTGGTGTTTTGATTTTAGGTTAAAAATTGATTTAGTCTTATTTTTTAAGGGTGTACAATATCGATTTCATGAGAAAATTTTTTGTGGTTTCTAATAATTCGTCAAACTTATAAATTTATTCGGGGCTATAAAATAACGTATTACCATGATTTCAACAGATCTAAGATGCATGCTCATTGCGAACAATGTTATAATGCTCTAGCTATCGACCGTTCCTAAAATTGTTACCGTGTCGTCGGTCTGTAGTCATTTATTTTCTTTCTTTTCTATTTCGTGTAGCTGTGGGCATGTCATGAAATTAGGAGCTACTTTCATGTATAATGTTTAAAAAGCGACGTATGCGGACCACCACACAGTACAAGATATACTAGTTGCGGAGATGGACGCGCAAATCTGTAAACTAAAATCCTCAATATGCAGAAAAAATCCTTGTGCCAGGAAACATAAAGGATCTAATTTGAGGATAAATAATAAATTTTTGAGATTCAACTGGCTTCCGTCTTCAATGGATTGAGAATATTCAATGACTTTTTACATACTCGTATCTCAATGCAAGCCCATAGTAAAACCACTAATTTTTCTATAAATACTTATATCCAACGCACTAACAAGCATGTTTTAGAGACTTTATTGTAGATGGAATTGAAATTTGAACTTAAATACAAAAGTAAAATATTAACTATCATTTTACAATGAAGCACTAACATACTTGAATAAAAATAATTAATTAAGTTTGGCAGAAAAATCGAGTTGGATATCTTATCATATATCTTATCATAGAGCAGGTTGTTGTGCAGGAAAATGTTTCCGGTGAAACGTTAGACTCAACTTCTGGTCACGTGTGTACTGTGACATAACATCCACCCTTTTTTATTTTGTTTCAGAACAGAATAGCGGCAGTGCCGTGCTTTTGAACTCAGTGAACTGTTCCAGCAGGCTGTCCGTGATAATTTCGTTCCTGTGTCGGGACGTGCATATGATAACAACCAGTTTTTCTGTCGAACGTACTAGTCAAAATAACACTTTCTAATGAATATCAACATGGGTTGAACATCCTTCAAAAGCACGCAGAATTATGAAAGTAACAAAATTACCACCACTCCCCAGGGGGGCCGCGAATGAGAGAGAGCAGTGTGCCACGCAGGCTATTCTCCCCCGCTCTTGCCACCGATACACTCATGAGCTGACATGGGAACAATTATCATGCTCTAACATTCAATTCGTGGAAAAACTTTCGAACTCATAGATAATTTCATTGGTATATACCCAAGGTCGTTACTCGAAAGTTTGTAGTTTGATTACCAGTATCGCTATAAGTATAAGTTGTTAATTAACGGATAAGTCAACTTTGTTAGTTTTAAAAACAATTCCTGCGCTTAAATTGAAAATATTTCTTGCAGGTGTCAGCCCTAATCAACGCGATCGTCTCCATCGTTGCACTCGTCAGTGATAGTAAGTGTCACAATTTTCGATCATTAGTTCGTGGATTTAAATTTAACCTAATAATACCCGTTGTGTGTTTATTCATATATGTTTGGTGTCCGCTTCTTACGAAACATAGGATGTCTGAGTTTGCGGTATCATGGAAAACCGAATTCCTCAGTGTATTGAAAGATGGCCTTACGTGCATTGACATGTTTGACATTTTATCAGGATAGATTCGGTTAGGACATGATAGGTTAGGATAGGTAAGTAATGTTGACGGAATTTTTTTACGGGTCCACTTAGCTTAACGATGACATTGTCAGTGGAATTTCCACGGGTGCTGCTACTACCTAATAATACCCTTGGTTTATTTGTTTGGAGTCCGCTTCTTTCATTTATCTCTCACGCTAATAAGGATAGTTATAATGACCGTATCTGTGATGCGAGAGTCACCACGCAGTGCGAGAGTACAATAATATTTTTTTCACGGGTACTGTTAGGATATATATTTTTGTTAGTCATCCAAGTCTGGAAAGTTTGTTCAAGAAAGGTATTGAATCCCGTCATTTTTGGCGGGTTGTACACACTACTATTTTAAGATTTACTCTAACAGTAATATCTAAACACTTTCTCCCTTTACAGTGAGACGGAAACACATATTTTAAAATTTTATCCATGTTACCATGATGGAGATATCCCAAAATTTATCAGCCCAAGTCTCAGATAGCAAATTTTTTCATTCAAATGATTTTTTTGCGTTTCTTGAACAGTTCTACAGTATATCGCAGTCTTGCTCTATACAAATATTCAAAACTGCTTGTTTTATCAGTACGTCAGCAAGCGATGCAAGTACTACTTCCCAGCTGAAACTCATTAAGGAATTTCCTCTAAATAATTCAGGGAATACAATTCTCTAAAATGTACCACAGTTTTCTCAACGTAGGACTATGGTCAGCCTAATGGGCTATGGTGAGGCCTTATCTCTTTAGCACATTTGTACATCAAAACTCATTTATCTGTCTACATGTCAATCTACGTATTAACTCAACCACTTTGTTCACATTCATGAATATTATTTCGTCTTTATACTTTTCATACAACTATCATTACCCACAAAGAATGAAATTAACGCTACAAATATAATTGGAGAGTGCAGTGGGTATTTTGTATTCGAGGTCAACAGGTACTCGCTTCCTGTCGAACAATATTGACTAGTGCGAAAATCCCCACACTTCTCTAATGGTGAGCGCAAGTCGTCAAAACCTAAAAAATGATTGTGGTCGAAGAACGTGGTGAAAGAAACTTTGTCAACAAGTAGCCTTTATTTTCACCTCGGTTTGAAGGAGGCAGTAGATCCGCTGGAAATGATCTCAAAACCTGAACTTTCATACCGGGACAAAATTTTCAAAAATAGACCAAATATTACACGAGACCCGTTAAAGTAGTGATTATTTTAATAAACCTCGATTTGACTCTGCTCCTGCGTGTTATTAAAACAAGCGCAAATTCGGTTTCTCTGTATGCCTTGTTCTAAAGTACATTCATCAATTTGGACATGGACGGCCTCAAACGATCAGTGTACCTTACATTCCATATAAATAGTGAAATTCTTTGGCAATCAGAGAAAACTTTTGTTTTTATTGTGGTGCGATAGGTTCGTTCCATGACATTTCAGAAATTCTTTTCCCTTTAGTATCTGGGCTATGAGAAGTTAGCGTTTAAGAAATTACGCATCCTCTAGCAAGATTTTCACCATTTACTTGTTCCGCAGAGGAGCAGACAAGTTGGTTCAGCATCATAGTGAACATCGTGGTGCTCATAGTCTCCATCCTGCTGCTGGTCGGCGTTATGAAGGTAAATGTTTTGCCGTTACTCGAATCTCCTTACGCAGATGAATAATTTTGATGGAATGAATTTGGGTATTTTCAATAACTTTGTTTTATTTATGTATTAAAAGCTATAAAATATTGTATAAATTGAAATCATTTAATGATATTGTTCGGTATAATGAAAATGAAAGTGTATCTTATGCCGAAAGTTGGAGCGAAGTTCATAAGTCCTATGTACTAACTAGCTAAAGTGGATATCTGAAATGAGTGTTTCACGTCAAAATGAGGCAAAAATAAACACTTCAACGTCATTTTTCAGCATTAAAAATGAAAATTATTCTTAGTACTCAATTCAAAAATTATGCACCTAAAATATATTTTTCATACTGTGAAATAAAGCAGCATTCTTGCACGAACCCTAAAATTTAAAATTTCTGCATCCATTCACGTGACCTAATCTTTGTTTGACAGGAGAAGCCAAACTTCATCAGGATCTGGATCTACGTGGAAATAGTGCTCGTCATCTTGACTCTGATCAGTTCGATAGTGCTCTTCTTCAAAGGCTGGCACATAGGCAGCCTCATCGTGGCCCTCATCATCGTGGCTGTGATGATCTACCTGATCATCGTGGTGCGGTCCTTCGTGCTACAGGTGCGTCGTCTGCTTGTCTTCCAGCGAACTCTTACTCCTCATGGTTATTACTCTTAAGCAAATAAATGCTCTTTTTATTTTTTTGTTGAACTTCGACTTGTTTTTATTTTATCGTTTCTGTTAGAGAAAATTTTTCATTGTTATTTTCTTCGATTCTGTTGTATGCAGGAGATGTAGATTTCTCGTGTTTCTGGTAAACGCATTTTTTTTTTCTATTCCTTTTCAGAATTTTATGTTATTTGTTTATCATACAGGTGTAGTACCTAGGGGATAGGTAATTTCTGGCAAATTACAACTTTTTTATGATCATTCTAAAAGAAAAGCGTGATCTGCAGGGTCAGTTGATAATACGGTCGGTGATTCATAATAAATCGAAGCTGATTATCCAATATATTTCATGAATGCTCAACACTACTTCTGTAGTTATCGACGAAATAATTAGCTCACCCATCAATTTGTGGCACGAGTTCTTGTGGCAAATAAGAAACGTTCATCAGATTATTTTTACTGTCCATGCATTTTTAAAGAATCCTTTTGTTGAAATGAAAATAAATTTCAGTGTTTATTGTCGAATCTCGTTTCTTTAGTGAAGCTAGTCATACAAATGACCAAAATTATTGAAATATCGCGAGGAATGCTGAGTGATGGACGAATTTTTTCACTACTGAAGAGAACAATTATTGCGGTACAACCACAAACGATGGAGATTGAAAATTGGCAGAATATAGATTACGATGCTTGCAGAACGAGTATCGGAGTATATATATATATATATATTGATCATTGCCATAAATTCCTGCTAAAAAATTCGAGGTGAATCCAATAAACCAGGGACAAATAAACCACCAAACATACTCTGTGTGCAGGGACCAATAACCAGTCACAAAGACGGGACCCAGAGACGTATAAAATGTATTTACTCGTACGCGAGCCCATGGGAGCTAAGACATGTTTTATTAAATATATCGACCACTTAATAAACGTTGCTCTTTTTGTGGTTTGATCTAACTCATGTTTTTGTTTGCAGTTGGAGTCAGGAGGAGGTGTTGCTGGCAACACCGTCTGAAAACCTTCATATCTTGCTGTCGACATTTGTTTTTGCGTTGAATGGAGTTTGACTAACAATGATCAAGTTCTCACTCTACAAAAAGCAAAAGGCCATCGAAAATGAAGGATTCTGGCAACAATTCATTCGAACGCTACAACGAGTGTTTCAGGCACGAAATTTTCCTTCAACGAAACATAGAGGAAACATAATTTTAGTTTACGTAATGAGTATATTTGTACCACAGAAATCGCGTTATAATAATTATATGTTACTAATTGGAAAACTTATCCCATAATTGATGTAAGTAAACGTGACCATGCTGACAATTTGCCCTGCTTAATTGACAAATTGCTTATCTCTATAAATTGTCCATGAAAATGTTTCTCTTATGGAAAGGAGTTCAGTCACTTCAAGTCAAATCAAATTCTACAAAAATCTTAGAATATCGACTTGATTGCCTTCAAGAGTAATGGAAAGATTACCCAGGAAACCAGTCGCTCAGACAAAGGTAGCCTAGCATTTTTGCCAAATGTTCTACTTTCCGTGTGCTTGTGTCGTGAACCAAACACTTGACATATCTAATGAAGATCTGATTTAGTTGATGTATCATCCGATAATTGAAATTCTAGCGGTCCAACGAGTTTGTAAGTTATTAGTTTTTAAACTCATGAAGACGTTTGGAACTGACAGCCAAGCTACGAAATTTTTTTTTAGTTTTCCGAGGATATTTGCTACTTTAGTTAGCTATTTTGTCTTCCAAAAACACCATAAGCACGGAAAATTTCAAGTTTTCCTTCCGTTTTGTGCTCTTTTCATAGAAGGTCTCCTAATATAAGGCAACAATACTTTACACGATTGTTTTACTGAAATATATACGGTTCTAGTTTTAAACGGAATGCAAGTTTGCCATCATTTCATACATAGCTCTGTAATCTGCTACAGAATAGGCAGAAAAGCATTGGTCATAGTTAACCATGACCAGCACTGGTCATAGTTTGGTCTCCATCACGCAGAATTGCAAAATAGTTCAGTACATTATTCACAACGGTTGAAATTCTTAATCTTGCGTGAAAATAAAGCACGTCGCTACTTTATAGAAGTGAATGCGTATGGTTCAAAAGGGAGTGTATGTAACTCACTTTCAGTACCAGTGGATTTTAGGATCATCCGTTCTTATTTTGTTGTTCTTTTCGTGGTGTTGTACAAATCTTTGCTGGAAATATTACTTGTTGCCAGAGTCCAGCGTCTGATTTATTTCTCTTATGTCAGAGCTTGTTGTGAACTCGCAAGATGTTCGAGGGCCTTTTTTGCAGTGGTCCAAAGTTGATCACATTTATGATAACCATTTTTGTATTTGAATGCTTAATCACGCATTGTTATTTTAAATTTTGACAGATTTTTGAAGTAAAGTAATTCCTTAAGCATTAAAAAAAATTTTACAGTCGTTCACTGCGCACAAGCATCAAAGCAAATTTTCACTTTCGTTTGCCACGTTTTTACCCCAAACGTTAGTAATTTTTGTCTAGCTAGAATGAAATTACCACCACCTAAGTCCATATAGTTCAGTTATTGCTAAAATTCCTAGAAAATTAATCGGTCGTTATTTAGAGCAGTCAACTCATTCTAAACATGAATAAGCGATGGGACACAATAGCCCATCTCATAATGCCAGGGTAATTTTGGCAACTTTAGGGTCAAATTATCATCACACTTTTTCAGAATAACTTGAAGAACTGAGTAAATGAATATTTTTGATAGAATTTCTCATAAGTTGATCTGCAATATATTTTTAGCGTAAGTTGAGGTAAGAAACTTTCAAGCATATAAATATAAGTTAAGGATATTTGTAAACCAATTAGGTAGGTTCAGAGTCAACATTTCAGTGTTCTCACAACATTTTCTTCAACAAATATGTGCAAAGAGATCATCCACATTCTCTAAGAACACATCGAAGCTTCTTCGTTGCCCTTCCGTTAATTTCTACGTTTCATTCAAGTTGCGCACTGCCGTAAGTTAGCCCAACTTATACTTGTAAAAGTTTAGAAAGATTTTTTATTTCTTTTTTTAGTTACTAGAGAAACAAATTCAAAGTAACTGAACCTTTATTACGGTGCCATCTACAGCAATAAATAATTCCAGAAAGTAATGAATTTTCCTACGTTTGTTTCAGATTAGATTAGATTGTGCGATGCTCTCAATTTTGTATGCCTTTTAAATACATTGTGCTTGAGCATTGACGTATTTTGGCGTTACCAAGAAGTAAATTAGTCATTGCTACTTTCCAGCGAATGGAAGAAGTGTTTGCGAGAAATCTTTTTAAAAACTAGTTTGCTCTTGGAATATCAGATTGACTGCCGATATAAAAACACCAACAGGAGACTCTCACTCACCTTTGTTTTTGTTCAACCTAGCGCAGTAAGTTACCTAAGAAAACTTTTTAGCTTATGTTTAATTTCACAACGTTTTCGACCAAAGGTTCTTTTTTACTTTCAAATGGTTCTATATAGCTCGTTACTGATGGAAATTCTGTGTCTAAAATGTCCGTGATTTTTTACTGTTCGCTTTCCTCGAGTTTCGCGTTTACCAACAGTTTTTTAATTTTTTAAGTGGCGCCTCTTTAAGTTTATAAATTATAAAATAGATGACTAATTAGCATGAATTCAATATGAATAAATAATTGAATAGAAGATAGTCTTTATGCCCTAGTCTCAGCAAGGAAGAACTGAAGTACGTTTTGTACTCGTAAAATAATTATAATTATCATTATTGTATCATCTTACTTGAAGAAACAATAAAAAATTTCACTATGTCAAAATTTTCAGGCTAAGATTACCGTCCGCCTCTTGGTGCACTGCGTGGAAAACAATCTAGGAATCTGTGTGCAACTTTGAATGAGATAAACTAATCGAGCTTCATTTCAAATTAATTTTGCATTTATTCTAACGTTGTAAATATGTAAATTTAGTGAGGTAGTGAGGATGTTGGGTTTAATGAATTTTGATTTAGTTCAATGGAAAAGTTCTTTGTTTTTAAGGTTAACAATGGGGGATCAGTATTAAGGTCAAAGTTAAATCATGGATAAGTTTTGGGAGTTTAAGACCAGGCAAGGATGTATATGGTTCGATAGAATTAGTACCGAGTAAAATAGTTGAAAAAACAAGCAGCTGATGTTGATAACTCTGGGAGGACAACGTTAAAAATAATTTAAAATATGATCATTATTGATGTAAACCACTGGACTTGCAAGTGACTGTTTGTTTACGAAAAGGAAATGTGTAGAAAAATAGGGGAAATGTCTTTAAAATATATAGAATTTTATGCATTGAAAGAATTATTTTATTTCTGTAACGAATTTTAGTTTAATTGGTTGTGTTTTTATCAACCAATAACATAGTAACCTTCCAAATCCATCGGTTCACATTTTGGGGGGCTGTTCTCAAACTGAATCTTCTAACTCAGACCAATGCTATTTAGTGGTCAAATCAAGCTGTTACAAAATAATTTCGTCGGTTATAAACAAACTATAAATCAACAAAATATCACATACTTCGCGCTAGGATAACAAACTGTAATTCATTTTATTCACATGAAGATCTTCATTTTATTTCTTGAAAAAAGGATACCGTTTGTGAGGGTTACTCTGTACACTGTACTTGAAACACACCGTACTGTGTTATTTAAAGAAAAATAAGCTTTAGGGAGGGGTGACTAATTGGTTACATGTGGAGTTAAGAGGTGATTAATTAGTACTCATATGACTAATTATATACTAATTAAGTGACATGCGGAGCAATTTAACATGGCGAGGAAAAGGGTGGGTTTGCAATGTGTATTAGATATTATTCAAGCCCACTTTGCATAAATGAGAGATTGGAATATTTTCAAAAATTTAAAACAACTTTTAGGCGGTTACGTTCCGCTAGGTTCCATTGTGTATAAATGAAAAACGACTGAGACCTCGAAAATTTCCCAAAATTTGCTACGCCCCGAAAATTTCAAAAAAGTTTTTAGAATATGTTCTGTACAGGGGAAACAAATCTGTTTGTGACGAACGCTAAATTTCAGAAAGATCGCAAGGTTTCGGAAATGAATGTCTATAGCAATGACTTCCAGTGCTAAGAATGAACTTCAGTAGTAAGAACTCAAATTACGATTGAGACCCCAGCGCTGAAGGAACGTCGTGCAAAATTAAAATAGCAGTTTACAAAAGCGAATATGTGCCACGATGACTTTTTTTTAAATATTGTGTGATCTGATGGAAGTAAAGTAGAGCTTCATGGTTATAATGAGGTCAATCCAGTTTGGAAAAAAAGAATACCCCACACCCAAAAGAATATCAACCGAACTGTGAAATGGTAATGGTATGGGATTGTTTGCCTCTAATGGTTTGGGAAAATTAGAAATACTTGTAGGAACTATGGATACAGCTAAATATTAGGTGATTGTTAAAAATCATTCATAAAATATGCTGAAAACTGAATTTCGAATCTGAATGGCTTATTAACGATAGCAACGGCTATGGGAATTCGAGAATAGTTTCAAAGCAACAATATTAAGGTACTGACATTGTCTAGTCAATCCATGGTATTGAAATTCGCTGAAAATTAAAAAAAAACTAATAGTCAGATTCACGCAAGACGATCGCCCATCAACTAATTGAAGGTTACTAGTTACTAACCGTAAGATAAAAATATTCATACTATTATACTTATTTTTTGAAGGACACGGTTCCGGTCACATTCCGAAAAATAGTAGGTTTTCGGTTTATACACTCATCTTATAGAGAATTTTCTTTTGCATCCAACGATATAATTGGCTCTCAAGTACGTGCATTGGTTCGTCTCCTAGACGGAGTAGAAGACGCACACTAGCGTAACCTTGGCGCGAACCAATAGATGGGTGACCTCCCTCTTCCCCCCATATTACGATCAGTTTTGAGCGTTCCTCTGCTGGTATAGCAAGAGAGTTCATTCATGGCCTTGTTCGAAATGCTTTCGTACTCAAACGAAACATTCTAACACTCTGATAAATTTTGATGATGCAACTGAGTGTTTATTTTGAATTCGGCTGCTCTGAGTCATCAGCTAATTAGCTTGTCGAGAAAACATTTAATCTCTCTCAGCAATTTTAAAGGTACATGAATGACAAATATATCAATCGTAAGGGCTTAAAAAGAGCTACAAAGTAATAGAGTTGATTTAAAAAAATTTGTTTGAAAATGAAAGTTTACGAAAAAAACACTGTTCTGAAACTTGCATTTATTGTCTTTTGATATAGATCCATTCCCACAGTTTTGAAGGTACAGGAATGGCAAACATTTCAATCGATAGCGTTTGAAACCACCTAGAGATCCGTGCATACGATTTTTCTCCATATCATATTGAAAATTATAGGCAAAATAATTTGACAAGGAGAAACAGTGCTGAGTTTTGGGAAAAAATTCTTACAATTCGAAAAATAAAATTATCGAAAAAAATTTGCAACGGATCTCTAAACAAAATAATTAGCTATCTAGAACAGTACTGTAACTTTGACAGTTTGACAGCTCTGTAACTACCAAATTGTAGGAGAAGAATCGTTTTCCGCAGTTCACATTTTTCATGTTAAAAAAATCATATATCTGATATATTTACGAAAAAATTCACACGAGTTAAAAAACAATAGTTGTATTATCTTACGCTGTTGGTAAAAATCTCAAAAAAATCCGTCGAGAACTGACCCGAACGGCGTCCTCAACGTTCTGCCTTGGCCACTTAAGTTGGCGAATTTTTTCTAATAAAACAGCTTCATACCACTGACTCTGGTACGCATACTTTTTGAAAAGATAATACTTTTGTTTCACGCCAGAGAAAAAAGAAGGTACTGTGTTATATTCAATATTTATTCGATCTTTTCTATAGATTACAACATTTATTTGCACTTAACTGTACTAGGGATATTTTTAAATAAACATTATGCAGCGACATTATATAAGATATTGTTCATCGGTTATTTCTCTTCTTCACGTTATTATGTAGATTATGATAGAGGGCCATTTTTATGAATTATTTTCTTTCCAATAATGGGGGATCAACGTGATATTTTCTCGTGGTATTACATCAAGAATGTATGCAAAGCTGCACTCTCTGTTCGCGTTTTGTGACGTCATATTTTCATTATCGTCATCGCGTCCTTTTTATTGCCACTCCAATATTACATAAATTAATCGCAAGTTGAATAGATCATGGTTCTTATATCAAATTTATTCTATGATGTGATTCTTCATGTGTTCAAGTGTTCAAGGCTTCAAGGTACTACGCATTGTTTAAGGTAGCGTCAGGTAGCAGTTGTATTTGTCGCGCCCTTATTCCCCTTCGCCAGGTAAGAAAAACACCGGAAGAAGAAGGAGGTTGTATTGGGCGCGGTTGAATACGTCACTGTAAACAAGGGTTATTTTTAGTTCTACAAATAAATCAGCTTGAAGGCACAAAGCGATTAAGTTTACAACTAAATTAGATCGGCGGCACAAAGAAAGTATTCAAGTTTACAACTAAATTAGATCGGCTGCACAAAGAAAGTATTCAAGTTTACAACTAAATTGGATCGGCTGCACAAAGAAAGTATTCAAATATACTTTATCTAGTATCACGATCACAAAGGCGATCAATGCCTCTGCGATATAAACAGTTTCAAAACAACGCAGATTTCAAGAAAAATAAGAAGCACTGCGAGAAAACAAATGTAAAATTAGATAAGAAGTTTCTAATCGTCTCAGAATTTATTACTAGAACTTAGCTGCTGGTACAACGGAGTGAGTACTACTCGATTATTCTAGCTTTACATCTTTTAAAATTACTTATCACTTGACACGACGGAAACAACGTGGTACGTGTCCTTACACTTAAATACTTACATCTTGTATGCGAGACCTCCGCTATGACACATGTCCTAACCTAATCATCACGTTTTACATTGCCTGTAAAGTAAAAGAAATCACATTAAATTGTTATCAAACGCACACGAGATTTACAAACCAGACTAGGCTTAACTTTACAAAGACACGAAAGGGCTCAAGGTCGGCCATTTTTTTATATGGCGCTTGAGGCGCAGCAATACACGACAACTGCATATGGAAGACTCGCAATATGCACATGACCTTCAAATTAATCATGCTGCAAATTAAAGCATCTCGGCCCCTTCAATAAATAACGCACTTCTTCGGTCATACAAATGGTTTTGAGATTCAGTGGTCAAAACTTACAGAGAAATAGAAAATCACTTGAACAGGACAAAACGCACAGTGAAGACATTCTGAAGCTACCGCAAGCACACATTTGAAAACCTGACACACTCAAAGGTAGAATGGCTATCTACCGTTCTTACAGATATAAGGCACACTTTCACTTCAGTTCTTTTAATTTTATTAAGTTCCATCATCACTTAAAAAAGGATTAACACATTTAAAAGCGCATGCACAAGAGACCTTAGGAGGTCGGTTGAGCACGAACTGTCGCACCTTGCCCCGGAAGAGCATTTGCAATAGAGCAAGCGAGAGCTACAAGTCAGGAGTCGCCAACGAGAGTGTTGCCAAAAACCCCAGCATATGCTAAAAGAAAAAACCAAGATCAGCGAAAAAAGGCGTTAATGAATAAATTTTCTTACACTTTCTATTGTTTTCATGGTTACCAAGTAGTACAATCATTTTTGCTCCTTGAAATTAATTGTTTTGCCAACACAATTCATGACTGTAAACCCCAGGAGACAGATAAAAACCCAGATCCGCGGTTAAAACCCCAGAATGCGCAACCAGCTGAAATGAATCTACGTAATGGCGGAGAACTCCCGCATTTAATCATACATACGCGGACAGAGCTAGAACGTTGAAATATGTTTCGGAGTTTTTTATTCTTATTTTTAATAAAGATATTATCGACATTTAGTGACATTAACGATTAATTTCGCAGATAGAATTAAGTTATTGACCTAAAATCGCTCATTTCAAAATCACGAATTTGCTCTGGAAATTTCGGAACAGTCAAATGAGAAACGGTTCATTTAAATGGCGAGCTAAAACCTAAATGACTTAAAGACGGAGAAAGGCATGACACTCCCCCCTATTTTTCTTTGAAAAATACACAGAAAACATCCTTGCGACGGCTTGAAGATAGTACGTTAAGAGTACCTTAGCTTGGTACACGATAATCAGTAACATTACGCTTATACTAAAAGACCATAAATCAATCCGTTTACAATACGAAATTTCTTAAATCTAGATAGAGATCAATGTTCCTTAGTCCGATAGGCACAAGAACAACGCACGTGACTAGTGTTAGGAACGTTACGAGCGAATAATACAACAAAATTAGAGGCGAACCCCGTCAGTATTCAAAATTTAATACTCCATAGTAGGCAAACCGCAAACTGACTTAGTGAGAGATAGATAGGGGAAGAAAAACGAACGTGCTTCACGCATCACACCACTACCGGGAGAGGAAGGAGAAGTCTGCAGCTCTTCACCTCCCCCCATCAGCAGCAGTGAGACACCTTCCGCCGATCGCTTGAAATAAGCATATTAAAAAATAGGTAAGCTCGACAGGGAGACTGGAAGGACGCGTCATAGTTGCGACGGGCACGATAGATAGAGTACACTAATCAAATTGATTCGAGAATCTGACACTATGAGATCTAGTTGTCTCCTCGGAGACCTAAACTTACTACCTTTCCTATCGGACGTTCGCACGCTATCGTACCTCCCGCAGCAGCGGCCCGAGATACCACTACGGAACGTACTAGACCGTCCCCGCTTTTCTTGACCCTGACTACCCTACCCATCGCCCATTTGTTTCTCGGAGCGGGCTCGACGAGCATGACGATGTCTCCAGGGCTCAAGTTGGTTGTCCTCTTCGTCCACTTGGAGCGCGATTGAAGCTCCTGTATGTAGTCGCTTTTCCACTTCTGCCAGAAGACCTCTGCCAGATGGTTGACTCTACGCCAGCGCTTCTTTCCGTAGGCTATGAGGTCCGCAGAGGAGGTGTCGCAGAGAGGAGGGTTGTCGCCCGCTTCTTTCAACGTTAGGAGCATGTTTGGAGTCAGGGGTTGTGGATCATTAGGGTCGCTCGATAGGGACCATAATGGCGTGTTGTTGACGATTGATGCTGCTTCTTGAAAAAAGGTGTAGAGCTCATCTCTACTAGGTGTTCGCATGCCGCACTGGGAAAACGAGAACAACATGGCCTTTTTTATAGCTCCCACTTTACGTTCCCAAACTCCACCAAAATGGGGTGCGTGAGGGGGATTAAAGATCCACTGCACATCGAAGTCTTGCAGCGTCTTGGAGAGTGACCTCATGTCGAGGTCCTGGTTATAGCTGCCGACGAAATTAGAACCGCGGTCGCTCCTTATGATTTTGCACGATCCACGAACGCACATGAATCGCCTGAGAGCGTTTCGAAAGCTAGAAGTGTCCATGGCAGGCAGCGGTTCCACATGCACCGCTCTAGAGGTTAGACAGGTCAACACCAAGGCCCATACCTTAGAAGTCCTCTTATTGCTTCTCGTAAAAATTCCCTCGACGACCTGCCACGGGCCTGCCACGTCCAAACCTGTGTTCGTAAAGGGAGCGGTGCAAGCAAGTCGGTCCTCCGGTAGGTCACTTATTTTCTGCTCTTCGGGTCTCCTTCTCAATTTTCTGCAGACGACGCAGTCATTTACGAACTTACGGATGACCTTCTTTCCGTGCACTATATGATAGCCTGCATCTCGTACGGCTCCATGAGAAATGTGAGCACCTTGATGCCCGGAGAGTTTGTGATAATGAGACACAATGCTAGAGGTGAACGGATGGTCTTCGGGAAGCACAATGGGGTGCTTTATACACCCGGGCAAGTTGACGTGCCTGAGGCGTCCGCCTACTCGCAACAGACCGTCAGCATCAATAAAGGGGCTCAAAGAAGACAAAGGGTGGCGCAGAGGAATGTCCTTTTCTTTCTTGAGATTACTGATCACGTCTTGAAAGGTTGCGCGTTGAACGTCAGAGATGGCTAACTTCTCACCCCCGAAGTTTAGTGATTCCAAGGATCTGATGGCCAGAGCCACTCCTTTTCTTTGCTGAGTTCGGTCCTTCCATTTGAAATAGAAGTTCGTCGCCAGTCTTGATGCTCTACGAACAGAGACAAAGTCACCAGTTAAGTAGGCAGGAACTTCACGCTGAAGCTCTGGGGTCTGAAGGGAGGTGACGAAATTCGAGCATTCCTGGACGAGTTTCTCCTCGGGCAAACTCACTGAAAGCGAGATATCTGCGCCTTCTTGCTCGTCAGGCAGATGATCTTCCCACAGAAAGGAAGGGCCCGTCAACCAACGTATCCTCTTCAGGTTCCCTGCGCTTGTGGGACGAGAGGCCATATCCGCCGGGTTGCACTCTGTGGCTACGTACCGCCAGAGTTCCTTGGGACGAACCTTCGTAGCCGCTTCAATTCTTCTAGTCACATACTTTGAAAATCTTTTAGTTTCGTTGTTGAGGTAGCCCAGCACTACCTTGCTGTCTGAGTACATCACTACGTCGTTGATCTCGACGCTTATCTCTTCGCATATTCTTCTGGAGGCCTCGCTGCACTCGACGGCCGCGCAGAGTTCCAAACGTGGTATGCTTGTGGCAGCTCTGGGAGCCACCTTGCTGTCAGCGCTTACAAAGGACACGTGTACTCGTCCACTCACATCGACTGATCGTAAGTAGGTGACATGTCCTATGGCTTGTTCAGAGGCGTCGGCAAAGGAATGCAAACTTCGTGAATGAACCTCCCCGAAGTCTCCAGGAATGAGGCACCTGTCCAACGACAGGTCGGAGAGTCCTCGCAACGACTCTTTCCACGATTCCCACGTCGCAAGATAAGCGACGGGAAGAGGGTCGTCCCACCCCAACTTTGCCAAATTTTCTGGGTCTTGTTTTACGGGAGGGATCAAGGTGCGCATGATCAGTCGGCCTCCCAATACGACGGGGCTAGCTAAGCCGATTGGATCGAAGATTGAATTGACGGTGGCTAACAAACCACGTTTCGTGAACGGTCGGTCCACCACCTCGGTATGTACGTCAAACCGGTCGGTCGTAGTATTCCACGTCACTCCCAGGGTGCGCTGACTACAACCATCCTCCCAAAACTCCACCTTTCCTTCCTCGCGTTCCGATTCCGGGAATGCGTTCAAAACCTCCTGATGACTAGAAGAGATTTTGTGAAGACGAACCTTGAACGTCTCCAGGTACTCTCGTGTCTTGACTAGAATGTCGACGGCCTCTTGAGCTGAACCTGCGGATCCCAGTCCGTCGTCAACGTAGAATCCGCGCTCGACGTAGCTCAGAGCCTTCCAGGCAAGTCTGTCTCCGTTTTCTCTCTCCTCTCTTGAGGCTTCCCTAATGGCGTGGCGCAGACAGTGAGTTGCGACAGCCGGACTTGATCGATTTCCGAAGACGTGCACTCTTGCCCGGTATGAGACAAGTCCTTTGCAAGGATCATTGTCCTTGAACCAGAAGAACCTGAGAAAATTTCGGTCGGAGGGACGGACATAGAAGGCGTGGAACATCTTTTCCACGTCGGCAACGAAACCAACCTTGTTCTCTCGAAACCTAAGGAGCACTCCACGAAGACTGTTGTTGGCATCTGGCCCCTGAAGCAAGGTTCCGTTTAAGTTGCGTCCGAAATACTGCGCCGCAGAGTCGAAGACGATGCGCACCTTCTTTTTCTTGGGATGTGTAACGGGAAAAACCGGGAGATACCAAAAGTGTCCTTCGGCCGGTTGAAGTTCTTGGGAAGGCACTACCTCTACGTGTCCACTATCCACAAAGTCTTGGACTATCTTCAAACACTGCTGTAATTTGGCGGGGTCCTTGACTAACCGCGCCAAAGTGTTTCTGGAGCGGCGATAGACGGCCTTCGTGTTGTCTGGAAGCTTAGACATGCGATCTATGAATGGCAGCGGAGTTTCTAGATGCCCTTCAGCATTTACAACTATATTCTCGTCAATCAGCGACAAGAATTTCCTGTCCTCAACGGAAGGTCCAGGACTCTCGTCGTCCATTCTGGTGTCGAAGACTGGAGCCAGAGGACCGAAACAAGGCTGAGCCGAAAAGTGATCTTCGACTTGAGTTTTATACACACTCATCTGCATGTTCGACGGGTGAGGCTCTGAAGGGTTGACTCTTCCAACAACAGCCCATCCCAAAGGTGTTTTGTAGACAGCTGGCTTCCGGTGGATTAGATCTGCAACTAACACATCTTCAGCGTCTCGGCCCAGCAACAGACTCACGGGAGCATTGCAGTCCAGAGGGAGAAATTCTGATGCAAGATGAGCAATGTCGGGGTTCTTCAAGACGTCTTCTCTCGTTGCCACGTCGCACTTATTATGAGGAATGCCGTCGTGCTCGAACAGCGGGGGAAGAGCATAAGACTCAGAGCGGTTTACGCCCTTTACTCGAAAGCCCTCCGTAGTCCGACCGTAGGATTTAATTTTAGAACCTGAAATCGTGGTGATGGAATACGTTTCCCTTTTGTGAGGTAATGCAAAGAAATCTAACAAAGAAGATGTGGCGAAAGAGTTAGTACTTTGGTCATCCAGGATGACGTAAGTGCGGAGAGTCTTACTGCTTCTTCCGGGCGCCGTCACGTCCACCAAGACCATCTTAGAGCAGCTTCTGTTTTCCGATGGTTGTCACTTTTCCGTATACAGGTTTCCCATTTCTGGAGCGTCGCGTCTCTCGTTGAGAGGCGAAGACCTGCGGGCCCAGCGTCCTCGAGGCGCTGGTCCTCCCCTCGAAGCAAAACCTCTTCCTCGTACGCCGAAGTTTTCTGAGTGGCTGCGCCTCTGCCCCTCAGACCCGTCCGAATGAAGCAGCGTGTGATGAGAGCTGGAACCACAGGCTTCGCACCTCTGATCTGCGGTGCATTGAGCTATACGGTGCGCTCCGAAACATCGGAAACACGCACCGCACTCCACAACGATACCCTTACGATCCGCAGCATTCAAACTAGAAAATCTATTGCAAGACGCCAGAGAATGCCCGGAGCTATGGTGTAAGGGGCATTCGGTTCTCGTGTTTTCCACTTGCGAGGATTCAACAGCAAGCACGGTGGCTCGCTTGCTGGACTTGCCCTTAGGTCCAGTATGCTGGTCGTTGTCCAACTTGGTGAGAACTCCCGAGTACGTGCGCTGAGCATTCTCGCGCAAGAACCTGCAGAATTCCTCTAAAGGAGGATGGCGCTTATGAGATTTCTGGTAGCTGAGCTTGGATTTATTCCACCGGCATTTAATAAAATCCGGGAGCTTCTCATAAATTGGTTCGAGGCCCAGAGCGTAATTGTAGTATTCCAAGTCTCTCACCTCCCTCATCTGCCCCTGGATGCTGTAGCACAGGTCGCCCAACTTTTGCAGCGATTGAGCGGTTTTGGGATCAAATTCAGTCGTTTTTATTTGGTCGAATCTCTCGATCATCTTCTTGAACTCCGCCGTGATTTGCTCCGACGAGCCATATCGTTCTCTTAGTTGAGAGACGATTTCGTCCAAAGTTCGCTTCGGATCACTTCCGAATGAAGTCCTCAATCCGACGATTGTGTCACGAGGTTCCCCAGATGTGCGCGTTTCTAGGATGCCGACCACGTCGCTCGGATTTAAAGAAAGGTTCCTTAAGTCGTTGCGAAGCTCAGCGAACCAAGTATGGTAACGTTTGGGCTCGCCTCGGAAAGGGTTGGGAGGTGACTTTTTTAGTTCCATTAAAACTAGATGTCTTGAAGCGGCGTCGAGCCTAAGTTCATTTCCCGCGCAGTAGTCACTGCTGGCCAATGGTTTTTCTAGGTAGCACATAAGCGGGTCTTGAGGGTTGTAATTGGTAGAGTTCCCTTGATTGTTGTCAGCGGCTCTAGTGGGTCTTGATTCCCGAACTCTCCGTGGGCGAGAACTCCGAAGTCTAGCATTGTAAATTCCTCTACTCTCCAGGTTCAGTGGGGGACGTACCTCAGAACGGCTCAAAAAACTAGAGTCGGAGCTCGTCGATGAGCACGGGGCATTTTGACGCATTTTGGAGGCCTTATTTCGCTTTTGATCTTGAAACTGGGCGGCAGCGTTCCGCTGCTGTGCCTGAGAGTCACAAAGGTTAGGTGGAGTGGCGCAATAAACCACACTGCTGTGGTTCCGCGAGACCCATTCTTCGGTGTGCCTAGATTTTTCTGTCTCGCTGACTGCGCCGATCGAAACGTCGGGGCTGGAGAGACCTCTGTTGTTGATTTCGTCTATTTCAAGTGAGATTTTACTTTTCTCTGCCTTAGCTTCTACTTCAGCAAGCTTCACAGCGAGCTCACACTGCGACCTGAGCTCCGCAACTTTTGCTTGGTGTGCAATGTTGATCCTCTTTATAGAACTTTCCAGGTCCACCAGCCTCGTGGACTCCGCCACAGACATAGCTCTAGAGGAGGTGCTTCGCCTTGGCCCCGATCCTCGACCGTCCTTTCTTGAGTGAGTTGACGTGGAGCTCTCGCTGGAAAGGTCGTTCACACGAGGGTTGAGAAAGCACTTTACCCGCCTCTTTAATTGCCGGTAGTCAGCCATGAGATTTTTAGCTTCTTGTCCGGCTCCAACTTTTCTTAGATATTCTAACTCGTTTTCTACGAGTCCTCGCCACTCCCGAAATTGGTGAAGACACTCGAGGGATTCCTGGTTCCATTCTTCTTCAGTCCAGGCTTCCCTTCTGGCGCTCGACGTTTTTAATTTAATTATTTCCTGAAGACGGGTCATGTGATCAAGCCGCACGACTCTTGAGTCCTGCCGTGGTCTACACGAATCCATTTTAATGAGGGCCCCTACGCCGCGAAGTCTAATGGCACTTATTTCGTTTAGGAGCGATGCAGCTGTGTGTCAGCAGAGGTCTCGGGAGTATGCCACTCCACAAGATTGACTGTCGCGCCCTTATTCCCCTTCGCCAGGTAAGAAAAACACCGGAAGAAGAAGGAGGTTGTATTGGGCGCGGTTGAATACGTCACTGTAAACAAGGGTTATTTTTAGTTCTACAAATAAATCAGCTTGAAGGCACAAAGCGATTAAGTTTACAACTAAATTAGATCGGCGGCACAAAGAAAGTATTCAAGTTTACAACTAAATTAGATCGGCTGCACAAAGAAAGTATTCAAGTTTACAACTAAATTGGATCGGCTGCACAAAGAAAGTATTCAAATATACTTTATCTAGTATCACGATCACAAAGGCGATCAATGCCTCTGCGATATAAACAGTTTCAAAACAACGCAGATTTCAAGAAAAATAAGAAGCACTGCGAGAAAACAAATGTAAAATTAGATAAGAAGTTTCTAATCGTCTCAGAATTTATTACTAGAACTTAGCTGCTGGTACAACGGAGTGAGTACTACTCGATTATTCTACCTTTACATCTTTAAAAATTACTTATCACTTGACACGACGGAAACAACGTGGTACGTGTCCTTACACTTAAATACTTACATCTTGTATGCGAGACCTCCGCTATGACACATGTCCTAACCTAATCATCACGTTTTACATTGCCTGTAAAGTAAAAGAAATCACATTAAATTGTTATCAAACGCACACGAGATTTACAAACCAGACTAGGCTTAACTTTACAAAGACACGAAAGGGCTCAAGGTCGGCCATTTTTTTATATGGCGCTTGAGGCGCAGCAATACACGACAACTGCATATGGAAGACTTGCAATATGCACATGACCTTCAAATTATTCATGCTGCAAATTAAAGCATCTCGGCCCCTTCAATAAATAACGCACTTCTTCGGTAATACAAATGGTTTTGAGATTCAGTGGTCAAAACTTACAGAGAAATAGAAAATCACTTGAACAGGACAAAACGCACAATGAAGACATTCTGAAGCTACCGCAAGCACACATTTGAAAACCTGACACACTCAAAGGTAGAATGGCTATCTACCGTTCTTACAGATATAAGGCACACTTTCACTTCAGTTCTTTTAATTTTATTAAGTTCCATCATCACTTAAAAAAGGATTAACACATTTAAAAGCGCATGCACAAGAGACCTTAGGAGGTCGGTTGAGCACGAACTGTCGCACCTTGCCCCGGAAGAGCATTTGCAATAGAGCAAGCGAGAGCTACAAGTCAGGAGTCGCCAACGAGAGTGTTGCCAAAAACCCCAGCATATGCTAAAAGAAAAAACCCAGATCAGCGAAAAAAGGCGTTAATGAATAAATTTTCTTACACTTTTCTATTGTTTTCGTGGTTACCAAGTAGTACAATCATTTTTGCTCCTTGAAATTAATTGTTTTGCCAACACAATTCATGACTGTAAACCCCAGGAGACAGATAAAAACCCAGATCCGCGGTTAAAACCCCAGAATGCGCAACCAGCTGAAATGAATCTACGTAATGGCGGAGAACTCCCGCATTTAATCATACATACGCGGACAGAGCTAGAACGTTGAAATATGTTTCGGAGTTTTTTATTCTTATTTTTAATAAAGATATTATCGACATTTAGTGACATTAACGATTAATTTCGCAGATAGAATTAAGTTATTGACCTAAAATCGCTCATTTCAAAATCACGAATTTGCTCTGGAAATTTCGGAACAGTCAAATGAGAAACGGTTCATTTAAATGGCGAGCTAAAACCCAAATGACTTAAAGACGGAGAAAGGCATGACAGTATTTTTATCAACTTCAATAACGTTAGTGACAATTTGTAACTCCATCCGTAACAGGGAAGTAAGTAAGTAAGTAAGTAAGTAACCTAAACAGTATTAAAGATTTACTCTCTAAAAACTGAAGATTTCATGAATTACCTACCCAATTGAAATTCTGAGCCTTTTACAGATCGTTTTCAGGCAGTTATAAGCCAAGAGTTTAGTCGTTTTCAAGCAGTAAATTAGCCTTTTTCGGAGCAAATGTCTACCCTTTTAAACGGCTATTTCTGGGCATCGAAACGGCTAATGCAACGGCCATTTTGGGCTTCTCTACTACCTGAACGAGGCTATTCACGACCATTTTTGGCTTTTCCATTGCTTGAACGAGTCTCGTCCTGGCCTTTTTGGGCTTCCTTACTGCTTGATCAAGGCTAATACCGGCCCTTTTGGGCTTCCTTACGCCCGGCCTTAAAAACAAAAAGACATACGGAATCAAAAGTCCCAAATTGAAACATTATACCAATAAAATTAAAATTTTTATTTATTAACGAAATAAATATGAAAATTACTAAGTATCGATTTACAACAGTGGCATAATGGAGCAGATCAGATCGCTCCAACATCAGATTTTCTATACGTTATGAAGAGTTTGTAGGGCCGAGTCTTGTGGCTCCTTCGCCTAGTGAGTTCCGAATTGAGGCGAGTGAAGCATCGGCCTTACTATTACACTTCTCCGGCTGTAGGTATCGGTCATACGCGGTTGAATAACGGGAACTTTACTTGAAATAAATTTACATTGGGATATATTAAGATTACTGAACATAGAAGGACTAGAATCGAGGTTTGAGGGGTAACTAGGGTAAAGCACTACAAGTTGAATGCTCAGCGATGAAGTAGTGAGACAGAGAGAATTAAAAGATAATTATCTAGTATCTAGATACTTTTGGAGAAGTATCTAGTATCTAGATACATTTTGAAGTATCTATGACCAGCTCTGGATATCTACATGAGCATAATATTTTTTTAACTACTAAACCGAAATTTATAGTAATGATTAATTGATGAAACTAATCGAAACTAACTTTGGCCACCCTTACCTAATCTAACTTAACTAAGTTAGGTTAGTTGAAATTCATTTAGTTCTTTACATTTACTGAAGTAATACGACTTGTACAACATTTACGATTACGAGTCTTTTTACAATCTATTACGCGTCCAAATAGAGGTCGTCGAAAAGGCTTGAAAACGACTGTAAACGACCCGAATGAGCCCGCAAACAGCCATTGACTAGACCTATAAAAGGCCAGTTGAATGAAGAGCCCTTTTCAAGCCCTAATAGGCCAAGTATAGGTAGGAGTCGGTTTGAAGTCGTGATTTCTGGCCCTTTTGGGCCGTTTTCGACCTTTTACGACTAATTTACTACCTGAAAAGGGCGATAATTTTCAATTGGGTAGTGCATTAAAAATATACCTACTACTCGTATATCAAAGATAAACCTAGTACTCCAAGGATAGGCCTACCTCATAAAAGATAATCCTACACGTGAATGATACGAATGTATAGGGGTCATGTGAACTTAGATAAACAGAGTTGGGCGGCGCTACTCTGAAATGTAGCGCGGGCGTTACCGCTACAATTAAATGAAGCCCCGCCACATTAGACACTACAATAGTAAAATTTATTGAAAACTCTAAATATTTATTGCCCTTCTATTGCCATTAAATCACAAATATTCTATGATATTTAGGCATTTTGAAAACATTCCAATGCAACTTTATTGTTATCAACCTAACTTAATTAGTACGGGTTAGGTAAGTAAGTGGCACAGCTATTTTTATTAGTTTTATATTTCACCATTCCTACATGGAGATCTATATTAATCGACCAATCGGAAAAATTGTCAACAAATACAAATAAGAAAATCAGAAATATAACTAGTTCCATTCCAACTTCAACTTGGAGAGCATATGAGACATCATAGTGGTCGTACGCAAGCTACACGAAATAATATTTCCATTTAGTTACTAATTTTAGCATTTTATAAATACCAATATTTTAAAATGATCATATGACAAGTTTCCACGCTTTGGTTTCAGGACTTCTTTTCCTGAGGAAAACATCCTCCCCACAGCGACACTAGAAGGGATTGGCGTGTTGTACTGTACAAAAAGCTCTTGGTGATGTCAGTATCCTCCCCGCTGAAAGACATAAAGTGATGTATTGGATATCTCCAGTAAATGATCTGTGGCAGCCTTGCAGGGAGATCCGAGAGGTTCCCTCAGACTGTAAAATGCAGGCAACAGCCTATGTATTCGATTGTTAACTGGTAACAAGTTAACAGCACTACAGCGAAATCCTTCGTACAGTTTTATTCTATAATCTATATGACTTTATTGTAAATGTAGTGGTAGCGTTGTAGCGACAAAACCTCGCATCACTACTTAATGTGGCAGGCGCTGTCGCTACCGCTACTAGCAGCAGCTCCATGCAGCGCGCCACTGCCCATAAGATAAATAAATAAATATATACATCTTGTAGATAAATAATTGTACTTAGCTTTGCTTGTGGGTTCTTGATCGGCGATTGGACTAGGAACTTAAAGCTCGTTTACAAGATACTTAGATTTGATTAATTAATCACAACAAGGGGATTTTATCGTGACAGTTTCTCGTCATGCCCAGGGGCAAGCTGGGAGGTAAACTACGGCCTGCGTCAACCACGGCCGTAATAAGAATGCCCGGGCTTAGCCATCTGTGGGAAGAATGTTTAAGTATAAAGGCTCAAGAAACAGTTTTGTGTCGGTTAGGATCGAGCCTCTCCAGCAAGCAACGTCGTTTGATGATGGTAAAGAAAACAACCGGAGCTGAAAAAAGTAGAGCAGGGAACCGAAAAAAGACAGTGCGTAACGGAACAGAAAAACTATTCTGTTTCAACAGAATGAAGGCATGCTTAACCTTCAGCTCGGGACCTAACTTCTATAGATATTAAATCAAGTTAAAAATTGTTGACCCACCACATGCGGGAAAAACAACAAATGATGTAGGTTCTGCCAACGCGTAATAAAATTTCTCGTCAATTAGAATATCAAAAGTATGCTTGAGAATACTGTCATTCTACAGTTAAAAATAGAAAAAAATACTTAAATGTACTCTCAATAAGCGTATCCCGTTTCATGCATAACATGGCAACACAAAACCAAGCAAGCAGAGCATGCAAATAACGAATAACTCGCTATATAGCAAGAGCCATTAACGCCCTTCAGAAATGCTTGGAAGTCATAAGGAGACAAGTCGCAACAAACCACGAGATTCATTTGATCACATTAGCTTGAATGTTCTTCAAGCCGATGTAGCGATGGCGCATTGCAAAACTACAAATTAAATTTGAAATGATATAAAAAATAGTAATCCGATCAAAAACTGAGTCCGTATAGGGGAATTACACTTACGGTCAAGGGAATGCAACTCCATAATAATCTTATTTCAGAAGGGTCAGCCAAGTATTTGCGTCGTTACAGTTGCGTGAGCATTTGATACGTTATCATAAATTCCTGTTTGAAGAACGTGTTTGAGTGCAAAAGAATTGGTCTCTTGTATTACTTCGAATATGTACACTTATGTTCAATTAGACTTCAACAATGTGAAATACAATTTAAATTTTGACTTCATCTCTCCAAAAAAATATAACATCAATAAAGCCTCATTATTCGCTCCGACCTACAATTGCTTATGATTGCAATAGCAATGATCTTTCAGGTAATTTAGGCGAGGACAGCAGTATGGTAAAATACGAATCCATTGAACAGGAGGGTCTTCTATAACTATCGGAGAATGTAGCCCTAAACATTAGAAACTCACTCTGAAAACTTTATTATTAAATTTCAAGTGAAGTTTAACTTGTAAAATATTAAGGCATCATTTACGCCTCAGAAATGACTCTCAGTAAATTGTTCCATTTAGAAACGAGAAGTGTTAAATCTTTCATCCACTGCTTGGATGACTTCAAACTGGATAATGATCATCAATATATTTCAAATATGCATCGCATTATGCAGAGCCGGTACTACTTCAACTCGTTCCGAAGCTTCGCTGAAGAGGGACCACAAACAATAATATTTCAGTGAAGTAATCTATAAAGTTTGATACATCACGTAAGCGTCATTGATGTGACACATGGTTGAAACAAGGCATCGAGTCTAAGTCAGGAGCTGTAATACCGTTATAGAAAGCGTATTTTCCTAATACATGGTTTAAGACACTTTATATAACGGTATTACAATTCCTGGCGTAGACACGGAGCAATGTTTCGCCCATGTGTCACGCATATGAGCTGTAGAGCCATCGCATTCTTGTCTATTAGGCTCAAGTACTTCCTATCCAATTGTGAATACCGGATGGGTGGACTAGTTATAATAAATCCTCCCATTTTACTTTGAACTTTAATCCCTGATATCGCAAAATCTCAATCTCTTATTCCGATGTAAGTGAGCACTAACAAGAGCGTTTTTCATCTATGCGTCACTGGGATTATGTTATTTTTTGTTCGATTTTATTAGTGATATTTAAACGCATTATAAAACTTAGTTTAACCGAACAAAAAAAAAGGGAAGCATTTTTTTCATGTTCGTCTCTCTATCATTTGTTTCTACAAATGAGATGGGTATAACGTTACCTATGGTGTTAATCAACTAAAGATTTTCATATTTAGACATTTTAGAAACCAATGATTAGTTTTGCATCATCTTCACTGGAAAAAAAGTTTCTTTTTTCTTTTCCTTTTCAAAGCATTCAAACAGTTCTATAACGTCTGTTTGGATAATCTTTCACTCGGAATAAATTTTTTTCACTCGTAGCAAAAAATCTTTTTTTAAATATTAATGTTATGTTTCCAGGGAGTCTCGGAGAGCGCCGCAAGTTATCACCAGGCAGAGCGCTCGCAGTGATACCTCATTGTGGAGCGTCCGTGCGGCAACAGTGAATCTACACTGAATCTACACTTCTATAAAAATTCTTGTCAATGATAAATTTCCTCAACAATAACTATAACGTTTATTAAAGCATGTTTTCAGGATATTAAATGGGTAATTGAATACAAATGATAGAAAAATAGAAATTCTGCAGTTCAATATATTGCCAATATACTACGCCAATCTTACCGGTGACATTTTATGGGCTGCCACATTTCAAATTTTGCATGAATCAAGATCTAATTTATTCCAAAAGTAAACTTTTCATCCGATTCTTCTCAAGTTCTCCTCAGAAGCAGCGGGGCCCAGAGCATGACTATTGTGCTAACTACATCCTCTGCTAAAGATCGCCCACGAAATGGTCGTGTCGCGCCCCCAAGATTGTCAAATCCGTCAAAAGAAGGAGTAGACAAAATCCAAAGATATGACACACCATATGCCAAAAACATGTCCGAAATATGTACTTTTTGCAAAAACAGTACTACAAGATCCTTAAAATCTATACAGGTTACAGATACAATACAAATTATTTTCTGAAACTTAATGACATTAAAGAATCGAAAGTTCTCAGCTAAATTATTGAGAGGTGCAAAAGAGCGTGTTTCGTTCAATGTTGATTTATTTGGTGAATGAACACGCTTTCTAAGAGTTTCACATCCTCCACGTTGCTGTGGCCCCTGATTTTCCAGTCATTTTCAGAAATTGAGTGATCAGCTGCATGGGAGTAGTGACTAATACTACCTTACAAACTAGTGTTAGACACTCTACCAGTACAGAGATCCGTAGGTGCTCTGCCATGTGCGTCACTATTGTAGCGAGTAGTGCTCATTGTCTCATTTTTGTCGACGACTGACATGGGTATCACGATACCCGAGTGCGTGTACCAACTAAAGATCTTAATCTTAACATTAAGATTGAAAACCAGTGTCATTGAAAAAAAACGTTAAAAAACGCTCACTTCAGAAACCAACATTACGCATTTCATGAGTCAACTTTATTGCAAACAAACTTTCTTTTTCGTCACATACTGCACGTAGCGTTACACAGGCTACACGTTTACGTGTGCGCAACGCAGCTTCGCAGGCTACCTGTCGGTAAAGAGAAAGCAACTACCAAAATTGAAGTTACTGAACAAATTTACTGTGAGATTAATCTGTGTATAATATTTTAACGTCAAGACTTTACGTTCTTTAGAGACATATTGATTTTGATAAGTCGACATGTGTGGCTCCAATAGCTAGAATGTTTTAGGGGCATTGAAATTCTTAGGCTTCCCCAAACAATTATGAGCAGTTCTTTCACGACAAATGTGTTCAACCAATCTATGAGAGAAGTTTTTTTGCAAAATATGAACATAAGTATTCTAATCTATTTATAGAAGCGTCAGGAGTTGAATAAATATTAAAAAGCTTCATTTTCCAAACGAGATCTGAAATTGAATTTTACATTGAAATTTATGACACTAGTAAATTTCGATTAATAAGTTTTCTTTTAAAAAATGTTAGTCTTAAATGCGTTATTGGTTTTATGACCACATGTATCCGAAAAATTAAATTTGTTGTTCCATTTTTCAAGTGTAAATTTAATGAAATAATTTTTACTGTTCAAGTAGTCCAAGAACAGGTTAAATTGACTTGGATTACAAAACAGCACAAACTTGTCAACATATTTTCGATACGGTACAGGCTTAAAAAGTTATGACATTCGTGAAAAAAAATTCGCTCATTATAGAAAAGGAACATAATGGCTAGAGTCGGTGAAACGCAGCCCCCAATTGGTGTATTCTTTTTTTATGATACAATCAAGCAGAAATAAGTTGTCGTTTATACAAATTCACATAGATTTCTTAAAAGAAAGTCTTTCAAATGCATCAAATTCTTATCTGTGGTCGAATACTTTTGATAACACAATTTCAAAGTTTCTTTCACCGGCTTATGAGTGAGTATCGATAATACACCAAAACCACCCATGACATACTGATCATTGGGTAATGAGCGAATATCTTTAACATATGAAAATGAGTCCTCAATCGCAAAATCTTTAAACGCTGAAGCCAGCTTGACGTCTGAATTAAAAAAGTAAAACTCATTCTCTGCATTGGACGAGAAAATCCGCAGCATAATAATTTGCTTAATTTACATATAAATTTAGATATCTCCAGTCTGCAATATTCCCAATAAGTCATATCTATTTGTTGAGTATCATGGTATCATTCAAATGATATAAAAAACCTGGCATCCGTTCACTGATGTTTACAAGCCAAAAAATATTGCAGCAGTGCACTTAAATCTATTGTTCAAGAGAATACATCTTGTCGCGAGGAAAAGGATACAGCAAAAAATAACAAAAAAAAGATACAAAGAATGACCGTCGTGTGTTTATCTATGTTTCGTGTCGCGCTCTTAAGAATAGATGGGAAGAAATTACCACTGGCGATCTTGGTTTCACTTCACTGGTAAATTAATACACCCATTTTCGCTGCACAAGTAGGGTTTGCAGCCCGGGATCCCGGATGATTTGCGACTGAAATTTTCCGGTCCGGGAATTCCTTTTCTCCCGGGAATTCCCGTGATTCTAAATAGTCTAAATATTTCAATATTTAAATGAGAAAATAACTTAAAATTACGTTGTTTCCGGGGAATTCCCGATATTCTTAATAGTATACATGTATCAAGATATTAGTGAGAAAATAACTTAAAAGTTTGCTGTTTCCCGGAAATTCCTGAGATTCTAAATAGTAAACACATTTCAAGAGGATAGTTTAAAAATAACTTGTAATTATGATGTTTCCCGTAAATTCCTGGAATTTTAAATAGTATATATTTCAAGATATTAGTGAGAAAATAACTTAAAATTATGCTGTTTACCGGAAAGTTCCGGGTTTCTAAATAGTGTAAATATTTCAGGATATTAGTGAGAAAAAACTTAAAATCATGCTGTTTAACATGATAAATCAATTAGAGAGCTCAAGACAGGACTTTAGTGTTTTAATATTATTGCAATTTCCATCACTACCGAGTGTAGTCTACACTATCTCATAATATAGATCAACTATTGCATCAGAATATATTTTGTGGTTTGGTTTTGCAGGTAATAAAAATTAGAATGTAATAGATACAATGGCAGTAGCCGATGTTGTGAGTGGCGATACTATGTTAAAGATGCAACTGGAGAAAGTGCGAAGTGTGTAAAGTGCGACAAGAATTTACTTTGCTAAGGCTGGTCTACCAGTGGCTTGTTACGTCCCCTAAAGAGTAAACGCAACATAATGACGCCTGAAACTAAAGACCCTGTTGCGTCGACTAGTAGCTGAGAAACAAAAATCGTATTGGAACAAATCGCCCTCATGCAAGGGAGAGCATTAGTGAAAGCACTAAACCTAAACAAACGAAAATAACAAGATTCGTTTAAGGTACATCAAAGTACTCCGGAAGAACATGTGACCAAGCTTGTAGCAGGGGATGGCGTGCCAGTAAATACAGTTACAAAGAGTGAACTCATTAGAGATTCTTTCTCAGATAAAGGTTTTTCGTTCCCTAAATTTCCATATACTGTGATGGGCATGGACAACAAATAACAATAGCATAAATGTAAAATATAAAGAAATCTCGGGATCCCTGGAATTCCCGGGATTGTCTTCCTGCAATCTTGGAATTCCGGGATTTTCATTTTTCCCGGGATTGTAAACCCTATGTAAAATTGCACTATAATAAGTCACTTTCAGAAAAATTAGAGAGATCCAGAGCCTTATATACTCGAGTCCGTATCGTGGATACCGAGTTCGGCGGGGTATTGCAACTACAATATATTGAATATACATACACAAGCTCGCAGTAGCTTTCAGTAATGCTGAATTTCTGTATCTCGGATATGAAACGAATGGCTATAACTACTTCTATTGCGGCTCAATAATTCTGTATTCTAAGTGTTTATTACTGTCATAAGAAAAACAAGTTACCTTTAAAATAAGCTCAAGCATAGAAACTCCACTCGAACAAAAATTTAGTCAAGAAAGGCATTGAATCTCGTGATTTTTGACGAGCCGTGTACACTATTTTATTAGTAATACACATCTAGAAGATTTATTGAACACTTTGACCACAGTTGGTTAAAGTTAAGTTCAATATTCAATACAAATTTAAATGTAATTGTTCTAAGCAATTTTGAAAATAGCAAACATTAACTGGATCATGAATTTATTTAGCTTCACTTAAGTATTGATGAAAATTGAGATAATGACGACTGGTCACTGACGTCAGTAACATAATGAAATTTTTTTCCGTGGCCACCGGTGGCGCGCGTTGCTGTCAGAGTGTTAAGTAAAATATAAAATCTCGTCATTTTTGGTTGGTCATGTACACTAGTGTATTATAAACTAGTGAACTAAACTGCATTGAACATTTCATTTGTTATCCACAGCAATTGACATCAATGCTACTCATAAATCAACTTGCACTTGATTCAATGATTATATTTAATGCAGTACTGCACATGAATTATCTGCAATTTTTTAAATTGATGGTAATTACACCTCAAATTTTCGTGCCTTGAATGAACGACGGGAAGTTTACATAATACAATTGTATTTCCCACACGATATAGAATAAGTGCGACGTAAATTTTTCACAGTAAGAATTTCTTACGAGTGCTCTGATTTGTGCTGTTTAGGCGAGAGTTGCCCTTATGATGACACGATCAAAAACATTCTGGACAAGACTTCACTTTAGAAGTCACCTGATTATGGAAAAGATTTTATGAAGTGATAGCTAAAAGGGGAGGAATGTTCAATGGTAGGAAATGTTCAACAGGATGAAGTATTCAAAGGCAAAGAAAAGCTGATGATATTTTTCTTTTCGCAAGGTTACTTTAATTTCCATTTTATTGGAGGTGGATGCACGAAAGTCTAAGTCTGCATTGTTTCGTAATAGAGCTTATCTTATCGGTAAACCATATTTTTGTTGTATTTTCAGCGTTTTGCAGAATAATTAGGTCATTGTGAAATAGTCTAGATTGAGCTGAATCGCATAATAACACGGAATGGTTGACAAAGTTTCAATTTTCACACGTAAATTTCTACGTGGCAAATTTGCAGCCGGTCAGCTTCGTCAAAAGTTTTTTGGATTGACAGATACCTACTCGCAATGGGCTCTGGCAGCTGCACAATGAGCTCATAACCTGCATGCGGGGCTGGTCCAGGATAGTGACTTATCAGCGTGTAGTTCTCGAAGTCACCAGATGCCGGAGATGTCCCAATACGAATGAATATCCAAGTCTTGAAAATCTGACTCGTAGTACTCGTTGCTTTGTGCCATCACTGAAACACCTTTTAGATTTCGCATATCGACTAGATCAAACACAATGAAAGCTTGGCCAACTGCATTTGATTTGTAGCAACTCTCCATTGATCTGTCATGGATTCTATCCAGTAGATTTTCCGGTATTTTCACATCTTGAGGGTATCCATCCACCGGTGAGGCATCGTGAACTCCGATGTATGACTGAGCCGTCAGTATGTTGGACGGGTTTCGTTTTGTGAAACACTTCATCCAAGGAGGTCCCTCAGGATCTTCGTTGAAGGGCACCACGATGGTGTTCATCAAAGTCGACAGTCCGGAATCAGTGAGACAGTGCAGAATACACCAGTCCTTCATGGCACATAGAGATGCTGATCGAATCAAAGACATTTTGGACTCGAGAGACTTTGAGTAAGAGTTCTCGAGGCGACGTCCAGCAAATTTGGTAGGTCGAAAAGTCACAGTGAAGGGGTATGAGTGCGGCAACGCTATCATGATCGGCAGCAGGCTTGCCAGTAGCGGAACGAGAGTCACGCCTGGAAAAGGTGACACAAAAGCGTATGAGGTGCGAAGCATTTCTTTCACAACTCATCACCGTTCATGAGCTATATAGAACGGTTAAAAGGAAAGTAAGCAAGTAGAAAATTACCGGCAAGCACTTTTGAGGAGATATATCTCAAAATCAACTTTTTAACAAATGGACATTTCAATACATTGATATTTAACAGTAAATCGCCGCATGATTAAGGGGAGGATAAAGTTACACTTTCCTGCACCGCTGTGCTGAGTTCTAAGCAACTGCAGCCTCGGCCATCCATGCTTACAGATTAATACTGAGGCCACCCCTGGATTGAGACTGGATTTCACGACAGGCGCTAGAAAAATTCCTTAATCTTGCGGTATGCCTAAATAAGAAATAATTGTAGTTGATTCTATGAGAATTCAGGAACACATTTTCCTTAGGATTTGATTGGTTACACACATTTTCTGTGATCTGAGTTAACGTAGGAGTTTTCCAAATCAATGGCGTTTTTTTACAACTGATGTTTCTTATAACAGTGACCCAAATCATAAATTCATTTGATGGTAGTTATTCGTTTTAGAACCCCATGCAAATATGAACACAAGGTTAGGAGACAATCATGATGTAGATTGTGATTAATTTTGCTTAAAAATTAAAATAAGTGTTAAATACTGAGAGGAGATTAGTTTTTCAGCGCGAATTTTATGGAAAATAATTACGCAGTCCCTAAACTTCCCTATAGAAATTAAACCACTTCGGCAAATGCTCTGATAGAATAAAGTGTTCTCTTCCTATTAATTGTTCTATAAGTTATTATTCGTGGCATGAGTATCAATATTTTTTTCGTCTAAAACTTTTGTTAACTATTCATAATTTTGAAAAAACAAGGGTTGAAAAATTAATTTCACGTTGCACCATTATTGCCTATCATGCTGCAGTGTAATTACAGAAAAAAATTGCGAAAAACCTTTCATTTCCAAAAAATTTGATTCATGAAATGCATCACAACCAATTGTATTATAAATATTCTCTAATATAAAACTCCAAAACTGATTGACTAACCACAAGAAGCAGACAATGGCTGTGTCATGGGGTAAGTACATGGTTGGGAGAAAAAATGTGAAATTTATACCCTTAAACATTTTACTCTATTCACGAGGACTCAAAGCTCATCAATACTGTTAATATAAATGAAGAACGCTTTGGCGACGGATAAACCTGGTCATTTGGCGCACGTTCTGCACAGCGGTGTTGGAAACACGGTGTGGGGATCTGACGGAAAAACAAGGTCATGTGGAAGACGGTCTTGTTCAAAGTTTGAATACGTCTATAGACACAATCATTAGTTGTCTCTAGTTTGCACATTATGATAACTTGTGCTAGCATCTACTTATTCTTGGTAAGAGCTCATACGTCCAGTTGTATTTGTTGAAAAATCCGTGATGTTCAGCTAGACTAAACTAGGCTAGAACTCATTTTTGTATTCAAAATTTTGCATGGGGATGATAAGTATCCAAAAAGCATCTCAGACAATTTATAGTTAACGAACCCATAGCGCTCGCTGATAGACAGTCCTCTTCTCGGTGCACTTCTGTGACCACTGCAGCAGGCAGCCAGCACAACTGTACAAAACTACGTTGCGAGCACAAGCCTGCATGCAAGGAGAAATTCAATTTAAAAACGCTTTTTGATACCATCGATTCCACACTTCTCATGTCTACAGATGAATAAGGTTGGACAGCACTGGTCCAGGGCTTTCTGCTGATCATCACAGGGCTGTCGTGTACATTGTTCTTACATTAACCTACGTTACTGTTATTTTTAAATTTTTCATCAACATTAATTTAAAAATTTCCTATAGTTTTGATGAATGTATGTATGACGGAATTAATTCAAAATCGATTTCAGTTATTCGTGGTCGACTAAATCGCAGCGCATATACTGATTTAAGTGCTTAGTTGAGCGAGGTTCTGTTAGACAATCATGCAGTCAGCATCGAAATGCGCCAGTTTTCAGGGTACAAAAATTACTTACTCGCTCATTTGCTTTTACAGAACGGGCTCCCAGCTTGATATTTTTAACTGGTTAGAAAAAATTAAAAAATAAAACAAAATGATGATGCAAATATCATCGTTGATGATACAAAAAACATTACTGCTTTTTAAAATGTATCAACGCAAATATCCTTAGTTGATATAGTGTGAACATGGGTGTCGTAATACCCATGGTAATGGTCGACACAAATGTTTGAGAAAAAAGCATGGAAAATGCATTCCCTTTGTTGCAAAATCTAGGTGTGATAATGCATTTAAGTACAAGTTGAAATAAAAACATAATGCCAGAGACGAGGCATTGTTGGAAACACTCTGCTTAGTGCGCACCTGCATCGAAATACAAGATTAGGTACGTGCGATATAAAGAATTAATGTTGAGAATAAAGTGGGTAGATATTTGAATAATAAAGATATTTAGAGGTATATAAATAGATAGATATTTAGATATTTACAATTTGAATATAAATAGATAATTGGTAGATATTTGAATATAAAATGGGTAGACGTTGAAGTGTATAATTCTGCTTCTAAGACTGTGAGACAATATTCGGAACAATCTTTTCACTTCTACGTATCAAGTAGTAAGCGCATTAACGAGCTCGTAGAAAATAAAATATTTTATCACAACACAAATTTATGATATACCCTAGGCTGATAATAACACTAACGTCTTGTAAAGTTAATACATATGATGAATTACATTGTTTCTTAAAATGTCTTGATGTAAAAGTCCTTAGTTGATAAAAAGGGTGCCATGACAGCCCATGTCACTGCTACTTATACAAAAGACAGAGAGAAAACATAAAAATCTATCACAATGTTAGTTGTTTGAGTTTCAATGATGTTTATTAATGAATTTAATAAAAGAAATATTTAATTGAGCTCAGAGGGGTGGAAATGTTTTTGGCGGTCTCCACGTACATTGGTATGTAAGCTTTGGCTTTGTTGACATCAAGGATTAATATTGAAAGTGTTTGTAGATTATTTCTATTCAGAAATAACAGGTTGAAACGGCAAACATCCATAAACATTTTTTCATGCAAACAGAACGAAATAGAACTCAATTAACTGACTCGAAAACGTGTTATAAATCGCACGACGAATTTATGATGTTTTTCATTTAATACCTGACAATAATATTAGGAAGGGACGTGTTAGGTAACGTGACAAAATGATAGTTGATAAAAAGAAAAGAAGGTATTTATAGAACAAATGTAAGTCCCTAGATTAGCAGTTTTATAGCAACTGCTGAGCGTATACACATGTACCGAATTGCTAGCATACAAGCAATCACACCGGATGCACAACGCTACAAAAATGTAGTGTAATGTAGCAAAATAAATTGAAGTGTAGATTAATGACTAATGAGTGATAGAAATTCGTTACTACTTTTTCAGTATGTACTGCAGCATACAATTTTCGTTGAGACGCAAAACGACGCGCTATTTTGCTCTTAAATTTTCTCATCGTTTGAGGGACTTTGATAATCTGTGGAAGTTTGTTCCACAGTAAGGCGCCTGATATTGACAGAGCGTTTTGTCCAATGTCAGATAATCGGTAGTTGACTAAGACATTATTCCTCCAATTCGGTTTTTGATAGGCTACAGTGGGTGATGGCATCCGACAATATCAGTATTGGTCTAAGGGAGGTACATATGATATAAAGACAAAAATACGTATTGGGGTTTGAGTGTGTTAAATCTTTCTTGAATAGGAGTCCAGCCGAGTTTATTTAGGAGAAGGGTAGCATGATCATTCTTTTTTTAATTTACCTCTGCATACCTACTTGTCATACATTTTTCTTACTCTCTTTGAAGATATTGAGGTATACCTGCCCATACGTGGCTGCAATAGTAAATACGCGATAGCACTAAACAAACAAACAAACAAACATCGGCATCTTTGGGATGCTTTATTTCCAATCAAGCCTGATACAAAGGATCTTAAGCATTGGTTTTTCAAATGTCATATAACTATAACACTATATATAGGACACCATGACGGTTCCCCCGTAAAGTCGGTACCCATTTCCGACACCTGGGTCGAGTGGGGTATTGTGCTTGAGCTTTCCCTTATACCCAACGGGGAAAATCGCAGCGCCAGCGCCGGGATACGAACCCGCGACTCCAACATACAAGTCCGATTCCTTAACCGCTGTGCCACCGCGAGCAATACCGCGTGCCACCGCTTATATATAATATCGCTTATATAATATCCCTTAACCGCTGTGCCACCGCGAGCACTAAAGATTGAGTGCCTAATAATTTAGATTTTTCGTCGAGAATATTTTTTATTTAATGAAAAAGCATTAAATTTCCGTAAACTTTGAAGTTTTCTCAACGTGAGACTTGAAGAACATGTTTTTTAACTTGGTCGAATGGCTTAATTTCATCGTTGCCGACCGTAAGAGTCAGATTAAGATTTTTGTTCATTGCACCTTGAGATCCGAAAATAATCCATTGTGTTTTATCCGCATTCAGTTTAAGTCCATTTTGATCACACCATGATTTCAGGTTACTCAATGGGGTTTCAGTTTTTTTTTCGTCTGTGGTAATTCTGCCAAAGAACTTATCATTGCAATTTGAACATCATCTGCGTGAATAGAGATTTAACATAAGCGTTACGTGACACTGATGCAGAGGTAGGAAACAACCTAAATTAACGCTGGTTTATTTCATTTTAGCAATAAATGCTACATCCCGGGAACGGGCCTGAAGAATGGAAAGACTGGGACACCAGCACACCCTCAGCGGCCGTCCAGCACCGTGTCGCGATCGTTGTCTCGAGGGGACATGTAATTAATGAGTTATCAAAATTAGTCTGCAACGGCTGCTCATAAATTTGTTGGTTAAAACATAACCTCAATTGAAATTGATCCCACGCCGCAAAATTGAAGGGTCCGAAAGACCATGAACGTAAATTTAAGAATGACGACATGAAATCAAGATATTTGTGAACACGTGGCCCTGCAGAAAATAATGCATGGCTCGAGAGTTCAAGTTTCGTAATTTCTAAGTATAGCAGTTTAAGACCAATTTAATTCTAGTCTTTGTAAATACTCTAAATCCTAAGTCAATTTTAGTAATTTTTAAACATAGTATAAAGTACTGTTTTAGCTATTTTTTGTACTCTCGCAAGTAAGTTTTCTTTATTCTGCTCATATCTTTAATTTCATCTGGAATCCAAACAACGCGTTTTAGCTCAGTTTTTAGGGGATTTAAGGGGCACATTCATTGAGAGCTGCCGTAAATTGTCGTTGAAGATTGAAACTTGTACGTCACCATCGTCCGATTGCATCGTGTTCTGAAATTCGGCAGACCTATTGAGTAGTTTTCACGAAATATTATATTGCTGTATATTGCTGCACTGAGCATCGCCGTACGATTATTTGTGATTGCCAGATCAAAGAGAGTTTTAGAGGCCTTAGTTATACGAGTTGATTTTTTGTTTGAAATAGGCTAAGTTTGAACAATAATAGTTGGCTCAGCTGATTCTTTTTATTCACGTTAACGTTAAAATTACTAAAAGCAAAGAATAACTTCTTTTCTCTAAGAATTTCTTTCAAAGTTTGATCAACAAACTCTAGTGTTTAACGTAGGGAGGCTGATGGGTGCCTATAAAGGCTGCCGATGATGGATTTATGTTTATTTAACAGTGCTTTTACCCAGACCATTTCTATACCTTCGCAAACTTCATTTGCTA
Organism: Morinoia aosen; assembly: GCA_030386875.1. Lineage (NCBI taxonomy): Eukaryota > Metazoa > Arthropoda > Malacostraca > Amphipoda > Talitridae > Morinoia > Morinoia aosen. Next base: position 21,002,635 of record CM059579.1, read on the forward strand.
GGAGTAAAGATGTTGAGTATATTTCTCTAACGAAAATACAAGATTCACTACTTTGGCTATTTTTAACGCCATCATAACGGTACAACATGTAATCGGAAATTTTTAAAATGAACTTTGGGTTCCTTTATCTAGCCATATTTCGGAAACACATAAAATGTTAATTTCTTCAGTGACCAACGTTACTCTGATGTCGACCAATTTGTCATTGAAGCTATGAGCATTGATATATTTTTTATTTTGGTATTTCCTATATTCTGGCTCTTTTTAAAGGCAGTAAAGTTGCTTTTTCGTGACCACCGTTGCGTGGATTCATCGATCTTGTTTATGTCGACCACATCTCTATAGCTCAAAATATTGACCTCGTGTATGCTAGTATTTTGAGTCGTTCTTTCATGTTCCTTGCAATAATATTGTGGTGTGTGTAGGTAAAATTTTAAAACTATCACTTCATTAGCTATAAAAAGTGGCAACTAATGCAAAATCACAGAAGGAAACAACAAAACACACTACTTAATACTTCGAAACATTAGGAATCTCTAGTTGGTAACGTCAGGTGAGAATTTTTCATGAGTGTAAAAACATAAGCAGAAAAACGACTTAGTTTCTAGACACTGAATCATTCCATAAAAGATTCAGGGCGTACACCAACTTCACCGTTCAGTCAAGAGATAAGTTCCTCATGAACAAACTTTGCAAAAATAGCTTCACGAGAAAAAGACAAATACTTAGACTCCTGTCGTCAAAAAACATAGAACACATCGGATCTTTGCGACTGGAACAGATACATTACCATAAAACATTTTTTTCACGAGTAAGATACTACGTCAACAACAAGGAACGTTTGTTGTTTCCCGCTGCTTTTGGAATTACTGACCGATAAAATTTCACAAGTATTTACAATTGAACTGCTGAACATCACTTAAATTGCAGTTCAAACATCAGTCAGGTTCCTAATAGACAAAACCCATTAAAATTCTACCGAACATAGTAACTATAAATGTGAACACTCAACTTTAAATTCAATAATCAAATTGCCTATGCGCGCAGATTTGTTGAGGGTTAGTCCCTTTCTGCCTTTCTAAGAAAGAACATTTTATTTTGCACCTATTTTAGAGGTGTTCGTTCCATCCCGCCCTAGCGTGAATATGACTGTTCCCATTGGTTAGCCTGAAGGCTGCTATCTCCTCCCCTAAGATTTCAGATTTGAGACCCTTTTTCGGCAAACCATCACTTCCAACATTTTATCTTGCCCTTTTAATTCGCGATTTATGGCGCTCGTGATTCGCGATTTACCTGCTCGCCATATTGGTGACGCACACCCTTTTGTAAGCTGAACATGACACTCTCAGCACAACATACGGGTCGACACAAAAACATGACACAAGAGCACTACACAACACTCTACGCACCCACACGTTGAAAAGAAAGAAAGAAAAGAAAAACCGTTTATTTCCAAGTTGCCACATGAGATACATGCCAACATATTGGCTTTTAAAAATTTCTTAATATAAGACGTCCTAAAACAAAAGTTCCATACGAGGAGTACTAATTGACAAACCATCCGAGGTGTACAAATAGATAAGAAAGTTTTATCATACAACAAAATTTACACAAAAGAACATTAATGAACGCTGCAAAAGCAAAAAACACCCTTGCAATAAATTTCTAAAATCAATTTATTTATTATTCTTTACATGACCCTTGTTCCCAAAAATATATCATGAATATTATTTAAATTACCCATCACAAAAAGTGCTGAGCTGTGAATAGCATACAGAACAGGTTCATGTTTAATTTTACTGTACTGACTAAACAAATAGAAATGGAACTAAGTCTAAACGAAAATCGTAAACTGGTACGATTGAAGATACCAGCGCGATGTAGTTTTAATTTTCTCGTCAATGAGAGTCATGACCACAGTCTTGACTCGAAGCTCGAGACGCTGGTAGCTGTAAAGCGGAGAACTTTGTTAAAATTGTCAACATTTGAAGAGAAGCGTTCTCGTGGCCACGTCTCTAATCAGCATGAATTGAAAGAAGTTCTCTTGACGTCTTCATTCCGTCTCGAGCAAAAGGGGGAGGAGTTATACAATGAGTATGTTGCAAGAGGAGAAAGAAAAATCGCTATAATTAGTTTGTAAAATTAACGGGGAAATAATGGAGGTAGCTAATCGAGGTAAATTACAGGTCAATGAAGTAGATTGCGCAAATGATTGAGATGTTAGCACCCTTTCACTATTAAGGCCCCGCATTCGGTGCGAAATGCTTTGAGCAACGGGATAAAAAGAAGGAAGAAGTTGCAGGATCAAAGGGAAGGGGCTTTGGCGATGAAGTTATACTGTAAAAGAAATCTAACGTAAAAATAAGGAAGCAGAAAGTAGGTGTAAATAAAGAAGTCAATGTTATTCAGGAACTAAATCATAATTCAATAACTTATCAAAACTTTCTTATTTCAAAAATTTAAAGCACTACAAGGAAGAGAATTGATGAACTGCCAACACGGATTCCGTGATGTCGAATTTGAAGACGGGAGCACCACCCTCAAGGGTCTCCCTCCTGATTTGCGAAGTACTACTACGTAGTTAAGAAGTCGTAAATTAAGAGGGCTCGGGCTCCAGTGAGCTAAACCCTTAAATGGTTATACTACCATGGCAATCGCAGAGTCCCTCGATCCTCTGCGACGACCACCCTTAAGCTGGGGATACATTGACACTCGCATTGGAAGCTCACAACCATCGGGCGCGGGCAAGCGCGCGCAGCGAAAGGGCAGCGATCGTTCACATTGGCACAGCGCTAGCAGGCAGCAGAAGCGTCAAAGTCGGCGGGCAGAGTGTGTTGCTCACACTGCTCAGTTGCAATCCAGACGCTACGTTGGGAGGTACTGCGCTCCGCGCTCTAGTACTTCTCGCCAGGAGCTGCTGATGCTTAGTAGAATAGCGCTAATAATTTATTTCGTATGTCATTGATTGCACGTTCTTCAATGTTCTTGTTTTTGCTGATTTTTGTTGCGCATATGCAGCATAAAATATGAAGGCTTCGGCAAGAATTATGCTAGAAAAAACATATGTAGAAACACTCGATGCATATATGCTACACTCTATGCATAATTGTGGAAGCGCATATTACATGCTAAGCAGAAATATGCATCCATATAAATGTTTCACTTGAATAGCTCCAAATTTATATTTTTTGTGAGGAAAATTGTACAGAAACAATGATACAGGATACAGTGTACTTCTTCATACACGGAAAAAATAATTTCTTTCATAATTTTCTATTAATAATTGAGTGTATACAATTCTCAACTAATTTTTATAACTTATCTAAACATAAATATTTTGAAACAAAAATAATTCTAATCTGAACGAGTCAAGGACGATGATAACGAACGAAAAAAAAAGTAATCTAATCCAAGGCTGGTTCTGAACTATATATTTTTTCGTGAATGCAAGGAACATTTCTTAATCCTTCTTTTATACGAGGAATATATTTTAGCATCAAATTCGAGGGTTGCTCTTGATAATTGCGTGGTAGTTGAGATTTTTAAAAACAAATCTTCTACGATTATCTGCCAGCCAAGTTTTACACTGCGAAAACTTCCACTCGACATCGCAAGAAACAAGTGGAGCAAAAGTGAAGCAAGTTAGTTCGAATATTCCTTTATGGATTCATCCATTGCGTCAGAGATCTCACGAGTCAAAATTGAGTTGATTGTTTTTATCTTTTCAAAACCTTTGTTTATCACCAAAATGCAATTTAACTCTTCATAATACCTTGTATCATATCTGTTCTTCAATGTTTCCTCTACGATATCCATTAATTTTATTGCTCTCGAAGTAAGAAGTCCCTGTATTGTTATGCAAGAGCAATAATAATTATTCATATCCTTCGATAACAATAATTTGATAAAGTGTGCACTAAGCCCAACAAAGTTCTGCGTGATAATATTTAGAAACTAAAACCTTGTACCACGCAAAACTTCTCTAACGTGTTCTGAGTGAAAAAAAGTTTTATATATCACCTGTTTCTCGCAATAAATGCGATAGAGAAATTCTTCCTGGGCTTGAAAATCTTCAAATTCCTTGAAGTATTCTAAATATGATGCTCCTTGTTCACCTTCGGCATGATTGTAGATCACTTTTAGCCGCACTAATCTCAAATACACTTCATAAGGAACTGTATCTAAAAAAAACTTGAGCTAATTCCCGCAAAATTAAAGTAAACTTTTGAAGTAGCTGTAGCAGCTTACAATTATTATTGATTTACGAAAAATTTCAATTTACAAAATTGATCCAGTTATTCAAAAAGAATTAAATAAAACTGGATGAAAAAAAGAATATAATTTAAAAGTAATGGGAAGGTTTTACTAGGTTTCAGTTTACTGCCACTTATTAATCATGCTTGTTCGCCATATTTTATGCTGTTCCGAGTAAAATATACGATATGCTCACACTGCATATATACTTGCGGGCATATTTTATGCTACCTAAAATATACTCAAAGCATATATATGCAATATGTTCAATGTCACATCCCTACTGATGACATGCTGCAGGCTACGGCTCATCTGTAGATGGAGTGATTGACGGGCAGGCGGCGGCAAAGAATGGCTAGGGAGAATGTCCAAGTGAACCTCACTTTGCCCGCCTGCTAGCCCGGCAACAGTGTATGTGCCCGTCGAAGTGACACTCAGAGTGTTGAAAAGAGTGTCAATGTATCCCCAGCTTTACGGACAGGTGGTGCTGCATGCAGCTCTGCTCTTCCACCGCGTCAAAGGTCGGACTTCACTCGCACTAACGGCTGTGCACACGCGAAAAGGAGCCGGAATAATCAAAGGCAGATGATAAGGTTGTGGAGAATGCTGGATTTGATGACACTTAAAAGCTTTAAATAACATCTTAAATTAATTTATTCGTATTATGCGTTGGAAGATTTTTAGAAGTGTATCAAAATGTTACGGAATGAAGGACGGATTTTGCTCACATACCGTTGTGTAAAAAAACTTAATGAATTTAATCCGAGTTTAATATATTAATTGAAATCTGTGAATAAATTGAGAGCATCTCCAAAATCTACCTCGCACACAACAATGTTAAATGTATTTTAACACGATATATGAGTTCGAATAATTGTGATGGTTTCAATGCCTATACGTTTATTGAATGAAGAAAGCTCCGATTTCATGCTAAAATGTATTCTAGATAACTTGAAAATTTCACGTATTAAAAATAGGCTTCAGCATGACCACATCCTACATTCACCCATTCAAATAATAACAACATCAGTTCAGTTGATCCATTTTATCCAACACTGAAATAACACATTTCCTCTGTATTTAATTTTCGGAAAATTAATAGCTGAATTCTAAACAAAAAGAAAGGTGAAAACAAATTCAGCACAGTGTGTTTATTCACTTAAAACTGGAAGTGATCAAAATTATTCAATGTTTGTGAGCACATTTCCGTATAATCAGGAAATGCTCTAACAATCAAAAATAATTTTATTTCCTACTTTCAGTTTCATATATATCTCGGAAAGTAAAGGTCTCACGCTTCGATACAAGAATTTTTCATTTGAAACTGAAAATTCCAACACCTGTTTTCAAGCACAAATAAAATTCCAATTTATCACAATACCTTTAGAAATTTTAAATCTCAATTTATACACGAATAAAATATAAAATTCCTGCATTAATCGGAGATCAAGTTAATGAATGGTATTATATCAAAGAACTTTAAATGGAAAAGATTATCTTCATCTGTATGGACATTGTCAAGTTAATCTAGAAATATTCAAACGGACGAAAATAATTAAGTTCTGCTATTGGTTTCATAATTAATCTAAGTTCTGGTGAAATTAAGCGCGTCTTACACGCTGATGAAAAATTTCATATTGAAAAAGAAAAAAAATTCCAAACACTTATCTCGCACTAATGAAATCCTAATTTATCTCCATAAGGGATGGTTTCATTTTCATTAAAGAAAAAATGTAATGATACTTATTTGTACCGGTCAAGTTATTCACTTTTACACGAGTAACAAAATAAAAGCGAAGAATAAAATATTTAAAGGATTGTTTGAATGCTCCCGAATAAATCCAGGAACTTTCGTTCAACGGAAAATATTTTATTCAGCACTTTGGGTTCCATAAATAAGAGGAGTTCTCACAAAGTTTGAGAATGTCTTACACTACAGCAGAGAAAATATTTTCTGAAGTTATAACAGCCAAAAAAATTCTACCATAATTATCACTCATGAGAATTCTTATTAATAACTTTGGCAATACAGTTTAATAGTACTATTTTATACAAGACAAAATAGAATATTACATAAAACTAATCGCACTTCAAGGCAATAGACGCTCTAAAATCAGCTAATTTTAGTGACCATTATAATTTTTTGCAATTGTACGCTCTTGTATAAATCAGAGATTGTTGAAACAGACGAAATAGTATCTTATTTACTTCAAGTTCACGAAAAGTGAAGGTTTCATATTACACTAGGAAACATTCTCTCTATTCTGAAACTGTGGAATAATTTCCTTACACTTATTATCTGACAATGAAATTTTCAGTTACCACTACACCATTACAATGTGAGAGTTTCATTTTCACTCGAGGAAAAATCCAACAATATTTATTCGCACACACTGTTCAAGTTTTCGACTAATAAAATAATTTAGCATTTATATGCACATTTCGTCATGAAGTCAGAAATGTTCAAACAAACGAAAATAATTTTATTTCAAATTTTTAGTTTCATATTCACTTTGAGTGCTCGAAAAGTGAAGGATGTCCTACACTATAATATAAAAATACTTTTTGTTTTAAAAAACAGCCCCCAAAAAATGTGCGAACATTTCTCAGAAGTGAGACATAAAATAATTTATCATTTGGAAATACATTATAATACAAATCAAGAAACGTTCAAATAGATGAAAGTAATTTTATTAATAATCACTTTTATTTTGATAATGAGTTCTAATTCTTGCTAAGTTAACAATATCTCAAGTAAAAAGTTCTTCTTCGATACGGCGAAAACATTGAAACTTGTATTAGAACTTGGCATCTCAAATTCCTTTTGAATATAAAATCTAAAATGGAAGTAACTGAGTTCCTTTTGAACTCTATAAAAAAAAATTCAAGACGAAACTGAAATTCCATAACGTAGCATCAGACTATGATGTGTTCCATGGATTCACTTAGTCAAATGGCCGTCACTCGTGATGTGTTGACCGCCACTGGTAGCGATACCGAGTTCGTTTGGAGAAGATCCTTTGACTTGCGTGTAAACTTGCAGCAATAATGAATTTACGAGGATCTAAGGAATAAGTTTAAGTCTCCGTAGAAAAATTTGTTATGTTCATGAATTAAATGTGAAATCCACAAAACATTACTCAGCACTAAAAAAGTACAGAACTCAGCACTGAAAAAACTTCATGTTTATAATAACTCTAGCTTAATGTTTTAAAACATCTTACACTCCTGGAGAGAAACAAATCAAAATTTCATTCTTAATTCAATCGACGACATTTAAATTAATTTAATTGAAAACCATTTCAAATAGTTAATTATATAAAATTAGTGTATCCATACACAATAGTTGTGAAAATTAGAATGTCCATGCACTTATAATAATAACAATATCTGAGCAAAGTATCACTTTTATTCCCCATAGAAATAACATAGTATTTATAATATATTCTTCAAAAAGAATCCATTACATTTAGAAAACTCGAAATTTTTTTCATGATCTAATCTTTTATATTTTGATTAAATTTTCGGTGGTGGTATACGAACAAATTGATTTATGCATGAAAACGCAGAATTATTTTTTGTAGTTAAAACTCGTATTCTTAGCAGGTACGATATTAATTATTATAAGTAAAGAAAAGTTATTCAGCGCCAGTTTGAACGTCTCTATGTAAATCCAAAAACGTACAAACAAACGCAACGAATTTTGTTTCACACATTTAAGCAAAAAAAATAGAAACCCAAACTTTGAAAAGTTAAACAAGTCTACCACAATAGTAAAAAAATGTATTCGATTTGACACTGACAAAAGATTGTCATACCCATACCTATCCATACGCCCACATCAAATTCTCATTAAATAACCAACACCCCATTTAATATAAATGGAATAATTCCATTTTCATTTATATGAATACAATAATCCCCATAGGCAATCGTACCTGAATTCTTGGCTGGTATTAGAAAAATTATAAATTCGTTCAACACGTTTTCTGCTATGGGTTAAATTGGAGTTCAGTCTTCAATTCAAATTTAAAGGCACTTCCAGTAACAAACATTGAACATATCAAACATTAACTCGATCTTGTCTTTATTTAGCTCTTATTAACTACTTGTAAAAATTAATTAAGTGACCGCAGGTCGGTCAGTAGCATCATGAAAATCCATTGAGTGACCACCGGTGGGTTCTTCGCTGGAAACGTGTATAGCAAGAACGCGGCTCAATGCACTATATAGATGTGTTGTCAGATGCTCTGCGTATAGAAACAGTGCGTTGTATTCTTGGCTATCACTTGCGAAGTCGAACGCACTGTTGGGGCGAGTCTCCGATACAGATTGGGACGAGGTTCTATGAGGACGATAGCTGCCGAGGTTGTTGGTTGTCGAGACCCTGAGCACCCTTTTGCGCGTGCTCTGCTGAAACAAATGAGCATAAGATTTTCACTCTGAAATTTAAAGCACGTACACCAAAACAATTTTTATTGAGCAGTGGCTTTGTGAAATGTCCATTTATTGAAGGGACCTACACAACTGCGTAGCATGTAACCAGGGTTGGGTTAAAAAGCCACTTAGTGTAACTTTAAAAATATGGATTTACTAATTATTTTACTCGTAATTGATTTGTCAATGTGTAATCTAAACCAATCATTCACTACCAAACATTGCTAATTAACTCGGTTATGTGTGTGATAAGGCTACGAATAATTTCCTGACCTCAAGTGAACATGAATTTTCAAAAACTTTTGAGCTTCATCAGCCTACTGTATATTTTAAGGGCCGCTTACACTAGGGGACATTTCGGCCGTGAGGCGCGACACGTGTAGACGAGGCTCACCACTGAGGCTCATATTTGTGTGTGTTTATACGAAGTTCCCTATTTGCTCTGATCTAATTAGTGAGGCGCGACACTCAAGAGCCTCTTAACTACCGTGGCGAATAGGGAACTTCATATAAACACACACATATATGAGACTCAGTAGTGAGCCTCGTATACATGTTTCGCGCGTCACGACCGAAATGTCCCCTAGTGTAAACGGCCCATTACATTCTGCTGTGCACATAACAAAATGTGGTGCATAAATTTGGATACAAATTGATCTGAGCCTTTCAAACTAAAACAATTTTCCAAAAAATATGAAAGAAGGTACTGTTCAGAATGGAATGAAGGGAACGGGGAATCTACGCACATGGAGTGTCCCAACAACTTGTGCATAAAAACCATACGATTTAAAAGGGCACTTCACCAATGAACAATGTAAGAAATGACCACCTTCAGCTCCTCCTCCTCCTCCTCGCAACTATGAAAATTGAACATTTTTAGTTTCTTTCAGGTACATGTTTAACAAGTTTTTGCCTCATTGTTCTAGCATTCATGAAACTCTAACTAAGTTACTGAACTCGTGGGATGAAAACACTAACGGACCTGTCAGCATACATTTTTTCAAATACTTTGTTTCTTTAATGCAATATATTTTAGGAAAGAATTCAAATTCTATTCAAAATTGTATGGGGGATCATGATATGAAAAAAACGGAAACTATTCATCCAAGGAAATGAAATTCCCTATAAAACCTTCACCGAGCATTTTTTGAAGCAGGTTTGTGCCAACTATGATTATAACCAACCTGATCAGATTAAACTCGAACTCTTCAAAAATATTTGGTGACGTCTGATTCGCCATGAAATGAAGTTATTCATGTTGAAAAGCGATACAATGTAATGACTGTGTGAAAAAGTTTAAATGATGCTCATTGATGGTGTACAGAGATGGTCAGACTGTACTTCATAGTAATCAAAACTCTGAAACTGGTGCTTTCTTCTTTGAAAACTTCATAATTTGCCCACAGTAAGTTCGAACTGTGGTCAGTAAGAACTCTTCTTACTAATTCTTACTAAGTAGAGTTATATTTTTTACTTTAAAGTAAATTATTTTGTACACAAAATACCACCAGACGTCTCTCATCTTATTGAAGAGTTTCTTGAAATATTTCAAACCAAGCGATGCTCCCCGCAAAAACACTGGGAAGGAATTGAAGAAACATTTTGACGAGCAGCAACTGGAGCAGCAGAAACAAGTTAGCCAGACTATCATGCCTTCTAGACGTCTCTCGATGATACAGACCTCTTCTCAACCTGCCAGTGACGCAGAAGTACTCGACAGTAAATAGGGCTGTCATAGATGATCACTGGTCACGGTAGCTGAAGAAACAAAACAGCTAAGAATGTTTATAACATATCATTTTAAACACTAATAACAGTGCTTGTTAGCATTTTCTTGTTTGGTTGGCAATGTGCTAGTTAGCTTCCTCATCACCATCCACCTTCTGTTTCAGTAATAGTGAAAGAATGATGAATGTTACAAGCCTAGGTAGTCAGCCTGATTTTTCACAACTTCTACGAAGTGGGGAGAATGAGACTACATTGATATGAAAAATTAATTTTTTTATTAATTTTCAATTATTAATATTCTTAATTAAGAAAGAATTGAAAATGAAGGCTTCCCAAAAATATCCCTGTGCATGCTATGAAAGGGAAGATAGTAATAAAATATTTTTGGTTTGTTTTCCAAAATGCGAAAAAATCAATTAATTTCTAATGAAGTTAATCCAAAATCAGCATTTCATTTTAAAATTTGTTAACATTAACATAAAGATACTTGCTTGGGAAACATACATGGGTATCATAATATATAATAACCATATCAATGTTTTCTGATAAGATTGGAAGGAATCCACAAATACATATAAACTATTTCAATCTAAAATGGATATTAATACTGGCAATTGTAAAAAAAACAGTATGACAGAAACACTGCAATTGCAAAGTAATGAGATGAGCTACATTTTATTTAATTCAGTATGTACTATAATTTTTTTCGAACAGTATGTGATTGTGATATAATCATTTAAACATGCCTACAAAATAGGTTATATACATACCTGTACTGAAATGAGTTTTTTGGTATCTAAAATTATTAACCAGCCATTTTTCCAGGGTATCTTCCCGAACTCTCTCAAAATTGCCAGAGTGACCCCTATTTTTAGAAATTTTGATAAAACTTCCGTTAATAATTATAGACCTGTCTCTTTATTACCAAATATTAATAAAATATTTGAGAAAATTGTATGTAAAAATTTATTCTTATTTTGAACCAAAATCTTTTCTCTGCGATGAACAATACGATTTTCGTTCTGAAAAATCTACAACGCAGGCTGTATGAAATCATTTACAATACCTTTAATCAAATGTAGATGATTGAAAGTTTGTTTTCTCCGTGTTTCTTGACTTCCGAAAAGCATTCGAGTGCGTGGACAATAATATTTTACTATCGAAACTACACTGTTGTGGCATTACCGGTGTTTCACATGATTGGTTCAAATCATACTTAATAAATCGGAAGCAATATGTTGGCATAGACGATGCACATTCTTAACTACTGACAATTAGCAATGGAGTATACCACAAGGGTCGGTCCTTGGGCCTCTTCTTTTTGATCTTTATCAACGAAATAGCTACATCTACTTCAGTTTTCAAATTCATACTTTTTTGCCGACGACAGCACGCTCTCTGTGGCTCTCCTAAATGAAAATTCAATTTTAATTTGGAAAATAATGAGATGAAGAAGGTTTAAATGTAGCTTAAAGCGAATAAAGTGCCTCAATATCGATAAGACGAAATACATTATTTTCTCATACAAAAGAAATTTGTCTCTTCCACGCATTAAAATTAGGGATGGTGAAATTGAAGAAAATGACTCCTGCAAGTTCCTGGGCATTATATTAAATAAAAATCTTACATTCAAAGATCATATTACACTTATCAGTAGTAAATTATCAAATCCGTTTGAATCCTTCATAAGGTGAAAAATGCATTGCCCGAAGAAGCTTTAAAAATACTTTATCAAACGATCATTTCACCATATCTACAAAACGGAATAAAAGCCCTGCATGGAGCTGATAAATAAAAAACCCATTTACTTTTTCGGTTACAAAAAAAAACATTAGAGCGGTAAAGAAATTAGAATATAATGCTCACACAAATGATTCATTTAAAAGTTTTAAAATACTTCAATTTCTTTATCTCTACCAGCTCTCCATATGTAATTTCATGTATAAAACACTGACTGATGATGGCGAGAGAGAACTCAAACAATTATCAACTGCTCCAACTGGTCATCATGGTCATTTAACCCGAAATAAAAGTAACTATATTTCCTTATTATTCAAAATCTCGGTCACAACATAGTAACCTCTTCATTAGCACTATGAATTGGAATGCAATCCCTGCTGAGATCCATACAATAAGTTCTTACAAAGCTTTCAAAATGAATCTTGAATCCCTCTTCCCATCGAAATACTAATCACATAAGGTAATCAAGTCTAATTTTTTTCTGGTATATGATATCTTGATTTGGTAATTTGCCATGATTAATGACATAGATTTTAAGACGGCAACTAATCGTTTTCTGGAATATACTGTTCCCATATAGCCCATATTAACTATTTTTGTAACGATTAAGCATCAAATAATGAGGGAACCAATTTATTGATCAATCTAGAATGCCCCTATATAGGTTAAGTAAATTAGGTTGAACATAACTGTACACCTTAAAATAGCGTTATGCCCTAGAAGTCGCTGAACTTTTTCAAGACCTTAAGTAGCTAGACTCAAATGTGGCCATTGTACTAGAATTAAGATACAATCTATTGCTGTATCACTTGTGGTAAATGAATTGTTTAAACTGTTAAAATTTTTTAATAAATCGAAACAATTGTATAACATCTGTTTGGAAAATCTTTCACAAGGAATAAATCATACATAGCACAGGAATATTTTTTGGTATAAATGTTGTTTCAGGCAAACTCTTGTTTCTTGTAACACAGTTAGCACGCGTTTGTCTGTAACAAACACGCCCAGGCCCAGCGCGTGGCAACCTGTAGTCAATAGAGTCGAAGTGCACTGGATGTTATGAACAGAAAGAGCGCTCACAGTGCCACAACCTTGTGGTGCGGCCGTGCAACAGTGTAGCTACACTGAAGGCTCCTTCTATCATAATGCTTGTCAATAATAATTCTCATCACAAATAACACCAACACTTTTAAAGCATATTTTCAAGATATTAAGTGCGTAATTTAATCGAAAAGGATACAAAAACAATAATTTTGCTGTTCAATACATAGCCAGTATACTACGTCAATTTCACCGGTGACATTGTATAGGCAGAAACTTTTCAAAATTTACGTGAAAGAACGTCTAAGTTTTCCTCAGAAGCCTTTTCCTCTGGCTCATCTTATGTTTTCCTTAGAAGTAGTGGGACCCAGAGCATGACTTGCTTGCAAACTACATCTTCTGATAAAGATCGTCCTCGATGTTGCACCCCAAAAATTGTCAAAAAAGGAAGGAATAAATGAAATCTAAGAATATGACGCACCATTTACCATAAACATGTCCGAAATATGTACCTTTTGCCAAAACAGTGCTGCAAGATACAGGCTACAAGTAGAATGCGAATTATTTTCCGAAATTAACATGACATTAAAGAAACGAAAGTTCTCAGCTAAAACATTGAGAGGTGCAGAAGAGCACGTTTCGTTCAACGTTGGTTTATTAGGCGAATGAACACGCTTTTTAACAGTTTCACGTCGTCTTTATTGCTGTGACCACAGATTTTTAAGGCGTTTCAAAAATTGGGTGACCCGTTGCAGGGGAGTAATGACAAACACTACCTTACAAACTAGTGTCAGACATTCTGCCAGTACGGGCAGAGATCCATAGGTGCTCTGCCATGTGCGTCACTATTGTAGCGAGTAGTGCTCATTGTCTCATTTTTGTCGACATAGGTATTACGATACCCGAGTGCATGTACTAACTAAGGATCTTAATCTCAACATTAAGATTGAAAACCAGCGTCATTTTAAAAACGTTAAAAAAGTTAACATTAAAAAAACAACGTTACGGATTTCATGTGTCAACTTTAGTGTAAACAAACTATCTTTTTAGTAACCCACTGTAAGTAGCGTTACACAGGCTACACGTTTACGTGTGTACAACGCAGTTTCGCTGGCACCCTGTCAGTAAAGAGAAAGCAACTACCATCATTGAAGTTACTGTGTTAATTTACTCTGGGATTAATAATCTGTGGGTAATATTTTAATATCAGGGCTTTACGTTCTTCAGAGACATTTTGATTTTAATAAGTCGACATACGTAGCTCGGATAGGTAGAATGTTGTTTTAGGGGCGTTTAATTTTTTAGGCTATCCCAGGCAATTACGAGCAAATCTATCACGAGAAATGTGCTCAACCAATCTATGGGGGAATGAAGCATTGAAAAAATTGGAGCATAAGTATTCTAGCACATTTATAAAAGCATCATGCTTTTCATAAATATTCAAAGCTCTATCTAACAAACGAGACCTCAAATTGAACTTGACGTTGAAATTTAAGACACTTAAATTTCGATCCAAACCTTGGGTAAGTTTTCTTTCAAAAAACGTTAGTGTTAAAAGCGTTATTTGTTTTTTGACCACATCTATTCAAGGAATTAAATTTGTTGTCTCATTTTTTTCAAGTGTAAATTTAATTACACAATGCTCACTGTTCAAAAAGTCCAAGAATAGATTGAAGCGAAGGGGATTAATCCCGTCCCGTGGATTAATCGAATCCCGACAATTTTTGATAGGCCATGTACATTGCTATGTTATAAACCACATTAAACATATCCTTTGATATCCACTGCAATTGATAACATCAATGTCGGTCATAAATTAACTAGCAGTTGATTCAATAACTATAAATGATGCCGGACTTCATATGAATTACTGATGATTTTTTTAAATTGATGGTTATTACACCTCTAATTATTGTACCTGGAATGAACGACGGGAAGTTCACATTGTGCAATTGTATTTTTTACTCGCTAAGTGCGAGGGACATTTATCACAGTGAGAACTTCTTCCGAGAGCTGCCGTTTGTGCTTTTTAGACCAAAATTTCCCTCATGATGACACGATCGAAAACCTTCTGGACAACGCTTCTTTGGAAGAAACCTGATTACGTAAGAGATTTTTATGAAGCGATAGCTAAAAAGGAAGGAATGTTAAAGAGTAGGGAAGGTCAACAGGAAGAAATATTCGAGAGCAAGGAATAGCTTATGATATTTTTTGCAGGGTTTCTCCAACTTCCATTTAATTGAAAGTTGATGCACGAAAGTCTCAGTGTGCATTGTTGCGCACTAGAAAAGTATTTTGAGTGCTTTGAAAAATAATTAGGTCATTGTGAAATGGTCTAGATTGACCTAAATGACATATTAACACGGAATAGTTGACAAAGTTTTAATTTTCACTCGTAAATTTCTATGTGGCAGATTTGCAACACCTCAAGTTCTATAGTGTGTTGGATTGACAGATACCTACCGGCAATGGGCTCTGGCAGCAGCACAATGAGCTCATAGCCTGCATGCGGAGCTGGTCCAGGATAGTAACTCATCAGCGTGTAGTTCTCGAAGTCGCCAGATGCCGGAGATGTCCCAATACGAATGTCCAAGTCATGAAAATCTGACTCGTAGTACTCGTTGCATTGTGCCATCACTGAAACACCTTTTAGGTTTCGCACATTGACTAGATCAAACACAATGAAAGCTTGACCAACTCCATTTGATTTGTAGCAACTCTCCATGGATCTGTCATGGATTCCATCCAGTAGATTTTCCGGTATTTTCATATCGTGAGGGTATCCATCCACCGGTGCGGCATTGTGAACTATGATGCTTGACTGTGCCGTCAGTATGTTGGACGGGCTTCGTTTTGTGAAACACTTCATCCAAGGAGGTCCCTCAGGATCTTCGTTGAAGGGCACCACGATGGTGTTCATCAGAGTCAACAGTCCCGAATCAGTGAGACAGTGCAGCATACACCAGTCCTTCATGGCGCACAGAGATGCCGATCGAATCAAAGACAGTTTGGACTCGAAAGACTGTGAGTAAGGGTTCTCGAGGCGATTTCCAGCAAATTTGGTAGGTCGAAGAGTAACAGTGAAGGGGTATGAGTGCGGCAATGCTATCATGATCGACAGCAGGCTTACCAGTAGCGGAACAAGAGTCACGCCTGGAAAAGGTGACACAAAAGTGTATGAGGTGCGAAGCATTGCTTTCACAACTAATCACCGTTCATGAGTTTATAGAACGCTGATAAGGAAAGTTAGCTAGTAGAAAATTACCGGCAAACGCTTTTGAAGAGATATACCTTCAAAATTAACTTTTTAACATATGGACTTTCTAATATATTGCTATTCAACAGTAAATCGCCGCATGATTAAGAGGAGGATAAAGTTACACTTTCCTGCTCCGCTGTGTTCAGCTCTAAACAACTGCAGCCTCGGCCATCCATGCTTACAGATTGATGCTAAGGCCACCCCTGGATTGAGACTGGATTGCACGACAGGCGCTGGAAAAATTCCTTAACCTTGCGGGATGCCTAAAAAAGAAATAATTGTAGGTATTTCTATAAAAATTCAGGGACATTTTTATCTTAGGATTTGATTGGTTATATCCACTATCCGTGATCTGAGATTTACATTGGAGTGTTCGAATCCAATGGCGTTTTTTACAACTGGTTATGTTTTCCATAACAGTGAGACACTGAGTCTTTAATTCATTTGTTTCAGAACATGCAAACATATCACTTGGCTGGGAGACAATACATGAGTTATATTGTGATTAATTTTGCCTAAAAATTTAACAAGTTTCAAATACTGGGAGATGATTAGTTTTTGCGGATGAATTTAATAGAAAAGAATTACGCAGTCCCCTAATTAACCCTTGGCAATTAAACGCCATATGGAAATGCTGTGATAGAAAGAAGTGCTCATATCCTATTACCTATCTATTAATTATTATTATGGCGCGGCTCAATATTATTTTCGTCTAAATCCTCTGTTGAATGTTCATTATTTTGTAAAACATGGCTTAGAAAATTAATTTTACGTTTCATTATTATTGTCAGTCGTACTGCATTTGAATTATAGAAAAAAAGGAAAGAAAACAGTCTATTTCCTAAAAAGATAATTCATGTAATGCTATGCAACCAAATGTATTTTAACTTTTTCTCAACGTAGAAGTTCTAAACTGATAGACTAACCACAAGAAGTAGACAATGTCCGTGTCATGGGTTAAATGTATGATTGGAAGAAAAAAATGTGGAATTTATTCCCTTGGAGATTTTATTCTGGGCACGAGGACTCAAAACTCATCAATACTGTTAATATGAATGAAGAACGCCTTGGCGACGGATAGACGGGTCATAAACCTGGTCATTTGGCGCACGTTCTGCATAGAGGTTTTGGAAACGTGGTTTGAAGATCAAAGGGCAAAAACGAGGGATGTGAAAAACGATCTTGCGCGAAGCTTGAATACTTCTAGACAAAATAATTATTTTACGAAATTATTTCAGGATATCATAGTTATATATCATAATTAGTGTTGGTTAGTTTTTACCTCATAACAGCTTGTGCTAACTGCTTGCTCTTGGAAAGAGCTTATACGCCCAATTGTATTTGTTAAAAAATCCACGATGTTCAACTCGATTAAACTAGACTATGTAGAGCTCATGTTTGTACTCAAAATTTTGCGCGGCGATGATTAGTATCAAACAAGCATTCCTGAAAATTTATTGTTAACGAACCCATAGCGCTCGCTGATAGACAGTCCTCTTCTCTGTCCACCTCAGTGCCTACTGCAGTAGGCCTGAATAGGACGGCCAGGGGAAAACTTCGTTGCGAGTACGAGCCTGCATGCAGGGAGTAATTCAACTTAAGAATGTTTTTTATGCCATCGATTCCACACTTCTCATGTCGAAAAATTAATTAGGTTGGATAGCACTGGTCCAGAGCTTTCGTGCACACTGTTCTCCGACTAACCATCGTTGCTGTTATTTTTCATCAATATTATACTTTACTTGAAAAAAGTTTTCTAATTTTAATTAATGTAAGTTTACATACGAGGCAATTAGTTTAAAATTAAGTTCAGTCTTTGCATTTGATTAAACCTCAGTGAATGTGAGGTTTACGTGCTTAGATGGGCGAAGTTCTGTCAGGCAATCAATCTGAGTTCATTAGAATGAGACGGTGTCCAGGGCACAAAAATTACCTGCTCGATCATTTTCTTTTACCCAACTTGCTCCTGTCTTGATATTTTTCAAAATGGTACGAAAAAATAAAACAAATAATGATACCAAAAACGTATTTGATGCAAAAAATATGTCATTTTTGTTACTATGTCTTAACATATATGTCCTTAGAAGATATGTTAGCAACATATGTGTCGCAATACCCATTATAAAAGGCGAAGCAAATGATTGAGAGAAAAGCATGGAAAATGCATTCTCTTCGTTGCGTAATCTAGGTTTGATGATGCATGTAAATACAAGTGGAAAACAAATACAATACTAGAGATGATGATTTGTCGAAAATACTATTATTAGTGGGCACTTACATTGAAAACAAGCTTAGGAACGTTTAATATAAGGAATTAAAATTGAAAATAGAGTGGCTGGATTTTAATAATTCTGCATCTAAGACCATGAGATCGATATTCGAAACTATTTTTTCACTTCTACCTATCAACTAGTATGGTAATTAATGAGATCGGGGAAAATAAAATATTTTATCTCAATATAATTTACGATATTTCCGACGCTAGTAATCCTAGCACAAAAAATATTGTTCACCGGAGTTAGAAACATGAAAATAATTATTGTACAATGCCAACCAAAATATTTGCATCATAATTGGAGCAATACGTGAAACTATAACTACCTAAATATTACTGTCATAACATACTTAGAGAGTAAGAAACTAAAAATTGCCACACAAGGCTATTTTTACCTTTTTATGAAATTAATAAGAAAAGAAACACTAATATCCTGTAAAGTTGATAAATAAGATTAACAATATCGTTTTCTAACATGTCTCGATTTAAAGGTCCTCAGTTGATAGACAAATATGGTTGCCATGACAGCCCATGTCACTGCTTGTACAAAAGACAGAAAGAAAACATAATCATGTTTTCTATAGCAAGTTGTTTCAATTTTAATAATGTTTGATAATGAACTCAATATGAGAAATATAAAAATAAGCTCATTGGAGCGAAAACACTATTGACAGCCTCCCCGTACATTGAAGCATGAGCTTTAAATTGGCTTTTGTGATAAGGAAATAACATTATTGAATGTGCTATTAGATGATTCATATTCAGAAATAACAGGTCGAAACGGCAGAAATTCAAAAATATGTTTTCCACACGAACATAACAAAAAAAACTCAATTTACTGCCTCGAAGAACATGCTTAAAGTAACATGACAAACTTATGATATTTCTCGTTCAAATACACAATAATATTAGGGAGCGACGTGTTAGGTAACGTGAAAAACTGATACCTAATGAAAAAAAAGAAAAGATATTTGTAGAACAAATGTATATCGCTAGATTAGCAATTTTGTAGTAAATATTGATTGAATATACATATACCGAATTACTAGCAAACTAGTAAAAATGTAGTATTACATAGTAAAATGTATCGGAATGTACCGTAATGAGCGAAAGAAATTCGTAACTACTTTTTCAATATATACTACAGTATACGTTTTTCGTCGAGACGCAAAATAACGTTCTTTTTGGTCTTAAATTTTCTCATTGTTTGAGGGATTTTGATACTCTACGGAAGTTTGTTCCACAGTAAGGCGCTTGCTTAGATTTGAAGGAAATGTTTTGATCGAACCAAATTCCAAAAGTTTTAACTTCGTCTAATTGCTTAGTTTCATCGTTCCCGATCGGAAGAGTCAGATTTGAAATCTTTTTATTGCATTTTTGAGCCCAAAAATAATGTATTGTGTTTTATCCGCAAGTCCATTTTGACCATACCATGATTTTAGGTTACTCAATAAGGTTTCAGCTTTTTTGCGTCGGCGGTGATTCCGCCACGTACACAACTGTCATTGCAATTTGAACATCATCTGCGTAGATAGAGATTCGTATGTAAGAAAACATTGGAGGGAAATCGTTATAAAAATAGTGGAAAAAATAAAAATGAAAACAATTATTTCGAATAAATATGTTGTAAAAAGCACACCATTGTTTTTTTCAAATATCTTAAAGAAATGACCCTTAGTTGATACGCACACATGAGTATCGTAATACCCATGTCATTAGACGAAACAAATGATTGAGGGCAATGTATCCCTATTGTTGCTTAATCTAAGTTTGATAATATATGTAATTACAATTAGAAAAGAAGACATAATTTCAAGGACGATGCATTGTTGAAAACACTTGTTTTACTGCACTTTTACTTACTTACTTAAAACACTAACACTTTTTTACTTACGTTGAAATACGAGCGTAGGTACTTGCCGAATAAGGAATTATCGCTAAAAGTAAAACGGGTGGATTAAAATAATTCTTTGTTAAGAAAACATTAAAGTCCTATATAGTTTACGTATTAGATAAAATTACATTATTTTTGCAATGCCTTGATGCAAATGTCTTTGATTGATAAATATACGTACTAAGGTGCCATAACGGTGCAGATTCAATGCTTGCACAAAGACTGAGAGAAAAATATAAAAATGTATCCTATAGTATACTTCCAATTGGTCGATTTATCTGGCGCGTGTATCCTATAGTGAGTTAATTGTAGTTGAATATTGTTTGTTAATTCATGAAAGCAATAAAGATGAAAATGATGAACTTTTTAGGGTGAAAAAAACTTATGACAGTGTACACGTAGGCCTGCACTGACTTATAAACTTAAGCTGTCTTGACATTAGGGAGTAATGTTAAAAATTGCTTGTTGCAGCATGTATTCAAATAGATCCATTAAAGCGAGCATGAAAAAATGAAAGTCAGTTACTGCCTAGAAGAGCATTGTTTAACTCACACAACAAATTTAAGAGATTTCTCGTTTAAATGCTTTATAATGAAGTAGGAAAAAATTGAAAAATACGGGAATTATATGACGAATGCACGTCGCTTGATTAGAAATTTTGCCAAAAATGCCGCGTGTAAATGTATGAATGTATGATGCACACACATATATATGTATATACATACAGACACACACATATGTACAGGATGTTCATTTTTAAACGGGACCCGAAAAAATATTTTATAACTCTTGATGCAAGGAACAGATTATTGAAACCAAAACGGCAGTAGAATCCTGGGATTTATATCTTTTATTTAGTACCTAAATATTCATGATACAATAGTCAAAGTAAAAATCAGAGAACACAGTGAAATCTATCCTGCTTTGAAAATGCCACCAAGATGACGAAATGGACATAGGAACAATCAGATTTTATAAGCACTGCATACTTTTCTAATGAAAGGAGCATTGTCCTAGCCCAGCGCGCTGGGCTAGGACAATGCTGGGACAATGGGACAATGCTGGGACAATGGGACAATGCTGGAACAATGGGACAATGCTGGGACAATGGGACAATGCTGGGACAATGTGACAATGCTGGGAAAATGGGACAATGCTGGGACAATGCAAAGTTTCAAGAGAGAGTACAATCTGCAAAGGTTGTACTCTCAGGTTGCGAAGGTTCAGTCGAGTAGAAGCCTCATGAAGAATGTCATCTTAAAAATTAGTCCAAATAAAAGATTTAAATCATAGGGTTCTACTGCCGTTTTGTTTTCAAATATTTTTTCAATGTATCAAAAGTTATTAAAGATTTTTTTGGGGTCCATATTCATAAACACCCTGTAGATAGATAATAAATATAAGCATGAAATTACAAGTATTTAATTATATATTTTAACATAAAGGTCATTAGATAATAAGCAATCATAATACATACGCATACTAAAAAAATGTAGTATAGTGTATTGAAATGTAGGATAATTGAGTAAAGTAGATTCGTAACCACTTTTTCAGTATGTACTGCAGCTTACAATTATTGTCGAGACGCAAAATGACTAACCACTCGTATTTTGGTTTTAAATTCTCTCAAGGTTTGAGAGATTTTTATACTCTTAGGGAAGTTTGTTCCACAGTAAGGCGACTGATATTGACAGAGCCTTCTGCCCAATGTCAGATGAATGATATTCGACTAAGAAATTATTGTTTCTGTTCGGCTTCAGGTTGGTAACGGTGGAGGGATGGAAACGCAATATCTAACCGTTGGTCGTTGGTCTGAGAGAGATATAAAAAGGAGACCACGTACTAGGTTTTGCATATAAGGAGCGTTTTTTTAATTGTCGCCCAGCCGAGTTTATTATGGAGAGGGGTTACATGATCACTTCTTTTGAATTTACTGTTGCATACCACCTTGGCTGCGAAATTCATGCATTTTTGTAACTTTCTTTGAAGGTACTGAGGTATATCTCCGCATACGAGGCTGCAATAGTCGCCTCTGGTTTATTAAGGTAAGTAAGTTTAACTTTTCCAATTGAGATGACAAATGATTTGTTATTACTTTTTCCAATATTTAAAAAGGACGGGTAAAAGACTTATGGGCCTGTATAGTTCGATGCTCTATATATAATTGACATCACCAGTTTTATACAACTGTCATATTATGGAGTGTTTCCATTAGTTGGGAACTTATTAGTTGTTATTTGTGGATAAATTATCAAAGAAATCATTGACGCTGTGGCTGCAAAGCTGTCTTTGATATATTGATCGACTGCCTTTATGTTTTCAGAGTATAAAATTTTTCTTAAATTTGGTAAGTCAACAGCGCGTAGTCTTCACCTGACACTAGCCCCTGTAGGGCAGTAGGATAAGAATTTTTAACTGAAGGTTGGTTTGGATAAATTTTAAATATTTCTTTAATGACTTGGACACTAACTTTTTTAAAAAAAATACGTTGAAATCCGTGGCTGTTGCCAAGGAATTCTGAAAAATACTTATGCGGTTCAAATTTAAATACTAGACTACTTCACTTATGATTTTCATATCTGTTTTGGGTTATTGTTTGCCGTAAATAGTTTCTGATGGGACTGAGTTTATTTTGCTTCTATGATTTTTAATAGAATATTCTTTTCATGCTCCCTATATCCATTGTAGAAAATACTGTTTGATCTTTTTCTAAACTCTGACAAGTAAATTTTCTTTATTGTGCCCAGATCCTTAATTTTGTCTGCAATCCAAACAGCACATTTTGACTTAGGTTTTTTGAGGATGTAAGGTACACATTCATAAGGAGATGCCGTAAAATTATCGTTTATGATACCGGCATTTAATGATTTAAACTTGTACGTCAGCATCGTCAAATGCTGACATACATGTACCCATGTTCTGAAATTCAATGGACCTGTTGAGTAGCTTTTCATGAAATAGTTCCGCTGAATACTGATTTTTCTAACAGTAGGCAGTAGCACGCTGCATGTAGAGGTAGCGGTAGCGCCCGCTACATTTCTATACGAAATTTTGCTACCACAACGCAACCGCTACATTTAAAATTTAGTCATAAAGATACAAGAATAAAACTGTACGAATGAAGACAAGTGATGTTTAATCAGGGGAACATCAACACAAAATATGAGAATCATAACATTGACAAAATATGTACGGCATTCTCATTTTTTCGATTGATTTTTTCCATTGCAATGTACAGTAAGGAGTAAAACTTTGCCATTAGCACCTACCTATTATGCCTAGTAGCGTTTCATAATTTTAGCAATGTTTCAAGCAGACGTAATTATATTGTGAGAGGGGTGCTGAGATTAACTCATGTGCTACAAAATCGTTACCCCTAGAAATATCACAGACCATGCACTGTACTAGTAAATGTTCTGTGGAAATATCCACTTCCGTGACAGCGTCATTTTTATGGAATGCTGTGACTTTTTTGCGGTTGCGGGAGTGTTCAAAAACGATATCCGATTGTCGCATGCAATGTATATGCACCAATAAAGTTCTTCTACGAAAAGTAAAAGAACTCAATCCGACCCCGCAACTCAATAACTACAACATTCATCCAACAGCGTGAACCTTTAACGACCACATAAATTGCTGAGCTAGTGCCTGGAAGTGCCATTCTTCTACCGCGGCTAGTGGCACTGTTAAAGCGCCTGGTTACAACTGGCATTCGCTTTGCTAATACCGGCGCTCGTATCGGCGCCTTGCTAACTTGATCAAGTGTGAACGCAGACGGGCAAGAGTGCTCAGTAATTACTACTTATACGTAAAAACGATCAGTTTTTACTTCAAATGTTGTCAACGATTTTCATAATTTCGTTGCCATAGATAGGTAATATAGTCGATTTTAAGACGTTCAACATGAATGACAATGTGCCTGCAAATACTTAGTTTTCGGGTTATTTAAGTTTAAAGTTATAAGAGAGGCGCTCCTGGAAGGCCTTTTTTGCGCAATTTCAGAGTTGAAACGGAAGCTAATCTCCTATTAGAAACGTAAAGAGGTTGGGTCATGAGGGGTAGCCACAGTTCTTCTAGTAAAAATTATAAATGAAGGTTTCTAGTGACGTCCGTTTACATCGGCTCCAAGATGGCGGCCGAAGCACGCCATTGCACGCCAAGAAGCACGCCATTGCAACTGAAGCCCAATCTATGGGGGAAAACAGCAACCGTGGAAGCAGGGAAAGCCTCATATCAATAAGCTCTATCCTTTCAGGCATTATTAGTACACGGGGCTCGGACCAAGATACCTCTTGTGACATTGCCACTGAGAGTGACCTCACTCAAAATTACAATGCCCAGGTTCCAACTTCAAAGCTTGCTCAAGCTGAAAATGTAATCCCCAGCCCTCCCCTACAGCCAAAATCTGCACAGGCTAATCTGGCAGATCCAGCTCTTCTCAAAGACTTGCCAAACACCAGAATGGTGTATATACGTTGCCTAGAAGCAACCAAAACCTTTGCCCGGATCAACCCACTCAAATTAGCCAAATGCATAGACAGTCTCTGTGGGAAAATAGAGAGCATTCAGCATATCAAATCTGGCGGCCTATATATCAAATGCAACACAATAGAACAAGTTCAAACCCTCATTGCTACCAACTCCTTTCAACTGGACTCAATAAACACCATACCAGTTCAAGTGTCAATTGCATTAAATTCGCAATCCACACAGGGCAAAATTTATGCCCCGGAACTAGAAAATGATTCTCTCTCCGAAATACTGGAAACGCTGAGACCAAACGGTGTAGTAGCAGTACGTTAACTGTTTCAAGACCCCTCGCGTTCTCACGTCCCACTTTATGTCCTGACCTTCTTCAGTGCTACCCGACCCAGCCATATCAAAATAGGATACAGTAAGTATCGCATTGATGATTTTGTACCCAGCCCTGTGCGCCGCTACCAGTGCTGCAGATGGGGCCACAGCTCCTCTTCGTGCCACAGCGCACAATACTGTAGCCGATGCGGCAAAAAAGGCCACAGTTGTCGCTCCTGTTGTCGCGTCTTACAAGACACGAAAAATTTAAAGAATTTTGACAATTTTATTTCGGCAACATTCTGCGGATCCGCGCTGGTCCGCAAGAATGACGCCAGCGTTCTATTTGTTTGAAGTGCGTGGGAGGAACAGGTTCCCGGATAATCTTAAGTTTCTGTGTCTTTTAAAAGTGAATTCGTGTTAGAAATTTATTTAACTTGAACGTGTTCCCTTACTAGCTATATTTGTCGATTGCTTTACATATCTCGTGTTGATAGCGGTAAACGGCCGGTTTCTAGAGCATTCGAGGATGCTTCTGGCGGCCGGTGAGTCGCCCACATTGAGTCAGACTAGCCGTTGTGATGTTGTGAATCTGGTGCGCTCTGCAGCTGCAGTGTAATGCTGGAAATTAGTCAGATTCTAGGTTAACGGTATTTTAGCTGAACACTGTGATTTTACAGATTTGTCTGTTAAATAATTTAACTCTGAGGCTAGGTTTAATATGTGAATTCTCATGCTAAGTTTTAACAACCCAAGATGGAGAAAGCTGGAGTATCAGACAGGTTCAGTGAGTGTGTGGTTTTCACAGGTTTGCCTGTTAAATAATTTAACTCTGAGGTTAGGTTTAATATGTGCATTCTCATGCTGAGTTTTAACAACTCAGCATGGGGAAAGCTGGAGTGTCAGACAGGTTCAGTGAGTGTGTGGTTTTCACAGATTTGCCTGATTCCTATTTTTCTTTCATTGTTCAAAGTGATTCTGCCCACTCAGACCATGAGAATCCAAGAATAAATTTTATCTAACCAAATTAAAAAAAATCGAACAAAAAGTGTGATATTCCATCAGAACAAGCACTCAACCCTTGCTTCTTTTTGAGAGTGTCTCCCTTCTCACAAGATGGCGACAAGCCCAACCAAGGACAACAACAGCGAGGGTATGCTGGAGCTTGACTATCCAGACGTACAAGGCTTGCCAAAACAGACTAAGCAAGTAGTTTCCATCCTAATTGATCTCTTCAAATCAGTAATGAAGAAATTTCAAAGCGAAATTAGTGACTTAAAAACGATGATTGAAACACTAACGAAGAAAGAATCAAATCAAAATGCAAGGATTGAAGAACAAGATAAGAAAATAAATACCATAGTCTCTCGTCTAGAGCGACTCGAACGGAAAGAAGAACGTGAAGAATTGGAGAACAAAAAACGCACTTTGGTTATATCAGGGGAACTGCCGCGACAACGTCCTGAAGAAAATTGCATAGAAACTGTGTGCCAGATCCTGAAGGACCAACTCAAAATCAACCTGAGTAACTCTGACATCACCACAGCGAGTAGATTGGGAAAAAAACCTCCACCCGGAAACGTCGATAGGAGAAACATTTCTTTTGAGCTACGAAAATACGAAAAGAAGCAAGAAATTCTAACAGCCTGCCGTGTTACAAAACCAGAACAACTCTACGTGAATGAATACTTAGTATCTTCGCGAGCAAGTATAATGTACACTCTGAGATTGGCCAAACGAAAATTTCCGGAACAAATAGGACCCGCAAGAAGTTTTGATGGCAATATCAACGTCTTCTCTCCAAAGATACCCGGCCAAGTAACTCAGAGATCTCTAACCATCAATACACCTGAAGAACTAGACAAGTACTTGCTGCAACATGTCGGCAAGTCCTCAGAGGAAATTATTCGTGATTAGTATTTTTTTAGACTGACGTATTGAGTTTAATATTATTTTGATATCTGTCCACATGTTTTCTTCTTGATTTTTGATTGAATTACCTTCACCTCTTCAAGGCATTCACGTCGACCTTACAGCCTTGTTTTGCTACTTACTAAATTGCTTTTTCAATTTCTTTCTTTCTCTTTTTTATCGAATGCTCATACCGAACTTGCTGTTCAGACTTAACTCGTGTATGTGTTTCTGAATCTGGAAACAATTTAGATAGTCAAGATTTTTTAAATTCCATAAATAACTTCACTGTCACTTCGTTTTTAAATCCATTTCGTCCTTGCTACATCTTATAAGTGTTATATGCGGAAACCACTGGTACGACAGCCTTGTAACTACATTATTTACCATTTATGATCCCTAATGTTCCTGCTCATGGACTGAATTTGCGCTCTCCTTATGAAATCGTACTAGGTTTTAAACAATTTAGACTAATAATCTGTGTGTTTTAGTTTCTCTTTTTTTTAGTTTAATTCTAAGTAGGGATGTCCTTATTTTTACCTTGATCCTGTAGTTTTTATCATTTTTATTTTTACGTTACATTTTACTTACTGTCTCTTAATGCTAATGACTGACCATGTTGACATATTCGACAATATTGATCCAGATCTCAATCATTTGAATAGACTGCACCCAAACCTAAATGAAACTGGAAACTGTAAATACCTATATATTAAAAAATTCAATGAATCGATGAGGAACACCTGTAACGATTTTTCTCTATTATGTTGGAACTGTAGATCCATTTATCCGAAAATAGATGAAATATCTTGTACTATCACTGAGCTGAACAGCAATTTTGATGTTCTCAGTTTCACCGAAAGTTGGCTAGACGACTCATCTAAAGACCTGATTCAAATTCAAAACTATTATAGCCATCATTCACTCCGTAGTAACAAACGTGGTGGTGGCATCAGTACGTACATATCTAAACATATATCTTCGAAAGTCATTTTAAGTGCAACTATGAATCGTGAACATATTGAGACCTTATTTATAGAACTAACGAAAAATGGTAAACGGATTATGCTTGGGACAGTATATAGACCCCCAACAGCTTGTAACGTCTCTTTCCTGAACGAGCTTCAAAGCATTATATCTCAGTTCAACAAGTCTCTATATAATGACATAATAATCTGCGGGGATTTCAACTACGATCTTTTACAATATGATAGCTGTGAGCAAATCTCAAACTTCATAAATGTTTTTCAGTCTAGCTCCTTCCTTCCAATCATCACGAAACCTACACGTGTTGCTTCTGAATCGGCTACGTTACTCGATAATATTTTTATGTTAGATCCGACTGATTTTCTTACCGGAATAATAATTTCTGACTTATCTGACCATTTCCCGGTGTTTCTCATCAAGAAAAATGTCTATAATCCTCGCTCCAGTCCACAGGCTGATACTTATTCATTTCGTTGTGTAAACGAATACAACTTGGGAACAATGCGAACTGTTCTAGAAGAATTAATGCCATCATTAGACGTCTATGAACGGGACAATAATGCGATTAACATTGATGAAGCAATACTAAATTTAACTGAAATTATAACGACCGCATATAACCAGTGCTGTCCAATAATCACCCGCACAATTACGCCGAAAAATAGACAAAAGCCCTGGATTACTGAAGATATCGTGATCAATATAAAGAAACGTCAAGCGTACCTAGCCTTACTATACGAAGGGCGAATATCTAAAGTAACGTATAACAGATTCAGGAATCATGTGACAAATCAAATACGAACCTCAAAACGAGACTACTTCACGCGCAAATTTACTGAATACAAAACTGATATTAAAAAAAACTTGGCGCCTGCTTAATTCATGCTATAAACCGAATAATAATACTACGAAAACAATTGAGTCCGTCGTTCACGAAAATGTAAAATACCACGAGAAAAAAGATATTGCAACTGTGTTTAACAACTTTTTTGTAAACATAGGAAAAAATATAGCCGATAGTGTCTTCAGTGAACCCAGAGACCACTTGCAATACATGGACCATGTCCGTGAACCTAACTCTTTCTTTTTTACGCCAACTAATCCCTCCGATGTAATTACGTGCATCAACAACTTGAAAAATAAATCAAGTGGATTGAAAAATTTTTCGGCTAAAGTTCTTAAGGCTATAGCTGATATAATAGCACCGTGCATATCTTATATTATCAACCAATCCCTTTCTCAAGGTATCTTCCCCAACTCTTTCAAAATTGCGAGAGTCACCCCTATTTTTAAAAATGGTGATAAAAACTGCGTTAACAATTATAGACCTATCTCTGTACTACCAATTATTAGCAAAATATTCGAGAAAATTGTGTATAAAAAAGTGTATTCGTATTTTGAACAAAAATCTTTCCTCTACGACAAACAATACGGTTTTCGTTCTAAGAAATCTACGACACAAGCTGTATTAAATCATTTGCAATACCTTTATTCTAATATAGATGAAGGAAAGCTTGTTTTCTCCGTATTTCTTGACTTTCGAAAAGCATTCGATTGTGTGGACCATAACGTATTACTCTCGAAACTACATTGTTATGGCATTCGAGGGACTGCCCATGATTGGTTTAGATCCTACTTAGCAAATCGGAAACAATACGTTGTCATTGACGACGCAAAATCAGACCCACAGACAATTAGCCATGGGGTTCCACAAGGATCTGTCCTTGGGCCTCTCCTATTTCTAATTTTTATCAATGATATCATTAAATCTACATCATTCTTCGAATTCATACTTTTTGCCGATGACAGTACCCTTTCTGCGGTCCTTCCAGACCAAAATCCCGCTAGGATGGCGGAGCGTATAAATAATGAACTTCATAAGGTTTCATTGTGGCTTAAAGCAAATAAAATAAGCCTTAATATCGATAAAACAAAATATATTACATTCTCATACATGAAAAATATATCTCTCCCACGCATTCAAATTGGCGAAGGTGAAATCGAAGAAACCAACTCAAGTAAATTCCTCGGCATCATAATAGACAAACATCTAACCTTTAAAGAGCACATCGCTCATATTAGTTCTAAATTATCAAAATCTATCGGAATCCTAAATAAAGTTAAGAATTTCCTGCCTGAAACAGCCTTACAAATGCTCTACCGAACGCTCATTTCACCATACTTGCAATACGGAATAGAAGCATGGCACGGAACTGATAAAAATAAAACCAACAAAATTTTTACCCTGCAAAAAAGAGCCATAAGAGCGATAAAGAATCTAGAATATAATGCTCACACAAATGACTCATTCAAAAATTTACGAATACCTAAGCTCACGGATCTCTACAAAATCTCCATTTGCAATTTCATTTACAAAACATTAACAAATGATGGCGACAATAGCCTAAAACGACTATTAACTACGCAAACTGGTCATCACGACCATTTAACCCGAAATAGAAGTAAATTCATGCTTCCTTATTACTCAAAGGCTCGGTCACAACACAGTATCCTCTTCGTTGGAACTAAAACTTGGAACTCAATACCTGCGGAGATCCGTGAAAGTAATTCTTATAAGGTATTCAAAAAAAGTCTTGAGTCTCACTTCCTATCAGATTACTAGTCGTGTAAGATCACAGAGTCAAACCTTGTCCCCTACATAACTGGTCCTAATAATGTAATTCGCCTTGATTAATTTCGCCGATCTTCAGTCTGTTCTTGAATCGTTTGTCGAATATACTGTTAATTAAATCTAGTCCATATGAACTATATTGTGAAATGAAGTATCTAATTTCGAGTTACTTATCTCATTGATCAGTCTAATGCGTCTCTAGTTCAAGTGAATTAGGTTAAACATTATTGTACTCCTAAGACTAACCTTGATGGTAGGATGCCCTAGAAGTCACTGAACTTATTCGGGCCCACAGGTAGCTATACTCAAATTTGACCATTGTACTAGACTTAAGAAACATTTTATCTCTGTATCTCCTGTGGTAAATAAATTGTTTAAATTGTTTAAAATTGTTTTAAATTGTATTAACGTCTAAATGTTTTTTTTTGCTCAGCAATATTTGCATAATAGTCAAGCTATGTAAACAGTGTCATAGGCAGTAAATGTAACATGGAAAGACTGACATTTCAATGCATTTGAATTGACACAGATGATTTTATTTTAAGTTTATTACATTCATAGTTTAACACAAAACTAACACGATTTTACATTTAATTAAGAATACAAATCAACCACTGCTTCACTATTGAAAGATTTGTGTACTAAAAATACAAACTATGTTGTGGTTCTTCCATGGATTAGACATCAGTTGTTGATTTTGAGAAATTCACAATGATACATCGTGCTAAACTTGTACCAACTTGGAAACATGATTTTCTTGTCTTTGTATTGCGATCTTCATAATATTCATTAAGAAACAGATATAAAATAAAGTAAAAACACAGAAATTTATGAGACCACTAGCCCAGGTGACTTGTGTTTCAGGGCGATGTTGGTCAACGTGTACTTGTGCCCTGTATTTAAAATCAAGCCAGTTAAAAAGAAAAACTGGCGAGTCGTGTCAGACCTTTTCAGTATTAGGCTAGCCAATGAGATATCCGTTATTATCCTTAATGATAAGATTCCTGACTGATCTGCTGTAACCTAAGTAGTTTATCCCTGCATCAGAGACCTAATCTTAATCATTTCCCCTCCCACAGGTAGAGCAAAGAAAAATAAGTAGCCGCTTCTCTTGTAGATTTAAATAGGCTTTTACGAGATTTTCTAGCGTGAGGGACCTTCCCCCCACCGTCTGTAAGTATCCTAAGTATTGTCGGGTTGTTATATCAAGGTGGTAACCAGTGGTATTGCAAATGTGTCTTTAGAAATGTGTTCCTAGCAATATGCTCCGTAGGTGGAGACTTGTTCTCTTCCCTGTCAATGCAACAGAAACCTTTTTTGTTTTGTGAACTTATTTCCTAGCTTACTGTTCCTGTGTACCTTGTGTGTAGATTCCGCGTTCCCCCAACTCCATGCTAGATGGTGCCTTCCTCTTTCCTCTCTTGGGACATCTTTGTCGTGGTTGAGGGAGGCTAAAACTTTCTTATATAATAATAATAACAATAGTATTGAGAATTGTCGTTGTGCTACGCCGTTAGCAGGGCGGCGAATTCCCTTTTTTATGTGCTACTATTCTATGGCCTCTAATGTCTCACTCAGCTATTTCTCGTGTACCTTCGAGGCATGAATTTTCTCTCTCGTTGTGCGGTGCTATATATATGGTGCCTTCCTCCTCCCTCTCTTGGAACATCTTTGTCGTGGTTAAGGGAGGCTGACACTTTCATACGTAATAGTGAATATTGTGCTACGAATTCCGTCACTAGAATATCATACCTAGTTCTAACATTATTTAGCCGTTCTCTGTGTCTTGCTCAAGAAGTAGGAGATTCCTTTCTCGTTATGCAGCACTACATACATTAATTGATCATTCGACTATGATCTTAAATTGGGATTTTCTTGTCATGCAATTCCTGGTCCGAGTCTGAACCATACCTGTCTGGGCAGATTTAAGGAGTCGTCTGGATAAGAAATAAAACCGAAGAAACCTCGCATTCTTTTGGAATCCTTGCGCCTTCCGTTCGATTGTGTGCCGAAGCGAAGATAGAAATTCCGCTAGCGCACAACAATACAGTAAATAGACGTCAGCGGAAGGTTCCCTCCCACGAAGAAGTCCTCTAAAGAGGAGGCCCACAGCAGATTCTCAGCAGCCCGCGGCGAATATCCGAGACCATAAAATGACCTCTCTCGGAAGAAAGAGCATGTCTAGACTTCCACAGCTGGAAGAACAATTCAACACTGAGTTAGCAGCCTTGAACAGTCTCCTGAATGGTGCAGTACCACGAGATCTCAAGACTCCCGGCGAGGTGGACCAGGTCTACTCTGGAATCCGAACAAAGGCTAAGACCGTCAAGCGGCTCGGAGACCAGCTAGTCCTGGCTCTCGAGAGTTCAGGAGCCACTGCAGAAGCGACGGTAATCCGAGGCTCATTGACAAGCGCTAGAGCTCGCAGGAAAGCACTAGCGGACTCAATGGATCACAGAAACGAGGAGCTCTGCGCAAGCTCGTCACAGAGTGTGGCAAAGGAACCCTCCCAGCGCAAGAACCCGAGGTCGATGAAGACCTCGTCCAAGAACCAGCGGCAAGGCGCTGCATATCAGAACGAGCCCTCAAATTCACTATTGGCTGAGAGCAGGAACGGACACCGTTCCAACCGTCGGGGCGAAGACCAGGCAAGCCCCAGTCATCGTCGTCAGAGTCACCAAAGCTCGAGCTATTACAGCCAGAGTCAAGCCAGTGAGAGCGATCATAGCCAGAGCCTTCCCAGCGCCAGCTCTCGTCACAAGGACGGCGAGTCCGAGCGCCGCGAGCCCCCTAGCCGAGGCAATAAGCAGATGCTTATCGACATCACGGAAGATCCATCGGTGCTGTTGGCACAAATCATCATCGAGAGGTCGAAACTGAGGAACGGGAACCGAACGGAGAATGATCAGCCCTTCGGTGAAGAGAAAATCGAGAGCAAAGACGCTCGGACAGGTGCCTGGGTCGACCAAGCTTTCCAACGCCACGTCGTGGAGCCCGTAGGGGGTGCGACGGCGGTCGTGAACACTCTACCCCGTGACACCGCCCTCGCACCTCTGATGAATCCCTCCGCTCCAGCATTCCAGCCTAGCGCTTCCACCAGCTCGCCTGCCGTGGTCTTCGAAACAAGGCCACCAGTGATCGACGGAGCCATGAGGCTCTCGATGATCGAAGACCTGAAAAAAGGGCCTAGCCAACCTTATGCGGGAGAGGCCCATCTGTTCCACAGGTGGTTCGATGCTCTCAAGAGGAGGATGGAAAGACTCGCCGTAGAGCCCATCGACGCCATTGAGATTCTCACAAACCACACCTGCGGAGAGCCGAGGAGCCTGATCAACGACATACTTGCCGCCACATACCTGGACACAGCGGCCCTGCTCACCCACATCGTCGAACAATTGAAGACTCGCTTCGGCTCTGACGACAGGGTAGCCGACACCCTGCTCGAACGCCTCGCGCAAGCCTCGGACATCAAAGGATCTAAAGGCGACCGCACGGTCGATCCCAAGCTGCGGAAGTTCAGCGACGCCTGTCTAGCGATTCATCACACAATGCAACATAACCACGGCCTCTCCTTCCTGAACACCGACGTAGGGCTATCCCCCATCGTAGAGAGACTGCCCTTCTTCGTTCTGGATGCCTGGAGAAACGAAAGAAGTAGGCACAGAAGATTATTTGGATCGCTACCTGATTTCGCCAGGTTCTGCGAGTTCGTCAAAACGCTGTCAGACACCCAGTGCGACAGTTTTGGGGCATCGTACCTCAACTGGGTGAGTAATCGACGCGACACCGCGGCCCCCGCTTGCCCTAGTCCAAGAGCCCCACGAGTTCTCCACACATCCTCGGAGAATCGACCCGACAGCTGCGTTCTCCACCAGAGTGCACAGCACGCGACAAATTCGTGCCAAGCGGTAAGAAAGATGGAACCTCAGAAGAAGAAGGACTTCATACGTGAGCACAAGCTATGCTACCGCTGCCTAGGTACTCATTGGGCAAAGTACTGCAAAGAAGTTGTGAAGTGCGATGACTGCGGAGCCAGCAGTCACAGCACGGCTGCTCACATCAACAGGCGAGCAGCAGAAAATTCGAGTGAAACCACTCGTCAGGAGAGGCCCAGTCGAGAACCGAGCGACGACAGGGCTCAGAGCGAACTCGGTGAGAGTTTGAGAGCCGTGGCCCTGGCCTCTCGCGTGCCCACAGCCGCGAAGGGTGCATGCAGCAAAGTCGTTCTGGCAGACGTTATCGACGAGAACACGGGTCGGTCGTGCCGCGCCTACGTAATCCTGGACGAGATGAGTACAACCTCCTTTTGCTCTCCCAAGTTGTTGAACGCCCTTCGCGTGACAACCCCCGATACTCACTACACGCTAGAGACGCTGACCGATCAATCCGCCGTTCGATACGGCAGACGCGTGTCAGGCCTGAAAATAAAGGGAGTGTCCGAAGACCAAACTTTCGAGCTCCCACCAATGTTGGAATGCAACTCCATCCCCGATAGAAAGAAAGCAGTCGCGACCTACGAACGCGTCGCAAGAACCCCGGAGATATCGCACTTCGCTCACCATTTCTTGCCCTTGGACAAACACGCAGAAGTCGCGGTGCTCTTGGGGACGGACTGTGGAGACCTACTCTACAGCCACTCCGACAAACAACGCCGTGAGGCTCCGTTCGTCCACCACACTGCCTTAGGCTGGGCAGTGGTCGGCAAGGTGAACGACGACGTCAGCCCCGAAGGAGAACACTCTTACACGGTCGCAAGAATCGTAGCCGAAGCCGCTCTCAAAACCTGTGGCCCGGAGACGTGCGTTGAACCGTTCTCAGGAGAAGACGCTATTACCCAGCAGCACAGCGATGAAATCTCCCATCCGCGGCCCCCCGACGATCGCGGAGACCCTGAAAAGATGAAAAACACCAGGGCAGAGGAAGAAAATCGAGCGGAAGCCCCGCCAGCGACGAGATTTATCAACCAGTCAGCAACAAACGATGAAATGGATGCTCGGTGCGATCCAGACAGCGCATCACCGAAGTCCAAGAAGAAACGGAAACGGGAGCTTCCGTACCCTGGTGATCTGAAAGGAAAGTACGACGCGCACCATGCTGAACGCACATCTGTTGATAATAAAAAAGAAAGAAAAGAAAAAGAAAAACAGTTTATTTCCAATAGAGATTGTACAATATTACAATCATTGGTTTTTAAATATCTTAAAATTAATATACTTAGATGATACACACACAACGAGTATTGAAAAACTCGTGTCACTAGTCGAAAAGAAATGATTGAGGGCAATGAACTCCTAATCTAGCTTAATCTACATTTGATAATACATGTAATGATAATTATAAGAGATAACACAATTTCATGGACGATGCATTTTCATTGTGGGGTGAAAACACTTTTGACAGTTTACATGTACATGACATAAAACTTCGCAATTCTTGACGCCAGGAAATAATATATGAAATCGCTTGTTTCGGTCAATGTTCACAAGTGTCGTTTTAAGGAAGCATGAAAAAAAATATATATAAATATATATCCATATGCACACATATGTACATATACGTATGCATGTGTGTGCATATCCATACACACACTCACACACACACACACACACACATACACACACACAAATACATATATACATATAAGCATGAGGACCAAGAAGATTATAAGTTTTGTATTACTGATTCAACAATTTTAACATAACGGTCATTAGTTAACAAGCCTTTTATTTAAATATAAATGGATGATCGCACAACAAAAGTATAGTTTTTACA
The DNA here is from genome assembly GCA_030386875.1 of Morinoia aosen. NCBI lineage: Eukaryota > Metazoa > Arthropoda > Malacostraca > Amphipoda > Talitridae > Morinoia > Morinoia aosen. The sequence goes on from CM059579.1 coordinate 21,039,359, forward strand.
TGAATGCTTCACAATACTAAAGAGATGACAAGTTAGGTAATGTTACAAGTTGAGAGTGCACAGAAAAAAGACCATTATCTCTGGTAAAATGCTAGTTGTCAGTCTAGTATAAACATATGTGCACGTATACATGTAAATATATACACATACACATGCACACATATACCCACGCACATACTTACACCAAACTCGTAAGCAAACACAAATGCATTTCTATGCATCGAGGCAATACATACGCATTCTACAGAGTGTCATACGCAAAGCGTGGACACGTACACATATACACAAGTAAGCATGTGCGCAAATATCAGCGTAAACTAGTTCGTATAAACCAGAATTCCAATCGAGGGAAACGGAGAAAATATCTTTTATTATAGCATGAATTTTATAAAATTTCGTACTAAAAATAGTGGCACAAAACAGTCCACTTAAGTCGGAAACATGAAAACGATTGTGGGACGTGAATAAGAAAGAAAACATTAATGTCCTATAAAGGTTTCATATTAGAAAAAAAAATCACATTATCTTTGAAATATGGCGCAAATTGTCGGCAGTTGATAAACAAACATAGGTATCACATTATTATAAGCATATAACTATAAGCCGAATAAGTATATTACTGCAGTATAAATGGATGATCACACAACGAATTTATTTTTTTACATGGATGCTTTACAATTTCATATTAGAAAAAAACACATTATTTTTTTTAATATGGTGCAGAATGTCTGCAATTGATCAACACACACACACATAGGTACCATGTCGGTCTAGTTTGATGCTTGCACAGAAACGGAGAGGAATGACATAAAATGCACCTTCGACTGGTTGATCTACTCTAGTGCACACAGTTGTACGTGCACATATACACACCCATATGCGCACATACACCTATATACGTACACACATATACAAGTAAGCATGTTTGCAAATGACAACGTATAGGCGGTCAAATCATAATACCTACGCATACTTCAAAACTGTTGTGTGATGTCTTGAATTATAAAACAATGAGCGAGGGAGATTGTTCAGCAATGGAGATACCAGGTAAATGAGATTCGTCAGTACTCATTCAGTATGTTCTGTAATTAAGGATTATTATTGAGACACAAGATGACGAGTTATTTTGGCTTTAAATTCTCTCGGTCTTTGAGGGACTTTAATACTCAGGGGAAGTTTGTTCCACAGTAAGGCGCCTGATATGGACAGAGCCTTCTGCCCTAAGTGAGATGAACGATAGTTGACTAAGACATTATTGTTTCTGTTCGGTTTTTGTTTGGTTACAGTGGGTGGATGGAAACGCATTATCTCAGCATTGCTCTGAGGAAGATATAACGAGGAGAATACGTATTGGGCCTTCTGCATGAGGAGCCTTTCTTGGATAGGGATCCAGCCGAGTTTATTGAGGAGAGGGGTTACGTGATCACTTCTTTTGAAATTACCGTTGCATACCACCTTGGCTGCAAAATTCATGCATTTTTGTAAGTCCCTTTTAAGGTATTGAGGTAAGTCTCCCCATACTAGGCTGCAGTAGTCAATGCGCGATAACACAATGGATTGAATGGCTAATAATCTGGATTTTTCGTCTAGCATACTTTTTATACGGTGAAAAAACATTAAAGTTCCGTAGATTTTGTTGCAAGTAGTCTCAACGTGAGATTTGAAGGACATGTTTCTATCGAACCAGATACCCAGATTTTTAACTTTTTCTGATGCATTAATTTTATCATTTCCAACTGCAAGAGTAAGATCTGAAGTTTTTTTAATTGCATCTTTGGATCCAAAAATAATGCATTGTGTTTTATTAGCATTTAATTTCAGACCATTTCGGTCGTACCATGATTTCAGGCTAGTCAGTAAAGTTTCGGCTTTAATTTGCGTCTGTGGTATTTCCGATACAGAACTTGTTATTGCAATTTGAACCTCATCTGCATACATTGAGATCCGTGTGTTAGAAGTCATTGGAGGGAAATCATTAATGAAAATAGAAAACAGTAGTGGACCAAGAATGGATCCTTGGGGAACACCAAAATTGTTTTGAATGAATGGGGACAATTTGTTTTCTATGCGGACTGCATGAGATCGATTTGACAAGTAACTTTCAAACCATTGCGTGTCTATTCCCAAGTTCAGTATTTTACGTAGAAGTCTTTCATGTTGGACGCTATCGAACGCTTTAGAGAGATCGAGTCGCAGCAAGAGTGTTACATTCTTTTGATCAATGTCACTGTATATTTTTTCAGATATATTGAGCAGAGCGTCTTGAGTGCTAGTATTTCTTCTATAGGCATGTTGATTTTGGTGGAGTAAATTTGACTCGTCCAGGTGAAATGACAGTTGATTTGTCACCACTTTCTCCAATAGTTTGGACATGACAGGCAAAAGACTGATGGGCCTGTAGTTTGATGCTGTATTTAAGTCACCACTTTTGTGCAACGGTCTAATAATGGAGTGTTTCCATTGGTTTGGAAATGTGTTAGTTACTAATGATGTATTAATTATCAGACGAATCCATGGTTCTGTAACAGGGAAACTGTCTTTGATATATTGAAGACTGATACCATCATGTCCAACTGCCTTTGTGTTTTTTAGTGAGTATAAGATGTTTCGTAACTCCGGTAAATCGACAGGGCGTGGTCTCCACTTGACATCAGTCCTCGAGGGTGCAGTGGGGCATGAATTTTCAATTGTCGTTTCATCTATATTGGTACACACCTCACTGAAAACTTGAGCCCCTACTTTTGAAAAGAATGTGTTGAAATCCGTGGCTGTTGCCAAGGGATTTTCAAAATTACTTATGCGATCTAAATTTTTATATGGGGCTACCTCACTAATGATTTCCCAAGTTCGCTTCGGGTTATTTTTGCCGTTATCAGTGCCTGGTGGAAGTGAGTTTGTTTCGCTTCAGTGATTTTCTTTCGAAGAATTTTTTCATGTTCTTCACATCTCTTGTATAAGGTACTGTTTGATCTATTGTTTTTGTACTCTCGCAAGTTAGCTTTCTTTATTCTGCTCATCTCTTTAACTTCGTCAGTAATCCAAACAGTCCGTTTTGGCTTGGTTTTTTTGGTGACTTAAGGTGCACATTCGTCGAGAGCTGCTGTGAAGTTCTCGTTGAAGATTGACACTTGTATGTCAACATCGTCAAATTGCATCATTTTCTGGAATTCGGTAGACCTATCGAGTAGTTTTTCTTGAAATAGTTCTGCTGAATAGTGCCTTTTCGAGCGATAGGTCATTAAGCGGTATTTTTGTCTTTCCTTCGCAATATTAATTTCACATTCTATAGAGTGGTGATCGGAAATAGAAGGAGATATTACTGTACTAAGTATTGCGGTGGGATTATTTGTGATTGCTAGATCGAGGAGAGTTGCAGAGACTTTAGTGATGCGAGTCGGTTCTTTGACCATTTGTGATAAGCTTAGTTTATACAATAGTTTGCTTAGCTGATTATTTTTGTCCGTTAGGTCAACATTGAAATCTCCGAAAGCAAAGAATGATTTTTTTGCCTGAAGGATTTCTTTGAAGGTTTCCTCAATGAAATCTAGTGTTAGATTTAGGGGAGACGATGGGTGCCGGTAAAGGCTGCCAATGATTATTGATTTGTGTTTATTTATTTGCACTTCTAACCAAACCATTTCAATGCCTTCGCAAACTTTATTAGCTAGTAGTGAAGATGTTGAGTACATTTCTTTCACAAAAATACAAAATCTACTGCCTCTGCTGGTTTTAGCGCCATCGTAGCGGTACAACACGTAATCAGGAATGTTAAAAAATGAACTTTGGGTTCGTGAATCAAACCATGTTTCTGAGACACACAAAATGTCAATTTTTTCAGTGACCAACATTACTCTGATTTCATCCAATTTACCATTCAGGCTTCGAGCATTTACATGCTTGATGTTGATTTTACCTATATTAGCACTCTTTTTAAAGGTAGTGAAGTTACTATCTCGATGGGATCGTTCAGGGGATTTATCGATTTTGTCTAAGTTGCCCAGGGTGTTTGGCCCAGCATCTGCTATGTAAGAAAGTCTACTATTTGGCTGGGCAGCGGCACTCTGTCAAGATGAGGTAACCCCGGTCTGATTTTTGCCTTGTGTGACAAGAGCACTGTAGTGATCGTTTTTACGATGGAGCAGTAGTGGAGGGTTATTATTTGATAATTCTGAATTGGGAACGACTGATATTTTCCAAACACAATGATCCTGTTCATCCAGGACGAGAAGTTTTTGGCCTGTCACATTTGAAATGATTAGTGGTATAAGGTCTACAGCAGCTTGGTCAAAATGTTTTTCGTCAATGTAATTATCTATGAGGTTTTGCATGTCGCCACTGTTCTTGTCAAAAAACTTAGCATATGTGCTGTTGTTTGCTTTACTCTCTGTTTTGATTGCAGCCTTTAGGGAATTGTAATTCCATTTTGATGCTGGTTGTTTTGTAAGTAGATGAGCTACTGCGTGAAGGAGGCAGTGTCCATCGGCTTTGGTGGGAATCAGTTTTATGTTCCATGATCGTTTCAATTCATCCATTGTGGAATTCATGCGTTCACAAATGCGGCTGGAGACGTTTTTTTCGCACTTTTTAAATCATTAAGAGGTTCTGAGAGGTGCGGGGAATTTACGTTTTTCTGGCTCTGAATTCCCGTTTTGTGGTGATTTCTTGTATGGGGATTCGCAGAGAACTGAGAAATGCTCGTGTCAATTATATTTTTCTGGTGATGATTGTGCACACAGTTGGGTAGTGGATTTTCCATCGATTGTCGACTGCAATTTTGCAGCGATTTCTCTCTTCCTGTTGATTTCACTGCTTCCGAGTATGTGATTGGATATTGATTTATACTCGTGTCTGAGAGGGGCTTTTCATCCTCTTCATCAGCATTGGACAGCAATGAAAACCTATTTTTTGTAGGCACTCCGCAATTGTTTGTGGCGGATGCCGGAGAGTGCTTGTTATATGAGGGCAAACATCGGGAGGAGAGGGGAGGAGAGGGTTTGTTATATGAAGGCAAACATCGGTTTATGCTGCTGGAGGTTTCACGTGGATAGGCGGTCAACTTAGAACAATCATTCAACTCATTTTGCTGTTTTGCATAATCATTAGAGTATTCAATTTCTTCATTCAGATCATGGGAGTTTCTGACACAGGAGATAAAATGTGAAGTTAGTCTCAAAGGTGATTTTAGAGCAATTTGTTGAAGAAAATGATGCGTGTCTTCTCGCGTAACGGGCCAAGTGCGGACATTGTTGTAAGCTTCATTAACAGGACCGGTTTTTACATTTGCTCGCAGCGGAATCAGTTTAAGACCAATTTTTCTGCTCAGGCTCGATGCCATGTACAATTGCTGCCCACTGCAGGCGCTCACCACATAAATACAAGAAAAAAGATTCATTGTCATGATCAAATTTTTTAACTTGTTGAGATTATGGGACGAAAGGCTCAAGCCTTTGAAACTAATTATATAGTTCCTGAAAGGAGGTGCGCGTTCAATCTCATTATAAAGATCATTAAGACGTTCCGAAGTTATGGTCTGAATCCTGCATGCGCTATCAATGTCATCTCTGTTGATTTTTGTGAGACTATTGTCTCCAACGAGAAAAGTGTCCAGAGGGGATTTCGCATAATGATGGTTACTCGCAGCTACCACCGGCGTAAAATCATGAGCGCTGATACAATAATTTAAAGCAAAAAGCTGTTCTGTAATCATTTGAATATTCGATACAGTGGAAAAAATCGACGCTGGGCTTGGGGGACAATTTTGTCTCAAAGCTTTATTGAGAAATGCAGCTGTAAGAGACAGCATGTTATTTATTTCGTGAATAGTTTGGGAGCTGGTCATTTGGAGAGGATGTAAGTACCCATCAAAAGCTTTAGCAGGTCTGTTTGTATTGTTCTCCACTGAAAATTTTAAGTTATCCTCGCAGTTTACGCTCTGAGGTACTTTACTGCCAGTGTCAGCTGCCGCGCATGCATTTTCAAACCTAATTCCACCGCCTGAAAGGCCTGCACACAATTTATCATTAAAATTATAATTAAAATTACCCATTTTAGTCTCTGAATGGTTCCTCACATCGAAAATTTTATCGCGTTCCAACGTTGATGTCGGTGTCCGGAGAGCTCGACAGAACGGGCCAAGCAAAGGGGAAGGCTGCCCCGCGGCTCCCGACCCTCCAGGAAACGCCAAGCACCCACCTCCATCTTCCCTTAACCAGCCTCTCAGTACCGCCTACGCGACAAGCTGCCATCGGAATCCGAAGCATCGGGACGAGCATGACGCACTCGCCGACGCACGAGGAATGCCGGGCAGCGTCGAGAAAGACCAGGAGACAACACCAGGACCCCCCAGAGGTCCACCACCCGCCAGCGACGGAAAGTTCGACGTTGGTCGGGGAAGCAGAGAGGACTCCTCTATGAGCCACGCCCGCGCGGCAGGTGGAAGGCCACCCACCCGTCGCTGAAGACAACACCGACGCGTCCCGCGGGGCGAGACGACTGCGATGAGCACGTAGAGTGTAGCGCCCCGCCACTGAACCAGCCCTTACCCAGCGCTCCCCCCCCGAAGGAAGTTATTGGTGACCAGAGCCACCAAGGGGGGAAATACTGGAAATGCTGAGACCAAACGGTGTAGTAGCAGTACGTTAACTGTTTCAAGACCCCTCGCGTTCTCACGTCCCACTTTATGTCCTGACCTTCTTCAGTGCTACCCGACCCAGCCATATCAAAATAGGATACAGTAAGTATCGCATTGATGATTTTGTACCCAGCCCTGTGCGCCGCTACCAGTGCTGCAGATGGGGCCACAGCTCCTCTTCGTGCCACAGCGCACAATACTGTAGCCGATGCGGCAAAAAAGGCCACAGTTGTCGCTCCTGTTGTCGCGTCTTACATGACACGAAAAATTTAAAGAATTTTGACAATTTTATTTCGGTAACATTCTGCGGATCCGCGCTGGTCCGCAAGAATGACGCCAGCGTTCTATTTGTTTGAAGTGCGTGGGAGGAACAGGTTTCCGGATAATCTTAAGTTTCTGTGTCTTTTAAAAGCGAATTCGTGTTAGAAATTTATTTAACTTGAACGTGTTCCCTTACTAGCTATATTTGTCGATTGCTTTACATATCTCGTGTTGATAGCGGTGAACGGCCGGTTTCTAGAGCATTCGAGGATGCTTCTGGCGGCCGCTGGGTGGCCCACATTGAGTCAGACTAGCCGTTGTGATGTTGTGAATCTGGTGCGCTCTGCAGCTGCAGTGTAATGCTGGAAATTAGTCAGATTCTAGGTTAACGGTATTTTTAATGAAATTTAGGTTGAGTAAGACGAGACACTTGGAGTTTGTATAATCAGTACACACAGCAGGACACAAGTTTACATCACGAAGGGTAATGGTGGAGTGGGCTCCAGCCAAGCCTGAGAACCATGAGCTCAGTTCCACAAGAACCATGAGCTCAGTTCTCAACGCAGAGTACTGTCTAAACACATTCTAACACAAGAGCACTGCAACATTATCAGTATTATACACATATACATTCAAGGTGCTACAATAAAGGTTTCAACACTCCTTCTCACATTGAATGTGTGTCAGATGAGACCATTCCTAACTTCGTTCTCAGTCTAGAGAACTTTTCTATGGGCAGGTTTTTGGTAAATATGTCGGCGAGCATTTGGTCGGTAGGGCAATACACTACGTCTATGTCTTTGTTACTTACAAGATCCCGTACATAGTGAAACTTAATATCGATGTGCTTGCTCCTCCCATGATATTTGGGATTGTTGGCAAGACAGATGGCTGACTGGTTGTCTTCGTTTATAACCATTGGTTCCATAGTACCAAAATTTAGATCACTGAGTAAGTGCTTCAACCAGACAGCCTCTTGAGCCGCACCGGCAAGAGCAACGTATTCGGCTTCAGCCGTTGAAAGGGCTACACAAGTTTGTTTGTTAGATCTCCACGTAATTACCGAATTACTGAGGGTGAAACAGTAACCAGAGGTAGACTTGCGGTCATTTTTATCACCAGCCCAGTCAGCATCTGAATAACCAATGCAAGTATCAGAACATTTGCTATACAAGAGACCTAGTTTAGAGGTGCCTCTCAGGTACCTGAATATTCTCTTAACACACATCCAATGCTGTTCAAGAGGTTTGGAGCTGTATTTAGCAACATTATTCACTGCGAAAAGAAAAGAAAAAAAACAGTATATTTCCAATATAGATGGTACAAAAGTACCATCATTGGTTTTTAAAATCTCTTAAAATTAATACACGTAGATGATACACACACACGAGCATTGTAAACTCGTGTCACTAGTCGAAAATAAATGATTGAGGGCAATGTACTCCTAATCTTGCTTAATCTACATTTGATAATACATGTAATGATAATTATAAGAGACAACACAATTTCATGGACGATGCATTTTCATTGTGAGGTGAAACACTTTTGACAGTTTACATGTACATGACATAAAACTTCGCAATTCTTGATGCCAGGAAATAATACATGAATCGCTTGTTACGGCCAATGTTCAAAAGTGTCATTTTGAGGAAGCATGAAAAAATATATATATATATATAAATATACATCCGTATACATATACACACACATATACATATTCATACATATATATACATGTACATATACACACATACATATACTCGTACATGTATACACGTACACATAAGCATGAGGACCAAGAAGATAATAAGTTTTGTATTTCTAGTCCAACAATTTTAACATAGCGGTCATTAGTTGATAAGCCTTTTATTTAAACAAAAGTGGATGATCGCACAACAAATGTATAGTTTTTACATGAATGCTTTACAATAATAAAGAGATGACGAGTTAGGTAATGTTACAAGTTGTGAGTGAACAGAAAAAAGACCATTATCTCTAGTAAAATGCTAGTTGTCAGTCTAGTACACACATGTGTGCACATATACACGCAAATATATACATATACACATGCACGCACATAATTACACCAAACTCGTAAGGATACACAAATGCATTTCTATGCATCGAGGCAATACATACGCATTCTATTTAGTGTCATACGCACAGCGTGCACACGTACAGATATCTACAAGTAAGCATGTGCGCGAATATCAGCGTAAACCAGTCAGTATAAACCAGAAATTCCAATCGAGGGAAACGGAGAAAATATCTTTTATTATCGCATGAATTATATAAAATTTCGTACTACAAATAGTGGCACAAAACAGTCTACCTAAGTCTGAAACATGAAAACGATTGTGGGACGTGAATAAGAAAGAAAACATTAATGTCCTATAAAGGTTTCATATTAGAAAAAAAAAATCACATTATCTTTGAAATATGGCGCAAATTGTCGGCAATTGATAAACAGACATAGGTATCACATTATTATAAGCATATAACTATAAGCGTAATACTGCAGTATAAATGGGTGATCACACAACGAATTTATTGCTTTTTTTACATGGTTGCTTTACAATTTCATATTAGAATAAAATGTCATATTAGAATGTCTGCAATTGATAAACACACACACACACACGTAGGTACCATGACGGTCTAGTTTGATGCTTGCACAGAAATGGAGAGGAATGACATAAAATGCAACCTTCGACTGGTTTATCTACTCTAGTGCACACAGGTGTACGAATGCAATGTGAATGCAATGTCAGGTCGAGTTCTGGTTGATAAATACAAAAGGCTACCTACAGCACTTTGATAAGTGGCAGGGTCAAATTCGACATCATTTGGGGAACATATCGGATTTACATTTACGTCAGCGGGAGTTGCAACAGGTTTACAATTATCAAAGCCAAATTTTGACAACAAAGCCTTAGTATACGCAGTTTGATTTAAGACAACATTGTTTTTAGATTGTACAACACTTACACCTAGGAAGTAACTCAGCACACCAAGATCTTTCATTTGGTATTGGGAAGAAAGACTCATCTTTATTTGATTTATTTCGTCACCAGACTCAGAAGCAATTATTAGATCGTCTACATACACCGCCACAATACACAGTTTCTTCTCTTGAACACGAGTGTATATACAAGCATCACTCTTAGATTGTACAAAACCCAATTTCTTCAAATAGCTATCTAGTGTAGTATTCCAACACTTAGGAGCTTGTATTAGTCCGTAGAGCGATTTTTGTAGTTTACACACAAGATTTTCTTTGCCTTTGACAATAAAACCGTCAGGTTGAACCAGGTAAAGTTCTTCCATCAGTTCTCCATTAAGAAAGGCTGTTGCAACGTCCATGTGATGGACTTGCATGTTGCATTTGGCAGCCAAAGCTAGTACTGTCCTGACAGACTCAAATCGAACCACGGGACTGAAGGTCTCGTCGTAGTCAATGCCATATTTTTGTGAGTAGCCCTGAGCCACAAGGCGAGCTTTGTACGAGCAAATGCTCCCGTCGGGTCCGGTTTCTCTTTTAAAGATCCACTTTGATTTGATAGGTTTTTTTTCATTAGGACACTCTACAAGAGACCATACTTTGTTTTGATTTATAGACTCCATCTCATTCTCCATAGCTGTTTCCCATAGTTTTGCTTCTGGTCCACTGAGTGCTTCTTGAACACAAGATGGTATATCAAGCTCATTTTTCATTAAATACACCCATTCACCAAACCTATCAGGAGCCCGTCGATACCTGGCTGATTGTCTAGGCTCCACTCCCTCCATCCCAGCATCTGACTGTCTATGCTCCACCCCTCCCTCAGAGTCTTCTGGTTCTGGATCCTGAGGAAGAAGAGTAAAATTACCATCATTTACTTCTGAAGGCTCCTTCTCAATTGGCATCTGCTGAGATTCATTGAACATAACGTCTCTACTCAAAAATATCCTTCTGCTGCTTATGTCATACAGACGATATCCTTTGGATCCACTTCCATATCCTACAAGAACACACGGTTTAGATTTTGGATCAAGTTTTTCCCTCTCATCTTTGGGGACATGAGCGTACGCACTGCAGCCAAAGGTTTTGAGGTGCTGTACATTGGGCTTGTGTCCATTAAGGGCCTGATAAGGGGTCATATCATTCAATGCACTAGCAGGGCTCCTATTTTTGACATACACGGCAGTTGATATAGCTTCATTCCAGAATGATTTTGGTAACTTTGAACCAGACAGCATAGCTCTGACAGAGTCAAAAAGAGTTCTATTCATTCTTTCTGCAACTCCATTTTGTTCAGGCGTCTTAGGCACAGTTTTTTCATGGATAATTCCTTCCCTTTTTAGGAATTGTTCAAAGTCATTAGAGATGTATTCCCCACCGTTATCGGAGCGCAGGATTTTAATTTTGTGATCATAGTGATTTTCTACCAAAGATTTGAACTCCTGAAACACTTTAAAAACATCACTCTTATGTTTGATAATGTACACCCAAGTATACCTGGAGTGGTCGTCTATGAAGGTTACAAAGTACCTTCCACTCCCAAGTGATATGGGATTAAGCTTGCCACACACATCACTGTGGATAAGTTCTAAGGGTTGGCGTTCCCTTTTGTGATTTGTTTTGGGGAACGGAAGCCTATGATTTTTACCATCACAACAGTTTTCACAAAAAATGTTATCTCCACTCACAGAGCAATCAAAACCTCTAACAAGATTCTTAGTGGCTAATTTCTTAAGATTATTAAATCCTAGATGACAGAATCGTTTATGCCATAGAATTTCATCAGAGGAAACGTTCATACATTTAGCAGCTGAATTAAGGGTGCAATTAAGTTTATACAATTTTCCTACTTTACTGCCTAAGGCAATCAATTTGTTGTCTTTATTTACAATCTTACATGAGCTTTCGTCAAAGCAAACTAAGTTTCCACTTTCTGTAATCTGAGGCACAGATAGTAAATTGTAGGCTAAACCAGGTACATATAAAAAATTCTTAACAACACAGGTATCTACAAGACCTTTAGGCAACAACACCATAACTTCAACATCACCTACACCAACACCTTGCAAGTTTCTACCATCACCAACTTCAATTTTAATTGGACTAGATAGCTCATTCATACAAGAAAAATCATTCCTATTATTACACATGTGTGCTGTTGCACCGGAATCAATTACACAACAGTTATTGATATTTATCACAGACAATGCACTGATATAATTGGTTTTACCTGCTACAAAATTTTTCTGGTCTTCTGTGTGGTTCCCATCTTCTTTCTTCAACTTTTCTTGATAGATCCAGCACTTGGCGCGTAGGTGTCCCGTTTTTCCACATTCGAAACATCTTGAGTTTTTCAATTTGGAGGTCACAAGGGATTTTTCACTGAAGTCTGAAGCACTTTGGTTTTTCAGTTTTGCTTCTTCATTCAGAAGACGCTCTGTCACAATGTCCCATGACGGTAGTTTTGCATGAGCTTCCAGTGCAGTCACGAGTGTGGAGAAGTGGTCGGGAAGTGACGACAGCAAGATTATTACACGACTTTCTTCATCAACAGCGTCATTAATCACACTCAAGGACTCAAATATTTCGACAAATGCTTTGAGATGAGTTTGTAAGTCTTGGTCTTCTTTTAGTTTCATGTTGTAGAGTCTTTTGCGTAGTCCGAACTTGTTAGACCAAGTTTTCTTTTGGAATGTATCTTCAATTTTGTGCCACAGTTGCACAGGGTCAGTAGGATCACCCAGTAAATACAGTTGACTCGTTTCTACACCAAGCACAATTGTTGCAAGTGCACTGTCACGTCTTTCTTCAAATTTTCTTCGAGCAGTCTCGTCCGTAGTCTGTGGCATGGTTTCCGTTCCTCGAACCAAGTTCCAGAGCTTTTCCTTCATTAAGAGCATCTTCATTTGCAGCTTCCACGTAGGATAGTTTTTATCATTAAGAGCCGTGAGGCAGTTCTTTGCACTTTCACTTACGGAGCCTGCCATGTTTCTTTCTCTTTCACCGTTTCTGTCTCACACAGCATTAACAAATCACCAACGTCTGTTCTCGCTGTCCCGGGCTGTTTTTCGCTTCGGGACTTAGGATAACCTCACTTGATATTGCTTCATCGGAAAGTTTTCTGGGCCTATAACCTAATGAAATTTAGGTTAAGTAAGACGAGACACTTGGAGTTTGTATAATCAGCACACACAGCAGGACACAAGTTTACATCACGAAGGGTAGTGGTGGAGTGGGCTCCAGCCAAGCCCGAGAACCATGAGCTCAGTTCCACAAGAACCATGAGCTCAGTTCTCAACGCAGAGTACTGTCTAAACACATTCTAACACAAGAGCACTGCAACATTATCAGTATTATACACATATACATTCAAGGTGCTACAATAAAGGTTTCAACAATTTTAGCTGAACACTGTGATTTTACAGATTTGTCTGTGAAATAATTTAACTCTGAGGCTAGGTTTAATATGTGAATTCTCATGCTAAGTTTTAAAAACCCAAGATGGAGAAAGCTGGAGTATCAGACAGGTTCAGTGAGTGTGTGGTTTTCACAGGTTTGCCTGTTAAATAATTTAACTCTGAGGTTAGGTTTAATATGTGCATTCTCATGCTGAGTTTTAACAACTCAGCATGGGGAAAGCTGGAGTGTCAGACAGGTTCAGTGAGTGTGTGGTTTTCACAGATTTGCCTGATTCCTATTTTTCTTTCATTGTTCAAAGTGATTCTGTATTAACGTCTAAATGTTTTTTTTGCTCAGCAATATTTGCATAATAGTCAAGCTATGTAAACAGTGTCATAGGCAGTAAATGTAACATGGAAAGACTGACATTTCAGTGCATTTGAATTGACACAGATGATTTTATTTTAAGTTTATTACATTCATAGTTTAACACAAAACTAACACGATTTTACATTTAATTAAGAATACAAATCAACCACTGCTTCACTATTGAAAGATTTTTGTACTAAAAATACAAACTATGTTGTGGTTCTTCCATGGATTAGACATCAGTTGTTGATTTTGAGAAATTCACAATGATACATCGTGCTAAACTTGTACCAACTTGGAAACATGATTTTCTTGTCTTTGTATTGCGATCTTCATAATATTCATTAAGAAACAGATATAAAATAAAGTAAAAACACAGAAATTTATGAGACCACTAGCCCAGGTGACTTGTGTTTCAGGGCGATGTTGGTCAACGTGTACTTGTGCCCTGTATTTAAAATCAAGCCAGTTAAAAATAAAAACTGGCGAGGCGTGTCAGACCTTTTCAGTATTAGGCTAGCCAATGAGATATCCGTTATTATCCTTAATGATAAGATTCCTGACTGATCTGCTGTAACCTAAGTAGTTTATCCCTGCATCAGAGACCTAATCTTAATCATTTCCCCTCCCACAGGTAGAGCAAAGAAAAATAAGTAGCCGCTTCTCTTGTAGATTTAAATAGGCTTTTACGAGATTTTCTAGCGTGAGGGACCTTCCCCCACCGTCTGTAAGTATCCTAAGTATTGTCGGGTTGTTATATCAAGGTGGTAACCAGTGGTATTGCAAATGTGTCTTTAGAAATGTGTTCCTAGCAATGTGCTCCGTAGGTGGAGACTTGTTCTCTTCCCTGTCAATGCAACAGAAACCTTTTTTGTTTTGTGAACTTATTTCCTAGCTTACTGTTCCTGTGTACCTTGTGTGTAGATTCCGCGTTCCCCCAACTCCATGCTAGATGGTGCCTTCCTCTTTCCTCTCTTGGGACATCTTTGTCGTGGTTGAGGGAGGCTAAAACTTTCTTATATAATAATAATAACAATAGTATTGAGAATTGTCGTTGTGCTACGCCGTTAGCAGGGCGGCGAATTCCCTTTTTTATGTGCTACTATTCTATGGCCTCTTATGTCTCACTCAGCTATTTCTCGTGTACCTTCGAGGCATGAATTTACTCTCTCGTTGTGCGGTGCTATATAAATGGTGCCTTCCTCCTCCCTCTCTTGGAACATCCTTGTCGTGGTTAAGGGAGGCTAAAAATTTCTTACGTAATAGTGAATTTTGTGCTACGAATTCCGTCACTAGAATATCATACCTAGTTCTAACATTATTTAGCCGTTCTCTGTGTCTTGCTCAAGAAGTAGGAGATTCCTTTCTCGTTATGCAGCACTACATACATTAATTGATCATTCGACTATGATCTTAAATTAGGATTTTCTTGTCATGCAATTCCTGGTCCGAGTCTGAACCATA
The DNA here is from genome assembly GCA_030386875.1 of Morinoia aosen. Lineage (NCBI taxonomy): Eukaryota > Metazoa > Arthropoda > Malacostraca > Amphipoda > Talitridae > Morinoia > Morinoia aosen. The sequence goes on from CM059579.1 coordinate 21,054,484, forward strand.
CCTGTCTGGGCAGATTTAAGGAGTCGTCTGGATAAGAAATAAAACCGAAGAAACCTCGCATTCTTTTGGAATCCTTGCGCCTTCCGTTCTATTGTGTGCCGAAGCGAAGATAGAAATTCCGCTAGCGCACAACAATACACCTGTACCGAGGTAGTATTTTGTATCAACTGCAAAGGCAACCATGATGCGCTGTCCAAAGACTGCCCCAGCTACCTACAAGAAAAGGAGATCTGCCAGTACTCAGCAAAGAACAATGTATCATTCAATACAGCCAGACAACATGTAAGAGCCAAACCACCTGATCCTCAAGATGCCTATCCAAAACATCCCATGCCTCCAATCCATTGTACTGATAACTTCCCCCCATTACCAACACTTGCTCACCAAGCTCAGGAAAAAAATGCAGAAGGAGTAAAGTATATCAGAAATAAGCAGACTGGCCCTGCTAATCAGTCACCCTCAACTGTTCATAATAGTATTGACCTTTCTCAATGGATCACGCAAGGTCAAAAAACTCCGAGTAACTCTGTAAGATCCTCAAGGCAAGTCGACTCAAGGATCACCTCTGTGAACAGAATATTGGAGCCCTCTCTGCCCACATTGCCAAGTCTTAGCCCATGCCCTACACCAACCTCACCCTTCCGTGGAAATGATGAACAATCATGTCCAACAACCACTCAGCAGCCAGAAAATACTTCAACTGCAGCTAACAGTACACTTACAGGTGTCCCCCACTGGGTGTTAACTATATTGCCAGCCATACTCAAACTTCTCTTAACTCCTTCCCTGTCCACAAAAATAGAAAGCCTTATAGAAATAGCCACATGCCTCAACATTTAATCAGCTCTCTCTACCTTACTCTCTGAACTGGGCTACACCTCTCTTTCACAATGAACTACAAGGTACTTCAATGGAATATCCACAGTTTTCAACCTAACATTGAATCGTTACAATTGGCAATAGATGAGATTTCCCCTGACATTATGTGTGCACAAGAAACGAACGTCCCAAATACCAATGCTTTGGCTCTCAGCCGAACCACCCCTGTCAGCCGATCCGATCGCCCTACAGCTGGAGGAGGCACAGCCATACATTCCTTTTGTAGAGTACCTTGCTCTCCAGTAAACATTCAGACACCTTTAGAAGTCAGTGTGGCCCAATTCCATTTTCACTCCTCCACCATAACAATGTGCTCGCTGTATATCCCTCCCAACATGGAAAATAAAATGCTTTGCAACAGACTGAATAATATTTTGACCACAATAGCCCCTCCATTTATCATATGTGCAGATGCTAATGCACATCATCAATCCTGGGGTTCATGCTTTTCAGATCAGAGAGGTAACATAATAGCAAAATGGTTAGATGACAACAACCTTACAGTACTCAACACTGGCTCTCCAGCATATCAAAACTGCAGAGGAGGATACTCAAATATAGACCTAACAATCACTTCTTGTCAACTAGCCCCTGCCCTCTCATGGGATGTGTTCCCAGACCACTACCACAGTGATCACTTCCCAATCTTAATAGGGCTAGGGATGCCAAAAATAACTCCTAATACTCCTCATCTCAGGTGGATTCTAAGCAGAGCCAACTGGGAAGAATTCAGCACAAATGTGAATCTCCCATCACATTTTTTGTCACCTACAGAAGCTTGTGGGTTAGTAGAATCCAGAATAATATCTGCAGCCTCACTGTCTATTCCACAATCAAATTCTGAAAACAGAAAGCGCCTTACCCAATGTTGGTGGACTCCACAGTGCACTGAAGCACTGAAATCAAAACGGAGAGCCTATTCAAAATACAAGCGTCAGCAAGGCAACCTAACTTTGTGGATAGGATATAAAAAAGCCCAAGCAGTCTTTCGTAATACTATCAAGGCAGCTAGGAAACAAAGCTGGCAAAATTTCATTTCCTCTTTAAGTTCAACTACAGATTCCCACACAATCTGGAAAACAGTCAGAAGACTCAGAACTCCATATGCACCACACGCTATTGGCCTTCTTATCAATGGTGAGGTTGTGTCAGATGAGAAGAGAGTTGCAGATGCCCTGGCAAGAAGTTTTACTAGTAGAGGATCACAGCCAAACACGTCGCAAAAATCATATAGAGAAATGGAAAGATGCTCTGAACCATGGTATAACCAAGACATTACCAATCAAGAATTGAAAATAGCCCTCAAAAATATCAGCTCCAACACCCCAGGACCAGATAAAATACCAATAACATTCATAACTCATCTACCTAATCCTCAAAAGGAGAATCTAACTGTAATATCTTGGAATTTCAGCAAGATATAAGGTTTACTGGACAGCACTTGTAGATCGGTTAGCCTAGCCGTAAACCAGGCAATTGGATAGCAAAACGAACAGCAGGACTACTAGTAATGTACTGATCTCAAGTTCACACAGCTTGCTCTTAAGTCTAGTTCGAACAATGAACTTCCGCTCGGCAGTAGGCGCGCTTCCGACCTATCCGGCGCTTGTAAATACCAGGCCCGCATCGGCGGTTCCACCGGAAACTCCGAGCGAGCGAGACTCATAAATCTCCGCAGCCGGAACCTCCATAAATATCCCAAGAGCGTCACTATACAACAGCTTCCCTCCCTTTAGATGAATATGTGACAAAGGGAAGGAGGAACTCAACAACCTATTCGTATTACAGGTTTGGTTATTCTGCCTGATCTACGATGTTCACTTTGCGCAGGAGAGCTGTTAACAGGCTGAAAAGCAGGAGTCTCTGCTGCTCCACTCCCGGCAGATTCCAAACTACTGTGCAACAGCTGATTTGAATGTCTCTTCCAGATTACATTTAATGCTAATATTTGAACATGAAAGATATTAACAGCAACTTTACTAACAATAATTCCCTTCAACCACTTGGGACCATTTCTTAAATTCAGAGCGAGAACATGATCCCCGACATCAAATTGTCCCCGACATCAAAAATTACATACATAGGCTTAGACCTGGACACAGAAAATTTAGGATGAACTCTATCTTTGGAAGTAACAAATTTACGATTGTTCAGCGCAACAGAGGGAACAATTTTTGTAACACTATGCGGAATACAATGCGATTGAAATAATGCTTTTGCTAGGCGGGATTTGAACGATTCGGAAGAAGATAGTTTTTTCAACAAGTCTTTAATGACTCTTACCCCCCTCTCAGCTTGACCATTGCTTGCTGGAGAGTAGGGCGGAGGTGTGAGGTGCTCAATGCCGTTGGAAATAAGAAAATCTTTGAAGTCTTGAGATGAAAAGTTAGAAGCATTGTCACTTACGAGCACATCACACAGCCCGTTTCTGCTGAAAATCATTCTCAACGCATCGACAGTATCTGACACACTCGTGGATGGTACCACTTCACATTCAATATATTTAGATAGTGCATCTACAGCAATGAAAACAATTTTATTCTCGTAGAAAAAATGATCGACATGAATGCGTTCAAAAGGACGAGAAGGAGTAGGCCATTCTACATTTCTAGACTTAGGTTTTGCTCGATTTAATTGACATTGGGGACAACATTTTACGATGTCTTCAATAGTTTTGTCCATTCCGGGAAACCAAATAACAGATCTGGCCAACGATTTCATGCCACAAATGCCAGGATGTCCATCATGAAATGTTTCAAGGACTAAACTACGCAGTGACTTGGGAATAAAAACCCGTTCTTTATAAAGTATGCAACCCTTCATGATGGTCATCTGAGGTAGCAGGTTCTTAAATTTTGTAAAATTGGGATCAGGTTTAGGAGGCATGCCAAACTTTATGTATTGTTTAAGTTGGCATAGTTCGCTATCCATATCAGTATGAGTTTTTATATTTTCACACGTGACAGGAGTTTTATCAAGAGTGTTCACAGCAAAAATCATTTCGTACGGTTCTAGCTCCCTTACAGTCGTAGGTAGTGGCAGCCTACTGAGACAATCGCTATTTACGTTACATTTGCCTTTCGAATATCTGAAAACATAGTCAAACTGGGAGAGTCTAAGAGCCCATCTCCGAATTCGAGCGGAACAGTTGAGAGGTACACCCTTGTCATGTGCAAAAAGTTTACAAAGAGGTTTCTGATCATTATGGATAATGAACTTAGCACCAAGTAGAAATTTCTTGAATTTCTCCACGCCAAAAACCACACTAAGGCTCTCCCTTTCAATGTTAGAGTAGTTTTGTTCCGCACCATTCAGAGATCTCGAAGCAAATTGAACCGGACACCAATCATGAGAAGGACTAACGCGTTGCATGAGTATGGCAGCAACTCCATAACCCGAACTATCAGTTTCAAGAAGAGTTTCATGGTTGGGATCAAACAACTTTAGAGGTTTATGCGAACGAAAGATGTTCTTAATTTTCTGGACGCTCTCGTCCTGTTCTGGAGTCCACCGGAACTGTACATTTTTCTTAAGCAGCGAATACAGAGGATGCATGACATTAGAAAAGTTGGGTACAAAACGACTATAGAAGTTACACAATCCGATGAAAGCTTGCAACTGTTTGAGGTTTTTAGGAACAGGAGCATTGAGAATAGCTTCTACTTTCTCAGAGTTAGGGTGAACACCCTTGTTATCGAAAACGTACCCTAGATAAGACACACGATCAGTTAGAAAGGCACATTTAGACAGATTTAGGCGAATTCCCGCGTTTTCCAGGACAGACAGGACCCTGTCAAGAACTTCCAAATGAGCATCATATGACGAGGTCAAAATGAGGAGGTCATCCTGGTACACAATGATATTATCGATGCCAGAAAGAGTCCTATTCATGTCGCGCCCTTATTCCCCTTCGCCAGGTAATAAAAACACCGGAAGAAGAAGGAGGTTGTATTGGGCGCGGTTGAATACGTCACTGCAAAAACAAGAGTTATTTAGTTCTACAAATGGAGGCACTACCTAGGCTTCGGCTCGGAACTTTATATCTTTTCCTTGGAGCACTGATTTCAATTAGACACAATATTTCCTCGAAGTATTTTGAAACGTGGAAACAGCACCGGAATGCTGAGTCGTAGCCACAACAAAATGTTCACACAAATTTGAAAGAAGCGAGACGGAAGCAAGGTAAGCCATTTCATAATAGAGCCACCAATATTTCACTACTCTCAAAGTCAGGATTTTTCACCCAATTGCTACAATTTTACTCACGTACTCAGTAAAGATTAGATTATAATGACATCGAAAGGGTGTGAAATTTAGGTTGCACACAAGTTCAATCACGGACTTCTCAATAAGAGATAAACGGCTTAAAAAGTTGAGTCATAGAGACGAAAGCAACAAAACAAAGCTATGAGTTACACGATACGCAAACTTTCCGTAATAGACAGAAAAGGAGGGGGAATCGAAACCTAATCAATGTATGTATATTTATAGAATATTTCTCATGAATTCTATCGTGAACAAATGAAATTCTTAAAAGGGGCTGAAAAACATCACCTTAATTTTGGGGCCCGAACGATACAAAAGAGAAACTCTTCTCAACTACGAAATTATTTCATAAAAAATACTCTACCGATAAAGACAGCAACTTTACAGAGCAGCCATAGCTTTCAATGAGGAGCGCTAATTCCCGATATTCAAGTTCACAAAGGCGATCAATGCCTCTGCGATTTAAACAGTTTCAAAACAACGCAGATTTCAAGAACAATAAGAAGCACTGCGAGAAAACAAATGTAAAATTAGATAAGAAGTTTCTAATCGTCTCAGAATTTATTGCTAGTGCTTAGCTGCTGGTACGACCGAGGTAATCTGTGAGTATTACACTACCTTTACATCTTTTAACATACTTACATCTATTTCTCGAGACCTCCGCTATGACACATATCCTAACCTTAATCAGCACGTTTACATTGCCTGTAAAGTAAAAGAAATCACATTAAATTGTATCAAGCACACACGAGATTTACAAACCGGACTAGACTTAACTTTACAAAGACACGAAAGGGTTCAAGGTCGGCCATTTTTTATATGGCGCTCGAGGCGCAGTAATACACGACTGCAATGGAAGACTCGTAATATGCACATGACCTTCAATTAGCCATGCTGCAAATTAAAGCATCTCGGCCCCTTCAATAAATAACGCACTTCTTCGATCATACGAATGATTTTGAGACTCAGTGGTCAAAACTTACAGAGAAATAAAAAATCACTTGAACAAGACAAAACGCCCAGCGAAACATTCCGAAGCTACTGAAGCGCACACGAGAAAACTGACACACGCAAAGGTAGAATGGCTATCTACCGTTTTTACAGATATAAGGCACACTTCCACTTCAGTTCTGTAATTTTATGAAGTTCGATCATCACTTAAAAAAGGATTCAAACACACATTTAAGGCTTATTAGGTAGGTAGCCTGAGCACGAAATATCACACCCACTCTCGGGAGAGCTCCTGCTCAAGTACGAAGCGTGAGCTGATTCGCTGAAGCCACAATAGACGCCCAGAGAATGTTGCCAAAAAACCCCAGCATACGATTAAGAAAAAACCCAGATCAGCAAAAAAGGCGTTAATGAATAAATTTTCTTACAATTTTCTATTGTTTTCGAGGTTATCAAGTAGTACAATCATTTTAGCTCCTTGAAATTAATTGTTTTGCCAACACAATTCATGACTGTAAACCCCAGGAGACAGATAAAAAACCCAGATCCGCGGTTAAACCCCAGAAAGCGCAGCCAGCTGACAGAATCTACGAACGGGCAGAGAACTCCAGCCAATTAATCTTACATACGCGGATAGAACTAGAACGTTGAAATATGTTTCGGAGTTTTTTATTCTTATTTTTAATAAAGATATTATCGACTTCATATATCGACATTTGGTGACATTAACGATTAACTTTGCTGATATTATTAAGTGATTGACCTAAATCGCTCATTTCAAAATCACGAATTTGTTCTGGAAGCTTCCAGGACAGTCAAATGGGAAACGGTTCAATTAAATGGCGAGATAAAACCCAAATGACTTTAAAGACGGAGAAAGGCATGACAATTCATGAATGCTTGAAAAATGCCAGGGCTTGCACGTAGACCATAGGGTAAGTAATTGTACATAAATAGACCTTCAGAGGTGTTAATGGTCGTAACTTTCTTTGATTCTTCGTCCAACGGAATTTGCAAAAACGCGTTAGACAAATCAATTTTTGAGAAAAACTTAGCGTCTCCGACTTGAGAAATGACATCATCAATAACAGGTAGTACAGATTGAACTGGATTCAGAAAATTGTTAATGGAAGCTGAAAAATCTCCACAGATTCTCACACTGCCGTCAGACTTTAGAACATTAACAGTAGGAGATGCCCATTGGCTATCATACACTTTTGTGATTTTGCCCATACTCTGCAAGCGTTCCAGTTCGGTTTTGACAGAGTCTCTTAGTCTTACAGGAACCGGGCGTGCTTTACAAAATACAGGAACTGCATTAGGCAACACATCAAGATGAACTGTCTTTTTAACGTTAGACTGTGAATCAGATGATAAGTATTCGTCATATTTTAACGACAACTTTTTCGGCAAACTATGACAATCCGTTTTATTTATGGAATCGTATTTGTCAGGAATGACAATGTCTACGTTTAGTTTAGAACAAATATCTCGGCCAAGTAAGTTGATTCTATCATCCTCCACAATGAGAAACTTATGATTAAAACTTACATTTTGGTACATAACCGTTACTGAAGCTTGACCAAGCAGGTTTACCGAGACACCACTGTACCCGAGAATTTTGCTGCATGTAGGATTTACCACAGCACCAACTCTGATTGCATCTCTTTTACGTATAGTTGACACGGCACTGCCGTTATCCAACAAGAATTCAACAGGTTTACTATTTAGGTTGCATGCAATCATAGTGGGCTCTTTAGTGACGGGAATTACAGTGGTGTTTACTCTAAAAAATTAGAATCATATTATAGATTGGATACCCCTACACTAGAGCACAGCAAGGGTTCCACATAGACATCAAGTTAGGTAAAATAGTTTACTCACCTCTTGGATACCTTACAACATAGATACTCAGATACCAGAATGTGGTTAGCGAGAGCAGAGCGGAGATAGAAAGGGATATATATATATAGAATAGGGTAGCATAGAATTAGTACATTAGTTTAGAAATTAAGAAGTTAGATACCAACCACAGTAGGTAATATTATGTACACACTCGGTCAACATTTACTTGTTGTTGAACCCGAGGCCAATCGCAGACTGACTCGCGAGTGTTGCCCTATCGAGCGTTGCCAACTTTCGGTCTCTCTAACTAGAACTTACAGTACTCGCTATATTACACCCCTCCCTCCTTAATTAGAAACCCCTCCCTGTATCCCCAGTCCCCTTATTCAATATAGTCAATCCTAAAGGTCCATTCTCACCACAGGCTTCCGAGCTCGGGTAGACCTGCGCGAGACGCTAGCGCTTGGAGGCTCGTGCATCCTAGCCTCCTGGGTGGGAATCGGGTAATCAGGTGTTTCGGAGTCAGGTTCATGGGTCGGAGGTGGTGGGTATGAATTTTGAGCAGGTTGTGGAAACACAACGGTTTCCTCCGTAGGTTGTTCCAAGGGTTCAGGGATGGTGTTCGAGCAGGTAATAACTTGGTCCTGGTGTCGACGAACGACCTCTCCCCCCTTCAGTTGGCACTTGTAGGATACCGGGCCTGTTTTCTCAATGGTGGTAGCAGGGGTCCATTTTGGGGAACCCGGCGTGTATTGACGGACCATCACAGGTGACTCCAGCGGAATGTCAACCGCGCGAGACCCTGGGTGGTATCTTTTCTGAGCGTCCTGGCGTTGAGCAACTTTGGACGCGATTGCTTCTGACGGCCAAAGCAGATCAAGACGAGAGCGGACTTTCCTGCCTAACATCAGTTCGGCAGGCGTAACACCTGTTGTCGTGTGAGGTGTTAGCCGATAGTTGAACAGGAACCTGTCTAGTGCTAGGCGTAGGGGTTCCGTTGACTTCCGTATATTCTTCTTGAAAGTTTGTACCATGCGCTCCGCCAGTCCATTAGTTGAAGGGTGGTATGGTGCGCTTGTAATATGTCGCATACCACATGCCTTCACAAATTCTTGGAATTCAGCCGATGTGAAACACGTTGCATTGTCTGAAACAATTGTTACTGGGAATCCAAATGTCGCAAAAGTGTGTTTCAGGCACAAGATCGTTTCGCTAGAGGTTGTAGTAGATGTGGGAAAAATTTCAACCCACTTAGAGTGTGCATCCACGATCACTAGATAGTATTTTCCATCCATTGGGCCCGCGTAGTCAATGTGTATGCGATGCCAAGGCTTCGCAGGCCATTCCCACGGATGGAGTTCAGCTTTCGTTGGTGCAGCTCGAGTGCTCAGGCACTCGCTGCATGACTTAGTCGTTTCTTCTAGATCTTTGTCCAGCAGCGGCCACCATACATAGCTGCGAGCTAACTCCTTCATCCTGGATGATCCAGCATGGCCAGAGTGCAGTTCGTCCACAATGGCTTGTCTGAGAGCTTGGGGTACAATAATTCTTGCTCCCCAGAGCACACAGCCATTTTGTGTGGACAATTCGTCTCGCCTCCTAGTATACGGAGCGAGATCGGGGTCACCAATTACCGTCGAAGGCCAGCCTACTTGGCAGTATTTGTACACCTTTGAAAGTACTGGGTCCCTTAGGGTGCCGTCGCGGATGTGGGTGCTGGTGACTGGAGCTGACTCGAGGAAATTCACTAAGGACGTCCATTCCGCAGGAATAGGTGTGGCTTCCTCGGGAGTTGTCAAAGGTAGACGACTGAGAGCATCAGCTGTGCCCAACAGCACGCCGGACCGGTGACGCAAGGTGAACTTGTAGGACTGCAGTAGTAAAGCCCACCTTTGAATGCGCCCGGATGCCATCGGAGGAATGCTTCTACCCGGATCAAATAGTCCTAACAAAGGTTTGTGGTCCGTTACCACAGTGAAATCCTGTCCCCACAGGTAGCAATGAAATTTTCGAAGTGCGAACACCATAGCTAGGGCTTCTTTCTCAGTTTGAGAGTAGTTGCGTTCTGTTGCTGTTAGAGTTCGGGAGGCAAAATAGGCGGGGCGTTCAATCCCATCAATAAGGTGACACAGCACCGCTCCCACACCATACGCACTACTGTCAGCCACTACCACTATGGGTTTCTGAGGGTCAAAGTGGACTAGAGTCTGAGAGTCCAGGAGGGCTTGTTTAGATTTCTGGAAGGCTCTCTCCTGACTTGCATCCCATTTCCAAGGGGTGTAGTCTCTCAGTAAGGTATTTAGGGGCTCCAGCATAGTTGCAGATGATTTTAGAAATTTCCTATAGAAATTTAGCAGCCCAAGGTAGGCTCTCAGTTGAGTTACATTAGTAGGAGCTGGTGCATTCTGGATTGCTGCTACCTTCTCTGCAGTGGGGTGCAACCCATCCTTGTCAATTTGGTATCCAAGGTAGGATACCTGTGGCACTCCAATTTGGCATTTATCCATTTTCAGTTTTAGTCCTGCCTCCTGTAGTTTAGATAAGACTTGATAGAGACGCTTGTTGTGCTCTTGCTCATTAGTGGCACTCACCAGGACGTCATCCAGGTAGCAGAACACTCCTGGGAGGCCCTGCAATAGTCCTTCCATGGCACGCTGGAAGATTCCAGGTGCGGACGCAATTCCAAAACTGAGACGGTTGTAGGCAAATAAACCTCTGTGGGTGTTTATTACCGTGAGTTCCTTGGAGTCTTCATCCAAGGGTAGTTGGGCGTATGCCTGAGACATATCTAGCTTGGAGTATATAACTCCTCCTGCTAACCCGCTGAATAGATCTTCCACTCTGGGTATAGGGTAGGTATCAAGCCTAGTGGCTCTGTTGACTGTTAATTTGTAGTCCCCACAGATGCGGATGCTTTGATCAGCCTTGAGCACAGGGACGATCGCCGCTGCCCATCTCGAGTATTGTACAGGGGTGAGGATACCTTCCTGCACCAGTCTATCAAGTTCTGCCTCCACCTTAGGTCTCAGTGTGTAAGGCACGTTCCTGGCCTTACAAAACTTTGGTGGTACAGCTGGATCCACTTCTATTTTGAAATTCCTTCCCTTAAAGCAACCTAGACCTGGTTGAAAAAGGTCAGGGAATTTATTTGCTAACTCTTCAGGGCAGGTAGTCAATTTGTTGACATTATTTGATACTATAGTTAGCCCAAGGGAATCAATCAGGTCCCTACCCAGCAAAGCTGGCCCCTCCCTGTCTACAATCACAATAGTTGCTAGTTGAGGAACCATATTACCAGATTCACGCTGGATGTTAGCTCTAATCTCTCCGCAAACTACTAGCTCCGCTCCCCCATAAGTCCTAAGCTTAACATCAGAAAGTCTCAGCTCGGGTCTGGACTTGGCTGGTATTTTAGAGTAGGTGGCCATTGAAAGGATAGACCTGGCAGCACCTGTATCTACCTCCATCTCTAATGGCACACCATTTAGTAACAATTTTATTTTGATTGGGGGTTTCATTTCCTCGGCTATTGAGAAAATCTCTCCATAACAGCCTAGATTAGCAACTGGATAGTCTGCACAGGCTGCATTGTTAGTTCTATTAGGGTTAGGGTGGTGTTCCCTCCCCCTTTTCTCATGCATAGCATGCACAAAATTATTTTTGTTGTCTTTAGCAGAATTTTGCTTTTTCAATTTAAAGCAACACTTCTTAAGATGGCCTTTTTGGCCACAACCATGACAAACACTGTCTTTATAGGGGCAATCTCTACGCCAGTGCAGATTACCACAGCCGCTGCATGCTGATTTGGGGCTAGCTTGAGCCTGAGTTTTGCCCTGAGGCTTAATAGCAGTTTGCTTTACTCTATGCTGGCCCACATTTAGTATGGAATTAGGTTGCCTTAACACAACCGTCTCCCTCAGTTGAGTTTCTTTGGCAGTTGCCAGATCCACGGCTTTTTTCCATGTGAGGTCATTTTCATTGAGCAAACAATTTTGAACATCATTACTGGCCACACCCAGTATTAACCTATCTAGCAGAGTTTCTTCCAGAACTTCCTGTTTGAAATTACAGGTGTCTGAAAGGGCCTTTAAGCTAGCCACAAAATCAGCAATGCTCTCCCCTTGTTTCTGGTTCCGCTTATGGAACCTAAACCTTTCAAAGATCTGGTTGCGTGTCGGCTTAAAATGCCGTCTTAACGCTTCCATGATCTCCTCATAGGTAGCATCTAAAAGTCTTTTAGGTGATAGTAGGTCTTTGGTCAACCTAACAATTTTAGGACCCACCAGAGCAATAAATGTTTTAGCTTTATTTGAATCTTCCACTTTATTAATACTAAGGAAGCAGTTTAGCCTGACTTCATATTCTGGGAATTCTTCCTCTAAAGGATTGAATTCTCCCACTGAGCCTAGCATTGGCATTTTTACCCGGCTTTACAGCTAATTATCAGATATCTACCTGAAATAGTAGTAGCAACAATATCAGTTGCAAGAGTAGCCAATTCAAGAGGCTGTAATAATACACCTTGTTAAAAAAAAATCAGAAATTTACAGCATCAATACTCTAGTCACTGAATAATAATATAAATTCTGAGTTCCTTCATTAGTCTAGCCTCTCCCAATAGTTCTACAAAAAAATAATCCTCGTCGCCAGTATTATAGATTGGATACCCCTACACTAGAGCACAGTAAGGGTTCCACATAGACATCAAGTTAGGTAAAATAGTTTACTCACCTCTTGGATACCTTACAACATAGATACTCAGATACCAGAATGTGGTTAGCGAGAGCAGAGCGGAGATAGAAAGGGATATATATATATAGAATAGGGTAGCATAGAATTAGTACATTAGTTTAGAAATTAAGAAGTTAGATACCAACCACAGTAGGTAATATTATGTACACACTCGGTCAACATTTACTTGTTGTTGAACCCGAGGCCAATCGCAGACTGACTCGCGAGTGTTGCCCTATCGAGCGTTGCCAACTTTCGGTCTCTCTAACTAGAACTTACAGTACTCGCTATATTACAAATCACTTGGGGAATAATCAGAACACTCATGTAGATGATTACCGTCACCACTTTCGTTCCCCGGTTTTTGCCAAACAGCTTCGTTCTTCTGTAGAGGCATCCGTGAATTCTTCATTAACACGTCTTCTCTTCCGACGATGCCACAGCAACCGCTTCTTCCCGACTGCACTGTGTAAGTGCGAGCTGCGTCAGATTCTCCTCGTGTAGGTCCCCTTCGTGTAGGCATAGCAGGATGAGGCCGAGCTGCAGTTGTAGATTTGCAAACCTTAGAAATGTGGCCTAATTTTCCACATGTGTGACATTTCAATTTCAAAGCATAGCAATTCTTTGCAAGATGCTTTTGCTTGGTTCCGCAGCGAATGCATATGTAGTTCGGCGGGAGTTTTTCTGTAGTGAAATACGATGTAGATGAATCCTCCCGAATAATATCTTGAGCGTCGGAGCTTAATTGTTCGATAAGTTTTGCGTTTTCAACGCATTCGTTGAAGGACTTGCTATCGCACTTCTGTAGAACCGCGCTGAGAATTTGCGCTGAGTGTAGCCCAGCCACGAAGGCATCTCTTAATAAACGATCACGACAGCAATTACCATAATTGCATGCAGATGCTAAGTCATTTAACGTTTTAGCATAACTTTCTATGGATTCATTAGCACCTTGTTTTCTATTTAGAAATGTAACCGATGCACCGACGATGGATTTTTTAATTTCAAATTGTTGTGTTAATTTTTCTTCAAGTTCCTCATATGTAGCCTCAGTGAGTAACGTAGGTTTAATTCTTCGTTGTAGATCAGTAATTATGTTTACAGGCAAAGCTTTGATTAAAATACTAGCTTTTTTACCGCCATTATTTCCTGCTTTCTGAAGAGCGTCTGCACTTTGTACTTTCCAGCGCTCCAAGAATTCACTCACTGTTTCTACTTCCGCGTCGAACGGAGGGCAGCTGACTGTAGAATACGCCATCTTAATTTCAGAGCACTTTTGAAGTTCAAATTCACTTCGCAAGTTCGAAGCCTCGTCGTCAATTGTAATATCTTGGAATTTCAGCAAGATATAAGGTTTACTGGACAGCACTTGTAGATCGGTTAGCCTAGCCGTAAACCAGGCAATTGGATAGCAAAACGAACAGCAGGACTACTAGTAATGTACTGATCTCAAGTTCACACAGCTTGCTCTTAAGTCTAGTTCGAACAATGAACTTCCGCCCGGCAGTAGGCGCGCTTCCGACCTATCCGGCGCTTGTAAATACCAGGCCCGCATCGGCGGTTCCACCGGAAACTCCGAGCGAGCGAGACTCATAAATCTCCGCAGCCGGAACCTCCATAAATATCCCAAGAGCGTCACTATACAACACTAACAACCTTCTACAACTACATATGGCTCACTGGTTTCCCCCACCAATGGAAATATTCACATATCATTCCTATTCCTAAGCCTAATAAACCATCCAACAGAGAAGATTCCTACCGGCCAATTGCTCTAACTAATGTACTATGTAAAGTTATGGAACGTATTATTACAAAAAGACTCCACAAGTATCTTGAAATCACCCAAAAATTAAGTCCACACCTAAGCGGCTTTAGAACCGGGCACTCCACTCTTGACGCGCTTTTCCACCTAGAAACCAGCATCCGCAGTGCTCTCATCCAAAATGACAGTGTAATTGCCCTTTTTATTGATATAACACAGGCTTTTGACTCTGTCAATCACTCTCTGCTCCTGTAAAAGCTCCTGAACATAGGAATAAGTGGCAACATGTTCTGTTTTATTAGAGACTTTCTTTCAAACAGGAAAATTCAAACAAAGGTGGAGAACACACTCTCACACCCCTTTTCAGCCCTACAGGGTGTCCCACAAGGATCTGTTCTGAGTCCAATCCTTTTTAATATCTTCATAAATGATATCTCTGAAGCTTTCCCACCCAACATAGAATACTCACTCTATGCTGATGACTGTGCACTGTGGTTAACTTCCTCTGACATCCCTGCAGCCCTCAATTCTCTGCAACTCGCCCTAGATAACGTCTTGAAATGGGCTCACAAGTGGAGTCTCTCTCTGGCTCCAAACAAATCAAAAGCAATGATTTTTACTCACCGGAGGTTATCACAGCCCCCACCACTTACAATGCAAGGAATCCCCCTGGAATTTGTTCCCAACTACAAGTTTTTAGGCATCACCTTTGACTGTAGGCTCACATACTGCAAGCACATAAAGTCTCTAAGAGACAAATCCATGAAAGACATGAGACTTCTAAGAATAGTTTCAGCCCAAAAATGGGGAGCAGATTATGACACGCTCAAAACCCTGTACAAATCGCTAATCCGCAGCAAGCTAGACTATGGCGCTTTCCTTTTCCATGCCGCAGCACCATCAACACTAATAATCCTGGATCGAATACAATACGCCGCGGCTAGGCTTCTACTGGGTGCGTTAAGATGTACCCCAGTAACATCTCTGGAACCAGAAACTGACTTAATACCCCTTTCCTTCCGGCGTAAAATGCTACTATCCCAATATGTGACCAGAATTCCTACAACAAAAGACCACCCAGTATACAAACTCCTGTAGTGAACCCTCAGCCGCACTTCAGCCTAATTTCATAAAATATAAAAAACTAACATCCTAAAATTAAATTATACAGACGTAATTATTTCTATAATTTTACAAGACCAAATTAATTCGATTAAACCCAAAATTTTACCAAACTGTGTTTCGAAAATATTTGCCGATCACGTTTCCGTTCGTCACTTCCGTTGGAAACATTCGCGCAGAACTGTAGTATCTCAATATTGGCCTCGCAGCCGAATATGTCCTTATCACATTTGGTTTGGGATATCGCGGCACCGGCGGAAGCGTCTTAACCGCAGGGCGAAGCCGACGGAAGCGCTTGTTGCGCATTGCCCCATGTCCTTATTGTACTTGGGTTCGGATGGGTCGGAAGCGCCCCGACCGCAGGCGCCGCAACCGTGCCTTAGGGCGCATTGCATTGGTATGCACCGGAAGAGCATTGTTTAACTTCCGAGCGCTATAGCTTATAAGCAGTGTCGGTGTATGGATGAGTCAGTACAAGAATAGGAACCTAGCTATGAGTTTCCTTTTCCTACTCCTGAAGTTAACGCTTCAGATCGGTAGTTACAGTTACCGATACTGTAGTTTGCAGCTACAATTACTAATCCTCGTATCGTGATGAAAAACCAAGATACTACAAATGGCGACGAGATTTCGAACCTCCTAAGTGAATTTGAACTTTACAAGTTCTCTGAAATTAAGATGGCGCATTCTACAGTTTGCTGTCCTCCATTCGACGTTGAAGTGGAAACAGTGAGTAATATCTACAACGATTCAAGTACAGTGTGCAGACGTTCTTCAGAAGGCGGGAAACAATGGTGGTAACAAAGCTAGTATTATAGTTGAAGCTTCGCCTGTAAATATCATTACTGATCTACAACGACGAATTTAACCTCCGTTACTCACTGATGCTACATATGAGGAACTTGAAGGAAAGTTAATACAACTATTTAAAATCAAGAAATCCACTGTTGGCGCATCTGTTACATTTCTAAACAGAGAGCAAAGTGTTAATGAATCCATACAAAGTTATGCTAAACGTTAAATGACTTAGCATCTTCGTGCAACTACGAAAAGTGCGGTCGCGATCGTCTCTTGAGAGATACTTTTGTGGCCGGTCTACATTCAGCCCAAATTCTCAGCGCCGTTCTACAGCAAGTCTTTCAACAGTAAAGCTTCGACGCTCCAGATATTATTCGTGAGGATTCATCTTCATCGTTTTTCACTACAGGAAAACTACAGCCGAATTACACATGCATTCGCTGCGGAACTAGGCAGAAGCACCTTTCAGAGAATTGTTATGCCTTGAAATTAAATTATTAACATGCAAAAATGCGGAAAAATAAGCCACATTTCTAAAGTTTGCAAATCTACGACTGCAGCACGACCTCCTCCTGTTACACGAAGGGGACCTACACGAGAAGAATTTGACGCAGCTCGCACTTACATAGGGCAGCCGGAAAGGAGCGGTTGTCAGGGCTACGTCGGAAGAAAAGATGTGTCAATGAAGAGTTCAAGTGAGCCGCTACAGCGGAAGAACGAAGTTGTTCTACAAAAGCCTAAGAAAGATACTTGTGCCGGTAGCTATGTTCATAATTCCTCTGATGTACAAATTAATTACGCGTTATTTCAGTCACATTGTATTCCTCAAAGTGTCACAAAACTTGCTCCCTCTGTTGCGCTCAAAAATCGTAAAATTGTTACTCCCAGAGATAGAGTTAATCCTAAATATTCTTTGTCCAGGGCTAAGCCTATGTATGTAACTCAATTCTCTGATGATCTGTTTAATGATTCTTACTTGTCATCTGATTCACAGTCTAACGTTAAAGATACCGTTCATCTTGATGTGTTGCCTGATGCAATTACTGTATTTTGTAAAGCACGCCCTGTTCCAGTGAGACTTTCAGACTTCTGCTTTACAACCTGTTAGCAGTTCACCTGTACAAAATGAACCTCGTAAATTAAGTAGAATAACTAAACCTGTAATGCGAATAGGTTGCTGAGTCTTCCTTCCCTGTGTCATATATTCATCTAAAGGGAGGGAAATTGTAGTATCTCAATATTGGCCTCGCAGCCGAATGTCCTTATCACATTTGGTTTGGGATATCGCGGCACCGGCGGAAGCATCTTAACCGCAGGGCGAAGCCGACGGAAGCGCTTGTTGCGCATTGCCCCATGTCCTTATTGTACTTGGGTTCGGATGGGTCGGAAGCGCCCCGACCGCAGGCGCCGCAACCGTGCCTTAGGGCGCATTGCATTGGTATGCACCGGAAGAGCATTGTTTAACTTCCGAGCGCTATAGCTTATAAGCAGTGTCGGTGTATGGATGAGTCAGTACAAGAATAGGAACCTAGCTATGAGTTTCCTTTTCCTACTCCTGAAGTTAACGCTTCAGATCGGTAGTTACAGTTACCGATACTGTAGTTTGCAGCTACAATTACTAATCCTCGTATCGTGATGAAAAACCAAGATACTACAAGAACCATTTCGCAAGCTCTCGATAGTCAGCACCAGGCAGACTGGTCATTCACGTTGTGTCTTCTTCCGATTGTAGTTTTGGGCCCCAGAGGGGCAATTGTAAGTATCAAGTGTAATGTTAAATGTTTTATTAAATATAGTAACTTGTCTATGTGTTGAGAGCTCATTTTTGTGAACATTCACTATTTTTTTTTGTGCCGGTGTTAGTCAGGCACAAGCTTCAAGCTCACTGCCCATCTTTGTCACTGTTTCGTATTCACTATTCTCCGATGATTCTTGATTGTGCTTCAGTATAAGCAGGATTTTGGCATCAGCTACTTAGTTATTTTTTAGTGCTGAGCATATTGTTAAGACATTTTGCTGTCCACAGAGATCATTTTGGATGTGAGTTAAATATTTTTCCCTGAATTTAATTGAGCCTTTTTTTTATATCACTGTAACTTTGTTCCCAGCTTAGTTGTTTTGACTTTCGTGTCTGTTTATGTGCTACTCCTTTTTATGTAACTTCTGCTGCAATTCTTGCTCATCTGAATTATAGAGAATAGAGGTTTCACCTTTTCTCATTTTTATTGTTTAGAAATTCCTTATTAATTTGCATTAGCAGATGCTGTAGATATTTTTACCATAGTTAATTAATTAATTGAGACGTTAGGCTCAGTTGTCACTGCATTTGTCATTGTAGTTTTGCCTTTCTTTTATGTTGTTCTTAATGCAAAAGAAAACCCGAAAAGTCTTGCTCAGAGTTCAAGGGATTGCACTAGCTCCCTCAATGCCTCATGAGCCCTTTCGGCCAAAAACTTATGTGTATTTTTAGTGCCTGTACCGTTTATTATCATGCTCCAAACCAGGCAAAGTTTTTGCCTGTGCATTTACTAGTATAAAGTTGTAGCTTCATGCTGTTAAAAATATTAAGATTAATATCTGGCTCTGAGCAAATTGTCAGTGCTCCGAAGTTGATCCCCGCTTGCACTCCGGCGTCGGAGTGCTGGTGGGGGTCGTTTTTCGAAGAGACTCCTCGCTTTGAGGCGGCATGTTAATGCCAGATTGTTTGCAGCATAGCTTGTGTTGATATGTGGTTACCCTAAAAACACCGTGTGCATTCTCACCCAGCCTTTTGTCCCGTAAAGGAATCCACGAGACACTTTACACCCCACTGTCACGTCATCTACCTTGCCACTCTTATTAAGGGGGTAAATTAAACCGGTAGCCAGACTTGGCAGAGGACAAAAAGAACTGCCTCCTTCTCCTTGTTCTTATCACTCAATTACTGGACGGTAATGCAGTTTCCTCATTCCCCATCAACCTCACTCCGAATTGAGACCCTTGGGTTGCATCTAATTCAACTGCTGCTTACCCAACAATTCAATATTCAATCAAACTTGGAGGAATAGAGTTTTACCGTCCGCATTTATCAGTGACGCTATTGGCCGTCTCTAGCCATTTGGGATTACCATGCACACGACCCTCTCCACAAATACACTCACCACATAACCAACGCAGCTGTGAGCCTGTTACAGCCCTACTCAAGATCGGACCTCAACATCAGCTCATCCTGAAGAGACAAATCTGCCAGCCCCCAAATAAAGGCCAGAAATTATAAACCATATCTCCTTTCTTTGTCCTTCTGATTGGTCCAGTCCGTGGTAAAGTTCGTTGTTAGATTTGATTAAAACAGAGGCATAAAGCCAAGAACACCCTTGCAACTCCTTCTGAGTTATTGGCCAATCTTCATCCATTCGTAATTCAGTGCGCGTTCCAACGCGCTGGTGACCTCGCCTTATCAAGAACACCAATCTTGTTCATTTGCTAAATTAAGAACATTAGACTGAACCTCCCCACTTTGGGAGCAGTTTACATTAGTGACCCTGTCCAAAGTAAAACTTGAATTACGCCCATCAGGCTAAAGTTTACACTCCTAACTACCTTCTACCCCTTCAACTTTTACAATATCCAACCCAGACCTCTACCACTAACTGCAATAGCGCACAACGAGCTTCAAAATGCCGGCATCAAACAGGCAAGTATCCCAGCCCTTGAAAAACACGTCTTCCACTGCATCCCCCCTCCCCACGTCAAGCACACTCTGCATCAGTTCACGAAGGCCTCTTTCAGCGTGGCAACAGATTTTTGTTGAACTTCTGTCGCAACACCCAGCCTGCACTCCCATATTCTGTGATGGCTCTCGAGGCGCTGGCGGTTGCGGGGCGGCAGCGTGGGCAGGTGGAACCTCGCTTCTTGCTCGCCTACCGGACTACTCCTCAGTACTAACTACAGAACTCTATGCTATCCTCATTGCAATATCCTTCTTCTCAAGGCAACCTGGACCATTTCTCATATTAACAGACTCTCTCAGCTCAATTAAAGCAATTCAAAACCTGCACCCAAAGTCGCACTTCCTAACTTTCAGTATTACTACCCTACTTTACAAATTCACGCTAGAATGGGTTCCCTCTCATATTGGAATTCCTGGCAATGAAAGAGTTGACCAACTGGCCCGGAAAGCACTAAGCCAACCTACTGCATTGTTATGCTGTTCTTCAAAGGAAATAAAGCAACTCATCAAGAATCACTATAAAGAGCAGTGGCAAGCTCATTGGTCTGCATCACACTCTACCTGGACACAAATCAAACCTACTCTGGGAGTCGCCCCCTACCTCTCACTCCCACGTCGAGAGCAAATAATCCTCTCACGTGTGAGACTTGGAGTCAGTCGACTCACTCACCAGCATCTCTTCTCAGGTTCATCTCCAGGCTCCTGCCCGTCCTGCAAGTGCAAGATTTCATTCAAGCATATTTTTGTGGATTGCCCATCTCTGATTGCCCTGCGCCATCAGCTGATCTCGGAGTGCAGCAGGACTGGGAAGACCCTGTCTTTGAACACACTGTTATCAGATGACTTCCCTCCAAAACTGCTAATCAAGTTCCTTGAAGACACTGGCTTCTTAGCCATGATCTAGCAGAACATCAAAACTTCTATGAACAAGGCCCCGATGCCCCTGCAGGCTGGGTGCCTAGCTCAACAAGTAAACAACAAGTAATCATCTATCCGCCTTCACAGCGAGCAGTGTTGTGACCGAATAGCAGAGGAAAATTTTTCAATCTTACGCACAGCATCCAATGACTTAGATCTACGTATTTTAGAATCTCTTTTTATTTCAAAAGAAAAACCGGATCTTAATAGCGCTAATAGTTCATATCCATTGCAAATTCACTTGTAGATTTTATTTTACCCTTGTATTTTGTATAGAAGACTGTTTTTCTTTACTTTTCACTTGCAGACGGTTAACTGAAGATGGAGCTGGTCTCCGAAACGTTTTATAGAATTTACTTGGTTTTGAATATATAGTTAGTGTAGAATCTTAATTATATATAAATATGATTTCAATATGTAGTGCATTCTTCGTTTTTAAATTCCTAACAAAAAATGCTTACCGGACTGACAGTGGCCTGGGTTAGCCTCCTTTTACCACGGTATACCATGATTAATACACCGGAAATTGTTGAGTTGATGAAGCTTGTATCTCATATAATCCCATTACATACTTTTGACTGGGTTTGGACAGACAGACAGACAGACACAGACACCCCTGTTATCATAGTATAGATGAATAGATAATGTACACCCTATATATTTTTACACTAGAAGGGAAATAGCTCAAATGCTATTGGAGAAAATTTGTCATCCTGTGTGGCTCAGCATGCTAGTAAGATGGATGTTGAAACCATTATTCATGTTACATATAGGAAACCTTTGGACCAAAGATTCTTGAAAATTAAGGGACAATGGGTAAGATTAGTGTATTTATAGTTAGTTTCTAAATGTTTAGAAATAAATTCATTTGCTAATATTAGAGCATGGGCTGAATCAATGGAAGTATAACATAACAAGAGAGGATGCCTAGATTTGGTGTACTACTTGTGTTTTCAATGTTCTATTTAGTTTCAGGCTTTAAACATGAAGAGGCCCTAAGTTGAGAAAAATTAATTTATATATAATCATTCATCCTATTTTGGAGATAAAGCATGATTTTCATGCTTTTTATCTAATAGAAAATAAGTCTGGTTCCTGAAATTATTCACAAGAGATCTGGGTAAATCTGAAGGATATGACAGTTATCGATTGTTAACTTTTTGATGCCTGAACCTAATTAATTGAATCAAAACAAACAAGTTTTCTTCCATGGACTTTCGGTCTCAAATGAGTATTTACGATTTATAGCGGTAGGTTTAGTTTCGTCTCAGATGACGAATGCGCTCGAATAAACAGCTACTCATCGATTTTCAAATTTTTGTTGCTTGAATCATGGTAATAAAATCAAAGTAAACAACTTTTCTTCTATACACTTTTTTCGTCAAATGAGTAATTAACGAGGTATAGCGGTAGGTTTGGTTTCGGCTTTGATGACGATCGCGCTGGAAGCGAGTGCGCATTGCAGTGTTGCTGTCCGACATGCTCCTTGAATTACTTGCCGCTTCATACACTGGAGTTGCGTTAAGTCATTTACCGCTGTAAATAATAAAATACTCATTTGAGATGGAAAAGGCATAGAAGAAAGCTTGTTTATTTCAATCTAATTAACTATGCTTAGGCATCGAAATTTACAAAATCGATAACTGTCATATCCTTCAGATTTACCGAGATCTGTGGCAAAATAAACTATAATCTACATGTAAAAATATCTGTTAAGAATTAAGATAGTTCATGTTTGTTGTTTTTGAAATCTGTACTTTAGATGTGAAAATAATTTTCAGAGTGTTATAGGGGACCGTCTTCCCCCCCAAAAAGTTTGTCATTTACGGAGGGATTTCTGAGATTTTCACAGTAGGTGTGAAATGCTGCTAAGATCATTTTAGTAATGTGTTTTTTTTTTATCTGCACCTATTATTTTTTTGAAATATACAAAAAATAATTTTTTTTCAAATTCTATCGTCTACAATTTTGAAGTTACTGAACCGAAAATTTGTTTTTATATTGTTTATATACCCATATATCCAAAGGCAAAATGGAATTTTGATAAATTTATTTTTGAAATTTTAGGAGTTTTTTTAGGACTTTTTTTCTCACATGTCGTGTAATTTTCAAAATAATGAATGCTTAGAAATTTTGTATTGCTTATGGATATAGATCGCTAAGCCCTATCGAATGGTATATATCACATTCATATTCAGAAAATTGTGGAAGAAGATAGATTTGAAAAAGCCAATTAGTAAGTTTCCAGAAAACGTGTTTTTCTAGAAAAAAAAACATTTTTCTTCCTATCTTTTGAACTAGGCATTTTCTACAATGAACTCATGAGCTTTTGTAGTGTTTTTTAAGCACTTTTGATTTATATATTTGACATTGTTTTAGTTTATAAACTTTGGGAGAAAATCTACATCAAAAGACAATAGGTGTAAATGTTCAAAACCCCTATTCCCCCCCCAAAAAATTTTTTGACCAAATATATATTTTTTTCAAGTGATCTTGGCTTTGTAGCTCTTATCAAGCCCTTTTGATTGGTGTGCTTGCCATAGCCTTAGCTATGATACTGCGGCTGTCATCGAGTTATGAATGAAAGTGTGCGTAAACAGAACAGCTGGAATCTTAAAATTGTCAAAAATTATTAGTCAGTGTTAGAATGTTTTGTTTGAATATGAAACCACTTTGAGTAGCCCATGAAAAAACTTGATTGCCATTGCCGCAAGGAAACACGCCCAATTGATCCCCAATATGAGGGGTGGGAGGGGTCACACTTCGTCAAGGTCATGCCACCCCCTCGCTCTCCCCCCTCTGGGGGGGGGGGGGGGGCGTACCAGTCTAGACGCGAGCGAGTAGTACCAATGGCAAAGCAAGAAAATCCTCTGTAAGATGCATTTAAAAACAGAAAATCAGCCACTTTTCCGATTTCCACGTAGACCGTCTCCTTAAAGTGTATCTCAGATGGCACAAGAATTAGCTCCTAGCTATGAAGAAGAATCATCCCATGCTTGAAAATTTTATTTATTTCTAGTACAGAATTTTATGTGTTGTAATTTGAGTTGGCAAATATAATGGTCATTTCATTCTTCTTAATTAAGCATCTCATTTACCCAAACATCTAAGCATCTCATTTATTTAAAAAAAATGATTTTTGATGGTTTTGTAGGGCATATGTTTGTTTATCTATTTCAATATTTGTATAAAAGTTTTATTTAGGGTTTGATTAGAAAAACCTTTATAGCCATCATAATGAAATATGTTTTCATTCATTCAGGTTCCTAAGATAAAAAAATTTTAAATTAGCCTAAAAGTCTTGAATACACAAGGTGGCCTTAATCCAACTTGGACTCAACTTGAGGTATGTCAAAAAATTATATTGAAATTTTTAATGAAAGAGTAAAAAATGGGTAAATTTTTTGTGCAAAAAAAGAGTGTTGTATTCTATCATACTTGAGAATTTTTTATCTCCTACTTTGCTGTCAAATTTTCAAGACATGTCCATTGCCCATATGTATATCAATATAGATATATTCCTGTGTAATAACTTCAAGGGTCTTGTGGATCATTTATGCTGCTGTTTTTGAGAGCCAAGTTGTAATATTAGTTGGTTTATTTCTCAAGTGCAAAATTATTAATATGTATAGATTTATTTCTATTTCTCCATTGACTTTTTGGTATAAGCGTCAAACTCATTTAAAACTGTCCATAGTCTTGCAATATTTGTTGTCATTTTTCTATGTGTTATCACTTCAGAAAAAAGTATTTGAAATCATAATTTAGGTGTGTAATTTAACGCTAATAGGTATATGACATGATCGATACCTATGGCGTTCAAGCAAACACACAAAAAAAAATCAAAATTAATGAGTGTCACTGATTTAAATTCGTAGTTTATATTAACAAAGTTGAAAAGATTATTTTGAAGTTGTTTTGCAGATGTCTTGCCAGTGCCTAGTATCCCAATGCTGCTGTGGCTGCTCTCTCCGCTGCGGGTCTTTGACCTCCGGATTATTGTGCTTGGTTAGTTTGTGGATGCATTAGTATCAGAGAATGATAGGGTTCTTTCTTTTTCTGATATCTTTTTTTTTTATAGCTTGGGCTTTTCAAATGATATCAAAATAACTAAACAATTGCTTTTGAAAATGCTAACATGAGATCTACTGTAAATATGATCATAGAATTTACTTCATAACGTCAAATTGTGCTTTGGTGACAATGCCTAATTTTTTCAACTGATCAATGCACTGACACAAATCACAGTTGAAAAAATTAGGCTAGGTCCTTGGTGCATTATATATACATATATATATATATATATATATATATATATATATATATATATATATAAATATAAATGAAACTAGTTCTATTGGAAAGAATTAGTTAATTTTTTATTTAACTCTCCTGGACCTACAATGCTAAATGCGGGGATTTGGCGTTTGGGCAAGTCCTACGAGGGTCTCTACCACCCTTTATGGTAGGTCAGTTGTGCTTGAGGAAGTGTCTACTGCTCCGTTTGACGCTAGGGTGTCGGAAGTGCATGACCGTATGTCCACACAGAGGGCTTTGCTGGGTGAGGCTGAAGGGCCAAGAGGGTGGGAGCAAGGCAACTTATAACTGGACAACAGAACGTCCTGTTAGGGTGTGAAGGAAAGCATTGTCGCGTGTTGTGGGATTACTATATTTCCATCACTTGCGACACAGTCTTAGTTTTATGCTTAATATGATGCTTGAATACATAAATACAGTTTTGGTGGAGTACCAAGAGGTGGTCAGTAGCCTCATGTGCGTGATGTTTTCTTCAGGGTAATTGCTTAAATTATAGAAGCAACTTGTGTAGTTTTTCAATGTAGACCAGCTAGTGCAATTGGTCGTGTTAAATTCTGATGTAAAATGCTCCGTCCGATAAGGGTCATTACGTCGCATCACTTCTTTGGTGTTTATTCAAACTCTGCGTTTGACTCCCTACTTACGACAGCCAAAATAGTTCAGGCAATCCTCTTGCTGTGTGACATCCTCTCATGCTAACTTCATGTGGTACGCATAAAAAAAAATGTATGATTGAAGCTATGCTGGATACAAGTTATGAATATCTTAGATTAACTCTCATTCAAACAAGTTGATGTTCTCATAAGATGATGTTTAACTCGCGGATCGCCTGATTTCTTGCTACCTCGTGATCATATTAAATTGGAATTTTTATTTTTATTGTTTCCTTGACAGGTGCTGTCGGTTGCCAATACGGCCTTCAATCTCTTCTATTACGTTGCATTTGGTATGTTCAAAAGTGAACGCTTTTCTGCTTCATAAAACTATTACAGTCCTTGAAGATTTATGAAATAAATTATAATAGATTGTACAGCTTTGAAAACTCTTTTGAAAATATAATTGTTGCTTATTTTTATTCGATAATATACTCGGTATTTCTTACAAGCGATATCATGCATTTTAAATGAGGTAGAAAGTTAGCCCTACGTCATGTTATCATGTAATGCTTATTGAAGCTTGGCCTCTTCAGCTTAATTTCTGCATGGCATGGAATAGAGTCAAATGAGCAACAAAAACGAACCAAGTGGCATATTCTTGGATTGCTACCCAAGTCGCATGTCGTCACGCACTAATTACTCATTAGTATCAGAGTAAAAATAGGGGAGAAAACAGCTATTACATTCGTAGTCATCAATATAAGCCGCAAGCAGTGTTTTAGTACTAGAATGTGGCCGTTTCAGATGTTTGCCCCGAGTTTTGACAGATAGTTTTTTTTAGTGGTTGCATGCTTTCTTACTAGGTGCTTTGACGTTTTTCTTTTTGTCGGTAATAAATGTACCGTAAATTTGATTAATTCGAATATTGCTTCATAAGTTCTCTTCTCCACTCACTTAGATTGCTAGCATATCTATCGTATCTTCATTATTATGTTCAAGTATTAACCTCTAGCTTTATTCAGTTTATAAGACCCGGACAGTTTTTAAGTTCAATTGACGCCACAAGGAATGCAAAATTTGAATTTCTTTGGTGTCACAGCCCGCTACGCTGCCAAAAGAGTGTTAGCATCTCAATGAGCTCAAAAGTTGAAATGAGAATAACTAATATAAAACAGAGACGCATGAGAATTGAAATAAAATTGAACAAAAGTTTATTTTCTATGAAAACAAGAATATTCATTTTCGTTTATTAGAACCTTGCTTGAAGGCAACTTTCAAAGAACTAATGCTGGAAGATGTTCTCGGATGTTTTGAAGGGTGGGACTTCACTTAAATTCTAAAGAAAAGAAAAGCTAACTAAGTTTTAAGTTTGAAAATTTCAAATCACTTAAAAATTTTCAACGATAAATAAAGTACTCCACTCATAATATCTTGAGCCATTTTATGGTGATGCGAACCCCGTTTCGCTAGCTCGTGTGTATCAGCGAGTATTCTATCATTTATAGGCTTTCCGTTGGAAAAAAATTATACTGTTGAGCACAAGCTTGAATTAAGATGCAGTATTTCTTACAGTTGTAGTATATGAGTTGGGCTCAATGATTTAAGACATTGTGAACAGGGATTTCTAGGTCATACACTAGGCCACGTTACCAATCATCGAATGGTACTGCACATAGGGTTGTATCAAAAGAACCTTTCTGGTAACAGAGGGAAATTAAAATTGGAGCTGAAGTCTTGGCACAACTAATTCAGTGTACATTACTATGCATCAAAATTTTAACATGCTTAATTGCCCTAAAATGGTGAATTAGCAAAGTTGGCATCAACTAAGCGGTCGTTTGTTAACTAACCACGTAACAATTAATTATAAGCTCATTTAGGCCCATTATTATTATTTTCAATTGCTTAAGAAAGGCAAGCTAGTTTTAAGGAGATTATCCGGGGCCCTTGCCAGATCCTGTCGATGTCATGGTCATTTTGCATGTTTTGTGGTAGAAGGACCCTTAGTTGGTGGACTATTCGTTCCTAAAATTTTATGGCGCTACGACAATAATTCCCTCTAAGGGACCAAAATATAAGGGACCAAAATATTTCAATTCTCCTGATTTTGACCCCATATAAAAAGAGAACAAATGGAAAATGGAAAAAAGCCGAATGTGAGTGTGTGTTAGAAATGTTTCAAGGATTCTAAAACTGCATTTGTTTTTGTTCTAGCATCAAAACTGAAGGAGGAGTCCCAATTTGAAAAATATACCAAAAACACATTTTTTGTCAATAAAAAACCTAAGGCCTTAATCGAAAAAAATGACGAGTAAAAAAGGTTTACTCTCACAAAAGACGTATACTGGCCAATTTTCAAACGAATCGGACGAAAAAAGGTCTCAAACCCGGTTGATCTCCCTAATCTCGTAGTTTACATCTCGTAGTGCACTAGCTAGTGCACTCTTGCCTTATTTTTGGTTTAATTATTTTTTTTTCATGTCTGACACCAAAAGGGGTTATGAAATTACTTTGGAGCAAGAGAACACAACAATGGGAAACGAAAATATTGGGATCAAGGAGCTAAACCAAAAATAGGACAGGAAAGAACATTAAGGACACCGTCTAGGTAAAAAAAAAAGTCCGTTGTTTATAGATGGATTTCTCTGAAATTTTCACAGTAGGTGTGAAATGATCCAAATATCATTTGTTATTTCAACAAAATTTTTCTATCTGCACTGGATTTTTTTTTTATTTTCAAAAAAATATGATAAAATAGGGTATTTTTTAAAATCCTACTACTTCTACAATTTTGAAGTTACAGAACCAGTACTTCGTTTTTAGATTGCTTAGATGTCTATATAACCACTCGCAATAGGGAATTTTGATAAATTTTTTTTTGTGGATTTTGAAAAAAAAAATAAACTTTTTTTCATTTTTTTTTTCATCTTGTGTAATTTTCAAAATAATAAATTTATCAAAAAATGATATTGCGCCAGGATACACCTTGCTGAGCCCTATCGAATGGTATATAAACCATTCTCGTAGCTCTAAAATTGTGGAAGTAGTAGCATTTGAGAAACCAATTATCAAGTTTCCATAAAAACGAGTTTTTTCACAAAAAAAATTGTTTTTCTTTTTATCTTTTGAACTACAGGGTTTTCTACAATGAACTCTTGAGCGTTTGTAGCTCTTTTCAAGCCCTTTCGATTGCTATAATTTACATTGCTGTAGCTCTGTAACTCTGAGAAAAATATACAACAAAAGAGAATAGGTGTAATTCATGAAAACAATTCATTTTTATAATTTTTCATTTTTTTTTCGACCAAAATACGTTTTTTTGTCAAGTCAACTCCTTTGTTTTATAGCTCTTTTCAAGCCCTTTGGATTGGTGTGCTCGCCATAGCTGTAGCTATGATACTGCAGCTGTTATCGAGCTATGAATGAAAGCTGCGGTATCATGGATACGGCAGGACAACTAAATTCTGAAATTGTCAAAAATTATAAAAAAAATGTTTATTCAGCGTTAGAATGTTTTGTTTGAATAATGGAAGCACTTTGAGTAGCCCATTAACGAACTATAATGCCATTCCCGCAGAGAAACGCTCAATTGACTCCCAATAATGAGGGGGGAGGGTTCAAGGTCACTCCACCCCCATCGCTTTCCCCCCCTCTGGTGGGCGCACTATTCGGAGTAGACGAAAAAGAAAAGTACCAATGGAAGCGCAAGAAAATTCTCTATAAGATGCATATATAAACAGAAAATCAACACATAACCTGATTTCTACCTAGACGGTGTCCTTAAAGCTTCTAGTCTGAAGCGTCAGTCCGCAGTGGCCTCTAAGGCTTAAAACAATCCGCTCTCTAATAGAAGCTACCAAGCGTCGACGAACCTACTCTAATCTTGTTTAGGGGGGTAACTTTCACCGGGCCCCGTTTAGAATGCGCTTGCATCCTGATCCCATTTTTTGTCGAAGTATTTTATTTTTTCTGTGCCATTTATTCTGTAGAGAACCACAACTTTTGTCTTGAAAAATATTTCAATGCACTGACACAAATCACAGTTGACCACGGTTGCAAGACAAATGTTAGGTGTTATTTAATTTAGATTAATAAATAGTAATCCAAAGTTCATATAAAAGTCAAAAGGCTGTTGAACGTGTATAATTTTCAGGTAGTGCAGTGCTAGCAGCAATAATTATTTATGAATTTACGAGAATCTGCTTTATTACTTGTTACCTAAAGAGTTTCTGATAATAGATAGCACCAAGCGTAACTAAAGACATCGGAAGACCTTGTTATTTCAGGTAGCTTTCAGGGACAACAGCGAGAATTGCTAACATGCTTTTTTTTACTTCAGGCTGGAAATGAAACACATGAACAGGATTGATGTATTCATACAAAAACAGTTTTTCGTTCAGATGATTGTAATCCTTAGAAAATAAAGTGAGGTGGATAAGTTGGCTTCATAATGATGTTATACTCTTGTGATTAACTGGCGTGTTAATCTGGCGTTGTGATTGACTGTCGGTTATGTAAAATGTGACCCAATCATAGGGATGGATACAAATATTGTATCTATGGAAATCAGATTTCCCAGAGAGATGTGAGGGCTTGAGCTAAAGATGAAGGCATTCCTTTTGTTGGAATAGTGTAAGTTTCTGTTTTGTTACGGACCGTCTTTTTCGGCTTGCTGCAGTTTTTTTTCAGTACCTCTGGCTTTCTTCTTCAACTTTTATTTTGCTTAATAAATTGATTCCCTAACTTGCTGTTTCTATGCGCGAGGCTCATGTGTGGGAACACACTTTGTGCATAGATTCTCCGTTCTCTTAAATCCATATTAAAAGTGCCTTCCTCCTTCCTTTGTTCAGAACACTTTCATTGTGGTTAGGGAGGGTCGAAGTAACTTATCTAATCTTATCTGTTAGCTTGATGCAATTTCAGGTTTGACAGGCTGTAAGTAATGCGAGACTGGCGTGGACTTGACAAAGCTCAAGGCTTTAAACGTGTCTAATATTTCAATCACAAGACTGCTCTTTGGGCTGAGATTGACAATAATACAATTTCTGTGACTGGAGGGATATTCACAAACCATGCCTTCAATTACAGCTGAAATAAGCAAGGAACACTGTGACACAATATTTTTCTTGTGGCTGGAGCAAAAATCCTCTCTTTGAGTTGACGCGCCTGTTCCCTCAAATAAGGGTCTAGCTTCACTCGATAGCAATTGTTACGAAACCGTTCTGATCAAAATCACAGATGAAAATTTTCCTCTACGTACACAAAGATGTATATTTCAGTATTCTTAATAACATCACTGATCAATTTGTCAAAGGTCAAGAATATACTATAAATTTATTATCTAAGACGAATAAAGTTTTAGTCAAGTTTGACATGGATACCGGTATTTCGCAACCCCTGGTATACGACTCGAGCGGATCTTGTGAACAGATCTGAGTATTGAAAAGAGATCTCAGTGTCCGGCAACGTAATGTCCAGTTCAAGAGCTCTATGTTGCTATCAAGGTTATTGTACAGTGAGGGGGCAAAATAAGACAACACTTTGATTAAATCGCCAGTCTGCACATTTCTAGACCACGTACAATTACACAAATTGGACTATGTGTAAACAAAAGTATAAAAAGGTTAATATATCTAAAATTCAAAAATATTTTATAGATAGAACATTTAGGAACGTTTCATGGATACGTAAACAAAATTTTACAATACGCGCCTTTTAAGTCGCTATTTTACATTAAAATTATGGTGAGATTATTTCATAATGTTCTAATAAATTCTACTATTTGGCAACCGAACTTTCATCGGCATTCATCTCCAATAACGTGTCACTGGTGCAGCGGCTCTCGTTCTGAAAGTTTGTAAGCATGGGTTAAAACAAGGACATCAGCCAAGACCTTTGCGAATGTATTGTGGAGCTCCATAATTAAGGTTTGGGACATCGGACGATATGTGCATATGTTCCTATGGCCTTGGTTGAAACCCTAATACGTAAGTCGAAATGCCGGAATACGACTCTCAACAAGCCTCGAACTGGCCGTCCACTGAAGATTAACGACCGTACTGTTTGAAAATTGGTCCGAACAGTCGTGCAGAGCCCTCTAACTACTCGTGAAGAATTGAAGGATGACACATCTCCCCTCCCCCCATCCCAAGGCATCTGGAATTGAAGCCAGCGATCACACGATCAGCAGGGCACTCACTATACCGTGAAGATCTTCGCTCTCGCACCTCTCGTATGCCACCTCCAAAAACGTCACGTCAAGACCAGGCTGAAGTATGTCAACGACCATTTGAACGACTAAGCAGCGTTTTAGAACTCGATACTGCGGTCAGATGACACTAAAATAAAACTATTTGGGAGAAACAGCACAAACCATGTTTGCATGCAACAAAACGAAGAGTATAAACTAAATTGCACCATACCCACTGTTAAGTTTGGAGGTGGCTCAACCATGGTGTGGGGATGCCTCAGCTCATCTGGCGTTGGTAAACTTCACATCATTGAAGGAACCAAGAATGGCAAGAATATCGTGAAATATTGGAAGGGCAACTCCAACCTCTAGCTCGTTCGATAAAATTGAAACGTGGATGAACTTCCAACAAGGTAACGATCCAAAGCATACTGCAAACCAAACCAAGGAATGGTCGAGGATGAAGAACATAAACATTTTAGAATCCATATCAATCCCCGGATATGAATCTGATTGAAAACTTGTGGAGGGTATTGAAAGATTCAAAAAAGAAGTCCCAATAACATCAAGGAACTTAACGAAATTTGCAAAGCCCAGTTAAAAATTTTAGACGTTTTCAAGTAGTTTCTATGCTGCGGTAGGCAAGACTTCTAGCCGTATATTATTCGGAAAAGCAGTAGTTTTTTGGTCGCCATGACCACTTTATATGGCAGTAAAAAACGACTTCAAAACCATTGAATTTCCTTTGCAGCTTTTCCTAAATTTCCACTTCTATCGGCTACGTATCGACTTTCCATGCACCTAAACGGCCACGCGCCCGACCTTGCCCGAACTCAATTACACCGGCCTTCCGTACACATACGTGCACACACACGTACACACACACGTACACACACACAGACGCACACGTACACACCCACACGTACACACACACATACACGTTCACACCCACACGTACGCACACACGTACACAAATATGTAGATGTACACATCGTTCATTACCTGCCAGAAGGTCCTTCAATTCAAGAGTTGCTGAAGACTGTCCGGGGGGAAAGTCACGTATGGTTTCCATGTTTTGTTTTTTCGTTGGTGATGCTGAAATTGGATTGCCTTCTCTACCAGTCCCACCACAACGATGAATTGTCATATATATCAATTCACCGAGGTGGTGGAACTCACAGTTGGGCTCTTTCCTTTATTGTTGGTTTCAAATTATCCGGCCAGAGGTACTATCCGGTACCAGGCCAGACGTACTATCCGGCTTCTAACGTCCTCAATGGAATTAGGAACTCACGTGAGAGCGAACATCCGATACCTCATAGCACAAATTTATTACAAATAAAATACACCCTCACTCACTATACACTCGCTCTGATATAAACACTGAACACTTTTCTTGAAACGTTTTAAATAATAGAGACACGACTAAGACACCTGTCACACACAACACTGTTATATTTTCTTTTCTTTAGAATCCGAGTTTATGATTTTTCAAATTTTCTTTCTTTTCAAGTCTAATCTTCAAATCAAAGGAGTTATTTTCCGAAAGAAAACACGATTCTTTCAACGTGGCCACATCGTTTTACTTGTTATAATGAAAGATGTACACAAAATATGACAATGGGGTAGATGAGACTAGCAAATTTAGGAACAATTGCTACAAAAGTCTTACGCATCTTTTGGGTACGCAGCGATGTCGGAGTACGATAACAAGGTCTCGAATTGTACGTTAAAGTCCTTTTACGTTAAGGTTAACACAATATTGGGATTTAATACGGAGTGCCCGCCGTATGCAAACAAAATAAATGAAGTGGCACAAAGAGACCTTCTAGTGACGGAGTTTCGCTCTCTAATGATGATGCCCTAGCCCTCGTCGTACCCTTAAGTACTCTCGCGCTGTGACCGTTACTTCTGGGGCGTGCAGCAAAAGCCGCAGCTGAACGCTGTTGTCGTCGCCCAGACCCTGCTGCTCGCGCTGTAGAGGCTGCGCTGCCATTGCCATCTGCGTTGCCACACTGCCACGCTGGTGCCACACTGGTGCCACGTCGTTGCCACGCTGCCGCTGGGAGCATAGGTATTGCCTCTTTTTTGTAACGGTCGAGCCCTCGCTGCGTAGGCGTTGCCCTCTCTCACGCCGGGTTTATGCTGAGTTGCAGGACTTTTTTTTATAGCAGTCCAGATGTCGGACTCATGTTCAACCGTCCTTACTCCTTTTTGTGGTGAAACTTAACGGTTCGTACTAGGGACATAACAGATCCTCCCACCCTATATTTCTCAGCATCCTCCTGGATGCTAAATGGAAGTTTCCGTCCACTGAAGTTACGCATCTGAGATTCGTACTTCATTGCAGGGGTGAAATTAGACAAGCCTAGAGATTTGTGCTTCTGACGCACTTCTGAATCGAAGATCCTGAACAAGCGATAGCTTACTGTAGTCGTCGGGACGTCCTATTCCAGTTCACTATCGAAGACCTTCTCTCTTGGCTAATGACGTTCTATCAGAGGCCTTCTGAAGACGTCAAAGGGGGTAAAAACCACCTTAATAAAATATCAAATATGCATTCGATCAGTCTACACTCAACCTCCTGCGTGTAGTTGCTACGGACATATTGCTGTCCAACGATATCTTCTTCATTTTTTCTTCGCCGTTGTTGAATCCGTGTCTGGCGAAAATATAGATGTTCAGGAGGAAATCTAGTCCTTTGTACGAGTGAGTGTACTGTTGCTGCAGATGTAAGCTGGGTCCGCCGATTGCGTCTGCACAGCTGTGGTCGAGGCGTGCCAGGACAGCTGTGGCGGGCTCTTTAATAGCAAGGTCGTTGTAGACCGCGCGTAGCAGAAGTACGATGCGACGGCAGGTACCGCTCACTGTGTGCCTGCACACAGTTTCCCAGTCGCTGCGCTGCTGCGGAGGTGAGAGGAGGGCGTGTGCTGCCGCTGCTCAGGCCCCAGTCGGCACAGCCTCGCTGCAATCAATCGTTCCACGTTAATCTCAGGCTTTGACAAAAATTTTTCTCTCGGATTTCTTTGACTTGTAATCAATTGTGTCCATCTACTCATCCCATCTTACCCCTCGTCATTTACAGCCCGGTGTATCATCCTTCAACAGTAGACAACTAGATCAAAGTAATCTAATGCGCAATAAGCTCAAAGAAATCCTTTAGAAAACATCATAACTAACACAAAATGAAATAAATGAAAGGTAAATTAAATTGATGAGAGATCAAAGTAATCTAACGCAATAAGCTCAAAGAAACCCGCTAGAGAACATTATAACTAACACAAAATGAAATAAATGCACGGTAAATGAAATTGATGAGAAATACACAATATGACATTCAATATCTCGGATAGTTAGTGAGCTGAAAGGAGAAATCATTTAATCCTAAGTCGAATCACTCATCCTAAATTTGTAATATAAAAGAAATGTTAAACACAAGGGAAATGATTAGAAAACATTCTTAACATTAAACATAGTACATCTTTAGAAAGAAATGAGGCAATCATTATCGAAGTTTTGGGACATTCTTGCAAGACACAAGCAATTACACATAGTTCGGGCGCCTATTTCTATTTCTGAGGGGATATCTAGGAATCGTCCCCTCTTCTCGTCGATTCGCGCTCGGCATCGTTGGTCGTGGGTTCGCGTTCGGTGTTGCTGGAATGTCGTTCGTCTCTGCCCCTTGAAGTTCGTCTTTTTCTTCGTCGTTGTTGAAAGGGAAGGCCATGGCGTCGTCAAGATAAGCTCTTTTGACTCGGTTGAGGTGAACCTTCTGCTCTTTTCTGTCTGAGTAGAGGCCTTTGATAGTGATGTTATTTCCATGTCTAGAAGTAACTCTGTACGGGCCTCTGAATCGCGAAGGGAAGGCTCTATCCTCAGCGTGTCCAGATTCGTTCCTCAACATGATAAGGTCTCCTGCTTGAATGTCACACTCCTTGGCCGTTCGATTATAAATCTTTGCAGCAGCTTGTCTTGCAATCTCAGAATTTTTTCGCACTGCAGCAAACGCTTTTGACAGACGGAGAGAAACTTCAGTTGAATACTCTTGGTCACACGCGTAATTTATAGGCTGCTCCTTGAAGATGTCGTGGAACGGGAGGTTTGCATCTCTGCCGTAGAACAAAAAGAACGACGTGTCTTTAATCGCAGTTTGATATGAAGTATTTACCGCGAGAGTCGCAAAGGCAACGCTCTCGTCCCAGCTAAATTTATCTTCCGCGGCCAGGGGAGAAATTGCAGTTTTCAAGATGCCATTGAGTCTCTCACAGCATCCATTTGCCATCGGGTGGTAAGCAGTAGTCGTTTGTGATCTCGCTTTAAGATTCTTGCAGACGTCCTGGAATAACCTATTGGTAAATTCGCTGCCTCGGTCACTGACGATCGTATTTGGGGCAGAGAATTTTCCGACGTATTGGACGAAAGCTCTGGTGACAGTATCAGCAGATTTATCTGTAAGGGGGTAAGCATCAACATATCTAGTAAAATGATCAACTATTGTTAGAAGGTATTTGTTGCCTGCGTAACTAACAGGAAGTTCAACAAGGTCAACTGCAACTCTTTCAAGGGGAAAAGAGGTTTCGGGGAATTTACCTAAGGGGACTTTGAACTGGCCCTGCCATTTCATTCGCTGGCACTGTAAACATTTCTTCACATGGTCTTTGACGTCACGAATCTGATTAATCCAGAAGAATTTATCTCTGGCACGTTCAAGAGTTCTCAGGAAACCCATATGAGCGGACAAATCGTTGTCATGGCTCAGCTTTAAAGGTACCTTAACTAAAGACTTAGGAATGACTATTTGTACATTACTTCTACCGTTTCTGCGTTTCTTTCTCGACAACCTACATAGGACATTGTTATCATCAATAAAGTATTCGTCAATATTAGAGATCTTACAGTTACCTCTATCCTTATTATTTATTACATCCCTAACGGAAGACCAATATGGGTCCAAGCTCTGTTCCAAGGCAACATCATCCAAGCTCAGTGGCTGGGCGGTCTCGGCAGCGACACCTGTCTGCTCGCTAGACGTGGGTCGAGAGCACACGTCGTTGGCTGGAGCACCTGCTACGTTATTATCAGAACAAGGCTTAATTCTAGAAGGAACATCAGCATTAATTTTAGGATCATTCTTATTACTACAGTTTGACTCAGCAGTGTCAACGACAGCATTGACGATTCTTTCGGATCTAGACAAATAGTCGGGCAAGTGATGTTGTGCTCCCGGCTTGTACCGAACAGAGAAATTATACTCCTGAAGAAGCAGAGCCCATCTTGAAATACGGTGGTTACCTGTTTTATTAGCAAAAATGAAAGTTAAGGGGCGGTGATCCGTTACCACGACGAACTCATTTAAGTACAGGTACGCATCATAATGTTTGACTGAATCGTGAATGGCAAGAGCTTCGAGTTCAGTTGCAGAATACTTAAGTTCGTTTCCTTTTAATTTTCGACTATAGTATGCTACAGGTAACTCGATGCCGTCGTGCATCTGAAGTAATGCTCCACCTATTGCAATACCCGAGGCATCAGTGTGCAACACAAACTCTCTCTGAAAGTCAGGAAATTTAAGTATTGGCGCGGACACAAGTTCATCTTTCAAGTTATCGAAAGCTCGCTGATGAACGTCCGTCCATTTAAATGAGTTCGTCTTTTTTTGTTAGCTCAGTAAGAGGTGCCGCGATATGAGCATAATTTTTAATGAACTTTCTAAAGAATCCGGTTGAACCAAGGAACCTCTTTACCTCTTTAATATTCCTAGGTCTCAAAGCATCTGCCAAGGCCTGGACTTTCGCAGGTCGGGGGGTGAGTCCCTCCGAACTGACTTTGACTCCAATAAAGGTCACGCTACTCGCAGCAAATGGGCATTTCTTGAGACTTAGTTTGAAACCTGAAGCAGCTGTTTGAAGCAACGCCTTATCCAAATGTTCGACATGAGTCTCGAAATTTTTAGAATAAATGATGATGTCATCAACGTAACAGAACAGATATTTTGAAATGAATGGAGAAAAAGCCATATTAACTGCTCTTTGAAGTGCAGCCGCAGATGTAATGAGACCTTGGGGTGACCGGCAATATCTATAACTACCTGTCGGCGTTCTGAAAGCGGTAATATCACGACTCTCTGGGGCCAATTCGATCTGATGGTAGGAACTTCGCATGTCTAGAGTTGTGAACAAGTTTGAGTCCTTAAGACTTTCGAGGGTATCAGTCATGTTCGGAATTGGGAAAGTGTCTTTTCTGCATATCTTATTGATAAGACGGAAGTCAACTACGATTCGATGTGAACCATCACTTTTACGTACAGCTAAGATTGGGGAAGACCAAGGCGAAAAACTTGGTTCAATAACTTTTTGTCTAAGCATCTCCTGGACATGCTCTTCAACCAATTGCTTTGTCGCGTGGGGGACTCGATACTGAGGGGTATTTATGGGGGAGTGTTCCTGAACGTCTAATCTATGCACAGCATTTCGCGCATGACCAATCTCGTCTCCAACCGCGAACGCATTCCTGTGTTCGTTAATCAAATTTACAAGGGTCGTTCTCTGATCTAAGTTCAAATGAGACAAGTCAACATCGTCAACCATCTGGTTGAATTCAGGTTCATTTCGTTTCTCTGCGACTGGCAACAGTTCACTGTTAGGCAGTCACTCAGGGTTGCACTGACTCAAGGGGCTTTCAGTCAGAGCGGGCGCTCGTCTGGCGTCATGCACTGTCGCCACGGCATCGTAGGCCTCGCGATGTGGCGGTGCTCTAGCATCACTCTCACTCTCGTCTGAGCCAGGCTCTGGGTCCTCAATGGCAACATCTAAACTAGCACAAATTTTATTTCTAGGCACAAGAACATTCTTATCATTATAATTTACAAAAACTACAGGCACGGTACCATCACGGACTGTGGCTAACGTACGAGGCACTGCTATTCCTTTGCACGTAACGCTCTGTTTTAGAACGACTGTTTTTCCATTCATGTGCTTGGGAACTCTCAAATAGGAGTGACATAACGTGCCTCCTTCAACAGTCAGATCATGTGACATTCTTGCGACACTGAATGATGCATCCTCAGATTGTTTCACAAAATTTATTGAATTAGAAGCAGCAACTGATTGAAATGGGTAAATTCTATCATTAATTCTCACATGACCTATCTCATGCTGACTGTACTTTATTTCAACACCGAATCTCTTAAGGAAATCTCGGCCTATCAAGACAGCTCCGGGGAAGTAAGAATCTTCCACAATGATGGCGGAATGGCAATACTCAACATCACCTAGTTTAAATTTCAAGTCAATCGTACCTCGAGTGTGGAGATTATCTCCATTAACAGAACAAAGAACTTTAGTGCATCGTTTAATTCGGGGTGGAGTTTGGAATAATTTGCTAATTACACAAGATTTCACAAGAGTCACGGAAGAGCCTGAATCAACGAAAGTGGAGCATTTTTTCTGTTCAACATTTAATAAAATCACGGGGGAAAAGCTTTTCGGTCGCTGTGAAAGTTTTTTGACTTTACTGCAGCGATGTCACCATTCTGATTCGGACGGCCATTGAATTTGCGTTGATAATTATTAAATGGGCGAGCATTTTTGTGTGAAGCACTTTGCCATTTAAATGGGTTCTTAGGCTGGAACGTTCGCTTTTGTGGTGAATTGTATTGACATTTCTCCACCACTACATCACTCTCGTGGGCTCGTCTTTTGCGGTTCAACAAAGATCTCTCTTCGATCAGAGATTCCTCAATTGATCTCGCTTTATCTAAGAGTTTGGTCACACTCTCAGGATCAAAATCATGAGATAATTTTTCACTGATCTTGTGATTCATATTTTTAACAATGGTAGGAATGAGGATTTTTTGTGCTTTACTATCCTCGTAGTGCCATTCTGGACCGAAAACGTCCTTCCAGCTAGCCAAAACTCGGGTTGCAAATGCATTGACTGTCTCATCATTCTCTTGACGCAGATTAAATAGGATTTTATGAACGGTTTTTCTATAATTTACAGCCCCCTTGTACACAGAAATAAGCCAAGTCTTGACATCTTCCAGTGTGATCAATTGGTCGGACTTGAGAACATAAGAATCCCAAGCCTTCCCAGTAAGAGCATTTTTCAAATAACGACATTGCAAATCGATGTCATTCGTGTAGATGTCAACTCTGGTCTGGAAGTGTTTTAAAAATGAAGTTACACAGCCTTCACCATTAAATTTAGGCAGTTCAATTGCATGATTTAAAGTGACAAAGCTACTTTGACTATTCTCACCATTGTTACTTTGATTACTTTCATTATCGTCCCCAGCCATGGTTTCAACTGAAAATTAGGGCAAAATTGGCGAAGCAAAATAGATTCACAATGAACACTGATAGCAATTTTAGAGTTTCAAATTAGAAGTTTAAATGCAATATTTCGTACAATACGTTTCCAAATACACAGACATAATTGAGTTTTTTCGCACAATAAGTTTCCAAATGCACAGAAATAAATGAATCGTCAATAACATCAACAACAGTAATAGAAAATAGGGTCATAATGGGGTTTTGAATAGGCACAATAATCATATTAGAAAGGTAAATGGGTTAAATTACGCAATGGAAATGAGACAATAAATGGGCAAAGCATCAAAATAGTAAATATGGTACAAGTTCACACGAAATTTTTAGAAATAAATCAATACACTGACACAAGGTGCAAATAATGACAATAAATCACATGGGAAATACACAAGTAAATCAATACAATGACATAAATTATGTGAATAGAATGGGTACAATGATGAGTGAAATAAACTTCCTAATCATGTGGCCATTCATGTTACGTTAAACATCTGATTTTTTTTGAATAGGTAGCGTGGCAACAGCGGTCTCTTGCGGAGACGTTAAGTTTTAATGGGTTATGATCCCACACTCGCTGCCCACCATTTTGTTATATTTTCTTTTCTTTAGAATCCGAGTTTATGATTTTTCAAATTTTCTTTCTTTTCAACTCTAATCTTCAAATCAAAGGAGTTATTTTCCGAAAGAAAACACGATTCTTTCAACGTGGCCACATCGTTTTACTTGTTATAATGAAAGATGTACACAAAATATGACAATGGGGTAGATGAGACTAGCAAATTTAGGAACAATTGCTACAAAAGTCTTACGCATCTTTTGGGTACGCAGCGATGTCGGAGTACGATAACAAGGTCTCGAATTGTACGTTAAAGTCCTTTTACGTTAAGGTTAACACAATATTGGGATTTAATACGGAGTGCCCGCCGTATGCAAACAAAATAAATGAAGTGGCACGAAGAGACCTTCTAGTGACGGAGTTTCGCTCTCTGATGATGATGCCCTAGCCCTCGTCGTACCCTTGAGTACTCTCGCGCTGTGACCGTTACTTCTGGGGCGTGCAGCAAAAGCCGCAGCTGAACGCTGTTGTCGTCGCC
Source organism: Morinoia aosen (assembly GCA_030386875.1). Classification (NCBI taxonomy): domain Eukaryota; kingdom Metazoa; phylum Arthropoda; class Malacostraca; order Amphipoda; family Talitridae; genus Morinoia; species Morinoia aosen. The sequence continues at coordinate 21,095,995 of CM059579.1, forward strand.
CATACCCTGCTGCTCGCGCTGTAGAGGCTGCGCTGCCATTGCCATCTGCGTTGCCACACTGCCACGCTGGTGCCACACTGGTGCCACGTCGTTGCCACGCTTCCGCTGGGAGCATAGGTATTGCCTCTTTTTTGTAACGGTCGAGCCCTCGCTGCGTAGGCGTTGCCCTCTCTCACGCCGGGTTTATGCTGAGTTGCAGGACTCTTTTTTTTATAGCAGTCCAGATGTCGGACTCATGTTCAACCGTCCTTACTCCTTTTTGTGGTGAAACTTAACGGTTCGTACTAGGGACATAACAACACCAAGGACAAAAATAACGCGAAAACGCGCGTGAGACGGCGTGACAGGTTCACCAACCCAACATGTCAGTGTAGTGTTGCCCTCTAACTCGAATGCAAAGAAAAAAAATCACTCAGACGAACTGCGAGATAGTATTATTCATAATAAACTGGCATAAATTATTATATTGACATTTAAATTTCTAATAACATAAAAACGTTCCATAAATTAAAATTTCAAGGTTTATTTACCAATTTCCTAGTTAGCAGCTCTGACTACCAATTAAGCTTCCCTCGGCAGCTTTGTGACTTTGGAACTGCCCCATGCATCGAAGTCGACCGCAAGCCGACAGCGTAGCTTGACACCGGCCTTGTGGAAGAGCACGGTTCTTCCGCGCTTATAACGTCCAAATTAGATTAGTGGATGGCCGTCGAACGGGAAATTGTAGTCGAGAGTGGCCGACAAAGAAATATTCTGGCCTTCTGCAGCCATGTTTCACTATGTTCTGCTACCTGTCGCTCTAAAAACGGCATGAATTTTTAACTGGGAGAAGAAAAAGAAAAAAACATTTATTTTCAAGAATGGAACGGAATATAGTGGAAGTTTCGGGTATAGTGGAAATGGAATGGAGTAAGATTATACCCGAAAATTTTGAAATGCTGAAAGTGAACTACTCTAAAAGTCTCCTAGCCATAATTAATAATAACGGCTTTGCAACGAAGTATCAATGTATGTATTTCTTGAAATGTGTTGTAAACTTTAGTTCACGTATTTATTATACATGTTCCTGTAGATATTTTCTATTGAATATTTGTGGGTTTCAGATGTATTATTACCCTTTTTATACTATTGTTTATAAATATAGTTCAATTTTCGTGATTGTGCTTAGTCTAGAAATGTGGAATCTGGCGATTTAATCAACGTGTTGTACTATTCACCTCAAACATGGTTTTATACCGACCACCCTCGTGCAAAAGGTCAGTTGCAGGGTACGTCGGCCTTCTCCAAGACACAAAATGAGGAAAGAGATCGGGCCTACCTAACCACAAATTTCAACCCACAACTGACTCCTGCAACAACTGCTTCAGATTTTATCGTGTTGAGATGAAGATAACATTGAGGACTACTAGCTCTTTAAAATACAGTGATGAGGTCAGGCACTGTAAGAATACCCTCTTGAGCAAGGTTCAGTAATCCCACATGTCGCGAGAAACGCCAAGGCTTAAGATGCGGTGAAAGAAAACCTCTTTCAACACACTCCTATGGGAGGTATATATCTTCATTCAATACCTTTGGACGCAGCATGGCTCCTTATCCAGTGTTGGAGAAAACTAGCACAAGTGCCGTTTCTTGCTGTTTGTTAAATTGCACTCTGCATTTTTTGCCGTGCTTTGGAGACGGTTTCAGTGAATGGTGCGTTGATGATGATGCCTCAATAATGCGTTTGCTGTGGGAATGAATTGCTCTGAGCTCAACGACTGTAGGTAAAGGCTACATTCGGTTATTATGAGATGACGGAACAGTTAAAATCATTTAATCATTTTGCTGCTGCTACTGCATCGACTCTCAGGTTAAGCGTTTTTGACCTCTTGAATTAGGAAGGTGTTTTGTTGTAGAAATTAGTAAGTACTGCATGTGCAGTACTTACTATTTTCTATTTAAGCTGACAATAAATCCTGTTTACAGATGGAAATGAAGGAGTCATGGCTGCCTTTGTCTTGAACGTGATATCGATCGTGGCATCAATAATGCTTCTGATTGGCATTACTAAGGTAAGATCCTCCTTTTGCGACCCAAACAATTTCTATCTCTTGCATAATTCGCAAGTATGCTTGTCATGCGTTGATGAGCGATTGTTCGTAAGTTATGTTCCAATAGGTAGTCAACGTGCAAACCTATGGGTTGAAAGCATAAACGAAGTTTCAATTTAAATTTCTCATTTTTTAATTTTAGTATTGGAGAGGTTGAATCCGAATTTTAGAAAATTAGTTCTTGCTGCCCCCACGCTCAAGACCTACATATGTAGAAGTGACTCCATTGCCCATACAGGTGACACGGGAGCCACCGCCAACTGTTCAAGTCTAGCTCGTGTATCTTGCGAATGTCGTGATATTAGCTTCTGAACAATTGGAGGGCAAATATGCAGAGTGTCCTAACCCATAAATCAGAGGTCAAAACTGGCTGAGTGGATTAAGCAATAATTTCACCTCATAGCGGCGTAGATGTCTTTCAGGCAGAGTGGCCTAGTTCTTAGTTTAGTTCCTAGTTTTTAACTTGACTAGGAAAAGCCAGTATGGCAACCCTGCGATGAACACAACGCCTCTAACTTGAGTGTCCTAAATTCTGTGTTTTGTGGGTTAGGACACTGCACATTTGCCCTCCAATTATCCAAACCTATTGCATAAAAAATTGCAAATCTTTACATTTGTAATTCATATTGAAGGTTCATGCAACCGAAATAAACTAGAACGTTCTCGCAATTTTAATTAATTTAGGTTATCAAAAATAATAAGGATTACAATATTCCAATATTCATAGAAAGTTAATTGTTCAATAAATTGGTACGCTTATGCTCCCAGAAATAAACGAGAGCACTTAGATTCAAATGTTTAATTTTGCACATCGAATTTAAGTTCTACAATAAAGTACTTTATAATATTAGTGATAATTCCTAAATCAATACCTCAAGGCAGGATTTAATTTATTTGAGCGGGAATAAGTGAGGAAAATTAATCACTAACTATCACCACTTGCTCAATGCCCGAAGGTAGTTGAACTGAGTCAGTGAAACTGCTGTTGGTGAATACCAGTCAAAAGTTTGATATCACTCCTGGGATCCGCGAGACTGGAGGTCCCAGGTCGGCTGCGCCTACGCTAACAATTCATCTTGGTTGCGTTCAGATTTTTTTTGCAGGGTCTTACCCTGGTGATCAATAAATTGATTTATTAATTCATTTTAAATATATGTACGCTAGTGAACGTGGCCTGTAAAAATTGATGGAACTCTATAATGTTCGATAAAATATTAAATCATGTAATCAGGTTGGTAAAATATCGTAAAACTTTGATTAATTATAACTAACAGTATGCAATGAATGTGTTATGAGTACCGGCGACTAAAATATTCGTTTACATGTGCACTGGTGAAACTCGTATCACAAATACGGTCATTAAGCACATCGAGCTTAATTGCAATGTATGATAAATTAAACCGGCAGGCCGCAGCCGAGACACTTCAAGAAACAGTTTGGTACAGAATTTTCTGCCTCATTTTCTGCCGAAGTTAATTTCTAAACTAAAGCACCTATAAACTTCAAATCAATATCCTTTTTTAGAGCAAATTATTCTTCAGGCCGACATGTATGAAAAAACTCTCATACGCTTCCTGGGGGGGGGGGGGGGGGGGGGGGGGGGCAGAGAGCGAGGTTCCCCCAAGCTCTCGATGAGAGTCAGGAAGCGTATGAGGGTTTTGTCATACATGTCGGCCTGAAGAATAATTTGCGTATGAGAGTTTTGTCATACATGTCGGCCTGAAGAATAATTTGCTCTAAAAAAGTAAATTAATTTGAGGTTTATAGGTGCTTTAGTTTAGAAATTAACTTCGGCAGAAAATGAGGCTCATCGAAAAATGTGACTCTCATCGAGAGCTTGGGGGAACCTCGCTCTCTGCCCCCCCCCCCCCAGGAAGCGTATGAGAGTTTTGTCATACATGTCGGCCTGAAGAATAATTTGCTCTAAAAAAGGAAATTGATTTGAAGTTTATAGGTGCTTTAGCTTAGAAATTAACTTCGGCAGAAAATAAGGCAGAAAATTCTGCACCAAACTGTTTCTTGAAGTGTCTCGGCTGCGGCCTGCCGGTATAAATTAACTGCCTCTTCCAATCACATATTAACTTAAATATTCTCACTATTTAAATCCTTAAGAGCTTAATAGAGAAACAAGCCAACCATGTGAGCAAGCAACTGTGTATTATTGTATGGTGAATTATTTTGAAGCGTCTTTTGAGAAGTGCGAGCCCGCTGCTAAACGGCTTGGATTTCAAAAGGAGAACGATCCGAAACACTCTGCCAGAAAAACAAAATAATCCATGTTATCATACATTGATGTTTTGACATGGCCTAATGAGTCGTCAGATTTTAATGGAATTTAGACTCTAAGCAGCCTTTGACGTAATGAGTGCATGTAAGCCCCTGAACAATATCAAACTGACAAGTTATGTAAAAAAGATTGAATTAAATTACTGGAACTTCGTGCATATATCTCTTCGAAGACTATGGGGTAAGACTTACCGCTCTGCCAAATGATGGCTATGCTGCCGAATATTAAATTAATTTGCTCAGCATTTCTGTGTTGGGTAGTGAAATGATGCTCATGAAGTATGTGTGGCAACAAGATAAATTTCAATTTCTTTCTATGCATTGAACGACTATCCTCGTTAAAATATACATCCTAAATTTCTTTTAAAGCCAGCAGTGATTAGTTAAGGAACAAAAAAAAATAATTCACCTGATAATTTTGTCATCCATATATAACGTAGTTCTGCTAGCTAGTTTAATGTTTTATTCGTTTTTTTGTGTGTGTGTGCAGGAGAGGGTTGATTACATAAAATTCTGGATTTACATCGAAATTGTGATCGTGGTTCTGACTTTGGTTGGCTCAGCTCTTCTTTTCGTTTTGGGGGGTCCACTGGATCGCATTCGTCGGGAACGTTATCGCCCCCCTCCTCATCATTTACTCGATTGTCGTGGTGCGGTCATTCGCCTCAGAGGTGAGTCGTGTTACTTAATTGATGAACCTCATCTGACAAAATGACCATGACGTTAAACAGCAGTTTTATATTCTATAATATGTAGTGTAAAGAGTTGATTGCCAATAAGTCTCTGCATTACCACATTGCTGCAGCGTTGGCTTACAACCCTGCAGCCACACGGTCTCTGAGCAGGGGTCTCAGGGATCTCACGGTCTCAAAAACGAGGATATCTAAGATGCTGCAATGAGAACGTGGCTTCTTTACTTGTCTATAGAAATGTGAGTGCAATAATGAATTGACCCACGAAAAAATTCCATGAATATTACCTAACCCATGCAAACTTAACATATCCTAATCTAGCCTTACCTAACTTATACTAACCAAACCTAACTCATTCTAACTGAACTAGTGATGTACCGATACCATTTTTTTTGGCCGATAGCGATAACCCATTTTTTGGCCGATACCGATACTCCGATACTTAGAAATACCGATACCGATACTTTTACAATTATTTTAAAATGAAACCATTATAAGCCCTACATGGGTGTTATAATAAAATTATTTACTAATATATTTAATAATATAACAATATTGACAATAAAGTTTTCGATTAGGAATAATAAAACTGCCCTTGCTATGTTAACGATAAGGTTGAGAAAAAATAACAATGAAATCCATTCGATAGATAAGTGTTTCTAATCGTATTGCAAAGTAATGTAGACTAGCAATAATAGCGACTAGTTCCAAAAGTGGACCAAAACAATATCTCAAATGAATTCAAAACAAAAATGGTTCCAAAATTATCTCGAAACAAAAATGGTTCTAAAATAAAGTCTCAGAACAAATCTTTTCAAACAGATCAAAACAAAAATGGTTACAAAACAATCTCTCAGAACAAATTTCTCAAAACAAAAATGGTTCCAAAATAAACCAAAAAATCTCTCTAAACAAATCAAAACAAAAATTGTTCCAAAACAATCTCTCAGAACAAATCTCTGAATAAATCAAAACAAAAATGTAAACCATTGTTTTTCATATTGGAAACTGAATAATCTCAAATTGGAATTAGGGTAATGTTCGAATGGCCGGACGGTTCGAATCGTCGGTCATTCTAAGTTAATTTTCAATTTTGACGATCGATAGCAATCCAAAAGCCACCCTGTAAGACGCGTAGCAGATTACACCACTACAGGCCTTGCGGGTTGAGTTTTTAGATAGCTACCGAGCGCAAAAATTTAAAATTAACTAAGAATGACCGACGATTCGAACCGTCCGGCCTTTCGAACATTACCCTAAGGAACATGAGCATCTCTCCATTCTCAGGCTTCAGTTCATTCTTGTGAGGAGTATACACGTTGCCTCCAATGCCTAAAGTTCTCTCACTCTCAACTGATGAAGGCGGATATGACAAGTGTTGGTTAGCAACTGTGGACAAATGTGGGTATGATTTATTTTCAACCCACCAATTTACAGGGTTTGATTCTCTCGATATTGTTGGAAGTTAGAAGTATTTATCAACTTCCCTGGTCAAAGAAAAAGCTGAAGACAAAAACTTTAAAATGCGCCTTCAACTTTATTTGATTGGTTTGATTTTTATTAGCCTGTCACATACTTTAAGAAATGGAAATTGGGTCAAACTAAATAGGTTTTAGTTCTAAAAGTATAAAAATTTTATGTCTCCACTGTGTTTAACTATTCATGCCCCCATAGCTTTCACTTACTGACCGTACGTGACTCAACAGGAATTTAAAGTAGTAAATTCAGTTAGCGGGCCTGATTAAACGCTGAAATTCAACAGTTAGCTAATTAATTTACTAGGTATGAATAGGCTCTGATTGATTATATTTTTACTTTCATGATTTATGACATTCATTTTTATGATAAAATACGTATTATTGGGAAGTATCGGCCGGATTTTGCCGATCCCGATACCAATAAAAATGACCGATACTGCCAATACCAATACATCGGTACATGACTTAACCAAACCTAACTTATTCTAATTTATCCTAATCTAACCTATCCCAATCTAACCCATCCACCCCCCCCCCCCTCAGGGGGTACAACTATTGTATCTATGGGAATTAGCACTCCCAGGGGGACAATGTGAGGGCCCGAGCTGAGAGTTAGGTTGGCCTTCTTTTTGTTTGGGTAAAATGTTTTCGATATGTTAAGGACCACCTCTTTTTCGGTTCACTCCACTTCTTCTTCAACTTCGATCTTGTTTCATGAACTTCTTTGTCATCTTACTGTTTCTGTGCCCTTTCTGCATGGGTTCCACGTTCTCTTAACTCCATACTAAATGGTGCCTTCTTCCTTCCTCTCTTTGGATCTCATATGTTGAGGATAGGACCCCTCAGAGGGATACAATTATTGTATCTATGGGAACTAGCGCTCCCAGGGGGACAATGTGAGGGCCCGAGCTAAAGGTTAGGTAGGCTTTCTTTTGTTAAAATAGAATAGGTTTTGCTGTGTTACGGACCATCTTTTTTTCGGTTCACTGCTGTCCTGTTTTTCACCGCCTACCACTTTCTTCTTCAACTTTTTCTTGTTTCATGAACTTCTTTCTTAGCTTTCTGTTTCTGTGCTCTTTCTGCATAGATTCCACGTTCCCTTAACTCCATACTAAATGGTGCCTTCTTCCTTCCTCTCTTTACATCTCATTGTTGAGGATAGGGAGGCTTAAACTAACTAATAAACTAATAAACTGTTGAGGATAGGGAGGCTTAAACTAATAATCTAATCTAATCTAATCTAACCTATCTCAATCCAGTGTTTCTAGGCCTGGGTTCGATCGAACCACAGGGGTTCAATGAGTCAAACCCCTGGGTTTGGCATAGCGCAGTTTGTGCACTAATTCAGTACGTAGTTATAAACATACATTTTAATTAGAAGGAAACAGAGCACGTAAGATTGTTTCACCCACGAACTGTTTGATGAAGGCATGTGTGGAATTTGTGGGGCTCAGCACCTCCAACAAGGTTAAGAACCACTGTCCCAATCTAACCTATCCCAATTCAACCTCTCCCAATCTAACCTCTCCCAATCTAACCTATCCCAATCTAACCTATCCCAATCTAACCTATCCCAATCTAACCTATCCCAATCTAACCTATCCCAATCTAACCTATCCCAATCTAACCTATCCCAATCTAACCTATCCCAATCTAACCTATCCCAATCTAACCTATCCCAATCTAACCTATCCCAATCTAACCTATCCCAATCTAACCTATCCCAATCTAACCTATCCCAATCTAACCTATCCCAATCTAACCTATCCCAATCTAACCTATCCCAATCTAACCTATCCCAATCTAACCTATCCCAATCTAACCTATCCCAATCTAACCTATCCCAATCTAACCTATCCCAATCTAACCTATCCCAATCTAACCTATCCCAATCTAACCTATCCCAATCTAACCTATCCCAATCTAACCTATCCCAATCTAACCTATCCCAATCTAACCTATCCCAATCTAACCTATCCCAATCTAACCTATCCCAATCTAACCTATCCCAATCTAACCTATCCCAATCTAACCTATCCCAATCTAACCTATCCCAATCTAACCTATCCCAATCTAACCTATCCCAATCTAACCTATCCCAATCTAACCTATCCCAATCTAACCTATCCCAATCTAACCTATCCCAATCTAACCTATCCCAATCTAACCTATCCCAATCTAACTTATCCCAATCTAACCTATCCCAATCTAACCTATCCCAATCTAACCTATCCCAATCTAACCTATCCCAATCTAACCTATCCCAATCTAACCTATCCCAATCTAACCTATCCCAATCTAACCTATCCCAATCTAACCTATCCCAATCTAACCTATCCCAATCTAACCTATCCCAATCTAACCTATCCCAATCTAACCTATCCCAATCTAACCTATCCCAATCTAACCTATCCCAATCTAACCTATCCCAATCTAACCTATCCCAATCTAACCTATCCCAATCTAACCTATCCCAATCTAACCTATCCCAATCTAACCTATCCCAATCTAACCTATCCCAATCTAACCTATTCCAATCTAACCTATTCCAATCTCACCTATTCCAATCTCACCTATTCCAATCTCACCTATTCCAATCTCACCTATCCCAATCTCACCTATCCCAATCTCACCTATCCCAATCTCACCTATCCCAATCTCACCTATCCCAATCTCACCTATCCCAATCTCACCTATCCCAATCTCACCTATCCCAATCTCACCTATCCCAATCTCACCTATCCCAATCTCACCTATCCCAATCTCACCTATCCCAATCTCACCTATCCCAATCTCACCTATCCCAATCTCACCTATCCCAATCTCACGTATCCCAATCTCACGTATCCCAATCTCACCTATCCCAATCTCACCTATCCCAATCTCACCTATCCCAATCTCACCTATCCCAATTTCGCCTATCCCAATTTCGCCTATCCCAATCTCACCTATCCCAATCTCGCCTATCCCAATCTCACCTATCCCAATCTAACCTGTTCTATCCTAGCCTATTCTATCCTAGCCTATTCTATCCTAGCCTATTCTATCCTAGCCTATTCTATCCTAGCCTATTCTATCCTAGCCTATTCTATCCTAGCCTATTCTATCCTAGCCTATTCTATCCTAGCCTATTCTATCCTAGCCTATTCTATCCTAGCCTATTCTATCCTAGCCTATTCTATCCTAGCCTATTCTATCCTAGCCTATTCTATCCTAGCCTATTCTATCCTAGCCTATTCTATCCTAGCCTATTCTATCCTAGCCTATTCTATCCTAGCCTATTCTATCCTAGCCTATTCTATCCTAGCCTATTCTATCCTAGCCTATTCTATCCTAGCCTATTCTATCCTAGCCTATTCTATCCTAACCTATTCTAACCAATCCTAAACTATTCCAGTCTAAGTTATCCTAGCCTATCCTAATTCAACCGATCTTGATAGTGTCAAACATATTAATGCATGTTAAGGCCATATCTCAATGTTACCTTTGAGAATTCGGTATCCATGATGCTGCAAATTCAAATGAAAGTGTAACGGACGAACTAACTGAAAACGTAACGGATGGATTATTTAACTAACTAAGGAAGGAACGAGCAGAACATTATACAGACTAGTGTGCACGGCCCGTCAAATATGACGGGATTCAATACCTTTCGTGAACAAATTTTCCAGATGTAGATGACAAACCAATATATTCATCCTAACAGTTCCTGTGATAAAAAATACTCTTATACATGTGCGCTGGTAAAACTTGTATCACAGAGACGGTCATTATAACTATTCTTATAAGCGTAACAGAAAAATGGAAGAAACGGACTTCACACCGATTCAATGTCATAGTTAGCTAGGTCGACACGTGAAAAATTCCGTCAACATAACCTAACCGGTGCTAACCTAATCCATCGTAACCTAACATATCCTAACATATCCTAACCTATGCTAACCTAACCAAACTCATCCTGATAAAATGTCAAACATACTAATGCATGTAAAAGTGATCTTTTAATGTTACACGGAGGAATTCGGTTTCTATGATACCGCAAACTCAGACGAAAGCGTAATGGAATCCAAACAAAAAAAATATACATCCTGTGTTTTTTAGGGAGGTCATCTGCTAAAATCTGAATTTTGATCCGATTAGTCTGAAATTAGGCCAGTATATGTATTTTTGCAAGAAAAATATATTTTATTCGTGTAACTTTTTTGATTTAGGCCTTAGTTTTTCCAAAAAAATTGAAACATTTGTTTTTTAGTCATTTTTTATACATATTTCAAAAGAATAGAAGTCATTGAGTTTTTATGCTAGAACAAAAACAGACAGTTTTAGAATCCTTGGAACAATGCTAACAGAAGTATGTTCAGTTTTTTTTGTATATGAATCTTTTTTATATATATGTGATATTTTACCACAATATAAAGTAGAACAAATTTTTGGTTTTGAACTATGATAAAAAAATTAAAATGCAAAAATTGGAAAAATACAAACATACATTTTTTAGAAATGTTCCAAGGATTCTAAAACTGTCTTTGTTTTCTTCCTAGCATAAAAACTCAATGACTTCTATTCTTTTTAATGTTGAAAATAAGTAACTTTACGGGACAGGCCATAAACAAAATTTTTTGTTGAAATGTAATATGATGGAAAATTTATGTAATTGAATGCTGTTTTCATTTTTATTTCGATAATCTCCATGCATAACTTCATAGTCACACTGTGAATTGTAATTTCCCTGAAAAAAAGAAAATAATTTTTTTTTTCATATATATTATGGAATTTTTTATTTTCAGTCTTATTTTTATGAAATTTGACTACAATATGTAACTTTTGAAAAGAAACACAATTTCTTCTAAACATTTTTTTGATTCAGGCCTTAGTTTTTGAAAACATTTATTGGTTTTTAGTCCATTGGTATTGCTATTTCAAAGGAATAGAACTCATTGAGTTTTTATGCTAGAACAAAAACAAAGACAGTTTTAAAATCCTTGGAACATATCTAACAAAAGTATATTAGGAAATTTTCCATTCCCCGTTTTGTTTTCTTTTAATAGAAGGTCGAAAATTGAAGATTTTGGTCCCCCTTACCCTCCCCCCCCCTGGGTGGGGGGGATCTATTGTCCGTTGCGCTATAAAATTTTAGGACCGAATAGTCCACCACCTAAGGGTACTTTTCCAACAAAAACATGAAAAATGCTAATCGGAGCGACAGGGGCCTGGGATGGTCACCTTAAGCCAGGTGGACCCGTGCAAAAATTCTGTTAATATTACCTAACCTATGCTAACCCATCCTAATTTAACCAAACCTATCCTGAACGAACTTATCCTGCTACAATTCAAACATATCAATGCATGTAAAGACTATCTTATAATGTTATAATGAGGAATTCGGTATCCATGATACCACTAACTCAGATATCCTATGTTTCTTAAGAAGCGGACACCAAACGGATATATAAATAAACGCACGACGGGTATTATTAGATCAGATGGCGTTTAACTGCTTTTTTATTCGTCTAATCAGAAGGTAAATGTTCATAGACTAAGAATTGCTCATTCGAAAACGTAAATATTTTTAGGGACGAACCTAAGGGAAAATATTCGCTCAGATTAAGAATTCATTTTATTTTTGTGTAAGTCCTTTCTTCCTCAAGTATCAAGAAACCAAGGATTACAATTTTCAGACCAAATTCTAGTTCTGCTCTAATAAATATTCGTCTCTGTCATTTGCAGCTGGAGACTGGAAGGACGGCTGACGGTTACAAGCCGCCCGCCTAAATCTGCTGTGCTTATGGCCTGCAGTGGGGGGACTTGTGAAGCAACCATCGCCTCTCAAGGCTCTAATGAGCTAAAAGTTGACTGGAGAAAATACATTGGACAACTTTAGTACAGAAGTCATGTGACAACGAAAAGGTACAACGCAAAATAGTCAGTCATTCACTGCAGAGGAGTCTGTTATTATTTCGTGTGAATCTGTTAAACAACGACGAAAAGTACATTTCGGCAAATTAGGTTAGTCGTGGGTCGGAGTGCGCGTACTGAAGTCCAAAGGGTTGATGAGACAAGTTGCATGGATGGCGTATTCGGTGAGGGGGCGCATGAATAAAAACTGTGGTCGAAATTTGATCTATCTTGATAAGTAAGAGTTTTGAGGCCTGGTGTTCAATGGGACGAAATATACTCGTATAATTTAGTGATTATGCAATAATTTCTTTAGAGATCTTGCCAGTATGAGTGCAAACTAATATTCAATAACTAGTTAGTGGTAGAGGTATTAACTTTGGTTTTTATTTTGCCCGAGAAGTGTCTAATCAACAAACATAAATTCATCTTCTAGAACTACTGCATTCTTTATATTCTCGAGCGGAGAAATATTCATAAAACACTCAAATGAGGAGTGAATCTCGCCATTGATTTCGAATGATAACACCCAGCATGGGACATTCTGTAAACAAGAGGATTTATGAAGAATTGAAGTACAGGAATTTGTGCAATTGATACGGTGCAGATTTTAGTCAATGTAACGGCGTGTAAAGCTTTATCAAGATAAACGCTTGACTGCCCAGCGGATCGTTTATGATAGACTCGTGAAGTGCAAATGAGTCTCTTTTGATGCTTTAAGTTTAACTCTCAGAAATAATATGCGCAGTGTGAGGTAGATAAAAGATGAATGAAAATTTTTTGATATATTTTCTCGAAATTACTCATTTGGGGGATTTAAGGAGATAAGTGACTTGTTTCTGGATCTCGGGATCTCAAACTAAGTTACTTATTCTTTATGATGACCGGACATGGACTTTATTTATTTGAAAACTTGTACAGCCCGTTTTTGGACCAGGGAACTGCATGAGACGTCAGCGCAGTTTCCTACAGTTTTTTCAATCGCTCGTGATTTTTTTCTCGTCGTGCGATTTTCTCCAAATTGAGATGGAGTATTGCTATCACTTGCAAAAACAAATGAAAAGTATGGAGAATTAAGCCAAATGCGATTGTACATTAATTAGTCGTAGGAAATGTCGAGACCACAAAAATAGCCTTCTGTTTTGAAAAGCCCTCAAATGCTGTAATGAACACACCATGATAATAATTATTATTAAACTTAATATTATGGGTTGAGTATGGATAGTCTACATTGGTTTCTGTGATGTAAAAGGCATCGTGTATTGTATACGCACGAGACCCAAACTTAACTCTGTCACAAATATTCTCCACACATACGTCACAATTAATATGTAGCTTTTGCTCTACATAGTTAATATGTACCTCTTGAGCCTATGTACGATTGCCAAGCACAGGCCGTGTTTACTGTTCTTCGAACATGAATGTAGAGAAATTTCTCATGAAAGCGCTGGAATTTTGTTCATCTTAAGTGGCGAGTACTGTATCTAGTTTATCGTTGCATTTATTAGGACAGAGTCGCGTGTGTACGATACACAATCGTCTTCTCTAAATAAGATTCCAAACCTTACGGAAAAAGTGCCTCAGATGTCGAAGTCCATCCAAGTCTCAGCAATATTCTTCCAGTAAGTACCTTACTAGCGACAAAGTTAAATGACCTGCGCGCAGCGCATAGCATGACCAATTTTATCATTGAATTTATTGTTACCTGTTCTCATTTGTAGTGTAGTAGCGTGTTCTCATTTAATTCGTGAAGAAAACGTTCCCCGCTGTTGAGGTAGTAGTTTAATAGTGAAGATACTCTATGCTTTATGGTAATTTATGGGTTGCAGTTGCAGAGATTCGATGTGTTCAATGTTTTTTATGACGGGAGTTCGAGTGTTACTTTCTTTTAACCAAGCTTTCTGTAAGGTTTGTTCATGAAGAACTTTTCTTTCTTGATTGAACGGTGAAGTTGCTGTATGTCCTGAATCTATTATGAAATTATTCAGTGTCTAGAAACAATGTTGTTTTACTGCTTGTATTTTTACTAACAAATAATGCTCTCTTTAAGTTGCCACTAAATAAAGCCTCCTAATGTTTTTAAGAACTAATTTAGTGTATTGGAGTTTTCTTCGCTTATTTTGTTATAGTTGATGCTTGTCATAGCGATTTAATGAAGTTATAGTTTTAAATTTTCTGCAATAACGAATTACTTATCGATACTCTGAAACTGAAGATCTTTTCGTGTCTCACAAATGGTAATTATTTCAATGCTAGTTTATTGTGAGCTATTTTTATTTGTATGTAGGACGTGCATGCTAGTATGTAAGGATAGTGCATACTAAGATAACAAACTCATGCGGTGCGATCAATTTACAGAGCTGTTTGCTCTTTGTCTTTTATCTGTCGCTCTAGAGAATTAAATCACAGCCTCCCATATCTCCAGGCCTGCTCTAGATGTGGGAACATAGCAATGACGTCATTCTAGTGGTCCTGAGATGATGGTAGTTTTGAATAGATTCCAAGAGCAGTAAATACGTTTATCCCACAAAATTTCCACCAGAATTTCGGTGATAGCGTGTTGTTAATTAAGTTTACATGTATAATTTGTAAGCATACGCACACTCCTAATGTATCATTTTTAGACTCATTTGAGTGTTTTTTGGTGTATTCACGATTAAATGAAGGAATCGCAGTCGTTGCGTTTGAAAGAATAAAATAGTGGCTGAGGCAGTGTTCATTTGTTAAGGACAATTTTTCTCGGTTTACTGCTGTCCTGTTTTCCAGTACCTCTGACTTTTTCATTCAACTGTTACCGTGTTTCATAATCTTCCATCTTAACTTATTGCTTCCATACGCACGGGACACTGCTGGGAAACGCCCATTGTGCATAGATTCCGCGTTCCCATAACTCCATACTAAATGGTTGTGGTAAGGAAAACTAAAACTAAATTATAATCAACCACTGTTGAACTTTTTCAGATTTTTATTGTAGCTCACGATTTTTGATGATCTCTTGATATATGATTGAAAAAAGGAAAATGGTATAAAATGGCGAAGTAGCCCTAACTTCTGGAACTCTTATGTTCTAGTGATACTAAATGCAGTCTCCAACTTGCGAATATTGCAAGAAAATGCGTGAGTACAAAATTTCCTTTGAATTGTTTGATCTGATGGCGCGGAATAACGTCGAGCTCAAACGAGCTCGACGATTCTTTTATTTCTGTCGTAATCAAAAGTAATTATTATAAAATGAATTTCTGTGCAAGCTGTTGACCAGAAAAATATCACTCCGTAACTTTTAAGATATTCTTATGCTGGTAAACTACATTCCATAAAACAGCAGTAATTTATTTAATGTTTTCCGTAAGAAAGCAAAGATTGGATTTATCCAAGTTTAATTTAATTTTGCCTCTTCCATTCATCACAAATGGTGCAATATCTCTGACCACTAGCTTGAAATCACGATTTCTGTAAGTAGGCCTGGGGTTACAGGAGGCACTGGTTGGTTAATCTGACCAGGGATTTAGAGTCTCGTATATTCAGCTGAGAATATGTCCATTAGCAGCGATGTCCGGAACCTACCGGGGGGTAGTTTTGTTCTTTTTTTCAAGCTCGTTACTTCTAGCACGAAAGAGATCAAATCGTTGTGCGAAAATTTGTATCTTGTAGCTATGGATCTTTTAACTGAGGAAAGACATTGTTCGGGGAGGTCTCGTCTTGTATCTGCGCGCCATGTGTGCCTAGGCAGGCGCTGCCGCTGATGTAGACAACCGAGAAAGATGTCGAGAGAGGCCGTATAACCCTCCTGGCCATCGTGTTCGCATTTTACCCCGCGCTTCTTTGCTCGCCTTAATTATATGAAAAACATTGTTATTGCTATCATATGTATTTGCGCGGCCGGAGCGATATATGAAGCTTGTTTAGTACTTACAAATTTTTCGAGTGGTAATAAGAGAATTTATATTTTTTTACATTGTTCAAGTCTAATTGAATGAATGCGTACGTATTCTAAGTAATGCAAGAGACCAATTCTTTCACATTCGAACATGCTGCTTAAACAGGAATTCATGATAACGTGTTAAATACTCGCGTGACTCTGACTACACATATACATGACAGACCCTTCTGATATAAGTTTGTTATGAAATTTCATTCCATCCCTAAATGTATCTCCCTTTTAAGCATTCTGTTTTTGATTGAAATACTCTTTTTTTTGTATTCCACTAGAATTTTTGTTTAAAGTTTTGTAATGCATCGGCGCATCGGCTTGAAGAACATTGAAGCTAATGTGATCATATGAGACTCGGTGTCTCGCGGCTTGTCTCCTTGTGAATTCCAAGCCTCTTATGGCAGACGTTAATGACTCGTAGTAAGGGTGTTATTCGTACTTTGCGTGCTTTGCTTGCTTGTTTTTCTTTTGCTATATTATGCATGAAACGGCATGCGCTTCTTTAGATAATAGTGTATTCAAACCCCTGTTAGCTGTAGAATGACAGGATTTTCATGCAAACGTTGATGTTCTAATTGATGGGATATTTTATTGCGTATTGATAGAAACTATAGAATCTGTTGTATTTTCCTGCGTTTGGCGTGTCAAAATTTCGAAATTCGATTTAATACCAATAGAAGTAAAGTCCCGAGATGATGGGCGAGTATTGTTGAAATATTGTTTTTTTTTATTTCGTTACGCATTATCTTTCTTTCTGTTTACTCTTTTCCCTTTTTTCAACCTTTTTACTTTTTTTTACTATCATAAACGCTATTTTTATCATTAAAGTCTTTCAATCTTGCGATTTCTTTACGCAGGGTATGGGGAAGCGCTTGGTGCTCTGATTCGCCGCTTCCTTCATTCTATGTTAATAAATAGGACATTCCTGCGTATCTCTTTTGAATATTTTTTTATGAAGAAGGCTTAATTAATTTTTAATCTAACCTTTATTACCCAAATTTGATATTCGTATCTTATCGACAATGTAAAATGTGACGTTATTGTTTAAATTGTTTATACAATGATTATCGTTTTATGGAAACCTCAAATTGATTAAACTAGAAATTCAATAATTTTATACCTCGGCTCTCATGAGGTTCATGATACAAAATTACGGACGAATGCCTCTCTAGTTTGGTTTGTCATCTTTTTGCTTGGAGGATTCTTTGTTTTCTTTTCCTGAGCATTGTTTTACTGACAATTGTAAGAGCCACTACTAGCTGTGTTTAATTCTGCTTGAAATTAACGCATTTAACCTAATCCTGTTTCAATTGGGAATCCCTAAGGCCTCTCTGGCACCTAAAATCGTTGAGCGTTTTGGTACAATTAACACACGAGTGTGAGAAAACTGATAATTTATTAAGAAATAACTTTCAATTCTCAGAAATGATGTCGAAGCTGGCAAGTAAGCTCGAAGAATTGGAATGTGAGCGGCGACAGCCAGGGCAAGGGCCCCATGCGTTGGCTGTAATAGGCGAACATGGGGTCGAAGGAAGTATTTTTGGTGCTGGAGACGACGCGTCTACGAGAAGTGCGACAAAAAGAGCTGCGTCACTGCAAGGAGGGTTTATCCTGGAACGCGCTGTTCTTAGAAGCGTGAGGAAAACTCAACAGCAGTAGTGTAGAAAATGATTAAACAAGACGATCAAATCATATCGTGGGCTGGAGAGGTGCGTAACTAACTTCAGCGGTGTTATAATGTGAATTCTTTGCAATGAAGTACCGGTTATCGGAAAATATGTACTAAGTTAACGTTTCTTTAATCAATTTTCAACTAAAAATCATGTTATTTGTATTCTATTGAATTTTCTTGCGTCTGTTCAGTAGCTCAATAATTCGACAGTCTATGGAATGTAACTAATTTTTGAAATGATGTTTCCATGGCGTCGCTAAACTGTCAAGAAGAAAATTATTGAAGTTTGAGCAGTAGCCATAGTATTCATGATCGCACGGGTTTTCCTTACTCAAGCGAATTTTTCAATACGAAGTCCCAGGTTTCAGTTATTTTTATTGTGAAATACCTGCGTCAACATTTTTTCACCTTTCACTAGTCTCCAAAGTCAATTTTAGAATTTGACTAACGAAGAACCGTATGGTAATGTCAAATATATCAGAGAATTCGCTCCATCAGATACATGTAGCGAGCGTTCTTTACGTTAGGGTTCGTTTCTTTTCGATGAAGTATCCAATAGTCTCTAGGGGAAAATGTAGGATTCGTCAAACGTAAATTTGAGTATAATACGCTAATTGAAATAATAATAGACAAAGGGAATCGATTCCATTAACAAGCCAATTCTTGATTCTGTTGCGTCGAACTGCGTTCAGAAGTCTGCATCCAGCATGACAATTAACGCATTAAACTGCATGATTAAGGTAAAAATTGTATGGGCCTGTATTTCTGACTGGGTACCAACTTCTGCAGCTCTGTTTTTTCGCAGCAAATCAAGCTTTCGATAATTGGCATTTTTACTGGCATTGAAGTCTCGTGGTGGAACAAAAATCGAGATAAATGTCCAAGTGTTTATTACAAACAGATTACCTAACAGTGATCTGCTCCGTCATAGTAAGCACAGCATCGACACGTATTTACAAACGAGCCTGTTCTTACTAAAAAAACTCCAGTTAGAATGAAAAATGAAGACCGACATACGTCGAAAACAGACCATATTTTGGGTAAGAGATATTTTTAGTGATTCACGCTAGCTACAAAATTATATAAACTTTACTTGTTCCTAGGATTAAGACTTGGGTTTTGCAACTTCGACACAAAGACGAAACTATTTTTCTGTGTGTGATCAATGTTTAAACGCAAAAAGTGAAAGAAATCAAACATACGGATAATCTCAAATTTCAGCGCGACCATTAGAAGGGGCTTACGATTGATGCTAGCAGGAACATGAAATCAACCAGAGATTTATTTGAGAGTGGCGCACATCGAATGCAAACCAAGAAATAAAAACGAAACTGCAGGAAATGCGTCTAAGCGAGCCGCAGCCACACCGCGTCCTACAGACTTGTCAACAACGACGAAAACAAAAGCTACACACGAACTGACGTAATTCAAACAAAATCAAAAATAAATTTCATAAATCTAATCATTATAAATCATTGAGCCTGAAGTATCGGTAAATCTTGGTAATCTGGCACAAGTTATGAAGCAATGTACGGTCCTACGCACATGAAGCTTGAGGAAAATTATGATAGTTTCATACCTCAACATTTCTGCCCGAAAACTAAAAGTGGCTGACAGAGAAGAACAATACTTCAAAATAGAGAACATATTTGGTAGAAAACTACAGCATCCGAAAATAACACGTGACATTCAATTTTTTCCGTGTAAGCGCACTGCAGAAAGTAAAACATGTACATTTGCAACACCAAATTGGAAATTATGAATAGCAAAATTAGTGATTTACATATCAATACATTGATAGGTCACACAATGTCCAGTTTTAAAATTGAGAATTTATTAATTTGTAGGTCTTGCAGTTTTTTTTCTCTGTTCCATACTATGAATATCTTACTAACTCGATTCGCTATGTACTTATTTCTATCTTCCAACTACTGTTTACTCGATGCCATACTTTCCTCACAACGGCTATTGGCGAGCGAGTCATTACCGCTAATTTGGCATTTACCCGTTTACGCCTGTGTTCATTGAATATTTTGGTCGATACCAGCTTCTATTCAAGACTTGATATTAGACGAAAATTATCTTTGGCCTAAACTGACGAATAATATACAGGACAGGAGGTGATAGACTATGAATACCAATACATAAAACAATGGTTGGTTAAATTTTAGGTTTCAATAAAATATTCCTCCTACTGAAATATTAGGATTAGATTGAATTATATGCTAATCTGAACCTTCTTAACCACAACAAAGCCATTCCAAAGAAAGGGAGAAGGAACCATTCAATATGGAGTGAAACTATGCACAAGGTGCATAGAAACAGTCGAGAAAGAAGTTTATGAAACGAGTTGAAAATTAGAAAAGTGGTAGGTGCTGAAAAACAGAACGGCAATGAACTGAAAAAAATGGTCATCACAAAACAAAAAACCTTTTCTATTTCAACCAAGCGAAGGCCAACCTAACCTTTATCTCGGGACCTCACATATTCCCTCCGAGAGCGCTATTTACCATAGAATAGTTGTATCAACCTGAGGCGGTGTTGAAACATTAATGAACACTCAGTAGATTGCACGCCAACTGCAGTATCACAAAAAAAAAAATGAATAAACAAAGCTTCAAGCGCAGTGACTTCACGTTTGTAACCTTGTACATATTAGATAAGAGTTCAGCAGAAATAGACGAGAAGACTAGAAATTTGTGTATGATAAACAGCCTCAAAATGAACTATTTCAGATAAAAGAATGTTTATTACCAAATAATAACTTCCCCATTCGAATAAACTTTCAAAAAACTATTAAAAACCACCAACCTCAATCCATAACGGCCCTTCAATTCACACATTTGGTACCACATGAATCACAAACCATAAATCAATAAAAAATAAAATGAAAAACAACGTAGACGAGTGAAGATGCCATCAATCTTTAAATTTTTGCTACACTACTGATGAATACTTCTACATAATCTCGCGATAATTTTCACAGCTTGAACCATAAAGGTTCAAAAGAGTTGGGTAACTTCATTCTGAAGGCCAGGACATACCTAAATTTCTCATGCAAGTCCTGCCAAAACCACGTCCGCTGAATGCACTTGGAGCTCAAAAGTCGCATTCTGATCCGTCTGAAAAAAAGACAGCTACATGCATCCCAAATGAATGCCATTATACCAAGAGTTGTAAATGGTCATCATGAACAATTTAATTGAATTTGCATCCAAAACAGAGCGCATACCACTAAACCCGAATATTTTCTACGCTATATACTCTTTTCGACAAAAAATGCCAAAATTGTTAGTTCAGAGAGGCACCGAGGACATGACCAAAGATAGCAATGCCCTCAATGAGGAAACTTTCTCGCAAACAATGCGCGCACGCACACTCGACAAACTAGAAACGTTCGCACAGTAGTCATGTTTGATGACGCCACCAAGTTTATGAGAAGTTGATGGCCTTCCCGCAGTAGGCAGCTAGGTTGGCCTCTCTGAAGGCCTCAGAGCAGGTGGGGTGCGCGTGGCACACGCGGGCGATATCCTCGCACGATGCCCCGTACTCCATCGCTAGCGCCGCTTCGTTGATCATCTCGCCCGCGCCAGGACCTGCGACGGCGAGAATTGACACAATCTACTTTACCACAAGAAAAAATCATTATGAGCCGAATATTAGATTCGATTAGAAATTCGTTTCAGCCTAACTACAATAAAGGTGTTCAAGAGAGAGGAAGGATGTAGGCATCATTAAGTTTCGAGCCAAGAAACGCGGATTCTAAACACAAGGTGTATTCCCACGCATGATACCTGGCGCATAGAAGCACTAAGTTGAGGAAGTTTATGAAACAAAATGAAAGTAGAAGAAGAAAGCAATGAGTGCTAAAAAAAACAACAGATAGTCCTCGAAAAAGAAACCTATTTATACAGAAAGACGACCTAATTAACTTTCATCACGTGACTTGTCATCTTCCACCGGGAAGTGCTAATTACCTTAGATTCAATAGTTGTATCTCCCAGAGGGGAAATAAAATCAGCACCATTTCTAAAGCAACTAAAGCTACAATTACCAAGTCAAAAGTAAACGGTCAACAACGTGAGCTGACTGCTCAACCCCTATGAAAATAAACAGCTTGCATAACCCAAGAGACTGAAGTTTTTATTCTCTTCCTTGAGTGCGAGGCTTTACTGCCTACGACCATTCTATTTAAGGACACAAAAATTTTGTAATTTTTTCAGCAAGTGTGACTAAAATTAATGAGGCGAATTTACTACGTAGGCGTAGAAAGAACTCGGCAAGTAAATCTAAAACATTAAAATTTAATCGCAAAAAAAAAGTGATACAAAAAACAGCATATTTTTACTTAGGAGTAATTTTCATTTATTCAAGCGTATCCACAAATGAATCAAATTAAAAAGTAACTGTTGGCACGTTTCAATGCATAACTTACATTTTATTACATGCTCGAATACAGAAGAATCTCTTACTTACACTTAACAAGCTCATTGCCGTAATGTCGCGGATTTCGGAACAGAAACGCCGAACTACAATGGCAAAGTTTTACACACGCTTCGTCGCAATGAAATTTAATGCCTCATAAACTCGCCGCAATTGCATTCAGATTCTTCAATAGGAAATGCTCACCAAGGAAGATCCCTTCTACCATTTACAAGACAGAGACCAATCTAACCTAATAATACCCGTTGTGTGTTTATTTATATATTTGTTTGGTGTCCGCTTCTTAAGAAACATAGGATTTCTGAGTTTACGGTATCAAGGATACTGAACTCCTCAGTATATCATTATATATATTATTATTATTATTATTATTATTATTATTATTATTATTATTATTATATAAGAAAGTTTTAGCCTCCCTTAACCACGACAAAGATGTTCCAAGAGAGGAAAGAGGAAGGCACCATTTAGTATGGAGTTGAGGGAACGCGGAATCTATGCACGAGATGCACAGAAACAGTAAGCTAGGAAATAAGTTCATGAAACAAGAAAAAAGTTGAAAAAGAAAGTAGTAGGTGCTGAAAAACAGGACAGCAGTGAACCGAAAAAAGATGGTCCGTAACAAAACAAAAACCTATTTTATTACAACAAAAAAGAAGCCTACCTAACCTTTAGCTCAGGCCCTCACATAGTCCCTCTGGGAGTGCCAATTCCCATAGATACAATAGTTGTATCCCCCTGAACTCCTCAGTATATCACTAATCACTATGTAACCAAATATAAGAGATGGCCTTTACATGCAGTGATATGTTTGAATTGTACCAGGATGTTTTCGTTTAGGATAGGTTAGGTTATACTGACAAAATTTTTCCACGGGTCCTGCTACTACCTAACAATACCCATGATTAATTTGTTTTGAGTCCGTTTCTTCCATTTCTCGTCTAACGCTCATAAGTATAGTTATAATGACTGTATCTGTGATGCGAGTTTCACCAGTGCACAAGTACAATAACATTTTTTATCACGGGTACTGTTAGGATAGATATTTTTGTTAGTCATCCACGTCTGGAAAGTTTGTACAAGAAAGGCATTGAATCCTGTCATTTTTGGCGGGCCGTGCGCACTAGTAATATATAAAATCCCAGATCCGTACAACCGCCACAAAACGGAGATACCATTAGCATGGATTTCCAGAGCCCTATAGCATATAGCAATGCTGAGGAGCCCACCACTCATATAGGCGCTATATATATCACCTATACAACACTCGACAAAAGGAGGATACTAACCAATTATGTGGGCGCCAAGAAGCCTGTCCGTGTGCTTGTCTCCGAGCACCTTTACCAAGCCTTCCGTGTCATCATTAGTCTTGGCACGCGAATTGGCAGCAAATGGAAACTTGCCAATGTTGTACTCCACTCCCTGAAAGTTGCATAATTTGAACGTTTAGTCAAATGCCTACTCGTTAATATAGTTTATTGGCTCATAATCAAAATCACGTGTATTTACTAAAATAAAAAGCTCTTAAATTGCATGTCAACAATAAGGGGGCAAAAGTGGCGATCAACTGGAGTTAATAATCTCTCATAAAAGGAAAGGAATAATTAATTGTAAGATGTCTGATCATAAGTAATCAGTTATTCGCCTCTGCACTTTCATTAGTTTAGGAATTTCAACCCATTGGTATAATATTAACCCCTTCCCTAACAATTGTTTTGTTAAAAACGTTTCTTTTTCAGACTAATTTTTTTCATTTTGGTTCTATGTAGTATTTTTGATGCTGGTAATGAAAACAGTTTGTAATTCTTTTTTATTCCCACCTTTGAGGTTAACTTTGAGGTCGGCAAAAACGAGTCAAATAGTCATTGTCTGATGTCAAGAAATAGTCATTGTCTGATGAACTGGCAGAGTTATCAGAAGTATTCAAGCTTCTGAGGGAAGGTTCATATTCACTATCTTCCGTTGAACTTGACATTTGGGGTGTAACACTTGAAAATGGAACAAAAAAAAAATGAATGAAAATGTGGATGCAAACAACACCCATCCAACGTCAATGGCTGTCGCAGCAAGTCTAGTAACAATGTCCTTGAAATCTCACAGCTCTACCCTATCGCCTCTGCCTGGCGTGCAATTTGACGAGAATACTCGTTTCACACCTAGAATGGCTTACAAAGGCTTAAAATCGACGAGTATATACGTATGAAGCTGGTTTTTGAGGGTAAAGTCGTCGACGAGTATACTCGTCGACGACGACTGAAAAACGAACATTTTGTGAAAACGAGTATAAACGTTTCTGCCGGGGAAAGGGTTAACTTAGATTTTTGTTAGTTTAAGCCTCCCTAACCGCTAAAAAAAAAGGGGGTTTCTTAGAGAGGTAGGCACCATCTAGTATGTAGATAAGGGAACGCGGAATCTATGCAGAAGGGGCATAGAAACAGAAAGTCGAGAAAGTAGTTCATGAAACAAGATAAAAGTTGAAGAAGAAAGTAGTAGGTGCTGAAGAACAGGACAGCAGTGAACCTAAAAAAGGTAGTCCTTAACATAACAAAGAAAGATTTTATTTCAACAAAAAGATGGCCTACCTAACTCTCAGCTCGGGCCCTCGCATATTTTCCCCCTAGGAGCGCTAATTCCCATAGATAAAATAGTTGTATCTCCCTGAGGGGTGTATGATATGAGTTTATAAATTATTATGCAAGATCATCAAATAAAACATTTACCACTTAACAAATAGTTCAAGCAATGCAATTGATGTAGAATAGAAGACACCTTGACATACTTGAGCTTTAAATGTAACCAAATACATCACTCTACACTATTTCTTGTATCAGCATTATCTTCCATCGTCTAGCTAAGAATATTTTTCAGGATGCGGTAAGCTGATGGAGTGATGCCATCAGATTTAATGTGCAAGTGACCAGTGGATAGCTATCCAGATTTCTAACCTCGCCCTTGAGATCTTCCTCCGACTTGCCAACCCAGGCCACCTCAGGGTGGGTGTAGATTACGGAAGGCACGCAATTGTAGTCTATGTGCACAGCTCCGCCTGCAATGCCCTCCACGCAGATGATGCCTTCGTCTTCTGCCTTGTGTGCTAACATAGGTCCGTGGATGCAGTCACCAATGGCAAAGATGCTGCGGGCATAATATTCATTGTCAACCCCTCACAAGTCCACTGGAATATTCATTAATAAGGCAACGCCCCTGCCTCTCAACGTGAGAGGACAATTCTGCAGATTATGGGGAAAGTTAATCAACATGGTCATTCAATACCTGTCATGATGGTGATGTAAGAATTAATCACAGCCCTCTTTGGTAAAAATGCACATCTGTTCTTCACGATTGCTAGACTAGACTAGACTAGACTAGACTATACCAGATGACTATAAGGTATCATCTAATGTTTGAATTATAATATGCATCAGCTAAAATGACCCTCACTCGAAGAACTGTATACTACGAAAGCAAAAATAACACAACAAAAATGAAGATATAAATAAAGTTTTCTGCCTTTACTGGCAAAAGTCTGCCATTCCTATCACGAGAACAAATTTGCCTTGGCTGTCATTCGATTTTTCATTTATTGCTCTCCTCCGTCCAGTCTAGTCGATTTGATTAGAGGTTTTCTCAGAGAATTTTACTCTAATCAATTGTGAGGTCAATTGCTGCGCAGTTTGAAGCATTTAAATTCAAATTCATCAAACAAGAAGTCTTTCGTTTTCAAAATTAAAAAATGTAGAGGGATTATAAGCAGAGCTTCTGTTCAATTCTTCCATCTTTAAAAGTTCGTTTGTGGATTTCAGTCTGTTGAAGGAGTTATGCTTTAATAGAGACTCACTTCTGAGGCTGGGGTAAGCGCACTCTTGAATCTTGAATCTATTATGTACTTTTATCTTTAGCTCAATATGAATTGCTCAGTGCTTTCACGGATGTAGATATGTATTCTCTGTCAAGACAGATTGCAATAATTTTTCGAATTTTTCTTCCACTTCTTTTGACTTGTTCATGTTATTTTATAAGACAATCATTTGAAGATCTCAAATTAATTTTAGTGTAATTTTCAACTCTGGGGGCATGTAAGGAAAGTTTTTGTTGGTTCAATTAACTGTTCACTTGGTGCTGATACATCCTCTCCAAAAATGAAAGTTGGGAGCCAAACAACATTACAGTACATCCAAATCCTGCACATTTTCTCAGTTCCCGTGCTCGCCTTTTCACTTTCGTATTGGAAAGAGTTTCCAACCAATCTAATTACGCACCAAATTAGCATGGATTAGACGTCGAATTTTTATTTGCGTATGGAGACTTTACTACATTTTTCATCAAATTATACGTGATGCAATGTGTCATTAACGCGGCAAAAATTGTAAAAGTTTAGCATATTTATCCAGCCCTACTTCTGCCAACGATAGCCTATCTGCGAGTATTTAGTTTCATCACAGTTACTTGTTTTTTCAGGATTGTGAATAATAACTGTTTTATTCACTGTGTTCCCATAATAATGGGAGCTTGTAATAAAACTTGTGCGGAAAGTATTTCATGTTTTCAACGTTCATCTTCCAAAATTAGGAAAACGATCAGCAGCAACTGCTACAACCTTTCTATTTTTTAAATGCTAAGAGAAACGTTAAGTAATTGAGGAGCTGCATTTCAATCTAGCGAAAGTACACGCTTCTTCAACAAATACCAAAATAACCCATAATATTCAATTGTATAATTATTTAGAATTACGTCTTACACGTCAAGCTTAAAAAATTGTTTTTCTTAAAAAATGCATCATCTTACAATCGACATCTAACAAGCAATATAAAAATAAAAATTGTTATCAGCATGATGCCTTCAGCTAATCAAGAGTTCACAACTGAACTACTTTGGAATGGAATAATGGAACTTTCCATACTTTGGCAGGGAAAAACGGGTTCAAGAGGATTCAGATCATTAATAATAAATACTGTTACCATGAGTCATTATACGAGTGTAAAAACAGTATTGGAAATAGCTTGTTAAAATGCGATTAAAGCAACAGTTGCCCGAGTTGCTTATTTTCTGATCAAAATCCTCTAATTTGGGCTTTCCTTTCAACAAAAATTTGTGCACATAAACCTCTCAAACTTCAGGATTTCGTTCCAAACTTTTCTCCTTCCCTAAATTGGGAACTTAACCCTCTATGACCCAAGTTAATTTCCACCAATAAAATTTTTATTTTTTGCTTCTGATGAGTAATTTATAGTCACCTAAAGTTATTTCAATGCCTGAAAAACAAAATTTTGTCATGGTTTTATTTTTATTCTAACGTCCTACATGAAGGACATTGGGTCGTTAGGACATGCCGAATGGACTTCATCAGAGTGGTACATATACATTTTTTCCAGCTGAAACCACGGAAAATACAGTTGAAATACGTAAGTTTTGGTTTAGACTGCACATTTTACCCATAAAAATAAAAAATAATGAATGTATATTCATATATTGGTAGAATTTGTATGAGAAGGAAAATTGTAGATATATGTCAGAAATACTTGACAAAAAACATCAAAATGAAATAAAACAATATCTAAATCAGGTGAAATCTAGTGGGCCATGTCTAGAGCCTGTCTCAGTTGTCATTTCAAGTGAATTTTTTTCAGGTATAATTCTTCATGGTGTTCCTTCTGCTGACGTATAACTATTACACATAATTATTGATATGTACTGATAAATTCATAAATTTACTTTATAATAGACTCAGCTCGTTCAATTGTCATCAAAGCATCTTCAAAATCGCATCAGCACCTGTTTCTTTAGCAATAACTTCAGCAATGCGGCATGTAGGAAGGGTAGTATAGAATCTGGGTGGATCTATTGTTACATAATAGATTTGGCGTAACGACCCACTGTCCTACACAAAGGACATTAGAAAATTTACTCAATAATTCTACAAAACAAAGTTATTTGGTTGAAAAGTATTTTCGAAGGAATGTTGAATGATTCTTACACGTGTATGAATTATTGTAGCACTCTGTGTTTACTATTAGTTAAGAAATTACCACAAATATACGGAGTGTACGATCACCCACAGGCATTTCACGCTCCACCAAACTAAGAAGCATGTGACAGTTAAGTGAGCGAAATATTATGACACGCTACGCTCATTTATCAAAGCACAACGTTTCTTCTCTTCACTAACATGCAGTACTGCTTGAAAACGCTCCCCGGAACAAAAATAAATGGAATTTTTCTAATGTCCTTCAGGAAGGACGGTGAGTCATAGAGGGTTAAGCCAGAAAATAGCAACTCTAATCGAAGCTGAAAAACTTCAACTGACTTGGGGACGACGGACTGGAAGCGCGAGTTGACAGGAATGCGGCCCTTGTCGTCCCTTTCAATGCCCAGCTCCTCGAGCCCCAGGTTGTTGGTGTATGGGCGCCTTCCCACGCACACGAGCAGTGCGTCACATGACAGCTCTTCTTTCTGCACGTCAATACTTACATTGTAAGTAAGAACTCAATTGTTGATCGTAATACAACAAAAATAGTTGGTAAAAAATTTTAAATGAACATTTCTCTTACTATGCTTTAATGATTCTACTTATCTATGGTTAAAAGCGCCCTTCTTGTACATGAAATGTCAAGGCAACTGAGAAATGAACAATTTTTTACTTTTACTTCAAAAAAATATTTAACCAAACAAAATGGTCTAAAAACTATACTTTACTTCAACCTCACAAAGAACCCAATAAATTAATATTAAATTAACCTCAAAATCCCACCCAGAGACTAGGCTCCATTAGCAACAAAAGTACCTTGCCGTCCTTGACAGACTCGACACCAACAGTGACGTTGTCGCCGCTACGGGTGGCACTCGTGACCTTGGTGCCCAGCTTGAACTTGATGCCCTGCTTAGCGAGGATGCGCTGGAACGCCTTCGACATCTCGTTGTCAATGCCAACCCCGCCGATGCTCGTCAGGAATTCGACAGCCGTCACTTCGGCTCCTAAGCGTGACCACACTGAGCCCTAGAACAAGCAGCAGAAATGAAAGTAAAGAAAGAAAACTTGGAACACAATTACAATGTAAGGAGGAAAAATATTACAAATGTCAATGTGAAATGAAAAGCGAAAATACGATTTCAATAGGATACCATCACACAATGCAATACCTAGCAGTCTAGCACTGAACACAATTCGCTGGTATGTTTCAGCTTTTCTTGTTTACCAATATTATTATCCCTACTTCAGACATGCGAATCAGGCACACAACTGCCTTCAATTTTGCAACTTCAAAACTTTTCAAAAGAACCAGTCAATATTTTCAAAATTTAATTCACAACCCCATTAGGAGGCCCATTACTTGAACGTAACTTAATTTTTTTCTTCTACATTTGCTTTACTGAACAGTTTTACGCACTAAACTTCAGTAGTACATTGGTCTTACTACGTTACTTCTAATACAATGATAGATATAAGCCATTAATACATTGACCCTGGAGAGTTAAATCGGAGTTCAACATCCAACTCAAATTTAAGGTCAACTGAGGTAAGCAAATTTGAAAATAGCAACCACTTAACTGGATCTCACCTTCACTTAGCTTTGGTTAGGTATTTATAAAAATTGAGTTTGTGACTACTGGTCGGTCAACTTACCCCCCTGATACCCCAAGTTCCAACACTCACCCCCTGATACCCCAAGCTCCAACACTCACCCCCTGATACCCCAAGCTCCAACACTCACCCCCTGATACCCCAAGCTCCAACACTCACCCCCTGATACCCCAAGCTCCAACACTCACCAGCTCAAGGCCAATGACACCAGCACCAATGAGGATCATCTTCTCAGGCACCTTGGCCAGTTTCAGGGCACCAGTGGAGGACACGATCACCTCCTCGTCAATCTCGATTCCTGTAAGGTAATGAAGTCATGGTGATCTGAGCAAATAATTTAGCTACAATTTGCAGGGCAAATTACTATCATAAAAAGGGGAGTTGATTATTTTTACGTAACTAAATATCAAAATAGTCAAACTGATTCTTCTTAAAGTCTCTTAAAACAGAAAGGAATGCATGAAACACAGATCATGTTCACCAAAGATTTCTGCTCTGGCATAAAAACTGTTCAATTGCAATGCTGTATTTCTTACATTCCAAGTCCAGAAAAGTACTTACAAAAATATGCCATTTCATTTGCATCATTTCCCTATTTGCAAGAAGATCAATAAATATGACAACTTTCCAAAATATCTTCCCTCGTTCTCAAAAAATAAATCAATAATGTAACACAATCAACTAGAAGTAAGCATTAAATAAATTATAGATGCAGCAGTTAGAAGCATTAATATTTTGATTAAACGAGTATCAAAGCCAGCAGAAATAAAGTCAGTAAGTCTGTTGTGCATTAGGACTAGTACATAAAACAGACCAACTTTGCAAGGGCAGGCATACCAGGGAATGGAGTAACTTCAGAGCCTGTAGCTATGAGGATGTTCTTAGCATTGACTGTTTCTGTGGTGCTTCCGTCCTCACCCAGCACGCTCACTTCATTGGCTCCTGTGATTTTGCCATGACCCTGATGTTTGAGATACCTTTAGTCTTCTGACACTCTTTTGCTCAACAATCCACATTTCTGATAATTATAACACTCATAAAACAATAAAACAAAAACTAATTTAATAGAATAGGAGCTTTAATTTCAAATACCAACAACAGATTTCAAACTGATCAAGAAATAATGATCATGAAATGCTTCACTTGATCCACTGAAATAACTAAACATACACAAAAAATAAACGAATCAAATGCCAGAAATCGTGTATAAGGTGTTGCATAAGGATTCCTCAAATTGGCACACCAATAAACAAGTGCAGGGATCTTGAACGAGATAAATTTCATGTAACACATAAGCAAACGTTTCAGCTAAACTTGGGTAATTTCAACATGCGTTTTACAGACTCTTCCACATCTGATATTCCTTCTCATCCATTCTCCCAAGGTATTATTCGAAAGACCAAAATAAGCTATCCAATGAATGACAACTATAATACAGGATCACATAATGATCACCAAAACATACAAGTGCAGAAATGTACTCCCTCTACATAGCTAACTCAACAAAGCAGCTAACATCTAACATGAAATACATTATTAAAAATTCCAGTATCAATAATACCTAAACCCTTCATTTGTAAAGAATATCCATAAAAGAAAATAATTGGCACAGACGAATGAACATACCTTAAGACCAGTAACTTTATTGTTCTTAAAAAGCATGGCAATTCCTCCTGTGAGAGCAGTGACAGCCTTTTCTTTTGATTGCATTAATTTCTCAAGGTTGAGTCGCACATTGTCTACCTGTGGAACAAACGCACAATAAACTTTGGGTTAAATTGTTTCTCACAAGTACATACATTCAAGACAAGGCATAGGACTGATGGAGCACCATATCTGGAAAAAATATAAGGCAATAAAATCATGGTTAAATTATTCACAACTCGTCTTTCAAGAAAAATACGCTTTTTCAACCTTAATTTTCAAGTCCACAATGCTATAACGAGATTGTGAACTTACAACTATTCACATGCTTGGTGTAAATAAGTTCTTAAAATAAATCTTACCTCGATGCCCCTATTGGCAAAATCCTTTTTGGCCATGTGATAATAGTGTGAGTTATTGAGCAGAGCTTTAGATGGAATGCAGCCAACATTTAGACAAGTTCCTCCAAATGTGGCATTCTTCTCAACACACACAGTCTGGAAATTGAAAAGAGCTCTTAGAATTTGGCAAAAAATTAAGCTGAGTCATATACAAAATCATGAATACCAGTAAATAATAACATCAGCTTGGTATATTAAGAGCCAGAACACATCATTAGATCTGATATGGAGTCACAAGAAAGAACATTTAAATTTCATTCAAATTCAACTGCAACCTAAAGAAAAATGGTAAACCTCAAATTTGTGAATAGCATCTTTGATTAGCGTGCATGTAAGTTTATGGATCTTTAACTGCATAAAAAATGTTCCTAAGAGGAAAAAGAGGAAAGCACCAGTAAGCATGGAGAGTAAAAAAGCAGAGAATCTATACACGTTCCCACACAAGATACTCCGCACATTATTACTGCAAGTAAAAAATGAAGGGGAAGAAAAACCAAAGAATAGACGGTAAAAAAAGGTATGCAAAATTGAAAGTCCTTTACAGCTGGGGTTACAATAGCATCCCTTTAGGAACACTACTCCCCAGACTATAGAATAAACAAATCTAATTAACTTAAACCTATTGCTTATCCGATGTCTCTTAATGAGTAGAGAGCACAGCATATTGATGCGTTTGCTTTGGTAATGTACCTCTATCAAATGCCACAACTGAAACAAATTTTACACAAAATATCCATTTTTCAATTAGTAACAAAAATGGCCATGACTAATAGCATTTAATACTTTTAATTCAGAAAATAAATTGAACATATATTAAGCAAGGAATTTTTCAAAAAATATACAATGAAATACAATGTACACATAAAGAAAAAGATTGCTATCTGCATCTCAGTACTTTATTCAGAAAAGTTCTTGAATAAAATCTGCAACCATTTGCAAATCAAAGCATTGATGCTAAACTTTAGACAGCTGCTATCGCAACATTTTAAAAGATATAAGAAAAGAGACATCAATAGTACAAGTTGCTTACTTTCATGCCAAGTTGAGCAGCTTTGATGGCTGCCACATATCCACCAGGCCCAGATCCAATGACTACAAGATCAGCATCATGGGATGCAAGCCTGCGGCTGTACTCCGGCACAACCCAGCCAGACACTGGGGACTGGCTGTACAGCTGCAAACAGATGCACAAAATAAGTCATAGTTGCACATTGACATTGACAATGGTGAAGAAAAAAGGATATTAAAACTATATACTAATAGCTCATAATAATATTAAAACCTTGATAAGAGGCAAATTTTTGAGATTAGGAAAAAATTTACATTGTCTTGGATCCTATTAACATTTTGTTGGTAACATACCATGTATACAACAAAATGGCTGATAATTAAACAAAAACTTGACATGAATTTTCCACTTTTATATATATCTATTGAGCATTAAAAAACATTTGGCACAAAATGTGCCTAATTTAAACTGTGTAGCATGGTTTATTTTTAAATTTAGCAGAAATATTTGAAACAAAACATTCAGGTTTTAAAATCTAGAAATCCTATCAATTTTGACGAATTTATTACACACAATCTCGAGAATTTATCCGCAAAATGTGGAGAAAGTTGATATTATACTTTGTAGTCAAAAGATCAGTACAATCAAATTCACACCAAACATTATCCAAACCTTCATTTAAAGATTCATAATCATTGATATTAAACTTTTACTGCCTCACTGAGAGCCTAGGACAACCTCTGTAAACTGTACTGAGTACCAGACTTTCCCATACTACTCATAAGCTAATACTAAAGCCTCTTCCTAGTGGTATTAACAAGCTCAGCACATTAGAACATTTCAGCACATTGAATCTTTTTTGATATAGGATTCAAGTCATTAGTTACTTTAAACCTTCCTAAGCACAAAAAAATATATACCCCAAGAGAGAAAGTTACAAGATTGCTCAAGTATAGAATTAAGAAAGTACTAAGTCTAAATGCAAGGTGCATCCCCTTATCCTACACAGAAAATAGGAAGATAAGAATAAGTTCAAGTAACAAGATATAGTGAAACAAAGAAATAATTGGTACTAAAAAAAGACAACATTAGACCAAAATAAGTTTGTAGGAAATGAAACAAAAATATGTTTTAAAACCATAGTGGCTACCTAACCTTCAGCTTAAGACCATGCATATTTTTCAGGGAGTGCTAATTCCAATAGAAGCAATAGTTGTGTCTCACTCTGTGGGTGAAGGCAATAAAATGTGATATGGCATCAACATTTTTAGAGTAAAACTAAAGACATTTAAGGCCACCGACCAGTCAAAAATAAAAAATCCATCATATTTTTTTTTATTGCTCTATTCGATTGAGAAAGTCCTAAACTTCATTCCTGCAAAGCGGCAGAACGATCCGTCTCACCAAAGTATGTCAAATGGGGGTTTGAAAGGAGGGTGGAGGGTAGCTCGCCCGGCCAGCTCGTGCAGATATGCCACGCTGGCTGAGCCGGTTGGCGCTGAGTGTCAGTTTGTTCATAATTAGGTATGTATCCATCTCCTTGCAAGTCAACACTTTTGAGATTTGGCATGTTGAATTCTCGGTACCTCTACCCCTCCCTCCCTCGGGAGTAAGAATGAGGGTGGGGGGAAGCTCGCCCGGTCAGCTTGGGAAGACGTGCCAAGTGAGCTTGGTCGGTTGCTGCCGACTGAAGGTTTGTTCATAATTAGGTATGCATCTATGTGAGCTTGCAGGTCAAGACTTTTGAAATTTGGCAAGTTGAATTCTCGGTAACTCCACCCCTCACTCACTCGGGAGGAAGAAGGAGGGTGGGGGAAGCTCGCCCAGCAGGCTAGTGCACATGTGCCAAATAAACCGAGTTAGTTGTTGCTAACCGACGGTTTGTTCATAATTAGATATGCATTTATCTGCAAGCAGATCAAAATTTTTGAGATTTGGCAAGTTGAGTTCTCGGTACCTCTACCCCTTCCTCCCTCAGGGGGAAGGAGGGTGATTGGTAGCTCGCCCGATCTGCTTGCGTAGTTATGTCACGTTAGCTGATCTAGTTGTTGCAGACCGACGATTTATTCAGATTTAGATGGCTTTTTTTCGATAGCAGATCAAGATTTTTCTGGATTTGACGTTGATTGCTCGGTACTAATGTAGTGATATAAGCGTTTGGCTCTGCGTGGCGCTTCCATATCCTATAAGAGGAGCCTACGAGGATGCCAAGGACGCCCCAGCTTATAGCTTATGCTCCTGGTTTGTTCTAGACATTTTTGGTACCACTTGTGGTACTGGTTCCTTCAAGGAACCACAATAACTTCCAAAATTGATATTCAAAACGTCAACACTACCAATTTTTCCAAGAAATGTAGCTTGCAAACAAAAAAAAAACCTGTCTCGGCACTAAAACGCGTTTTCTGAGCAATACAAATGTCAATATTCAAGCTTCTTCTTCTCAAAAAGTTGTTATCGTAGAGCAACGATTTTGCTATCATTAGATGGGCAAAGAGTTGCTGCATAAAGAGTCAGAGGATTATATTGAAATTCACAGAAGATTTTCAGTTACATTAAAAAATCTACGGAAAAATGAATGACACTTTAAATTTTATTTTTTAAATTCCATAACAAATAAACTTTCAGGAGTTTCCATATAATCCTCAGACTCTTTATACAGCAGCTCTTTCCGCATTCAATGACACCTAAATAATTTCTCTACAATGACTACTTTTTGAGAAGAAGTGGCTTGAATATACCCCATTTTTTCATTATATTTTTTTCGTTATCTCCGTAATTACGGCGAAAATGGAAAAAGTGCCCAATATAATCCTTATTCATTTTCTAAAATACCTACGTATGCAAAATTTCATAGATCTAGATACCATACAAAAAACGGGACGGCCATTTTCTTGATTCTGACTAGACGGTTCCCTTAAAATCTTGGGCCAAATTGTTTACCTTTAAATACAATCAAAAGATTTTTGCAACCTAATTATATTTTTAATTGATAGAACAAATTGCTGTTATGAGTGTGATGAAAGTTCTATCTTTAATACAGTGTACAAGAAAAAAATAATCTAGACTTTGATTAGTATGCTTTAATCATTTGAAATATAAAAAAAACTATTTTGATGATGGTCAGATTTGATTTACCACTTTTACCTAGTGATGCAAAAAATGGTTTTATTTGATGGTGTTTTTTGCAAAAAAAAACTTTATATTTTTTTTTTAGCACACCCAAATTTTGTCAAGTATATGTCTGTTTGTTTTTGGTCAGATAAAATATATTAACATCTATGTTCTTTAGTCATGATTTTTTGTAAGAAAAACATCAAAAGGAAACCATACTGTGAAAGTGTGGCAGATAACCCCACAATTGCCTAGAGAAGTCTAAAAGGAACAGTAGGAGACACAAAACTTATATTGATGAAGTCAAAATTCACAGCTTACTATCTCTACTATGATAATACTTTTGTGACCGAAAGATCAGACATAGCAGAGATAGTAAGCTCTGAATTTTGACTCCATCAATATAAGTTCTGTGGCTCCTGCTGTTCCTCTTAAGACTCCTCTTGGTAATTGTGGGTTATGTGCCACCACTTTTACTGTATGGTTTCCTTTTGATGTTTTTATTACCAAAAATTACAACTAAAGAAGAACATTGATAATATATTTTATGTGACCAAAAAAAACCATGCTGTTTTTTTCTAAAAACATATTTTTCTACTAAAAATCATCACCAAGAAGCTGGATACTAATATATTTCATGCGACCAAAACATTAAAAATCAAAAATAATGATTTTTCAAAAATTCATGTTTTAAAAAAAATCATTTTTAAAACCATATGGATATTAATATATTTTATTTGACCATAAAGCATTCTGATTTTTTCACATTTTTTTAGTGAATATACAGTTTAATGCGCTCACGGAAATTAAAAATTCCGTTCCGAAGGATCACTGAAGGAACACATTCAAAAACCTTTTACATGTATGACATTCTGCTTGCTGATGCACTATTTTTGAGTTATTTAACTTCAAAATTTTTGTCCTTCATAGCAGTTCCAGTCAGTTGCGTGCCTGAGCTGGAGCTGTTACAGTACATTTGAGTACTTGTAATTCATTATTAGCCGACCCTGCGGAGCCTGAACCCACTTCTAGGGTGTTTCAGTTAACAACACAATTAACGTTATCATCCAAAAATAAAAGCGGTGCTGGGTGAGTGAATACTTGAATCTGCAGTATTTACTCCTACGCTTTTGCTAGTGTTCTACGGTGGCCGCCATATTGAAACTGATGTCAACTACAGATCGATTTTAGTATTCACTACCTCAGTCCTGCTAATATTTTTAAGGTGATGACCTGTATAGTGTTATTAACTAAAACATCCTAGAAATGGGTTCAGGCTCTGCCGGGTCAGCCAATAATAAATTACAAAGTACCCAAGCGTACTCTAACAGCTCAAGCGTGCAATGCAACTGCTATCGAAGACAAAAATTCAAAACTTGAATAACTTGAAAATAATGCACCTGCAAGCAGAAGATTCTTGTAAAACATTTTTAAATGTGTTCCTAGTGATTCATTGGTGCGGAATTTTTAATTTCTGTGAGCGCATCAAACTGCATCTTGACCATTTTTTTTACAAAAAAGCATGTTGAAAAAATATGGATATTAATATATTTAATTTGACCAAAACAATTATCTTTTTTCAAACATGTTTTTTTACAAAAAGTCATTAACATTCATTTTTTGGTCATGACTTCTGTGAAGAAAATGGTTATTAATATATTTTATGTGACCTCAAAAACCATGCTTTTTTATTAAAAATTCATACAAAAAAGCATATATATAAAATATGGATATTAATATATTTTATGTAACAAAAAAAGGTAAATCTGAAGGAGATGACAGTTGTCAATTTTGTAAATTTCGATGCCTTAGCATAGTTAATTAGATCGAAGTAAACAAGTTTTCTTCTATGCACTTTTTGCCTCAAATGAGTATTTTATTAGTTATAGCGGTAAATGACTTACCGCAACTCCAGTCTTTGAAGCGGAAAGAAATTCTTTGATCGAGTTGTATGGCAATACTGCAATGGCAGCTCGCTTTCAGCGCTCTGTCTTGAAAGACGAAACCAAACCTACCGCTATACCTCGTTAAATACTCATTTGACGAAAAAAGTGTATGGAATAAAAGTTGTTTATTTTGATGTTATTACCATGTTTCAAGCAACAAAAATTCGAAAATCGATGAGTAGCTGTTTATTCGAGCGCATTCGTCATCAATGACGAAACTAAACTTACCGCTATAAATCGTAAAATACTCATTTGAGACGAAAAAAGAATAGAAGAAAACTTGTTTATTTTGATTCAATTAATTAGGTTCAGGCACCAAAAAGTGAAAAATCAACAACTGTCATCTCCTTCAGATTTACCCAAAAAAATACCATGCTATTTTTAAAGGAAATGTTTTTTTTCAAAAAATCATTAAAATCTATTTTTGTCATTTTTTGTAACAAATGAACATTTTTCTATAAATAGCATGGTTTTTGGTTTTTGATCACATAATAGACAATGCACACATTTTTAGTCATGATTTTTCTGTAAAAAACAATGTTTTTTTTAAAAAAAGCAGCATTGGGATTTTTGATTACATAAAAGATATTAACATCCACATTTTTAAGTCACGATTTTCTGTAAAAAATGAGTTTTTTTTTAGAAAAAACAAGTATGTTTTTTTGGTCATATAAAAGATAATAGTATCCATGTTTTTTCAGTCATGAATTTCTCATAGAAAACATGTTTTAGAAAAACAGCATGGTTTTTTTGTGCATTTTTCTACAAAAAACAGCACTTTTTTTTGTCACATAAATATATTAATATCTATATTTTTTAGTTATGTTCTTTTCTATATATAATGTTTTTGAAAAAACAGCATGGTTTTCTTGGGTCACATTTCTATCAATGACCATAAGTAAAGATATATTATTACAACACACTATTTGGGAAGTCGAAAGTGATTCATATGCATTCTAAAATAAATGAAATATCAAAACATGAAACCACAGAAAAAAAAACTCAATACAACCATAGAAAACCCTGAATTAAAGAAGTATGCTGTTTTATCTTATAATCTGACATGAAAACAAATAATTTAAAGTGGTTCTTTTCCTTGCTAAGTCATTATCAAACATTATATTTAAAAAAAAAATTCATATTTTTTTGCCATGGTTTTTTTGTGAAATAAACATGTTTTTTTTTTAAAAGAGCACAGTTTTTTTCGAGTTGCATCTCTACTTTAACCAGAAGTAATTCTTCATAAACAAAACCTCTTAATTTGGATTAGTGCTGTTGGGTTATCATATAACTTTATGAGTAAATCAACAATGATGTAATATTACAATTTACATAGATTAAAAACCTAAAATCTGTCTAAATGTATGGTAAATATGTAGCGTTGGTCAGTAATCGTTTTTCCACTTTTCAGTGCCTAGGAATAGGTAATTAGATCTAAATAAACAATTTCTCTTCTATTCACTTTGCGTCAGAAATGAGTATTTAACCAGTTATAGCGGCAGGTTTAGTTTCGTCTTTGACAACGAATGCGTTCGAATAAACAGCTACTCATCGGTTTTCAAATTTTTGTTTCTTGAGTCATGGTAATAACATCAAAATAAATAACTTTTCTTCTATACACTTTTTTGATCAAACAATTATTTAACGAGGTATAGCGGTAGGTTTGGTTTCGTCTTTGATGACAATCGCGCTGGAAGTGAGTATGCATTGCAGTGTTGCTGTCCGACGTGCTTCTTGAATTAGTTGCCACTTTGAACACTGGTGTTGCGGTAAGTCATTTACCGCTATAACTAATAAAATACTCATTTGAGACGGAAAGTGCCTAGAAGAAAACTTGTTTATTTCGATCTAATTACCTATGCTAAGGCACCGAAATTTACAAAATCGATAACTGATATAT
Source organism: Morinoia aosen (assembly GCA_030386875.1). Taxonomy (NCBI): domain Eukaryota; kingdom Metazoa; phylum Arthropoda; class Malacostraca; order Amphipoda; family Talitridae; genus Morinoia; species Morinoia aosen. The sequence goes on from CM059579.1 coordinate 21,136,072, forward strand.
CCATCAGATCTACCCAACTTTTACTCATAATTTTCACTATATAGATGAACTGTGGCTACTCCTCACAACCCAACCTCTTTACGTTTGTAATGGGGGTTAACTTACGTTATTTATGAAATTCACCTTCCTTTGGCGGCTTCCTATGGGGCGCAGAAGCCAACTTCGAAGTCAATTAATTCAAAAATCACGCATAAGCAAACAGAATGTCATTCTTGTAAAACGTTCTTAAATGGGTTCCTTTAGCGATTCTTAGGAATAAAATTCCCATTTTCTTTGATCACATAGCGCTTTACATTGACCTTAAAACAAGCATTATAACAATCATTAACAATTTTCTTTTCGGCTGCCATTGGTTATATGGTTCAGATGCAAATCTTGCACTTTCAGACTGAATAATACAATTTTCAGCAGCTACTGCACGATACAGAATTTACGGTCAATATTGAATATAATGTTGTCAACGAATTTCATAATTTCGTAGGTATACATAGGTAATATAGTCGATTTTAAGACGTTTTGCACGAATGACAATGTGCCCGGAAATGCTTAGTTTAGGAGATATAGGATAAATAACGCCAGGTAAGAATAGCATCAACGGCAGTTTTGATATGGCTCTCCCGGCGTTTTGCGGACGCGGACCACGCCAAGTTTTTTGGCGGGAGTCATCGGCCTCGGTATGGTTGAGTTAAATTAAGATATTTTAGGCTTACTTAGGTTAGGATACTTAACTAAATTAACTTTACCAAACCTAACCTTACCTATCGTTACGTCAGAACCGGATTTCTGCTTATTTACCTCTCCTTTTGTTCAATTTTATAAACGACGTTCCTGTAACTTCAAAGTTAAATATCTCCAAAAATAAGCATTTCCGGGCACATTGTCATTCATGTAAAACGTCTTAAAATCGACTATATTACCTATCTATACATACGAAATTATGAAATTCGTTGACATTATATTCAATATTGACCGAATTTACTTCTATTCACCTAGATGCTATACCTACGAACATTTAATTCCTCGAAGCATCTCACAAAATTAGACACAGTATTATTATATACGATGATTGCAAACATTTCATTTCTCGCGGTCTGGTTGAGCATATATGATATCAATTTTGAACGAAACAAATTCGTGGTGCAGTGACAATTTGTGTAAACAAACAATGGTCGAAACAATAACTCAGGAAGGCAAAAATTATTACACACTTACCGGCCTCACACAGCGGGAAAGAAGTGAAGACTGCATTATCGATAGTATTAAAAATATGTAACAATTAACCCTATTCAAATTGCCTGTCGGTCGCTTGCACCGTACAGCTGACGACAGGTCGGCCGAATCAGCGTTGCCATAAGAAGGTTTTATTTTCCTCTGAAATTTGTCCTAATTTTCGTCAACGCAACATGAAAACATCGCAAATCAAACTCGCAATGCAAATTGAATGCTATACAACATTAATATACATATTCTCTATATTTTGTTCGAAATTACAGAATAACATTGAAAAAGCAAAAGAATTAGGCCATGAATAGAGAATTTATTGTTTTTATTGAATTATATGGTAAAATCAGGGCTTCAACATGGCCAATTGGTTAAGAGCGAGGGCCTTTCATACGAAAGTGTCGGCAGTTCGAATCCCAGCAGTGCCACTCGGTGATTCTCCCCGTTGGGAAAAGGGAGAACTCAGCCACAATTCCCCACTCTACCTAGTCTGTGTCGGAAATGGCACCAGCTTGACCGGGGGTTATGTAGCATACCGCTACATAAGCGTAAAAATTAGAAATTCGCTATTCATACTTAAATAAAATAATTAGTAGCATTAAAAATATTACTCTAATTTATTATTAATTACTTTCTACTTCTAATTCGTAATCATTAAAATTTTTGTGTAAATACATGAGAGATCAAATAATCAATCGACATTTCGAGTTCTTAAGCAGCCCGTCTGGCAACATACAAGCGCGTCGCCGAGTCCACTCACTTTTGCTTGTGGCTCGGTTGCGCGAACATCTCGTAAGTGCAGTGAGATTTAGGGTTAAAATAAGAGTAAAACCGGGTAAGAAGATGTGCCATGTGTTTTTCGGTGTATTGTGTGTTTTAATCTAAAGATCTGCTCAGTGTCGTGAATTAGGGATAAAAAAATTAGTGTTAAGATTCTGAGATTAGCATGTGTTTTATAGAGTGAATATTGCGTGTCATTTCCCAAACTCCCGCGTGAATTCATACTAGATATTCAGTTAACGTACTGGTTTTTCTCCTTACTGCAAACATATATTGCGGGTTCGCCAGTATCATATCACGAATCTTTCATAAACTACTTGTGGACGAACGCGGCCGAATTGCCGGCGTTCATTTCCGATAGCGTCTTGTGTAATGGCGGAAAACTCTGCCGTCTTCTGTCACTACTGTAGCATACAGCTACATAAGCGTAAAAAAATTAGAAATTCGCTATTCATACTTAAATAAATTAATTAGTAGCATTAAAAATATTACTCTAATTTATTATTAATTATTTTCTACTTCTAATTCACCATCATTGAAGTTTTTGTGTAAATGCATGAAACAATAAAAATAACACTTGACATTTTTCGAGAGAGAAGCCCTCTGGTGGCAACACTGCGCACTTGCGCGTCTCTTCTTTCAAAGCCATTCTGACTTATGGCGCCCGACTAGCAGTGTTACAAGCAAATTCTCGTGAGTTCAAATGTGTTAGAAAATATTCGTGTTCCTTTGCTTCGTGTCAGTGAGTATAAATAAGTGACAAGTGCAGTGTACTAAGTTGCGTAGTTATGCTTGAGAATATGGATGTAGCATGCTCCTCATTCAGAGTTTTGTTTTGTTCTCAACATGATTTAGCGTAAAATTTGCGTCAGATGTGTCATGATTTTATTTTATTTCGTGTCATGAATTTTATAATCAAAGCATAATCATGCTCTTTCTTTTCTCTTTTCGATAATCTACTAATCTATGTTAATCTCTGTTTGGAACGGACGCGGCAAAAATTTTGCCGGCGTTCGTTGCCGATAGCGCTTTGTTTAATGGCAGAACCTCATACCGTCGCCTCTCGTCTCTACCCTGTGACTATAAATACCATAAGCATGTGTTCTAATAGTATTTTCTCTTATTTTTTTTACAAATCACTTCTAGCAGTTTTCTTTCTTAAACTTGTTTAAACGCAAAATAATCATTAAAAATGTCTTCTTAAATAGCTTTTAATAAATTACGAAGTTATTCATATCTACTTGCTAAAGTTTGGAACTTCATTCCTAATTCATATATTGACGCAACCTCACTTAATTCGACATCAATCATCTCAATAAAATTAATGTACTTCATTGCATTCGTGTGACAAACACCCATCACTATCTGCCTATCGTAAGTGTGTGCAAATGGCCGGCGACTCGGGCTGAGACCGACGCGTTAAGTCGCCGGTTAAACCGCCACACGAAATCTTCATGCTCTCGTGTTTTCTTTCTTCGCGTACTTTCCGCCTGTGAAATCAACGCCTAGTCTTCTTCCCCTGTTTCTATTATCATTAGGGATATATATTATTCCCTAATTTCTTTATTATTGAAAATTGAGATACCAGGATTTTACTAGGATTTTTATCCATGAACTTAGGATTTTTTATGTTTTTTTTTTTTTTACGGCTTGCCAAAGTGCTGTCACTTGATATTTTACGATATTCGGTAGGTCTCGTGTTTACTTGCCCGTAGTCTCTGTGAGGAATCACGATCCTTATTACCAAAAATTCCTAGCCTAACACTCGGAATTTAAAGCCGAGGCATTAGTGATCAAACAATTTATTTCTTGATTAAAAATCTGTCAACCTAAAATCTGTCCTATCTCATTTGAGTTTGCTAGAGTGGGATTCATAAATTAGCTTGAGTAAGACCGTAGGAGTTTCTCGGATTTCTCCGTGTGGGACGATTTGTCATTATTATGTTGGATATTCAGTAGTGCCATGTCTTGATGTCTCTCCTGAATCGCGTAACCCAGCATCCTTGGACTCCTGTGCAGGACCTCTACATCATCGCCATACACAAAATCTTCACAATCAAATCTCCCTGGGTTTCCTGGGTTTTGTTTTTAGTTTCTCCGAGTGCCATGTTAAATGCTACGTTGCTCACCTAAGTCATGCTATAACTTGCTCACAACTTACCGTATTATTGAGTCAGCCATTTGGCATTACTTTGGAAAAGGCCAGCAAATCTACCTGAGCCTCAAACCTCTTGAGCTACTCCATTCACTCAAGCTCGATCGTCTGCTAGACATTCAGAAAGCAGACCTCATAACGTGACCCCATTACGTCACTGTTAGAACTCCTTCAAGTTTTCCCCAAACACCACTCACTCACCACGCTTAATCCATCGCGTGCCGGCCTTCGTCAGCTCCAGCCTGGTCCTCCGGCACGGATTGCCACCTCAGCAAGCTCTCCGAGATCAAGATCAAGACAAGCCGGTTTTCCTGACAAGCCAGTGTCCTGGCTTCCTTTTCCCAAAATAAACACCACCACCGGAAACTAAGCTGAGTTATCCAAAAACGCTTTTATTACCCCTCTCATTAATTTCCCATAGAACTATCGAGAAAATCGTTCGAGTTGCAGCCGTCAATAATCAATAATCAAAATTGCCTTCAAAATACCAACGGCTCGAAACCCGACACTACTACGTGATTTTTTTTATTTTGCATTTTAAGCATGTGTTCTAATAGTATTTTCTCTTATTTTTTTTACAAATCACTTCTAGCAGTTTTTTTTCTTAAACTTGTTTAAACGCAAAATAATCATTAAAGATGTCTTTTTAAATAGCTTTTAATAAATTACGAAGTTATTCATGTCTACTTGCTAAAGTTTGGAACTTCATTCTTAATTCCATATATTTACGTAACCTCACTTAATTCGATATCAATCATCTCAATAAAATTAATTTACTTCATCGCATTCGTGGGACAAACACCCACTACTATCTGCCTATCATTGAGTGTGTGCAAGACGCCGGCGGCTTTGGCTTATGCCGACGCGTGAAGCCGCTGGGTCCACCGCCGCACGAAATATTCATGCTTTCGTTTTCTTTGCGTATTTTCCTTCTGTGAGACCCAAAACGCAGTTTTCCTTTTTTCTTTTATCAGAGGGAATATTATTCCTTTTATTCCTTCATTCTTGCCAACGATATTTATCAGAAAAAATTCAGTAAAACCTTTATCAACTAACTTTAGGGAATTTTTCTCCCTGTATTCTCGTACAGTTATCGAGATGTTCTAGAGTACATTAAAAAAATCTAAATCCACATGCTACGTATTTTACTTAATTGATGTAATTCTCCTTTTCTGCTTCATAAGCCATGCCTTGTTAAATCATGTGCCTTCCATGATTCCAGGGGAATTTTCCCCGGTTGCCTTTTGAAAAATCAAAATAGTCTACTAAAAAAATCTTAAATTTCATGCCTTGCATTTAAAGCAACAGCAGTTGTATCAGACTTTCTTGATTAAATTCTTCCTCTCTCTTCTCAAGTTAGCTGGAGTCGAACCTGTAGGAGTTTCTCGGACTTCTCCGTGTGGGAAGAATTGTCATTATTATGTTGGATTTTCAGTAGGGAATGTCTTAATGTCTCTCCTGGAACGCCTAATCCAGCATCCTGGACTCCTGTGCAGGACCTCTACATCATCGCCATACACACAACCATCACAGTCAAATCTCCCTGGGTTTTTCCCTGAGTGCCATGTTAAATGTTACGTTGTTAACCTGAGTCATGCTATAACTTGCACACAACTTACCTTATTATTGAGCCAGCCTTTTGGCATTACCTTGGGAAAGGCCAGCAAATCTACCTGAGCCTCAAACCTTTGAGCTACTCCATTTACTCAAGCTCGATTGTCTGCTAGACGTTTGGAAAGCAGACCTCATAACGTGACCACATTACGTCACTGTTTAGAACTCCTTCAAGTTTTCCCCAAATACAAACTCACTCACCACGCTTACTGCATCGCGTGCCGGCCTTCGTCAACTCCAGCCTGGTCCTCCGGCACGGATTGCCACCTCAACAAGCTCTCCGAGATCAAGAGCCAAAGAAGCCAGTTTTTCTTCTGGTTTCCGCTTCCAAAATAAACTCCGCCACGGAAACTAAGCTGAGTCCACAAACGTGTTTCATTATCACTCTCGTAATTTACCCAGTGCGCTTCGAGAATCGATCGAGTTTTTTTTTCTTTGCCGTTCCAATAAATATTTACACTGAACCACCCAGCGGCGAGTTCAAAAACCCGACAGTTACTCAGAAGGTTGGGTGTTTGAACAAATTTAAAAATGTAAACAATTTATTTACCACAGGTGATATAGAGATAAAATGTTTCTTAAGTCTAGTACAATGGTCAAATTTGAGTTTAGCTACCTGTGGGCCCGAATAAGTCCAGTGACTTCTAGGGCATCCTACCGAGTCACTCTGGAGTCACCAGTCTGAAGTTCACCCAAAGTTGGGGAAACTTTATTTAATTATGTGAAGCTTGAAGAGCAAAACAAGTTGAGAGGTCACCAGCGCGAGGGAACGCGCATTGAATTTAGTGGTTAGTGTAGCAATCGCTACAAAAGCTTAAGAATTGTAAATTTTCCCATTCGCACTTAAATAAATTAATTATTAGCATTAAAAATCTTACTATAATTTATTATTAATTATTTTCTACTTCTAATTCGTAATCCTTAAAGTTTTTGTGCAAAAAGCATAAAAATTAAAGTCACGATTGACATGTTCGTGTTTCAAGCCTCTGAATCTGGCAGCACTGTGCGTGGCGTCCTTTTGAAACACATTCTCTCGTGCCTTACTAGCTCGTGCATACCGCGTTCGTGTAAGTGAAGATATTTAGTGTTTAAATAAGAAGAAGTAATCTGGTAATGTATACAAGTGTAAATTCCCTGTGTGCATGTTGATTAACTTAAGGATCTGTTCATCGTCATGAATTAAGGATGAACTTAAAAATAGGTTAAAGCTCTTAGGCGGGCATGTGTATTTCGAAGGCTACCTCAACGTGAAATAGCGTAAACATTTGCGTGTCATGTTTCAATTCTTGTCGAATTTTTATTATTACTATTATATTCAACTACGTTCACCTTTGCCTCACTAACAAAGTTCGACATTTTACGCTGCCATATTATTTCAAGACCCGTTTACTAATACGGCCGTTAGAGCACGACAGAGCTGCTGGCGTCTTTGTTCGCGGTGCCTTTGTTTTACAAAAATGGCGAGGCAATGCTGCCGACTCATGTCATTTAAAATTCGTACCTTTTTGTACGCGGGATTTAATTTCTTTTTTTTCACAACATTAAGTACAGTAATTTTCTTAATTGTGTTTAGCGTGGAATTATTAATTGAGAAATGTCTTTTAATAATTTCGTACGTTTATAAATTACGAAGACTATTCATGTATATGCCTGTTAAAGTTTTTTTTTAGTTTTCTTCATTTTTATAACTCCTTAAATCTTGCGTTAATCGCATTTACTTCAATATAAATCACCATCACCAAATTAAAATCGAATTTCTCTTATTCTTTGCGGCAGAAATACATATTAGCCTCTGCTATCGTAAACGAGTACTTCTCGCATAAAAATGCTTCGTGAACGCGCAAGGTTTATTGCAAATGGCGACGCTTGAGACCGCCGGGTTAATCGACTGATTTTCATACTTTCGTTTTGCGCATATTTCCTTTCTGTGCAAGCAAAACGTTTAGTGTTTCTCTTTTTATTGGGAGATTATTCCTTAATTTTTTTTTAGAATTGCAAATGATATTTATCCGTGATTTTCAGTAGGATTTATAGCAATGAAAGTAGGACTCCTTTTCTCTGTTGATTCTTGTACGGAGATAGAGATGTTTCTAGAGCACTGAACAAGCGTTAATTCTCAATATTACGCAATTTTAGCCGTGTTATGTCTTTTCGCGGTTTCATGAAACTTGTGTTAGGAAATCACGTGTTCTTCTTTTCCAAAACTCCACCAATTTAACCTCCTATATTGCTGTCCTGCAGATTCTTGCAAAAGTTGCAGTCTCTTGATATTTTCATGATTTTCCGTAGATCTTGTGTTTCCTTGCATGTAGTTTCGGTAATGAATAACGATTGTCATTACCGGAAAGTCTTAAACCGCATGCTCTGAGATTAAAGCCGAAGGCATTTGTGAACAAGTTGCCAGTTACAAAAGAATCTGTCCTTTCTCCTTGAGCTTTGCCAAAAGTGAGAATCCCTAAAGATAGCTCGTGTCTGATCTGTAGGATTTCTCGGAGTTGCGTGTGGGCGTTTATCATGTCGATGTTGGGGACTGTCAGCACTAGAATTTTCCGTGATGTCTCCTTGGACGGCTCATCCAGCGTTCGTTGTTTTGCAGACCTCATCGTCATCACCAACGCCAACACACCAGCACTCCCTGGGCCTTAATGGGATTGACTTTGTTGGATTTAGTTTTCACTTAACTGGTTTTTCACTAAACTGGTTATACTTGAACTGGCCTGACCTTAGCTGGCCTCATCTTACCAGTCTATACTTGCCTTGGCTTTCCGTTTTGTTTGTCCCGCTTGCTTGGGCCTTAACACTACCGGACTCATCGGAATTGCCCCAAAACTCGAGTCTACTTGCCTGGCCTCAACTCAATTAAATTGCCCCTTAACAATCGCCTCGGGTCGTTTCCAAGTTTTATAAAATTGGGTTAAAATCATTTTTAAACCACACACACACACGCGGTCGACTTCAGCATTTCTCCAGGAGCCTACCGCCTGCCAGGACTGCGAACCATCGTCAGCCGAGTCCTTCAGAAGAGCAAGATTTGGCAATCCTTTTTCGGCTCTCCTCAAGAATAAAACTACCAACGAACAGCTGAGTTCCTGAGTGCTTATTATCCTTTCTCATGGTCTATTACAAATGCTTATCGAGGTTGTTTAGGACTGGCTATACCCCACGGCCAGATCCTAACACTGGTGACCCCAGTTAAAATAACCCCAAAACTTTCTTTAAAACTTGCAAACTATTCAACTCGATAAGTGTTTGAGAGATTGTGAGAAAGGTTAATTTTGGCATATCATTGTAGTGATAAAATTCCCATGTCGTAGTCTTTGAGAAGTTTCTATAGATGTCACTGTGCTAATCGTTCTCTGAGCAGCTCTAACAAAAAATTTTTTTCCAGCGATATCCTGTCCTTTTGTTTCATGTGCCTTAAAAGGTAGGAAAAATATTTTTCTCCTATTTTCGTGCTGTACGCATATTCTGACTACCGTAAAAAAATTCTCGTTTCATTTTTCTTTCTTCCCGTTCTTTTTTTTCAACGTTATTGATCGTTTGAGTAGGTAGAAAAATAATTTTTTTCTCACCTGTTTTTGTGCCTACGCTAATTGCCGCATTCCGCATAAATTCTCCTTTCCTAATTTTATATTTCCTTCCTTCTGTTTCAACTTAATTTGAATGATTGAGTAGGTAAAGAAATAACGCGAACCCTTGCCACTTAATTCCTAGTCATAGGCATTGATATCTTAATTGTGCATCCCCAAAAGAGATTGCTAACATGCCTGACTCAGATAATGAAGATCGAGCGCGCACGAAACCCCTTAGTCTGCCCCCCTTCATTCCGGAGGACGCTCATACCTGGTTCCAACAGGTGGAGGCGATGTTTAGGTATCATAAAATAACTGATAACACCGATCAGTTTTACGCCCTTGTTTCCGCCGCCCCCACGAAATTATTAAATGACTCCAATAACCTCTTAGAAAACCCTCCAGCTACAAACCCTTACGGAATCTTAAAAGGCAAAATTTTAGCAAGGCTTCAGATGTCCGATGCGGATAAATTCAGAAGCCTTGTAGACGTCTCAGCAATTCCATCTGTCTCTGTCTCTTTCTCTCCCACTTCGCTAGTTAAAGAGCTGCGCAAACTCGCTACGGGAGTTGCCGTAGCTGAGGGATTTCTGAAGGAAGTTTTCATGACTAAGCTTCCTCACAATGTGCGTCCATTTCTATCGTTAGCAGGCCCTGATCAATCTTTGGAGAAGCTTGCAGAGTCCACTGAGACGGTGATGCGCAACATTAATTTGTCACAAGCACCGCAAGTTGCTTCCTTGAATGCAGCAGCTGCAAACTTTAGCCCCGCAAATACTCAGAATCAATCCTCAGCCACAATAGATAAGATGCAGCAAGACATCGCTGAGATAAAGCAAGCTTTACAGAATTGCAATTTAGGTCAGAGTGTGGCTCACATTCAGCAAGGCCCAGGGAGATTCTAAAGCCACGAAAATGCCTACGACTATCCCTATGACTATCCCTCCAACTATCATCCTTTTCCTCCTCCTCAACGCTTTGATAGAGGTAGATCTTATGATAGGTCAAATCAAGACCGCCGCTTCAGGTCGCGCTCTCGTGATGCTAGTAGCAATTGGTACCACACAAAGTATGGTGACCAAGCACAAAAGTGCGGGTCCCGCTTTTGTCCTCGTTATACCGAAATGACTTCGGGAAACGCCAACAGCGACGCATAGTAGCGAGTACTGCGTTGCCTCATTCCCAGACTACTCGCTTACTACAGATTCTCGATCCCGTCACCAAATACCGATTTTTAATAGACACTGGCTCCAGTGTGTCAATTATCCCAGCCACGGTGAAAGACAAAAACAACCCATTGTTGGCGACACTACGCGCCGCAAACGGCACGCCAATTCCTTGTTACGGTGAAAGAGTATTAGAGTGCAGTCTGGGATTGAGGCGAAACTTTCTTTTCACATTCTTGATCGCGGAAGTCCAAGAGCCCATAATTGGCGCGGATTTCTTAGCGAAGTTTGGCATACTTGTAGATGTTAAAAACCGTAGAATTAGGGACGAGGAGACACAGATCTCAATTCCCGCTTGTAGCATAACTAGAGCTAATGTCTTGCATTCATTCTCCATAGCTTTCAAGGAGGAGTGCATGTTCGAGCAGGTACTTAAAAATTTTCCTGCATTAACAAACCCTAACTTAGCTTCTAATAACATGCAGACATGCACAAAGCACTTCATAGAGACGACGGGACCGCCAGTCTATTCCCGAGCAAGGCGACTACCGCCTGATCGATTGGCGTTAGCCAAGAAAGAATTTGCGCGCATGCAAGAAAATGGCATTATCCGCAGCTCCAAAAGCCCTTGGGCTAGCCCTCTTTTGCTAGTACCCAAGGCTAACGGTGAATTCAGACCGTGCGGGGATTTCCGCAGATTGAATGCCGTTACTCTACCGGATCGCTACCCTATTCCTTACTTGCATGATTTCAGTGCAAATTTAGAGGGAGCTCAAATTTTCTCAAAGATAGATCTCCAGCATGCCTTTCATCAAATTCCACTTGATGAGAGTGCTATCGCTAAGACCGCGGTAATCACTCCGTTCGGTCTCTTTGAATTTCTAAAAATGCCATACGGCTTGAGGAATGCTCCTCAGACGTTCCAAAGGCACATGGCTGAAATTTTCTCTGACCTCACTTTCGCTTATGTCTATCTAGACGACATCCTAGTGGCATCCACAACCCCGGAGTTGCACAAAGACCATCTTAGGGTCGTTTTTCAAAGACTGTCCGACAATGGACTCCTCGTAAATCCTGCAAAATGTGAGCTTGGAAAGCCATCACTGATTTACTTAGGTCATGAAATCTCTAGCCTAGGTCTAAAACCTTTGCCTTCCAAAGTAGAAGTGATCAAAAACTTTCCTCTTCCACAGACCCAGAAGGAACTAAGAAGGTTCCTAGGTTCTGTTAACTTCTATCATCGTTTCATACGCAACTGTGCTCAAACTTTAGCGCCCTTGTCTGACCTCCTCGAACCGAAACGAAAAGGAAAATCTATTGAGGTAAAATGGACAGACGCAGCACGGGGAGCTTTCGAAGAGATAAAACATAAGTTAGCAACCGCGACTGAGCTATCCTACCCTATTGCAAATGCTGACTTCAGCCTCGTTGTTGACGCATCCAGTACCGCCGTAGGTGCTGTTTTGCAACAACAAGTAGGTACTACTATCTCTCCTCTTGCTTTCTTTTCCAAAAAGCTGTCGCCCACTGAGCGTGCTTATAGCGCGTTCGGTAGGGAACTTCTTGCTATCTACTTGTCTGTGAGACACTTTCGCTATGCTCTAGAGGCAAGGGAGTTTGTGATCTACACAGATCACAAACCTCTGACCTCAGCGATCAAGATGCCTTCTGAGCGGCATTCGCCAAGAGAAGCTCGACATCTTTCCTTCATTAGCCAATTCACCACTGACATCCGCTTCATAAAAGGGTTGGACAATACTGTCGCTGATTGTCTATCACGCATCAACACTGTCCAAACCAGTGGTGAAATCACTTTCGGCAACATTGAAAACGCGCAGAAGGAGGATCCTGAACTTCAGGACCTTCTCAAGCCTTCTAACACTTCCTCTCTGAAATTGACCTTGGTTGACGGCGTGTACCGTGATGCTGAGCGACTTTCGCGTTTGTATCTTCCTGCGACTCTCCGCAGAGTAGCTATCCTTCACTATCATTCTCTCTCTCATCCTGGTATTAACCGTACATTGCGTTTGATTTCTGATCGTTACGTCTGGCCAGCGATGCGTAAGGAGGTCAAGCAAATTGTGCAAAATTGTCATGCATGTCAGAGTAGTAAAGTGGTGAAACATAATCGTGCAGCGCTGCAGAGTTGTGCATTCACAGGTCACAAGTTCGACTCTGTACACATAGATTTGGTGGGTCCTTTGCCTTTATCGCGCGGTCACTCTTATTTGTTGACCATCATAGATAGGTTCACACGTTGGGTTGAGGCTGTCCCTCTTCCTGATACCCAAACTGAGACTGTAGCGCGCGCTTTCATGTCCAACTGGATCTCCAGATTTGGTGTTCCCTTAAGTGTCACACATGACCGGGGATCACAATTTACCTCCAAATTTTGGAGTGAGCTTAGCACCGCCTTAGGGTGTGCAAATACATCAACTACCGCTTACCACCCGCAGTCGAACGGACTTATTGAGAGAGTCCACAGAGACCTAAAAGCTGCACTTCGCTGTCTTAATTGCAGTCACGATTGGACTGACAGACTTCCAGTGGTACTGCTCAGCATCCGCAATCTGTACCGACAAGATCAGCAGTGCACAGCAGCAGAGATGCTCTATGGGCAAACACTTCGTCTCCCCGGCGACATTGTTGACCCAAAATCCTTGCCTAAATTTTCATCCGTTGACCGCTCTGCATATGTAACCTGTCTAAAAGATTGCATGCGCCAGATCAAATATGTAGCTCCACGGATGCCTCAGACTAAGGACAAACTGGATCCTGCTTTGCAAGACTGCACACATGTGTACGTCTGAAACGACGCCATCAAACCTACACTCACGCATCCTTATGATGGCCCTTTCAAGGTACTAAAACGGACGCCAAAATATTTCATCCATGAAAGATCTGGTTCACACGACCCTGTGAGCATTGATCGATTAAAAGTCGCGTACACTTCCGATCATAGTGTAACTGCTAAACCATCATTCTCTCCACAGAATTCCCCTTCCACTGAGACTCGATCATATCTACCATCTCAGCTTCCTCAGTTGGCTGCATTATTGCCTAGTCAACTTGAGTGTAATCCTTTCTATGTGCCTGTACATTCAAACCCTATCCCTAAGCCTATCGTAGATTCTAATTCTAGCCCTCTTACTGAAACAGCGACAAGTCTGGATAGACCAGACGAGCCCGCTGCAGTTACTCGTGTTCCTAGAACTCTTGCCGATCTAAATTTGCAGACCCGTTTGGTGAAACTTCCCCGCTCAGTAACATTTCCAACTGCCGAACCCGGCAGGGTCGCGTCGTTAGACCTCCTTCCCGCTACAAATGATTGCAGCGGGTGGACCTTTCGGTCTGCGCCTTGGGGGGTAATGTATCAATCGCTACAAAAGCTTAAGAATTATAAATTTTCCCATTCGCACTTAAATAAATTAATTATTAGCATTAAAAATCTTACTATAATTTATTATTAATTATTTTCTACTTCTAATTCGTAATCCTCAAAGTTTTTGTGCAAAAAGCATAAAAATTAAAGTCACGATTGACATGTTGTTCGTGTTTCAAGCCTCTGAATCTGGCAGCACTGTGCGTGGCGTCCTTTTGAAACACATTCTCTCGTGCCTTACTAGCTCGTGCATACCGCGTTCGTGTAAGTGAAGATATTTAGTGTTTAAATAAGAAGAAGTAACCTGGTAATGTATACAAGTGTAAATTCCCTGTGTGCATGTTGATTAACTTAAGGATCTGTTCATCGTCATGAATTAAGGATGAACTTAAAAATAGGTTAAAGCTATTAGGCGGGCATGTGTATTTCGAAGGCTACCTCAACGTGAAATAGCGTAAACATTTGCGTGTCATGTTTCAATTCTTGTCGAATTTTTATTATTACTATTATATTCAACTAAGTTCACTTTTGCCTTACTAACAAAGTTCGACATTTTACGCTGCCATATTATTTCAAGACCCGTTTACTAATACGGCCGTTAGAGCACGACAGAGCTGCTGGCGTCTTTGTTCGCGGGGCCTTTGTTTTACAAAAATGGCGAGGCAATGCTGCCGACTCATGTCATTTAAAATTCGTACCTTTTTGTACGCGGGATTTTATTTCTTTTTTTTTCACAACATTAAGTACAGTAATTTTCTTAATTGTGTTTAGCGTGGAATTATTAATTGGGAAATGTCTTTTAATAATTTCGTACGTTTATAAATTACGAAGACTATTCATGTATATGCCTGTTAAAGTTTTTTTTTTAGTTTTCTTCATTTTTATAACTCCTTAAATCTTGCGTTAATCGCATTTACTTCAATATAAATCACCATCACCAAATTAAAATCGAATTTCTCTTATTCTTTGCGGCAGAAATACATATTAGCCTCTGCTATCGTAAACGAGTACTTCTCGCATAAAAATGCTTCGTGAACGCGCAAGGTTTATTGCAAATGGCGACGCTTGAGACCGCCGGGTTAATCGACTGATTTTCATACTTTCGTTTTGCTCATATTTCCTTTCTGTGCAAGCAAAACGTTTACTGTTTCTTTTTTTATTGGGAGATTACTCCTTAATTTTTTTTAGTATTGCAAATGATATTTATCCGTGATTTTAAGTAGGATTTATAGCAATGAAAGTAGGACTCCTTTTCTCTGTTGATTCTTGTACGGAGATAGGGATGTTTCTAGAGCACTGAACAAGCGTTAATTCTCAATATTACGCAATTTTAGCCGTGTTATGTCTTTTCGCGGTTTCATGAATCTTGTGTTAGGAAATCACGTGTTCTTCTTTTCCAAAACTCCACCAATTTAACCTCCTATATTGCTGTCCTGCAGATTCTTGCAAAAGTTGCAGTCTCTTGATATTTTCATGATTTTCCGTAGATCTTGTGTTTCCTTGCATGTAGTTTCGGTAATGAATAACGATTGTCATTACCGGAAAGTCTTAAACCGCATGCTCTGAGATTAAAGCCGAAGGCATTTGTGAACAAGTTGCCAGTTACAAAAGAATCTGTCCTTTCTCCTTGAGCTTTGCCAAAAGTGAGAATCCCTAAAGATAGCTCGTGTCTGATCTGTAGGATTTCTCGGAGTTGCGTGTGGGCGTTTATCATGTCGATGTTGGGGACTGTCAGCACTAGAATTTTCCGTGATGTCTCCTTGGACGGCTCATCCAGCGTTCGTTGTTTTGCAGACCTCATCGTCATCACCAACGCCAACACACCAGCACTCCCTGGGCCTTAATGGGATTGACTTTGTTGGATTTAGTTTTCACTTAACTGGTTTTTCACTGAACTGGTTTTACTTGAACTGGCCTGACCTTAGCTGGCCTCATCTTACCAGTCTATACTTGCCTTGGCTTTCCGTTTTGTTTGTCCCGCTTGCTTATGCCTTAACACTACTGGACTCATCGGAATTGCCCCAAAACTCGAGTCTACTTGCCTGGCCTCAACTCAATTAAATTGCCCCTTAACAATCGCCTCGGGTCGTTTCCAAGTTTTATAAAATTGGGTTAAAATCATTTTTAAACCACACACACACACGCGGTCGACTTCAGCATTTCTCCAGGAGCCTACCGCCTGCCAGGACTGCGAACCATCGTCAGCCGAGTCCTTCAGAAGAGCAAGATTTGGCAATCCTTTTTCGGCTCTCCTCAAGAATAAAACTACCAACGAAAAGCTGAGTTCCTGAGTGCTTATTATCCTTTCTCATGGTCTATTACAAATGCTTATCGAGGTTGTTTAGGACTGGCTATACCCCACGGCCAGATCCTAACATTAGCAAACTCAGAAAGAGTTAAGTACGGTGTTCGGATGCTCTACGGCATCAGTTTTTATGAAATTATAATGAGCCTTTTTCTACGGACTAAACCAACGGAAGGACAAGGAAAGATTTTGGTGTATCTCGCCTGGCCTTTATTGGGGTAGAAGGGCTGTTAACCGTCGGTCGCTTCAGGGTGAACCGTTCCCGGTCCGATCTTGAGTAGGGGTGCTGTGGTGATCCCAGCGGCAAGCCGCGGACCTCCACAAGACCTGAGAAAAGCTGCCTCCAGACTACAACCGCATCCGTTCCAGAGCACCTCCGGACCCGAAGCGCCTAGTCAACCAAACACGGGACCTGAGAGAAGCCGCCTCGCGACTATGAGAAAAGGTGCCCGTAAGCTACAACGGCTTCCTGTCTCCAGCACCACAGGCCCACAAACTCGCGACCAATCAGGACTCACGCCCGGACTCAAGGCTTGCACTCGAGGCCTACATAAGGCGACCTCAACAAGGCTCGCACTCACTCAAGCCCTCGTCCTCGTTCAAGTCACATCTCCAGCACCAGCCTCGTGTTCCTGCATCTAGCTTCCGAGGTCGACTTTGCCTCTCGCGTACCTGCACCAAGCTCCGGAGACCGGACCTGCCTATCGACGCCCCAAGGTGTTGCAAGGTCTTAAACCTAGTAGCGTCTTGACGCTTCAGGGTGTTTCAAAGCCTTAAAAAGGTCACGTTGCAACGCCCCGCGCCGGCGTCGTCGGCCAAGCCGCTCTACGACATCTCTCGCCCGCTCCGGCCGGCTAGCCTCGCCGTAGCTACTTACCAGCTACAACGGTGAACCGCGTGGTGGCTGGGCCCGACCCAGCTGACTAGCCTCGTCTCGGCGCCCCGCTAGCACCAGCTGACCTGTTCGTAACAGTCGCACGACGTAGCACCAATCATCACGTCTCGCCGCTGCGTTCGTAAGTAGCGTCCTCGCGGACGTTACCCGCTATTGGTGCTTGTTTCAATCATTACGTAATTTATGCCATTTTCGAATAGGATTGTATTTCAATCATCACGTATTAGTACTATTCTCGCCTAGGATTGTGTTTCAATCATTACGTCATCCCCGAATAGGATTGTGCTTCAATCAGCATGTATTTGTGCTATTCTCGCATAGGATTGTGTTTCAATCATTACGTAATTTATGTCATTTTCGAATAGGATTGTATTTCAATCATCACGTATTAGTACTATTCTCGCATAGGATTGTGTTCCAATCATTACGTCATTCCCGAATAGGATTGTGCTTCAATCATCACGTATTTGTGCTATTCTCGCATAGGATTGTGTTTCAATCATTACGTCATTCCCGAATAGGATTGTGCTCCAATCATCACGTATTTGTGCTATTCTCGCATGGGATTAAGTTTCAATTTATGTCATTCTCGTATAGGATTGTACTTCAATCACCACATATTTGTACTATTCTCACATAGGATTGGGTTTCAATCATTACGTACTTCTCGAATAGTATTGTATTTCAACCATCACGTATTAGGGCTGTGTTCCAATCATTACGTAATTTACGAGTAACGAACAGTGCTCACAGTAGTCACCGAGGGCCCAGTGTAATGGTCCGTGTTCCGTGTATCTAACAGTCACCAATATAATTACCGTGTTACCCCCGTGTTGTCCATATCCTGCCGAATACGGTTGTACCTCAGGCACTCGCTTCGGGCTATCCTATCACGAAAAAGATAGCTCAAGGCCTGCCCGAAGCGTGTTGCAGCCTGGGGGAGAACACCACACTGGTTGACCCCAGAGGTATTCGGCAGGCAATAGGAGGCATGGCTGGGAAAGATATCCGGTTGCCCGCATTCAGCGGAGATGTGAAAGGATGGTTACTGCATTGCGACGTGTTCCTCGCACAAGTACCAAACCTGGACGACGGCGCAAAGTTCGGAGCGTTACTAGGAGGACTCCCAACACACATCGTATCCGAGATCCAAGAAATACTCCTGAACTCACCGGCAAACGACAAATACGACGCATTAAAAGCCGCATTAACGCACCGTTTCGTGCGACACGACGAGGAAGCAAACTACGACACCATCGTCAAAACTACCATGGGAGACAATACGCCATCAGAATTGCTCCTCGAAATGAAACGACTGAACAGCTGCAGGCAAGCACCCCTACCACCGTCCGTCATCCGTTCCATGCACCTCGCAAAGCTACCAATCACAGCACAACCGCTGATCGAGGCACTAGGCAGGGGAAAAACGGACGAAGAATACAGAGTAATCGCAGATCAGATCATAGCAAGGCAAACCGCTTGCCAAACTGCCATGAGTGAACCCATCGCCGTAACTGCCATCAAACAACCACCATCTCTTACCGTCTCAAGAGCGGAATTTGACAAAGCCCTACAGGAAATAGCAGAACTCAAGAAAATGCTGGCAAACGCTTTACGCCCACAGGAAAACAAGAAGCAAGCAGAAGATTGGCAAAACCAAACCCCAGGACCTAGGTACGGAAACAGAAGCAATTCAAGAATCAAGCAGGACCAAGCAATCTGCTATTACCACCAAACTTTCGGTAACCGAGCAAGAAACTGTACCCAACCTTGCAGTTTCGCGGGAAACGACGACCGCGGAGAATGGTAAACGCCCCAGTCTCCGCACAGACAAAAAAAGGCGAGCTAATGTACGTCACAGACACCGGCAACGTACGATACCTCATCGACACCGGTTCAGCCGTCAGCCTAGTACCAGCTAAAAAGAAACACACGCTCAAACCCCCGTCCTACGACTTACTCGCCGCCAACAACACCCCCATAGCTTCTTACGGGACGACTGAGCGCATCATCCTGCTCAACCCCCTATGGCCCGTAAGTTGGAACTTCATAGAAGCGGACGTCGGACAACCGATCATTGGCATGGATTTCCTCGCCGCACACCAGCTAAGCGTCGACACCGCAAACGCAAGCCTATACGCCCAAACTTCCGGAACCAAAGTACCCTGCAAACGTGTCGTTTCAAGAAGCCAACGAGTGCACAGGATCGAACACCAAACCGCCCCGGAATTCAACACATCGTACGAGGAATACCCCGGAATACTACCGACATCCCAACACATCCGGCACACACAAAAGAAAATCGACGTAGAACACCACATCGAAACAACCGGACCCCCAGTATATGCACGACCAAGGAGACTGTCTCCGGAAAAATTGGAAGCGGCGCGACAAGAATTCAAGGAAATGCTGGAACATGTCATCATCAGGCCGTCGAAGAGCGCCTGGGCATCACCCATGCACATGGTACCAAAGGCAGCCGAACCCGGGGCATGGAGAATCTGCGGAGACTACAGACGACTGAACGCAAGCACCAAACCTGACCGTTACCCAATACCACACTGTCAAGACTTCCATTACAAACTGCATAACAAAACAATCTTCTCCAAAATCGACCTCGTCAAAGCCTATCATCAAATACCCGTCAAAAACGAGGACATCCAGAAAACGGCCATCACCACACCATTTGGGCTGTACGAATACACCGTGATGTCATTCGGGCTGCGGAACGCAGCCCAAACGTTCCAACGATACATCGACGCGGTAACAAGAGACATGGACTTCGTAACAGCATACATCGACGACATACTGATAGCGTCCGCAAACGCAGAGGAGCACCAAAAACACCTACGACAACTCTTCCAACGGCTACAAGGAGAAGGACTGCGCGTGCACCCCGCCAAGTGCATTTTCGGAGTGCCCGAGCTAGACTTTCTCGGACACAGAGTGTCAGCCGGCGGAATCTCACCACTCCCTCAGAAAATAGAGGAAATATGCAGTTTTCCCCAACCAGCAACAGTAAAAAAAGCTACGACAATTCCTAGGAATAGTCAACTATTACCACCGATTCCTCCCAGCCGCAGCAGAAAAGATGCAAGCTCTGACCGGATTGACAAAAGGATACTCCAAAAACTCAAAGAAAATTATCAACTGGACAACAGAACTAGACGCAGCGTTCACTAGCCTAAAACGCGAGATCTCGCAACTCACCTTGCTAGCGCACCCCGCTCCAGAAGGCAAAAGCACCTTAATCACAGACGCATCAGGAACCGCAGTCGGCGCCGTACTACAACAAAAAGTCGGGCAAGAACAGCGCCCCGTAGCATTTTTCTCCAAAAAACTAGACGACACCCAACGTAAATACAGCACCTACGACCGCGAACTAATGGCGATATTCCTCGCAGTGAAACACTTCGAGCATTTTTTGGAAGGCCGAAGCTTCGAAATCAGGACAGACCATAAACCGCTCTGTTTTGCCCTGCAAAAAGCCACGGAAGGCAACAGCCCCCGGGTAGCAAGACAGCTCTCCTACCTCTCACAGTTCGACTGCGAAATCAAGCACATCAGCGGCGACAACAACACGGTCGCAGACGCGCTATCACGTCTCGTGTCAACAATAATACCTAAAGGACCCGCGATCAACTACGACAAAATAATGACCGAACAAAACAGAGACGCAGAATTAGAAGAACTGCTGCACCCAGCATCAAAGAACGCGCTCAAACTACGCCCCATAATCAGACAGACCGGTAAACCACCCCTCTGGTGCGACGTGTCAACAGGCCTACGGAGGCCATACATCCCGGAATGCTGCAGAAAGAACGTATTTCAGCATTTCCACGGGGCGAGTCATCCCGGCATACAAGCAACAAGGGACCTCTTGAGGCAGCGAGTAATCTGGCCCGGACTCAACAAAGACGTCGGCAAGTGGACACGCGAGTGCATTCCATGCCAGACAAGCAAAATAATAAGGCACACCAAATGCCCGCCCGGGAAGATGCCGGTACCCAAGGAACGGTTCCAGACGATACACATCGATATCGTCGGACCACTACCCGTGTCACAAAACAAACGGTACCTGCTGACGTGCATTGACCGCTTCACCAGATGGTGCACCGCTACCCCAATGGCCGATTGTACGGCAGAAACAACAGCACGGGCATTCCTAAAAGACTGGGTAGCATCATTCGGCGCTCCAACAACAATCATCACGGACCAAGGCGTCCAGTTCGAGTCTAACTTATGGAAAAACTTGCTGACGGCGCTGGGCGCTGAGAGACAGCGAACGACAGCGTACCACCCGCAGAGCAACGGACTGGTGGAGAGGATGCACAGAAGATTGAAGGAGGCGTTAAAAGCTACGGTCACTGACGCAGACTGGGCAGACGCACTACCCCTCATACTGCTTAACATCCGAGCCACGCCACACACGGACGCAAACATCTCCCCCGCCGAAATGGTATACGGACAAACATTGCGCCTCGCAGGAGAGCTACCCGAGAAAGAAAAAGGAGACCGGCCCGCCAGAGAATTTCTACAATGCCTAAAAAAACGAGTGACAAACCTGCAGCCAATACTGCCACGACAACAGGGACTCCAAAAAGCCAAGGTCCCGAGCGCTCTATACAAGGCGACCAACGTCTTCGTGAAACACGGGGGGCACAGAAGACCCTTACAGAAACCCTACGCAGGTCCCTTTCCCGTGCTCCAAAGGACACCAAACTACATCACCGTAGATATACAAGGAAAAAAAGCTAACATCGCGACGGAAAGGGTCAAAGCAGCGTACCTACCCACCATCGAGGATAAACCTCAACAACAGGCTAAGGCACCGAGAGCAACAAACTACGAAGTATACGAGGGAGTTCCGTTCCCTGGAACAGGCACAGCAATCCCTGAAACAGCAAAACAGGCAGTATTCACTAAATACGGCAGAGAAAGCAGACCACCAGTGAGGTACTAAGTGTTTAAAAAAAAAAAAAAAAAAAAAAAAAAACAGGAGAGGGACACCTGTGGTGATCCCAGCGGCAAGCCGCGGACCTCCACAAGACCTGAGAAAAGCTGCCTCCAGACTACAACCGCATCCGTTCCAGAGCACCTCCGGACCCGAAGCGCCTAGTCAACCAAACACGGGACCTGAGAGAAGCCGCCTCGCGACTATGAGAAAAGGTGCCCGTAAGCTACAACGGCTTCCTGCCTCCAGCACCACTGGCCCACAAACTCGCGACCAATCAGGACTCACGCCCGGACTCAAGGCTTGCACTCGAGGCCTACATAAGGCGACCCCAACAAAGCTCGCACTCACTCAAGCCCTCGTCCTCGTTCAAGTCACATCTCCAGCACCAGCCTCGTGTTCCTGCATCTAGCTTCCGAGGTCGACTTTGCCTCTCGCGTACCTGCACCAAGCTCCGGAGACCGGACCTGCCTATCGACGCCCCAAGGTGTTGCAAGGTCTTAAACCTAGTAGCGTCTTGACGCTTCAGGGTGTTTCAAAGCCTTAAAAAGGTCACGTTGCAACGCCCCGCGCCGGCGTCGTCGGCCAAGCCGCTCTACGACATCTCTCGCCCGCTCCGGCCGGCTAGCCTCGCCGTAGCTACTTACCAGCTACAACGGTGAACCGCGTGGTGGCTGGGCCCGACCCAGCTGACTAGCCTCGTCTCGGCGCCCCGCTAGCACCAGCTGACCTGTTCGTAACAGTCGCACGACGTAGCACCAATCATCACGTCTCGCCGCTGCGTTCGTAAGTAGCGTCCTCGCGGACGTTACCCGCTATTGGTGCTTGTTTCAATCATTACGTAATTTATGCCATTTTCGAATAGGATTGTATTTCAATCATCACGTATTAGTACTATTCTCGCCTAGGATTGTGTTTCAATCATTACGTCATCCCCGAATAGGATTGTGCTTCAATCATCACGTATTTGTTCTATTCTCGCATAGGATTGTGTTTCAATCATTACGTCATTCCCGAATAGGATTGTGCTTCAATCAGCATGTATTTGTCCTATTCTCGCATAGGATTGTATTTAAATCATCACGTATTAGTACCATTCTCGCATAGGATTGTGTTCCAATCATTACGTCATTCCCGAATAGGATTGTGCTTCAATCATCACGTCTTTGTGCTATTCTCGCATAGGATTGTGTTTCAATCATTACGTAATTTATGTCATTTTCGAATAGGATTGTATTTCAATCATCACGTATTAGTACTATTCTCGCATAGGATTGTTTTCCAATCATTACGTCATTCCCGAATAGGATTGTGCTTCAATCATCACGTATTTGTGCTATTCTCGCATAGGATTGTGTTTCAATCATTACGTCATTCCCGAATAGGATTGTGCTCCAATCATCACGTATTTGTGCTATTCTCGCATGGGATTAAGTTTCAATTTATGTCATTCTCGTATAGGATTGTACTTCAATCACCACATATTTGTACTATTCTCACATAGGATTGGGTTTCAATCATTACGTACTTCTCGAATAGTATTGTATTTCAACCATCACGTATTAGGGCTGTGTTCCAATCATTACGTAATTTACGAGTAACGAACAGTGCTCACAGTAGTCACCGAGGGCCCAGTGTAATGGTCCGTGTTCCGTGTATCTAACAGTCACCAATATAATTACCGTGTTACCCCCGTGTTGTCCATATCCTGCCGAATACGGTTGTACCTCAGGCACTCGCTTCGGGCTATCCTATCACGAAAAAGATAGCTCAAGGCCTGCCCGAAGCGTGTTGCAGCCTGGGGGAGAACACCACACTGGTTGACCCCAGAGGTATTCGGCAGGCAATAGGAGGCATGGCTGGGAAAGATATCCGGTTGCCCTCATTCAGCGGAGATGTGAAAGGATGGTTACTGCATTGCGACGTGTTCCTCGCACAAGTACCAAACCTGGACGACGGCGCAAAGTTTGGAGCGTTACTAGGAGGACTCCCAACACACATCGTATCCGAGATCCAAGAAATACTCCTGAACCCACCGGCAAACGACAAATACGACGCATTAAAAGCCGCATTAACGCACCGTTTCGTGCGACACGACGAGGAAGCAAACTACGACACCATCGTCAAAACTACCATGGGAGATAATACGCCATCAGAATTGCTCCTCGAAATGAAACGACTGAACAGCTGCAGGCAAGCACCCCTACCACCGTCCGTCATCCGTTCCATGCACCTCGCAAAGCTACCAATCACAGCACAACCGCTGATCGAGGCACTAGGCAGGGGAAAAACGGACGAAGAATACAGAGTAATCGCAGATCAGATCATAGCAAGGCAAACCGCTTGCCAAACTGCCATGAGTGAACCCATCGCCGTAACTGCCATCAAACAACCACCATCTCTTACCGTCTCAAGAGCGGAATTTGACAAAGCCCTACAGGAAATAGCAGAACTCAAGAAAATGCTGGCAAACGCTTTACGCCCACAGGAAAACAAGAAGCAAGCAGAAGATTGGCGAAACCAAACCCCAGGACCTAGGTACGGAAACAGAAGCAATTCAAGAATCAAGCAGGACCAAGCAATCTGCTATTACCACCAAACTTTCGGTAACCGAGCAAGAAACTGTACCCAACCTTGCAGTTTCGCGGGAAACGACGACCGCGGAGAATGGTAAACGCCCCAGTCTCCGCACAGACAAAAAAAGGCGAGCTAATGTACGTCACAGACACCGGCAACGTACGATACCTCATCGACACCGGTTCAGCCGTCAGCCTAGTACCAGCAAAAAGAAACACACGCTCAAACCCCCGTCCTACGACTTACTCGCCGCCAACAACACCCCCATAGCTTCTTACGGGACGACTGAGCGCATCATCCTGCTCAACCCCCTATGGCCCGTAAGTTGGAACTTCATAGAAGCGGACGTGGGACAACCGATCATTGGCATGGATTTCCTCGCCGCACACCAGCTAAGCGTCGACACCGCAAACGCAAGCCTATACGCCCAAACTTCCGGAACCAAAGTACCCTGCAAACGTGTCGTTTCAAGAAGCCAACGAGTGCACAGGATCGAACACCAAACCGCCCCGGAATTCAACACATCGTACGAGGAATACCCCGGAATACTACCGACATCCCAACACATCCGGCACACACAAAAGAAAATCGACGTAGAACACCACATCGAAACAACCGGACCCCCAGTATATGCACGACCAAGGAGACTGTCTCCGGAAAAATTGGAAGCGGCGCGACAAGAATTCAAGGAAATGCTGGAACATGTCATCATCAGGCCGTCGAAGAGCGCCTGGGCATCACCCATGCACATGGTACCAAAGGCAGCCGAACCCGGGGCATGGAGAATCTGCGGAGACTACAGACGACTGAACGCAAGCACCAAACCTGACCGTTACCCAATACCACACTGTCAAGACTTCCATTACAAACTGCATAACAAAACAATCTTCTCCAAAATCGACCTCGTCAAAGCCTATCATCAAATACCCGTCAAAAACGAGGACATCCAGAAAACGGCCATCACCACACCATTTGGGCTGTACGAATACACCGTGATGTCATTCGGGCTGCGGAACGCAGCCCAAACGTTCCAACGATACATCGACGCGGTAACAAGAGACATGGACTTCGTAACAGCATACATCGACGACATACTGATAGCGTCCGCAAACGCAGAGGAGCACCAAAAACACCTCCGACAACTCTTCCAACGGCTACAAGGAGAAGGACTGCGCGTGCACCCCGCCAAGTGCATTTTCGGAGTGCCCGAGCTAGACTTTCTCGGACACAGAGTGTCAGCCGGCGGAATCTCACCACTCCCTCAGAAAATAGAGGAAATATGCAGTTTTCCCCAACCAGCAACAGTAAAAAAAGCTACGACAATTCCTAGGAATAGTCAACTATTACCACCGATTCCTCCCAGCCGCAGCAGAAAAGATGCAAGCTCTGACCGGATTGACAAAAGGATACTCCAAAAACTCAAAGAAAATTATCAACTGGACAACAGAACTAGACGCAGCGTTCACTAGCCTAAAACGCGAGATCTCGCAACTCACCTTGCTAGCGCACCCCGCTCCAGAAGGCAAAAGCACCTTAATCACAGACGCATCAGGAACCGCAGTCGGCGCCGTACTACAACAAAAAGTCGGGCAAGAACAGCGCCCCGTAGCATTTTTCTCCAAAAAACTAGACGACACCCAACGTAAATACAGCACCTACGACCGCGAACTAATGGCGATATTCCTCGCAGTGAAACACTTCGAGCATTTTTTGGAAGGCCGAAGCTTCGAAATCAGGACAGACCATAAACCGCTCTGTTTTGCCCTGCAAAAAGCCACGGAAGGCAACAGCCCCCGGGTAGCAAGACAGCTCTCCTACCTCTCACAGTTCGACTGCGAAATCAAGCACATCAGCGGCGACAACAACACGGTCGCAGACGCGCTATCACGTCTCGTGTCAACAATAATACCTAAAGGACCCGCGATCAACTACGACAAAATAATGACCGAACAAAACAGAGACGCAGAATTAGAAGAACTGCTGCACCCAGCATCAAAGAACGCGCTCAAACTACGCCCCATAATCAGACAGACCGGTAAACCACCCCTCTGGTGCGACGTGTCAACAGGCCTACGGAGGCCATACATCCCGGAATGCTGCAGAAAGAACGTATTTCAGCATTTCCACGGGGCGAGTCATCCCGGCATACAAGCAACAAGGGACCTCTTGAGGCAGCGAGTAATCTGGCCCGGACTCAACAAAGACGTCGGCAAGTGGACACGCGAGTGCATTCCATGCCAGACAAGCAAAATAATAAGGCACACCAAATGCCCGCCCGGGAAGATGCCGGTACCCAAGGAACGGTTCCAGACGATACACATCGATATCGTCGGACCACTACCCGTGTCACAAAACAAACGGTACCTGCTGACGTGCATTGACCGCTTCACCAGATGGTGCACCGCTACCCCAATGGCCGATTGTACGGCAGAAACAACAGCACGGGCATTCCTAAAAGACTGGGTAGCATCATTCGGCGCTCCAACAACAATCATCACGGACCAAGGCGTCCAGTTCGAGTCTAACTTATGGAAAAACTTGCTGACGGCGCTGGGCGCTGAGAGACAGCGAACGACAGCGTACCACCCGCAGAGCAACGGACTGGTGGAGAGGATGCACAGAAGATTGAAGGAGGCGTTAAAAGCTACGGTCACTGACGCAGACTGGGCAGACGCACTACCCCTCATACTGCTTAACATCCGAGCCACGCCACACACGGACGCAAACATCTCCCCCGCCGAAATGGTATACGGACAAACATTGCGCCTCGCAGGAGAGCTACCCGAGAATGAAAAAGGAGACCGGCCCGCCAGAGAATTTCTACAATGCCTTAAAAAACGAGTGACAAACCTGCAGCCAATACTGCCACGACAACAGGGACCCCAAAAAGCCAAGGTCCCGAGCGCTCTATACAAGGCGACCAACGTCTTCGTGAAACACGGGGGGCACAGAAGACCCTTACAGAAACCCTACGCAGGTCCCTTTCCCGTGCTCCAAAGGACACCAAACTACATCACCGTAGATATACAAGGAAAAATAGCTAACATCGCGACGGAAAGGGTCAAAGCAGCGTACCTACCCACCATCGAGGATAAACCTCAACAACAGGCTAAGGCACCGAGAGCAACAAACTACGAAGTATACGAGGGAGTTCCGTTCCCTGGAACAGGCACAGCAATCCCTGAAACAGCAAAACAGGCAGTATTCACTAAATACGGCAGAGAAAGCAGACCACCAGTGAGGTACTAAGTGTTTAAAAAAAAAAAAAAAAAAAAAAAAAACAGGAGAGGGACACCTGTGGTGATCCCAGCGGCAAGCCGCGGACCTCCACAAGACCTGAGAAAAGCTGCCTCCAGACTACAACCGCATCCGTTCCAGAGCACCTCCGGACCCGAAGCGCCTAGTCAACCAAACACGGGACCTGAGAGAAGCCGCCTCGCGACTATGAGAAAAGGTGCCCGTAAGCTACAACGGCTTCCTGCCTCCAGCACCACTGGCCCACAAACTCGCGACCAATCAGGACTCACGCCCGGACTCAAGGCTTGCACTCGAGGCCTACATAAGGCGACCCCAACAAAGCTCGCACTCACTCAAGCCCTCGTCCTCGTTCAAGTCACATCTCCAGCACCAGCCTCGTGTTCCTGCATCTAGCTTCCGAGGTCGACTTCGCCTCTCGCGTACCTGCACCAAGCTCCGGAGACCGGACCTGCCTATCGACGCCCCAAGGTGTTGCAAGGTCTTAAACCTAGTAGCGTCTTGACGCTTCAGGGTGTTTCAAAGCCTTAAAAAGGTCACGCTGCAACGCCCCGCGCCGGCGTCGTCGGCCAAGCCGCTCTACGACATCTCTCGCCCGCTCCGGCCGGCTAGCCTCGCCGTAGCTACTTACCAGCTACAACGGTGAACCGCGTGGTGGCTGGGCCCGACCCAGCTGACTAGCCTCGTCTCGGCGCCCCGCTAGCACCAGCTGACCTGTTCGTAACAGTCGCACGACGTAGCACCAATCATCACGTCTCGCCGCTGCGTTCGTAAGTAGCGTCCTCGCGGACGTTACCCGCTATTGGTGCTTGTTTCAATCATTACGTAATTTATGCCATTTTCGAATAGGATTGTATTTCAATCATCACGTATTAGTACTATTCTCGCCTAGGATTGTGTTTCAATCATTACGTCATCCCCGAATAGGATTGTGCTTCAATCATCACGTATTTGTTCTATTCTCGCATAGGATTGTGTTTCAATCATTACGTCATTCCCGAATAGGATTGTGCTTCAATCAGCATGTATTTGTCCTATTCTCGCATAGGATTGTATTTAAATCATCACGTATTAGTACTATTCTCGCATAGGATTGTGTTCCAATCATTACGTCATTCCCGAATAGGATTGTGCTTCAATCATCACGTCTTTGTGCTATTCTCGCATAGGATTGTGTTTCAATCATTACGTAATTTATGTCATTTTCGAATAGGATTGTATTTCAATCATCACGTATTAGTACTATTCTCGCATAGGATTGTGTTCCAATCATTACGTCATTCCCGAATAGGATTGTGCTTCAATCATCACGTATTTGTGCTATTCTCGCATAGGATTGTGTTTCAATCATTACGTCATTCCCGAATAGGATTGTGCTCCAATCATCACGTATTTGTGCTATTCTCGCATGGGATTAAGTTTCAATTTATGTCATTCTCGAATAGGATTGTACTTCAATCACCACATATTTGTACTATTCTCACATAGGACTGGGTTTCAATTATTACGTACTTCTCGAATAGTATTGTATTTCAACCATCACGTATTAGGGCTGTGTTCCAATCATTACGTAATTTACGAGTAACGAACAGTGCTCATAGTAGTCACCGAGGGCCCAGTGTAATGGTCCGTGTTCCGTGTATCTAACAGTCACCAATATAATTACCGTGTTACCCCCGTGTTGTCCATATCCTGCCGAATACGGTTGTACCTCAGGCACTCGCTTCGGGCTATCCTATCACGAAAAAGATAGCTCAAGGCCTGCCCGAAGCGTGTTGCAGCATGGGGGAGAACACCACAGTGCACCCGGCTCGCAGCAGTGCTTGTGAGATGGCGAATGAGAGGTTGTGTAAGGTTGGTGAGCAGGTGCTCCCCGGGAATTGTTAAAGCGACTCAGTGGTGTGTGGTTAGACAGCTGACGAGATTTACCCAACCCAGTTCTGGTGGGTTGACGAGGGTAATAGTGATTGACGGAGGAACAAGGATGCAGTAAAGGAGGCAGTTTCTCCTCATCACTGTGGGTTGTACGGAAGCCTTGTTGAAGTGTAACCGCGTTCAGAGTTCTGGCGGTTACTTAACTACCGGGGTATTTGCCTATTTTTTGATTGAGCTGAGATTGCACGGTAGGTGGATGTTAATGGAAATAGGTTAAGTAAGACGAGACACTTGAAGTTGGTATAATTTCAGTAACACACAGCAGGACACACTTTACATCACGAAGGATAGCGGTGGAGTGGGCTCCAGCCAAGCCCGAGAACCATGAGCTCAGTTCTCAACGTAGAGTACTGTCTAAACACATTCTAACACAAGAGCACTGTAACATTATCAATATTATACACATATACATTCAAGGTGCAACAATAAAGGTATCAACACTCCTTCTCACATTGAATGTGTGTCAGATGAGACCATTCCTAACTTCGTTCTCAGTCTAGAGAACTTTTCTATGGGCAGGTTCTTGGTAAATATGTCGGCGAGCATTTCGTCGGTAGGGCAATACACTACGTCTATCTCTTTGTTACTCACAAGATCCCGTACATAGTGAAACTTAATATCGATGTGCTTGCTCCTCCCATGACATTTGGGATTGTTGGCAAGACAGATGGCTGACTGGTTGTCTTCGTTTATAACCATTGGTTCCATACTGCCAAAATTTAGATCACTGAGTAAGTGCTTTAACCAGACAGCCTCCTGAGCCGCACCGGCAAGAGCAACGTATTCAGCTTCAGCCGTTGAAAGGGCTACACAAGTTTGTTTGTTGGATCTCCACGTGATTACCGAATTACTGAGGGTGAAACAGTAACCAGAGGTAGGTTTGCGGTCATTTCTATCACCAGCCCAGTCAGCATCTGAATAACCAATGCAAGTATCAGAGTATTTACTATACAAGATACCTAGTTTAGAGGTGCCTCTCAGGTACCTGAATATTCTCTTAACACAGATCCAATGCTGTTCAAGAGGTTTGGAGCTGTATTTAGCAACATTATTCACTGCGAATGCAATGTCAGGTCGAGTTCTGGTTGGCAAATGCAAAAGGCTACCGACAGCACTTTGATAAGTAGCAGGGTCAAATTCGACATCATTTGGGGAGCATATCGGATTTAAATTTACATCAGCGGGAATGGCAACAGGTTTACAATTATCAAAGCCAAATTTTGACAACAGAGCCTTAGTGTAGGCAGTTTGATTTAAGAGGACATTGTTTTTAGATTGTACAACACTTACACCTAGAAAGTAACTCAGGACACCAAGGTCCTTCATTTTGTATTCGGAAGAATGACTCATCTTTATTTGATTTATTTCATCACCAGACTCAGAAGCAATTATTAGATCGTCTACATACACCGCCACAATACACAGTTTCTTCTCTTGAACACGAGTGTATATACAAGCATCACTCTTAGATTGTACAAAACCCAATTTCTTCAGAGAGCTATCTAGTGTAGTATTCCAACACTTACGAGCTTGTTTTAGTCCGTAGAGCGATTTTTGTAGTTTACACACCAGATTTTCTTTGCCTTTGACAATAAAACCGTCAGGTTGAACCAGGTAAAGTTCTTCAATCAGTTCTCCATTAAGGAAGGCTGTTGCAACGTCCATGTGATGGACTTGCATGTTGCATTTGGCAGCCAAAGCTAGTACTGTCCTGACAGACTCAAATCGAACCACGGGACTGAAGGTCTCGTCGTGGTCAGTGCCATATTTTTGTGAGTAGCCCTGAGCCACAAGGCGAGCTTTGTACGAGCAAATGCTTCCGTCGGGTCCGGTTTTTCTTTTAAAGATCCACTTTGATTTGATAGGTTTTTGTCATTAGGACACTCTACAAGAGACCATACTTTGTTTTGATTTATAGACTCCATCTCATTCTCCATAGCTGTTTCCCATAGTTTTGCTTCTGGTCCACTGAGTGCTTCTTGAACACAAGATGGTATATCAAGCTCATTTTTCATTAAATACACCCATTCACCAAACCTATCAGGAGCGCGTCGATACCTGGCTGATTGTCTAGGCTCCACTCCCTCCATCCCAGCATCTGACTGTCTATGCTCCACCCATCCCTCAGAGTCTTCTGGTTCTGGATCCTGAGGAAGAAGAGTAAAATTACCATCATTTACTTCAGAAGGCTCCTTCTCAATTGGCATCTGCTGAGATTCATTGAACATAACGTCTCTACTCAAAAATATCCTTCTGTTGCTTATGTCATACAGACGATATCCCTTGGATCCACTTCCATATCCTACAAGAACACACGGTTTAGATTTTGGATCAAGTTTTTCCCTCCCATCTTTGGGGACATGTGCGTACGCACTGCAGCCAAAGGTTTTGAGGTGCTGTACATTGGGCTTGTGTCCATTAAGGACCTGATAAGGGGTCATATCATTCAATGCACTAGCAGGGCTCCTATTTTTGACATACACGGCAGTTGATATAGCTTCGCCCCAGAATGATTTTGGTAACTTTGAACCAGACAGCATAGCTCTGACAGAGTCAAGGAGAGTTCTATTCATTCTTTCTGCAACTCCATTTTGTTCAGGTGTCTTAGGCACAGTTTTTTCATGGATAATTCCTTCAGTTTTTAGGAATTGTTCAAAGTCATTAGAGATGTATTCCCCACCGTTATCGGAGCGCAGAATTTTAATTTTGTGATCATAGTGATTTTCTACCAAAGATTTGAACTCCTGAAACACTTTAAAAACATCACTCTTATGTTTGCTAATGTACACCCAAGTATATCTGGAGTGGTCGTCTATGAAGGTTACAAAATACCTTCCACTCCCAAGTGATATGGGATTAAGCTGGCCACACACATCACTGTGGATAAGTTCTAAGGGTCGGCGTTCGCTGTTGTGATTTGTTTTGGGGAACGGAAGCCTATGATTTTTACCATCACAACAGTTTTCAAAAAAATGTTATCTCCACTCACAGAACAATCAAAACCTCTAACAAGATTCTTAGTGGCTAATTTCTTAAGATTATTGAATCCTAGATGACAAAATCGTTTATGCCACAGAATTTCATCAGAGGAAACGTTCATGCATTTAGCAGCTGAATTAAGGGTGCAATTAAGTTTATACAATTTTCCTACTTTACTGCCTAAGGCAATTAATTCATCGTCTTTATTTACAACCTTACATGAGCTTTCGTCAAAGTAAACTGAGTTTCCACTTTCTGTAATCTGAGGCACAGAAAGTAAATTGTAGGCTAAGCCAGGTACATACAAGACATTCTTAACAACACAGGTATCTACTAGACCTTTAGGCAACAACACCATAACTTCAACATCACCTACACCAACACCTTGCAAGTTTCTACCATCACCAACTTCAATGTTAATTGGACTAGATAGCTCATTCATACAAGAAAAATCATTCCTATTATTACACATGTGTGCTGTTGCACCGGAATCAATTACCCAACAATTATTGATATGTATCACAGACAATGCACTGATATAATTTGTTTTACCTGCTACAAAATTGTTTTGGTCTTCTGTGTGGTTCCCATCTTTCTTCAACTTTTCTTGATAGATCCGGCACTTGGTACGTAGGTGTCCCAATTTTCCGCATTCGAAGCATCTTGAGTTTTTCAATTTGGAGGTCACCAGGGATTTTTCACTGAAGTCTGAAGCACTTTGGTTTTGAAGTTTTGCTTCTTCATTCAGAAGACGCTCTGTCACAATATCCCATGACGGTAGTTTTTCATGAGCTTCCAGTGCAGTCACCAGTGTGGAGAAATGGTCGGGAAGTGACGACAGCAAGATTATTACACGACTTTCTTCATCAACAGCGTCATCAATCACACTCAAGGACTCAAAATATACTCAAATACAAATGCTTTGAGATGAGTTTGTAAGTCTTGGTCTTCTTTTAGTTTCATGTTGTAGAGTCTTTTGCGTAGTCTGAACTTGTTAGACCAAGTTGTCTTTTGGAATGTATCTTCAATCTAATGCCATAGTTGCACAAGGTCAGTAGGATCACCCAATAAATAAAGTTGACTTGTTTCGACACCAAGCACAATTGTTGCAAGTGCACTGTTACGTCTTTCTTCAAATTTTCTTCGAGCAGTCTCGTCCGTAGTCTGTGGCATGGTTTCCGTTCCTCGAACCAAGTTCTACAGTTTTTCCTTCATCAGGATCATCTTCATTTGCAGCTTCCACGTAGGATAGTTTTTATCATTAAGAGCCGTGAGGCAGTTCTTTGCACTTTCACTTACGGAGCCTGCCATGTTTCTTTCTCTTTAACCGTTTCTATCTCACACAGCCCCAAAAAATCACCAACGTCTGTTCTCGCTGTCCCGGGCTGTTTTTCGCTTCGGGACTTAGGATAACCTCACTTGATATTGCTTCATCGGAAGGTTTACTGGTCCCATAACCTAATGGAAATAGGTTAAGTAAGACGAGACACTTGAAGTTGGTATAATTTCAGTAACACATAGCAGGACACACTTTACATCACGAAGGATAGCGGTGGAGTGGGCTCCAGTCAAGCCCGAGAACCATGAGCTCAGTTCTCAACGTAGAGTACTGTCTAAACACATTCTAACACAAGAGCACTGTAACATTATCAATATTATACACATATACATTCAAGGTGCTACAATAAAGGTATCAACAGATGTGACAGTGGAGCGTGTAGTGTCTCGTGGCTTCCTGTATGGGACGACAAAGCTGGATTAAATTGAACACGGTATTAAGGCGAGCCATATCTTAACACATGGCAGGCTGTGAACAACCGCGATTTACAAGCTGCCTCAAAGCGAGGAGTCTCTACGAAATAATATCAACACAAACTCTAGCGCCTGAGCAGGGCCGACATTTGATTTCGCAATATGTGAATATAAAGACTAAAAATATACTAATTCCACAACTGTTGTCCGATGGGTGGTTGTTAGGATTGAAACATATATTATAACTGCCTTATTCAGCATGCTGCTGAGACTACGATGTACTCTAAAACTGGTTATAAAAATACATATAAAAATGGAGTAGCACATAAAAATGCACAACAGTAAAAACAAACTAAAGGTGGAAACAAAGTTACAGTGATTTAGCAAAGGCTAGCAAGCGCTCAATTAAATTCACGGAACACAATATTGAACTTACTCATAAATGATCTTTGTAGACAGCAAAGTGTCTTAAAACACTATGCTCAGCACGGATAAAATATCTAAGGAGCTAATGCCAACATCGTAATAATATTGAGAGCATAATAAAGATTCATCGGCGACTAGCAAAGATGTTACGATTGGTGGGGTATGGATTAACTTTAAGATCAGTATTAACTTCCAATCATGAACTTTCTCAATAGTGCTTTTCGAATTCGCGAAAGAGGGATATTAAAGACACTTTATGGGAAAACTCAGCTTTGGATATTTCATTGGAGGAAGCCGTGAGGACCGACGGTGAACTTGACTTCTGGAGAGCTTCTCTTAGATGGGAACTCCGTGCAGGTGAGGTCCGGCGAGTGATGACGTTGGCCGGGTGTGAGTGAGTGTGTTTTGTGGAGGTTCTAGATAAGCTCACAGTCTGTTTAATTTTTAGCGACTGGCGGAATATCACTTTAGCCGTGACGTGTGGATGAGTCACTATTTATGGGTTCAGACATTTATGATCATTCCACGCTGTGAAAAGCAAGCTGTCGTGGTTGAGCGGGTAGATTAGTTAGCCGGTAGTTGTAATATACTAGGCTCTACTAGCTCCGAACCAAGGTGATGGCAATATGACATATAATCAAAGGTCAGACCGTCTCACGTCAAAATAGGTAATTACGTGGTGTAACTCGATGGTTGGGTTAGAGATAAAATGCCAAGTGCATGTACAACTTGAGTAAAGCTCCAGGCCCAGGGAATGTGTGGTTGTGGCGTGTAATGACGTCGAGGATCTGAAATAATCGAAGACGCTGAATGAGAAGTTCCCGGAGAGGCACCAAGGAAAAATTCCACAACTGACAACCCCTACACTGCAAATGGTAAATTCCCATCACGGAGAAACACTGAGTCTTCCTACAGATTCAACACGAGCTACTAGATTGTTCTCATTTTGTTAAGGGTACCGTCTTGGGTAAAAAAAAGTCTGTTATTTATGGATGGATTTCTCTGAAATTGTCACAGTAGGTGTGAAATGATGCATAGATCATTTGTTATTTCGACAAAATTTCTGTAGCTGCACTTTTTTTTTTTTTGAAAAAAATGATAAAATAAGGGGGTTATGTAAAATCTATCTCTTTCTACAATTTTGAAGTTACAGAACCAGTATTTCGTTTTTAGATTGCTTATATGTCTATATAACCATATGCAATAGGGAATTTTGATAACTTCTTTTTGTGGGTTTTGGGAATTGAAAAAAAAAAATTATGTATTTTTCATTTTTTTTCATGTGGTGTAATTTTTAAAACAATAAATGTATCAAAAAACGCTATTGCATATGGATACACCTTGCTAAGCCCTATCGAATGGTATATAAACCATTCTTGTAGCTCTAAAATTGTGGAAGGAGATAGATTTGAGAAAACCAATATCAAGTTTCCAGAAAAACGTGTTTTTTCACAAAAAAAAAATTTCTTTTTATCTTTTGAACTACAGGGTTTTCTACAATGAACTCTTGAGCGTTTGTAGCTCTTTTCAAGCCCTTTTGATTGATATAATTTACATTGCTGTAGCTCTGTAACTCTGGGAAAAAATAAACAACAAAAGGGAATGGGTGTAATTCATGACAAAAAAAAATTTTTAATTTTTAATTTTTTTCCACCAAAATACGTTTTTTTGTCTATTCAACTCTTTTGTTTTATAGCTCTTTTCAAGCCCTTTGGATTGGTGTGCTCACCACTGCTGTAGCTATGATACTGCAGCTGTCATCGAGCTATGAAGGAAAGCTGCGGTATCATAGATACGGCAGAACAGCTAAATTCTGAAATTGTCAAAATTTCATAAAAAATATTTATTCAGCCTTAGAATGTTTCGTTTGAATAATGGAACCACTTTGAGTAGCCCATGAACGAACTATAATGCCATTCCCGCAGAGAAACGCTCAATTGACTCCCAATAATGAGGGGGGGGGAGGGTTCAAGGTCACTCCACCCCCATTGCTTTCCCCCCCTCTGGTGGGCGCACTATTCGGAGTAGACGTAAACGGAAAGTACCAATGGAAGCGCAAGAAAATCCTCTATAAGATGCATATAAAAACAGAAAATCAACACATATCCTGATTTCTACCCAGACGGTCTCCTTGAGCTCATGAAATAGGATAGATTTTAACAGCTGGAAAGCTCTTTCACTACTGCCCTTGCTTAAAATATAAGCAGGAATTAACAAAATTTTGGTAATGTCATAATTGTTATTCATATTGAAAACTACATGTGATTAAGCACACGTTTTATGGAATATAATGATATATGAAACAGCTAAAAATTTGCAGGAATATGCATGCATGAATTTCGTACTCTATAATTTATCTATCCGTACGAGAAAAAATAAAAAAGGCAGTTCTAAATCATTCACATGTCAACTACACTGAGAAAAGAAACACTAAACGTATCTCTTGCAGCAAAAGAGAAATATTCAAAACATAATACAGTGCAATCTTGAACGTAAAAATGACATGACACAGACTGTTTAAACTACGCCATCTTTCCGCGAAAACACCGGCAATCCGCCGTGCGATTTCTACGAAGTATTCAATGAGCGAGTTGCAGTATCATAATGACAACTGCAAGTATATATTTTTGCAGTAAAGGAAGGACGTAGTTGATTATCTATTATAAAATCTTGACACAAGAAATGAACATGACACGCAAAATTCACGCTATGTCATGTTGAGATAGCACTCGGAATAAGCCATGCTATTTTCACGACTTCTACAACTATCTACATGTTTATATGACACGACACTGTCAAGATCATTTATACTTAACACAATGAACACGACAAAAAGAAACACGATATCTTCTAAACCAGATTTGCTCTATTTTGAACATTTTAATCTTTCATTTACGAGGACGCTGTAACACACAAGCTAAAGACGCGCGTGAGAATGACGCTCAAACAACGGCGTCCCGCGCGGCGTTGCCATACAAAGGCTTCAAACTCGAAAATGTCGACCGTTATTTTATATCTCATGCATTTACACAAAAACTTCAAGGATTACTAATTATAAGTAGAAAATTATTATTAATAATTTAGAGTAAGATTTTTAATGCCAATAATTATGATATTTAAGTGCTAAAGAGAAATTTTGGAATTTTACACTTTGTAGCTAATGCTACAAAGACAAAGGGAAAATAATGACAGAGATGGCGCAGTAAGCTTGTGCCTAACTAACACTGGCACAGATAAAACAATGTGAATGTTCCTAAGTTAATTACAAAAATGAGCTCTCACTTCACAGACAAGTTAATATAATGGGGTCTAGACACAATAAAACACTTAGCATTAAACATTTGTTACTTACATATGCCCCTCTGGAGCCCAAGCACTACGCTCGGACGGCTCTCTTATATGACTGACCGACTCTGCCTGGAACGCTGGCTTTATATACGTTGTGTACCGGAAGAAATTGCGAAATTGTTCTACATCAAAACACATGAGTGCTAATTTTTGGAAATGTCGAAGTATTTCCGGTTCAAATTTTGATAGATTTCGGGGTTATGTTAAATGAATTATGTTATCTAAAATTGTAAGAATGAATGTCTTAATCTTATTTAATTTTTAGAGGGTAGTTTTAATAATTATGAAATTTAGGCTGAAGTGCGGCTGAGGGCGTTCACTACATTACCGTCATGGCGTTCTGTTGTTAGCTTTAAGGTATTTAAAAACCAATATACAAGATGATATGTATCAGATTTGATTTGAATGAAACATCTTTTCAACTATCTCTGTTCATTTATATCCAGATATAGGTAAATTTAAGTAACAGATAGCTATAAAATTGCTCAAATTGCTCAAGCTACTTTCTAATTGATTTTTATTTTTCACTATATTTCATATCTCAATGTACTGTTTTCTTATAATGCTATATATACAAGATTGAATATGGTAACATACGTTGGGAAATTTTTATTTAAGATGACAGTGGAATGTGATCATGAAAAAGGAGTTTGACATACAATGTGATGTTTACAGCTCAAAAAGTTTACACCAATTCAAAAAAACTCACTTTCTCTCCTTATGAGATAAATATCCAATTTTAATCTCTTCCTCTACGCATCAAGAATATCGTGAGAAGCACCATGTATCTTGATCTCACCCCAATATTTCAATTTATTACGTTTCAGATATGAAATGTTTTCTGCGCATGTAAATTATACTAATGGTTTTGACGTCAATCATCATTTACACTATTACGAATTATCAATGGCGTTTTATACCAACCCGTGACCTACATAGATAACTTCCGAAATTTTCAAAATTTCTAAAGTTTATAACTCGTGCTAATTTATGTTTTCATTGTAGGGCTAAAAATAACACTAAAATTGCAAATTGAATATTATTTCTATCAATTTTTATTTAAGAAAATAATGTGCAGATGTTTTCAAAATATGAATTCGCATAGGTATATATGAGGGCCTTGCAAAGCCATACTCATTCGGTAAAATGAACTGTTTTTTAATGTCTAAAGTTATACAAATTTATAATTTTCCTTAATGTACTCTATCCGTTTTCATAACCGCAAATGTGATTAAACCTGATGTTTGCTCATTGAGTTGAACTATTATAGGATCATAATAAATTTAAAGTTAGTTTAGGGCTCCCTAACCACAGCAAAATACCCAAAGCGATGAAGGAAGAAAGCTCCGTTTAGTGTGGAGTTAAAGGGAATGGGAAATATATGCACAATGTCTTTTCTATCTCACAAGATCCTCTGAGCATTGAAGCAATGACTTAGAATAAAAGTTTATAAAAAATTAATAAAGTTCAAGTACAAAATAGTAAGTGCGAATTAGTATAATACTTGTACACCGAATAAATAGACGAAGGAACAAACAAAAACATGCTCTAGTTTTGCAAAAATAAGGCCTACTTTAACTATTGTATCGAAACCTCGCACACCTTCTCTGTGAACTATTATCAGATGAGATATTTAGGGTAAAATATCATTGAAAATCTCTCGAGCTGATATATAAATCGTTGTATTGGTCCATTTCAATGTCCAGCCGCAGATAATTGATGACTACGCAGTACTCATTCTCCGAAACACCTAGGTAGTCGATCAACATAAACTTTACTACTGTGCAAGCTTCATCTTATCGCATGATCTACTCGTTTCTCTCAACTACATAAATTTCTTACTCAAATCAAGCCTAATACATTTCTTGTAAATCCGTTTTTCATATGCCTTTTGATTAATACCAGAACGAAAAAAATGCCAATCCCAATCGAGCCGGTACCCATTTCCAACAACTTGGAGGATTGTGAAATTGTGGCTTTCTTCCTTTTTTCAGTCGGGAGAATCTCAAGACTGAATTTGCCGGAATCGCACCAGTGACCCTTCTCGTTAAAAGCATGTGCTCTCAACCACAAAGTGATGGTAGCTTGATAAGTTTTCACAAACTTGCGTTTACGTGACACCTTGCACAGGTCTACCCTCCTTATGCCCTATACCAACAACCAAGAAAAAAAAAGAAAAAAAAGAAAACGTTTATTTCAAAAAGAGTTTATGGATGAAATGCATTACAACATATTGGCTTTTGAAAAAAAATTAAAATAAAGGTCCTTAATTGATAAACAAACCACACGAGGTGGACAATAGCCTTATCAGGAGTTAATTATATTACTGAGAAAAGCAAAATACATACATTCTCTTGGATATTTTATCCAAGACAAAATGACTGAGAGCTTATAATTATTTAAAATACTACTGGAAAATGTCTCGTAGGGTTTTCGCTATAAGTTAAAACAAAGGAAAACATGAAACCCTCTACTGAAACAGACTGAAATACCATCCTATAAAATTTTCAAGTAGCGAGAAAAAAATTATCAAAAGTTTTTTATAAAAAAATCACAGCAGAAGACGCACATCTAAAACAAGTATACAAACATACACGCAGAAACGAATTTCAGAGCTCGCTCATCATACGATAAGGGAGATGATTTGTTTATAAGTCCTACGCTCAGATTATGCTTATTTTTAGTTTTCTATTTACATTTTGAGATCCAGAAACTTTTAACGTACTCTGGGGTAGCCATATATTTCTTTTTGAAACATTGAGACAGTGTACTAATTTTATTTAATGAAACATGGAGTTATTTCTGATTAAAACTTCAATGCTTACTGGTCGCACAGCGTTTAGCGAATGTAATCGTCATGACTTTCAATTTTTGTTAATCTATGCAAAAAAATCAAACATCTCATCCTTCTACATCTAACTAGTGACTCTATTGGTTAGTACAGTCGAAAAAAATTATTAGGATAAATAAAAATAGACTTAAGAAACGCAAAAATTAGCTAATTTCTAATTTTCTGACAAAGTTTTCACATGAATCAACTTACAGTTTAAAAACAACAAAATTGTAGGTTTCCCATTCTCTCGTCATTCCTCATAATAATATCTAGATATGGGAATGGGATAAAATAGAAACAGGGTGATAGAATGGTATCGCTTAAGAGTTACAAATACGTTCAAAATTTCTACGCATGGATTACAAATGAACCCAATTGGGTTTCAAAATCGACTGCGCTTTACAGGCTACGTGTGAGTTTTCCACAATAGGATCCTAAGAAATGAACAAAATTAGAACAAGTATAGGCATGGTACCTATAGGTCAGTTAAATACGTAGAGGCAAGGTAAAAAAGAATAGGATAGGCTTGGGTAGGTTAGGTTGTGTGCTTAACAATAACCAAAGGTCAATTATGAGCTTACCGAAGATGGCTTGTATATAAGCAAGTGCTAAATGGTAAATAAATTAAGTGAAGTCGTTAGCATACTGACTTTGTCTTAGATCGTACACTGTATTTGCCCTGACATAATTACAACTTTTGCTGACATTCTGACCATTAGACACCAGAATCACCATACTTTTCCGGGTAATTTAGAGTGTTTATTGTAATGTCTGAGAAACGGCTAGCTGGTCCATTCAACTCGAAATTGGTCTGCCAATTGGTAGCCGTACGCTCCTTCAAAAAGTGTACAATTTGGCCCAATAAAATTATTATAACCTAGTTTAGTAGCATTAGTCCTTTTCACTATATTTGCAATTAATGACACTTTCCCCTCTCTTTCACTCCGTTTTATTAGTGTAATTTAAGTCTTTCTATCAAAAATTAATAAAATCATTGATATTTCGCATGGTTAATCGAGATTAAATAATTAGTTTAATAACAGTTATATTTTGGAAGAGTACGATTTTCTAATTCGCGCCTATTTGGCAACACTGTTGCCGAGGCTCATTGTGCCTCGAGGCGAGGGTGTTCTGTATCGTCGTTTTGTCTCTGTGTTAGATTTGATACTTATTCTTAAAGGAAAGCAAAATTTCGTGCCGGTGTGTAGAAATATATATTTCCCAGTTACACTAATCTTGTTGAGTATCCACTGAAATAGGATTAAGATAATTAGGTTCTTATAATGATGCCGAGGGCGCTCACCTTAGAGGCTTTATTGAACGAAAATAAGAACGATTACTTGTAAACCAACATTGGTTTAAGTCTCGCTGCTCGCGTCCAGCCTGGCTCTCTGTCGAGGCCCTCTGTTTCAAGCTCCGTTACAACCTCCGACAGAATTCTTGCAAAAATTAGGTTCAGGAAAAACGTCCTGCAATGTGAGAGAAAGCAAGTTTAGAAACGTCGACAGTGCCACAAGCGTAGAAGTAAATCCGGTGACCTGAACAGAATCCAGAAGCCACCACCTCAGCCTCGGCTACTGGAGCCCCAAGCCGCTGCTACAGCAGCAAATACTGCAACAAAGGTTAGGTTAACATCGGCATCTTTGGGATGCTTTATTTCCAATCAAGCCTGATACATACGATCTTAGCATTGGTTTTTCAAATGTCTCATAACTAACCCTATATATAGGACACCATGACGGTTCCCCCGTAAAGCCGGTACCCATTTCCGACACCTGGGTCGAGTGGGGTATTGTGCTTGAGCTTTCCGTTATACCCAACGGGGAAAATCTCCGCGCCAGCGCCGGGATACGAACCCGCGACTCCAACATACGAGCCCGTTCCTTTAACCACTCTGTACCACGGAGAGCACAACAAGAATATCAAGATCCGTTACTTAAACCGAGAGGAAGTACTACGGCGTAAATTTTAGCTTCAATAGACATGAGTTATAATACTCGTCAACACCGCAACTCTAATGTTAACCTGAGTTTATCATTCCTCAGTGTGAAGATCACATACAGAGTCGATAAGACAAGGTAAGAAAGGTAAGAGATGGAATATGCCCATGCAGAGCAGAAACAGCTATAGTAATTAGAATCAGGTAAGGGATCAGGAATCAGATAAATGAATATCTAATACCTTCACGAGCCAAGATCATGTACACCTTGAGAGTAGCCAAGAGAAAATTCCCGGAAAAATTGGAACCCCGAGGACCCAGGATGGAAACATCTTCGCATTCACCCCTGGAGAACCTGATTCGAGACGTCAGATTAACACGCCAGAAGAGCTCGACCAATACCTGATGCTGCAACTGGATAAATCAACAAAACAGGTCTTGGGTGATCACCTCAATTAGGTATCAAAACATGTAACTGTGTCAAATTATATACTTGTATGTCAATAATGCCTAAAATTCTATAACTCTACAGTAAATCTTCAAACTGCATAACTTCATGTCATGAATCAGTTCCAACCTCTAGAGATATATACGTCAGTTTTACCTCAATTTTGACAATCGTATGACAGATATATATGAACATTTATGACAACTGTATTGGAACTTGCAACAACACCATCAGCAATTTGTACCTACCAATGTTATAATGGAATATTGATATCCGTCCTGTTCGCTTTTCCTCATAAATTGGATGTAATTTTTTACCAATAAAATTATTATTATGTGTAAAACATATTAGCTTATCAGATTGTCATCGTCGCTAATTTTTTTTTTTTGAAACTTATTACCTGTTGTATGTGAACTTTGTAACAACGCCTTCAGCAATTTGTACGCATTAATTTTGCATATTAAACTCCAATATTATTCACTCATGGGCTGAGTATTGAGTGTACTCACGAAATCACGCTAGATTTTTTACTCTTTTCTATACTTTCTAAGCAAGTTTTTAGATAGGAATACCCTTTTAATCTCGACTCTATATTTCGTTTTAAATTATGTCGCATTACTTTGTGGATTTTGATCTTCACTACAGCAGCGCAAATGAACGGACTTCAAGGGGACGCCAAAGAATACGAGGTTTCTTCAGTTTTATTTCAAGCCCCGTTGACTCCGTGAACTGCACAAACAAGTAGAGTTCAGGTTCGGCACAATAATACGAGGAATAACCGCATGATAAGAAAATTCCTAGTTTAAGATCATAGACGACTGACCAATTAAGGTATATAGTACCGCATAATAAGAAAACTCCTAGTTCAAATATGGATGAGAAGTTGCCGACTAAGGTACGAAGAGCGACTGAATAATGCTAGAACTAAATATGATAGCATTAAGAGAATAGCAATAGGAGAACAGCAATACATGGAAAGGGATCAATTGTCATGCCAAAGACATAACACAATGAGACGGTTATTGCAATAACTGAGAAGAAAAATAAGTCTCTCCAGCTAAAGAACACATTGGCAGATACACATTTGTAATGCACATATTGGACCAAAGGAGGACAGTCTACTCACGCACACATCAATGACAACTATTGTAATATCTGAGTCAGAATATTAAAGAATTTTTGACTCTCCAAATAAGAAATACATTTTTATACTTTGTGTTGAGCACACAACAATGCAAAATCC
The DNA here is from genome assembly GCA_030386875.1 of Morinoia aosen. Taxonomy (NCBI): domain Eukaryota; kingdom Metazoa; phylum Arthropoda; class Malacostraca; order Amphipoda; family Talitridae; genus Morinoia; species Morinoia aosen. The sequence goes on from CM059579.1 coordinate 21,180,851, forward strand.
AATTTTGTAAACATAAACATGGAAGGTTTCCTTTATCTTCCCATTATAATTTTGAGCTATTAAATATGTGCACTGTGGTCAGAGGAGGACAGTACACTAGCACACTAATTTTAATTTCAGGGACTCTGCCTTTAAATTATTTCTGACTGCTTACATAATCAAATGCTACAATGGCACTGGCTGCAACCTTGGTGGAACAACCTGACAACACCTTGGAGTACTTACAAACAATGGGGGAAGGTCCCTCACACGTTGGAATAGCCTATTTCAACATACAAAAAATGGCTATTTTGCTTTTCTTTACTCTACCTGTGGAGGGAGAGAAAGTTAAAGGGTTAGATCTCTGATGCAGGGGCAAGCTAAAATAGTAACAGCGGACTAGTGCTACAGCCTATCCAGCCGCAGAATAATCAGAACTTGAGTTACAGCAGATCAGCTATTGTCAAAAAAGGGCTATCTCATTGATCAGCCTAATACTGAAAGGGTTTGAAATGAGTCGCCAAACTTGAATCACTTAATTTAAATACAGGTGAACTGTCCCTAGGGCAACAAGTTCACATTGACCAACGTCGCCCTGAAAACATAAAATCACATGGGCGAGTGGTCGCAAAAATTTCTGGGCATATTCCCAGTCTACTTTTTGAAAATGCTTTAACTCCAGGCTTCTACCTTACTGACTGGCGCAGCTTGCCCAGCACAGCTCGTGGGTGAGGAGCCAACAAGATATTGACAGAAAAAATACTTTTGTTTCTTAGTAAAATTTGAGATATGCACGGCTAAGTTGTGAAGTTGCTAGTATCTGCTATTTGCTAGTTCACATCCTATGTTTTTATACTTGAACACGTCACTTGTGATTGGTTAAACTGAAGTTCAACATTCAGCTCAAAATTCAGAGTCAAATTCAATGAACAAGTGTCTAAAATTTACACATTCAGTGGGCCTGCTAAAATACTGTTATTTTAGAATCTGAACTGTTAAATTCATAGCATCACAATGCAGCCTACTATCTAGAGGAAGCACTAGAATAATCACAACATCACAACGGCCAGTCTGACTCAATGTAGGTGGTTCGCCGGCTTCAGAAGCATCATTGAATACTCTAGAACCGGCTGCTCACTAAACACACAATACATGGTGGCGAATCGACAAGTGTAGCTAGTTCGAAAACACGTTTTGAATTAATAGTTTTATGACACAAATCACACTACCAAAAGACACAGAAACTTAAAATTATCCGGGGATAAGTTCTTTCCACGCGCACTTTCGTCAAATGGAACGCTGCGTCAGTCTTGCGGACCAGCACGGATCCGTAAAATGTTGCTTGATAAAATTTCTCAAAATTCGCGTCTTGATACAAGTTATACAATAGTACTTACTGCCTACTGTTTACTAATTTTGAATGACTGATCACGCTGATATATTAGATGAAATCGACCCGGATCTCAATCATTTGAACAGAATATTTTCAAACCTAAACGACTCTGAAAACTGCAGATATACTAATATATCAAAATTCAACGAATCTATACGAATAACCCGGCAGGATTTTTCGCTACTGTGTTGGAACTGTAGGTCACTCTATCCAAAATTGGAAGAGATACAATGCACTATTACTGAACTTAAGTATAACCTACATGCGATTAGCTTCACCGAAAGCTGGCTAGATGACTCGACCAAAGACATGATTAAATTTGAAAATTATCATAGTTACCATTCGCTACGAAAAAACAAGCGAGGAGGAGGTATCAGTACATACATTTCTAAGCACATGGATTCGAGAATCATAGCAGGTGCAACACTGAATCAGGATCATATAGAATCATTATTCGTAGAACTGTCTAGAGATGGCAAAAGAATTGTGCCTGGAACGGTGTATAGGCCTCCTACAGCCTGTCCTATATCCTTCCTTAATGAACTTAATCGCATTATTTCTCAGTTCAACAGGTCCTTCTACAATGACATAATAATATGCGGTGACTTCAACTATGATTTGCTGAAACATGAAAGCTATGAACCAATCTCTAATTTCTTAAATGCATTTCATTCTAAATCTTTCCTTCCGATCATCACAAAGCCAACACGAATAACCTCAGAATGTGCTACGCTGCTTGACAACATCTTTATGACAGACCCAAGTAATTTTCTTGCTGGAATAATTACTTCTGACTTATCAGATCATTTTCCAGTTTTTCTTATTAAGAAAAATGTCTATATTACTTGCACCAAAGCACCGGCTGAAACTTACTCATATCGTAAAATAAACGAATCAAATTTAGAAGAAATGCGCACCGTTCTAGAAGAATTAATGCCAACATTGTACATCACCCAACAAAACAATAATGCAAGGAGCGTTGATGAAGCAGTAGTAAAGTTGACTGAAACTATAATGACCGCATACAATCAGTGTTGCCCAATTGTAACTCGTACAGTTACCCCGATAAATAAACAAAAGCCCTCAATTACTAGAGACATCGGGATAAATATAAAGAAACGCAAAGCGTACCTTGCCCTCCTTTCCGAAGGGCGAATATCTAGAGAAACATATAACCGATTCAGTAACTATGTGATAAACCAGATAAGAACATCAAAAAAAGCTACTTTACCCTCAAGTTTACTCAATTCAAAGCTGACGTTAAAAAGACTTGGCGCCTCCTTAACTCTTGTTGTAAACCGAATAACGCCGATAAAAAGAAAATTGAATATATCACTCAAGATAATGTAAAATACCATGAGAAGAATGAAATTGCTAATCTCTTTAACAACTTCTTTGTAAACGTAGGGAAAACTATAGCCAATGGTATTCCAAGTGAACCTACTGATCACCTGGAATTTTTGGATCATATTCGAGAACACAACTCCTTTTTCTTTACGCCTACAAGCTCCTCCGATGTAATTGCGTGCATAAACAACATGAAAAATAAAACGAGTGGGTTACAAACGTTTCCAACTAAAGTACTAAAATTATTGCTGATATTGTGGCACTACTGATATCCAATATTATTAGCCAGTCTCTCTTACTAGCACTTTCCCAAACTCCCTCAAAGTTGCTAGAGGAACCCCTATCTTTAAAAATGGTGAAAAAACCTGTGTAAACAATTAACTGTTGAAACCTTTCATGTAGCACCTTGAATGTATATGTGTATAATACTGATAATGTTACAGTGCTCTTGTGTAAGAATGTATTTAGACAGCACTCTGCGTTGAGAACTGAGCTCATGGTTCTTGTGGATCTCTGCTCATGGTTCTCGGGCTTGGCTGGAGCCCACTCCACCGCTATCCTTCGTGATGTAAACTGTGTCCTGCTGTGTGCACTGATTATACAAACTCCAAGTGTCTCGTCTTACTTAACCTACCTTCAATAGGTTATGGGCCCAGAAAACCTTCCGATGAAGCAATATCAAGTGAGGTTATCCTAAGTCCTGAAGCGAAAAACAGCCCGGGACAGCGAGAACAGACGTTGGTGATTTGTTAGTGCTGTGTGAGACAGAAACGGTGAAAGAGAAAGAAACATGGCAGGCTCCGTAAGTGAAAGTGCAAAGAACTGCCTCACGGCTCTTAATGATAAAAACTATCCTACGTGGAAGCTGCGAATGAAGATGATCCTGATGAAGGAAAAACTGTGGAACTTGGTTCGAGGAACGGAAACCATGCCACAGACTACGGACGAGACTGCTCGAAGAAAATTTGAAGAAAGACGTGACAGTGCACTTGCAACAATTGTGCTTGGTGTAGAAACGAGTCAACTGTATTTATTGGGTGATCCTACTGACCCTGTGGAACTGTGGCACAAAATTGAAGATACATTCCAAAAGAAAACTTTGTCTAACAAGTTCAGACTACGCAAAAGACTCTATAACATGAAACTAAAAGAAGACCAAGACTTACAAACTCATCTCAAAGCATTTGTCGAAATAATTGAGTCCTTGAGTGTGATTGATGACACTGTTGATGAAGAAAGTCCTGTAATAATCTTGCTGTCGTCACTTCCCGACCACTTCTCCACACTGGTGACTGCACTGGAAGCTCATGAAAAACTACCGTCATGGGATATTGTGGATATTGTGACAGAGCGTCTTCTGAATGAAGAAGCAAAACTGAAAAACCAAAGTGCTTCAGACTTCAGTGAAAAATCCCTTGTGACCTCCAAATTTAAAAACTCAAGATGTTTCGAATGTGGAAAAACGGGACACCTACGCGCCAAGTGCTGGATCTATCAAGAAAAGTTGAAGAAAGAAGATGGGAACCACACAGAAGACCAGAAAAATTTTGTAGCAGGTAAAACCAATTATATCAGTGCATTGTCTGTGATAAATATCAATAATTGTTGGGTAATTGATTCCGGTGCAACAGCACACATGTGTAACAATAGGAATGATTTTTCTTGTATGAATGAGCTATCTAGTCCAATTAACATTGAAGTTGGTGATGGTAGAAACTTGCAAGGTGTTGGTGTAGGTGATGTTAAAGTTATGGTGTTGTTGCCTAAAGGTCTAGTAGATACCTGTGTTGTTAAGAATGTCTTGTATGTACCTGGTTTAGCCTACAATATACTATCTGTGCCTCAGATTACAGAAAGTGGAAACTTAGTTTGCTTTGACGAAAGCTCATGTAAGGTTGTAAATAAAGACAACAAATTAATTGCCTTAGGCAGTAAAGTAGGAAAATTGTATAAACTTAATTGCACCCTTAATTCAGCTGCTAAATGCATGAACGTTTCCTCTGATGAAATTCTGTGGCATAAACGATTTTGTCATCTAGGATTCAATAATCTTAAGAAATTAGCCACTAAGAATCTTGTTAAAGGCTTTGATTGTTCTGTGAGTGGAGATAACATTTTTTGTGAAAACTGTTGTGATGGTAAAAATCATAGGCTTCCGTTGCTCAAAAGAAATCACAAAAAGGAACGCCAACCCTTAGAACTTATCTACAGTGATGTGTGTGGCAAGCTTAATCCCATATCACTTGGGAGTGGAAGGTATTTTGTAACCTTCATAGACGACCACTCCAGGTATACTTGGGTGTACATTATCAAACATAAGAGTGATGTTTTTAAAGTGTTTCAGGAGTTCAAATCTTTGGTAGAAAATCACTATGATCACAAAATTAAAATTCTGCGCTCCGATAACGGCGGGGAATGCATCTCTAATGACTTTGAACAATTCCTAAAAAGGGAAGGAATTATCCATGAAAAAACTGTGCCTAAGACGCCTGAACAAAATGGAGTTGCAGAAAGAATGAATAGAACTCTTCTTGACTCTGTCAGAGCTATGCTGTCTGGTTCAAAGTATCAAAATCCTTCTGGAGTGAAGCTATATCAACTGCCGTGTATGTCAAAAATAGGAGCCCTGCTAGTGCATTGAATGATATGACCCCTTATCAGGCCCTTAATGGACACAAGCCCAATGTACATCACCTCAAAACCTTTGGCTGCAGTGCGTACGCTCATGTCCCCAAAGATGAGAGGGAAAACCTTGATCCAAAATCTAATCCGTGTGTTCTTGTAGGATATGGAAGTGGATCCAAGGGATATCGTCTGTATGACATAAACAGCAGAAGGATATTTTTGAGTAGAGACGTTATGTTCAATGAATCTCAGCAGATGCCAATTGAGAAGGAGCCTTCAGAAGTAAATGATGGTAATTTTACTCTTCTTCCTCAGGATCCAGAACCAGAAGACTCTGAGGGAGGGGTGGAGCATAGACAGTCAGATGCTGGGATGGAGGGAGTGGAGCCTAGACAATCAGCCAGGTATCGACGGGCTCCTGACAGGTTTGGTGAATGGGTGTATTTAATGAAAAATGAGCTTGATATACCATCTTGTGTTCAAGAAGCACTCAGTGGACCAGAAGCAAAACTATGGGAAACAGCTATGGAGAATGAGATGGAGTCTATAAATCAAAACAAAGTATGGTCTCTTGTAGAGTGTCCTAATGACAAAACCTGTCAAATCAAAGTGGATCTTTAAAAGAAAAACCGGACCCGACGGAAGCATTTGCTCGTACAAAGCTCGCCTTGTGGCTCAGGGCTACTCACAAAAATATGGCATTGACTACGACGAGACCTTCAGTCCCGTGGTTCGATTTGAGTCTGTCAGGACAGTACTAGCTTTGGCTGCCAAATGCAACATGCAAGTCCATCACATGGACGTTGCAACAGCCTTCCTTAATGGAGAACTGATTGAAGAACTATATCTGGTTCAAACTGACGGTTTTATTGTCAAAGGCAAAGAAAATCTGGTGTGTAAACTACAAAAATCGCTCTACGGACTAAAACAAGCTCCCAAGTGTTGGAATACTACACTAGATAGGTATTCGAAGAAATTGGGTTTTGTACAATCTAAGAGTGATGCTTGTATATACACTCGTGTTCAAGATAAGAAACTGTGTATTGTGGCGGTGTATGTAGACGATCTAATAATTGCTTCTGAGTCTGGTGATGAAATAAATCAAATAAAGTTGAGTCTTTCTACCCAATACAAAATAAAGGACCTTGGTGTGCTGAGTTACTTCCTAGGTGTAAGTGTTGTACAATCTAAAAACAATGTTTTCTTAAATCAAACTGCCTACACTGAGGCTCTGTTGTCAAAATTTGGCTTTGGTAATTGTAAACCTGTTGTAACTCCCGCCGATGTAAATGTAAATCCGATATGCTCCCCAAATGATGTCGAATTTGACCCTGCCACTTATCAAAGTGCTGTAGGTAGCCTTTTGTATTTGTCAACCAGAACTCGACCTGACATTGCATTCGCAGTGAATAATGTTGCTAAATACAGCTCCAAACCTCTTGAACAGCATTGGATGTGTGTTAAGAGAATATTCAGGTACCTGAGAGGCACCTCTAAACTAGGTCTCTTGTATAGCAAATGTTCTGATACTTGCATTGGTTATTCAGATGCTGACTGGGCTGGTGATAAAAATGACCGAAAGTCTACCTCTGGTTACTGTTTCACCCTCAGTAATTCGGTAATTACGTGGAGATCTAACAAACAAACTTGTGTAGCCCTCTCAACTGCAGAAGCCGAATACGTTGCTCTTGCCGGTGCGGCTCAAGAGGCTGTCTGGTTAAAGCACTTACTCAGTGATCTAAATTTTGGGATTATGGAACCAATGGTTATAAACGAAGACAACCAGTCAGCCATCTGTCTTGCCAACAATCCCAAATATCATGGGAGGAGCAAGCACATCGATATTAAGTTTCACTATGTACGGGGTCTTGTAAGTAACAAAGATATAGACGTACTGTATTGCCCTACCGACGAAATGCTCGCCGACATATTCACCAAGAACCTGCCGATAGAAAAGTTCTCTAGACTAAGAACGAAGTTAGGAATGGTCTCATCTGACACACATTCAATGTGAGAAGGAGTTTTGAAACCTTTCATGTAGCACCTTGAATGTATATGTGTATAATACTGATAATGTTACAGTGCTCTTGTGTAAGAATGTATTTAGACAGCACTCTGCGTTGAGAACTGAGCTCATGGTTTTTGTGGATCTCTGCTCATGGTTCTCGGGCTTGGCTGGAGCCCACTCCACCGCTATCCTTCGTGATGTAAACTGTGTCCTGCTGTGTGTACTGATTATACAAACTCCAAGTGTCTCGTCTTACTTAACCTACCTTCAATATTATCAACCTATCTCCATGTTACCAATTATGAGCATGGTATTCGAAAAAATTGTGTATAAAAAAGTGTACTCTTATTTTGAACAAAAATCATTTCTCTATGATAAACAATGCGGCTTTCGCTGTAAAAAATCAACAACACAGGCAATATTAAATCATTTACAATTCCTTTACTCTAATATAGATAACGGAAAGACTGTCTTCTCTGTATTTCTTGACTTTCGAAAAGCATTCGATTGTGTGGACCATAACCTATTACTCTCGAAACTACACTGTTATGGCATTCGTGGGGTTGCCCATGACTGGTTCAGATCATACCTAACAAATCGGAAGCAATACGTTGTCATTGACGACGCAAAATCGGACCCTCAGAAAATTAGCCATGGAGTTCCACAAGGATCTGTTCTTGGGCCTCTCCTTTTTCTGATTTTTATAAATGATGTTATTAAATCTACATCATTTTTTAAATTCATACTTTTTGCCGATGACAGTACACTTTCTGCGGTCCTTCCGAACCAAAATCCCACTACGATTGCGGAGAGTATAAATAATGAACTCCATAAGGTTTCACTGTGGCTTAAAGCTAAAAAAATAAGCCCTAATATCGATAAAACAAATTATATTACATTCTCATACAAGAAAAATATATCTCTACCATGCATTAAAATTGGCGAAGGTGAAATCAAAGAAACCAACTCATGCAAATTTCTGGGCATCATGATAGATAAACATCTGACCTTCAAAGAGCACATCGCTCATAATAGTTCTAAATTATAAAAATCCATCGGAATCCTGAATAAAGTTGAAAGTTTCCTGCCTGAAACAGCCTTACTAATGCTTTATCGAACGCTCATTTCACCATACTTGCAATACGGAATAGAAGCATGGCATGGAACTGATAAAAATAAAACAAATATAATTTTTACTCTGCAAAAAAGAGCCATCAGAGCGGTAAAGAACCTAGAATATAATGCTCACACAAATGATTTATTCAAAAATTTACAAATACTTAAACTCTCGGATCTCTACAAAATCTCCATCTGCAATTTCATTTACAAAACATTAACTAATGATGGCGACAATAACCTACAACAGATATTAACTGCGCAAACTGGTCATCACGACCATTTAACGCGAAATAGAAGTAAATTCATGCTTCCTTATTATTCAAAGGCCCGCTCACAACACAGTATACAATTCGTTGGAACTAAAACTTGGAACTCAATACCTGCGGAGATCCGTGAAAGTAATTCTTACAAGGTATTTAAAAGAAATCTTGAGTCTCACTTATCAGAATACTAGTCGTGTAAGATCACCAAGTCAAATCCTGCCTCCTACATGTCTGGTCTTAATAATGCAATTTGCCATGAGTAATATCGCCGATTTTCAGTCTGCTCCTAAATCCTTATCGAATATACTGTTAAATATAGTCCATATGACCTATATTGTAAAATTAAACATCAATATCGACTTTATTATCTTGTTGATCAGTCTAATGCAAAACTAGGCTAAGTGTATTAGGTTAAACATTATTTTACGCCCTAGAATAATGTAATGGTAGGACGCCCTAGAAGTCGCTGAACTTATTCGGGCCCACAGGTAGCTATACTCAACCATTGCATTAGACTTAAGAAACATTCTACCTCTGTATCACCTGTGGTAAATAAATTGTTTAAATTGTTTAAAATTATTTAAATTGTACTTATATGAACACTAAGAAATACCCAGTGACGAAATGATATCCGGTACTATCTTCAAGTCTGGCTCCGGGTAGTGAAATTAGCAAGGAAAAAGAATCCAGTTCGGTCAGCTTGTTGAAGACAGGCAACCAATAATCAGTTATTAGTTCAAATGATTTTACGAATACACCATTATTCACACCGTTATAGTAAGCGATAAATTAATAAGTTAACAAGGTAAGTAGGAAGCAGGTCATTAGATAAGTAGTAATTTTAAATTCATAGGTAAACATGGAGATCAGGTGAGTGAAGCTAAGCAAGGCAAGCATGCAGGTCGGTTGGGCAACGAGCAGAGGATCAGCAGCTTCATTTTTGCAATTTCACGCCGGTCACGGCTCCAGGACTGCCACTCTGATGGCCAAGCGCCCCGGTGCCAGGCACTCAGAAACGGCAAGTACCGCAGGGTCTGATCACTCCTGATACAAATTATACGACGGTTCTTTGTGCAGTAGATATCATAAAATAATTAATATAAGGAGGGTCGCCTACGCAATGGTAAATCAAGAAATATCTTTCAAGCAACTGCGCAAACAGCCGCAGCCTATCTCCCCGAGCCACGCAGGAAGTCTATTACAGCTTAAACTATTATAACTGCGTCTCACTCTATGAGTAAACAAGATGAATCCACTTTTATATGAATCTTCATCAACCCTCCAAACAAAACGATAGCCTCAGTGGTCTCAAACACTGTAAATTTTAAAGGGTGCAATATTTCGGTTGTTGAACTGTCTCACTCATTACTAGCACCTCCGCAATATTCACTGTTAAATGTTGCATCTCGTGTTAAATCTACGCACTAAGCATCTTCACTAAGGCAATCACTGGGCATTGGCTCCTGCGTCCGGTATTGGATAGGCAATCACTGGGTATTGGCTCCTGCGTCCGGTATTGGGTGGGCAATCACTGAGTATTGGCTCCTGCGTCCAGTATTGGATAGGCAATCACTGAGTATTGGCTCCTGCGTCCAGTATTGGATAGGCAATCACTGAGTATTGGCTCCTGCGTCCGGTATTGGATAGGCAATCACTGAGTATTGGCTCCTGCGTCCGGTATTGGATAGGCAATCACTGGGTATTGGCTCCTGCGTCCGGTATTGGATAGGCAATCACTGGGTATTGGCTCCTGCGTCCGGTATTGGATAGGCAATCACTGGGTATTGGCTCCTGCGTCCGGTATTGGGTAGGCAGTCACTGAGTATTGGCTCCTGCGTCCAGTATTGGATAGGCAATCACTGAGTATTGGCTCCTGCCTCCGGTATTGGTTAGGCAATCACTGAGTATTGACTCCAGATTCGGGTATTGGATAGGCAAAAACTGAGTATTGGCTTCCATGTCAATTATGGAAAATATTCTGATATTTTCTATTTAAGATAAAAATTTCGACCGGATTTAGGAAATAAGTTCAGCCAATATTGGCTGCAGATTATTTTAGTATTGGATGCTGACTGAGGTATTGTTTGCGTGCTGAGATTATTGGTAGATTTGTCTTTGGATTTGTGATTGGTTTGTGATTATATTCGTTATTGGGCATTGGACTTGTGATTAGATTATCGTTTGATTTGTGATTGGAACAAGAAGATAAACAAAGCTGCTCAAGTATTTAGTGTCGACGCAAAATAACTATTCTGGTGTAAAAACCAGTGAAAAATGAATTCAAAATTCTAATAAATACTTTCATTTCTACTAGTAAATTACATTGACCATATATCAGTGGAACTTAAATATAATAGTTATTGTAATTATTATTTTCATAACTCTTTATAGCATCAAACCCAGCACCCAATACTCATCCCAGACAATATTGGCTGAACTAAATTTCCATAAAGAGAATATTATCCAATTCATGACGCGGGAGCCAATACTCGGTAAATGTATCCAATACTGGAAGTAGGATTCAATACTCAGTATTGAACTATTCTCACATGCACACTTCGAAGGCACAATCCTGACAATGCACTCTATTTAGATAACTGTTAGCCCGTGGGCTGTCAATATTCGTTTGTAATTCAAGTTTGGGCTTAAAAGCAAGTTCATTAACTATGTGTGAAGCCATTTGTGGTTGCGACACAGCCTCAGATCTCTGTCCTAACATTTGATGTAAGTGCGACTGTTGCCAAGCGAAGCTATTCTGCTACTGTACATGGGGTGGGGTGAGGTGGGGGTTAGGTACGGACTTCATTTGACGCTTTTACGTCACACTACGGCAGGTGTCGCGTTCACGCAAGTGTACTATAGTCGTTAACTAACAACTGTTGCCACCCTCACCAGCCAATACGCCACACTACGGCAGGTGTCGTGTTCACGTGAGTGTACTACAGTCGTTAACGAACAACTGTTGTCACCCTCACCAGCTAATACGCCACACTGAGGCAAGTGTCGTGTTCACGCAAGTGAACTATAGTCGTCAACTAACAACTGTTGCCACCCTCACCAGCTAATACGCCACACTGCGGCAGGTGTCGTGTTCACGCAAGTGGACTACAGTAGTTAACTAACAACTATTGCCACCCTCACCAGCCAATACGCCACACTACCTACGGCCAAACGACGCATCTCTGCACACTCAGGCAGGAGCTGCACAGGAACACGGCCGCGTGCTGGCAGCAACCGACCGCAGCTGTGTTCAGGGAGTCATGTTTGTCCCGACGCACCCGACTTTATTCAGTAATCAGCTCATGCTCTAAGCCAAGACACTTATGCGAGTCCATTCAGACTCTCAAACATAGAGTAATTAACTAACAAAAGGGACCCAGCCAGTCCTTGTGGACTAAACTTTTTGATATCCATACTAATTTACCGTATGTATTTTTGTAAAATGAGGTGCTATATTGGAAAATTGTTCATTTCGATGAAATGCTAATGTAGGAGTCGGAGGAGTCAGGATTCCTTATGTTGTTATTCTGTATTGTTATCAGTATGGAAAGCCCGCCGAAGATACTGCTACCTATATAACGCGCTGTAATGTTAAAGCGTGAGGCATTAGGCATACAGAGGGTCAGAGGCATTCAGGCCTTGAGATAGTCGAGCGCAGCCACCGCCGAGCTACGGCGTGTGCGCGTCGCACAGCGGTGCTGGGCGTTGCCTGCCCCGCCCGTTAATTGTGTCCTTCAGTATTGTAACAGCACATCACTTCAATAAATGGACATCGTGATCGGAGTGTAATTCTCCTCCCCCCCTTCTTACGTGAAAGTCATATAAACGATCTCTAGAACCTTGGACCCCAGGGAACAAACTCGTCATTGGCGCCCGACAAACCATACCTCGACGGAGTAAAGAGATCGTTCAACATGGTGCGCTGTGAGATGGGCGCCGAGACTTTTGAAGGGGGGAGAGTGAAGTGGAGTGCTTATTAAGTGTTCATCAGCATCTCAGAGAAGATGGAGCCCACGGAAGCTGTTCCGCGACGCAACTAGAAGATTATCTTGCGTGATGGCGGCACCGTGACGAAGGAATTTTTTTTCTCATCGAAGAACTCGCAATTTCTCCTGAATTTATTTCCGTAACGACCTCTCGACGCACACAGCTGCAACCAACGAATCAGGTGCAGAAGATGCGGACCTTTCCGACGACTGGACAACAGAAGATCGAGGACGGAACGCGTGATCATTAGTTATCTCGCGGCAAGAAAAAAACGACATCGGAAGCCTAAGGGAGTTCTCAAGCGGAAGAAAACCACATGTGTTTTTCTGGAATTGCGAGAATTGTTTCTTCAAGTTGCGCTGTACGTGTCCGTGTGTGTTTTTTCAACGGTGACAAACATTTATTTTTTTCTCTCTCGTCGTACGTGACCTGTTCTAGTGTCCAGTATTTTTTTTAGTTCATTATGAGGAAAATGGTGAGCAGAGGTCGCTGTATTTGAACGTAGGAAGATACGTTTCGCAGCGGTATTCGGTCGAGTGTTGCTAACACTTGGAGTCAGTTCATTACTGGTATCGGATGGCCGTAAGCCCATAGTCTCTATAATGAGTTAAACGCATTTTTTTAGAGTGTCCGAACGGGATACAAAGTTATAAGTTTTTCTTGTTCACGGTTGGTGAGCGAATTTTTTTTTTCGAATTTTTACGTGCTTATCTGGGCAACGAAGCTCGATTTTCTACGTGATAGCTTTCATTCATAGCTTTCATTCACGAGTAAGAATTTACGATATAGAAGTTCGTTTTCGTGCTGTTAGAAGCAAAAGTGATTCCAATTATAATTGTATTATGCATGGAAGTTTTTTTTGTACAGTGTTTTTACAGTGTAGGTTGTATACTGTCACGTATTTTTGTCAGTGTAACTTCACTTGCGCTGTGTTGAGATGTCTGCCTGGCAGATATCAGTTTTGCTTGCGGTTTCCTGCGATAGTGAACCAGCGATAGCGCTGTGAAGCTGTGAAGCTCGCGAACGTTTTGTTCGGTACTGAATTCTGTTTTTATTTCTGGTTTTTGAAGGGTTTTTTGAAATGTTTTATTCGAAATTGTAGTGGTGTCATGTTTTCTAACATGTGCAGATGATTTCCGTTGTGTTAATTTTCGACGGACAAATTTTTGACGTGTCGTTTTAAATTTTTTTTTTGTCATGTTGTGTAACACGTGCATATTGTTCGTGTTTCTTTTCGACGCGCATATTGTTTTTTGTGATGTTTTTGAGATGTTTTTTTGAAGTGGTTTTCAGGTTGAGTCACAGGTGCAAGGTTTTTTTCAAGTGTCCCTGTCTTTTCCCGAGATTTTTTTGTTTTTTTCCACGTGTCTCGTGACGCGTGCGGATTTCGATTGCAGGAGCAATCTTCGAGAATGGAAGGGATGGTCTTCTGTGATTATTCTGGGAAATGGTTGAAATTGATTATTACTTGAAATGATTTTTGATGCATGCGTCATATGATTTGTATTGTATTAGGAAGTTGTTAAGATATGCGGAGCGGACGTGCTCTGGTGTTTTCCCCACGTTGGAAAACCTGACGATAGAGAGTCTTGTCACAACAGATTAGAACAACAGTTTAAAATTAGATCGTTCGTGGAGAAACCCGCAAGGAGCCCAACGATGTAAACAGGATGTACTAAGCCGTCGTGTTTATGACAAACAGCGGATACAGAGTCGATAGAGTCGAGACCGAGCCAGCACCGACTGGGGCTTTCGGTGGATGAGAACTTGAAAACTTTTCAATTAATTTTAACTTCAATTTTAACTTTTTTGTGTACTGTGCAACTTTATTCTTTATTAATCAAGCTTCCATTTATTATGCTTTGATACGCTTTTGTTAAATGTAGGCGTTCGTTTCATCATGCACATCATTCACGACTCTATTACGTTTCATTCTCTGTTCGAAAATAATAACTTTTCTCTTCTTTTATTCTTCAGTTAAAATGTCGCTCCATCATCACGGAAATAATTTTTTCTTCAGGAAACAAAAGAGTATATCTCTCATCACAACGAAACGTATTAGGCATCGTTCAGGAAGTCTGATCGATTTAAAGAGGGAAAGAATACTCGTAATTACGTGGGCAGTTAAGTGAATGTTACTATAACATGCGTTAAGAATGAACGAGGGAATGTCAGCTTGAGAGTGAAGAATGAGTCGCAGCGAAAGATTGTATGTGTGATGTCGTGTGTTTGCGTTAGTCATACGATCTTACGTCGTTCGACGGATGTTGTCCGTCGAGAAATGAATAAATACGTATTGCGCTTTGCTTCATTTTGCTGTCTGTTGGATTGTTTTTGCTTTGTTCATCACTATTTTATGATGTGATGTATTTTAGTTTTGCCGTTTATGCTTTTATAGTATTGTGTGCTTTGCTTCAGGAAATGCGGTGATTCTATTGACCACTAGTAATGTATATTCACATTGGCTCTACCTTCATTTAACGTAATTGATTTAACGTAAATTATCCACATCAACATCATGAACCTTTTGTAATTTTTGATATGGGTTATGAAGTGGGAGGACCCACTTCCGCGATGAGGGGAGCCATGTAGGAGTCGGAGGAGTCAGGATTCCTTATGTTGTTATTCTGTATTGTTATCAGTATGGAAAGCCCGCCGAAGATACTGCTACCTATATAACGCGCTGTAATGTTAAAGCGTGAGGCATTAGGCATACAGAGGCATTCAGGCCTTGAGATAGTCGAGCGCAGCCACCGCCGAGCTACGGCGTGTGCGCGTCGCACGGCGGTGCTGGGCGTTGCCTGCCCCGCCCGTTAATTGTGTCTTTCAGTATTGTAACAGCACATCACTTCAACAATTGGACATCGTGATCGGAGTGTAATTCTCCTCCTCCCCTTCTTACGTGAAAGTCATATAAACGATCTCTAGAACCTTGGACCCCAGGGAACAAACTCGTCACTAATTATTCATCAATCAAAATAGGTCAGCTTGTTAATTTGGATTCACGTCATTAATTTTGATTCGAACCAAATTCTAATCAATTATGGAGACACGGATTTGATGAATGAGGGTGACTAGTTTATTTTCTAATTTGTATGAAATTGAATCAATCACTTGTTTGCTTCTATTTACGATTGCAAATGAAGTGATTTAATTATTATGTAATTTTAATTTTGCAGGTCATGACAAATCATTTCAATAATTGGTCGTCCTAGAGAACTGACATATCACGACTAACTTTAAGAATTCAATACAAGCATATAGAGAGTTATTCGGTCACCCATCGTTGCTGTCAGTGTTAATTATGTTATTTTTGCTGTAGGTTTTATTCAGACCAGTTTCTATTATTGTCCTATTCATAAAAACTCAGTTGATGTTTGCTGGATGCGGGCATAAAAAGCGAATATTGTGCCTATAGCATCATCATTGAAAGTTGGTGTTTGTTGTATGAATTGTAACTAAGTTGATATACCCGTAACCTGCACATTTCATATCAACCAAGGCAACATTTCGATTGCTACGAGCGATATCACCCATAATACCGCTAATATACATATGTGTCCGAAACGTGCATAAGTTTTAGTGCAAATGAAAATTTTACAACACTGAAGCGTTGCGGTAGCGTCATCACCCATGCTAAATTTTTATTATTACCTACTATTAATGAAATAAAAATTATGTTCGCGGATATGTTGATGCCAATATTCATGTTCTCAATCAAATACCTTTTTGTAAAACATTTTCAATGTAGTTGCATGAATCGATATTTTGATTATATCTACTCAAGCGCAAGCTTTGGGTTCAATTTTGACTGTTCGATGAGTGACTAGTGTATTTGTGAGTCAATGCTGCACGCCATCCGGTATAATATATGTTGACCACAATTTCCGTCGCTCACAACAACACGCTGACTCTCATTGTTGGTGCTATGGTCATCGTTGTTGCTTCTTATATTTTTGTTCTTGTAATATCAACGCATCACTCTTTTATTTCTTGTATATGGATTACATTGTTGGTTTCCACGGTGGTGGCGTAGGAACGGTGATGGCGTAGGGACGGTGGTGGTTTAGGTACGGTGCTGGTGTAGGTACGGTTGTGGTGTAGGTACGGTGCTGGTGTAGGCACATTGGTGGTGTAGGTACGGTGGTGGTGTAGATACGGTTATGGTGTAGGTACGGTGCTGGTGTAGGTACGGTTGTGGTGTAGGAACGGTTGTGGTGTAGGGTACGGTGGTGGTGTAGGTACGGTGGTGGTGAGGGAACTGTGGTGGTGTAGGTACGGTGGGGGTGTTGGTACGGTTGGGGTGTAGGTACGGTGGTGGTGTAGGTACGGTGGTGGTGTTGGTACGGTGGGGGTATAGGTACGGTGCTGGGGTAGGTACGGTGGTGGTGTAGGTACGGTGGTGGTGTAGGTACGCTGGTGGTGTAGGTAAGGTGGTGGTGTAGGTACGGTGGTGGTGTTGGTACGGTTGGGGTGTAGGTACGGTGGTGGTGTAGGTACGGTGGTGGTGTAGGTACGGTGGTGGTGTAGGTACGGTGGTGGTGTAGGTTCGGTGGTGGTGTAGGTACGGTGGTGGTGTAGGTACGGTGCTGGTGTAGGTACGGTAGTGGTGTAGGTAAGGTGGTGATGTAGGTACGGTGGTGGTGTAGGTACGGTGGTGGTGTAGGTACGGTGGTGGTGTAGGTACGGTGGTGGTGTAGGTACGGTGGTGGTGTAGGTACGGTGCTGGTGTAGGTACGGTAGTGGTGTAGGTACGGTGGTGGTGTAGGTACGGTGGTGGTGTAGGTACGGTGGTGGTGTAGGTACGGTGGTGGTGTAGGTACGGTGGTGGTGTAGGTACGGTGGTGGTGTGAGTTCAGCAGTTAAATAATTACACCAATATATGAATCAGTTACCAATAACAAATGCCATTCGATTGTATATATTTAAATCATAATTATTCAGCCTTGTATTCATTATTTTCCTTACGGTAATTATTGAAAGTCAAATTTGATTCTGACAGTGGGTAAGAATTTATTATCATCCCGTACATAACAGAACTCTAGTCGTCGACTTGAATATTTATACGAAAAAATAAATTTTTATACATTTTGTGCGTAATTTGTGGTATGTTATCACAATGGGCATCTGAGTGAACACATCAAATTGGTTGGTGCGTGTGTCGGTGACGCTCACAAGGACGCTCAATGACCGTATCTGTGATACGAGTTTCACCAGTGCACAAGTACAAGAATATTTTAATAGCGGGTACTATTGGGATGGATATATTTGTTTGGTAGATCCTGAGTAGTTTAGTGGACAAGTCTGGTATCAGGCGCTGAACTCTTTGTGTAAAAATTGTGGAGGGAATTGTAGGCCGTTACAAAGGCCTCGACACTGTCGCCCTCAATTTCAAGTTAAAGTTCAAGGATAGACATGTGAAAGTTGCCCGCCGCTGTCGCGTCCAGGCCTAAGTTGGTGGACATTTTTTACGGTAACGGTGTTTGTGATTTTTGTAGAGACGCTGATTATAAGTTCAACAGACGTAAATCTAACAAACATGGGGAACGACGAAGAAGATGAAATATTTGTCGATTTTTTCTGAAATAATGAAGCTCTGTATAATTTGAAGAGTAAAGACTGAACTAGAAAGGAATCTTTGAAATAATTTCGGGACTTCTCTTGAAAGATCAGGTAGGTTCATGCATATGCGGTACCACAAGGTACGATGGCGATCTCAACTTCTATGATTGTGCTATTTTTTTGAAGCCCGGAAGGGCTTAACGATTAGCGAGCTATTGCTGTCTGAATGGTAATTTCGCTGTGATAATGATGGTATGAAGACATGGTGATAGCGTGAGAAGTGGCGGCATATAAAGGCGTCAAAAAATTATTTCACAGAACTCACACACATGTCCTATCTGTCTGAGTGCGATTGCATCTGTGGGAATTTGAGGGTCAGTGTTTCTTGTGTAATTATTTGTAATTTTATATTCTTATTTATTTTGCGTATATCGAATGTAAGTCACTGTACTACTCGAATGCGAAAACGATTTGCAAATGTGACAACTGAAAAAATGCAAAAAATTCATCGTGAGAATTTTAGATTTCATAAAAAAGGTAACTATTGTAGTTCTATCTCTTCCAGTGATGGAACTGGAATTTCAAGTTCTACCCATTTCCAGTTCTATCACTTGATCACGTCACACCACCTGCACGTCACATGAGTTTTGTAAATCATTTCACGTCTAATTACACTCGCTATTGGGCCATTGCGTAATGTGATCGTTATAAATAGTATTGGTATAATTAGCTCCAGCATTATATGAATGTGATCGGTGGCAACTATGATACCACCTCTCACGCTATCACCATGTCTTCATACCATCATCACCACTAAGCGAATTTACCCTTCTGACTGCAATAGTTAGCTTCCCGTTGCGCCCTCCCGGGCCTTAAAATAGTTTTTTACGTTTTTTACGTTATTTTCGACACAGTTTCCTCAAAGTTTCGCATGAAGTCCCTTATCAAACAACGTATATTATTCATAAAATTTAGTTAACTTCCATCAATTCTAATAAATATTCTTTATTCGAACCTCAAACTAAAACCAATGGTGAATAAATAGGATAAATCACATGATTTTTTTGTTCATTCCATACAAAACATTGTTTATCACAGCAAAAATAAATTTTTTCCATGGATAACTCAAGTATTTAAAAAAAGTGAGTTACATTCACAAAATGTGTCCCCCACGGAGTGGAAGGAAGCTTCCCCGCAGCCTCATGTGACCTGCTGTGAGCACCATCGCTGTATTGAGTGTTTTGCTGCTGTTGCCTCTATCGTTACTTCGGTGTGTGACCTGACGCAGGGCTGTTGTTCCTATTGTCTGCACTTGTTTCGTCGTTGTACGTACGATTTTTTGATTACTCTCATAATTATTGTGATAATACAAGCAATAAATTGAAATATTGATTGTAATCCAAACATCAGTTTAGGCTTCCATCGCAACTTTCCCACTTTATCAAGAGCCGTCGAACCATTTCGCTCGCTGTCGACATCACAGAACGCTGCGCTTCCTAACCTAACTTGCCCACCCAAACTTAGCCAGGCCGTTACCGGTCCCCTTAGCTCCAGCCTCTAACTTACTCTGTATCGACGTAAGGACATTTTATGTACATTATTTTATGAAAACTATGTTTTAACCCACCGTCCTATTTAATTAGGACTTTTAATGTTCACCATGAAGACAATAATGGAAACTGGGCTGAATAAAACCTACTGCAAAAATAACGTAATTAATACTGATGACAATGATGGTAGACAGAATAACTCTCTAGATGCTTGTATTGAATTTCTTAAGTTAGTCATGATATTTTAGTAATATTAGACAATGAATTATTGAAATGATTTTTCATTACCTTTAAAGCAAAAATTAGATAATAATTGAATTAATTAATGTGCAATTATTGGTAGGAACACACAAGTCATTCATTCGATTTTGATTAACAAGAAAAAATATATTTGTCACCGATCAATAATTTAAATGATATTAGGTTTGATTAAATATTCGTTCAACTCTAAATGGTGGAAATATTTAAGCATCAAAACAATTAATCACCTCCGATTAGTGACAAATTGACATTTCATGAAAAACAGACTATTTTAGGAAAAGCGCCATTTTTTACAAAAATACATGAGTTAATTTAATGTGGCGATAACCAGCTTCAATTGGCCGCCAGGAAAAACAAACGCGTCTAGCGCAGACGAACTATTTTTGAGAGTCAATCTTGACTCGCATGGGTGTTACATTGCCTGAGGCACTTGGCGGTGATTGCTGTCGAGATCAGTGACGGATGTTACAGGTAGAGGAGGTACTAAAATGGTCGATTGAGTTGCGACTTAAGCCCGTATGAGACGGTGGCAAGAAGTGGCACTCATGGGTGCGAGAGATGCGCTCTCTTCTCCGAAGTCGTGGCGGCCGCCGTCACCAACACACTGCAATGTTATTACACGAGACGGTGTTGGCCTGCCACAGACATGGCGCGCAGTAGCGCACGGAAATCAGAAGCTGGATTTGTTTTCATTATATTATTCACCAATACATGTCTTTCCAGTCATGTTCATTTTCGACGGTTAATTCACAGAAATTCAAAATTAAAACATGGTTAATTAAATGCATTATTATTATTTTAGGGGTTCTGATACCAGCAAAATATATATACCATTTAGAAAAGAATTATGAAATTAATATGGCTCAATATCTGCGTCATATATATATGATTAACAACTAGTGTGGAATGCGTGGCGCCCGTGAATGCAAGCAACTACGCTTGATTGCAATTGAAGGTTTTTTTTTGCACGGTGGAATGCAGATTGATTGTCGTAAATATGAAAAACGTCCAATACTGGTAATACTGAGGCACTTGTACACACAATTGCAGCATGTGCATTGGTACAGGTAACTCTAATTTTAAGAGCAGGTACCATCTTTAATAATACTGCATCGTACATTAAAATAGCTCTGATGTGAGTGAAGAAATAACTATCACCACATTTTATATACTTAGTTCGATTATTTAATGCTTGGTTTAGTCATCAGGCTGACATACAAACTTTAACACTGTACTGACTGTATTTTGAACAATAATAAATATGAGTATTAGAGAAACGAATTGAAAATTTGTACATAGCGGTACAGTATAAATTTACACTAGAACACTTACTCTCCTGAAAAAGTACAAATAGCGTATACATGCTTGTTTCCGTCATTTTTTACTTCTGCATAATGTAACTGCGATTTCGAACTTCCGAAAAAAAATCATAATAGTAATTTTTATGCAGGAAACAAGAGAAGTAATAATACATGTGGAAGAAATAACTTGTTACCTACATTGGGCTGAGAATGAAGTATTTCATACAATGACGAATAAGAGGCGCAATGAATGTCACGTTCGTCTAAGAATGGGAATACTATTGAAAATGGGAATCGCAATTTGGGAATACCATTTCATCAGTTCCTGTACCTGATTTCTGGGAATCTTTTTAGTTTTGTTTTCCTGCCTGAACTGCGACTGAAGTGTATTTATTTATTTACTCTGGAGTTAATTCAATCTCTGGCTTCATTTCTTTAAAGATGTTGTTTAGTGCTATTTTTCGTAGAGATCTATCTCTATACTCGCTACTTATCTCTCTACATAAACATGGGTGTGTTCTGAGAATTTCTATAAATAATATGGTCGACCGCCTGCACCAGTCAGCCAGCGGCGGAGGTGAAGGGAGAGAACAACTTATCGCAGACATCCTTCACATACGAAGCCTGGCTAGCTACTGAGACAGCGTCGGCGTGCATGTTCGCCGTATCGTGCAGAGCGCGATCACGGATTTCCACACTCGTGTAAGTTCGAACACGGCCATAGAGAGCAGAGTTGCGACAGAAAGAGAGGAAATGGGAGGAGCTAGCGATGCTACGCGCAAATGTTCACACTCGATCCCACCGTCTCATATGGGCTTTACCAGACACCCTGAACACAGCTGCGGTCGTTTGCTGGCAGCACGCCGCTATTTTCCTGTGCAGCTCCTGCCTGAATGTACAAAATTGCATCGTTTGGCCGCAGGTAATGTGGCGTGTTGGCTGATGATGGTGGCAATAGTTGTTAATTACGACCACAAAACAATTGCCGTGAACACAACACCTGCTGATGCTGTAACTAGCGGGGACTATCCCATTTGTTTGTGTGCAGTTCTCATTTTCGTGCCAACAACTTGTCCATCCAACGAGGCCCTGGACTCGAGCACGCCTGGTCAGTCACGATCTACTTGTGCCACAACTGTTCGTTATCAACTCTAATGTAGCCAACCCATGCTTTCCTACACTCATTGTACCAAGTTTGTACAAAATCACCAAAACCATCATTGTAGTCCCTCAAGGGAACACTAATGATATTGTGCGCCTTTGATGAAACTCCCAACCTATCGCAAGCCTTTGTACAATATCGCAACCTTTCAGGCCTGAGGAGAACTTCTGTACAACTATTCCCCAATTGTTCTATTCCATGTTGATATATTTTATGGACACTGCTCTTTGTCTTGAACGTTACGCATTTTACAGCAAGTGTAGGAGTAACGTGAAAACCCGGTTTTTTAAATATGTTAGTTACCGAGAACAAACATCAGATGAAAAAAGGCATTTTGTCAGACAGCGTTTCGAATAAAATATAAATTTTCACATGATCGATTACATGATATGTTATTTGATAGTTTTTTTACCGAATATGAATGATTTACAGCATTTAATAAATTTCTGTCTCCTATGAGAATCTGAGACGTTATCAGAAGCCGGAGAACGGGATCCAATCGCGAGTCGTGTGGAATAAGTGCTCAGCCAGCTCCATGTATTTAATATTATATCCCTCTCAGGGCGGTTATCGAAATTTACCGATATGTTGAAGGCAATGACCGATTGTTGTTGTGGTGTGTGCTCCCGTAGACAGGTTGATTTATGCTAATCTAATTTAAAATGACCATTAGTCCGATGAGTGGTAACGGAAATGGTCCCAAAATGGCACTTCTTCCCACATTTCATTTTCCCACATCCGCTATCACAATCATTTACCATCTTCTTCAACTAAAATTAAATAAAGGTAAATATCATTCTGAACAAAGTTTTAATTTGAATACCCTCGCTAAGAGGAACTTAGAACTGCAACACCAGCCAAGTTTTGACCAAAAGCAACACGAGTAGCAGCCGAAGCAACACGCGATAGTCCGCGGCGCAGAAATTCTCGTGCGCATCTTAGGTCGTCCACAGCCCGGTGCGCCTAAACGGAAGGTTGTGATACTTGGGAAATTGTGTCATGGCGGATATCCCAGAAGAAAGAAGAGTAAAATAATAATTATAACGGAGAGAACTTTCATAAAGGAAGAGAGTAAAAAAATCTTACCTAAAAATAAATAAATGTCACAGGCAGGACAACAACCCTAACTTGACAACACAGGCAGGACAACAACGATAATTTGACAACACAGACAGGACAGCAACGATAACTTGGCAACACAGGCAGGACAACAACGATAACTTGACAACACAGGCAGGACAACAACGATAACTTGACAACACAGGCAGGACAACAACGATAATTTGACAACACAGTCAGGACAGCAACGATAATTTGGCAACACAGTCAGGACAACAACCATAACTTGACAACACAGACAGGACAACAACACAAATGTTGTACACTAAACAACACGATAAAGGCAGGACAACAACACAAATGTTGTACACCAAACAATACAATCAAGGCAGGACAACAACACAAATGTTGTACACCAAACAACACAATACAGGCAAAACAACAACTCAAATATTGTACACCAAACAACACAACACAGGCAGGACAACAACACAAATGTTGTACACCAAACAACACAACACTGGCAGGACAACAACACAAATGTTGTACGCCAAACAACACAACACAGGCAGGACAACAACACAAATGTTGTACACCAAACAACACAACACAGGCAGGACAACAACACAAATGTTGTACACCAAACAACACAATACAGACAGGACAACAACACAAATGTTGTACACCAAACAACACAACACAGGCAGGACAACAACACAAATGTTGTACACCAAACAACACAACACAGGCAGGACAACAACACAAATGTTGTACACCAAACACAACACAGGCAGGACAACAACACAAATGTTGTACACCAAACAACACAACACAGGCAGGACAACAACACAAATGTTGTACGCCAAACAACACAACACAGGCAGGACAACAACACAAATGTTGTACACCAAACAACACAACACAACACAGGCAGGACAAAAACACAAATGTTGTACACAAAACAACACAACACAGGCAGGACAACAACACAAATGTTGTACACCAAACAACACAACAGAGGCAGGACAACAACACAAATGTTGTACACAAAACAACACAACACAGGTAGGACAACAACACAAATGTTGTACACCAAACAACACAACACAGGCAGGACAACAACACAAATGTTGTACACAAAACAACACAACAGAGGCAGGACAACAACACAAATGTTGTACACAAAACAACACAACACAGGTAGGACAACAACACAAATGTTGTACGCCAAACAACACAACATTGAAAGGCTGAGAAATGATCAGCAAATTTCCTCGATTATTTTTGTCCCCCCAATAAAATCGTTTTTATGTTCATAAAAAATATATTGTAGGGTAACTGATTTATTATTACAACGATCGTTCAGTTGCCATGATGGCTGCGGTAAATAAAGGTTGTACGTGACGACAGCGCGTTGCCTTGTGCTTTTGTTGCGTGCAGCTGTGTGTGGCGGCGTGTTGTTGCGCTGTTGTTGTTGTGGTTAGTGGTGGTGTTGTTGTTGTTGCTGTTAGTATTGTTGCTATCAATCTTTTTCTTGAGCTTTTCTGTCGTCAATCATTTTGTTCCAACATTTTAAATGGGCTTTACGGTACCTCTGTGTTATCATCAGTTGAGGATGTTAATGATAACGTATTCTGAAAACCTAAGTTTCAACATTTCATGTTCGACTCAATCGAAAAAAAGTTTTTCTTGCCCTTTTTTGTTGGTCTATGAATGACCAAATCTATTAATTGGCCATTTATAATGTTTCAAAGTTTATTCAAAGTTGCTTCATTGCAATTTTTGAATACTGCTAAAATGTATAGAATGGTACATGTTGTATAGAACAGACCTCTAACGATGCCAAATGCTAAGTTAATTAAAAAAACGCTATCATTTTATTTTTGAAGCTCCTAAGGGCTACGCGAGTGATGAGATCCAACAGAGATGGTGAATGATGAAAATAGAGGTGATGATCGCGCGAAGAAATGGTGACAGCGTGAGAAGTGGTATCATAGGTACCAGCGATCACATTCATATAATGCTGGAGCTAATTATACCAATACTATTTATATCGTTCTTCACATTACACAATTGCAGCAATGGCACAATAGCGAGTGTAATTCGACGGGAAATGATTTACAAAACTCACTTGACGTGCAGGTGGTGTGACGTGATGAATGATGTGAAGACCGGGGGAAAAATATGAATGTTGCCGCTCATAAGTGCAGCCGATGCATAGCCCAATGCATAATCATTGATTCACTTTATAGCAAACTTACGCAATGAAACAAAACTAATGAGCTCATTTAACGAAGCATTTAAAATATACACATTTCAACAAGACGAAAAAATATATGTTAAGCTATTCTAAAATATATCAACCGCAAAATTAACCCACAATTGATAACATGTTTACTCATGACTGTTTGTACGCGCTTCTTGCTAAAGTTCAAAAATTTTAAAGCCATTCGTTGCTACGAGAAAACATTTGGATCATTATTCTATGTTTATACGCATGTGTCAGTTGCCACACGTAGCACATCTACAACTCCACTTGGGGTGGGGGGAGGGGGTGTTAGGTACTGACTTCATTTATTGACAGCTAATACGCCACACTACGGCAGGTGTCGTGTTCACGCAAGTGTACTATAGTCGTTAACTAACTACTATTGCCACGCTCACCAGCTAATACGCCACACTACGGCAGGTGTCGTGTTCACGCAAGTGTACTATAGTCGTTAACTAACTACTATTGCCACCCTCACCAGCTAATACGCCACACTACGGCAGGTGTCGTGTTCACGCAAGTGTACTATAGTCGTTAACTAACAGCTATTGCCACCCTCACCAGCTAATACGCCACACTACGGCAGGTGTCGTGTTCACGCAAGTGTACTATAGTCGTTAACTAACAGCTATTGCCACCCTCACCAGCTAATACGCCACACTACGGCAGGTGTCGTGTTCACGCAAGTGTCTATAGTCGTTAACTAACAACTATTGCCACCCTCACCAGCCAATACGCCACACTACGGCAGGTGTCGTGTTCACGCAAGTGTACTATAGTCGTTAACTAACAACTATTGCCACCCTCACCAGCCAATACGCCACACTACGGCAGGTGTCGTGTTCACGCAAGTGTACTATAGTCGTTAACTAACAACTATTGCCACCCTCACCAGCCAATACGCCACACTACCTACGGCCAAACGATACAACTCAGCACACTCAGGCAGGAGCTGCACAGGAACACGGCCGCAGCTGTGTTCAGGGAGTCTGGTTTGTCGCAACTCAACGGATTATTTTAGTACTTCCTCTACCTGTAATATACGTTTCTGCTTCCGACTGCAATCAGCTGTGGGTAACGCAAATTATGAAACCTTTGCGAGTCAACGTTGACTCTTATAAATATTTTAACTAACAGGTTATCGACCCAGAAACAGCGTCAAGGGCGCTGGTTTGTTCCCACATTAAGTTAACGTATACTTTATTGTAAAATAGGATACTTCGCTGACAAGATTCTGTTTTTCAGAAAATGTCAATTTTTCTCTGATGAAAGAAAAATAGTAATTTTTAGTGTCATATATTTTTATAATTTGGAGTTGAACGAATATTTAATTTAACAAAACATATACAGATGAATTTGATCGGTGACAAATTCATTTTTTTTGTGAGTCCAAATTGAATTAATGACTTGTTTGCTCCTACCAATAATTGGGCATTAAATAACTAAATTATTATTTTATTTTTAGGTTGAAGGTCATGAAAAGTCGTTTTAACAATTGGTTGTTTCAAATTACTAAAATAAAATGACTAACTTAAGAAATTCAATACAAGCATTTAGAGAGTTATTCTGTCTCCCAACATTGTCATCAATGTTAATTACGTTATTTTTGCTATAGGTTTTATTCAACCCAGTTTCTATTATTGTCTTGATGGTAATTTTTATAAATGATAATTAAATATGACGGTGGGTTAAAACTTAGTACTCAAAAAATATTGTAGTTAAAATGTGTCGTGGTTTCGTTTCTTTTACCACATCGTCGTCGTGACGTTCTCGTTTCTCCGTTGAGCATATTTATCTCGAAATGTGATTTATTCGTTTTCTATTGTCGTGATGTTTGATCACATCACTTTAATATATTTTTGTTATATAAGACGTGACATTGATGCCCTCGCCTTGATTCAAATTAATCAATAGTCTATAACTGCTGCCACCACCCAAATGTATGGGACTTTATTTTAATATGAAATCAATTGGTCAGGATGATATAGGTAACGTTACATGCCTTGAATGCCTTTCTCTTATTTCCACAACGCAGGAGAATGATACACAATTGTAAGCTATATGTTAAATTTAATAGCTAAGAATCAATTAATCGCGCATTACCGATCTCTTAGAAATAACACCTAGAAACTTCACTCGCTGTGCCTAAACATGATCATTGCCGACGGATTAAGACATTGACTGCGTGAGTTTTACACATGAATGAATATACCAAAGAACACTCAACTGGCGGGAAATGTAGAGATCGAGGTGTAGACTGCAAGGATGCCCAGAAGGCTGAGGCTGTGACGGAGACGCCAGACCCACACAGGTAGGACAGGACAGGCAAGATGGCGTCGTGGCACTTCAATACTTGGAAGCGTCACTGATGGTAACTGGCACATAAGTTGAAATAGTTCATCTTCGAATGTCTTACAGATGCCTGGCGTGTTATTGATTAACTTCAGCTTCACAATTTTTAGTAGATGGAGTTCTTAGCACTCACGCCAGCCCGAGGGCAGCGCTAATATGAATGGGTAGCGCACTCTATCTCAGGCGGAGGTCCGTTCCTTACTGCCCTCCAGCCGGGGCCCTCTCGTCGTGTACCCCAGCCTGACTCCCCAGCCTCGAGTTCACAACCGCCCCAAATACCCGACCGTACGTCGATCGATCGAATAACAAAGTCGTTCTAACATATATGGAAATATGCCTAACTGAATCAAAATATCCCTATGAATTCCTATTATGAAACACGTAATAAACTACAAGAAATATACTCCTGGGAAATAGAAGAATTACTAATTGAAGTTACATGAAATAGCGGAAGATGGCAGCTCCTCTCGGTCGTTGGGAGACGTTGACGTGACACGTTCGAAACGATGAGCTGTAAATTCGTCTAGAACTCTCCACGATGGCTTGGCATGTTGGTTCATTGGTAACTCGCGATGAAATATCTCCTCAAGTATGATGATTTACGTAGTTCCTTTTTATAGCACAAAAAAAATATTCTTGGACGCGCAGAGTAAAGAATCATTACAAAATGTCCTTATGTCCATACAGAGTAAGTTAGAGGCTGGAGCTAAGGGGACCGGTAACGGCCTGGCTAAGTTTGGGTGGGCAGGTTAGGTTAGGAAGCGCAGCGTTCTGTGATGTCGACAGCGAGCGAAATGGTTGGACGGCTCTTGATAAAATGGGAAAGTTGCGATGGAAGCCTAAACTGGTGTTTGGATTACAATCAATGTTTACATTTTACTGTTTCTAATACCACAACGATCGTTAGAGTAATCGTAAAATCGTACGCACAACGGCGAAACAGGTGCAGACAATAGGAACAATAGCCCTGCGTCAGGTCACACACCGAAGTGACGGTAGAGGCAACAGCAGCAAAACACTCAATACAGCGATGGTGCTCACAGCAGGTCACATGAGGTAGCGGGGAAGCTTCCTTCCACTCCGTGGGAGCTATAAGTAAATAAATCAAAACCTTCTGGAAAATACTTTAGTCACTGATGTCACTCTTTTGAGGTCTTAAATGAAATAAAATTAGTTCCGAAAAGAATAACAAAATAGTTCATGAATATAAATTTAAAAACTTATGTACCATTAATCAGATCTGGAGTTTAAATATTGATGCTTCATTATACTTTACGTAAATGAATTCAAACTAATGAATGACCTCCGTTTTTTTTACACAGACTCTGAGAAATGCGTAAACTAGAGTAAAGATGAATAACACCAAAATCTCAACATTTGGGAGCCCTAAGGGCTATGCAACTGGTATGCGAACTCAAGAGATGGTGTCAGGCATGACAGAGGGAAAGATCATACGGCACGTGAAGTGCCAACAGTCACGAAATGTCGGACACAATTGTGCATCTAGCGCACCCAGAGCCTCTGCGCAACTTATGCTTTCAACGAACAAAATGTTGATTTAGCCGTAGGCAACAAGAACAATATTCTGAATACGTTTAGAATAATTCTCAATTGGCAACTAATGATAATTCGCAACTGATCATCATGATCTACGGATGAGGTTCTTTATTTGTATCATTTGGCTTGTTAGATGGCGAATTTTTCACTGAACAGGATCGAGTGTGTGTGTGGGGGCGTGTGAGTGTGTGTGCGTGGGTGCGGGAGTGTATGTGTATGCAATGATTCCCACGCCCTTGTCCCTCATCTCGTTAGACCATTTGTACGAGTCATGAGTATTGTGAATCATTTCCCGTCGAATTACACTCGCTATTGTGCCATTGCTGTCATTGTGTAATGTGATGAACGTTATAAATAGTATTGGTATAATTAGCTCCAGCATTATGTGAATGTGATCGCTGGTAACTATGATACACCTTCTCACGCCATTACCATGTCTTCATACCATCGTTCCGACCCATCGTTATTTCCACACAGAGTGTAATAGCACGCTAATCGTTTGGCCCTTTCGGGTCTCAAAATATTATAACAGTATTAAGGAAACATGAGAATACGACACTTACCTTTGCGCAAAAAGTCGGTCTGCAAATAACGTATACTATTCAAAGAATAAATTCAACTTACACCAATTGTAATAAAAAATCACTATTCGAATTCCAAAATCTAACCAATTGTGAATAAATGAGGTAGGCCTGAATCACATCATTTTTTTTTCATTTCATATAAAGCATTTTTAATCTTAGAAACACAAAATTCTCTTCTTGGATAACTCACGTATTTAGAAAAGTGAGTTACATTCACAGGATGTGTCCCCACGGAGTGGAAGGAAGCTTCCCCGCTGCCTCATGTGACATGCTGTGACCACCATCGCTGTATTGAGTGTTTTGCTGTTGTTGCCTCTATCGTTACTTCGGTGTGTGACCTGACGCAGGGCTGTTGTTCCTGTTGTCTGCACTTGTTCTATCGACTATAACGCTAATTTACGATATTTCCTACGCTAAAAATACCGGTACGAAAGAGTTCACCGGAGACAAAGACGTGAGAAGGATCGTTGTACGATGTATTTGCCACACAGCTGGAACAGCGCGAAAACTTCCCTACGCAAGACAGTGTTGCCATCATATACTCACGAGCGTAAGAAAACAAGTATTGCCACACAAGGGTAACGAGAACATTTTAGGGCAGGAATAAGGAAATGAAACAGCAGAGTTTTATAAAATTATGTATATGTGACGGATCAGGTACGCCAGCAACAGCAACAGCAGCAATACCAACAGCAGCAGCAACAATACCGACAGCAACGGCAACAATACCTACAGCATCAGCAACAATACCAACAGCACCAGCAACAATACCAACAACAACAACAACATCACCAAAAACAACACCAACAGCAACAGCAACACAAACAACACCAACAACACCAACAACAACAACAACAACATCACCAACAACAACACCAACAGCAACAGCAACACAAACAACACCAACAACAACACCAACAACACAACAACAACACAACACCAACAACAACAACACAACAACACCAACAACACCAACAACAACACCAACAACAACAGCAGAACAACACGCCGCCAGACACAGCTGCGCGCAACAAAAGCTCACAAGTCAACAAGTCTTCACTGCAGCCAATGAGGCAACTGAAGGATCATTGTGATAATAAATCAGTTACCCTAACAAATATTTTCTATGGACATGAAAATAGTTTTTTATTTGGTGGACGCCAATAACTGAGAAAATTTGCTGATCATTTCTCAGCCATTCAATGTTGTGTTGTTTGGTGTTCAACATTTGTGTTGTTGTCCTGCCTGTGTTGTGTTGTTTGGTGTGCAACATTTGTGTTGTTGTCCTGCCTGTGTTGTGTTGTTTGGTGTACAACATTTGTGTTGTTGTCCAGCCTGTGTTGTGTTGTTTGGTGTACAACATTTGTGTTGTTGTCCTGCCTGTGTTGTGTTGTTTGGTGTACAACATTTGTGTTGTTGTCCTGCCTGTGTTGTGTTGTTTGGTGTACAACATTTGTGTTGTTGTCCTGCCTGTGTTGTGTTGTTTGGAGTACAACATTAGTGTTTTTGTCCTGCCTGTGTTGTGTTGTTTGGTGTACAACATTTGTGTTGTTGTCCTGCCTGTGTTGTGTTGTTTGGTGTACAACATTTGTGTTGATGTCCTGCCTGTGTTGTGTTGTTTGGTGTACAACATTTGTGTTGTTGTCCTGCCTGTGTTGTGTTGTTTGGTGTACAACATTTGTATTGTTGTCCTGCCTGTGTTGTGTTGTTTGGTGTACAACATTTGTGTTGTTGTCCTGCCTGTGTTGTGTTGTTTGGTGTACAACATTTGTGTTGTTGTCCTGCCTGTGTTGTGTTGTTTGGTGTACTACATTTGTGTTGTTGTCCTGCTTGTGTTGTCAAGTTATCGTTGTTGTCCTGCCAGTGTTGTCAAGTTATCGTTGTTGTCTTGCCTGTGTTGTCAAGTTATCGTTGTTGTCCTGCCAGGGTTGTCAAGTTATCGTTGTTGTCCTACCAGTGTTGTCAAGTTATCGTTGTTGTCCTGCCAGTGTTGTCAAGTTATCGTTGTTGTCCTGCCAGTGTTGTCAAGTTATCGTGGTTGGGCGCTGCTGTACACAGAAATCAACATGTGTGAATGAAACAATAACTCATTGTTATTTAAAAGAAGGTTCATTCACTTATCAATTTTGAAGTTGTAGAAACAAGTTTCGATATGACGTTTGGACTAACAAAGCGCTTAAAATTTTCTTTGCTAAATAATAAAAGAAATAACGTGTAAGCAAAAAATCAAGTTTCCTGATCTATGACAACCATTCATGATAAAATATGAGGTAATATTTGTCCGACTGAAGTGTGAAGCATCGTAGCTACTTTACTTATAAAACGAAGGTTATAGCGAAGACAATAGATTTAAAATACATATCTATTAAAAATTAGGACGTTTCAATCATCTAGATCATCATCAGCTATTCTGAAATACAAGAAATGACAAATTAAGACCGGCAATAAAAACCATTCAGTAAGTAATATAGTATGTACACGAATGAAAATTAAAAAAGAAAATTACGTAATACCTATTTTCAATGGATAGGAAGACTGCATGGTTAGGTTTCAATTTGCTAATAAAGAGGGTTAGGTTTCAATTTGCTAATAAAGAGGGATTCAAGAATGCGTAAATTAAAACAAGAACCTGCAGAACCTAACATTGAAAAATTTTCGAGTGAGATATTTGTATTACATTCTTCAGCATGGATTCTAATAGCGGAATGGGAAGGCCTACTTAATGGAATACCAGTCCTAAAACTTCTACCACTGTGTTCAAATACCCTCGTAGATAGTAACCGAGATGTCGAACCGACATACACAGACCCACACAGTGGGCAACAGTACTTGTATACAACAGAGGAAAGCATTGAAATGGATAGTATATCTTTAAAATGAAAAAATGAACCAATTTTGAAGTTATTAACCAAAATAATTTTAAGGTCAACCAAAATAATTTTAAGGAAAGTATTTCACAACTAATGAGAGCAATTGTTCTTTTAACCTCTCAGACTGAACACCGAAGTAAGGAATGGTGACGAACAATTTCTTCTTATCTACAGTCAACACAGTAGCAATGGTGGAATACTTTTTATTTAAAAATTGCTTGAGATACTTTTGAATAAAATATAAAGGATAACCATTTTTTACAAAAAACTGCTTTAAAAATTCAAACTCATTATGCAATAATGAATAACTTGAGCATATTTCATAAGCCCGAAATAAAAGGGTTTTCATGCTATTGATTTTAAATAAAAAAGAAGAATACGAGAAATAACTGAAACCCAAACCAGTGAAAGTGCTTTTCCTATAAACAGAGGTACAAAAAGTGGAACCTTATCGTTGGACAAGACAGTCTAAAAAAGGTAATTTATTGTTTGCTTCAGTCTCCATGGTAAAATTTATATTTCGGTGTTTACTATTAATATAATCAAGAAACAAAAGAGAGTGGTTTCTATCTCGGAACAAAACAAAAGTATCATCAACGTATCTGCGGTAAAATATTGGTTTAAAATTATTTGGACATTCAGACAGCCATATTCGTTCATGATGTGACATAAAAATATTTGCGAAAGTTGGACCCAAAGGCAGCCCCATACCCAATCCCTCTTTTTGTTTGTAGTACTTGCCATTAAAAATGAAAAATGAGAACCTAACTGCAAGATCTAACAGCGTTTTAAATGCTACACGACTAAGGTTACAAACGGTCTGTTCCACTTCAAATAATTGCTGCAAACAAATATCAATTGTTTCAGTTAACGGAATAGTGGTAAACAAATATTCTACATCAAATGACGTCATGTAAAATTTGTCAGCATCAGGAATACTAGCGATCTCCTTAGCAAAGGAGGATGAATTAAAAACGCTGTATCCATTGGTAGTTATGGGGTTTAAAATAGGTACTAAAAATTTAGCTAATTTATAACTCGGAGTGTTGTAGGCTGCACAAATCGGTCTTAGTTGAAATTTGGATTTAACATCTGCTTTATGTACTTTGGGAAGACCATAGAGTATTCCCGGACCTGAACCGGAAACATGTAAGCTATTATATATAGTTTCAGTAATAACGGAAGATTTGCTAAGTTTTCGCAAGAAATTATTAATTTTATCTTCTATACGGAGTACATATTTATGGATAGGTTCACATATTTCCGAGAACCTACTGCTGTCTAAAATAATAGTACCCAAAGCTCGCAAATAATTAGACCTGTCAAGTAAAACTACACCGCGACCTTTGTCCGGTCGAGTCACAACTATAGTCTTGTTTGCAGCAAGACACTTGAGAAGAGATATATCAGATTTTGTGAATATAGCAGAAAATATCTTATATGATTTGAAATTATAATAATACTTCATTGACAATGATTTGAGATTGCTAACGAACTCATTAAAGTTGATACATGGAAGATCATTCAAAATGGTGACCAATTTTTCAAATGATAAAAAGTACTTATAAAAATTCAAATTATAAACTGGGAGATTAAAATCAAGACCAGAAGCTAATTGTCAGGCCGCACAGGGGTTGTCGAGCCTTTTTGTGTTAGTTACCCATAATATTAAGTATTTTCTTCATGTGTCCAGCTCTCTGAACGCCGACTTATCTATTTCCCCGCGCTGATGTTGCGTTTGTGCATTTACTTTAGTTAGCCCTTAAATATCATTTGTAATACATGTCGATATTCCAATGGTTCTTGTGTTATCTAGCTAAATACGACTAATATTTAAATGGAATTTTGAGTGTTGTACCCTGTTATGCAGTAGCTTCCCTTTGTGAAAAGAATTTCCTTTCTCCTTGTTGAGACAGGGTTTAGTCTTATACGACACCTCGCTTAATAAGGGGTTTAAGCAGTCACCTCGGAAGAAGGAACTATTTCGCATAGTTTGCCGGTAGGAAGACGCTGTCGCAGTTCGTCACTAACAGAATTCACTTCTGTTGCCCTAGCGGTCTCATACGGCGCAGACAGTTGCTCGTCTTCCTAACGGTACCACCGTAGTTCGGCACTAACAGAATTGACTTCTGTTGCCCTAGCGGACTTATTACGGCGTAGATGGTACCCACACACACACCTCACCCTAGCGGTACCACCGTAGTTGGGCACCATGAAGGTATAAAAGACAGGAGGGAGCGCTGGATGCATTTCCTGTAACCTAGCTGGCTGTGTGCTGGCAGCCCGTATGGCTGTACCAGCCGACCTTGAACCACTGCTCTAGTGTAGTGAGCAGTGATTGTCAGACCGTCGTTGTGTTAGTGTGTCGCTGCTGGCAACATGGTGAATTCCTGCAGCGCTTACGGCTGCAATGCGCGCAACGACAAAAAGAATAACACCTCATTGCACAAGTAAGCACTAAATCTAGGTAACATTCATACTTTTGGAGAAGGCTTAAGTAAAATTGCAGTTCAGGCCCGTGTATTTTAATTTCGTTTATTATTTAATAGGCTATACATATTTGCACAGTATTGTTCAGCGTAGATTTCAAATTTGAAAACCATTTCATTCGCGTCTCTTTTTCTGTAGCAAAACAATTAGTAGCTCAAAATTTTTTGGCCCTGATTTAAGCACAACATTAACCACTTCCGATAGAAAGTCCGAGCAACTACTGATAGAAATATCGACAGTACATTATTGATCGTGCGAACTCGATATGTTATTAATAAGTTGAATATATTAGAGATTTTTTAACATAATAATTATAAAAGAAAAAAGAATCAAATTCTATTACAATGTTTTTATTTGCAAGGAGAATTATAGAATTCAGGGCCCATCGTGTTTCGCAACAAGCTGCTACATCTGGTACTGTGTTAATCCATTACTGATTACGGGCGCTCGTATGCACGTGGAAATTTATTTATTAATTTTCTTGGTACCGGATACGAACGCACTGCAAAGATGGGGATAAAGCCCAGAAAACTAAGATGTGTAGATGTAAGCGATAGGGAATTTGTGCTAGAGCTGTACACGTGTGCGTCAAATGGTTGTACGCGCACATAGTGCCGGCCCGTGTGCGCTGTGCAGCGATGGCTGAGTGGCTGATGGTGTGCCGCCGCCGCCGCTCCAGTTTTGCGTAAGTATTGCTCTGTTTCCTCTTCTGTAAATTTGTTTCCTTTGCAATGCATTGCTGTTTTTTAGCACGTGTCATGTAGTTTGATGTTTCAGGTTGGTGTCTTTGCGTTTTTTAACAATTATTCGATATAGTTGAGTAGTTATAGCCTGAAACGTGAATTTATTCCTATGCAGTACAGTGTTTGGTACCCCTCCCGAGTGGCTGATTGCTGCCCGAGCTAGCTTCAATCAGCACTGAGGCGCGACTGCGTAGCGCTCCCTCCTGTCTTTTATACCTTCATGTTCGGCACATAACAGAATTTACTTCTGTTGCCCTAGCGGACTGAATACGGCGCAGGTGGTACCCACACTAACCTCACCCCCCACACACAGCGGTACCGCCGTAGTTCGGCACTAACAGAATTTACTTCCGTTGCCCTAGCGGACTGATTACGGCGTAGGCGGTACCCACATGAACCTCAGGAAGGGCAGCTGCGAAGAAAAGCTAGCGCCCCGGAAAAGGTAGCTGTACAGAAGACAGCCCCTTTTCCACGAACCCTCACGTCGACCGCACGACGGTATCGACATATTCTGGCGCCCGAACAGGGACCCAGAAGCTTTGCGCGACTACCAACGTTGCCTGGGATTTCTGGGTTCTAATCAACTACGCGGACACCGCATCACTTAAACAAGATGAACCTCGTCGCTCAAGCTCGAGAATACGTCGAAGCCCTCGGCCTCACTCCCACCGATGCGGAGTACCGGGAAGAATTTACCAGCCGCCTGAGGCATTTGGAAGAAGCCGCAGAACGAGCGGCGGAACGAGAAGAACGAGCAGCGGAACGAGAAGCCGCAGAACGAGCAGCGGAACGAGAAGCAGCACAACGAGACCACGAGCTCAGACTCCGACAACTCGATGCTCAAATCGCTCCCCAAAATGCTAGAGTGAAGGTACCTCCACCGGCTCCATTCGATCCCACGAAAGAAAGGATGGACGAATTTTTGCAAGGCTTCTGCACTCACACCACAGCGATGGGATTTACTGAAGTCGATGCTGTTGTCATGCTCCATAATTTGATCACGCCGAAGGAACGTCGACTCATCGATACCCTGCCCGCAGCAGATCGCTTCAAGCTTCCTGAAATTAAATTGCTCCTACTAGATGCTCATAAAGTTACTCCGGCAAAACTACGTGCCAACTACTACGAATTGAAGCCAGAAGAAGGCGACAATATGTCACGTTACCTACGGCGACTCGAGCAATCCTTTGACGCTTGGTTAAAATGATGCAACATCGAAGCCAACTACAAGACTCTTCGTGACTTCCTAATTGTTGACCGAGCTCATTCAAGCTTGCCGCCCTTCCTCGCTACTCAGTTGCGTGACAGGGGTGGTAACACAGTCGCAAGCCTAGGAGAGCAAGGTGATAGCTTCTTACAAGCAAGACCTCATACATCGCTCCATCAGCTTTGTAAGGGTCGCACACTGACATCATCGACGGATGCGAGCCCTCCAGCACTCAAAGCATCAGGAGCACCAGAGCGACGCGCGACATTTCCTGTCCGAGCCCCGAGCACTCCAGCAAGATCACCCAACTCCAGCAACAACTCTCGAGGAACGCCGCCAAGAACTTCTAACACACGTGGTGGTCCCACCCGCTCAGGATCGGTCAACACTCCGCAGCGCGAACAACGAGGACCTTACAATGGATTTTACTGTACTTTTCATGGCCCCAACCAATCGCATTCCAGTGACGAGTGCCGCCAATTGCAGAGGAGGCAAGGTGATGGTCACAGTAATGGAGCAGCCCATGCAAGCCCACCTATCTCCAGTACTACCGCTCGAGTAAACAATCTAGCAACGCATGAAGAAGCAGATGAATACGACGATATTCCCCCAGTCGCATGCAATCACATCGCCTCGAACAAGCTGATCGAATTGGGACAGCTGAACACATGCTCTGGCACCGTGAACCAACAACCCGTTCAAGTACTACTCGATGGAGGAGCAACGGCGGTCTTCGTCAAGAAGGCTCTCGTCCCAGCTGACGCCATTTTGAAGAAGGAAATTACCGTACGGCTGGCCAACAATCACTCTTTCGAAGCGCCTCTGGCCCGGGTCTCTCTCGTGTGCCCCTATTACCACGGAGAGGTGACAGCCGTAGCCATGGAAGAGCTCTCCCACGATGTCATTCTCGGCCGAGTTCCCGGAACCACCTCCTTCGAAGAACAGATGACCGACTATGAAGAGCAACCAGTTGCTGCAGAAGTCTCTCACGTTGTCACAAGGGCAGCAGCAAAAGCGATCGAAGATCCCACTGCCGCACCAAGCACTGTCGATATATTGCAACACAACAAAGAAGACTTCAAGAAATTACAGCGGGAGTGCAAAACATTGCAACTTTTATTTAAGAAAGTTGACACTGGCAAAGAAGAAACGCACATGGATGGCAGAGTCATTACCTTTGAACTCCATGACGGCATTCTCCATCGGAAAACGTTACGAGACGGTCAGGAAACTCATCAACTTGTAGCACCTGCAAGCGTGCGCCCACAAATCTTGGAAATGGCTCATGACAATCCACTTGCTGGCCATTATTCCCAAAAGAAGACTCAGGCTCGACTAGAACGCGATTTTTATTGGCCGTCCCTAGCAAAAGATGTGGTCCAATACTGTCACTCCTGCCATACCTGCCAGACGCACGCTCCATCTCGACCAAGAAAGGCACCTATCTCAACCCCACCGATCACCACTCCATTCTCCGCGCTCAGTGTTGATTTTGTAGGCCCATTACAACCAGCTTCGGCACGTGGCCACCGATACATTCTCACCGTGGTGGACCAAGCAACTCGGTACGCAGACGCAGCCCCGCTCAGACATATAGATGCAGAAACAGTCGCCCAGGAGCTACTCGAAATCTGCAGCAGAGTTGGTTTCCCTCACACGCTAACAAGCGACAACGGCACTCAGTTCACAGCTGCAACCTTCGAAGCTTTCCTGAAACTCGTCGGTATCCAGCACCGATTGACGCCATTATACCATGCCCAATCGAACGGCATAGTCGAACGCTTCAATGGTACGCTCAAAGTCATGTTGCGGAAGTTAGCCGTAGAACAGCCGCGAGATTGGGACCTGTATCTGCCTTCACTCCTTTTTGCTTATCGAGACGCTCCTCAGGCCTCAACCGGGTATTCTCCTTTCGAACTCATCTACGGCCATCGCGTCCGTGGACCTTTAACCGTGCTCAAGGAATGCTGGACCGATGGTAGCTTGCAAGACGACACGAGCACTGCTCAGTATTTGATGGAAATGAAGCACCGATTGAAAGAAATATGTAAAATCGCTCGCGAGAATCTAAACAGGAGCCAAGAGAAAAGCGCCAAGTTCTTCAACAGACGTACCAAGATGCGAACTCTAAAGCAAGGAGATAAAGTCCTCGTATTTCTGCCCGATTCTCGAAAGAAGCTACTTATGACTTGAAAGGTCCCTATACAGTGAAATCACGCCTGGGAACCTATACCTATACATTGGACGTGGATGGAAACAACAAAGTCTATCACATCAACCTCCTTCGCCAGTACCACGACCGGGAGCAGCTAAGTTCCGCCTCACCAAGCGAGAAAGATCGCGAGGAGGACGACGAGAGAGTAGAGGAAGCATTTGCAGCGGTTGGCCTCGCTCTAGAACCTACCTGCGAAGAAGAAGAACTCGACCGGAAAGAACCAGAGATACCGTCACCCGTCGGAGAAACCATTGAAGACTGTCTCATCTCCTCTACGTTGACTACAACACAACGCTCAGAACTCCAGGAACTACTTGAAGAATATCGCGATCTTTTCACAGATACTCCCGGAAGAACCAGCACGGCAGTTCATGAAATAAAATTGAAGGACCCTTCCAGTTTTCGACTTCAACATTCGTATCCACTTCCCTTAGCGCTGGAGCCTGAACTGCGGTCAAGTTTAGAGAAGTGGATGAAGATGGGAATCGTGACGCCATCCACATCACCTTACTATTCACCGCTCCTTGCTGTCCGGAAGAAAGACGGAACCCACCGATTTTGTCTGGACTGCAGGCACCTCAACAGCCAGACAGTATTCGATGCCGAGCCGATAGCAGACACCACTGCTATTTTCACCAATTTAGCTGGCAAAACAATATTCAGCAAAATGGATCTGACCAGTGGATATTGGCAAGTACCTCTACACCCTGAGTCCCGCCAATACACCGCCTTCAAAACTAGGTCTGGCCTCTATGAATTCAACGTACTGCCTTTCGGCCTAGCAAATGCTCCAGCCACTTTTTCCCGCCTTATACGTCAAGTCACTGCAGGACTGCAAGACACCGAGGTCTACATGGACGACATCTTAATCGCCTCGACAACCTGGGAAGATCATTGCACAGCATTAGCTAAACTGTTCGAAGCTCTCTCTCGACATGGCCTCAAGGCGAAGCCGGCCAAATGCGAATTCGGATTTGACAGCCTCCAGTATTTGGGTCATCAACTGAGCAGTAATCAGATCCAGCCTCTGGAGAACCGAGTCGAAGCCTTCAAATCGGCTCCACTCCCAAAAACCAAACGGGAGCTCTGAAGTTTTCTCGGTACAGTTGGGTACTACCAACAGTACATTCCTAACTACTCTCAACTGACATCTAAACTCCATGATATCCTAAAGAAGAACTCCCCAGAA
This sequence comes from Morinoia aosen, assembly GCA_030386875.1. NCBI lineage: Eukaryota > Metazoa > Arthropoda > Malacostraca > Amphipoda > Talitridae > Morinoia > Morinoia aosen. Next base: position 21,221,943 of record CM059579.1, read on the forward strand.
CAAATACCTTGGACCGATACAACAGAAGATCTGTTCGAAAGTTTGAAGACAGCGTTAGTCAAGAGACCGGTCTTACAGTTACCAGACCCCAGATGTCCTTTCATTCTGAGGACAGATGCCTCCCAAACTGGACTTGGAGCAGCTCTCCTCCAGCCAAGCAAACGAGACTTCCGTCACTACGCGCCGGTAGCATATGCTTCACGTCGACTGAGAGGAGCAGAAATAAACTATTCTACCATTGAAAAAGAAGCGTTAAGCATCTACTGGGCTCTACAAAAGTTTGAGGTCTACCTGTATGGACGAGAATTTGTGTTACAAACCGACCATCGACCGCTCCTTTATTTGCAACAGGCAGACAAGTTGAACCCCCGATTGAAACGCTGGGCTTTGTATTTCAGCCTTTTCAGGTTCCGAGCCGAACACCTTCCGGGAGTCGACAACCACCTTGCAGATTTCCTGTCTCGGCTATCGTAGCAGAGACACCCTCCCCCGGGCGTGTCAGGCCGCACAGGGGTTGTCGAGCCTTTTTGTGTTAGTTACCCATAATCTTAAGTATTTTCTTCATGTGCCCAGCTCTCTGAACGCCGACTTATCTATTTCCCCGCGCTGATGTTGCGTTTGTGCATTTACTTTAGTTAGCCCTTAAATATCATTTGTATTACATGTCGATATTCCAATGTTTCTTGTGTTCTCTAGCTAAATACGACTAATATTTTAAATAGAATTTTGAGTGTTGTACCCTGTTATGCAGTAGCTCACGTCTGTACGCACTATTTTTGCAATAGAAAATAAATCACTGTCTTTGTTAAAATATATCAGTATATGTGAAAGGGACTTCAAAGAGATTCAGCATTAAACAAGTCACACCCTGAGGTCAAAAGAGTCTCCTTTCTCCTTGATGACATAGGCTATAATCTTATACGACACCTCGCCTAATATGGGGTTTAAGGAGCCACCTCGGAAGGGCAAACTGTTTCGCATAGTTTGTCGATAGGAAGACGCTGTCGCAGTTCGGCACTAACAGAATTCACTTCTGTTGCCCTAGCGGTCTCATACGGCGCAGACAGTTGCTCGTCTTCCTAACGGTACCACCGTAGTTCGGCACTAACAGAATTTACTTCTGTTGCCCTAGCGGACTGAATACGGCGCAGGTGGTACCCACACTAACCTCACCCCCCACACACAGCGGTACCGCCGTAGTTCGGCACTAACAGAATTTACTTCTGTTGCCCTAGCGGACTGATTACGGCGTAGGCGGTACCCACACGAACCTCAGGAAGGGCAGCTGCGAAGAAAAGCTAGCGCCCCGGAAAAGGTAGCTGTACAGAAGACAGCCCCTTTTCCACGAACCCTCACGTCGACCGCACGACGGTATCGACACTAATAAAAATTTCAATCTAGAAGATAAATCGAGAGAACTATAATTAAAAATTACAGAGTCATGGTCACAAGGCTTTAATTCATTTTGTACTCCAAGGTCGTTGAGTTTACGAGTATGGACAGATTTGGTTAAATTGGAAAAATCTCTAAGTACAGAGTTAACATTTCGTTCAATAAGAGCAACTATAATGGGCGTAAAATGCTGCACTATCTGAGCCTTGCCATTAATCAACTGGAAGGTCAGGTTAGTTATACTTTTCCGCTTGCAGTGGATCTCTTGTATGAGACGTTTTTCTTGCCATGACCTGTAGAAATGGGTGGTGTGAAGTGTTTTCTTGTACAGCTTGAATCGCAGGAAGTTTGGTATCACATTGTAAACTTTGCACTTGACAAGAAAATCCAAATCCAGTTGTCTTTTCCAGTTTCTTGGATGTATTTTCATGATTTCGATAAGACCGGACAGCTTCTTTACCGTAGCAATCACGAATTTTCTTAATTAGATTAGGCTGCAACACACGGCAAAGCTTTAAAATGAAGGTTATAGCGAAGACAATAGATTTAAAATACATATCTATTAAAAATTAGGACGTTTCGATCATCTAGGTCATCATCAGCTGTTCTGAAATACAAGAAATGACATATTAAGACCGGCAATAAAAACCATTCAGTAAGTAATATAGTATGTACACGAATGAAAATTAAAAAAGATAATTACGTAATACCTATTTTCAATGGATAGGAAGACTGCACGTCATTAAGGTTATGTTTCAATTTGCTAATAAAGAGGGATTCAAGAATGCGTAAATTAAAACAAGAACCAGCAGAACCTAACATTGAAAAATTTTGCACACTCAGGCAGGAGCTGCACAGGAAAATAGCGGCGTGCTGGCAGCAACCGACCGCAGCTGAGTTCAGGGTGTCTGGGTTGTCGCAACTCAACAGACCATTTTAGTACCTCCTTTACCTGTAATATACGTCACTGCTCTCGACTGCTAACAGCGCCAAGTATCTCCGCCAATGTAACTAATGCGAGTCAAGGTTGACTCTCAAAAATGGTTTAAAAGAAATGAAGAGACATTGTGGCAAAAGTTCCCGTATTTAAGGCTGGTTATTTCCAGATTAAATAAACGTATGAATTTTTGTAAAATATGGCATTATTCGTAAAATATTCTGTTTCTCATAAAATGTCAGTTTGTCACTAATCGAAGGTGAATGATTTGTTTGATCCTGATATATTTGCAACATTTAAAGCTGAACGAATATTTAATCAATCCTAATTTCATTAAAATTTTTGATCGGAGACAAATACGTTTTTTCTTGTAAATCAGAACCGAATAAATGACTTGTGTGCTCATACCAATAATTGCACATTAATTAATTCATACTTTACTTATGTTCGATAAATGTGATAAATATATTTTTGAGAGTCATGCCAGGCTCCACAGAAGATTGGATCACAAACCTGTACTGAGTCGTAGGCAGGTATGGCAAATTACGTACGGGCGTGTACATTCTGGTGTTGGGTTAATGGTAGTACAGTTTGGTAGGTAAGTTCTCGGGACGCCTTGATGGTGTTGGGTTAATGGTAGTACAGTTTGGTAGGTAAGTTCTCGGGACGCCTTGGTGGTGTTGGGTTAATGGTAGTACAGTTTGGTAGGTAAGTTCTCGGGACGCCTTGGTGGTGTTGGGTTAATGGTAGTACAGTTTGGTAGGTAAGTTCTCGGGACGCCTTCATGGTGTTGGGTTAATGGTAGTACAGTTTGGTAGGTAAGTTCTCGGGACGCCTTGATGGTGTTCGGTTAATGGTAGTACAGTCAGGTAGGTAAGTTCTCGGGACGCCTTGGTGGTGTTGGGTTAATGGTAGTACAGTTTGGTAGGTAAGTTCTCGGGACGCCTTCATGGTGTTGGGTTAATGGTAGTACAGTTTGGTAGGTAAGTTCTCGGGACGCATTGATGGTGTTGGGTTAATGGTAGTACAGTTTGGTAGGTAAGTTCTCGGGACGCCTTCATGGTGTTGGGTTAATGGTAGTACAGTTTGGTAGGTAAGTTCTCGGGACGCCTTGATGGTGTTGGGTTATTGGTAGTACAGTTTGGTAGGTAAGTTCTCGGGACGCCTTGATGGTGTTGGGTTAATGGTAGTACAGTTTGGTAGGTAAGTTCTCGGGACGCCTTCAAGGTGTTGGGGGAATGGTAGTACAGTTTGGTAGGTAAGTTCTCGGGACGCCTTGATGGTGTTGGGTTAATGGTAGTACAGTTTGGTAGGTAAGTTCTCGGGACGCCTTGATGGTGTTGGGTTAATGGTAGTACAGTTTGGTAGGTAAGTTCTCGGGACGCCTTGATGGTGTTGGGTTAATGGTAGTACAGTTTGGTAGGTAAGTTCTCGGGACGCCTTCATGGTGTTGGGTTAATGGTAGTACAGTTTGGTAGGTAAGTTCTCGGGACGCCTTCATGGTGTTGGGTTAATGGTAGTACAGTTTGGAAGGTAAGTTGTCGAGACGCCTTCATGGTGTTGGGTTAATGGTAGTACAGTTTGGTAGGTAAGTTCTCGGGACGCCTTCATGGTGTTGGGTTAATGGTAGTACAGTTTGGTAGGTAAGTTCTCGGGACGCCTTCATGGTGTTGGGTTAATGGTAGTACAGTTTGGTAGGTAAGTTCTCGGGACGCCTTGATGGTGTTGGGTTAATGGTAGTACAGTTTGGTAGGTAAGTTCTCGACACGCCTTGGTGGTGTTGGGTTAATGGTAATACAGTTTGGTAGGTAAGTTCTCGGGACGCCTTCATGGTGTTGGGTTAATGGTAGTACAGTTCGGTAGGTAAGTTCTCGGGACGCCTTGATGGGGTTGGGTTAATGGCAGTACAGTTTGGTAGGTAAGTTCTAGGGACGCCTTGATGGTGTTGGGTTAATGGTAGTACATTTTGGTAGGTAAGTTCTCGGGACGCCTTCATGGTGTTGGGTTAATGGTAGTACAGTTTGCTAGGTAAGTTCTCGGGACGCCTTGATGGTGTTGGGTTAATGGTAGTACAGTTTGGTAGGTAAGTTCTCGGGACGCCTTCATGGTGTTGGGTTAATGGTAGTACAGTTTGGTAGGTAAATTCGCGGGAAGCCTTCATGGTGTTGGGTTAATGGTAGTACAGTTTGGTAGGTAAGTTCTCGGGACGCCTTCATGGTGTTGGGTTAATGGTAGTACAGTTTGGTAGGTAAGTTCTCGGGAAGCCTTCATGGTGTTGTGTCAATGGTAGTACAGTTTGGTAGGTAAGTTCTCGGGATGCCTTCATGGTGTTGGGTTAATGGTAGTACAGTTTGGTAGGTAAGTTCTCGGGACGCCTTCATGGTGTTGGGTTAATGGTAGTACAGTTTGGTAGGTAAGTTCTCGGGAAGCCTTCATGGTGTTGGGTTAATGGTAGTACAGTTTGGTAGGTAAGTTCTCGGGACGCCTTGATGGTGTTGGGTTAATGGTAGTACAGTTTGGTAGGTGAGTTCTCGGGACGCCTTCATGGTGTTGGGTTAATGGTAGTACAGTTTGGTAGGTAAGTTCTCGGGACGATTTGATGGTGTTGGGTTAATGGTAGTACAGTTTGGTAGGTAAGTTCTCGGGACGCCTTCATGGTGTTGGGTTAATGGTAGTACAGTTTGGAAGGTAAGTTCTCGGGACGCCTTCATGGTGTTGGGTTAATGGTAGTACAGTTTGGTAGGTAAGTTCTCGGGACGCCTTCATGGTGTTGGGTTAATGGTAGTACAGTTTGGTAGGTAAGTTCTCGGGACGCCTTCATGGTGTTGGGTTAATGGTAGTACAGTTTGGTAGGTAAGTTCTCGGGACGCCTTCATGGTGTTGGGTTAATGGTAGTACAGTTTGGTAGGTAAGTTCTCGGGACGCCTTGATGGTGTTGGGTTAATGGTAGTACAGTTTGGTAGGTAAGTTCTCGGGACGCCTTGATGGTGTTGGGTTACTGGTAGTACAGTTTGGTAGGTAAGTTCTCGGGACGCCTTGATGTTGTTGGGTTAATGGTAGTACAGTTTGGTAGGTAAGTTCTCGGGACGCCTTGATGGTGTTGGCTTAATGGTAGTACAGTTTGGTAGGTAAGTTCTCGGGACGCCTTCATGGTGTTGGGTTAATGGTAGTACAGTTTGGTAGGTAAGTTCTCGGGACGCCTTGATGGTGTTGGGTTAACGGTAGTACAGTTTGGTAGGTAAGTTCTCGGTACGCCTTCATGGTGTTGGGTTAATGGTAGTACAGTTTGGTAGGTAAGTTCTCGGGACGCCTTGATGGTGTTGGGTTAATGGTAGTACAGTTTGGTAGGTAAGTTCTCGGGACGCCTTGATGGTGTTGGGTTAATGGTAGTACAGTTTGGTAGGTAAGTTCTCGGGACGCCTTGGTGGTGTTGGGTTAATGGTAGTACAGTTTGGTAGGTAAGTTCTCGGGACGCCTTCATGGTGTTGGGTTAATGGTAGTACAGTTTGGTAGGTAAGTTCTCGGGACGCCTTGATGGTGTTGGGTTAATGGTAGTACAGTTTAGTAGGTAAGTTCTCGAGACGCCTTGATGGTGTTGGGTTAATGGTAGTACAGTTTGGTAGGTAAGTTCTCGGGACGCCTTCATGGTGTTGGGTTAATGGTAGTACAGTTTGGTAGGTAAGTTCTCGGGACGCCTTGATGGTGTTGGGTTAATGGTAGTACAGTTTGGTAGGTAAGTTCTCGGGACGCCTTCATGGTGTTGGGTTAATGGTAGTACAGTTTGGTAGGTAAGTTCTCGGGACGCCTTGATGGTGTTGGGTTAATGGTAGTACAGTTTGGTAGGTAAGTTCTCGGGACGCCTTGATGGTGTTGGGTTAATGGTAGTACAGTTTGGTAGGTAAGTTCTCGGGACGCCTTGATGGTGTGGCAATGGAGGGACGAAGTCTTCCTGGCATTCGATAACGATATAAATGTGGAAATTCTGGTCAATGAATACTTTCAGAAATATTTTTGTTACCGTTTCAATTCATGAAATCCAAGTTCAATGGACTTCCTCAGAATATAGTTTTGAAAATCTATGTATTTCGGAAGAAAAATTGCATTTTCAATATATGGTGTAGAAATTTTTACAAATTTGAACTTTTTATTGCCCAAATGATGAGTATCAAAATTTCAGGATACTAAACTGTAATTTTGACAACCTACATATTTTGTACCCAGCTGCAGTACCCCAGCTGTAAGGAAGCGACAACGGCGTGTTCTAGTTTTGAAGCCATCCTGGCAGGAAGTATTCAGGAATTGCGCCACTCCTGTCACGTCTACGGCATGTGACGCTTGTCATGTGCAGCGTGTGCGCCACTGTACATGGGGTGGGGTGCGGTGGGTGAGTTGGGGGTCAGGTGGGGTGTGGTAGACGAGCTGGAGCTGACAGTGTTATCGATATACCTGTTTATTTTTAAATAAGATTTTGTTCTCCTCTCTTCCTTTATGAAAGTTCTTTTTGTTACAATAATTGTTTTACTCTTCTTTCTTATAGGATATCCGCCATGACACAATTTCCAGTCACGTATCTCTACCTTCCGTTTAGGCGCGCCGGGCTGTGGCCGACCTAAGATGCGCACGAGAATTTTCTGCGCCGCGGACTATCGCGTGTTGCTTCGGCTGCTGCTCGTGTTGCTTTTGGTTAAAACTTGGCTGGTGTTGCAGTTCTAAGTTCTGCTTAGCAAGGGTATACAAATTATAACTTAGTTCAGAATGATATTTAACTTCATTTAATTTTAGTTGAAGAAGATGGTAAATGTTGGTGATAGCGAATTGGCAATGAAATGTGAGATGAAGTGCCATTTTGGGACCATTTCCGTTACCACTCGTCGGAATAATGGTCATTTTAAATTAGTTTAGCATAAATCAACTTGTCTACGCGAGCACACACCACAATAACAATCGTTCATGGCCTTCAGCATATCGTTAAATTCCTATAATCGCCCTTAGAGGGCTATAAAAATAAAAATGTACAGCTGGTTGAGCACTTATTCCATTCGACATCGAGTTGGATCCCGTTCTCTGCCTTCTGATAACGTATCAGATTCTCATAGGAGACGGAAATTTATTAAATGCGGTAAATCATTCATATTTGATGAAAAAAACTATCAAATATCATTTCATGTAATCGATCATGTGAAAATTTATATTTTATTCGAAACGGTGTCTGACGAAATGACTTTTTTCATCTGATGTTTTGTTCTCGGTAACTAAAATATTTAAAAGAACAAGTCTTCACTTTACCTCTACACTTGCTGTTGAATGCGTAACATTCAAGACAAAGAGCAGTGTACATAGAATATATCAACATGGAATAGAACAATTGGGGAATAGTTGTACAGAAGTTCTCCTCAGACCTGAAAGGTTGCGGTATTGTACAAAGGCTTGCGATAGATTGGGAGTTTCATCAAAGGCGCACAATATCATTAGTGTTCCCTTTAGGGACTACAATGATCGTGTTGGGAATTGTGTTCAAACTTGGTACAATGAGTGTATGAAAGCATGAATTGGCTACATTTGAGGTGATAACGAACAGTTGTGGCACAAGTAGATCGTGACTGACCACGCGTGCTGAGGCCAGGGCCTCGTTGGATGGTCAAGTTGAGAACTGCACACAAACAAATGGGATAGTCCGCGCTAGTTAAAGCGTCTGCAGGTGTTGTGTTCACGGCAATTGTTTTGTGGTCGTAACTGACAACTATTGCCACCCTCACCAGCCAATACGCCACACTACCTACGGCCAAACGATGTAACTCTGCACACTCAAGCAGGAGCTGCACAGGAACACGGCCGCGTGCTGGCAGCAACCGACCGCAGCTGTGTTCAGGGAGTTTGGTTTGTCGCAACTCAACCGACCATTTTAGTACCTCCTCTACCTGTAATATATGTCACAGCTGTCTACTGCAAACAGTTCCAAGTATCTTAGTGTAACGTATGCGAGTCAATGTGGACTCTCAAAAATACTTCAACTAACCGGTTTAAACGCCGTCACCAACTGTTCGTTCGTTCGATGCTTATAGAAAAGACGGAAATAGGGTTTGACGCAGAGTGTGTCGGGAAGAGTAGGGGTGAAACGGAAAAGGATAGATAGGAAACTGATAGAGATGCGCTTACGCATATGATGCTAGTGTTTGTGGGTAATTTTTTGTAGGTAGTTTAAGGGTGGTAAAAGTTAATTACCCGTCAGGGTTTTGTATGGTTGGGTATTTAGTTAGTGGGCATCTTTAATACCGGACGTGGGTGGGTAGGCTTGCCGTAGGGGTTAAGGCTCTCCTAGCGCAAAACATTCGCTTGAGTCGGTGCTGGTCAGTCGAGTCTGTCCGTCCGTCCGTCGTTAGAGTCGTGTTAAGTGTATTTTGGTCTCGGTTGAGGTGCGAGTGTTTTCATTTTTGAACTCTGGAATTGTTTGTGCGGTGTTTGCGGGGTGTCTTGCGGGAATGTGAGTTGTAAATAGAGTTGTGGGTGCGTGTCGTGAATGTTTTGCCAGATTCTTTTTGCGTGTTTGTGGAGTGTAATGTTGATTGGTTTCAAGTTTGCTCGGCGGTGTAGTTGTGCAGAGGTGGAGAAATCTTGCCATTCTGAATTTGTTATGTATCTCGTGGCTCGGTTTTGTACGCGTTGGAGTGTTGAGATGGATGTTGGTGGAAGTGTGTGTAGGGGAATGGCTGCGTAGATGAGAGTGGATCTTACTAGGGCGATGTAGAGTTGGCGTTTTACTTCTGGGTTCAGGTGTTTGAATCAGTATAGGCGTGAGAGGTTTTGATGTGCTATTGCTGCTCGTTGTCTGGTGTGGAGTGCATATCCGGTTGTGCTGATTGTGAGACCCAGGACTTTGCCTGAGCTTGTGTAAGGGTGTGGGATGTTGTTGATGTGCACTGTTGGGTGTTTGCGGCGGCTGATAGCAATTATTTTGAATTTGTTTGTGTTGGTTTGGATTTTCCATTTTCGTTCGTAATCGTTGATTTGGGCAATGGCTCGTGTTGTTAGAAGAGCTGCCATGTTATATGAATGCTTTGCGGATATGATTTGTGTGATGTCGTCTGCAAAAGCTATGTAGTCAGTGTTGGGTATTGGTGGGGGGAGGTCGTGCGTGAAGTAGTTGTACAGTGTTGGGGAGAGGACTGCTCCCTGGGGGACGCCTGACTTGATGGAGAAGGGTGGGCCAGTGTAGTTTGCGATTCGTATGGCTGCGGTACGGTTAGTGATGAAGCCATACAGGATTTTTTTGTGAATAGGGGGTGAATTTGTAGCTGTGACAGTTTGAATTTGAGCCCTGTATGCCAAACTTTGTCGAATGCCTTGCTTACATCTCGTAGAATGATGTCTGTTTTGTTTCTCTGTGTTTGCTTAATGTGGAGAGTCTCGTGTAGCGTGGCAAGTGCGGTGTGTGTACCTCTTCCGTGGCGGAATCCGTGTTGGCGGCTGTTGTAGATATTGTTGATGGTTAGGTGGTCTGCTAGCCTGTAGGTTAATATCTTGTCTAGAAGCTTAGCGTGGGTGTCGAGTAGGGAGATGGGGCGGTAATTTTGCACCTCGTGTTGGGAGGTGGAGGGCTTCGGTAAGAAGATCATTATTGCGTATTTCAGTTTGTTTGGGAAGTAACCCGCTGAGAGGGCGTTGTTATATATGTACAGAAGGTACTGGAGCATGTTTTGCGGTAAGTGTTTAAGGTGGTGTGTGGTTATTTTAGTTGGTCCTGGAGCTTTTTGAGAAAACGTCCGAAGTGTGTTTTTGAGTTCTTCGATTGTGATTGCTGGGTAGTGAAAATTTTGAAGGCGGGAAGTGTCTCCTGTCGCGTGTGGTTCGTTTTGGGGAGCGATGCCGTTCATTTGCGTTTCTATGGTGTGTATGTGTTCAGCGTCGAAATCGTTGTTGGGGTCATCAATACCTGAGTATATGTTTGACCAATGTTGTCGGAACAGAGGTTCCTTGGATTGTGGTGCGTGGTAAAAGATGCCGCCTTCTTTAATGTAGGGGGTGCTTTGTTTTTTGTTGTTGCCTGACATGCGTTTGATGGCGGACCAGAATTGTTGGGGATTGTCCATCTTTTTGATGTTAGCGATAGTGTTGTTCCATGTCGCTGAGTAGATGCGTTGATATGCAGTTTTTATCTGTTGTCTGAGGCTGAGGAGTTCTCTGTATAGGTGGGGTGAGTGGCCGTGTTGTTGGAGGTGGTCGTAAATGTGTTTGTGTCTCGTTTGAAGGACGAGTATGGCATGAGTGGGTTTGATGCCTGGTGTGGTTCTGTGTGTGATCGTTGGAATAGATTGATTGGAGGCTTCGTTGATGTGGGTTTCCCATGTGATTAGGTGGTTGTCTATGTCCTCTAGTGTAGGGCTTAGGTCCTGCGGTATTGTGTGGTCAGAGAGAAGTTTGCGGTATAATTCCCAGTTTGCGTTGTGGAAGGAGGGTCGTGGGCGGATGGGAATTTTTATAGGGTTGGCTGATATTGTAGCTATGATGGGGATGTGGTCGGAAGGTGTTAGTGGGCCTGGTTCGAGTATGATGTTGTGGAATGTTTGCGCGTTTGTCAGTACGATGTCTGGACTAGTAGTGGCGCGGTGGGTGATTATCGTGGGGAAATTGGGGCCGATGTGGTGACATTTGTTCCTGTCTATTAGTGAGTGGATTTGTCTTCCTTTCCTGTTTGCGTATGTGTATCCGAAAGTGGGGTGTGTGGCGTTCATGTCGGCTAGGAGGTAAGTGGGGTGTTTTCTGTTAAAGAGAGTGTGCATGTCGATGTAGTTTATATAATCAATGCGTGGAGGTATGTAGGTTGTGGCAAGTGTGATTGGGCCTTGTGGTGTTTCTACTGTGATGGCTAACATATCTCTGTGGAAGGTATCGTGCAGCTTGAATGGGAGGTCTTTCCGAATTGCTATTGCTACTCCAGCGTGATTTTCATTTGCTTTGTTTGTGGTGTATGTGTTGTAATTCCAAATTTTGATGGGAGTGTCGTTACGCGTGCAGTGCGCGTTGAGTAGTATTATGTGTGGATTGTATTGACGGTAGATGTTGCAGAGTGCGATTTTGTTGTTTTGCCAGTGTTGGACGTTGTGTTGGATGACAGTTAGTGTTTTGTTCATATTGTGTGTATCCATTATGGAGTTGAGTGTTTGGGTTTCTTGTGAAGGGGGTTAATTTTTGAGCATGTGTCCATCGAGAGGAAGTGTTTGTCCGGGATTGTGGTTATGGGTGCCTTTTGGAGGTCGAATTGGCCGTCAGTGATTTCTTCCCAGGTGACCGGGTTTGGGTGTGCGACGGCGATTTTGAGGCCAGGAGGTATTTTTGTTAGTTCTTCTACTATCTGTTGGTTGGTGGGTTTGCTTGGAATATGCTGTGAGTGCGTGTCGCTGCGGAATAGTGAAACCTCTATTTTTTCATCGTGTTCAGAAGATTCTCCCGAGGAGGGTTGTCTCTTTTTCTTCCGTTTTTTGTTTTTCTTCTTCGGGCTGGACTGTGTTCTCCAGTTTTCTTTCAAGTTGTCGTCGCTGGTTTCGTCCTGGGTAGAGTTCTCTTCTGTTGAGTGGTAGCTTGTGTCCATTTCGTCTTCGTTGGGATCGGTGCTTGCTTGATTTGCAGGTGTTTCCGTTGTTTCTGCTTGGGGATGTTGGTTTTTTTCAATGAACATGTTGAATATTTTTTGGGAATCACGGTTGGGGAACTGGGTGTCCACGTCATAATTTTCTTTGAGGGACTTCGACAAGATTGATCCGAAATCCCCTCCCTGTGCGAGGTTTGCGATGTGGGCCTCGATGATGATAGCGGCCAGTTTTATATGTATATCGCTGGTGAGTGTGAGTGTATGTTCTGTTTTTGCAGTTTGTTGGATGGCCGTTTTTGCGATTTCAATGTAGGTGCTCTTGCTTTGGTCGGTTTCTCTTTTTTGAAGTTCTTCGTTCTTCTTGCGGGTAGCTTCTTTCCTGTATGGGCAGGAGGCTGCGAGTGTTCGGTGGTTTCCTTGGCAGTTGAGGCACTTCTTGTCCGGTGAACTGCACTGTTGGTAGGTGTGGTCGTGAGCAGCGCATTCAGAGCAGTGTGGTGTCTTGTCAGTGCATTGGTGTGTAGAATGGTCCTCGATTTTGTAGCATTTGAAGCAGATCCGGAGGTGAGTGTATTTTTCTAGTTCCATTTGCGATGGTGTGATCTTTGTGTTGAACATGAGGAGCCCATTCTGGAGAGCGCGTTGTGTCATGGCGGTGTCGGTGAAGGTTACTTTGATAACGTGTGTGTAGTTTTTGATTTTGTTTATTTCCATGATTTTTGCCCATTGTTGCACGCGTGTTATTTCTTCTTGTATTTCTTGCGGTTGACGTTGGCCAATGCTGCTGTCCAGTTGTCTGATGAATATGGTTCTTTTTGCTCTGAGGTCTGGGGGGATGATCGGTTTCAGATTTATTTTCTGGAAGTGTTTGGTGGCTTTGTCCGAGGTCAGTTTATCGATAGCAGTGATGTCATCAGTTATGGCGTAGAATCCGTTTGAGTTGCTGGTGAGTCGTATGAGGGGGGCTTCCAAGTGTTTGAATGCAGCTTCAAAGACTTGTTGTCGGTCTGTTTGTTCTCTGGGGTCGATCTTGCGGAGTTGGACTTCGTAGGTAGTGTTGGATTTGTTGGCAGGCTGTGCTGGGATGGTTGTGGTAGTTTGCTTGGTCATTCGTGGTTGCGTGTTGTTGCCAGGGGTGGCGTTGATGCGTGTGTTGGTGTTATGTTGCATAGTATTGGGTCTTATATGGGTGGGTGTTTGTAGTAAGGGGCGGGAAAACTGGCTGTAGCCAGCTCTCCATGAACCACGACTTCCTTGGTGGTGATGCATGGTGTTGGTCCTAAGTGTTGGTGTATAGTCTCAGGCGTCGGATTTGTCCGGAAGGCGGCTGGTGCCCTACTTGTACCCGCTCCCCCCTAACTATAATGGGGTTTGCCTAGATGGTCTGGAGCCTTTCGGTACACCAGGCTCTACTACCTTCCGGCGACGCTCAACGGTCGGTAAACGTAAGAGCGAAATTAAGAAAAGGCTACTCACACTCCCTTGAGAGGCTAGGGCTCGGCAAGCGAGGTACGGAGTTGGCTGCTGTTGTGATATCTTAGAAGTGAGAAGGTCGTTGTGGAAGATTAGATGCTTCTTAGACGGTTATTTGATTAATGAACTGGTGCGCGCTGGTTAATTCCCCTCTTAAATTAACGTATGTATGTTTGTAAAATATGATACTATACTGAAAAAATTCTGTTTTGCATGAAATGTCAGTTCGTCACCAATGAAAGATGATTAATTTTTTTATTTCGATGTATTTCCACGATTTGGAGTTGAACGAATATTTGATCAAACCTGAATAGATAAAACATCTCGTATTCGGTGACAAATTCATTTTTATTCTAAGAAACAGAATTGAATGAAGGACTTGTTTGCTCCTACCAATAATTGCACATTAACTAATTTAATTTTATCTAATTTTTATTTTACAGGTCATCTAAAATCATTTCAATAATTTATTGTCTTAATTACTAAAATATTATGACTAACTTAAGAAATTCAATACAAGCATTTAGAGAGTTTGTCTCCCATCATTGTCATCAGTGTTAATTACATATATTTTACGATAGGTTATATTCAACCCTGTTTCTATTATTGCCTTAATTGTAATTATTAGAAATTATAGGTAAATATGACGGTGTTTCAAAACTTAGTACTCATAAAATAAAGTACTTAATAAAGGGGACCGGTAGCACAGACTCCAAACCCGCAGATTTGGGCGCCGCCCACCCTTCTCCCTCCACCTCCGTGTTGCGATCACCTTGCCATTTGCGCCAATTATTTAACTATGTAGTACTACTGAGCTTTATTAACCTATCCGTTAGTTATACTGTTATTATTAATCAATGCACTATAAACACTACAAGTACTTACTGAGTGGATAGTACAGCGGAATACCAAAGTTAACCTGCATTAAATCATTAAAATAAGTTACGACAACGACCGCTGGTGTTTGGCCATTCGACCCTCTATCTCGGCACGCAAGAACAGGCATTTTTTAACTTTTTTACCCTAACCTTAAACTAACTGAACTTGGCCTAACCTTACCCAACCTAGCCTAACTTAACCTAACCTACTTAACCCAACTTAAGATAACTTGACCTAACATTAATTACCCGAACCCAACATTGCTCTAGCTGCTCGGAGGTGGTGCTGTAGCTGCTCGGAGGTGGAGGGAGAGGGGTGGGCGGCGGCCAAATCAGCGGGTTTGGAGTCTGTCCGTCCGGACCGGTAACGGCCTGGCTAAGTTTGGGTGGGCAGGTTAGGTTAGGAAGCGCCACGTTCTGTGATGTCGACAGCGAGCGAAACGGTTGGACGGCTCTTGATAAAGTGGGAAAGTTGGGATGGAAGCCTAAACTGGTGTTTGTATTACAATCAATTTTTCACTTTTACTGTTTCTAATATCACAATAATGGTGAGAGTAATCGTAAAATCGTACGTACAACGACGAAACATGTAATGACAATAGGAACAACAGCCCTGCGTCAGATCACACACCGAAGTAACTTAAGAGGCAACAGCAGCAAAACACTCAATACAGCGATGGTTCTCACAGCAGGTCACATGAGGCAGCGGGGAAGCTTCCTTCTACTCCGTGTGGACACATTTTGTGAATGAAACGCACTGTTCAAAATACTTTAGTTATCCAGTTCAACAAAAAATTTTTTTTGCTGTGATAAAGAATGCTTAATATGGAATGAACAAATTAATCATGTGGTTTATCTTATTTATCTACCATTGGTTATAGTTTGAAGTTAGAGTAAAAAATATTAATTATAATTGATGAAAGTTGACTATTTTTTATGAATAGTACACGTTATTTGCAAACGGACTTCATGCAAAACCATGTGTTAACTCTGTCGGAAACTACCTTGTGTTTTGTAGCTATATGCTTGAATTCCGGTAAGAACGTTACGTACAGCGAGGTCCATGTTAACATCATGATATTTGCGCCGTGATAATGATGGTATGAAGACATGGTGATAGCGTGAGAAGTGGTATCATAGTTGCCAACGATCACATTCATATAATGCTGGAGCTATTTATACCAATACTATTTATAACGTTCATCACATTGCACAAGAGCAGGTGGAATTCGACGAGAAAATAATTTACAAAACTCACGTGACATGAATTAGGAAGTGAAGTAACAGAAAAAGACGAAAGTTACCTCATTAATCCTGGAAAATGAAAATGTCGCAATGAACTTTTTTCTTTTCAAATTATTTTAGTTTTCAGACTTGAAAAATATTTTCCTTTTTCATGGACGAGTACTGTGACTTCATTTCATTCATGCACAAAAATAGAAATTTGAAATTACTTGTGATACAATATTCTTCAAATTTTCACGGATTCAATCACACTCTATGACAGATAGAACAAGTGCACACACACGAGAAGTCAATTAATTTTTGTAGACCTTATGGGCTGCTACATTCCTATGTGTCGGTACCTGCCAAAGTTGCGTAGGTAACTAGTGACCGACCACACCTGCATACGCAGTAACTAGTGGCAGACCACAACACCTGCAGACGCAATAACTAGTGGCATACCACACCTGCAGACGCAGTAACTAGTGGCAGACAAAAACACCTGCAGACGCAGTAACTAGTGGCAGACAACACCCACAGACGCAGTAACTAGTGGCAGACAACATCACCACCTCACCAGGACACACCAATACAGACACTGCACTTCCCCCTCCTCCCCTTTTCAAGAGGCAAGAGAGTTATCCGCCCATTAGCCGGCAACGGCTTACATAAATGTATTCTAAAATAATTCTTCAAACCGAACGAAACCAAAATGTATCAAAATTGTACTGTTCAAACTTAACGTTTTATTTTGAGAACAATTCTTAACGCCCAATACAACGATTCAAAACAAAGAAAAAGTAAGAAATGCATTTGAATCATTCGTGCAACTGTTCGCTTCTTCATGTCCTGGATATTTGAGTTGTGAGATAGCAAAGTTGAATGTTTGGAAATGATTTTTTACGTTTTCGAAGACTAACTATGGAAATTTGATGGGCGCAAAGGATTTAATGTTTAAAGTGTCTTTCTCTTTTTCTCCTTTCATCGCCCGAACTATTATTTCGCTATCATAGTGAGTGATATATAGCTGTGAATTTATGGTTGTTATTTTAACACATGAACCCATGTTTAGGACATCCGCTACGCCGAATTTCCTGGTTTGGGGTCACCAACCTCCTGTTGTGCAGAATACCTGCATTATAGCTATAAGGACTAAAATTAGGGTAACTTCAAATATGACCCAGGCAACATCTTCATTAATCAGATAAAGTTTAATTCCTTGAATTAATTAAATTAATGGTAATTAAAAGGAATTGAAATAAAACGATTGGGAGAAAATGTTAAAAGTAGTATTTAAAGTCACTCATCTCACACCGCTCCTCTGATTAGCACAATTGCAACGTACTAGAACCGACTTTCCTTTTTCCGCCACTAACTTGCGTGGAAGCTCCTCCTATTCCCGCAGTTCTTCATCAGATCCCGCAGAGTAACCATCTTATCTGCTTATCCCGGAACCCACTCTACTTCCGGTTAAATGGTCGGCACTTCGCTGGGACGTTGGATCTCAGTTGTCGCCGAATGTGCCAGGCACATTCTAATTGGCAAGATTGCTCCTTCATCTGGAAGTTCCGCTGGACTTCACTTGTGTCTACGCGTGCCTCTACGAATCCACTCGACCAAGAGGATAATTCCGTAACCTCAATCGTTATGGAAATGTACGAGTAAACCCCTGCGCTGGAAGGACGGACGGACCGGCAGCCGGCATCTCCGAGCGGACGGCAACACTCGGACGTCACTCGGAGGTTGGTCTAGTGCTTAGTTGCAAGTGGGCTGTTCGGGGACGGTGTGAACTTTATGGTGACTGCTTCCCATGTTAAATTCTAAATCCGCATTATAAACTTAAACCTTGTCGTTCGACGTCTATAAACTTAACCTTGTCGTTCGACGTCTATAAACTTAACCTTGTCGTTCGACGTCTATAAACTTAACCTTGTCGTTCGACGTCTATAAACTTAACCTTGTCGTTCGACGTCTATAAACTTAACCTTGTCGTTCGACGCCTATAAACTTAACCTTGTCGTTCGAAGCCTATAAACTTAACCTTGTCGTTCGACGCCTATAAACTTAACCTTGTCGTTCGACGCCTATAAACTTAACCTTGTCGTTCGACGCCTATAAACTTAACCTTGTCGTTCGACGCCTATAAAATTAACCTTGTCGTTCGACGCCTATAAACTTAACCTTGTCGTTCGACGCCTATAAACTTAACCTTGTCGTTCGACGCCTATAAACTTAACCTTGTCGTTCGACGCCTATAAACTTACCTTGTCGTTCGACGCCTATAAACTTACCTTGTCGTTCGACGCCTATAAACTTACCTTGTCGTTCGACGCCTATAAACTTACCTTGTCGTTCGACGCCTATAAACTTACCTTGTCGTTCGACGCCTATAAACTTACCTTGTCGTTCGACGCCTATAAACTTACCTTGTCGTTCGACGCCTATAAACTTACCTTGTCGTTCGACGCCTATAAACTTACCTTGTCGTTCGACGCCTATAAACTTACCTTGTCGTTCGACGCCTATAAACTTACCTTGTCGTTCGACGCCTATAAACTTTAAAACTTTGAACTTTAAAACTTTGGTGGTAAACATTTTGAAACCTTATAAACTCTAAACTTTAAAACTTTGGTGGTGACGCTATTTCAATTGTACTATGGATGTTCTCTGGAAGCTCCAATGACGGTTCGCGTTTTCATGCCTTTGCAGGATGGACGATGCCCGGACAGGATCTCGGACGTTGTATTGAACTGCTCACGGTTCTAGAAGCTCGTCCTGTTCCTGTACCCTGTGTCCGTTACAGCTGTTTACGTGTCCGTTCCAAATCTCTTTCCTGAGTAAACCTTGAATGTCGATTGAACTTGATTTTTACCCCTTTCTATAGCTAATTTCACTGAAAATTGTACATGGTGGCCAGTATGGGGAGCGGCAGGCCGTCCGTGTGATTCCTGGTGGTCGGCGTCCGTCCTTCTGCATTTTCAATAATTATTGTCTAATCTGTACTTCTATTCGCAGATAATAATTTATATTTTCGAAAACTTTCTCTAATACTCTGCAGGTATGGCCGAAAAACCCTCTGCGGGAACTGATGGAACTAACAAACTAATTTTAATAAAAACTCGTCAGTATGTCAGGCAACGCATTACGAGAGCGTGTAATGCTATTGACAGAGAGGCAGCGTCCTTTAGTGACCAACAGAGGCAGGTGCAGAAATCTCGCTTGGAGTCGTTGAGTGTCGAAATACGGGACCTCGACAAGCAAATCTTCGAAGCGCTGATCAAAGAGGGCGCAGACGATGAAAAACTTCAGGCCTCCGTAGCAGAGCAGGAGGACTACGAGGAGAAAATACTGCTGTCCCTGTCGCTTCTGCAGCCGGTGAGTGCCGAGTCTCCTAGTGCACTATTTAGTGACTCTTTAGAGAATGTCGATTCCGTGAGTAATAGGGTCAGTGCTAGGAGAGTCTTAAAATTGCCTGATGTGCCCTTGCCAAAGTTTGCCAATGGGAAGAACGAAAGCCTCGAACAATTTATTCACAGCTTCGAGAGTGTGGTAAATAAACATAATTTGACCAGTTACGAGAGATTTGTGTATTTGAAAAATCAGCTTACCGGTGCTCCCAGAATTCTTGTCGATTCCCTTGACATTGAAGAACAGACTTACGAAATTGCCAAGGATCTCTTGTCAAAAGCCTTCGCTTCGACAGTTGTTCGGAAGTACTCGGCAATAAAAAGGTTAGCTGATATAAGACTGTCATATTCAGGTGACCCGTACACCTGGATAGGAGAGATGAGAACTATTATAAATTCCTTCAAGTCTCTCGAAATTGATATCAATACCGTCTTAGCGTATTTTTTCTGGAATGGTTTGAACGATCGTTTCCAAACTCATCTAATTCAGATGACCAATACTAACAAACCATCTCTTCCACAAATTGAAGCCAGTGTATTTGAAGCGACTGAGCGCTATCTCAGACAAAATGAAAAATTTACCAAAAATAAAGGCGCTAGCGAGAAGTCTGGGGCACGGGAGGCGGATTTAAGTGACCGTAAAGTATTTCATGCAACTTCATTGGCAGTGGGAGTAAATCGTGAGCCCCCGAGAGTTGTGAAATGTAACCTGTGTGATAGCGATGGAAACTCTTCAAGTCACTCCATTTCTCTCTGTCCTCTATACGACACGGCTACCAAAAAGCTTGAAAAACTCAAAGCTATTGGTGCCTGTATGAAGTGTTCCTATCTGAACCATTCTTCCTCTAACTGTAAATTTAGGTTCAGTTCTAAATGCAGACACTGCAATGGAGAACACATGTCCTATCTTTGCCGGAAGTCAGGTACTAGAGTTCAAAACTCGAGAAACTCTGCCCCTGTCAGAGCAGAGGCTCATGGCACTACCAACTCTGTTTTGTGGAGTGAAAATCTCCATAGTAAAACCAGCGATTGCTGTAACATTCTTCCGACTTTCACAACTCAGATTACGAGCCTCGGTAAAATTTCGGAAATACGTGCTTTAAAGGATGGTGGGTGTCAACGTAACTTCATTTTAAAATCGTTAGTTGACGAGCATTCTCTCAAAGTAATGGACAATAACGTGACGTTAACTGTTCATGGATTTAACTCGAGCAAAACTTTTCATACGGAAATTGTTGAAGTTCCGTTGCTCATAGATGGTAAACTAAACAAAGTAAACGCTGTATGCGTTCCCGAGATAAACATCTCTCTCTCATTGACTGGCCTTTCAGAAGTTGTAGAAAAATTTAAGGAGTTGAATTTCAAATTGGCAGACGCCTGGATAGAGCGTGATCCGAAAGATTTCATTGACAACTTTGGAATGATTGTTGGAGCTGAATCAGACCATTTGCTGGACATGACGTACGTAAAGTTCGGGAACAAAACCGAACCTTCTTGCTACATTCAGTCTCAAATTGGGGTCTTGCTTTCAGGAAATGTACCACGTCTTCTTAAAAACCTTCCCTCTCTATCCGATAATCTTTCAGCTAACCGAAATTATTTTGCAGGTAAGCCGAACTCTTCCTGTGTGCAGCTTGATGATTCGAGTTGCTCAAACCCTCCCTTAGGCGGAGTCCCTTTGTCCCATGCGGACGAGCTGGAATGTACAACCGCTGGTTGTCTTACCTTGGCGGACTCCGAAGGAGAACCCGTGGACGAGTCGGAAATTCTTCGCGCTACTGGTGAGGCTTTGGATTTAGAGTGCAATAGATTACTCGGTCAAGAGTACTTTGCTGATGAGGAACACAATGAGCAAAACGAGATATTGGTGGATTACGTGTTAAAAAATACTGAAAGACGGCGAGATGGCCGCTTAGTGATGCCACTTACGTGGAACCATAAAATTTCTCATCGTTTGGCGAGAAATTATGCTCTTTCTCATCAGATTTTAAAATCCAATTTCAAACGCTTGGCCAAATCAGAGCAGAAATTGCTCATGTACGATGAAGTTTTCCGAGAACAGGAGCAAAACTCAATTATTGAAAGAATAGGAAACGTAGATACTTTTGTCAGACAACATCCTGAATCTAGCTTTCTACCTCACATGGGTGTTTTTAAGATGGATCGTGAAACGACCAAATGTCGTGTAGTCTTTTTGGCAAATTTGTGCGAAAAGTCTAAAGCGGTAGTTAGTCACAACCAGGCCATGCTTCCTGGTCCGAGCCTTAACCATAAACCGTTTACGTCCTTGCTGCTTCACAGGTTTGACCAGTTCTTGATTACTTTTGATTTGAAGCAGGCATTTTTAACGATTGCCCTGAGGGAAATAGATCAAAACCGGCTTCTGTTCCTTTGGTACAGGAACGTGAGGAAAGGAGATTTTTCGGTGATTGCCTACAAAAACCTGAGGCTAAGTTTCGGCCTTAGGCCTAGCCCTTGCATACTAATGATAGCCTTGTACAAAATCCTAATCTTGGACAAAGTAGATTGTCCGAAAATTTCGCATTTGAAAAAATCTATCTACAATGTCATTTACATGGACAATGGTGCCTACTCCTCAAATGACGCAGAGGACTTGCTCTGGGCGTATGGTGAGTTGCCTGGTATTTTCACACCCTATAAATTCCAGCTGCCGCAATTTGTAACCAATGAACCTAATTTGCAGAGGAAAATAGACGCTGAAGCTGCGACCGAGACTCCAGCAGAGGTTAAATTATTAGGCATGTCATGGAATAGGACCGATGACACCTTAAAACCGTGCTCAGTGCAACTAGACTCCAATGCCAACACCAAACGCTTAGTGCTAAAATCTCTTCATGAGATTTACGATGTCTTTAACACAAATGGTCCTATTTTGAACAGAGCGCGCCTCTTCGTGCACAAAGTGCAACTTGACCGATCCCTCGATTGGGACACGAACTTTCCTGAGACCTTGCAAAGGGAATGGAGAAACATTGCAAAGCAAGTAAACAAATCCAAAATATTCAGCGTCGAGAGGTTCATTGGAGAGCGCAGTGGCAGCTACAGACTGGTGGCATTTACAGATGCATCAAAAAGCTTGTATGGTGTCGTTCTGTATATCGTGGATAATACATCGAACAAAGTGAACTTCTTGTTGTCGAAAAATAAAATTGTAGACAGCCAGCTGGCTTCTAAAACAATTCCAGTGCTTGAACTTGTTGCAGTGGCCTTGGGTGTGCAGACTTTGGTGGATTGTTGGCACGATTTAACTGGGTCTGCGACCGTGCTTCCTGTGCGCATCACTAGCCTTCAGCTACATTGTGACAGCATGGTTGCGCTGCATTGGCTTCAATCTCATTCCTTGAATTTCGACAAGATGCAAAAACGCTCTGTATTTACCATGAATCAATTGAAAAAAATCGAAAACTTGTCTTCTGCCCATCCTATCTCCTTCCATTTCACAGCTGGTCGAGAAAACCCTGCGGACTTTGTTACTCGCCCCGTTAGCTACAAGCAGCTGTCGCGCTCAACTTATTTCTCGGGCCCCAAATTTTTGTCTAATGTCTTATCTTTCACAGACAGAGAGTTTACCATTACCTTACCGAACCCGTTGTCGGCCTCGGGCGAGTTCCCCGGCGTGCATCCCGGAGATGAACTGCAAAAATTCTCAAAGGAGCAGTTTGGAAGTGCGCACGTACAGGTATGTGCACAACAAACTAATTTAGATCTCCCGCAGCCTGAGCACTTGGTGTCTATTGGAAAGTATTCAAGCTTTTCAAAATTAGTAAATGTAACTAGAAATCTCCTCTTATTTGTGAAAAAGTTGAAACAAAGACTACAAAGATCCCCATCGGAGAATGAGGCCATTGACGGGGAAAATTTATACATGGAGGCACTGAACAGAATTGTATCGGTAGAACAAAAAATTCAATTTCCTGAAGTGTTCTCCTACCTAACTTCGAGTACTCGAACGACGCGAGAAATGCCCTCTCTTATGTCTAAGTTGAACATATTTCTTAGCAATGATGGCTTGCTGAGAGTGAAATGCAAGCTTCCAAAGGTAGAGGGTTCTTCCTATCCTATCCTCTTGCCGAAAGAAAGTTGCCTCACTAAACTAATAATTATAGACGCTCATAACAAAACTGCTCACTCAGGTGTGTACTCAGTCCTTAGAGAGTTGCGCTCGAAGTTTTTCTTTCTTCATATCTTTTCAGTTGTGCGCAAAACTTTGAGACAGTGTACTCTTTGTCGCCGCTTGAATGAGAGAACAATTAAATTGAATCAAAGCTCCTACAGAGAATTTCGAATTGACCCTCCGAGAAAACCGTTCTCATCGGTTTTTGTGGACTACATGGGACCGTGGACTGTAAACTTTGGTACCACACGCCAGAAAGTGTGGGTCTTGGTAATAACGTGCGTGTGGAGCCGTGCTGTTAACCTGAAAGTTGCTTTGCAAGCTGATGTAAGTGAATTTTTAAGGGCGTTGCAGCTTCATGTTTTCGAGTACGGTGTATGCCACACGTGCACGGCTGACCTCGGTAGTCAGATAACGGCGGGATTTAACATTTTGAGAAACTTTCTGGATGATTATGAAACTTGTAAATATTTCGATGAGCACGGCATTCGAAAATTGAACTTTAGCCAGTTCTGTAAAGGGAACAGTGCTCTCGGATCCTTGGTGGAGTCTTGTGTAAAGGCCACAAAACGGCTCATTTATAAATCTATCAAGAACACTATTCTGACAATCTTTGATTTTCAGTTTCTCATTGCCCATGTCGTGCACCTGGTTAATAGACGACCTGTTGCCTTCAAAGAAAGTCTAAGAACAAACGATGACCTCAATGTTACGCCCATAACTCCAGAAATGATCTTGCATGGCTATGAACTACCCTCGGTTAACGTTATTCCTGCTTTACAGCTCGAGAATCGGACAGATGACCCAATTTATGAGCCGGGAGTAGGTACGCCTCCCGATATAAAAAAGGTTTTCGGTAAACTCTTGGCTGTCAGGGAACGCCTTTTTGACTCGTATCATTCAGAATTCTTGCGTACTTTAATCAATCAAGCAACTGATCGAAAACAGCGGTATGAGCCTGTAGCTCATCGGCCTCTCCAAGCTGGAGACGTGGTGCTGTTAGCAGAAAAATACACAAAAAGAGGTTCTTTCCCTTTAGGTATCGTGACGAGAACGGATACCAATTCTTTGGGAGAGACTACCGCGGCGGAAGTGAAAAAGGGTTCATCAGGCGAAAAAGTGTATCGCCATGCTTCTTCACTAATTCTACTCTTGCCTAACGAACAGTATGATCGTGACAGACACGAAACTCGTGTCCCTAACAGAGAAGTTTCTCCTACAGATGCAGCCGAGCGACCCAAACGGGATGCTGCGGTTACTGCTCGTGAACGCACCCGTTCTCTATACGAGAACGGCCTTGCGTAACCTGTATAAAGATTGTACATAGGTTTTCGTTCACTATACTGAGTTAGTTAGACTGTTCGTTTATTCGTTTGTATTTCTTGTCTTCAGCCTTAAACTTTGCTGAAGACAACCTTCGCGGGGGGAGTGTGCAGAATACCTGCATTATAGCTATAAGGACTAAAATTAGGGTAACTTTAAATTTGACCCAGGCAACATCTTCATTAATCAGATAAAGTTTAATTCCTTGAATTAATTAAATTAATGGTAATTAAAAGGAATTGAAATAAAACGATTGGGAGAAAATGTTAAAAGTAGTATTTAAAGTCACTCATCTCACACCGCTCCTCTGATTAGCACAATTGTAACGTACTAGAACCGACTTTCCTTTTTCCGCCACTAACTTGCGTGGAAGCTCCTCCTATTCCCGCAGTTCTTCATCAGATCCCGTAGAGTAACCATCTTATCTGCTTATCCCGGAACCCACTCTACTTCCGGTTAAATGGTCGGCACTTCGCTGGGACGTTGGATCTCAGTTGTCGCCGAATGTGCCAGGCACATTCTAATTGGCAAGATTGCTCCTTCATCTGGAAGTTCCGCTGGACTTCACTTGTGTCTACGCGTGCCTCTACGAATCCACTCGACCAAGAGGATAATTCCGTAACCTCAATCGTTATGGAAATGTACGAGTAAACCCCTGCGCTGGAAGGACGGACGGACCGGCAGCCGGCATCTCCGAGCGGACGGCAACACTCGGACGTCACTCGGAGGTTGGTCTAGTGCTTAGTTGCAAGTGGGCTGTTCGGGGACGGTGTGAACTTTATGGTGACTGCTTCCCATGTTAAATTCTAAATCCGCATTATAAACTTAAACCTTGTCGTTCGACGTCTATAAACTTAACCTTGTCGTTCGACGTCTATAAACTTAACCTTGTCGTTCGACGTCTATAAACTTAACCTTGTCGTTCGACGTCTATAAACTTAACCTTGTCGTTCGACGTCTATAAACTTAACCTTGTCGTTCGACGTCTATAAACTTAACCTTGTCGTTCGACGTCTATAAACTTAACCTTGTCGTTCGACGTCTATAAACTTAACCTTGTCGTTCGACGCCTATAAACTTAACCTTGTCGTTCGACGCCTATAAACTTAACCTTGTCGTTCGACGCCTATAAACTTAACCTTGTCGTTCGACGCCTATAAACTTAACCTTGTCGTTCGACGCCTATAAACTTAACCTTGTCGTTCGACGCCTATAAACTTACCTTGTCGTTCGACGCCTATAAACTTACCTTGTCGTTCGACGCCTATAAACTTACCTTGTCGTTCGACGCCTATAAACTTTCCTTGTCGTTCGACGCCTATAAACTTACCTTGTCGTTCGACGCCTATAAACTTACCTTGTCGTTCGACGCCTATAAACTTACCTTGTCGTTCGACGCCTATAAACTTACCTTGTCGTTCGACGCCTATAAACTTACCTTGTCGTTCGACGCCTATAAACTTACCTTGTCGTTCGACGGCTATAAACTTACCTTGTCGTTCGACGCCTATAAACTTACCTTGTCGTTCGACGCCTATAAACTTACCTTGTCGTTCGACGCCTATAAACTTACCTTGTCGTTCGACGCCTATAAACTTTAAAACTTTGAACTTTAAAACTTTGGTGGTAAACATTTTGAAACCTTATAAACTCTAAACTTTAAAATTTGGTGGTGACGCTATTTCAATTGTACTATGGATGTTCTCTGGAAGCTCCAATGACGGTTCGCGTTTTCATGCCTTTGCAGGATGGACGATGCCCGGACAGGATCTCGGACGTTGTATTGAACTGCTCACGGTTCCAGAAGCTCGTCCTGTTCCTGTACCCTGTGTCCGTTACAGCTGTTTACGTGTCCGTTCCAAATCTCTCTCCTGAGTAAACCTTGAATGTCGATTGAACTTGATTTTTACCCCTTTCTATAGCTAATTTCACTGAAAATTGTACACCTGTTTGGGCGCGCCGGGCTAGCTCGCCCACGTCACCCCACCTATAACCCCTAGCTCGCCCACCACACCCCACCTAACCCCCAGCTCGCCCACCAACCCCACCTAACCCCCAGCTCACTCACCATATCCCTCTTAACCCCTAGCTCACCCACCACACCCCACCTCGCCCACTACACCTCACCTAACCCCCAGCTCACCCACCACACCCCTCCTCGCCCACTACACACCACCTAACCCCCAGCTCGCCCACCACACCTCACCTAACCCCCAGCTCACCCACCACACAACACATCGCCCACTACACCCCACCTAACCCCCAGCTCGCCCACCCCACCCCACCCCACCTAACCCCCAGCTCGCCCACCTATGTAAACATTACTGAAGAGTCACAATTCCTGAGAACTGACGTCCAGGAATTGCTTCAAAAATATACTACGTTGTTTCGACAAGGTTGACAATCCGTGCTTTCACGACACAGAATATTCAAGCTGTAAAATTACAAATTAATATCCTGAAATTAGGACACTCATCCTTTTAGCAATAAAAACATTCGAATTTAGGAAAATTTACACACCATATATTGAAAATGCAACATTTATTGCGAAATACATTATATTAATAACTACATTTCAGGGAAGTCTATGGAACTTGAATTTGATGATCATTGAACGGTAACAAAAATATTTTTGAAGGAATTCATTGACTATTATTTTCACATTTATGTCGTTATTGAATGCCAGGAAGACTTCGTCCCTCCATTACCACACCATGAAGGCGTCCCGAGAACTTACCTACCAAACTGTACTACCATTAACCCAACACCATGAAGGCGTCCCGAGAACTTAACTACCAAACTGTACTACCATTAACCCAACACCATGAAGGCGTCCCGAGAACTTACCTACCAAACTGTACTACCATTAACCCAACACCTTGAAGGCGTCCCGAGAACTTACCTACCAAACTGTACTACCATTAACCCAACACCATCAAGGCGTCCCGAGAACTTACCTACCAAACTGTACTACCATTAACCCAACACCATCAAGGCGTCCCAAGAACTTACCTACCAAACTGTACTACCATTAACCCAACACCATGAAGGCGTCCCGAGAACTTACCTACCAAACTGTACTACCATTAACCCAACACCATGAAGGCGTCCCGAGAACTTACCTGCCAAACTGTACTACCATTAACCCAACACCATGAAGGCGTCCCGAGAACTTACCTCCAAACTGTACTACCATTAACCCAACACCATCAAGGTGTCCCGAGAACTTACCTACCAAACTGTACTACCATTAACCCAACACCATGAAGGCGTCCCGAGAACTTACCTACCAAACTGCACTACCATTAACCCAACACCATGAAGGCGTCCCGAGAACTTACCTACCAAACTGTACTACCATTAACCCAACACCATGAAGGCGTCCCGAGAACTTACCTGCCAAACTGTACTACCATTAACCCAACACCATGAAGGCGTCCCGAGAACTTACCTACCAAACTGTACTACCATTAACCCAACACCATCAAGGCGTCCCGAGAACTTACCTACCAAACTGTACTACCATTAACCCATCACCATAAAGGCGTCCCGAGAACTTACCTGCCAAACTGTACTACCATTAACCCAACACCATGAAGGCGTCCCGAGAACTTACCTACCAAACTGTACTACCATTAACCCAACACCATCAAGGCGTCCCGAGAACTTACCTACCAAACTGTACTACCATTAACCCAACACCATGAAGGCGTCCCGAGAACTTACCTACCAAACTGTACTACCATTAACCCAACACCAGAATGTACACGCCCGTACGTAATTTGCCATACCTGCCTACGACTCAGTACAGGTTTGTGATCCTATCTTCTATGGAGTCTGGCATGACCATCAAAAATATATTTATCGCATTTATCGAACATAAGTAAAGTAGCTACGATGCTTCACACTTCAGTCGGACAAATCTTACCTCATATTTTATCGTGAATGGTTGTCATAGATCAGGAAACTTGATTTTTTGCTCACACGTTTTTTTCTTTCATTATTTTCCCAAATAAAAGTTTCAAGAGCGTTGATATTCCAAGCTTCATATAAAACTCTATATTTGTCAAAACTTGTTTCTACAACTTGTTTCTACAACTTGTTTCTGCAACTTGTTTCTATAACTTGTTTCTAAAACTTGTTTCTACAACTTGTTTCTACAACTTGTTTGTACAACTTGTTTC
Organism: Morinoia aosen; assembly: GCA_030386875.1. Classification (NCBI taxonomy): domain Eukaryota; kingdom Metazoa; phylum Arthropoda; class Malacostraca; order Amphipoda; family Talitridae; genus Morinoia; species Morinoia aosen. Next base: position 21,250,482 of record CM059579.1, read on the forward strand.
TACAACTTGTTTCTAAAACTTGTTTCTATAACTTGTTTCTAAAACTTGTTTCTACAACTTGTTTCTACAACTTGTTTCTATAACTTGTTTCTATAACTTGTTTCTAAAATGTCATAGCAAACATTTTGTTTATCATACTTGTTTCTATAACTTCAAAATTATTGATACGTTACTAAATCTTTTCATGAAATGAATATTGAGTTATTGCTTCATTCACACATGTTGATTTTGTGTACAGCAGCGCGCAGCAACGATAACTTGACAACACAGGCAGGTCAACAACGATAACTTGACAACACAGGCAGGACAACAACGATAACTTGACAACACAGGCAGGACAACAACGATAACTTGACAACACAAGCAGGACAACAGCGATAACTTGACAACACAGGCAGGACAACAACGATAACTTGACAACACAGGCAGGACAACAACGATAACTTGACAACACAGGCAGGACAACAACGATAACTTGACAACACAGGCAGGACAACAACGATAACTTGACAACACAGGCAGGACAACAACGATAACTTGACAACACAGGCAGGACAACAACGATAACTTGACAACACAGGCAGGACAACAACGATAACTTGACAACACAGGCAGGACAACAACGATAGCTTGACAACACAGGCAGGACAACAACGATAGCTTGACAACACAGGCAGGACAACAACGATAACTTGACAACACTGGCGAGAGAACAACGATAACTTGACAACACTGGCGGGACAACAACGATAGCTTGACAACACAGGAAGGACAACAACGATAAATTGACAACGTAGGCAGGACAACAACGATAACTTGACAACACAGGCAGGACAACAACGATAACTTGACAACACAGGCAGGACAACAACGATAGCTTGACAACACAGGCAGGACAACAACGATAACTTGACAACACAGGCAGGACAACAACGATAACTTGACAACACTGGCGGGAGAACAACGATAACTTGACAACACAGGCAGGACAACAACGATAACTTGACAACACAGGCAGGACAACAACGATAACTTGACAACACAGGCAGGACAACAACGATAACTTGACAACAGAGACAGGAAAACAACGATAACTTGACAACACAGGCAGGAAAACAACGATAACTTGGCAACACAGGCAGAACAACAACGATAACTTGACAACACAGGGAGGACAACAACGATAATTTGACAACACAGGCAGGACAACAACGACAACTTGACAACACAGGCAGGACAACAACGATAACATGACAACACAGGCAGGACAACAACGATAACATGACAACACAGGCAGGACAACAACGATAACTTGACAACACAGGCAGGACAACAACGATAACTTGACAACACGGGCAGGACAACAACGATAACTTGACAACACAGGCAGGATAACTTGAAAACACAGGCAGGACAACAACGATAACTTGACAACACAGGCAGGACAACAACGATAATTTGACAACACAGGCAGGACAACAACACAAATGTTGTACACCAAACAACACAACACAGGCAGGACCACAACACAAATGTTGCACACCAAACAACACAATACTGGCAGGACAACACCACAAATTTTGTACACCAAACAACACAACACAGGCAGGACAACAACACAAATGTTGTACCCCAAACAACACAACACAGGCAGGACAACAACACAAATGTTGTACCCCAAACAACACAACACAGGCAGGACAACAACACAAATGTTGTACACCAAACAACACAACACAGGCAGGACAACAACACAAATGTTGTACACCAAACAACACAACACAGGCAGGACAACAACACTAATGTTGTACTCCAAACAACACAACACAGGCAGGACAACAACACAAATGTTGTACACCAAACAACACAACACAGGCAGGACAACAACACAAACGTTGTACACCAAACAAAACAACACAGGTAGGACAACAACACAAATGTTGTACACCAAACAACACAACACAGGCAGGACAACAACACAAATGTTGTACACCAAACAACACAACACAGGCAGGGCAACAACACAAATGTTGTACACCAAACAACACAACACAGGCAGGACAACAACACAAATGTTGCGTCCACCCAATGTAAGTTTCACATTTTCAATGTTCATAGAAAATATTTGTTAGGGTAACTGATTTATTATCACAATGATCGTTCAGTTGCCTCATTGGCTGCAGTAAATGTAGATCGTTCGTAAAGACTGTGCGTTGACTTGTGCTTTTGTTGCGTGCAGCTGTGTCTGGCGGCGTGTTGTTGTGTTGTGGTTGTTGTATTTGTTGTTGTTGTTGTTGGTATTGTTGTTGTTGTTGGTATTGTTGCTATAGTTGGTTTTGTTGCTATCAATATTTTTCTTGTGCCGCCGTGCGGCAGACGCGGGTTCGAATCTTGGCGCCGGTGACGATTTTCTGTTGGGTATAAGAGAATAATTCCAAGCCCAATACCCCACTCTACCCAGGTGTCTGAAATGGGTACCGGTCTTGACCGGGAGAAAGCGTCATGGCGTCCTGGCGTTAGTTATAAGGCATTTGAAAATCCAATGTAATAGGTGATATGTATCAGGCTTGATTGGAAATAAAGCATCTGTGCATGCCTTCATTATTATTATTATTATTATTATTGTTGTGCTTCTCTGTAAATCATTTTTGTTCCAACATTTTAAATGGGTGTTACGGTACCTATGTGTTATTATCTGTTAAGGATGTTAATGATATGGTATTTTAAAAACCAATGCTTCAACATTTCATGTTTGAACTTAATTGAGAAAACTGTTTTCCTTTCCTTTTTTTCATGTTGGTTTATGAAAGATCAAATCTATTAATTGATCATTTATAATGTTTCAAAGTTTATTTAACGATGCTTCATTGCAATTTTTGAATACTGCTGAAACATTTTGAATGGTCATGTTGTTTAAAACAGACCTCTAACGATTCCAAATGCTAAATTAAGTCAAAAAAACGCTAGCATTTCATTTTTGAAGCTCCTATGGGCTACGCGAGTGATGCCGGCCGACAGAGATGGTGAATGATGAAAATAGAGATAATGATGGTACCACGACATGGTGATAGCGGGAGCCGTGGTATCATAGTTACTAGCGATCACATTCATATAATGCAGGAGCTAATTATACCAATACTATTTATAACGTTCATTACATTACACAATGACAGCAATGGCACAATAGCGAGTGTAATGCGACGGGAAATGATTTACCAAACTCATGTGACAAGCAGGTGACGCGACATGACGAGTGACATGGACGCACAAAATAGAAATGTTACCGTTAAACTTCTGTTATGAAAGTGTAATAGAGTATTTCGTCATTGATTCATTTTTTCGCGAGTATACGCATTGAAAGAAAATATTCAGCTTGATAGAAGGCACATTTAAAATATATACGTATCAATGTATATATCATTTAAAATATATACATATCAATTACAGCCGTGAAATTAATCCACATTCAAAAATACGTCCCTAGGAAAGACGTAATGCGTGCTCGAAGTAAAATTACATCAATAATATAACAAATTTGAAGCCGTTGACGGCTACTATTAAGAATTTAAATCACACTAACGTACACTGTGCTTGCCAGTGCTCACCCGTATCTATGCCACTGCTGTGCGCGGGGTGTGAATCAGGTAGGCGAGTGTGAGGTTAGGTACTGACTTCATTTGATGACGGCTAATACGCCACACTACGGCAGGTGTTGTGTTCACTCAAGTGTACTATAGTCGTTAACTAACAACTATTGCCACCCTCACCAGCCAATACGCCACACTACGGCAGGTGTCGTGTTCACGCAAGTGTACTATAGTCGTTAACTAACAACTATTGCCACCCTCACCAGCCAATACGCCACACTACGGCAGGTGTCGTGTTCACGCAAGTGTACTATAGTCGTTAACTAACAACTATTGCCACCCTCACCAGCCAATACGCCACACTACGGCAGGTGTCGTGTTCACGCAAGTGTACTATAGTCGTTAACTAACAACTATTGCCACCCTCACCAGCCAATACGCCACACTACGGCAGGTGTCGTGTTCACGCAAGTGTACTATAGTCGTTAACTAACAACTATTGCCACCCTCACCAGCCAATACGCCACACTAGGGCAGGTGTCGTGTTCACGCAAGTGTACTATAGTCGTTAACTAACAACTATTGCCACCCTCACCCGCTAATACGCCACACTACGGCAGGTGTCGTGTTCACGCAAGTGTACTGTAGTCGTTAACTAACAACTATTGCCACCCTCACCAGCTAATACGCCACACTACGGCAGGTGTCGTGTTCACGCAAGTGTACTATAGTCGTTAACTAACAACTATTGCCACCCTCACCAGGCAATACGCCCCACTACGGCAGGTGTCGTGTTCACGCAAGTGTACTATAGTCGTTAACTAACAACTGTTGCCACCCTCACCAGCCAATACGCCACACTACCTACGGCCGAACGACGCAACTCTGCACACTCAGGCAGGAGCTGCACAGGAACACGGCCGCGTGCTGGCAGCAACCGACCGCAGTTGTGTTCAGGGAGTCAGGTTTGTCGCAACTCAACCGATCATTTTAGTACTTCCTCTACCTGTAATATACGTTACTGCTTTCGACTGCCATCAGCTGTGGGTAACGCAGATGATGAAACCTTTGCGAGTCAAGCTTGACTCTTAAAACTATGTTAATCAACACGTTATGGGCCCAGTAACGGGGTGGAGGGTGATGGTTTATTCCCACATCAAATTAACGTATATATTTTTGTAAAATGTGATACTTTACTGAGAAGATTCTGTTTTCCAGAAAATGTCATTTTGTCGCCAATAAAAGAAAAAAAATAATTTTTAATTTGATATATTTTCACAATTTGGAGTTGAACGAATATTTAATTTAACAAAACATACAGAAACAAGTTTCATCAAAGACAAATTCATTTTTTTCGAGTCAAAATTGAATTAATGACATGTTTGCTCCTACTAATAATTGCGCATTAAATAACTAAATTATTATTTTAATTTTATGTTGAAGGTCATGAAAAATTATTTCAATAATTGGTTGTTCTAAATTACTGAAATATTATGACTAACTTAAGAAATTCAATACAAGCATTTAGAGAGTTATTCTGTCTCCCAACATTGTCATCAATGTTAATTACGTTATTTTTGCTATAGGTTTTATTCAACACAGTTTCTATTATTGTCTTAATGGTAATTTTTAGAAATGATAGTTAAATATGACGGTGGGTTAAAACTTAGTACTCATAAAATATTGTAGTTAAAATGTCCTTATGTCCATACAGAGTAAGTTAGAGGTTGGAGCTAAGGGGACCGGTAACGGCCTGGCTAAGTTTGGGTGGGCAGGTTAGGTTAGGAAGCGCAGCGTTCTGTGATGTCGGCAGCGAGCGAAATGGTTGTACGGCTCTTGATAAAATGGGAAAGTTGCGATGGGAGCCTAAACTGGTGTTTGGATTACAATCAATGTTTACATTTTACTGTTTCTAATATCACAACGATCGTTAGAGTAATCGTAAAATCGTACGCACAACGGCGAAACAAGTGCAGACAATAGGAACAATAGCCCTGCGTCAGGTCACACACCGAAGTAACGATAGAGGCAACAGCAGCAAAACACTCAATACAGCGATGGTGCTCACAGCGGGTCACATGAGGCAGCGGGGAAGCTTCCTTCCACTCCGTGGGAGTTATAGGTAAATAAATCAAAACCTTCTGGAAAATACTTTAGTCACTGATGCAATTCATTCTGAGGTCAAAAATGAAATTAAAGTAATTCCGAAAAGATTAACAAAATAGTTCATGAATATAAATTAAAAAACTTATGTACCATTAATCAGATCTAGAGTTTAAAAATCGATGCTTTATTATACTTTAAGGAAATGAATGTAAACTAATGAATGACATCCGTTATTTTTACACAGACTGAGAAATGTGTAATCTACAGTAAGTACCAACAATAAAAGAATCTCAAGATTTGGGAGCCCTAAGGGCCGTGCAACTAGTATGCGAACTCAAGAGATGGTGTCAGGCATGACAGAGGGAAAGATCATACGGCACGTGAAGTGCCAACAGTCACGAAATGTCGGACACAATTGTGCATCTAGCGCACCCAGAGCCTCTGCGCAACTTATGCTTTCAATGAACAAAATGTTTATTTAGCCGTAGGCAACAAGAACAATATTCTGAATACGTTTAGAATAATTCTCAATTGGCAACTAATGATAATTCGCAGCTGATCATCATGGTCTACGGATGAGGTTCTTTATTTGTATCATTTGGCTTGTTAGATGGCGAATTTTTCACTGAACAGGAGTGTGTGTGTGTGGGGGTGTGTGAGTGTGTGTGCGTGGGTGCGTGAGTGTATGTGTATGCAATGATTCCCACGTCCATGTCACTCATCACGTCACACCACCTGCACGTCCCATGAGTTTTGTAAATCATTTCCCGTCGAATTACACTTGCTATTGTGCCATTGTTGTCATTGTGTAATGTGATGAACGTTATAAATAGTGTTGGTATAATTAGCTCCAGCATTATGTGAATGTGATCGCTGGTAACTATGATACCACTTCTCATGCTATCACCATGTCTTCATACCATCGTTCCGACCCATCGTAATTTCCACTCAGAGTGTAACAGCACGCTAATCGTTTGGACCTTTCAGGTTTCAAAATATTATAAAAGAATAGTTAGGAAATCTGAGAATACGACACTTGGCGATGGCTTGCTTGGCGATGCTTATAGAGAAGATGGAAAGAGAGTTTGACACAGAGTGTGTCGGGAAGAGAAGTGGTGAAGCGGAAAAGGATAGATAGGGAAACGATAGAGATGCGCTTTGCGCATATGATGCTAGTGTTGAGGGTATTTTTTTGTAGGTAGTTTAAGGGTGGTAGAAGTTAATTACCCGTCAGGGCTTTGTATGGGTGGATCTTTAGTTAGTAGGCATCATTAGTTCCGGACGTGGGTGGGTAGGCTTGCCGTATTGGTTAAGTCTCCTTTATCACGAGATATTCGCTTGAGTCGGTGCTGGTCAGTCGAGTCTGTCTGTCCGTCCGTCGTTAGAGTCGTGTTAGGTGTATTTTGGTCTCGGTTGGGGTGCGAGCGTTTTCATTTTTGAGCTCTAGAATTGTTTGTGCGGTATTTGCGGTGTGTCTTGCGGGAATGTGAGTTGTAGGTAGAGTTGTGGGTGCGTGTCGTGAATATTTTGCCAGATTCTTTTTGCGTGTTTGTGAAGTGTAATGTTGATTGGTTGCAAGTTTGCTCTGCGATGTAGTTGTGCAGAGGTGGAGAAATCTTGCCGTTCTGAATTTGTTATGTATCTCGTGGCTCGGTTTTGTACGCGCTGGAGTGTTGAGATAGATGTTGGTGGAAGTGTGTGTAGGGGAATGGCTGGGTAGATGAGAATGGATCTTACTAGAGCTATGTAGAGTTGGCGTTTTACTTCTAGGTTCAGGTGTTTGAATCGGTAAAGGCGTGAGAGGTTTTGGTTTGCTAGTGCTGCTCGTTGTCTGGTGTGGGGTGCATATCCGGTTGTACTGATCGTGAGTCCCAGAACTTTGCCTGAGTTTGTGTAGGGGTGTGGGGTGTTGTTGATGTGCACTGTTGGGTGTTTGCGACGGCTGATGGCGATTATTTTGTATTTGTTTGCATTGGTTTGGATTTTCCATTTCCGTTCGTAATCGTTGATTTGGGCGATGGCTCGTGTTGTTAGAAGAGCTGCCATGTTATATGAATGGTTATGGGATGTAATTTGTGTGATGTCATCTGCAAAAGCTATGTAGTCAGTATTGGGTATTGGTGGGGGAAGGTCGTGTGTGAAGTAGTTGTACAGTGTTGGGGAGAGGACTGCTCCCTGGGGGACACCTGACTTGATGGAGAAGGGTGGGCCAGTGTATAGTTTGCGATTCGTATGGCTGCGGTGCGGTTGGTGATGAAGCTATACAGGATTTTTGTGAATAGGGGGTGGATTTGTAGCTGTGACAGTTTGAATTTAAGTCCTGTGTGCCAGACTTTGTCGAAGGCCTTGCTTACATCTCGTAGAATGATGTCTGTTTTGTTTCTTTGTGTTTGTTTAATGTGGAGAGTCTCGTGTAGCGTGGCAAGTGCAGTGTGTGCCTCTTCCGTGGCAAAATCCGTGTTAGCCGCTGTTGTAGATGTTATTGATGGTTAGGTGGTCTGTTAGCCTGTAGGTTAATATCTTGTCTAGGAGCTTAGCGTGGGTGTCGAGTAGGGAGATGGGGCGGTAGTTTTGCACCTCGTGTTGGGAGGTGGAGGGCTTCGGTAAAAAGATCATTATTGCGTGTTTCAGTTTGTTTGGGAAATAACCCGCTGAGAGGGCGTTGTTATATATGTACAGAAGGTACTGGAGCATGTTTTGCGGTAAGTGTTTGAGGTGGTGTGTGGTTATTTTAGTTGGTCCTGGAGCTTTTTGAGAAAACGTCCGAAGTGCGTTTTTGAGTTCTTCGATTGTGATAGCTGGGTAGTGGAGGTTGTGAAGGCGGGAAGTGTCTCCTGTCTCGTGAGGTTCGTTTTGGGGAGCGATGTCGTTCATTTGTGTTTCTATGGTGTGTATGTGTTCAACGTCGAAATCGTTGTTGGGCTCATCAATACCTGAGTATATGTTTGACCAGTGTTGTCAGAACAAAGGTTCCTTGGATTGTGGTGAGTGGTACAAGATGCCGCCTTCTTTAATGTAGGGGGTGCTTTGTTTTTTATTGTTGCCTGACATACGTTTGATGGCGGACCAGAATTGTTTGAGATTGTCCATCTTTTTGATGTTAGAGATGGTGTTGTTCCATGTTGCCGAGTAGATACGTTGATATGCAGTTTTTATCTGTTGTCTGAGGCTGAGGAGTTCTCTGTATAGGTGGGGTGAGTGGCCGTGTCGTTGGAGATGGTCGTAGATGTGTTTGTGTCTTGTTTGGAGGACGAGTATGGCATGAGTGGGTTTGATGCCTGGTATGGTTCTGTGTGTGATGGTTGGAATAGATTGGTTGGAGGCTTCGTTGATGTGGGATTCCCACGTGATTAGATGATTGTCTATGTCCTCTAGTGTAGGGCTTAAGTCTTGCGGTATTGTGTGTGCAGCGAGAATGTTGCGGTATAGTTCCCAGTTTGCATTGTGGAAGGAGGGTCGTGGGCGGATGGGAATTTGTATAGGGTTGGCTGATATTGTAGCTATGATGGGGATGTGGTCGGAAGGTGTTAATGGACCTGGTTCGAGTATGATGTTGTGGAATGTTTGCGTGTTTGTTAGTACGATGTCTGGACTAGTGGCGGCGCGGTGGGTGATTATCGTGGGGAAATTGGGGCCGATGTGGTGACATTTGTTCCTGTCTATTAATGAGTGGATTTGTCTCCCTTTCCTGTTAGCGTATGTGTATCCGAAAGTGGGGTGTGTGGCATTCATGTCGGCTAGGAGGTAAGTGGGGTGTTTTCTATTAAAGAGAGTGTGCATGTCAATGTAGTTTATGTAATCAATGCGTCTAGGTATGTAGGTTGTGGCAAGTGTGATTGGGACTTGTGGTGTTTCTACTGTGATGGCCAGCATATCTGTGTGGAAGGTATCGTGCAGCTTGAATGGGAGGTCTTTTCGAATTGCTATTGCTACTCCAGCGTGATTTTCGTTTGCTTTGTTTGTGGTATATGTGTTGTAATTCCAAATTTTGATTGGGGTGTCGTTACGCATGCAGTGCGAGTTGAGTAGAATTATGTGTGGATTGTATTGACGGTAGATGTTGCATAATGCGATTTTATTATTTTGCCAGTGTTGGACGTTGTGTTGGATGACGGTTAGTGTTTTGTTCAAATTGTGTGTATCCATTATGAAGTCGAGTGTTTGGGTTTCTTGTGGGGGGTGTCAGGTTTTAAGCATGTGTTCATCATGTCGAAATGTTCTTGTGGGAGTGTGGCTATGAGTTCGTTTTCGAGGTTGAATTGGCCGTCAATGATTTCTTTCCAGATTTTATCCGGGTGTGGATGTGCGACGGCGATTTTGAGGCCAGGACACTAAGGCTTGAGCAAAAAGTCGGTCTGCAAATAACGTATACTATTCATAGAATAAAGTCAACTTACACCAATTGTAATAAATAATCCCTATTCGAATTCCAAAATCTAACCAATTGTGAATAAATGAGGTAAATCACATGATTTTTTTTTCATTTCATATGAAGCATTTTTAATCTCGGAAACACAATATTTTTCTTCTTGGATAACTCAAGTATTTAAAGAAGTGAGTTCCATCCACAAAATGTGTCCCCACGGAGTGGAAGGAAGCTTCCCCGCTGCCTCTTGCGACCTGCTGTGAGCACCATCGCTGTATTGAGTGTTTTGCTGCTGTTGCCTCTATCGTTACTTCGGTGTGTGACCTGACGCAGGGCTATTGTTCCTATTGCCTGCACTTGTTTTATCGACTATAACGCTAATTCAGGATATTTCTTACGCTAACAATACCGGTACGAAAGAGTTCACCGGAGACAAAGACGTGAGAAGGATCGTTGTACGATGCATTTGCCACACAGCTGGAACAGCGCGAAAACTTACCTACGGAAGACAGAGTTGCCATCATATACTCACGAGCGTAAGAAAACAAGTATTCCCACACAAGGCTAACGAGAACATTTTAGGACAGGAATAAGGAAATGAAACAGCAGAGTTCTGTAAAGTTATGTATATGTGACGGATCTGGTACGCCAGCAACAGCAGCAATACCAACAGCAACAGCAACTATACCAACAGCAACAGCAGCAATACCAACAGCAACAACAACAATACCCACAACAATAATACTAGCAACAAAAGCAACATTACCAACAGAAACAATACGAACAGCAACAGAAAACATTACCAACAGCAACAAAAACAATACCCACAACAATAATACCAACAACAATTGCAACAATACCAAAAGAAACAATACCAACAGAAACAATACCAACAGAAACAATACCAACTGAAACAATACCAACAGAAACAATAACAACAGCAACAGCAAACAATACCAACAGAAACAATACCAACAGCAACAGCAACCAACACCAACAGCAACATCAATAATACCAATAGCAACAGCAACAATACCAACATCATATGCTACAATACCAACTGCAATAATACCAATAGCAAAAATACCAACAGCATGCTCAGCAATACTGACAACAACAGCAACAATCCCAACAGCAACAGCAACACAAACAACAACAACACCAGCAACAATAACACCAACACCAACAACAACAACACGCCGCCAGACACAGCTGCACGCAACAAAAGCACAAGTCATCGCGCAGTCTTTACGTACAATCTACATTTACTGCAGCCAATGAGGCAACTGAACGATCATTGTGATAATAAATTAGTTACCCTAACAAATATTTTCTATGAACATTGAAAATGTGAAACTTACATTGGGTGGACGCAAATAACCGAGGAAATTGGCTAATCATTTCTCGGCCATTCAACGTTGTGTTGTTTGGTGTACAACATTTGTGTTGTTGTCCTGCCTGTGTTGTGTTGTTTGGTGTACAACATTTGTGTTGTTGCCCTGCCTGTGTTGTGTTGTTTGGTGTACAACATTTGTGTTGTTGTCCTGCCTGTGTTGTGTTGTTTGGTGTACAACATTTGTGTTGTTGTCCTACCTGTGTTGTTTTGTTTGGTGTACAACGTTTGTGTTGTTGTCCTGCCTGTGTTGTGTTGTTTGGTGTACAACATTTGTGTTGTTTTCCTGCCTGTGTTATGTTGTTTGGTGTACAACATTTGTGTTGTTGTCCTGCCTGTGTTGTGTTGTTTGGTGTACAACATTTGTGTTGTTGTCCTGCCTGTGTTGTGTTGTTTGTGTAAAACATTTGTGTTGATGCCTTTCCTGTGTTGTCAAGTCATTGTTGTTGTCATGTTTGTGTTGTCAAGTTATCGTTGTCTACCGTAGACATGTCGATTTATGCTTCAATAGACATGTTGATTTGTGACGCTCTAGACTTGTTGATTTATGCTACAATAGACATGTTAATTTACGCTACAATAGACATGCTGATTTATGCTACAATAGACATATCGCGAGTCTGCTACGCAGGTTGTAAATTGCATAATTTCCTTCTTAACCAAGATTATTTGCTGCAAGTACTACGAGAAACATATATTGTCTCCGAACATCAGGCGACAGTCGCAAAGTCTGCCACAGCTCAACCCGTGGATGCGCGGTGTGGTCGGGTGACCCCAACTGAATGTTGAACTCAAATTAGTGTAGGTTTTATCGATATATTGGAACATGGCTCGCGACTTGTACCAACTACTTGTAAAACAGCTCTCGGTGTGAGCAATGTTCTCAGTTGAATGTCACTACACAAGCACAAAAAAATGAATGGCATTGTAATAGAAATATAATCCAGTTTGCCTGGCCGAGCAATGGATGCTTCAAAAATGTGCACAAAATATAGATACTGCATATAGAAAATGAAAAATTGACCGAAGATTAATGCAATTATTGCTTTATAACTTCACTTGAAACACAATTAAAATGTGTTTCATTTTTTCAACTTGTATTTGTATGCATTAAGAAACTTAGATTAATGCAACAAAGGGAATGCATTTTTTCATGCTTTTCCCTCAATCATTTGTTTCGACTGATGACGTGGGTATTACGATACCCATGTGTGCATATCAACTAAGTGTTTTTATGTTGAAACATTTTAAATCCAATGATGGTTTTTGTATCATCTGTATTGGAAATGAATTGTTTTTCCTTGCTACTTTCTTTGTGGGGCCACTTGAGTCTAAACTTCGCTAAGTTTTTCTGTGACAATCTGTGGGGCAGTGTTATTGTGTTATCGTTAAGACATCTATTTATCTATTTGAAAGTGTTAATTTTCTAGTTATGATATATATTTATGTATGTGGATGTGTGACAGTGTTATCGTTATGATATCTATTTATCTATATGAAAGTATTATCTTGATGACATCCATTTACTTCTATTGTAAGATTTTTTCTACTCTCTTCCTTTATAAAAGTTGTCTTCGTTGTAATTATTGTTTTACTCTTCTTTCTTTTAGGATAACCGCCGCGACACAATTTCCAGTCGAGTATCTCTACCTTCCGTTTAGGCGCACCGGGCTGTGGACGACCTAAAATGCACACGAGAATTTTCTGCGTCGCGGACTATCGCGTGTTGCTTCGGCTGCTGCACATGTTGCTTTCGGTCAAAACATGGCTGGTGTTGCAGTTCTAACTTCAGCTTATAATCAGACTCGCTCATGTTTTATGCTATATAAAATTAGCGCCATAGCAACAAAAAACTTTAGGAGGAGGCACTATTGTAGACAACTTTAAAATTGTAAACGAAATAACTTAAAATTAAAAAATTGACGTGTTTCCTTACACAGATTTGAAATATTAAATATCTAGGGAGTAACTCAGAGATATGGAAACACTTCCATATGCCGGGTAACAAAGCACTCGCAGAAAACTTTACTCAGTACACAACAGTAAAAATCGCAGGTCGTGTTCGAGATGTATGTTTGATAAAAATTTTATTCTTTAACAATGCAATGAAATGGCAGAAATCATACAGTAGGGGACAACACAAACTTGTGCTCGAGGGAACGCAGTTCCTCGCGAAGTTATTGCACCTCTTCAATGTTAAGATTTTTCAACTCTTTTTCTAATTTATACTCGTCAACCAACACGTCTTATTATTTATAACACTTAGCTCGCTGCTTTGGCTCATATTACGCGCTGTTTAAACTTCTTAAATGTTAAAAGGTAGCAAGAAAGACTTCTGTACGATTTTCCCATAGCAAAAATTTCAGATATTTTATCTAGGGATGAAGTTAGCCATTTAATTATTTGAAAATTTCTTGCGCTTCATTTCGGTCACAGACGTACGGAAATACTAGCTTTTAAAACAGTTGACTTATATTTCAAAATGCCTGTAAGAACTATTGAAGGCCTATTACTCCATTATACTCATCAATGCTAAACTTCTACAGGCCTCGGATAGGACTGATTGGAAGAGTTTTATGTACTGGCAAGCTTGACCAAGTATGAACAAAAGTTTTCATAATACGCTCGTTACCTTTGCTATTAGAACGAACCTCCTCATGAAAGATAACAGAGAAGTCGTTTATGCTGCTATAAAGACGTTATCAGAGTCGCAGCAGAGGGACCTGTGACCTTGAGTCACGGACCTCACGACTTGCCGAAAGATGTCACGCGAGTTAGCGGACCATCTACGCTAGAACATTGCTTTGATAGCGGACTCCGTTAAGCCAGAGCTGCTGAGTAATTACTCTAAAGCTCATTTTACACTAGCGGTGTGGAGAGTCGGTGTGGAGCGACGGAGAGATTCTTACAGCTCCTCCCACGCAAAGATTAAGCGTCAGAGCACACCGGCTTGCTTTTACATTGCCGCTCAAATTGACGCTCCTTCCCCCGAGACAGTAATCGTCAGGATTGCTCTTGCAATACTGCCAGAATAATTTGCAGAACATGGATGGAGCGACGGTGTGGAGCGCGAAGACACCGTCAGTGTAAAATGGCCTTAACAGAGTAGTGTGGCCTAAAACTTTCTCGACACTGACAAGAACTTTTTACAGTAATTCAATGCCAGAATTAGATTAGGTGAGTTTAATCTTCCTCATCACAATAGACAGAAAGAGAGGCTCCAAAGAGAGGACGCAGGAAAGCATTATTTAATCTTGAGTTAAGAGAATGAGGAATCTATACACGAAGTGAGTTCCCATGCAAGACCTTACGTACATAGATACAATAAGCTAGGGAGGAAGTTTATATAACAGAGTAAAAGTTGAAGAAGCGAACAATAGGTATTGAAAATAGAACAACAATGAACTGAGGAAAATGGCCAGTAACATCACAACAAATAATTGCATCGAAAGACCTACCTGATTTTCAGAACGGAACCTCACAGTTTCTTCGAGAAAGCACTAGTTTCCGCTGAGACATAAGTTGCATCCTCGAGAATGATGCTGAAAACCATGCTGGGAGCATAGGCGCGAGAACAATGGTCAATATTATTGCAGCTTTGAGACTTACCAGGGCTTGCGTAGCGGGTGACAGCTGGTGTCTACTGTGTGGGCTACCACAATAGTCACGTGTTATCTTGAAGTGGAGGTCACTGCGGCAGTTCACTCGTCATGAAAATTTTATAAATAAATAATAAATAATGAAGGCATCTACGGATGCTTTATTTCCAATCAAGCCTGATACATATATCACCTTTTACATTGGATTTTCAAATGCCTTATAACTAACGCCAGGACGCCATAACGCTTTCCCCCGGTCGAGACCGGTACCCATTTCAGACACCTGGGTGGAGTGGGGTATTGTGCTTGGAATTTTTCTCCTATACCCAACAGAGAAAATCGCCACTGCCAGCGCCGAGACTCGATCCCGGGTCCTGGCCGCACGGCGGCAGAACCTATACCACATGGCTATGGCGGCACAATTATTATAGCATAACTTAACACTGGGTGAGGTTTGGGTGGATGGATATTAAACGATCCATCACCAAGGGCTTGACTTGATTACTCATTACCGTAGGTTGAAATCCTCAAACGCCGTATAACACCATGATAAATTACCAATTCAAGGGCAAATTCGCCTACCAGACCCCATCTTTACTCGCTAAAGTGAGCTTTGTTAATAAAATCGACCGAGGCATCCGGAGAATTGAACATTTTTTGCTGAAACTTGTAAAAACCTGAGGGGAAAAAAGAGAAAAAGTGTATTTCCAATAAAGTTGATCCACGAAATGCATAACATTGGGTTTTAAAAGGCCTAAACATAAAAATCTTCAATTACGTGTTATAATTGACGTATCAACAGTGAAATGAACATTTGAGAGAAAAATCGCTTCGGTTAGTGCTTATTGATGTTGATAAGAAGGAATAATTTGCTCAGACTTTTGCAGCATTAGGAAATAATTTTTAGAGTAAGTATCTAAAAGTCGGTGGATGTAATTAATTTTGCACCTGAAACTAAAACGCCAATGTTGTAGGAATTCGAACCTATCTTTACTCGCATACGTATTAAGTAGTGTACCAGATCACTATCTCGGATAAAATGTTCTACCCCACTACGCATTGATGATAGCTCCGACATAAATAATGATGCTGAATACGAAACAAAGAAATAACAACTGCATAATGCTAACCAAAACATTTTACAGCCAGAATGGAGCAATTCTTGAAATGGAATACGTGAATTTATGCTGTTAAAATTTATGCTGAATACGAGACAAAGAAACAACAACTGCAGCATGCCAACCAAAAATTTTACAACCAGAATGGAGCAATTCTTGAAATGGAATACGTGAATTTAAACGTGCATCAGAAACGAGAACTGGTCCCTCGAGGCTAGCAAATCATTATACGACACGAATAAAACCGTTCGAAAATTCATATAGTTGAGTCCGTATTTCAATGCTATTTTCGGTAGATTGATGGGATAGATATACACGCTCATACTAGTTGTACAACTTATTTTGACTAACCAATAATTTTCTCGTATTTATTTTGCTAATGCTCCCAGTGCTCAATAATTTTACAGAGCATTGAATTTATGAAAAAAATTAAGTATAAACTTGATTCAATTTCAAACTTACGCTGAAACTTATAATAATGACGCACTCGACGATTTCCAATGCCCTCGCACGCATAAAGAAAAATGTTCTTTACTCCAACAGCTTGCAGTGAAATCTATACTGCGAATTACCTGTACCTCATTGTTCTCATTTCAAAAAACCTCGTAAAACAAACAGAATTGTCGATCACTCCAATGAAACGAAAAGTCCACAAAATGAAACAAATACAGTCACCTTAAAAGGTTGAAAGAGGAAATCTGCTAATTTACGTTAAATGCGCAAGTCAGCTCAAGTCCATTCAAATCAGCAGCGCCTACAAGCACTGCTTTCAGCAACTCATTCATATAGAGCTTAAAGGAAAGTGTATAAACCTAAGCTTGTCCAAAACTCTATCTCAGACCATTATAATGTAAGTGCGAACAATAAATTTGCGTTACTGTCTACAGACACAGATAGTAACTGTGACATGCCCTCCTTTCCAATCAATTAACATTCTGATTCATACGCAGTAACATGGAAATCGACAGAGAACATAAAATTACTTTTTAAGCTCAAACCAAACACCGTAAAATGCCAATAGAGCAATTGCATTCAAAATCATTCCCTCGAAAATGAAAAAAAAAGATACCCATTGCTCGTCGAGCCTCTCCAAAAATCAAAATCAAGTGTGCAATCTCGCAAGCTGTCACCTCATTGGATAACGATCCATGGACAAATGTCTTGCCTCCGCATAGCCCTCAATCTACGGCCAAACTCATATCAAAAAATTAGCGTCCAACCCAATTTGCGTAACTGGATGACTTGAAACGGTCGCTCGAAATAGAGCCTACGCTCACTTCAGCTAACGGACGCTCTCTCCTCATGCGGTAACAACTCAGGTGTCATCTCAAAAAATCTCACAATAGAACTATCCAACTCTAAGGAGAGCCATTAAGAAAAAAACACTTGTAACAAAGATCAATATATAAAATTTATTGACAAGAAGCGGCGACCAAGAACTACTATTAAATAAATTCATCGATGAAAAAGACTTCAATTCAATCATACTGTTGGGGACCTCATACCCCAGATAATTTTTAATGTTACGAGAATGCTAATTCACATATTCGATTGAAAAGAAAAGGGGATTTGGCAATAATTTCCCAACATCAAATGGCTTGACAAATTGCCCTCCGGTGAGCATTCATCAAAAACCACCATAACAGTGCCCTCGTAAAAATTCGTAATAAAAATCATGATGCTCTCACCTCACCTTTACAACTTAATGACATTAATCAACTTCAATTCTCACCTGTAACCGATATCACAACCAGTAAACTGGGCTACACCTCACGAATACACTACTTCAATTAGACGACAGTTATTAATGAAAAATAATGTAAAAAGGAAATACACAAATACTCACAGTCTGAATGATAAAATGATTGGTTTAAGAGTAATGTTGATTGCCAGCAACTTCGAAATTTTATGTATGTCTGAAACATGGTTAAACTCACGGGATGAAAGTTCGTATTTCAGTATCACCAGGTACCTATTGTATCATTAGGACAGAGTTACGAATAAAAAAGGGAGCGGCTCATGGGTATTTTCATTAAAGACGCCCACTCAACATCCCTATTTCCAATAATGGAAAATTGTGAAGACATAGAAATGGTTTGACTTAATGTTTAAGTAAACGAACACAAGTCTTTCGTAATCGGCAGTCTTTATACAGATACCCATCAATAGCTGAACATCCAACATTGAAGTTCGTTGAAAACATGCTTGAATTCATCTTAGCAGCAATTTTTTTTGTATATTTGAAGATTTCAACGTAGGTCTGAGAAATAAAAACCTTCAGCTAGGTAAAACTTGGAAACACTTCATTTGTTGCAAATAGTTCAAGAACCAATGCTCATTAGCAATTACAAAAAATCCACAAGCAGTACTCGGCACAATGACTTTATCCTCATTTTCCAATCACCCTTTTGCAGAATGTCTGATCATAGCAAAAAGGAAACGGAAATTTCGTCATTACATAACCTATCGCATGAAAAACTATAACATGTTTGAAATATTCCAATAATTAAGTGCCATTCGAGAGATGAGGCGGATTTCAAAGCGTAGAAAGTACCGATGGTGTTAATTTACAAATGTTACGTTTTAATGACCATTTCGTTTCAGCCCTTGATGAATGAGCACCCATCATTACAAGGAAAGTTAAGCCAAGATCTGCTAAATGTATAACGGAAGCGATAAATGAATGGAATATAGCTAAATGAAACTATCAGCGAGAGTAAAAACTGAAAAAATCAGGTAGTACTCTCCAAAATATCTATACGCATCACGAGAAGATCCTACAAAGAAAAGTGTGTAGAACAAAGCAAGACCACTTTCACGAAGAACTATGGAGGCAAAATGAAAGTCCCCCCCCCCCACACAAAAAAATAATGGGGAAAAAATCATTGGAGAGGTTTCTCAGTACAAAAACTTATACTGTAAGAGTAATATTGACAGCCTTTCAAAAATGACGAATGATTTCAATACTTTCTTCTCGAAAGTGTGTGAAAAAATTTTCAATGAAGTGTCTAGGCTAGCTTCCAAATACCCCTACAGGTGCGAATTCAAACTGCGTTTCATCCCCCAATCCGAAAAAAGAAATGGAGACCAAGGCCAGCTACTATTGGACGTACAAAAAAATTCATAGGCACTAAGAATCCTAAAGCAGTCGGAGATGATTGCAATATATTAAAGACAGCTTCCCTGTTACAGCATCCTTGCTTTATTTAAAAAAAAACACATTTATAACGTCGAACAAATATCAGATCAGCCATTTCACAAATGTAATGATACTAATATAAAGCATTAAAACCAATCAGTCACCTCTTGTTACCTTCAAAATGCTCTAAATAAAATATAATTAATAGCAAACCAGCTTTCGTCTCGCATAGGTAATTCACACCTACTTCATCGCTATCAATACACTTTAAGGAGGAACACCAGCAATCAAGACGCTCAACTTAACATCACAGAAAAAACATACAATAAATAGACCAAAAAATGTAACTCCTTACCGCTGCTTGGTCTCTCCAAAGCATTTGACAGTGTTGAGGATAAAAATTTAGTGCAAAAATTATCGAAACTTATAATAGACACACAGTGGTTTGAAAGCTACTTACTTCATAAGCTGCTCTCATGCGGTGTGCTGAAATATCAAAATGTCACCATTCGTCCAAATGACTTTGGCGTTCCTCAAAGTTTAATCCTCGACCTACTCTTATTTTCAATTTTCGTTAATGATTTCGTTACCATGCCAGCAGGCACAAAAATCTCAATGCATGCTGATGATGTCCAAATTATCATGAAAAGTTTGATGAGTGATATGAAAAAACACAATTCAAGGCTGAAAACCTTTTAATGAAACTGAAATTAGGGTGTGGCCAAAATGGCCTTAAACTCAACGCTAGTAAAAAGCCCTTCATTTTTTATAGATATAGACAAATGGGATCAGAAAATACCGAAAATTTACGCAGAGTCGACAAAATGAAAAACCTTGGTGTTTGGTTTGATAAAAATATGACTTTCAAACCACACGCCAATTTCCAAACCAAAATGTGCTACAAAATTAGCGGAACCTTAATGTTTTTTTCAAATCATGAAGATTTGATGAAAAAGTTAAATTATTTGCTATTTCGTTTTTAGTCATGCATTAACGCGTTTAGGCTATTGCAGTCTAGTGTCACGGGGCTTCAAGCGCCCTCCGTTACCAGAGCAAGAAGAAAACCTACGGTAACTTGAAAGGAATTCAAGTCCTCGATAGTAAGAAGGGAAAGTGGAAAAATTAGAGATAAAAGGTACACAGAAAGAGAAAATGGACGATCGATGGAAGTAAGAAACAGGGAATGTTTTACTTACCTAGCATATGTTTGATCAGCTCGGGGTAAATAATGATTACCGAAAGATTTCACGGCTTTATTTATATTTAGACACAGTGAGTTATCGATGGCTTTGTGAATAATAGCATTACCAAGAACGATAACATTATGAATATAAATTCCCCGCAATTAATGACCAACACCAGGTCGACCACGGCAGAACATTTGGCTTGAAATTTCATACCAACAAAATCATATTATTTTAATATAACAATACATAGAAGTTCTTGTGTTTTTTTACATTTTCGTGGGGGTGTAAGCGGCTGGCTGCGAGCTTGAAATTCTGTTGACACAATGTAGAGTTTCCCTCGCTCATCAACCTGGCCGTCCAAGTAATCTGTACCTATCAAGCCTTTGCAACTCATGACAAGCACAGCACGACATTGCTTTGTCATGAGACATGCTTGGAGCTCACGTTTTAAGCGTTGGAGGAGTTTAACCCCTAGGAAGTGAGAGATTAGATTAGTTTAGTCGTTAGTTTTAGCCTCCCTACCCAGCAACAAATGCGATCCGAAGAGAGGAAGGAAGAAGGCACCATTTAGTATGGAGTTAAGAAAACGCTGAATCTACGCAGAAAGGCCATAGAAACAGTAAGTTGTGAAAGAAGATCATGAAACAAGACAAAAGTTGAAGAAGAAAGTAGTAGTGCGGTGCTGAAGAACAGCACAGCAGTGAACCGAAAAAAGGTGGTCCTTAACACAACAAAAACATTTTATTGCAACAAAAAAGAAGGCCTACCTAACTCTCAGCTCGGGCCCACACATAGTCCCCCTGGGAGCGCTAGGTCACATAGATACAATAATTGTATCCCCCTGGCGGGCGGAAGTAACAGAAGAAAACGGAAAAATCAGAGATGAAATGTACACAGCAAGAGGAAATAAAACAGATTAAAATAGAAACAGAAATTAAGTGTTTTACTTCTACCTACTCTGCATTATAATCAACACAGGGATAATAACGACTCTTGAAAGAATTTTACTGATTCTATTTGAATTTAAGAGCAAACACGTGAGTAATCCACGGCAAAATTATTACGCCACAGGGCACAAATTCACTTAGGAGGCCAAACATTTGCACAGGATTGAACTCAACAAATTGCACAGCACAATAATTTAGTGTTCGCACTGCACTATTGTAGATTACCACAAAAAGAAACCACACTGGAAACAGCAAGTTTGAAAATATCTGAAGATCTCGCGTTGAACATTTTTCTGCGGAAACTCGTTATGATAAAGAACACAACCATCAATTTAACCGGAAAAATGAACCGTATTTTGCTTCAGTTCCAAGCGCTACTTCATTTTTTCCAACTGTCCCTATTTCGTCGATATCGTGGTGTTCGTAGGTTCGCAGATGAACTCGACTAAATTGCTCCGCTGGTACCCATGGTGCGTAGGTTCAGGTGGCTGGTACCATTGGCGTATAGGTTTTGGTGTCATAACATGCAGAATGCTGGTGATACAGTGCTGTTGATGCATTTGATTCTTCGTCCTGAATCCGTACGCACTTTCTTGGTGGTATATTACGGCGCTGAAACCCGTTCGTGTAGGACACAAGTGTTAAGATGTGCATGGATGAACTTGGATTCTTCGGCAGAGAAGGGAGAATCTTTTACGAAGCTAAACTTCAGGTGTGCAGGGGCAGGCATTTTCAAAGTCGTTTTGTATTAAATGACACAAAGACAGCTACATCTTTCATGCATCTTCTTCCAATGTAATCTCCCTATGGAGAGAGCTGAAAAACGATGGTGATGTTTGTTTTTTAGTTTAGTTCGCCCGATTTTGTACCATTCAAAATTGTCACTCTTGTTTGATAATCCAGTACTTGCAAGATTTCAGTTCAGAATTAAGGCAGTCTTTGCACCTGAAATCTGTTCCATTGGATAATTTACGCAAGAAGACATGCATGCAACCTTTTTCCTAGCTGTTTCTCATAGAATCGAAGTGTTTTCAACGTAAATTCGAAATAAAAAATCCGAGTTATTGTATAAACTAAATTTCATCCATTAAAATAATAAACAGCTAATTTCTCAAAAACCCGAATTTTTTTTGGAAAATTCCTTAGAAGAAAAAGTTTACTTGGCTATTTTCTACTTGTGCGTAATTTTGTATCTCTTGTTCTGAAACACCCTATGCTCGTCAGAGCCGTGTGGTTTAATGACCTGCTTCCGTGCGGGCATCGAGGGCTCGAATCCCGGCGCTGGGTGGCGATTTTCTCCGTTGCGTATAGGGGCCAAATTCTAAGCACAATACCTCAGGTATTGAAACAGGTACCGGTCTTGACCGGGGTCAAGCGTCATGGCGTCCTGGTGTTATTTATAAGGCATTTGTAAAACTAATGTATAAGGCGATACGCATCAGGCTTGAATTGGAAATAAAGCATCCGTAGATCCCGATGTTTGTTTGTTAATCCTTTAACGCCCTCGAGGACACCAGTGTCCTCTTTCCAATAAATGCAATTACACAAAATTTACACAACTCAAATTTGCAAGTTTCTACACAACTTCGTTTCATCCAGTTTCAGAAAGCGTTTACATTCGATATAGTCACAGCGTCCCGATTGCATGTTGTTTTTCTACCCCAACGATGCCAAAACAGCAAACAATTATTGGAAAAAAAATTTCATTCTTCAGGAAAAAAATTGGACGTTAAATTAATACATCTTCACTGCTCTGCTCTCAGTTGGTTCAACCACTGGTTTGGTTGAGATAATACAATAACTCTGTTCTTTCCACCGATAATATGCAAGTTCCGTTGTACAAAGAACATTTTAAAAACCAATGTACTATTTTCTACATAAACTTCGTGGAAATATATCGTTCTTAATTTTTTCTCATACAAAAAGTTATACGAATTCCTAGGTTTAGTTCAGTGAGCTGGTTGTTTGTTTCATTGCGCTAGTGCGCCTATTAGATTTAAGGTAATTAAAAGATTAGTCTATTTATATTCGTAATATAAAGAGCTGGATATAGGAAGCGATTTCTTGGCACGGCAGTTTCCGATCTTTTTAACGTCTGACGGTAGATGGAAAGCGTATTGTTGCGTGCGTGAGCAACATTAACCGGACTTTTCTCAGACCTCCTACCCTGCACTTCAATAGGCGTCAAACGCGAATTTCACCTATTTATTCCACCAGACAGCGTAAATTTCCCTGAGCACCCTAGGTACTTACTTCAGCTTCAGCACGGCTCTTTATTAAGCTGTTGGACGCACTAGGCTCAGTGCTGCTCTTTACATAAGGGCCGCTTACACTAGGAGACTGTAACGAGATCTGATCTCGTTTAAAGTCACTTTCACCCCGCCAGTCTCCCAAGGACCAAAGAAAGGTAATCTATAACTAATTTATTGAACATTAAAAATTATCTGAGGTAACGGGCGAGACGATTTCAGTGTAATACTATCATTAACATGTATATGCTAGAGAGAGGGAGAGAGAACATCGGCAACAGTCCCCTCACGCAACCTACAACAAACAAAAAACACAAGTATGACTTTGCTGTTACACAATAAGAATAAATCACATGACATTTTCCTATTCTGTGACCTACTCGCGTTCAAGTTAAAAGCATCATACGCACCTCTGAAGGGCGCTCCGACGTGGCACGGAAGGACAAGATACTAGGATCTGTTTTCGTGCAATTGAACTTAATTTCTATGGCTCACTTAATCTATCACGTCAGTCTCAAGAATATTGCCCCTGCAGAGACATTTCGGCCGTGATGTGCGACACGTGTATACGAGGCTCACCACTGAGGCTCATATTTATGTGTGTTTATGCAAAGTTCTTTATTCGCCTCGGTAGTTACGATGCTCTTCAGTGTCGCGCGTTACAAATTCGATCAAAGCGAATAGGGAACTTCGTATACACACACACACACACACACACAAATATGAGACTGAGTGGTGAGCCTCGTATACACGTGTCGCGCCTCACAGCCGAAATGTCCCCTAGTGTAAACGGCCCTTTAACTGTATCTGCAAACTACAGTTTCAGTAGCTTTAGACTACAAAGGCAGGAGTAAGGAAGCACTGGTAAGCACATACATATAACTCAGTAGGGTTGTGACATTGCATATAATGCATATGCAGGAAAAACGTGCATATGCAGGTAAAACTTGCACATGCAAATAAAAATGCATGTGCAAATCTTTGCATATAAAATAATACATATATAAATGAAATAGTGCATATGAATGTGAAATACTGCATATGCAGATAAACACGGCATATCTACATATATATTAATATGCTTGTATCGTATGACTGACGTCTGCTGTCCGTACGTGTTCGCATGTTTTCATTAACAAGATAGAGGAGTCATTTTAATGTAACACATTTTACCGTAATTAAACTAATTATTGTTCTCTTTAGGGGAAAATGCGTTTGTTATGCGTCTGGAACATTTCATGATACAGTTGTTATACACTGCAGGGTTAGTGATCTGTGGTTAGTGCCTTACCAGTGTTTCTAAGTGTTTTTTGTTGGTACTTAGTGTTTGCTCCGTTCCCGTTCATCTAATATGCTTTACAGTGATTTCAAGATTTGTTTAGTATATATTTGCGAATGTGGATATTTACTTTTGAGATTTATTATTGCATCTAATAATTGTTGATGGTCGTAAAAAAATCAAATATTTAACAGATTGTATTTACCAAGATGAAATATATTAATCTTGAATAAAACAAAATTTCAAGGTCATACTGTTTGTCAAAAGTGAAGATTGTAAGATAGCATTCTAACTAAAAACACGCTAGAAATTGTAAACAAATTACCAAATACAATGGCGCGATAAGATAGTGCTGATCCATATAAGAGTAAAAAGGAATTTTTGTTTTTTGCAAAAATAAATATTGAGCAGTTGTAGTGTCCTACAAAAGCGTCAGGAATAGTTTTTTTCTAACTTAGATTGGCTAGCCTAGCATTGATTTTGAATAATACTCAGAAGGAATTCCTAATTGACAGTTTTTTGAAGAAATCGACACACAATGGCGGACAAGGAGGCACAACTTTATGTTCGGTTTCTTTAGGTTAGTTTAAGGAGGCCGTACAGTTTCCCAGGACCGGTTATTATTTAAAGGCCAATTGACACAGACGATTTTATAAAGCACTTTTTTAGAAATTTGCGATATTTTGGAAGTTGTATGGAAAATTTGTGATTTTAGGCCTAATTTAAGAAATTAATCTCAAATATTTCTGAACAAAATTTTGTTGTTTTTGGGGAAAACAATGATAATGCAATTAGAAACAAAGCTACGCTTTCATGTATTGTAATTTTGTGTTTGGAAATCGTATTTTGACACAACTCTGATTACAACTGCTTCATATTAATTATATTTTGCAGGCTATAGCTTAAACCATAAACTGTCAACACTGTATATTTATAATCAATTGGGTTTTGAAAATGCCTAAAGAAGTAGACAAAGTCAAACGTCTGCATGAGCTGCAACGTGAATTCAAGGAGTATCAAGTAGTAGAAGGAGGTTTATTTTGTGTTCCTTGTGCAAAAGAGGTAAGCTTCCATGAAAATATCCCAATTGTACAGACTTTGAAATATACTGTCCAATAATCTATAATGTTAAAGTGTATAATGTTTTGGTCAAATCATTTATCAAAGACAATGATTCAATAGCTTAATATTGAAAAATTTTCCCCCAGATACAAAGCTCCAGAAGATCCTTGGTGACCTAGCATCTGCAAACAAGGGTTCATATCAGGAACAGAGAGCAACTCCGACAAAATGAACAAGCCGGAGATGCACAGAATAAACAAGCCGAAGAGGCACCGAATGATCACGCCAATTTGCAAGCAAATCCTCAACCTGGTCCTAGCCAACAACCCTCTTATGAATCTGGTGGGCATTCAAATCAAACATCTGCCACCCTGCAAGAGAACGGAGTTCCATGAAGACTTAACAGGAGCCTTCATAGCCGCAGATATACCACTGAATAAATTTGGCAATGCACAATTGAAGGCTGTTCTGAAAAAATACACAGGCAGAAACATTCCTGACCAAACTACTCTGAGGAAATATTATGTTGCCGAGATATTCAAAATAAAGATGAAAAATATACGGAAAAAGGCAGCTGGGCAAAAAATTTGGATATCGATGGTTGAAACCACAGACGTTGAACAGCGCTACATCGCATGTTTTGTATTTGGAGTGCTGGGAGTAGCAGAAAAACAGAAGAAATGTTATTTAGCAAACATCGCAGTTCTGCCAGTAGTCAATCATGCCCCTATCGCAGCTTTCATGAATGATTCACTCAAAGTCATATATCCTGAACAAGTTCCCTATGATCAAATTCTTCTGGGATGTACCGATGCAGCACCATACATGGTTAAAAGCCATGCGTGGTATGAGTGTACTCTTTCCCAAGATGATACATGTAACGTGCTTGGCTCACGGTTTGCATCGTGTTGCTGAGTTAATCAGGACCTGTTATCCAGAGGTTAACAGATTAATTTCCTCAGCCAAAAGCATTTTCATCAAGGCACCACATAGAGTCCAAAAATTTAAAGAACTGAATCCAAATGTCCCACTCCCTCCAACTCCTGTTGTTACAAGATGGGGCACGTGGCTCAGCGCAACAAAATATTATTCGACGTACTTCGAGGAAATAAATTCTACAGTAATGTCCTTCGACAGAGATGAAGCCACATGCATTGGTGAATGTCAGGACCTTCTTCAAGACCTCCATTTGAAAACAGCACTCGTATTTATTGACGCAAATTTCTCGGCGATTGCTTTCTCGATTGAGAAGCTTGAAACTCGGGGATTAGCCATAGCTGAGGTTGTGAACAGAATTTCTAAGCTGGAAGAAGATTTAAATGAACTGTATGACAAAAGATTTTATAACAAATTGGTTTTTGTGCTGTCTAAAAATTTAGGATATTCGTTGATAAAAGATGTGAATGCTATATTGAAAGGCCAGTTATCACAGAACAACAAAAAAGCTAATTCTACCAGTCACCTTAGTCCATCTGATATGGGAGCATTACTACATGCCCCACCAGTTTCATGTGATGTCGAGAGGGTATTTTCTCAATATAAAAATGTTCTAGCAGACAACCGATGAAAATTCAACTTTCAGAATCTCAAATACAGAGTTGTGATAAAATGCAATCCTAATATTTAGAAGCACAATGATACCAATCAATTGAGTGTTGTGTTGTTCCTGTTCTTGTTATTGCTTGCGGTGTTCTAGTTGTTTCATAGTTCTTGTTATTTTGTGTGGGGATATATAAAATATTTAAATAAAAGATAAGAGATGATAATAGATTTATTAACACAATCTTTTCAGGACACGCATTTCTCTCAACTTAATGCAGCTACACAAGTTAACAGAAATAAATTTTGCCCATTCTAACTGCAGGTTGAAGAATTATCTTCTGATGCTTGAGAATTAATTTGTGTGCATATGCAGGAATTACATTGCAATTGCTAAACGCATATGCAGTTTCAATATGCATATCAATTTCGTATGCATTAATTACTATGCATGTAATTTACTGCATACGAAAATGCATATAACAGATGCATATTGAAAAATTAACTGCATATGCAACGCATAATATGCAGTGCATATTGTCACAAGCCTATATATAACTCTACTGGACGGCTTTCGGTTACACACTTTCTCTCAAACGTGCCGTGCCCGGAACTCAGGCAAGAGGCGCTCAAAAATACCTTCCGGAGCTCGCAAGAGGCGGGTAACAATACCTTCCGGAGCTCCTACTCACAAAACCTATTGCCACATTATAACGACACATATTTTAATATACAACAAGCCCCAAACTCAGTACGCTTGCCAGCGAGCTCGCGAATATGCTGGCGAAATTTGGCACGTGAGTCGCGGCATTTAGGTATTTAAAATCTGAGAGCTGCGCTGATGCTTCCAGTTATTGTGAGAATGAAAATTTTCGATTAATGTGTGTAGACACCAGAAATAGAAATGTAAGTAACCGGTGTTTAATATCATGTGATGTAGGCAATTACACTGATTGCTTCTTTGTGTTTAGAGATGTATTTTGTATTGTATTGTGCATCCAGCTAGTGAGTGGTAATAAATGAGACCCAATGAGAATGGTTGGAAACTTCAAATACTGGTGGATTGGAGTACATGCTGTCGCAGCCCTTCTATTGTTCGCTCCCTCAATTCTAGTTATATTAGATTCTGCATCTGATATTGGCAATGTCGTATAACTCTCTTGCTAATACTCAGCTATATTCATTTTGCGTGATTGTTCAATTTTCTTTGATCTATTATATCTGCTTGCGGTATTGTAGAGCTCCTCGCAGCCATTCAGCTATTTTTTGGTTTGATTCAATACTCAGACTTGCAGAGCAACGCGATTCCTTACTAGATTTAAGGGAGATTTTGAAAACTGCATACCAGTCTAAATTGTGAGATGTGGTGGCCTATTTGTGTTTTGGAACTTTCATTATTTAAATGGCTGTAGGATATATTAAATCCCCCAGCCGATTAAGCGTGTCCTAAAACATTCCCTTTAGGCAATTGCTTTACCTGTATTGACGTCTCTATATGTGCCCTCATGTTCACCCATTGTGTCAGCATTTGTAGAAGTGTTGCGTAACCTGGATTAGGGGTGTTCCTGGATCACCTGACCTTTATGACTAGTCATTTTGAGTCAGGGACAACCCAAGTTGCAGAGCATTGCTTCTATGAGAATAGCCGCGTAAGCGGCGTAACTACAGCTCGGTTCCTACCTGTTGGCTTACCTTACCGTTGTTGCGTGCCTTCACGTTAACAGCAACCGCAAAAACAGCTGCCTCAGCTGTTGCACCTTCCTGTTCTCCCACAGGAACGGAAGCAAGGCACTTGCCGGCCTTACATAGGTACCGATCGCAGCGAAGGTAACACGACCGAAGGACGAAAGCACGCGCGTCTGCACTCAACCACTGCCATAATCAGACTGCCGAGTGCCGAGGCAGCGCATCAGCCACCCGAGGCGGTTGCGGCAGGGTACGACAACTGCGACAGGGTACGACAACTGCCGCAGGGTACGACAACTGCCGCAGGGTACGACAACCGGACCGCCCACGTAACTCGTGGGCGGCAACAAAAACCCCACATCTCCCCCAGTTTCTCAGGAAACTAGCGTGGCGGGGTGCCTAGCACTCGTACTCGTCTAGGTACGAGGGAAGCCGTCGCTCACGGCATGACCGCGTCAAGGGCGCAGGCTCCCCCTGTTGCTGCTCCGCATCTCTGTCGATAGCGGCGGGCTCATCGCCCTCTTCTTCAGGGCAGTCTTCACTCGACGCGTTATCTGCCGCCGGCACCACTGGCGCCGCGTTTAGTGCATGGAGCTAGGTATATGGAGGGAGCATAGCCGTCTGTGAAGCGAACCAGTTTTTGAGATTTCTCCTATGCCTGTGATAACCAATAGCCGTCTCGCAAGTGTGACGTCAGCACGGAAGCCAGTTACCTCCTGACTACGCTGGGATGCACACACGCTTGCTGAATGCTCTTCCAGCTGTTGAGTTAATCGTCAATCATTAATTTGGGATTCTAATACTCCGGAAGATAATAAATTGTGTTTCCTCACTTGAGGACACTTAATAATATCAAAATTACTAGCAAAGATACATTTAGAGTTGAAAACTATAAAGATCACAGGCCCTTGAATATAATTAATTAGAGAGCGACTTGCACGCGCACCTCATCCTTCGATTTGTGGAGCGGTACTAAACTTGCTTTGGAAAATGGAAGGGCGAATCGTAGAGGAGGTGAGGAGGCGAGGAGGAGCCAACTTCAGCCAAGCGTCTGTGATTGGCTCACGTGTGGGGCCTTGCCAATGCCCCAGTCTCCCAACTTTTCCAGCTAATTTGAACCCGATTGGAATCGGCTATGCTCCCTCCAGTATATCCTAGCTCCATGGTTCAGTGCGTCAACAACCACTCTCTCGGGCAACGCAAGAGGAGCTGCACCGCCGCCGCCACCTCCACCGAAGCTCACTGCTTCGGGCTCCGCGGCGCCATCAACGCTCCTATGGTTCTCGGGAACATGGCCCCGTTCACCACCAATTCGCCGTCTCCTGACGTCGCGCAAATGCCTAGGCATGCCGTCTACGCAGACTACGTACTTAGACACGACGCTGGTGACCTCACCAGACGTCCACTGCTTCGTGCATGAAGGCAGTGGGGGTTTCACCCACACCTCATCACCAACAGCAAAACTGTTGTGCGCGCAGCCATCACTCACCCGACGATTGATATCGAATGGCACTCGACAGCGATATCGGAATATACCGCTTGAAGGGACAGAGCCAGCCTCAGTGTCCTTCCGGGGCGTCACATTGTACTAAAATGTAGCCTCTTCAGGAGTGATACCTCCCCTGGCGGCGATCCTTTTGAACGTCCGGTGATTTCTCTCAACGATCCCGTTGCCGCTCGGGGCGTGGGCGGCACGAAATCGCAGTGAAATCCCCACGCATCAGCGAACTGCTCCACAGTCGCTGATCGGAACGCCGTAGAATTGTCCAGTAACAACTCGTCACACGGCCCTCGCTCAATTCCGACCTCACGCAAATGAGCGACGATGCTCACTGCAGACTCATTCAGCAGCCGTCGCCAGATGGCGAACCGCGAGGGTCCACAGTCAACCATGGACAAGTAGAGCTTGTTGCCATAATGAGTTACGTCAACCGCAACCCGGCGCCAACTCTCCTCCACCGACAGACCCCCTCGCTCCACGAGATTTTCCTCCCGCAGCGCAGGATCGATCCGCTGGCAGGACTCGCATCCAGCCAGCTCACGCTTCACCTGTTCGCGCGACAGATCACTACGGATCTGACGCGCCAAGTAGAACGTCCGATCGATGCCCAAATGATGCGGCAGATGAGCCGCCCAAATGGCATCCTAGAGACTCTCTCCAGTGGCAAGCACGGCAGACACCTCTGCGACGGCTCCACCACCATCGCGGTAACTAAGCCACCTCTTAGGTACCCTGGTCAGCTGGTCGGCCATTTTCTCGATCGTCGAGACGAAGCGAACAGACACGACCAGACCATGCTCAGCGATCGTCTCACGGATCACCCTAAGACGTCGCTTCACGAGCATCTCTGCCGCACCCTTCGTGCGAACACGATTGCGGCCGTAGGCAGTGTTGTCCATCCATGTGACGACTGTCCGGGAACCACTGGCGACCGTGAAGGTCTTAAAACCCCACGCAATCGCCAAATTGATACCCCGCGCCACCGCCTCCAACTCGGCCACATTGATATGAAGGTGGTCTGACTCTTTTCGGAGCCAAGACGCATCCTCCACAATACGGCCATCGACCTCAAGGGCCACACCAACTCCGAGGGAGCTGGCATCAGCCCACACGGTAACTGTACCATGCGGGTCGACACCCCACACGCCCCCAACAGGGTCTTCCCGACGAGCCCGCGCCAACAGCTCCGCAGCCAACGAGCTGACAGAACCGTCAACCGAGTCGTCCCAAGAGCCACTGCACCCCAGCCGTTTCAAAAAACTGCAACAAGGACGCAGCCACCCCGCCACGGGGTAATGGCCGACTAACCGACCACACAAGGAAAACAGCCCTCTCTTCGTTAAGCCGACATTCACCGAACCAAACTCGGAGAGAGCAGTCCCCCGCGACATCCGAAGATGTCCGTTGGAATCTTTCCGTAAAGAAATTCCCAACAGCCGGCCTCCATCCAGGCTCTCAGGCTCTTTCGCCGCAAGTCCGTACCGCGCCAGATGCTCCCGGAGCTCCTGCGCGCTGAGAATGGACTCACAAACCACTATATCATCGATATAGTGGTCCCCGCCTATCATCGATAAAGTGGTCCGTCCCTCGACGAACGCGGTCGTTCAACGACAGAACCTTGCCGAGAATCACCGTCATGATTCGAGGCGCACACGAGAGGCCGAAGCCTAATCGCGTCAAAGCGTAAGGCACACCCTTAAACTTCACGATCTGGTACCGCCACAGATCCTCGAAAACGTGGATCTGCAGGTACGCAGACTTAAGGTCGACGACCTTAAGCTCGCCCCGCAGCTGCCGCCATTTCCGAATCTTGTCGCCACACACAGCGACCATGTCATTACCAGTATGACATTCGACAAAGCCGTTCAACTCACGATAATCCATGACCGGACGGACTTTGTCCTTCGTTGGTTGCACGACGGCCATCAACGGAATGACGCCCTGGATGGGGCCATGCCATCGCCTCAACCAACCCTTCGAGATAAAACTCTGAATCTCCGCATCATAGCGCTCACACACGTGAGGCGCCCGAGTACATCCGTACTCCGCGATCCGAGTCTGCAACCCCTCGGGCGGCTTCTCGGACCACCGCCAACTGACGGTCCACCGACCGTCAGCGAACCTAGCAACAAAGTCAGGGTCGACAATCTCGATCGGCGCTGGCGCACCTCTCGACTCCACCGACCCCGCCCCTGCCACCAGGCCGGCTCCCAGCTTGGCACAGGCGAATCCATTGCTGGACCCCCTACAGCATCCAGCTGACCAGGATCTCCCCCAGTCAACTGCATACTTCGAGTCAGGACCTCTCCTGACGGTGACGCCCCCCATGTGATCAATAACATCACTCCCTAGGAGACAGTCCACGCCAAGATTCCCCAACTCCGGCATGACGAGCGCAGTGACACCAAAGCAATGACCCTGCAGCCCGACTACCACAAGACAGTGCTTCCCCACATGGAAAGTTCTGCCGTCCGCCGTTAGCAACGGCCGCCCCGGCCGGGGGCGTTGGCCCACCACCACCCGCGGACAAACCACCGTCCGCTCGCTCCCGGAGTCTACCAGACACCAAGAACAATGCCCATTCAAGATGGCACGAACGACTGGCAACCGAAACCTCGTCGTAACGCCAGTCGCTCCGAGCGATTCTAGATCGCCCCGCCCCAGCGACACACTCGTGCCGCTCAAGGTCCCTCTATCGAAGGGGGCGCCGTCACCTCCCTCGGGGAGAGGAGACCTTCGGTAAGCTCGGCTTACACGGTTTCCATTGAGGAGGACGCGTCGCCCCGACTGGCGTCCTCCGCAGAGAAACCCGACCCACCAACCGTAGGCCTACCTACCGCCAGACAGTCGCAAGCGAAATGCCCGACCACTCCTCACGCAAAGCATGCGAACTTCCTTTTAGCGGGAGCCTTCACGGCCCCCCCCCCCCCCCCCCGCCAGCAGCCGCCGCAGCGCCTTGCTTCTGCGGGCAAACCCGCACGTGGTGTGCACCGCCAAAGCGGTAGCAAGCACCCTTGCCCCCACTGCCCTGCTTCCCCGAAGCAGCAAGGTCTGCCCCGAGCCTGGCCCCCTGTCCTCGCCCGGCTACAGCCCTCTGTGCGGCCATTCTCTCCCGCACTTTCAACACCACAGCATCGAACGGCGCAGTATACGCGTCCTCACGCGAAACTGCCCACGTATACAGAGTAGTGGGGAGACCCTCGTAGAACTTGACCCTAAAAATCAAATTCTTCTTAGTCGACCCCACTCTCCCACCCAGACGCGCCAAGTCATCCAGGTACACGTCCACCGACTCCCCGGCTGCAAGCCGACGGTCGGTGAACCGCCTATATGCCTCCTGCATGGGAAACGCAAACTGCGAGGCCAGCGTAGACCGAATTACCTGCCACTGAGCAGCATCACCGACAGTCATGGAGCGAAACACTCGAGCGGCGTTGCCGTCGAGCATGAATCCGATGACGTCGGTCGGAGCTACGCGCTCCAGCTGGCAGAGCCTCTCCAGGTTCTCCAGCCCCTCCAGCGCGTCGACCGATCCATCGCCGGTCAACTTAGGCAGCTGCCTAGACAATTGGTCGAGGATCGGGCCACGCGCCTGAGTCAGGATGTTAGCCAACAGGCTAACATCCACAAGCACTCCAGACGTGCTCCCCACCGGCGGCACTGGCGATCCCGCATCGCCAGCTCCGGCTGCCGCAGCCTTCTCAGCTGCCTCAGCTGACGCAGCCTTTCCGGCCGCCGCCATCTTGCTACCCACAAGATGGCTACCACAGCCAAAAGCCTAGATAGCTTGTTGGCTTACCTTACCGTTGCTGCGTGCCTTCACGTTAACAGCAACCGCAAAAACAGCTGCCTCAGCTGTTGCACCTTCCTGTTCTCCCACAGGAACGGAAGCTAGGCACTTGCCGGCCTTACACAGGTACCGATCGCAGCGAAGATAACAAGACCGAAGGACGAAAGCACGCACGTCTGCACTCAACCACTGCCATGATCAGACTGCCGAGGCAGCGCATCAGCCACCCGAGGCGGTTGCGGCAGGGTACGACAACTGCGGCAGGGTACGGCATCTGCCGCAGGGTACGACATCTGCCGCAGGGTACGACAACTGCCGCAGGGTACGACAACCGGACCGCCCACGTAACTCGTGGGCGGTGACAAAAACCCCACACGACCTTAAGTTAGACATCAATGTGTAGAATACTGCCTTCTATTAGTTGTATCCAAGCGTGTCCGATTAGGTTGGCCGATTATATCTGAGTGCGCCCTCGGGGTGCTCACATGAAACAATGGTACAGACTCTCCCATAAGTGTGCTGACCTAGCCGCTTCACTTGAGCTAGGCTTTTGCTTGTGCCAATGATGCAGTTCAGATTAGACTTTGGGTCATAATCTTCAACTAATGATTTGTACGCGGCATCATCTTTGAATTTGTCATTCTCTAAAAACTGTATAATTCTGTATTATTGTGCTAACTAGGTCTCTTTCAAGATCTTCTATCTATAATAAACGGCTGCTTCTGATGAGCTACTACGGCGGAATCCTTATTCCTGAAAACTCTCCTTGGCTCTAAGGTCAAAGCGGACACGCATACATTATCAAGTCGTATAAAAAAATATAAAGGAAAGACGCCAGTTTATTCGATTCGCTTGCCATTTGGAATTCATACTTTTATTAGACAAAAGAGTTGAGCAGTGTCTCCAAACACCAAAAAAGGCTAAAATTCAAATTGACTCATGGATCAAACAATAGATTTGGCAATACTGTCCGTGCAACGCGGAATAAGTAAGAACGTAACTGAAATTGAAGTTACCTCACAGCTTATATTCGGTCTCAAGATCACTTCGTGCTAATGTAATTGGGTTTCAGGAGCGCTAAGTCTTAAAGATCTCGCGTCATGGTATTCGTCACCTTACTCAAGAAGTTCGTTCACAGACGATCTAACGACGATACTGGTCAGTAATAAATTAAAATAAGCTAGTCGACCTAAGCTCAGAGTTGCTCGTCTGTTTTACTTTCTGAACATAAAGCCTGAAGGAATACCAACAGCTCTCCACGAGCAGAGCAACGAGATTCCCAAGATCTTCACCGTTGGACTTCTGAGCCGCAATCACAGCATCTAAATAGTCTTCTCTGGTAGCTGGAGCGTTTATGTTGAAGAGAGGACAGGGAAATGGACATATTGTAAATACACAGTAGCTAGCGAGTAACCTGCCAATTCGGCCGTTGCCGTCGCTGAATGGGTGCAGCGCTACAAAATTGTATAAAATCCAGGCTGCACACTTGAGGCACATCGCTATTCTTTCTTCTGCTTCTAACTTGGCACTTGTGATGTAGTTTATTGCATGGTTATATTGATCGACTTTTATTAGAAGTTCGTCGTATGCATCGTCCTGCGAGTAAAACCGCGGATACTCGTGTACTACCCCTTTGTATTCAGCTATTCTTGTCTCCGTAGAAAAAAACCCCAATTTACTCTGAGGAAGCAAATCGTGCATCACGAGTCTGTGGACGTCTTGGATGCATTCTTCTATATCCAAGAGGCTCATATCTGAGCCATTTTTTGTTATTTCCAAATGTTCAATGGCTCGCATCATGTTAGCAGACACTTTTTCATCGTCGGTAAACTGTTACTTTTCGATATCGCCGTTTCCGTCGAAAAGAAATCTCTCGTTCCCTCTTCCTCTCCTCTATTGCAATGAACTATGTATTCTATTTTCATCTCTTTGAGGATTTCAGAGTGCTCGACGTCAGGTAAATAAGGTAGGGCATCTTGCGTAGTTTTCACCAGTTCTTGTATCATTTGCGATGCAGCAGGAGTCGTATGGTTGTCTCCTCGCCATGGAGGATGTTCAGGAATGAGCAGCTCCTTTAGGCTGTCGTAGACTCCTCGCAAGTGGAAAGTGCCCCCATTCTCCACTGTGCTGCACCTGGGGAGCTGGTCGCTTTTGGACATTGTCTCAACTGCACTTCTATAATTGAAGTTTTTCTTCGTCTGAAAAAAAAATAAGATGCGGTAAATTTGCTGGGAGAACATACAGATCACAGTGAAATACTAATAATACATTAAAATTTATAAACTAAGGTAAAAGTTGATCCTCGTCCTGTAGGTTTTACGTTCAAATTATATGGTGAAGCCCTTTCTGGTTTCACTTTTTTCGTTGTAAAAGCTCTTATGTGATAATGTAGAAACCTAGAGCTGAGAAGCTCAAGATGCATGCTGAACGAGAGACGGGGTCTGGGGCTATCTAAACTATTTTATTCACATTTTCACAAGACTGAGGGAAAGGTTTGGCACATCGACGTAGCTGGGCAACGATAAAAAGGGAATCGTGAGAAGCCTACGAAAGAAGAACTAAGAGGCCTATTTTTCAGTGAAGCGCATAAATCAGGCTACACACAGGCGTGACGACTGAAAATCATTAGAATGGACGAGGCTTAAGGGGGGCCCTCCCGTCAAAACTGAATTTTGATCCAATTGGTCTGAAATTTGGCCACTATATGTATTTTTTCATGAGAAACATTTTATTCGGGAAGTTTTGATTTAGGCCTTAGTTTTTTTTTAAACTCGTTTTTTGGTTCATTTTTGGGATGTTTTCAAAAGAATAAGAAGTTAATGAATTTTTAAGCTAGAACAAATACAAAGACATTTTTGAAATTCTCGTAACATTTCAAACAAACTGACATTCCTGAAATCTCTATTTGAATTTTATTTTATATATGCGATATTTGATCAATACCTAAAATATACCGAATTTTTAGGTTTTTGAACTAGCAGAAAAAAACGTACAAACTGGGAAATCAAGAAATGTCACTTTGTTAGAATTGTTCCAAGGATTCTAAAACTGTCTTCGTTTTCTTCCTAGCATGAAAACTCAATGACTTCTATTCTTTTGAATTTTGAAAATAAGTGACTTTACAGTATAGGCCAAAAACAAAAATTTTTGTTGAAGTGTAATATAATGGAACATTTATGTAATTGAATGCTTTTTTCATTTTTATTTCGATAATCTCCATGCATAATATCATATTCACACTGAATTGTAATTTACAAAAAAAGAATTAAATTTTTTTTACTCATTTCATAAAATAATGAAATTTTTTGTTTTCAGTTTGATTCTTATGAAATTTGACTAATATATGTAACCTTTGAAAAGAAACACAATTGCTTCTATACATTTTTTTAATTTGGGCCTCAGTTTTTGGAAAAAATTGACATATTGGTTTTTAGTCCACTGGTTTTGATATTTCAAAAGAATAGAACTCCGAGTTTTAATGCTTGAACAAAAACAAAAACAGTTTTAGAATCCTTGAAACATATCTAACAGAAGTACGTTCGCATATTTTCCAGATTCTTTTGTTTTCTTTTTATATGGGGTCGAAAATTCAAGATTTTGGTCCCCTTAGATCCCCCCCCCTTGGGGGGGGGGATCTATTCTATTATCCATTATCTATCTATCTATTATCCGTAGCGCCATAAAATTTTACGACCGAATAGTCCACCACCCAAAGGTCCTTTTCCAACGAAAGCATGAAAAATAACCGTCGGAGAGAAAAGGGGCCACGGAGGACCCCCTTAACGAACTAAAGCATGGGAGACCTTAAAACTACCGCAATTTTTTTTAGTACGTTGAAACTTTAATATTTCGAAAGAAAAATTGCTGAAATTCAGTAATTACATAATAGAACAACGCCGACCTAACAATCACTCATCAAAGACAATGAAGATCGATCAAAAACTTCGACGCGACGCACAAACTCGACAAAATGCAATCAACCGAGCTATACGGAACAATGCAGACCTCATTGCCTTCCTTTTCTTGAACTCTGAGGGTTCAGGCCTGAAATATTCACAACCCATTAGAATTTTTTCAATCAGAAAAAGTACTACGACCGAAGTGCGCAGAAAGATTCGAATTGTCCAGAGATGAGACTATATGTACGTTTCGTCTTCGACTGACTATAATCAACCTTACCATGAGGCGATTTGCTTTTTCATAACTATTAAAATACGAACACTGGATTTCAGTCACAAAAATTCCAATAAGCTGCTCAGAGGCTTTCGCTCTCTTGACGCTTGTCGCAGCACAAAATGGATCAGCTGAAGTGTTTACCTTCTGTGGCACGGTCCTGTTACGTAGGCTAAGTGACTTTATCGACCTGTAGAAAGATTTTATGAGCTCTTGAGACTCCGGTAAAAATCCATATCAATAGATTCACGATGTCAATTGTATGAAGTCAGATAAAGCCCAACTGACCATAATGGTGTTCCCAAGCGGGTAAGGAAGAAGCACCATTTGTTATGAACGGTCATTAAAGGTACGGGGAAATTATTTGCCAGCTAGGCGAGTCCTCACACCACGCGTTTATAAATTGCAAATTTGAAAAAGGTTTTAAAAGAATTTGAACTGAAATCTACAGGCACTAAAGAAAACGGCAGTTCATCGAGATGAAAATGTCATAAGAAAACATGAAATGTATTCTACTCAAACGCAATGAACGCTAATCTAAAATTTGTCGAGTCCTCGCATCTTCCTCTCGAGTGCGCAATTTCTCAAATACAATTACTTCATCCATTCAAGGGGAGATATTAAAAACAAATACGTTCAACATGCTGTATGCAGTTGAATTTTTAAAAATTCTTACTGAAGTGTTCCACGGCTTCTTTACGAATCTTTAAAGGATTAGATTAGACGTTAATTTAAGCCTCCTTTGCTGCAACGATGGCGTTCCAGAGAAAGGAAAAAGGAAGGCCCCATTAAGCATGGAGTTGAGAGAACGCGGTACTGTGTATACGGTGCATAGAATTCGTTGAAAAAGAACTTCATGAACTTAGATAAAAGTTCAAGAAGAATGTAGTAGGTGCGGATAAAGAGGACAGCAGTGAATTAAATAAAATTACAAGTAGCAGGGAAAAATTATAAAGGGCAGGTCCATCTAACCTTTAGCTTTGGATCGACCTCACAAATTCCCCCTGGGAGCGGAAATTTCCATAGGCACAATAGTGTGATAAGGATGTGCGAAAGCTGAGAAACCATTATCAAACAAACTCATCGGCATTCGTCAGGTTGGTGCAAAAGTAATGTCCCAAATTTGAAAGGGTTAAAATCAGATTTGTCAATTATTTATTCTGGTATAAATGTGATATATTCTACTGACTACGATTTAGTTCAGTTAATCTCGCACTTTGTTACTTTTCATGAATATTCGCATCCATGTGTCCCACCGACAGATAGCATGAAAAATGTTCTACTGTACGAGTTTCACAATATGCGTTAATTAATGCAAGTGCAGCAGCAAAATCTGTTCAGAACACTTATGGGGTTGATGTAGGGAATAATGAATGATGAAGTTGCAGAGGCTTCTATCGTTTTTAAAGGTGCGATTTCCCTTAAGAAGATGAGCCAAAAAAAGTTGTCCTAGAACATTTTATTCCGCTTAATGTTGTGTCCGAAGTCCTGCTGTTGTCTCCAGGGAAATGGCAACGCAGTTAGACGTGGCCGATACAACCTGCTTCCGATTTTCATTTTTTTCGAAGACTACAAACTATTTTAATGGTCTTTGGTGAATAGCATGAGACGAGATTGCCATGGAATTGTTTTAACGAATTGTATATACCACAAGAGATATAGAAGTAGAGTTCTTAATTATAAACCTGCAGAATTTTACAAGCGAGGCATTTATAAGCTTGTTGAAAGTGGAACGAGTTCAATGAGAGCAGTGAAGATTACGTAAATCAATGAATATTTTCATGAATATTTTCTGTGCGGAAATCCATATAGGTCACCTAATTAATAGGGCGACCTCTCAAAGGAATTTTATTCAATGAGTTAACCAGTCACGATTTGTGCGTTAACGGTGAATTGTTCTGGTCAGGTGACTACGACATAGACATGTCTATATAAATCACCTGCCATGCAACCCTCTGGAGTCTCGCCCCAGATTTCGCCTCGCACAGTGTCACTAGATCAGCTGTCCTGCAATCCTGGTCAGCGTGGCCGTCGTCGAGGGCTGCGTATTGTGCGGAGCATTTTGGTGGACCGAATGAGGGCCTGTAGGTACTGCTGAAGTTTGGCGCCGGAAGAACGTGGTGGAGTGTGGTGCGAATTGGTCACTCCGTCAGGGAGCAGAGTTCGCCTCTTCGCCTCTTCGCCCGCTGACGTGTGACCTGACCATGGAAGCCTAACTCACCGAGGGCCGTGTTACTCCTCTCCGTCTTACTTCGAAGCACTGTATAGCACTGAGGGGTACGTGGGTTGGTTGGCCATTGTGATTTGCTGTCAACGTATCAATTTCGTGCTCTGGTCAATTAGGGTGCAACGCCACACACGCATTCGAATTGTAACTTATAACTGGAACTTAATAACGTATAACGTATAACTTATAACTGGAACTTGATAACGTATAACGTGTAACTTATAACTGGAACTTGATAACGTATAACGTGTAACTTATAACTAGAATTGGAACGCAATTCCGCAGCTGATATATCAGCTGTCCGGTAGGGGTTGAAGTTGTTCGGGGTTATTTCATGTCCTTATAGGCTCAAGTCTTTGTTTTTTCCTACAGGCCGTTGGGTCTAGGTCTTTCGAGTCAAGCGGTGGGCGCTGGCGTGCGGCAAGAGCTGCGTGTTGTGCACTCGGGCCCGATCACTGCTACTCCTCGCCTATTGATTCGTTTGACTCTTGTTTACTGTTGTTACTAATCTTTCGTAGAGTTCAATTAAAAACTCTCAATCCGGACTTTCTTTGACTCCACCATCAGTCTTTTTGTATATTTTCATTCATTTGAACCAAAGATTTTTAACTCAGATATTTTTGCACCAACCTGGTAATTTCATCACTCAAGGTGACTGATGTGGCATTTTTCTATAAATCTGCATGATTTATAATCCTAGATCAGCACATTTGATCTTTTATCGCTTATCGCTTTTAGTAGAATCTCAGCTGAAGATTACAGAGAACCATGCTACAAACCTAGGTCTCCATAATTCTTTATGGTAGCGAAAATCGCAGTTATTTTTAACACGTCAAGCAACGTTTTAAAGTGTGTCGAGGCAACAAAACCATTCTGTGACATTCGACACCCGCGAAATTCAATACAGTTAAGACATTAAGTAAGTTCAGAAAAATGAATGACGCGACGTGTAAAGTTACATCACGAGATGCGCATGACAGCAGACTTTTTACGAGTATTATCTAAATCACACACAAAGGCCTAATTCAGATATTTCAGTAAGATTTAGCACGAAATAGACGGTAAGCTGCTCTTTTTCATCATACAGCATGTTTTAAATTCTTGATGGAATTGATCCTTCCAATTATTTTCTTGTTTACTAATTAAGAAAATGAGATCATTTCGGGATCACCTACCGAGGTTAATTAATAATTACGCATTCCTAAAGAACCCACTTGAGGAACCATTGGTAAATCTGAAGGAAAGAACAATATTCGATTTTGTAAATTTCGATGCCTAAACATAGTTAATTAGATCGAAATGAACAAGTTTTCTTCTATGCACTTTCCGTCTGAAATTAGTATTTTATTAGTTATAGCGGTAAATGACTTACCGCAACTCCAGTGTTTGAAGCGGAAAGAAATTCATCGATCCCGTGGTAGGGCATCACTGCAATGGAGTCTCGCTTCCAGCGCGATCGTCATTAAAGACGACACCAAACCTACCGCTATACCTTGTTAAAGACTCATTTGACGAAAAAAGTGTGTAGAAGAAAAGTTGTTTATTTCGATGTTAATACCATGATTCAAGCAACAAAATTTCGAAAATCGATGAGTAGCCGTTTATTCGAGCGCATTTGTCATCATAGACAAAACTAAACCTACCGCTATAACTCGTAATATAATCATTTCGGTAAATCTGAAGGATATGTCAGTTGTCGATTTTCCACTTTTTGGTGCCTGAACCTAATAAATTGAATCAAAATAAACAAGTTTTCTTCTATGCACTTTCCGTCTCAAATGAGTATTTTACGATTTATAGCGGTAAGTTTAGTTTCGTCTTTGATGATGAATGCGCTCGAATAAACAGCTACTCATCGATTATCGAATTTTTATTGCTTGAATCATGGTAATAACATCGAAATAAACAACTTTTCTTCTATACACTTTTTTCGTCAAATGAGTATTTAACAAGGTATAGCGGTAGGTTTGGTTTCGTCTTTGATGACGATCGCGCTGGAAGCGAGTGCGCATTGCAGTGTTGCTGTCCGACGTGCTCCTTGAATAACTTGCCGCTTCAAACACTGGAATTGCGGTAAGTCTTTTACCGCTATAACTAATAAAATACTCATTTGAGACGGAAAGTGCATAGAAGAAAACTTGTTTATTTCGATCTAATTAACTATGCTAAGACATCGAAATTTACAAAATCGATAACTGACATATCCTTCAGATTTGCCATCATTTCAGACGGAAAGTGCATAGAAAACTTCTATTTTGATTAAATTAATTATGTTTGGGCACCGAGAAGTCGGAAATAGATTGTCCTTTCCTTCAGATTTACCGAACCATTAATTACATTAGGTCGAAACTGCACGAACAGTAAAGTTTCATTGTCTAGTTAGCAATGGATTTAAATAAAAAGTAATGAATAAATTACATGACATTTTTAAGTTTTTCCTTAAAACTCGTTATATGAGGTCGAAACTTTGTCACAGGCTCGGGGACGGACTTAAGGGGTGTTTACACTAGGAGACATTTCGGCTGTGAGGCGCGACTCGTGTAGACGAAGCTCACCACTGAGGCTCATATTTGTGTGTGTGAGCCCGAAGTTCCCGATTCACTTTGATTGAATCCGTGGAGCGGCTGCACGTGTGAGCGGCGCTGCTCTAGACCGGTCAGTGTGCAAGCAGTAGTCATCAAGTGAGGTGGCGCCTCTCGCTCACCCGTAATGGCTGACTCGACACTGCCGCGAGAAACTACACTGCTTCTAATTGAAATGTACTAAGCCCATCAATGCCTTTGGCAGACTAAAAGCAGTGAATATAAGGAGGCTGCTTTCCATTATATTTTAATGAAAATGAACGAATATAGTAACATTACACTCATGCAAATAAAAAAGAGATTACGTAGCTACGATGCAGCAACAATATTCACACAAGCTCGTCTACAGCAATCCATATTTCAAAGCAGCAAGCCACACTGACTGGTTTTGTGCTGCAGGGCTGCCACTTGTGTTTGACCAAAAAATCTAGTGTGACCTCAAAAAATATCGAGAAACATCTAGATTTAAAAATAAAACATCCAAAAATTTATCTAGAAATAAATTAATTATCTACTATAATAAATTAGTTGAACAATAGCATATAAGGATATTTATATCATAAATTACTTTATATTAGGCAATTTATCTTACTGTAAATTATCTAGTATCCTGATATTTACCCTAATAAAGCTTGGTATCCAAATATTCTTCAATTCCACACGTGTTGCGAGTAGAAAGGTCAGTCTCTATTGCATTGCATATTATCAATGCTCAGATTCCTACTTATCAACAATTGTTTTAAGGCTTTCACACCGCTACCTTCATCATTTTTAATAATTTTGCAATTACTAAGTAGGTTGATTCTACTTTATTAGATGCATTACTTTAGTATATCACTGATACACCATGTAGTTTCATGATAGAAATATCATTGCTTCCATCCAACAATAAACTGAACTCATTGTTACCAATATCATTGGTCATTCTTTCGTAAAAATGAGGTCACAATACATTCTTGATAATATATGTGCA
Source organism: Morinoia aosen (assembly GCA_030386875.1). Taxonomy (NCBI): domain Eukaryota; kingdom Metazoa; phylum Arthropoda; class Malacostraca; order Amphipoda; family Talitridae; genus Morinoia; species Morinoia aosen. The sequence continues at coordinate 21,294,985 of CM059579.1, forward strand.
TTTTTTTTTTTGATTTTTTTATATCATCACTATTTTTGCAATTGGAGATAGTGTGCTTTAGCTTATGAACCGTGAAATAGCCGTCTTGGTGTCATTCATAATCTGAACATAACATGATCAGAATATGGTTGCTTCACTATTCAGACAATTTGCTTAAGTAAATTAACAAATATAATAAGAATGAAGTAGTAACCAACCATTAGGGTGAATTCTTAATTCGAATTTACAGTAATCTATCATGTACATAGCTTAATTGTAATTCTAGCTAGAAAATTTCTAGCACGGTGAAAAAACTATATAGATTTTATAGCTAATATCGAGGTTCGAAATTTTACATCTAGGCTTCAGGAAAAACATCTAGATCTAGCTATATAATATCTAGAGTGGCAGCCCTGTTGAGCAGCGCGCGCTCCATATGGCTCGCTCCAATGGTGTCTAGTCTAAACGCACATGACTCTTGTGAAGCTCCACACGAGGCGTCTACACGTGAGCCTGCAGCAAAATGTAGACCAGTGTAAACGGCCCTTTAGGCTAGGCACAGAACGGGCTGCACGGAAGAACGGGCGGAGAGCTGGGTTTTGAACTCTCCGTGAAAGACTAATGTATTTTTTCTAAGTAATATTTTAACCTGTTGTGATTCTACCCACGACACATATAAAAAAATTTTGATTGTTCGAAGGAGGACGCTCCACTATTCGAATGGATTCAAGGCAGCCAGAGGAATATCGTGAGTCAATGACGGTTATCATCTCCGCATCTATCCACTTCATTCCATCTTCGAAGAGGACACGGAAGAAGAGTGTCAACCGACCGAAGAGGGATTCCAAGACATCGCTACTAGAAGATTTACTCTAAATAATTTCTGTATTGTTCTATAGCTAACTTTTCTTAGATCATTAATACTATTATCGTATATCGATATTTCATATTGCGAAATAATTAAATACGATAGAGTTATTTATAACGCTCATTTATGAATCAATTCATCTTAAAGATTTTATGTTATCGTACTATGCCAACCCTGCTGAGAAGGGCGCAGCCGCACAGCACCAGGCGTGGGCGATTCAGTTAGAAAGCGGCAGCCACTGAGTACGCAGCTAAGATTCTTTCCTTGCCCTCGGGCAGCCCTTATGGGTTTGCTGTTCAACTGACATCGTTATGTTTACCCTGTGTCATAATGAATTAATCATTCATCTAAAGTAATGTAAATGGCTGACCGCGTAACATAAAGCAACACCACAACGGAATCCGAAACTAAGAGGAGTCTCGTTCGTATACGTTCATATTCGCATCCCTGTGTCGAGTTCTCTGTGCGTAGGGTTATCGTTGCCACGCCTTAAGCGTTCACTTATAAGCGTTCTGCCTTCAGCATATTCCTAAAGCGTTAATTGAGATGTAACTTAGTGCGTTAGGTCTACTTTTCTTTTAGAATGTCAATTTCTTGTAACGAGATAAGGGAATAAATATCGATGTGTCATTTCGTAAAATTACCTGTTAATTAGATGGATGAATTATCATTTTCTGTGGAGAGGTATTTCACACTACCAATTTATATTGATTTGCTACTTACTCATTAATTAAATTTGTGGACGTTGAAAAGTCCCAGTTTACCTTTGCGAAAAGAAAATAAAAGAATTGTGATCTTCAATCACGACTACCAAAAGAGAGCTAAAAGACGAAAAGAAAATAAAGAATAACCCAGAAAAGAGCTCCATAACAAACCAATATACCAACGATGTCCACTTAACACTGACTAGTCACTTTTCACGTACAAAATTAGACACTCACCAAGACAATCTTAAGTCGGTACGGGTGTGAGCTCGCAAATGGAACGATGCGAGTCAATGGAACGAGTTTAAAGGAATGAGTTAACTAAAGTGTTGCCAGAAAAAGCTTTGAAATTGCGATGCGTGGTACATATAAGAATAATTAAGTTTTATTGTACGCACATGTTTGTTCAAGGAGAAGAAACATGTTTATTTCGCAAATGAGAAATAAATGAAAGACTTAAAAATGTACTCACCTTCCACACAGTGGGATACCTAACTTCTAGTACTTGGTTTGTTTGTATCACAGCAAGTAGTTTTGTAGTTCAAGACCTATCTTTCTTAGCCAAAATTTGTGATAGTGGTTCCGTTATGCCAGCTCTCGCTCTTGTAAAGTCGTACGCATGCTTGAGATTCCACACAGTTGCCAACGCACCACTCCATCCCTTCGGAAAGATTTTTTTGAAGAAATATTCTCATTGATCACTTAATTTTTACAATCACGTTGTTATTACAATAAATTTAAAGTTTCTGGAGCAAATGGGAAGAAAATGAAGTTAAATTTCATTGAGTAGACGGGTTCCCATTGTAAGTCTTACAAATTTTCTCGGTATTCTATAATCCCCAGTAGTTGTCGTCCCTAACAATCGCTCAGGAAAATTTTCACGTTCTAATATAAAACTATTTCGTGTATACGTACACTCTTCTTTTATTTGCTCCCAACAAATTTCCATATCTCCAGCCTTCTCTTTTTGTTTCCACTTCTCCTCCTTCATTTCTTTCTTTAGCCACGTTTTCTCAACACCGAAGCCAAAGCCTACTCAAGCGAGTACTTACCTACATTGAATTATTTTAGAAAGCTAAAAATTTAATTCTAATAGGCAATATGTGAGTATAATTTCCATTTTGGACAATTAGAACAAACAATTTTATACATAGTTATTTATTGGCTAAAAATTTACGTATCTCTGAATAATTAGTGATTTTAGGTCTCCAATAGAAACTTTTTTAAGGGTAGACAATTATACTTAACTTAAAATGTTCATCCTCACTGAATCGTATTAAAAAATGTAGAAGCATTTAACACCTCCGTATATCATTACCTAAGTTTTGCTGTACAGACCCCATTATCAATTTTCTTAGCATACCAATCTGTCGTGATGGTATTTTTTTCAATATTATATATCTTAATTAAATAATGCCGCCATGTATTTCTAAAGAAAACTTGCTAAAGGGCCTACTCTGAGATATATTGTTTAAAATTTTCTGTTTTCCCTCTTTTCTTCAAACATTATTTATTTCCTCAGCTCAATGAAGCGGGTGTAGCATTTCGCTACAAAACGTAAAAATTATAAACTTGCCATTCGTACTTAAATAAAATAATTATTAGCATTAAAAATCTTACTCTAAATTAGTATTAATTATTTTCTACTTCTAATTCATAATCATTGAAGTTTTCGTGTAAATCATGAGAGATCAAAAGAATCAATCGACATTTCGAGTTTTAAAGCAGCCGAGAGTGGTAACACCCAAGCGCGACGCTTGAACTCATTCACACACACACTCTCTTTGTGCTCTCGTGGCTTGTGCATACAACGTTCTTGACATCCTCGTCATCGCCACACACCACACAAATCAGTCTCCCTGGGCCGCTTTCTGGGCTTTAATCCTGGCCTTCACCCTGGGCCGCTTTCATGGGACGATCTTTTATGGAACCACTTTTGGGCCTTATCTTAACTGGCCTTGCCTGAACTGGCCTTGCCTGAACTGGCCTTACTTTAACTGGCCTTAACTTACCAGGATTTACCTTTATCCTGGGCCTTGTTGGGACTTGTTTTTGGACGTGTTTTGTCTTAACTAAATCTGACCTGAGTTTGGGCCTGAGAGATCTCATATACAATTCATTCCCTTGCAATTCACGTGGGTTATTATTGGAAGCTAGTAAGCCTAAGATTACACTCACCGGCTACCTAAACTACCTGCTTCTACTACGATAACTTGCTCGTCCAGCTTGGGATTAATAAAGCAGATACCATAAGTGACATCACCAACGTCACGGGTTCTTTTTCAAAGGCCTCTATAAATTCCCAAATACCACTCATTACATCCCGCCGAACTTCACCATCGACCACAGGACCTCGCCGGCACGGAGTGCCCACCTAGAGAAGATCTTCCAGTCAAGATCCCGCCAGTCCGCCGGGCGTTCCTTCCAATATATACCAAAAGCTGAGTTTCCACGCCAATCATTATCCTTTCTCATGGTTTCCAAATACTTATCGAGGTACGTTTAGGTTTGGCTATACCCCACGGCCAAATCCTAACACTGGTGACCCCAAGATAAAAAAACACTGGTGAATACCCAGAGTTTTTAAAACCCCAAACCTTCTTTAAAACTTAAAAACTATTCAACTCGATGAGTGTTTGACGAATTGTGAGAGAGGTTAATTTTGGCATATCATTGTAGTGATAAGTTTCCCATGTCGTAGTCTTTGAGAATTTTCTATTGATGTAAGCGTGCTAATGGAGATTCTCTGAGCAGCTCTAACAAAAATTTTTTTTCAGCGCTATCCTGTTCTTGTTTGTTTCATGTGCCTCAGTAGGTAGGAAAAATATTTTTTTTTCTCCTATTTCCGTGCTTTACGCTTATTTCTGACTACCGTAAAAAAAAAAATTTTTTCGTTTCCATTTTCTTTCTTTCCGTTTTCTTTTTTCAACTCTATTTGAATGATTGAGTAGGTAAAGTAATAACGCAAACTTGTGACACCTTTAATATCAAAAATTTATTAGGCGTTGAATACGTAATTCCGAGCAAGCATAGTTTCATTTTCGCATTTCATAAAAGAAATTGCTAGCATGACTGACTCAGATAATGAAGATCGAGCCCGCACAAAACCTCTTAGTCTGCCGCCCTTCATTCCAGGGGACGCTCACACTTGGTTCAACCAAGTCGAAGCCATGTTTAGGTACCATAAAATAACGAATGACACTGACAAGTTCTATGCCCTTGTGTCCGCAGCTCCCACAAAATTGTTAAATGACTCCAATCAATTGCTAGAAAACCCTCCCGCTATTGATCCGTACGGCACCTTGAAAAGAAAGATATTGCAGAAGTTGCAGATGTCCGATGCGGACAAATTCCGGAGCCTTGTAGACGCCTCAGCAATTCCATCTGTCTCTGTCTCTTTCTCTCCCACTTCGTTAGTTAAAGAGTTGCGCAAACTCGCAGCGGGTGTTGCCGTAGCTGAGGGATTTCTGAAAGAAGTGTATATGAGTAAACTTCCTTCAAATGTGCGCCCATTCCTATCGCTAGCAAGCCCTGATCAAACGTTAGAGAAGCTTGCAGAGTCCACTGAGACAGTGATGCGCAACCTAAACGTGTCACAAGCACCACAGGTAGCGTCTTTGAATGCAGCAGCTGCAAATTTTAGCCCCCCAAACCAATCCTCAGCCACAATAGATAAGATGCAGCAAGACATCGCTGAGATAAAGCAAGCTTTACAGAATTGCCAGTTAGGTCAGAGTGTAGCTCACATTCAGCAAGGCCCAGGGAGATTCCAAAGCCACCAAAATGCCTACGACTATCCCTATGACTATCCCTCCAAGTATCATCCTTTTCCTCCTCCTCAACGTTTCGATAGAGGTAGATCTTATGAGAGGTCAAATCAAGACCGCCGTTTTCGGTCGCGCTCTCGTGATGCTAGTAGTAATTTATGCTGGTACCACCAGAAATTTGGTGACCAAGCTCGCAAATGTGCCTTACGTTTTTGTCCTCGTTATACCGAAATGACTTCGGGAAACGCCAACAGCGACGCATAGTAGCGAGTACTGCGTTGCCCCATTCCCAGACTACTCGCCTCCTACAGATTCTCGATCCCACTACCAAGTATCGATATCTCATCGATACTGGTTCCAGTGTGTCAATTATCCCAGCCACGGCTAAAGACAAAAAGAACAACCTAGTGGCGACACTACGCGCCGCAAATGGCACTCCAATAGCATGTTACGGGGAAAGAGTATTAGAGTGCAGTCTGGGATTGAGGCGAAACTTTGTCTTTACTTTCCTTATAGCGGAAGTCCAAGAGCCTATCATTGGCGCGGATTTCTTAGCGAAGTTTGGGATTCTGGTAGATGTTAAAAACCGTAAAATTAGGGACGAGGAGACACAAATCTCAATTCCCGCTAGTGGCATAACTAGAGCTAATGTCTTGCATTCCTTCGCCATCGCTTTCAAGGAAGAGTGCATCTTCGAGCAGTTACTAGCAGATTTCCCTGCACTAACAAATTCTAACTTAGTTTAAAAAAAAATGCAGACTAGCACAAAGCACTTCATAGAGACGATTGGACCGCCAGTCTATTCCCGAGCAAGGCGACTACCGCCTGATCGATTGGCTTTAGCCAAGAAAGAATTCGCGCGCATGCTAGAGAGCGGTATCATCCGCACTTCCAAAAGTCCTTGGGCAAGCCCTCTTTTGCTAGTACCCAAGGCTAACGGTGAATTCAGACCGTGCGGGGATTTCCGCAGGTTGAATGCCGTTACTCTACCTGATCGCTACCCTATTCCTTACTTGCATGATTTCAGTGCAAATTTAGAGGGAGCTCAAATTTTCTCAAAGATAGACCTCCAGCACGCCTTCCATCAAATTCCACTTGATGAGAGTGCTATCGCCAAGACCGCGGTAATCACTCCGTTTGGTCTTTTTGAATTCCTAAAGATGCCATACGGCCTGAGGAATGCTCCTCAGACGTTCCAAAGGCACATGGCTGAAATTTTCTCAGACCTCACTTTCGCCTATGTCTATCTAGACGACATTCTAGTGGCATCCACAACCCCGGAGTTGCACAAAGACCATCTTAGGGTCGTTTTTCAAAGATTGTCCGACAATGGACTCCTCGTAAATCCTGCAAAATGTGAGCTCGGAAAGCCATCCCTGATTTACTTAGGTCATGAAATCTCTAGCCTAGGTCTAAAACCTTTGCCTTCCAAAGTAGAAGTGATCAAAAACTTTCCTCTTCCACAGACCCAGAAGGAACTAAGAAGGTTCCTAGGTTCTGTTAATTTCTATCATCGCTTCATACGCAACTGTGCTCAAACTTTAGCCCCCTTGTCAGATTTGCTCGAACCGAAACGAAAAGGTAAATCTATTGAGGTAAAATGGACAGAGGATGCGCGAAAAGCCTTCGACGAGATTAAGCATAAGTTAGCTACCGCGACTGAATTATCATACCCTATTGCAAATGCTGACTTCAGTCTCGTTGTTGATGCATCCAGTACTGCCGTAGGTGCTGTTTTGCAACAACAAGTAGGTACTAATATCTCTCCTCTTGCCTTCTTTTCCAAAAAGCTGTCGCCCACTGAGCGTGCTTACAGCGCGTTCGGTAGGGAACTCCTTGCTATCTATCTGTCTGTGAGACACTTTCGCTATGCTCTAGAGGCAAGGGAGTTCGTGATCTACACAGACCACAAACCTTTGACCTCAGCGATTAAGATGCCTTCTGAAAGACATTCCCCAAGAGAAGCTCGACATCTTTCCTTCATTAGCCAATTCACCACTGACATCCGTTTCATAAAAGGGTTGGACAATACTGTCGCTGATTGTCTATCCCGCATCAATACTGTCCAAACCAGTGGTGAAATCACTTTCGGTAATATTTCCAAGACTCAGAAGGAGGATCCTGAACTTCAGGACCTTCTCAAACCTTCTAACACTTCTTCTCTGAAATTAACCTTGGTTGACGGCGTGTACCGTGATGCCGAGCGACTTTCTCGTTTGTATCTTCCCCCGACTCTCCGCAGAGTAGCTGTTCTCCACTATCATTCCTTCTCTCATCCTGGTATTAACCGTACATTGCGTTTGATTTCCGATCGTTTCGTCTGGCCAGCGATGCGTAAGGAGGTCAAGCAAATTGTGCAAAATTGCCATGCATGTCAGAGTAGTAAAGTGGTGAAACATAATCGTGCAGCGCTGCAGAGTTGTGCATTCACAGGTCACAAGTTCGACTCTGTACACCTAGATTTGGTGGGTCCTTTGCCTTTATCGCGTGGTCATTCTTATTTGCTGACCATCATAGATAGGTTCACACGTTGGGTTGAGGCTGTCCCTCTTCCTGATACCCAAACTGAGACTGTAGCGCGCGCTTTCATGTCCACCTGGATTTCCAGATTTGGAGTTCCCTTAAGTGTCACGCATGACCGGGGATCACAATTTACCTCAAAATTTTGGAGTGAGCTCAGCACCGCCCTAGGTTGTACTAACACCAGCACTTCCGCTTATCATCCGCAGTCGAATTGACTTATTGAGAGAGTCCACAGAGACCTCAAAGCTGCACTTCGCTGTCTTAATTGCAGTCACGATTGGACTGATAGACTTCTGTTAGACCAGAGAGGCCTCTTTCCATCTTGGAATAATGGAGTACGGCAACGATTATAAGTATGAGTGTGGGGTATAGAGAAACACAGTAGGTAATCTAGGAACTACATGTACTGTACGTCCGTCGAGCACGGCGGCGAGAACAAGAAGAAGGAGCTCGATCGCTCTACAAAGGCGGTGAGCACATGAACATAGAAAACGGGACGGAAGCAATTTAATGGGCGACTGCGACAACTCATATATAATAATAAATATATATACTGAAGTTGGATCTCAACACACCCCCTCCAACTGAAGTATTCCATCCCACTATGCATCAATTCACATAGTAATCAATTAGAGCTAACATTTTAACGTTCAGATCTTTCATTGAACATTGAACAGCAGAAAAACAACATAAAAAATCATCAGTGTAGATCAACAGATTACACTGAGCACGATACAAAAAAAAATATAACGCACAATAATGCATAGTCCGCATTAGCGTTAAGAGTATTGTACTCAAGAAAGTTCTACCTTTTCTTGCAATTGATCTACACAAAGCTAAACTGGAAACATGTCAGACACAGTAACTTAGAATTAAACACACACTTTGAACTTGAGCAACGACTGTCTAGTAACAGGCTTTGTGAACATGTCAGCCATGTTTTCCTCTGAAGGAACAAAGCTCAAAACCGCTTTATTGTCTTGAATAATTGCTCGAATGAAGTGAAATCTTATGTCTATATGTTTCGAGCGTTGATGATGAACAGGGTTTTTGGCTAGGTCAATAGCACCTCTATTATCAACAAAAATTTCAACCGGTTCATCATATCCATCCATATCACACAGAAGCTGTTTGAGGAAAATTCCCTCCTGCACAGCATAAGTCAAGGCAACATACTCAGCTTCGCAGCTTGAAAGAACAACAATATTTTATTTCTTGGACTTCCAAGATATCAGTGAACTGTTGCTAGATGACTTAAACACATATCCTGATATGCTCTTCCGGTCAGAGGATCCACCCCAGTCAGAGTCAGAGAAACCAGTAATTTGCACGGGGTTCTCGGATTTCACAAATTTCAAACCGTATGAAATAGTACCTTTAAGATACTTCAACACAAATTTACACAAATTCAGATGAGCATTTGTTGGACAAGTTAAATGTTGCGACAGTAATGTAACAACATAGCAAATATCAGGCCTAGTACAAGTCATCAAGTAGATCAGGCTGCCAACTATCTCACGGAACAGTTTTGGATCGCACAAATTCCTAGAATCAGAGCTTACATCAAGCTTGTTGGCACTGGGATCACAGGGAATAGACTTAGGCTTACAATCAGACATCCTAAATTTTGACAAAATTTTCTCAACATACTTTGACTGCTTCATCTCAATTGAGTCATGCTTCACATCAAATTCAATGCCTAAAAAACATGAAATTTGTCCAAGATCTTTCATTTTGAATTTATTTGACAATGAACATTTGACTTCAGTCAATACCACAGCGTTAGAAGAGGCCAAAATTAAATCATCAACCCATACAACGATAATCACTTTTCCAGAGTCGCTTTCCCCCACATAGACACAAGTATCACTGAGAGATTGAACAAAATTTTGTTCAACAAGAAAATGATGCAAAAGGTTGTTCCAGTTACGGCCACTTTGCTTTAAGCCATACAAAGATTTTTTGAGTTTGCAGACTAACTTCTCTCCATTTTTGTCAAGTTCAACAAATCCCTCAGGCTGTTCTACAAAAACATCACAGTCAATTTTTGCATGAAGATAAGCAGTGCACACGTCCATCTGGTGCACAATGTACGACTTTTGCACAGCAATATCCATCAGCATTCTAACAGAAGTTAGACGTGCTGTAGGAGAAAAAGTTTCTTTGAAATCGACATCAGCTACTTGGGAATATCCCTTGGCTACATAACGAGCTTTGAAAGTTTCCTGGTCATTGGGTCCTGATTTAACACTATAGACCCATCGTCCCCCAATAACAGATCTATCTTTTGGCTTTTCAACAAGTTCGTACGTCTCATTATCGGCTAGTGCAGCTATCTCAGTGGTCATTGCCTGTTTCCACTCAACAGAATCTGGGGATGAAATTGCCTCAGAGTAAGACTTAGGGATACTGCTCACTCTGTAGCAATAATCAGCAAAATTATAAGTGATATCCAATTCATCTGGATCAACATAGTCGTTTAAATAAGCTGGGGGCTTCTTTTCTCTCAAAGGAAATCTTCTAGTGGGCTCTGACTCTGAATGAGTTTCATTTTGAATCACTTCTGGAACAGTCCCAGGTTTCAACTCAGCCTCAGCCTTGTCAGCCTTCTCACTTTGTTTCATCTCAGCAGGGTTATCTACAGCAATGAACTCATCCTCACCCACCACATTTCTAGAAATTTTATCACAGAATGTGACACATCTGACTCTTTTTATTTGACAAGTTTCAGGGAAATAAATCATGTAAGCAGGGCTGCACGGGTCATATCCCAGAAAAGTACCCTGCTCTGACCTAGGGTCAAGCTTTCCTGGGTTTTGAACCATGGCAAAACATTTTGATCCAAAAATGTGCATATTGGAAAGGTCAGGTTTCTTTCCCGTGAACATCTCAAAAGGAGTTTTGCCTGTCCTTTTGTTGAAACACCTATTTCTAATGTAAGCAGCTGTTCTTACAGCATGATTCCACAATTCTTTTGGCAAATTTGCATGTAGCAACAAACTCCTAGCCATCTCAAACAATGATCTCCAAGATCTCTCAGCAGTCCCATTCTGATGGGGAGAGTACGGAGCTGAAAATTCATGCTTTATTTTGTTCTCCGTGACAACAGCTTTGAACAAGTTTGAGGAATACTCGGTGCCGTTATCTGTTCTTAAACGTTTAACAGAGCCAAATGGAGCAGAATCAGCCAAGAATTTTTTAAATGCCCCAACAGTGTCACTTTTACTTTTGAGGAAATACACAAAAATGAGGCCTGAAAAGTCATCCACAAAAGACATGACATACATGGAATTCTCAAAAGAAGTAGGGCTTATAGGTCCAGCTAGGTCACTATGGACTAGCTCTAAAGGTTTTCTTGACTTTTCATCAGGGTCTCTGTTCCTATATTGATACATTTTACCCTGGACACAGATCTCACAATCGAAATTATGCTTGTTGGTAATTTTCATTCCTTTAGTAATACCTTCTAGGCTCAACACATCTTTTACATTACAATGCCCAAGAATATTGTGCCACTCCTCCAGAGTGTGTTCACCAACAGCATTAATAGAATCAACAGAGCTTACAGAATTTAAATAATACAGCTTGCCACATTTTTTAATATTAAACGCATTCCCATCTGAAGCAAACAACTTTGAGGCGTTTTGACTGAAATTAAATGATGCACCCTGATCAATAGCAGCCTGGACAGAGAAAATATTCTGCTTAAAACTAGGAATACAAAGAACATTTTTTAAAAGAACATTGTGGTTCCTATTTTTGGCGTCAGTCAGGGTAATTCTCGCATCACCTTTACACTCTACAATATTGTTCATCCTAGAACCATCTGCTAATTTAATGAAATGATTCCTAGGGTCAAAACTTTCATCTAAAGATACAAACTTAGATTTATCACAAATAATGTGAGCAGTAGCTCCACAATCCACCAGTAACTTTGCACTGTCTACAACAGAAGCACTTTCTGAGTCTGTTGATACTCTAAAACAAAAAGAGCTTTTCACATCTTTGCTATCAGTAGCCATCGCTTTTGCGGTATCTCTCTTTCTGCAAAAATTAGTATCATGAGATGCACTTTTACAAATTGAACACCACCGATTTTTCTTTGCACTGTGACTTTTACACTCATATTTCTTGTGACCTGACTTACCACATAAGTAACAAGTAATTTTAGAATCTTTCACTTTCATAATTCTTTCTTCACTTTCACTGTAGCCTTGTCGGGTCTTCTTTGTTTCCTCTTCACTCTTGAGAGCCGATTTGAATTTCATGAAGTCCATTTCTTTACTGTCAATTTGCGTGATGACCGTAGAAAACGCGTTGTAAACAGCTGGCAATCCCCTGATAATCATGGCGATTATCAGTCCATCGCTGATATTTTCGCCGGCTTTCTTCAGGTAGGATGCAGTTGTCTCTGCCCGCAGTAAGTAGTCGGTTACCGTCTCGCCATTTTTCATCTTCAGCGCAGCCAACTCGCAATACAGAGAAATAATTCTCGGTTTACTGCTGCCGAGGTAATGATCACGCAGAATCTTCATGGATTTTCTTCCATCTCCATAGGCGTCTCTGATAATCAACGAGAGACTTTTATCATCGAGCCTTTGCACGAGCTCGGAGAACACTTGCTTGTTCTTCTCAACATCCAGACTTGATTCTTCGCCCTCAAGGACGGCATCCAACGACTTCAAGTCTAGGTAGGCCCGAAATTTCACCTCCCACAACTCATACCTTTCACCATTGCCATCAAAAGTTAGGTTACTGGGCCCATAACCTGTTAGACCAGAGAGGCCTCTTTCCATCTTGGAATAATGGAGTACGGCAACGATTATAAGTATGAGTGTGGGGTATAGAGAAACACAGTAGGTAATCTAGGAACTACATGTACTGTACGTCCGTCGAGCACGGCGGCGAGAACAAGAAGAAGGAGCTCGATCGCTCTACAAAGGCGGTGAGCACATGAACATAGAAAACGGGACGGAAGCAATTTAATGGGCGACTGCGACAACTCATATATAATAATAAATATATATACTGAAGTTGGATCTCAACAACTTCCAGTAGTATTATTGAGCATCCGCAATTTGTATCGACAAGATCAGCAGTGCACAGCAGCAGAGATGCTGTATGGGAAAACACTTCGTCTCCCCGGCGACATTGTTGACCCAAAACCTTTGCCTGAATTTTCATCTGCTGACCGTTCCGCATATGTAACCTGCCTTAAAGACTGCATGCGTCAGATCAAGTATGTTGCCCCGCGAATGCCTCAGACTAAGGACAAACTGGATCCTGCTTTGCAAGACTGTACACATGTGTACGTCCGTAATGACGCCATCAAACCTACACTCACGCGCCCTTATGATGGCCCATTCAAAATACTCAAACGGACGCCCAAATATTTTGTCCTTGAAAGATCTGGTTCACACGACCCTGTGAGCATTGATCGATTAAAAGTTGCGTACACTTCCGATCATAGTGTAACTTCTAATTCATCATTCTCTCCACAGAATTCCCTTTCCACTGAGACTCGATCATATCTACCATCTCAGCTTCCTCAGTTGGCTGCATTGTTGCCTAGTCAACTTGAGTGTAATCCTTTCTATGTGCCTGTACATTCAAACCCTATCCCTAAGCCTATCGTAGATTCTAATTCTAGCCCTCTTACTGAATCAGCGACAAGTCTGGATAGTTCAGACGAGCCCGCTGCAGAAACTCGTGTTCCTAGAACTCTTGCCGATCTAAATTTGCAGACCCGTTTGGTGAAACTTCCCCGCTTAGTAAGATTTTCCGACCGCCAAACCCGGCATGGTCGCGTTGTTCGAACTCCTTCCCGCTACAAATGATTGCAGCGGGTGGACCTTTCGGTCTGCGCCTTGGGGGGTAATGTAGCATTTCGCTACAAAGCGTAAAAATTATAAACTTGCCATTCGTACTTAAATAAAATAATTATTAGCATTAAAAATCTTACTCTAAATTAGTATTAATTATTTTCTACTTCTAATTCATAATCATTGAAGTTTTTGTGTAAATCATGAGAGATCAAAAGAATCAATCGACATTTCGAGTTTTAAAGCAGCCGAGAGTGGCAACACCCAAGCGCGACGCTTGAACTCATTCACACACACACTCTCTTTGTGCTCTCGTGGCTTGTGCATACAACGTTCTTGACATCCTCGTCATCGCCACACACCACACAAATCAGTCTCCCTGGGCCGCTTTCTGGGCTTTAATCCTGGCCTTCACCCTGGGCCGCTTTCATGGGACGATCTTTTATGGAACCGCTTTTGGGCCTTATCTTAACTGGCCTTGCCTGAACTGGCCTTACCTTAACTGGCCTTAACTTACCAGGATTTACCTTTATCCTGGGCCTTGTTGGGACTTGTTTTTGGACGTGTTTTGTCTTAACTAAATCTGACCTGAGTTTGGGCCTGAGAGATCTCATATACAATTCATTCCCTTGCAATTCACGTGGGTTATAATTGGAAGCTAGTAAGCCTAAGATTACACTCACCGGCTACCTAAACTACCTGCTTCTACTACGATAACTTGCTCGTCCAGCTTGGGATTAATAAAGCAGATACCATAAGTGACATCACCAACGTCACGGGTTCTTTTTCAAAGGCCTCTATAAATTCCCAAACACCACTCATTACATCCCGCCGAACTTCACCATCGACCACAGGACCTCGCCGGCACGGAGTGCCCACCTAGAGAAGATCTTCCAGTCAAGATCCCGCCAGTCCGCCGGGCGTTCCTTCCAATATATACCAAAAGCTGAGTTTCCACGCCAATCATTATCCTTTCTCATGGTTTCCAAATACTTATCGAGGTACGTTTAGGTTTGGCTATACCCCACGGCCAAATCCTAACACGGGTAATCTGTCACATAAGCAGTTCAGGGTACCTTTTTAGGACATTTTAATTTTCGGTATCGTTCGCTAAACAGTCATGCAGTAGATTTATTTGCCCGTCCCTTCTTTGTCTTTTGTGTAAAGATGTTTCCTTTTTTGACAATTCAGAAACGTATACAGACAAAATAATAATATTTTCATACCACTACATCCCTGAATGAAAGCTGTGGAGAAAAGCTCACTTTCAGTTAAGCTATGGTTAACGAAGATACGACCTCTTTAGTTACTCTGAAAAGGAAAACAATTTAAAAGTACGCACGTCATTGAAACGGGACTTTTGCTGAATAAATAGGCATTGAAATAAAGGCATGAAATGTAAATAATGTCTCAATTTCTCATGAAAAGAAGGGAGAACTTTCTGGACCCAGTCATCATCACTGCATCAGTGGCAATTGTCTGATCTCACAAGATACTCGGTGGTGCTCCGCCAACACTGAACTGAAATTTGAGATAGGTCTCATCGTTAGTATTCCGAGTAGCTTCATAGTATGACGCGTGAATTTATCATTGGAGGTGCATTCAATACGCAATATTATCGTGTTATTTACACCGAGGAGTGAAGAAGGCATTTTTTTCATCTCTGGAAGACTTTCTCCATTATTGCCATTTGCAGCACGGACAGTCAACCAACCTGCTTCGTTACTTTAATAACTTATCCTAAATTCTTCCTCTCAAATTTAATCGTGAAATAAATGAATCATCATGGAAATAGTTGGCATGAGACTAAACACTAGTTACTCGACATAGTATTTGTTTATAAAAAAATTTTCGTTTTTAATTTTAGCAGTTACTGTCCTTAACTGAAGCCAACAATATAATTAATCTTTGTACCATATGGACCAATCTAAAAATACATCTTACATTATTATTTATAGGGATGTATCATCACATATTTAGTACTTCAGGGTCCTCAAAGTGACACCGCACTCTGGATCGTCATAAATCACATATTTTACAGCCTCAATAGTCGAAGTGTCACGTAAAAAAATGTAAAAATGTAAAGTTTAAAGTTAATTAAGCAAATAACAATACTATTCGGTCAACCTAAATGTTTTAAAGGTTAGATCAAACGTTCAAACTAGTAGCTTTTCGCAATGAGTCGCATTTCAAAATGTCTGCATTGCGTGGTCTGCGACGGTACATCACATTGTATTATATTTATTGGTCTAAGACTCCTTAGTCACAACAAAGGGAATTTGAAGAGAGTGAAGAGAAGGGACCATTTAAAAGCGACTATAGATAACGGGAAGTTTATACACAAAATGGGTTTCCTTACAGGATTTCCTGCGCGTAGAAAAGGCAAGTTAGGTAGGGAGAGAAGAAAAGAAAGCAAAGAGGGCATGAAAATTAAAAGATGCTAAGTGAGCATGAGAGATAGATGCAAAGACCTAGTTATGGCTGAGGTAACCAACAGTATCCCTTCGGAGGGCGCAAGTCTCCATAGCAATGAATAAACAAAATTAACTTTAACCTATTGCCTATCTTATGATCCTGAGGGGGTATGCCAGTACTGCAATCGACATTCTTCTACCGGACGACACTCTCTCACCATGCAACGAAAAACTCTCGTGGCGTTTGATTCCGAGAGCGAGCAGGAACAGGAAAAGCACCTGACGAACTTTGCTGATTCTATTTTCCGTCGTTACTGCAATGCATCTAATGAAAACACTTCACAGCCATCAATATGGCGCCCCCGCCTCACTATCATCGGGATGTTCGAGCATACCTGCATCAGAATCAATCGAACATTCAACATCCGAGTCCCCTGCGCGCTCTCAGGACCTCACACCGCTAGACCTTCATTTATGAGGATTTACACAAAAAAAGCATGTGATCAACCAACGAGAGACGCCAAGCCAAAATGTTGCTAAAGGTTAATAATAAGCAGAAGAATGTCCAAACATTTTACTACTCAGTCAACAAAATCAGAAGAAATTTGAAGTGATAGAACTTACCATATAACGGTAGATGTTCAAATGCAATAATATGTCGTACTATAATCACTTGTAAAATTCAGTGAGGAAACTAAATTATTTCATCATCACAAGGTTCAAGCCAAGATCAGCTAGAGTTAATACATAAAGGTTCGGTTTGAGTGACACAACACAAAAGCAAAATTACGACTCTAGGGTTTTGGTCGATGCAGCTAGCAACTGCCAACAAAAAGGAACACCAAAAGCATTCCGGGAGAACAAAAGGTTACAAAAAAGGAATAAAAGCCTTAACACTCGTCGTGTGCAACACCGGTAGTACGATTCACCAGTCTCGCTTCCGAGAGAAGATGCATAAAAATAACTAAGAAGGAACCAGTATAGGATCAATAGAAATCTGTGACATGCATAGCTAACTATACTGTGACTAGAGAAAGATCACAGAGGGCTCGTTTCCCTAAAGACTAATGACGAAAACAGACACTAAGCGCATTTCCTTCCGGTAGTGCCCAAAAATCCTTCACTCCTCTGAGAAGAGTGCGTTTTCACAAAGAACTGAAGAGCAATTTGTCCCCGTAAATCAGTACACGAGAAAATTTTTAAATAAAAAATACGGGGTAGTAATAGTAGCCTTAAGATATCGACAGCATCGACCACCGATGAGCTAGAGCGACTGCCGTGTATCAAGTGACATCAGGGAGTTCTAAACACTATGCTGTCATTCATACAATAATTTTCTTGTTTTCAAAACAAACAAAATGGAAGGCAAAGGCAAAACTTCGAGTTTATTTAGTTGAATGTTTAGTTCAAGATGCGCTCCAATTAGTACCATCAGTTATAAGCGCCAAGTTCATCATTGAAGTCACCACTCAACACTACCAGCTACGCAGACTTTCTTTGCCTACGCTAGTAAATTTTTACTCCAAAACTTGATCGAATACCCATCACCCATGCCCCGTAAAACTCTGTCCACTCGGTATCTTCACTACACGTCCTCCACTTAAAAGCAGAAACATTTTTGGAAACAGGAGTCACAACAGACACTCCACTCCATTGGTCTTCATACACTTCTACCGCTTCATATATGAATTTATTCACAAAAATGCATCACACTATAATTGGAAATCCATGATTAGGTGATAAATAAGAGTGTCGATCGAATCTGGAAAGAATTTTTAGAATTCTTCGGAGCAGGCCCCATTGAGTAAAGGTCACAACCGTTACCTGTCAAAGTTGGCACAGTCTATTCTTGATAAAAATATGGCGAAGAAACTAGAATTAAATCAACAAAAAGTAGTAGAAATTAGCCTTATTTGATCAAAAATAACTAAATAAATAGATAAATAAAAAAGCACCTAAGCACCAACCACTTTGATGAGAGAAAAATAACAAAAATGTTGCCAACCTATCAGCAACGCTGAAGTCCACAAGAGAACACCATAATTCAGGCTGACGGTTATCGGCTAGTAACACCTCTCAGCAAAACGCGGCTGTGCAAGCCTAGAAGACAAAGAAAAACAATCCGCTCCATCTCATGGTTAACTCGAGATGGAGAGAGCCATTTGAGGGCAACGCACAGTAGTCAACCCGTCGAAGCCTGGATGTTTATTGACCAGATGACCACTCCTGAAGTGGAGGCTAGTCCTTCAACACGAGACCTTACCCCAACACGCTAGTGAAACATACGACCAATGGCAACTTGTAGCCGGTGGCTGGTCATCACGAGAGTTATCAACGCGCAAGTGAATGCAGACAGAAACAGCAAAAGGTAGAACATTCAGCCACAGATTTAAGGCAAAAAAGCATTAAATTTCACACGGTCATCAGAAGACCAGATAACTTTAAACGGGGTCGTCTCTCACTAGTCAGTCCCTGCTACGTGTATGCTTAGGAATTTGGTCCCTGTGCAGATTTTTCTAGCAAAGTGGAACTATGACAAACCAGGAGGCAAATACTAAGCTCATTGAGAGCATGGAACGATGGTATGTACTAGAACATCTGCCTCATATCGCACGTCTTCAAAACTTTTACCTTTTTCCACTTCACAACGTGAATAAATTCCATTCAAATTGTCTCAAGAGTTAGGAGCATGTCTAAAATTTATCAATTCGTAAAAATTAAACGTTCATACATCCTTACTTATTATTAAAATTCCGATGGACAACGATAAACATTGCTTGAACAACGGTCTAAACGATAACTCAATAAACAGATCTATTGTGCTCTCTCTAACTAAACTAGTTCTTATAAATAAAATTGCATAACAAATGAAGATTCATTATATAAAATTAAAATTCGTATGTTAACATGGCGTTCATTGTAAATACATAGGAGACCAGATGACGTCAGGGGTTATCATTTTCGACGGACTAGAAAATTTCCCTGATACTAACTTCCAAATGGAATATAATGTGAGGGCAACGTAAGATTTTCCAACGTTGATTCTTATAAAAAGAACCTAGCTCCGAAAAAAGAACAAGAACTTGATTAAAAAGATCAATAACAGATGTCGTTTTCGTTTGTCCAGGCAGCCGCGAAACCGCTGTATTAGCATCCAACCTCCTGTACAGTTTAGTGACAAGAATAAAGGAATATTTGTATCGAGAGAAAGTAGCATAGGTGGCGCCTTCTAGGACAACACCGACTCTCGATAATTCGAAGGCAGAACAAAGTTCCACTTTGAAAGTTGAGGTGAAGGTCTTAGCCCTGCGTCTGGTGGGCTGAGGTAAGTTATGGGGCAATGGGTAGGTCAGCACTACAATACACCAGCCTAACACTAAGGAGCATGAACGACTTGATCAAAAACCGACCAGAATCTCGCTTATCTAAGGAACACAAACTTGTAGCGCCTTCCTTTAAATTTAAATAGCTTCTGTACGACCATTAAGTACTAAAATCAAGGTCATCAAAAAATCCTTATATAGCTTCTCTAAGAAGAAAACTGGTGAAAGAGCGGCTTATCAAGGTAAAGACACATAAAAAAAAGCTTTACAGCCGCTTTTGAATCACTTAAAAGTAGAGATTTCATAAGTAGCGTAACACCGCTAGTACAAGATCAGTTAGTTGACTAGACTTGAAAGACTAGAGTACGAGTATTGCTTTGAATCTTACCGACGGACGTGCTACCTAAACTATTCTACGACAAATACACTGAGCCTAAGTTACGAGCCGATTAATGGAAAAACTTTCCCAAAAACAGAAGAAGCCACGAAGAAGAATTCATAGAAAGATCACCGTCAATAAAAAGCTTCTTCAAGAAATGCACCCTAGCTTATTTTTCTATTGAGACATGAGAGATCGCAAAAAATTGCTTCTAGTTAATTTTAAAAAGGCCACGTTTTGATTTCAAACCGTGGTGTGAACGGTATTTGAAATTGTTCTGAAAAACTCGAGGGGTTTGTACTTCAAAAAAGTACTCCATGTTTGCCATTAAAATTTTGAAACAGAATGAGTTAATTTTAACCAAAAGCCTCCGCGTAACGCTGAGATGACAACATCGACCTACGGACTCGGGAATTTTACATCCAGTCACCGCAGACACGAAGGCCGGTTTCAAAAGTCGACCATTACAAACTAAACTATATCTAATACAAAATTTGAAATTTTTTTTGTAGGGCAGATAGAGCTCCACTAAGTGAATGCAACTACATAGCTAACTCAAGTTAACCTTTTATTGCTAAGTTACTTTCCTATGTATACATGAAATTCTGGAAACATTACCATTAATAATGTCCATAAGATGAGAAGTTTTTAGCAACACATTTAAGAACGATTAGATTGGATGTTAGTATAATCCTCCCTAACCGCAACAAAGGCGTTAAAAAGAGAGGAAGGAGGAAGAAACCATGGAGCATGGAATGCGGAATCCATGCTTAAGGTGCACAGAAACAGTAAATTGAGAAAGAAGTTATGAAACATGACAAAAGTTGAAGAACAAAGTAATAGGTGCTGAAAACAAGACAACAGTGAACTGAAAAAAAAGATGGTCCACAACAGAAAAAAAACATTTTCCATTTTAACAAAAGGAAGGCCTAACTAACCTTTAGCTTGGGACCTCATGCATTCCCAGTGAGAGCACTAATTCTCATAGACACAATAGTTGCATCCCTCTCAGGGGAGACAGATTAGATTAGATTAAAAGTTAGTTTAAGCCTCCCTAACCGCTGCAAAAATAGAGCGTATCGAAGAGAGGAAGGAGGAAGGCACCATTTAGTATGGAGATAAGAAAATGAGGAATCTATGCAGAAAGGGCATAGAAACAGTAAGATGGGAAAGAAGTTCATGAAATAAGATGAAAGTTGAAGAAGAAAGTCAGAGGTGCTGAAAAACAGGACAGTAGTGAACCGAAAAAAGGTGGTCCTTAACATAACAAAAAACATTTTATTTCAACAAAAAGAAGGCCTACCTAACTCTCAGCTTCGGCCCTCACATTTTTCCCCTGGGAGCGCTAATTCCCATAGATACAATATCTGTATCCCCCTGAGGGGCTCAGGGGAGACAAGGAAGATATTAATTTGTTCCAATCTTCTTTGAGAACAACAAAATTCTGGATAGGGTCAAGTAACAGAAACCCTTCAACTTCAAAATAAATACTACTCATAAAATTGACAACAATCGTATGAAGTCATGCAACCGATATATTCATTTGTATGATAGGAATTTAGAGCTATCTCAATGCGGAAAAAGATCTTCTAATAAGAAATTAGAATAAAATGCACAAAAGCAGGAGAAAAGTAAAAATCAAAGTAGGAAAAAACATAACGATGTTATTCAATAAATATTCATAATCAACTAGATCTAACTGAGAAGCAACTTGAGAAAAATATCAGAGTCACGAAGCTAAACTCGAAAATTTGAGATGATGTGACAAGTGTCACAGTGAAAAATGAGCACCAACACACATGTCCGCGGTTGCGAGCTTTGCTTTGTTCACGCACTATAAAAACAACGTTCAAGTGCACCACAAAAAAATTTCTCATTGGATTGTTGACAGTCACAAAGCAGTTCAGCACGTAGAAGACCCGATCAGGAGCAACACGCCCTGGACCAGCTGGCTCAACTTCCAAAACGCATTTGCAATCACAACAAAGGCAACAAGGTTGGCCTCTCATTTATAAACACACTTAGCTGACACGATAAAAGTAATGCAGTTTAGTTAAGCAGAGCCAAGAACACAAATGCAATAACACATTAATGTCCTAATGTTGAGGAAATGATATAATACATTGAATGTTGCTACACACGTACACATTTCAAGAGTAATATGAGGAAAGTTATACATCCAACACAGTGACTCAGTCACCTATCTCCTCTCTCAACGACTTACTGGTGTCTAGTTATTGCTTGTCTTGAAAATCACGGAGCCTATTTTCTACGACATATAAGTAAACTTCTAGGTAAGTAGGTTTTTGAAACACAGAAAAATTTGAAATAAACAAGGAACTAGAAACTCGTTGTTAAAGTAGTAGAAACTTGAGCTAAAATTAAAGCAATATGAGCTAAAATTAAAGCAATACTATACAGGACAGTAGTGATCGGCATAAAACATGAACATCAAAAGAGGAGCGAGGCCTCAAATTCAAGAAACTACGCTAGAACGAGACTTTTGAACACATTCCAGCGAGAAATCTTACACTCTCATATAAGGTAATAAATTTGAGCTAAGCATCCATGCAGCATTTCACAGATAAACAAACGCTCTATTTGCTCCGTTGGTTACCAGTTTCCTATTGGTGCTGGGGACTAAGACGTCACCACTAAAGTTGGTTCCAACAGCTACTTGAGATATTGAGAAGTATGTTGAGAATAACAGTATGATAGTCGTTGCTCTTATGCTATAGAACATTCACGAAAAAGACTCGAGAGAAAGTCTTGAAATACATGCGAAGATAACTGAAAAGTTTTGTACAGGAACTTGTCAGCTGCTCATTGCAGGCAGCCGCTGCAGGAGACCAGTCCACCAACACTCGCTTGAAAACGTCAATTATTTGAATCAGGGGCCCCTTTCATAAAATTTGTACTGCTTTTATCCACGCTTATGAAAGTGATATAAACAGAAATAAAAAACATTCAAAAGAAACCAAAAAATATTACATCGTGTATTTCTCAATATAAGAGGTATGCATACATGTAACAAAACTGTGAATTCACGACGCAATTGCTTTGATGCACAAAATTAAAGAAAAAGCGTGTTGTTTCCAACTGGACTAATCCACGGAACCGTACAAGAACACAATGCAGCCTCCGTCACGACCTCACATAGAGATCAATCAGACGGTTTCATGTCCTAGCTGTGTGTTGATAAAATTAAACAGCAGCAGAGAAATTGATATTTCGTCGCGTTCAGTAAGAGACGATAGAAATGGGTATAATTATTTTTAATATATTCAGCTGGAGACAAAATACTAGCAAGTAAACCAAAAAAAGAGAGAGATGCAGTCTTCCCGCTCTTGGTGAAACACCATGATAATTCTATACTAGTACTTTTGGAGTTCCTTCTCATGCCGCAGCAGTTGTGTACAGCGCAAGAACAGGCTGCTATCACGAGCTCACTCATCAAAAATTTATTGCTCTACAGTCTAATTATAGACAGTCACAGAATTCTACTAACATATCTCATCACCGTCACATTCGACTTGCAGTATATACGTCAACAGCTTACATCATCAAAGCTTGCTGTCTGGGCACAGATAGTGATAATTGTATCAATGTAAAATATGTTTAGCAATCAACAAGATGTTAAATTTTTCAAGTAAGTGGCCTAGGAGGGTAGACACACAGAGAAAGACCCAAGCACAGCAACGCATTAGCCAATTACTGATCAAGAATGACTCGCTCGGTCGAGCATCAATTTGCAGCACAAACCCGACTTCTCAATTGAGAAAAATACCATTGAAATATGAGAAATCTCAATCAAATTTTTAAAATTAAACCTAAGAACACAGTGATGGTTATAAGAATAACGAACAGATTTATGTGTTGTGAACAGTAATTTGATTAAGAAACTCAAATTACGAATGCAGGAAGACACACAATAGTTTTTACTCTTCCGTCAAAATTTTTATCTCAATAGAATAGATTTGTAATAATACATTTCATCATCAGTAGGAACCAATAAAAAAAAACGAATTCATCGCGAATAGAGTGATGAAAACTTAAAATTCTAGATGAACAGACAAAACAATGGACACACAATGAACGTATTTGAATTTAGACTCAAAGTGAGCAGACAGCATAGGACGATACTAACTTAAAATACTCAAGGGTACGATAACCTATTGTAGAATTGACTTTTTCAGAGGAATTTAAAAACTTAAAG
Organism: Morinoia aosen; assembly: GCA_030386875.1. NCBI lineage: Eukaryota > Metazoa > Arthropoda > Malacostraca > Amphipoda > Talitridae > Morinoia > Morinoia aosen. The sequence continues at coordinate 21,318,980 of CM059579.1, forward strand.
ATAACATTAAATTTATTAAGTCACACCGAGCTAAACTCTAACAAAGATCAGGCGCACAGGGTGACCATCGCTATTGCCGTGATCGCCCGCATTTAAGGCCCATCACATGTTCCTTCCACAATACCAGATTAACTACAAGTAAGTTTAAACCTCCCTAACCACAACTAAAGTGTTCCAAATAAAAGGAAGGATGAACGCATTATTTAATATGGAGTTCAGGAAACGGGGAATCTCTGCACAAAGTGTGTTCTAAAGTAGCAAACACTAAGCATGAAAACAACAAGTTGAGAAAGAAGAAGAAAAAACAGAAGAGACAACGGAGATGGCATGAAAACGGAAAGACACAAAGTGGGCACGAAAGATGGAAGTCCCGAAGGTCTATCGATAGCTGAGGTAACCTTATAGAAGCTCCCCTGGGAGCACCTGTTCTCATAGCATAAGAGGAACAAACCTAACTAATCTAAGCCTATCCCATGCCGCCTGAGGGGTTCACAGCACTATTAGAAATTCGTTGTCGCCAACAAAACTGCAATTTTAACGAACCCTCTGCATCAGGCCGATTTCAAAGCTTTAGCTACACATAAATCTGCCGATCAAAAGTTGTCTGAAGCATTTAATTTATTTCAAGAACTTACTTTTAACAGTTATGAAATACTCTTGATTGTTTCAAATTTGGTTACGTTTTATCCAGTGCCATTTGCTCATTCTTGATTTAATCAACATGAATTTTCATAGGGTGCGTTCCCTTCACTATAAGCACTTTTGAGCCTGAGACTTCGTTACTTGTAATTTACTCTACTGGCTAGTTTTTATTCAAGCTAACCTATACTCAAATTCAAATTTTCATGAAATGTGCGAGAGACTATTTCCGTAACACCTCCTACAGATAATGAGTAATGTTGTGCTCGGTAGTGCTAAAAATATTTTTTTTTCAAGACAAAATTAAACATATTTATTTAAAAACAAAAATAATTGTGTTTTCACTGCTTCTATTTGCTGATTTTCAATACAATTAATGTAATAACAAAAAATTATCCATACCATCAAAATAACAACAAAAAATACAATCAATTTATATAAAACAGACATTGACTAGGAGTAAAAAAATTCTCCAAAAGAATCGACATTATCACTATCGTAGCAATCGAAAAGAAGGACTTCAAAACAACTGAAATGAACCTCAACAGAAAGAACTACAGACATGGACAGCGCGTCAGAACAAACAATGAGGATGTTAACAGAAAAGTTTAAGTTAATGCCAGCAGACAAAAAATTGATTGGGATGCCATGAGAACAAAAAAAAAATGCTTGCGATCAGAACAACAAAATTGGATGCCATTTGAATAACTAAAAAAGACACCATCAAAACAATCGAAATAGATACATTTTAAAGCACCAATACCTAGATACCATGAGAAGCCCAATCCCTAGATACCAAGAGGAACCCCAATCCCTAGATACCATGAGAAGCCCCAATCCCTAGATACCATGAGAAGCACCCATTCACTAGAAACCAAGAGGAACACCAATCCCTAGATACTAAAAGGAACCCCAAGAACTCCAATCCCTAGATACTAAGAGGAACTCCAATCCCTAGATACTAAGAGGAACCCCAATCCCTAGATACTAAGAGGAACCCCAATCCCTAGATACTAAGAGGAACCCCAATCCCCAGATACCACGAGAAGCCCCAACCACTAGACACCAAGAGCAGCCCCCAACCAACAAATGGCCCCAAAGACCAGCACGCCAGCAGCGGTGAGGTGCCGCAGAGAGGTACATGAGGAGCAGAGCAGAGCAGAGCAGCCGTTCACTCGGCGATGCGCTTGGCGAGCCGGAGCCACACGCCCTGCTCCGCCTTCAAGAGGCCGCTGCTCTTGTCGAGGGCGATGGGGACCTGCGTGCGGCGGCAGGGCAGCAGCGCAAACTCCTGCAGCAGCAGCACCATCGCCAGCTTCGCCTCCATCAGGGCAAACCGCTTGCCTGGACACAACACTCGTCAGCTGCTGCACGTCACTGAACACACCACAACATTAGCTGTACATCATAGATCAAAGTCTGTATATATATTCCTGATTTAATCAGAAAGAAACTTTGATAAATGTAATTTACAGTTTGGATTTAAGCTTTCAATCATAAATGTGCGATTATTGCAATGAAAGCTTAAAAGCAGTTATTGTGGTGGGAAAGAATGAGATAGCTGACCATTTTTTTACATTCCTTTTGTCATGTATTAGGTAGGAAAAACAATCTTCTCTAAGAATGTACAACGCACGTCAAAGTCCCAGATGCATTGGAGAGGAACTCAAGTTATGACGAGTAAATTAACAAAACTAATTTACTCGTCATAACTTGAGTTCCTCTCCAATGCATCTGGGACTTTGACGTGCGTTGTACATTCTTAGAGAAGATTGTTTTTCCTACCTAATACATGACAAAAGGAACGTAAAAAAATGGTCAGCTATCTCATATGATGCAGGCTCCATGAAGCCTGCCAACTTGAATATTTCCGCATACTACTTAAATCTGTATTGTTTACCTGAAGGTGCAGTGCCTAAAAAAACGCTGGGTAAGAAAACCTAAATGCAGATCAACCACTTAAATAATAAGTCTTTGAGGAATGAACGGAGGAAATCGAAATGAAAATGACGCTTGTGATCAAAATCTCCACATAGCACATGAAGGAGACTAGTCTAGTTTTGTCCCGAATTAGAAAATTATGGCGCTGGCTCAAAAGCAACCGCTATGATACGTGAGATAATGTTATTAACTGAAAAAAATTATTGGTCATGGCATGAGGAAGAAGGATGAAAGAGCTCACAAGCTCGCTCTACTGTAAAAGCAGCTACTGTAAAACTGAGCGGCATGCAAACAACAGCGTGCAAAAAAGTTTCTCTGAGAGTATTAGATTTTGAAAAAATGAACCATTTCAAGACATTATTTCGCCACTTTAACAGCTTTTATGAAGGTTACCAAACTCTTAAGTTAGCATGGTAATGAAATCAACGAGAAGAAATCCTTTGAAAAGTTAAACACTGATTTCCAGTAATGTATGAGGTGAGCAAGCCAAAAGGAACATCGCACACAGAGCAGAAGACCAAGAGCTGGAGCAGCACACGCGCCTCACCTATGCAGTTGCGAGGCCCGCTGCCGAAGGGCATATAGACGGCCGGAGACGGGCGGCTGCGGCCCTCTCCCGAGAAACGGTCGGGGTCAAAGCGGTCTGGGTCGGGGAAGTACCGCGCGTCGCGGTGGATGCTGGCCATGAAATAGAAATAACATGACTTCCCATCTATTTTCTCACTCCTAAACATTGTCGTTTTAGGAAAAACAACTTTCCAAATTGATAAACGCTGGGCACAAATTTTGTGAAGCACCGCACATGGCACCTGATCGGCGCGTTCGATCCAGCCAGTACACAGCCCTGTTGTAGGGTTTCGTTCCGTCTTTCTTTAGATATTAGCACACTCCAAATAAAATAAATGTTCTACGTACTAAACATTTGTACATCATCAGAATTCCAAAGTGGAGAGATGATGAACGTTGTCAAGAAGGTCATCCAAGAAATTATAAGTAAATGGTCGACATACGAATGATACAACAACGTTAGAAAATGTATATCTTGGAGTAAACATAAAACAATCTGCTTTCATAGCACTATGAGCCTCTTTAGCTAACCCCAATAAAGAAAGCACATCACTGAAATCACAACTTAGCAATTTCAAAGCTAACGATTTACTACTAGCAGCCAGTCGCACTCACACCTGTAAAAGAAACCATTAAGTGTCAAAAGGATAGGTTGTTGTTGTTGTTTTGCCCCGACGGCCGCTCGAAGAGGTCCGCCGCGGCCAGGGCCGCCCCAGACCGGGCCCGGCCCGAGGCGAAGAGGGGTGTGGTTATATGGGCCTCTGGAAGACGCCCGCGTCGTGCAGAAACCTCCCGACGTCCGCGGGGCGAGTCCAGAGGTGCTCCAGTGCATGTATCTGGTGTGTGTGTCGGTGAGCGTGTAGGGCGGGACAGTGTAGGAGGACATGCGGAAGATCGCCCACGTTGGCATGACACCAGACGCAGCTGTCGTCCTCCGCAAGTCCTATTCTGTGCATGTATGAGGGGAGTGAAGTGTGGTGCCCGCACCGCAGCCGCGCCAGGTGGACTCGATCCTGCCGGGGGAGGGATCGCTCCGTCGAGGGGACGGGGGGGGGGTCTCACTCCGAGGAGGGAGTTAGGGGGTAGGGCAGCGAGGGCGCGTGAGGTGAACTGTGTGTGTATGTGTGTGCGTAGTGAGGTGTCAGGGGGGCAGGGAGGGAGGGAGTCATATAGTGTTTTGAGGTGTGTGGCCTTTTGTGTAATGTTCGTTGGGTTGGCCGGGGTTGTTGCATGTAGTGTAGCGGGTGGGCAGGGTCTTGTGTGGAGGTGTAGAAGTTTGTCCCTAGCGTGTTCATGTGGTCAAGGAGGGGGAGGACAAGGGCTTCTTCGTGTAGGTGTGCTATAGGGGTCGATCGTGTACAGCCCGTGGCAATGCGCAACGCTGTGTTTTGTGTGGACTGTAGTTTCTGTAAGTGTGTGCGTAACAAGATGTGTGTGCGTAAGTGAGGATGGGTCTGATGAACTGTTTGTATACTGTTGTTATGTCTTCCTTGGAGTGGCCGTATGTAGTATGTGTTAGTGCTCGGAGGACGTTCAGCCTAGTGTTGCATTTAGTGTTGATATTGTTAGCGTGTGGGCTGAACGTAAAACCTCTGTCATATGTAACTCCAAGGATTTTGGGTGTGTCTGTGTAGGGGATGGGAGTGTTGTTTAGTGTGACGTGGGGATGGATGTTGTATTCTCTATTATAAGGTGTGATGAGTGTGAGTGAGGATTTGTTTGCGGAGACCTTGAGTCTGTTTCTAGCCAGTTCTCTATTATGTGGATGTAATCTTGTAGTTGAGTGGCGGCGGTCTCGTGTTTAGGGTGTAGGGAGATGATGGTTAGGTCGTCTGCATATGTGAGGAGGTGTGTTTGTGGGTGTGTAGGGGCCGGTATGTCGTGGAGGAATAAGTTGAATAGTGATAGGTGAGAGCATGGAGCCCTGCGGTACTCCGTTGGTGAAGTGTTTTGTTATGGAGGACTTGCCGTTGTATGTTGTGTAGCCATAGCGGCGCGAAAGAAAATTGGCGAGCCATTTCTGAAGGTTATGGTGGATGTGTGTGTTGAGTATTTTGTTAATAAGTAAGTGACGTGGAACTGTGTCGAAGGCCTTGCTTATGTCAATGGCAGCTAACAGTGTGCGTGGAGCAGGTTTGGGAGAGTTAAGGCCTTCGAGAATTGTTTGTGTCATGTGCGTGAGGAGAGTGTTAGTGGAGTGTTGTTGCCTGAAGCCGTGTTGTGAGGGTGAGAGTGGGACGTGTGGTGAGATGTTGTGAAGAACCAGCCTCTCTAGTATCTTTGAAGGGTTGCACAGAAGTGATATAGGTCTGTAAGAGGCTGGATCTGTGGGTGATTTGTTGGGCTTCAGAATGGGTAGGATCTTGGATGTCTTCCAGATGTTGGGTATGCTGTTGTTTGCGACTGAGTGGTTGAAGATGTCTGTGAGGGCCCTGATGGCTTGTGGTCCTAAGTGTTTGAGGTGAATGTATGAGATGCCATCAGGTCCGGTGCTACCTGTATGTTTAGTGTTGGAGACGGCCACCGCCGTCATGTGAGGTGTAAAGGGCGTGTACGTGTTGTTGATCTGTAGAGCATGCAGGCGGCGCAGTATGATCCTATTCTCGTGTTTGTGCGGGAGTCGGCTAATGTTTGAGTAGTGTTTAATGAGTGTGTCCGCCTGCTGCTTGTCTGTGGGGATGTTTGTGTGGTGAGAGAGGATGGCCTCGTGCGTGGTAGTGTTGTCGGTGTATTTGTTATTGAGGCCCCTCAGAAGTTTCCATAGTCTACTTGGGTCAGAGTCAAAAGTGATCGCGTTTATTGTTTATTATACCACGCCACACATTACACACAACTGTAAACAAAACTCCGAAATGACAAAAGGAAACAATTCACATCACGAACTAGCATCTACACACACCTGTAAATGGGAATGGTGATCTTGGTATCAGGGGCGATGGTGACGTGAGTACCAGGAACTGTGTACTCCTTCGTGCAGCGCCGGTCGACGCGCGGTGCCGGCGGGAACAGCCGCAGCGTCTCTGTGAGTGATTTTGCTCGGTCACTTGAGCCCACCTCGTGTCCACTTCAGGGCTCGTACTCTTATATTCTAGGCTACGTTGAGAGATCAACCAGTGCTGCTCTTTGTGCACATTTCACATCTTTTTGTGACTTTTAAAATGTGTTGTCGTTCAATTAAAAATGCACGGCATGTACTGGCACTGGAATTCCCTGCGCAGAAAATTACTCATTTTGAGTACCACCGTTTAGTCTTCACACAACCAGAATATTAATACTTCATAGAGCTCCTGTTGTTCATACAAGGAATAAAAACAATAGGAATGCTGTAGAACTAATGATGGCATTAACCTAAAGTGTCTGGACGTGATGCTGATTTGGAGTGTCTCCCAGATGTGTTAGGCATTATTAAAATTCAATTCTACTTAAATATATATAAGTAATAGATATAATAGAATAGAAACCAAAATAAATGTACGAGGAGTTCGTGGGCTCGAACTCAGGACTAAAGATCACCGCGCCAACACGCTATCGACTGCGCTATCGATCACCCTATCAAAATAGAAACCGTTAGCATTTTCAAGTACTATGTTTTTGAGGATCATTCCTCCGGCCGGAATTTATAATTTTTTTCAGATTTAAATAACAAACCAGTTTGAAAGTTCAATCTTTTATGATTAACAACATTCAAGGTAATGGAAGCATTTCAATGAACATATTCCAATTATGCCTATATACATACAGCTATTCATCTGAATTTTTCCAATGCCTCGCCATTTATAGGTGAATTAAAGAAATTCAGTGGGTTGTAGAGGAATCGTTTTAGTGTTCGTATGCTTCATTTGAATGAATATTGGAAACTAAAACTAAATATTCTCTACACTCGTTTTAATTAATTGTCCACTGAGAAGAGATTGACACAATTTCTTCATAACTAGAGCTGTTAGTATTGCTGCAAAAACTCTAATTTTGTTCAAATTGTTGTGAGACCAGTTACCCGTGCGATGCAGAGTACAACATACGGGTGCTTCTAAGTGTGCGTGGCACTAAGATGATTTTGCTGCTAAGTTAATCCCAAAACACCGTATCAACACTGAATTTTCGAGTTTCTTAGTCTTAGGATTTTTAGCTGAAAATTCAAGAGAAATGTTCTTACTCGATTACATATACGCATACTTGAATTCATCAAATGTACATGCACTATTTACATTGAACTCATCACAGTCCCCAAGCACAAGTCAAGAATTTCAGAGCATACACCTACATATTAACGTGTGAATGAAACACTGAACTTTAGTAAGTATAACTGCAGAAATATAATCTCTTCACTTCAAAACCCAGACGTTTTTCGAATTTTATCGAGTAAACTTGAATCATAAAAATTTAGCAAAATTTTTCACGGGCTTCTTTTCTGTTTGCATGAAAGGAAATTTCATGAGAAAGTAGAAAAATTCACAAAGACAAATTAAAAATTGGAATTAAAATTTGTATCAGGCTAAATTTAACACATTGGGTGCTGTGATAGGATTAGGGTGAATAGCATACCATAACTCTCCATTACTTTATATGGCCAGCAAGTGAGGTGTATAAAATTTAATCCCTATAAAACAGTGTGAAGAATACATTGCTAAGGGTGAGCCATTCTGTTAAAAACAGATACGAATTCAATTATGTGCTAAAACTAAAAGAAGCTAGATTTAAAAAAACTCAGAAACAGAAGTGCAGCCAATCTAAGGAAAAGTATTACTGTAACGCACTTGGGCACTAAGTATGTACTCACGGGATGGTCAAACTTCTATCAGTAAAACCCCACGCGGTCATAAGTTGAACCAAACGCAACATCAATGTTCGCATTTCAAGGCTCCATATGATACCACACTGTCAGTGAATGCAACAACTTCACTTACACCTCAAACCGTACATTTCATATCACTTAAATTTATCACTGAGGTGGAGTGGTTAAGAGTGCGCGCCCATCACGGGCCCGTGGAGTCAGCAGTTCGAATCCCGGCAATCCCGCCTGGAATTGCCGGGCGGGCCGAGCAGTTCTCCCCGTTGGGTTAAGGTAGAACTCAATTCCTCACTCTGCCCAAGTGTTCGAAATGGCTACCGGCTTGACCGGGGATAACCATCATTGAGACATGGAGTTAGTCATAAGGCATTTGAAAAATCAATGCACAAGATAATTTGTTTCAAGCTTGATTGGAATAAAACATCCTTCCCTTAAGCGACACAAATGGCGCACAAGCCCATTAGAGAGAAGAACCACGGTGCAGCCGAGTACACACCTGAAAAGACCATGTCGAGGTAGGGCATTTCCTGCAGCGCCTCGTACGTCAGCACGTTGTTGTGAGCCGCTAACACCTGTGCAACAAATGAAGTTAGCCCACAATTCTGCAAATTTAATGAAAGAAGCAAGTTATGCCTCATATCTGTGTAAATTGATTTTACTTCACATCAAAAAATATCAATAATTTCTAATTAAACTGGAAACATTTTATACAAACAGCACAGAGCTCCACTGAAAACAAACGTGTACCTACAGCAGGAATAACTTAATGCATCTTAGGTCACTCTCTCAATGTGTTTGGTAGTGATGAAAAAATCTTCATCTCAACCTCTATATGCTCACTAGCATTCAAGTCTGATGCTTGATTAGACTTGCGTTTTGTTTCTTTGCTTAAATGAAATTGAAATCAAAAGATTTCCAACTAGAATTCACTATGAAAGGTCGGTGAATTTCTAAAAATCACTCCGTGTCAGCCATCAAACTGAAGTTTTCTAATCAGAGCACTAGTACAGCGAACTGATCACACATTCCTGATAATGGACATAGATTAGATAAGTTAGTTTCAGCCACACAAAAGGGTTCCCAAAAAGGGGAATGAGGGCAGCATGATTTAGAATGAAATTAAGAGAACAGGGAATCTATGCAAGAGGAATGTTCCCACACCCTGCACATAAAAACAACAAGATTGAAAGAAGTTTATGAAACAAGATAATTGTTGAAGAAAAAAGTAATTTGTGCAGGAAAAAATAATGAACTGGAAAAAATTATTCGTAACGTAACAAAAAGCCTAGCCAAACAAAAGGAAAACCAACCTAACCTTCAGCAGGAGCCTCACATTTTCCCTTTGGGAGAGCTTTATTTCCCTCATGCACCCACAAAATGATCTTCACCCAGCTACTGAAAACCTGTATGTAATTAAATCAAAGCAACATTTCAGAAGAAAAGATTACGAAATCCAGTGTTTTTCTTACATAATTTCCTTTTCTAAATCATTTTGGCAGATTTATTACGACGCTTAAGATTCCTTCTGTTCTACCCACTATTGCAGCTAATTTCTAACTTTCTTCATCATAACTAGCACTTTTATCCAATGTCATGCACAGTTCTTGTAGATTACGTGGTTGTCTTTTCAACCCTAGTTAAATGGCACAACATCGCCTCAGAAATGAATTTCATCCATAAACTCCTTCGCTTCTTAGAAAATTGTGTACACTAGAATAATATTTGCTCTGATCTATTTCTATTCCATGTTAGCCCTTTATTAATTTTTCAAAGCAAACAGCCTACTTAACCCAAACACGCTATAGAATAACAGCTTACTAATTATTTCTTCATTGATTTTAACAAAGCTGATATTTAGAACGGGCCCTTGTCCGTACCAGGCTCCTCTCATACGACGAGACTACTTATCTACTAAAATAAAGCTCACAAATCAGGCTTAAAATGCGCATCAAAACTGACCGTTACTGTCCCACCTTATTTTCAACAAACTCGGAACGCTAAATTACAAAATTGAAATTTTCTTCAACACTTTGACAGCAACGTGAGCCGCCAGTGGTAAGGGCGGCTAATATTTAAATTACTGCTGACCGACCAGTAGTCACTAACTCAATTTTAATGAATTACTTGGTCAAACCAAACAAAAGCACGATTCAGTTAATGTTGACTGTTTACAAAACTGATTACTTCAACTGACTTGAATTTCAGTTGAATACTGAACTGCAGTTTAACCCATCACAGTCAACGTGTCAATTGAAATTCATAAAAACAGACCCGTTCCCCCTCCTCCATGAGCTTCTGCTGCACAGCTGGGTGCAGAGCTAAGCAGTAGGACACAAAGCTGAGCGTGGTGGCCGTCGTGTCGTAGCCTGCCATGTAGAACAGCACGCACTGCGCTGTGATCACTTCTTCCGTCAGCACTGAAATGAGCACACTAACATCAACATCGCATCCCAAGGTGTTCTCACTGCTCAAAATGCAGAGCAATCTAAAACCGTGGGTTGACAGTTTCAATCTGATGTAGGTGAAATGCTCAACTCATGTCTTGAGCTCAAACCAATTAACAAAGCTATGCACACACAAAAACCTAACTTTGCAAAACTGTGTTTTAGAAGTTCCACAGGTTTCAAAGGAAATCGACAAAAGTAACGTCTCTCTACACACATTAATATTCTTTAATAGGGAATGTAACATGAATAGAAATATGATTCCCGCCAGAAATTTCATAGGAAGAAGTTACACCGTATTTACCAGGTTCTGTGGTTTCTGTAGTTTTCTCAGAAGTATTACAGGTCTTGCGCTGACCATCTGATGCTGGACCAGCATCAGCATCACTCTCATAAGCAGGTCGAGTTTGTTGACCGTCCACAAGCTTAACACGGGGCAGCTTCCCGCCTTGCTTAGCTTTACCATTGCTTTCACTGTCTTTATTTTGACTTGCTGCCTTATTCTTTGAGCTACTCTTATCATTATTGTTTGTCTTCTCCTGCAGGCTAGCGTCCAGTAGCAGCTGAAGGAAGTCGTTCCGGCGTAGCTGGTGCTCCAGCCGGTAATTCATGGTGTCAGAAACAACCTGGGCAATACATATTCTGTTTCACAGCCATGAAATAATTCATGACAAAGTGGCTCACAAAGAAAACAAATTTAAACCTCAAATTTTTGCAAATATTTGGCAGTAAATGAAGGAAAAGTAGAAACATAAAAAAATGAACAAATAATCTAACACCAACCCGAGAATTACAAGTTTGAAAATTTGGACATTTCAGAACAAGGAATTTGAAATTAAGGGGTTAGTAAAAAAAATAAATCAAGTTCTTTCCACAAACACATTTTTTACTGCAAGCAAATAATTTTTTGCCATTACACACTGTAGTAGATTCTATGGGACATGAGCCAGTAGAATCCTATGAAGAAAACGTAAGTGGAAATTCGCTCTCACATCACGTAAAATAGACTACAAGTAGAATATGGGGAGACATTTCTATTATAATAGCTAGTGTGAGACTCTCGAATTACATCTAAAGAGATTGCAATGCAACAAAGAGAAGGCACCATTTAGTACGGACTGTAGAAAACAGGGAATCGATCCACAAATTGTGTTCCTACACACGGTGCCATACGCATGGGACCAGTAAGTTAGCTTGGGAGAGGAACAAAAAAAGAATGAAGAGATGGCAGAGCATTCATGAAAACTGAAAGAAGCAAAGATGGCACAGAGACAGAAGTTTTTTAGGCTCATCATAGTATAGCTGAGATAACCTAAAAGTCTCTTCCCTGGAGAGGCCAGTCCTCGTGGCACAGGACAGACACACCTAACTCACACAAACCTATAACCTGCCGTATGCCCCCGGAGGGGATATAAAGAGAAGACACAAACAGAATTTGAGGTTCTGGTCCTAATATTTTGGAGAGCTTCAGTTGGGTCAGCAAAATAAGGGAATAATAATAGATGAGATGGACTAATGATAAAAAATACATGTATCTCAGCCAGTTTTCTCAAACAGATAGATTCAGCTTGACAAGAGGGAAGGTCAAGGATAATTAAAAAAAAAAATTAGAGGTATTGGTACTTGCCTTAGGCCATAAAATGACTAGATCATTATATTGCCTTCATAATTTCTTGTACAACCAGTTCTTCAAAAAAAAACCTATGAGATAAAGCAAAACGCCTGAAACGCATACATAGCTTTTTGAACTCTCTACTCCACACCATACAGGACACGTTAACGGTTCCCAAGATTAAGTTCATCTCGTGATATTACTTAGGAATAATTCACACCCTGTGAAAATCTTATGCTTGTGGCAACAATAGTTTTTGAGTAATTCTAGAAAGTTTTGAAAGAGGTGGGGTGTACGAATAATTTTGTCGCTAACTGTATGTATTATGTATAGTACTAGTACTCACATCATCAGGTACTTCAATTCTGCATAGTACTTGTTTCATCAGGCACATCAATCATGTAGAGTCAACATGTTATCAGGCAAATCAATTATGTAAAGTACTCGTGTCATCAGATTCAACCATGCAGAAACAAATACCATCAGTTACATCAACAATATAAAGCCTGCATGCATGTCATGAGCCCCTGAACTATTTACTCAGTTCACCGCCCGCAGCTCGCATCACAAAGATGCCTCCGGTACCTTGGAGAAGAAGTGTATGGGGGTGCGGCTGAGGGAGCCCAGGCCCAGGGAGCGAGTGAGTTGAGGGGCGCACCACTGCAGCCACAGCAGCGGTTTCTGCCACGGCCGAGGCTCCGCGAAGAATCGAGCAGCAGCTGCACTGAATTCATCCTGGGAGCAGCACAGGGAGTTAAGGGATTGAATTCTAAAGCGCTCAGATGACTGAATCCTCAACTGGACAGTATGCTAAAGTCTGCCGTCACAGAGTGGTTATTCAATTTACTGCAGTGCTAGCTAACCTTTATTGTTTGTTATGTGGGTACTTAGACTTGACTCGCCTTTCACAGTGGAATAAAAACAACATAATATTACAACATTGAGGAATATAATATAGTGTGATTAAAAATTCAAGTTTAAGTGAGATACCGAAAATACAGATAATGATAACCACCCTATAAACCAAACTTGCTCCTTCAGTAATCCAACTCCACAAAACTCAAACACTCACTCATAAGCAACGTAGGCATAAAAAATAATAACTATGAACAGAAGTGGGGAGAAAGTGAGTGCCAAACCTGAGTGTTGTTGAGGGAGTCACTGCTGACACCGAAGGCAATGCTGGCTATGGTGTCCATGGTGAACATGCCGTACACGTCCTTCATCTCGAACACCGACACGCTGGGCATGAAGATTAGATTTTTAGTTTTTTAGTTAGTTTAAGCCTACCTATGCGCCACAAAAGCGATCCAAAGAAAGGAAGGCACCATTTAGTATGGAGTCAATCAAGGGAACGTGGAGTCTATGCAGAAAGGGCATAGTAACAGTAAGTTGAAGATTAGGAAACAATATCAAAATTGAAAAAAAGAAGTAGTTGGTGCTGAAAAACAGGACAGCAGTGAACCAAAAAAAAAAGATGGTCCTTAACATAACAAAAACATTTTATTTCAACAAAAGAAAGCCTACCTAACTCTCAGCTCGGGCCCTCACATTTTCCCATAGATACAATACAATTCCCATAGATACAATAGTTGTATCCTCTGAGGGGATGCTGGATATGAAACCCACTCGCTAAACCACAATTTGTAAGGCAATGGAATACAAACAGTTATAGGTATAAATTAAAAAACAATGTAGAAATTTATATAAAAGTTGAATGCGTCATCCATCTTATAAATGAGGTGGAAATGGCTACTTGTTTTATGTACGCCTTAACTGATTGATGTTCAATATGTTTAGTCTAGTATTGAGACAAGAATAAAGTCATTTGTTGGTGAGACAATAGTGGACTTCTGCATCCAATACGAGACATTATTATATTAGAAAAAGGCGAAAGATTTATGCCTTCTGAAGGGAAGCCAGAGAATGCAACACATGACAATGTAACCATATAGGTATTGGCAGAAGAATGCACTTCTCATTTTAGCATTTACCACGAGGAGGAAAGTAAATTTTTACTTCCGTGAACCATTATCCATCAGGCATCCTTTCGAGTGAAGATACAGTACAAGTTTTGATATTTTTATCCTTGGTTTCACATTCCTTTTAAAAAATGCTTTTTGTATAGAAGCTATCATGTTAGTGCAAGAGTAACGTCCAAGTTAAAAGATCTTGGGTAAAAATTAATACGCCCATGACTATGAAAATATTTATTAATTAACATACTCTCCTATTGCTTTCAATGACCTCATTTCACCTTTCAAAAAGCTTATAAATGGCTTGCTTGTAAAGTCCACTAAAATGGTTCAGTGGTTCTTGGAACAAATGCAAATCAGAAGCAGGTTGAATGGGTCACACCTGAACGTCTTGCAATTTCCCTAGTGCTAACAGTAGAATTCCTAGACACAAGGACATTCAACTGATAGGAATCAAGTGTCCTTGGATGACCTTTCTTTGGCTCATCTTTTAACCCTTTCCTTCCCGACGGGAACTCCAGTTCCCGTCGTGAACTCGTCTTCCACCTTAGGGAGATTGACGAAATTTCAGGGTAATTCAACTAGTAGGGAAATAATTTGAAGTAAATGAAGAAATTAGGGCAATTAATAATATTCCTGTATCTATGTTTTAAACACTCCAGAAGTTTGGCACGTGCAATTTGCTATTGATATCCACTCAATGTGAGCTTCCCACTCAATGTGAGCTTCATGGTCTATGCAATACATTTAATACTTTTTTTTAACTTGGGCAAGTTTTTCATTAGAACATTATTTACAGATAAAATAAAGCAAAATCTAAATTGATATATTTTCTCAGATTTTCGGCAATTTTTTTGGCGTGGAAGCATTCATTTTAAAGTATAATTTTTTTTCTATTTGATACTTTGACCACGGAGTGGGACAAACGTGTACCACTAGGTAAATTGTTCATACACGCACCAATGTAAATGTATAAAATTTCAAACCATTTTGCGACCTTTTTTGAAGGAATTTTATCACACCATGAAAATATTATTGAGCTCTTACATTTTGTACATTTCTTACAAAGGACGGAAACTTATTCCAGCAAATACATCGATATTACCAGTTTGTTTTTCACAACCTAACCAAATCAACTTTACAACACGTGCAATCGTAGTCAACGTGTTACAAAGGAAGTAAACACCTGCTTATGCAGAAAAAAAAAACCTGCTTGGGCAATTAAGTGAGTAAGTAAGTAGTAGTAACATGGGTTTGCTAGCGCTTCAGTTACTCAAACTATATCGCACCGAAGGTCACATAATTTAATTCGTATCAGACTCTTCTAAATAATTACACAAGATAAACATCAATATTATTAGAAACATCAAAATTATATGAGCATCAAGGTCATAATTACAACTCAAAATTACAAGTGTCTCCCGATTAAAATTTGTACACAACACAGTACATTCGAACGCACTGAGCAGCTAAACCCCGTAGGGGGTTTCAGCTGCCCACCCATTTATGGCCGGACGCCTTACCCACGCTGAAACCCCCGAGGTATCAACGCAGCGCGCCCGGCCATATTACAGTTTCTTCATCCTCAAAACTTCCAAGACGAAATCACGTCTGGCTATAACGCCTTACATCGTGGCTTCCCGTTAACTCTCTTGAAGTAGTACTACAAGGAGTACACACATTTCCAAGCACGTGAAAGTATGGACAACAAATACAAAAACGATACGGATGATTAAGTATGATCTTCGATCAGAATTCCGACAGCAATTTGCATCTCTCAAGAAACAACACCAGAGCATCCACATTGAAAGTTACACGTTCGATCTCCGCAAGCATCTTGGTTAACACCTCATCCACGGCAAGAAGACGGAGGTTTGGAAAGCATACATTTTGGTCAGCTGCATATCTCGGGCACTCCGCAAGTATGTGTTTGACGGCCAGAGGAACGTGACACCGCTGGCATCGCGGCTGCGGTTGTTGCTCCATTAGATAACGGTGGGTCAGTCGAGTATGTCCGATGCGAAGACGGCAGAGCAGCACTTCCACCCGGCGGACGCGACACCTCGACGAGGGCCATTCCAGAACCGTTTCTTTAATAGTTCTCAGTTTGTTGTCCATTCTGTTGTCCCATTCCTGTTGCCACAGACGTCTTACAGCAGCCTTGATCACGGGATAGTAGTCCCGAAAGGGTACCATTTGATTTAGAGTTTCCTCATTACTATTCGCAACACGCTTCGCCTCCTGGTCTGCTCTCTCATTGCCTGACACCCCCACGTGTCCGGGCACCCAACACAATTTCACATGTTTGTGCTCACGCACAAGCTGCACCAATGAGGGGGTGAGTGCTGTCATAAGCCTGAGCAGAGTCAATGACGCTTTTCGAGTCAATAAAAACAGTGAATTTATCATGCGGGTGTTCCTTGACTAGTTGAAGTGCCTCCAAGACACCATCTTGGGCAATTATGCTGACATTTCAGGGTAATGACTGAAATTACCCTAGGAAAATTTTCCCTTAACAATTAAAGTGTTGGGAAGGAAAGGGTTAAAGTGAAACCACCATTTTGAAAACAAAAAAAAAAACATCTCCAGCAATTTCTTTCATTCACATCATCCCCGTATGTGTTCTGAATAGGTTTTGTGACCTAACCTGCATTACCACCTTTATGAAACTCCTTCAGTAGAGCATTTCTCATGTGAACTTTAGATGGGACAAACATCAATGTCAACACTTACGAAAAAAATCAAGGTAACAGAGATAACCTAAAGAAAATCATCTAATTTAGCCACAGAAGTACATTACAATTATAACAGAAAGTAAATAATTGACAAATCTAATTTCAAGCATCCGTCCTAAGAATCAGACATTACTTCTGCACCATCTTGATAGAACTAAGATTGGTGGTAATGATTTTTTTAACTTATTTACTTATTTATCTTGTGCACAACTTACGCACTATATTTGAGGTTTAACATCTGAAGAATAAAGTATAAAATGGTATCTCTGTTACATCGAATGCAGCAGTAATAATTAAAATGGCAAATCAAACGGCAGTAAAGACCGTCAATTAGAACCTGCTTACTTGATGTCGAGCTTTTTGTTGAAGTAGGTGATGAGATTTGCAGCACAGTCACTGACGAGGCCCAAAGTTTGCTTCACTTTGCCACTGCTGAAAGTCGGGGTCATGACTGAGCGCACCCTCTTCCACACGCTGCCTTTGAGGCCCAGCAGCATGTGGTCCATCACTGGGTCATTGAACGTCACAAAGCTGATGCAAAAAATCACCTATTACAACCTCGCTCAGGTAAAGTCGCAACAAAATGAAGTAATTACATCAAGTTTTTTTGCTACAGATGAGAAGTTTTAAAGAATGTAAATTTGGTAACATTTGTGGGACACACAAACACTGCAATAGGCTGCCGAGACTCCACGGAATTGTAAATAATTATGTTGCAATGCTTAGCACCACTGTGTTAAGGCTGGCAGCAACAACAATACAGCACACTAATTAGTAATTCCTCAATAAAATACAGGGGAAGTATATAATAGGAAAATCCAACAACCGCGATTAATGAAGGGTAATGACGATGAGAACAACATAAAAATTACTTCAAAGCAATTTCATAAATGGAGTGTTCATATTTTAACCTTACCACTATCATTTATTGTGCTAATGCTCATGGGAAGCATGAGCATTAGCACAATAAATGATAGTGGTAATGCTCATGGGAAGCATGGCAGTGAACTACTGAAGCAGAAAATATATACAGTGGACTACAAGAACCTGGTTATCCTCGATTATGGTACCAGCTTCCAGGAAAAATGTTAAGCAGCGGGTAAAAACTTGAAAACTTAGGTTTACTACGGAACCTTTTACAAAAAAAAAGTAAATAAATAAATAATTGAGCGTACTGAAAACACACTGTCTTCTCAATACATAACTGACAACTTAAAATGTGCAGCAATCAATCAAAATAAAAGTAACTTACTCAAGAAAATATATTTTTGGTTGGAATTGTTAGCATAAGATTATTTTAGCAGTGCTTTAATTACAAATATTAGTGAAAATTCGTACCTACGGTCACAGAAGTGATCAAAATCGCGTATCATGACATGCTTGAGTAACTCGGGATCTCCCACCATAAGAACCGGTTGGGTGAACTCGTAGAACCCACAGAACCTGAAAAACAAAGCTGGAGTCAATAGTCTTCATTTCAGCATCCTAGAACTCCAACTCTAATACTTACAAAACAATGTTCTCAAGTATTGTTTTAAAAGATATGTATATCATTCATAAAATACAGTGAGCTTATGAATTTCTTAAGCCTGGTGTTGGTAAATTTTTATTAGCATGCTGTACGCACAACTCTTTGCCAACTTGAGCACAGAGAGAAAAAGCTCAAGTTGCAGCTGTAAATTTGAGCATTAAAAAAATTTTGCTAAACACATTAATTAGCCAAGCCGTTCAGCAGCAATACTCTTTCATACTCCTGTCTGGATCCAGTTGGTTCAGAAGTCTAACTTCATTTTATTGGACAAAATGAATAATATTGTGTAACAATGTGTCAGATTTTCAAATTATGGTTCTTATTATTTCTGTGGGAACAGAGTCTGGAATTGCCTCAAAATTTACATCAAAGACATTCTCTTGTATCAAATGGATCAATCACTAAATCAAAGCAGTTCAATCTTATCAGAAGCATACTCAAATATTTTACACTAATCAGTTTATTTCAGATGTGGTACTTTCAACACTGGCAAGGAGAAAAATTTTCAAGCTATATTTTTGGAACAAATTATAAATCTTACCAAATTATTGTAAAAAATGTACAAAACGATTTATACTTAGAAATATAATACAAAATCATAAACAAGTATGCCTCTAAATAAAACATACACTTCAACTGCACAAAAATTCTCAAACTACATTCAACAATATATTATACTACTGCTGATTCATCAGCCAGTAACAAGTACCTCTTTAAAGGTGTGCTCAATTTCAGAATTAATTACCATAAACACTTCACTACACTTGATAAATTATTGCCAATTTAGAGTACAATTTTATACATAACTAGAATTTAATCCACCAACTTTGTTAAGATTTGCAACTTCTTTGGCTACCTCAATGTTGGTTTGGTAAATATCCTATTAAGGTAGAATTGTTCTTTTAAATTTGAGAAGCTAACATCTTATAAACATCACCATGAGAACAACTGGAAACTTCCTAACCACCACAAAGATGTCCCCAAGAGAGAAAGGAGAAAAGCATAAATTAGTATGGAATTAAGAAAACAAGGAATCTAAGCACAAATTATGTCCTCTAACCCTGCACACACAAAAAGCAAGATTGATTTAAGTCTCTGAAACAAGATAAAAGTTGAAGAAGAAAGTAATAGGCACTGAAAGAAAGGACAACAGTGAACTGAAAAATTAAGATCTGGCACTGAACAAACACAATTTATTTAAAAAGAATGTCTCCCCAATAATCAGCTGAAAACTACACATATTTCAGTTGAGTGCTAATTCCTTAGGTACAATAGTCATGAACCCTTGAGGGGGTTTGAATCAAGAATTGTTTGTTGAGAGTGTGAACGACAAGATCATTCACTGTCCCGTTCGGCAGACAGTCTCTCGTGCGTAACTTATCAGTCCGTACTGTACGGCACCATTGGTGCTGGAACCGCAGGCTGGAACCTCAGCCTGCCGGTTGACCCCTCAGGCAGTTCTATGCAAGCGGTCGCGCTGACTGGGCGGTCATTATTGTGTACCTGAGTGACGTCCAGGCAGTTCCATGCAAGCGGTCGCGCTGACCGGTCGTTCCATAACCGTGTCCTGAGTCACGTACAGGCAGTTGCACTGACCTGTCGATGTGCTGAGCTACGTTCCAGCTGTCATGCTGACGTGTACCGTCATTTATGCGCTGTGTGTCTTGATATAGCAAGTGCAATAAAACTAAGTTCTGTCTGTCGCCGCTTCGACCGCCTTTGTCTTGTTGAACTTTACTGTGCAAGCAACCAATTATGTTTTAACTGCTTTTAACAAGTGTTTCAATAAAAACTGTGCTTTTAAAAAAACCTGTTAAATTTGCCAATAAATTTAACAAACTTATTGACTTTTAAATCAACACTGGAAAAGGAAACTTGAAAAGAACTGACAAATTTTACTGGTTTGTTGCTGAGGCCGTTGGCTTGAAGGCTTGGCCTCCTGACATAGAAAAGCTAGGGGCCCGGTGACAAGAGAATAGGTAGATCTGGAGCAAATTTCCCTCTTGCCAAAAGGGAAATCCTGCCAAACTGAGGTAAATTATCAACAGCTTCCTAGAAGAGTCCTAGATTATAACCATACAATTACACTCATTAAAACAACTATCTGCTAGTAAATGAAACCTGAATCATAAGCACTACATGTTCAAATTTTCACAGCTTCACCCTCATTAGGAGCAAAGAAGGAGTCTGACACAAATTTACCTGCTACCACCACAGTCCCTGTAGAGCCACTGGTCAAATTCAGCCATAGACATGGTAGGCCTCAGCCGAGGGTACAGGTTGCCAAGACCCCAGATGGGATCGGGACTGCCAACTCCACGAGAGCTCCAATAAGAGTAGCATGATCTGGAAATTTGCCATTACATTAATGCTCAAGTAGTAACTAGAACTATTTTATAACCTCTGATGAGTCAAAATGTTGAATATAACAAGTTCTATAACATGATTTGAAATCAAATTTTTTTCATCATTCATAGTGAGAATATAGCTCTGAGTATAAACTCTGATCAAGCAGTGAAATTAACATGCTAACTTCAGCAGGTTAAACCGAAGTTCAATATTCAACTGAGTTGACTTTAAAGAATAATTTTGAAAATAACAAATATTAAATAGATTGGGCCTTCATTAGTTTTTAATCAAGTCCTTATGGAAATTGAGTTTGCGACTGCTGGTCGGTCAGCTACTTGATAAAAATCCCTTCAGTGACTACCGATGGGTCTTGTAACTCGTTGTTGCAGTCAAAGTGACAAGGTACCAAAAGATCAATATATAACTACACTGAAGTTTAGGTTTGATGTTATTACAGAGCACTTTCAGGATACATTTTTCATTGTAGAACAAAAGTACATACACCCCAAAGAAATTTTAGCAGATTAGTAGCCTGCATCATTGAAACAAGGTAAGGTCTGCACACTTGCCCATACTAACCTGAAATACACAATGGTAAGAGCCACCAGCAGGAGCAGAACAACAAATGTTAAGGGAACCATCAACCAGCCCACTGGTGAAGATCCTGCAGTGGACATCTTTCACCAATTTCCAAGAACATTAGTTTTCAACTCATTCTATACCAAATGCAAGCATCTTTGAAACTTATGTACATAAATAAAATTATAACTCCACTTGAATGCTCATAATAAAACTAATGTATGTGCTTTAAAAGCAAGAACATTGTGTTAATAGATTTAAACTTCCACAAAAAGCGCACTGTAAAATAGGAATAAGACAATGTACACAATCTTCAATGCTGTGATGATCAAAAAGTTCATTATTCTATCACATCAGAAGAATAAATAAAAAAACTATTTATTTGCTACATAAATGTAACTTTAGAGATTTTGTAAATTTATCTTTTAAATTTATTCCCTTCATGGAATTAACCTAGGCAACAAAAACCTTTTTGTAACATTTAAAATTGAATATCTGCTGATGATCTACTATGCAAAGCTGATGTGGAGGTCAATTATGTATTCTCTCTCTATTACCCTAGTACTGACACTCATTAGGCATAATATACCTGCCCCATTCAGATGTATTTGCACTGCAAACACTTTAGGTAACAACTGAAAAGCCTTGCATTAATCATTTGCAAAGCATGCCATGAAATTTTGGCAGTAAGCACATAAAAACCTAGACCAGTAGGTAATGCATTTTCATCACCAATGCATAGTAAGTGACCCATGCTGTCACTATCGAGCAACACACAAAAAAAAAAAACTACAAAAACATGGGAGCTGTAACCAAAGTTATACAAAACAATGAAAAAAGGAAATGATAAATCTTGAGCCTAAGGGTATCATAGATACTCTGGGGGGAAGCTTAGTCAAACACATATTTCAGGTAAGAATAAAAAGCACCATATAGGGCAAAAAAAAATTAAATAATCCACAAACAAATCAGTCATTGTTCATCTACACATGATCTTAGATGTTTTTGTGGAAAGTTTTGGACCAGAGTAATGGGGCGATTCGCCAGTCTCCTAAACCGTTTTTGCTTTGGAGATGGTACAATCTGCCCATTCCCCTAACCCCTATTTTTCTGTTTCAGAACAGAGTTATTACTGTTAACTGGTAGAAAATAAGTTCCAAGTGCAGCATAATATTATACAGGCGAATTGTTCATAGCAGCATCATCCAGCAAGGGTAAGAATAATAGGCAGGTTGAGAGGTCAAAATTGAAGACTACAGGTTTATTCAAATATTTATGTGTAAACGATAATGATTATTTGTTAGGTGAAATTGAGAAACTGTACTTTAGTGCTTGTATTATCATTGGAAGTTGTTTATTATGCGTGGTGGATTGACAGGAAGACCTCCAATAGGAGAGCAGGAGTTGAACCCGACGGGAGACACCAAAGCCATCACCCGAAGCTCAGGCATGTCCGCCACAACTTTGAGGACAAGGGACAGCCCACAACAACAGCTGCTTCCTCAAGTCCTGCCGATCTCTTGCCGCTGCCGTACTCTGGCATCTGCCGGTGCCGCACCTCCGCATCTCTTGCTGCTGCTGTGCCTTGGCATCTTCTGCCACTGCCGCATCTCGGCATGTCTTGCTGCTGCTGTGCCTCTGCATCTTCTGCCCCGGCCGCACTTCGGCATCTCCTGCCGCACTTTGGCATCTATTGCCGCACTCCGGCATCTCCTGCCGCACTCCGGCATCTCCTGCCGCACTCCCGCATCTCGCCGCTGCCTTACTCTCGCACCTCGTTTCTGTACCCCTGCACCCCGGCCCCCATGCACTCCTGCAAGCCCGCCTTGGGTTGGCCATCGTTGCTGAGGGGAAGTTGCTTTGTGGTTGCCGCCACGCCGGGTTGCCCTAGTATAGTTAGCCGCTGCGTCATAGTTGAGTGTTTATTTTGCTAGGGTTATTTGTAAGTAGGTAGGTTATCACTGTCCGCAGCTGGTTTATTTTTCTATGTATACGTTGTAATTATTGTTAAAGGCGTGAATAAACAAAAAGAATGGGAATAGTAATCCCATGGCCTGGGAGTGTTGGCTCATTATTCACCTTGAGACAAAATATTAACCGTAGGTAGGTCAGATACAACCAACTTATATTAGTGCTAGCGATCTAAGCCACACGTGTTGATGGTAGGAAGCCTACCTGTCTCACAGCATTGTGTTTTTGGTGCCATGACCAGGATAATCCAGGATTTTCAAATTACAGATTAGATTAAATATTTCAACCGGTTACTTAATTTGATCCTGACCATCAACTTGGTATGCAGCCTTAATTTAAATCAGATATATGTCTCCAGGTGTCTCAATTAGATAACCAGGATGTGGACTTAGGATAGGTTGTCATTTATTTCATTTGTGTGTACTGTGTATCCTAGCAATTCATTACTTTTAGTTCATGGTTTTTGCAGCTAAGGCTTAAAGACTTTTCTGTTGACTTGCCGAGCAGTTATACTGTTCTTGTGGGCAGAGGGTAAGTCAAACCAATTTGATATTAGTTATTTTTTTGTATAGGATGTGGGCTTGAGTGACAGGGTTAATAATTTGGAGGTCTTCTCTTCTGGCAGTAGGGTGTCGAGATGGCAGAGCAGAGGAATTCTGGGGAGAAAAGGGAGGCTCCTTTGGTTGGTGATGGAGCTGGCAAGGAAATTTCAAACATTTCAGAACAAGAAGAGGACCTCATTGTCCAAAATTGTGTGTACATGAACAAATTCTAAGCCAACCTAGAACAAATGAACACTTCACTAATGTCTAATTCATCTAAAAAGATGTTAGTTTAACTTGAGAAAAATTTTCAACAGATTCAAATAGATGGTGAAGATGAACAGAAACTTTCAAAAGTAGAGGTCGCTCGGCAAGGAGCGATACCTAAAGTCCGTAGGCCAAACAAGCTTCCAAGGGCCAAGTCATCTTCCTCAGAAACAAGCTCCAGTTCAGATAGTCTACATGTGGTTCGGAATCGCAAGACCTGAGCTCCAACTCTTCAGCCAGGAGCAGCCGCAACCAAGAACCCATCCCGGCCATGCAGTCAACCGAACTCAAAACCCTGATGAAGCTGATGGAAAGGTTTGACAACAGGAAAATTCCACAACAAGAGAAATTTGATGAGAAGTCAGGACAAAGCCTAGAGACTTATCTGAAGAAGTTTGAGAGATACTGCGAGGAAAACTACAAAAGGGACAGCAGCTTCTGGTTGGGTGAGCTGGAAAACCACCTTAGTGAACAAGTCTTCATTGCATTCAGGTCTTTGAGAGATGTAGGAGATAACTATCGGACAGTCAAACGCAAATTAGACCAATGGTACAAGGACATGGCAGCATTACGGAAAAAGAAACACCGAGAGGATTTCAACAAGATCAAACTTGAAAAAGGGGAACCTCTCTATCTCTACAGCAGCCGGATCAAAAGGTTGCGTACCCCAAGCATGTAATCCAATTGAGCTCTATTCTGACAGATAAGTTCCTGCAGACAATTCCCAGGGACTTGAAGGGGATAATCTCATCTCAGATGATCAGCAACAAAATTCATAACAAGAAAGTCAAATGGCCTTCAATCCAGAAGATTGCCAGATTCAAGGATGTGGAAGTGGAGAGTAAAAAGAAATCAGGAAGTGATGGGTATGAAGAACCAGAAAACTGTAAAGAAATAACCATCAGCATTGGACAAAGGAAACTATACAAGGATGCTGCCACACAGGGTGATCAAAGGATTGGAACTTCAAGTGGTGCAAGCTACATCTGTCCTAACTAGAGAAGGTATCCTCCTCAAGACAAAATCAATTCTTCAGGCCTACAGATAAATATGGTAAGGACACCTATGGGTTTCTCAAGACCAGCATCAACATCTTTGCACTACAATAATTCAGTAGGGAATACCAGACCAAGGAGGACGTTCAACATGAGACCACCAACTAGGTTAGCTTCCCGTAACATAACTTGCACCTTCTGCAACAGATATGGTCATGGTGCTGGATAGGGCAGAACCAAGACTAATTCTTGCTATACATGTGACAAACAAGGCCATTATTTCAGGGATTGCAACCAGAGACATGCAAGAGTACACCCAAGATCACAATCTCAGCATTCACCTAGAACTCCATATCAAAACCACGGATATCATGCTAGTGGCCCAAACCAAGAAAACATGGCCAATTTTCACCCAAAGACTTATCGACCACATCGTGTTTACAGTGACGACAACCTGTGCAACAGGGCGTCAAACTGACGGGCTCTGGTAGAGAAAGGAGGTCACCAGCAGCCACGAAATACCCCTAGTCTATTTTTGCCCTACACAACCTGGGATCACTATGAGTGCCTGAGCGTCGAAGATGAGAACGACGAGAAGGAACCCACCGAATGTTTTTCTGAACCACAGACACCAACGCAGTGCACTTCATCAACAGCAAAGAAGACTCCCACAAAAGGGAATCCCTCTAATATGCCTTTAGTCTCAGAAAAGAAACACCCGAGAAGAAGACTGTTACAAAGACTGAGAATACCAAGCCTTCTGCAGTCAAAGGTAACATGGATGCCTTGGTTAATTTGGCAGTTTTAGAACCCAAGAAATTGTTAATCATAGATGTCCAAGCTAGAGAAAAGGAGATAGAGGCTCTGATCAACACCAGAGCTGCCACCAACCTCATCAAGAAGTCACTTTTACACCAATTGCATCTTCCAACTGATCATAATGATACATTAGTTCTTCAGGGGTTAGGGATGGTCAATGGAACAACACTTGGAGCAACAGGCCTCAGTTTTTCTTATTAAGACATAAGCGCTGTTAGGACTACCTTCAGGGTGGTGCCAGACAATGCCATAAATTATCCTATGATACTGGGGACTCCATTTATGATCAACGAAAGGCTCATAATTAATAAGAATAAGAAAATGATTTCAAAGATGCCCAAAGAAAATGCCCGAGTAGACATATATTTAGGAGATAAGACAAAGCCTAGGCTATTAATTCACAAATCTGTTCCTGTTCATGCAGCAGAAGCAGTTACCTGTCTAAGTCCATCAGTTGAGGTTGAAGTAACGGTCAATTTAATAAGCCAGAGTGAAACTTGTACTAACTGCAACTTTTACTATAATGGAAGAACTAAGAATAAAATTCCCTGTGACTTGCATCAGTATATGTTAAGTGCACCCTAAGGTTGCACTTGGTGGGGGGGGGGAATATAATGGGGTGATTCACCAGTCTCCTAAACCGTGTTTGTAAATGAGATGGTGTAATCTGCATGTTTCCCTAACCCATATTTTTTCTGTTTCAGAACAGAGTTATTATAGTTAACTGGTAGAGACTAAGTTCCTAAGTGCAGCATATTATACAGGCAAATTGTTCATAGCAGCATCATCCAGCAAGGGTAAGAATAATAGGCAGGTATAGGAACAAAAATAAAAGAATGTAATGCTTTATTGAAACATTTTATTGTAGATGATATTGATTATTCGTTGATTGAAATTGAGGAACTAGGTACTTTACGGCTTGTATTATCATTGGAAGTTATTATTTATTATGCGCGGCAGATTGGCAGGAAGACTTCCAATCGGAGAGCTGGAGCCAAGACCGGGAGACACCAGAGCCATCACCCGAAGCTCTGTCGTGTCAGCCACAACCTTGAGGACAAGGGACAGCCCACAACAACAGCCGATTCTTCCTCAGGCGTCCTTTTCCTTGGGAAGTGCTGCCGCTGCTTTACTCTGGCATCCTCTACTGTACTCTGGCATCTCCTGTCGCATTCCCGCATCTCGCCACTGCCTTACTCCTGCACATCCTATCCCTTCTGTACCCTTGTACCGCTGCGCCCCGGCCACCCTTGAACTCCTACAAGCCAGCCTTGGGTTGCTGAGGGGAAGTTGCTTTAGGGTTGCTGCCAAGCCGGGTTGCCCTAGTAAAGTTAGCCGCTGCGTCATAGTTGAGCGTTTATTTTTTTAAGGTTATTTGTAAGTAAATAGGTCATTACTGTCCGCATCTTGTTATTTTTCTATGTATATGCTTGTAATTATTGTTATAGGTGTGAATAAACAAAAAGAATGAGAATAGCAATCCCATAACCTGGAAGTGTTGGCTAGTTATTCACCTTGAGACAAGATAGTAACCATAGGTAGGTCAGTCACAACCAAGGTATATTAGTGAGAGCAAACTGAGCCACACATGTTGATGGTAGGAAGCCTACCTGTTCCCCAACACTGGACTTCACCTAATTTAACCAATTTTTCAAATTTCTCTTTTCCCATTTCTATTGCAACTAGGTTAACAAAAATGCATTGAGATATGTAAAAATGAATTCTAAACACATCATATTCGATAAAAATTTTACATTTTTGCCATAGAAAAAAGTTATTGTGCGAGCATAAGAAAAAAAATTTTCTTGCACAAAGTTTGGTCAATATCTTGTTTAATGCGCTCACGGAAATTAAAAACTCCGTTCCAAAGAATCACTAAAGGAACACATTTGAAAACGTTTTATATGAATGACATTCTGCTCGCTGACGAGTTATTTTTGAGTCATTCAACTTTGAAATTTTTGTCTTCCATAGCAGTTGCGTTGCGCGCTCAAACCGTTAGAGTATGCTTGCGTACTTTGTAATGTATTTTTAGCCGTCCCTACGGAGCCTGAACCCACTTCTAGGATTTTTAATTAATAGCACAATAAAGGTTATCACCCAAAAATATTAGCGGGACTGGGGTAGTGAAAACTGAAATCGATATGCAGTTGACATCAGTTTCAATATGGCGGCCGCCGTAGAACATTAAATACTCCTGCATCATCCGCTGTATCTCCGCCGGGGATCCTCCACTTGTGATGATAGTGATATCATCTGCATATGAGACACATTCAATTTTCTCCATCTGGGGTAAGTCATGCAACATTACATTAAAGAGCAATGGACTCAAAACTGCCCCCTGAGGTAGGCCACACGTCAGAGTTTTGTCTTGCGAGTACACCCCCCAACTCTCACTCTAACTGCTCTATTTGCCAGATAAGAACGCAGCCAAAGAAAAGTACGCTTGTCACATCCTAATCTCAACAGCTTATACAGAAGACCAGCATGCCACACAGTATCATAGGCGCTCTCTAAATCAATATAGACCGCTAAACAGTAGCCTCTACTGGCAAATGCACGAGTGATAGCGTTCTTAATTAGAGTCATGGCATCGTACGTAAATCGTCCTTGACGGAATCCTGTTTGATAGCATGAAAACACTTTGTTGGCTTCAAGGAAGGAGGTCAGTCTGTTTTTGATAATTTGCTCCATGACCTTAGACAGACATGATAACAGGGTTATGGGTCTATAGCCCTCAGGAGTTGCCTGATTTTTCCCCGGCTTTTTAATTGGACAGATTATACCCAATTTCCAAGCCTTAGGGAAGTACCCAGTAAAATAACTAAGATTGAACAAGTAAAGAATGTAGTTCATAATTGAATCAGGTGCTTTCAGTAGAAAAATGTAAAGAATTTCATCATATCCAGGGCTTGTTTGTTTTATTTTTTCCAGATTTTTATTAATTTCACTCAACTTTAGACTGGAGTTATATCTGGACTCCTCTATTTCAACTGAAGATATATTTGAGATGGTGTTCTCCACTAGTGTGCTATGCTTATCTCTGACACTTATCTCATGTCTGGTAAAATAATTCAGTAATGTAGTTGCTTTACCACCTAAGTCTTCTGCAATGTCACCTACCTCCACTCGTGGACTTACAGTGCTACCCTTCATTGAACGGATTAGTCTCCAGAGATCCCCCACCCCAGTGGTGGAGTCAAAGCCACTAATGAAATTCTTCCAGCTGTTTTGCTTTTTCTGTTTTATAATGTTTTTTGCTAACACCTCATTCCTACGATAAGCGCTTAAATTTTCCAATGTTGGGGATTTGGCCAGAGCATTGCGGGCTCTGTGTCTCCTTGCTACTGCAAAGGCACATTCATGATCCCACCAAGGTGTTC
Source organism: Morinoia aosen (assembly GCA_030386875.1). NCBI lineage: Eukaryota > Metazoa > Arthropoda > Malacostraca > Amphipoda > Talitridae > Morinoia > Morinoia aosen. The sequence continues at coordinate 21,348,119 of CM059579.1, forward strand.
TGCGGGTAACTCTCCTAGCTGGTGAGGTTTTAGGAACATTATTATGGGCAGCATTTACAAGTTTACGGGTTATTTCAGCATTTAGCTCATCAACTGAAGATGGTTGAGTCAAATTTATTTTATTATGACACAGTTCTTGCTGGAAGCCAGCCCAGTTGGCTGCTTTGATGATCCACCTTGGAGGATTCATAGTATCTAATTTTTTAAGAACTACACCAAAGGAACACTCAATGGGAAAATGATCACTGCCAAGATCTGCACCTCTTTGCAGGGAGCCACAGGCCAAGAGGGTTGGAGGAACTATGCACAAATCGAGAGTGGAGCATGTACCTGTTCTGGCATCTATATAAGTAGGAAGATCAGGAGGGTTAAGTATTCCCAGCAAATTATCATCCATAAGCTGAATGAGGTTCCTGCCAGTGGCATTCCATCTCTGTCTGGGGTCCCAAAGAGGTGCATGGGCATTAAAATCACCTATTATAATAAATAGTTCACCTAATTGCACAAAGTAATGATTAAGCTCAACAGTAATATTAGCATTTGGATTGTAGACATTTAGAAGATCAAGATACCCATGAGAGGAGAACACCTTAACACATAAAAATTCCAATTTTCCATTAGGAAAAGGATGGAGTTTTTTTTCACAAAAATTTATATCATTTCTAATTACAAAACATATACCACCTCTATTACAGTTTTCTCTATGTAGCCAAACACACCGATATCCAATAAATTTTGGTTCGTGAGCATTAATCCAAGTCTCACACAAGCAAAGGATGTCTGGTTTTTTGGTATACAAATAAAGTTTTACTTCTGAAAGTTTACTTTGCAATCCATTGCAATTAAATTGAGATATTTGAAAGACCTTTTCTGACTGATCACTTCTTTGAATAGCTTGGTTACATATTTGAAAATTATTTTGCATTTTTCTTTGTGATCAGTCCTTGCTGTTTAGTTTCTCTACGTTGAGCAAGGTTTGTTTTCGGAATTTTGCTTGGTTTAGTAGGTCTGCCTTTTTGTCTAGACTCAGAAGAAAAATTTTTATCTAGAACTGCACAATTATTAGAGTGTCACGAGAAATGGCCCTTCTCCTTGTTAACACTTCATTAAAAAGAAGAACAGGTTCTCGGAATTGAGGGAGTGGCGCACCTCCATGCTACATAAACAATACAAAATTAATGAATAATAATCGGCAATTACAGTACATATACTAAAAAGAAAAGGTACTCACCGGTGATCGCTGACCCACTTACGCAGCGCATTTTCTGAGCGCCCTCCGTGGTATTACGATTGATCGCTTCTAATATTGTGGGGCATGATACACAGGATAAACTATGCTTAACATTTATAATTTCCAGCTATACGTCATACAAACATTAATGAGCGCACACACAATGAATGGTGTTAGGAATAATGCCAATTAAGTAATGGAATCAAATAGCATATGTCAAATGACTTACATCACATAATTATACTGAAATACTGGCTGGCCGGCCGCCGCTAAGTTTACAAGAGTTACACATGAGAATTCATCTATCCTGTCCTATTTCTATCTCAGTTATTCCAGCAGCACAGGATGTGATCATTACTTCGACCCTCACGTTCATGAGCCGATACAACTTCAGTTCAAATCACTGTCCTAGGCACAGTTCAAGGAATGTTTGTTGCTAATCGCCAGCTTCGTAGCTCCCGAGTATTTTCTTTTCTTGCAAACTTCTATCCTCAGGCACAGACCTCCCACCTGCAAGATCAATTTATAACCCATTAATCCTGATATCACCCCTTAAGCTTCCTTAAAACATTTCAATCTTTACATCACTGTATGCCAATAAATTTCAGAACATTTTATAAAGAAGAATTATCTTTTCCCAAGAAACGGCTTCGCTCTTACCCTCCCAGAGACGTTGCGCCTAAATGTTCCATTAAATGATTCCCACGCTGGTTGGGGTTTTAATTTGCTCTTCTGCAAGTAAAACGAGAAAATGTATGAATTTCATGATCACATTTTGGCGTGAAACTTAGTATAATTTTCAATAAAGCCACTTTTCTTATTATTTCATTAAGCACGTTTGTTACTGCTAGCACACCCGCGTTTCTTGCTTACACTTTGCGTTACGGTCTCGCCGGTCGAACTGCCTTTTGTTCCTCCGATGCCTGGGCCCTGGCGTATTTTCTCGAGGGTTGTTCTCTCTCTCACCTTCGGCCTATAAGAATCTTCGGACCTTGACAGCGACCGCCTACCTCTCTTCTCATTGGTAGTCCCGCAGCTTGCCTTTATTTCTTTCTTAGCCTCATTGTTTCCCACGCTCCAGCTCCTTTGAAACCGACCGTTAGTTTGCCGCCTCTCTCGGCCTGAGTGTCTCGATTTATGTTTGACTACAAGGCGACTTTGTTTTGCACATGGGTAGGCCTTTTTCAGAACGTCTAAGTTTCAAAAGGCTCGCCCGAATGAAAAACTTTGCTAACACCACAAAATAGACCCCTCCAGAAACAACACACAATGTAAACAGCCATCGTCTGAGCCCTTACATCTTATCGCTCCTCCTAACATTTGCTGAGTTCAAACATACCGGCATAAAAACATGCATGTTGAAGCGACCCTCCCGTACTGCTGGGATTTTCTGAGATATTTCTAAGTAAGCCCAAAATTTATTACACACAATTAAAATTTTTCCCTAAATCCTCATTTTTAATTCGCAAAATTGATTATTCTTAACAGATTCTCGACAGACCGCCGTCCTATAGTTAAAAAAATTGGCCTGACAATTTTTTTTTTGAATTAGCTTTCAGCTATTTATTAAATACTAATCACTGCAGTCTGAAGCCAACATAAGACACACATGGTAACTTCTACTTAAGCCTATTACATTCTAAAATTAATTCGGCAGAAAACAGGGTACATTACACTTAATAATCTTATTCATTACAATCAGCACGGCTTGATATGTTGTATCGTGTTCATATACTCGATGCATCTGTGTTCCGCCGAAGTGAAGTACGTCAAATCTTTTGAGTGTTCACCCCTGATAACATTCACAAAGTATTACGGTTACATTTCCTACAAGAATAATCAATTTTGCAAATTAAAAATGAGGATTTAGGGAAAAATTTTCATTGCGTGTAATAAATTTTGGGCTTACTTAGAAATATCTCAGAAAATCCCAGCAGTACGGAAGGGTCGCTTCAACATACATGTTTTTATGCCGATATGTTAGAACTCAGCAAATGTTAGGGGGAGCGATAAGATGTAAGGGCTCGGACGATGGCTGTTTACATTGTGTGTTGTTTCTGGAGGGGTCTATTTTGTGGTGTTAGCAAAGTTTTTCATTCGGGCGAGCCCTTGGATACTTGAGACGTTCAGAAAAATGCCTACCCATGTGCAAAACAAAGTCGCCTTGTAGTCAAACATAAATTGAGACACTCAGGCCGAGAGACGCGGCAAACTAACGGTCGGTTTCAAAGGAGCTGGAGCGTGGGAAACAATGAGGCTAAGAAAGAAATAAAGGCGAGCTGCGGGACTACCAATGAGAAGAGAGGTAGGCGGTCGCTGTCAAGGTCCGAAGATTCTTATAGGCCGAAGGTGAGAGAGAGAACAACCCTCGAGAAAATACGCCAGGGCCCAGGCATCGGAGGAACAAAAGGCAGTTCAACCGGCGAGACCGTAACGCAAAGTGTAAGCAAGAAACGCGGGTGTGCTAGCAGTAACAAACGTGCTTAATGAAATAATAAGAAAAGTGGCTTTATTGAAAATTATACTAAGTTTCACGCCAAAATGTGATCATGAAATTCATACATTTTCTCGTTTTACTTGCAGAAGAGCAAATTAAAACCCCAACCAGCGTGGGAATCATTTAATGGAACATTTAGGCGCAACGTCTCTGGGAGGGTAAGAGCGAAGCCGTTTCTTGGGAAAAGATAATTCTTCTTTATAAAATGTTCTGAAATTTATTGGCATACAGTGATGTAAAGATTGAAACATTTTAAGGGAGCTTAAGGGGTGATATCAGGATTAATGGGTTATAAATTGATCTTGCAGGTGGGAGGTCTGTGCCTGAGGATAGAAGTTCGCAAGAAAAGAAAATACTCGGGAGCTACGAAGCTGGCGATTAGCAACAAACATTCCTTGAACTGTGCCTAGGACAGTGATTTGAACTGAAGTTGTATCGGCTCATGAACGTGAGGGTTGAAGTAAAGATCACATCCTGTGCTGCTGGAATAACTGAGATAGAAATAGGACAGGATAGATGAATTCTCATGTGTAACTCTTGTAAACTTAGCGGCGGCCGGCCAGCCAATATTTCAGTATAATTATGTGATGTAAGTCATTTGACGTATGCTATTTGATTCCATTACTTAATTGGCATTATTCCTAACACCATTCATTGTGTGTACGCTCATTAATGTTCGTATGACGTATAGCTGGAAATTATAAATGTTAAGCATAGTTTATCCTGTGTATCATGCCCCACAATATTAGAAGCGATCAATCGTAATACCACGGAGGGCGCTCAGAAAATGCGCTGCGTAAGTGGGTCAGCGATCACCGGTGAGTACTTTTTTTTTTTAATATATGTACTGTAATTGCCGATTATTATTCATTAATTTTGTGTTGTTTATGTAGCATGGAGGTGCGCCATTCCCTCAATTCCGAGAACCTGTTCTTCTTGTTAATGAAGTGTTAACAAGGAGAAGGGCCATTTCTTGTGACAAGAGGGTGTATCGCATTTATCTTGGGAGACTGTAGAATTATGATACTCATTCAATAGTTCACTGCCTATTTTCTGCCCAAAATGATTTCTTATCATACCTAGAATCAACAAACTATGCACACGTTTGTTTTCAAAAGTTAAATTTAAGGAAAAAGCTTCCACTATGAATTTACCCAAACAAGTAAAAAGGTCGTCAATCATGGACTGCATATACGACAATCATTTTCTCAACAGAAGATCTCAAATTAACAGAGGAGCCTCCATCCAATTGAGCATCCTGACCTTCCAAACTGTCTGCCACTACATTTTGATTAGGTCTATTACAATTAACATTGGGTTCACAACATTCAGTCAATACATTATGAAAATCTCTATTACAACTCTGGTTGGGAACTTTACGTGGCAAGTAATAGGACCCCTGCGACTGATGGATATCAACCTGAACAACTTTTTTGGGTTCAGTACTCTTCAACAGTGAGGCATAGGTTTTCTTGGCACTAGTATTGATTGCAGTTTGACTGCCAGGAATGTAATGATTGAGGGATTGTTCCCCACCTGTAATTTGACTGATCTCATGCAGACTTTGGGAATGATTTTCCACAATTCTAGGAGGGCTCCTAATTGATACCTCACTTTCAGATAACACTTTCCTACATGCCTCCAAAAAGGATGCACCTTCTTTCATTTGAGATCTGATCTCCAAAGAAGTCTTAATTAGAGGGCAATACCTGGAACTTGCCACGTGAGCTCCCCCACAGTTTGCGCAGCACGGAACAGTAGCATTACAATTATCTTTTGCATGATTGCCACTACATATGAGGCAACGCTCCATTGATGTGCAGCCACTGGCAAAGTGACCATGGCGCTGACATTTGTAACATCTCAAAGGGGGAGGAGAGTATGGCCTGACAGAAAAGTACATGAAATCAATTTTGAGGGATTTAGGGATTTCCATTTCTGCAAAGCCTACCTTAACACTTTGGAAGACCTCCTTCTTTCCATTAACAAATTTAGGCAGTCTTACCATTTTCAGAGCAATAAAGTTGTCACATTTAATGATAGGTACCAGGTCTTCAAGGTTTACTTCCTGGTCAATGGGGCCAATAACTCCCCAAGATACTTCAGATGTTTCTGCTTGAGGTTTGTAACATTTGACAGCAAATTTTCCAATATGCTCTACGTTAAGGACTCTTTCAAATTCTGCCTGTGATGCATCTTTGAATTCTACTCCAATTATATTTCTACGTTTGTTAACTCTTACATCTTTTACACAATCAAAGTTTAGTACATCTTTTAATCCTTGGGCTACTCCAAAAGGATCAAGGGTCATTTTTCTTTTAGAGGCACCAATAAATTCAATAGATTCAAGTGGCTGAGAGAAAAGTAAAGTACACAATTTGCCTTGAGATTCTAATGTCTTATTTTTTGGGTAGGCAGGAGTTTTGAGAGGAGAGGAAGAATTTCTGGTCTTTTTTGGTGTTTCACATTCAGATCCTGAGTCAGGATTGTCTTGATTTTCTCTTTCTCTTTTGTTGGACTGTTGGTTCACTTTGAACCAAGTTCCTTGGATAATAGAATCATCCATGCATTCAAGGTCTCCTAAGCTACTTCTGGGATATGAGTGACTACCACTCCCCTCCTCCAAATTGACCGGTTGTGAGTGAAGCATATCTCCATCATCACATTCGTCCTCTTCCCTCAAATCAGCATAACGATTTGTTAGAGGCAAATCTGCCATTGTTAGATTGTGTAACCCCCAGAAGGGGGTCACACACAAATACAATTATTAGCTAACAGAAATTTATAAATAACAACACAAAAAATTAGTTACAAGATGAACAATAATGAAGTCAGGCTTGGAGCCTACCTCAAATGAAATACCGCTAAGCAGCTCACCCCAGATGGAAGGAAGAGAGCCAGTTGCGGGTACAATGAGAATAATTAATGTACATAATTAGCTTTAATTACGGATAAATCTATAGGTTACTCGCAAGAGCTCAGCAAAGGCAGTCTTTCCTCGGTGAACGCAACTGTCTCTCTCCCCCTAAGTTGTTGTTGTTGTTCACTCGGGGTTTAGCGAGGCTTTGAGAACAAGCTCATGTAGCCTCAAGTCTTGGCCACTCTGAGTGCGGGAATCACTGATTAGGCAAGGACCTCCTGGAGTCTGCTAACCAGAGCCTTGCTAATGAATCACTTATTTTAGGTATCTTAGTCTTTAGGTTATATTATTGAATCTGAAAGAGTAAATCTGGAACAAAAGAGATACAACCCAACCCCATACACACACACACACACACACACACACACACACACACACACACACACACACACACACCTCGCATACCCACAGGCACACACGAACCCTTCAAGGAACCCAATGTACCTTCACACACTAGCAGGAATATATACTACGTGATCTAGGAAGGTGGAGAATTGTTTTCAAGATGGTTACTAAGTTCTCTTTGGTGTCCATCATTGCTTCTGTCACCTAATCTTATTTACTCATTGACCTGAGGGATACCTCTGCAGTGACAATACTACCTCCAGTATATGTCCAGTTTCACTGACAGTGAGCAGTAAATGTGTTAATAGAAGGAGGGGAGGTACTGCCTTCAATATGCTGAGTTCAAGTGAGAGTGGTAATTTAAATGAGGAAGAATACCCAAGGATGGGAGGAGTGTAAATGTGAGTTATAGCTTTTAGAGGGACAGCCAGAAGGCAGAGAGAGAGAGAGGGAGAGAGGGGAGAGAAAGAGAAGGAGAGAGAGGAATAAGATCAGGAAATAATAGTGGCAAAATTTTGAACTTCAAAAAACACATGCATCCAAAAAAAGTTACCAAACAAAATTAAAGCTCCAGCCTGGGCGGCGCAGCCTGGAGCTTCCCGAGAGACAGGTACGTTATCAGACTGCAGCAGTTGACAAGGATGCCTGTGTGTGGTTGGGCCTCTGAGGGAGGAATATACATGATTTGAGGCACCACCCTAATCTCAGGTTAGTGCAAACTACTGATACCAGATACTGAGGAGGCCAGGATGAGGCCTCAAATCACTGCAGTTTTAACTAGTTGAGATTACCATGGCTGTGAAATACTGGATAATTTGAAAGGAGGAAGAGGAACATTTAGATAAGGGAGGGAGTGAAGAAAGTATTAGGGAAATTAAGTTAAGCCCCTATATCCTTTTTCTTTATTTTTCTTTTATTAGACATTTAAGATGGGAAATGTGTGTATTAGGAACAATGAAAGGGAAGTTGTATTTGTAATGAAGGTGAACAAGGAAATAGTATTGAAGGTTACGGTTTAACATTATGCGTAAATTCTGAAGTGACAATATGTTTAGTGATATTTGGTAATAGGTAATTTTATTGTGAATGTAGACAGTAAAAGTTTGGTTTTGTTTCTATTCTATCAAGAAGGGCTCAGGAACTCTAGTGAAACTGGGTGTACATAGAGAAAGTGAGGAAAGAGGTCACCTATAATATTTGGTACTTTTGGCTAGCATATATGGTTCCCACAGATACCAACACAACACACCCATACATAGCTTGGGAAATACAGTTCAACTTGTTTACAGTAGTGATACTTTGTTTGTATCTTTCAAGAAACCAGCAAGAGCTTGCAGTATTAGAAACTGCACAGAGTGAGGAAAGGGACCTCCACCTAGTACATTTTTCAGTGTTAGGGGTACACGTACAGAGTTGAGGAGGGAGGTTAGTTGGTGGCGGGCATTGTTATGATTTGGGCATTGGAGGAGAAAGTGCTGGACTGTTTCAACACTGCCACATTCGCAGTCTGGGTGATCGAGCAATCTAAATCTATGCAGATGAGCTGCGAGTCGCACATGTCCAATTCTGAGCCTGGTTATGGCAGTTTCAATAGCTCTACTTGGGTGAGATGCCCAAGGCCATTCTCTTATTGAGTCCTTAATTGAGGCCAGAAACATACCTTTGCCATTTCGGATTGACTCGTGCCACTCTCTCCCCCACTCCGTCTTCAAGAGCTCAACTAAGTTTTTATGGGTGTCCTCAGTGAATAACGGGAATAATGTGCGGAATTTGAGGTTGTGCGCAGCTTTTGCTGCTGCATCTGCAGCTTCATTTCCAGCAGTTCCTTGGTGAGCTGGGACAAACTGGATTTTGACGGTATATTTTTCATTCAGAATTGACAAGGTTTGTTTAATATTGAATATAAATGTAGTATATTTTTGTGGTTTAGTTGATTGGAGAAGAAGAATTGAGGACAAGGAGTCTGAAAAGACCACATAAGACTCTCCAGTCATAAGATTATTTTGGGCCCAGTTCAATGCCTCATAGATTGCATATAGCTCTGCACCAAATGAGGAGATAGATGGTGAGAGCTTCCAGTCAAGGGAAACATTTCTTGCTGGAATCACCAGAGCTGCTGCAGTGGAGGTCAAGGGACTTTTTACATGGGAACCATCAGTGAAAGCATGCAGAAAATTACTATAATGATCATGAACAAGTTCATTAAAGAGCTGCTTATTAGTTTCAGATGAAAGATTGGCAGATGACACAGAGGCAAATTTTGGCACTAACAAAGCATTTGTATCAAGAAGGGGATGGAGAGGCGAATGGAGAGAGGTTATTGTTGGACGTGGAAAAGGCTGTCGGAGTCTTTCAAAGGTCCTCATTGCGAGTGAGAGAAATGAAGAGGTTTTACTCATGAGCTTGATTTGAGGAATGGAAGGTAGTTGCAGAATTTCTGAGAGATGAGAGACTTTCTGAACATAATCCAGTAGCAGGAGAGTTCTATGTAAGGACAATGGGGGGATGTTTGCTTCTATTTCCAGAGAATTTATTGGAGATGTTTTGAGGCAACCTAGGGCAATTCGTAGTGAATTGTTCTGAATGATATTTAGCTGTTGTAGTAAATGCTTTGGGGCTGTGCAGTACAAGGGAGCTGCATAGTCCAATCGGCTTCTAATAAGCATGCGGTATAATTTTAGGAGGAGAGAACGGTCTGCACCCCACTGGTAGTGGGAGATTGATTTTAACAAGTTAGTTAGGGGAATGCAGCTTAGTTTAAGAGAGGAAATATGGGAGGACCAATTTAATTTGGGAGCATCTAGATTTACTCCCAGATACCGATGTTTGCTTGCAAAAGTCAGAGTTGTTCCTGCCACAGTTATTGTAGGAGGAGTGGTTTGGGAATGTGTGAAGAGCATGCATTTTGTTTTTTCTAAATTCACTGAAAGCCCCCATCTTGAAGTCCATTCGTGAAATGAGGTCATTGCAACTTGTATTGATTGTACGGCATTTGCTAGGATTTTGTGAGAAGAGAAGAACGTGATATCATCAGCATATTCTGCACTTTGTACACTTGGGAATGAAGGCAGATCACTCAGCATAACATTGAATAATAGTGGGGACAGTACTGCTCCTTGGGGAACACCAGACTTCATTTTCCTGTCCCTGGAGCGTATGCCTTCAAAGAAGACCTGAAAGGTGCGTTTTGATAGATATCCCTGGATCCAGCGTAGAAGTTTGCCGTGTATTCCTATTTTAGAAAGTTTGTACAAGAGGCCTGTGTGCCAGACACGATCAAAGGCCTGAGTAAGGTCGCAGAAGGCCACTACTAGGAAGTGTTTCTTCTGTTGCGTCACCCGGATGGCAGACTCGAGCCTCGCCACCTGATCTATTGCCGACAGCCTGCGCCGAAATCCCCCCTGTTGTCCCCTCAGTGCATGACTCTCCTCTAGAAAATAGTTCAATCTATTTTTAATTAGTGCTTCCATTAGTTTGCCAGTACAAGACAGTAGCGAGATGGGCCGGTAAGAGGAGTTATTTGAGGCAGGTTTAGAAGGCTTTTGAATGGGTAGGAGCAGGGCTTTTTTCCATGATTTTGGGATAATTCCGGAATTGAAACTTTGATTGTAGATTTCAAGTAGCCATTCTTTGTATGATGGAGGGAGGTGTTTGAGATGTTCATAGCTGATTTGATCCAAACCTGGGGAGGTATTGCTTAGTGGGGAGATAGCTTTTTCTAGTTCATGGATTGTTAGAGCAGAGTTGTACCATACTGGGTTGTCGTTAAGCAGGGCTGTGGACAAAGGCAGCAGTATAAAGGTAGGGTAAGGACGAGGAACTGTTTGCAAAAAGTTGCTCTCAAAGTAGGCAGCCAGAAGATCAACTTCTTCCATTGGCTCGGAGATTATTGAGGTTGCCGTGACGAAAGGTTGCGTTTGCCGACGGGAGGGCTTGAGGTTGCGTATTTTTTTCCAAAGTATTGAAGGAGGGGTCTCTGAGTTGAGTTGCAAAATTTTACCCAGGATGAATGCTTTGCCAGCTTTATTTCTCTCTTTAGAAGAGCTTCTGCACGTTTGAAGATCATGAGGTTTGGTTGAGAGGGTTGTTTTATGAACTTTTTCTTTGCAGAGTTTCTGTTATCAAGGGCAGCTTTGCAGGATTGAGTCCACCAGGGTTTGCTGAAACGAGGGTTGACCGTTTCTTTTGTTTGGGGAAAAGATGCGGCGGAGGCTGTCAGCATGCAGACCGTAAAGTTTGACGAGCTTGTGACAACATCATCATCTCTATGCTCATCTTTATTTGGAAGAGATGCTATCCATGCCCCCCATGAACCCTGATCAAACTTCCAGCGTGGCAGGGTCTGATACCTGATGAATTGAGGGGATAATGTTAGGGTTGTTGTTACTGTATAGTGGTCACTGGATAGGTCGGGGCCTGTTTGAACTGCTGCACCAGAGAGAAGATTTGTAGATGAGAAAGAAAGATCCAGTGTGGAGTGAGTGTTATGATAGGTGTTGAAGTAAGTGGGAAGTGAGGGAGGGGTTAGTAGAGCAATAGTAGGATGTTGAAGTAAAGAGAGTTCTATGTTTTTTCCAGTAGTGTTGGGGGTACAGGTGTTGCTGGGTTCCCACAGAGTACTATGTGCATTAAAGTCACCAACAATTAGAAAAGGGTTTTTTAGGGAGGTAAAGTAGTGATTGATTTCTTGGAGTCGGACTGCTTGGTTTGGATTGTAGATGTTGAGGATGGCTAGAGATCGAGAATGATTGATAGAAATTGATAGAGCTTGAACTTCTAATTGACCATTAGGATAATGAGTGATGTTTAGCGGCAGGTGTGGGATATCATTGCGGATTAGAACTGCCAGACCTCCTCCTTGATGACCATTTTGACGGTGATGATATATTGCTGTGTAGTTGATGAATGAGGGTTCAAATCCAGCAGACAGCCATGTTTCACAGAGGCACACCACTTGAGGATGAGTAGAGTAGAGATGTAGCTTGAGAAGAGAGAGCTTTTTGCGCAGGCTGTGGCAGTTCCACTGGAGAATTTTCAGTTCTTTTTGAGAGGATATGGTGTTGGGTTTTTTTGTTGGAATTTGAGAACGCTGTTTCAGAGATGTTTTAACTGAATCTGATTTTCGGCCTAATACTGGAGATGGATCAATGATGGTGTCCTTGGCCAGTTTGTTAGTTAGAAACTTGCCACCAATAACTGGTGATGGAGACAATTGTTCTTCAGGGATCAAAGCAGGGGTTGTGGCTTTTCCATTAGTTACTGGTTGAGATGAGATATTTGAGTGTGGAATGTGTTCTGTCAGGTGGTTTACCTCAGAGCTGGTAGAGGGTTCTTTGTTTATATTTTTGGTGAGATGAGGAGTCACTGTATTGATGACTGCATTTGCAATATAATTTAATTGTTCTGAATTAGAGGTAGGTTCTTGTGGTTGACAGAGAAGGAGGACTTTGGACAGCAGTGAAACTAGTTGTGTTAAGGTTGTCTGCAAGTCATTGGAAGGAAGAGAGTTGTTGTCAGTTTGAGTGGATACTGTGGAGCATGTTTGCTTGTGGGTTTGTTGAACCATGTTTGATAGATGACTTGGGATTGTTTCCATTGGGTTTGCGGATTGAGAATTACCAGTTTCTGAGTGTGGTGGATTTTTCTTCACTTTTGCCAGGGCATCTCGGTATGAAAGTTTGTGTTGAACTCTAACCTTTTCCACTGATTTTGCTTGTTTAACAAAGGGGCAGCCTCCATAATTTGCTGTGTGGGGCCCATTGCAGTTTGTACACTTTGGAGCTGAACTTCTAGGGCAGTCTTTTACCAGATGAGGTCCAGAACATGCTACACACCGTGGAGAGTTTCTACACTGTTGGGCGTTGTGCCCAAATCTCTGGCACTGAAAGCATTGCCATGGTCTTCCAATGTAGGGGTTAACTTTAAATCTTTGATAGTTCAGATAGATGTATTCAGGGAGAGAAATAGTTTGAAAAGTTATTTTGATCATTGTTGTTGGGCCTTCATTTCTCGGTTTTAGAATTCGAGATACTTTTAGATTTGAGTACCCTGCCTCTTCAAGAGCTTGTTCTATTTCTGAATCAGAAGTTTCTATTCCAAATGGGCCTATAACTCCAATGGTTTGGGTCTGATTGGCAGGCTGACGACAGTGAATCAACCAAGGGCCCAGCTGGGTTGTTTTTAGTAGGGAAGCTATTTCAGGATTTGCAGAGTTAGTCAGGGTAAGGACCAGAATATTACGTTAGAAGTTCTTGTGAATTGAAAAAATGCCTGCACTAGCGAAAGGAGAGGAAGCAAGAAGTTTAGAGAGTTGAAATTCATTGGATAAAAATTTACTAGGATTATTGTTTTCATTGGTTGGTTCTATCAGAATAACTGGATGATCAGCACTTCTGGGTGGACTATGGGTTGGTTGTGGTGGCTGATATGATGGTAAGCTGTCATAAGAGTTGTTAATGTTAGAGGCCATGGCTGGGATGTTTTCCTCTAACTGGCAAGTTTGGAAGCCCGCAAAATTTGGGTCAGAATTATGTGACGAGTACGATACTGCAGGAGACAGAGACAAGTTTCTAGGACGCTTGGCAAGCCAAGCAGGTTCCATTTCATGTTTGGGGGGGTTCTGGTTTGGTGAGTTCAGTTGATATAGGGCAGGGAAGAATTTCAGGGAACTTTTTTATGCCTGGACACAATGGCAAATTGGAACTTGATGTAGCAATCCAAAGAATTTCTGTGAACTATTTTGAAGTACCTTATAATCAAAATTGGCACCATAAACTGGAACAAATATAACTTAAAATTAGTTTATAAAAGGTTTCATTATACAAATAACCGTTATTTTATGCATTTTTCCTTTTATACATAAAAGAATAAACGTAGACTGGATCGAGTGATAGGAGCGTCGCACACCTCCTTAGACCATGTTTTGAAATGAACTGCGTCTGCACTCTGCGAGACCCATGGTAGACCTTTAGTCTACCATGGCGAGACCGCGCTGGTGAACGAATGCGTTGCAAGGAATCGTCATTCATCGTATTAAATGACATTTTTATACCATATATCTTGCTTTAAATGGCCTTCAAATTATTTCATTGTAAAAAGAAAACTTTCAGCTTTAGGATAAGGTAAATTTTTTAGTCAAAAACTCCTTCAGAGTAATAGTTATTCATTATTGTTCCCTGTGAACGAGACGGGGAAAAATACCTTAATGCTATTCTTACGAGAATGATTCGCTATTCGGCCTTGTACGAGACACAAATTGAGCTCGTTCATGATAAATGAACTTCCGAGAGTTCCATTTGCTCCGGAGCGCTGTTCCTTCCGCGCCGCAGCTACCCTATAGCAGCTTTATGCATGGTAGAATATATTTGCTGTTGAATAATTATATGATTATTCCGTTTTTCCTTTAGAGTTTGTTAATATTCACATATTATTTCGGTTTGTCTTAGAGTAAGTTGTATGATACTCTTTATAAATTTCGTTTTAATTAATCACGTCATGGAGTTAAAGAAAACCAATTTCTGCCAATCAATTTGGTGGCTTAAAATCAAATATTAAGCATAAGGGCTAAAAATTGTAATGTGAGCAAAGCTTGACATTTGAAATGACAGTGGGTGTCATGAACAGGTATTTGGGAATGATTTTCTTTTGTTGTTCGTTAATGCAATTAACGGTTTTTAGGTATAAAATACACAAAGATAATTTTGTAAATTAATAAAATCCATCTCACAGATAATTTCAACATTGATATATGTGATTCATTGTAAATTTATTAGTTATTTGATATCCAATGAAATTACTCTACCGAAGTTTTTACTGGATACTTCTCGATGAAGTTAGATGACATAAGAAAAGAAGAAAACCCGTTCATTTCAAAAAATTGTGATATATGAGATGCTTTATTACAAACATATTGGGGTGTAAAGATTTCGTAATATAAAATGTCCTCAATTGAACTCATAACAATTTCATATATAATAAAATTATGAATCACAATCATCGTTAAACAAAATATTTAACATGACACTAGTGTTCAGTAATGCCAGTTGATACATGTAAGTTACGATAACATATTTCAAAATTCAATTTTGAATGTTCTACAAAAATTTCCTATATTACAGTTTTTTGTTCTTGTTCAATGCCAGAGGAGAAAAATTGTTTGAAAAAATACAATTAATGACTCTAAACATGTTTTGCAATTTGTGGAGACATTGAGTGTTCCATTTACAATAGCAACCAGTGCTTTGATATTTAAGTGACCACTGACCAACCCATCCACAGTCATTGCTCTGACGCTAATTATTTATAAATCGTGTCATTAAAATTTTGAAGGTTGAAAAGTGTGGGTGCGCTGAAGCGTTTCTACTCACCTTTATTCTGATTCGGTGAGTTTGCCAATTGTAGTTTTTTACCTCTTTTATTCGTAAGTAACCAATGTTTTAAGAAGATATTCGGCAGAATGTGCAGCAGTTGTGTAACTAGTTTGCAGATTTGTAGTCTATATATAAGTAAATACGCATGCCGGTGTATTGCCTAACGTTCTGAGGACCACAAAATTATTATTCATTATTATTATTATTTTACCGGTTACTTACGCAATACAAATGAGGTTTTGCTTGCTAGTTATTTCTATTCCTGTGAAATATTTTAACAAGATTTGAATGAAATATTATCGCGTAAAAGGCCTGTTAGAAAAACACGCAACTAACTCATTATTGTCAGTCGTAGTAGTTTGAGTTACATCGAAACAGCGCTTCATCGTAAGAAAATTAATTTTAGAGATATATTTTACATGCTTTCTCTATAGTTTTTCTTTGCTATGAGAAGATTAACTGTGCATAAGAGTTTGATTATAAAAAAGGTAATTTTTGACGTTTGGTCCTCAGGAAGCTCTTGTAAGTAACAGCTTAAATGTCAATAACACAGTATCAATTTTTTGAAATAAATGCATATATTTTCAAATTTTATTGTGTTTCACACAACGACGAGAGAAAGCTCAGAACTTTTGAAGGATTCGTCCGGATTTGCGAGAAAAAAATAAATAATGAAGGCATCTACGGATGCTTTATTTCCAATTTCAAGCCTGATACATATCACCTTGTACATTGGATTTTCAAATGCCTTACAACTAATGCCAGGACGCCATGACGCTTTCCCCCGGTCAGGACCGATATCCATTTCAGACACCTGGGTAAAGTGGGGTATTGTGCTTTGAATTTTTCTCCTATACCCAACAAAGAAAATCGCCATCCAGCGCCAGAACTTCAAACCCGCGTTTCCCGCACGGCGGGCAGGGCCTATTGACACACGGCTAGGACGAGCAAAGACAAAGCTGTACAGTGCACGAAAAGCACGAGTAATCGAAGAGTTGAGATTCTATCATTATCAGTGCTTTGCTGGTCTCTCTTCGTTTTAAGATGTTTTTATTTTCCAGAACATTGTGTTGAAGCTCATAGAACTCAAATGATTGATATTGCTGAAGAAAGATTCGAAATTTTGAGTATTACGTAAATTAATTTTGAGACTAATTTAGACAAGCACAATAGTTTAACCAAGTGCACGGAGGTTAAAAACATTATTTAAAAAAAATATGGTTTCTACGGAGGTTTACAATATGGTATTACCAAACATCGTAATAATGAGAAAGAATATCAACAAAATGGATGCAAAATAGCTATTTATTGCTTCAGCAGCTAGCTTATGCTAGCAACATTTCAAAAACCAATGATGGTACTTTTCTACCATCGCTATTGGAAATAAAATGTTTTTCTTTTCTTGTTTTCTTTTTTGAGTAGTGAAATTATTTCAATACGTGTTTTGTATTTTGCGGGTAGTGCTGTACGGTACGTAGCGGTCCATACTGCAACCGCAGGTTAAGCTATTCGGATTTTGGAAGCCAAAGTTAACGTTTGCACGACTGTTGCGTTAAGACCTTCATGCAGTGCACTTGACTACGAGCAGGCTAAATTAGGCTTCTTGCCTGACGCTTGTGTGAGTCTCTATCATGGTACCATGGTCTCTATACCGTGCTTGGGTAATCCTGCGCCCTTTTTTCCCATTGTAATTTAGGTGTTTTTGCGGAGTGTTTAGTTGGCAGAAGAACTACGATCTCGTGTAGAGAGACGGCTCTCGCAAGACACGTCCTGAGATTATACGTGTTATGCTATTATACTTGCCATGTTTTAAATACACTGTTACTTGTCCATCCCGCACCTAACCCTAGTGTCTGGGCCTAGCTATTTAGCCTGAATAGCTAACCCTTGCCTGGTCGACATCCTGACAGATCGGCGTCCTAGTGGTGAGACAATTAGCAGGCTAGTTTCACTCCAGTGACTCCACTTATATTACTTCAAAACTTAACTGAATTCAATACTTGAAAACTTTCAGGAATATCCAAACATTCACTTCTATGTACCTGGTAGCCTTATAAATTATCCAATGATATTAAAATAACAACTATTGATATTTGAATAACTTCTAAGGTTTCTAATGAAATGAACTATTTTTCATGAACAAATTTTGAAATTTTTCAAAACTAAATAGATACGTGAGAAAGTGAACTATTTTAACGTTTGATAAAAATATTTTTGAACTTTTTTCTAATTTATGTCCTGCAATTCTGAAATTACACCCTGATATAGGGTTTGGTCCAAGTTTTTTGGGTTGCTCTTACTTGAAACACCCTCATCAACATTGTCAGGAGATGCATAAGTATTTTCAGGTTGTTCACTGGAGGCTGACGCCAAAGATGGCTGGTTCAGAAATTCACTGGCAGAGTGATGAGCTTTGGGAGGGGGTTTGTGATACGGGGCGGCAGAGGCCCCTCCCTTTGGTTTGTGTTTACTCCTCTTGGGGCTACCCATAATGGGAAGAAACAAAACAAAAACAAAGAAAAGACAAAGTTACTCACGAATTTCACGAAATCGATTGTGTTACTCTTGAGTATAAGGAGAGCTCCGCAAAGAAAAAAAAAAACACAGCGTCACTCACGTCGTTCACTCTTTTCCTCCAAATCGGATCTTGGTCAGTGAAATTCCCGCCAGTCGCTCTTCGATTCACTGGAGAATCGCGCGTCACTTGGCATGAAACATATTCTTATCCTAGATCGACTCAAACTACAAACGTCCTCCCCCTAAGTTAGTCGTTCATTCGGAATTCGGAAGTGGTGGAGTCTAGGCCGGAGTCGTTATTTATTGGTGTTTTCGATTCCAATTTTTGCTAAAATGTCCTTGCAATTATTTAAAACCCAAAGTAAACAAAACAGAGTTCAAATACTTTGTTAAAAAGCTAAAGCATATTTCTAAGGTTTTTGTTTGAATTTTTCATTCTTTACTCATTTTTTAAACCTATTACTCTTCAACCCTGGATGCGAGGCTGGGAGTTGGCTCAACAAATTCTCCACTCTGACCTTAACTTTGATTTTAACACAACGAATAATTGCCAACGATTCCAACCAGTAAACATGGAAGCCAACGAATCCGACAATTTCCATTTTTAATTTTTTTTCCTTATTTCATTCAACCATTGCCCAACCCAGTAGCACACCCACTGGGGCCAAGCCCCTCCCCCTCCAAAAAATTAAGCTGGGGCCAGTTTCAGTCGCCGTTATGTTCAAAAGAATAAACAAGGTTGTTGATTATTAATGTCTGTGACCGAAATTACTTTGAGCCGACATTATTTCAGTCCCCTTTCAAAAGTATTTTTCGGGGATCCTGGCCCCATCGAAATTTTCGGCTGGCTAAGCCCCTGGCCCAACCTGTCTCTCCTCGACAAGATAATAATCTACTGGCTGACTGAACATCTAACCACCAAAAACATCTATAACAGCTATCAACACGGGTTCTGCCATGACAGAGGGACACACCTCGCACTTGCCACGCTACACGAGACGTTCCACATCCAACAAACACAGAGAAACAAAACAGACATTATTTTACGAGATGTGAGCAAGGCCTTCGACAAATTTTGGCACACCGTACTTAAATTTAAACTGCTGGAGCTACAAATTCACCCACTATTTTTATAAATCTTGTATAGCTTCATCACTAACTGTGGTGTCTGCCGCCGAGACACGGAACTGTAAATGTGTGTGCACCGGCTGAGTGAGACAGCCATCTTGCTGGCGATTAGTGGATGGCTGCGAGAGTGGCGTAGTGTGCTTACAACAGCGGCGGAGGGAGGACGGGGTTCACGGTTTTGGCATTTGAGTTGCGCCCAGAATCATGCAGTAAGACAGTGATAGATCTGTTAAGATTGGTGGATATGCTAAGTTATTAACTTCCAGCCTTAAACGTTTTTCTCAAGCAGTGTTTTTCGAAATCGTAAGAGAGGGATAATAAGACAATTCAGGGAAGAACTCAGCTTGAATTTTGTTTATTGAAGGAAGCCGTGATGACCGATGCCGTGCTTGATTTCGGACGATCTTCTCTTAGATGGGAAACTCCGTGCAGGCGAGGTCCGGTGAGCGAGACGTTGGCAGGAGGTGCGTGTGCGTGTTTGGTGGAAGTAAATTTCAGGGTACGGGCAACTTAACAAGCCAGAGAATTAGGGCTTTAAGAAATGCTTCAAGTCTTAATTTTTGAGCCGTGATTGATGATGGTCAATCAGTTTTACTTGGTCTTGGAGTTAAGAATTATTACACACTGAAGACAATTGTCCGTAGTTGGAGCAGATGGATTATTTAGCCAGTAAATTAGATAATTATACCAGGCTGAAATCAGCTCGCAAAACCGAGGCAAATGCAAGGCAATAAGGTCGAGTTAAGAGTCCGACTCACGTCACAAATAAGCAATTTACGTGGTGTATCTCGATGGTTTAGTGAGGGATAATAAGCCACATGAATTTAACTTGTAAAGCTCAAGTCCAAGGAATGTGTGTTGTGGTGTTTGGTGCCGTCGAGGGTCTGCAATAATCGGAGACGCTGAATGAGAAGGTTCTCGAAAAGGCATCAAGGAAAAATTCCACAACTGACAATCCCTACACTGCAATGTAAATTTCCCATCTCGGAGAAAGCCCTGAACTTTTTCTATAGATTTAACTCAAGGCAATTAATTTCTTTACAGGCTCAAGAAGAAAATAGAAAGGTTACCAGCCGGCAATGGCTGTTACTTTATGCTTCAAATACAGTATAAGCATGACAGCAAAACTGGTGATTTTTAAAGCAGTAATAATCTGTTATTATATTTTGTGGAATTAAGGAAAATACATGAGATTTAAGTACCATGATTCGAGGAATTTCACTGAAATACGAAACAGCTAAAAATTGCAAGAATGTGAATGCATAATTTTCGTACCCTATAATATATCTATATCCGTACGAGAAATAAAAAAGGCAGTCCTAAATTCATCCATATGTAAATCATACTGAAAAACACTGCAAGTTTATCTAGTAGTAAGAAAAAGGATATTCTAAACATAATACAGTGAACGTAAAAAAATGACATGGCAACAGTCTACGCTCCGCCATTTTCCGCCCGAACGCCGGAAAATCCACCGTGCGTTCTCACGAAATAATCCAATGAATGAATTGCAATATCATAATGACAGCTGCAAGTATATAATTTTTGTAGTATGGAAGAAAGACGTGGTTAAACATCTATACTATACTCTTGACACAAGAAGTGAACATGACACGCAAAATTTACGCTACGCCATGTTGAGGTAGCACTTGGGATGAGC
Organism: Morinoia aosen; assembly: GCA_030386875.1. Lineage (NCBI taxonomy): Eukaryota > Metazoa > Arthropoda > Malacostraca > Amphipoda > Talitridae > Morinoia > Morinoia aosen. The sequence continues at coordinate 21,368,786 of CM059579.1, forward strand.
CACGCTACTTTACGAAATCCTACGACTATTTTCATGTTTAAATATAGCACGATACTGACCAGATCCTTACACGTAAACACAATGCACACTAAGCAATGGCATGATATACTTTACCAGATTTTTGCTCTATTTGAACACTTAATTTCTTTCACTTACAAGGAACGCTGTACGCACAGGCTAAAGAGGCACGAGAGAGTGACGCGGAAAACGACGCGTCCCCCGCGCAGTGTTGCCAATCACAGAGGCTTCACTCTCGCAAATGTCGAGCGCTATTTTATATCTTATGCATTTGCACAAAAACTTGAAGGATTACTAATTATAAGTAGAAATAATTATTAATAATAATTTAGAGTAAGATTGTTGGGATACAATTGATGTTAGGCATATATATATGGAAACCAACGCTACGCAACAAGCACCGGCTCTGCAGCAGTGCGCGGATCGTGAGGGGATGAGGGGTGCACCACATCAGCAGATGGGAGGAGCATGTAGGGGGTAGAGGCTGTATCAAGGGCTAGTCCGAAATCCATCACATATACGGGAGTTATTGTAAATAAACAAAATAGCACAGAAAAATAGTGGGTCAAAAATAAATTATTGGCTACGAACAGGGGACGAAAAAGTCTGGGTATTTGAGAGTAAAGAGCGGAGTAATTTCAAAGTGGAGAGAGGGACACGTCGCATAAGGAAAGGACGCTTAAGAATGAACCAATCAGAGGGCGAGGATCGTTCGCTGTCGCGCCCTTTATTCCCCTTCGCCAGGTAAGAAAAACACCGGAAGAAGAAGGAGGTTGTATTGGGCGCGGTTGAATACGTCACTGCAAAAACAAGAGTTATTTAGTTCTACAAATGGAGGCACTACCTAGGCTTCGGCTCGGAACTTTATATCTTTTCCTTGGAGCACTGATTTCAATTAGATACAAATGCTTTTATTTTACTCACGTACTCAGTAAAGATTAGACTATAACGACACCGAAAGGGTGTGAAATTTAGATTGCACACAAGTTCAATCACGGACTTCTCAGTAAGAGATAAACGGCTTAAAAAGTTGAGTCATAGAGACGAAAGCAACAAAACAAAGCTATGAGTTACACGATACGCAAACTTTCCGTAATAGACAGAAAAGGAGGGGGAATCGAAAACCTAATCAATGTATGTATATTTATAAAATATTTCTCATGGATTCTATCGTGAACAAATGAAATACCTAAAAAGGGCTAAAAAACATCACCATAATTTTTGGGCCCGAACGATACAAAAGAGAAGCTCTGCTCCACAACGAAATTATTTTCTAAAAAATACTCTACCGATAAGGACAGCAACTTTACAGAGCAGCCATAGCTTTCAATGAGGAGCGCTAATTCCCGATATTCAAGTTCACAAAGGCGATCAATGCCTCTGCGATTTAAACAGTTTCAAAACAACGCAGATTTCAAGAAAAATAAGAAGCACTGCGAGAAAACAAATGTAAAGTTAGATAAGAAGTTTCTAACCGTCTCAGAATTTATTGCGAGTGCTTAGCTGCTGGTACAACCGAGGTAATCTGTGAGTATTACACTACCTTTACATCTTTTAAACTACTTACATCTTTTCTTCGAGACCTCCGCTATGACACATATCCTAGCCTAATCAGTACGTTTTACATTGCCTGTAAAGTAAAAGAAATCACATTAAATTGTATCAACCACACACGAGATTTACAAACCAGACTAGGCTTAACTTTACAAAGACACGAAAGGGTTCAAGGTCGGCCATTTTTTATATGGCGCTCGAGGCGCAGTAATACACGACAACTGCAATGGAAGACTCGTAAAATGCACATGACCTTCAATTAGTCATGCTGCAAATTAAAGCATCTCGGCCCCTTCAATAAATAACGCACTTCTTCGATCATACAAATGATTTTGAGACTCAGTGGTCAAAACTTACAGAGAAATAAAAAATCACTTGAACAAGACAAAACGGACAGTGAAGCATTCTGAAGCTACTGAAGCACACACGGGAAAACTGACACACGCAAAGGTAGAATGGCTATCTACCGTTTTTACAGATATAAGGCACACTTCCACTTCAGTTCTGTAATTTTATGAAGTTCGATCATCACTTAAAAAAGGATTAACACATTTAAAACGCAGGCACACGAGAATTAGAATGGCGCCTGAGCACGAAAAGTCACACCTGCTCTCGGAAGAGCTTCTGATACAGTGAGAAGCGGGCGCTGAAGCCACAAGAGACGCCAAGAGAATGTTGCCAAATAACCCCAGCATAAGCTAAAGAAAAAAAACCCAGATCAGCGAAAAAGGCGTTAATGAATAAATTTTCTTACACTTTTCTATTGTTTTCGAGGTTACCAAGTAGTACAATCATTTTAGCTCCTTGAAATTAATTGTTTTGCCAACACAATTCATGACTGTAAACCCCAGGAGACAGATAAAAAACCCAGATCCGCGGTTAAAACCCCAGAATGCGCAGCCAGCTGACAGAATCTACGAACGGGCAGAGAACTCCAGCATTTACTCTTACATACGCGGACGGAGCTAGAACGTTGAAATATGTTTCGGAGTTTTTTATTCTTATTTTTAATAAAGATATTATCGACTTCATATATCGACATTTGGTGACATTACCGATTAACTTCGCTGATAGAATTAGGTTGTTGACCTAAATCGCTCATTTCAAAATCACGAATTTGCTCTGGAAGCTTCCAGGACAGTCAAATGGGAAACGGTTCAATTAAATGGCGAGATAAAACCCAAATGGCTTTAAAGACGGAGAAAGGCATGACATTCGCGGGCATCCCGCACCATCAACGATGCGCATCCTTTGTGCGGGGGAGGTATAAAAGGGGAGAAAGAGGTAGAACCGGCCTATTTGACTGGTGTAGTGGCAAGGATGTAGACTTCCTGACGGCCAGAGGGGAGGTGAGAATACGTGGTTAAATTTATTGATAATTCATGTGGAGTCATCGAAACGTAGTACGCAGAATGCTAATTATTGTTGTTTGAATTTTTGATTACATTGATTCTCTCAAACGGGATGGTTAGCATTAGGCTTTAGTATGAAACAAAACAAAACAAAAAACAAACAAAACCGTTTATTTCCAAGTTGTCACATGAGATACATATGCCAACATATTGGCTTTTAAAAGTTCCTTAATATAAGACGTCCTAAAACAAAAGATCCATACGAGGAGTATTAATTGACAAACCATCCGAGGTGTAAAAATAGATAAGCCATACGAGGCATAATAATCGACAAACTATATGAGGTGTGCTAATAGATAAACTATCAGAGGTGTAAAAATAGATAAGACTATACGAGGCATATTAATAGACATAATATACGAGGCGAACTATAATAGACAAACCACACGTGGTGCGCTAATAGTCTAACAAAGTTCCATACGAGGAATACTAATTGACAAACCATACGAGGTGTACAAATAGATAAGCCGTACGAGGCATAATAATAGACAAACTATACGAGATGTAATATTAGACAATACTATCATAGGTGTACAGATAGATAGACCATACGAGGCATATTAATAGAAAAAATATACGAGGCGTACTAATAGACAAACCATACGGGTCGTGCTAATAGTTTAACTCTGTCAAGGGTAGTTGAATGAGAAATGAGAAATATTATCTCTTGGATATTTTATATTCCAAGAGATTCCGGTACAGCGCTTCTTGCCTTTTTCCTACTTCGATAATTTCAACTAAGAACTTGGCAGTTTCGAAGAATTCTTTAGTATTTTTCGAATTATTTATAAGATCATCGAAGTAGGAAAAATACAAAAAAACGCTACACCGTACTAGATTGAAACAACACCGTAAATGACAATCAAGTATTGAGAAAAAGATAGTCTCGAAATAATTTGTAAAGAACATCGCGCAACACAGCACGCACATCTAGGAATGCGTAAACAAACTTACACTCAAAATTGAAATGCATGGCTTGTTCGGCATACAAATATAGAGATAATTTTTGCACGAGTGCTTTATTTCCTTTGTCTGTTTATACTTTTTAATTCCTTCTGTTCACAGAAATGCCCTTCGGGGTCGTGATAGATCGATTTATAAATCATAAAGCAAGCGCAATCAATTTGTTTATTGCTGAAATTTGGTGCAGTGTTAACTGATCGCAGAGCTTTAGGTAAAATGTAATGTGTCTTGAGGTTTTGCTTTTTATGCAAAAAGTAGAAATAGAAACCGATATATGTACATGTGCGCATATATGTGTGCGAAACGTGTGCATGTTTACACTGATACATAAACATTTATGTTTGCGTGCGCACACGTACACACTCACGCACACACCAACACACATATTCATATATATACGTATTGAAAACGAATATAAGAAAAATGCTGATAGACATGAAAAATAATCTTACTCTTTCAATATTTAAAATGACAGCCCAAGCTCTGATGAATCGTAAGAAATAACCTGAGGAAAGATAAGGAATAGAAAAGGACTTCGAAAAACGTATAAATGGAATGGTTTTTTAATTTCCTAAAGGAAATTTTAAGAAAACTCAGGTTACCGCTGAGGAACAACAACAAAAAAAACATATATCTTCAATATATATCATATAACATATCTTCTCGATATTCTCTGCAACATCATGCGGACATGGGTACATGGGATAAAATGGAGATACAGTGTAGGCCAGTTACCACTCATGATTGACAAATATCTACAAAATTTTGGCAGAAATGCGCAAACAAACATATACTCAACATCAAAATTTGCTTGTACAACATACGGACAGAAAGATAATTTTACCACGATTCATACGCTCAAATTACGATTAATTTCATTAATTGTATTTGTCATTAATCCGATTCACAGAGACGTCCTCTGGTGTAAGTGGGAGATCTATTTTTGAATCATTTCGCTAGTGCAATAAAATTTATTAACCGGATGGTTTTTGTGTAAAGAAATGAAATGGAAACATGTATATCTATTTATGTAGATGTATATATACCTTTATACGTACACACACATATTAATATATGTACTTATTGAGAATGAAATATAAGAAAAAATACAAATATAAAATAAGAGGATAGAAACAACCTACCATCTATTACACCGATAATGACAGTTGAGCTCATTGTAATCCTAAGAAATTATTCGAAAAAAAAATAACTAAAAGGAAAAGAAGACTTCGGAAAACGTAAAATGAACTGGTTTTTAGTTTCTTCATAGAAATTTTTAAGAAAACTCAGGTTACAGTCAAGAAACAACACAACTCTTCAGCATTATACAGACATGTGTACATGGGATAAAAAGGAGTAACATTGTGGCCGGATATCACATTTGAGTGGAGAATATTTACAAAATTTGGCACATGTAGGTAGATTAAGCAATGGTCCAAAGTGATAATTTTGATAACAGAAATTAACAGTTTTTTTCGATTTTAAAGTTTAGTGCTGGTGTGCACTGAACGCACGGAAAAATATTAAAAGACTAATTGAAAATGCTTAAATTAACCCCTCCCCCCAGCTCAGCCGAAATCGATTGAAAACATCTTCGAGAATGATTTTGAAATAACGAGACAACGTTAGCCAAAATTTAATTCATTATAAACTTTGCACAATCCTCACATTTATAAACCTGTATATTGGTGTACACACAAAATGTATTTCAGAGTATGTTTTCCATACGGATGTTAAATATTAACACAGAGAAGAAAAAATAACAAAATATAGATGAGGAAATACTCCTAATTATGGAAAAAACGTTCATTCTGCTGTATTGAACTCACGGCTGGGGTGCTCATTATTGTCGACAGAAATAGTTAAGATGAATGCACGAATGGCTTAGCAAACGTAAAATGAAATAGTTTCTAATTTTCTAACAGAAATTTCAGGAAAATTAAAATTTCTGGAAAATGGGAAATTCACAACGAAATGCTGCAGGTCTATAGAGATGCAAAATGGCGTGACACATTTACTCTAAATTCTTTTACAGTTTTAGAGTTTTTGATATGCTGGGGAAGCTTGTTCCACAAAAAAGCTCCAGAAACTGAGAGAGCTGTTTGTCCCACGTTAGATGAACGGTAACTGACTAAAACATTCCTCCGATTTGGTTTTTTGTTTGGGATATTAGATGGAAAAAATTTTACCACCTCTGCATTACTTTGGGGGAGGTACAGAGAGGAGAACACTCGTCGAGCTTTTTGGATCATGAATCTGTTCGGTATTGGGATCCAGTCGAGTTTTCTTAAAAGAGGGGTGACATGATCGTATTTATTGAAATTTCCTTTGCACACCACTTTGGCGGCGAAGTTTAGACATTTTTGCAACTCTTCCTGACGATATTGAGGTAAATTTCCCCATACAAGACTGCAGTAGTCCAGGCGCGATAAAACTAAAGACTGAATCACTAACAATCTAGATTTTTCGTCAAGTGTGTTCTTAATGCGATGAAAGAACATTAAGGTTCCGTTTATTTTGTTGCACATTGTTTCGACGTGTGAATTGAAAGTCATATTTTTGTCAAACCAAACACCCAGATTTTTTACCGTCTCTAGTGGTTCAATTGTATCGTCTCCAAATGTTAGCTTGAATGGTGGTAAATTTTTAGTCGCATTCTGTGATCCAAAAATAATGCATTGCGTTTTACTTGCGTTCAGTTTGAGGCCATTATGGTCATACCACAATTTAAGGTTTCTCAGAAGGTTTTCAGCGTTGGCTTGTGTTTCTTTTAAATCTGCTGTTGAGCTTGTCATGGCAATTTGTACGTCATCAGCATACATTGAGATTTTTGTGTTGGCCGGCATGGTGGGGAAATCATTGATGAAAATTGAAAATAAGAGCGGGCCGATGATTGAACCTTGAGGAACGCCAAAATTGCTTGGTATGAATGATGACATTTTGTTATTCAAGCACACTGCATGAGAGCGGTTTAGTAGGTAGCTTTCAAACCATTGAGTGTCAATTCTGAGGTTTGAAATTTTTTGTAGAAGTTTGTTATGCTCAACACTGTCGAATGCTTTGGAGAGATCAAGCAATAGTAAGAGAGTTAAATTTTTTTGGTCAATATCATTGTAAATTTTTTCTGTTATGTTTAACAGGGCGTCCTGAGTACTGGTATTCCTTCTGTAAGCATATTGATTGCGATGCAGTAGATGTGACTCGTCTATGTAAGACGAGAGCTGGTTTGTTATTACTTTTTCTAATATTTTGGACATAACAGGCAGGAGACTGATTGGTCTGTAGTTTGACGCTATGTCGAAATCACCAGATTTATGTAATGGCTTAATAATGTATAATTTCCATTGGTCGGGAAACTTGTTTGTGGCTATAGATGTATTTATTATCAAACGAATGAGGGGTGCTGTGACAGGGAAGCTGTCTTTTATATGTTGGAGGCTTATGCCATCATGTCCAGTCGCTTTGGTATTCTTTAGTGAGTATAAGATTTTTCGTAACTCTATGACGCTAACCGGCTTTGGTCTCCATTTGTTTCTACTATTTGGGGATGATACATCGCTCAGATTTGCTCTTGTAGATGTGTCTGAAACTGTCCTGGATACTTCATTGAAAACATCTTCGCCAACTTTTGAGAAGAAAGTATTAAAGTCATTAGCCATTTTTGAGGGGTTGTCGAAAGTGCTTTTGCACTCCGAGTTTTTATACTGAGCAACTTCTCTAATGATTTCCCAAGTTCTTTTTGGGTTTTGTTTTGCCGCCAAGAGTTCTTTGTGGAAGTAGTCCCGTTTTGCTTCCTTAACTTTTTTTTGTAGGATCTTCTCATGATCTTTATATAATTTTCGACGCGTACTGTCTGATTTATTCAGTTTGTACTCACGCTGCAAATTTCTTTTAGCTCTGCTCATATGTTTTATCTCATCTGTTATCCATTTAGAAATTCTTGGCTTAACTTTCTTCGTAGTGAAAGGTGCGCATTCGTTAAGAGCTGATACGAAATTTTCGTTGAAAAGCGAAACTTGTAGATTGACATCATCGGTGTTTTCCATGCCTTGAAATTCACTCCATCTGTCTAATAGCTTTTCTTGAAATATTTCAGGGGAGTAGTGGTTTTTCATGCGATATGAAATGTAACTAGATTTCTGTTTCTCTTTTGCAATATTTATTTGGCATTCTACCGAATGGTGATCAGAAAAGGACGGTAAGATTTCTGTGCTGAGTACTGCTTGGGGATTGTTTGTAATTGCTAGGTCAAGAAGAGTTTTGGAAGCGTTGGTAATTCGCGTTGGTTCTTGGACCATTTGAGAAAGATTAAGTCTGTGCAGCATTTTGCTTAGCTTATTGTTTTTATTTGTCAGATCTACGTTAAGATCTCCGAAAACATAGAAAGATTTTTTGGCTGCAGAGATTAATTTAAACGTATTTTCAATGAAATCTAATGTTGGACGTAGAGATGCTGACGGATGTCTGTAAAGACTGCCGATAATGAAAGACTTGTGTTTGTTTACCTGAACATTGAGCCAAACCATTTCTATGTCTTCGCATTTTTCTTTTATCGGAAATAAGGATGTAGAGTAGACATCTTTGATGAAAATGCATGAACCGCTACCTCTATTACTCTTGACTCCGTCATAACGGTACAATGTGTACCCGGCAATGCTGAGATATGAGCTTTCGACTCGTGAATCGAACCATGTTTCAGATACGCATAAAATATCGATATCGTTAGTGATCAACATTACTCGTACGTCATCCATTTTACCATTGAGACTGCGAGCATTTATGTGTAATATTTTGATGTTATTTATCTCAATAGGCAGATCTTTAGTGGAGTTATTGCATTTTTTAGGTCTAGCAGGGCATTTGGTATTCGTCTCTAGGTCTTTATTGCCGCGTTCATTGTTTGTGATTTCAGCTTCAAATTCAATTTGATCACTGTTATTTAGTCACAAGATGGGGGAGGGAGCAACACGATTTTCATCACGTATTTTCAAAAGGGCGCTATAGTGGTCCTGTTTCCGGTGTATGTTTACCGGAGGACAGTTTATCAGAGCATTTGATGTAGGGGAGATTGTCGTCTTCCAAATCCCATTTTCTCTTTCATCAAATACGTGAATTGGTGTTCTCATCACATTAGAAAGTATTTGGGGTATGAGGTCTCCAACTGCGTGATCGAAGACTTTTCTATTGATGTATTTATCGATGAGTTGTTCGAAACTGCCACTGTTCTTGTCAACGAATTTTGCATACTGGTCCCTGTTTCTGGAGCTCTCAGTTTTGATGGCTATTTTCAGAGATGTATAATCCCATTTCGATCTTTGTTGTGAAGCAAGCTGCGTCGTTACGGGGTGGAGGAGACAGTGTCCGTCACCTACAGTGTAAGCAGGCTCCATTTTGAGCGATCGTTTCAAATCGTCCAGTGTGTTTGCAACGCGTGTGCAAATTTGATTCACTGTTGGTTTTGCGGTAGCAGTATCGGTTTGATCGTTCAACGGAGGCCTGGCAGAGGCAACATATTTTTTTTGAATGATTTGATTTTTTTTAATAGTTTTGAATATCGTTATTAGCTTGACTTTCCTCGGTTCCTGCGTACTCACTGGAAAGTTGAGAATTGGTTGAAAAGAAGGGCATGTCGCAATCACTATTTGTGTCTGTTGCAAGTAACGCAAATTTATTTTTCGTACTGACATTATATTTGTCTGAGATCGAGTCAGGGAAAGGCTCAGGCTTATTCATGTTCCTCATGTTGTGGGTGGGTGAGTTACTCAGAGCTCTGCTTGATGACGCAATCAATTTTGAAGGATTTGGTGTACCATGTGCAGCGATGTGCACAGGCTTATATTCTTTTCCAAAGTTTAAAGTGAGACTATTTGTCTCTTTCCGTGAAGTTTTCGATTCATTGGAATGGCCTACAATTCCAATTTTTGCTTGACATTTGTTAAAATGAGGACAATATGGCACGGTGATTCGCAATGTTGATTTCATTGCAAGTTGTCCAAGAAAACAGAAGTTTTCTGCCTGGGTGCGAGGCCATTGAATGTTATTGAGTGCGTCACCATTTTCATTATCTGGGTAAGTTTGAAATTGAATCAAGTTTAAACCCAGGTTTTTGCAGAAATTCATCGCTTTGTTGAATTCTTTCGCACTGCAAGCATTGGCGATATAAATAGTAGAAAGTGCGTACTTCCTTACAATTTGTTGTTTGATTCGAGCAAGATCTGAGGGAGAGTTGCAGAGACCATCAAAACTTAGTATATAATTTTTAAATCTAGGCATGCAATTTATAGCATGGAGAAGGTCGTCGGAGCGCCCAGATGGAACAGTTTTGATCCAGCAAGAGCGATCGATGTCCTTCCTTCTGATCGTGCTTAGGATATTGTCACCTAGCAGCAGAGTATCGTAAGGTTCTCGACAATTGGAGTCGACTTCACAAGAGATACTAGCAGGTACCGCAGTTGCAAGGTCATGAGAACTTATATGTGAATTTAAAGCAAAAAGTTGCTCGGTTAAGTTCTGAATCTTTGATACTGTAGAGAAAATCGACGACGGGCTAGGAGGCTCACGTTGTCTTAGGGATTTATTGAAAAACGCTGCTGTTAGAAACAAATTGTGAATAATTTCATGAATTTTTTGAGAGCTTGTGATTTGAAGCGGGTGCAAGTAGCCATTTAAAGAAGTAACAGTGTTTTTTCTATTGCTCTGTACTGGAAATTTCATTTTGTTCTCACAGCTTGCGCTCTGGGGTAATTTACTGCCAGTATCGGTTTGTGCGCGAATATTATCGAACATATGATCTGGAGAATGAGGAGAGTCTACCACGCTTGAAATGTCCTTATTAATAACAACTATTCTGTCTTGTACCACTGATGAGGATGGCGTTTGTGTCCCCGTCGCTGGCGGACAGTTTGGAGCGTTGTTGTTGACGCAGAGCTGGGGAGCTGGCACGCTGTTATGCTTGTTCAGATGAGGAGCAGCAGTTGGTTGTGGGGCTGCGGCTGAGACTTCACTGCTTCGAACCTTCAAATGATTGCTGGAGGTTTGGCAGATATGTTTTCCCTCGTCCTGCGATATTGGTTGCAAAGTCTTCACTGACGTTGCTTCGGAAAGTGACACACATTCTCTGACGGAGTTACTGGCAGCGGTTAGCAAGTCTCCTGCGTTTTGAGCATTAGAATCTTGTGAGTGAGAGGATGTAGGTTTCCTACTTGCAGGCACTTTGCTTGGTAAGGTCGTATTTTTGCCCCTGAAAGAACCATTTTTCCGGGATGTTGTGTAGGGCAACATCTGTGCAGAGAACGGCACTTTCCGGCCTGCGTAGCGAGTCTCGTAGTGATGCATTGTGCGTTATATTTGCATAGCTATGACTGAATTATGAGAACGATGTAATTTTTGTATATGTATCGCTGATACTGATTTGCTAAATTTTACCTCGCTCAGCAAGTATTTTATGAAAAGTGAGGTAAATCCAAGCCGTTCATCGAGGTATTGAAGCTCACAGCTGAGAAGAGGGGTTGCCCTTTAATGCTGGAGGACAGAGGCGAGGAACTGGGAGGCTTGGGGTTGGCCGCGAACAATGACATGCAATTTTGCATTTTGCATTTTGTACGACTAGGTCACAGTCTCTGACACGAGTCGTGATTTTTTTTCTTTTTTTGGCCGAGAGTTTCTTCCTATTTGAGGGACGTTTTAATTATTCAACAGAATGAGATCTGGTACAAAATGTGATATGATGATATTGAGGGACAGCACAATTTTTAAATTTTAGTTTCATTGATTATAAAGAAAGCGTATCTTAGTATTCAGCCTCATCTTCAGTCTTTTCCTTCGTTCGGATGGGCTTCCTTTCGCTGCGGTAATTTTGCAGGAAATTTTGCAGGATCAAGAAACACATCGTCAGTAGGATGACTAACGCTTTTAGTGAGAACATATTTGAATTACAAATTCAAGGTTAGGTGCACTTTTTATAGTATTTTCCCTGGTGATTGTAAATGTTTTTCAACTTCTCGTTCACCCGTTGTTCTTACTGGTAGCTCACTTCAAACTTTCTGTGTATTCAAGCTATTCGGTGTCAGTAGTCAAACGGAGGTACGAAACACAATAATTCTTTCGTGCACATTTGCCGTCTCGGCCACGTAGGAAGTGAAACAAAAACTTAACTGAGAGGTTTGACATTACCAAAAATTGATCAAAAACAAACGTAATTTCTTTGGTTGCTTGAAGCGGAAAAGTCCAGGTTTTGCTATGCTCTGAACGGTCAGAGGACGGGAGGCAGGTGTACGGGAAAGGGGGGGGGGAGGGTGCGGGCGCGGTGAGGGGAGACTGAGGGAACAAGGATACTTCACACTTCACTCAGGCCTATCGTTCGAGACCAAGCTGAGCACACCATTTCACACCCCTTGCCAGCACTGCTTCGTTGGCTTTTCATTTATGACGGTAAAAATGATCATTCTCATGGGAGATCTGTTTTTGAGACGGCATAGGATGGGGTAATCAGAATATTCGTGTTTTATTATTGAAGTATAGGCTTGATGTTTTTTATGTAACAAAGTGCTGGGTGATTTATTTTGTGAAGCGGGGGTAAAATACTCATCCGGATTGATTTCAGAGGGAAATAAATTATGATTGATTTTGAGAATTAAAGGGGAGTAAAGAAGTAATTCGATCAATGACGTTCATATCTCAGGGAATAGATAATGTAAACCTGTGCATTGTTCACAGGAGGGATGGTCTTCGTAGCACCGCGGCCGGAGTGGCTGATGCTGGGCTTCTCAATCGCACAGCAAGTTCCACACCAGCCCGGTTTTCAGCAGTAGAAAAGTTCACATGGATGCCATGCTTCGTGCCGCCGCAGGCCGCCGTCAGTGAATTGACTAGGGAGTACTCGCAACAGTGATCGTGGAGTAGGTACAGATAAAAGCACGCTGACAGTGAAACCCATTTTTGGCGCGCAGTGTTTAATAGGAATTGTGCTAGCCAGGATGTTCATGTTTATGTTTCTAATGTCATGTTGTTTGTGCGTGAACCTCCGGGTTGGCGATTGCCAAGAAAGGCTGAGTTGCGTTAAATCATGTGATCGTTCGCTGGGATACAATAATTGTCTAGCCTGAATCTCTCGTTTGCCTGTGCCCATTTTCCACGTGTGCATCTTAAACAGAATGTGTTGAATTTTCTCCGTTTGTCTATGTAGCATATCATTATGCCGGATAAAACTATCATATCGCAGATCATTAACATCTTGCCTGAGGGCTCTGGTGCGAAAATGAGTGTTGCGATACATGTTTCCCTGTGCCCATTTTTCACGTGTTCATCTTAAACAGAATGTGTTTAATCTTTCAATGCTTTTTATTTTCCATGCTTATTATGTGGGTATCATGCAAGCACAGAGGTGTACGATATTCATTATGTGTGGGGGTTGCAATTCCCTCTGCGTTACGTGCTCTGAGAGCATTGTTTTCGCGACAAGATTTTTAATGTCAATAATTATTTTATTTAAGTGCGAATGAGAATTTTTATAATTTTACACTTTTGTAGCTAATGCTACAGATCTGGGTAGTTGCGTAGCAACTAGAGTCGTACAGTGAAGCAGTGAGAGAGCTGTGTAGTTGCGTAGCAACTGGAGTTGTCAAAGTGAGAGAATGCTCGGCAACTCGTGGAGTGATTCGTTTGTTCCTGAATGGAAGAGTTACGGCTGTATCACTAAACGGCAGTGCAGTGGGGCAAGCGTCGTACCTTTGGCACGGTTCTCCACCTGAGAATGACAGTGAGGAAGGTCACACGACCTACCCAACCAATAGCCAACAACGACTAAAAAACTTTCGCAGACGACATCACGCAATTTGTATCCGCCTACCATTCACACAACATGGCAGCTATTCTAACACGAGCCATTGCCCAAATTAACGCTTACAAACAAAATTGGAAAATCCAAACTAATACAAAAAATTCATAATAATTGCCATCAGCCACCGTAAACATCCTCCAGTGCACATCAACAACATCCCACACTTTTACACTAACACATGTGGTGGTATGAACACACACCACCACACAAGCTTAAAAGCGCCACCTCACAGCCTCAAAGCGCCAGTGATAAACGACCAATAATCAGAGCTCAAGTTTGGAGCTGGGGTGCCGGACCGAGCTTTATAAGCAGCCAGCCTCGAACAGTCAGGCAACGTCACTCCGTGAACTTCGCCGAGTGAACATCGCTAACGCCGGAACTCTTTGCTGGGGAAGTTTTCTTGGTACCCTTGGTTGCTGAGGAAGTCCTCGAAATTGTTCAAATAGGTTACCCATAGAAATTGAAGGGGTGGTAAGTGACCAGTTTTGCGTCACGTAGGGGGCTATTACCCTATATCTACTATTTTTTCTATTTTCTTTCTGTTCTTTTTTTTGTGTTTTTTGGTGATCTTGATTTGCTTGTTTACTTGTAGCCGGTGTATTTGTTGTAATGCCCCCCTGAGAAAGGGAGGGGGGCGGCGAGTGGTCGTGGTGCGCATGGAGGCCGCCCGCCCCGTGCCCCTCTCATTCCAACTCCGACAACTCCATCTGAACGCCCAAGGACATCCTCTGAGTCGAGTAGGTCTGCTCAGGCTTTTGCGCCTCAGACCACTCTCCAACCTCCGGATCCGGCACCAGTCAGTTCCAACTTCCGTCCTGCCAAAACTCAAACATACAGAATTCAACTCAAAACCATCGATAGTACCAAACCTACCGACAGAGGAAAAGTTTTCGAAACTACATTCAAAGAGTTAAATGCCCCTCTGATCCGACTCACCCCAACAAAGAATGGATACTACGCAGTTACCGACGACATCAACTCAATTGACAAACTAACATATACCAAAGCAACTCAAGCATTCCAAAAGATCAACCTGACTCCGGCTATCCCCCCAGATTTGAGAGCGAAAAGAACGGTATTCGTACGACAAATAGATTCAGACATTGGAACCAGACCCACCGATGAAATAAAGGAAGAAATTGAAAACCAAAACAGTTGGATAAAGGTAACAGATATTATCAAAATCAAAAACTACACGCACCTAATCAAAATAGTAACAACTGACACCCTTACAGCGCAACGAATACTTAGAGACGGCTTCTACATGTTTCATACCAAGATAACCCCATACCAATGTGAACAGGAACAATACACTCATATACTCATCTGCTACAAATGCTACAAGTTCGAGGATCACACGACTAACCAATGCACGAAGACGACAATCATCTGTTCAGAATGTTCAGCGCAAGATCATACCTACCAAAATTGTCAGAACACCTTAAAGCAGTGCATAAATTGCCAAGGACCTCACAGAACATTAGCAGCGGGATGCCCCTACAGGAAAAATATCATCAAACAAAAACAGGAGGATGTACAGCTAAAACAACAACAGCAAAACCAAAGTACATACGCAGAAATAGCCAAACAAGCAATACAGCAGACAAACCCACCGCAACATTCGCTAACACTTACAAATAGTACACATATCAAACTATAACGGCCCTCATTCTAGAAGCCCACATCGCAGCCCTTGATAGAACCAAAAAATTCGGAGAAATACTATCCAAATCACTTAAAGAAAATTTTGACATTGACACCACATTTCCAGATAGAGACTCAACAGCTATTTTCAACTTTTATTATGATAACGTAGACAAAGGAGTTTCAGAACCATCACAAACAATTACTCGCGAACAGCCAACACTCGAAACGTCTATGGATACCCAAGCAGAAGATGCAGACCCTGACAACGATCAAAGACAGAAGAGAATGATAAGCGATGAAACAGAAAACTCAACAATATTAATAGACAACAAACACAATGTCCCTATAAAACTATACCGCAATCTACAAGATACATCTCCAATTCCTGAAAACCCTGACACAGACTGGTATATGGGAGAGCTAAGCAAGGAAAACAACAGAGGACCAAAATTCGCAGTACAAGAAATTAAATCAGGTACCCTACTAGAATATATATTTTCAAACCGGGTAAAATTTACAAGAACAAAAATTAACATAATACCACAGGAGCAATTCCTGGCGCTCCCAAGGCACCAATCACTACATACAGCAGCAAAAAAAACTAAAAAAGTTACTTCTTATAAATGAAAATTAGCAAACTAACAGTATTACAACACAATGTACAATCTTGGAGCTCCAATAAAATATCTCTATCTAACATTTACAATAACATAAATCCAGACATTATACTCATCAATGCACACAATCTGAGAGGGGATAACCACATGAAAATATTTAATTATAATACCTTTTATGCGAACAAACAAGATGAACCTCATGCAGGAGCTGCAATAGCAATTAAGAAAAATATATCATATAAACTACATGATAACTTCAATTCGGACATGCTGGCAATTACGATAGATACAATGCAGGGACCAATTACTATCGGCACAACATATACTCCACCAAGAACAGAATACCTCCACTTCGCTGACTTCCACACACTATTCAATAGACCACACCCAGTTTACTTCATTGGAGACATAAATGCAGCACATAAAACAATAGGACACACTTATAACTATAATAGAGGTAAACATTTACACTATTTAATCGAACGGAACAAATGCATACATATTGGGCCATACTTCCCAACACTTATAACTCATAGAAGTACCACCTCACCAGATATTGCACTGCAAAACCCACAGGCCTTTCATAACATACATCTTCAACCCGGACCAATCACACCATCTGACCACATTCCAATTATAGCAACAATAACAGCAAACCCAATTCAAATCCCGATTAAACCAAGGTACCAATTTCACAGAGCAGACTGGAAAAAATATAGACAAGAATTAACCCGCATTAGTCCTGATCTACAAGTAAACCCAACCCTGGAAGAAATTGATGAGCATTTGGAAAAATGGACAAAACACATACAAGAAGCCTCAAAAAACGTAATACCAACAATAACCGACAGAACAATTCCTGGCATCAAACCCACCCACGAAACCTTGAGCATCCAGGTGCGATACCAACATATTTTAAACTACATACGCATTAACGGACCATCTAAAGAATTGCACAGTACTCTCTCAAATCTCAGGAAAGAATTACAAAAAATCTATAAAAAGAGCTACATGCAGACTTGGAATATATTAATACAAAAAATAGACCTACAAGAAGATCCGACAAAATTCTGGAAATCAATTAAAAGAATGATGGGTACAAATAACAAACAAAAATTCCATACTTACAGCACAATAGACTCGAACTTCATACTCCTGAAGAAAAAGAACCGATTTTTAGACAACATTGGAGAGTATATTCTCAGAGCAGGACGAGGAAGATTTCGATATTGAACACATAAATTCAATTAAAGAACACATGAACAATATAGCGCATCAAATTACACCATTTCACACCGGCAACTTGAGCAGATTAGACCTACTTCATTTCCCACCAATAACTTTAGATGAACTTACTCAGACCCTACGACCGTTCAAACAGAAAGCCCCCGGACCATCAGGTATTACCACACTACAATTAAAGAAATTACCAGAAAATATGCTCAAATACCTTTTGTACATATTTAACAACGCCATATCTGCAGGATACTTCCCAGACAGGCTGAAACATGCCATCATGATTTTCATCCCCAAACCCCCTCACATCTCAGAAGCAAGTTCAAAACTATAGACCGATATCCTTACTAGACATACAGGGCAAGCTATTGGACAAAATATTAAACAACAGACTGACCAACCATTTAGTCATTCACAACCTGAACAATAGCAGACAACATGGTTTCAGGAAATACAGAGGCACCCAAACAGCACTGGCAACATTCACAGAAACAATATCCATAAATCTTGCCAACAAACATGTGGTAAAGGACTAGGACTCACCTCAGCTAAGACGAGAGCATTCGACGAACACAGTACGATGCACAAGTGAATATGTACAAATTTGAACGAAAAATGAACAAAGACAACGAACAAAACAACAAACAAAGCAACACAAACCAACACTGAAGAACTACACTAGAACGAAAAACGGTAACACGAAACACACTGGAACGCCGGCAGACAAGCGACTGCGCCACCGCCACAACCTCTCACTACGACGTCCAGCTCCTGTCTGCCCCCGCCACATGCCTTGCCGCCGGCCACATGCCGCCAGCCACACGCCGCCAGCCACACGCAGCCAGCCACACGCAGCCAGCCACACGCAGCCAGCCACATGCCGGCCACCACATCCCCCCGTGAAATATATTTCAATACAAAACATAATCCCTCAGTCTCGTCGGCTCTCGCCTCGCCCGAACAGGCCGACCACCCCCCTGGGCACAGGGTTCAGTCTCCTCCAGCTGAGAACCTTCACCTGGTGACTCATCCTCGTCACAAGAAGCCTCATCATCGGAACTATCCACCAGCCGCCGGATATCCAATACGTGGCGAGGAACGCCGTTCACCTCAATATTATTAAGTGAACTTACACCCGTCACTCGACCCTGTCTCCATCTCGACGTACACTTAGCGTGTGGTGGTTTCACGAGTACGTTCACTCCAACACGAACGGGCGAGTCCTGCCGCTCTTGATCGCGCGAGGCGTTGACAAGTGGATGCCTCCATGAATAGGTGTGCAGCATATTACATGGCGCCGTCTCCCTCGATCCTCACTCTTAGCAGACAAATTGTACCAAAAGACGACATCCAGTGGACTCGATCTCCCCCTAGCAGCGACACTCTTTATCGTCCTGTGGTGACGCTCTACGATCCCATTTCCGGAAGGTCTATAAGCAGCCCGGAAATGCCTCGCAACATTCCAGCGATTACAAACAGCCGACACCTGCCTCGATCGAAAGGCGCTCCCGTTGTCCATCAATATTTCGATTGGAGGTCCTCTTTCTCTAAAAATTTCCTCAAAATGGCGAGCCACTTCCGGAGCATTTTCTGAGGAAATTTCCCGCCAAATGGCAAATCGGCTTGGGCCACAATCCACCACGGTCAGGTAGCATTTTCGGTCATAATGAGTCGCATCAACAGCCAAGCGAGACCAATCTTCTTTTACACTCAGGCTTCCTCCCTCATGAGTGACCGGAGGTGGATCAATAGCTCGACAGTGCGGGCACGATTTTAAACACTGCTCAACATCCTTACGAGAGATACTAGGATCGACTAGCCGCGCCAAGTACAACGTACGCTCTACTCCAAAATGGTGTTGCTCATGTAAGTCATGCAGACTAATGGCACACACAACTGCCTCTGTCTTCCGGAGCCACGACTTATGAACTCGAGTAAGCGCATCAGCTTTGTTTTTACTGGACTTCACGCACACAATGTCAAACCGCAGACCTTACTCCTCTATTAGATCGTGGATCACAGAGAGTCGCCGCTTCACCAACATTTCAGACATCCCAGTAACTTTCACTCGGTACTCACCACTAAGAACCGCACGTACCCAGCTCGATGCTGTTGTGGAATCGGTTTTTACATGAACAACTTTAAGCCCCCACTTAAGAGCCAAATTAAGTCCCTTAACAATAGCGTCAAGCTCCGCGACGTTGATATGGGACGTATCTGCGGGTTTCCGAAGCCATGCTCCATCCTCAACAACGACACCACCCAGTTCGAGAACAACGCCAAGGCCTAGGCTACTCGCATCGCACCACACTGTCCCCTCAAACACATCCGGTACCGACCAGCGCCCTCGAACAGGATCCTCCGCTCTCACCTTTTCCACAATTAACTCAATTAACCTCTGAGCTTCTTCACCAATCCAGTCATCCCACGCGTCACCCTCACTCTCTCGCTTAACAAAGCTGCAGGCAATACGAAGTCACCCGCACACAGGGTAATGCCCAACCAGGCGGCCACACATAGAAAACAACTGTCTTCGGCTGAGGTTCTCACCTCTAATATCAGGAATGTCGTTTCCCCGACAAAATGAAAGCATCACGATCATCATACAATGACAAGCCGAGGACCTTGTTGCCCTCTAAGGACTCGGGCTCTTTGGTCTCCAAACCATACTTCCGAAGATGAGCAACCAACTCGTCTACAGTCACCACGTTTTCGTCAACAAGAATGTCGTCCACGTAACTATCGGTACCCGGCCGAATTCGGTCATCTTTCGATAACACCGCATTTAAAATCACTGTCATGATCTTAGGAGCGCAATTGAGCCCAAATCCCAGTCGGGTCAGGTAGTAACATTTATCTCGATATCGTACGCGCTGGTACGGCCATAAACTCTGGTCAACGTGAATTTGTAAGTAGGCAGATCGGAGATCTACCAACTTTAATGGTTCCGCTTTCCGTCGCCATCTTCGCGTAGCTTCATCGCAAACTACGGCCTCGGCCCCGGGATGGCTCTCAACGTGGTCATTTAGTTCCCTGAAATCAAGCACCGGTCGGACCTTGTTTTTTCTTTCCTGGACTACGGCCATCAATGGAATAATTCCAGTTGCACAGTTTTTCTCACACGGCCGCAACCAGCCCTTCGCTATCCAACTTTCAACTTCTTCATCAAACTTTCCTTTGGCAGGACCGGCGTTCACACTACTATAACTGTCGACAGTATTGCCCAACACCGGTGCCACTCTCCCCTTCCACCGCCATTTTACAGTCCATTTAACCCCATCAAACTCCGCGTCGAAATCTTGATTCCGTATCACGACCGTCTCAGCAGAGACACAAACCGAGGCAACCTCAGGTTTGCCACAAGGCACACTTTCAGCTCCAAACTTAACCACCCTACCGTCTAGCGACATCCCACCACATGCCCGGACAAAATCCATGCCAAGTATGGCATCAACACCACGACAAATCTGCGCCACCACACAACCCAGGGATACCTCTAAGTCAACTACCTTGATTGAAGCGGTAGTTTCTCCCTTGCAAGGAACCTCTCTCCCGTCGAACGCGATAATGGAACACACCCCACCCGACGCCCTCGACACCAATGTCGGAGCCAGAATTGACCGTGAACACCCCGTATCAAGCAACGCGCGTGCTCCTCTGCCATTAATCTCAACAAGGAGAGTAGGAAGCGCCTCTAACCCTGCTTTGGAAGAGCTGCCGGCGCACCAGCTCCCCCTGGCTCGTTTCCCTGCAGACAGTCTCGAGATATGTGACCATCTCTGCCACACCTCCAACATGTGACCTTGCGCTTAGGGCATGATTTAATAAGATGAGGTCCACCACATTTAAAGCATCTTATTTCCTGAGACGCAGAGGCACTTCCCCTCGAAGCCCCACCAACGACGGCTGACGAGAATCCGACAGGCTTCTCAACACTTTCTGCTAGCAACGATCGAGCTCGCCTCACCACTTCATCCAGCGCCAACGTTTCAATCTTCTAGAATGCGCGAAGCTCCCGCGATACTTCTGACGGCAACCCAACAACGAATGCTCGCAACAAAAGTACATCTGACGTAATACCGGCCAGCTTAGCAAGTCTTCTCAAATCAGTCAGAAAAACATCGACCGGCTCGTCACACCACACGCGTCTCGTGAACTGTTCGTACGCCTGGAAGGCGTTCAAAGCGAATGCATCAACCAACGCAGACCTAATGTTCTCATACGATTTCTTCTTCGCCTCACTAAGTTCGCTGTACACCGTAAACGCACTTCCTGACAAGAACAACGGCACTAGAGTTTCCAGTTCTGTAATATTCTTCAATTTTCCCACCAGTTAAATCTTATTCAGCCACTCCACTACATCACCACTTCCGTCAAATGGCCTCACAATATCTCCCAATTTTACAGCCGCTGCCATCTTGGCCTAGATAGCTTGTAGTAAAAGACTAGGACTCACCTCAGCTAAGACGAGAGCATTCGACGAACACAGTACGATGCACAAGTGAATATGTACAAATTTTAACGAAAAACGAACAAAGACAACAAACAAAACAACAAACAAAGCAACACAAACCAACACTGAAGAACTACACTAGAACGAAAAACGGTAACACGAAACACACTGGAACGCCGGCAGACAAGCGACTGCGCCACCGCCACAACCTCTCACTACGACGTCCAGCTCCTGTCTGCCCCCGCCACATGCCTTGCCACCGGCCACATGCCGCCAGCCACACGCCGCCAGCCACACGCAGCCAGCCACACGCAGCCAGCCACACGCAGCCAGCCACACGCAGCCAGCCACACGCAGCCAGCCACATGCCGGCAACCACAAAACACACAATAGACATTGTACTTCGTGACGTCACCAAAGCATTCGATAAAGTCTGGCACTCAGGATTAATATACAAACTCTCTCAGTCCTGCATCCATTCACTATTTCTCCGTACACTTGCAGATTATTTGACCGATCGAACAGCATCAATCAGGATAGCAAACTTCATAGGCCCTCAATTCACATTAGAATCCGGAGTACCCCAGGGAGCATGCCTATCACCAACATTATACAGCTTCTACACACACGATATCCCTCCACCGTTACCAAACTCTGACTACATCTGTTTTGCCGACGACATAACCCAAATTACCACACGCCGATATTCTCCAGCATATGCAGCCCATCAAACCGAGCACGCAATCCAACAAATCAACCAATTTGAAAATAAATGGAAAATATCAACAAACCACAAAAAATTTAAAATCATTCCCATAAGTCGGCACAACACTGGAGATATTTTCATCAACAACCAATACCTTCCGTATACAAACAGAGGGAAAGTGTTAGGTCTCAATTTCTCAACCCATGGATTTTCAGCCCAAGTAACACAACGACAAGCAATAGGATATAGCAATCTCAGTAAACTATACAGATTTCAGCATCTATCCCTCGATACTAAAAGGAAACTATATTTAGCATTCGTAAGATCAGCCATTACATACCCAACCATTCCACTCCATACAATGTCGCCCACAGCCATTTCAAAACTGCAGAAAGTACAAAATAAAGCTCTAAGATTTATAACCAATACAAGGCTTGTGGACAGAATTTCATCTAAAACACTGCATGAACAAACCGATATTCCTCCAATAAACATCCTGCTACACAATCACGCACGTAAAATTTGGGAAAATTTACAACTATTAGAACCCGACTTATTCCATCAACTAACGTTCCCATTAGATAGTGCCACTAGCCAAAACTCTCGGTTTAAAAGCTCCAAACTTCTCGCATTAGGACCCTCACCTGAACCCAAATACAAGTAACCATATCCAACAGCACATGGGTAATGGAATTTAGGTTAAGTAAGACGAGACGAGTTTGTATAATCAGTACACACAGCATGACACAAGTTTACATCACGAAGGGTAGTGGTGGAGTGGGCTCCAGCCAAGCCCGAGAACCATGAGCTCAGTTCCACAAGAACCATGAGCTCAGTTCTCACCGCAGAGTACTGTCTAAACACATTCTAACACAAAAGCACTGCAACATTATCAGTATTATACACATATACATTCAAGGTGCTACAATAAAGGTTTCAACACTCCTTCTCACATTGAATGTGTGTCAGATGAGACCATTCCTAACTTCGTTCTCAGTCTAGAGAACTTTTCTATGGGCAGGTTTTTGGTAAATATGTCGGCGAGCATTTGGTCGGTAGGGCAATACACTACGTCGATATCTTTGTTACTTACAAGATCCCGTACATAGTGAAACTTAATATCGATGTGCTTGCTCCTCCCATGATATTTGGGATTGTTGGCAAGACAGATGGCTGACTGGTTGTCTTCGTTTATAACCATTGGTTACATAGTACCAAAATTTAGATCACTGAGTAAGTGCTTCAACCAGACACCCTCTTGAGCCGCACCGGCAAGAGCAACGTATTCGGCTTCAGCCGTTGAAAGGGCTACACAAGTTTGTTTGTTAGATCTCCACGTAATTACCGAATTACTGAGGGTGAAACAGTAACCAGAGGTAGACTTGCGGTCATTTTTATCACCAGCCCAGTCAGCATCTGAATAACCAATGCAAGTATCAGAACATTTGCTATACAAGAGACCTAGTTTAGAGGTGCCTCTCAGGTACCTGAATATTCTCTTAACACACATCCAATGCTGTTCAAGAGGTTTGGAGCTGCATTTAGCAACATTATTCACTGCGAATGCAATGTCAGGTCGAGTTCTGGTTGATAAATACAAAAGGCTACCTACAGCACTTTGATAAGTGGCAGGGTCAAATTCGACATCATTTGGGGAACATATCGGATTTACATTTACGTCAGCGGGAGTTGCAACAGGTTTACAATTATCAAAGCCAAATTTTGACAACAAAGCCTCAGTGTACGCAGTTTGATTTAAGACAACATTGTTTTTAGATTGTACAACACTTACACCTAGGAAGTAACTCAGCACACCAAGATCTTTCATTTGGTATTGGGAAGAAAGACTCAACTTTATTTGATTTATTTCGTCACCAGACTCAGAAGCAATTATTAGATCGTCTACATACACCGCCACAATACACAGTTTCTTCTCTTGAACACGAGTGTATATACAAGCATCACTCTTAGATTGTACAAAACCCAATTTCTTCAAATAGCTATCTAGTGTAGTATTCCAACACTTAGGAGCTTGTTTTAGTCCATAGAGCGATTTTTGTAGTTTACACACAAGATTTTCTTTGCCTTTGACAATAAAACCGTCAGGTTGAACCAGGTAAAGTTCTTCCATCAGTTCTCCATTAAGAAAGGCTGTTGCAACGTCCATGTGATGGACTTGCATGTTGCATTTGGCAGCCAAAGCTAGTACTGTCCTGACAAACTCAAATCGACCCAGGGGACTGAAGGTCTCGTCGTAGTCAATGCCATATTTTTGTGAGTAGCCCTGAGCCACAAGGCGAGCTTTGTCCGAGCAAATGCTCCCGTCGGGTCCGGTTTTTCTTTTAAAGATCCACTTTGATTTGATAGGTTTTTTGTCATTAGGACACTCTCCAAGAGACCATACTTTGTTTTGATTTATAGACTCCATCTCATTCTCCATAGCTGTTTCCCATAGTTTTGCTTCTGGTCCACTGAGTGCTTTTTGAACACAAGATGGTATATCAAGCTCATTTTTCATTAAATACACCCATTCACCAAACCTATCAGGAGCCCGTCGATACCTGGCTGATTGTCTAGGCTCCACTCCCTCCATCCCAGCATCTGACTGTCTATGCTCCACCCCTCCCTCAGAGTCTTCTGGTTCTGGATCCTGAGGAAGAAGAGTAAAATTACCATCATTTACTTCTGAAGGCTCCTTCTCAATTGGCATCTGCTGAGATTCATTGAACATAACGTCTCTACTCAAAAATATCCTTCTGCTGCTTATGTCATACAGACGATATCCCTTGGATCCACTTCCATATCCTACAAGAACACACGGTTTAGATTTTGGATCAAGTTTTTCCCTCTCATCTTTGGGGACATGAGCGTACGCACTGCAGCCAAAGGTTTTGAGGTGCTGTACATTGGGCTTGTGTCCATTAAGGGCCTGATAAGGGGTCATATCATTCAATGCACTAGCAGGGCTCCTATTTTTGACATACACGGCAGTTGATATAGCTTCACCCCAGAATGATTTTGGTAACTTTGAACCAGACAGCATAGCTCTGACAGAGTCAAAAAGAGTTCTATTCATTCTTTCTGCAACTCCATTTTGTTCAGGCGTCTTAGGCACAGTTTTTTCATGGATAATTCCTTCCCTTTTTAGGAATTGTTCAAAGTCATTAGAGATGTATTCCCCACCGTTATCGGAGCGCAGGATTTTAATTTTGTGATCATAGTGATTTTCTACCAAAGATTTGAACTCCTGAAACACTTTAAAAACATCACTCTTATGTTTGATAATGTACACCCAAGTATACCTGGAGTGGTCGTCTATGAAGGTTACAAAGTACCTTCCACTCCCAAGTGATATGGGATTAAGCTTGCCACACACATCACTGTGGATAAGTTCTAAGGGTTGGCGTTCCCTTTTGTGATTTGTTTTGGGGAACGGAAGCCTATGATTTTTACCATCACAACAGTTTTCACAAAAAATGTTATCTCCACTCACAGAGCAATCAAAACCTTCAACAAGATTCTTAGTGGCTAATTTCTTAAGATTATTGAATCCTAGATGACAGAATCGTTTATGCCACAGAATTTCATCAGAGGAAACGTTCATACATTTAGCAGCTGAATTAAGGGTGCAATTAAGTTTATACAATTTTCCTACTTTACTGCCTAAGGCAATCAATTTGTTGTCTTTATTTACAATCTTACATGAGCTTTCGTCAAAGCAAACTAAGTTTCCACTTTCTGTAATCTGAGGCACAGATAGTAAATTGTAGGCTAAACCAGGTACATATAAAGCATTCTTAACAACACAGGTATCTACAAGACCTTTAGGCAACAACACCATAACTTCAACATCACCTACACCAACACCTTGCAAGTTTCTACCATCACCAACTTCAATGTTAATTGGACTAGATAGCTCATTCATACAAGAAAAATCATTCCTATTATTACACATGTGTGCTGTTGCACCGGAATCAATTACCCAACAGTTATTGATATTTATCACAGACAATGCACTGATATAATTGGTTTTACCTGCTACAAAATTTTTCTGGTCTTCTGTTTGGTTCCCATCTTCTTTCTTCAACTTTTTTTGATAGATCCAGCACTTGGCGCGTAGGTGTCCCGTTTTTCCACATTCGAAACATCTTGAGTTTTTCAATTTGGAGGTCACATGGGATTTTTCACTGAAGTCTGAAGCACTTTGGTTTTTCAGTTTTGCTTCTTCATTCAGAAGACGCTCTGTCACAATGTCCCATGACGGTAGTTTTTCATGAGCTTCCAGTGCAGTCACGAGTGTGGAGAAGTGGTCGGGAAGTGACGACAGCAAGATTATTACACGACTTTCTTCATCAACAGCGTCATCAATCACACTCAAGGACTCAAATATTTCGACAAATGCTTTGAGATGAGTTTGTAAGTCTTGGTCTTCTTTTAGTTTCATGTTGTAGAGTCTTTTGCGTAGTCTGAACTTGTTAGACCAAGTTTTCTTTTGGAATGTATCTTCAATTTTGTGCCACAGTTGCACAGGGTCAGTAGGATCACCCAGTAAATACAGTTGACTCGTTGCTACACCAAGCACAATTGTTGCAAGTGCACTGTCACGTCTTTCTTCAAATTTTCTTCGAGCAGTCTCGTCCGTAGTCTGTGGCATGGTTTCCGTTCCTCGAACCAAGTTCCAGAGCTTTTCCTTCATTAAGAGCATCTTCATTTGCAGCTTCCACGTAGGATAGTTTTTATCATTAAGAGCCGTGAGGCAGTTCTTTGCACTTTCACTTACGGAGCCTGCCATGTTTCTTTCTCTTTCACCGTTTCTGTCTCACATAGCACTAACAAATCACCAACGTCTGTTCTCGCTGTCCCGGGCTGTTTTTCGCTTCGGGACTTAGGATAACCTCACTTGATATTGCTTCATCGGAAGGTTTTCTGGGCCCATAACCTAATGGAATTTAGGTTAAGTAAGACGAGACACTAACCTAATGGAATTTAGGTTAAGTAAGACGAGACGAGTTTGTATAATCAGTACACACAGCAGGACACAAGTTTACATCACGAAGGGTAGTGGTGGAGTGGGCTCCAGCCAAGCCCGAGAACCATGAGCTCAGTTCCACAAGAACCATGAGCTCAGTGCTCAACGCAGAGTACTGTCTAAACACATTCTAACACAAGAGCACTGCAACATTATCAGTATTATACACATATACATTCAAGGTGCTACAATAAAGGTTTCAACAATGGGGAAGACCGTACCAACTTTACTTATTTACTTTGTTTTTCATTGGGGTTCTGACGAGCGGACGGAACGGTCTTCCCCCCCCCTTCCGGGTGGGAAGTCAGAACCCCAAATCTCCACTCATCATTTCAACACAACTCAATAGAAACCCAACCTCTAAATCAAACAACCGATCAGAATAACCCAATACAACCATCTAATTATCAGGACCCACAACCCAGCAACACCCAGATTATCTCCATTATTCCCATTCAGATGAACTCCAACCCAAATTAACTCCATTCATGATGTCAGATGAAACCCCTCCCCCCTCGGGCAGGCTTGCAATGAGTACACCGGTTCCTTGGACAATTTGATGTATATAATGTATTAAAAAAATGAAAAAAAATAAATAAATAAATAAAACCTATGTTCATAGTAATAATTTGTGTACATACGTGTTTGAAAAAAACAAAAAAAAAGTATACCAACCTCTGTACATAGTAAAAGCTTGTGTACATACGTGTTTGAAAAAAAAAATATAATAATAATAAAGAAAAAAAATAATAACCAATGAAAAAAAAACATTAAATAAAAAAAATGGAATATAAATACATGTGTTTGTCTATGTGTATGTAATGTATATAATAATTTCTCGTACGTATATATTAATTAAGTAGTGTAAATTATGTACATATGTTATTATGCCCTCTGCGTATGTAAATAGGATCTAGGTAATCTTAGCCAGCCTTTAAAATTAGCAAAATGTAAATACTGCAAATATTGTAGATTTCATTTCGGCAACTCGAGAGAGTAGCATATTTTTCGTATATACAAAGCCTTGAAAGGTCTTCCCGTTCTTCATACTCTAAGTTACTAACCCATAAAAGAACTGATCAAGATCACCAAATTATGTGTTTTTGTTCACCTCTTCTCTCTCCTACTGTCCATCTTCTCTTTCCTATTCCTTTTCTTCTGGCACACTCTGTGCCAAACTCTTGTTTTCCTCTCTTTCCTAATGGCACCGTCCACCCCTCCGCCCCCCCCCCCCCCACCGTCAGGCAACGTCGATAGAAACCTCCGTAAGTATAGCACAAGCCTAGACGGCGAAAAGCGGGCACCCCCGTCTTGACCAATCGGAGACCTGGACGGCCAGAGTTAGGCTCCAGCGAGGCCTACATAAACAGCCGCGCGGCCAGCGCAGCCTCAGTACACCCCGTGGAGGGAGTATATATGGAGGGAGCATAGCCGTCTGTGAAGAGAATGGGTTTTTGAGATTTCTCCTGTGTCTGTGGTAACCAATAGCCGTCTCGCGAGTGTGACGTCAGCACGGAAGCCAGTTACCTACCAGCTACGTTAGAGTGCGCACACGCTCGCTGAATGCTCTTCCAGCTGTTTAGTTAATCATTCAATCGTAAATGATTAATTTGGGATTCTAAGACTCCGAAAGATTATAAATTGTGTTTCCTCACTTGAGGACACTTAATAGTATCAAAATTACTAGCAAAGATACATTATGAGTTGAAAACTATAAAGATTACAGGCCCTTGAATATAACAAATTAGAGAGCGACTTGCACGCGCACCCCATCCTTTGATTTGTGGAGCGGTACTAATCTTGCTTTGGCAAATGAACGAGTTGTAGAGGAGGCTAGGAGGAGCCAACTTCAGCCAAGCGTCTGTGGTTGGCTCACGTGTGGGGCCTTGCCAAGGTCCCAGTCTCCCAACTTTTGCAGCTAATTTGAACCCGATTGGAATCGGCTATGCTCCCTCCATATATCCTAGCTCCATGGTACACCCTCAGCGTCCCTGATATTCACACTAAGTCTTGACGCTCCGCCAGCACCTCACCCGTCGCCTTCACCGCCGCCTCGACTGCCAGCCGCCCCGTCTGGTTGCTTGCTAGACGCACCAGTTTCCTGCTAGCGCCTCTGGTACTCCTTGGTCGGAGACACTCTGCCAGCAGCAGCCTCACCGGTCTGCTCTCGTCCTCCAACCACGCAGCGTCTCCCCGGCAACCGTCGGTCCGCAAAGACGTCATCGGTTACTGTATTACTCGACTGTAATATTCCCTTGTGCCATTATTGTCGGCGATCTTCATAAAATACGGCGTTCATTCCAGTTGTGTTTTCTTTACCTTGCCGGGTTCGTTTGCACCTCAGGCACTTACTTCGGGCAAAGATATTTCACAAGTCTATCGATATTCACAAGTCTGCCCGGAGTGTAAAGCAGCCTGAGGCCACACCACACCACACACAGGCAAAGTTCTAGGACTTACAATCAGCACACAACCGGTCATGCATCACACTTGCAGACGATGAACAGCAATAGCACAACAAAATCTCTCACGTCTTTACCGATTCAAACACCCGAATCTAGAAGTAAAATGCCAACTCAACACCGCCCTAGTCAGATCCGCCCTCATTTATCCAGCAATTCCGCTTCACACACTCCCACCATCATCTATCTCAACCAAGGAGTTTGGATATATGGAGCGGGTGTCATCGCTTTAAAGTGAAGCCAATTTACCGCAGCTGGAGGTGGACACCCCTGAAACGGAAGTAGCGCGCAGTTAGCGACTAGCAGTCAGAGAAGCAGAACGCTGCTTATCTATGTTGCGTTCAAAGACTACATTTCCAATTTGCCGCTTTCATGGATTATACATGTAGCATTAGCTACAAAATGTATAAATACCATGAATTTCTCATTAACATTTAAATAGCATAATTATTGGCATTAAAAATCTTACTTCACATTATTATTAATAATTTTCTACTTTTAATTAGTAATCTTAGAAGGTTTTGTGTAAAAGCACAAAATTAAAAATAATTATCGACAGTTTCTAGTTTTAAGCCGTTGTGATGGCAATATCGCAGCCGACGCCATTGTCGGACTGTCATTTCTTACTCGCATGTTAGCTTGAGTGTTTCAGCGTCTCGTAAGTGAAAAGAAGTGTTTAATTTAGAGCAAATATTGCTTAGAAGATATTGTGTTTCTCTTCTTTCATCGGTTAAAGTTACAAGTGATTTTTACCAGTGCTGTGTTATTTTAAGATGTAAAAATAGTTGGTAGATATTTCGTGCGAATTGCACGGCATATTCTGAAGTGTTCTCAAAGATGGCGTAGCGTGAATGGTGTGTGTCACGCTCATTTTTTATGTTCAAGATTACACTATATATATATTCAAATATTTCTTTTTCACTGCAAGTATATACCCACAGTTTCTTCAGTATAATTGTCATGTGGACAGTGTAGGACTGCCTGTTGGTTTTCGTACGGGCATATTATAAATTACATTAATATTCATTCGTATTATTATTGATCATGTGCTTAAATTGGATCGCCGATCGTGCGCTTAAATCACATGTAGTTTTCATAATATGAATAACAACTACGACCTTATCAAAATTCTTGTGAATGTCATGCTTATATTTTTAAATCAAGAGCAGTAGAGAAAGAGCTATTGCCAGCTTGTTAAATCTATCCTTATTCTTCATGAACTTAACAAAAAGAGCAATAAATAGCTCGAGTTAAATCTGCAGGAAAAACTTAGGGTTTCTCCGTGATGGGAATTTACCGTTGCAATGTTGGGGATGACAGTGTGTGGATTTCCTTGGTGCCTCTCCGGGAATGTATCATTCAGCGTCTTCGAATATTCCAGATTCTTCGACGTCAACAAACGCCACAACACATTATCCCTGGACCTCGAGCTTTACATTCAACTGACCCTAAGTCACCTTGAGCTATACTTTGAAACTCAGCCTTGAGTTTCACCATTTACTTTGCCCTAGTCCTGACGTGAGCCGGACTTTTACATAGGCTTTATTTACCTTGCATTCACCTCGGTTTCGAGCTGTTTTCAGCCTGGTGTATTATCTAATTACTGGCTGAATATTAAACTGCTCCAAAACGACGGACATTTATTTGTCTTCAGCGTGTAATGATCTTAAATTTCAAAACCAATTAAGATCGATTTACCAACATCAATCACGGCTCAAATTGATTTTCATTCACCTGCTCAAAATTAAACAGACTTGGTGCTGATCCTGAAATTCCACTGATTTCTCGGGCTTGTTAATTGGCCCACACTCTGAAAGTGACCTCCACAAAACACACTCACGCACACCCTGTCAACGTCATCACTCGCCGCAGCCTCCGCCTGCACGGACTGCACCACCTCAGTCAAGTTCTTCAGTTAATCAAGAGCGCGTCGGTCCTCCCGGCTTCTTCCAATAAAGATCCATAAGCTCAGTCCAAAAATTGTCGTCATTCCCCTTCTCTTTATCGTGCTCTTAAACATACTTCTCGAGATTATTTACGTTTTGGTGGTTGGGTATTATCGTAAAGTCTACCCCGACCATCGAAACATAAAATACACAAGTACAGTGGTCCTTCCATAAAAGATTCAGGCATAAGTTTGCACACGTAAGTACAGAAATTTTATGAATAAAAATTTTCAACAAGAATAAATTTTACTAATAAGTTAAAATTAAAGCACATAAATTTCCTTTAAAAAAAGATGAATGTCAAACTTTTTGCTCAACTTTTAAGTGAGTCTTTTGCAGATGGATTAAAATTTTGTCTAAATAATAATATTGACGGTTTTACCAGTTGTGAGGCACTAATAAAATTATTAATTGACTTTAATATATTAAATTCCAAGAAAAATTTGTCATATGGACATGAGAAAGAAAGAAGAAAGAAAGAAACCGAAACCGAGAAACATATTAACTCAAAAAATATCGGCAACGTATCAGGCTGTAACAGAAATTCTGTTCAATCTTTGAGCTATATGTTTAGGGCACGATTACTTCAATTTAGCAATTTAGCTTGTTAATGCTATGTATTTTTCTATGGTAATTATTAAAATATTGTTTCTTTCCTCAGATTGTGTGATAATTGTCGTAATTAATAATTATATTTAACCCTAATGTACACTTCAAGTTAGGAGCATATCAGACATATATAACTGTTTGAATTTCATAAAGGCAATACGGCAAGCTCAGCTGTCAAACATTCATAGACACATATAAAACGATGTTGTGAGTGAAAAGACCTGCAGAAGATGTTTTTCACGTTTCAAAAAGGATAACTTCAGTCTGAAAGACGGACCGGGAGCAGGATGCTCAAAAAACTCAATTCTGAGCAATTGCAAGCTGCCATTGGTTTGTCTTTTACGACAAATCCATCCTGTATTACTAGAGAACTGAGCAAAACCTTTAATGTAAGCCATATGACCATATACCGGCAAATGAAAAGATTTGGCAAAGTCTCAAAGGCTAGGAAATGGGTCCCACAGGATTTGTCTGAAATCAACAGGAAACAGCGTGTGACCTGTTGAATTTCACTGTGTTCTCGTGGACTTCAGGCACCTTTTTTAGAACGAAACTTGACTGGTGACGAGAAGTGGATCCCTTACAACAACGTTAAATGCAAAAGACAGTGGCTAAGTCATTGTTCAAGCCAATTCCACAGCCGAAAAGTGGACTGCACCCTAAAATATTCCTCTGTGTGTATGGTGGGATTTGAAGGGACATGTTTATTATGAACTGATGGGTGACAATCGAACAATAATGTCAGCAGCTAACTCGTTTAAAAGCAGTTTTACAGGAAAAACGGCATTCTTTGATCAACCGAAAAAGAGTGATTCTGCACCATGACAATGCCAGACCCCACACTTCTAGCGAAACTTAAAATCTTATTGAAGAATTTGGCTGGGAAGTCATGAATCACCCACCATATTTTCCCGATCTTGTTCCAACCAACATTTATCTTCTCAGGAGCTAACAAAATTCTTTGATGGGACTTTTATGTTTGGTTGGTATGGTTTGACTTTTGCGTTGATACCAATTTTCAAAACATAAATTCTCGAGATAGGTTTTCGAATTACGTGAAAGAGGACAATGACGACACAGGTGGGACTCAGCTTTTGTTAGAGCTTTATTGAAGGAGCCGGGAGGATCGCCGAGACTTGATCCTGAAGATCTTCGCAGTCCTGAGGTGGTAGCTCCGGCCGGTTGACGAGGTTTAAGTGTATCGTGTTCAGGTTATTCGATTTAATGAGGGCAAATTTTAAACAAGCACTACAATCGGTGCGTCGCTATTTATGTGGGCAAGGCCTGCTTAATTTTGGAGCAGGTGAGTTAGATCAATTTGTGATGAGACTGATGACGATAATCGATCTTAATCAGGTAATGATTCAAGATCAAGGCCAGCTGGATGTAGCAATTAAATGGTGGCTAATTATTTTTGTGCTTGCAATTGGGGCAGTATACAATTAGACCATTAATTAGGTAATATGCAAGGCCAAAGTACAAGGCTAAAGTACAAGACTTAAGTACTCGGCGAAAGGCAAGTTAACGGCAGATTTAAAAACCAAGTTAAAGGTCCAGGTAAAAGGTCCAGCTAAAGGCCCAGCTAAAGTCCAGCTAAAGGCCCAGGGATGGATGTGTTGTGGTGTTGGTGACGTCGGAAAATCTGGAAATATTCAGGGAGCTGGGTGACAATATTCCGGAAAGACACACCAAGAAAACCCACAACAGCTGTTTCCCTAGTAGCGGTAAATTCCCATCAAGGAGAAGCCCTGAGTTCTTCCTACAGATTTATCATCGCGCTTATTAATTCTCTTTTTTAAGCTCATGAAGAATAAGGACAGATTTAAACATGCTAGCAGCATAATTTTTTCTATTCTCTTGGTTTCAAATATAAGCCTGACACTAACAAGAATTTAATTGTGAAAAAGTCATAATTTGTTGTTCATATTTTGAAAACTACATGCCATTTCTGTACGCGATCGGCGATAATAATTTAAGCACACGATCATCAATATGAATCCCGGTAATTTTATAATATGCCCGTGTGACGCTACACTTATGTTTCTGGCACCAAAATCAACTATTTACGAAACCTTGTCACGCTTACCGGCAAGAAGCGTCAACTTCCAGTTTTACCTGGCATTTAACATAGTCTCTTCTGAACCGAGTTAAATAAGATAATGACAAGCTTGACAATAATAGAAGAGTGCTCACCTGAAGCTTCGAAGAAATTGTTCAGGGAACATTCTCCACTGTTAGCCGGCTATCCGGGGGTTTAGATACCCAGATGCAGGGCCAGGAGAAGTCTTCGCACGCAAGGCTCACGTGCATCCGACCTCGTAGATGAACTCTCACTGAAGTGGCAGGCCCGCGAGAGCTGCGACTTCAAGGACGCTTCGAATCCGCAGCAGTGGCTTCGGATAAGCTCGTAACAAACAAACGAACACTTCATGGTTGTTCGATATTAACTTTTGTACACAAGGAGTTCCGAGACTCGAACTCAGGACTTATAAATTACCGAGCCGGCACGCTATCGACTGCGCTACCGGCTCGGTAATTTATAAGTCCTGAGTTCGAGTCTCGGAACTCCTTGTGTACATTTATTTCGTTTCAACTTGTGGAAGCAGCAGCTTCTCGTACCAGATTCAGTATCTGTTTCTGGGAGTTTACTAGACTGTGAACTCTCGATAAAAATAGGGAGTAAAATATATGTCGGGACAGCACGTACCTGCACTGGGCCAAGCATTGCTGTCGTTGGGCTTCGGTCACCTTTTTAGGGGTGATTGGTAGCGCAGTCGATAGCGTGCCGGCTCGGTAATTTATAAGTCCTGAGTTCGAGTCTCGGAACTCCTTGTGTACATTTATTTCGTTTCAACTTGTGGAAGCAGCAGCTTCTCGTACCAGATTCAGTATCTGTTTCTGGGAGTTTACTAGACTGTGAACTCTCGATAAAAATAGGGAGTAAGATATTAACTTTTGCTGCCAGAAAGGTGAAGCACTCCAACCATTGCCCGCTTGTCATATTTAATTAGTGTTTTAGTTCTTTAGGTCAGTTTAGGGTAAATTAACGACCTGGTCCCCGATTGCAAGATATTAATGAACTTGCAAGGGGACGTAAAATGGGAAGCAAGGCTGGAGTTGCGACAACCTACAGGCAGCACTACACTGTCCACGTGCCGACTATACATGTAAATATTGAATACTGCACAGGAGTGCTGAATAGGAATGGATTATCGAACACTGCACACTGACAAGGGTGCGGAATGTAACTGGGAATACTGAACACACCAATCACGCCTACGCCATAATTACGATCTATTAAGCTGAGAAATGTTAGCAGCACGGGTAAAAAATACACCTATCACGACTACGCCACTAACTGAAAAACAGCTTAGAAATGCTAAACAACACGTACAAAATATACCTAAGAACTAATGTGAGCACCTTGAAATTACTAGCAGCACTGGTAAAAATACTCTTAAGATCTACTATGAAACACGTAATACTTTAAGAAAATCTCTAACTGAATTAAGACACTTTATTTCCACTTACGCGACGCTATGCACCACACGAGAACACAATGCGAAATGACGCTAAGAAAATGGCGTGCGTTAGGATGTTGCCCACACGACGAGCTAAAACTCGAACGACTGTCGATATTATTCTCTTTTTGTGCTTTTACACAAAAACTTTTAAGATTAATAATTATAAGTAGAAAATTATTAATAATAATACAAAGTAAGATTTTTAATGCCAATAATTATGTTATTTAAAGGTTATGAGAAATTTACTGAATTTAGACATTATGTAGCGACTGCTACAGGACAAAGGCCTACTTCTAGAGAAGAGGTCGAAATGAAACTAGTTTCTTTTTTTGAGTCCAAACTAGCTACACGTAGATTCTATGAAAAAGGAATCAGAAAGCTTATGGCATGATGGGAAGATGTAATTAATAAAAATGGTGACTATATTGAGGAGTAAATATATATATATATATATTTGACTCATAATATTTAGGCCTACGTTTAATAAACAGGTACTTTAAATAAATAATTTGCAACTACAATAGAATATACATTTGAAGATTCCATCAAAAATACCAACAAAACCGTAGATCAATTTCGAAAATAATATTTAACCACGATTGACCGGCAGCCCTGACTCCACACAGGATGTAGTGCAATAGCAAGATTTCTCTGTGTGCTTTTCATATATATTATCATATAAAATAATGATATAGGAAATATGGGCACACCACACCTATGGATGTTAATGATGTGCTGTCTAATTATATAGCCATTTTATAATACCTGACCCGTTAAAGTAATGTTTAAATATTTGTCAAATGTCATTGCTATTCAATCCAGAACAAACATCGTGCCCTGTTAAAAAAGCTAAATTCAAAGCGAACGAGTACTGGAAGTGCATCATCAAGGTTTTTTTGACCAGGAGCTAGTACTTGTGGTTCTCTTAGAATGTTATATAATATACAGGAACACATAGTCAATTTCTCTATAGTTTCTGGGGCAGTAGCAATGGATGGAAGAAAATTCTGAAATAACCGCATAAAATTTCGAAAGTATTTTCAGTTGTCCTTCGAGCTCGAGGTAGTCGATAGCTATAGACTGCTCTCGATGGATCGTGTAGATGTTAGGTTTAGCCGTGGGTATGGCCAAACTCTAAACGTACATCGATAAGTATTTGTTAACCATGAGAGAAGGGTAATAAGGCGAGGGAACTCAGCTTGTTTGTCTCTGGTTTATTTGAAGGAGCCGGAAAAGGACCGCCGAGTCTTGCGTTACTGAAGAACTTGGCTGAAGATGGTTCACAGTCCGTGCAGGCGAAAGGCTCCGGCTAGTGACGAAGTCGACGGTGTGGGTGTGTGTTTGGAATTTATATAAGCCCAATTTATAAGACTTTGAAAGACCCGTGACGTTGGTAGCCTCAATTTAAGGTATCGGCTTATTTAATCCCAAGCCGGACAAGATAGTTATCGTAGTCGAAAGCAGGTAGTTTAGCTAGCCTGGAAGTGAAATCTCAGGCTTAGACTCAGGTAAAATAAGCAAGGCCCAAAACAAGGCCTAAACAACAAGTCCAAAACAAATCCCAAAAAAAAGAGACCCAGGGAACTGATTGTGTGGTGGCGTTTGGCGATGTCGTTGAGGTCCTGCAAAAAGTCGAAACGCTGGATGAGCAGTCCCAGGAGACATCAAGGAAAAATTCCACCACTGACAGTCCCCAACATCGTAAATGATAAACTCCCACAAAGTAGACTCCGAGAAATCCTACAGATCCGACACGAGCTAATTTAATAAATCTCTCTTTTGTCAAGCTCAAAAGTAGGATAGAATCAATTTAGGAACTCTTGTCCAACTGCTCTTGCTTTAAATGCAAGGGCATGAAATTTTAAAAGGAGACTTTGTAAAGAACCACTGGTGATTCTTTTAGAGCAACAATCAGTGATTCCATTTGTGGAATTATAGCAAATTCGTGAGACTGAATACACGGGATTCATGCAGTCGGAAGGAATTAGATAAAATGCATAGGATGAGAATTACTAGCTTTTTGTGTAATCTAGAACATCTCTATATCCTTACGAGAAATAACAGGGAAAAAAATCCTTGCTTTCATTCAGAGAACTCATACTAAAAAGCACTGGCAAGCATCATTGATAAAAAAATAAGGAATAATATCTACCTGAGAAAAGAAACACTAAACGTGTTGCTTGCACAGAAAGAAAATATTTCGCCATTTGCAATAAACCGCCGGCATAACATAGTAAGCGTTCACGAAGTATTTTTTACGCGAGAAAGTGCGCGTTTACGATGGCAGATGCTAGTATGTATTTCTGCCGCAAGAATAAGAAAAATTTGATCTAATTTGTTGATGGTGATTTATATTGACATAAGTGCGATTAAACGCAAGATTTAAGGAGTAATGCAAATACAAAATAAAACTAAAACTTTAGCAGGCATATGCATGAATAATTTTCGTACTCTATAATACGTACGAAATTATTAAAAAGGCATTCCCAATTATTATTTCACGTCAAACACATTTCAGAAAACTACTGCAAGTATGTTGTGAAAAAGAATCTTATTCCAACTGCGTAAAGTACGATTTTAAATCACAGAGTCATGACACGAGACGGCAGTTTGTGCTTCGCCATTTTGGAAAAACAAAGACACCGGCAACAAGACGCCAGCAGTTCTGTCGTGCTTTCTCACGAGTATTTTATGAACGAATTTCAATATCAATATGACCGCTGCAAGTGTATACTTGTTGTAGTAAGGGAAAGGACGTAGTTGAATATCTAATATAAATTATTGACACACGAAATGCACGTGACGTGCAAAGTTCACGCTAAGTCATGTTGAGATATCCTCTGAATGAACCATGCTACATCACAACTTCTACGCATAACTACGTATCTAAATACACAGCACTGTCACAATTTATACTCAAACTGAACACGAAGAAGGAACACGATTATTTTCTAACACAGATTTACTCACGAGAAATGCTGTAACACCGAGCTAGAGAGACGCCAATGTGAAAGTGCGTTTTGAAAGAGACGCGCCACTGCGCAGTATTGCCATTCAGGGGCTCCTCTCTCGAAAAATGTCGAGTGTTATTTTATTGTCTCAGGCATTTACACAAAAACTTCAATGATTACGAATTAGAAGTAGAAAATAATTAATAATAAATTAGAGTAAGATTTTTAATGCTAATAATTATTTTATTTAAGTGCGAATGGGAAAGTTTATAATTTTACGCTTTGTAGCGAATGCTACATTACCCCCCAAGGCGCAGACCGAAAGGTCCACCCGCTGCAATCATGTGTAGCGGGAAGGAGTTTGAACAACGCGACCATGCCGGGTTTGGCGGTTGGAAAATGTTATTGCGCGGGGAAGTTTCACCAAACGGGTCTGCAAATTTAGATCGGCAAGAGTTCTAGGAACAGGAGTTACTGCAGCGGGCTCGTCTGGTCTCTCCAGACTTGTCGCTGTTTCAGTAAGAGGGCTAGAATTAGAGTCTACGATAGGCTTAGGGATAGGGTTTGAATGTACAGGCACATAGAAAGGATTACACTCAAGTTGACTAGGCAACAATGCAGCCAACTGAGGAAGCTGAGATGGTAGATATGATCGAGTCTCAGTGGAAAGGGAATTCTGTGGAGAGAATGATGAGTTAGAAGTTACACTATGATCGGAAGTGTACGCGACTTTTAATCGATCAATGCTCACAGGGTCGTGTGAACCAGATCTTTCAAGGATGAAATACTTGGGCGTCTTCTTCAACATTTTGAATGGGCCATCATAAGGGCGCGTGAGTGTAGGTTTGATGGCGTCATTACGGACGTACACATGTGTGCAGTCTTGCAAAGCAGGATCTAATTTGTCTTTTGTTTGAGGCATTCGTGGAGCAACATACTTGATCTGACGCATGCAATCTTTGAGACAGGTTACATATGCGGAACGGTCAGCAGATGAAAATTCAGGCAAAGGTTTTGGGTCAACACTGTCGCCGGGGAGACGAAGCGTCTTCCCGTAAAGCATCTCTGCTGCTGTGAATTTCTGATCATGGCGATACAAATTCCTAATACTCAGCAGTACTACTGGAAGTCTGTCAGTCCAATCGTGACTGCAATTAAGGCAGCGCAGCGCAGCCTTCAAGTCTCTGTGGACTCTCTCAATAAGTCCATTCGACTGCGGATGGTAAGCGGTAGTGCTGGTGTTAGTACAACCTAAGGCGGCGCTAAGCTCACTCCAAAATTTGGAGGTAAATTGTGATTTCCGATCATGTGTGACACTTAAGGGAACTTCAAATCTGGAAATCCAGGTGGACATGAAAGCGCGCGCTACAGTCTCAGTTTGGGTATCAGGAAGAGGCACGGCCTCAACCCATCTAGAAAACCTATCAATGATGGTCAACAAATAAGACTGACCACGCGATAAAGGCAGAGGACCCACCAAATCTAGGTGGACCGCGTCGAACTTGTGACCTGTGAATGCACAACTCTGCAGCGCTGCACGATTATGTTTCACCACTTTACTACTCTGACATGCCTGACAATTTTGCACAATTTGCTTGACCTCCTTACGCATCGCTGGCCAGACGAAACGATCGGAAATCAAACGCAATGTACGGTTAATACCAGGATGAGAGAAGGAATGGTAGTGGAGAATAGCTACTCTGCGGAGAGTCGCAGGAAGATACAAACGAGAAAGTCGCTCGGCATCACGGTACACGCCGTCAACCAAGGTTAATTTCAGAGAGGAAGTGTTAGAAGGTTTGAGAAGATCCTGGAGTTCAGGATCCTCCTTTTGAGCGCTACTAATATTTCCGAAAGTGATTTCACCACTGGTTTGGACAGAGTTAATACGGGAGAGACAGTCAGTGACAGTATTGTCGAGACCTTTGATATATCGGATATCAGTGGTGAATTGACTAATGAAGGAAAGGTGTCGAGCTTTTCTTGGGGAATGTCTTTCAGAAGGCATCTTAATCGCTGAGGTCAAAGGTTTGTGGTCTGTGTAGATCACGAACTCCCTTGCCTCTAGAGCATAGCGAAAGTGTCTCACAGACAGATAGATAGCAAGGAGTTCCCCACCGAACGCGCTATAAGCACGCTCAGTGGGCGACAGCTTTTTGGAAAAGAAGGCAAGAGGAGAGATATTAGTACCTACTTGTTGTTGCAAAACAGCACCTACAGCAGTACTTGAGGCGTCCACTACCAGACTGAAATCAGCATTAGCAATAGGGTAGGATAACTCAGTCGCGGTAGCTAACTTGTGCTTAATCTCCTCAAACGCTTTTCGCGCATCCTCCGTCCATTTTACCTCAATAGATTTACCTTTTCGTTTCGGTTCGAGCAAGTCTGACAAGGGGGCTAAAGTTTGAGCACAGTTGCGTATGAAGCGATGATAGAAGTTAACAGAACCTAGGAACCTTCTTAGTTCCTTCTGGGTCTGTGGAAGAGGAAAGTTTTTGATCACTTCTACTTTGGAAGGCAAAGGTTTTAGACCTAGGCTAGAGATTTCATGACCTAAGTAAATCAGTGATGGCTTTCCGAGCTCACATTTTGCAGGATTTACCAGGAGTCCATTGTCGGACAATCTTTGAAAAACGACCCTAAGATGGTCTTTGTGCAGCTCCGGGGTTGTGGATGCCACTAGGATTTCGTCTAGATAGACATAGGCGAAAGTGAGATCTGAGAAAATTTCAGCCATGTGCCTTTGGAACGTCTGAGGTGCGTTCCGTAGGCCATACGGCATTTTTAGAAATTCAAAGAGACCAAACGGAGTGATTACCGCGGTCTTAGCGATAGCGCTCTCCTCAAGTGGAATTTGATGGAACGCACTCTGGAGGTCAATTTTTGAGAAGATTTGTGCTCCCTCTAAATTTGCACTGAAATCATGAAGATAAGGAATAGGATAGCGGTCAGGTAGAGTAACGGCATTCAACATGCGGAAATCCCCGCACGGTCTGAATTCACCGTTAGCCTTGGGTACTAGCAAAAGAGGGCTAGCCCAAGGACTTTTGGAACTGCGGATGATGCCGCATTCTTGCATGCGCGCAAATTCTTTCTTGGCTAAAGCCAATCGATCAGGCGGTAGTCGCCTTGCTCGGGAATAGACTGGCGGTCCAGTAGTTTCAATATGGTGTTTCGTGCTAGTCTGCATTTTTTTTAAAGCTAAGTTAGAATTTATTAGTGCAGGATAATCTGCTAGTACCTGCTCAAACATGCACTCTTCCTTGAAGGCGATAGAGAAGGAATGCAAGACATTAGCTCTAGTTATGCTACAAGCGGGAATTGAGATCTGTGTCTCCTCTTCCTTAATTCTACGGTTTTTAACATCTAACAGAATCCCAAACTTCGCTAAGAAATCCGCGCCAATGATAGGCTCTTGGACTTCCGCGATGAGGAAGGTGAAGAGAAAGTTTCGCCTCAATCCCAGACTGCACTCTAATACTCTTTCCCCATAGCAAGCTATTGGAGTGCTATTTGCGGCGCGTAGTGTCGCCACTAGGTTATTCTTTTTGTCTTTAGCCGTGGCTGGGATAATTGACACACTAGAACCAGTATCGATGAGAAATCGATACTTGGTAGTGGGATCCACAATGTTCAAGAGGCGAGTAGTCTGGGAATGAGGCAACGCAGTACTCG
Source organism: Morinoia aosen (assembly GCA_030386875.1). Classification (NCBI taxonomy): domain Eukaryota; kingdom Metazoa; phylum Arthropoda; class Malacostraca; order Amphipoda; family Talitridae; genus Morinoia; species Morinoia aosen. The sequence continues at coordinate 21,411,426 of CM059579.1, forward strand.
CTACTATGCGTCGCTGTTGGCGTTTCCCGAAGTCATTTCGGTATAACGAGGGCAAAAGCGGGACCCGCACTTTCGTGCTTGGTCACCATATTTGGTGTGGTACCAGCATAAATTACTACTAGCATCACGAGAGCGCGACCGAAAACGGCGGTCTTGATTTGACCTATCATAAGATCTACCTCTATCAAAACGTTGAGGAGGAGGAAAAGGATGATAGTTGGAGGGATAGTCATAGGCATCTTGGTAGCTTTGGTATTTCCCTGGGCCTTGCTGAATGTGAGCTACACTCTGACCTAACTGGCCATTCTGGAAAGCTTGCTTTAGCTCAGCGATGTCTTGCTGCATCATATCTATTGTGGCTGAGGATTGGTTAATAGGAGTATTTGAGGGGCTAAAATTTGCAGCTGCTGCGTTCAAAGAAGCTACCTGCGGTGCTTGTGACACGTTTAGGTTGCGCATCACTGTCTCAGTGGACTCTGCAAGCTTCTCTAAAGTTTGATCAGGGCTTGCTAGCGATAGGAATGGACGCACATTTGAAGGAAGTTTACTCATATACACTTCTTTCAGAAATCCCTCAGCTACGGCAACACCCGCTGCCAGTTTGCGCAACTCTTTAACTAACGAAGTGGGAGAGAAAGAGACAGAGACAGATGGAATTGCTGAGGCGTCTACAAGGCTTCTGAATTTGTCCGCATCGGACATCTGAAGCTTTGCTAAAATTTTGCCTTTCAAGATTCCGTAAGGATTTGCAGCTGGAGGGTTTTCTAGCAATTGATTGGAGTCATTTAACAATTTTGTGGGAGCTGCGGACACAAGGGCGTAAAACATGTCAGTTTCATCCCTTATTTTATGATACCTAAACATTGCCTCCACTTGGTTAAACCAAGTGTGGCTGTCTTCTGGTATGAGAGGCGCCAGACTAAAAGGTTTTGTGCGGGCTCGATCTTCATTATCTGAGTCAGGCATGCTAGCAATTTTCTTCTACGAAAGCGAAAATTAAACTATGCTTGCTCGGAATTACGTATTCAACGCCTAATTAATTTGATATTAAAGGTGTCACAGGTTTGCGTTATTACTTTACCTACTCAATCATTCAAATAAATTTGAAACGGAAAGAAGAAAATATAAAATTGGAAACGAAAATTTATGCGGTATGCGGCAATTGGCGTAGGCACAAAAAGAAACAAAAAAAACAGGTGAGAAAAATTATTTTTCTACCTACTCAATCGATCAATAACGTTGAAAAACGGAAAGAAAGAGAGAATGGAAACGAGAATTTTTACGGTAGTCAGAATAAGCGTAAAGCACGAAAATAGGAGAAAAAATATTTTTCCTACCTACTAAGGCACATGAAACAAACAAGGACAGGATAGCGCTGAAAAAAAATTTTTTGTTAGAGCTGCTCAGAGAACATTCATTAACACGGTTAAATCCATAAAAATTCTCAAAGACTACGACATGGGAAACTTATCACTACAATGATATGCCAAAATTATCCTCTCTCACAATTTTTCAAACACTTATCGAGTTGAATAGTTTTTAAGTTTTAAAGAAGGTTTGGGGTTTTAATCTCTGGGTTGTCACCAGTGTTAGGTTTAGCCGTGGGTATGGCCAAACTCTAAACGTACATCGATAAGTATTTGTTAACCATGAGAGAAGGGTAATAAGGCGAGGGAACTCAGCTTGTTTGTCTCTGGTTTATTTGAAGGAGCCGGAAAAGTACCGCCGAGTCTTGCGTTACTGAAGAACTTGGCTGAAGATGGTTCGCAGTCCGTGCAGGCGAAAGGCTCCGGCTAGTGACGAAGTCGACGGTGTGGGTGTGTGTTTGGAATTTATATAAGCCCAATTTATAAGACTTTGAAAGACCCGTGACGTTGGTAGTCTCAATTTAAGGTATCGGCTTATTTAATCCCAAGCCGGACAAGATAGTTATCGTAGTCGAAAGCAGGTAGTTTAGCTAGCCTGGAAGTGAAATCTCAGGCTTAGACTCAGGTAAAATAAGCAAGGCCCAAAACAAGGCCTAAACAACAAGTCCAAAACAAATCCCAAAAAAAAGACCCAGGGAACTGATTGTGTGGTGGCGTTTGGCGATGTCGTTGAGGTCCTGCAAAAAGTCGAAACGCTGGATGAGCAGTCCCAGGAGACATCAAGGAAAAATTCCACCACTGACAGTCCCCAACATCGTAAATGATAAACTCCCACAAAGTAGACTCCGAGAAATCCTACAGATCCGACACGAGCTAATTTAATAAATCTCTCTTTTTTCAAGCTCAAAAGTAGGATAGAATCAATTTAGGAACTCTTGTCCAACTGCTCTTGCTTTAAATGCAAGGGCATGAAATTTTAGAAGGAGACTTTGTAAAGAACCACTGGTGATTCTTTTAGAGCAACAATCAGTGATTCCATTTGTGGAATTATAGCAAATTCGTGAGACTGAATACACGGGATTCATGCAGTCGGAAGGAATTAGCTAAAATGCATAGGATGAGAATTACTAGCTTTTTGTGTAATCTAGAACATCTCTATATCCTTACGAGACATAACAGGGAAAAAAAATCCTAGCTTTCATTCAGAGAACTCATACTAAAAAGCACTGGCAAGCATCATTGATAAAAAAATAAGGAATAATATCTACCTGAGAAAAGAAACACTAAACGTGTTGCTTGCACAGAAAGAAAATATTTCGCCATTTGCAATAAACCGCCGGCATAACATAGTAAGCGTTCACGAAGTATTTTTTACGCGAGAAAGTGCGCGTTTACGATGGCAGATGCTAGTATGTATTTCTGCCGCAAGAATAAGAAAAATTTGATCTAATTTGTTGATGGTGATTTATATTGACATAAGTGCGATTAAACGCAAGATTTAAGGAGTAATGAAAATACAAAATAAACTAAAACTTTAGCAGGCATATGCATGAATAATTTTCGTACTCTATAATACGTACGAAATTATTAAAAAGGCATTCCCAATTATTATTTCACGTCAAACACATTTCAGAAAACTACTGCAAGTATGTTGTGAAAAAGAATCTTATTCCAACTGCGTAAAGTACGATTTTAAATCACAGAGTCATGACACGAGACGGCAGTTTGTGCTTCGCAATTTTGGAAAAACAAAGACACCGGCAACAAGACGCCAGCAGTTCTGTCGTGCTTTCTCACGGGTATTTTATGAACGAATTTCAATATCAATATGACCGCTGCAAGTGTATACTTGTTGTAGTAAGGGAAAGGACGTAGTTGAATGTCTTATATAAATTATTGACACACGAAATGCACGTGACGTGCAAAGTTCACGCTAAGTCATGTTGAGATATCCTCTGAATGAACCATGCTACATCACAACTTCTACGCATAACTACGTATCTAAATACACAGCACTGTCACAATTTATACTCAAACTGAACACGAAGAAGGAACACGATTATTTTCTAACACAGATTTACTCAAGAGAAATGCTGTAACACCGAGCTAGAGAGACGCCAATGTGAAAGTGCGTTTTGAAAGAGACGCGCCACTGCGCAGTATTGCCATTCAGGGGCTCCTCTCTCGAAAAATGTCGAGTGTTATTTTATTGTCTCATGCATTTACACAAAAACTTCAATGATTACGAATTAGAAGTAGAAAATAATTAATAATAAATTAGAGTAAGATTTTTAATGCTAATAATTATTTTATTTAAGTGCAAAGGGGAAAGTTTATAATTTTACGCTTTGTAGCGAATGCTACATAGATTACTGTCGTGGGTAAGGTTTCATCAGATTTTCGCGCAGAGCAAAAGTTTTTTTCACCAACTATCACATGTGGTGTAACATTATTTGCAAATGCACCCTCTGTGAATCGACTTTCAAATATTTCAATATCCTCCGACCCATCGTCTTCCGATGGCTCTTCATCTTTCAGGTATATGTAGCATACCGCTACATAAGCGTAAAAATTAGAAATTTGCTATTCATACTTAAATAAATTAATTAGTAGCATTAAAAATATTACTATAATTTATTATTAATTATTTTCTACTTCAAATTCGTAATCATTGAAGTTTTTGTGTAAATGCATGAAATAATAAAAATAACACTTGACATTTTTCGAGAGAGAAGCCCTCTGGTGGCAACACCGCGCAGTTGCGCGCCCTTCCTTTCAAAGCCACTCTTACTTGGCGTTCTTCTTTGGCAGTGTTACAAGCAAATTTCTCGTAAGTTTTTAAATGTGTTAGAAAATTATCGTGTTCCTTTTCGTCGTGTCAGTGAGTATTAATAAGTGACAGTGCAGTGTTATTAAGTTACGTAGTTGTGAGAGGGAATATTGATGTAGCATGTGTCTCATTCTGTGTTTGTCTTTTCTCAGCGTGACTTAGCGTAAAGATATTGCATTTCCGTGTCATGATATTATTATCAAAGCATAATCATGTTCGATGTGCATTTCATTTCCGTGTCATGAATTTATTATCAAAGCATAAGCAGGCTCGTTCTTTTTTCCTTTCGATAATCCACTAATCCACGATAATTTCTGCTTGAATGAACGCGGCGAAAATTGCCGGCGTTCGTTCGATAGCGTCTTTGTGTAATGGCGGAACCTCGCATCGCTGTCTCTTGTCATTACTCTGTGATTATAAATACCATAGGCATGTGTATAGTAGCATTTATTCTTTTTTACAAACCGACTTGCAGTAGTTTAAATTACGAAAAGTATTCATGCCTATGCTTGATAAATTTTGGAATTTCATTTCTTAATTCCATACTCTGTGAGACCTTTATCTAATCGCACTTATTTCAATATAAAAACATTTCAATAAAATTTAATTTAACTCATCGCATTCTTGTGACAAAACACCCACTATCTGCCTATCTTAAGTGTGTGCAAATTGCTGGCGGCTCTGGCTGAGGCCGACGCGCATAGTCGCCGGCTAAATCGCCACACGGAACTTTCATCCTTTCGTGTTTTCTTTCTTCGCGTATTTTCTGCCTGTGAAATCAATGCTTAGGTTTTCCTTTTCCTTTTATCATTGGGGATATATATATTATTCCTTAATTCCTTTATTATTGCAAATGATCTACCAGAATTACTTAGTAGGATTGATATCCTCGAATTTTAGGATTTTTATGTTTTTTCTTACTGCTTTCAAAAGTGCAGTCACTTGATATTTTCACCATTTTCCGTAGATCTCGTGTTTACTTGCCCGTAGTCTCTGTAAGGAATCACGATCTTTATTCTTGGAAATTCTGAAACCTAATACTCAGAATTTAAAGCCAGAGGCATTAGTGATTAAACAATTTATTTCTTGATTAAAAATCTGTCAACCTAAAGTCTGTCCTATCTCTTTTTGAGTTGCCAAGAGTGAGAATCCCAATGTAGCCGGAGTCAGACCTGTAGGAGTTTTTCGGATTCCTCCGTGTGGGAAGAGTTGTCATTATAATTTGGATTGTCAGTGATTGGAATGTCTTGATGTCTCTCCTGGAATGTTTCACCCAGCATCTTGGACCCCTGTGCAGGACCTCTACATCATCGCCATACACACAAATCATCATCCCTGGGCCTTGAGCTTTGCCTTTAACTCAGCCTAGAGTTTCACGTCAACAAACGCCACCACACATTATCCCTGGGTTTTCCTGAGTGCCCTGCTAAATGCTATTCTCACATAAGCAGTAATTTACTTGCCTCCCGTTAATGAGCAAAAGGTGTTAATGCGCCAAACTTGCTTCCGCTCACATGAGCCGGATTTAACCTTTCACTCTCAACCTCACCTTATGTTGAGTCATTAGTTCTACCTGAACTAATTTCACTGACCTGCGCTCAATCATCTAAAATTGCCAAACTCAAATTCCCAAATACGACTCACTCATCCTGCTTACTCCATCGCGTGCCGGCCCTCGTCAACGCCAGCCTGGTCCTCCGGCGAGGATTGCCCACCTAGACAAGCTCTCCGAGATCAAGATCCAAGCCAGTCTTCCTGGTTTCCTTTTCCAATAAACTCCACCCGAACTAAGCTGAGTTCCAAAACGTTTTCATTTTCCCTCTCATAATTTTCCCATGCGCTTCGAGAAATTGATCGAGTTATTCTTGCCAAAAAAATTAATATTTACATTCAACCACCCAACGGCGGAAAAACCCGACATATATTAGTAATGCTATATCTAGATAGTTCATTCCCACAGCGTGAGATATATGTTCACCGCATTGCCTTAAAAAAACTCCCAACTTTAGACTTATAAACGGCCGTTATATTACGAACGGTGTATCACGCAAATTACGGCCGTAAAATAGCGGCACCGCTTTTCTAAATGACCGTAGCTTTACACACACTGCCAGGGCCTCCAGGCTCTACTAAAGCATTTTGAGTCCGGCTGCTCCGGCATAGCGGAGCCGTTGAACTCAGTGTTGAAACGTGACAACTTGACAGATTTATGTGTGATTCAATGATTGTTGCTTAGTTTGAGATGTTCTACGATGGTAGTTTAGGAAGTCAACTCTTGTTTGCTTTGAGATGTAAGTCATTGAGTGTAAACAGACGTACATGGAGGTGGAATGAGAATAATAACAGATTATGTCGGCAGTGTAATAGGGAGTGGAGGAAACAATTGAGCATTTTGTGCTGGAATGTAGTATGAGCAAGAGAGAGAAAGTTTCATGAATGTGGTGTTTGAGCGGTATGGAGACCATTGGAGAGAATGAGTGGTATGCCAGATGATTGTGGTATGAGTTGTCTTGCTGGATTGGATCAAGAGTGTAATTTGAGTATCGTTGAAGCTATGAAAATGTTTCTTGAGCGTGCCTGGAGTAAGAGACAGTGACTGAAATGAGCCAGTCGGGTGGAGTGGGCAGTAATGACCCAATATGCCTGGGGATTTTGTTTTGACACACTGGTTATCCCAGTGATGCCGTCCATCGGCAGCTTGTGACAAGGATTGGTAGATCCTGAGTAGTTTAGTGGACAAGTCTGGTACCAGGCACTGAACTCTGCGTGAAAATTGTGAAGGGAATTATGCCGTTACAAAGGCCCTGACGCTGTCAGCCCTCGAGTTCAAGTTCAAGCTAGGGTTGCGTGTAGTACATTGAAATGTAGGTCTGAACTGTTGTCGGCCTTTGTTTTAAAGCTTGAGTGGATTTTCAGCGTAACCTCCTTGTATAGAGAATGGGTATAGGATTATTAGTGTTTTTGTTCTCCTAGTCCACCAAAAATATTGTATACATCTTGATGATCATACATATGAAGTCTTCTTAGCTTTTTACAAATTTAGCTGTACCTAATGTTCTTATGTGTATTGTTACCATTTCAAAAATTTATTTCATATTTTGTAGACTTGGTATATTGCAGTTTATATGAATAAAATAAATTTGTAAAAATGCTTCAAAATGTTCAAATGAATAGAAACATTGAGATAGGAAAACCAGCAGAGCTACTGCTGCTTGAGATTAGTATTTCTTTGGGTCAATGTGAAGTTTAATGCAATCACGGAAAATAAGAATTCCGATCTTAGGAATCACTAAAGGAACCTATTTAAGAACGTTGGTCAATGTGAAGTTTAATGCAATCACGGAAAATAAGAATCCCGATCTTAGGAATCACTAAAGGAACCCATTTAAGAACGTTTTACACAAATGACATTCTGATCGCTGATGCATTATTTTCAAATTATTGAACTTTGAAGTTGACCTTTGCGTCCAAAGGAAAAGAGCGCACAAAATGGAATTTAATTAATAACGGAAGCTATTACAAACGTAAAGAGGTTGGGTTGTGAAGAGGAGGCACAGTTCTTCTAGTGAAAATTATAAATAAAGCTTCAAACTCACCTATTAGCGTGACGACCGCAATCTTGTTTACATCGGCTCCAAGATAGCGACCACCATGGGCGCCGCCATCTTGGAGCCAATGTACACAAGATTGCGGTCGTCACCATAATAAGTGGGTTAGAAGCTTTATTTATGATTTTCACTAGAAGAACTGTGCCTCCCCCTCACAACCCAACCTCTTTAAGTTTGTAGTAGGGGGTTAGCTTCCGTTATTAATTAAATTCCGTTGCTTCGTTTTGCATGTGAAGGCCAACTTCAAAGTTCAATAATTCAAAGATAACGCATCAGCAAGCAGAATGTCATTCATGTAAAACGTTCTTAATGGGTTCCTGTAGTGATTCCTAAGATCGGAATTCTTATTTTCTGTGATTGCTCTAAACTTCACATTGACCTCCCTATGTGGTTATATACATATATTTTTATTTCTAAATGACTGTTAGTCTCTTTGAAACTCTTGAGAATTTCAAACTCAATGTTGAAGTTAATGCATCAATGATTTTGAAAATTTTGTTTCCATTTATATGGATTTGGAGATATTTCAAGAGGCTTTACATAAATGACATTTTGCTTGCAAATGCTGGTATTTGTGAAAGAGAGGACAATAATTTATTATAAATTTTCCAATTTTTGCTGCCTAAGCATAATTCATTAGATCAAAATAAGGTCAATATTGAGTATAGGTGATCCACCAAAATTAAACATTCCATTTCGAATAATCAGTAAAGATGCCCATTTAAAAACTTTTTACAAGAATGACATTATTGGCGCTGATGCAGTACCCAAGATGGCGGCCGCCAACTTGGATACCGGGTGGCCGCCATTGCAGCTGATGTAAACGGACGTCGCTAAAAACCTTTATTGGTCAATATTTACTTGGTAAATGTGAAGGATATGTTAGTTATTGATTTTCCACTTTATGGTGCCTGAACCTAATTAATTGAATCAAAATAAACAAGTTTTTTTCTATGCACTTTCTGTCTCCAATGAGTATTTCACGATTTATAGCGGTAAGTTTAGTTTCGTCGTTGATGACGAATGCGCTCAAATAAACAGTTACTCATTGATTTTCGAATTTTTGTTGCTTGAATCATAGTAATAACATCAAAATAAAAACTTTTCTTCTATACACTTTTTTTGTCAAATGAGTATTTAACAAGATATAGGGTTAGGTTTGGTTTTGTCTTTGATGACGATCGCGCTGGAAGCAAGTGCGCATTGCAGTGTTGCTGTCCAACGTGCTCCTTGAATTACTTGCCGCTTCAAACACTGGAGTTGCGGTAAGTCATTTACTGCTATAACTAATAAAATACTCATTTGAGACGGAAAATGCATAGAAGAAAACTTGCTTATTTCGATCTAACTAACTATGCTTAGGCATCAAAACTTACAAAATTGATAACTGACATATCCTTCAAATTTACCATTTACTTTAATGTTGTCAACAATTTTCATAATTTTGTTGCAAAGAATCAATGAAGGAACACATTTAAGAATGTTTTACAAGAATGACATTCTGCTCGCTGATGCGTTATTTTTGAATTATTCAACTTCAAAGTTGGCTTGTGTGCACCAGGGAAGCGCACGTGCCAAGTGTAATTTAATTAATAACGGAAGCTAACCCCCTATTACAAATGTAAAGAGGTTGGGTTGTGAGGGGTAGCCACAGTTCTTTTAATGAAAATTATTAATAAAGGTTTCTAGTGACGTCCGTTTACATCATCTCCAATGGTGCCACCCGGCACCCAAGATGGCGGCCGCCATCTTGGAGTCGATGCAAACGGACTTCACTCGGAACCTTTATTTACAATTTTCACTAGAAGAACTGTGGCTACCCCTCACGACCCAACCTAATTACGTTTGTAATAGAAGGTTAGCTTCCGTTTCTATTGCAAAAACAATAATGCTTTTGCGCAAAAGAAGCCATTCAGGAGCACCGTTCTTAAAACTTCAAACCTGAATAACTCAAAAACTAAGCATTTGCTAGCACATTGTCATTCGTGTAAAACGTCTTAAAATCGACTATATTACGTATCTATGGCAACAGAATTATGAAAATTGTTGACAACATTGAAGTAACTATTGACCTCTTTATTTATAATTTTCACTAGAAAAACTGTGGCTCCCCCTCATGACCCAACCTCTTTACGTTTGTAATAGGGGGTTAGCTTCCGTTATTAATTAAATTCCGCTTGGTGTACCCGCCTCTTTTGGCGCGCTCGCTCCTGAATCTAGTGCCATGACAGTGTTACCATACTTGCGCTCCCGCTTCTAACTCTTGAGTTGCAGTAACTAATTTACCGCTATAACTCGAAAACCAAGCATTTCCACCAAGAATGTCATTCATGTAAAACGTTTTTAAATGGTCTCCTTTACCGATTGTTCGAAACAGAATGTTTAATCTCGATGGATCACCTAAACTCAATATTAACCCAAAATAAACTATTTTTCTTCATCGTGCTTTCCGTTGCAAGTGAGTTTAATGCATTATAGTGGTATGCTAATTGTTATTTATGATAATTATAATGTGCTTGAATAGATAGTTACTAATCGATTTTCAAATTTTTGTTGTTGTGCCCCGACGGCCGCTCAAAGGGATCCGCTGCGGCCAGGGCCGCTCCAGACCGGGCCCGGCCCGAGGCGAAGAAGGGTGTGCTTATATGGGCCTCTGGAAGACGCCCCCGTCGTGCAGAAACCTCACGACGTCCGCTGGGCGAGTCCAGAGATGCTCCAGTGCATGTATCTGGTGTGTGTGTTGGTGTGCGAGTAGGGCGGGAGCCGCGGGACAGTGTAGGAGGACATGCGGAAGATCGTCCACGTTGGCATGACACCAGACGCAGCTGTCGTCATCCGCAAGTCCTATTCTGTGTATGTATGAGGGGAGTGAAGTGTGGTGCCCGCACCGCAGCCGCACCAGGTGGACTCGATCCTGCCGGGGGAGGGATCGCTCCGCCGAGGGGACGGGGGGGGGTCTCACTCTGAGGAGGGAGCTAGGGGGTAGGGCAGCAAGGGCGCGTGAGGTGAACTGTATGTGTATGTGTGTGCGTAGCTAGGTGACAGGGGGGCAGGGAGGGAGGGAGTCGTATAGTGTTTTGAGATGTGTGGCTGGGGTTGTGTGTAATGTTCGTTGGGTTGGCCAAGGTTGTTGCATGTAGTGTAGCGGGTGGGCAGGGTCTTGTGTGGGGGTGTAGAAGTTTGTCCTTAGCGTGTTCCTGTGGTCAAGGAGGGGAGGACAAGGGCTTCTTTGTGTAGGTGTGCTATAGGGGTCGATCGTGTACAGCCCGTGGCAATGCGCAACGCTGTGTTTTGTGTGGTCTGTAGTTTCTGTAAGTGTGTGCGAGCAGTGTCTGCGTACCAAGATGAGTGTGCGTGAGAATGGGTCTGATGAACTGTTTGTATACTTTTGTTACGTCTTCCTTGGAGTGGCCGTATGTAGTATGTGTTAGTGCTCGAAGGACGTTCAGCCTTGTGTTGTATTGAGTGTTGATAATGTTTGTGGGTGGGCTGAACGTAGAACCTCTGTCATATGTAACTCCAAGGATTTTGGGTGCGTCTGTGTAGGGGATGGGGGTGTTGTTTAATGTGACGTGGGGATGGATGTTGTATTATCTATTATAAGGTGTGATGAATGTGAGTGAGGATTTGTTTGCGGAGACCTTGAGTCTGTTTGTTTCTAGCCAGTTCTCTATTATGTGAATGTAATCTTGTAGTTGAGTGGCGGCAGTCTCGTGTTTAGGGTGTAGGGAGAAGATGGTTAGGTCGTCTGCGTATGTGAGGAGGTGTGTTTGTGGGTGTGTAGGGGCCGGTATGTTGTGGAGGAATAAGTTGAATAGTGTAGGTGAGAGCACGGAGCCCTGCGGTACTCCGTTGGTGAAGTGTTTTGTTATGGAGGACTTGCCGTTGTATGTTGTGTAGCCATGGTGGCCCGAGAGAAAATTGGCGAGCCATTTCTGAAGGTTATGGTGGATGTGTGTGTTGAGTATTTTGTTAATAAGTGACGTGGAACTGTGTCAAAGGCCTTGCTTATGTCAATGACAGCTAACAGTATGTGTGGAGCAGGTTTGGGAGAGTTAAGGCCTTCGAGAATAGTTTGTGTCATGTGCGTGAGGAGAGTGTTAGTGGAGTGTTGTTGCCTGAAGCCGTGTTGTGAGGGTGAAAGTGGGACGTGTGGTGAGATGTTGGGAAGAACCAGCCTCTCTAGTATCTTTGATGGGTTGCACAAAAGTGATATAGGTCTGTAAGAGGCTGGATCTGTGGGTGATTTGTTGGGCTTCAGGATGGGTAGGATCTTGGCAGTCTTTCAGATGTTGGGTATGCTGTTGTTTGCGACTAAGTGGTTGAAGATATCTGTGAGGGCCCTGACGGCTTGTGGTCCTAAGTGTTTGAGGTGAATGTATGAGATGCCATCAGGTCCGGTGCTACCTGTATGTTTAGTGTTGGAGACGGCCTCCGCCGTCATGTGAGGTGTAAAGGGCGTGTACGTGTTGTCGATCTGTAGAACATGCAGGCGGCGCAGTATGATCCTATTCTCGTATTTGTGCGGGAGTCGGCTAATGTTTGAGCAGTGTTTAATGAGTGTCCGCCTGCTGCTTGTCTGTGGGGATGTTTGTGTGGTAAGAGAGGATGGCCTCGTGCATGGTAGTGTTGTCGGTGTATTTGTTATTGAGGCCCCTCAGAAGTTTCCATAGTCTACTTGGGTCAGTGTCAAAAGTAATCGTGTCTAGCGTTTGTTTCCACCTGGTTCGTTGTTCGTCTTTGATGTTGTTGTCTATTTCTACATTAAGTTTGTGTATTCAAGCCAGGGTGTTGGGTGTGAGGGGAAGTGAGCAAAGATGGTTCCTAGTTTGAAGTTTAGAGTTTTGTGTCGTGGCTAAATGTTGGATTAAAATGTCTTCGGTGTCCTGTTGGAATATGGTGTTTGTTTGCGTTTGTGATGGCTGTGTTAAAGTGTTGTACTGCCGCATTAATGCTGGTGTAGTTGTTTAAAGTGAAATTGTGTAAAGAGTCTTCGATTGATGCGGTGAAGGAGTGCCAATCTGCGTGTGCTTGAGTATAGTGAGGGGAGTGGTCTGTGAAATGAGAGTGTAATGAGAAGGGGGAGGTGATCGGAGGGGAGTTTGTGGAGTGCATGCCACGAGCATCTGAGGGCAAGTGATGGTGAAGCCAGGGATATGTCTGGGGAGGTGGGGGCGGTGTTAATGTTATAGGGCTTGCGGGTGGGTGTGTCGGGGTCATTGAGGATGACAAGGGAGTCTAGCTGTTGGAAGATGAGGTGTCCGCGGGTGTCGTTTGTTTGGGAGGTGAGCCATGTAGTGTGGTGAGCGTTGAGGTCCTCCAGGACGTAGATGTCAGGTAGTGTTTCTAAGTATGATGTGTTTGGGAAGTATCCTGGGGGGCATGAGGAGGAGGGAGGGATGTAAATGTTTGCGATGTTGATGTCGTGTTTGTGTACCGTAATTCTTACAGTCTGTATTTCTAAAGTGTTGTCTTGGGGCATGTTTGCGAGTGTGTGGCTGTTGTGTTTGTGAAGGGGTTCGACTTGTGTATGATTGACTTGTGTATAAGGCCGCCGTCGCCGGCTCTCTGTCAGTCGAGTCTAAGTGTCGTGTAACCAGGAAACTTCGGTGTAAGTGCAGTGTTCCTAAGTTTTGTTTTCTGGATGGTGGCTATGTGTATGTTTGGGTAGTGAGTATGTGTTCAAGTTCCATCTGTTTGTTTGTGATGCCGTCTATGTTTAATTGTAGTATGTCAAGTTGATGGGAGGGCAGCATTATGTCAGTTGTTTGTGCGGGAGGGGGCGAAGAGTCAAGAGGGAGGGGAGGAGGGCTGGGGGGGAAGTCTCTGCGGGGGGGACGTGCCCGAAGGCGGGAACGGGGAGGAGTCCGGGCGTTAGTAGCTACGTCGGGGGAGCTGTCTTGGTGTGGGTTGTCGTTGGGGTCAGGGAGAGGGTGAGGGGCAGGAAGAAGACACCCAGGCGACTGGGGGGGGCGGGCGTGGGAGATTGTGTCATGTTATGGGTTGGGTGGCATTGCAAGCACAACCACCCGGGCGGTATATGTTGGTGTTGTCTCACCCCAGAGCATCGTATATTTTAGTGGCTCCAAGAGCTGCACCGTGGGCACTGGATGGCACCCATGTGCCGTTGGTATGGGCGGATGCAGGTAGGACAGGGATAGTCGGGGCCGGGGTTTGTTTCTATGTCTCCGGAAAGGAGGAGTAGGAAACGGGGCAGCGCCGGGCTGCTACTGCCCCCTAGGGAAAACACTCAGGGGTGGTGTGGGGAGACTATACCTCCTTTGGAGGCCGGGCAAAGCCCAGGGCAGCACTCTGGCCGCGTCCCCGAGAAGGCCGCCGGGGCGGCCCCCTGAGAACAAGGATGGGTTGGGACCTTTCGCAGTTCGACGAACTGGCGCCCCCACCGCGAGCAGGCATCCCATTGGGGGGCTCAAACTTTTGTTGCTTAACCCGTCGCCACGTCCTGGACTCTTAGAAGGTCGGCAAAGCTAGCACATGTTTCACATCAGCAAACCTAGGGTTGCCATATATGGCCTTAAGCGTCTCGTTAAGCGCTATTCATTGGTGTAAGGTAAAATTAGGTGGGGGGAACAGGGAAGGAGAGGTAACAAGCTCAAATCTGTTTGAATTCTTCTGCTCAGTCTGGAGTGTAGCTACCGGCGCTGCACAACCTCTTAGAAGGCCAGCAGTGTAGCTGAGGCATACCAGCACACACTCTGCCTCTTAGAAGGTCGCTATCATTTGTATTTTTTTTGTTTTTTGTTCCAAAAATGGGAGTCCAAATCCACAGATTTACTCCTAGGCAAAAAATAATACCACCATTGTATTCGGGAGGAAAAGCTCTATGCAGATCAAACTATTTACAGGCAATGAAACTGCTTGATAACAGCCTATACACAAAATGAACTAAAAAATAAAAACTGTGTTTTACATATAATGCACATAACTCCGGAACTATTAGACCTGAAAAAAATTCACATACCACAAGATTCAGCAACTCAGAATATATGAAAATACATCATAAAAAAACATGAAAGTGCAATAAATAAAAAATGGCCAGTGATTTTCTGATTTCTGATTTTTTGTATTTTACCGAAATAAAAGCTCAAATTCCATAAATTTTTGTTGGGGTATCAGCATTTTTTCCCCACTGACAGAAAGAGCAACTCTTTCTCTTTACAATGAACCCCCAATGAAACTTCTAACATGACTAATAAATGTACAGTAAGTTGCACAGTTGACCCATTTTCTTCAAACCTACCGATAGGTCGACCATGTGGAGACGGGTTAACTCGGGGTAATTAATTATGTTGAAATAAACTACTTTTCTTCTATGCACTTCTTGGGGAAAAAGAGTATTTAACAAGTTATAGTGGCATGTTAACTTTTGTGATAAATGTGGAGCATTGGGGAGTAATCGATTTTCCAGTTTTGGTTCCTAAACGTAGTTAATTAGATCAAAATAAGGGTAAATGTATAGCATTGGTCAGTAATCGGATTTTAAGTTTTTGGTGCCTAAACATAGTTGATTAGATTGAAATAAATAAGTTTTCTTCTATGCACTTTCCGTCAGAAATGAGTATTTTATGAGATATAGCGGTAAATGACTTACCGCAACTCTAGTGTTTGAAGCAGCAATTAATTCATCGACCGTGCGTCTGGCAACACTGTCATGGACGCTCTGATCCGACGGACTTGAATGCTCGAGCGCATTCCCGCCATCTACAAGGAAAGTTAACCTACTGCTATAATTCGTTATTTTTGGGTGATAATATATACTGTGTTATTTACTAGAAGATCCTAGAAGTGAGTTCAGGCTCCGCAAGCCCCGCGGGGTGAGCCAATAATAAATTACAAAGTAGTCAAACATACTCTAACAGCTCAATCGCTCAAAAAGTAAAACCTACCGCTCTAACTTGTAAAATACTTATTTGCTGCAAAAAGTGTATAGAAGAAAAGTAGTTTATTTTGATGTTATTACCATGATTGAAGCAACAAAAATTTGTAAATCAATTAGTAGCTGTCCATTCAATCGCATTCGTCATCAAAGACGAAAATTAACATACCGCTATAACTCATGAAATACTCATATCCGACGGAAAGTGCGTAGAAGAAAACTTGTTTATTTTGAGCTAATTAACTATGTTTAGGCAACGAATAGTGGAAAATCGATTACTGACCAACGCTACACATTTACCGATAATAAGGTAAATGTGGAGGAGAGGACCATAATCAATTCAACACTTTTCTGTGCCTAAACGTAGCTTATTAGGTGTAAATACACAATATTTCATTTATGCACTTTCCCGTTTGAAATGAATATTTAAAGAGTTATAGCGGTAGGTTTAGTTTGGGTAGATTATGTTTAAGTACTTAGTAACTTATTATTTGCTGGCCCCGCAGAGCCTGAACCCACTTTTAGAATCTTTTAGTTAATAACACAATAGAAATTATCACCCCAAAATAAGGAGTAATAGCGGTATGTTAATATAGGTCTTAGGTGGCGGGAATGCGCTCAATCATTCGAGCGTGGCGGAAGGAAGAGTCCATTGTAGTATTGCCATATGACGCGCTCGATGAATTACTTCCCGCTTCAAACACTAGAGTTGCGGTAAGTCGTTTACCGCTATAACTCGTAAAATATTCATTTCCGATGGAAAATTCATAAAAGAAAACTTGTTTATTTTGATCAAATTAACTATATTTAGGCACCGAAAACTGGAGAATTGATTACTACCAATCGCTCAACAATTACCATTTTTGTCCATGATCACTGGAATGCGCTTGATCATTTGAGTGCATCAGAAGGAAGAATACATTGTAGTCTTTCCCTCCAAACAACTTCTTTCCGGTTCAAACACTAAAGTTGCGGTAAGTAATTTACTGCTATTACTCGTTAAAAAATCATTTGTGACGGAAAGTTCATAGAAAAAAAATTGGGTAAATGTGAAGCGTTCGCCAGTAATCGATTTTTCAGTTTTCGGTGCCCTAACATAGTTAATTTGATCAAAATGAACAAGTTTTCTTCTATGCACTTTCCGTCAGAGATGAGTATTTTATGAGTTGTAGTTGTAAATAACTTACCGTGACTCTAGTGTTTGAAGCGGAAAGAAATTCGTTGAGCACGTCGTATGGCAACACTAAAATGGGCTCTCCCTTCCGACGCGCTCAAATGATCGAGCGCATTCTCGCCATCTAAGACGAAAATTAACTTGCTGCTATAATGCTTTATTTTTTGGGTGATAATTTTAATTGTTTTATAAACTAAAAGATCCTAGAAGTGGGTTCAGGCTTTGCAGGCTCCGGGGGTTGGGCTAATAATAAATTTTAAACTGTTCAAACGTACTGTAATACTGTAACAGCTCAGTTGTGCAAAAAAATAAAACCTACCGCTCTAACTCGTAAAATACTCATTTGCTGCAAAAAGTGTATGAAAGAAAAGTAGTTTATTCTGATATTACCATGATTCAAGCAGCAAAAATTCGAAAATCGATTAGTAGCTGTTTATTCGATCCCATTTGTAATCAAAGACGAAAATTAACATACTGCAATAACTCGTAAAATAGTCATTTCCGACGTAATATGCATAAAGAAAACTTCATTCTGATCTAATTAACTATTTTTATGCACCAAAACACCAAAACTTGAAAATAGTTTACTGGCAAACGCTTCTCATTTACCAAAAATTGTTTATTTTGATCTAATTAACTTTGTGTAGGCATCAAAAAGGGGAAAATCAATTATTGTCCTCTCCTTCCAGGAGACTGGTGTAAGTATTGGGCTACAAGACGGTGCAAGCAATACATCTTGCACTCAGGCATTGGTTCTGAACTGTCTGTACAGAAGTGTTGGTACTGAACTGTACCATAGAGTGAGACAATGAATAAAATCCTTGAAATCTAGCAGAAGTTATGAAACCTATGGCTTCAAATTTTTGTACTTTTCCATGTTGATATTTTATTGTGTTAGAAACATTTTACCCTTATAGTATTGTATTAATAAAATTATATGCACTTATTATTTTCAGATAATTTAGTTACATGAGTGATTTTATGTGAAAATTATTTAATTGGTTCAAGCTAATTAGCTGATAGGCTTAAAAGCTACAAAATGAGGTTCAAAGCCTCTCTTGTGTTTGGCACAGCCATCATACTGGCCACACTGCTGCTGCTCTACCAGATTGTGAGCCTTCCTTCAGATAACAACTCTGCTGTTCCTCATCAGGTGCAGGTACTAAGCCACAAATTATGTCTTGATACCATTTTAAAAACATTATTCAGGTATTAGCAACGTAAATGTTTAAAAACAAATTTTTCAGCTCAAGTGGGAAAGGTGCAATTTATCTTCTTCAGTATGTTTGATTGGGCAATAGAAATTGGATTTTAATATGGTACTTAAAAATTAATTAAGAATATTGTTGTATTGTTCTCTCATTTTTGGTGAAGCCTGACTATAAGCATACATTTATTAGATGACTGTTGTCTCAATATCTCATAGCTCTACCCCTCAGGGGGATACAACTATTGTATCTATGGGAATTAGTGCTCCCAGGGGATAATGTGAGGGCCTGGGCTGAGAGTTGGGTAGGCCTTCTTTTTGTTGAAATAAAATTTTTTGTTATGTTAAGGACCACCTTTTTGGTTCACTGCTGTCCTGTTCTTCAGCACCTACTACTTTCTTCTTCAACTTTGATCTTGTTTCATAATCTTCTTTCACAACTTACTGTTTCTATGCCCTTTCTGGGTAAATTATGCATTTCCTTAACTTCATACTAAATGGTGCCTTCCTCCTTCCTCTCTTTGGATTGCATTTGTTGCTGGGTAGGGAGGCTAAAAATAACGACTAATCTAATCTCATAGCTCTAACATTCATGTCAATCAGCTCTCCTATGCAAATAATGTGAGTGCTAAAGCGAAGAGTTATATAGATATTTTATTTTTTAAAAAATAGTATAGGTTTTTTGTTTTGTTAAGGATCGTCTTTTCTCAGTTCACTGCTGTCCTATTTTTCAGTACTTATTACTTTCTTCTTAGAGGCTTAAGTTGTCATTGACTGAGTTAATCAATACAGTATTACAGGGTGCGTACAGGCATGGAGAAGCATGGAAAGTAGTTGAATTTCGAAAATAAAATTCAAGGCCTCGAAAGTAGTGGAATTTTAAAAATGGTCATTGAAAGTCATGAAATTTTAGGATTTTTGTGAAAAGAAAATTTTACTGTTGAAAATTTTCGTTCCGTTTGGTCCGCGTTGAGCGAGGCGTTGTCAGTAACCTTCGAGTGTTACTTGGGCTCTGATTGGTTGATACAGCTATGTCTTTAGTGTCCGCGATTTTGATTGGTTCTCAGGCGTCACGTGAAACCAAACGCGCTCAGTGTGACTGAAGACACGCGCTCGCTCGGACCATTGTTGACCTGTCGCCACTGTTGAACATTTTCGAGCCGAGTTTTTATCATCGGTCTTGACCATCCCGTGTGTGTGTGACTAGAGTTACGGTGCCGAGACTGAGCTGAGGAATTATCGTCATGCCAGGCAGTTGTTCTTTCAACAACTTGTGGTTGCGAGACAAAGACTTTCAACAATGGATAGCACCGCATCCCAAACTGAAAACAATGGCGGTTTGCACCGCGTGCGAGTCGGAGTTCGACATCGCCAACAATGGAATAGCGGCGGTGAGGAGTCATGCAAAAGGAACAAAGCATGCCAAGAACGTGAAAGCTCAGACGACGAGACTTGCCAACCCGAAGATCGAAACCCGAAACATGGGCTGGCTGGTGCCAAGTGTCTTTGTGGATCGCACAAAGAGAGAGAAGACCAAGTCCATGCTGAAAAACTGTCTGCAGCTGCTCAGCGATGCTAAGAGGCTACCACAGGGTGACATCGATGAGGTGATGAGCCAGTTTTCAGAGTTCTTTGATGAGGCACAGAGGAAGATCAGCACTTTCAACAGTTTTCAGCAAGACACTGATTGGCTAGATGTCTTCTGGAGCAGCCAGCTGGCCACATCCTCCCTCAAGAAACTGTGGCTGGTTGTGAAGATGCTACTGGTCCTGTCACATGGCCAGGCTTCAGTGGAAATGGGCTTTTCTGTGAGCAAGCAGCTCATGGAAGTCAACATGGGTGAGAACACCATCGTGGCGCAGAGAGTGGTCATGGACCACATCAAACATGTAGGAGGTATCTCCAAGGTTGACATTTCCAAGAAACTCCTCTTTTCAGCTTCACAGGGCAGACAGCGCTATCAACACTACCTGGATCAAAAGAAGGAAGAGGCAGAGAAGCAGAAGAAGGGAGAGAAGAGGAAGAGAGAACTGGATGAAGTGGAGAACCTGAAGACAAAACGGAAGCGCTGGTGGAGGATGCTGACAGCTTTGCACGGAAGGCAGAGGACAAGAATGATTTGCGCCTACTGGCAAAGTCAAATGCATTGAGGAAATCAGCCAAAGACAAGCAAGAACAACTCAAGGGGCTGAATGCGGAAATTAATGACAAACTTAATGCACTGGCAAATGCATAGCAGATGCTATTGAACTGTCCAGCATGACTGTTTGGTGTTGTGATGATCATTTACACATTTATGAAAACAAGACCTGCAAGTAATGATGAATGTACTGTGAAGTTTATGACTGAAATACATTTATTGTGCTGCAATTTAACTTCGTGTGACATTATTTTGGGCAGAGAGAGGTAGTGAAAATGTGATTTGGTTGGCATAAAAAGTCATGAAAAAGTAGTGGAATTTTGAACCTCAGAGCCTGTACGCACCCTGGTATTATTTCTTCTTTACCTTTTATCATGTTTCATAAATTTCCTTCCTAAATCTCTGTTTCTGTGAGTAGGGGATGTAGTACAGTGGTACCTCGGTACTCGACCATAATCCGTTCTGAGGTGGTGGTCGAGAACCGATTTGTCCGAACACCGAAACCAATTTTCCCATAAGAAACAATAGAAAGTAATTTAATCTGTTCTTACTATTAGGAAAAATATCTAAAATATTATAAGAACGTGTATCTAAGCAACAATGAAGACGTAAATGTGCACAAGCAGTAAATTTGAAAAGCTTTTTTGCAGATGAGAGCTTCACTAATGCTGTCCCTTGCCAACATATTTTCCTTGGTGAAGATAAGAAGCAACTTCTCCATTTCTTCCATTATCTGAGGCCTGTGCTTACTAATTCCTGTCACTCCCATTGCAACATCAGCTTTCTTTAACACTTCCTTATGCTTCAAGATAGTGGAAATGGTTGATTTCGCCATTTCGTACTGCGACGCGAGGTCGGACACTCGTACACCACTTTCATATTTTGTAATAATTTCCTTCTTCAGTTCATTAGTGGTCCTTACTATTTTCCTCTTTGCCTTTCCCTTATTCTGTCTGTCTGTCTTTCTTTGGACCCATAATTAGCACGTTAAGTGCGGCGTGACCCACCGGTGGTCATTTAGGTGATTTTCATAATGCTGCTGGCCAACCAGCAGTCACTGACTCAATTTTTATAAATACTAAATTAAAGTTAAATGAAGCATAATCCAGTTAATGTTAGCTATTTTCAAATTTTTTACTACAATTGACTCTAAATATGAGCTGGATGGTGAACTTCAATTTAACCCGCCGCATTTAACGTGTTAAGGGCTCGAGCAACACGAAAAAGTTTAAATCTGGAAAGAAATATGTACAGTACTTGAACAAACTGCGTACGTCTTACTCCGCTCACGGTCAGAGTCGAACTGACGCTTACCCGCTGGCCGAGAAGGGCCGAGGAGCGCGTTCGGGTCGACTCGGCTAGTCGAGTACCGAAAATCTGTTCTATATCCGAAGCATTTTCTCCTCAAATTTTAGGTCGAGAACCGATTTGGTCGAGTATAAAGGCGGTCGAGTACCGAGGTACCACTGTATTGGGAAACATTTTTTCCATTTATTTCAAATTCCTCTAACTCTATATTATAAGGTGTCTTCTTCTGACTTCCTCTCTCTGAAGTACCTTTGTTATGGTTAGGGAGGCTTAAGGGGGTCACTCATGGGATTTTGGTCAAAATTCTCAATTTTTATTTTGCTGGAAAAAAGTCCTTGGGTAGTGGGCTACTGTGTCTTAAAATGTTTAGTGGCTATGGGTACTAGAATACCCCAAGAGAGGTCTAAAGTGGAGGGAGGGGAGGGGTGATGGGGGTAAAAAATTGAGGCCAAAATCAAAAAAATTACCCGAGCACAATGTGTTTTTTTCAAAATTACGAATGCTGGGCTAATTTCAAAACAATCAATTCAACATTAAAAAATCTGCGCAGATAACCCCCCTCGAACTGACTCTTATTGTAATCTTTAGTATTCAGTATTCATGTTCATTGAAGCAAAATCAAATCAGTACTGTAATTTTAATTTTGACTCATCTTTTACTGTATTAATTCTGGAGTTTTTATGAATTGGTATTTTTCATTTTATCTGGCTTCAATTCCAAGAAAAGTCATAAAAAAGTGAGTAAATTTGAGTGGATGGCATAGTTGATACAATTTTTTTCAATGTTTTTATTTGCACTAAAAGTGTTGACAACCTTCAAGAAATTTAACATATAGAAGTGAGGTGCTGTGAGTGAACAGCTATGCCATCAGTGAAGAAATTTGTACTAAAATTCATTTAAAAATTTAAGGTTTTCTTTACAGCAATATCTCTGCAGTCGAAAAGCTAGAAGGTCGAACAAATCAGAAGTGGACCAAAAAATGAGTGATTTTTAAACCTGGAAGACGAACAAGCTTTCAGAAGAGGAAAGCTTGCCAAGTTGAGCCTTGTCAGTCATGCTGTTTCATTTCCTGTGTATTTGGTTAATTTGCATTTTAAGCCATAAAAAATGGGTCCTAAAACTGCGTCGTTCAAAAGTTAATCAGTTCAGAAGTCGAACACTTTTTTGGAACAGATTGTGTTCGACTTTCGTGATATTACTGTACTTCCGCTACTAAATGGTGTGACTCAGTTTTATTTGTCTGTGAGAATGTATCTCTCTGAAATTGTTTTTTTTTCAGTTGCAGTGACAAAACATGCATGATTAAGTGATCTTGTTGACTGCAAAAAGTTGAACTAGGATCCAATTGCAATTATCATATTTGATGTTAAAATAGATAGAATCTTAGAGTAAGCCTTATTTTTTTTATATTTAGAAGGCCCAAAGTTAAGGGAATTGAATGGTTTTTTCTTATAAAACTTCAAAAATAATAAAAAATACTTCTAAAGCAAAATAAGCTTGGCGGCATTCACAACATGTTTAGAACATTCGAATGGACGTTCAGAGCCCAAATTTTTTTCAAAATTGCCAATACTCCCCTCCCCCACCCCCTAAAATGGAAATATCTAAATAAAATGTATTTCTCAGTCAACATTGTACATAGAGACAATTAGTTTTTTTTGTTTGGTTCATAATGAATTGATCTATAAATTTAAGATCAAGTTTTTGATATGGCTCCAAAAAATATTTGAAAAATTTTGAATTGAAAAATGTTTTTTCATTTTAATTACTATAGAAAATTTTCTAATCAACTTATCAAAAAGCTACATCGTGAATTTATAGTACTCACCTTGATCTTTACGATGCTGAAAAGATCTTCTTAATAAGTGAAAAACTGGAGGAGAAATTGAGCTGAACATCCTAAAAAAATATTTTTATGAGAAAAAAGCGTTCCAGTTTTTTAATTATTTCTCCACCAGTTTTTTACTTATGGAGAAGATCTTTTTTGCATCGTAAAGATCATGGTGAGTACAATAAACCTGCATAGTTATTTTTTTGATGCATTAATCAAAAAATTTTTTATTGCCATTGAAAGTAATAACTAAAAGTTCATATATTTTGTTGTAAAAAATTCAAAACTTCTTAAATTTTTTTTGAAGTGATGTCAAAAAACTGGACCTCAATTTTGTAGACCAGTTCATTGTGAATCAAACAAAATGGCTGTGAAATAAGATTTTTTTGGAATTTCTCTTTTTTATGGGTAAATTTTATGGGTAAATTGAAATTTTTTTAGTGTTTTGAACATCCATTCGAATGTTCTAAACATGTTGTAAATACTCCAAGCTTATTTCACTTTTGAAGTAATTTTTATTAATTTTTGAAATTTTATTCAAAAAACCGTTCGATTCATTTAAATTTGTAGCAACATTGAACTCATCACAGTTGGCAGAAGATCAAAGAAATCCACTGGTGGCTCCTTGTATGGGAAATTACTTGAAATTATTCACCAGTGCTCCTAAGAATAAATTTCTCTGTGAAATTCATTTTTATTTTCCAGGGTTATGACTCGCTGGAGCTGCGTCTCAAGAAATTGGAACAGGATATTTCATTGAATCACAAAACAATAGATGAAATCCATGGACTGCTCAAGAAAATCAATGGCCCAAACTCCGTGGCTGTACCTGACTCGGATCCATTACTATTGCATGCAAGAATCAAGTAAGTAACTGTTTAATGCCATGAAACTTGTGATTATTGGCCACTTCTCTAGGCAAGGTTTTTATTTTGGTTTTTAAACAGTATAAGAGCAGATAAAGCTACATTCAGCTTTTGCTCTTTCAATAATCTGTTCAATTGGTTTTTGGTTTCACACCGCCAGGGATAAAATATATGAGCCAGGCTGAAAGTAAGGTAGGCCTTCTTTTTTGTTAAAAAAGAATAGGTTTTTGGTCTTGTTAAAGACATTTTTTTGGTCTACTGTTTTTTTCGTTTACAAGCCCTTATTACTTTCTTTATCAACTTTTATCTTGTTTCATGAACTTCTTTCCTAAGTTACTGCTTCTGTATACAGAAAATCTAGTGTGGGAATGCCATTTGTGCATAGATTCCACATTTTTTCAACTCCTTACTAGGTGGTGCCTTCATATTTCCCCCCTTGGAATTCCTTTGTTGTGGTGATGATGGCTTTAACTAGCTTTTGATCCAATTTGATTGGTTTTTCTCTATTTGTAAATTGAAATTTTATTTATTTATATATTGCAAGTTAGACGCATACAGAATTATCATTAATTACAATTGTTGAAAAACTACATGAGTGATAACAATTGGATTGCTTTCCAAGCATTATTTAATTATTTATTTATAATGCTTGGGTGTTGGCTGTAAAGTTTTGGCAATTAAGTTGAAAATTGATAAGGGTTATCAAAAGAAGGCAGGAAAATATAGGGGCTGACTGAACTGAATAGGGAATCCAGCAATATTTATTTAATTGAATCTGACTTTCGAGAGAAAGTCTCCAGTTATACCTATGGATTGGAAGCCATTATAATTTAAAATGTATTGCATCTAACATTCAAGGATCCACCAAATAATGTGCTGAGGTGTTAATTATGTAAACTGCTGTTGGGTGGTACATACCCAATTTACCCATGTAAGGCGAGTAGCTTCTCACCCCTCATGGGTGTGTCAACTTTTGTTACACTTTTAAATAAACTGTCAAATCTCTACACCTCCCCTAAATTTTTTTTTTGAGGAGCCTCTTCCGTATTTCTGTGTTCATCATAGTCTTAGCGTGATTTAATCTTGCCCTGTCATGCACTCCAGCACACATAGTGTAGCTAGTGTGTACTTCCAAGTTATTTTTTTGGTGCAGTGTAAAATCAGTGACTTTAGTTTGTATGAATTCCTCATATAAAGTCCTAATTCTGACATGTTCATTTGCATGTTTTAACCCAGATGTTTACTCTTGGCCATGAATCCTTCACCTCTGTTTTGGTATAAAATTCACTATTGGCATTATGTTTTCATTGAGCAGAGGTGGGGTAGCAGAAAGTGCTCTGCTGTCTGTACAAGATGGTCCATTGATGTTCAACACTTCAGTGGCCAGATTAGCAGAGGAAGACTGCTCGTTTGCCCATGCTGCCCCTTCATCTGTTGATGTTCTGGTCAGAAAGGAGCTAATGCAATTTTGTAGTAATTTAATTTAATCATAGACAAATAATTCAGTAAGTACCCTGGTGTTTTGGAGATTCATTTTTATTAGAGCCTTGTTTGGAATGGAGTCATCAAAAATGAGATATGGTCAAGTTGAATGATAATGAAAACTTGTGTTGGATTAATTTCTTCCTGTTGCTGCAGTGTCTAGGTTTTCACTGCTAGGGCATGGGAATCAGCTAAGTAGATTTTTCTAGTGTTTTTGGTTTATACCCATACGGCAGTCCTTCATGATTGAAGTTCTTAATCAAACGGCTTTGGAAAAATAAAAAAAAGGACCACTTCAGGTATGAAGCTATAATTGAAGTTGGTGTTGAATAAAGATTACATCAAGCAACAGTTGAACTTTTTGTATCTGATGAATAATCAGCTTCAAATGCTTGCTCAAACTCTGAAGGTAAGGCTTTTAAATTTGCTGTGTATGATATTCTGCCAACATTACCTCCCCTGTGATGGTTTATGACCTCTGCTAGCTGCTGCCATTACATTGTGCAGGTTGGCTTGAGTACTAAATACTTTTTGATTTTCTGTCTGTATAAAGAAAGCTCTAATGTTATAAAAGTTATATCTTTTCTTGATAGAAAGTCTGCTAAATTGTCTTATTCAATAGGTGTGATTTTGGTGGAGTAAGCCAACCTAAAATTTTCAATAAATTGGTGTCTGTACTAAAACGGCAACTTTGTTGAGTGGTGTGACGAATTCTTACATGCTGATTCTAAGAAAAGCCATTTTTTAACTTCTAGCTCAAAAAGGTACAGATTTAAGTATAAATCTGAATTAAGGTACATTGAGCCAATTTATGTATATGTCAAATCTAAACATGCAAAGCATGAAATTATAGAAAACCATGAACTTGGTGTGCTTGTCAGCAATCTGGCCAAAACATGTCTATGATCTCAAAGAGTATAAATCAAGAGGAAGGTAGGTTTTTGGGCTGTAGAACAAATGAAAGGGTTCTAGATCTATTCCTATGGGAATAATTGATATAACATACAGTAATTTAACACACGTCCTACGTCCCAAAACGAATTAAGTTCATTTGACCAGGTATTACTGTATGTAAATTTTAGGACTAATTAAAATTGTGTCCATAAAATTCACAACTTTTCCACTCAAACCCTGAAAATAGCATCTTTGTAGTTTTGTAGACACACTTCTGTTTTGAAAGCTTGTATCTTACCGTTTTGCATGATAAACATTGCGTGTCTCAAGTGAATAAAATAATATTCTACGTCAGATGGAAGAAGTTGTGAAGTCGCTGCCATTCGAGAACCCTGACGGAGGTGCGTGGAAGCAGGGCTGGGACGTGACGTATGACCGCAGCCAGTGGACCCCTGAGAAGCCGCTCAAGGTGTTTGTGATCCCACACTCCCACTGTGACCCTGGTAAGGCTTGGTACTTTTGGCTTGTGAGGCCCACTGTTCTATTTCATCTCTGTTTTTGGGGTCATAGTGTTCGCATGTGTACTGCTCGCTGACAGTTGTCTGGCGATCTTTGGCATATTTGTCAAGGCCTAATATTTCATTTCAGGCCTATATGGCAATCTATCAAGATAACAGTTTCTTTACAGGCCTAATTCACCTGTGAAATAGCTCGTATTTCCTGGTATAAATATCATGCTACACAAGACTTTGTATCCTCTGGGTGTATAGGAATAAAGGTGATGCTAATTAAAAATAGGAAGACTAATGACACAACGCTTAGACTCATTTTCTACTAATTTTGTACTAATTGGTTGATAAAATCGATAAAAGTGAACGTTTCGACCAACTAGCAGTGGTCATTCTCAACACTGTAAAAGTAAAGATTACAAATCAGACATCATTCAGAAAATCACAATGGTAAAAACAAACATGAAATTAGAAACATTTGCTAACAAACTATTTGTAGGGGATAGGCAGACTGCATATCATTGAGATTTGGCTTTAGTCTATAAATGAAAAGAGATTCTAATATTTTGAGTTCTATTGGGTTACTTCCTCGGCCTAATACTTCAAAATCAGATAGTCTAACAGGCAGGTCGCATTTTTCTGCATGTGTGCGTATTGCAGAGTGAGAAGGTGCTGATAAAAGGTTATTAGTACGGTGACTTCGTCCAGCATGCTCAGCCACACGAATACGCAGGCTACGGGATGTAGATCCAACGTATTCAGATGCACCACATCGTGCACAACTATGCTTGTATACAACCGAGCTAAGCATGCCTTTAGGAAGTTCATCCTTAAATTTGAAAAAAGATCCAACTGACAAGGAATTGACAAGAATAAATTTGCAATCACACTGCGTAAAAAACTTCGATAAAAGGAGGGATAGTTCAGATTTTAGTTTTTCCGACTGAGCACCAAAGTACAATAGTGAAACGTAACATTGTTTTCTATCAACAGAGGCAACCGATGGAACGTTTGTGCAAACAGAGGAGAGAAATTTTTTAATTGAGTCGTCTACTAGGCAAACAGGGAACCCATTCTTAACAAAGTAGTTCTTTAAGAACATAAATTCCTCGTGGAGGAAACCAAATGTGCTGCAAACACTATAAGCCCTATACAGTAATGTTTTGATACCATTTATTTTGAATTGAAAACAGCAAAAGCTAAAAAAACTCAATCCTAAACCAGTAAATGTTGGTTTGCGATAGACTGCACATTCAAAACTATTACCCATTCTACGAACATTGACATCTAAAAACGGGAGGCAATTATTTCTTTCTGTGTCCATGGTAAATTTGATATTCGGGTGCTTAGTATTCAAGTAATCTAAAAATAATGAACAATGGTGTTGGTCCCTGAACAAAATGAAAGTATCGTCTATATAACGCTTGTAAAAGGCTGGCTGAGTTTTTTTAGCTTTTGCTGTTTTCAATTCAAAATAAATGGTATCAAAACATTACTGTATAGGGCTTATAGTGTTTGCAGCACATTTGGTTTCCTCCACGAGGAATTTATGTTCTTAAAGAACTACTTTGTTAAGAATGGGTTCCCTGTTCGCCTAGTAGACGACTCAATTAGAAAATTTCTTGCCTCTGTTTGCACAAACGTTCCATCGGTTGCCTCTGTTGATAGAAAACAATGTGACGTTTCACTATTGTACTTTGGTGCTCAGTCGGAAAAACTAAAATCTGAACTATCCCTCCTTTTATCGAAGTTTTTTACGCAGTGTGATTGCAAATTTATTCTTGTCAATTCCTTGTCAGTTGGATTTTTTTTCAAATTTAAGGATGAACTTCCTAAAGGCATGCTTAGCTCGGTTGTATACAAGCATAGTTGTGCACGATGTGGTGCATCTGAATACGTTGGATCTACATCCCGTAGCCTGCGTATTCGTGTGGCTGAGCATGCTGGACGAAGTCACCGTACTAATGACCTTTTATCAGCACCTTCTCACTCTGCAATACGCACACATGCAGAAAAATGCGACCTGCCTGTTAGACTATCTGATTTTGAAGTATTAGGCCGAGGAAGTAACCCAATAGAACTCAAAATATTAGAATCTCTTTTCATTTATAGACTAAAGCCAAATCTCAATGATATGCAGTCTGCCTATCCCCTACAAATAGTTTGTTAGCAAATGTTTCTAATTTCATGTTTGTTTTTACCATTGTGATTTTCTGAATGATGTCTGATTTGTAATCTTTACTTTTACAGTGTTGAGAATGACCACTGCTAGTTGGTCGAAACGTTCACTTTTATCGATTTTATCAACCAATTAGTACAAAATTAGTGCAAAATGAGTCTAAGCGTTGTGTCATTAGTATTCCTATTTTTAATTAAGATCTCCAAGAATTGGATCTTTGACTTCTTCAACTAAAGGTGATGCCTCTTGCCTCGTTTACTCTCATGTCAAAAAAAGATAGTAGATTAGATAGTAGAGGTGAAACGTATGAGAACTTCCCATTCAACAGTGCAGTAATTTTTTGAATACAAGGATCCACTATTTAGTAAAACACTGTTGTTGCTTGCTTAGTCGATTGGTCCATCTCCCTGTAACGCTCTCAAGGATGCTTAGTGACCGTACCTCTGGTACGAGTTTCACATGTGCACAAGTACAAGAATATTTTAATCATGGGGACAAAAAGGATAGATTTACTGTATTTGTGTGTCATTCACATCTGGAAGACTTGTTTAAGGACAATAAACTATCAAATCCTGTTATTTTTGAAAGGCTATGTAGACTAGTTGATGAATGTTATGCAGATGAATTGCATTGTAAAAAATACAGAGGGAAATTACACAATAACAACATAGAAGTTAAGTGCACTGTTTTATGTATTTAGTGACATGACCTGTTTTATGTATTTAGTGACTCGATTGATTTTGTGTTTAAGAACAGAACTGAAATCCTCTCCGTGTTATCTCTAATAAAACAAGAAATTTTAAAATAGAACATAACACAAGATGTGAGGATTATGCTAACATAATGAACAAAGTACCAGTGGTGAGAAGTATTATGCATGGTAAGTTTTTATTCTTAGCGATGCTTCTATGTTTGTAGGCTGGATCAAAACGTTTGAGCGGTACTTCACGGATCAAACCTCACACATCCTGGACAACATGGCTCGCAAGCTGCCTGAGGACAGCCGGCGCCGCTTCATCTGGGCCGAGATTTCCTACTTCGCGATGTGGTGGGAGCGACAGACGCCCACTGTGCAGAACACCGTCAGGAAGTGAGGACCGGCTGTGTGTGCTTGCGTTATGTTCCCACTCTTCCGCCCTCTAGTGGTCATGCTCATTCACTCAGAATTAGTGCCCTTGAGAAATGTGATCGGAATTAGAGAAACATTTATTTATAACGTGTCGACTCTTGTGTCACTGTCATTAAAGGTTGAATGAACCATGAAACAAACTTGCGTGTATGCACTAACTGAATATTTGATTGTATGCTGTTGTAATGAGACAGGAGAAAGGATAGTGAGAACAAATTTTAATGTCAAGATTATTTTGCTATATTTGTCAGAATTACTTTGATAACGGCGGTGATGCATCTTCTCACGGTACCTGGTAAAATTACTCTAATTTTGGAAAAATGAGCTCTTTTCATATTTATGTATGTGAATTAGGGTTAAGCCACTTCTATCTTGAGCTGCTGCAATCAAAAATGTTACATGTGTTTCACCTAAGGCAACCGTTTCACTTTATTGTGTAATCAGTATTGATTCACGTTGTAGATAATTGAAGTCAATGTCTGAAAGACGCGGCTGTGCATTTTTAGTATTTTGAAACAATAATTCATCGATAATAATTCATCAAATAATAATTCATTTCTGGGAATTTTACTTACAGTGCTATTAGTCCTGTGCGTTTGGGAAGTGACAATTGAGGCAGTAGTGTGGGTAGTTGATAGGCAGCCCTTGCGTATTTCTGCCCTTGTGAGCTGTGTATGCTGTACTGTACATAGGTAGACTTAGCGCCGGTAAAAACTTTTTAGATTAAGTGTTATCCTAGCTCCAACACAAAACCACTCATCAGAGCTACTCCAAATTTTATTTATGGCGAGCTACTCAATTGAAAATAGTCATCAGCATCTGCACAGATTAGCGCAGTTATTCTCGCTTAGCGCGGTGTAGCGCACTAACGTTCGCGTGAGGATAGGACGACGTGGCTGCGTAATGTTACGCCGCGTTCTGCTAGACGTTTGCTGCGCTGCTGGCTAGTAATATTTGTGCGGCCGTTTGCGCAGCGTCTGGGCTGTAAGCCGCGTGAATGATGCGCAAATAGTAGCCTGCCTGCTCCAACTTCAGCAGTGATGTTTAACATGGCTCTTTGATTCACATGGTGACTTTACCATGGCTTGTAAATGACATGGATGTCACTCCTTTCCGCAGCTGCTGACCTGGCTGATGGGTCCTGTATGGTGACTAAGTTCAGAGTTTGTTTGTGCTTTGCAGCATTAGATCCTTGCCATTATTTGGGACTCAATTAAAGGATTCTTAGTGCCAACCACGTCTGAAGTAGACCTGCACTGATTCAGCTGCTGCGTTTCTTGTCTGATTCTAACATGACATAATTCGGCACTGGGCATCTAACTTTGCGTGCATGTTACACAAGCTCTGTTAAACTGTCTTCACGTCTTGTAAAAGGGCTATAGAGACTGTATGTGTAATTCTAATTTGTATGTTTTAACCTGTCGGTCATTTAAAATTTAAAATTATCCATGTGATGTTAATACGGTGATGAATACAAGCTTTTTTATAAAGCATTCGGTAGGTACATTACAAACTTTAGCACATGTAGGAGGCTGTGAAAAAGTAAAATTGTCCAAACTACGTAATGCTTATTAGTAACATAGAGTTGAATCAATAATGTATACTGTATAGTAAAGAAGTGAAATCTTAAAATGTTGTGATGCAGTATTGACATGCGTGACGTATGTGCAGGCTGGTGGCCGACGGGCAGCTGGAGATTGTAACGGGTGGCTGGGTGATGCCTGACGAGGCTGTGGCCCACTACTGGTCCATCATCGACCAGCTCGTCACGGGGCACGAGTGGCTCCGGACGCACCTCAACATCAGGCCCAAGTGAGGCTTGTTGCATGTGTAGGCACACCTGTGACTCCATGCCTCTCACAATAGCTAACTTCTCACTCTAGGTCTAGGTTGATTTTATCCATTATTACCGACTTCTTGCTCTAGGTTGATTTTGTTTCACAATATGTTCAGTTTTGGATTCTTGCCTCCTGAGGAGCTCGTTTGAACCGAATTAGATTATAAGTCTCTATCATGAGCCCCATTTTGCTTAGTGAACATTCTTCTAGCTCTTTCTGTTTACTCCTCTATTGGATGCAACTATTTTATCTATGGGAATTAGAGCTCCCAGGGTAAGTATGTGAGATCCCGAGCTGAAAGTGGTAGACCTTTTTTTTGTTGAAATACAAGAACGGGGTTTTTGTTTTGTAAGGTCCATCATTTTTTGGTTTGCTGCTGTCCTGTTTTTAACACATTTTATCTCTCTTTAATTTTTATCTTGTTTCATAAACACTTCCCTTCAGTCCATATTTAATGATTCCTTCCTCCTTCCTTTCTTTGAGACACCTTTATTTTGTGGTTAGGGAGGCTAAAACTATCGTATCTGATGTAAACTGTTATCTAACTTATCTGATGTAATCTTATCTGACCTATCAGAAGCACACGCTTCAGGCTCACTGCATAGCAGACTTCTCTTTATGGAGTGATGTCGTCCTTGTCTGGCTTGTTTAAACCTGTATCTCTAGAATTACTCCGAGTTATAATTTGAGCTCCATTTGGTTAGCAAACATTTAACTTAACGTATTTTATTGACTATGTGCGTATTACTAGAAAAATTACTGATGCTAGATGTATTAGCACCCTGAGCATTCGAACTGGTTAGTCTTTGTTTTTTATTTGTATTTGTTGATAATTTCCCCTCAGGGGGATACAATTATTGTATCTATGGGAACTAGCACTTCCAGGGGGACAATGTCAGGGCCCGAGCTGAGAGTTAGGTAGGCCTTCCTTTTTTTTGGAATAAAATGTTTTTGTTATGTTAAGGACCACCTTTTTTCGGTTCACTGCTGTCCTGTTCTTCAGCACCTACTACTTTCCTCTTCAACTTTGGTCTTGTATCATGATCTTCTTTCATAACTTACTATTTCTATGCCTTTCTGTGTAGATTCCGCGTTTCCTTAACTCCATACTAAATGGTGCCTTCCTCCTTCCTCTCTTTGGATCGCATTTGTTGCTGGGTAGGGAGGCTAAAACTAACGACTAATCTAATCTTGTTGATAATTTTTCCGATTGGTTGATTGAAGTTAACATTCTTGTAGGGGTAGTGAAATATAAAACTAATAAAAATACCTGTAACACTTACGTATCTCATACTAGTTAAGTTAATTGCAATAAAGTTGCATTGATATGTTTTCAAAATGTCTCACTATCACGAATTGTTAATGAATTAATTGCAATAAATTTCCAAGAGTTTTTCAATAATTTTCCCCATTGTATCGCCAAATGTTTTGATGCTACATTTTACTGTAGCGGTAGCGCCGCTGCACTTCAGAGGGTATAGCGGTAGCGCCCGCTACAATTAAGCTATGGTTTTCTAGAAAAGCGGTGTTTGACGGCCGTAATTTGATGTGATGCGGCGAACGTAATATAACGGCTGTTCATAAGTGTAAAGTTGGGAGTTGTTTTATTGCATTGTGGTGAACGTATTTCTCACACTGTCCAAATAGATGATCTAGACAAAGCATTATTAATATACCACCTGGAAGATGTAGTCATCTGAAGACGATGGTTCGGAGGAAAGCGCGATGTTTGAAAGTCGATCTACAGAGGGTGCATTTACAAATAATTTTGTACCACAAGTGATGTAGTTGGTGATGAAGCTTTTGCTCTGCACGAAAATTTGATGAAACCTTACCCAAGACAGCAATCTACACGATTATTTCTAACAAAATCAATTAACATTTCATCTTCTTTTGCCGTTCCACATTGTAAAGTTAACTTTTGTCAAACTTATCAGTGTTTCTACAAGAAATCAAAGACACCGACACCGTAAAAAAAAATTCACTAACTTACCTCCGGACGCTACAGCGGCTGGCGCACACCTGGCAGCACCGCTATGTTGCGACCACCGTTCTTTAGAAAACCAGTGCCATCTGAATTAATACACAACGTTTTTGTAACGTCATCCGCCGCTATTTTACGGCCGTAAAATAGCGGGCACCGCTTTTCTAGGAAACTGTAGCTTTAGAGCGTTCAGCGGTAGCGCCCGCTACATTGCAAAGTAGCGCCGCCCAGCTCTGGAATTAGTGTATTAATACCTTCAGTCTTAATAGGTTTAAAGCATTTTAACGGAATATTTATTTACCTGAAGTATTTTTTATTTTTATTTTGCTAGTTTCATAGGTATCTCGTAGTGTTGGGGGACAGGTAGGCTTCCTACCATCAACATGTGTGACCTAGATCCATAGCACTAATGTACATTGGTTGTGAGAGCAAGAACCAGACGATCAAGCACGTGGTGACAGGAAAGGAAGTTGCTTTTATTTCGTGTTTCTTAGGCTACTTTATTTCTTTTATGAATCATACATGTGGTATTTTTGCGCAGCAACGGCTGGTCCATTGACCCGTTCGGCGTGAGTCCCACGCTGGCGTATGTGCTCAAGAGGTCCGGCCTGGAGAACATGCTCGTACAGCGCACCCACTACGCCATCAAAAAACACTTCGCCGCTAACCAGAATCTCGAGTTCCGGTGGAGGCAGGCTTGGGGTGAGGTGCCATCATTTATGAACTGTTCTTTTATTTGGTACCTACCGTTGCTTGGTATGAGGGCTCATCGTCGGTGAACAGTTTTTTTGTTGGTGTTAAGGTAGCTATCGTTACTTAAGGTGAGGTGCAATAGTCTGTGAACAGCTCTTAGTCATGTTAATGTTGCTATCATGGCTTGAGGTAATGTGTCATCATGCGTGAACAGTTTTTGTGTTTTGGTAGCTGTCATTGCTGGGGTTAAGGTGTCATTGTTTGTGAACAGTTTTTTGTTTTGTGTTTAAATTACCAGCTTTGCTTGGGGTGATAAGTGTCGTGAATAAACTGTTATTCAGTTCTGATACCTAGTAGCTAAAAACGCACTTTCAAGAACTAAAAGGCTTTGTTCCACATGAAAATTTTTCGGCTTCTGTTTTTAAACCACTCCGTATTAGGGTTCTGTACGGTAAAGAGAAAACTCGGGCTTTTTACTATTTGAATGCATCACGTTGGTTTACAATTTGGTCTTGAATAATTCGTGTCTCCTCGTGCTGGATATGAGAGTACACTTCATTTCCGAGTGTTCATAGCCGTTTTCTGAGCTCTATTCATTTTAGATCGAGCATAACGAGCACTTTTGGGAAGAAGAAATGAGCTTCAAACTGAAGTTTAAGTAGGAGTTATTTCGTTGATGAAAAATGAATTTTTTGTTTTGTTACGGAATTTTTTTTTTCATTTTATGCTGCTCTTTTTTCAGCAATCATTACCTCTTCAATTTCTATTGTGTTTGATAAAATTCTTCTTATCTTGCTGATTCTATAGGCAGGTTGTGGGGACACACTTTGTGCATAGGTGTATAGATTCTTTTTCATATCTCCATTCTGAATGCTGCCTTCCTCTCTGTAAAACACCTTTGTTATAGTTAGGAGGTAATAAGCTAACTT
The DNA here is from genome assembly GCA_030386875.1 of Morinoia aosen. Lineage (NCBI taxonomy): Eukaryota > Metazoa > Arthropoda > Malacostraca > Amphipoda > Talitridae > Morinoia > Morinoia aosen. The sequence goes on from CM059579.1 coordinate 21,447,291, forward strand.
TTAATTCTCCTCGGGAGACTAAGGGTTGGAAATAGGGGTAGGTTAGCTAGGTTTGTCTGTCCTATGCTACGGGGGCTTGTGCCCCAAGAGGAGACCTGTTAGGTGACCTCAGCCATGGATTAGCCTTCGGAACTCCTGTCTTTTGTGTCCATTTGGTTTCTTTTAGTTTTCATGCATTCTTTGCTATATCTTTATTTTGTTGTTTCGTTCTCTTACTTCCTGCCTTACTTTTTCTATGCACTGAGTATCCCGCGTGGGGACACACGTTCTGTATTAATTCTCCCTTTTCTTGAGTCCATACTTGAAAGTCCTATATATTAAATGACTAGGAAGTCTTGAATTAACTAATACAGTATTACCAACTTGATCGAGCCTGACTACATGTAGAGCTATGCACAGCTGCAAGGGGACATGAGATATGAGTAATTGTGCTAATGGGATTTTACCTTCATCAAACTAATAGTAGGCTAACATGCACAGAACTCAGACTACAGTACTTGTTACTTAAATCAAAGATATAAAATATGACATTGTATTATTCAACTTTATGGATTCATGTACAACAAAAATATGAATGTAACATAACGCTGAAGGAGAAAAACAAGTTTGTAGAACAAGTACATTTGTGTATCTTTGAAAAGTTACACGGTCTATTAAAATAAACCATCATTGCAGAAGGTCAATTCAGCCAAATCATATTTAAGGTGAGAAGAGGTTCCAGAATTATCCCGTGAGCAAATCCTCCAACTTCATTGGGAAGGAATTTCATACAGACAGATTTTGGCTTAATAGAATGCGTTATATTCTATCAGATGTTTGAATACCACATGACAGCAATTTCTTATTGTTTGAACTGCTGTTCATTCATATTAATTGAAGTTCATGTCAGTTTTTCATAACAGTGTTAGATTCAAAAGGAGAATGGATACACGTTTGAATTTCCTATTTACGAACAACTTTCCTGAAAAAAATCTTGCTTAAAGTTAGAAATATGCTGTCATATATAACATGTAGGTAGAGGTGTATTGTCAGGAAGTTCACTATGTGATACCCGAGTAGGCTCTTGGACATGTTACTTTAACACATTGATTACGGAGTGGGAAAGATGTGTACCACTAGGTAAATTGTTCATACACGTACCAATATAAATGTATAAGATTTCAAACCATTTCCTGACCTCTTTTTGAAGGAATTTTATCATACAGTGAAAATATTATTGAGCACTTATATTTTGTCTATTTCTTACAAAGGATGGAGACTTACTTGAGCAGGTAAGTCGATTTTACCATCCTGTGTTTTTACAGCCTAACCAACTTAACTTTACGACCCGCGCAATCAATCGTAGTCAACGTATTAAAGGTCGGATTTCATTGAGACCCAACAGAAACTCTAATTGTACGACTTGGTGTTTGCTGTAGACCCGGAGTCGAGCACGGAGATCCTGTGCCACATGATGCCGTTCTACAGCTACGACGTGCCCCACACGTGCGGCCCCGACCCCAAGGTGTGCTGCCAGTTTGACTTCAAGCGCCTGCCGGGCTCGCGTGTCACGTGCCCCTGGCGGGTGCCGCCTCAGCCCATCACCCCTCACAACGTCCAGACCAGGTGCGCGTGCGACGGCAGTTGTCTCTGACTTCATCTTTCTATGGAATAGTCTCAAAATGAATTTCTTTGTCATAACTATTGTCTAGAAAGACCATTTTACCTGAAAGAACTATTTTCTTGGAAGAGGCATTTTTTTATGAGACCACACCGTCTGCAGAGTCCATTATTCTTTAAAAACAAATTTTGCTGCGAAGGCCATTTTGCCCGAGGGAGGAGACCATTTAGTTTGGAAGCACACAAAATCCTTGATTCGAAACCAGGGTTGTTCTGCATTATATTGAAACCCTCATCAAATCTAATCAGAACTCTTGTACAATTTTTCACTATGTTGTGGTTGGGCTATGTATTGTTAGCTTCTGGAGTTCTTTGTGAATCTGCGTGAATTTCAATGGTTGCTAAGTGTAGAAATGACAAGTTCAGTGCCTGTGTGCGTGGCATTTTGGTGTCAGTGTATACAAGTAGCTCATTGACAAATTTGGTGTGCATGGAGCGTGTGTGTGGCAACGTCTACATTTGAATATACTTGAAAAAGTCTGGCTATAGGTATTAGTTATAGACTGGAAGGTCAGGTACACAATTTGCTTTTCTTGATGTCGATACTACAAGGGTACCAATATCATGACTGGGCATCACTGCATCACTTCTGTTACAGCTGGGGTAGCTCAACACGGAGTAATAAAATAACGTTAAGTGTTGGGAGGAAAGAGGGAAGAAACTTGAGTATATTAAGCTGATTTTATTACAAAAGCAGGCTCGTTGTTCATGGGTGTAATTTTTCACATGTATGCTACAAAAATACACAAGCATTGTTGCCTGTGTATTTAACAGGGTTTTAGTGCAGGCAAGGTGAATACATGTCAGCTCCCGTCATGGTTGGTACACCGCGAAAGTGTACTCACGATATTGGCTCAAATGCGGTGAAACTAGAAATTTGTTTCATTTTTCAATTTCTTGTTTAGCTTTACTGAAGGATATTAGAGTGCATTCTTCTCTTGCTTACTGTTTATTACCATGAAATACGTCATTGATCAATTTTTATATTGTTACATGTTATTGTCATTTTGATATACTCCACCTCATTTCGTATTCCATCACGCATTTCAACTTTCCATAATCTATGTGCACGAGTGTGAATTATGAGGACTATTGAGCCACTGTGTGCATAATCCACGTTTGCTTGCGCTCATAAGTGTCACTGTATGACGACTAGGGCGGAGATGCTGCTCGATCAGTACCGCAAGAAGGCGCAGCTCTACCGCACCAACGTGTTGCTCGTGCCGCTTGGGGACGACTTCCGCTATGACACCAGTGAGGAGTGGGATGCTCAGTTCACCAACTACCAGCGCCTCTTTGATCACATGAACGCTCACTCCGACTACAACGTGCAGGTAGGCGTTTTATGTATTGTCAACGACGGGAGTGTAATGGATAAGGCTATGCCTGTGCGTTTAAAAAGGTGCTGGTGGTTGTTTCATTCTGTGCTGTGATCAAAAGGAGCGTGATGAATAAGGCTATGCCTGTGTGTTTAAAAAGTACAGGTGGGGAGTTTCAGTGTGTATCGTGGACGTCAGGAGTGTGATAGATAAGGTCATGTCTCTTGCATTTGAATTACAGCTGATGTGGATTGTGTTACATCGTGTGGACGAACGGGGTGTAGTGGGTACTATTGGATCTGTACATTTAAATTTACACGTTGAGGTGCTATGTTATATTTTATGACTGTTACATGGGTATATTTTTGAGGAAAGAACGTTTATGCCTCTGTTCTTATTATGATGTTCACACTAGTGTGTATTACATTTTATACAAGAAGTAATTATCGAGTAATTATCGAGAAGTAATTATCGAGCCCCCTGTGGGGGGGGGTAGAATTCTCCCACCGTGGTCCGCTGCGTGTCGTAAGAGGCAACTATAGTGGACGGAGCGAGGCGAGGGGACTGGGGATCCCCTTCTCTGTAATGATTTTCCCGAGAGACAGCAGGCTAATGAAGGGGGTGAGAGAGGTCGAAAGACCACTCAAACCCTAGTACTAGGGTCTTTGAATGTAAGGGGGTGGAAGTAGAGCAACTGAGGGTAAGAAGGAGGAGATCGGAAGAATGATGTTAAACCGGAAGATGGATGTATTGGCCTTGAGTGAGACGAAATTGAAGAGAAGTGGTGAGTTGATGTTTGGGAGTGTGGGAGGGAGAGTGTCTGGAGTACGTGGGGGACATGCAAGAGAGGGTGTGGCTATATTATTGAGTGTAAGAATAAGAGAGAAAGTAGTTGAATGGGGTGAGGTGTGATCAAGAATAATGTGGGTGCGAGTGAAATGGGGGGAAGAGTCGTGGGTGTTAGTGAGCGCGTACGGACCGGGATCGGAGAGGAGTGGGGAAGAGAGAGAGGAGTTTTGGGAGAAATTGTCCAAGTGTGTGGCTAGAGTGGGGAGTGGTTGTAGAGTTGTGGTGATGGGGGACCTGAATGCAAGAGTGGGTGATGAGGTGGTGGATGGTGTTGTTGGTAAGTACGGAGTAGCTGGGGTGAATGAGAGTGGGGATTTCTTGGTGGGGTTATGTGTGGAGAGTGAGTTAGTGGTTGGGAATAGTTTGTTTCAAAAAAAAGTATAAACAAGTATACATATGTGAGGACGAATGGAGGTGTGATAGAGGAGAGAGCATTGATGGATTATATTTTGGTTAGCAGGGGAGTGATGGGTCGTTTGCTCGATGTGCATGTGTTCCGTGGTGAAATGAATGGGATTTCGGATCATTATTTGGTGGAAGGAAAGCTGAGAGTTAGTGGAATGGGGGGAGGTGTTAAAAGGAGGAGTGGAAGGGAGGTGTTAAATGTAAGCAAGTTACATGATTCTGAGCGTGAGTGTGAGTATCAGGAGAAGATGAAAGTGGAGTATGGGAGGGTGAAGGAAAGTGAGGTGGGTGGAGTGGAAGGGGAATGGAAGTTGTTTAAAGATGCGGTGGAAAAATGTGCAAGGGAAGTGTGTGGGGTAAGGAAGGTTGGAGGGGGGATTAGAAAGGGGAGTGAATGGTGGAACGGATAAGTAGGAGCGGCTGTGAAAAGAAAGCGGGGGGCGTTCGAAAGGTGGTTGCAACGAGGCAACCAGCAAAATTTTGAAGAGTATAAGGAGAGGAAGAAAGAGGTACAAAGAATGGTAAGGAGAGCGAAGAGGGCGGCGGATGAGGAATGGGGGAGGAAGTTGGGAGGGGATTTCATGGAGAGAAGGAAGGTTTTCTGGAAGGAAGTGAAGAGAATTAGGAAGGGTCAGGTGGAGAATGAGGCAAGAGTGAAGGATACAAATGGTAGGCGGCTAGTGGAGAGTTGTGATGTGAGAAAGAGATGGGCGAAGTATTTTGAGGAACTGCTGAACGTGAGGGATGATAGGATTGCGAGAGTAGTAGCTGTTGGAAGTGATGTTAGAATGCCTGTGTTTGGTGAAGTGAATAGAAGTTGAATAAGAAGTGCAGAGGTGAGATGTGCGTTGGATGAAATGAAAAATGGGAAAGCTCCAGGTTTGGATGGCTGCACGGTTGAATGTCTAAAGAAAGGAGGAAATGTGGTTATAGAATGGTTGGTGCGTTTATTAAATGTGTGTTTCGAGGCTAGTAAAGTGCCGGTTGATTGGAGTAGCGCGTGCGTAGTTCCGTTGTACAAGGGGAAAGGTGACAGGTATGAGTGCAGTAATTCTAGGGGTATAAGTCTACTGAGTGTCGTTGGGAAGCTGTATGGAAGAGTGTTAATTGGAAGAGTGAGAGTGTTGACGGATCGTGTGCTTGCTGAAGAACAGTGTGGTTTTAGGTGTGGTAGAGGTTGTATGGATCAAATGTTTGCTGTGAGGCAGGTGAATGAAAAATACTTATTAAAGGGAAAGGATGTATATTGGGCATTTATGGATCTAGAGAAGGCGTATGACAGAGTGGATCGCGAGGCTCTATGGCAAGTGGTAAGTTTGTATGGAGTGGGTGGGAGACTGTTGAATGCGATCAAGAGTTTCTACATTGATAGCAGAGCATGTGTGAGAGTAGGGAATGAGGTGAGTGAATGGTTCCCAGTTGTGACAGGTGTGAGACAGAGATGTGTGATGTCGCCGTAGTCGTTTAATTTGTTTATGGATGGTGTGGTGAGAGAAGTGAATGCCAGAGTGTTGAGAAAAGGTGCGCAGTTGGTGGGATGAAATGGTATGTATTGGGAAGTGTGTCAGCTGTTGTTTGCAGATGATACAGCGTTTGTGGCTGATTCAGAGGAAAAACTGAGAAGACTGGTTACAGAGTTTGGTAGAGTGTGCGAAACGCGGAAATTGAGGGTAAATGTGAATAAAAGTAAGGTGATGAGATGTTCAAGAGGTGGAGTGTTTGGAACTTTGGATGTGAGGTAGAATGGGGAAGTTTTAGAGGAGGTAGAGCATTTTAGGTATCTCGGGTCGGATGTGACTGTTAAGGAAGTAGAAGTGAAGCATCGAGTGAGTGAAGGTTGTAAGACATTGGGTGCAATGAGGAAAGTTTTTGAATGCAGGAGTTTGAGTATGAATGTTAAGAGGGGACTATGAATTTTGATTGTGCCAGTTTTGTTGTATGGAGCAGAGTCCTGGGGGTTGAGAGCAGCTGAGAGGAGGAAGTTGGATGTGTTTGAGATGAAGTGTTTGAGGAGCATGTATGGAGTAACTAGAAGAGATAGGATCAGGAATGAGTTGGTTAGGGGGCAGACGGGTGTTATCAAAAAGTTGAGCAGGCGAGTGGATGAAAGAGTGCTTGGATGGTTTGGGCATGTTGAAAGAATGAATGTTGAGCGGCTGGTGAAAAAGATATATATGTCGGAAGTGAGTGGTCTTCGAGCGCGAGGTAGACCACGGATGAGTTGGATGGATGGGGTGCGACGTGCTTTGTATGAGAGGGGTCTGACTGTGGACGTGGCGAGAGGGATGGCTGCGGACAGAAGTGAGTGGGGGCAGTGTATAAGGAGGTAATTTTATTTTTGACGCGTTACTGGAAGCTGCCCGCGTGTGATGGGGTTGACCTGTCATGTGCGGGGGGAGGGGCTGCACTCAATGAAGCGGTCGGGGTAAACCAGCTGTGGCTGTCGGGCCTGACTGTGGAAGGTGGTTGTGCTGGGCTGCTGCTGATCCTGGCAGTTCAGGTGCGGCCAGTGCTGCCTCTCTCGCCTCCTAATGACTAAGTGTGGTGATTGTGGCCTGCTGTCGGCTACCCTCCCATAGGGAGGATAAGCCCGGTATATGTATATGTATGTAATTATCGAGTTTGTGTTTCAACCTAGTCTCTGAAATTTACGCCGATGTTAATGGTGCTAAATTGGAATTAGAGAAGGAAGCTTCGTGTCTCTGAAAAGCAAGCAATGGAGGATTAAGCAATCCATCATCATGTTATAGTCTTGCGTAGTTGTTGTTGGGGACTTTACTCGAGTTCTGCTGTGACACAGCCTCTTTCATTTTGTCTCTAACTCAACATGATCCGGTGCCGAGATGTTTTCTTACTGTTACCCTTATCGCAATGCAGGCGCAGTTCGGTACACTGTCGGAATATTTCCACGCTCTACGGGAGGAGAGTCGCAGTGCCCAGCAGCAGCAGCACCCTGGCAGCGCAGGGGACGACGAAGAGACCTTCTTCCCGTCGCTGGCGGGCGACTTCTTCAGCTACTCAGATCGCAATGACAACTACTGGACTGGATACTTCACTTCACGCCCGTACTACAAAGCGAGGAGTCGCATGCTTGCTGCCAAAATCAGGTCCTTTCTTTATTTGAGATGTTCAAGGGAAGATTTAAGCTGTACAATGTAGTTTGTCTTTAGATGTATGTAATTCAGTGAGACAAATGATACCAAATTTTCCAAGTAGAAATTGATGTGTTTGAGCTTACACCTGTGTAATTCTTGAATGTTTATGAATACGGTCTCCTCTTATTCTACGGCTTTAGATTGAAAATATTTTTAGTTTTCACTTGACGCATTTGTTGTCTTTTAAAGCTGAATAAAAATTTATATTTTTAAAATTTCTTTATTATCTGAAAATTTGCTTCCACTCAAGACTAACCTAGTGACATCCTTTTGCATTTTGGACTCACCTCGACTCTCGTCATCGAACTCCCAGGCTTACAGTATAGAAGGCTAAACATGCCCAGACATGTCCAGCTTTGCTTCAACTAATTTTATACGAAAAATCCGCTCAATGACTGTAGGTGTAATTTTTGCATAGATATCGTTTTCTGTTTGAGGAAGTAAATATCACAAGCCAGCTAATACACCACTTGAGCAATATATCACTAAATGCGCTTTTTCTCAGAAGTATGCGCTGAAAATAACGCAATATTTCATGCAGGGCGGCTGAGATTTTGTTCTGCTTGGCAAGCGGCAGCAGTGACAGCGTCATCACGGGCACGGTAGCAGAGCGGCTGCACGCGCAGCTCACGGAGGCGCACAAGGCACTGGGGCTCTTCCAGCACCACGACGGCATCACGGGAACCGCCAAGGACTTTGTCATGCTCGACTACGCAAACATGTGCGTGAGCCACCAACGCCCCAGAGGACTGTAAGGTCCTCTTTTGAAAGTGGCCTTAATATATTCTATTTATAGTTAAATTTGTTCCCTTATGTGTTCTTTGCAGTTGACTGCCGAGTGACAATTTTTCCTCACTTTGGTATCGGAGACAACCTGAGCGCCATTCTAATGACGGTGGTTGTGATAACAGCAATATGAGTTTAAATTGCTGATGCTAAAGGGTTAATAGCTATTTGTACCCATGCTCAAATTTGGTCTAGGTAAATAAGACAGGAATCATCTGGAGATAAATGTTCTGTTTCACTTCTCAATTACTTTCTGAATGTTTTCTTATCCAAATTTGTATTGAGCGCATATTATGCCAAGCAATTTTTTTCTGTCAGTTTCATAAGTTCATTCTGCTAAAGCTCAAGCTCACAAAGCGGCGTGTCCCTTCACCCTACACCGGCATGTTCATCAGGCGTGACGGCGACATTTGCGGTGTTATTTGTGTCGCAATATTATGGTTGCTTTCGCGTCTTTTATTGTTTATTAAGTAAAATAAAGTAACTGTGAAATATAGTGAAATTATTGGGTTGTGTTGAGCATTTATTATCAATAGCGCTTCTCTAACAGCTCTGTGTCAATATGAGTATCTGCATTACATGAGCATTTTTCCAATTTGTGTGAACGTCTTGTGTCTGTGTCGTGCACTGGTGCTGCAGCTGTGCGCGTGTTGTGTGTCATGCACTGATGCCTGCAGCTGTGCGCGTGTTGTGTACGTGCAGCTGAGCACGTGTTGTGTACATGCAGCTAAGTTCTGTTGTGTACGTGCAGCTGAGCACGTATTGTGTACTTGCAGCTGAGCACGTGTTGTGTACGTGCAGCTGAGCGCACGTTGTGTACGTGCAGCTGAGCGCACGTTGTGTACGTGCAGCTGAGCGCGTGTTGTGTACGTGCAGCTGAGCACGTGTTATGTATGTGCAGGCTGCTGAGCGGCATCCACGGGAGCGAGCACGTGATGCAGTACGTGGCGCACGCGCTGCTTTCGCCTGACCGGGTAACAAAGCTTCATTTCTTAAGGACTTTAAATTATTCTACTTTTTGTTTCCGGATTTAGGAATGCAAGGCATAGGGATGAGTTGCTGGGCTGGCTTAGGGAGTGGACAGGTCTAGCCCTATTTTACTAGGGTATTCAGAGATTAGATCAGTTTTAGTTATCTATCGATAATCTATTAAATAAATAATAAAATAAAGCTGCGATGATTTTTCGTGTAAGCGTCTGAGTAGTAAATAATTTATCTCTTGCATTCAGAGTCCTGTTATTGAATCAAGCATTGATAGCATGCAAGTCAGCCTGATTCAATTACTTACTGTTATGAAGTTTTATGATCACCTAACCTCATATGAGATCTGGAAGCTTCCTTGAGAGTCCATTGAAATGATTTGTTGGTGAAGTTGACATTTCGTTCATATTTTCTGTATCAATGAAGATTTTTCTCTTAGGCTATGAATTAAAGTTATGGAAAGTGTAACTGAGTGGTTCGTCATTAATTTTGGGGTTAAGAGGTTAATTCAAAATTGTTTAAAGCAAGTAAAAACTACGATTATTTATGGTGTTTGTATGCCGATCTATCTGGGATGTAATCTATTTTACCTTACTCGTATTTAGATAGAAATCTGCCGAAAATTTCTATCAAAACCCTGCATTTTAGGTGGGTAGGGGATCTTGACCAACTAGTATTAACTTTTTCAAATCTAAGCAGCATCTAAAAGTTTCTGTTTCTAATTTGGTCCCTTGTAAAATATTTCTAGATTTGTTCCTAAGTTGTAAATGTTGTGTGAGGATTCTACTGAAATACACCAATATCTTGACACTAATTTATCAAATGCAAGTGAAACTCGCCAAAATCAAATGCAAATAAAAATCGGGTTGAACATAAACAAAAACTGGCATTGATACGATGAACTAGTGTATCAAGAATCTAGGGTAAAAATGTGACGAGGAGTCAAAAATGGTTTGACGCACACAGGAGGTGCCTGCAGCAGACACGGTGCTGCTGGAGGTGTCCGAGAAACACGAGGGTGCGAGTGCAGTGAGCACCGCCAGGGTGCTGGTGCTGGAGGACCGCGGCCGGGGAGGCGTGGTGCTCTACAACCCGCACCCTCACGTCTACAGGGGCCTCGTGACCGTCAGGGTCAACACGCACCTCCTTAAGGTGCGGCTCAGGGAAGTTCTGAGTCTGGTGCTTAATGCTGGTTCCATCTGCTGGGGCTCGAATAACGAATCTTTGAAGTATCCTGAGGGCTTATAGAGCATAGTTATGAATCCGAAGACATCTTTTATTGTTTTTACTTTCTTACATAGAAGTTGTACTGAGTAGTTCTCTTTACTTTCTTTGACAGACTAAGAATATTGACTCTGTAGAAAACCGGGTTACTTCTGTACTCGCTTGCAGTCATTTTCAATTCAATTAAATTGTAGGTCTTTACTGATTTAAGCGTCTCTGTTTATGCTGAAGTACGAGCGCATTTGTGAAAGACGCGGCTGTTGCAGGTGGTGACGGCGTCGAACAGCCCTGTGTTGTGCCAAGTGGACCCTGTCTTGGACGGACCCATGGTGGGAGAGACGTACGACGTGAGCTTCCCCGTTTCCCTGCCGCCTCTCTCCCTCACCCGATACTTCATCACCAAGCTTGACCAAGTCGACCGCAGGTAACACAGAAAGAAACAAGCTAGAAACAAGCTTTTGCACTTCTCTCTCTTTGCCCTAACTTTGTTGTCAAATTCCAAGGTTGATTTCTGACAACCTTGTCACAGATGACCTTGTCACAGATGATACTCCTCTTCAACTCGTTGACACGTCGGATACAGCTGGCAATAAACAATGTGAACTACTGGGCTGGACAGAACGGATTTAGCTTTTCCCCTACCAAAACCGCAGCTCTTCTCTTTCAAGGCCGCCGTCGACACGACCCTCCGAAGTTGTTGTTTCGTGGGGAGCCGATTAATTTCGTGCGCAGTGCCAAGCTCCTCTGAATGATTTTTGACGACAAGCTATCGTGGAAGCCTCACTTGGCTTCCCTCAGGGCGGACTGTATCAGGAGGATGAACTTTCTTAAAGGTGTCTCTGGTCTATCCTGGGGAGCAGATCGTGCCACGCTGCTTCGACTGTACCGAACGCTAATTAGGAGTAAATTAGATTATGGCTGCATAACTTTCCAACATGCAAGGGAAACTGCGCTAAGAACTCTGGATCCAGTACATAATGCCGCTATCAGACTCTGCACTGGTGCTTTCCAAACCTCTCCGATTGAGAGTTTGTGTGTGGAGAGTGGTGAACCTCCTCTCTGGCTCCGTCGTGTGAAACTGAGCCTGCAGTATCTCGCCCGACTTGATCAGCTGCTTCTGTCTCCGACGTGGGTCAGCGTACATGCACCTCTTGGACGGCACCTACCTTTCCCATACTTTCTACCTTTGTCTAGAGATTACCCAGCATTGGTTGCCGCAATGCAACTGAGACCCCCGAGAGTCCTTCCAGTACTCTTTGACAACTCTCCAACATGGCGCCTACCAGTGGAGACTTTCTGCCCCGGGTGCAGGATGCCTAGGAAGGAGTCGATACCGGCCAACCTTCTCAAGCATATCTTTATGGAGCATGTGCTGGAGGTGCATGCAGAGTCATTTAAGGTATACACAGATGGTTCCAAGACGGGAATAGCTGTAGGTTGTGCTGCTGTTTCCGGAGAGATGGTGAGGGCTAGAAGATTGCTACCCGAGACCTCGAGCTTCACCGCGGAGCTCTATGGTGTCTTGGAGGCACTTCAACTAGTCAAGGAACACCCGCATGATAAATTCACTGTTTTTATTGACTCAAAAAGCGTCAATGACTCTGCTCGGGCTTATGATAGCACTCACCCCCTCATCGGTGAGATCGTCTTGATGCTGGTGCAGCTTGTGCGTGAGCACAAGCATATGAAATTGTGTTGGGTGCCCGGACACGTGGGGGTGTCAGGCAATGAGAGAGCCGACCAGGAGGTGAAGCGTGTTGCGAATAGTAATGAGGAAGCTCTAAATCAAATGGTACCCTTTCGGGACTACTATCCCATAATCAAGGCTGCTGTAAGACGTCTGTGGCAACAGGAATGGGACAACAGAATGGACAACAAACTGAGAACTATTAAAGAAACAGTTCTGGAATGGCCGTCGAGGTGTCGCGTCCGCCGGGTGGAAGTGCTGCTCTGCCGTCTTTGCATTGGACATACTCGACTGACCCACCGTTATCTAATGGAGCGACAACCACAGCCGCGATGCGAGCAGTGTCATATTCCTCTGACCGTCAAACACATCCTTGCGGAGGGTCCGAGATATGCAGCTGATCGAAATGTATGCTTTCCAAACCTCCATCTTTTTGCCGTGGATGATGTGTTAACCAAAATGCTCGCGGAGATCGATCGTGTAACTTTTGATGTGGATGCACTGGTGTTGTTTCTTGAGAAATGCAAATTGCTGTCGGAAATCTGATCGAAGGTCGTACTTAATGATCCCTATCGTTTTTGTATTTGTTTGTCCATACTTTCACGTGTTTGGAAATGTATGTACTCCATGTTGTACTACTTGAAGAGATTTAACGGGAAGCCGCGCTGTAAGGCATTATAGCCAGACGTGATATCGTTTTGGAAGTTTGAAGATGAAGAAACTGTAATATGGCCGGGCGCGCTGCGTTGGTACCTCGGGGGTTTCAGCGTGGGTAAGGCGTCCGGCCATAAATGGGTGGGCAGCTGAAACCCCCTACGGGGTTTGGCTGATCAGTGCGTTCGAATGTACTGTGTTGTGTAGAAACTTTATTGGGGAGACACTTGTAATCTTGAGTTGTAATTATGACCATGATGCTCAGATAATTTTGATGTTTCAAATAATAGGAATATTCATCTTGTGTGCTTATTTGGAAAAGTCAGTTACGAATTAAATTATGTGACCTTCGGTTCGATATAGTTTGAGTAACTGAAGCGCTAGCAAACCCATGTTACTACTACCACTACTACTTATCACAGATGACAAAAGTCTATATGTGTTTGTGTTGAGGTTCAGCTGGGCTAATGAGATAGAATAGACCCTCTTGTGAAGTAATTTGTGAAGTAATGCAGTGTAACGCCGCCGGTGCCAGAGAGTGGCCTGCTGACAAATCTGTAATCCTGCGAATTTACTGGAATTTCATTTTTATGCTCTTATAAATGCTCTGGTATCATGCACATTATACTATTAATAAGCACTATATTTTCAGTCGCTAGTGAAGGTTATCAGAAAGGGATGGGGAATTTGAGTCTTAAATATGTACTCATCTTCATCAGTATTCCAGTCAGGTGCTCTACATAAATAGGTCAACCAATTAATCTTGGAGGCAATTTATGTCTATGGTATGTATGTTGAAGTGATAGCATCAAATTATCGGTCGGTTTTATTTTTTACCCGTAGGTAAATTTTAAACAGTCCAAAGAAGGATTTCAGTAATGTTTCCCATGTGGAAAATAAATTATTAATACTGCTTCCATGAGTTCCTCAGTATAATGAGCCCTCCTATAATTTTCACTGTTTTCTTTAAGAAGAACTCAGTATGAAAAGTAGGGAATAGAAAGGATTGAAGGATTGAACTGCGTGCAGGTACGTCAAATACCCGACCGTGACTGTGAGGAACGAGCCTCCTCCCGCGCTGCCATCTGCCTTCAGCACTGCCGGCGTCTCCGCATTGCAGGTCAGTGGGGCTCAGCCTCCTTATTTCCGTTCATTATTGGCTCATTTTTGTTTTGGTGAAATACTGTTCATGCTGCTTTTCTTTCAGCAGCTACAATAACGCTGACGATTACTTATGTCATGTCTTACAAAGACTGCTGGTGTCCAAATGTTCTTATGACTACTGTCAGAATGTCAGCACGAATGTCGCGAGATGTGCTCGCCTCTCGTTAACTAGCATTACCGAGGGAACCTCGGATTGGAGGAGGGGCACACCTAACACGAATTGTAAATGATATGGCGAACTGCATGAGTGTAATATAAAACACACCATTACGTCAACAATACACGATAATCTAAGAAAATTATGTTATTACGGGCACTGGCCAAGCTTCGTTCTAAGACCAACTTGAACACTAAAACAGTATTTTCGAGGGTTTCTTGTGTTCTCGAACGCAGGATCTGGTGATGAAATCAAATGAATAAGGTATCATGATACGCTCTGAGCGGTTCTCTTTAAATGTACTTGCTGAAATCACACCTTAATATACAAACACTTTGCAGAAAATTTGCAATTACCATTAGATTTACCTTAATCAATAACATGGCTGAAATCTTTAGATTGGCCAGCAAACTGATTATTTTTCACTCTGAGAATATCAGTATGCGGGCAGTAAAACGCTATTGAAAAATGGAATTAGAAGACTGGAGACTTTTACTCAGTAATTACTTGCCCCTAAATATGCTTGAAGAATCAAAACGCATTTAGATAACACGTGCCACACACAATGTCCGCCTTCTCCCCTCAGGAAGATACAACTATTGTATCAATGGGAATTAGCGCTCCCAGGGGGAAAATATGTGAGGGCCCGAGCTGGGAGTTAGGTAGGCCTTCTTTTTGTTGAAATTGAATAGGTCTTTTGTTTATTTTGCTACGTGCATCTTTTCTCGGTTTATTGCTGTCCTGTTTTTCAGTGCCTACTACTTTCTTCTCCAACTTTCATCTTGTTTCATGAACTTCTTTCTTAGCTTACTATTTCTATGCAACTTGTGCGTAGATTCCACGTTCCCCCAACTCCTTAATAAATGGTGCCCTCATCCTTCCTCTTTTTGAACATCTTGTTGTTGTGGTAAAGGGAGGCTTAAACTTCCTTAAAGTCAACCAATCATGTCCGCCTTGTAAACGTACAAATTTTCAAATTCCAATTGTCTTCGTTTAGGCGCTTATTAGATGCAGTTTGTTCCAACATCACTTCTCGCTTGGAACACTAAATGAGATGTTCGGGATCTTTGAAATTTCCTAGTTGTGCAACTTTTACGAACAATCCTGAGACGAATGCGCGCCTCCCATCACAATGTGGATGAGGTATACGTTTCGCAATATCCTCAAAACACTCTCCACCTGCATGTTAGAATGACGTTCTATTTATTTATCAAATTTCGCTTCTGAGTGTCGATCAACATAAAGTATATTTTTCATCCTTCCCGTTTTCATGAAATATTTCAGTATTCATGTGTACCTTCATTACACAGAAATTTTCCAGCAATTCAACATAATCAGGATGATATTAATTAAACAATTTCTACAGAACTCTTCAAAACCCATTCTAAGCATTGACTTTATTCAATCAATTTAGATTAATTCGTTAATTAATTTCTGAAGTAAATTTAGATTAATTCGTTAATTAATTAAAATTGAATAATAATTCACTACAATTATATGAATTTGTCTTTCCCGGTTTTGTTAGTGATGTATTTTATTGTTTCTAATAATCCAATTTTTATTCAAGGTAACTTTCATGAACGGAGATTTTACCGTTCATTAAAAACAAATTCTTTAATACGCACATACAGCACATTTTGCCAACCACCTCTTTCTGATGGTCGGGCAGAAACTCCCTATTTTTGAAGATTCTTTCCTGCTCATCACTGCTCCTCTTACCTAAGGATGTCTATCTGCATATTAGCCAATAGTGAGTTTTTTCCTTTGTATTCCGCCCTACAACTGCCCAATAAAAGTTTTTTATCGAAGATACCTTAACCTTTTTGGCTTAAATTCTCCGCCTTATATTGCACAACAGCTACGCACCTAATGTTCTTGACACCAACCTCAGAGGCAAATAGTTGATCGAGCGAATGTTTCAAAAGTCGTATTGAATAATTTTAAAGCAAAGGAATCATTAGTATTTTCATTGAGGGCAGGTTTAAGCTTATGGATATGCAATGCTTCCGTTAATTGAATATCTTTTTTTAATAATGACTCAAAATTTATGTGTTTAAACATTAGTCTTCATTCGGGGGGGTACAACTATGATCAACACGGAAATTATTAAAATATAACCTTGATATTTGTGCGAATTACTCGTTCTTTCAGAGTCATCGTAGTCATGCATGTGTAACATTTATAATTGGGACTTGCATTTTCTTTTATCACACTTGTATTGATATATCACATCCCCCTGGGGGATACAGTTATTGCTTCTATTCCCTGTGGGAAAATGTGAGGTCCCGAGCTGAGAGTTAGGTATGCTTTTTTTTGTTGTTGAAATGAACTATTTTTTCGTTATGTTTTGGTTCATCTTTTTTTTGGGTTCACGGCTCTCTCGTTTTTCTGCACCTACTACTTTCTTCTTCAGCTTGTATCTTGTTTCAGGAACTTTTTTCTCCACTTACTGTTTCTATGCTCCTTGTGCAAAGCTTCCGCGTTTCCTCAACTCCATACTAAATGGCGCTTTCCTCCTTCCTCTCTTTGGAAAAGCCTTTGTTGCAGTTAGGGAGGCTTAAACTAACATCTAATCTTATCTGACATATCACACTAGCTCGTCTAGATCACTGACCATGGATCAGGAAATATTTTTTAAGAGATCATTGATTTTACGATTTTTGTAATACAAAGAAACTTGAATTTCCGTGTCCGGATCTATAAGCTTAATAAAGTTCTGAAAATATGCCTTGAAACTTGTTCATCAATATCAAAATTCTAGTGCATTTGAGTTTCATGAAATAAATTTACATGACGAGTTCCAAGTCCAGGATTATTGCCGCTGCTCAAAATTCAGTTCAAAGAAGTTACTCATTGCATCATCATCAGAGTATAAGGGAAATTGTTGTGCACTAGCAATCATTTTACTCGGAGAATTTCTGAATGAAAACTTGGCCAGTAACTGCACACTTTATGAGCTTTATTTAATGAAAGTTTGAGTTACATGCGCTTTGTACACTTGCGCCATATCACACTCATTATATTATGGTTTCTCGAGCATGAGACGGCAGAACGTACACGGATCTCTGAAAAGCACCTCGAGAAGCTTCAACTAATACTTCTAGAAATGGTGTCGAACATATAGCTGTTGTGCAATTTCAACGAGTCATCTAGTGATCAATATTCTCGTTGTACGGAAATTGTTGCTATCTAGTCATCTTACTCTATAATAATACATCTAATGAGAGTCAAGTTACGACAGTAAATCAAAAGGCGTGACGTTCCGAGCAGCTGACGATGAAGTGCGGCAGCACGAGAGTCTCCATCAACGACAAGGGGCTGCTGGAGTCCGTTACCAAGGACGGTCACACGCACGCCCTCGGCATCCAGTTCGTGTTTTATAAGGCGAGGTGAGCAGCCCCGCTCTCAGCACTGGTCAACTTCTACTCAAATGAAGTACGAGTCAGCCTTTTTTCCAGTGTTTACCGTATTCGTATTGGTATATGGGTGATTTTCTTTTGTTTAAGCGCAGCTTTTGAATTAAGTGCTTGTACTGTTCTATTTAAAAATAATATCAATATCAATATGGATTGCAGTTATTTGAGGAATGAATATAAAAAACTACGACTGGAAAATATTAGTACAATTACTAATATTGTACGTCGAGCATTGCTGATGTCCAATTCCCAAAAGATTATAAATGGAGCAGCTGTCTATTCATAGTGTAAAAGATAATTACGTTTTTGTGCACCGTGCAAGGTGGTCTTTATGTAATGATGGCATTTGATGGCAGATCAGGGCGAGAGACGAGCGGCGCGTACCTGTTCCTGCCGGCGGGCCGCGCTGAGGAGCTGGACGTGTCCGCTCCCCCCACCATCGTGGTGCAAGGCCCCCTCAGGGCTGTCCTCACCTCCAAGCTGCCCCTCCTCACTCACACTCTCACCATCGAAAATTCCCCTGGTCAGTTATGCATGTCTCGCGTCATGGATGTCACTCAGGTTCGTCGTTGGAAAGTCACTTGGCTCTTCCCGCTGAGGAGAGATTATTTCGATTAAGATAGTGATGTGAAAGTTGCTTGGTCACTGCTAAAAGTGTGGATTATTACACGTAAGGTAGTGAGTGGAAAATCACTTGATTTGTTGCCGCTGAGTGGGGATTATTTTGCCAAGATTAGTCTTGTGCGAGTCACTTAGCATTCATATTGAGGTCGGACAGCCCTGCATCAGTTCTCAAATCCACCCATGGTTCCTTGTAACTGTGACGTCCAGTTTAGTCATGATGATTTTCTTTTTAAGGTTTAATTTTGTTGTTTGTTACTCGAGTGGAGTGAAGGAAATGAATGAAAATGCTGGGGTACAATTTTCTCATCAGTGTGCAGGAAATGAATGAAAATGCTGGGGTACAATTTTCTCATCAGTGTGCAGGAAATGAATGAAAATGCTGGGGTACAATTTTCTCATCAGTGTGCAGGAAATGAATGAAAATGCTGGGGTACAATTTTCTCATCAGTGTTGTAAGGTTATCTATCAACTGTACAACACCCTTCATGGGGAGACAACTATTTTATCTATGGGATTTAGCAATCGCAGGGGAAAAATGTGTGGTCCTGAGCTGAGAGTTAGGTAGGCCTTCTTTTTGTTGAAATGAAATGTTTTTTGGCATGTTAAGGACCATTTTCTTTTCGGTTTACTGCTGACCTGTTTTTCAGCACCTACTACTTTCTTCTTCAACCTTTATCTTGTTTTATGAACTTCTTTCTCAACTTACTGCGTCTATGCAGCTTGAGCATAGATTGTTCGCATTCCCTTACCTTCCATACTAAATGGTGCCTTCCTTCTTCCAATCACATCTAATCTAATTACCCTACAACATTTCTGGGGGGTATGGGTCATGGTTTCTAAGCACTGCTTTGTAATTTAGTTTATGAAGTAGCATTTCAAGAATATTTTTACAGTGGTTTACTTGTAAAATTTAAGGTGCAATTAAAGTGCAGATCGATTATTTATCCCTTTTGGAGCCTAGCATTTTCTTCCTACTTTTTTTTTTACTCTATATAGTTGTACTTTGATACCTTACTAGTACTGGCTTTTTGCCGAAGAAAGCCAACCTCAGATTTGAAAGGTTTGAAGACACGCTGGTCAATCTGCGTTCTTTTATTATTGCACTCGCATTATGGAAGGATTTTCATCTTTAGGTACAACAATCATTAGTTTATTCTATATGCTGTATTATTATTGTGGTATTTATATTTTTTGTCATAAAAATTTTAAGTTGTTGTAGAGGGTTGAATTAGCTTATAAACTGATCTAATAATCTTTGTCATTAACGCACTTATAACACTCTTAAGTCACCTAACGATAATATAGAGTAGCTTTCAGTTATCGCATATTTTTCAAGCCATATAATAATTGTGTTTTTTATTGCGATCTTTTGTTCTGTCAGAGCCATGCAATATTCAAACTGGCAAATGCGATTGACCTCAGAATCAGTAAGGCCTGTCTTATTTCATACCTTTGAGTTATGGGGTTAGTACATCTCTATTGCCTTTCATTTTTGAGATAAAATTCGACTGGAATTTACGCAGGTTTTGCAGAAATTCCTGACACTAAACTGAAGAATACACTTACGTAAGTAGTTGATGACCCTAGTGTTAAATCTCATTAGCATGCAATGACAAAACCATTATACTTATTTTGATCGATATACCCAAATTTGCTACAGGGGTAGCGAGTGATGTCCTGACGGTCCGCAACCTCGTGAACGTGCGCAGCACTAAGAACTACGAGCTGGCCATGAGGCTCGTGTCCGACGTGGACAACGGGGACACTTTCTACACGGACCTCAATGGCTTCCAGGTGGGGCACTCACGCCCCCTTCATACAAGCACTCAAGTTTACTTATGGGCAGTGGTGCTATAATATGCAAATTTATTATAATGCAAATCATAATAATATTTGGTATTACTGAGCCTAAAGTTGAACTCAAATGACCAGGCCAGAGGTTTATTGGTCGTGTTGTACGTGCTTCCTCATGCTAACTACATCAGGTTTCTGATAATACAAAGATAGGTCTCAGACTGGGGAAAACATTCTTGTTGTCTAAAATGTAACTCAATAAATGACTATTGGCAAATGTATAAATGTTGTTAATTAAGTTGAATTTAAGTCGGTAAGTTTATAAATATCGCTGGTTAAAGATACCCAGTAGGAGTTTTTATTGCAAAATTTTCTAATGACTATATAATACATACGTGCGCGACTGTCTCGCGTGTTTCAATCTCTCAAAAAAGGTAACCTGACATATTTTCTTCAGCTCTCATCCATTTTTCTCTTGAAGGTGTTTCAGTGCGTTCTAAAGTAATAAAACTTTTGCCAAAAATTTGAGTTTCAAAATTCATTGAGGAAAGTACTTCATTAATGATCTATTCTAGTCACGCACCATATCCTGTGCTAATCTTGCTTCAAAGTATATTTTGTATTTTATGCCTTTCATTAGGGAGGTGCTCATT
This sequence comes from Morinoia aosen, assembly GCA_030386875.1. Lineage (NCBI taxonomy): Eukaryota > Metazoa > Arthropoda > Malacostraca > Amphipoda > Talitridae > Morinoia > Morinoia aosen. The sequence continues at coordinate 21,467,818 of CM059579.1, forward strand.
GTTTGATGTGAGAGATGCTGAGTATTATTATTGAGTCTGACTCAACAGCGTTGAAGATAAAATTATTGTATTCTTGTATCTGTGTACGCACTTCTAACTTTCTTCATGTTTCAAAGAAGTGAAAAAAAAGATTATGTATCTTTAATGAGTGCAAAGTTACTCTTCGAGGGTAGAAATCTATAACAGTGTAGTACAGTCATATCTTAGTACTATGCTCTCAAAGAGAGCAACAATGATGCTGTAAAGCCAATTGTCCATTGTTTTTGACACGAAAATTAAATTTCGGTTGGGAATACGAAAAAGCGGAATAAGTTTATTACTGCAGTTTTTAATCAGTCTAGCTGTGTGAAATACCTCTTGATTGAACATACACTTTTGAATATTTGTATTGGTTGGCTGGTCTAGGTTCTGTCTGCTGTTTCTAAAATCGAGTGAATCGAGGGCCGTGGAATCCAGGTATAAGGTAAATATGTATACATTGCATCTTATGCAGTTTGTTTTCAAAGAATTCAAAGTATTGTTTCATTTCAGATAGTTCGTCGAGTGTACGAGTCAAAACTGACCTTACAAGGCAACTATTACCCCATAGCAAGCCAGGCTTTCATACAAGACAGCAAAAAGCGACTAACTATTCTGGCTGGACAGCCTCACGGAGGCGGTTCCATGGCTCCAGGGCAGCTCGAGGTGAGGACTTTGAGTGTGTTACCAGGGACCAAGAGTTGAGATTTGTGTGAGGTAAATTAAGATGAGCTGTGTAAAGGAGGCATCTGATTCGCTAACTGCGAGTCATTTTGCCTGCCATGAAAACTCTCTAGCTGAACTTATTCCAGTATTTACGAGGCTTAGTGAGTAACAAATTGTTCTCAGCTTTGATTTAACGTGGTCACCGTGGCCGAGTGGTTGAGAACGCGCTCTTCTGCGAAGGTGTCGGCAGTTCAAATCCCGGCGCTGCGCGGTGGTTTCTCTCCGATGGGTACAGGGAGAACTCGAGCAAAATCCCCCACTCCACCCAGGTGTCGGAAATGAGTTTATTATTATTATATAAGAAAGTTTTAGCCTCCCTTAACCACAACAAAGATGTTCCAAGAGAGGAAAGAGGAAGGCACCATTTAGTATGGAGTTGAGGGAACGCGGAATCTATGCACGAGGTGCACAGAAACAGTAAGCTAGGAGAGAAGTTCATGAAACAAGAAAAAAGTTGAAGAAGAAAGTAGTAGGTGCTGAAAAACAGGACAGCAGCGAACCGAAAAAAGATGGTCCGTAACAAAACAAAAACCTATTTTATTACAACAAAAAGGAAGCCTACCTAACCTTTAGCTCAGGCCCTCACATAGTCCCCCTGGGAGCGCCAATTCCCATAGATACAATAGTTGTATCCCCCTGAGGGGGTCGGAAATGAGTACCGGCTTGACCGGGGATAACCGTCATTCCATCCTGGTGTTAGTTATAAGGCATTTGAAAAATCAATGTACAAGATGATATGGATCAGGCATGATTGAATGAAATAAAGCATCGTTTTTCCTTTGATTTAGTGACCACCGCATCAGGCTATGAATTTGGAAATTCATCTTGATTGCTTTCAGTCCTGGCTGTGAGGCCCCTCTCTTTCGTGTGAAGTGTCGTAATTCTAAGATGCTATAGGATTGACATCATTCCCCGTTCTTTGTACTCTATTTTTCTCACACGTATTATGCGTGGCTTTTCAAGTAGTTTTATCAGTTTTCTTCCCTCTGCTCAGTACGCGTGTGGCTTTACTTAGTTCAACACCCACTGTTGAAAATACTGTGCAATGTTGGTGTAAAATAATGAAGGATATAGGGGAGAGGATTCATTGTGAGAATGGGCTCACCTTAGTTTATCAGAGATGAATTTACCTATGGTACAATTATTGTTTTGATCCCTTTTTATTTTCAAGCTACATATCCATGGTGCAGCATCACTATTATAAAGTCTTGTTCTCGCTCTTTTGATTAGTATAAAACCTATTTTTACCGCCCCACCTCCAATGAGCGCGGTAAAATGTGGGCGTTCGCGATTACAGGTGATGCAGGACAGACGCCTCATGCAGGACGACTTCAGAGGCATGGAGCAGGGGGTCACTGACAACGTCATCACTCCCAACGTGTTCCGCATCCTGCTCGAGACCAGGTCTCCTGTGAGTGACCGCGCCTCTTTGGCTCTGTTCAGCAAACTCTGTATCGAGCATCACGCTCTCATCTGTCACTTTGTATGTATCAGTTGAGGTTCTCACACTTTACTTTTGTGAAAGTCCGTTGATTTCTGGAGTGAGGCGTCATTTTTTTTAGCAAACTTTATTTTCTGTGCTCACTTTCGCTCGTATTTGTTACGATAAAAAAGTGCTTACAACAGTCTCTAGTTGAATATGTGAAAAATTATCAAAAAAAAGTTTCCATTGTGCTGGTAGTGCCCCTGAAATATTTGTGTTAAAACAGCTTCGTTCAATTTTGTTTCGTTAATTCACCAAACTTCATCGATGATCATCTTCCTTATGTGAGAGAAGTTGTTCAGCCTCTTTCTTTAAAATCATTCATAAGTTATGCAGTCCGGTCATAGCTTCCTTTTGATATAGATTTCAAGTAATATGAAAAGATACATGGGATAAATTAACAAAACATTCTTTATCAGAATGTGGCATTTTGATTGTTCTCAGGGTGCTCAGGAGTCAGGGTCACGCAACGCTTTTCCAACGCTGCTTGCAGAGCGTGGTCTGGAGGAGCTGCTATTTCCTCCCGTCACCCTCCTGAACACCGGCGTGGTGAGTGCTGCATGTCCTGTGTTGTATCTGCTCGTACTGCCGCTAATTTGACATCCGAACACTGACGTGGTGGGTGCTGCATGTCCTGTGTTGTAGCTGCCTGTACTGCCGCTAATTTGACATCCGAACACTGGCGTGGTGGGTGCTGCACGTCCTGTGTTGTAGCTGCCCGTACTGCTGCTAATTTGACACCCGAACACTGGTTTGGTGAGTGCTGCACGTCCTGTGTTGTAGCTGCCCGTACTGCCGCTAATTTGACACACGAACACTGGTGTGGTGAGTGTTGCACGTCCTGTGTTGTAGCTGCCCGTACTGCCGCTAATTTGACACCCAAACACAGGTGTGGTGAGTTCTGCATGTCCTGTGTTGTAGCTGCCCTACTGCCGCTAATTTGACATCCGAACACTGGCGTGGTAAGTGCTGCACGTCCTGTGTTGTAACTGCCCTACTGCCCGCTAATTTGACATCTGAACACTGGCGTGGTGAGCAGGGATGGAAAAAACCCTGGGTTTAAAAAAAAACCCACGTTGTTTTTTTTTTTTTGGGTTAATTTTTTTTTTGGGGGGGGGGGCTTTATTTTTTTTTTGTAATACCTGTTTTTTGTTTAAAAGAGTAATTCACACAGCTCCAGTTGCCTGTATTTCAGATTTATATATAAATATATATATACACTTATTGAGTAAATATTGTCCCCTCAGGGGGATACAAGTATTGTATCTGTGGGAATTAGCGCTCCCAGGGGGACTATGTGAGGGCCTGAGCTAAAGGTTAGGTAGGCTTCCTTTTTGTTGAAATAGAATAGGTTTTTGGTTTTCTACGGACCATCTTTTTTCGGTTCACTGTTGTCCTGTTTTTCAGCACCTACTACTTTCTTCTTCAACTTTTTCTTGTTTCATGAACTTCTTTCTTAGCTTCCTGTTTCTGTGCACCTTGTGCATAGATTCCGCGTTCCCTCAACTCCACCCCTCAGGGGGATACAATTATTGTATCTATGGGAACTAGCGCTCCCAGGGGGACAATGTGAGGGCCTGAGCTGAGAGTTAGGTAGGCCTTCTTTTTGTTGAAATGAAATGTTTTTGTTATGTTAAGGACCACCTTTTTTCAGTTCACTGCTGTCCTGTTTTTCAGCACCTACTACTTTCTTCTTCAACTTTGATCTTGTTTCATAAGGTTCCTTCCCAACTTACTGTTTCTATGCCTTTCTGCGTAGATTCTGCGTTTCCCTAACTCCATACTAAATGGTGCCTTCCTCCTTCCTCTCTTTGGATCGCATTTGTTGCTGGGTAGGGAGGCTAAAACTAATGACTAATCTAATCTTTGATTACTTTATTTCCAACATTATATATCATTATTATGTGAATTATTACATTATATGGACATTGTATGAATTAAGTTTGTCCATCACAATTACCATTTACCAATTAACTTATGCATAGGGACATAGCTCTGCAGTCTGTAAAGATACAAGATGTGCAAAGGGAATTGCTATGCTTGTCAATTCATAGTAAGTTGTTTTAGCGGCAGACAAGCGCAAGACACGTGAGAGGGAAGCACCATGCAAATCATAAGTAACCATCACAAGCAACTTGAAGCAAGACAGCTGCCCACAACTTAACCGCCATGCTGTCAACAACTTAACATGTGTATTGTGTGAGCTCCTATGCTTAGCAGCGCAAGTCAAGTCTGTCAACCACTCTGTTACATGTTACAACATGTAGTGACATGCCAATTTTTTTTTTTAAATTTGCCAAAAATTCATTTTTTGCAGTACAGGATAGCAGAAACATTTAAATGATTAGAAATAAATGCTCTAACAGATTTCACCATCAAATTTGTTCCAGTGCAGCTTGAATGCTCACCATAGGCCAGTCATTTCTTTACTTTCTTACCCCATGATGGCCGCAGTCGTGTCTTACCCCATCTAACTATAATTGTAAGACTTATTTCAGGCAAAGCTCTCACAGGAGACAGATATTGAAGAATGGTTGGCTGAGTACAATCCGGAGTTCATCGGTGCGCTTTATTCCTATAAATTGAAGGACTCCAACATCTTCCCAAAACACATGTTCAAAGAGAATATCACTAAGACAATGACTCCTCGTTGATGATGGAATATTCAAGACATGAAACAGTAGAAAATGCAGATTCCTGAAAAGACACTGGCAGAGGGTTTCTGCAAGTTTATAAGCAATCTTCATTCTTGCCCCGCAAGTTAAGGATCCATTGAGAGAATTTTCTCAACATTTGGAATTGTGTGGAATAAATCGGAAAATATATTAGGATCGGAACGCATATAGAAATTGATCTCAGTATATCGCCACCTCGCAAATGATCATGATGTAGATGACAACGATGAAATGGCAGTGGATGTAGAAAGAGAAACACAGTAGTACTGTAGTAGCAGTCTAGTCTAGAAGACAGAGGAAGAATTCAGAAGTCTCAATGCTATCAAATAGTCAAACTGTATTTGTTTCTTAGTTTTTGTTTTTTACTTTGGAAATGGAACTCATGGAAATATACGAGTCCCTCGAGTTTTTTTGTGATTAAGGTTTTTCATCGGATGAGGGGGCTAGTCGATTGTCGAGAGAGTGAACTGTGAAGAGATGTTGCCTTGAGATGTTGATGTTGCGTTCTAATTTTATTTATTAGGATGTGTTTTTTTTTGTTAGGGGTGTTTTTTTTTTGTTTTTCAGTATTTATTGTCATAGTCATGCACATGACTTGAACAAATTTTTGACAATATAAATATTTAGCTCATTTTGATCCTATAAGCCTGAAAACAAGTGAAGCTTGTTAGCACTAATAAAACCCCCCAAAAAAAACAAAAAACACTATTTAGTGTTTTTTTACGTGGGTTTTTTTGGGTGGGTTTTTTATGTGCCGACCCTGGTGGTGTGCTGCAAGTCTGGTGTTGCAGTACGTACGTCCAAGGAGCGATGTTCTGCGTCTGCTGTTTTGGTGACTTTTTTTGTTTCGAAAGCCTATTGGAAATAATGAGATGAAAAATGGTTCGTAAGTGTACGTACTTACATTTTTTTTGGGAGAAATATATTTTTGAACATGGGATGTTTGAGGGTCTCAAAATATCAAAGACATAATAATCGCTACCTCAAACGTAAAAACTCTCTGTTTCATTTTCTTCTCTTGTCACGTGTGCAGCGAAGTTTGTGTGAATGGAAGAGATGTGACAAGTTCTTTATTTATGAGCCCCTGCTCAGACTTCTCCTCTGACTTCATTTTTAGCTTGCCGAAAGAAAAATAGAAGTATTTCAAGAGTAGGTTCTCAATTGACTGCACTTCATTGTAAGGGTGTTTGTCTTCAATGTTATTTTATTTACGAACCTTCGAATTTTTCTGTTAAGATTTAGTATCCGTGTGAAGATCCCTGTTTTTTCACGTGTGTAGCATTGAGGACCCTGCTCTAGCAGTTATGTGTATGATTTAAATTGTCCATGGCAACCTCTTGTGGTCTGTGCCGATGTGTGTTGTATGAATAGCTTCCTCTTTCATTTAAATTCGCACAGAATAAGTCACTATAACTGAGTTACTCATTATTCCTTGTAGCTCTTGCCCTAAATGCAAGCTGTGTTGCAGTCGAGTGGCTTGAAGCAGTCATGGAGTGGGGGAGCGACGGACGTGGGGTGCGACGTGCAGCTGGTGAGCATGCACGCAATACGAGGCAATGTCGGCGGAGGAGCGGCCGCCGGAGCTGCGGCGTCCCTCACCCTGCGACGGTCGGCGTTCGATTGCTCCTTCCCGCCGCCGCGCACTGACTGCAGCACCAATGGTGGCAAGGTGGGTGTCTGCTTCTCGTGCGAATAGTTAACGTCCTATTTAAGATGTAGCCTACATTCAGTTCATTGTATATTTTTTAAAAGGAACTACTGTGTTACTGACCAGGCGCAAAGCCGTTCGGTGTTGACGCAAGTGGTCAGCCTCATTCGTTATGTTGGAATTTAAGAATGACAAGAAGAACTATTGTGCCTGAAACTTCCTATTAAAAATATACGTTTCTGACATTGCATCCACCTTCTCTCGTCTGAAAATCCAAGTAGAAAACATATTGAGGCGTCTCTATAGCGTAGAGATTTAAAGTGACAAATTATGTTAAACACGTAAAATCATAGAATGTTACTGAGGAAACATTAACATCAACACACAATCGCCAAGTTTCCAGGAGAGTCTCAAACGCTTAATGGCGGCCGGTGTCTGACACGTAAAGATTTCAAAATCGTGATGCTGACTGAATCTAAAATATCAGAACTAACATCCCTCTTATTTCAGATTCAACCTGTAGCACATCTGGCACTCAAATTTATGAATCATTGTATATTTTTACTCTTTGAAAACATTAGAATGAATTTGTTTGTTGGTATTAGTGTATGCTTCGCTCTATTTCCATATTTCTTGTATTTTAGTATTTCAATACATCATTTTCATGGTTGATGTTGCATTGAAGTCTCGATCTATTGTGTTTTTGTTTTTTGTTTAGATTTTCAGAGCAGTGCAAATGGACTCAAGTGAAGTCCAAAACGTTTCTAGCTGAGTGTTGTTAAGTGACTCTAGGTTTTCTTTTCATCCTGAAACCTAAATTTCCCAGAGATCAGCCCAGTTCATACGTTTGATAAATGGTGCTCCATGATATTTGTGCCGCGAGAAATCGTAAGTTCAGCCGTCTGTTAACTCTGCTCTACCGAAGATGTAACCAAGTTGCAAAGCTTTTATATTGTCTGCGTTCTGCGGAGTCTAAGCTTTTTATAGTACGTTTAGTACAGGGCTTCTTAACCCTTTAACGTCCACATTTTCTACTCATGTTATTGTTATCACAACCACCATCGTTAAACTGGCACGGGCATCAGATATTCATCAATTTAACGATGAGGAAGGAACTGCAACTCGACAGTGCAGTCCAAAAAAACACATCAGTGAACTAATTTTACAAGAAATACAATATATTGAGGCTATTTTTGAAGGAGGACCGTACAGTCCACTTGGGCGTTAAAGGGTTAAAGCGTTATTGCCAAAAATAATGTACGAAATATCTAAATGTTGTAAAATGTCGGAGAAGAACAGCATCAGAATAAAGATGAGTACGATCAGTCAGGGTGGTGTATTTTTCTTTTGCTAGCGGATGGAAGCCAGTCATGACGTTCTATTCATAATTTCTCTTGACGTTCCCGTGAGAGCATTATTGTTTCCAAGTACAGTTGGAAAAATCATGGCTTATCGTTGAACCTGATCGAAAAATTAAGGAGAACGGGAGAAATTGAGCTAACTCTTGACGGCAGGTACAACTGAACGAAATCCTAGGCTCTTCGTTCAGTGAGGAGGTGCGACAGTCGACCTTGTCACACTTGTACGCTGGCGTCAACATCACCAAGAGCTTCGTGCTCACCCTCCAGCCTATGGAGCTCTACACCTTCCTGCTGGCCCAGCCTCCCAAAAATCCAGGGCTCGTTTAGGCTTGGCATTCCGTATGATCATCCACTGCACGGTTTGTGACCTCAACGCTTGAAGGGTCTGCATGGTTTCAAAGATGTTTTTTGCGCCATTGGACGGGCTGGTAAACGACAACTATAGAAGTGTTTTGTACTTGATGTCATCTTTTTCATTCTATGTTTTAACGCAACCAGTAATATTCGATGTTACCCTGCCTCATATCTGCCGATGTCTGCCTGTCTCGTTGGTGTGGTGCTGCTCTATTCATTTGTACACCGATGAGTAATGTTGACTAAGGTCCTATGCATCGATTGTGGCAGTTATTACACACATTGTATTGGTATTAATGCATGGTAAGTTATTAGTATCCGCAAATATTAGCACTTGCACTACTGATTATCAATTTGTCAGTACTTTATGAAATGAAAAGTTCGCCCAGACAAATATATCATCGAGCTCTAGTTATGCGATTAGTTTGTGGTACTGTCAGTGGAGAGACTCACAATTGCTCTGGTGTGAGAAAAGGATTATCATTTTTTATGAGTGAAGTTCTTCTCTACACTTTAGCGTGTAAAACTATTCATAGTAGCCACTTATCTGTTTTTGCATCACTATAAAGTCTGCTGCTTATGGCTGAATTAAAACAACTGAGTCATTTATACTTTAATTCATTCTAATTTGATCGTGAAGTTTCCGAACGTTTCATCGTAGAAAAAAACTATTGTAGTTATGGGAATTAGTGCTTTTAGGGGAAAAATATGTGGTCCCGAGCTGAAGGTTAGGAAGGCCTTCTTTCTGTTGAAATAGAACGTGTTTTTTCTTTTCTAATGGGTTATCTTTTTTCGGTTCACTGCTGTCTTTTTTCAGCGCCATCTACTTTCTTTTCAACTTGAAATATTTTTTTTAAATTTATTTAAATCTTGCTCTTTTTTTCCCCTTATGGGGTAAAGAATAGGTAATAGGCTTAGGTTAGATTTACCTTATACGAGGACTGACGCCTCCAGGAGAGTAACTGTTAAGTTACCTTAGCTGTAGAGAGGCCTTGGGACCTCTGTCTTGCTTGCCCAGTTTACTTCTTCCAGTTTTCATGCTGTCTTCGCTATGTTTTATTTTTATAATTCGGTCGGCTGAAAATTAAGTTTCAATTTTCATGTTCTATTCAGACCAGAAACGTATACAGAAATCTAAACATAATCACCTCGTAAGGGGAATTTGCTATGTAAGGACGTACGAATGTGCTAGTGCCGCGAGTTGAGACTTTTGCCTGTTTCCCTGTCTTGAACCTTCCTCCATTTGGCATCAATGTTGAGCTCAGATTCTTGTATTGGCTCTCCAAAAAGACTCCTCTTACTAGGAGGTCGTCTGTTTCTTAGAAGCGTCGAAAAGCAACGAATTATTTTTGAGCTTGTTTTGTGCTCTTTGAATGAGCATGAGAAAGAGATTATCTGATTCATTTCATGTTACTTCTCGTTATTAATTCAAAAAATGAGTGATTTTAAAGTTTATTATCACTGGACATATCCAAGCGAAGATATTTTAAGTGTGGTCCAGCGCTAGCCTTGCTTTTGTTCTGAGTTTGTGCAAGTTTGCTTTTCCTGAATTCATGTCGTAAAAAACTCAATTCTGTGATTCAAAGGGTGGGAAAGTTATTAGCTGCGCAAAGTTGATACGTAGCTACGTAGATATCAATTTTTGTTTGTATTAATTTCCTTCTATTTATGTGTGTATTCGGTCTTGATATTTTGGGACTTCATTACTCTGTTCTCTATGTTGCTAGTATGCTTTTAATGTGAAGTTGTAGCCGTAACTTCATTGCATGAGACGCTCGTTTTACATTTGTGTGAGGACTTAGCTGATAATTGGTGTATTTGTATTTCGTTATGAATTTTGCTCACATTGTAGGCTCTTAACATTTGGATGCACAGTTTCATAGGGTGAAGATGAACTGTGTTGACGTCAACTTGTCAGCCTAAGTTCACTGCGTCATAATGTGAGCGGTAGGTCATGATGCAGTCACTTTGTTATTCAAGTGGAACATTCCTTGCTGTTGGTTTGACGAGTTTTTAGCTGACGTAGTCAATAGGGGCCTCGAGCCACGTGTGAAAGGCGGCTGTGTTGCTTCATAGAGTAAATGTAGTTGTCTCCCTCGAGTGCGCAGTACGCATTGCTGTGTTCGTTCATCAGCGCTCGAGTATACCGCTCAGTTTTGGCTGCTGACTTTCTATATTTGGCTAGCCAAATTAATACAAACTTCGCTGTAGAAAACAACATTGAATGGGAAATTTTGTTTAAATTTTTTAGGTTTTATTGAAATACTTTTGCAGTACTTGAAGAAAATTTGAAGCTGATGTGTTTATCACAGTATAACCTGAAACGAGCCTGGTGAGATTCACTCATTTTAGGTATTTAAATAGTCATCTTCATTAAACTCAAATGCTTCATTTCTTAATTTGAACACTTCAGTACAGTGCTTGTGTGACGTAGGATGAAGAGGGCTATGCTGTTGCCCATCTTTTGTTGATGCCAAGTATTAGTTATTAGTTGTAAAATATCTTGTAACGACTCTGAGATGAGACCTGGGAAGTTGTTAAAACTGATCAATGACTGCTGGAAGGTTCATTAGTATTAATTAATTGGGATGTCTGTCTATTGGTACCAATTAATTGGTATTTCTGCCATGGTATGCCTATTTGATTTGAATGAATCGTTTTTGACTGACGCTCTAGGGCATATGGAAAGACGTGCAAGTTGCAGGGCAGACTCATTTGCTCGAGGCGCGATGTTCAGTGCTATCATATCTTGAATTGTTCTTGTTAACCGGACAAAGTTACTTGGAAAGTTCTAATTTACTCGGGAAAGTTGCTTCAGATATGACCTAAACTGCTCTACTTTTCGTTGTGTGACATCGCGTGAGCAGCTCAATCCAAACTAACCGTTTAAGGTTGTGTTGAGAAGAAAGGTATTTGAATTTAAATTCTCATTGACGGCATCGCTGGTCGGAAGATTGGAGACCGAGAAAAATTACTTCCCTATTTCAGTGTTGAGTGAATAAATCAAGTTAGGTTAAGAAGCAAAACTGAAACTAAATTTTGTTGTGACGTGAGTTGTAAAATCTTTACCTGTAGGTTTTTATCATATTAGGTTATCAAATAGCTGTGCTATATCAAACGTTAGTTGTTTGGATTTCTGCCTGATTGTCAATAGCTTAACTGTTTTTCGATGAATTTTCCACTGAAACCAGCTATTGTCACTGTACGATTTGAAGCCGGTCATTCGCATTAGCCGCCAATGAAAATTTTGAATTAGCGGTGGAAGTGCTTAACGAAGGGCACAACGATTAAAGAAAACGTTCCTCAGGAGGATGAGTGATATTATCTGTGCGCATTGACTTTACCTAACTTCACATTTGAATTTCTCTTTGAAGATGTTCGAATAAACATTGTCCTCGCGGCTGTGTGGGTTGCGTTTTATATTCTAAGAGTTTATTTTGTAGCTTTGTTGTTCTAAAGTGTTGTCTAAGCTAATTTTCGTGTCCCGTTGCGCTCATATGCTTAATTTCTTACCGCGGGTGTTAAAGTTTGCATTTCAAATGCCTTTTTTTATGTGTTGAGTTACTTGTTTCATTTTAACCTGAGTTTTACTTCTTGTTTTTGCAGTTTTTACGTTTTCGTCAATCTTATTATTCCTATTCCTATTTATTTTTGTTCGTTATTTCTTGATGGCACTTCAATTTCTTTTAATTGAAAATATTACTTAAGAAAATGACCATGGCTTTTTGTTACGCAATGAGCTTGTCGACAGGCTGGCCGGAACGTACGAGCTTGCTGTGCGCAAGTGTGAACTAGTTCATTACTTGTTTGTGTATTCGTACGTAATTTTAATTTCTGATTTCCGTTGCTTTCTTTTCTTCTATTCTTTATTTGGCATAAGATGGTGTTTCTGTGCGTGATGCTTTAGGGTCATTCCATTATCTCCTTTACTCTATTTACGTAATTACCTGGTGCCTGTCCTGTAAGAGTCAGAGGTGATACTGTCGGTTGCTGTGTTTGTTCGTGCGGCGCACCCCGTCAGGGGGATACAGCTATTGTATCTATGAGAATTAGCTCTCCCAGAAGAAAGATGTGAGGCCCCTAGCTGGAAGTTTGGTAGGTCTTCTTTTTGTTGATATAAAGTATTATTATTTGTTATGTTAAAGGACTATTGTTTTTTAATTCTGTGCTGTCCTGTTTCTCAGCACTTCTAACTCTCTTCTGCAACTTGTATCTTGTTTCTTATCCTTCCTTCTCGAATTCTCCTCAGGGGGACACAACTGTTGTATATATGGGAATTAGCACTCCCAGGGGGACTATGTGAGGGCCCGAACTAAAAGTAAAATAACATAGGTTTTTGTTTTGTTACGGACCATCTTTTTTCGGTTCACTGCTGTCCTGTTTTTCAGCACCTACTACTTTCTGCTTCAACTTTTTCTTGTTTCATGATTTTCTTTCTTAGCTTTCTGTTGCGTTTCTGCATAGATCCCGCGTTTCCTTAACTCTATACTAGATGGTGTCTTCTTCCTACCTCTCTTTAAATAGCCTTTGTTGCGGATAGGGAGGCTTAAACTAACTAATAATCTAATCTAATCTAATCCTTCTCAAATTTCTGTTTCTGTGCGGGAGCATGTTTTATAAATAGATTCCGCGTTTCCGAAAATCCATACTAAATGGTGCCTTCATACTTCTTTCGTTGAACATTTTTGAATTAGCGCTTCCAGGGAAAAATGTGAGGGCCCGAGCTGAGAGCTAGGTAGGTTTTCTTTTTGTTGAAATGAAATCTTTGTGTTATGTTAAGGACAACCTTTTTTTCGGTTCACTTAACAATGTGAGGGCCCGAGCTGAAGGTTAGGTAGGCTTTCTTTTTTGTTAAAATGGAATAGGTTTTTGTTTTGTTACGGACCATCTTTTTTCGGTTCACTGCTGTCCTGTTTTTTCATCACCTTCTACTTTCTTCTTCAACTTTGATCTTGTTTCATGAACTTCTTTCTCATCTTACTGTTTCTATGACCTTTCTGCATAGATTCCCCATTCTCTCATCTCCATACTAAATGGTGCCTTCCTCCTTCCTCTCTTCGATACGCTCTTTTTTTGTAGCGGTTAGGGAGGCTTAAACTAACTTATAATCTAATCTAATCTTTTCGGTTCACTTCTGTCCTGTTTTTCAGCACCTACTACTTTCTTCTTCGACTTTGATCTTGCTTCATAATCTTCTTTCTCAACTTTCTGTTTCTATGCCCTTTCCGCGTAGATTCCACGTTTCCTTAACTCCATAATAAATGGTGTCTTCCTCTCTTTGGATTGCCTTTGTGGCAAATAGGGAGGCTTAAACTGACTAATAATCTAATCTAATCTTGAACATTTTAGTTGTGGTTAGGGAGGCTGAAACTAACTAATCATCAATCAATTAATCGAGCGGTAAATGTGTTTCTCTTTTTTTTTGTTTTTGTCCCATGACTGCTTTCGGCAGTCATGCCGAAGTTCATCTACTTGTTTTTACTTGACTAAATTTTAATTATTTCGATTTATTAATAAGTGTTGAGAAAGAACAGTATTCACCAGAACTTACAGCTTGTGAGGGTTGTGCGTGGAACGCGCAAATTGTGCTCATGTGTGTGGTGGATTGTTGCGCTGTTAGCGTGTTGGAGCTGCTGTGTGAGGTCAGTGTACGGCCGCTGGACGTGTGCAGGTTATGTTTTCATGTTTCATGGCCGCTAACTTTATAGGTACGGGTAGGTTGAAAAATAAAGATTCTCAATTTTTGACTTGATTCTGAAAGAGCTGTTGCTGGAATTATGGAGGCAGTGTTGAAAGTCTCTACGTTTGTTGTTTCATTGACTAAACTTATTGTTGAAAATGCAACTGTGACGAGTTGCCAATGTTGGATGTTCGAGATAGTTCCTCTTATAAACATTTGCAGCTAAATGCAACTCACTCATCAGGTTCTATGATTTTCTTTTGTTTATGCTTATTTTGATCGTACTTGAGTCGTAAACTACTTCGCTTATCATGCCACACAGCAAGGAATTGTGGGAGCTGTATTTATTTTTTTCAATAAATAACATTTTTTTCAATTTTCGTAACGCCAAATCGACCAAAATTTGCCTAAAACATTCAATGGACGATATAAGTCGTAGAAAATTCGAAGCAAAATTGGCATGTGACAGGAGTGCGTGCTATGCTAACTATTGTTAGGTGCTCATTCATTGTTGTTGCGGGCCCAATTATTGAACGGTTATTGTGATGTCATGTAGGGTTTTCGGTTCAGTTTCACTTACTTGTTCGTATTATTTATTTTTATTTATTTCAGGAGTTTTTGTGTATCATGTGCTTATCGCGTTCTCTTTCTCGAGATATTTGTTGCATTAAATGGCTCACTATCTGCTGAATCTGGAGATGGAAAACATTACAAAGCAATTTTATAATAATATTACCAATTACTCTGAATTATCTGCTCCTGTGCTTCTCCTCAAGAATTAGAAGCACGTTCTCATATTGCTTGTTTGGTGACTGACAACCTGGCTCTTCTGAACACACAAAACCCCTGGGTAGTGTTCCCTGCTCATAGAATTAGACAAGCATCGTTCTTAGGAAAATACGAAGTCTATTGACTGCATTTCATGCTCTAGTGTACACAAGCTTACGCAATACATATTATTTCAGAGTTTTTTTCCAAGTTTATTGTCATCCTTCTATTGAGATTCGATTTGAATTAAGATTTGCGTCCATCTTGAACGAATCTCTTCCGGTATTTTCTTCGCCAGTATTTAATACACTTTATTCATAGCTTTGCTTTTAAACTGAGGAAGACTCGACGTGTTTTTTCCAAGTTTTTCTTTTTTCCGTAAGTTCAAAAAGCATGTTTTCTCAGTTTTTGTCGACCTATCGTTTAAGCTTGTGCGTACAACACTGAGGTGTTGGAAAAGCGATGAGGAAGTCTTTCATTACGTTCCCGTATTTGGAGCTCCATGCTGTAAAAGGGCTGCTCGGAGATTATCTGCTGTAGTGTCTGCTTTGTATTTAGCCGTTGTTATCTATTTTATTTATCCGCCGTCGTCCGGCTGACAGTTAATTGTTCTTGCCATCTATTGTGGGCTGCACAGTAGTTGATGTTCCGTCGCTAATTCTCCCTTTGACTGAAACCTGCGGTTTTTAATGCTAATCATTTATTCCAAAGTTTGATCTGTTCTCTATTGCAGTTGAAAAGCTTTCAAATCCAACAATTGTTGTGCATCTTATATAATTTCTTCTGTTATAGTATTTCGTCGCATCTACAGAGGTAAATCGTTCTACACAGCTAGAGGGATTCTTTCTGCTCGTAGGTTCTTGAGCTCCGTTTTAGCTATTTTGACTATTGACATCTGTTAGCGCTCATCAAATGTATCCTGATCAGCGTATTGCTTGAAATGTGTCACTTATGTAGCTTTGGTTGGCAGTATATTGTTAGTTCATTTTATCGTAAGATAGCATTTGACTTAGTAAATTTTTGTACTCCTTTATTTCGGGTGTACCACACCTGTCTTTGCGACCTCCTTTACAAGTGTAATGTTCGTTTGTGTTTTGTTAATTTGAGTGTCTCTCTCGATAGCGCGTGTACAAACCCTGCAATATAATGCTAATTAGGCGTTCGTCTGCCAATAAATCATCGTTTTGTTGAGGTGTATTTAAATTCGAAAGCTTTTCTCACAAATGAGTGAAATTATCTCGTAAGTCTGAAAAAGATACAATGCTAGAAATTATCACAGTTGTAAATCTGGTCCATGTTCGGCTGCGTTTGCGTTACGTAATCGTGCCTAGTTCTAATCCTATTTATTTACTTTTGCTATATAAAGCTTGGTCTGCGTGGAGATTATTTTTCTATTGTATAACGTGTACGGCTCAATAAACTTATTTGAGCCTTAAATTTAACACTTTGACCGTAACGTGCGCCACCGGTGGCCGCGAAGGGGATTTCCACAATACTGCTGACCGACCAGTAGTCACAAATTAAATTTTCATGAATACTTGATCAAACCTAAATGAAGGCACGATCCAGTAAATGTTTGCTATTCTCAACATTGCTGACTACATTTGACTTTAAATTTAAGTTAAATTTTGAACTTCAGCTTAACCAATTGCGGTCAAAGTGTTAACGGCATAGGTTGGCCGTTGAGCAGAACGGGGCTTGACGGTAGAGGGGCTTAAATTTTTTTCAAATTAGCATCTGAGATTCAAATCTTGAAATTCAGCTGTGCTACCAATCCTTGCCTAGGTGAGTATTGAGCCGTAGCGCTGAAAACTACGATGCGAATGTAAAGTTATTATGCAACACTACTGCTGTCATGTACATTGTCCGGTCTCTCGGCGTGTAGTTGTCGCCTAGCCGTCCTAAGGGAAAGCTCTGAAGAAGGAAGCACTTTGGGGCCCTCAGAACGCTTCCATTTTTTTTCCCCCCCGTGTTCTATCCAGGGTTAGTGAGCGATAAATTCATGGTCTACTTTTTTTATTGAGTTGATGTTTTTGTATTTAATATTCTCATTAGACCACATTGACGCTCGCAGTGGTAGCTATTTGTCTTTAATTCACTATAATGGTTTTGTGTGTGTGTCCACTCTCGATGACGAATAGTGAAATGTAATGCGTCAGGTGACTGTGTCGGGAAGTAACTCTGTGCAATGTTTTTGAAGCACTTTGATAATGTTTGAATGATGCAAGATCTGTCGGATTATTTTCATTCTGACGAATGTCTTAGTTGGGCTCCCCTGGTTTGTTTTAGAGAATACTATTCATGGACGTCATAGTTCAATATTTGACTATTTTCACGCATACGTTATTGAGAGCAATGGTTAAAATAATTTGAATAGTTACACCAAGTATGGTAGCCTTTGGTAGGTCATTGAGGTGCAACTGGTGGTTGTTGCAATACTCTATTTGGCGTGGGTATGTGCGATGTTTTCTGGGGTTATTGACTTTGTTAGCTATTCTGCATTGAGTCACTGTGAATTCTGTCGTACTGGGACAAGCCTGGCCGTTCGATTACAATATATATGGTCGTTGATTTTATTATTCAAATGTGCTGTCATTCGGAGTGATATCTTTGGCCCCAACTTCGCTTTGGGTCTTGTGTGTTGTAAGAAAAGAGTTTTTTATGGTTGCTTTTCATTCTCCTACATTGAGTTAAATGCGAAAATGTTCTCTTATTATTTCGTTAAAGCTTATCAAAATGACTGTCGAATGGAGCATTCAATATAATTTTTAGCCTCCACTTGCGATTGTTCGCGTGCTGTCTCATGCTCTTCATGGGGCACTTCAAGGGGGAATATGTGAGGTCCCGAGCTAAAGTTAGGGTGGCCTTTCTTCTGTTGCAATAGAATAGATTTTTTCTTTTGTTACAGACCATCTCTTTTCAGTTCCCTGCTGTCGGGTTTTTCAGCACGTAATACTTTCTTCTTCAACTTTTATCTTGTTTCATACTCTTCTTTCTCAACTTCGTGATTCTATGCACCTAGTGCAGAGATTCCACTTCCCTTGACTCCATGCTAAATGGTTCCTTCCTCCTCCCTCTCTTTAGAACGCCTTTGTTGCGGCTAGGGAGGCCCAAACTTCCATCTAATCTAATCTAATCTGCCCAAGTTTGTAGCATCTTCTTTATTCATCTCGCTCTCTTCATACTGTCATGATCGAGACTTACACACCATGCTTTTCTGATTCATTATTTTGTCACATATTTCTATTTCTTCCTTGAACATCTTCCATTGAACATCTTGAACATTGAAAACCTTGTACTTCTTATTGACGACTTCTCGCAACCCGTGAATAATAGTCGTCTTTGACAAGCTCCTACTACCGCAGTCATGCTATAAGGTTCATCGTACGCAATAATTTGGTGTTAGCTCAAGCGAGGCAAGATGGCTTCTGTGTATCAACAAATTTTTATCCATCAGTTTGGATCTGTGGCTGCAATAATTAAACTAAAATGAAAATAACTCTGAAAATAATGAAAATAATGTCTCGCTGCAAATAACTTTGCCTCGAGCAGAAGGGATCAGTTATGGATAGTGCTGGTCAGTGCAGGAGGCGGGGGCGACTGTGCTCCCGCTGGGGAAGGTTGAGGTTCCCCCACTTTTCCTACTCTGTGTTTGTAATCAACATGTTCCTTGTTTTTTCAAATGGAGCGGTGTTCAGTATTCATTTTTGTGAAGGAAAGTTGGAATAGAGACAACAAACTGCTAGTTATTTACTCCATTTATCCAAAGTCAAGTGAGAGCTTTTCTCAGAACCATCACGGGTTCACAGGTGTACCCAAAAGCTTCTCAACTTTTATGTAAAGAGTGTTCAAATACAAATATTTTATCTATGGGAATTAGCACTCTCAGGAGGAAAATATGTGGTAGACCTTCTTTCTGTTGGAATAAAAGGTTTTTGTTAAGGACCATCCTTTTTCGATTCACTGCTGTCCTGTTTTTCAGCACCTACTACTTTCTTCTCCGACTTTAAGCTTGTTTCATAATCTTCTTTCTCAACTTACTGTTTCTATGCCCTTTCTGCATAGATTCCACATTCCCTTAACTCTATACTAAATGGTGCCTTCCTTCTTCCTCTGTTTGGATCGCCTTTGTTGCGGATAGGGAGGCCTAAACTAACTAGTAATCTAATCTAATCTAATCCTCTCCAATGAATAGCTTTGTTTTTAGTTAGGGAGGCGTAAAATACTCTTAATTCTTGTATTTTATTTTGCGTTGATATTCCACCTTTCCGTTTAATAGAAATGCGCACGTCTCATTTCACCGGCGTAGCATTTTACCTAAATTTTGCACCATCCTGAACTTAAACTTTACTGAGTTTCTCGGTGATTATCGTTTAAATGAGGGGAAACGGAGGGTAGCTCTTTAATATAATAATTTTTGCGGTTACTGATTTCAGCAACCGTCACGTTTGAAGCGGATCATTGTTGGTGACGCGTTAAAATTACCAAAAGGGAAAATTTGAAAAACACTTTCCACATTTACCATCAATTTCATGTCTCATTTTTATCTCAGGGTAATTAAGTGTATAAAAACCAGTATATCGCACCCAACAATGTCGCAAGTGAGGAGCGCAGGAAGCAGCGCTGCTTGTGTAGGTCGTAGCAGGAAGAAGAGCAGGAAGAGGAAGTACCGCAACAGAAGCACCAGCACCATCTCCGGCAGGGGGCCTTACAAGTGAGCTTGTCTTAGCCTTACCCCCCTTCATGTGACCGCTGCTTCTTGCTCATTGGTTTTATGATGTGACATTTTTATTGACTTGCGACTGTAACTGTGAAAATAGTTTGCTGCTCAATTCACCAAATATGATGCGCCTGGGGCTCAAGTGTGAATTTTGTTCCTAGTATGCTGGATACTTTCACATCGTTCTCATCGGTGCATTTGATCCTTTTTATTTTGAGGCTTTATTACATCTAGATGAACATTTTCTCCTAATTTAGTCTCAGGTTTTCGGGAATTAGCATTTCCAGAGAAAAATGTGAGCTCCCGAGCTGAGAGTTAGGTACGCCATCTTTTTGCTGAAATAAAAGAAATAAAATGTTTTTTGTTCTCTTAACACTTTCCCCACGTGTTGGGTCACATGTGTACCGACAGGTAAATTGCCTATTTATGTACCGGTGTACATTAATGACATTTTTCCATTGCGCAATCCTTTCAAAAAATAACTTTTACCATACGAGGTAAAATGTTATCGTGTAATTGTATTGTTCACATTTCTTACGAAGAATACAAATTGATTCTAGCAGTAAAGTCGATTTCCCTATTCTTCTAATTACAACCTAACAAAACCAACGTTGACAGCCGTGGAAACCCGGTGAACGTGTTAAGGACCATCTTTTTTCAGTTTACTGCTGTCCTGTTTTTCAGCATATACTTTCATGCTTTCCTCTTCAACTTTTATCATGCTTCATGAACTTCTTACTCAATTTACTTTTTCTATGCACCTTGTGTATAGTTCTTGCGTTTGCTCAATTCCATATTCAATGATGCCTTCTTCCTCCCTCTCGTTGGAACTCCGTAGTTTCGGGTTGATAGGTTAAAACTAACATCAAATCTAAACCAGGGCTTTTATAGTTTCCAACTCATTTACATAGCAGCACAACGTGCTCGAAGAACAACTCCATGATGCCCAGTTAATTTGATGATGCATATGCCCTGCAGCGTGGCGGACTCGGTGCTACAGAAGCCTCCTTGGTACGAGGCAGCGGAGTTCACGCGCTTCTGGAGCCACTACAGCGCGCTGATGTTCACCACGCACGCGTCCGTGCTGCGCCACGCCGCCGCCGCTGACGTCTGCCCTTGCGAGCTGCGAGCGCAGCGAAACAGAAACAAGGTGGTGCTTGGTCGCCGTAGTGCTCTTTCTTTAAGCTTATTCCTTGGATGTTGCGTATATTCTCTAAATGCATTGCTCATGTGCGGTAAGTTGTGTTGGACATTGAAATATTAAGCTTGTGTGTAAAAGTAACCTTATTCGAAGAGGAATGTCTTGCCTGCAAAAAGAGAGGATCCTCGGTTCTTTTACTGTTGAAATTTCGCAGCCATTACATGATCACAGTCAAACGCCTTGATAACCTTAGTACAGATGGCAAAGTTTGAGATTAGCGAAGCGGTATCAAAATTGTATTTATGCTGCTGAGCATAGCCGAGTGCCAAATTTGACTGTCAAGCGTCGTGAGAAATCTATTCAAACACAAGGCCTTATCTTCTTGAAGCTTGAAGTAGCTCTAGAAATCTGTCATTGGGTGGTCGAGGATCAAAATTCGAGGGTCTCCGTGAGACCGAAATCTGTTCGCTTGAAGAACTTGGACTCAAGTCCTGTAAGCAACGAAAAGTTCAGCTCTAACCCTTTCTTTCCCAACACTTTAATTGTTAAGGGAAAATTTTTCAAAGGTAATTACAGTCATTACTCTGAAATATCAGCAAAATTGCCCTAGCATGTTTTTTTTCTGCATAAGCTGGTGCTTACTTCCTTTTTAATAAGATGACTACGATTGCACGTGTTGTAAAGTTTATTTGGTTAGGTTGCAAAAAACAGACTGGTAATATCGATGTATTTGCTGGAATAAGTTTCCGTCCTTTGTAAGAAATGTGCAAAATGTAGGAGCTCAGTAATATTTTCATGGTATGATAAAATTCCTTCAAAAAAGGTCGCAAAATGGTTTGAAATTTTATACATTTACATTGGTGCGTGTATGAACAATTTACCTAGTAGTACACATTTGTCCCACTCCGTGGTCAAAGTATTAAATTAAAAAAAAATGATGCTTTAAGTATGTATGCTTCCACGCCAAAAAAATGGCCGAAAAATCTAAGAAAAGATATCAATTTAGATTTTGCTTTATTTCATCTGTAAATACATGTTCTTATGAAAAACTTGCTCAAGTTAAATAAAAAAGTATTAAATGTATTGCATAGACAATGAAGCTTACATTGAGTGGATATCAATAGCCAATTGCACGTGTCAAACTTCCGGAGTGTCTAAAACATAGATGCAGGAATATTATTAATTGCCCTAATTTTGTCATTTACTTCAAATTATTTCCCTACTAGTTGAATTACCCTGAAATTTTGTCAATCTCCCTAAGGTGGAAGACGAGTTTACGGGAACTGGAGTTTCCGTCGGGAAGCAAAGGGCTAAACGGATGACAAAATGTGTGTGCATCTTCAGCGATGCTCTCAGCTCAAACATTGGACAGCACGTCATCAATAGAGCGCGGTCTCTTAGCAGACGCGAAACTGTTCTCTGGAAAGCAAGCGCACAACCGTCAAAACGACAGGAATAGGCCCACTCAGCTTTCCGGTAGTTCTGCAATTGTTAAACACTGCCAAAATCTGCGGTCGGTCATAGTTTGGAGAGGAATTTATGCCACCTGTAAAACGCCCATTATTTCAGTCAATCAAAGAGTCAAAATTAATTAAGAAGTGTACCCTCGCGACACTCTCGAGGCTGTATTAGTTCATTTGGCTCAGCAACATTTCGGTGATACAGAATAGATGTTTCAACAGGACTCAGCACCGGCCCATAGGGCCAAAATAACTCCAAACTGGTATACGGCCTACTTTCCGTATTAATTCCAGTCGGTGAAATGACCACCCTACTCGCTGGATCTAATTCAGATATACCACAATATGTGATCAATTTTGAAAGCCAGGGTGTGTGCTAAGCTCCACGCGCCCTGAAGCAACCGCTGCGCTGAGAGTCGGACCGTTCGTCTCCAGTAGACCCGCGACACATCGCTGACAATTTCGTTGTACGTTTGAAGCTTTTTATCACCTCAAAGAGCCGCCTGCTGAAAATATTATTACCTAACGGGGATATTGATGTTATCCATGTGCGGTTTTGTTAAACCTGAGCTGTTTAATGTTCAATGAAAAAAAAAACTTTCCAAGGGTATATTTTTCACTTTGTTATGCCTTTGTGCATCAGTTCCTTTAAGTGTTTTAAAACTTGATTATAAAAGTATATATATAAATTGGGGAACATCAAATTTCGAAATGTTGTGCCCTGAAATTAAATAGAAATTTCGAAATGTTTCCTTTCCTGGTGTCGTCGTCTGGGATCCAAAGAAAGGTTTATGAAATTCATCTATTAACGCCAATTTTGTCGAACCATTCGCAGACGTTGATTTTACGGTTAAATCATCGGTATTTTGTGAAGTGTGTCTTGCGTACTTCGTTATTCTACTCTACCATTTCTACTTTACCATTCATTTTCGTTATTCTTTCTTTACCAATTTCCGCTAAGCAGCCTTTGATTGGCTACTACAGAATCCAGATTTTCCGATAAAAAATTGAGGTGCTTGTTGTTCATTGAAATAAAAATTTGACCGAAATTTCATGAAATCAATAGTAAAATTGGTCTCAATGGATTAATGGCTTTTAAATGCGTGATTGCATGACTAAATTGTAATGTATAAATTTCTCTATCGCGCAGCGTGAGAAGCGACACGAAGGTTGCGCAAGTACGCCAGGAGCACCATACCCTGAAGATAAATGGCGTCCATTATCTCCGACACCCAACCCTTTGTCCCCTCGCCTCTGCCACGAACACAAACAGCTTCTCAGCTCTCCGGGTCGTCGTTGCAGCCGTGCCCGGAGGCGCTCTAACGTCGCCGCCAGGTGCGAGACAGCCAAAAAGAAGGCTCCTCTTGCAGGCTCCAAACAAAAGGGTAAACGTGGCCCATCTGTACGTGATGCTTCTCTTTACGCTCATGGTCTCTACGGTAATGATGCTGGAAAATTTGACTCTGATTTACTCGGAGACGTCCATGAAGATTATGACACTTACTACGATGATCAGGAGTCGGCAAGCGAGCTGACGTCACAAATGCGAGGTGGGATGTCACTGAGCGACGAACAAGACCCGCCAGTTAGTGAAGAGTTTCTGGCTTTCATGCAGCAAACAATCCGACACAAGGAGGAATGGGCCAAGAAGAAGGAGGCTTTGCTGCAGCAGCAGCAACTAGCAGCCACGGCTGGCAGCGCCCTCATCTCTCAGCAAGGCGACGAGATCTCACTGCAGAAGGTATTGTGTGTGTGGGTTAGGATGTCTGCCACACTCTTGCTGTATACGATTTACATGGTGGGATGTTAAAGTTTGTGTGATGTGGTATTACTTCCTACTTGATGTAATGCCCAGCGTACATTGTGTGATGCTAAAGTTTACATAGTGTAATGCCAAAGTATAATTGGTGTAATCGTTAAAGTTTACATGGTGTCATTTTGAGGCTTGAGCGTAGTATTCAAATTACCTTGCTCTAGTCCTTCAGCCTTTCTAGTTTCGCATGCTCCGGTTGACCTGTCAACATGCCATTGTGGTATGCTTTTTAATAGAATTATTAATTTAAAGGTGATGTTTGATATTTTTATTGAAATATTTCAACAGTCCACGATTGTGTGTTCTCCTATAGCAATCGTGCTTCAGTTATAGGTATCAGCTTAATTATACTGTCAAATTTCATGTTGTACTCAATAGAATGTATATTTTAAAACTGTGCTTGCACTCTTGTTTTTGAACGCACATAAAGTGTACTCTCGACTAACGTAACTTCATCACCAGAGGTCAGATTAGTACCTCTCTTACTTCGCTGTACAATGATTCTAAAGTGACTCCCTACATTCAATTTTCAATTTTTCCAGGTATCTACGGGATAATAACAGCGGGGTAATTTCCAATCACACCCACGGATTATATCTTTAATGCATGTCGTGGAATAAATGTAGTAAATCTAGGAACAAATATAATTAATTTTTATCCCGCCTGAATGGCCTACCACCTAGGATGTGTGAAATAAGCGTCAGATTCAAATAATGTATCACACTTATTGGCAATCGTATGCTAGTGACCAACGTACACTAAAAATAAGAAGTTGCTTTAAAAAAGAGTTCAGTAGGGGTTGTAAGTTTAAGGTCTGCTGGGAGAACTAGCATCAGCATCGACTAGTACATTCCTCAGTCCGAGGTGGAGAGATGAATACACCATCACCAACATTGGAAGGAGCGAGCCTTGCGTCGCTATTAGAGGATAGGAAATACTACTGATAATATATCTCACAATAGAGCTAATAGAGCTAGAACATATCGCGCTCTGCGCGAGTAAATGATACTCCTTGTTATAATGTTGCACCGCTGTAACGCATGATGACTGTTGACTCAGGTAAGTAAACAGATGTCCTCGACAACCGACATCGCCGTCTACAGCCTCAACCACTTACATGTCTGGTCCATGGTTTTAGAACGTAATCCTGGTAATTAAGGCTTCAAATCTCACTAAGCATAATAGAAAATGCTTGTCCCTCTTGAGTTTGTGGTGAATTCCACATCGATTAGGTAACATCCTCATAATCTTTGTTTGTAGTGAAGGATTACAGTTGTATTCCAACGAATATACGGCTGTGGCAAATGCAATCATTTAAGCGATTTGTTTCTTGAAACATATTATGAACTCCATGGATTAGGAAGTTTTTCATTCGTTCGATGGGATGCTAACTCATGAAAAACAACACATTATTGACAACTTAGAAACATGTCGAGTGTGATGCGAATTTCGCAAATAAATTCAACAACTTATCTCTTATGCGTGACACATACATCTTTACAAGCTATGTTTACACAAGATTATAAAATTATTACAATACCTTGTAATATGTTAATATCATATCTTGTGATTGTGGGCATGCCTAACGAAAGTTAATGCTTGAATAATTAGTAACTCAACATGCCAATGCTTGTGAAAGTTTTCAATTGAATAACTTCAATAACTTAAATTGTAAGGTTTTCGTGAGCACATATTTTAATGAGCACGCTGACTGCAGGAGCACCCTGACGTGGTAAGGAGCCGTGAGATGAAGGCGCTGTACGGGCCAGCGGCTGCTCAACTCCACGCTATGGAGACCGCTGTCCAGCTCGCCTTCGACCGCATCACCACGCGTCACCACGCCAGAGTCTGGCCAAACATTCCGATTAATATCATGTTCTCTGACGAGTAGCCGAATTTTTCAATCTGCGATGATGTGATTTCCGCTGTTAACATACCGATTTGTTACCAGTGTCATGTTTTTTGACGAGTAGTAGCGTTATTTCTCAATTTCAGAGGAAGGGATTTCTGCCATTGATGTCCTGAGAGTCATGTTAGTAGCTTCATTTTGTCGAAATCCGAGGAAATGATTTTCATCGTTTATATTTTGTCAGTATTATGTTCACCTACTAGTGGTAGACTTTATGATCACTGCTTTGTATTCTTTTCCCGTGGACACTATTATATATGCTTTTCCCATGAGCACACTGCTCGAAGAGTACTAATGTTCATACGACTTTGATCTGGATATTCAATACGCAATCTGAAATTGAGCAAAACACAGGTAGGACTTTACCTGAAAGAATTGTGTCTTTGTGACTATAGCAGAATTTTACCTATGCTATAATTTGAAATAAAATTTTACCGATTGGAATTTGTTTCTTTGTTCCGTGTTATGGGTTAGCAACGCGTTATGAGTGTTGGTTTTTCTATCGGTAAATTACCCAGCCGACCAGAGTATTCCGAAAAAATATGAGAGAACGTATTGCACATTTTGAAGTTTCCCATCGCTCTGTATTTTCTAATTTATTTATTTATTTTTCATTTTTTTTTAACCCATTTGTTCTGTCTTTATTTCTTTTTTAAGGTTTTACCATTTTTCAGGAGGTTTCGTAGATTATCACAGTGAAACTCTGTAGTTCAAGTGGCTTCACTTGGGAATGAAATTTGGGTATTTTAGTTGGTACAACTTGATACGCTATCAGAAGAAATGAAATAAAAACGTAGAAAAAGCAGTTCATTTCCAGTGCAGATGAAATGCTCTTTTAAACGTTTCAACGTAAAGGTTCTTGATAGAAAACATCAATGTCGATGTCTATGGTTGGACTAAAGATTGAGAGCAAAACAAGACAACGTACCACCTTGCTTATGTTATCATGAGTTTGAAGAAGCTAATGAATACTTTAAATGCTGATGTAGAACGCTCCTTTCATAATGAGGGTCACCAGTTCGAAGCCCAGGATGCCGCCCAGGGATCCTCAAGTTGGGTAAAAGGAAAACTCGGCCATAATTCCCTTACTCTACCCAGGTGTCGGAAATGGCTACCGGCTTGACCGGGGGTATCCGTCCACGCGTCATGATGTTAATTGGAAAACCAATGTGCAAGATAATATTTATCAGGCTTAATTGGAATAAAACATCCGTTTCTATACCTCATTGGTGGAAGCAAAAAAAAATTCTAATAACTTTGGCAGTGATTGAATTAACTGTGAGCAATGCTGTAAAAATGAGCTCTCGTAGGTCGCTATAAGTTAGGTACTAGGAAATGACTAATTGAAAATGGTACTAGGAAATGACTAATGACGCGTGGACAGATACCCCCGGGTCATGATGTTAATTGGAAAACCAATGTGCAAGATAATATTTATCAGGCTTAATTGGAATAAAACATCCGTTTCTACACCTCATTGGTGGAAGCAAAAAAAAATTCTAATAACTTTGGCAGTGATTGAATTAACTGTGAGCAATGCTGTAAAAATGAGCTCTCGTAGGTCGCTATAAGTTAGGTACTAGGAAATGACTAAAAAACTCTTCTGAACAGACAAAAATACCGTAATGAATTATTTTCAAGCGGGGAAAAACGGTTGGGCAGCTTAATTTACAACCAGCACAGCACTACACAGTATAACAGTTGAACAAACATGTGTGCTGAAATAAATTTCCATGTTTGCTCATCAGTCATCGTACGTAGTGTGAGAATAGATGAGGTAATCACAAATCCTAAGGCCGAGACCACATTTTTCACTTGTGTAAATTTTGAATTGCAGAAACATACGTTTAGCTCTGGAGTAGTAAGGAATATTTTCCTAAAGCTGTAATAATTTTAATTACAACGCTGCCATAGATATTTCTGAATAATAATTAGAAACTTGCGAGTTGCAGAGATTTTAATGAACAAAATCGTTATGATTTTCATAATAAAAACTCCTTTCTGTTCCACTGAATTGACGAGTGTATTGCTTTGTGTACTTTGAAAAGAAAAATCTACAAAAGTCTGAAAATTCGACCCTCTCACGTTGAAACGCTTCAATAAAGTCGAACGCTACGTTGTTTTTGTATGTGCAATACCTCTTGCCTATTGCGGAGGCATCATGTCGCAGTGGTGTGAGTAATAAGGAACAAATCTACGCGGCCAGATTTGATTCCTGGAAGGGGCTCCGATTTTCAAAACTTATTCAGAAATTTTGGTACGCATCAATCCCGTTTTTTTTATCCCATGAGCCATGTTTCTACCAAGATTCGTTGTTTCTAACAGCTAATTTTCCGAAATTACTGATCACTTTCTGAAAACAAACGCAGTTCAAATCAAATCGAATACTTTTGAGATACGCGCGGTGAAAAATATCCTGTTTTTCGGAACTGGACATGAGTAGCTATCGGTACGTATTCACAATACCGCTTTTTGATTAACATGTGTCTTAGGCAAAGTTCAAAGAGATCCCGATTGCTTGATGATGAAATATTTGAGTCAACAACGATATGTAATTCAAGTTGGAAGCTCAACTATTTTTTAGACTGTGAAATTTAAACTGTAAAATTTCAATTCATTTATTTTAGGTTTTGTATAAATATAATCGAATAAAGCAATTTCAGACTTTTATCGCACCATTTTTGCGTCATTGTCATATTGAAAAACTTCAGTGAAATAATTTAAGGCTCTTTTGGCTCTGCTGTGTTGGTTTAGCTTTCTTTTTTGGCTCTCCGTGGCACAGTGGTTAAGGGATCAGCCTTGCATGTTGGAGACGAGGGTTCGTATCCCGGCGCTGGCGCGGAGATTTTCCCCGTTGGGTATAAGGGAAAACTCAAGCACAATACCCCACTCAACCCAGGTGTCGGAAATGGGTACCGGCTTTACGGGGGAACCGTCATACATTGGAAATAAAGCATCTCAAAGATGCCGATGAAAAAAAAGTAGAACATTTTGTTGAACTCGCAGTTATGCGAAATTTTAAACAATTTAAACAATTTAAACAATTTATTTACCACAGGTGATACAGAGGTAGAATTTTACTTAAGTCTAGTACAATGGTCAAATTTGAGTATAGCTACCTGTGGGCCCGAATAAGTTCAGCGACTTCTAGGGCATCCTACCATCACGTTATTCTAGGGTGTACAAAAGTTTAACCTAGTTCACTTAACCTAGTTTTTGTATGTGCGATTCCCTCCCCACCTGCTGATGCCTCACGGTGCAATAGTCGGAGTGCTAGGTTGTAAATTTACACAATCAGGTTCCAATCCTAAAAAGAGTCAACATAATTGAATTTAAAAAGTTGTTTTCGGTTCTATATATTTTTTCTTCTCATAAAATGTCATCATTCACACCAAATAACTTTGGCGTTCCACAAGGTTCGATACTCGGCCCGCTCCTATTTTCTATTTTTATCAATGATTTCTCCACCATCCCCGCAAACTCAAAAATCTCCATGTATGCAGATGATGCACAAATTGCCATGACAAGTTCGACAGCAGATTTAAAAGAAACACAAGTCAACGCTGAAAACCGTCTAGGAAACCTGAAATTGTGCTATGACCACAATGACCTCAAACTTAACGAAAGTATAACGCAATGCATTATTTTTGGATCACAGATTGCGATCAGAAATTTACCAAATTTTGCGCTAACATTTAGAGACAATAAAATTGAACCAGTAGATAGGGTAAAAATATGGGTGTTTGATTCGACAAAAATATGACTTTCAAACCACACGTAGAAACAATATGCAACAGAATTAGCGGAGCCTTAATGTTCTTTTATCGCATTAAGAATACATGCAATTGACGAAAAATCTAGGTTATTGGTGATTCGGTCTTAGTTTTATCGCGTTTAGACTACTGCAGTCTAGTCTAGGGAGATATACCTCAATATATTAAAAAAGAATTGCCTAAATGCTTGAACTTCGCAGCCAAAGTGGTATGCAAAGGTAATTTCAAGAAACGGAATCATGCCATCCCTCTTTTAGGAAAACTCGGTTGGACCCTAATACCAGACAGATTCATAATCCAAGAAGCTCGACGAGAGTTCTCATCTCTGTACCTCCCTCAGAGTAATGCAGATGTAGTAAAAAAATTCCATTCAATACTCCAAACAAAAAATTAAATCGGAGGAATGATGTCTTTGTTAGTTACAGTTCATCTGACGTAGGACAAAAAGGTCTCTCAGTTTCTGGTGCTCTTATGTGGAATAAGCTTCCCCAGCAAATAAAAACTCTAAAACTGTAAAAGAATTTAAAGTAAATGTGTCACGTCATTTCGCATCTCTGTCATCCGGAAAAATGAACTGCAACACTACGGTGGAATTTCGAACTAAAACGATTGCCTGAAATATACTCATTGCTGTATACTTTGGGGTCAGTATTTAAAACTCTTCGAAGTTGGAATGCCAATACTTATTTTAACTATTTTTGTCCACTGCCTACTATCCCCACCGCGAAAACCTCACACTCAGCCTGCGTAGTGCAGTTGATTATGAAATCAAAATTAGATTAATATGTAGTTTATATGTAGAAATTTTGTAGCTACGTGTTACTCAGAAGTAATATCAATCTTTCACCGCGCCTCTATTTTATCGCATGTACCCAAATGTGGGAAAAGAAAATACCGAGAGGATGAGAAATCTAAAATGATTTTTGTTGTTGCTCTCAAACTGTAACTTGATTTTCCTGAAATTTCAGCTGGGAAATTAGGAATTATCTCTTTTTTACCGATTGGAATTTGTTTCCTTGTTCCGTGTTATGGGTTAGCAACGCGTTATGAGTATTGGTTTTTATATCGGCAAATTACCCAGCCGACCAGAGTATTCTGAAAAACAATGAGATTGCACATCTTGCAGTTTCCCACCGCTTTGTATTTTTAATTATATATTTATTTACCCATTTGTTCTGTCATTTATTTCGTATTTATTTTTTAAGGTTTGCCCCCAGGGGGATACAGCTATTGTATCTATGGGAATTAGCGCTCCCAGGGGGACAATGTGAGGGCCCGAGCTAAAGGTTAGGTAGGCTTTCGTTTCTGTTAAAATAGAATAGGTTTTTGTTTTGTTATGGACCATCTTTTTTCGGTTCACTTCTGTCCTGTTTTTTTCAGCACCTACTACTTTCTTCTTCAACTTTGATCTTGTTTCATGAACTTCTTTCTCATCTTACTGTTTCTATGCCCTTTCTGCATAGATTCCCCATTATCTTATCTCCATACTAAATGGTGCCTTCCTCCTTCCTCTCTTCGATACGCTCTTTTTTGTAGCGGTTAGGGAGTCTTAAACTAACTTATAATCTTAATCTTAATCTTTTTAAGGGTTGACCATTTTGCCGGAAATTTCATTAATTATACACAGTGGAACTCTGTAGTTTAAGTGGCATCCCTTGGGAATGAAATTTGGGAATTCTTTGGAATTCTTTTTACGTTCGCCAAGTCTTTCTAATATTCATCTGAATTATTTCTGTCGACTATACAATGATCAACACAGAAAATAATAGTAATAATAAAAACGACCTTCGTCCTGCTACATTGACCTGTGGCAGGACGATCGAATGTCGTTTTTATTATTACTATTATTTTCTATTTTGTATATTTATATCAACCATCCGTACGATGAACAAGCTCTGAAATTCATTTTGTGTGTACATCAGTTAATATGTTCCTAGATGTGAGTGTTGTACTGTGTATTTTATGCATTTTTTTGGCTAACGTTGTCTCACTACATTGAAGTCATTTACGACGGTGTTTCAGTCGATTTCGGCAGAGCGTATTCGTGTCTATTCTTCTTCCGCTTTTTTGATTTATAGTGAATTAAGGACTTCCAAGGCATTCTCTTGTAGTATTTATGAGTTTTCAATCATCTTATACGTTTTCTACGTGTATACGTTTTTTCCCTTGTTTTTTCTTTCTGCGCGTAAAGTTAGCCCTGAACTTCAAATAAGAAATAACTTTAAATTTCAGTTAATAAAATTAGCACACTGTCCCACTGTTCCATGTGCGTCTACATTCAAAATTGTGTTGATATTTGCTACTCACAAGAGATATATGGCATTCACAGTATCTCCATTTTATTCCATGTACCCGAGTCCCTATGATATTGAAAAGAATACCGAGAGGATGTGAAACCCGTTCTTGTTCCTAGGCTGTAACTTGATTTCCCTTAAAATTTTTGTTCAAAAATTAAAAACTACAGTTCATTTTCACGTTTTTTGAAGTCTTTTTCTGTTTACTTATTTTTCTTCAAGTAATTTCTCACGATTACATTGAGATCGATCGTCATTTTCGATGTAGCAAGAGAAAGATGGTTTTGATGTTCATTATTTTTCTCATATTCATTTTCAATACGTATATAAATGAATATGTGTATGAGTGTGTTTGTATATGTACACGCACGCATACATATATATCTATGTTTGTACATGTAAATGTATATCTACATTCGCATACGCATGTTTCTATTTCTATTTTCGGCGTAAAAACAAAACCTCAAGGTCCATTACATTTCACTCAATGCTCTGCAACAAGCTAACATCGAACCATTTCCCTCTAATGATTCAAAAATAGATCTATCTCTACCCCAGAAGGATTTTCTGTGAATATGAAAAGTTTAAAATTTATACAGACAAATGAAATAAAGCGCAATTTGAGCATATGACTCGTAAAAAATTATCTTTCTGTCCGTATGCTGAACAAGCTTTGAATTTCATTTTTGGTGTATGCTTGTTTTCGTGTTGCCAGATTTGCGTGCTGTGTCGCGCGATGTTTTTTATAAATTACTTTGTGACCAACTTTTTCTCAGTACTTGATAATAATTTACGACGGTGTTTCAATTTGCTTCGGTAAAGCGTTTTGTCTTTTGTTACTTCGTTTCAACTAATAATTAAGGAATTCCGCAGAATTCTCTAGCAGTTTTTAAATAATTTATAAGTTGTCAGCCATCTCTTGGTGTATAAAATATCCAAGAGATGATTTGCTGATTTGATTAGCCCCTGAAATGGCTAATCTATTATTACGCCTCGTTTAGTTTTTCTATTCGTACGCGTCGTATGGTACGTTTGTCTATCAATTACGGAAGTTTTATATAAAAAAAATTTAAAACCTAATATGTTGTAATGCATCTCATGCATCAACATTTTTGGAAATAAACGATTTTTCTTTTCTTTCTTCTTTTCTTAAAATTGTTTTATTTTAGTTGTGTTACTTTACTTTAGTTTTGTTACTGGGTAAAAAAGTCGACCTAGTCTCATATGTATGCCAATGTTGGATCACTGTAAAGTATGGTTCTGTGTGTTTCATGCCCGAATTATAATGGTAAGAATTTCTCATCACAACTTCTAGAAGTGCGGAGAACGACAGATGGAAACAGTACTCTGTAAAGAGTCAGAATATTTTATGTTGAGTGACTATGATTTTTATTTGAAAATAACTCCGACTCTTAGAGTTAATTCCGGAAATGCGTGCTGTTCTAATCAGACAGATTTCAAAATTAAATAAAATAGTTTTCATTTGGCCATTTTTTTACTGTGTAGCAAAATCTAGAACAGGAAGCACAGATGAAACAAAAAGAAATACATTCAGCCGTGGAAAAATGCAGTTTCTAATTAAAGCGTATCGCAAAGCTCAGAAAAAGCATTATGTTTATCAAAAATATAGCATCCGAGCGTCCTCATCAATCATCTTCAGCAGGACCTACAACACGGTAAATTAAGAGAAGGTTATTAGGTATTTTTCATTTATAAAGAAATAAAAATTTTGTGAGTACACCAGAGATAATAAAAACACAGTAACGAAAGTGAATCGTTAACTCGGCATTTAAAGAAGCACAGGTCAAGAGGGATCGCTTTGTGGTAGCTTGCGTCAATGAATCAAATTACTTTCTAACGTGTTCACTATTCAAGGTGTTAGGTGAGCGTGATGCGATGATTTTAAAATTCTTGTTCAAAATAAGATAATATTTTTCTATACCATGGTTTCCAATATGACTGTGAGGAGATGCTTCTATTTCATCAGTGTGAAAACAGATCTCCTTCCGCTCCACAACGCCGGTGCTGAGGTGACGTTTCGTCTCCCAAACAAACAAACAAACATCGGCATCTAAGGATGCTTTATTTCCAATCAGGCCTGATACATATCACCTTGTACATTGGGTTTTCAAATGCCTTACAACTAACACCAATACGCCATGACGGTTTCCCCCGGTCAAGACCGGTACCCATTTCAGAAACCTGGGTAGAGTGGTATTGTGCTTTGAGTTTTTCCCCGATACCCAACGGAGAAAGTCACCATACAGCGCCGGGATTCGAACCCTCGACACCTCCATGTGTCACGATACAATGCTGGTCTAGCACGTAACGTAGGAGGAGTCTCAACCCCCACAAGTAAATATAATGTACACCTTTGTGCTCGCGTGAATACTACATAAAAACATGGACAATGAAAGATTCAAGATTAAAATTGGTTTATTTTTACGATCACGTGGATTAAAATACGAGCACACAAAATATTTCAATGCAATGATAAAAGCACAGGGAAATGTTAAAGCAACATGAGCATAAAATGAGCGGGTTAACATGAGCAACATAATGAGACACACAAAAAAACGAGAAGTTTGCTCTCCTTATCACAATGAACGCTAGCCCAACAATTTCAGGATTACGACAAAAATAACTTTCCGCACGGTGCAAAAATCAGGACACATAGTCGATGAATGGGCTAGCATAAACACGAAACATTTGGAAATAATGCAATATAAAAATCAATAAACTTGGCTTACCACAAGGTGTTCAAAAATTAGTAAACACTTCGCATCACGTACTATCTGAACTCTTGCCTTGTGACCGAAACACATCCTCCTGCTAAGTGCACAACATCATAGCAAACACAATTTAATCCCATAATTAGCACGCCCAACAATAACTCGACGCCTACTACTAAGGTGGTATGCAACGGTAATTTCAAAAGGAGTGATCACGTAACCCCTCTCCTCAATAAACTCGGCTGGATTCCTATCCAAGAAAGGCTCCTCTTGCAGAAGGCCCAATACGTATTCTCCTCGTTATATCTTCCTCAGAGCAATGCTGAGATAGTGCGTTTCCATCCACCCACTGTAACCAATCAAAAACCGAACAGAAACAATAATGTCTTAGTCAACTATCGTTCATCTCACTTAGGGCAGAAGGCTCTGTCCATATCAGGCGCCTTACTGTGGAACAAACTTCCCCTGAATATTAAAGTCCCTCAAAGACCTAGAGAATTTAAAACCAAAATAACTCGTCATCTTGTGTCTCAATAATAATTTTTAGTTACAGAACATACTGAATGAGTACTGACGAATCTCATTTGCCTGGTATCTCCATTGCTGAACAATCTCCCTCGCTCATTGTTTTATAATTCAAGACATCACACAACAGTTTGGAAGTATGCGTAGGTATTATGATTTGACCGCCTATACGTTGTCATTTGCAAACATGGTACCAATGTGTGTGTGTGTTTATCAATTGCAGACATTCTGCACCATATTACAAAGATAATGTGTTTTTTTTCTAATTTGAAATTGTAAAGCATCCATGTAAAAAAAATAAAAATAAATTCGTTGTGTGATCATCCATTTATACTGCAGTAATATGCTGATTCTGCTTATAGTTATATGCTTATAATAATGTGATACCTATGTTTGTTCATGAATTGCCGACAATTTGCGCCATATTTCAAAGATAATGTGATTTGTTTTCTAATATGAAACCTTTATAGGACATTAATGTTTTCTTTCTTATCCACGTCCCACAATCGTTTTCATGTTTCTGACTTGAGTAGACTGTCTTGTGCCACTATTTTTAGTACGAAATTTTATAAAATTCATGCTATAATAAAAGATATTTTCTCTGTTCCCCTCGATTGGAATTCTGGTTTATAATGGCTAGTTTATGCTGATATTTGCGCACATGCTTACTTGTATATATGTGTACGTGTGCACGCTATGCGTATGACACTCTGTAGAATGCGTATGTATTGCCTCGATGCATAGAAATGCATTTGTGTATGCCTACGAGTTTGGTGTAAGTATGTGCGTGGGTATGTTTGTGCATGCGTATGTGTGTATATCTACATGTATACGTGCACATATGTGTGTACTAAACTGACAACTAGCATTTTACTAGAGAAAATGGTCTTTTTTCTGTGCACTCTCAACTTGTAACATTACCTAACTCGTCACCTCTTTATTATTGTAAAGCATTCATGTACAAACTATACATTTGTTCTGCGATCATCCATTATATTTAAATAAAATGCTTATTAACTAATGACCGGTATGTTAAAATTGTTGAATCAGAAATACAAAACTTATAATCTTCTTGGTCCTCATGCTTATGTGTACATATATGTGTATATATTCACATGTATGTGTGCACATATGTGTTTACTAGACTGACAACTAGCATTTTACTAGAGATAATGGTCATTTTCTGTTCACTCTCAACTTGTAACATTACCTAACTCGTCATCTCTTTATTATTGTAAAGCATTCATGTACAAACTATACATTTGTTGTGCGATCATCCATTTATATTTGAATAAAATACTTATTAACTAACGACCGTTATGTTAAAATTGTTGAATTAGAAATACAGAACTTATAATCTTCTTGGTCCTCATGCTTATGCGTACATATATATATATATATATATCTGTATGTGTGTGTGTATGTAAGTATATATATATGTACGTATATATATGTATATGGATTTGTATTTATATATTTTTTTCATGCTTCCTTAAAATGACACTTTTGAACATTTGCCGAAACAAGCGATTCATATATTATTTCCTGGCATCAATAATTGCGAAGTTTTATGTCATGTACATGTAAACTGTCAAAAGTGTTTTCACCCCACAATGAAAATGCATCGTCCATGAATTTGCGTTATCTCTTATAATTATCATTACATGTATTGTCAAATGTAGATTAAGCAAGATTAGGAGTCCATTGCCCTCAATCATATCTTTTCGACTAGTGACACGAGTTTTTTCAATACTCGTGTGTGTGTATCATCTAAGTGTATTAATTTTAAGATATTTAAAAACCAATGATTGTAATATTGTACAATCTCTATTGGAAATAAAGTTTTTTCTTTCTTTCTTACTACAGAAAGGGGCCATTTCCGAAATTTAGCGCGTTGAATTTGAACACACTGCTTTCGCCTATTACTTGACTGGCAATTCACTGCATGGATAATTTTCAGAGTCCTATAAACCAATTATTCCGTGCTACACTTTCTTGCAGCATGTAGATTTCGATGACCTAATATGTTTCCAATACGGCCTGAAGAATACACGTAGAGTTGATCCAATGCCGACCATCTTCACCGGTCTGCTGCCTCAGTGTTGTTACTCCCGCCCAGCGCTTTAAATTGAGTACCGCCTGCCGCCTCAGTGGTGTTGCTCTCGTCCAGCGCTCCAAATCGAGCACCTCTCGTTTGAGGGCCAAAGAAGATTGAACTCTGAAGATCTCGTTGCTGCGTAGCATCGTTGCAAACTTCGTCATTGAGCAGTTATTGCTTGCATGTGGGAGTTATTACGATCTTGGTGTTGAAGTCGAAACATCTCTTGAATATCCCTCCGTAGAATCGTTGTGGAGCGGTCGTCAACGAACATCGCCGCGGTGCTAATATGCTTCAAGGAGATTATTTGTTCTGGAAACTTCGACGTTAACTTTACTCCGATGTAAATTTGCTGTTTGCGTGAAATGCATATCGGCGGCGGGCCGACATGCCACGTTCGCCTGCCCTCAGATCACGTGTACTTCTCTCGCGCCCTCGAAACAAAAAAGCCTCTCCAATGTACTTGTACGCCGCTTATATGTTCTCGCTTGGTTTCCTTTCCAGAGCCTTCGCGACTGTTCCTTTGCAAAGATCACGTGTTTCACTTATGATTGGTGGAAATCTTGCCTGCTTCGGGGGGCCAAAATGTAACTGGTGCGTTCTCTGCCACACCTCCTTGCCTCCTCTACTCCTTGATTCTCATTGGTAGAGTCAGACGCGGTTGACTCCATGAGCCAGCCCCTACCTCTTCGAAGCTAACCCTCGCTTGTTTTCTTGTGGCTCGTACTCACGCCTACCCGTGTGTTGTGCTCGCGATAGCCATGTGCTTCATCAGGTTCTGCCGCCGTGCGGCAAGGACCCGGGTTCGAATCTCGGCGCTGGCAGTGGCGATTTTCTCTGTTGGGTATAGGAGAAAAATTCCAAGCACAATACTCCACTCTACCCAGGTGTCTGAAATGGGTACCGGTCTTGACCGGGGGAAAGCGTCATGGCGTCCTGGCGTTAGTTATAAGGCATTTGAAAATCCATATACAAGGTGATATGTATCAGGCTTGATTGGAAATAAAGCATCCGTAGATGCCTTCATAATTTTTTTTTTTTTTTTTAAATTTTGTGTGTGTGTGAGCTCCCATGTGTTTTGTGTGTGTCTTGTGTTGTGTCTGAGATTTGTGTTTGTGTCTGCCTGACTGTGTGCTTGTGGACGCCTGGACCTTAGCCCTCTCGTCGAAACGCTGCCCACTTGAGCTCGACAGATTTATAGCCAGACTCTTGTCCCTTAGAAATATGAGAACCACGGTTTGCTTAGAACAGAGGAAACTGGCCCTTACGCATTATCGGTCTTCTCACGCTCAGGCTACAGCCAACGGTTTTTCACATTCCTCAATGTCACGGGATTTAGCCCAAAAATAAAATGTGATATAAAATATCACCTAATGTTTTACGTGATTTTTCCAAATATGTATGCCTAATATAACTATATCACAACACATGGATGGGCGGGTTTTTTAAACACTCGGTTACGACGAGCACGACGAGCATTCCCCACAATGAGTTGCGTCACACAGGCCACACGAGTACCACCAGACCACATTGCTTTGCGAACATCTTATCGAAAATGACGGCGGGTGAAGGGAAAGTCTCGCACCAGTAAAATGTAATTTACTGTTTCAAGCTTAGTTATGAATTTACACTGGCAGCACAACTGCCCCTCGCCAGTCGGGGAGAGCCAATCCATGACGGTTTGGTGCTTGTCATAGCCGTGTGGCTCTAGGACCTGCCTCCGTGCGCACAACGAGGGTTCGAGTCCCGGCGCTGGTGGCGACTGTCTCCGTTGGGAATAGGGGAAAAATTCCAAGCACAATACCCCACTCTACCCAGGTGTCTGAAATGGGTACCGGTCTTGACCGGGGGAAAGCGTCATGGCGTCCTGGTGTTAGTTATAAGGAATTTGAAAATCCAATGTACAAGGTGATATGTATCAGGCTTGAAATTGGAAATAAATCATCCGTAGATGCCGTTGTTTGTTGTTGTTAGGTAGCGCAGGACCCCGGCTGACCCACCGGCACACACGAGTAGGGAGGTCGAGATCGGGCTGTGAACAAATGTTTTGGTCAAACAAGGGTCCCGAAGAAGCGGACATCTGTGAGATGAGAAGCTAAGCTTTACATTCAAGTATGGGCTAATTTTTCGAATTGATAATAATAATAGTAGATGGTTCTTTAATTAAAAATTTCTTAAGCAATACGCAATTTAATAGAACAACAATATTTCAGTAATAGTTACATTTGAAGATTAGCAATGAGTTTATAAATTAGCAATTAAATAGCAATAGTTTATACGTTTATAAATTAGCAATTAGTTAACAATAGTTATTGCGTTGATACATTAGCAGTAAGTTAGCAACAAGTTTACATTCATAAATTAGCAGTAAATTAGCAATAAGTTTACATTTATAAATTAGCAATAAGTTAGCAATAAGTTTACATTTACAAATTAGCAGTAAGTTAGCAATAAGCTTACATTCATAAATAAGCAGTAAGTTACTCTAGCTCTATTGCTTCCCTCTTCAGAGACTTCAAGCCCGTACCGACCAACACTGAATTTATAGTAGGGATGGAACGGGGAACCGACTATCGTTTTAGGATGGAGGATACGTTACGAAGGGTCGACTGTACACAGCGCTATATGTCACTGCGACCCACCTCGTAACCGAACTGGTTCCGTAGTCCCCGCTGCGCTGGTCTGCAGGAAGTCCAC
The DNA here is from genome assembly GCA_030386875.1 of Morinoia aosen. Lineage (NCBI taxonomy): Eukaryota > Metazoa > Arthropoda > Malacostraca > Amphipoda > Talitridae > Morinoia > Morinoia aosen. The sequence continues at coordinate 21,507,693 of CM059579.1, forward strand.
GAGGGTGCCATCGGTGCAGCGCCATCGGTGCCACCGGTGCGATGCTGTCGAGGCGACCAACAGCTCATGGTAGCTCTAGAGGCCCGCAGCAGAGCAGCCCGTGCGACGCGTCAGCATCGTATCACCCATCCTCTGCAGAGCGCGAAAGCAGTCGCGGCGCCCACCGCGGCCGCAGCCCAAGGAGCCACCGCCTCTTACTCGGCCATGGTGACGCTAAACAGTATTGACAACGGCCAATAATGGGTCATCAACTGAAGAAGGCACAGAGTTAAGTGGAATGTTAACGTGCTGGTGGTTGGGCGTGAACTTCTATTTCTTGAGCGGAGAAGCTGGAAGTTTACTTCTTTGTGTGCGAATGACAGAAGGTCAGGTCGCAAATGACAGTATCACTGAATCGGCCTGACTCTGTTAGCATCCTTTTAGTGAATAATGGTTATATTGTACACAGCTTAGAATACCGTCCTGCATACAAATTCTGAAGTGAATGTGCTTCAAAAGATGCATAAGAGTTCTAATTGTAGACGATATTATCAACAATTATTTGAGTCTCCTTTTAATTTTTGTATTCAAATCAGGTCAAGCGAAAGATAAGCGACAATAGAATTTTTCCAACGTTTGCGAAAACAAGTTGATTATTCAACTGTCTGTCTATGTATTCCTTAAAAGAGTTATCAGCGAGAAGCAGGGGTAAGTTATTCACGTTGAAATATTCTAGTAAGAAATTAAGATCATAAATGTTTCCCCAACTGGAGGACAATTTATACGCTTTTTTATTACGTGATTACTGAATCTTGTCTTGTGTTCCCTTTTTTTACCGTTACACCCAAGACAGGTGAAGCAAATAAATATTAGACTTGTGGACTCTGGAGAGCCTTGCGTTTTCCGAGTCTCGCCCAAATTATCTAAAAATAGACTAACACTGTTTTTATGTTTGAACACACACCTCGTCAAATCATCATGACTGACGCCTAATATCCGGCTACAGTATCGTGAAGTTATGTATGCCCTATAATTTTTAAACACAAGTAAAGAATGTTTTCAAAACAGCTATCGCTGATACGAAACTGGAAAATTAAGAAAAGGTAAAATTCTGAACCGCATATCTCATTGTAATTAAATGATCAACGGAAGATTTGTAAATTGTTTGATTTTAAAAAATGAAATTAAATTAATTTAGGTAAAAAGGGGAGAACTAAAAACACCCAAAAAAATATTTACTCGAATTTAAAATTGCAAGAAAAACCGGACAGTAAAACACTTCGAGCATCCACTAACTTGGTTCTTTTCCGTTGTCCATTGTTAACAGATGGTTTCAAGGTTAGTTAATTAACTATCTAATTCATGTCACGTATTTCAGGGTAAATTTCATTTGCTGAAGATGAGCGAATGTTCGAAACGTTCAATTTTACTGTTCTACTCTCAATTTTTGATTCGAGTAAATGTTTTATATGGTATTTTTAGTTCTCTCCTGTTTAATTTAGATCAGGAAGCCTCCCGAAAACTTTTTCGTTTAAATTTATTTAGATTTAGCCATATGTGATGCGTACGGTGGAAGAACGATTTAAACGCCATTTTCCATTTTTTCTAAACTAAGAAATTAAGTGTTTGGGGTGTAAAGATACTTATTTACAATTAACAGAACTTTGAATCTTTAAATAGGGTTTAATAATCGTGCAATGATAAGTATTATTACTTATTTAAATGTGATAAAATATTACAATATCTGTTTCTCTTTTCCACCTGTCCACATTTCTTGTTCTCTTTCTTCCAGTCATATTAGAAGGATGCTTACAAATTAAATTTTTAAGTTGTTAGAATTCAATGAACAACAATGATGTTAGTGCTCGTCGATGTTAGTGTCGAAAATAAAAACCGCATAGAACATAATTAGGAAGATAATTTTAGAAAAATCTATTGTCTTAACTAGCTCCATTTCAACATACTTTAATCAAATATAAAAGCATATATTTTCACGTAAATACTTGAAATTTAGCAATGATACTTGGCGATTAGATTCTCCTTAATATTCTACGCGTTTTGAGACAAAAATCTAAAAATTAAACTTTCCAGCGCTTGTGTCGTTCTTTCCCGAAAGCATCATTTCAAGCTGTAAATTAATCAAATCCATTCTTTCTGCAGACGACAGCACGCTTTCATCGGTTCTTTTTAAAGAAAATCCTATTTTAATTGTAGAGAACATAAAAAATGACTTGTAAAAGGTTTCAATGTAGCTCAAAGCTAATAAAATAAACCTCAATATCTATAAGATAAAATACGTTATATTTTCATGCAAGTGTATTGCATTACGATTGATGATGATAAAATTGAAGACACCAACTCTTGCTAGTTAATAGACATTCTAATAGATGAACTTCTTACCTTCGGAGATGATATAGCACATATCAGTACTAAATGGTCAAACCAGTAAGAATCTCAATTAAGTAAAAATGTATTACATGAAGACGCTTCAGAAATACTTCATAGAATGTAATTGAATGAAATGGAATTAAATGGAATGAAATTAAATTAAATTAAATGGAATTAAATCGAATGGAATCAAATCATATGGAATAGAATGGAATGGAATTAAATTGAGTGGAATTGATTCGGATGGAATCGAATCAAATGGAGTGAAATAAAATCGGATGGAATCGAATCAAATGGAGTGAAATAAAATCGGATGGAATCGAATCAAATGGAGTGAAATAAAATCGGATGGAATCGAATCAAATGGAGTGAAATAAAATCGGATGGAATCGAATCAAATGGAGTGAAATAAAATCGGATGGAATCGAATAAAATAGAATGGAATGAAATAGAATAAAATGGGTCACGACAAGACATGACACGACAGGACACGCCAAGACACGGTGGGACGCGACTCGACAGGACACGAAAGAACGGAACAGAATAGAAAATAGGGCGTGTAACGAGCTAAGTGACTCTTTTTCGGGTCATTCCCGAATCCAGGGCCGTGAGACACCAATCACGCTCAGGCATTAAAGAAACACATTTACAATCATTAATTTCTTCGCATAAGCTTCAGTACGTTCAAGTTAACTCACTAGCTCATATAACGGCCGTTATGTCAGTGGTGGTCCAAGGATGTGGATTTTTCTTATCATTGATAATGATAGACTAAGCCCTTTAAGTAAAAAAAAATTAAATGGCTTAGGAAAATATTTCCAGGGGAAAAAGTTATCAACACTCTGAAATATCAGTAAAATTGCCCATGTGTGGGTGTTTTTTGCTTAAGCAAGCGTCTACTTCTTTATTTTTATTTTTAAAAATTATGAATCTTTAAAGCTCTATGCTTGGCGAGAGACATTTTTGATATTGAATTTAAAGTTTTTGTATTTTCGAAGAAATAATTTATAGGTTTTTGCCCAAACTTATCAGAAAGCTTACGAAAGTCAGAAAAAAAACTTGCTCAAGTTAAAAAGTAAGGTTGTTGAATATGTTGCACTGACCCTGGGGTGGGAACTTAGAGATAATCAATGGTAATTTGTGCAAGCAGGCTTCTGGAATGTCTAAGAAATAGATTAATGGAAAATATTAATTTCCCTTATTTTGTTATTTATTTAAAAACATTACCTCACTAGTTAAATTACTTTAAAACTATGATACATGCTCTAAACTGGAGGCACTAGCGATCTCGGCACAAGACAAGAGTAACCGTCAGTCCCCATAGGGTTAAATATCACCTCTTTTTGCACGCCATGCTGACGTGACTATCCGATGCAGCGTTACAAAGGAAATGTAATTACACGACACAAGGAAATGTGGTTTTCGATACTAACTTCTGAAGTACGCACAATTTACATTACGCAATAGCTACTCATGGACCACTAAGGGTCCGGAATTTAGGTAAGACATTACAGAGCAGACTATAGTTTAGTATTCCACCGCTGCTTCGCGTTAGATCAAGAGATTATACAAGCCTAATTATCAAGATCTGTTTTCTCTAACAATCCTATGAATTTCAAAACAATATTAATGTGATATCTAAAGTAAAATCATCATAAAAATCTACCATCCGCTAGGAATGAATTCTCATCTATTGACATGCAAAATTCAAAGCCACCGACAGAATTGAACTTCAATCTGAAAATCATTATCCGAGGAACTGCTAATGGAAAAGTAGTGATTTCAGCGAAGGAATTTGCGCCCATCGTTCACCCAAATTCGTCAAGGTGATGCTATGTGGTCCCTGGTCAACTAAGGTCACGTCTCTATAACCAGCGTGTCGAAAGTTGGTAGAACCTTTCCATAAACTGCTCACTCATTAACAATTTTTCGAAGCGCTCAAAAATCTCAACGTGAGAATACGAAGTACATAAAGTTGATCATTTGGCCAATAAGGGTTGAAATGGTCACAGTGTGGCAGATTAAATTTTGATAGACGTGAAAGTTGAAATCAGAGTAAAAATGAACTGGCAGAGTAATATTACAAAGCTGGATTGGCTTAAAAAATGTAACAATCAACGCCAACTCAAATAATGTTTATTTCGTGGGTACTTGAATGTCAATCACAGTGCGGCATCATAAACGTTAATATAGTCACAGTCCTTTCTTTCACTCGATCGTCAATCAGTAAAGCATAAACAAAAATGAATTAAGTTAGATTATATTAAACAATCAGATTTATTCTCCACACAATTAAGAAACGTTCAACCACGATTATTAATATTCATTTTCCATAATTAAGAAACTTACAATCACTTGTAATTCACACAGTGAATTTCATGTTTTCGACTAGAATACGTAAAAAATTCTTTCATATCTCCCTGTAGCTCAAAAGTGTGGGCTCTTGCCTGGCTATTAGTTACGGAGGTACGGTTCCCTCCCTCTCCTCCCGCCTCCAGAGGAGGGCGGCGCATGCCCTATATAACCTCAGGTCTAGTGTTGGGCTCACCACACACCACACGTGGTGGGGTAGCTGGTTCGTACACGATCGTTGTGAGGTAAGTTCACTTCAGCTCTAGCTTAGCATTATTAAAGTGTAATGTTATTTAACTGATATAAAATTAATTTTGTACTTGTCCTACACAAATGTGAGGTTTGATGTAAGCTCAAGCATTCATTCTGTCGTATCGAAGGAAGCACGAGAAATAATGTATGAGTTTGGGTGCACACTGCGCTAACCGAGGGCGAATGACTAGATGACTAGACTAGATAACCACTAGGTAAATTGCTCATTCCCGAACGGGTATAAATGTTTGACATTTCATCTGTTCCGCAACCTTTTCATAAAATAAATGTTTTCATACGAGGTAAAATGTTATCGATCGTGCAGTTGTATTTTTCATATTTCTTAGGAATGATGAAAACGTATTCACGAAAACGCGGTGAACGTGTTATTGAGTGAATGAATGATTTTTTTGTGTTTTAATAATTTAATTTTCACGCGATAAAAAAAAATTTCCATAGCCTGTCCATGAAATTCATGAGAATTATATAAATGCTCATTATCTTTTTCTCTCTCCAGATCTTAAAATAATTTTTAAAATGAGCCAGCAACCTCCGAATTCTCCTAATTCATCCTTGGATGACCTCGAGGCATACCGATATTCTCCTCCCCCGCATGAGGACGACCCCCTAGACGACTTAAACTTTGAATTAAATACACTTAGGAATTCACTACCCCAAGCTGGAAACAATTCAGCATTCGATATTACTGTGAATGGAGCTGTGCGGCTTGAAGAAGCGCAAATTCATTATGATGAATACGAGTCGTCGACATTTTTGCCTGATCTCATTGCACGACGCGAAATGTCACGTCGCCATCGGCAACATCTTCATCAATTACAAGCTGGAAGATTTTTCGTTTACGATGAACCCGAGAGAGGAATTGCTGCAGCTGCTAGCGGACATACAGCCCACGAATTGCAGCTTAGGAGAGACGAAATAGAATCCCAGAACAGGGAGTACGAAGCATCAGCTCGAGCTGACCGTCAGAAAATGGAGGAGAAGATCGCTCAACAACTGAAGCGGGAGGCAGAGCTACAAAGGGAGAGTGACATAATTGATAAGAAAATTATTCGAAAAGAGAAAATTCGCAAGAAGTATTTCAAGGTAAGGTGAACTATTTACGCTTTTTGCGTTGTGTATTGGGATAATGAAAAGTATTGGCTATCTCGAGGAAAGTACTAGTATAATTACAAACTATAAACTTGTCTGCAAATGTGCATGTACTTAATTAAGAAATATTCTATCGAAAAATGAGACTTTAAGACTCTATCCCCGGGTTCTCTACTTTTAGAAGAGGTGGGTAGTACATTGTTTTTAGTTATTTGTGATACCTTGCAACAATGCAGTTTTTCTTTATTCCTTTTATCTAATTCTCTGTTCATCACACCATTTGAATTTTCTTCAATGTTACCACTGTGTTTTTGTAAATGCAATGAGATAAGATTGCGATGATGCTCGCCCCAACCTCCTGCACTAACGCTAGCACAGCACCAGGACCTGAGCGTGAGAGGAACGCTCCAGACATCGAGGCACAACACTGCGCTTCGTCGCAATGTTTGAGGCCTCGTCGTCTGTAGCGATGCTGAGGCGCACTGAATTGATTTCATTAGTGCTTACTTTGATTTTTTATGATAGTCATTTGAATATGCCTAGATAGATTGTGGACTCGCATCATATGTTCTATTTAGTAGATGAGCGAAAATTAAACTCAAATTGTTTCTTCGCCATGCGGCCAACTGTGTATTTGATACTGCCCACTGACGAAGAAGCACTTTTCCTATCATGTTTATTAAATTCGTAGTCATTTTGTAAGATGAGTTCGATCGCTTAATACAGCCATTTTTTTTACCAGGCATGCCCTGAAGACAACTATGATGACGTGCTGCATCTGTGTCTGCGCGCATCAGATGGATTCAGAGTTCAGAAGAATTTTCAGCGCGGAGATCATTTGTCGCTCCTCCACGCCTACATTTACAGCCATGATGATTTTCCAGACGTGTAAGTTTCTATTTCGTGTGCATGTTAAGAAGAAATCGTAATGTTAATGATGCTCGTTTTAATAACAAAACGATACGTCAATAATAACGGAAAAGTGTTACATTTTTACGTGGCCGCATGTTATGAATACGATTTTGTATTTTTCTATTTCCTCACCAATCAAATTATCTTACATTTTCATAACGCATACTCAAACTGTGGGCTTAACGAACGTACGAAGCAAGAAAAAATGATCTTCATCTTACCGTTGACGTTTAGGATTAACTATCTCTGGCTAATGCCTCTATGGGAGCGCCACTAACCTATAGATACTACATGTTCATCTTTCCTGTTTCATGATCGACTCAGGCACAGAGAACTATTTATTTTTGGCAACGCACTTCTGAAATCATATCATTTTCATGACGTTACGAGGAAACTTTACTTAATGATTTCATAATTTTCTCGCCCTAGTTTCAGGGTGGAGTGCAACTACCCGCGGCGACGGCTCCCATGCTCCCCCATGGGAGACGTGGCCTCACACGACCCCACCTTCGAGGAGGCCAGGGTGATGGACCGCTCTGTCATCTTCATCAGTGAAGTGGACGAGGAAGACCGCGAGGGAGAGGAAGATGGATACGAGTGGCTGGACAAAGAACCCGACTTTTGAGATGCCCTCGACTACTCAATTTTAGTATCAAAAATGTGTTATTTTTAAGATTTAGATAATAAATTTTTTACAATTAGCCTTGTTTTATTATTATCTAATACAGCTCATTCAAAAAGTCAAATTTAACGAGAAAAACTTTTTCGATTCTCTTTAAATATCAATAACTTTTTATATCAACGTCACTTCACCAAGATGAGGTGCACAACAAGTAACGTAGAAATCGTAAAATCCTTTGCGAGGAATCAATTTTCTTGTTTCACAAATTAAGATTGTGGAAAAGCAAATAAACAGCATATTTCCGATACATTTATTTCAAAAATTATGATATAAAATTGAGATTCAAAAATGTTGCGAAATAATGATCCTTAATAGGAATCCGTAATATCTAATGTAAGATACATGAGAGTTCTTGTAAAATTGAAAGAAAGAAAAGAAATGCATTTCATTGGTTAGTTCACTCGATGCTTGAAAAGGCTTATTAACACTGGTGATAAAACGAGGAGGTTGAGACGTTGGAAAAGAACTCTTCAGTGGACGCAGCTTCCATTTACGTTGACACATGAGCTTCTCGGTTCTGCGAGAGTAAGCGATGTTGTTGGAAGTGTAGTCAGTGGAAATAGTGGTCGCGCATTCAAGACGAAAAGTTCGACTGCTCAGAAATCTGATATGGGAGAGCATATTTACTCCGAGACAATATATAAAATCTCCAAATTGAATGATACGGGCACAAAATTTTCAAGCAATTAAGATTAGAAAATGACCATTAAATTGAGCTAACAAAAACTCCTCACAAAACGAACATAACGAATTTAAGATCGTTAATGGAAATTGAGATTATCTTTTCCAACTTCCATCACATGTGAGTACATTAATGTAGAAAATACTGAAACACTCTAATAATTATTGAGAAATTTGAAATTTCCGTTATCCTAACTTATGTACTCGTGTACTTTCTGATCAGAGTGAGCGTGCAAGAGATGACGTATTTACTCTTTGACCTAATACAAAAAGTCAGTTCAAATTATGCATCTGACGTAGAGCATGAGAAAGAATGAAAACCATTATTATCAAATAGTTGCGTGCACTCTTACAAAGATGAATTTTGATGAAAAGAGGACTTCAAATACACGTAAACGGAACTCTTAAGCTACACAAAATGTTGAGTGCATGTATTTAAGTAATATTATTGTTCTTGTTTATTCTTTCGCTTTAAACACTTCATTTGAATGGTTGAATAATTGATTATTCGTAAAACTATGATAAGTATTGCAGTTCATTGCTATCACGCAATAGAAATTCATTCGTATTCTGAATTGGAGGTAAAGATATTGAAGAATGACAGCCACCGATCTAAAATACGAGGGTGCTGTTCTATTTGCTGCCCTCAACGCAGATTAGGGAACTTGAGCACACATTGGCTCCTTGCCACGTTCAGAATAAATTCTATGCACAGCCCTTCAGCCAAATGCAAGTATTGCTGACCGATTGCACAACACTGGTACAAGTTTTGAGCAGTTCAGCATTTCCAGTCTTGAACGGGCCTAATGTTATCTGTGTGCATGTATGAATTGTAATGAAACTCGAACTAAGAAGTACCGAGGCCTTAGTGATGAGGGTCGTCAGCGTTGCCACGTCAGTGGTGTACAGTGTAGACCGTGACAATAGTGAATATTGTTAGGGTTAACGATTGCTTATGCATAATGTTGGTGTTCATGGTAGTGTTTTACGGTTGATGTTGACCGTGGTGTAGACTGTTTGTATCGAGAAAAGTGTGCGTTGCAGGTATTGATGGTAACGTATGCTATTGGTGTTGACGGTGGAGTATATTGATGGTGTTGACAGTTTTTTTACTAGTGGTGTTGACGGTGATGTATGTATAATGTTGGTGTTGACAGTAGTGCAAACTGTTGTTTACTTTAAATTTTTAATGATAAAATAGAACTTTACGTTTCAAAGGTCATCTTCGACAACTGAAATAATACGCAAACATACTTGACGATTCTGTACATGAGAAAACAATTGTACTATAATGCTGATAATACTATTTACAACGAGAGGCATGATTAAGATTCACTTCAAACCGATTGAATAAATATAAACTAAAAAATTGAAAAACCTGTTTAATTGTAAGATAGTTGCGATTATCTGGAAGTCATCTAATTAAACGGGAAGGTCGAACTTCTCCGTATGAGAGCACACGAGAGATTACAAAGGAGTTGCAAGAGCATTAGTAGAGGATCTACTCCCTGCACGTTCCGCTACGCAAATACGGAGGGCTCTCTTTGACGCCCCAACGTACTCAGACACACAACCTGAGCAATAATATTTGTACACGATTGACTGGGGTTTGGTTTTAGCTTCAAAGCCACAATTAAGAATGGAATGAATTCTGCAGTTATATACTAGGATTATCTGAAAATTAATGAGCACAGAATATCTAGATTTCATACAAGCAAAAATATGTCTATTGTTTTCTGGTCTGATCTTTAAAATACAGTGAAATAAAGGAAAAAATTATTTTTCTGTACAGTTGTTATAATTTGACCAGCACAAAATGTCGAGTGAGTTATTCATTTATGAGACTAAACTCGATACGCTTTTGATTATGAACAGTTACAGAACATTGTACGGCATAAAGTTTGAGAAAATTATGTAAGAGAAAAGATACGCACATTTTAATATTTTCCTTCAAAAAATTAACTTTTCCGTTTTAGACGATGAAATATTACGCTTCGGTGGTCTGTTGTCTTGTAATCTAATATTACCTCTGATGCAAGAACCAACAGGCGATCTTTACGGTTTCTATAATAAGATCGTGTTAAAACGTTAAATTTTGGTAACTCTATTTTAAGTCCATAAAACATAAATTATCCTTAAATGTCGTTTGGTTGATTTAGTTCCCTTGTTCCGAAAGGTTTACTCCGCTATGAATTAACCTTCAGGATTTTATCTTTCGCGCACTGTTTGTTCATGTCGGGATTGATGCTTTCACTGCTATTCCCTCTCTGTCTTTCCAACTTGTTCGTTCCTAACTTGCTGATTCAATAGGCGGGGTATCCTGTTTGCTAACACACCTTGTGCATAGATTCCTATTGTTCTGTAATCCATGCTAAGTGTCTCTTCTTTTAGCTGTTTTCAACTCGCATAATACTCATGGCTCGGGAGGCATTAACTGATATGGTTGTTCTGTTTTGATTATCTTTGTTCATTTCTCCAAAATAGCACAGGGTACTTCCTATTCTAGCGTTAATTATTCCACATTTCGCTGATGAAATTAGAAGATATCCATTTCATATCAGATTTAAATGCTAACTCAGCATACCTTGTTTTACTGATATTTTATAAAATATATTTGTTAGTATTTTTGTCGATTTTCAGAAACAACTCCAGAGCCATAAATAAATGATGCAGGCTGACCATTCACCGCATGTATCCAACTAGTAGTATGCTCGAAATAAATCAATGATGTCAATGAAATATGGCAGACTCGCTACAACGTAATTCATTTAGTGATTTAGTGATTTAGTAAACAAAGAATAACCAACTCGAACATCACCCAAACAGAACACCCACTTGTGAGCATTTTGAAGTTCTCAGCGACCCCAAACTGGCTCTATTTCGTAAGTTCTTAAAGCTGAATTATATCCTCATGCTCCTAAGTTTGTTTCTTGATCAGTTCTCCCGTTTGGCTTCAGTTTTAGGTTCCTAAATTTTAATTCAGAAACCTATAACTCGTATTCGGGGATTTAAAATTGTTTCTCGTATTCAAGACTCGACAAGAGACGCGTTAGCGGACAGTGTGAAGCGAGATATGAACAAGATACGATGCGTGGCGCAAAAATCTCTATCACTGTGAGAGCATATATAATTTGAAGTGAAATATTTTAATGGTCAAAAATAATTACCACTCATCCACACTTGAAAAATGAATGCACTGGACATAAAAATTAGCATTGAATAATTCATCCAAAAAAGTCCTGGGTCACAAAAGCGCCTCTTTTTCCAATCCATCAAGGTTATTATTCTTTTGTTGGGCAATTATGCGCGCTTGTCATCAGTTAGTGAGTTTGTGAGCCAGTCCCTGCTCCTCATCATATCGTCTCGTGTCGGAACTAGCCGGGACCGGCATTCGGTGGCTATAGTGCGCGAAATTCTTAGGTTCCGCCTCTTGCTTATTCTTCCGTAGGACGACCCCTCACGTCCATCTGAGGAATGCGCCTATAATGACTTCAAGACACTGGGATTGTAGAGTTCAGTTTTTTGTCCCTATTGACGTTCGAAATTAGTTTGTCATATTTGAAGGTTATATTCAATCCAAACCTATTGGATTCGTTAATTGGTATTTATCAAACTCCAAGCTAATACATATTCGTACCTTAGTCAAGCAAATTAAAATTTTATGTTTTTAAACTCAACTTCTTTAAGATAGCCTTATACATAATTTGACTGATTTCTCTACTTTTTGAACTTTCAAATCAACCCTACAGTTTAACAGCTAGAATTCGTTTTTATTCTAGCTACATGCAGTCATTTCTCTCTTTTCATAAAATAAACAAACCAAATTTATTAAACAGCACGATGCAACCAATTTAAAAAGAGTCGCGCCAACTATCTAAAGTATATAATGAGTTATAATAGACTTAGTACGCATGCTCGCTGAGCGCACAAATTTCAGGTTGGATTCATGCACCCAAACTGAGTTTGACGTCGCTAATTTTGTCTGCAAATGCAGTTTCAATAACCATCCTATTTCATTAACGGGCATTATCCGTTTGTGTACATGGAACGTGGACGTCAGTTTTTTAATCTTTATTGAAGTATTGCAGGGTAGTGAGCGCTGGATGTCCTATTCTAAAAAATTAAATATACAAAGCAGTGATGTCGCTCATTTATTTTAAGGCAATGGAAGTTAAACCCCAGTTTGCATTTCATTAAAATCATGAAGGTAACAAAATACTTCTTTTCGCACGAAAAATAACAGTGTATAGTTAAATCATGTGGGGAATTTACATTCTTACGCATCTGTTAAGACAAATTAAAGAACTTGTTTTAGCTCTGCTCGGATATACTGAACATGAGTGAAACCTTGAAGTCGAAGTGCAGGAGCCTCATCTGATACTCTAATAAGGAATAATATTTGTCATTATCATCACGTTCCCTGCGCTTATAAGATCAATGCATCCTGCATCCCCAGACCAGATCTTAGACGTTGCAAGGTAAGAATCACGTCACACTGCTGGTTGTAATGGCGTCAGTTTTTAAGGATACAAATGCAAGTAAATGAGATGTCTCTTATAATTTACTTTAGAAATTTTATGAAATGAGGGAAAGAAGTCGGAGCGATACAGTGCTTGAAGGTCGAGGGTGTAACCCAGGCAGATTATACAGATTATGCCCAATTTTACGCGATAGTGATATAGGAATAACATGAGAATAAAATGGCATGAAGTAGTTCCTCATGTAACGCACATGTTTTAGTGATGAAATGAGGATCTTAACTCACTGATATTGTAAGAAAATACACGAATAAAATATTTCTTTCGCATATATTCACTAAAAAAATGGGGTGCGAAAATAATGGGCCCAAGAAAGTTCCCTATGCTTCTTTTTTTCTGCAGTGTGGAAAATAACTAGCGAAACTGAATAATTTATACCTTCTTTTGACAAAAAAGTATCACTGCATTTCTCTTAGGATTGTTTAAATCCCGGTCAGCCCCGTTCTGTGAGAAATCAGTAATGAATATCAGCTTAACTAATTTCGCTCCATCGGTTTTTCAAAAATGGCGTGAAATCTCCGCGCTCTGCGGTCACGATTTCTATTAGCAGGCCTGCATGGAGCCGACAAAGGTATCGCTGGTCGCGTGAAAAAAATCTGCACGCTTCTAACCTGAAAAAAATCTCACACAATGCTGAATTTCATTTGCCTCTGATCTTGAAGCTCCGTGTCTCAATTTCTGGAGAGATGACAAGCTTGAGTGACAGGCTGGGCGTTATGGGATGGTGGCTCCCTCCGCCTTCTTCTCACTGGTCTCTGTCGCTTGTTGTGACTCGTGTGTTTTTTATCGTGCTTCGGATGCTTCTCCTGTGTTACTTACAGCATCTCTTTTGAGTTACGCATTGTGTTTCGCGTGTTTCCAATACGTGGGCACATTGCTACACTGTCACTTATTGTGTTTCGGGTGTCTTTTTTGTGTCGTAACTGTTTGAGCTTGTGTCTGTGCTGTCACTCTCAGGTCGTCATTAGCGTGTCTCTTTCAAAATTTGGTGTCTAATGCATCCCTCATCGTACCTCGTATGTCCTGCATGTTGTTGGGTAGGTTCTTAAGATTAATTCATAGCATAAGCTTAAATCTCAGACAACTACTCGAAAGTTTTCTACTTCGAAAGTAGAAAATATGATCAAATAATAGCTTCTCTTTCTTTCAAATTTACCGCTTTATCTCTGGAGAAATGATATATTTCATATACATCATTAAGCTACACTCGATATCTATATTATAAATGAATATCAGTAAGTTTTCGTGTTTTTAAGACACAACGAAAAAGAAAACAACCCCTCCCGATGAGGAAAAATTTGCGTTACGCTAAGATATTTACTAAAAACAGCGTCACAAGCCCAGTCCGTAATTTCATAACTACGAAAACCTATCGTAAATTCATCCCTGTAAACCATTGCCTCCATCACAATGTGCATCACATTTCCTTAATGCATTGAGATTTCTACTATTTTCTAGAAAATTGATTTTGGACTAAGGAATATTCCTTAACACTTTAGTCGCACGCGCCTTATCAAATGATGATGGAGCGCTCATTTTATTTCATTTCTATGATTTTAATTGAAATCAGATAGTTCTTCTTCGAGCTGCAGTAACCCAGCGTGCTTTTGGTGATTGCCTTACCCAAGTCTGAGCGGTAAAATAATGTAAAGAAAAACTTCATACACACTCGCCTCCCCATCCACCCATCCATGTATCCATCCATACCCACCCACCTACTCATCCACCCACCCCCCACACAAACACACACTAATGCTTTTCAGGCTCTTTCAGGTCAATCTTCCTCACAAAAAATCATCCAATTCAGTAAGCTATTCCTATAAACACACGCAAATGGAAGAAAAATTAGTTCGGATTAAGGCAACGCATTTTATTTCACAATTGAAAAATACAAGATGAGCCTCAAAAACATTTGGCTTTGTACAATCAGAATTGTAGGAGTTAAAGTAGACGGTAATCTTTCCGCAAAAAACTTTTTAAGCTGATAACTAACAAAAAGTAACAGGAATTGGGCTTTTATCCTAAACTCAGCAACACCGTTGATTTCTTTGTGTAAATTTTGTGGGAGCGGGATATTCGAAACGCTGTATATAATGAAATGGGAACTATTAAATTAGCCACATTTACACACAAGGGAAAGAATTTAAATAGTAAGTGCATTTATTATAAATTATCTTAGTCATTTCAGGCCTTCAGATGGTAGTGGTTAATTATCTAGATTAATGAGGCATGAATTAAAGCATAACTTTTATCGCTGAGAACAACTGGCAAAAAGAAACAGAAAGTATCGTCGAAGATGTACGCAAATTTTTTCTCATGGCCCTCCTGACGTTTTTTTATCTTTAATACATCAGATTTCTTCTCAAGATTATCTTTTAAATCAAAAATATTCAAATCCCTGTTGCGCCTCGTTGTAAGTAGGGATTGGAGCGTCTAATCGGAGAGCATCTATCTTACTATGTGTCGTTTTCAGCTGTTAGGTCCTGGAGACACTTAGCTCAAAAATGATCAAGTCGCTCAAACTCTAGTGTTGAATCACCATGCATTGTATCGCTTTGTTTTGGATCGTCAAGTATTGTGCTGCTGATTTAAATTAAACGGGTGTTGCGTTGCTTCGTGTTTGGTAGCGTTGACTTCTCGAAATTACAAATTCTGTCTGTTTGGTATTTTTTGAATGAGCTCAAAGTTACACGGAGACAGAGAGTAAATCTAACTGTTGGCGACTGAAATGGACATGACATTGGGAGATTTGTTCCTCTTCCAGCCATTAAACTGTTCTCTATCAAATATGAACGAAGATGTTGGCAGTAACATTTAATAAAAAAATTCGACTTTAAGAATGAATTTACATAGAGAGATCTGGCCTCGCAAAATATAGTTGGCAAAATAGCATCGAACTTGAAGCGCCCAGCTTACTTACTAGGGATGTAAACATATTCAAGCGATCTCACAAGCCCTAACGACTGAGCAGAACAAAAACCATGATTTCTTAAAGCTCCCAAAGAGATCCCGGCCATGACCACGAATTTGCTACTAGTTCCAGCTCCGCGTAAAGAAATGCATGCGTGTGTGGTCTGACACCGAATTTAAAACAAATGTCATCGCAGATGAGCAGCAGTTGGCCTAAGTTATTAAAATTTTACTCAGGTTGACCAAATCTAAGTTCTACTCCAAACCGCTGGGCTACGCTCGGTGCTAAAGCATGCAGCTTTCTTTACTGGGCAAATCTACTCATAAGAACGTACGCTGGCAGCTCGTGCGCTATGACGGCATGAATGTTTAAAATTCTTGTGCCTGAGTAAACCCGTGAGGTTCATAAAGCCGACTATGGATGGCATGGTCATCGGCTTTGGTGCTACTTTGTCGAGAGGTCGCCCATTGCTGGGCTAATTTTCAGGTTTACTTAATAACGAAACAATTATTATTTCAGAGAACATATAGACAGTTGCATTTTTCATGCGCATAATATAATAGAAAAGAGAATAATTGTAGATTGAATTAGTTATTCAAGTTCTCCAATCAATTCTTCTTATTTCTAGTTCCCCAGCAATTGTCTGCGAGAGTTAAATTTTCTGTTTTTACGTAACGTGTTGTAAAATTCATGCCATAAGCAGTGGATAAAAAACTGACATTTTGTATTTGAGACAACTAATATGAAGCGAGAAATTTATATTTATCGCACGTAAATATACATTTAAAATTTCTTACTTGGCATAACAAAATAGGGTGTTCCTTTTGCCTGGACGCAAAACCCAACGCAGGCTCGGTTATCTCAGAAGGTGTCATCCACGTTTCATTTATCACACGAGATTTTACTGGTCAAAAAAGGCACGACGCGTTGTTTGTTGAGTTCCTCACTGTGTGGAACGATTTCGTACAGAACGCGCCCTGAATCATGAATTCAGAATTAAAATTTTAAATTAATGTTGTGCTTTCTGGTACATACATTTACAAATCCAATTAAATGGCTGGAACAGTATTTAGAGTCATGGTGTATTTAGTGAATGTTGGGATAACCGTTGTTTGATTGATTAAAGGATTATTTCTAGTTCATCGCGCGTATAAAGACGAAGAAAATTACTTATCATACTTACTAAAACAATCAATCTATTCAATTTTATACCACTAACTATTTATAAAAAGCAACCTTTCGACGTTACTTTTTCTATGCTCACGGGATCCGGTGCGGGAACTCACCTTGTGCATAGATATCGCGTTCTCTTAACACCATACTAAATGGTGCCTTCATCCTTCCGCTCTTTGAATATTTTGGTTGTGGTAGGGGAGGCTAAAACAAATTTATAATCAATCAAATATTCAAAACATTCAAACTTTAGATACACGACTTTTTATTTGCAATATGTGTTAACGCCATGTTTGGTCACTGTCTATTATACTAAGACCGAGGTACGTGTAATGTGCGACGCAGGTTATTGGTTCATTGTGAAGGGCAAAATTCGGAGCGAGTTACGGACAGTTCTGTTTTCTGCTCACATGCATGCATTTGGTTTTGGCTTTTGAAAAACGGAATACGTATATATGCATCCATTTTTCAAGTGTATTGAGGGCCATTTGGAGCAGTCGCTCTACTCCCCTTGTCGTGGTCCGGAGGCGTAAATTATGAAGTCGTCAACGTACAGCGAGGAGCGAACTGATTATGGTAGGTTGTACCATTATCATTATTGGGACCATAAAGCAATAAGGCAGCTCAGTACGCTGCCCTCCCCCACTCCGTTTGCCAGCGTTCGTGGCCCTGAGAGATCGGGCCCAACTCGCACCTGTATTTTCCAATCAGCCAAGAATCCACTGATGAATAAGGAGAGGAGACCTCGCATTCCAAACCCATGTAGCTTCTTTAAGGTTTCCATACTTGGTAAATGTTGAGGATTATTCGAGAATCGGTTATCCACTTTTGGAATGCTAAACATAGTAAATTAGATCGAAATAAACAAGTTTTCTGCTATGCACTTGCCGTCGTAAATGATTATTTTACGAATTAAAGCGGTAGGTTTGGTTTCGTCTTTGATGACGAATGCGCTCAAATAAATAGCTACTCATTGATTTTCGAATTTTTGTTGCTTGAGTCATGGTAATAACATCGAAATAGACTACTTTTCTTCCATAAACTTTTTTCGTCAAATGAATATACTACGAGTTAGCGCGGTAGGTTTAGTTTTGTCTTTGATAACGAGAAAACCGGAAGCGAGACGCCATTGCAGCGTTGCCATTCGCCGGGCCAAATGAATTACTTCCCGCTTCAAACATTTGAGTTGCGGTAACTAATTCACCGCTATAACTCGTAAAATACTTATTTACGACGGAAAGTGCATAGAAGAAAACTTGCTTATTTCGATCTAATTAACTATGTTAAGGCCCCTAAAAATCAAATATCGATTCCGAATAATCCTCAACATTAACCCCACATTTTTACGCCTTCATATTTATAAGCTGTATCGTATACCTTTTCGAAATCGAACATGATCATTTTAAAATGTATTTAAACGGGAGTCAATGGCATGTTGGAGATGACGCTCCAGCTGAACTAGAGCCCGTGGTATGTGTATTAGCAAACATTCTATTCCAGCTATAGAAATCGATCCTTCATGACAAGCTTAAGCCGTCGTGAGTCAATGTGGCAAGAAAAAATTGCATCGTAAAACGATCTATGGGTGAAAACACTCTTTCATGACTTGTTATGACCGAACCGAAGGTTTCTCACAAAAAGTCTAGAATTTCATCGAAAATTATTTCTTGTTCAATATTTCCATGCTCAGATTTTATAGTATAAAAAAATTTAAGTTTCAATAGTTGTTCCTATAAAAATTAAAGAACAGCCCCCTGTCGTAGCTGTGGTAACGATGAGCTTACCGTTCTATTCATGAAAACATTCGCTTATCACGTTGACTGCGCGTTGGGACATATGTGTACCACCAGGTAAATTGCCCATTTACGCACCGGTGACGAAGAATAGCATTTTGATTATTTCACTATCTTTATTTAAACTAGACTATGGCATACAAGTTGAAATGTTATCGTGCAATTGCATTTTTCCTGCATTTTGGAAAGAACAAAAATGTAATCAAGCAGTAAAGACGCCAATTCTGCTACTTCCAGCCTATCCACACCGACCGTATCAGCAGCGCTTCCTCAGTTAACGTGTCATTTTACTGGGTTCAGATTTTTGACACAGTAGGCTAGAATGGTTCATTCACGACGGTTCATTTCAATGGGTCCGATATCACATCGAAATCTCAACGCATTTTTTTCGATCGGTGGAGCAAAAAGTAAGAGAGTGATAATGATTTAAAGATACTGATCGCAAACGGAGTATCAGATTCTTCATTGTTAATGCCTGCACTTTTTCGTCATAGTATGGATGCCAGGGGAGATTGAGACGAAGTTAATACTTGTCCAAGTCCACAGCATTTTCAATTTATAAGTCTGGCAAAATCTGTTTTCGTACACGAGTAACGATGTAGAGTAATTCCTCAAATGAAGATAAGCCCCAACAAAGAGAACGCGTATGCAGAAGCACAGCCCAGCCTCTTTCTGTACGTGAAATTTTTGTATTGACTGGTCATTCCATGACCAATATCGGTATAAATTTAAAATCTAAAATTCAATTACGTTATTCATGCATAGTTTTTTATAAAAAACAATAGGAGTTCTTAATCATATATAATTTATTTTAAAGAATTCGTGCTTTTGATTGCGTGATAATAAGGCCTAATAATTCCGCTTGTCCTCTTTATATTATTTAGTTCAAGCTATAACAAGGAGCAATGACATAAAAATGGATTCCATCATGCGTAGAAAAGTTGTATAACAGGTGCACCCAGCCCATCTCTTTACCATTAATGTTATTTGAGTAATCAATATAGCAAATTTGGCAGCAATTTTTATATTATTCAATCTCAGGCCTAACACTGGGCTCATCACAGAGACCTGACGATCACTGCTTCGTTACTGATACATTAGGGAGTAAATAGATATATATTTATGAAAATTATACTGTTACTTTCATGTCTTATTATGGGAATATTATTATTTAATATTGTAATGAACCAACGCGCAGACCTTCTAAAATCCTAATTCATTTTGGGTCTTGAGTCCAGGTAGAAGCACTAATCTGTGTAAAAAATTTAGGTTTTATTAGAAGTTTGCCGAGCAAAACAAGTTAGGTACGCTACAGCACCTCTGGGAGTGACAAAACGATTATCTACGCCCTTTTTCAAGATCTCTGTTTTCCCCAACAATCCCATGAATTTAAAACAAAAATACTATATATCTTGAACGTGATTACACAGAAATCCACACCCTGATTGGACTGTACGCTGGTCAGTTGAAATGGAAAAAATATAAATCCACTTATAAAATTGAACTCAAATCTGATATTCACAGGTAGACGGACTGTCGTCCGAGAAGCAGTGATTCTGGTAAAACCATTGTCTCTCTACCTTCCATCATAATTCGTCAAGTTGACGGGATGTGGCCTCAGCACAGATTGGTTTACGCTCCTGTGACCAGCGTGTCTAAGTAGGTAGAACATTTCCATGACCTGAACGTTAATTTAGGGCTCTTTTGGGCACAAATTCCAATTTCAATTTGCGCGTCCGAAATGAATAGAGTTGATAATGTGTCCAAACAAGACTGATATGTTCGTAATGCCGGGCTAAGATTTGGTAAATAATTAGATTGCAATTCAAAGTTTGCATATAAATGCACTGGCGGAGTAAGAATTGAACAATACTTGTAGGGCAACTATTCGAAGACTTCAACAATGTACAATCAGTGGATTCATTCGCACTGTGTAAGTGTATGAGTAACAATTAGAGTGGGGCGTCATCAAATAATGATATAGTAACAGGAATTTGTTTCGCTGCGCTGTGAATCCGACTAGCGTAACCAGAAATAAAATGAGTAGAGATGACAGTGTTCAGTAATGGTCACTTTATTTGCATAAATAATAGCTTAGAATGTTTTATGACATCGCTTATTTGTAGAAATAATAGGTTAGATTATTTTAGTACTACAATATTAAAAAAATAATTTGGCCCTCATAGGGATAAATTATTCACAATTTGAAAAAACTCATTTTTGAACCAATTCAGTCAGAGATAGATTATATGGTAGTTTAAGCCTCCCTAACCTCAACAAAGGCGTTCCAAAGAGAGGAAGGAGGAAGGCATCGTTTAGTTGGAATTAAAAAAAACCTGGAATCTATGCACAAGGTGCATAAAAAAGTAAGTTGAGAAAAAGTTTATAAAAGAAGACAAAAATTGAAGATGAAAGGAGTAGATACTTAAAAATAGGACATCAGTGAACAGAAAAAAGATGGTCCGTAACAAAACAAATATCCTATTTAAAAAAAGGACGGCCTACCCAACCGTTAATTCAAGACCTCGCATATTCCCCAAGTTGTTGTTAATTCCCAAGGATAAAATTGTTGTTTACCGATTTACTTCACAAATTCATTTCGAGTCCTGCATTCCCGTTCAGTCTCGAACTGGTAATGTAAGCATGCCGATACTGGTCACTTCTATTTATATTCAGTAAAATAAATAGCACGTTTCATATTTACTCTAGACATATGCTGCTATCGTCTGGAATGATCGACGACGCAATATAATTTTTTTTCTATAGACCTAAAAGAGCGAGCCGTTTTTTGTTTACTCATCCGTGTACAACTCTCCCCTCCCCTCCCCAACTTCCCCACCTCAAAGAAAGAGGGGCTCCTATACTTATATAAACCCATGCAGGCCTGTGCTTGGCTCATACGACAAACAGACGTGAGACGTGCTGAAGGTGGTTGTGTGCTGACGCTCGTTGTGAGGTAAGTTTGCTTCAGTGCTCCGACGCATTAGCTGAGTATCGTTGAGGTGAAGTGTGATTTAGCTAAAATAACATGTGTTACTACCAATCACAAATGTGATGTTCTATTAAAGTGCAGGCTTTACGTCCTCGGAAATTGAAAGGTTATGTCCGTGTCAATCGTTGGCTACTCTGAAATTGATCAGCCTAATATTTTTGAATTACTTATTAAAGAAATACTGATAAAAATAAATTTGAACATCATTACAGTGTAGTTAGAGAATGTACTTAACGTGGATGCCTTTTTAACTATCAGCTGTCAAAGCTGCGTAGCGTCACAAACACGAGTCTCACGGAGAGAGCACGTCGCGACTCACACGAGGGAATCTATTTGATTTAATTGCGACTATACAGCCTCTCTGGTAGCAGAAGATTCATGTTGCAGGAGAAAAATAGTTCATTATTTTGCTCTTTGAAAAAAAAACAAGATTCTTGGCCCAAATGAAGGTTTCCAGAAGAGTACAGGGAAACGTAGTCTTAAAATCACTATGGCTGATAGCTCAGTACTAAGCAGATGGTTCGAGTAAAATATTTCCTGAACACCCTTCATTTAGCGAAGAAAATCTATTGCGCTAGTTAAAAAGCAATCATTGAGTGAGGAACAATAACTTATATCAATTCTTCACTTATCAGAAACACGTCCTTGTATAATTTATCACGATAATTTATCTGGTGTGATTAATCACGATATCAACGGAAAACAAAATATGACCTGTAAAACTGTAATTGTATAATTAATATTTTTCATTACAGAAGAGGTGTAATTGCACTTCCCGTCCATTTTTACATTTGATTTCTATTGTGCCTTTGAAGGGAATAAATTTCATGCGGTTTTCGTAGTACCCTAATTATTTACAGAAGTCCAGAAGCTGCAAACATAAGTTTTTGATTGTCTTTTCAAATGAGTGTATTCAATAATGTGCCTACATTTTTCTGTTACTCGTAAAATTTTGCTACCTTATTTATCTATTCAGAACGCTAGTTTGTTATTGATGTGTAAAGGTTCATTGCCGGGGAAAAGTTCCATCTTTTGGCTTCGGCATGCTCGGTGGCACCGACATGTGAAAGTCGCTTTTTTTGTGGGAAGTCCTTAGCTAACTGTTAATTGTGATAATTTTATTGCTGCAATCTATCACTTCATACAAAGATGTCTAATGAGAAGGTAACTTTGGTGCTCAGTAATCATGATCATCATTTAGGCATATTCTTTCAGTTAATGCGATGACTGCGTTTGTGTTGCAGCTACTTTTGATTAAGGTAGGTTGCAAATAGCTGAGTCGGAAAACTGACTTTACAGAGCGAATAATTTTTCATTTTTCCTAAAATGGGTGAGAAATGTATAAGGACGAGGATCCTCGCCCTCATACGGTAAAGTATATTCTATAAAAGGGCAGTGAGATAATTGAATGCTTTTCATTTATAACGCTAAGCAGATAATAAATTTACCTAGTGGCACTCGTATATGTATGTAGCAATACGTAGTAAACGTGTTAAGAAGGTAATTGCCACTACTGCATTTTTCTTTCTACGAATCGATGACGGCTTCAACTCCACAGTAACTTGACAGTCTCGGCTGCTAGTTCAAACTAATTTTTTTCACCGGTAATCTAGCCGATATTCATTTTCCAATAAGTGTCCAAAGCATTCTGCTCTAAATTTTTTCGTATGATTATATGTGATGTTACCTAACCTGTTCCCATTATTTATTTTCGAAAAAATGCGTTTGAAGAACAACATTTTGTAGGGTAGGGAGGCGTAACGATGACTTGATATGTATTGACTAATGGTTCTTCTCTGACTTTTTCGTACATCCCAGTTACACGAACCGATCGTTGCTCTGAAACTCGCTAAATGCGAGATACTCTTACCTGTTGTTATAGTTGTTCGGCAAAAGCTCTGAAGATCCTTGGATGTTTGCATCAAACGCGAGACCACATTACGTTATAGTAATAAATACAGAGCTGACATAAAATCACGAGCAACGATATTTGCGCATTCACATTTGCGCGCATTCTTGCATTCACGCAGCGATTCACGCATTATCAATATTACATCTGATTTTTCTTCAAGTACTTCAGTAAAAGGTTGTTATTCTAATAATTCTATTTTTCTACTTTCAGTCCTCAAAATATCATTCAAAATGAGTGGATATCCTTCCAATTCTACGGATTCGTTTCGGGATGAATATTTCGATGAAGATTTCGATGTAGAATATTTTCATGCGTTCACAGAAGCGGACATACGCCTTTCAAATTTAGATAAGAATTTAACATTCGAAGAATACAAGAAATACCAGGAGGATCTCAATGAAAAATTTCAGGATAACCGCAATAATTACACTCGACCGTCTTATCATGAAGAGCTGTCTGCAATCGTAACAATGCACGACAAGTATGCGAGTCGCAGAGACGGCTATCATATAAAAAGAAATATTTGCACCCTGGAAGCGATAGAAGAAATGAACCTTTCTAGAGCACAAGAAGCAATCCCGGCTGCTCATGTAGAAACGGAAGAAGTAATCGCTCCACAACTCAATTTGGAGGAACAAAGTGAGAAGAGGGATAGTTAGAAAGCCACCAGGGAACAGAGTAAAACAAAATATTCCCAGGTAAGTACAGTAATTCACATGGCAGTGTTTTATCTTGGGAGTGAATGGAAGTAAGATGTTTTATCCCTGGGTACCGCATGCAAGGTAGGTTTGCGAGGTATATCTTCAAAGTAGGTTTATTTGCATTTTTGACAAGCATTGCAGAAGGTGAGGTTCTGAGTATGGGAGCGCTTCATGGAAAGACAGGTGATCAGTGCATTTTCAACTAGTAACAGATGATTGCACAAGAACGTTCTATTTCATTCGTCGTTTTCATCCATTGCCCTTGCTGAATATCGTTACCTCTGACATTCCCCCATAGTTACTGAAGTGCTTTTTACGGAATACAGAAAGAGAGAATCCCATTTCCCTGCGCTAATGTCGACACAGAACTAAGACCTGGGCGTGACGGGAATGCTCCAGGCATCGCGCCACGAGCCTGCCAGTTTCGTTTGAGACATCAGCGTCAGTAGTGCATTACGAGTGCATTGATTGCATTGATGTCATGACAGCGCTAAGTTGCTTTCGTCTGAAATTCACATTTTACCGAATAGATATAAGTGCATTCTCAATTTCTCTCAAATATTGATCTTTATGAAGCACTTTCTTGTTTGTTTTATTTTTCATAATTATGTGCGTAAAAACTCTTGACTTCATTGCTGTAGATTCGTTCAAGCAAACAAGCTTTAAAATCCATCGTAAAATCTCGTATTCTTATTGAAAAAAAGGACTACTGCTACACCAAAAGTGATTGAACCAAAAAGTTTTCTCACTTTATCTTATATATTTCAAACTGAATTCGGTTCATCTAACTAGAGTCAATTAATAAGTAACTTCTTCATCTGCTCGTTAATACTATGTTAGCGGTATTACTGACAGAAAAATTGAGCTGTCTTATTTCATGAATTCGTCCCTTACGTATTTTTCATTTTGGTCTCATTGTAAAAAACAGTACTTAATAACACATTCAATTGTTCCATGTTGAACGTCATGTGCAGCTATCCTCAGCTCCAGTTGTTGTGCCCAGTCAGAAAATACTTGGTCTCCCACGACCCAACCTTCGAAGAGGCCTGACTGAAGGACCGCTCTGCTTTCCTCGTCAATAAAGAGCCCGAAGAAGAATACGAAGGTGATGGATACGAGTGGTTCGACCATGAGTCAGTCTTGTGAGATGCTGCCAGTCGGGGCTGCCTTGCTCCAGTAGGAGTGCACCAAATAGTATATTATTCAGTAGGTTTTTAATCGTCACATTAAAATATGTTCAATACTTTTATTATACAAAGTTTAATTTTATCCTTCGATGATCCTAGTTGGGAATATCGGTACCTTTCATGAAACATATTTTTGACTTGTTCTGTGGGCTTATGACCCAGAAGAATTTAATTACTTGACGTGAATGAGGATAAAATGAAAAAATACACACATGGAGAAATTACGCGTCCTACTTGGTTCTATTAGCGTGTTCTCAATCAAGCATGAAATTAAATAGCGAATAATGATGTACAACACACGTGCACGCTTACAGATATCAATTTCGCAGATAAGGGAGAAAACGCAAATGAACTGAAGTTATTCGTAATGGAGCATGGGAAATGCATATTGAAAAATTATATGGATTTACGTCTTGAACAATTTGTTCAACAGAAATAGTTAAAAAATCAATAAGTGCATTCCTATCACTAGTTGAAAGTTTCTCTGCAATATGAATTGAAAAGATAAATGCTGGAGCAGGAAAAATTTCGTTGTGTTAAATGTTTTTCTAATTCCAGTCTGAGGCAGAACACGGGCAAACTGGGACTCATTAAATTATTGTATGTACTGTGAGACAGTAAGCTTTGATTTAACGCAGAGGTGCGTGCATGAAAAACAAGGCCAGTGACCACTTAACGCTGTGGTATGAGCATAATAAAGTCACTTGATTCAGTGAACGTACACATACTAAATACATATTGAATACTGACTGCATGTCATTTTAAACAGATTTATTTTTCAAAATGAACGGCTATAAAATGCGATTTATTGGACTTGATGCTGAAGAAATTACTTCAAAGTCATTTAACCGGACTACAGAGTCACACCCCACTGCATGACAGCTGACAGTAGAATGTGAAGTCGGTGAAAGCGGATGATGGTCCTAAACTTCTGCCGGTATGCTCATCCACAACGAAGCATGAGCTGATGCCCATATTTAATGTAGTTAATGTCTATAATCTGCACATATGGTCTGATGTTAAGCCACATGTTACGCGACGAGGTAAACGTCGGCTTAGATTCTCCATAAATTTTTGAGTAGGAATCCTTCGCGACCATCTGATTAAGTCATACGTAATTCCGGAAACGATGAATAGAATTAATTAGTAAATTTTTGTTAATAACGTATTGCCTAATTTATTGGAAAATATACCCCAAGCTGACATCAGAGGAAAGTGGGTCTAACTCGGTGGCGCACTTGCACGCTACGGGATTGCTGTTAGGCAGTCAAAGGATACCCGATATCCAAATCGCTGGATTGGGTGTGGGCCTTATCACATGACCACCAAGGTCTCCTGATATGACGCTCCTAAATTTCTACTTCTGGGAACATTTTAAGAGCTTGGTTAACGAAACACCAACTTATTCCTAAGAAGACCTCATTGGTAGAATCTATAGTTTTAGACTCCGCCAGGATTCGTGAAGCTCCTGGAGTCTTCGATCGCGTCCCGCAACCATTGCTCTGGCATTTGAATGCCTGCATGCAGCAAATGGATGTCATGTTTAAACTTAAGAACGATTTAACGTTGATAAGTGGAATTATCGGACCTTTATCTCACACAATTAAATTGAAGAATGTTTTAAAATAAATTATCTGCTATTAAGAATTCCAATCTCACTTTTCTTGAAAAACGATGCATGAAAAACATAAATTGAATTATGAAATTAGAAATTTGTAACGATATTGGCCATGGAATGACCAGTTAATGCAAAGAAGTGCACGTCCAGAAAGAGGCTGGGTTGTGCTTCTGCGCGTTCTCTTTGTCAAGGCTTATCTTCGTATGAGCAATTACTCTTCATCGTTGCTTATGGACGAAATCGGATTTTGCCAGACTTTTAAATTCAAAATGCTGTGGACTTGGACAAGCATTAACTTGGTCTCAATCTCCCCTGGCATCCATACCATGACGAAAAAGTGTAGGCATTAACAATGAAGAATCTGATACTCCGTTCGTGACCAATATCTTTAAATTCATTATCACTCTCTTACTTTTTGTTCCACCGATCGGAAAAAAAGCGTTGAGATTTCACTGTGATATCGGACCCATTGAAATGAACCGTCGTGAATGAACCATTCTAGCCAACCGTGTCAAAATTCTGAAACCAGTAAAATGACACGTTAACTGAGGAAGCGCTGCTGATACGGTCGGTGTGGATAGGTTCGAAGTAACAGAATTGTCGTCTTTACTGCTTGATTACATTTTTGTTCTTTCTAAAACGCAGGAAAAATGTAGTTGCACGATCAAATTTCAATTTATACGCCATAGTATATTTTAGATAAAGATTGTGAAATAATCAAAATGCTATTCTTTGTCACCGGTGCGTAAATGGGCAATTTACCTGGTGGTACACATATGTCCCAATGCGCAGTCAACGTGATAAGCGAATGTTTTCATCAATAGAACGGTAAGCTCATCGTTACCACAGCTGCGACAGTGGGCTGTTTTATAATTTTTATATGAATAACAGGTATTGAAACTTAAATTTCGTAACACTATGAAATATGAGCAGAAAAATATTGTACAACAGATAATTTTTGATGAAATTCTAGACCTAGTGAGAAGCCCTCGGTTCGGTCATAACAAGTCATGACATAATGTGTTCACCCATAGTTCGTTTTACGATGAAATTATTTTTTGTCACATTTTCATGTGTAGACATACGACAGCTTGAGATTGTCATGAAGTATCGGCTTCTGTAGCTGGAAGAAGAGTCGATTTCTATAGCTGGCTTTGCTAATACGTATTTTAAATACGGGACACAAAAAATCTTTAATAACTTTTCCTACAATGAACAAATTTTTGAAAATAAAACGGTAGTAGAATCCCGAGATTTATATCTTTTATTTGGTACCTATGTATTTATGATGCAACGGTCAAAATAGGAATCAGAGGACACAGTAAAATTCATCCTGCTTTGAAACTGCCGCCAAGAAGACGAACTGGACAAAGGAACAATAAGCTTTCATGAGCACTGCATACTTCTCTAATGGGAATAGCATTGTCTTAGCTTAGAGAGAGTACAGGTTCTACTCTCTCTTGAAACCTTGCTGTTAAGTTTGCGACTAAAGTGTTGAGGAATATTCCTTATCCCAAAATCAATTTTCGAGGAAATAGTAGAAATCTCAATGCATCAAGGAGATGTGATACACGTTGTGACAGGGCAATGGTTTACAGGGAGAAATTTGCGATAGGTGTTCGTAGTTATGAAATTACGACTGGGCTTGTGATGCGGTTTGTAGTAGTTATCTTGGTGTAACGTAAATTTTTCTTTGGCAGGAGGGGTTATTTTCTTTTTGCTCATGTTTTTAGAAACACAAAAACTTACTGATTTTCATTTATTATCTAGATATCGTGTGTAGCATAATGATGTTTATGAAATATGTCTATTCCTCCGGAGATAAAGCGGTAAACTTGAAAGAAATAGAAGCTGTTATTAGATCATATTTTCTACGTTCTAATCTCACCCAAGTGAGACATTAGAATCACAGTAAAAGAGTAGTTGTCTGAGATTTACGCCTATGCTATGAATTAATCTTAAGAACCTACTCAGCAACATGCAGGACATACGAGGTACGATGAGGGATGCATTAGACACCAAATTTTGCAAGAGGCACGCTAATGACGTCGAGTGAGTGGCAGCACAGACACAAGCGCAAACAGTGACGACACAAAAAAGACACCCGAAACACAATAAGTGACAGTATAGCAAGGTGCATACGCAATGGAAACACACGAAACACAACAAGTAACTCAATAGAAATGCTGTGACACAGGAGAGACATACGAAACACGATAAGAAACACACGAGTCACAGTAAGCGACAGAGACCAGTGAGAGGAAGGCGGAGGGAGCCACCATCCCATAACGCCCAGCCTGTCACTCAAGCTTGTCATCTCCCCAGAAATTGAGACACGGAGCTTCAGGGTCAGAGACAAATGAAATTCAGCATTGTGTGAGATTTTTTTAGGTTAGAAGCGTACAGATTTTTTGCGCGACCAGCGGAGTCCTGTCGGTACCTCCGTCATCTCCAGGCCTGCTCATAGAAATCGCGCCATTCGGGATAGAATTCACGCCATTTTAGAAAAACCGAACGAGCGAAATTAGGCAAGCTGAATGTGTCTGAACGGGTCAGTTGTTTGCTTTAATCGCAGCTTTATGAGGAATTTAAAAATGATGAAAATGCGAAGGAACTTAATCATATTTACAAGGAAAACGTTTCGGAGTCCAGCTCCATCATCAGTTCGTAAAAGCACAATAATTGTATGTATTGTCTGCATTAAAAGAAAAAACCAAATGTTGGATAGAGTCATTACAGGAAATCACGAAAAAAATAAGAAAAAAACCTGGTTCACAAAAAATAAGATCGACAAGAAAGTTACAATTTGCAATGGGTAGGAACTGTCAGTATCATTGAGGGCCGGTTTTCGTTTAAAAATATGTAGCGACTCTAAAATACAAAAGGTCACATGCAGTTGAAGCTGAATCTAAGATTTTGAAGTCTGCAGAGGATTTCGGTACTTTGCATTTTTCTTCGTGATCACGTAGTGCGGAGTGTGAGGGGTGGGCTAATTGGCTCCCCGTGCGGAAGCTGCGACCCTGATGCCTGGCCATTCTGATATAAAAATTTCGTGACGTCATGCTGACGTACGATGATGTGCACTGCACAAAACTGTATTAATAAATCAGAGAGGCTCGCATCTCAATAGGATGACTATCCTTGTACTAGAAAAAAGAAGCAATCTTAAAATTATTAACAAGAGCCACACGTAACTGAAGGTTTTGAAAGTATTTATCACACAATAATTTAAACTCGTATGAAAATTTTTCAGAAGGTGCCCCAAAATACGGGAAAGAGCAATTAAAATGATCTATCTTGTTTTCTTCAATAGTCTGCGATGCGCATTATTTCGAAAGAAATTTTTTAATTTGCGAATTGACTACACCCAAGAGAAAACCGTTAGTTTTAAAATATGTGTGCAAAATTTCAAATTCATAATGAACATATTTGAAGGTTGAACATATTTTATAACCTCTATTGATTAAAGTTTGAACACAATTAATTTTGAAGCTTGTTGAACAAAAACTAAAGAAACTTGAGCCTGATCCTGTGAAAGTTGGATTACGGTGCACCGAGGTCTGAAAGTGATAAGTGTTCTATAATCGATACGTAGACGATACTTTTGTTCTATTCAACCATCCATCTCAGGTTGAGAAGTTCATGAACTATATTAATCATAAACAGCAATCAATTAAGTTTACCGTAGAAGCTGAAAAGAATAACTCACTGGCCTTTCTCGACTATCTCGTGACGAGAAACGGAGATCACTTTCAGACCTCGGTGCACCGTAAACCAACTTTCACAGGATTTGGCTCAAGTTTCTTTAGTTTTTGTTCAACAAGCTTCAAAATAAAATGTGTTCAAACTTCAATCAATAGAGGTTATAAAATATGTCCAGCCTTCAGAAATGTTCATTGTGAATTTGAATTTTTCCGCACATAATTTGAAACTAACGGTTTTCCTTTGGGTGTCGTCAATTC
The DNA here is from genome assembly GCA_030386875.1 of Morinoia aosen. NCBI lineage: Eukaryota > Metazoa > Arthropoda > Malacostraca > Amphipoda > Talitridae > Morinoia > Morinoia aosen. The sequence continues at coordinate 21,538,836 of CM059579.1, forward strand.
GCAAATTAAAAAATTTCTCTCTTAACAATACGCATCGCAGACTATTGAATAAAACAAGAAAGATCATTTTCATTGCTCTTTCCCGTATTATGGGGCGCCTTACGAAAAATTGTCATACGATTTGAAATTATTGCGTGATAAATACTTTCAATACTTTCAGTTACGCGTGGCTTTTGTTAATAATTTTAAGGTTGCTTCTTTTTACCGCTACAAGGATAGTCTTCCGATTGAGATGCGAGCCTCTCTCATTTATTCATAGAATTGTGTGCAGTGCACATGATCGTACGTCGGCATGACGTCGCGAAATTTTTATTTCAGAATGGCTGAGCATCGGGGTCGAAGCTTCCGCTCGGGGAACCAATTAGCCCACCCCTCTCACTCCGCAGTACGTGATCACGCAGAAAAATACAACATACCGAAATCCTCTGCAGACTTCAAAATCTTAGCTTCAGCTTCAACTGCATGTGGCCTTAGAATATAAGAGTCGCTACATATTTCTAAACGAAAACCGGCCCTCAATAATACTGACAATTCCTACCCATTGTAAATTGTAACTAGATAGCTATCTTGTCGATCTTATTTTTTCTGAACCATGTTTTAATCTTATTTTTGTTGTGGTGATTTTCTGTAATGACTGTATCGAACATTTTGTTTTTTCTTTTATTGCAGACAATACATACAATTATTGTACTTTTACGAACTGATCATGATGGGGCTGGATTCCGAAACGTTTTCCTTCTAAATTTGATTATGTTCCTTAGAATTTTCCTTGTTTTTAAATTCCTAATAGGCAAGCTGATATTCAGTTATGATTTCGCACAGAATGGGGCTGACCGGGATTTGAACAATTCCATGAGATATGCAGTGGTACTTTTTTGTCAAAAGAGAGTATAATTATTCAGTTTCGATGGCTATTTTTGATATGAGGAAAAAAGTAGTTCAGTGGAACTTTCTCGAGCCTGTCATTTGTGTACCCTAACGTCTTAGAGATTATACGAGTATACCAAAGAAATATTGTAATCGTGAATTTTCAATCGTTTATTACTACAAAAGTTTAGCAGTTTAACAAACCTCACGAAAACGATCAAAATTATACATTATCATTGAAATCTGCCTGTGCTACAGCCTCTAACTTTCAAGCACTGTGTCACTCCGAATGCTTTTCCTTATTTCTCGAAAGTTCTAATGTAAAATATAAGAATCATCTCATTTACCTTAATTTGATTCTTTATCACCAGTTGTGTGACGTCATTGCTACTTTGCTAAGAAAAGAAAGAAAGAAAGAAAAGAAGAAAGAATTTTTTTTATTTCCAATGGAGTACAAACATGAAATGTCGATACATTGGTTTTTAAAACACCTTAACATTAACATCCTTAACTGATTATAACACATTGGTATTGTAATACCCGTGTAAAATGTTGAAACAAAAAATAGTTGGCAGAGAAGCACAACAAAAATGAGTTCCCTTCCTTGCCCAATCTGATTTTGACAGTGCATTTAAATATAAGTAATTAAGAGAACACAATCTTCGCGACGCTCATTTGAAAAACACTTTCATTAGTGCGCACATGTATTGAAATAAAAGCGAAGAACGCATTAAATACCTTAGCATAGAGGCCCTTAATTGCCATTCATACATGGTTATCGTAATACCCATGTTAAGAGTTAAAACGAATGATTTAGATCCTTAATTGCCATTCATACATGGTTATTGTAATACCAATGTTAAGTGTTAAAACGAATGATTTAGATCCTTAATTGCTATTCATACATGGTTATTATAATACCCATGTTAAGTGTTAAAACGAATGATTTAGATCCTTAATTGCTATTCATACATGGTTATTGTCATACCCATGTTAAGTGTTAAAACGAATGATTTAGATCCTTAATTGCTATTCATACATGGTTATCGTAATACCCATGTTAAATGTTGAAACAAATGTTTTAGATCCTTAATTGCTATTCATACATGGTTATCATAATACCAATGTTAAGTGTTGAAACAAATGATTTAGATCCTAAATTGCAATTCATACAGTGTAAAGAACTTCGTGGTTCTTTGGGTGCGTATAGGGAATTCGAAAACACGTAGGCTTATCCAAACGGTTTCTGTAACAATATGATACAAACACTCTTAAGATCAAGTTCTAAAAACACTGTTAATTGCACTTCACCCTCGCCAAGTTCACATATTATGCTATTAATAAACTAAATACCCACATTCAACAAAGAATGCTATAACCTAACATATACACGAAATCAAATTAGGGATTATTGCACAGTATAAAATAGTTTATGACACAATAACAATATTAAAACCTTACCGAATTATTAGCCCCTTTCGACATGCTCTTCCGTATCTAGACAACGAGTGAAACGACTCGGGCTGTTACCGATTTTGACGTGCTCTAGATCTAGGTAAAGCTCAGACTAAATGTTCCTACCGCACACGCATGAGCTTCGTTAAAATACATGGTTATCGTAATACCCATGATAATTGTCGAAATAGGATTTGGAGAAAAGCACGAAAAAAATGCGTTCATATTCGTTGCGGTAGTCATATTTTGGTAATGCATTTAAATACAAGTGACTAAGAAAACATAATTCATGTGACGCATTGCTGAAAACCCTCTCGTTAGTGCGTACTCGTATTGAAAATGTGAGCATAAGAACATAGGAGCTAGTGATACGAGCGTGAGGGATTGATGAGAAGTAAAATGAAGAGATTTGATTTATTTTGCATCTAGAACTATGAGGTCGACAATCGGGATTTGGGACAATTTAATGCCAATAGGTGAGCTCGGAATGAATATAATATTCACCATAACAAAACAGAAAATGGTTATGATATTTCTTACTTACGCTAATAGTACTGGCGCAAAGAGTTCATCGGAGTCAAAGACATGAAAAGTATTGTTGTACATAGCTCGACGTAACATTTTCAAAACAGGTGGAACCGTACAAAAAGTCAACTATCCAAAATAGTGTTGTCATAATGTATTCACAAAAGTAAGAAGGTAAGAAGAGTTTACCACACAAAGCTATCAAGAGCAATTTGAGACTAGAATAAGAAGATTAAAAATTGATGTTCTTTAAAGATAGGACATTTGTCGAATCCGTGTCCTTTTTTTTAAATGTTTTAATAAGAACAAAAAAAAAAGAGAAAGAAGATGCTAATATACCCTCACATTAGCATCCTTTCTTTCTTTACGGTAATTAATTTAGTTTTGAAAATGCAAAGTGAATGTGAGTAACTAAGAAAGCAAAACAAAATCCCTGTGACACATAGTTGAAGACACTCTTGTTAGGGTTCGCGTATATTGGATCATGAGTCCATAATATTTGCTGAATAGCTGGAAGCTCAGGGTCAGGTCAGGAGATGCAGAATGCATTGTCTTATGCACATGGAACGCGATGAATATTACTTATTTTTATTCGAAAAGCAAAAAAAAGCCAGTGCACTCCTACTTGAATATTTCACTCATGTTCAATATTTCCAATGAGAGCTAAGACGAGTTCTTCAATTTTTTGGAACAGATGCTGAAAAATCTGAATTCATCAGATGATTTAACTACACATTGTTATTTTTCGTGCGAAAAGATTTAACTACACATTGTTATTTTTCGTGCGAAAAGAAATATTTTGTAATAATCATGATTTTCGTTAAATGTTAACTGAGGTTTGACTTGCATTTTCTTAAATTAAATGAGCGACATCATTAATTGTTTTGTATATTTCATTTTCTAGAACAGGACAGCAAGAGTTCACTGCCCTGCAGTACTACACAACAAAGTTTCAAAAACTGACGTTCACGTTCCATTTACACAGACTTAGGATGTTAGTTGATGAAATGAGATGATTATGGAATCACAACAAAATTAGCGTCTTCAAACTCAGTTTGGGTGCGTAAAACTAACCTAAAATTTTTACCATAAACAATCATGTGTATTAAATTTACTGTAGCTAATTATATGCGTTAGATACTTGCGACTCTTCTTGAATTTGTTGCGTCATACTGTTAAGTAAATTTGATTTATGCTGCATACTGTTTGTTCACTGTTTAATAAATTTGTCTCGACTATATCACGTACCATGAAAAGAAAGAAATGACTGTAGCTGGAAAAAATGCAGCAAATTCCACCTGTAACACAATAATATTGAAATGAAACAGCTACTCGAAGCAAAGAAATCCGTGAAATTATTGATCAGGTCCTCTTAAAGAAGTAAGATTTAAAATGACCAAAATTTCAATTTACTTGACTAAGGTACGAATATGCATTAGCTCGGAGTTTTATAGATATCAGTTAACGAATACAATAGGTTTGGATTGAAAATAATCTTCAAATATGACAAACTAATTTCGAACGGCAATAGGAACAAAAAATCGAGCTCTACAATCCCATTGTCTTGAATCCATCATGGGCGCATTCCGCAGATGGACGTGAGGGGTCGTCCTATCACTCCTATGGACGAGGCGTAACCTGAGAGTTTCATGTGCTGGCCACCGCCTGCCGGTCCAGGCAAATTCTGACACGAGACGAGATGATGAGGAGCAGGGACTGACTCAGAAACTGATGAACTGATGACAAGCGCGCATAATTGCCTCAGAGGAGAATAATAACCTTGATGATTGGGAAAATAAGGCACTTTTGTGACCCAGGACTTTTTTGGATGAATTATTCAATGCTAATTTTCCTGTCCAGTGCATTCATTTTTCCAAGTGTGGGTGAGAGGTAATTATTTTTGACCTTTAAAATATTTTACTTCAATTTCATATGCCCTTACAGTGATGAACATAATTTTTTGCTTCAAGCATCGTATCTCAATCATGTCTCGATTATATCACGTATCATGTTTCGTACGACTCTATTCTGTCACACACCGTGTCTGGTGTGACCCCATTGTCAATTGCTGTGTTTCGCTTCTCTCCCTCTTCCGTGCCTCGTTCATATCTCACCTCACACTGTCCGCTAACGCGTCCCTTGTCGAGTCTTGAAGACGAGAAACAGTCTTAGGAACACGAATACGAGTTTTAGATTTCTCAATCAAAATTTAGGAACATGAAACTAAAGCCAATCATGAGTAATTTTCAATAAACAAACTTAGGAGCATGAGGATCTAATTCGGATCTAAGAACTTAAGAAATAAAGCTAGTTTGGGGTCGCTGAGAACTTTCCAGTGCTCGCAACTGGGTGTTCTGTTTGGGTGATGTTCAGGTTGGTTATTCTTTGTTTATGTTAGTATCACTGAATGAATTGCGTTTTAGCGAGTCTGCCATATTTCATTGACATCGTTGCTTTATTCCGAGCATACTACACTTTTTCAATTCAAATTAATCTAAGTCAAGCTCAATTTAATCCAAGTCAAGTTCAATTTAATCCAAGTCAAGTTCAATTTAATCCGAGTCAAGTAAAAATTAATCCGAGTCAAGTTCAAATTAATCCGAGTCAAGTTCAAATTAATCCAAGTCAGGTTCAAATTAATCCAAGTCAAGTTCAAATTAATCCAAGTCAAGTTCAAATCAATCCGAGTCAAGTCCAAATTAATCCGAGTCAAGTTCAAATTAATCCGAGTCAAGTTCAAATTAATCCGAGTCAAGTTCAAATTAATCCAAGTCAATTTCAAATTAATCCAAGTCAATTTCAAATTAATCCAAGTCAAGTTCAAATTAATCCGAGTCAAGTTCAAATTAATCCGAGTCAAGTTCAAATTAATCCGAGTCAAGTTCAAATTAATCCGAGTCAAGTTCAAATTAATCCGAGTCAAGTTCAAATTAATCTGAGTCAAGTTCAAAATAATCCATGTCAAGTTCAAATTAATCCGAGTCAAGTTCAAATTAATCCAAGTCAAGTTCAAATTAATCCAAGTCAAGTTCAAATTAATCCAACCCTCAGTTGAGTTATAAAATGACATATTAATTGGTTTATTTGAGCTTTTTGTGTTGAATATGTATCTATTGGATGTTATAAGCAAGACTGGTTTCGAGGATTTATTTACACTCATAGATATTTATATACGTGAAATTCCACTTTATCACATCTATGAAATCATATACCTGCAAATGCAAAAAGTTAATCATTGAACGATATGTAGATTTAATCTTTAAAAGAAATATATAAGTGCGATTCACTGATTACCACTGTACGATTCCGTTTGATTACAATTTATATTTGTACATTACTACCCTGATCCATTCCTGCAATAGCAATAAAAATGTTGCCATCCATTCTAATTTCATGTTAGTCATTGTGAAAAAATGTAGGATCCACTTACACTACACAATAATAATACAAGAAACAATGTTTCTAACTTTATCCTGATTTTATTTGTGTGTTCACAATTCAATACATAATAGTTTCAAGACTTAAATATTCATAAAATGATTATTATAAAAGTTATTGGAGTCTTAAAAGTATTATCTATTGAATTGTAAACACACAAATAAAATCAGTAGTGAATTAAAAACATTGTTTCTTGTATTATTATTGTGTATTGGTAGTGGATCGTACATTTCTTAACATTGACTAACATGGAATTAGAATGGATGGCAACATTTTTATTGCTAATGCAGGAAAAGATCAGGGTAGTAATGTACAAATATAAATTGTACTTAAACGGAATCGTACATTAGTACTTATTGAATTTCACTTGTATATTTCATTTAAAGATTAAATCTATATATCATATCATCCGATGATAATATTTTTTACTTGCATGTGTTTGATTTCATATATGTGGTAAAGTGGAATTTCTCGTATATAAATATCTATGAGTGTAAATAAATGCTCATCACATCCAATAGATACGTATTTAACACAAAAAACTCATATTAAAAAATTATTATGTTATTTTTTAATTCAACTGAGGGTTGGATTAATTTGAACTTGACTTGGATTAATTTGAACTTGACTCGGATTAATTTGAACTTGACTCGGATTAATTTGAACCTGACTTGGATTAATTTGAACTTGACTTGTATTAAATTGAACTTGACTTAGATTAATTTGAAGTGAAAAAGGTGTAGTTGGATAAATGTGGAGGTTGATCAGTCATGACTTCATCATTTATCTGTGGCTCTGTAGTTGTTTCTAAAACACAGACAACAAAACTAAAATACATATTTTATAAGTTATCAGTAAAACATGGTAAGCTGAGTTAGCATGAGAATCTAATAAGAAATGGACATCTTCTTATTTCAATAGCTTAATCTGGAATAATTAACGCTAGAATAGTAAGTACCCTGTGCTATTTTAAAGAAATGAACTAAGATAATTATCTTAGGTTGAAGTTCTGATCATAATCAGAACTCCACAACCATATTAGTCAAAGCCTTCCCATTCATGACTAAGGCGAGTTGAAAACAGCTAAAAGAAGGAACACTTAGCGTGGGCTACAGAACAATGGAAATCAATGCCCAAGGTGTGTTACCGAGCAGGATACCCCGCCTATTGAATCAGCAAGTTAGGAACGAACAGGTTCGAAAGAAAAAGAAAGGATAGCAGAGAAAGCATCAAAACTGAAGTGAGCAAACTGAGCATAAAAGATAAAATCCTGAAGGTTAGTTTATAGCCAAGTAAATCTTTCAGAAAAAGGGAACTGAATCTACCTGGCGAAATTTGAAGATAATTTATGCTTCATTGGCTTAAAATTGAGCTACCAAAATTTAACGTTCTAACTCGACCGTATAAAAACCTGAAAGATCACTTATTGGATCTCGCATCGGAGGTATGAATCAACCTCCTTAGTAAGAATAGATTACAAGACAATATACAACCTAAGCGTCTATCGTGATATTCCATCGTCTAAAACGGAAAAGTAAATTTTTCGAAGGAAAATATAAAAATGTGCTCATCATTTCGCATACATAATTTCCTCAAACTTTATGCCATACAATGTTCTGTAAATGTTCACAATCACAAGCGTATCGAGTTCAGTCTCATCAATGAATAAGTCATTCGACCACGGTGTATTAAATGGTTACGATGCTCATCTGTAAGTGCATTATATTTTTAGAGATGACACAATCATTCATTTTCTTCTTTTTTTCAAATTTAAATATTTGAGCGTCAATTCACGTCCCCAAACATGTGTATTTTAGTGCAGAATAGAATTTGTAACAAACGTTTTCCTCGAAGGAAGCACACAAATGGGCGCTACAAAAGTCTCCGGAGTATTTCCTCCACATTCCACTACTGCGTGCGACGAGCTGCAGGCGCTCGGGAGTCGTTGCCGTAGTGATGAGTTCGGCCAACACCGACCGGGTCTGTTAAGGACAAGTCACGAATGACAGATAATGACTACAGATCACGCGATAACTAAGCAAATAATGTATGAATTCAACATAATTGTTTTCTAACACTCATGTTTCTGAATAAAAGAGTAGGTGATTGAATTTGCGTTTTGTGTTCGGCACGCTGCTGCGGAAATTTTATTTCTCACTATTTTCAGGATGAATATTTGACACATTTTAGTCTACAATGTGAGTTATTCACTGACCAACTATTGCGGCAGTTCTTCAGTCACGATCCAACGCTATTTCTCACTGATCATTTACTAGACTCAAAACATGAATCCAGAAGCACTGAAATGATTTGGCGACAGGGTTGAGCCTTCAGCTACTCCTGGTACAAACTGTAGATTTAAAGTCGAGTGATGAAGCTGAGATGGCATCGGTCGGGGCTGAAGACTCAGAACCCGAAAAGAGAATTCAAGGCCTGGAGGTAGTGATCCCAAGCCCTCTAGCCCAGGGACTTGTGAAGTTTCTTCGTGACTTTAACAATTTTATTTTATAAGGTTATTCTTAGAGAAAAACTTCAGTGCGGTAAAAACTACACATTCAACAATGGCACATCTTGACACAATAGGCACTACCTCTTATCAGAGGCGTTAAAGCTCGAGGCAATACTTGTAAGTATTGGCAGAAATAGACAATGCGTGTGATTGTTTTTCGGAGAAACGAAGTGGTGAAAAACATGTAAAATCGCGTGGAATGCAATCAAGCATATATACTTAAGATGCCCTTTTTCACCATTTATATTTCATTCCGTATGATTTATCATAAATTATTTCAGTGAATGGTATATTTCTTCATGTAACCCATTTATAATAAATTTTTTATCGTAAAGGAACGAATTTTACAAGTGCTATCATCGCTATTTATTTACATTCTGGTTGTGTCGTAAAAAAAGAAGGATTAATGTGAGCAAAATGCGTTGAACAACTAAATTAAACCGAAAAACTACTAAGACAAACAAATATTTTTTGATGCGCTTGTGATGCCAATTACTCCTTCTAATTCAATCTTAAAGCGAACGATAAAAAGATTCTGGGACTAATATTAAATTTCACAATTTAAACGACTTAAACACTGTCAATTGGGACCCAGCTCATTTTCACTCTATTGAAGCACTGGTGAAAACCGAACTACAATCAAAATTTCATTCACAGCCCACTCAAAATTCAAAAGATAGAAAATAGTTGAAACTGGGAAGATTTCTCGTGAGCCTTGAGCTAATCCTTATCTATTGAGCAGCATTACCTGCAATCTATGTAGTGTGGCAAAAAATGTCCCCACTACCGCTTGGGCGTCTATGATGTAGCGTTGTTTTCTCCGCCTTCTGTGTGTGTGTGCCTGGTCGCAGCTCACTGGTCGTTGCTCTGATGTTATGGAAGGGTCGCATGTGAGGTCGTGAGGACGTAGTTTTAAATTTCAGACTAAATTCTGACTTGATCGAGAGTTCATTTTCAACTTAACAATTTTCAGTTTGAACTTAATGACTTACGTGTGTATTTTATTACTCTTTTTAATTACTACGAAGACGTATTGTGGTGACTGGCAGTGTCGGCCCACGTTCTGGTGATGTGGATTTCGGTAGATAACGCTGGACACAGTTCAGGCTAAGAATCTCTACCCTATTGCTTAGAGCTGATTCTGTGTTTTTTATTTGGTATATATATACCTGAGCGTTTTACTTCATTATATTTATTTTGCATACTACTGTGATAAGTTTTCTACAGTGCTTCAAGCAAGTGAATTAATATTAATAAATATTAAGAGTGAAATTTAAACTTATTAATACTTAACTAGTCTTCTGGACTTCAAGTAATATTGAAGTCGTTTGCTTTCTTGATGGGGTAAGAAGCCTGGATCAGAATGAGCTTCGAATTTTTCCTACTTTCACTAGTAATAAAATCTCTAACTATCCTCACTATTTTTCTGCTTGCAGCACTTCACTCCTACTGATTTTATCTCATTTCTTTAATTAACCTTCCTTACGAAAGTATTGTCACTAAGTGCATTGAAAACTCAGATTTGTGGTGTTCAAGTAATGGTGTTATTATTGTTGTTTCATGGCGAGATATTGTTATTGTCAGGTCAGCAGTTTTGACATCGATCTAAGGTTGTGAGTTTTTTTTGGCATACTTCAAAGGAGGCTTCAGCTGGGGTTGGCGTTGTTGCAGCCGTGTTCCTGCTGTTCCAGCTGTTTCTAATGAGCTAGCCTCTACGTTGCGTTAAAAGGATGCTTTATTCCAATTAAGCCTGATACGTATCATCTTGTATATTGGTTTTTCAAATGCCTTATAGCTAACACCAGGACGCCATGATGGTGTCCCCCGTAACGGTACCCATTCCGACACCTGGGTAGAGTGGGGTATTGTGCCTGAGTTGTCCCTTATATCCAACGGGGAAAGTCGTCGCGCAGAGCCGGGATTCCAACCCACTACACCTTTTTGGAAGGACACTTTCTTAACCACTCGGCAACGACAAGCAGGCAATTTTCTTTCTGATCTATGAAGGTCAGGTTGGGTTTGTGTGGAAAATATATGAAACTGCATGGTTCGTTGTTGCATCTGTAGTTGGCATTTACTTTCTGTTTTTTTCCTTTCATGACAGTAGAGGGGTGGAGCGTGGGCCAGAGGTGCTGAAGCGTGGCAACGCACGATATCGTTCAGCCCTTCATTGCGTTTGGCTGTTGCTCGGCTCAACATCAGCGGCTCGTGGTGCTGTCCGTGGCCGTAGCTGGGCACAATCGAAAACTTTTCGTTGTAGCTGGTCGTGGCGTCGAGCTTTATTAAAATCTCTCCTATCACCGACCCTAACTCACCTCGTCTGAGCCCTTGGACTGCGGTCTCTGGCGCTTGATAATGTTTTACGCCCGAATCATTTACTGTCTTTTTTTTAACTAACCCTAAATTTTAACTTCGAAGAAAATAAAGTGGAATTTACGGAGATTTGCTGTAAGCCTAAACCTTAAAGTTCCTGATCGATTGAAATATTTAACTGCCTTTCATGCGTTTCATAGGATTTAGTTGCGTTTGATAAGAGCTTAAAATACAGCTAAAAAATAAGAACTCTACCTTGCTTCTGCTTCTCTAAGTTCTTTTGAAAACCGATTGTATGGGAATTATTTCCCATTCTTGGAACTGAAGAAATGAGTGGACACAAAGTAGACACGTTGTATTAATCTCCGAAATAAAACCTTAATTATCTGAATGGTGTGGTCATAAAGCAAATGGCTTGGACGCTCTGACGGTGAGGTTTACTCAAATCTTATCATGTAAACGTAAGAAAAAATCGAACATCAAATTACGCATGCAAAAGAGATACCGCTCTTTATGAGCGGGTCTCATCTGAAATGTTCCATTTCGCATCAATTATCTCTCAACAGAGATAAAATTTGACAACAACACGAAGCCGAGGTTTGACACTTGCTAAGTCTGATAAAATCTTGAAAGGTTTATACGCTGATGTGCACGCATTCAGCCGAAACTGTGATGTTCAAAGCGCAGAGTAGCATCAAAATTTCACTTCTACGAACTTAAATCGGATAAATACGACAAATATGTACGAAAACAATATTCTGCTAATCATAAAGGCTTTGATAAATGACAAAGCTAACAAGTTATCGAAACACAAAACTCTCAGGGTTGTTATTAAAGAAAGTAGCCATAAGAATATTTTAATGATAAGAGTTGTAGTAAGAATAATTGAAATAATATTTAGACAAAGTAAAAAGGATAGTACTGTTGTATCTTCGCAAAATAAAAAGCCAATGAAACGCAAATTAAAGCAGATCTTAATTTGGAAAAAGAATCCCATTCCAAAGATGAAAGATAACACCGGCGATGTAACACAGGATACTCATGTTATCTTCTTGTATTCCTGACGCTGCTGGATATTTGCAGCAGCAGATTTTTTCCCAAGCTTATCACTTCAGTCTTTAACTGATATCCCTCGAGCCTCTTTGTAATTATGGATTAGAGCATATAATCGCCTCCAGAGTATCTTTCTTTGTGAGTTGCATTGTCACTCAAAACGTAGTGTCGGGCTGCCTGGTGTGGAACCGCCTGTTACTGCGTGGTTAAAATATCCGTACCTGGTGTTGCGTCTCCAGATTTTGGGATATTTGGAATTAGACCGCCTGGCACGGGTTAGGTCCGGCCCCTGAGAATTTCAAATTCTATTTGCTTGATGTTTCTTTCAGAAAATAGAATTGCAGAGACCACGGTATTCTCCGTTTTTCAAGGTTGGCGTCTGAAACTAAAATAAAGATATGGAGATAACCTCCCTGCCAAAAAATGAGAACTTTCCTTTTGCGTAAATTCCTACCATGAAGTGGCTACGCTAATACACGAAATCGTCATTTGAGCAAAGAAACAGTTGCAGATATTTTTTTCCATTTCAAGGAAAATTTTCATAGAAAATGACGCCCTCGTTAAGTAAAACTCCTTATGGTTTTTCTAACATGTTGGGCAAGAGTCAACGATAGAACTATTTATGCCTCGTCAGTTGTAATAACTCGCGAAAGGGCTATGAAACTATAGTTTTAAGTTTATTTCGGTTATTTACTGCCCAGCTCAAAGTATGGGAAGAGATCAGACCTGTAGGCAAATGCTTTAACGTGAATGCAAGATTATTATAGCGATCATACCAGTCATAACAGCTACGAATAACTTGAGCATTGGTTCATAACAGCTTATGAGTGCTCGCGATAGCCGTGCTCGCGATAGCCGTGTGCTATAGGTTCCGCCGCCGTGCGGCCGGGACCCGGGTTCGAAACTCGGCGCTGGCAGTGGCGATTTTCTCTGTTGGGTATAGGAGAAAAATTCCAAGCACAATACCCCACTCTACCCAGATGTCTGAAATGGGTACCGGTTTTGACCGGGGGAAAGCGTCATGGCGTTAGTTCTAAGGCATTTGAAAATCCAATGTACAAGGTGATATGTATCAGGCTTGATTGGAAATAAAGCATCCGTAGATGCCTTCATTATTATTATTTATGAAGAGATACCAGACCTAACTCAATGTCGATACCGTCGTGCGGTCGACGTGAGGGTTCGTGGAAAAGGGGCTGTCTTCTGTACAGCTACCTTTTCCGGGGCGCTAGCTTTTCTTCGCAGCTGCCCTTCCTGAGGTTCGTGTGGGTACCGCCTACGCCGTAATCAGTCCGCTAGGGCAACAGAAGTAAATTCTGTTAGTGCCGAACTACGGCGGTACCGTTGTGTGTGGGGGGTGAGGTTAGTGTGGGTACCACCTGCGCCGTATTCAGTCCGCTAGGGCAACAGAAGTAAATTCTGTTATGTGCCGAACTACGGTGGTACCGCTAGGGTGAGGTGTGTGTGTGGGTACCACCTACGCCGTAATAAGTCCGCTAGGGCAACAGAAGTAAATTCTGTTAGTGCCGAACTACGGTGGTACCGTTAGGAAGACGAGCAACTGTCTGCGCCGTATGAGACCGCTAGGGCAACAGAAGTGAATTCTGTTAGTGCCGAACTGCGGCAGCGTCTTCCTACCGACAAACTATGCGATATAGTTCGTCCTTCCGAGTTGGCTCCTTAAACCCCTTATTAGGCGAGGTGTCGTATGAGACTAAAGTTTGTGTCAATAGGGCGACAGGAAACTCTTTTGACCTTACGGTCTGAATTGTTTAATGCTGAATCTCTTTGAAGTCCCTATCACATAGACTGATATATTTTAACAAAGACAGTGATTTATTTTCTATTGCAAAAATAGTTCGTACAGACGTGAGCTACTGCATAACAGGGTACAACACTCAAAATTGCATTTAAAATATTAGTCGTATTTAGCTTGATAACACAAGAAACATTGGAATATCGACATGTAATACTAATGATATTTGAGGGCTAACTAAAGTAAATGCACAAACGCAACATCAGCGCGGGGAAATAGATAAGTCGGCGTTCAGAGAGCTGGACACATGAAGAAAATACTTTAGATTATGGGTAACTAATCACAAAAAGGCTCGACAACCCCTGTGCGGCCTGACACTCAAGATTCGTAAAATTTAGCCAGCAAACAAAATTTACAACATTGTGAAAAAAAGACAATTCGAATATGTTAATTTAAAGCGGAGATATAATCAATTAAAAAGTAGGGGACATTTTTGTGGAACACTCGGTAGAGTTACAGTCAGGAGACCATATTATCACGCAGGAGCATTCTGCGCGCACAAACATACAATTGAAAAATGACAAAACACGAAAAATGACAATACAATGGCAATCACAATACATATACGGTACACAAAAATGCTGAGCGATGTACTGAAATATAGGATAATAAGGAAAGCATGTTCGGAACTACTTTTTCAGAATGTGTTGCTGCTTACAATTTCTAATTAGACATTGTAACGATTTCTAATTAAATATTGTAACGATTTCTAATTAAGTATTGTAACGAGAAAATCATTGGTTGATAAACATCTTATTTATCATGTATGGGTGAGCACACAAGCTTCATACGTGGTTAATTCACCAGGCAGGATTTCACTTGTTACAAAAGGCAAGTGTGGTCAAGAATTCGTTGGGCTCATCACAGCGCGTGGAAAATTTTAATTAAATAAAAATACTTCATGAGTGAAAAATTCCGTAGAGGAATAAATTTAATTCATGCTGTATTTTCGAATTTCTTATTTAAAACAAACTCAATTAAGTGATATGAGCAACATCCATCTTATGGAGCGTTTATCATAGTGGACTTGAGCATTTATTAATCAATTGAATTATCTTTTATTCACTCTAATCTTGGGATCAAATTTAGGTAATAATGATAAACTTTAAAAAATCCTTTCCGTCACTCATAAATTTATCCGTAAAACGCAGAAGAAACGCACAAAAGAAATTCTTTTAAGTCTTTTCGCTTCTAACTGCAAGACATGAACATGTTATAATGTTCACGTCCTAATCGAACAACTCAAGTGCACAGTAATCATGGCAGAGAGCAATGACGGAAAAAACAAGATTTCATCTATGTATAGAGAGATGTCTAAACTCGAGTTCGTACTTTAGAACCGATCATGAAAACAAACAAACAAACAAACATCGGCATCTTTGGGATACTTTATTTCCAATCAAGCCTGATACATATGATCTTAGTATTGGTTTTTCAAATGTCTTATAACTAACACTATATATAGGACACCATGACGGTTCCCCCGTAAAGCCGGTACCCATTTCCGACACCTGGGTTGAGTGGGGTATTGTGCTTGAGCTTTCCCTGATACCCAACGGGGAAAATCGCCGCGCCAGCGCCGGGATACGAACCCTCGTCTCCAACATACAAGGCCGATCCCTTAACCACTGTGCCACCGCGAGCACAAAAATAGACAAACATTTCATTTCAGAGTTATTAGGGAAGCAAATGTTTGGAAATACTTTCGGAAATTTTTTTGTGGAAATACTTTACTCGGGAAAATTTGGGAAATACTTTATTTGAGGAAATACTTCACTTTAAAATACTTTACTTGAGGAAATACAATATCTTATTGAGCTAGGAACAGTGGACAGGATGTTGTAACCGCGGAACTCCACAAGGACAGCGTTGTTCTCAGGTTTTGAGGAGGTGGGCGATAAATATCTGTCGAGCTCAATTGGTCATCGTTTCGTCCAAACTGGCTAAGGCTCAGACATCCAAAAATCACAAACACATACAGGCAACACATAACACAAAAGCACACAAACACAAGATCCTATAACACAAACCAGCGATAGTCTAAGAGGGGAACCAGCGACGGCCTACAAGGGGCGTGGCACACAGCGAGCCTTCCGTCTCCAGCCAATCATACCCTTGCAATAAAGTGGTCATCGAAGCTGTACACCTTACAGACCAATTGGGTTGGCGGACGGTAAGCGAGCACCAGCACATAGCCAATGGAAATCAAAAACGTCAGGACAGCGATGAACTTCACCAATCAAAGAGAAGGGATGACTTTGAGACGGCGAGGGACCGAGATGATTCGGGACATTCTCGAAAGAAACAAGCGGAGGACTTATAAGGAGCTGAGAAGAGAAATCAGGGAGGATTTTTCTCTTGGGGA
The DNA here is from genome assembly GCA_030386875.1 of Morinoia aosen. NCBI lineage: Eukaryota > Metazoa > Arthropoda > Malacostraca > Amphipoda > Talitridae > Morinoia > Morinoia aosen. The sequence goes on from CM059579.1 coordinate 21,555,177, forward strand.
CACGACGAGAGACGGTCTTTTTGGTGCATAGGTCGGGGATCCGGCCGCCGCCGTGATCCCCGTTGGAACAGCTACTCGAGAAGAAACATCAAGAAAGTGCACCCGATACAGTGCTTCTCGAATCTCCAGAAGTTAGCAACGGACCCAGCAGACACTGAAGTACCACCGGCATCAATTTCCGCTCGAAACGCAACAACTTCGAGGTGACAACCGGCACGTAGAGAAATGTGTCAAAGCGTTCTCACGAGAGAACGTAAATGTCAGTTCAACGTCGACTTCAAGCTAGCATGAATACTCCAGCATGCATATTGAACTCGCACAGCTGCCAAGTCTTCAACAACGCCCGAAACCACGAATTCCACAGTGGTTAAGCTGTTCGGGCAATGAGAGCCGTGAGCGCAAGCTACGAGCGCTCTGGGCGCAGCGTCTTCGATTTGTCAGCACCGACCTATGCTAGCGATGGAGCGGCTGCAGCGAAGGAGCCAGATTGCAAGCACATTCAAGACTTGGCGGGAACGAAACTGAGGTGACATCTGCAACGCACCGCAGAAGAGTTGAATTTGTATTATTGAAAACTCTGAAAACAGTGATCTAAAGTGCAAATTAGAGTGCAGAGCAGTAAACAGAATACGGCATTCAAAGCGGCGCGCAATTTATAAAATTGATTTGTGTTTTTTTTTGTGGTGTTGTGCGCTTAGCAGGAGGATGTGTTTCGGTCACAAAGCAAGAGTTCAGGTGGCACGTGATGCAAAGGGTTTTACTTAAATTTCGAATACCATATGGTAAGCAAGATTTTGATGTCATGTATTACATTTTCCCCGTTTGTCTATGCAGCTAAGGTGTAGCTGTCTCATTGAGCCGGATGGAATTGTCATGTCGCAGGTCATGAGCATCTTGCTTGAGTGCAATGGTGCGCATTTCATTAGGGCGACCATAATATTTCCCTGTGCTTATAATCCACGTGTTTCTTTAGTAAAATAAAACCCATTTTAATCTTTCAAGGTTTATTATTCTCCCCATGTTGTCGCTAGGTATTCGTGAAGTACACACCAAATAAACTGTTGATTTCCGACCCTTTCTGTCCCACTCTCTCACTGTGTATTTCATATCTTTATTTTTCTTTCTCTTACTGTCGGGGGTTTCAAGTCTTCCTACGTTACGTGCTTAACCAGCATTGTATCGTGACACAAAGGACATGATCTTCTATCTTCAAGCATTTTCAGATGAAAATGATCATTCATTATTGTAGTGTACCATTTCAAGTGCCTTATTGTTATCAAATTTATCAAAAGTCTGGAGTTCAGACTTTGGTAAAAATAGTAGCAAATCATTCATATGAAATAAAATAGAGAAAGGCTTCAGAAATGAGCCAAATGGTCTATTCTCGGGCTTCCCGCAAGTCCCGTGCTAATACACACCAGTCACGCACATTGTAGCCGCAGTTGTCTTGAAAAAAAGCAGCGCGACCCTTTATGTTCCAGTGAGTTTGACTTTGTTGCCTCTTGGCCTGTCCTGGTCACTTTTCATTGGTTACCGCAGGACTCGGTTGCCTGCGCCGGTATTGCACATGCTTGTACTTTGGTGGGGGCGCCAATGTCGCTGCGCTATAGGTTTTTTATATAATTTCTTGATATTTATTTATTGTTAATATATTGCATACTCAGCTGTGTAACCTTTAACTGTGTATCCCTTCCCAGCCCAATGTTTATAACTTATGTACAGTAAAAGTAAATAAGCGCTAACACTCGTGAATGATAAACATTGTAGAACGTAACAGGTCGTAAAGTAGGAGATGCGAAGTCGCATGACCTGGCAAAATCCTGACTTCGATGCTCTCCCCGTGTAGGGGTGAAATTAGAACCTACACACACGAACCAACGGAATGTATTCACAATTATCGTTTTCCACTTTAAACAGCTAATATCCTAAAACCCCGATTTTTTTAGGAAAATTCAAAGAGAAGAAAAAGTTTTTATTTTATTATTTTCTACTTAGTGTGCAATTTTGTACCTCTTGTTCTGAAACACCTTGTATATCTAAAGCGAAATCATTACGAAAATCTTACCTCGGAAAAGATTGTGTTTTTATCTATTGGAATAAAAATCCAAAGCTATCCATAAAATTGCTTCCCTATCAGATGATCACAATCTGGAGCACTGCTATAGAAGATAGATTAGTGATTACACTAATGGTATTTTCGCCCATCATTCACCAAAATTCGTTGAGTTAACGAGATATGGTCTCAGCTCACATAAGGACGCGTCTCTATAACCAGCGTGTCGAAGTCGGCAGAACCGTTCCATAAACTGCGCACTCATTTAAGATTTTTTTCCGAACATACTGAAATCTCAACTTGAGAATGCAAAATATATAAAGTTGATTTTGTGGCAAAAAATTGTTGAAACAATCATTATACGGTAGACTAAGATTTGATTAATAATTGCGTGGTAGTTGAAATCGCAGTAAAAAGGAAATAACAGAGCAATAGTACAATGCTAGAGTACTTTAAACAATGTAACCATCAACACTAACTCGATCAAAGCTTGCTCCGTGGGTACTCAAATGCCATTCACAGTGGGGTATCATGAACGTTAATATAAGCACAGCCCGTCCGTTCACTAGAGAGCGAATCAGAAAAGCAAAACCAGAAATGAAAGAGAAAATTCCATTGATTAGTCTTACTCGTTTTCTGCAATGTCAACAAAACGTGAAAACACTTTTATGAGGGAGGGGGATGGGGAATTTGATGCCGTTGACTAGAAAAAGAAAAAAAATTCTCTCTATTCCCTTACAGCCAATAAGCGTGGACTGCTGCTTGACTATCAAGCAGGGCTTCAACGAGTGTGAAAGTTCCTAGCCTAAATCTTTGCTCAAAATTACCCTAAAATGCGTAACTTACCCTAAAATATCATATAAGCCTACTGCTGGTATTGCATTAAAATATTCAAGGCTTCATTGTTTATATGCGAAGAAATGAAACAACAGGGTTCATGGGGTAATTTAAAAATAAAATTCTTCTACTCTAGAGTCACGTGAAAGTGACAACCATCGTGTCTGACCAGGCTCTAAAATTTTGTGGGCTTTATCCCTCCGAAAGTTTGAAATTCTTGAAATGAAATCTGTCATTTTGTGTCACGAAACGCATGTGGTTGTACGTTTCAGAATTGAGAGCTTTAAACCTCAGATTACAAATAAGAGAAAAAAAGAAAACGACAGAGCTGAAAAACCCAGGAGAAGGCAATAGACGTCAGAGGAAGGTAGAAAAAGTGAGTTTCTGTTCTTTACGCGCTAACAGTAGTTACACATCTGATCAACAAGGGATAGTGATAACTACAACCAGCAAATTTTCAACTGATTTTTATTCAAATTTACGAATGAACTGATGAGTTGCGCACGCAGATTTGACGCAAAAAAAACACACGAGGCAATTACAAAAAACGAAATTTCGTACGCCTGGAACGGCCTGAGACACGTAATTACGAACAACTCAAGTTTGAATCGCACCCGTAGCATAAAGAAAGACATGGAAATTATGTTAAAAACTGTCTCCAAACTATAGCACTTTCTGCAATATTGCTAACGCAATATTGCAGCCGCTTATTTCTTGCGGGCATCATTTCCTTGCACTGCACTGTATCGCTCACGGCAAAGATAAAAACGAACTACACTGCCACGTGTTTGCACGGCAAAGCTAGCCACTTCCCCGAGCGTAGATCATAAAGCCGGTTCCCTACTTATTTCTCCGAGCATTCGCCCTCTTCTTTGGGCCACAGGCACTTCTTCTTGGACCCTACGTCGTCTTCGCAAGCTCAACCACAGCGGAACCTCCATCGAAAACTTGACGCTTGCGCTAGCGTCCGATCAGCATGGACACTTTTTTTTCCGCCGTCCTCCCTTTTCGATGGTTTCTGGGCCTACATCATGCCCACGCGCTGATGTCCTACACTGCTTTTGGATAACGGAGAAGTGGAGCAACCCTTTCTTACGCTGTGTTTATATATGCCGCCATCAAACGATGCGCGATTCCTGTTCCACGAAATTCTTCGTCTGTGATAGGCTCGCTCGTGCGCGTCGCGCTCCTTAGTTCTATTTGTACCTCTTGCTGCAGGCGCAACTCTCGCTTGAGGCGAGTATTATTCCGAGCACATGTCTAAGCCCCTTTTCTAACACCAAATACCCCTTGTTTCCTAGCATGTTGTAAATGAATTTTGTTCTTTTTTCTCTATACTATGTTTCAATGTTGTAATCATCCCTTAAGTTTGATGCATCATGTTCTAGATCTCCATCCTCATTCAGTCCCTCACATCACCCCCCACTCTTGAGAAGACGTTTCCCCGACCTTATCTCTCACTGACACCACCAAAACGTAGCTCAACTCATCCCAGGCTGTCGGAATTCAGTCACGTCACTGTTTTCCCACGCTTTTATGGCCAACTGCGGATTTTGTATATTGTTACAAGTATATCATTACATTTAGAGCTTAGATGGAAATGGTTAAACACGTTACCGTAAAGATCCTCAATATATATAGGAAATTTTAGACAAGCATATGATGCACATAAATGAATTAAATAGCAGGAACATTTTACTACTTGAGCATTTGACAATTAATTTTTAAATAAGAAAGCAATAGAATGCTTAGATCCCATTCCAACAGTCGTGTCAGAACAAAACCCTACAATGTTGCTCAATTTAATATTTTTATCACTGAAACATTTTTAAGTGCAATAAATTATTCATTGGCTGTGCTATCCCTTATTTCATCAAAATCAACAAAGAAGCTGTTAATTGCTCTCTCACTCCGGCAGTGCACGATAACTCCGAGCTGTTTAGCTGTACTTCGATCAGTTGTTTCCTCAATTATTAGTGAAAATTAACTTTCATTAAGGACAAAGACTAGATCACTTTGTAGATGTTTACCGAAACATTGTCTAATAATTTTAATATTTGAAGCTCAATGTTTCCCTAAGCTTACCTCCTTTAATGCTTTAGTATCTGGAAACATTTGTTCGAGTTGTTTTAGCAATGAGTTACTTCACGAAATAGGCAAATTATTTCCGGAAAGATACACAAGTATCCGCAATTCCATTTTTCTATCTGACTTTCAATTTGATCGTTTGATAAGATGAACGAAGCTGAAATTTGTGTTTTCCGTCTCTGCACTGAGAGATTTTTATGACGTTGACATGACTTATGATCTCAGATCTATCAAACGTATTGGTAGTTAATTGAGCAAATGATGCAGTACATATCTTTAGTTGAGGTAGAAGACTAAGACTTTTCGAACCAGCCTTGAAACAGTTGTTCACTCCTCCTTCCATTCCCAGTCTAACTTTTTCGCCGCCTGCATGCATGTTTTTCCGCCGCCCCAGTAATTAAATCGCTTAGGCGGCGAAAAACATGCATGCTCCGGTGAAAAAGTTTGACTGGGTTTTTGAGAATAGGGCTTAGCAAACGATACAATTTTGCTTTTCTTCTTAGGTGGTGGCGCTTGATCGGACTCAGAATCCATTTAAAGTTGAAATTTTACTGTACCGCAGGTAACCAAATATTAGCAGTCACAATGCAATATTGCACGCGACAAATCTATCTTCCCTCTGCTCGGCTCGGGCATGCAGTGTCGTTCTATAAAAGTTATTTAGCTGTTCAATTCCAGGAAACGACGATAACCGATGTTTTAGTTTAAATTTTAAAACATTTGAAACGTGCTGCTTGTAGTGATCATTAACCCATGCTGATGAGATGTGTACTTGTGTTAGTTGTTGTAAAACTAGAAGAAATGGATTTCTAAACATTACATCAATTTGCCTACCACTTTAATTACAGTAATTACTTTTAATAACCCAAGGTATTATCAATGCAGCATATCTTGCAACATTATACTGAGGAGAAATCATGGCTGCCAGCCGCGATATATGCAGCGATGTGCACAGCAATTGGAGCCTTATCGTACTCTGCAATAAAAAATAAATTGAAAGCGAATTCGGATAAGTCTTGCGTTTGTTCAAAATATGACTCTTATTGAACATTTTCATAAACGCTCCGGTAGAGAACTTCCACGATGTACCTTACATAGGGAACATTGTGATACTTGAGAGAGAGCAAACTTGATATTGGTGATTGAAACAGGCAATTACCACCTTGTGCCTTATATAAGGTACATTGTGGTACTTGAGAAGGTAAGCTTAACATTGGTAATGAAAAAAGACTATTACCGTATAATTTAGCTGTGCTACCCTGATAGAAGTCGAATTACCCTAAAAATCATGGCATTTAGCTCTACCCTAGACAATACTTAATTTTCCTAAAATAGGGTATTTTACCCTAAAGTGGAAGCACTGCTATCAAGTGCAGTTACTCCTCCTACTCCCACTTTAATACAAAAAAGGAGGGGCTAATGTCCTACATAACCTCAAGTCTGGTGCTGGGCTCACCATACAGACGCGACACATAGTGACGGTGGCTGTTTAGTGCACGTACGTTGCGAGGTAAGTTCATTTCAGAGCCCCTGGGCGATATCGTTGACATGAAATGTGATTTGGCTGATACAATAATAATTTTGTTTCGGTGTTACACAAATATAAAATCTCGAATAGTTCACCAGAGCAATCTTCTGATGGAAAGTTGAAGTTCTTTTCTTTCTTTTCTTTTTTTTTTCTTTTCTCTTTTCTTCCCCAAGCAGGACAGCAAGCAACGCTGCTCTGCTCTGCCGACCGCAAGCATCCTGCCCCCTCCTGCCCCCTCCTCCCGCTCACACTCTGTCCTCCTCTGGCTTACACCCCAAGCCCCCCCCCCCTTTCCTACTGGCAGTCTCTTTTTATCTACCTTTAAAAGGCGAGGTCTTCTACTTTAACCCAATGAACAAAATTTAATTTTTCTTCCTCTCTATCAACGTCACAATGTATCAATATAGAACTCGTTCAACTACTCGGAAGGTTGCCCCATCTGAAAAAACAACATCCTCCAGTACAGCTTCGTACGAAAAGCTCAGTAAAAAGCGCAAAGCACCAGCCATAAAGCAGAAAGGCAGACCTAATAAATCCGCCCCTGTAAATCCATCAGTTCAAGGTCCTCAAACACTCAAACCGAAAAATGCTTCTCGGACGTTCGTGAAGTCTGATATTAGCAAGTGTTTCTCAGCCCCTAAAGCATCACTAATGACTGCAAAATCTGAGTCATCTGACACGGGCGAAAATCTCTCAGACGCTGCTTGTAATAATTCAGCTCCCAGTAATAATTCATCTTCTCAAGTTCTGAAACCTGCTACGGGCACACCCGAAGCGAGTTCAAGAAATTACGTACAAGCAGCACTCGACTCGCAACCCCACGCTTTGGACTGTGTCCGAGAAGACTCGTCGTCCACAAAGCCGAGAATCTTTAGGAAAGAAGATACCGCGTCACTGGCGGAATCTGCCACAGCACTGCGAGCTCCTTCGTCTCGCCTAAACGATTGCGTCATGGCGACGACACCCCTGCCCTGCGTCACTGAGAAAGCCCAAAATCGTTCACCGCCGACGGAAACACCAACGTCATCGTTAGAACGCGATAAAATTTTGGATGTGTGCAATCAGTCAGAAAGTAAAAGGGGTAATTTTAATTATAATTTTAATGATAAATTGTGTGTAGACCTTTCAGGTGGCGAAGTTATGTTTGAAAATGCATACGCAGCAGCTGATACTGGCAGTAAAATACCTCAGAGCGTAAACTGCGAGGATAACGTAAGATTTTCAGTGGAGAAAAATACAACCAGACCTGTTACTGCTTTTGATGGGTACTTACATCCTCTCCAAATGACCAGTTCCCAAACTATTCACGAAATAAATAACACGCTGTCTCTTACAGCTGCATTTCTCAATAAAGCTTTGAGACAAAATTGTCCCCCAAGCCCAGCGTCGATTTTTTCCACTGTATCAAATATTCAAGTGATTACAGAACAGCTTTTTGCTTTAAATTATCGTATCAGCGCTCATGATTTTACGCCGGTGGTAGCTGCGAGTAACCATCCTTATGCGAAATCCCCTTTAGACACTTTTCTCGTTGGAGATAATAGTCTCACAAAAATCAACAGAGATGACATTGATAGTGCATGCAGGATTCAGACCATAACTTCGGAACGTCTAAATGATCTCTATGATGAGATTGAACGCGCACCTCCTTTTATGAACTATATAATTAGTTTCAAAGGTTTGAGCCTCTCGTCCCAAAATCTCACGAAGTTAAAAAATCTGATCATGACAAAGAATCTTCTTTCTCGTATTTATGTGGTGAGTGCCTGCAGTGGGCAGCAATTGTACATGGCATCGAGCCTGTGCAGAAAAATTGGTCTTAAACTGATTCCGCTGCGAGCAAATGTAAAAACCGGTCATGTTGATGAAGCTTACAACAATGTCCGCACTTGGTCCGTTACGCGAGAAGACACGCATCATTTTCTTCAACAAATTGCTCTAAAATCACCTTTGAGACTAACTTCACATTTTATCTCCTGTGTCAGAAACTCCCATGATCTGAATGAAGAAATTGAATACACTAATGATTATTCAAAACAGCAAAATGAGTTGAATGATTGTTTTAAGTTGACCGCCTATCCACGTGAAACCTCCAGCAGCATAAACCGATGTTTGCCTTCATATAACAAACCCTCTCCTCCCCTCTCCTCCCGATGTTTGCCCTCATATAACAAGCCCTCTCCTGCATCCGCCACAAACAACTGCGGAGTGCCTACAAAAAATAGGTTTTCATTGCTATCCAATGCTGATGAAGAGGATGAAAAGCCCCTCTCAGACACGAGTATAAATCAACATCCAATCACATACTCGGAAGCAGTAAAATCAACAGGAAGAGAGAAATCGCTGCAAAATTGCAGTCGACAATCGATGGAAAATCCACTACCCAACGGTATGCACAATCATCACCAGAAAAATATAATTGACACGAGCATTTCTCAGTTCTCTGCAAATCCCCATACGAGAAATCACCACAGAACGGGAATTCAGAGCCAGAAAAACGTAAATTCCCCGCACCTCTCAGAACCTCTTAATGACGAAAAAAGTGCGAAAAAAAACTCTCCAGCCCCATTTGTGAACGCATGAATTCCACAATGGATGAATTGAAACGATCATGGAACATAAAACTGATTCCCACCAAAGCCGATGGACACTGCCTCCTCCACGCAGTAGCTCATCTACTTACAAAACAACCAGCATCAAAATGGAATTACAATTCCCTAAAGGCTGCAATCAAAACAGAGAGTAAAGCAAACTACAGCACATATGCTAAGTTTTTTGACAAGAACAGTGGCGACATGCAAAACCTCATAGATAATTACATTGACGAAAAACATTTTGACCAAGTTGCTGTAGACCTTATACCACTAATCATTTCAAATGTGACAGGCCAAAAACTTCTCGTCCTGGATGAACGAGATCATTGTGTTTTGAAAATATCAGTCGCTCCCATTTCAGAGTTATCAAATAATAACCCTCCACTACTGCTCCATCGTAAAAGCGATCACTACAGTGCTCTTGTCACACAACGCAAAAATCAGACCGGGGTTACCTCATCTTGACAAAGTGCCGCTGCCCAGCCAAATAGTAGACTTTCTTACATAGCAGATGCTGGGCCAAACACCCTGGACAACTTAGACAAAATCGATAAATCCCCTGAACGATCCCATCGAGATAGTAACCTCGCTACCTTTAAAAAGAGTGCTAATATAGGTAAAATCAAAATCAAGCATGTAAATGCTCGAAGCCTGAATGGTAAATTGGATGAAATCAGAGTAATTTTGGTCACTGAAAAAATTGACATTTTGTGTGTCTCAGAAACATGGTTTGATTCACGAACCCAAAGTTCATTTTTTAACATTCCTGATTACGTGTTGTACCGCTACGATGGCGCTAAAACCAGCCGAGGTAGTGGATCTTGTATTTTTGTGAAAGAAATGTACTCAACATCTTCACTACTAGCGAATAAAGTTTGCGAAGGCATTGAAATGGTTTGGTTAGAAGTGCAAATAAATATACACAAATCAATAATCATTGGCAGCCTTTACCGGCACCCATCGTCTCCCCTAAATCTAACACTAGATTTCATTGAGGAAACCTTCAAAGAAATCCTTCAGGCAAAAAATCATTCTTTGCTTTCGGAGATTTCAATGTTGACCTAACGGACAAAAACAATCAGCTAAGCAAACTATTGTATAAACTAAGCTTATCACAAATGGTCAAAGAACCGACTCGCATCACTAAAGTCTCTGCAACTCTCCTCGATCTAACAATCACAAATAATCCCACCGCAATACTTAGTACAGTAATATCACCTTCTATTTCCGATCACCACTCTATAGAATGTGAAATTAATATTGCGAAGGAAAGACAAAAATACCGCTTAATGACCTATCGCTCGAAAAGGCACTATTCAGCAGAACTATTTCAAGAAAAACTACTCGATAGGTCTACCGAATTCCAGAAAATGATGCAATCTGACGATGTTGACATACAAGTGTCAATTTTCAACGAGAACTTCACAGCAGCTCTCGACGAATGTGCACCTTACGTCACCAAAAAACCAAGCCAAAACGGACTGTTTGGATTACTGACGAAGTTAAAGAGATGAGCAGAATAAAGAAAGCTAACTTGCGAGAGTACAAAACAATAGATCAAACAGTACCTTATACAAGAGATATAAAGAACATGAAAAAATTCTTCGAAAGAAAATCACTGAAGCGAAACAAAGTCACTTCCACCAGGCACTGATAACGGCTAAAAATAACCCGAAGCGAACTTGGGAAATCATTAGTGAGGTAGCCCCATATAAAAATTTAGATCGCATAAGTAATTTTGAAAATCCCTTGGCAACAGCCGCGGATTTCAACACATTCTTTTCAAAAGTAGGGGCTCAAGTTTTCAGTGAGGTGTGTACCAATCCAGATGAAACGACAATTAAAAATTCATGCCCCACTGCACCCTCGAGGACTGATGTCAAGTGGAGACCACGCCCTGTCGATTTACCAGAGTTACGAAACATCTTATACTCACTAAAAAACACAACGGCAGTTGGACATGATGGTATCAGTCTTCAATATATCAAAGACAGTTTCCCTGTTACAGCACCATGGATTCGTCTGATAATTAATACATCAATAGTAACCAATACGTTTCCAAACCAATGGAAACACTCCATTATTAGACCGTTGCACAAAAGTGGTGACCCAAATACAGCATCAAACTACAGGCCCATCAGTCTTTTGCCTGTCATGTCCAAACTATTGAAGAAAGTGGTGACAAATCAACTGTCATTTCACCTGGACGAGTCAAATTTACTCCACCAAAATCAATATGCCTATAGAAGAAATACTAGCACTCAAGACGCTCTGCTCAATATATCTGAAAAAATATACAGTGACATCGATCAAAAGAATGTAACACTCTTGCTACTACTCGATCTCTCTAAGGCGTTCGATAGCGTCCAACATGAAAGACTTCTACGTAAAATACTGAACTTGGGAATAGACACACAATGGTTTGAAAGTTACTTGTCAAATCGATCTCATGCAGTCCGCATAGAAATCTAATTGTCCCCATTCATTCAAAACAATTTTGGTGTTCCCCAAGGATCCATTCTTGGTCCGCTACTGTTTTCTATTTTCATTAATGATTTCCCTCCAATGCCTTCTAACACACGGATCTCAATGTCTGCAGATGATGTTCAAATTGCAATAACAAGTTCTGTATCGGAAATACCACAGACGCAAGTTAAAGCCGAAACTTTACTGACTAGCCTGAAATCATGGTACGACCGAAATGGTCTCAAATTAAATGCTAATAAAACACAATGCATTATTTTTGGATTCAAAGATGCAATTAAAAAAACTTCAGATCTTACTCTTGCAGTTGGAAATGATAAAATTAATGCATCAGAAAAAGTTAAAAATCTAGGTATCTGGTTCGATAGAAATATGTCCTTCAAATCTCACGTTGAGACTACTTGCAACAAAATCTACGGAACTTTAATGTTTTTTCATCGTATAAAAAGTATGCTAGACGAAAAATCCAGATTATTAGCCATTCAATCCCTTGTGTTATCGCGCATTGACTACTGCAGCCTAGTATGGGGAGACTTACCTCAATACCTTCAAAGGGACTTACAAAAATGCATGAATTTTGCTGCCAAGGTGGTATGCAACGGTAATTTCAAAAGAAGTGATCACGTAACCCCTCTCCTCAATAAACTCGGCTGGATCCCTATCCAAGAAAGGCTCCTCATGCAGAAGGCCCAATACGTATTCTCCTCGTTATATATTCCTCAGAGCAATGCTGAGATAGTGCGTTTCCATCCACCCACTGTAACCAATCAAAAACCGAACAGAAACAATAATGTCTTAGTCAACTATCGTTCATCTCACTTAGGGCAGAAGGCTCTGTCCATATCAGGCGCCTTACCGTGGAACAAACTTCCCCTGAGTATTAAAGTCCCTCAAAGACCGAGAGAATTTAAAGCCAAAATAACTCGTCATCTTGTGTCTCAATAATAATCCTTAATTACAGAACATACTGAATGAGTACTGACGAATCTCATTTACCTGGTATCTCCATTGCTGAACAATCTCCCTCGCTCATTGTTTTATAATTCAAGACATCAAACAACAGTTTTGAAGTATGCGTAGGTATTATGATTTGACCGCCTATACGTTGTCATTTGCGGACATGCTTACTTGTATATGTGTGTACGTATATAGGTGTGCGTGCGCATATGGGTGTGTATATGTGCACGTACAACTGCGTGCACTAGAGTAGATGAACCAGTCGAAGGTGCATTTTATGTCATTCCTCTCCGTTTCTGTGCAAGCATCAAACTAGACCGTCATGGTACCTATGTGTGTGTGTGTTGATCAATTACAGACATTCTGCACCATATTACAAAGATAATGTATTTTTTATAATATGAAATTGTAAAGCATCCATGTAAAAAAAATAAATTCGTTGTGTGATCATCCATTTATACTGCAGTAATATACTTATTCGGCTTATAGTTATATGCTTATAATAATGTGATGCCCATGTTTGTTTATCAATTGACGACAATTTGCGCCATATTTCAAAGATAATGTGATTTTTTTTTCTAATATGAAACCTTTATAGGACATTAATGTTTTCTTTCTTATTCACGTCCCACAATCGTTTTCATGTTTCTGACTTAAGTAGACTGTTTTGTGCCACTATTTTTAGTACGAAATTTTATAAAATTCATGCTATAATAAAAGATATTTTCTCCGTTTCCCTCGATTGGAATTCTGGTTTATACTGACTAGTTTACGCTGATATTTGCGCACATGCTTACTTGTGTAAATGTGTATACGTGTCCACGCTATGCGTATGACACTCTGTAGAATGCGTATGTATTGCCTCGATGCATAGAAATGCATTTGTGTATGCTTACGAGTTAGGTGTAAATATGTGCGTGGGTATATGTGTGCATGTGTATGTTTAAATATTTACATGTATACGTGCACATATGTGTGTACTAGACTGACAACTAGCATTTTACTAGAGATAATGGTCTTTTTTCTGTGCACTCTCAACTTGTAACATTACCTAACTCGTCATATCTTTAGTATTGTAAAGCATTCATGTAAAAACTATACATTTGTTGTGCGATCATCCATTTATATTTAAATAAAATGCTTGTTAACTAATGACCGTTATGTTAAAATTGTTGAATCAGAAATACAAAACCTATAATCTTCTTGGTCCTCATGCTTATATGTACACATATGTATATATGTGTGTGTGTGTGTTTATGTGTGTGTGTGTGTGTGTATGGATATATACACACATGCATACGTATGTGTACATATGTGTGTATATGGATATATATTTATATATATATATATATTTTTCTTTTTTTCATGCTTCCTTAAAATGACACTTGTGAACATTGACCGAAACAAGCGATTTCATATATTATTTCCTGGCGTCAAGAATTGCGAAGTTTTATGTCATGTACATGTAAACTGTCAAAAGTGTTTTCACCCCACAATGAAAATGCATCGTCCATGAAATTGTGTTATCTCTTACAATTATCATTACATGTATTATCAAATGTAGATTAAGCTAGATTAGGAGTTCATTGCCCTCAATCATTTCTTTTGACTAGTGACACGAGTTTTTCAATACTCGTGTGTGTGTGTGTGATATATCATCTAAGTGTATTAATTTTAAGATATTTTAAAAACCAATGATGGTACTTTTGTACCATCTCTATTGGAAATAAACCGTTTTCTTTTCAATGTAAGCTCAGGCATTCATTCTTGTGTTTCGAACGAAACATAAGATATAATAATAATAATAATGAAGGCATCTACGGATGCTTTATTTCCAATCAAGCCTGATACATATCACCTTGTACATTGGATTTTCAAATGCCTTATAACTAACGCCAGGACGCCATGACGCTTTCCCCCGGTCGAGACCGGTACCCATTTCAGACACCTGGGTAGAGTGGGGTATTGTGCTTGGAATTTTTCTCCTATACCCAACAGAGAAAATCGCCACTGCCAGCGCCGAGTTTCGAACCCGGGTCCCGGCCGCACGGCGGCGGAACCTATAGCACATGGCTATCGCGAGCACTATATAATGTATTTGAGTGCACTCTGCACTGACCGAGGGCGATAAAATGTGTTACGTAAATTTGTTTCATCGAAAATTTGGCCCGTGTATATACACAGAAATATGCTCCAGATTTGACCGAGTGCAAAACTTTTATTCGTATTTTAATATGCAGTACATCACACCACAGTTACAACCATCTCATTTCATGAAAACTAGATCAAAAACATAACTTTTGAGCGTCCTCATTTCTCATCCTCAGTACCTAGAATGAGGAAGCGAGAGAATTAATTGGGTCATTTTTAATCGACAAGTTAATGACATTTTGCGAACTCACAAGAACGAATAAAATCCAAAAATGGAAGAAGTGATGTACCTGCTCATTGTGTAAAGTACCACAATGCTATAATTATCGTTTATTGAAGGCATATGTGTAGGAAATAAAATATTTTCTAAGGTAAGTTGTGAGGTGAGCAAGATGGTTCTTTCTTAAAAAAGGTTGTGCAGTCCTATAGTATGTTATGTACCGGAAAAGAAGCTGAAGACCCACCAGTATTCTCCCTTAATTTTTTAGGCGTTGAAGATAGTGACGACGGCGCTCGGATGCCATAAATTTGATAAAATTGCAGTAAAAAATATCATATTTCACCGATATTTGTAAAATGCTTTATTTTAATCCTGTGTTTTCTGCAGCTGAACCTATTCGTAGAATTTAATTCGTATTCTTGATTGATCCGTGCGTTGTGTTCTAGATTCGACTACACAGTACATTAATGGTAAAGTGAAAGCAATTTTATTAAATTTTTGAAATCTACTTCACCACCTAATTTGAACAGCAAGCGATTCTGTGAACAATTCGAGGAGTCAGATTTGCTTCCATGTATGCTTCATCATCGTCACTTAACATAAATACTCTAACAAACGTTCGAAATTATTGAAATATTCTTGCATTTATCTGATTTTGAAAATAAACAAGATTATCACAGTTTATATGTAACACATTTTGTGCATGCAGATCATACTCAAATTAATTAAGTAAAATGAATTCGTTACAGAATGGAAAGTAAAGTTAATGAAAATTCTTTAACTTTCCTATAAGTTTCTGTCAGTAGCATCCTCGAAATGGACCACCTCAATTTTAGCGAAATCTGTCGATACTGAAAAGAAAGATCAGTTTTGTAATTCTACATCAAATATGGTGAAATTAACTAATCCATTTCCTTACGAAACTTAGGTACGCTTTCCCAACATTTGGTATACTCATCACCCAGCCACGCTATACAGTACATAGTTTAACGAGCGTCAGAGTTGTTCAGCGAAAGCATGTGCGACTCAATAGAATGAATCTACACGATGCATTTAGAAGTGAAGTACAGCTTCTCTAGTGCAAGGAAGTTTGCATTGGATTAGAAAAACATCAGGTACATTATTTTCCGGAGTTTTCTTTAATTACAATAAATAGTGGAGAGCAAAAATCACTCATAAAAATTTCATTATACTGAGAACGTTTAGGGCTGATACCTATCATCAGCTCATCAGAAGAATCTGGACATATATCACTGAAATAGAAATGAACGTAGATGTACAAACAGGCATAAACACGGAATCAAAAGTAAAATAAAATAAAACTGTAAAAATGCAGTAAATAACACGAAACCCAGCTAAGAACCTATGATACTAAGAGGGTATGAACTCAACTGGTTGTTAAGTGAAGGCTTGCATTTAAAAAAAATCGATTCTACAATTCTAAAATCTAAAACACTTGAAGCAACACGTACTACTTTAAAATGACTAGAGTGAGGAGTTACATTGCAAGTTTCAGTATGAACGCGAACAGCGGAGTGAGATGGACGGGTCAATCGAACACCAGTACGATAACTAACTCCAACATGCTCGGCCACTCTAGCTTCGAGAGTACGTGTGGTCATGCCAAAGTACCCAGATGCACATCATGCACAACTGTATGAATACACTAGTGAGGCCTGCATGGTACAAGGAAGTTTTTCTTTATAATTGTAGAAAGAATCAATTGTAAATTTGTTTCTTAATATTATATGAAATTTAATGCCTGTAAAATGTCCAGAAAGGAGGGCAAGTAATTAAATTTTGAGTTTTTCAGAATTCGATCAAAAATATGGACCTCTCCTATTTTTACTGAAACTGAGAAAAACATTATTTGTTTTTTTCCTCTGTTAAAAATTTAACAGTCTTTTGTAACGAAAGAATGTCCCTGAAAAGCCTCAAAGAGTAGCTTCCAAGTGACCCCTGAGGATTCTCAAGACTGACAAATTGATACGAAGATGTTGCTAGTCTTCCTGGATTGTCACCTTCCTGAGCACTCGGTATTCTATGACTAAGATCGTTGTCATTCTACTTATAATAAATTTATTCAATAATGTTCTAAAAGTTTCAATAAATTCCTCCCAGGACAGACTTATACTCGCTATTGGTTAGTGAGCAATTCGTTTGAATGCTTCTTATCGTAGTCGGTAAAGAGCATCCAAAAGTTTTTTTGGTCATGCATGGTGCATGGTGTCCGAATGTAGAAAGTTGCTGATCGGGAGCACTCGGTACACGGTTGTCCCGACTTCAGATGATGTAATCATGAACTAGGTGAATTTCCTTAGTGACGTGCATGGTTCGTCTGTTGAATGAGTTTTCATTTAGACAACAACCCCAGTAAAATATTGTTATCTCTTAGGCTTGTCGGTAACTTTATAGTCAATAGTAAAGATATAACTGAAACTGATTTTAACTTAATTGCTTCATTTGATAATAATCTTTCAGCTGGTCATTTGGTCTCGCTGATGTTCTGAGTATTTTGCCCAAAATGTACGATAATAATTAATTAGTGAAAATTTTCTCCAGATTTTATGCATTTCTTTATGCACGAATTAGCCTCATGATTATTGATCGTCCATTTCGAAGGGTGAATTAATGGAACTTATTACTTACAAACATTTCAGTTGCAAACTATTCGCGTACCCCAGTTAAATGGATCATTGTTTTAAGAAGCTCACGGTGCACAAGAGATTAAATTTGTGAGTATAATGCATCAACGAAACCCCTTCACTTCGCTAAAAAGGCACAATAAAAAACAAACGTAATTCTTTGTAATGAATGAATGCATGAATGATTTTTTATGCGTTTTAATAATTTCCAGGTGATATTATTTTTGTCACCATCCATTCATAAAATTTATGAGAATCTAAAAATGACCAATGCCTTTTTCTCTTTTCAGTTCCTGAAAATTTTATCAAAATGACTACGCAACCTCCGAGTTCTCCTAATTTATCCATGGATGACCTCGAAACTTTCCGATATTCTCCTCCCCCGCATGCGGACGAGCACCTAGACGACTATACTCCTGGGTCGGACTCGCGAGACAATTTACGCCTCCAAGTTGGAAATAATTCACAAGTCTGTAAGGAAACGAATGTAGCTCTGCAGTTTGATATGCAACGAAACAATTTTGTACCCAACCTCTCATCTTTTTCGGAAGTGCTCTTTGGACACGTCGAAATGTTAGAACGTCAGCAGCCAAGCGCAGAAGAAATTTTCGCTCACGATGTCCCCGAGGAAGAAATGGCAGCATTTGCTTACCCAGAAACGACGCATGAATTGGTGGTTTCGGAAGATAAAATTGAATTTCTCACCATTGAGTGCGAAGATTCAATTGAAGCTAACCTCAGAAAATGGAGGTTAAGCGAGTTCGACTGAGGTGGGAGGCAAAGCTACGAATGGAAAGAAAAGAAAGAAAGACAGTTTATTTTCAATAAAGTTGACTACTGAAATATTTGACCCTTGTTTTTAAAATGTGTCAACATTAAGATCCTTAGTTGATACGCACACACATAAGAGTATTGTAACGCTTATGTCAATTGTCAAAGCAGATGATGGGAGAGAAGCATGGAAAAATGCATTCTTTTTTCGCGGTAATCGAACTTTGATGATGCATGCTAAATACAAGCAATGAAAAAAACATAATAGCAGCGACGCATTTTTGGAAACACTAGTTAGCGTGCACTTTCAGCGAAATGCGAGCTTAGACACTTGCGATATCATGTGTTAATGTTGAAAATAAAGTGGGTGGATTTCAATAATTCTGCATCTAAGCGTTCGAGGTCGACATCCAGAACAATCTTTTCCCTCCTGCGTATCAACTAGAATGCCTAATAGCGAACCCGGAAATATAAAATATTTCACCACAACACAAATGTATATTTCTTACAGAATATTGCTGCCACAAATGAGTTCATCGGAGTCCGAAACATGTTAAAGAATTATTGTACAACGTTTCCTAAAACATTTACAACATAGTTGGAGCAACTCGGTAAATTAACTACCTAAATAAGGTGTCACATTATACTCACGAGCGTCAAAAAAGAGAAGTGACCACACGAGGCAAATGATAACTTAATACGACATAAATAATAAAATAAAATGCGTAACGCCTTATAAAGCTGATACAATAATGAGTTACATCGCTTTTTAAAATGTCTTAGTATAAAGATCCTTACTTGGCAAACATGTATAGGTGTCATAGCCGCCCATGTCAATACTTGTTCAAGATGATGAGAGAAAAACAAAAATGAATTCCAATTGAAAGTTATTCTAAGTTTGATGATCTTTATAAATGAATGCAATAAGAAAATATAATAATGGAAACAGCGGAGTGAGACGCTTTCGACACTCTCCATGTACATTGACACGTGAACTTTGGCTCTAGTGACATCAGGAAATAATGTATTGAAAGTGTGATGGTTTGAAGTACATAATTTAAATTCAGAACTAAAAGATTGAAATAACAGAAATTCGAATATATCTTTTCATGCAAACATTATAAAGTAGAATTAAGCTAAATGCTTCAAAAAACATGGTCTAAACCCTACAACAAATTTGTATTTCCTATATAAATGATTGACGATAATATAGGCACGTGATTCGTTAGGTAACGTGACAAGTTGACAATTATTGGAAAAAATTCGTTATTTATCGCACAAATACGAGTCTCAGGTTTACCAATTTTGTGGTTACTGCCGTGCGTAGATGCATATATACTAGCATACAAGCAATCACTTCGTATACTCATACTTCACAAACTTTGGTTCGAAAACTCAGAAATGTACGGTATTGGGCGGAAGAAACTCTTAACTACTTATTCATTGTGTTCTGTAGAATACAATTATTTTTCAGACGCTAAATAACGTGATATTTTGGTCTGGAATTATTTTATTGTTTGAGAAATTTTGATCTTCTTCGCAAGTTTGTTTCACAGCAAGGCGCCTGATAATGAGAGCTTTCCGCAAATTTCTAGATCAACGGTTGTTGCTTTAGACATTATTTCTCCTGATCGGCTTCAGGTTGGTTACAGTGGGAGGAAGGAATTTTACAGGACCAGCATTGCTCTGAGGGAGATATAATGAAGAAAATAAGTATTAGACTTTATGAGTGAGGAATTTTTCTTGATTAGGAGTCTAGCAGCGTCCAGGGGAGGGGCTGCTCGATCACCCTTCTTGAATTTACCTCTGCGTACCATCTTGGCCACGAGTTTAAACATTTTCTAACTCTATTTGAAGGTATTGAGTTATGTCACTTCATACTAGCTTGCATTAGTCAATCCGCGATGCAATACAGATTGAGCGACTTATAATCTAGATTTTTCGTCGAGCATACTTTTTTTACGATGTTGAAAAACCATTAAAGTTTTGTGGATTTTGTTGCAAATTTTCTCAATGTGAGATTTGAAGGGCGACAGAACTTGTCATTGCAATTTAAACATCATCTGCACACGTAGAGATTGATGCGTTGGGATGCATTGGAGGGAAATCGTTAATGAAAATGAAAAACAGTAACGAACTAGCTTCAGTCATTTGCGCAGATCGCTAGTCTGGGGTCATAAGATCATCAAAGAGAGTCCTCCGTATTTGAGTGGCAGAGCTTGCTGCAAGTAGGTCTGGTGCAAGTCATCGGGTAACTCCTTTGCATTCCGCTGTGAGCTCTCATACGGAGGAGTTCCATTTTTACGCTTAATTAGATACTTTCTAAATAATTGCCACTATCTGCAGGGCAAATGTTTTTCCAATTTTTGAAGATTTTTTATGACAAACATTCAAGTTTGACTTTGTCGAACTAAGGTATGATTTTAAAAGCTGGAGAAAAAGAAAAATGAGGAAAACATTCCACTAAAGTCAGAATTAGACTGGACAGCTATGAACTGATATAGCATCACATATTAATGTTGTATTATCATTGGTACGGTTGATGTTCTGTACCTTGCTTCCGAGGCAATGTCTTCAAATGGACTTCATAGCTTAACAACTTTTTGAACAATACCCTATTGGCTCGTTGAGATAAGAGTATTATTTTCAACTGCATACATTTCAAAAGCTTTTCGTTGTTTGACTTTTTTCAGCATATATGTTGAATTACAGCGTGTGGTCACTTCTTGAATCTGTTAATCTTGAAAATGAATCTGGAGAAGGGTCACCAAAGGAGCAAAAACTACATGCGGCAGCCATGATTTTACTGAACATAGGCGCAAACAGTAAAAATTAATAGAAAACATTAAGTGTATAGCTTGGCCGGCAACGGGACAGCGCGGTAACCCTCCGCACTCCTCCAGCTCGTTTCAAGAAGTCTGAGCCAGTACTCGTACCCTCAAGAGAAATGATAATTTCAATATTGAATTTAAATATCTTGAAGGAAAACTAAACGTCGTACTGAAGCAGCTCACAAAACTCTAGGAAAGATTTAAAAGATTTACTTCATTTTACGAGCTTGTCGCAGCTGAACAAAATTAGCCCAAACAATGGCATTTAGCCAAACCAGCTAAACTGGCTGCGAGGCTGCAAAGGGAGCTCAAGCAAACTTGAGCCTAAAGTTCGTAGTTATATGGCTCAGACTAAACTAAGTTATAACATCCGTTCGCACTGGTAATTATCAAAAATAATCGTTGCACCCAGATGGAACGAGAACACCGCACTGAAATTGCTTCCCAACTCACAATAAAGGTCGTGCTTAGAAGGCCGTTCCTCCGTGCAGTAGAGCTCAAGAGGCGCGCTCCGCCCGAGGAGTGCAGGCCCGCCACAGCGCCCCCACTGCGTGAGACGAAGACAAAGGCGCGGAGTCGCTGCCGGAACTTCCTCATGCCGCGTCAGGGCACGAGAGCGCACAGCTTCCTTGGCTCCAATCTTTGGCTTGGAGCTCCTCGAAGAGCTTACATATTGAAAAATTAGTTCATCTTTTCAAAATTGTTGATATCCCATTTTTCAAAGAATAATAAACAAAAGTCGAATTCTTGAAAGAAAAGTGTCTTAAATTTAGGTCCCCTGGTAATGACGATGCTGATGTCCCGATAACCAAGGAGTGCAAATGGAGCCTCCTTTCCTGAGGACCGAGTGCTGATGCCTGCTGAATCTGGTTTATATTGGAGGAGCTCATATGCGTTCTTTGTCTGCAAGTGACTCGAGAAGACGAACGATGTAATCTAGAAAAGCAAATGTTTTCCGAGTTAGGCTTGTTGGTACACAAGCCCAGCACATGTGTTAACTCTTTCCATGGTGCGTTTTAATTTTTTCTAGTGAAATGACATTGGCTCGAATTAGAATCACTAAAATTAATCTTATAATTGGCCTACGGCTCGTTTTATTCTACAGTTAATGTTTTTCCAAATTAAGCAGCTCCTGTATTTCAGTCAATTAGATAAAAAGAAAGCGATTTAAGTAAGACGACATTTCTGTTAGTTGTAATGGCTTCACAATCTGTTGCGGAAAAAATGAATCCTTTATTGAGAGTTCCAATGCATATATGAAACACGATTGTGACTCGACCACATTCCTTCACACCAGCAACCGTATATGCGCCAGAATCCCGTAGTACTAGCAAAAATTTGTTGAAGATTTTATCCTCGTCCAGTAAATTGTGTAATTTTTTATTTTTACCACAGGAGGTACAGAGGTAGAATTCTTCACTTATTCTTTTACAAGTGTGTGTACCTGGAAATAGAACAACTTTATGCACAACTCAGCACTGTTCAAAGTCATTTGAAAGCGAAAGATCAGTTGGACCGAGAAATGGAGCATTAATTGTAGCAGTTGTCATATTGTCTGTGGTCAAAGAAATGCTGATTACACTAAGAGACGTTTGAATGTTAGATTTCACTTTTGTAAATGCATCTGAAATTTTTCCAGTAGAATACTATAATTTGAACACAATTTTGCAATAAGCACATTGAATCCTTTGACAGATGTTATATAATCTGGTTGAGGATCACAATAACTTTTCTTTTCAAATAATGGATCTCCTATTATTTTTTGGTCATTGACATCCGTAGTTTTCATTCATGCCAACATCGATTCTATTGTAGCTCGGAGTTACGCTTGCCGCTCGTAGCTGCTGCCTCTTGTTCCTGGAATGTAGGTCCCTGAAGATTCATCGGGTTTCCTTCCGAGCTTATGTTCAACTTTTGCTTCTTCTGGATGAACTTTACTAAGATGGTTCAACATATTAGTAGTTGCAAAGCGTTTGCTGATTTTGCACCTCTTCATATGATGACTTGATATAACTTACAGATGTATTTATATCCTTGGGATTGACATCTAAATACATCCCGGAAAAACTAATCGCCACGTTGATTGATGCCGAACGGTTGATACACTAATTTTTTACGTATTTAAATTTAAATCAGAAATCTGTTACCTAATTCATCTCCAGAAAATACGCATCATCTGAAGACTGAGAATATGTGCAAGTTAAATTTGTGGCAAATTCACAAGTCAAAACTAGTATCTGACATCAATAGTTATGGAAGTAGTTTATTTAATAAGTAATAATACCATCCCTAGTGGAAAGTTGTACATACATGGCTACTTGACGTGTATGGCTTAGTTCAACCATTGCACCAGTATTAGGTACAAGGTCGGATTCAGTGCCTCCTCGTGGCGTTCCCGGAAACCTGTGATTTGCTCTAAGGAAGAAGTTGACGAGACCGCTGGTTTACTCTTGATACGACACTGTTTCTCGCTCCTGGATTAATCTCCTTGGTCGGTCCTCGGCTTCTGACGCTGGTTGAGTGGTTCGCAAGGCTAAACTGAACCGCACCTATACAGATGGGAGTTTTGCCATTTCTCCTGTGGTCGCCTCCCACTCTGGTACACAAGTGTGAAGTCACCACTACTGTTTTTGGCAGTTCTTGCCAAATCCCACTGGATGAGGCGTAGGGGGCTCCGACCGCAGCAGAGCCACCTAGCGCATTTAAAAAAAATCCATTTATTTAAAAAAATGGCATGTTCCCCATGTGCACGCGGACGCGCATAAGCACATACAGCGAACGAGAAGCACAGGTGCAGGACGCGATGTACACGTGTAAAGAAATGCATGCATGCAATGGTATTAGCTATTGTTTACCAAGATATAACAGTTAATATCAAACCCCCTTAGAGTAAATGATAAAATAAGTGCGGATTTATTTGTAAAAATAGCCGATTAATCCGCTTCAGAAGATCCGTCCTTTGAACTAGTATCTGAAATTTCTCAGATGCAGGTCTCGTTGAAATGATATGTATTTTATAAATACTATTCAACATGTATCTGGCTCTATTAAGCTGATGAAAATTCCATTTTTCCTAAAGGTTTCAGTCGTTGGCTACGTTGAAATTGATCAGCCTAAACTTACATATTGTGCTTATTGTAAGAAAAACATGGAAAATTTCAATTTAATTGCAGTGCAAGTTTTTCAAATGCAGTTTTAAGAAACGCGGATGAATTCTCCCCGCTGTTTTTAAACCCTCTGCTTCTTAAGCTGTATCGCTTCACAAATACGAGTCTCACGGAGAAAGCATGGTGCGCCACGCATGACGGAATATATTTGATGTCCCTGTGTGAACGACCACTGGTAAAGGAAAATTCCTGTTAGGGTAACATTTATTTTTTATCACTTTTTGAAAACTAAAACTGGTTTTTATTGCTAATCAGGGTACTAAAAATACTTGAGGATAGCGTTGTCTGAAAATCTTAATGAATGACAGCTTGGCACTAGTTAGTTGGTTTCCGTAGGCTGCTTCCTGAGCAATATTTATTCAAACGCTAAACTATTGTTGCATTTCAACAACTTTTAGGAATGAAGAACAAATCCTTTACTCAATTCTTCACGTGTATCAAATATATTCTTCTATAATTTATTGAATTTACCTTTGAATCAAGACCACACGGGCCTGTATTTAAATCTACTTGAAATAAAAATTTCTATTTTTCGATTGTGAGTGATCGTTTCGACGGAAATTTTTCTTCCTCTTCTGCGAAAGCAGGCATGCGCCTCTCAAACGTAGATGATAATATGTTAGAGAATTAGTTACACTCCCAGCATGACGCCAATCAACAAACTCAGGAAAACCGTAGTGGTAACAGTTACTCGTATTTTCTTAAAAGCTGATTAAAATTGAATTAATTTAAAGTATTTCCGAGCAGCGATTTATGCGTTCTCTATATAGTAGTGCGCTACTATCTTGAAGCTCCTTTATTATTGTTAGTTGTGCTATGCTATAAGTTGCTTAAGTAGAGATTCCTGTGTATCCTGGAGAGTACCATCCACGATCGACCTGTTACGCGCAATAGCGAGATTACGTGGAAGGCTTCAGAAGATGGGAGAGATGTTGAGGATTGGGCCCATAGGTGTTGGGGTAACTGTCCCTGTACTGATCTGTGTATACTTTCCATCTGTGACTATCTCGTGCGAATATATGGTGGGTCTGAGCGTGGACAGGTTAGTTAATAAAATGCTAACGTCCTGTGCTAGATGACCCCGCCGTAAGATAGTTTGCCAACACACAGAGTAGGCTTGTATAGATTCACGTAGCATTACAATGCCAAATCTGTTTTATTGTAAGTAGCACGTACTAGGGGTGCAATATCCCGTTCGTTGGATATCAATAAACGTAAGTTTTACATGCGAGTTGTTTTCCAAGGAAGCCTGCCTTGAATAACGCCACAGATGCTAGTAGTCCTAATGGGTCGGGAAAATTAACCGGAACTGTTCAGGCTGCGGGTGAACAGTTTGGTCGTAACTCGTTCTTAGGTGTGATTCGGGAAACCTACAAGCCTGTTGGACTGTGACTGTACCGAAGCCTGGGACGTTGCTGGAATCTGTTGGCTGAGTCGAGTCCTGGATGCTCCATAATAGGTTGGAATAGCGAGACGGAACATTGAGTGAACCGAAAATAGGGAAACAGCCCTTCACCCGTGCTTCACGTTGGCTAGGTTGGTGCAAGTGGGAGTCGCGCAGCCCAGGTCATAAGAATTCCGCGACCCCGACTGCCAGACCTACCACATTGGTGGCCAGTATGGGGAATTGAGACAAAGTTCTGGAGCTTTAAGGGGGCTGATACGAAGCTCGGAACAGTCTTAAGTTGGAGAACTATCAGGTGTCAAAAAACGGGTTGTGAGCTGTCTGCGGGTTTCGCTGGTGTACCAGCAAATTTGGATTGTGTAGTATGGCATCAGCAGCGGATATGTCAGACGTAATGCTGCAGCTGGTGCAAGCTATAGGGAAACTTGGGAAAGAAGTACCTGAGCCTAGTGTCTTCAAAGGGGGAATTGGTAATGGGAAAGAGTTATATACGTGGCTACGGGGTTTTGAAAAATACAGTATGGTGCAATATGGGGATGACACGGAACCGTGGCTGGCTAGATTGCTCAAATGCTTACAGGGAGAGGCTAAGGAGATTGTGGAAGTGGCCCTGGTGCGAAGTATGAATTTGTGAAGAAAATATTGGTAGAAGAGTTTAGTGCAAAATTATCATTAACGGATACGGAGTTTGGGGCGTTATTTTCCGCAGAACGTAGGACAAGCGAAAGCTTATTGTGCTATTCCATTCGGCTGGAGAGACTGGCACGGGAAATGATGCAGGAAGGTGACGAAGTCAAAAGGGAAGGGATAGTTAAAGAGCAAATTAATTAGTTCACTGCGAAAGGAGCTTGTGAATCGATTACGGGTGCAGCTGGGGCATTTGGATGGTGTAACCTTAAGGCAAGTGGTTAGTCTTGCTACCGTATTGGAGGAGCAGGAGGACGAATGGCTAAGGAAAGAATTTGTGTGTGTGTGTGAGTGAGGGGAGACGGGTACGAGAGGAGGTGCGAAAGGATGTGAATGAACAGCGCGACAGAACGAAGAGTGCGTGTTTCTATTGCCATGAGAGCGGGCATTTTGCGAGAGCCTGCCCTCGGAAAATGGAGGAGAGAGGTGCTCGCGCAAAAGCGGAAGTATGTGCGTATTGTGGACGAATGGGGCATTTAATGTCAGCATGTGTTTGGTTTAAGAGTGAAGTGTGTGCATGTGTATGGTGTGGGGAGAGTAGCCATAAGAGTTTTCAGTGTCTAGAGAAGCCGGGAAATTAGAAAGGACTGGTGCAGATGAGGGCGCGCCAGCGGAAGTAAATTCCCCTGGGGCTCGAGTGTCCAAATTAGGAAGGAATGTCGGGAACGTGCTGGCTTATAAACTTAGTTTGTGGGCAAGTGGGGTGCCGCTGTGTGCATTGTTGGACACGGGAGCCTCGGTATCAATTCTATCGGACACCTATTTAGAAGTGTTCCCTGAGCTGAAGTCAAATTTGAGACCGGCGGAGACTATGGTGACTGGAACACAGCTCGGCGTCATAGGAGAATCACAGTTGCGGCTTAGCCTTAATGGACAGGAGGTGGGTAGCCAGAAGTTTCTAATTGCTAGGAATTTGTCAGCATCGACTAAAGTTATTTTGGGATTGGATTTTTGCCAACAGTTTGTGAAGTTCCTCGATTTGCGGACCGGTACAGTTAGTTTGGTGCTAGAAGACCGGCAGGAGGTTACGGTAACACTAATGAGAGTAGTGCCGGAGGATTTACAGTTCCCAGTTCGTAGTCATGTGCGCCAAGCGCCATCCATGCCCCTCTTCCCCCGTTCGCCTCAGAGGTCTTATAAGCGGTGAGCTCTTTAGGGCCCGCGCATTTGGTCCGCATCCCCGTCCTGTTAACATCGTACCAGTAAACATCGCACGTAACCAGCTTATCTCTAACCTCTGTCTGCCTGTATATTTGGTGGCCAGAGAGTTGACGGACCCACGAATTTAAGACGATATAATTTAGAAGTCAAGAAGATGTAATTGAAAAGTTAAGAAGATACAGTATTCGTCGAGACCTACAGAAGTTTGAGAACATCCAGTGACTTCAGCAAATCAACACGGCGGAGAAGATAACTGATAACTACTACTGATAACTACTACTGATCGTCTGGTGACGACAAGAATTATAACTTCTAAGAAGAATCTGAAGAGACAGTCAGAGCAACAAGAAATCGAGAATAAGGACAGCGCCTACAGAAAGCTTCAGAGATCTGCGAGAGGGCGGCTACAGATCTTAAACTACATCTACGAGGTGTGTCAACCGACTACAGCTACGTTGTTTTCGTGCTACGGACGTGGCGGTAACGGTGCATCGCTTCCAACGACTGCAGAGACCGCGACATCGTTCGACAACGACAACTAAACCTACAATTTAAGATAAGTAACGCAGCAACAATTAATTGTTATTGTGGTCGCAGCAGCAGTGGTAGTGTTTTTTTTTCTTCAGTCAGTTATTGATTGCGTGCGCGCAGGCGTCAAGGCCGAACATAGGCTGTACTCGCAGTGAGAGCAAGTTAGAGAGCAAGCAGTGTGCACCTACACTGAGTGCAATAATCCCTAGACATGAGTTTTTTAAGAGGTTAAGAGAGTTTTTTGAAGTGAGTGGCGCAATTTTCTTGAAGTGTTGTTATAAGTGATTTAACTAAATTTGTATTGATTTAGTAACTGTTGTAAAAATTTGCTTTTGAGCAATCGTAAGCTCAGTTGAGCAGTAATTGTTATTTGTGTAATACCTAGACATCAAACTAGTAACGTAACTATGCCTGAAATTCCAGTAACAAACGCGCCTGTAGTGAGTGCAATGACTGCCACGAATATTTTTCTAGTGATATGTTGGCGAAAGAGACATAAGTATCCTTAAATGCCTCCTGTAGCCAGTGCAGCATTTAGGTCATTACCTGAGTTTTTTTTGCTGGTTGCGTCTGGTAAGATGTTGCAGGGGAAGTGCGTTCCAATTTGCCCAAAGGTAATGCTGAAGACCTTTGTAAAACTCAACGTTCAAGCAGTTAGAGAATAAGAGGAAAATTGTTTGCAAGAGAATCATTGCATTATGATTTCGAGGAAGTACTACTGATCAAAGGATCAATTATTGAAAGAACAATTCGCTGTATTAAGAGGACAGGCATTGATTAAAAGATGTACGAGTAGTACAATGCAGTAAAATGATGTAATAATGATGAAATATGTACTGAGAAATGCAATGCGATTTCGAGAATTAAATAATGATGAAATATGTACTGAGAAATGCAATGTGATTTCGAGAATTAAATATATATTAAAGTAGGAAGGAGTAAAGATACTCTTCCGAGTGAGGTGAATAATCGTGGATGATATTCTGATGATACCTGATGTTATTGCTCTGAGTACGAAAGAAGAAATATGTGAGAAAAATAGAGCAAAAAGAGAAGATACCGCGGCAGAGTGAATGTCCGTGAGAGAGTAAATAAAGCGTTGCAGCGCTTGGTAGAAGATACCGACAAGTCTCTGGATATATCTGGTAAAATGGTTTAAAGTTACCAGGTAAATTTACCAGCGAGGTCGAGTGATACTGTTGAGAAATAGTATTGAATTAATTCGCGCAGACAATTAAGTGAGTAAGTTTTAAGAGAAGCTGTTACCGTTGATTTTCGATGGGACTCTGATTTTAGTTCATAATTTCGTGTGGTGGAAATAATACCATTGATACCATGACGGTCAGAGTTTAGCATTGTAGATAGCGGTTGTCATTGTGCTGGCGAACAGAAGTACTATCCGAGAGTAAGAATGAGAGGCGATAGACGCCCATTAATTAACCACACGCAATGGTCTGGTAATAAGTTAAGAGTAACAAGTAATAGGAAGCAGAGTGTGCAGAGCAGCACGCATAATTTCATGTGCAGTTGAGCTGCAGCGCGTGCAGTACGAGTGAGTAGTGCAGCTTATTCTTTTTGCGTTGCTCAAGGTCGCAAGTACCGTGCAGGCATTGAACTCTGGCAAGGCCGTGAGCGCCTTGTTTCTGGTTGCTTTGTCTGGCAACAGTTGACAGCTGATATGAATAGTCACGAATAAGATGTGTTTTGGAGAAATTAAGGAGACTAATTATGAAATTGTGGAGACTAATTAAAAGTAATAAAATTTGATTTATTTCTTAGTTATTTGTTTAACGAGAGTGGCTGTTTTTAAGGTTTTTTGAGCACGTATAAACGATCTAGTACGTCATATAGTCATTTTCCAAGCCTACTCGAATTTCATAATGAGTAAATTTGAAATTAACATAAATAAATTCATAAATTTAAAATTAACCAGACCTTAAAAGAAGGTAAAATTTATCCTCAAGTCTCCCAAAGTTTCTACGGGATATTTAACAACTGATTGAAAGATTAAAATTGATTGTCAAGCATTTAACGTGAAAATTGATTTTGATTTGATTTTTAAAGTACGTTCTTACGTATGTTTCTTATGTATATACCAAGTATTTTCAGTGCTTTTGCTGTGTTTCATTGTATTCTCGTAAACGTTTTGCTTATAATCTATTTGCTTCTAATTTTGCATTGTAGTGTTCGTCTGCAAAAAGCAGCATGGTGAATCTCTTTGAACTGAAGTAACCTTTCTGGTTATGTTTTTAAATTCGAGGTTTTATTCGGTGAATACGTGCTTGTGAGGAATTTACTGTTTATGAAATTTGTTCTATTTTTTTTCCTTGCTCACGCCTGTGGATTTTTAATTAGTTCGCAGCTAAAAATAGCTCGTTGCCGGCGAGAGGCATGCGCTGACTTGGCTGAGGAGTCGATGAGGCGGTACACTTTTGCTGTCTCAGCAAAATTAAATTAAATTTGAAATCGATTTGAAATCAGCACTCACGTGACTGGAAATTTCCCGAACGAGACTCAAAAATGTAGTTCTCAATTTATAGGTTCTCACTTTTCCTTTTAACGAGAACTTACCGAGAGTAAATACTTTAGATTAATGGGAGGTGAATGGACTTTGCCTAAACTTATGCTTTAACATTTGGGGTCATGAGTAGACTGTTAACTCAATTAATGAGATTCGTACTTAGTGTTATTTTCCTGTTTGAATTTTAATTTCTTTATATT
Source organism: Morinoia aosen (assembly GCA_030386875.1). Classification (NCBI taxonomy): domain Eukaryota; kingdom Metazoa; phylum Arthropoda; class Malacostraca; order Amphipoda; family Talitridae; genus Morinoia; species Morinoia aosen. Next base: position 21,586,008 of record CM059579.1, read on the forward strand.
CTTAATTGGTTGTTTAACTCATGTTGTTGATATCTGGCCATGCTAATCGTTTCTTTGTTTTCGTTTCATTTCAGCTTCGCGTGCTGTGCGAGTGACAGCGGGCACGGGCAAGTTCCGCGTGTTAAGCACGTGGCGCGTACACGTGGTTGAGCCGTGTTCCGCTCAGACGGCGTGGTGCCTCAGCGACTTTGTTCTCAAAAACCAAAAACACATAAACTTTGACGACAGTAGAGCTTCAGAATTGGGAATTGAGATTGAAAATAATAAGAAAAATTATGAGAAAATTGAAATTGAAATATTGGAAAAAGAAGGAGCTGGAAAATATTACTGGAAAAATTTATGCGCTCGTTGAAAATCGAGTTTATTTGTATTTGAAAATGCGACTAAAATTCGGACTGAAGATGGGAAAGCGTTGTTGAAAATTATGCAAGAATTATGCTTTTGTTTGGATGCGTTTAACTCCGTGAAAATTGGAGGGTAAAATGCAATAAGAAACATGTTGAAAAGTTTTATGCGTTTAAGGGTTTATGCGTTTTAATGTGTTTAATCCGCTTAGATGTTTTATAATCGTATAAGCTATATAATCACTATTTAATCTAGTTCTCGCTATGTAATAACTATTTAATCATGCTAATGCTGTATGTGTTTTACGCTCACTATGCGATCGGGCGAGTGCAACATGTTTGGAGAAAACGATGGTGTTAACATTTGTAGTTGTGTGAAATTTAAATAATGGATTTGCTTTAATTCTGTTTAGTTATTATTTCGTTATTAATGTTGTTTTTGGAATTATTTGAAATTTCTTTTTATTTTTCATGCACAAGGTTTTGCGCTGTTGGTGTGTGATTTCATGTGATTTCATTTGATTACTTGATGTCTAAATTGTTTTTATTTACAAATTGTTGCGACGAGTAATAACTTTTTATTGCGAAGGCAATGAAATAATTTGGGTTGATGCGAATCGAAATTGTGTTTTTTTTATAAGATTATCTAGCGTTTTTTTTTCTTTCCTTTGCCATGCCTAGTTGACGTTCTTGGTAAGTCCATTAGTTGTGCTGTTGTTTTTGTAGCAGCTAGTGTTGTGTTTTCTTTTCAATTTTGAAGAAAAGGGTAATTATGTTATTCCGCTGTAGCACCCTTGTACTTCTTGCTTGTATTGCATAGTGTTATAAATAATTCTTTTGCGAGGTATCTTTTACTGAGTTTGATAAAATTTAATTGTTTGGTTACTAATTACCTTTGAGTACTACACGCATGTGAGGCGGATTTTGTGTTTGAAATTTAAATTTTTGTTTTTATCCGCCCGAATAATATTTTTTTCTTTTTATTTATAATTGAATACCTATCCGGGTAAAGGGGGGAGGTATGTGCGCCAAGCGCCATCCATGCCCCTCTTCCCCCGTTCGCCTCAGAGGTCTTATAAGCGGCGAGCTCTTTAGGACCCGCGCATTTGGTTCGCATCCCCACCTGTAATACATCGTACCAGTGAACATCGCACGTAACCAGCGTATCTCTAACCTCTGTCTGCCTGCATAGTCAGGAAGCAATGACTTTGCCAGCGAGGACGATAACTAGAGTAAAAGCTATAGTTCCGGGAGCCAGCGAGGGGAGCGAAGGCTATCTGGAGCCCGTTAAAGATGCAGGGATGGTGAGGATAGCTTCATCGGTGAATCGAATATGTGGGGGTGAGATAGTGGTCGAGCTGGCTAATGTATCAGATGAGGAAGTTAGAGTACGGAAAGACCTCGCCTGGGGGACGTTTGTGACTATGCCGGAATATGCATTACAAATTATGGGCAAGGAAAACGCGTCCTCTGAGAAAGCGCAAGCGAAGGCGTTAGAATTCGATTTGGACGAGACTAATTTGACCTTGGAAGAGAAACGGAAAGCACGGGGTTTACTGGAAGCCTACAGTAACCTGTTCGCAGGTACGGATGCTGAATTAGGCCATACTAACGTGCTGCAGCATAAAATTGACGTACAGGGAGCACGGCCGATCAAGCAGAGGAATAGGCGCTATCCTGGTAAACTGGCAACGGAAATTGAGACTGGGGTGGCTGAGTTATAACGGAAAGGCATAATCGAGAAATCTGAGTCGGCCTGGTCGTCACCTTTGGTGCCAGTGCGCAAGCGAAATGGACGACTGAGGTTGTGTGTGGATTTCAGGGCCTTGAATGGCGTAACAAAAATGGATAGTTTCCCTTTACCACATATGGGCGAGACTCTGGACAGACTGCGGGGACATGTGTTTTTCTCGACGTTGGACCTTGAATCCGGATATTACCAGGTGCCTTTGACTCCGGAATCGCGCGAATTAACCGCGTTTTCTACGGGGACCGCGTTGTACCAATTTACGCGCTAGCCGTCTGGGGTTTCCAATGGCCCGGCCACCTTTTCGAGGTTGATGAGGATAGTGTTGGCTGGTTTGCCGGGTGATAGTGTTCAGGCGTACCTGGACGATATCATGGTGGCCGGCCGGGATTTCGCTGAACATTTGAACAATTTGGACGCAGTATTTCGGAGATTACGTGTAAATGGCCTCAAGATTGCCATCGCGAAATGTAGTTTCTTTCGCTCAGAAGTAGAGTATCTGGGTCACGTAGTTGGCAGGGAAGGAATTAGACCTTTGGGGCGCAATGTGCAAGCAATTCAGGATTTTCCAATACCCACGACTGTCCGGCAGCTCAAGTCCTTCCTTGGGATGGTGAATTTCTATAGGAAATTTCTGTCACTACCAACTGAGGTATTTGCCCCTTTGAATGTGCGAACGGCGAACCGGATTTTAAAGTGGGATGAGTAAGCCACGCAGAGTTTTCTGGCTATTAAGAAATCCCTGGCTGAGGCCCCTGTTTTGGCATTTCCCAGCTTTGATTCGGACGAGCCTTTCGTCCTGACCACGGATGCTAGCGCGACGAGTGCCGGAGCTGTATTGTCCCAGTGGCAGGAGGGTCAGGAGAGAGTGCTTGGGTTCGCGGGGACTAACTTCAGTAAGGCCCAACGGAAGTATAGCGCGACAGAACGGGAGTTGGCGGCTATTCGTTTTGCAGTACGCCATTTTAAACCTTATTTATCTGGGCGAAGATATGTAATAAGGACTGACCATCAACCCCTGCTGTATTTGAATAGAATGAAAGACGTGGATGATCGATTGATGCATACCCTGTTAGATTTGGCCATAGGGTCCTATACCATTGAGTATGTCCCCGGGAAGAATAATGTTGTTGCGGACTTCTTGTCTCGGGTGAACTATCCGTGGAGTATGCCTGAAGGACCCGAGAAGAGCGTTAGTGCTGTCGAGTATGACGTTCTAATTAATATGCAGGGCGGTCCAGACTCCCTGTTTCAGGCTTTGTGTGTGCTGCTGGGTTGGAGTGACGCTGAGACCATTCGGAAACGCTGTGATGTCGTTCTGCAGAAGCCGGAGAGGTATGGCTTGTGGAAGGCGGCTGCACATAGGAAGTGGGCCACCACCTAGAGTAGTCCGGGGGTATTCCCGCCATGGGAGGCAGTTCAGGCGTTCTCTGATGTGTTTGGACGCAAAGTCGTAGTGTGTTTCCGGCCGGGGAGTCTTGTGGAGGTAGTTCCTGAAGGAGGGGCACAGGTGGTGGTCGCACTGGAATGTTTGGGTGGGGTACCATTTAACCCTATCAAGCTGTCTCAGGATTATGGGAAGCAATCTGTCAATGTGGCTATTGCCTCGGGGACTAAAAAGTGCAGTATGTTGGGAGCTAGTTTACCGACTATTGCTGCAGGCCAGGACGCTGACCCGATTCTGGTTAATGTGAAGGAAAGTTTACGGACAGGACAGGCTAATTTGCACTCGGGAGCCTATAAGAAATTGTTCAGGCGGCTATGCTTGCGGGATGGAGCAGTGTGCATAAGGGAAGGGAACCCTTGGGGAAAGCTTGTTCCGGTTGTTCCAGAGAGAGACTTGCCAGCATTAGTGAAGGAGTATCATGAACATCTAGCTCATGTGGGAAGAGATAAACTCTTGAATGCTTTCAGGAGAAGTTATTTCGGGCTTGGTCTGGGAGTTGTGGTGCAAAAGACGGTGCGGGAATGCGTAGTTTGTCAGCAGCATAAGGGGGATGTTGTTAAGGATTTTCCGTTGCATCGGTTGGACAAGAACTTGAAGCGGCCGTATGAAGTGTATGCAGTGGATCTGTTGGAACGTCCCCAGAGTAAGAGAGGTTATGTGGGAGTCTTGGTTGGCATTGATCTGTATAGCAAATTTGGTCATGCAGTACCGATACGCTCAAAGCAGGCCAGGGCTGTAGTGGGAGCGCTGGAGCGGAGCATTTTCACGAGCCTACCAAGGACGCCAGTAACAATCAGATTAGATAATGGGCCAGAGTTCACCTCGCGGGCATTTCAGTCGTTGTTGAGTAGTTAGGGAATCCGACATCAAACCATCGTACCTTATGCTGCCCACATGAATGGGGCTGTGGAAAGATTGAACAGGACCATTAGGGACAGGTTAGCAGCCATCTGTGCGAGAGTTCCAGGAGATTGGGATTTGGTCCTGTCAAGGGTCATGATGCAGTACAATCGGCTAATTCATAGAGAAACTGGAAAAGCGCCTGGGGAGTTCTTTGTGTCTGAGGAGGTTACGCCAGATTTGCCCAACGTAACTGAGAAGGCGAAATTCTGGCGACCTGGAGGTTCCCGCTTCCGGCATTTTGACGTGGGCGATTACGTCTTGCGGAGGATCGTGCATTTGTCCGGGGCTGAACGCCACAAGCTCGCGCCCCGTTTCGAAGGGCCCTATCAAGTGGTGCGATGCTACCCGGATGGGGTGAGCTACCAGCTGAGGATAGAAGGGCCTCGAGCTCGGTACTTGCGGGCTCATGTAGGGCAGTTGAAGCAGTTCCATTGGAAACCGGAGGTTGGTCCGAATGGGGCCGTGCCAGCAAAGGCGCAGCCCTGGTTGGATGCGGCGCCGGCACGGGGACGCCGGCCGCAGGAGAAGGGCCGACATCTTGTCCTCGGGATCGACTGGGAGCTCTTACGAGGAATCAGGGCAGGGGCAGTAAGGACCCCTAATGCAAAGAGGGAGGATGACGCCCCCTCCTCGGACGGGGAGCGCCCCGAGGTTTCGGACAGTACGGGGTACCACATGGAACAGAACAGTCCTGAAAGCGTGACGAGTGGACCTGGGGGGATAAGTTACCCCGCGTCAGGTTCGGGCTTTTCGGGGATTTCGGACTTCCTACACCAATATGACGCGGCGCTGGTCCCGAGGACGTCAACACCGAGTGGGGAAAGTAACAAGGTTAAGCCGGACCAAGTTGGTAAGAAATATCCGTTCCGGATGAGACCTAAGGTAAACTACAAAGTGTGAGTGTGTGAGAAAATGGTTTGTTTGGGTGCCGAGTTGCTGCGTTCCGGATCAGGCTGGTTTGTGCTGTATAACTAACGGTTGTGTGCTTGTTTTAATGGAAGTTCTGCTTGTTAGTAAAATAATATTCTATGTTACGGGCAAGAAATTGTCCTTTTAAAGTTTGATAGCCTTCACGGAAAATTCTTAAATAAAGACAGTGGGTAGTAGATAGAAGCCTTGTTTTAAAAATAGTAGAGGATAGGAAAGCCCATCGGCAATGATCGATGTTTTAATAAGCCCCTTGTCCTCATAATCGGGTTCTGTTGCTGGTTGGTGATTCCCGAGCCAGGGATGCGACCTTGGCCGCGCCTCCCGGTTGGAGGCTCCGCCTGCGAGTGCGCCCGGGAGCTACGTTGTCCCGGTTGACAGAAACAGCGCAGGACGAGCTGCGCGCTGGGGAACGGCCGGATCTGCTGGTCATGGTGGGTCTCCACTGTGGCATGTCGTATCGTATCTGGCCACCTAGGGCGTGTCTGCAGCTCGGGGCCTCCTAAGGTTGGCGGAGCCGGCCCCGTTACCCGAGGTCCGCTTGGCCGTGACTTCGGCGGACCATGTTGTCCGACATTATGGGGTCCCGGTCGTGTGGTGCCTGCCGGCTACCCCCGATTTCGCCCGTTTTAACACCCTACAGGGCGTACGGGAGCGGCGGTGGTACGAGCTCCCCGAGTTCCTCTGCCAGGAAGCAGAGTGCTCGGCCAGCCAATATAGGTCGACGGTGCGGGAGTTGGAAGATTTCCAACGACAAGGGGTCCACACCATCCTGATGGATCGATATTTGGGGCTGCACCAGAATTCGGATAGCCAAGAAGGGGCGCACCCTATACCAGGAGTAGGAGATGATGTCTGGAGAAAAGTGCTGGAAGAAGCTGTGGCCCGCCGTCCCGCGATTGGTCCATCGAGAGTCCGCGGACGAGTATTGTCGCTGGCGGAGCGTTTCCGACGCAGAGAGCGGCGTAGGCGGCAGAGCTGGTCGCGACGGATGAGAGCCACGCTGCGGGCGGTCGGTCTCGATACCATAGACCTGTGGCCAGGCTTCCCCTTTTTGCGGCGGTCGATGTGTGGAGGGCGTCGCCAGTAATATGTCTGATTTTTGTTCGTTTGTTGGGGTTTTTCACGTTGGGAGCCCCGAGTAGGTATTTAAGGGGGGAGGGGTATAGTAGTGCGCTGCTATCTTGAAGCTCCTTTATTATTGTTAGTCGTGCTATGCTATAAGTTGCTTAAGTAGAGATTCCTGTGTATCCTGGAGAGTACCATCCACGATCGACCTGTTACGCGCAATAGCGAGATCACGTGGAAGGCTTCAGAAGGTGGGAGAGATGTTGAGGATTGGGCCCATAGGTGTTGGGGTAACTGTCCCTGTACTGATCTGTGTATACTTTCCATCTGTGACTATCTCGTGCGAATATATGGTGGGTCTGAGCGTGGACAGGTTAATTAATAAAATGCTAACGTCCTGTGCTAGATGACCCCGCCGTACGATAGTTTTCCAACACACAGAGTAGGCTTGTATAGATTCGCGTAACATTACAATACCAAACCTGTTTTATTGTAAGTAGCACGTACTAGGGGGAAATATCCCGTTCGTTGGATGTCAATAAACGTAAGTTTTACATGCGAGTTGTTTTCCAAGGAAGCCAGCCTTGAATAACTCCACAGATGCTAGTAGTCCTAATGGGTCGGGAAAATTAACCGGAACTTTTCAGGCTGCGGGTGAACAGTTTGGTCGTAGTTCGTGCTTAGGTGTGATTCGGGAAACCTATAAACCTGTTGGACTGTGACTGTACCGAAGCCTGGGACGTTGCTGGAATCTGTTGGCTGAGTCGAGTCCTGGATGCTCCAAAATAGGTTGGAATAGCGAGACGGAACATTGAGTGAACCGAAAATAGGGAAACAGCCCTTCACCCGTGCTTTACGTTGGCTAGGTTGGTGCAAGTGGGAGTCGCGCAGCCCAGGTCAAAAGAGTTCCGCGACCCCGACTGCCAGACCTACCACATCTATATTACACCTGATCTTTCTTCAAAGTAACCAGAAACAAATGCTTAATACTTCAACAATTCGCTGTTTCTACTTTTCTCCTTTCAGTTCTCAAAATACTATTCAATATGAGGGAGCCTCCTTCCAGTCCTTTGAATTAGTTTGAAGATGAAGATTTTTTACATTCGTACACGGAAGCGATATGGGTATCTCAAATTTAGATAAGAACTTGGCATTCGAAGAATACAAGAAATATCAGGAGGATCTCTATGAAAAATTTCAGGAAAACCGCAATGATTACACTCGACCGTCTTATCATGAAGAGCTGTCTGCAATCGTAACAATGCATGACAATTATACAAGTCGTGGAGACGGCTACTAGATAAACTTGAGATATTTGCACCCTGGAACCAGTAGAAGAAATGAACTTCTCTATATAGAGCACTCTAAGCAACCCCGGCTGCTCATGTGGAAACGGAAGAAGAAATCACTCCACAACTCAATTTGGAGGATGAACAACGCGGAAATAGGGATAACTAGAAAGTCACAGGGGAACAGTAAAAGAAAATATTTCCAGGTAAGTGAAATAATTCACATGGCTGTGTTTCATTTTGGGAATGAAGGGCAGCAAGGTTTATCCTTGGGTACCTCATGCAAGGTAAGATTTGCGAGATATGTTCATCTTTATCGTAGGTTTATTTGCATTTTGACAAACATTACAGAAGGCGAGGCTCTGAATAAGAAAGCGCTTCATGGAAACTGGAAAGAGTAGAGCAGTGTGTTATCAACTATTTACAGACGATTGCACAAGAACGTTCTTATGAATTCGTTGTCGTCGTCATTGCCCTTGGTGAATATCGTTACCTCTGACATTCCCCCATAGTCTTGCAAGTGAATGAAAGTAGAAGGTTTTATCCCAAGGTACCTCATGCAAGGTAGGTTAGCGAGGTATTTATTGCCCAACGAGACAATAAGTATGGGGAGCGCTACATTGAGAGAGGTCCGCCATTTTGTTTTAACCCTTTCGGTACGATAATTCAAATTGTTTGGGTAAAAACTTCCTGGGGAAAAAGTTGTCATTACCCTGAATTGTCAGTGAAATTGTCCTAGTGTGGTGCTTTTAGCTTAAGTAAGTGCCTTCTTCATTATTTTAATTTTGAAATTTTTTGTATCTTTGAAGCTCGATGCTTGGCGACAGAAATTTTTGATGTTGATAATAAAGTTTTCGTATTTACGAAGAAATTATTTATACGTTTTTGCCCGAATTTACCAAAAATCAACAAAGTTCAGAAAAAACTTGCTCAAGTTAAATGGAAAGGGTATTGAATATGTTGCTCGGGTTCTGTAGCATGAACTTACGCGTGCTACAGGGTCCTATGGTAATTACAGGGGCCTATGGTAACCTATGGTAGTTTACGCGTGCAGGTTTCTGGAATTGTTTAAAAACTAGTTTAATGAATGTTTGTAATTTCCCTAATTTTGTTATTACTCCAAAATATTCCCTCACTAGTTAAATTAGTTTAAAACTAGGTTAGATGCCCTAAACTGGAAGCACTAGCCAACTTGGCACTGGAGTAGCCGTCAGGACCGAAAGGGTTAATATTTGATAACCCCCAAAAACGTACTTTTCGATTCTCTGGGCTCGCCAGTAACCTCTGCTGAATATCGACACCTATGTCCCCCCCATAGTTAATGGAGCGTCTTTTCACGGTATGCAGTGTTACACGGATCCCATTCCTGAGCACTAATGCTAACACAGCACAAGCTTCTGAGCATGAGGGGAGCGCTGCAGATAATGCGCCAAGTGCCTACAAGTTCCGTCGTAGTGTTTGGATCATCTGTGTCTGCAGCGCTAAATAAACGCATTTGATTATTGCCATGAAAGCGCAATGTCGCTTTTGTCTAAATATCAAGGTAGTTTATTCGAATTAGTACATTCCCAACCACTCCGGAATTCATTTAGAAGTGCACCACAACCTTAATGAAAACTTCGGTTTAATCCGCAGTCCTACGGACACGTTTCATCGTTCAACACTGCCGTTCATGCACGCCCATATGGGGAGCTGAAGTGCTTTATCTGGGTCTGCGCTCGTCTGATGTACGAGTGGAACAGAATTTGGATCGCGCTGGTAATTTGTCTTGTTCTGTCGTGAGACAAGTTCGTCAGTGAGACAAGTTCGTCAGTGAGACAAGTTCGTCAGTGAGACAAGTTCGTCAGTGAGACAAGTTCGTCAGTGAGACAAGTTCGTCAGTGAGACAAGTTCGTCAGTGAGACAAGTTCGTCAGTGAGACAAGTTCGTCAGTGAGACAAGTTCGTCAGTGAGACAAGTTCGTCAGTGAGACAAGTTCGTCAGTGAGACAAGTTCGTCAGTGAGACAAGTTCGTCAGTGAGACAAGTTCGTCAGTGAGACAAGTTCGTCAGTGAGACAAGTTCGTCAGTGAGACAAGTTCGTCAGTGAGACAAGTTCGTCAGTGAGACGAGTTCGTCAGTGAGACGAGTTCGTCAGTGAGACGAGTTCGTCAGTGAGACGAGTTCGTCAGTGAGACGAGTTCGTCAGTGAGACGAGTTCGTCAGTGAGACGAGTTCGTCAGTGAGACAAGTTCGTCAGTGAGACAAGTTCGTCAGTGAGTACTATTAATCCTCAAAATCATTTTTCTTCGTATATACGTATATAACGATTTCTCTGTTTCATTTGCATAATAACCATGAGAAAACCCCCGATGTCACTGATGTGTAATTTCATCAACTTCTGAATCTTCAGCGTAACCCTAATTTTCCATTGAATAGTAAACTATTGCCGCTTTACAGATGTAATGGTTCTTTAAAAATAACTAAAAAACTTTAATCAACAAGGTTTAATCCAAAACTTTCAATTCCTGCATTGCGGACACAGGTGAATTTCTTACGCAGAGCACGCTAATTTTCTCAAGAATCCGCTAATTTTCTCAAGAATCCTTTATCATTTTCCTATGGAGTAAGCTGTTACCGGTTAAATCAAATGACGAAATTCTCTTCTATGCAATTTCATAAGTGGCACTTGGTATGTCTGTCTGTAGCTATGATTTCCTCTAGTAGGAAGACCTCAACGTTCCAAGACTAAGACGATTCCGCGACTTCGAATCCTAATGTAACTTGATGAACCCATCACGTGACTTCCTCACTTGCTCTCCGACAGGGATATGTTGGAGTTAATACTTGCAGAAAAATTAACTGGAAAATTACTTCAGCAATCCTACTTCTTTCGTAGCTTTGTGTAAACGCCTTGCCAAGTATCACGCAAATTGATCCGTTTGGGTTTAGCGTGACAAGCAGCAACTCCAGGCGATTGCTGCGATAAACATCTACCAGAAAAGACATGATCTGCAACAATCCCACACACACCCGTAGACCCCATAGTGGAGAAACGCTTCAACTTTTCAGAACCAGAGGAAGGTCATGAGAATCATGTTTAGATGCGTTAGACATTAGCACCGGATTCGAGCTGTGCTACCAGTAGCGGCTGCTATCTCAAAATAGGAACACTGAAACACTGGAACACTTCAACAAAAATCGTGTTACTGAAACACTACAGGGTGTTTCAAAAATACACGGCATAATTTCAGGTATGTATTTCCCACATGTAGACAATCAAAATAGTTCATTACAACATATGTCCGGAAATGCTTCATTTCCGAGTTATGGCCTTCACAACATTGAAATTCACCGGAACGTTTTTCTTTCCGCAGGTCGTTGCCATTACAGAAGATGTTCAAAATGACCACCTCCTGCTTGAATACAGACCTCACATCGATGTCTCATTGACCTGCGAACACGATCCCACACTCCAGGAATGTTGCGTATGTCCTCAGAGCGTGCCACAATTCGATTCCGAAGGGATTCCAAATCAGGCACCGGAGACGAATAAACCAATGATTTTAAATGGCCCCACAAGTAGAAATCGAGAGGGTTCAGATCAGGTGAGCGTGGAGGCCAAGCAATTGGGCCACCTCTACCTATCCATCGATCAGGAAATCTTCGATCCAAGTACCGGCGAGCCGTACGACTGAAGTGTGCAGGAGCGCCGTCATGCAAGAAGTGAGCGTGCTGACGATCGATCAGTGGAGTGTCGTCATAAACATCAGGTATGATGTTTTCCAGGAAGTTTGTGTACGCCTGCCCCGTAAGTCTGTTTACAAGTACATGGGGTCCAACTAACCGATCACCAATGATACCGGCCCACATGTTGAGGGAGAACCGCACCTGGTGATGAGATACAACAGTTGCATTTGGGTTTTCATACGCCCATACATGCTGATTGTGGAGATTTGTTATGCCATCTCGTGTGAACTGTGCTTCATCTGTAAATAATACTAAGGCAGGAAAGTTCGGATTTGCAGCACATTGCTGCAAGAACCACTGACAGTACCTAACTCGTGCAGGGTAATCTGCTGGTGACAGCGCCTGTACACGTTGCAAATGGTAAGGATACAATTGATACTCTTTCAGCAGTCTCCAGACAGTCGTATGGGGAACATTCACTTGCAACGCTAACCTTCGTGTGCTGATAGAAGGAGTTCTGTTCACAATCTCCAGAATCTCCTCCTGTTCTTCTGGAGTTGTAGATCTTGGTCGTCCCCTTCCCAATCCAGGAGAGTCAAATTTTCCATACTCGCACAGACGCTGATGGAGACTTACAAATGTCTTCCGATCTGGACATTGTCGCTGTGGGTACCTCTCCTGGTACAAACGACGAGCCAGCGCAGCATTGCCGTCTGCCTTACCGTAGATCAAGTGCATCTCTGCCAGCTCCTGATTTGTGTACATGACACACAGTCGAACGCCAAACACAACACTGAATTTAACCTTCGCCTAGGAATGATCTGTCAGAGTGCCCTCTTAATGTGTCCTTTGACGGCAACGACCTGCGGAAAGAAAAACGTTCCGGTGAATTTCAATGTTGTGAAGGCCATAACTCGGAAATGAAGCATTTCCGGACATATGTTGTAATGAACTATTTTGATTGTCTACATGTGGGAAATACATACCTGAAATTATGCCGTGTATTTTTGAAACACCCTGTATATCTTCCTGTCATATTATTTAATTTAGATCCTTAATAATCTAAGAGAAAAATTGACTTGAATTAAACGTATTACTTTAGCTCAGTGCAATGTCACGTACTGAACTATTTATTATGATAGCTATGACTATATACGATATTACGCAAGAATTGCTGACCTTCACTTCCCTGATTATAATCTATTGCCGTTTTAGTCATCACCCTACATTCCTGTAGGCTCCAGTCGCGAAAATAATCATCGAAAGGCATGACGTTGCCCATGGGCTACAAGTTAACACAAACTTTATGGAGAACTCATGCTTAGGGTATTCTCAGGAAGACTTCCAACCCGAGAGTGAGCAAGTGCGAGTACTGTTCGTGAAAGAACGCTACGTTACAGTCACCGTGGTTAATGCTTCCAAGTTGTACAGTTCTGGCTTAATAATGTGTCGACTGTCAGAGTGTGTTATAAGCCTGCATTTTGACTGATGATAAAAATTTCTCTTGGATGAGAATTGTCTTAACTCTCAGCACAATGTTGTGGTCCCGTTCTTTGTGATTTGGGTGTAATTAATTCGGTTTTCTCTCGTTCATACTATTTTATGCTTATTCTTTGCATGTTGTTGATCTGCTAGATGTTAGGTGCATTGTCAACTGCCTGGCGCCTGAAACGATGATAGCCGGTGTACGACCGTTCATGAGGCCTCGCACCCTTCATTGCAGCAAATACAGCTATATTTGTACGCGACATTGATCTGTATCTAAGTTTTTGGTTTCAAGTTTGTATTCCTCCTAAAATTAGGCTGGTAAACGAGAGACATTTACAATGGATGATTGATTGAATTTCACCATTTGGATCATTACCGAGTGTTATTCTTGATGATTTGTTTCCATATTATTTCGTCCGTTTAGTGCGTGGCAAAGTACTGATTTTTGAGAAATAATTTGCGTCCTTTTCTTTTTCCTGCTTTGGTTTTCAAGTTGAAAAATTAATTAATGATAATATTTCAAATTGTGTATTAAAATATATATTTCTATTAAAGGCTTGTTCAGGTTTACGATTGTTTTAAGGAAAAAGTACCCAATTCGATGCTATCTTGTACGCGCGGTGCATTATTTCTTCAACTGTACTCTCTTCATACATCTGTTGCCATTTGCAGTTAGCATTTAGGCACTTGCCTGTGTCAGTTTTTTCGACACAGAGGTGGAGGAATTTGGGTCTGAAGCATCAAATACGTCGTAAAAGGTTAATTTTTCTCCTGTATCGATGACTGAATTTATGAACAGTCTAAAATTTTGTTATCGAAGATGGTGGCCTAATTTTGTTCTAGAGCATGGTGGCATAATTTGGTTTTCGAGGATGGTGGCATAATTTGGTTTTCGAGGGTGGTGGCATAATTTGGTTTTCGAGGGTGGTGGCATAATTTGGTTTTCGAGGGTGGTGGCATAATTTGGTTTTCGAGGGTGGTGGCATAATTTGGTGTCCGAGGATGGTGGCATAATTTGGTTTTCGAGGGTGGTGGCATAATTCTGTTTTCGAGGGTGGTAGCATAATTTGGTTCTCGAGGATGGTGGCATGATTTGGTTTTCGAGGGTGGTGGCATGATTTGGTTTTCGAGGGTGGTGGCATAATTTGGTATTTGAAGGTGGTGGCAAAATTTGGTTTTTGAAGGTGGTGGCAAAATTTGGTTTTTGAAGGTGGTGGCAAAATTTGATTTTTGAAGGTGGTGGCAAAATTTGATTTTTGAAGGTGGTGGCAAAATTTGATTTTTGAAGGTGGTGGCAAAATTTGATTTTTGAAGGTGGTGGCAAAATTTGGTTTTTGAAGGTGGTGGCAAAATTTGGTTTTTGAAGGTGGTGGCAAAATTTGGTTTTTGAAGGTGGTGGCAAAATTTGGTTTTTGAAGGTGGTGGCAAAATTTGGTTTTTGAAGGTGGTGGCAAAATTTGGTTTTTGAAGGTGGTGGCATAATTTGGTTTTTGAAGGTGGTGGCATAATTTGGTTTTTGAAGGTGGTGGCATAATTTGGTTTTTGAAGGTGGTGGCATAATTTGGTTTTCGAGGCTGATGGCAAAGTCCCAAGGGACTCTCCATGTAAACACTGTCTTTTTCAACGTAGATTTTGTCGTGTTTGTGCAGGCAATCTATTATACAGGAGTTAGGGAATTTCTCCACTAGATTACATACGAAAGCCGAAGTGGCAGGGTATGCTGCATTGTAGATCATTTCATTTGTAGAGAGGACGGTGTATTTATAAAAAGAAATTCTGCGCCTAAAGAAGCTATGAGGCCTCGACTGTTCATGATTTTTAAAAATTAAATAAAATCGTCGGTAGAATTTATTTGATATTTCGCTGGTAGATATGGTGCGTTCGTACAACGGAGCTGTTTTGCTACTTCATAGGCGTGGTATCCTGAAATACTAAAGGTGGTATAGAGAGAATGCGGGCTTATGGGATTTGGCAATCTCGTGAATGTATCAAGGCTGTATTCGCCTACTATTGATTGTAGGATTGTATTAGGTTTGCCTCTGGTAACGGCACTTATTAGTTTAGTCCCAATGGCTTACAATGTTGCCATGGGGTTGCGTGGCATTAAGGAATAGTTTTCGAGGTCGCTTTTCATGGTACCTATGAAATTTGGTTGAGTTCTCTGCCCTGTATATTACCAGCGCGTCTAAGATTGTTGGGTGGTAAGTCAGTTAATTAATGGCAGTTTTAGTTCTTTTTTCAAAAGGTTGCTGGGTTTGTAAGCTCCATTTTGGTTGATTTTGCTTCTAACTGATGTTTTAGATCTGATCAAATTGATCAATATTGAGCCACAATTTTTGAGATTTAACAAGGAATCGTATACAATTGTTGATTTTTCTTTCCGGCCTGAGGGCAAACTTTGTTTTGCTATGACATTACAGGCCAATGGAAAATCACTATTTTTGATGGTTCATAAAATCATAATAAGAGCTTATGATGCATAAACGCTGCCAGACAGATTCAACACAAGTTTTCAATTTGTCACCGTGGCCGAGTGATTAGGAACCTTCCCGTAAAGAGCGCCCTTTACGGGAAGGTGTCGGCAGTTCGAACCACGGTAGTGCTGCCCAGGAAGAATTCAAACACAATTCCCCACTCCACCCAGATTCGGAAATGGGTACCGGCTTGACCGGGGGTGCCGTCATTGCGTCCTGGTGTTAGTTATAAGGCATTTCAGAAAAAATCTATTAGATAAAATGTATCAGGCTTGACTGGAATAAAGCATTCTTTTTTGTTCGTTATCCGGGAAAGTGCAACCGCTTGTCATTAGCTGTTTGATCTTATTAAAAATTGCGCTTCGAAAATTTTCGCTTTTATGAAGGCTAGTTGATATGTAAGGTCATTTCCTTTTTTTACAGTCTGATTACTCTAACCTATTTGAAATTTCAAGAGTTACCCGCTGTGGCTGGCGATAAACTTTAGACCGGACGCTGCTGGATCGTTCATTTTAGATATGGTGTCACGGGAGCAGCGATTCGTTTCTTTAGAACAGGTTTTCCTGATAAATCAAGTTTTTTAATACCAATTTGTTGTTTTAACTTGATTAATATGCACACTTTATTCCCATGATTATAATTTTAAGAGATGACGTTAGAATTCTTTACAAGAGTCATTTCATTGAAATTGGGCGACGTGTTTCTAAGTCTTCGGTTTTCGTGAGATTTTGTATGTAAGTCATCAGTTGAAATGAGATACGTTCTAGCAGGAACATCCACTTCTCGGAGTCATCAACTATGAAACTGATCCATGTCGTGAACGAATATATGATACTTGAAACAAGGCGGAGTAGCGAGCCTCATGAACGTTCGCACATCGGCATGATCACCACTTCACACTCCAGGTGGTTGACAATGCACCTAGAATCCAGAGGACAAAAAACACGGGCATATAATTGGCATAAAACATGCCTGAAAAGAGAGAAGCGAGGTGATAAAACCAGAAAATTTTTTCGAGCTTGTTAAGTGATTCTCATCCCTAAAAAGTATTTTATCAACAACAAAACAGAGGCTATCTCCACACATAATCTGTCCACAACTGTACACCCTGGAAGCATTACCTACAGCAATAGTATCCGTTGCGTGGATCTCGAAAAATATTTAAATTATTTAATAAAAAATACAGAAACATTATTCTTCAAGTAAGATACATATCATCATGAAGTGAGATGGAAGACGAAGTCACATTAAGAAATAACATTCTAACATCCCTACCTAAGTCAGTTTTTCTCATTAACTATACTGCACAAGCAGTTCAAAGCTGCTTAATTTAGTTGAGTTACGCTAACTTGCAGTAGCTGCGGCTCTCTCAATCAATGCATTTAAAAAAATTAGTGAATAACACTAACCTACGGTGACTGTAATGTAGTTCTTTTCTTGGGCCTAAGACTATTATGCTCATTGAACCACATGCAGCCTGAGGTAGAACATCACTTATATTAGCTGAAGACTTCCATGTTGGCCGCCTGATGTTGAACGCCGCGCCGACAAACGCAACGTGTTGCCTACAAAGCGCTCTGAAATTGAAGTATACCAGTAAAGTCATCTTCTAACACGATTTAGTGGATATTAGCATGGTGAGCGCTAGAACTTCACCAGCTTGAGTTAAGATAGGATTAAGCGCGATTAGTTAATACTTCTGGTGCTATCATTTTCGGAGCAGCAACAACCCTCGATTAGGATGATAATGCAAAATTATACCAGAGATTTGAATGCGTGCAGAAAAACATACAGTAACATGAGTTTGCACACATAATTGTGCAAAAGAAGACGAAGTAACAGTCGTAATGTTACGCTCAGATATATAATATTAAAGCACGCAAAATGTGCGATATCACTTAGGAAAGGCATTTGCAACCTGCTGTACAATACAACTTAATGGTCACGAAACAACGTTAATGACCTCGTCAGATTAAAGTGACCCCTCAGGGAGTTACAACTATTGTATCTATGGGAATTAGCACTCCCAGGAGGACAATGTGAGGGCCCGAGCTGAGAGTTTGGTAGGCCTTTTTTTGAAATAAAATGCTTTTGTTATATTAAGAAACATCTTTTTTCGGTTCACTGCAGTCCTGTTTTTTCAGCCCCTACTATTTTCTTCTTCTACTCTGATCTTGTTTCGGGAACCTCTTTCCCAAGTTACTGTTTCTATGCCCTTCTGCGTAGATTCCGCGTTTCCTTAACTCCATACTAAATGGTGCCTTCCTCCTTCCTCTCTTTGGATCGCATATGTTGCTGCGGGTAGGGAGGCTAAAACTAACGACTAATCTAATCTAATCTGTTCAAATAATTTTGAAGCACATCGTGGTTAATTGAAAAAGTCTGATGCTTGTAAAATTATGTGAACTTCGGTTCGAGGTAGTTTAAGTAACTGATGCGCTAGCAAACCCATGTTACTAATGATTTTGTTGATCTGAATGAGAAGATGATAACTTTATGTGGGTAAATACACGTGTATAGGAAGTAGTAATAGAAGAAAAATGCTACTGAGAAGTTCAGTAAAAGTGTCATCTCGTAACATTGCAACTCGAGCAACTTTAATAGAAATACCAAAGCGACAACTAAATAGTCTCTGATCGAAGTTGTCGTTACCTGAGCTTATTGTTATTATTATTATTATTATTATTATTAGTTAGAGAGAATCGCCTGAGACAAAATCGGTGAGATCTGGGTACCATCGATCACTAGAACCAATCTTACCACGCTGTAGTACAACTTTCGAGACTAAAATCTTGTATTTAAAATATGAAAATATGAGTTAAGTTGAAGGGAATAAAAAAAACTTTCTATGAATCGCAGTCTCTCTAAAACAGAGCTCGCATTTTTCAAAAGTTCGCCTTTTAATTCCATTCGGAAAACGAACCACATCGAACCAAGTTTTCTTGGAGGTATAAATGCGAGATGAAAATATACTTGTGCGTAAAATCGCCTGTAATATATACGGCGCGAAATTTTAGTTTAATCCTGATCCATATGATGACCGCATGCAGATGCTAAAAATCAGCTTCATCGTGGGGACCTGCTTGGAATCATAGAAAAGTCTGTGATAAACGGTTAAACGTACAGTATAGCAGCAAAAATACAGTATAACTAGAAAACCGATTTTAAGTTGCTGTCATGTTTAAGAGTTCTTATGAATCGGAGAACTTTTTCAAATCGAGGTAAAATATTTTCGGATGCTGATGTACAAAATATTTCATGTTCTTCACTGAGTGCTGCTTTCAATTTATTCATCTAACAAGATGTGCCAGAAGTCGTGGATCAACGTTGAATGTCTTGCATCTCCGTCGTAGCGGCTAATATCAAAGTTCGCCGGGAGAAACCTTCTCGCAAACAAATTTTATTGAATAAAACGACTTATTATTTTATCTAACTTTTCAACCTTTCGGAACTTTCCTAGTTAATCACGTTAAAAGATTTATAAAATTGCTTGTTATTTAAAACACTCAATTCATAACATTCTATATCACTGTCCATTCATAAAAAAGTTTCAATGCTAGGCGCGGCATCTTCAGGCGGTAAAGCAGGATGAGAAAGGTGAAATTTCGGCATTGTTATGGCAGCTTGTTTTGTCAGGTAGATGGTGGCGCTACGGGTTCCCCTATATACGGCCTACATTTGCTAACTTTTAAATGTTTTAACTAGGAAAATCTGCAGTTGAACACTGTGTCTGTAATGCCGAGATCGAATGAGAGATACGTGGATGATGCTTTCGATAGAGGTTGAGAGCGTTGAGCAGTTGGAGACTTAGAAGAAATCGATTTTGGATAATTTGTTGCTGAATTTTACGAATGAGTTTAGCATACATGGGACGCTGTCATTTTTGGATATATTAGTTGAAGCGCCGCAGGGTGGTTATCCACAGGTCTGTGTGTACGTTAAGCCTTTTCTCGTGCTGGAGAAACCGTAAATTATGATTGTGATGCTCCGGATGTGTATAAAAAGAGCGTTATTCATACCAAATTAAATAGAGATCATGAAGTGTGCAGCCAATGGGCAAGTTTTCATTCAGACTTTCTGCAAGTGAAGAGATTGCTAATCGTTAAAAATTTCCTTACTACTCGGATGATAAGATGAATTTTTAAGCGAATTTTGAGCTGTGACAATAATCCTGAACCTTGATTCGCGTCGTGTAAATATGTTTCTTTTAAATTCAAACTCCCAAATTAACGAACGAAGCTTTAGGAATATTGTCAAAGCTTTTGCTAAACCTATAAATTAAAATACAGATTACCCTCATCTCAGTTCATACACTTACGAATAATCTGATACGCATGTGCATTTTTCGTAAGAATTCATATTAAAAGATGAGCGATATTATTTTAGGGTACTATATTAAACTTTACGGCACTTAAATCATAATTTAAAGAAAGCCTGGAATATAAATGAAAGATTTCAAAATCCGGACGCCTTGCAGTTCGGTGCGCCGCAGAGCGTGGAAATATTCGGAACCAGGAAACTGATTTTACACAACGCGATAATCTCTGAAACTGATGCATGGTTGCTACTAATTTACTGGAATACAGGAGCAATTTAATTTGGAGAAATATTAACTGATTCAAGAAGAGACCACACGTTCTAATTCAACATATATCCTGAAAAAATTTAAAACAGCGAAAAGCTTTTGAAATTTATGCAGTTGAAATAA
This sequence comes from Morinoia aosen, assembly GCA_030386875.1. Classification (NCBI taxonomy): domain Eukaryota; kingdom Metazoa; phylum Arthropoda; class Malacostraca; order Amphipoda; family Talitridae; genus Morinoia; species Morinoia aosen. Next base: position 21,606,071 of record CM059579.1, read on the forward strand.
AGACTCCTATCTCAACAAGCCAATGAGTAATATTCAAAAAAGCTGTCAAGCTATTGAGTCCATTTAATTACATGTACAAATTGATGGACATGTCTCCTGACTTGGGTAGGATATACGTTAGTCGACCTGTTCAGTGAGACGCGCAAATATGCCCGCATAAAAGATCGAACAGCTGTGAAGAACGTTCATTTAAATACACACCACTACTTCTCATGCTCTTTCCGGTACTTTATCCATTCGAAATTAACAATTCGTTGAACTATTTCTAAGAACATTAGCACGTTGATGGAAGAGGAATAAGTACTGATAACGGCAACGCTTCTCATACATAATTCAAGAAGCACAAGAAGAGCCTCAAAAAAAAAAAAACGATTGACTTCGCTACAATCACAATTGCTCTTGCTAGAGGAGCAAAGTATTTTCACTAAGCTTTTCGAGAAAAGAATGGACTAGTTAATTTGAGAATTTATTATTTTATCAACTCTGTGATGGATATGTATCATTTGCTCCCGTAAATTTTACTGGAGCTAGATATTCCATTCGATGTATGGATAATGAAATGGTAACAATTTTCAATTCACCTCATTTACAAATAAGCGAACGAATTTAAATGGTATGCGCATAAAGCATCTCATACTGAGTAAGGCTTAAAAACTCCTCCTGTGAGGTTTTAGTGAGATCTTATCCTGAAAAATGCAAAAATTGAGAGTCAGCTCATCTCGCCAGAAGCGATAACTATCAGTATTGGCTAGGCAAAATTGTTCCACATAGACTTGGTTGTCTCAGATGGAGCACAGATAATATCTGAAAAAACTCTATTCAAATTAGCAGCCAGCTTCTTCTTATAAATAATACTTGAAAAACTATTTAACTAAATAGAAGTACAAAATTTTTACTGAACCAACACAAAAAAAAATGAATACAACCTGGCAGCAACAGAAAAAAATTTCAGTCGTAAACGCGTAGCGAAATAAAAACGGTCATGAAAAAGTGAGTACTCAGATTTTATCTCCTCGCACTTCCGAAGCTGTTTAATCTAAACTACGTCACATTTCCTTCGAAGCTTATCATTTCTCTTGTAAGCAAATCGTTTTTGCCCCTTACTGTAGGGGATTAGAGTGTCTTATCGTCTCCAGGAGAGCATTCATCATCTATTCTGTGTAGTTTTCAGTTATTAAGCCTTGGAAAAGGATCGCTCGAAACTGAAGGAAGTCTGTCGTACCATAGCGTTGAATTGCCTGGCATTGGATCACCTTTTTATGGGTTGTCGTATATTGTGCTCCTGATAACAACTGGTCCGGAGCGGTGTCGCTTGGTTTGAGGTGGCCTCGACATCTTGAAATTCCAAATTCTGCCTGCTTGATGTTCCTTTCAGAATACCAACTGAAAGTTACAGTGAGGCCCTGAGTTGTTCTAAATATTAACGTCTGAAATCGACATGACATTGGGAGATCCCTGATTTGTACTTCGAATAAATATGGAAATGATGCCTGTTAGTTGCGTTTTGATTGTAGAAATGCCAACTGTTGATTCTCAACCAGATTTTGTAACATCTGTCATAGGATTCAATAGGCGAATTGCATAATTGTGTTCAAATTACACTATTATACTGAAATATTTTTTAGATATGTTTGCATATATTAAATCTAACATTCGAACGTCTCATGATGTAATAAGCATTTCTTTGACTACAGACATATGGACACCAGCTACGAATAATGCTCCATTTCTGAGTAACTTCTCTTACCCTTCCAAATGAATTTGAACCGAGCTGAGTTGTGCATAGAGTTGCTCTATTTCCTGGTACACACACTGCTGAAAGAATAAGTGAAGAGAGACACAATTTGTTGGACGAGGATAAAGTCTCCAACAAATTTTCCCTGGTACTACGGGGTTCTGGCGCATATACGGTTGCTGGTGTGAAGGAATGTGGTCGAGTCACAATCGTATTTCATGCATTGCAACTCTCAAAAAATGATTCATTTTTTCCGCAACAGGTTGTGAAGACATTACAATGAACAGAAATGTCATCTCATTTTTATCGCATTCTTCTTGTCTATTTGACTAAAATTCAGGAGCAGCTTTATTTGGAGAAACATTAACAGATTCAAGAAGTGACCACACGCTGTAATTTAACATATATGCTGAAAAAATTCAAACAACGAAAAGCTTTTGATATGTATGCAGTTGAGAATAAGATTCCTATCTCAACAAGTCAGTGGGGAATTGTTCAAAAAGTTATCAATCTATTGAGTCCATTTGAAGGCATTGCCTCAGAAGCAAGTTGCAGAACATCAAACATACCAATGATAATACCTACAACATTAACTGTGATGTTATATCAGTCCGAAGCTGTCCAGTCTAATTCTGACTCATGTAGAATCCTTTCCACTGTTGCACAGTTCAGTGAATTCATTGAAAGAAGATTATCATCGTACATGAGTGGTGAAAGCCTATGCTAGTATATTTTCTTAGACCCAAGACTTAGATTGAACGATCAAAAACGGGACATGAAAAACACTTTGGAATTGGGTTTTACATTTTGTAGAGCATTGACAACCTAATGCACATTCTACTAAGGATAATTAAACAGAAGCAGAATGCATTGCTTCAAGCTCTGTTGCGGATCAAGATGATCAGAGTGTGACCGAAACTGTTTCTCCTTCAAGCTTGTTACACGAGTTTCTAAAAATAAGCCTACAGGGGAAAATCCAAACTTAGAGTCTGAGTTAACCCTAGAGGCTGTACCTGCTAATATGATACAACTGAAATGCAAGAAGTGCAACCAAAACTCTGAAAAACATCCCTTAGCCATAAGGGCATTAAAGTACTTGATCATCATTTTAGTCTAAAACTACCAAAAAGTGATGGCCCATTTCAGCAATGGATAAAAACACTGAAGATCTTACCACTGCTGGGTAAACTGACCTCAAAGTATTTAATCGCACCATCTTCATCCGTGGAGAGAGAAAGGCTCTTTAGAACAAGTGGTAATGTGCATGCAGCCACGAAGAATAGGATGTGTCCTGAAAATGAAGAAACACTAACGTTTTAACATTAGAACTTGAGAGTTTTCATCTTGAAATACTGACGAGACGACTATGAGGGCAGAGGAAGCACACAGCAAAAATAAAAACAGCAGGCGCAGAGGTAGCACTGCATCATGCAACAGTGGAAGCAGAAGCAGACTTGTGTACCTACTTATTTTCATTTCTATTTATTTTACAACAGATATATGACAATTTGTATGCCAGTATTTGTTCTAAACAAATTTCATTGTTTCATAATTGCTTAATTATGTTGATTTCAAAATTGGAAAGTGTAACTTCTCATTTCATTCAACAAAGCTAGAAAGTCAAAACCTACAATAGCGGCCAGACACTTGACTAACAAGTTATATTGGCAGTACCGCAGTTCTGTATGAATGTGTCAGAGCTATCTGATGATTCACTTCGCAGTGATGAAATGGTTTAAATTGAATAGGGAAAGGGCAAAGTAATTAATCGTCTGCTAATTGGTTTATTACCGATTAATTGACAGAGTGGCCGGCAAGGCCAATTACTGATTCATCGGTGCATCCCTATCGGTGTAAAACCTCTCCATTTAAGAATGTATAAACTCACTATTAAGCGCGTTCATAAAAGATAAAAGCTTCCTAATGCCTGTACTCATAAAAATGAGGATAGAAAGAGTAAAATTATTATCAAAAAGCAATAATTTAATCAGTTAGGGCCGAAAGTTCAAAACTTGACAAAACCTAATGAAATTTTGTGCACAACCAACACACCATGGGGTTAAGAAATCCTCAAAGTTTCATTGGAAAAATCTTAGTGGTTCTAGAGAAATCGATTGTTTTACTCATAAAACCGCCGGCAATACGAGGGTTGAAACAATACAAGAAAACAGACTTCTATGTATTATGTAAACTCCAGTTGTAAACGAAACGTATATAAATCACATTTGAGGGCTTTTGTTTCTAAGAGCTTTTAATCTTCCTTTTAACAAAATAATAAGAGAATAAGCAAATTAGGATACGACTTTATCCGTACCTATGTTTTACATAGTTATTTGGTTGTATGGTATTTCTTGAAGCACTTTAGGCGGAGGCCTACATTGCACTTCTCACACTTAAACTTTGTATTGCTGTTGCACTCTCTGCACCTTCTTCGCTTCTCAATTTGCACAATCTAGTGATTCTTGCCATCAAATTTTGCAACATCTGAGAGACGGGAACTAGATGGACGTGACCCTGGTATGCGGGGAGTACCATATGGCTTACAGTAGAATAGCACTACACGTTCTATGAAATTATAGCTCGTTGTTCCAGGAAAAGATTTTTTGATGAGTAAGCAAGCATTGTTTATAGTACAGCTTAGCATGTGAGGAAAAATTGGTTGCCACCAATTTCGTTCATCCATTGTGATCCCGTAAGTACTACAGTGTTGGTCCATTTGGTTCACAAATCCCATGAACTGATTGTAATTTTGGAAGCTCGCTGCTTGTGGCACATCGCAATATTTTTTTCTTTGACCCACCTGCTGGTTGTCTTCATCTCAGTTGAATCATAGTTTGATAATAAAATAACGTCATTATTATCCTTTCATTTCATGAGCATGACGTCACCACTCACCCTGTGATCAGCTGTAGCTCTTGTAACATGTTTTGGCATCTTTTCGCTTGCAATAGGACATTTGTCGGTTCTGTTAGGACGGCAAGTACCAGAAGCTTGGATCCCCTTTTCAGCAAGATCTTCCATGAGAGTAACAGTCGTGAAATAGTTGTCAAAAAATAATTTATGTGCTCTGCAACTGGGAACTTCTGCTTTCTTGATCAAATCTGCCACAACATCACAACACTGCCGCCCCAGCCAACATTTGGAACTGCATCATAATCCTTCGTGCTCTGCTTGCTCATGTGCAAATCAAAAGCGTGTAGGTAACCATATTTTGAGCACAGTGCCCATATCTTGTAACCAAATCGAATGGGTTTCCCTTTGATGAGCTGTTTAGCATAGTGCTTTCCAAAATTTGGTATCATACTCTTATCGAAACATAAATATTCTTAAAGGGTCCCGTGATGCTTGAAAGTATTACAGAGATGGTTGAAAAGCAGTCGTAACTTGTATGCACGATCATTTGACTGCACAGTGTAATATGTAAAGTGTAAATTGTGCAATATGTCAAGAAACCTATCTCTCCTATTAAAATTTGCCAATATGTGAGGAACGTGATCTTCAAAGCTCCAGTACTTTTTCTTGTTTGGGACTGAGCTGATGGATGAAAGCAGTTGCCCAGCAAGCAGGAGTTTTACTTTTTCTGGAGTCACATTCAGTGCCTGTTATGTTGCAGGGCATACAAGTTACTTTGTTCACAAACACGGTCGAGGAATTGCTCATTGAAAAAGAGTGCAAAGTACTCAACTGGCTCATAGCCTGAACAGCTTCTGGTGATATCTCCTCAGGAATACATTCTGAGGAAATTAATTCCCGGTTTTTTCACCCAGCACATCTGAGATTTATTTTTCATTTTTATACGAGGCTCCTCCTCATTTTCGCGATCTTCCTCCTCAATTTGAATACGAGCAGGTGCCTTCAGAGCTTGCCATTTCAGTCGTCTACTTTGAACCTTATTTTCCTCGTCAGACATTGCTCCAGGTTCAGGGAGACCCATGATGATGCCTTTTCGAGATTGTGCTGCCTTCGCAGCAATTTAGGAAATTTATATTTTCAAACAGCGGTAGAAAATTTGTGCCTTCGAATATCGAGGGAACCAGTCCGCACGTTCACTCGTTTTCCGGAAACGCTCTCTTCCGGTACATTAGGTATTTAAACTATGCGAGCTGAGTAGAGGCCGCCAGTTGTGTTGAAGTAGTGTGTAGACTCCAGAGAAGGAAATGTAAGTAAAGAGTGCTAAATATTAAGTGCATTGGGTCCCTATAGATGTCTGTTTTGTGTCTCCTACTAGACAGTGAATTCTTAGGTCCTAGAAAAGCTAAAAGATTTCAGGGGATGTTAGAATGTGTGCTGTCACAGTTTTTCTGTTTGTGCTTTTACAATTCTAGATACTGATTCTTCATTCGCGGTGCCAATATAATGTAATGCTGTGTTTACCTATTTGTACCTGGCTCAAATTGTCTAGTGGTATTGCCCTGTGTTGGACAGGGTTGTGAGACTTTCTTGCAAACACTCAGTCATGTTTTGATTATATTGTTGAGCCTGATTTGTTCTGTGCTTGTCAGTGCTACTTAATTTATTTGCTGGAATTCACAGCTGGATTCATTGTGCTCAGTTGTTGATTTGATCTAAGCACATTGCATTATATAGATCCTTGTTATCATTCACGATTAATGTTAGTGGATTTAAACTCTGGTATTTGGACTCTAGAATTGTGTAATTCCTCACTCAAGTTGCTATTTTACCAGTCTGTAGAGTGTGGTGGTTTTTGCCTATTTTTATTTGTGTGATTTTTACTGTGCTGCGGATATTTTATATTGCCTGGTTGATGATGTGTTCATGCCTGTTAGGTAACTATTTACTTGTTCAGAGGTGTCTAAGTGTGCCCCCTTGTTCACTTATTAACCACCTTTGTAGATGGGTGTGTTTTAACTATGCCCAGGTGGTACTATAGATTGATAGACTTTTGTGACTAGTCATGTGAGTCAGAAACAACTCAAGTTGTCAGGCACTGTTTACGTAGGAATAGCTGTGTAACTTTAGTTCAGCGTCTACCGGGTTGGACATGCATTTTTATATGGGAATAGCCGTGTAACTTCAATTCAGCATCTACCTGGTTGGACATTAGTGTGTAGAGCCTACTGCCTGACCTTAGTATTTAATGAGGGCCTCATTAGGTTGACTGGTTATATCTGATTGTGCCATTGGGATGCTCGTATGAAAATTGTACTAAGTCTCGCCAATGATTTGGGTGTTGAATGAGCCGCTGAAGTATTACCCGTGTTCTCTGAATTAGATTTTCTTGTGCCAGTGATGCAGTTCTGCCCCAATTTTTGCGTCCTTATTTTCTGGTTTGCCCTCTGAATCACTTTTAGATATGCAATCTCTAAAAACTGTATATTTTTTGTATTACTTTTGTGCTAACTAGACCTTTCTATTTCAGGAAAATTTATGTACAATAAATGGCTGCTTAAGACAAGTTTTGCATCATCCGTGGACTTTTCTGAACCTTCCCCTCGTCGATAGAAATTGTTGAGGCAGTCACAGAGATCGTCTAGTAATGTTAGGGCTTCATCGGTAGTCAGCCTGAAAGCAAAAAATGACGAGTCACAAATTGGGAAAAATAGACTTTCTAGCTATTTCATACATTTGTGCACACTTTAATTTATTATTTAGTTTCAATGTCTTTTGATCATTGGCCCATAAAAAAAGGGAAATAGTATGGTGAAAGAAGCAATGTTGTTGGTATCCCAGTATCTCTTGACAATAGCTAAAGGAAACAAAGGGTAGAAAACTTGAGCCCGGAGTGCCTTGCGTTTTACGTATCAAACCACGAATTTGTAAGCACTGTTATTTGAATATTACTGAGTATTTACTTTTTATTTTAGGTTTTGTGAGATGTTCACGCATTAAAGATAATATTTAAATAAATTTACTCCCCATTTCTTTCTTGGCTGAGAAGCAACAGAGAATATTCCGGGAACACTCGCGGTTGTCTGCGTCCTCTCAGACATGACTAAACAAATGACGTCGTAGTAAGCTTATATACCATCATCACCACTGTCACAAAACTGATTCAGAACACGTATCAATGCCCCATCATCATGAATTGATTCGTTATAGCTAATTTTTCCCACGTATATAAGAATAATAATCAGTTTTATTGAAGTTTTACGTATCAAACGGTCAGCCCTAATGGGTTAATTAACTTCTTCGATCCTCATTTTATCATGAGTACAGATATTATAATATTCAGCCGTTATCGTATTTTGAACTTGGTTAATGGTGAATTTGACGTTCATAAATGGAGAAGAGAAAAAAGGTACGTAAAATAGCCTGACTGGAGTTAGTCATGCTGTAGTCCAGCGTTGGGAGAGAACAATGTTGGGACTCCCAGACAGCACAAGCTCTGCTCTCACGGAGCTGCTCCGCGCCTTCACTGGGGCAGAGGTTCTGTTTCAACGAAGACAATTCAACTGGCACAATGCAAGCGTTGTTCATGCATTATTTGAGGTGAAGAATTTGTAATCCTTTGCCGCTCGCTCAAGTTATTTTTATGGAAGTATATCGTCACCACATCTAATTCTCTCTGTTGAACTGAGTAATTCAGGAACGATGACAAAAAAACGCACTTCGTTAGGGTATAACATTTTATGAGCTACTTTGCTGCGTTGGCAATACCTAACTGTATTTAAAAACTGAACTCGTGAAATATTCATGTGCAACTGACTAGAGCTAGTCTGGGATTGTTTTTTATTTTCAATAACGATTTTTATCCAATGCCTTCTACGACACCAATCTCTATGATGCAATGATGATCAAATTGTTATAAGTTCTGTGGCGGCATTGCCGCAGACGCAAAAAACCTGAAACTATATTGAGTGATCTGAAATCATGGTGTGACCAAAATGATCTCTAAATAAATACGAACAAAACACAATGCATTATTTTTGGATTCAAAGATGCAATTAGAAAAATTCAAAATCGGACTCCCAAGGAGGGGAACGAGCCATGAGAAAAGTTGAAAGCTTAGGTATTTCAATCGATTTGAACATGCCCTTCAAATCTTACATTGAGAAAACTTGCTACAAAATTTACGAAACTTAATTAGTTTTTCATCGTAAAAAAAGTGTGCTCAGTGAAAATATAGATAATTAGCCATTGCTTCTTTAGTGCTATCGCGGATTGACGAATGCAGCCTAGTATGAGGTGACATAGCTCAATTCCTTCAATGAGAGTTAAAAAAATACTTAGAATTCGTGGACAAAGTGGTACGCAATGGTAAATTCAAGAAGAGTGATCAAGTAACCCCTCTCTTAAAACTAACTCGACTGGGCTCCTATTCAAGGAATATCCCTCCCACATAAAGCACAATACTTATTTTCCTCATTATATCTCCTTCAGAGCAATGCTGATACTGTATAATTCCTTCCTCCCACTGTAACCAACCTGAAGCCGAAGAAGTGAAATAATGTTTAAAGCAACAACCGTTTATCTGAAATTGGGCAGAAAGCTCTCTCAATATCAGGTACCTTGCTATATGGAACAAACTTACGACGAGGATCAAAATTTCTCGAACAAAAAATAATTCAAGACCAAAATAATAAGTTATTTAGCGTCTGAACAATAATTGTTTTCTGCCGTTCACATTGAATAAGTAGTTAAGAGTTTCTTTCGCCAAATACCGTACATTTCTGAGTTTTCGATCCAAAGTTTGTGAAGTGGGAGTATACGAAATGATTGCTTGTATGCTAGTATATATGCATCTACGCACGGCAGTAACCACAAAATTGCTAACCCTGAGACTCGTATTTGTGCGATAAATAACGATTTTTTTCTAATAACTATTAACTTGTCACGTTACCTAACGAATCACGTACCTATATTATCGTCAAACACTTATATAGGAAATATAAATTTATTGTAGGGCTTAGAGCATGTTTTTTGAGGCTGTTAACTTAGTTCTACTCTGTCATGTTTGCATGAAAAGATATATTCGAATTTCTGATACTTCAACCCTTTAGTTGTGAACTAAATCATGTACTTCAAACCATCACACTTTCAACACATTATTTCCTGATGTCACTAGAGCCAAAGTTCATACGTCAACGTACATGGAGAGTGTCGAAGGCGTCTCACTCCGCTGTTTTCATTGTATATTTTCTTATTGCATTCATTTATAAATATCACCAAACTTAGGTAATTTACACTGAGAATTGCTTTTTATGTTTCTCTCTCAGCACCTTGTATACACGCATTGACGAGAGATGTCATGACACCCGTACATGTTTATCAACTAAAGGATCTTTATACTAAGACATTTTAAAAAGCGATGTAATTCATTATGTGTATTAACTTTAGAAGGCATTAAGGGTTTTCTTTTTTTATTTATGTTGTATTAAGTTATCAATTGCCTCGTGTGGTCACTTCTCGTTTCTGACGCTCGTGAGTATATTGTGACACCATTATTTAGGTAGTTAATTTCATGAGTTGCTCCAATTATGTGGCAAATGTTTTGGTAAAAGTTATAATCATAATTCTTTTTCATGTTTCTGACTCCGTTGAATTCATTTGTGGTAGCAATATTCTGTAAGAAATATAAATTTTCGTTGTAATGAAATACTTTATCTTTCCGAGCTCGTATAATTTAGCATACTAGTCGATACGGAAGAGTGAAAAGGTTGTTCCGGATGTCGACCTCATAGGCTGAGACGTAGAATTATTGAAATCCACCCATTTAATTTTCGACATTAATATCAGATATTACAAGTTCATAAGCTCGTGTTTCACTGAAAGTGCGTACTAACAAGTGTTTTTAACAATGCGTCTTTAGTATAATGTTTTTCATTACTCATATTTACATGCATTATCAAACTTAGGTTAATTACCGCGAAAAGAGAATGCATTTTCCCGTGTTTTTCTTTCAACATTTGTTTCAAAAATTGATGTGGGTATTACGATACTCATGTGGGTGTATCAACAAAGGATCCTAATGTTAACACGTTTAAAAAAAAGTTATATATATCGATAATCAACTTTATTAGTAATAAACGGTTTTTGTTTCTTTTCTTTGATTTTGTAGCTCTGCCTTCCGCCTCAGTCGTTGAGCTTTCTTCTCCTCCATTTTCAAACAATCAGCTCCAACTGAAGCCTCGTTCGGAACTTCAACTTCATCTCTCGAAAGCAGCAATTCTTGTGCCATATCTGGGCTAGCAGGTGCTGCCATTCCTCGCTCGGCCACATCGTTAGCAACTATTCCATCACCGTTTTGCTGCTGATGACTAAAAATTTCGAGCCGTGCATAGAGCTCATCCGAAAAAGACGAAAAATCGGACGTAAAATATTTTTTGTTTATATCTTCAAACTGCTGATCGTCATTCATATACTCATAGTTCGGGGTATTGTATCCGGGATGGAAGGCTGAATTGTCCAGCGAGTCCGACCCAGAAATGTAGCAGTTTTGGTGCTCGTCCGCGTGCGGGGGAGATGAATATCGGAAAGTCTCGAGATCATCCATGGATGAATTAGGAGGATTCTGAGGTTGCGTAGTCATTTTGATAAAATTTTCAGGAACTGAAAAGAGAAAAAGACAATAATCATTTCTATGATTCTCATGAATTTTATTGATGGATGGTGGCAAAAGTCATATTACCTGAAAATAATTAAAACACATAAAGAATCATTCATTCATTCTTTCATTCATTCATTCTTTACACAAATAAATTACATTTCTTTATTCATTGTGCCCTTTTAGCAGAGTGCAGAGGTTCCGTTAATGCAAATATAATCTCTTGTGTACCGTGAGTTTCTAAAAAAATCGTTTAACTGGAGTACGCGAAAAGTCTGCAACTGAAGTGTTAGTAAGTAATAAGTCCCATTTATTCACCCTACCAAACGGACGATCAATGATCATCAGGATAATTTATGCGTAAATAAATTCAAAAAATATTTGAAAAAATTTTTGCCAAATAATTATGATCGTAAATTTATAGCAGAAAACTTACACATCAGCGGGAGTAAATGACGAGCAGAAAGATTATCAATTAAAGCAAGTTAAAATCAATTACAAGTAAGACTGTAAAGTTACTGACGAGCCTGAAAAATCAAATAGTTTTGCTGGGGTTGTTGTCTAAATGAAAACCAATTCAACAGACGAACCATGCGCATCGCTAACGAAATACTCCTAGTTCATTATAGCATCATCTGAAGTCAACCGTTACGGGGACAACTGAGCAACTGAGCACTGAACACTCCCGCAGCAGCTACATTCTGAAGCCATGACCAAATAAACTATTGGAGGCTCTTAACTGACTACGATAAGAAGCATTCAAACGAATTTCTCACTAACCATCAACGAGTATAAGTCCGTTCTGGGAAGTATTTATCGAAACTTTTAGAACATTATTGAATAAACTTTTTATAATTACAATGACAAAGATCTTAGTCGTAGAATACAGAGTGCTCAGGAAGGTGACAATCTAGGAAGACTAGCAACATCTTCGGATCAATTTTTCAGTCTTGAGAATCCTCAGAGGTAACTTAAGCGGAAGCTTCTCTTTTAGCTTTATTGGCTACATTCTTTTGTTACAAAAAACTGTTCAACGAGGAAAAACGAATAATGTTTTTCTCATCCAATGCAAACTCTCCTGCACTAGAGAAGCTGTGTTTCCACTTAAATTGAGGTGGTCTACTTCGAGGATGATACAAATAAAAACTTATAGGAAAGTAATATAATTCACATTAATTTGACTTTTCCCTCAGCAGCTTTTTTTTGCGCTGAATGAAGTTAAATATGAGCTGCATGCAAAATATTTTATAAATTTAATTTGTGATAATCTTGTTTAGTTTCAAAATCAAAGAAATGCAAGAATATTCCAATAATTTCAAACAGTTTTTGAGAGTATTTTATGTTGAGAGACGATGATGAAGCATATGGAAATAAAACCGAATCCTCAAGTTGTCCTCAGGATCGATTTCTGTTCAAATTAAGTCGTGAAGTAGATTTCGAAAATTGCGTATGATCGTTCTCATTAATACTTAGTACTTACTGTGCAGTCGCATCTAGAACACAAAGCGCTGATCATTAAACAAAGTAAAACAAATTGCCCGAAGAAATTCAGCTGCAGAAATAGCAGCTTTAAAATAAAGCATCTCACAAAAGCTGATAAAATATCTTATTTTTATAGAAGTTTTATCCAACCTATGGGATCCGAGCGCCGTCATCACTAATCATTAGTACCTGAAAAATGAAGCGAAAATACTGGTGGGATTTTCGTATTTTTAGCAAAAACATTTTCCTCGAAAATACTTTTTTATTCTAGGCACTGAGGATGAGAAATGAGGACGACCGAAAGAAATATTTTCAATACTTTTTTCGTGAAATGAGATGCTCTTAACCCTGTTGTGAGGTACTCCACATTCAAACACATATAGAATTTTTGGACTTTGACATCGGGAACGACTCAGTCGAAAAATTTTCGTTGAAATAAATACAAGTAACATATCTGATCTCCCTCAGTTATAGCAAAGTGCACTCAAATACATTATGTCTCATGCTGTTTTCGAAACGACAGAATGAATGCTTGAGCTTACATCAAACCTCACATTTGTATAGAACATGAAGAAAATTATTGTAACATCAGCTAAATAACACTTAACCTCAATGATGCTCAGCCAGAGCTGAAGTGATCTTACCTCACAACGATCGAGTACTACCCAGCTACCGTAACAACGTGTGATGTCTGAGTGATGTCCATCACCAGACCTGAGGTTATATAGGGCATGCACCTCCCTTCTTTGGAGGCGGGAGGAGAGGGAGGACACCGTATCTAATAGCCAGGCAAGCGCCCCCGCTTATGGGCTGTAGGGAAATAAGAGACTATTTTTTTCTTGTTCTAGTCGGAAGCGTCAAATTTCTCAAAAAAAGTGGTGGCGTGTTTTGTTGGCTGTGTGGAAAACGAATATGACTGATCAATGAAATTTAACTTTATTAATTTCTGGAGGTGCTTTTCTGATTCGCACACTAGTGAAAGAACGGGCTGTGTCCATATTAACGTTCATGATATCATAGTGTGAATGACACTTGAGTGCCTACAGAGTAAGCTTTGTTCGAGTTAGTGTTGGTTGTAATATTGTTTGAGCCTCTCCAGCTTTATGTTATTGCTCTGACAGTTTTTTTTCTTTGATTTCAAGTACCACTGAATTATTAATCAAATCTTCGTCTGCCGCTCAGTGATTATTTCAACCTTTATTGGTTATATAATCAACTCCATGCATTTCGTATTCTCAAGATGAGATTTTAGTATCTTCTGAAAAATCCTCAAGAAGTGAGTAGTTTATGGAAAGGTTCTACCAACTTTTGACACGCTGGTCATAGAGACGTGGCTTTATTTGACCTGGGCTCACATCGCATCACCTTGACGAATTTGGGTGAATTATGGGCGAAAATACCTTTAGTGTAATCACTAATAATTTATCTTCTGACAGTCAGATTAGAGAACAATTTTACGGGTACTCTGAATTTTTTATTCCAGTAGACAAGGGCCCATTCAAAGCGGAGGATCGGTTTTTGTGACATAAATTTTATATATAGGGTGTTTTTTTTGTGTGGACAAATTTCAACCATAGGTGAAAAAAACTCAAAATAAATAGATTTTCACGAATGATAAAACGCCAAAAACTCCTTAGTTTTCGAGTTATAAGGACTTGGAGAAACTTTAAAACTTGAAGTACGAGACCGCGGGTGCGCCAATGTTAGCGCTAGCCTTGATAGTTTCGGCCCCACTGAAGCAGGTTTTTGTTATTTTTGCAACAAAAACTACATGCATTTTACGATTAGGAAAAATTCCTGCAGTTTCAAACAATTAAGCATTTAATAATGTTTATGCCTTTTATTACTTTTTTGAAATAACTACTGAACTTTATCATTGATGGCTTGGTGTTAATTCCCTAACGAACATTCAAATTGCAGATATTCTTCTTGACTGTAAAATGTTTGCAGGTTTTACTGTAAAAATAGCAAAAACTGCTTACGTGGGGTCGGAACTATCAAGACTAGCGCTGGCGCTAACTTTGGCGCGCACGTAGTATCATACTGTAGGTTTTGAAATTTCTTTAAGTCCTTATATAATTCGAAAACTAAGGAGTTTTTGGCATTTTATCATTCGTGAAAATCGATTTATTATATATGTTATGAGTTTTAATACAAATGGTTGACATTTGCCCTAACAAAAAAAGCACTCCATTTAAACTATTGTTATTTGTAAATTATCAGGATTGTTGTATGGGACGGGCATTGATAATGGGGCTTTGGTGTAACCCGGAGCAATAAGGGAGTTCATAACTTGTTTTTCTACTCAGTCTTCCTTATATCATGGACACTTAGAAGTTCATTTATAGATATCATGTTCTGTGTAGATTGTGCATACTTCAATACATATTATCGAAAATCGCGTATCGTTGGGTGATATAATTTTTTTTTCTTCATAAGGCCTCATCTGATAGTCATGACAGCATGAAAAAAAGGTGATCTTAAGTCTAGTATTTCCCATTTTTCTAAATGTACAAATCATGGACCAAACTTTGCACAACTGCTGCGGGAAAAGATGTCGTGTTAACGTGTATGTACTGGTGCTTTTTGCATGGAAAGTGATCAGTGTAAATTCATGCCGTTGGTGCGTGAGCGTGATTAGTGTGTATCAGAACGGAACTTAGAGAGAACCCGAGAATTGGCTCATTTCTGTAGCCATTTTCTATTTTATTTTATTTTATATGAATTTTTCTCTAACATTTCCTGACTTTTGATAAATTTGAGGAAAATTATAAGGCCGTCCTTAAATTAGGCTTTGAAGTAACGCCTAAATAATAACTTTCCTCTGAAAGTGTTTAGAAGTAGTTCATTTCAGATCATATCCATTGCCTCCCTAATAACTCTGAAATGAAGAGTTGTTTATTTTTATTAACCGTTTTAAAGGATGAACTTATTTATGGATATCTACCTCATTGCAAAATTTTGCTATTTCATCAATATACTTTGCCACGGTTAACATGCGCTTGAGTTGTCGATTAGGATGCGCGAATTAATAAACATTCCTTTCAAGCGATAAAAAGCGAAGAGCTTTAAAACAAAAAACAAAATTTGGATTTTTATTCGGCGTTTTGCGCATGAAATGTGTGAGGGACAAAAAAATTATTATTATTTAAAGCTCTAGCATACAAATACTCATAAGCTTTGAGTGAATCATTGATCATATTGACGATTAAATAATGTTAATTCGATAATGATCAACGCTCCTTAAGGTCAATATTGCTACTATCACTTAATTGAATTTGTTTTACATAATAAATTTCAGAAACATTAGGTAAATGATAATTGCTCCATCACGTAATTTATGATACATTCATCAGGAATTTTAATTCATTCATTTAAGGAATTCATTCATCAAGAATTTTAAGCTAATTAAAAAATTTCACGCTCTGAGATGAGCCCGACGGCTTCTTGACAACACGTGACTTTTGTGACAAGTGAAATCCTGCCTGATGAATGGACCGCGTATGGAGCCCCTCGAAAAAAACCGAGCGTCTTGGATGAAGAGTCAGGAAGAAGAAGATAGTTAGGAATAACAATGGTAGAATTTAAAGCGCGAGAGAGCAGGAAGTGTGAAATTTTTATTAATTACTTATTTACGATTTTTCAAGATTATAAGAAGAAAATTCAAACTTGGTGTAGGAAATCCGTTGAACTGTTTTAATAAGCACTGTTGATTTTAATGAAGCGACCCGTGTAAGTAGCATAATTTTGTCTCGATTTATGATGAATTTAGAATATGAAACTTTGTCGTTGTCGTTTGCTTTACATTGGAATTCAATGTTAATCCTTGTATTGATGATAAAAATTTTGAGAGAGATCGTTAACATGCGTTGTTATTACTCAGGCCTCCATATTATCTAGTTGAGCTATTGTGTGGTTATGGAGGCCTAAATTAACTCATCTAATCTATTTGAACGACTTGTAATGTGCATATTAAAAATTTTTGTTTTTTGTTAGTAAACAAAGTTTTGATACTATATTTTTTTCCTCTGTGACAAAGTATTTGCGTATACACCACAAATGCCATAAAAAGTTTTATTACGCTGAGTCAAGAGCAGAAATCTAGTCCGACTCATTAATTCATGTGAAACGAGAAATAAAAATGAATGATTAACATCCCTAATTAAACCAGTTAACCTAAACGATAATTCGCTTTTCTACTACATGTTTGCTTCCGCTACATGTGTGCGCGCATAAAATGCCTCTGACAAAGTGCTCACTGTGCTGGTAACTAAGCTACAAGAGCTATGCGTGCAGTGGACGACACTTGACATGCAGCACAGCTGATAGCCGGGTTGTGGTGGATGCTGTGAGCTCCCATGTGTTCTCTCCGGCGCCGGAATTTCGGACACTTCATGCCATCTTGGTTCCACCACGACGACTTGGCACCGCTATACGTGCTACTCACGTAGCGTAGTCAAGCCTAGTAAGAAGAAGTTACGCTGCGCGCTGCACCTCTACGACAACTTAATTCGTCGGCAAATACAGCCCCGGGCCTCACACAATGACTTTATCAACTCGAGCTAAAGTTTAGAGGGTACTTGTGGGTTATCTGTCACCACTTGTTTAGGGGTAAAAGTGTTTTAGGGGAAAAAGTTAAAAATGTAATTGTTTTATGAATACTGAACTGATGTACTGGACAGTATGAATGGATTTTTCATATGAGAAGTTATCGTTGTTGATTTATATTTATTTCTAATGCAATTTATCTAAATTACATTTCGCCCGAATGACAATAAAAATTAAAAAAAATATAAATTAGTAATAATTTAACTAAGCTAACCTAGCTTAATCTAACCTTAAGATCATAAGGCAACCATAAATTAAAAGTGGTTACAGATAACCCACAAGTACCGTTTAGAGAATCGAGGGTTATAGGTCTAGTATCTCTTCCTAGGCTGCTATGAACTAAAGTCCAAGTTATGCTTATCTCCGAAGACTTGTTTGATCACTAAAATAATCTTTCATATATTTCAAATTTGCCTTCCGATCTGATCTATTTCCATACTCTGAGCTGTGTGGTAAATAAGCGAAGTAAACTTAATACCCTTTCGATACTGACGGTACAAATTAGAACGTCTTTATTTTTTCTAGCCTAGGAAATAGAGGAGAGCGAATTGCGACTTCGCATTGCTGGCGGTCACAATTATTTTATCACAATTATTTTTTTACCGTGGGTTTCCAAAATACTGTCGGTACATATAAGTATCAATATAAAATGTTTTTTTCAGTTTATATATTTAATTGCTTCTATGAGCTGTATACCTTTATGAACCTCAAATTTAACCAAATTCAGCATAAAAAGGATGAAAAAATTAATTTTTTCAATTATGGTATCGAAAGGGTTAAAACTATAGTTTCATAGCGCTTTCGCGAGTTATTACAATTGGCGAGGCATAAATAGTTTTATCGTTGACGGTTGCTCAGCATGCTAGCCATACCATCAAGCGTTTTGACAAAGCAAGTGCTTGATTTTTCTATGAAAAACCATTCATGAAAGGGAGAAAAATATCAGCGACTGTTTCTTAGCTGAAGTGACGGTTACATACGCTAGCGTAGCCGCTTCATAGTAAGAAATTACGAAACAGGAAAGATCTCATTTGTTGGTAGGGGGTTTCTCAATGTCTTGCTTTAGTTTCAGACGCTATCTGCCAGATTTGTTGAGTACAGCATGGACGCTTTAATTCTATAATAGTACCAGGCGGCCCTATTCTAATAATCCTCAAATCAGGCGACCCAACACTAGATAAGTATAAGCGGTTCAAAACAAGGCAACCCGATGCCAGGCAATTGAGCACAACATTTTGAGCGATAATGCAACTCCTGAGCAATTTTTTCACGTCTTAAATGCTTGAAACCTGAACAAAGCGAGACGAATGCTCTCTTGGAGGCGATTAAACGCTCTACTTACAATCAGGCGCAAATGATGTCCGTTTATGACTGAAGTGATAAGCTTTGGAAGAAATCTGATGCAGTAAACATCCTGCAGCGTCAGGGGACAAGAAGATAAAATGGGTATGCTACGTTATATCACCAGTGTTTTCTTCCGACTTAAACAACTGTTCCTGTTTCATGAAAGACTTCTGCTTCAAATTGTTCATTTTTGCACTTTAATTTACCTGAAATATTTTTCTTTCTATTCGTCTTATCACAGTTTCAATTATTCCTGGCTCAAATCTTATCACTACAATTTACGCATTGCAACTTAATCAGTAAAACAGCGTTGAGAGTTCTGGGCTGCTTTAGGTTTTATGATATTCATTTCCCTGATATCAACTCATTTTCGACTGAGTTTGTATTTTTTACAAGTAAGTTGTATTTATCGGTTTTGAGTTCGTTGCAGTAAATTTTTGTTCCTACTATGTACTTCAACTATCATGGTCGTAGATGTGTACATGTACATGAACGTCTTAATGTTTCTATATTATATCACACGAAACTGGTTTCAAATTTTGCTTTTGTACTGTAGTCCATTTCATATCAGTTTCCTATGAGATAATTGATGCGAAGGGGAGTATTTTGCATTAAGCTCATAAAAAGCGTTATCGCTTTTGTGTGCGTAATTTGTTGTTGAATTTTTTGCGTTTTTAAGATAAGATTGACCTAAGCCTCACCGCCAGAGCGTCCAAGCCTGACTTGTGAAACTGTTTGTTTTATGAAAACACCTTTCATTAAACAATAAAGGTTTAATTTCGGAGATTAATACGACGTGTCTACTTTGTGTGTTCTCATGTCTTCAGTTCCCCCATTGAAGGTAATTTTGCTCAATTTGTAACGCTTAGCCCAAGGCTCAGGATCAATCGGCCTAGTCTCAACTATTTCCAGTCATTTTAAGTGTGTATAAGCCGCAAACGAATTTTTCAGTTTTGCGTTATTATTCAGTTATTTCGATAGAAGTGAAAAAGTACTGGGTGCCTGTTGTAATGTCCGAAGGAATAATGAAATTTACCATTAGGCCCAAGATATCTCTGTTGTTCGCTCTCAGATTCAATCGAAAAAGCAATTGGCATCACGAGCGCATGAAAAAAAAATGGTATTTTTCCTAATTTTCCATTTTAATTTAGCTATCGAGCTTATTGAACGTCCAAAATCATTTGCATTTGTTTATGAAACATCAGGGGCGTAAATTCAATATCGTTGTATGGCAGGCCAGCGCCTACAAAAACCTTCATCTTACGATTTTTGTCTTTTATGATTTATGGTGAAAATGAAAGACCAAACTTTGTAATGTTGTTCAATTAACATTTGGTTCACCCTTGGCTATTGCAATGAACGCTCCACATTCTGTGCTCTACCGAAACAATCTAACGATGGAAACTTCTTTTATACAAGACCAGAGGAAATGTAAACGAAGTCTGTGTTTAGAAAATTTGTCGGTCAATTTGTGGTCAATGCTGTGGTGGGGATTTCGTAGATTTAGAAATTTTATGCCTCCAACTTGATGACGTAAGAGTTAGAATTCGAAAGTAATTTCATGGCGCAAATGCTATTTGCTCTTTGGGCTGCAAAAAAAAAACATTCGAGCGGTAATGAAATTAGAATTTAATGCTCACACAAATGATTCATTCCAAAGTTCAAAAATACTCAAGCTTTTTAATCTCTACAAGCTCTCCATGTGTAAGTTCATGTATGAAACACTGACTGATGATAGCGACAAAGAACTCAAATGATTATTCACTGCTCAAACTGGTCATCATGATCATTTAACCCGAAATAGAACAAACTTTATACTCTCATGTTATTCAAAATATAGGTCACAACATAATATCCTCTTCATTGGAACTAAGAATTGGAATACAATCCCAGCTGAGATCCAAGAAAAAAATTCTTACAAAGCTTTCAAAACAATTCTTGAATCCCTCTTCCTGTCGAAATATTAATGACTTAAGGTAATCTAGTCAACTTTTTTCTTCTGTTGTAGACTAATCTTGATAAGGTAATCTGCCATGATTAATAATATAGATCTTGAGTCTGCTCTTCATCGTTTCTTAAATATACTGTTCCCATCTGACCCATATTAACTATTTTTTTGTAAAAAATTAAGCATCGAATCATGATCAGTCTTGTATGCCCCTAGGTTGAGTAAATTAAGCTAAACATAATCTGTACAACTAACAATAGCATTGATGATAGGATGTCCTATGAAGTCGCTGAACTTATTTGGTCCACAAGTAGCTATACTCAAATGTGTCCATTGTACTAGACTTAAGATACAACCTATTGCTGTATCACTTGTGGTAAATGAATTGTTTAAATTGTTTAAATTGTTAAAAAAAAGTTTTGTGCTACAAGAAGTAGTACGTGGTGCGTTTATTGGTAATGGTGATGAATACAAGTACTTTTTAATTGATCAGTGGGAAAAAAAGCAGCTGAGAGATTGCCCAAAATTTGAATGCGTTTGAGTGGTAAAATGCTCCCAAAACGAAGAGGATGAGGAGGATGGTTGAACGCAAAGGGAGAAATCAATTGACTCTTGGAAAACTTCGCAGAATTACTGTACGAATTCAATTTTTAATACAATTATGGATTTGGAAGAGATGAAAACTCCCTGATATTCAAATAATGGTTTTAATGAACAACTTGAACAATAAGAGAGACGCAATGGATCAACGCTGCGATACATTGTCCTCTACAGAATTCAAAAATACTGATTTTTCCTTAATTATTTCTTTCTACTACACTGAGCAATAGAGTCATCAGTTTTGATGTAACTAGGGGAAATGTTTCATAAAAAAAACTGAAGTCATATCGATTAAATTCGCCAAACGCTCTGCGACCAATTAGCACTGAACTTTTAATCAGAAATAACTCAAAATATCAATAAAATAACTAGTATTCGGGCTCATTGTTTCAAAAAGAGATCCATTACTACCCCAGTGAGCGTCGCACATTTCTGTATCCCAGAGTGTAAATCGATAAATGAAAATAAGAGCCTTGGAGGCATTGTTCAGCAGTATTTAAAATATTTATAAGCTTTCTGTCGTCTTGCATTAGATTAAATATCAAAGAGAAAATAGTTTGACTGTTTCTCTCAATAACACATTTAACTCCTGACACTGCTATTCTACACCTCGCATGCTTTGTTTATCAATTAAGGACCTTTATATTAGGAAATTTTGAAGCATTTCATCTATCAACTATTTTGGAAATAAACTGGTTTCTTTCTTTTGCATTGCTTCAGGATAGTTATGCAAATTTGCTTAACTTCTGATGAATTTATTGGATTTCTGATTCGATTTACCATACTAGAATTCTGGGCTATATGAGTTAAAGGATTTTATGGCAACCCGTTCGAAGGTGAAGAAATTCGGCAGTAAACCTTGATTGATGGCTTTGTATACTCATGCGTCTAACTAAAATCAGTTAAACTTGAGGGAAGAAATATGCTAACATCTAGCTGAAAAAAGCACTGTTTGATATCATGATAACGTTTTTCTTCCTCAAGTAACTACGAAATCAACTTGTAGCTTCATTGTTTTATGTTTATTCTACTTATTAGTATTCATGGTGAAGATTAGCTTACATACGATATTTTGTTGCTTTTTCAGCTCAATTACATTATTAATTTTTATTTCATTTCGCATTTGCTGAGTAATATTAAATCATATTGGATTCAAGAGTGCGATTGCGAGCTAAATATGTTTATTTTGCAAATACGCCGGGCATGGAACTGCAGAGTTTGGTATCTGCGCAAAGATAGATATTTTGAGATCGGCCTGTTGAGTAATGAGGAACAGTATGAACTTATTGGAGCTGAGTTTTAGCGTGAAATTGTTGTTGAAGGTTAGAATTTTTATTAATTTCAATCAATTTATAGATAAAAAGTCAAGGAAAAATCGGAAGTAATCAAATAGTTTGGAAAGTTTTAGGTTCTTCGACGAAACATTCGTATGAGCGTGGCATGGCTGTAAATTTGCGACACCTGTCATCGCCTTTTATTGATATAAGAATGATCTGCTAGTTTTATTGTTTCAGAGAGGTTCGCATGGCTTAGTCCCGTGGAAAGAAAATTTAGAGCTCTTCGATGAGACATTCATGACAGTGTAAAATTATTTTGAATTTAGATAGCTTTATACGTATATGATTGATATGATTTCTGAAGGTCAAATTTCGTTTAGTATTGTTCTCAAAAATTTGTTGCTTTCAGTCACTTGAATTTTTTTTACCGCTCATCCTAATGATACGGAGTGGTATTTGTCCGATGAGAGATCTCTGTAAACCTTATTTCATTGACATTCATATAGATTTCATTTGCTAACAGCCAGAGCGAAACGCTATACAATTTCAGATTGATTATCTTTGCCATGTTAAATGTGTAGGAGGGAAAGTAACTTGATGATAATTGCTGCCATAAGAAAAAATTACAATTTTGGAGGAAGTTGTTTGTTTCACGATATTGTTTATTTAAATAAGAGATAGAAGGGACCCAAAGACCGATCACTGACGGACCTTAAGCTTTATCTTGGAGCTGTGAAAAATAGTTGCGAATAGCAGCACGTTATTTACGGTTTGAGAGGTAGGATTTAGACCATTTGTGGCTCACAGTTCTAAGCCATACTGGTATGGCTTAGATATAAGTACGTTGTGATGTCTATGGACGTGACCATCCTGGTTGTAATCGGACATCATCCGTTCTATGTCTTATTTAAAAACCATGGCAGATCAGTTATGGTGCTGTCAATATAAGTTTCATTGAAATTATGGTGTAACTTGGTTTACATTCGAATTTCTCATATTTCTTTGAGGGTTGATGAATTTACGCTGACTTACAAGAAAGTCTTGATGGAAGAAATTTATTTTTAAATTTTTCGTTGAAGACATTCCTTTTCATTAGAAATATAGGGAAATGATCTGATATTACCGAAGGTTAAACCTAAATCGCATTATTGAGGAATCAGATATTGATAAAGTGGTCATCTACCTGGAAAAACTTTTAAATAACATATGTAGCAAATTCTTCTCACCATAATCGGAAAATCACGTAAAAGACTAGACTAATTCCTTAATATCCATGGTAATTATTCCGTTTAATATTGAAGGAAGACAGATGTACTTGATTTTAATCACTACCATTAACTAACACAATATCCAAAAAACTGGCAGTAGTTAATTGCTGAGGAAATACTAGGTAAAACTCTAACCTCAAATATCATATCAAGCAAAACAAAGGTGAATTTTTAAATATCCTTTGAATTTTGCACCAAGTCAAGCACATCCTACGAAAAGAAGCAAGTAAAATTCTTTTTGCATATTTGGCCGTTCGAATACTCAAAATAAAGCTTGGCATCGAACTTATGAAAATGAAGTCGACAGAGAATTCTCGTGGCAAAAAACTACACCAAGCTGTATCTAACTATAAGGAAAGAACGAGCCCATACTGTTGATTCCTTCACGAACCAAGAGATTTTGAAGCTGTCTGACTACCACCGACTTTCTGTGAATATTTTCTATTCAAAATACTTGAAATGATTTGAAATTTTAACCTTCAATCAAAAATTTCCGGTCAGACTAACTCCCATAACTACTCGATGAATAATATAAATAACTTCATAGTCCCGTACCCAAAATCTAAACCTCGAAGTAAGTTTTTTTATCCGAGCCTCAAATTCTACCATTCCTTACTAGGGAATATTTGCGATGTGAAGCTTTCCACATTCAAAAGTAAGATTGATACTTGCGTTCTTTCAAAATATTAGATATAAATGGCCTGATAGAGAAAAATACACGAGAATAGCGAATAAAAAACAAATCGTTTTCCTTACCTCGATCAGTGTGCTAGGTAATGGTCTGATCATAGAGCTACCAGTGACAATTAACATGACAAAGAATCATTCCCTTAAAAAAGGATAAAAAAGGATGCTTGATTCCAATCAAATCTGATACATTTCACCTTGTATTTTGGTTTTTCCAATGCCTTATAACGAACACCAGGACGCCATGACGGTATCCCACATGAAGCCGGTACCCATTTCAGACGCCTGGGTAGAGTGGGGTATTGTGCTTGAGTTTTCCCTTATACCCAACGGGGAAAGTCACTGCTCAGCGCCGGAATTCGAACCCGTCGTCGAACCTCTTCTCGACAAGGCGCGTTCTTAACCACTCGGCTACGGCTGCTAAAGAAATCCTTGGCTCAATTGTAAAACTGTGGTCTCAAATTGGTACTGAGATTTTTTCGTTCGCATAAATAAATTAATCAATCAATTTTTGAAACAGAAATAAACTATTTCATATTTTCTATTCATATAAATTCAATGCTTGAGAAATGAATTCACTGATCCTGATAGGTTGCGAAAGTCTCGTAGCTAATTTGTCTTCCAATGGTGACATTATTCACTGCTGGATCTAACGTTTATTTTGCCGTTATACTAGTGGCACTGTAAATATGTGCTTCTGATAATAAAAGTTTCAAAAACTCTTAAATTTTATTAATTTTAACGCACGGCTCAAAAACTCCATAATTAAGGAATTCTGTTGTACAGCTAATTATTAGTAAAAAAAGTTGACACTCGATTCAAAACATACTGCATATAGAGTGAGTATGAGCGCCACTGACTTTGCTTTTCATATGAACGTCATCATATACACGCGTAATAGGCATTAGTTTCATCCCTCGACTTCAAAACTGCACGCAAGTTCTCAAGTAACCATACATACAAACTGGAAATCGTTGAGATCGACAATAAGCTGAGTAGAATAATGAGAGATTTCTTTTTTGACCTCAAATGGAGTCGCATTTTGGGCTTAAAATTATAACTGATTCAGGCAGTTTTTATACGCTGGGGAAATTCGTTCATCGGTATCAGAAATAGGGAACACACAGCTATTTGCCCAGTGTAAGATGAAGGGAAGCTACGACAATATTTTCCCATAAAGCTGCTTCTTTATTTTTTGCAGAGGAGGGAGATATTTAGCCATATCTATGTATATTGCCCACACAGGGACTTAACGAACACAATTTGAGAATTATGAATGAGGAATCTCCCATTCATCGATATCAAGGCGTGTTTCTGTTGGAGTGGAATTGCATTATCGTTAATCATAAATTTACATTTTCGCACAACGTTGACGTAGTGCTCGTCGTAGCCGAGTGGTTAAAGAACCCGCCCTTCCGTGAAGGTGTCGAGAGGTCGAATCCCGGCACTGCGTGGCGACTTTCTCCGTTGGGTATAGGGGAAAAACTCAAAGCACAATACCCCACTCTGCCCAGGTGCCTGAAATGGGTACCGGTCTTGACCGGGAAAAAATGTCATGGCGTCCTGGCGTCCTGGCGTTAGTTATAAGGCGTTTGAAAACCCAATGCACAAGGTGATATGTATCAGACTGGATTGGAAATAAAGCATCCTCAGATGCCGATGTTTGTTTGTTTGACCTCAAGATTCATACATTTCTGTCACATTAGCCATGCTAACTTACGCAAAGAAACAATGAAATTCATGATTCTTTTTGTATCGAAATTGTAAGATTTTCTCACTGATATTAGAATGCATTTGAGTTCATGTTCTCAATTCAAATGGAGTGCGAACAACTCAAATAATTTATTTGTCAAAAGGGACACATTAATAAGGATACTCTTCAAGACTATATCAATGGAAACGTTTGAATAAAGCTCCTCATAAGTTCGAACAAGTTCAGCGACTTATTTGAATGCGTCGTGCAATTACACACATTCTAGAATTAGCTTCGCGTCAGTTTTATTCCATAGTGAATTTCCCTTTCAATAGAATCATCTAGTAGAAACCATTTTATTTCTTCAGGTAGCGTCATCAATAATATAGTCGACATAAAGATTCCAGATTGGTATCGACTGCTTGAGTTCTTAAGAACGCGCCCTTTCGGCGAATTTCGGCGCTACGCGGCGGTTTTCCCCGTTGGGTATAGGGGAAAACTCAAGCACAATATCCCATTCTACCCAGGGTGCTGAAGTGGTTTCCGGCTTGACCGGAAGAAACCGTGATGGCGTCCTGGTGTTAGTTATAAGGCATTTGAAAACCAATGTACAAGATGATATGTATCAGGCTTGATTGATTGGAATAAAGCATCCTTTGACTGATTTTTCTTTCTCGGACTTAGCACGGATCGTAATCCAAATCTTAGTTCAAATGAATGTGAAACTTTATTGCTATCGTGCTTATAAAAAATACAGAGGAATTAATTTCTACTCAGATGATCGTGTGGTGGCATATTTGCGTAGATACTAATTGCGTGAGATATCTGTCGCCTTCATTTTTCAAAGTCGTGTGCAGGTAATTAAAAATTGAAAGCAGAGAGACATCAAAGAACATTAGTATTTTTAACGTTTGAATTAATCCCTTGTATGGACATTTTAGTCCTAGGTTCTCGCTGTTCTAATGGCTCTTGTAGAAGCGTTAAACCATGTTGTTTATTTGTCACTTTTATGCCTTTCTCCTCAATATGTTCAGCGTTGTAAATGTGAGAAATGAGAGTTCAACAGCCGAAACTATTTTCAATGCTTCTTCAGATAATATTTTATGTGCTCTCTTAGGGATTCCGATAGATTTGAGAGCTTTACCCTGAAATGTGTAATAAGATTTTTCCAGAGGTCAGATTTTATCGATACCAATGCCGAGGAATTTAGAAAAGTCAGTTTCTTCAAACTCGCCATCATCGATTGTGATTTTTGAGAGAATTGCGCCTCTGTTACAAGAAATTAAGTAGTAAAACTAGTAAAACTAAGGCGGGTAAAAACATCTTTCACAAAATCTCACGATGTATTTTAAAAATAGAGCTTTCGAGCATATCCATACTCATTTTCAATATCTGGAATAATCAATTGAAACATGGTAAATACAGTACATGAATACAAATTGTTATTGGAAATTAAATGAAAAATTGGGACAAGATATTTAGAGGCGCAGAAGATGACATATCATTGAGACTTGGTTTAAATTGATGAATTATGACACTTTCTAGTAACTTAAGGCTATGTTTATCGCAAGTTGAGACTATTTTGAAATTATCAGTGCAAATTGGATGGTCAGATTCTAATGCGTGATCTCTTATAATGCTGTGCAATGGATTTGACACTCTATTTCCCGGACGGACCGACACCCCCTTGTGCTCAGCTATGCGTGTTGCAAAATGGCGAGCAGTCTCACCATAATAAGTGGCCCCACACTGGCCACACGTATATCTATAAACCACGCAGCTACGCAACAAATAGGCATCCTATCGCCGTACCGGAAAAAACTGCCCATGTTGAAAAAATTGCGGAAAATAATGCGTATGTCAATTTGCGGATAAAACTCATTACATAAATTACGAATTTCAGAAGAAATTTTCTGATTTCGCTACCGTGAAATGAAGGGCAGAGTGAAATAAACTATCTTTTTGTTAGCACTTGCGACTGGAATTTTTTTATTTCTAAGGGATTCGATTTTATTACGAAATGTGTTCTCAATGAAAGACGTGAGGTAAAAGTTCTTGGCAAAATAGGATAGGATAGGATCTTCTAACTCTCTTGTGAAGTAATGGTAACATGAACATAATTTGAAGGCCCTTTCAACTAGACATGAAATAAGATTAAATTTGTATCTAAAATTCAGAGCGCTGTCAAATCTCAAACCTAACCCAGAGTTTGTTTTTTTACGATACGCTTCAGTTTTAAAAGACCGATCTGTTTTTTAAATTGTAAGATCAAGAAAATTTAGTTTGCAGTCTGACTCAAGTTTTTTCCGGTACGGCGATAGGATGCCTACTTTGTTGCGTAGCTGCGTGGTTTATAGATATACGTGTGGCCAGTGTGGGGCCACTTATTATGGTGAGACTGCTCGCCATTTCGCAACACGCATAGCTGAGCACAAGGGGGTGTCGGTCCGTACGAGAAATAGGGTGCCAAACCCATTGCACAGCAGTATAAGAGATCACGCATTAGAATCTGACAATCCAATTCACACTGACAATTTCAAAATTGTCTCAACTTGTGATAAACATAGCCTTAAGTTACTAGAAAGTGTCATAATTCATCAATTTAAGCCAAGTCTCAATGATATGTCATCTTCTGCGCTTCTTAACATCTTGTCCTAATTTTTTCATTCAATTTCCAATAACAATTTGTATTCATGTACTGTATTTACCATGTTTCAATTTATTATTCCAGGTATTGAAAATGAGTATGGATATGCTCGAAAGATCTATTTTTAAAATACATCGTGAGGTTGTGTGAAAGATGTTTTTACCCGCCTTAGTTTTACTATTTTTGAGTAAATTTCGCTTTCTCAAGAATAAATCTATTAAGAAATTAAGTGTATTGCACTTTTTATTTTCTGTATGCACGCATTTTCTATTTACTTTGCGCCGCAATAAAACTTATTTCAGAACGCTGTGTATTCCATCTGCAATTACATTGAGGTTTTCATTACGAAGGGCTGAAGAAAGCGTGCCAGAAATAGTATAAACCTGAAAAATAAAGTAAATTTACCTATATCAACGATGATTGAGATAAAAGAAACTCCGGATATTTGAGGAAATCCCTGGCTAACATCTAGGAGTTCCGAATGTGCATCCCCATCGGGAACGTATCGCTTCAGATTCATCACGTACGAGTATGATTTGATACATTCATGAGTAACTCCTCTAATGCCGTAACAAATGAGTTTCGAGAGTAACATGCTAATGTCAACGCAATCTGTTGACTAGTTATATTATCTTTTCTCTGAACCATTCGAAGTCAATATCTGTAATCAGTATTTTGGTGCATTATCTCGAGCTGTAAGCAGCACCTCTGAAAAACGAGCTGATTTATAATCAGTCGTTTTTCAGATATGGGGTAAATTTCAGATGTGACAGGGTCAATAATATTATTTACTCTGTCCCAAAACTCCTACCTATAACAGTGAATAAAACTTATGAGCTCCACTGGAGTCCGGAGCTCTACGATTTTCATAACACACGATTCCATCACGTGACCACTGTGTGCGCGTTTTCTTTACAAAGTGCGCATGGCGTTCTGTTCGACAGGGGGCAGACTTCGTGCTCTGCGGTGGTGACCTGGCTCACGCAAAATTAGACGTATGGTTGTACGGCCGAACATCGTTTCCTGTAAGGTTATTATTGATAAATCTTACATGTGCTCTCGTGTACAGCCCCTTCAACGTTTTTCTGCCCCTTCGCTTCGGTGTGATAATTTCAATGAAATCTGGTTCGACTTTCACTTTCAACAAGAGGACCAACATAACTCGTAAGTTCTTATCGAGTTTTGAGTTTTGGCTCGAACCTTGGACTCAAAACTGGGAATTAAATGGAAACTCGAAGCATTCGAAAAAATCCTATGCTTTTCGAAAGTCTAAAAACGAGGAGAAAACAAGCGGTAAATGAGCCTAGCCGCTCAGTCATTATTTCAATAGAGTTATCATAAATGATTCAAGACGGCCAGAGTGCGCATGCACTTCTTTAAATACGACATTCTGGAGTATTTTTCGACAATTTGGAAAGTAGAAACAGGTATATCTATAATTTTGAATAGAAATTTCATCACGAGTTTAAAATATGTGAGTTAATTGGGCTGTGGCTACCTCCATACGTCCGTGAGCCGAGACGCGTAAAAGCTCTCATCGTGTCTACGCAATCGCAAATTGACTGAGCATTTACCGCCGATAGCACGGTCCGGCCAGCTCCGATAGGCAGTTTAAAGAATTTTAGAAAATATCTCGAGAGAAAGACCGTTTAATAACGTCTGAGACAGTCGGGGCTATAAAATCAATCGCGTATACTCTTCAGTACTCTACCAGACAACGATTTTATGCCCCGTGCTTTATTTTTCAGGTCGCCTATGATGTCAACTACATCGGAAGCATTTGTTGCAGTAAAAAAGACGGAGTTGGGTTATTGGATATCATCTATGTAATTCAAGTGGTGATTTGGATCACTATTTGACATCAATATGCTTGTCAACGTTGGCGAAGAATCTGTATAAAACAGTTGTAATATAATTTTTTTTCGTAATATTTCACATTTTCCCGACCAGGTATTCAATTGACTTCTTTGTGCTTTTTTGACCTCAGAGCGAAACTTGGCAATTTTTTTTTCACGATCGGTTTTAAATTAATTTTGAGAGGGATAATTATTGAGAAGACAGATTTTTTGTCGTGGATTTTACTTGTTTTGTCAAAAAATTACTGAATCTGTTTTATTTTACTTCTATTATTTTTCTAAGGTAATGCAAACTACGATTGAGTTTTCCAAAATTAATGATGTTAAGAAGTACAAGGCTTTAGTTTATTTTCCGGTATACTTATGCGAGTAGTTATCGGACAACATTGATTGTATACAGTATGTACCACATCAGTTAGTTTTTACATTTCTTCTTTTTGTTTGTCGCGTCAATGTTTCATAGTCAATGTTTTTGTCGCATCAATATTTCATTGATGAATAAGCATTGGAAAGATTTCACAGAAAACATTTTTACAAATTTGAAAAAAATCGTACCAGCAGTTTGTAACTTGGATGAACAATACTCATAACGCTAATTAATCTAGATACTTAAAACTGATGAGCTTCGTAACTAAAGAGACTCAAATTATTATTATTTACCCGCCAATCAGCTTATTTTTCATCGCTTTCATTTGTCGACGCCGGATTGCACGCCGTATTCGTATGCACTGCTGCCACATTGGTT
Organism: Morinoia aosen; assembly: GCA_030386875.1. Lineage (NCBI taxonomy): Eukaryota > Metazoa > Arthropoda > Malacostraca > Amphipoda > Talitridae > Morinoia > Morinoia aosen. Next base: position 21,637,466 of record CM059579.1, read on the forward strand.
GAGGACTACTTTCGCATCGCACGCAATCACAACGAATATTATTCAATATATGAGGCGGATTTTCAAAAAAAGAATTTGAACGGTACTCACGATCAGTATTCTCTAGGAGTTGCTGAAAGTCATCATTTACAAATCTCAGCGTTTCTGACGATTGATCAGTCATGCATGAAGATGGTAAATTTTGTGATGTGGAATTTCGCCCGTCCACTCCTTGTCGGTTTTGTCGCTCACTGAGGAAAACCGATCCAGCGCCTGCCACTTGCATATCATCTGCGTTACTCCTGACGTGTTTATGACGACAGTTTTGATTTTGCTTACAATATACATAGTCTCGCATTCGATGCCTTCTCATCCTCAGCTCCATAGACCTTGGTACATCTGTACGGAAATTAAGAGCTTGGGCTTGTGTGAACCTCATTAATGCATGTACTTGCTCTTCAAATTGAAACTCACGTGATGGTCGATGACCGGAACACGTTCCAGCCCTCAATGGGTTGTTACGCCTGGATGACAGTGAGCCATGCTCGCGATGGTGTGTACTTTGAATGCTGTCAGCTCGTGAGACATGATCGAGTGGGCTGCTGACTGATGGCTGATCTGATGACAGGGTTACGCTTTGAGTTACTTTTGGAACAAACTGCTGATTTGAAGTCGAGGGATGCAACTGAGGGGGCACCGGTTGGGGCTGAAGACTCAGTGACTGAAAAGAGCATTGAAGGCCTGGAGGTAGTGACCCCGAGCCTCTCTGCTCGGTGGCTTCACCAGCATCGTGGTTGCTTAGACGCCTCTCTGGCCTACTGACTGATGGCAGGGTTGCACTTTGAGTTACTTCTGGAACAAAATGCTGATTTAAAGTTGAGGGATGAAACTGATGGGGCACTGGTTGGGACTGAAGACTCAGTGACTGAAAAGAGTATTGAAGGCCTGAAGGAAGTGACCCCGAGCCTCTCTGCTCTTTGGCTTCATCAGCATCGTCGTTGCTCCTACTGCCATATGAGATCGACAGGTCCGGGCGAAAGTTAGCAGAGTCTCCCATGACGCCTGTTGAACGAAAAAATGGTTTACATAGTATTTTACACTGGTGTGCACGACCCGTCAAAATAACGGGATTCGATATTTCCCTTGAAAAAATCTTCCAGATCAGGATGACAAGGAAACATATCCATCCTAATAGTACCCGCGATTAAAGTGTTCTTGTACTTGTGTGCTGTTGAAATTCGTACGACAGATATGGTCATTGAATATCCTTGATAACGTCACAGACACACGCCCCATCCAAACAAGCAAGAACTGTGTACAATTATAAAAATTTATTATTAGCCAAGAAGTTTTTGCAAAAATCGGCTACATCGTTTTCATCGCGATAAGCTGCATATTCTTAACAATAGAATCACTTTGCATGCAATATTTTTGACTATATGAAGCAGACGCTAGGTTTTTTAAAATCATCTGAATTTTATCTACGATACCGGACAAGCAGATCCCCATTGTAATAACATGGGAAAAATTATGCACAAAAATCTATATATAAATCAATTTATAGAGACACCTGGCATTTTATGACATAGTGTTGAAGGAGAAACCTGGCGTTTTATGACATAAAGTTGATGGAGAAACCTGGCGTTTTATGACATAAAGTTGATGGAGACACCTGGCGTTTTATGACATAAAGTTGATGGAGAAACTTGGCGTTTCACTATATAGTGTTGATACGGAAGGTGAGAGATGAGGAAGCTCGAAACTTGTATGTCAAATAAATTTTGATGAAATAAGATGTTTTCCAGAGTTGTATGACATGATTAATTTTAAAACAAGACTCCTATAGATAGCATCTTGATTCTTGACACATTGACTGCAGTGCAATGGCATCTAGAACGAATTTCTTTACTAACAAAGTCATACACTTTTTGATGAGACTTTACATGCAACACAGTTTGTCTCTTCAGGTGAGTATAGTTTCCTATTAAATCCATTCATCTTTAAACGAAACAGAGAGTCACTGAGCTTATACCGAACCACACACTTGTGTGTAACAGAAAGAGTTTATAAAAATAATACAGAATCTAAATAACATTTCACCTCAACGAAGCTCAGGTGCACTGAAGAGAACTTACCTCGCAACGATCGTGTACTGCACAACTACCGTCACCACTTGTCACGTCTGTTTGATGAGCCCAGCGCCAGACCTGAGGTTATATAAGGCATGCACCCCCTCTTCCCTTGAGGCAGGGAGGGAGAGAGGGAGAGGGAGATTGCCGGAAGTAACAGCCGGGCAGCACAGACTCCAACGTCTCGAGATTTTGACACCGCCCACCCCTCTCCCTGCACTTCCGTATAGCACCAAGAGAAGGATGCCTTTCGCGCCAATTTTTTAATTATATCGAACTACTCCGTTGTATTAAAGTGTCTGTTTTAGGCTGTAAGGTGAGATGAGGCACCGAACTTTTCCTTCTTCTAATCAGAAGCGTAAAATGATCCACGAAAAAGTGATTGTACGTTTTCGACTCCTTCGGAAAGATTTTTTCTAATCTATGCCTTCTAACTTCTTTCTTGTCGAGTAATTGTTTACATGTTCACAGTCTAGTGAAAGAAAGTGATGCAATTTTATAAACGTTCAAGATGCTCTCAGTGAATAATACTCAAATACCTGCGGAGGAGACATGATTCGACTATTTATTGATGAATTATTTAGTCACTCTACCATTATTCTAACAGTTCCTATTTACCACGATTTTAATCTGTCATGCAAGTATTAATCAAATTTAATCTGCTCCGCTACGATTATTTCAGTCTCTATTGACCTCATTATCGATGCTATGCTTGTGTAGGCCCAAATTTAGATTTAACCCTTTGGGTACTGACGGTTACTCCAGTGCCAAGATGGCTAGTGCTTCCAGTTTAGGGTATCTAACGTAATTTTTAAGTAATTTAACTATTGAGGGAATACTTTGAAGTAAAATAACAAAATTAGGAAAATTAAAAACATTCATGAAACTATTTTTTAGACATTCCAGCTCACGTAATTTAATAATAATATTTATTGAAATCAACCTAACGCAATGGTGTTATATAATACGGAGACACGTTAATACAGGAACAGTTATAAATAAACAACTAGATTTCAAGCCCGTTGTTAGTCTAGGAGACTATTCGGGCACAAGTAGCAAAAGGTGAAAACAAGGTGAAAAGACAACTGAATCCGACTCGAACAACCCCACACCACAATGCCATATATTGAGTTTGGATACACCAAAGAGAAATATAACATCCTCAGAACACGAGGCAAGATAATGTGCAACAGTTTGCACAGTATGCCAATAGATCTGCCTATCTTATTACAAGCCTCTCCGATATGGTTTACAAAGTCAAGTCTGTCATCAAGGACTACTCCTAAGCATTTACATTCCCTGGACAGTGCTATTGGTACATCACGAATACAAATCTGTCGAACCATGGACTTATCCCAGTTAGAAAATACCAGATACGAAGTTTTATCAATGTTCAAGGACAATCTATTACAGCACAACCATCATCAATCGCTATTAGTTGGCTATCTACATGTTCTAAAAATGGTTCTGGTTCCAGACCCGCAGCAAATACAGTTTTATCATCTGCAAAGTGAATCAAGTTCAGGTTTTCGCAAGAATTGCGCATATCATTGATATAAATCTGAAAAATCATTCTGGGTAGATGCCCCAAAATGGAGCCCTGTGGAACCCCACAACAGATCTTCCGAAGACCAGACGAACAACCAGAAACATCAACATACTGCTGACGGCCACTCAGATAGGACTGCAACCAGTGAAGAATATTACAGCGGAACTCCAAGCCTTCAAGTTTTTTCACTAGTATATCATGATTAATGGTAACGCACTCCTTCAAGAAGTAAAGGAAGACCGAAATAACATATTCCTCATTGCTAAAGGAAGAATAAACTGAATCGCAGAACATGTTAACCGCGTTAGACGTAGAGCAACAATTCCTACAGAAGCCGAACTGATGAGGAGATAACACACGAAAAATAGAAAGAAATTAAGCAATTCTGGAGTAAATTGCGCGCTCAAAGATTTTACTCAATATGCACATTGTTGAGATTGGTCTATAATTACAAATAGAATCAAGGAAATAGAATCCTTTCTTTTGAAATGGAATAACTTGTCTAATGAATAACTATTATGAATAACTATTTTAAGGCAGTTCGGGGAAACACCCCTGGTAACAGAGAAATTCATCAGATCGGATAAAACAGCAGAAATACCACTAGCTATGGCTTTGTATGCGCAAATTGGGATGGATAGGATATTGCGTGGCTTAGTTTTAAATGAGTTAATTATGTCAATTATTCCGCTCTCATCAGTCGGAAGATAACCAAAGGAATTATACAGACGGTGCAAGTAGGACGGAGGATCAATGTCAAACCTGGGAATACCCGTCTCAAGCCTAGTAGCCACAGTTACAAAGTATTCGTTGAATTTGTCCGTTGCCTCCGATGGTGAATCGATCAATGTACCGTTGTCATCTCTCAAAACAGTATGCCCCGACGATCTGTCACCACCACGCAGTATGCTATTTATGCACTTCCACGTAAGTTTAGCATTTGAGACACATAAATTAAATCGATCATGAAAGTACAATTTTTTGGGGTCTTTTGATTTGATTTGATACCCCTATTTCGGCAACTTTTATACGTGTTTAGGTGACACAGGCCTCGCATATAAAACCTATGTAATTCATGCTTTCTGTTGACGCTTCGGACAATATCTGCAGTCAACCTTGGACTTTTAATGCGTTTACGGGACAAATTTTTGTCCTAATTGGACATGCTTTATCATACAAGTCAAACAGACACTGATGAAATCGACTACACTCATCATGGACATCGCTATTGAGATCTGAAGTGTATGCATTGAAGAAAGTAGTTGCAGCAGAACGTAAGCGAGTTAGATTGGTAGCAGAATTAAAGACCTCTAAACTAGATACGTACATCAGAGAGGTTGGGTAAGGTTGTCTGCAATAATATAAAAATAGGATAACGGTCCGAAACATAAACCGTGAAAACCCCCACAGCGTGTGAAGTCATGACATTAGTCCATATATGGTCAAGTAAGGTAGCAGTGTCAGCAGTGACACGAGTAAGCAAAGAAATCACAGGAAAAGATCGCATTGAGGCAGTAAAAAATCTACGCTGCTTCCCACCGCAGCGCATGAATCTAAATTGAAATCTCCTAATAAGTCAGAAAATTTGCCCTTGATTACCTCCAGCTCACGCCACAGGGTCCGCGCAACATATTCGGTAACCTTTTTGTTTAACTTGAGCAAGTTTTTTCTGTCCTTCGTTCGTTTTCTGATAATTTTGGGCGAATACTTATAAATGATTTTTTCGAAAATTTAAAAACTTTATTTTCAAGAAGTTAAGAATGAAGAGTTAAAATTTTCTTACATGAATTCTCAGTAACTGCGCAGCTCAGGAAAAGGTTGCTACGCTCCGACTTTCGACATGCTCGTCAGAGACTTGAAGTTATCTGAGCTGGACCGCATCGCGTCATCTCAACGAATTTTGGTGACGATAAGCGTAAATACCTTAAGGGGAAGTGCTGCTTTTCATCAGTCCGCCTGATTGTCATAATCAGATTGAAGTTAAGTGTTTGGAGGGCTTAGGAGGTTTTGGTTAGCTTTAAATTTTGCATGCCAGTAGATTAGGGTTCACATCAAGCGAAAAGTAGGTTTTTTGTTTTCACTGAAGATGTACGCCAACATTGTTTTCAAATTCATGTCGTAGGCAAAGGAAGCAGAACTTGGTAACACGACGTAAATCGTTTTGTCTATCCTAGAACTGAAGTCTTGTACTTATTTAGTGGGGGCAAAATAATTCAACTCGTTTATTAAATAACCAGATTCCACATTTCTACACCACGTACAATTACTAAAATTGGACTATATATAAGCAAAAGTTTTAAATGTTAAATACGATCTCATTGATAATGCCACATCAGATAATTGCGTTAGCATGGCGGAAAAAGGAGTGATTTTGGCTCTAGCGTTTCCAATAATGCGAAAAAAAGTGTAATCATGGATCACCCTATTTGTTAATGTGTTAATATGAGCGGCCATGGGTGGAAAAGAAAGAATGGAAATGCATTTTCTATGCTTGTGCGAATGTGCGTGTTGTCTGACAGCACTGGATTTTACGACAACTCGAGACTGGGCCCCGCTCGGCTCGTTGCAATCGCCATTTTAGATTGTACTCTAATCAGTCCAATTTTTTTATTTTCATTGCCTCTAAAAAAAGAAGTCCAGATTCCACATGATTTTGAGAATTATGAAGTATCACCAAAATACATGATAATATATATTATTTTCTATTAGTAGCATTATTTGGTGAATAATTGAGAACCCATGCAGGTTTCTTGAATCATCTATGCTATAGGAAATAAACACTTTCTTTTTCTTCATTTTTGCTACTCTAAGGATTGAAACATTCCCGCACTCTAATCACTGTACAGGGTGTCCACTAAAGTTGTATCCACTGATTATTTATATCCATGATACCATATTATAGTTTTACGTGATGAAACTGTATTTTGGAAATCTAAAAGGCTGAAAAAATATGTTGGAACAAAACTGTTGTACGAAACACCCGATAAAAATTATTAATAATTTTGAAATTGGTGGAGACATGTGTAATGAACCCCTTGTATTTGATGGTGTATGTTTATAATGTAAGGATTACTAATTTCACGGTGTCATTAGTGCAGCAGTCGGACATTGCATAATAATTTATACCTACCTGAATGTTTTACTCCACTCTATTAAATCGAAGATTGCAGAGGCGCTTGAAAAAGAAACCTTGTACAGCAAACTTGGAGTTTTGTGAGTTTCGAAAATTTTCTAGATTAAAACATTAGCATTTGAAGCAGAAACAACATGCGTGGTTTTAGTATTTCTACAGATGTATAAAGTTGATCAAAACTTTTACATACATTGGCATTCAAGCGCTCTACCAACCTTCCATAGAATTCGTGTCACGATAAGTCTACAACTGGAAGAAGTCTCTGCGAGCCGAGAAGAAAACCGTCACAGGGTAGACGCAATGGTTTAGATTTTCATGTTTAAGTTTTAAAACAAAATAAATGAATTGAGTAAATAATCATGACAGACGTTTAATCATCCGTGAACTAAGCCGCAGTAGCGCCGGCAAATTCTCTATGTATCAAGACGCATCAGCAAATCCTGTACCCTTAAAGAACGAAAACAAATAAAAATCAGTTCATTCCAAAATAATTAATTAATGAAATGTATTACAAATATTGGATTGTAAAGGTTACTTAATATTAAGGTTATTGACTGATACACAAACCATACTAAGTGAATACTAGCTGTCTCAGGGGTTATCATTGGAGAAAACCAAATAAAAATACAATATTCGCCTGGATATTTTACCCTAAGCATCGGGACTGAGAGCTTATAAATGCTTAAAATGTTACTGAAGAATGCCTCGGAGGATGTTTGCTATTAATTAGAGAAAAAATGAAATACTCTACTGAGCAGACTGAAATATAGTCCTAAATTAATTTCAAGTACTGAGCATAGGTTGGCTTAAAGTAATTCATAAAAAAACACAGCACAAACACGTACGTTTGAAAAAATATGTGCAAACAAACTCGTAGGTGTGAATTTCAAAGCTTTTTTCATAACACGTTGAGTAAGATCATTTTTTATGAATCCTTCACTCAGATTGCTCTTATTTTCCCTTATCTATTTATATTTTAGGATTAGGGTAGAGATCTGAGGTATTAGCTTGGGTAGCGACCGATGTCTTTCCATAACAGTCAGCAGGAGACCTAACTTTTATTTACTGAAATCTAGGTATTTCTCATTAAAAATTCAATGCTAACTGGTCGCCGAGCGCTTAGCGAAATGTAATGGTCATAACTCTCGAGTTTCGTTTTTTCAAGTAAAAATGAAGCACATCATCCTGCTACATCGAACTGATGACTGTATGGCTGCGTCGTTAAAAGGAAAAAGAAAAATAGATAAAATCTTCTAATAAGAAAAAATGAACTTGTTTTTCATTTTTCAGACAGGATTATAGGATTATCAAAAAATCGAGTAATAGTTAGAGAACAACAACAAAAAACGTTTTGAGTTTCTCATCCTCTCGCTATTTCCTATAATAATATGCAGACATGTATGGGTACAGGAGTAAAAATGGGAACACAGTGATAGATCAGTATCGTTTAAAGAGTAACAAATGGCCACAAAATGTCACTACATGGATTACGAATTAACGTTACTGTGATTTGATAATTATATATAATCGAATGTTCTAGAGAAGCTGAGGGTGACGTTTTCGCTCTAAGGGTGATAAGAAATGAAGCCAAATTAACTGAAACAGGTATATAGGCATTCAGCTGAACAAAGCTTGAAATGCTAAGGTCTAAGCATCAGTGAGCTGTTGACAAAACCGTTAATCCTTTAGTCTGAGTTTATAGCAAAGTGTTCCAGTACATTATTCTCTGACAAAGATACGAAAGGGCGTGACTTATTTGCCTCGACTTCTTTTACAGTTTGTGAGTTTTTATACGTTGGAGTATCATGATATTTATCATAATAATTATTATAAAACAAAGAAATACTGAAAACGGGAAAAATTTGGGAAATCAGTTTGAAAAATGCGAATTGCTTAGGCAGTTTTCAGAGTTTGAGAAAATGTCTAGAGAGAAAGACTGTTTAGTTACGCGAGAGACAGTCAGCGCTATCAAATTAATCACGTATACTCTTCGTTATTCTACCAGAGAACGGTTTTATTTCACATGATTTATTTTCCAAGTATCTTATGTTACCAACTACATCGGAAGCATTTGTTGGAAACCGAAAAGGACAGAGTTGGGTTGTTGGATATTATTTATGTAATTCAAGTGGTGATTTGGATCACTATCACTGTCATCAATATATTTGTGAACGTCAACAATGAAACTCTGAAATACAGTTGTAATGCCATTTTGTTCGTAATGCTTCACATTTTTTCAGACAATGTATTCAACTGATTTCTTATGCTTTTCTGGCCTCTGTGAAGAATCCAGCAGATGCATTATTTAAACGTCGGTTTTAAAATAAAAATGAGGAAGATGATATATGATGAGACGGATTTTTTCTCGTTTATTTTATTGGTTTTGCCTAACAATTACTGAATCTGCCCTACTTTAATTTCAATATTTTTTCCAGAGTAATGTAAAATACGCTTGAGTTTCCCAACATTGATGATGTTCAGTAATACAAGGCTTTTGATTATTTGTCAGTGTATTGTAAGAGTAATTATGGCACAACATTCATTATACACAGTATTAACAACATCAGTTAGATTTTACATTCCTTCGTCTATTTTGGTCTCGTCAATGTTTTATTGCTGAACAGGCATTGATGACGTTGTACAGAGCATATTTCAAATGAAGGGAAAAAATTTGTACTATCAGATCGTAAACAAGGAAGAACAATTCTCAGAAGATGTTTAACACTGATCGGCTTCATAACTAAAGAGACTCAAATTACATATTTTTCACCCGCCTATCAGCTTATTTTTCTTCGTATTATTATGTCGACGCTGATGTGCTATGCGTCTTAGTAGCCTCCGATTCCATCTTCGTCGTGGACAACGTTCACATCCCAGACAATTAGAATTAAAATGATGACGCGACCTTAGAGGCCGATTTTCAGCAGAATTTGAATGGTACACACGATCAGTTCTCATTAGGAGTTGCGGATTGTCAACATTTTCAAACCTCAGTACTTCTGACTCTTGATCAAACATGAAGGCAGAAACCAAATATTCTGATGTGAAATCACGCCAGTTAAGTTCTTGCGGATTTGGTTGCTCGCTGTGAGAAACTGATCCAGCACTTGCCAATTGCATATCTTCTTCGTAACTACTGGTATTTTCTTGATGACTGCTTAGATTTTGCTCATAATTGTCATGGTCTCGCGATCGAAAACTTCTTAGCCGCCTCAGCTCCCTAGCCAACGATACATCCCCGAAGAAATGAAGATTTTGGTCTTGTGCGTACCTCATAAATTCATTAACTCGTTCTTCAAATTGAAACTCACTTGATGGCCAATGACTGGAACTCGTTCCAGCCCTCCCATGACCCACGTTACTACGCATGGATGATCGTGAGCCATGCTCACCTTGTTGTGCTGAACCACTGTAAATGCTGTCAGCTTGTGGGACATGTTCGAGTGGGCTGCTGGCTGATGACTGATTTGATGACAGGGTTGCGCTTTGAGTTACTTCGGGAACAAACTGCTGATTTGAAGTCGAGGGATGAAACTGAGGGGGTAGCGGTTGGGGTTGAAGACTCAGTGCCTGAAAAGAGCATTGAAGGCCTGCAGGTAGTGATCCCGACCCCCCATGCTCTGCGGCTTCAGCAGCCTCGTCGTTGCTTTGACGCATCTCTGGCCTACTAACTGATGGCAGGGTTGCGCTTTGAGTTACTTCTGGAACTAACAACTGATACAAAGTCGAGGAATGAAACTGAGGGGGCACTGGGTGGGACTGAAGACTCAGTGACTGAAAAGAGTATTGAAGGCCTGGAGGTAGTGATTCCGGGCCTCGGTGCTGCATTGTTTCAGCAGCATCGTCGTTGCTCCGACTGCCATCTGGGATCGACTGGTCCGGGCGAAAGTTAGCAGAGTCTCCCATGAGGCCTGTAGAACGAAAACACTGTTTACATATTATTTTACACTGATGTGCACGACCCGTCAAAAATAACGGGATTCGATATTTCCTTTGAAAAAACTTCCAGATTACGGATGGCAAGCAAACATATCCATCCTAATAGTACTCGCGATTAAAGTGTTCTTGTACTTCAGCACTGTTGAAATTCGTGCGACAGATACGGTCATTGAGCATTCTTAAGAACGGCACACACAAACGCACCATCCAAACAAGGAACAACTGTGCAATATTATAGAAATTTATTATTAGCCAAGACTTTTTAAAAAAAATTGCTTCATCGTTTTCATCGCGATAAACTGCATAATCTTAAGAAAAAATTCAATTTGCACGTAATATTTTCGACTTTATGAAGCAGATGCCAGGTCTTTTAGATTATCTGAATTTTATCTACGATACTAAGCAAGCATATCTCCATTGTAATAACGTAAGAAAAATTACGCACAAAAATTTATCTATACATAAATTTATGGAGACACTTGGCGTTTTATTGCATCGTGTTGATGGAGACACATAGCACTTTATTGAATAAATTTGATGGCGACACAGGGAGATTTATTATAGAGTGTTGATGCTGAAGGCGAGAGATAAGGAAGTTCGAGACCTGTATGTTGAATAAATTTCAATGAAACGAGATTTTTTCGAGAGTTTTGTGATATGATTAATTCCAAAACAAGATATCTTCACATAAAAATTTGATTTGTGACTTTAGCACAATGACAGCTGGTATGAATTTCTTCATTTAATAGGTGATACACTTTTTGGTGAGACTTCACAATGTTTATATGCAACACATTTTGTCTCCTTAGGTGAGTATAGTTTGCTATCAAATACATTCATCTGTATACGAAACAGAGATTCCCTGAGTTTATACCGAACCACTCTCTTATGTATGACGGAAATAAAAATAACAGCCATCTAAATATAATTTCAACCCAGCGATACTCAGGTGCACAAAAGTGAACTTACTTCACAACGATCGTGTACTATCCAGCTACCGTCACCACGTGATACGTTTGTGTGGTGGCCCAGCACAAGACCTGAGGTTTTTATAGGCCTAGCACCCCCTCTTCCCTTGAGGGTGGGGGGAGAGAGGAGTTGGGGAAGGAAGGGGGAGAGAGAGATCGCCGTAGGTAATAGGCGGGCAAGCAGTCCATGCTTTTTTGGCAGTAAAATGACATAAGACACCGATAATTTCCTTCATCCAATCAAAAGAGTAAAATGCCCGTGGAAATAGTGGTTGTACGTTTTTTGAATGCATGGGAAAGTGAATTTCTAATCTGTGCCTTCTAGCTTCTTTCTTGTCGGGTAATTTTTTACAAGTTCACAATATAGTGAAAGAAAGTGATGCAATTTTATTATCATTCAAGATGCTCTCAGTGAATAATATACAAATACATGAGGAGGAGACATTTGTCGACTGTTTATTGATGAATAACCCAATCACTTTACCATTGTTCTAACAGTTCCTCTTTACCACGATTTTAAACTGTCATGCCAGTATTAATCAAATTTAATCTGCTTTGCTACGGTCATTTCAGTCTCTATTGACCTCATTATCAACGCTATGCCTTGGTAGGCACAAATTGAGATTTAAAATGTTCTTACACAAGTCCTCGCTCACTGCGCAGCTCAGGGAAAGGTTGCTACGTTCCGACTTTCGACATGGTCGTCGATCAGAGAGACTTAAAGTTATCTAAGCTGGACCGCATCTTTTCATCGCAACGAATTTTGGTAAACGATAAGAGAAAATACCTTCAACGGAATTGCTGCTTTTCATCAATCTGCCTGATTCTCATAAACAGATAGAAGTTAAGTGTTTGGAGGGCGTATGAGGCTTTGGGTAGCTTTAAATTTGGCAGGCCAGTAGGTTAGGGTTCACTTCTAGCGAAGGGTAGGTTTTTGTGAAGATTTCACTTTAGATATATGCCATTATTGTTTTCAAATTCATGTCATAGGCAAAGGAAACAGAACTTGGTAACAAGACGTAAAAAGTTGTTTTGTCTAACATGGAGCTGCAGTCTTGTACTTATTTAGTGGGGGCAAAATATTTCAACTCGTTTTTTAAATAACCAGATTCCACATTTCTAAACCACATACAATTACGAAAACTGGGCTATATATAAAGAATTGTTTTAAAGGTTAAATACGATTCATTGATAATGCTACATCTGATAATCGCGTTGGCATGGCGGAAAAAGGCATAATTTTGGCTCTAGCGTTTCCAATAATGTGATAAAAACAGTGTAATCATGGACTACCCTATTTGTTAATGTGTTAATATGAGTGGCCATGGGTGGAAATGAAAGATTGAAAATGCTTTTTTTTACGCTTGTGCGAATGTGCGTGTTGGCTGACAGCACTGGATTTTGTGACAACTCTAGACCAGGTCGCTCGGCTCGTTGCAATCGCCATTTTAGATTGTACTCTTATCAGTCCGAATTTTTTATTATCATTGCCACTAAAATAAGGACTCCAGATTTCACATGATTTTGAGAATCATGAAGCATCGCCAAAATACATTATAACTAGAGCACACGTGCCGCATGGTCGGCATTTATCTGAAGAATTTCATCCCTTCTTCCTTGAGTTAAATTCGCTTGTGCAATTCAATGCTGTTCAGCATTAGTTTGTAGAATTTCATCCCTTCTTTCTTGAGTTATATACTCTCGTGCCACTCGATGTTTTCCAGCGTTATGCCGAAGAATTTCCTCGCTTCTTTCATGCGTTAAGCTCTCTCTAGCTACTCGGTGTCGCTCTGCATTATTCTGTAGAATTTCCAAACCCCGTTCAAGGGTCAATTTAGCTGTAGCTTCTCGTTGGCGAGCAGCATTGCTTCGTCTTGCCATTTCGCGTTGTTCATCATATCGTCTTCAGCGTTTTCTTGTTGTCGAAGTCTTTCTACTTCTCTTATGCGGCTGGACACATTTCTATCTATGGCGGCCTCTTTTGCCGCAATTTTATTCTGAAATGTCGTCTATTATCTCTTCGGAGCTTTTCAAGAAAATCACAATTTCGAAAACAATAACTCAAGTTCCAAAATTTTGGGCCTTATGCTAAGTGGTAGCCAGGTTACCGGTCAAACGAATTTAAAACATTTCTTTCGCATTATCAATTAAAAATATCAAAGCAACATGATGATATTCAACAGAGAAAGCTCCAGAGAAAATTTTGATTTGAAAAGTAAGCCAATTACATATTCTGGATACCATAATGCAAGTGAAAGGGAATTGAATCACCACAGAAAAATAATGCAATGGAATAATTTGTTTTTTTTTCTTAAAGCTCTATCGTTGTTGTTATCAAAGCTATCGATTATAGCAGAGTGTGACACACGGACGGACGACGGACTCGGCTTCTTTTATAATAGGGATATATATTATTTTTTAAATTAACATTATTTAGTGAATAATTCAAAACTCATGAAGGTTGTTTGAATCATATATATGGTAAACAAACACTTTCTTCTTCATCATTTTCGCTTTTCTATGGATTGAGACACTACCGCACTCTAATTACTGTCCAGAGTGTCCAAAAGTTGTATCTACTGATTTTTAGTATCCATGTTTCATATTATAGTATTATATGATGAAACAGCATTTCAAAAATCTAAAAGGCTGAAAAAATATATTGGAACAAAACTGTTGTACGAAACACCTTAGAAAAATAATTAATGATTTTGAAATTGGTGGAGACTTGTGTAATGGACCCCTTGTATATTGATAGTGTAAATTTATAATGTAATGCTTACTGACTTCATTGCGTCATTATCGCAGCAGTCAGACTTTGTTTATTAATTTATACCTCCCTGAATGTTTTATTGTACTCTATTAAATCCAAGATTGTAAAAGCCCTTGAGAGAGAAGCCGTGTACGGAAAACTTGGAGTTTTGCGAGTTTCGAAAATTTTATAAATTAAAACATTAGCATTTCAAGCAGAAACAATATGCGTTGTTTTAGTATTTCTGCAGATGTATAAAGCTGCTCAAAACTTTTGCACACATTGGCATTCAAGCGCTCTCTAGAGAACCCAATCAATTTCAAGAACTGAGCACAGGTTGGCTAACAGTAATTCATAAAAACACAGCACAAGAACGTACGTTTAGAACATGTAAACAAAGAAACTCGTAAAAAAGAACTTCAAAGCTTTTTCATTATTCGATGAGCAAAGTTATTTTTTATGAATCCTTCACTGAGATTGCGCTTATTTTCTCTTGTCTATTTCCATTGTAGAATTAGGGTAGAGATATAAGGTATTTGCTAGGGTAGAGACCGATGTCTTTCCATGACAGCCAGTAGGTGTGCTAATTTTTATTTACTGAAATCTAGGTTTTCTGATTAAAAGATCAATACCAACTGGTCACGGAGCGTTTAGCCAAATGTAATGGTCAAAACTCTTAAGTTTGATTTATTTTTCTAGTGAAAACGAAGCACATCATCCTGCTACTTCGAACTGACGTCTGAACTGTTGTGTCGTTAAAAGAAAAAATGAAAATAGATGAAAACTTCAGAAACGAATAAATGAACTAGTTCCCCATTTTTCTGACAGAATTATCTAAATACAAAGTAATAGTCTGAGAAAAACAACAAAAAAGATTTTAGGTTTCTCATTCTTTCGCTATTTTCGATATTAACATGCAGGCATGTATGGGTAAATGAGTTAAAATGGAAACACAGTTGTAGATCAGTATCGTTCAAAGAGTAACAAATAGCTACAAAATTTCTACTGATGGATGAGAAATTAATGTAACTGTGGTTTCATAATCGACTCTTCTATACAGACTGTGAGTGGCGTTTTCGCTGTAAGGGTAATAAGAAATGAAAGAAAATTAACTGAAACAGGTTTTCAAACGCATCTTCATTGAGCTTGAAATGCTGAGGTCGAAGCATCAGTGAGCTGTGGGCAAAACGGTTGATCCTTTAGTTTGTGTTTACAGCAAAGTGTTGCAGTATATTATTCTCTGACAGAGATACTAAAAGGCGTGACTTATTTGCCTCGACTTCTTTTGCAGTTAGTGAGTTTTTTTATACGTTGGAGAATCATGATAATTATCAAATAATTATTATAAAACAAAGAAATACTGAAAACGGGAAAATTTTGTGAAATCAGTTTGGAAAATGCGCATTGCTTAGGCACTTTTACGAGCCTGAGAAAATATCTAGTGAGAGAGACCGTTTAGTTATGCCTGAGACAGTCAGCGCTATCAAATTAATCACGTATACTCTTCATTATTCTACCTGAGAACGATTTTATTTACATGATTTATTCTTTATGTTACCAACTACATCGGAAGCATTTGTTGGAAACCGAAAAGGACAGACTTGGGTTGTTGAATATTATTTATGTAATTCAAGTGGTGATTTGGATCACTATCACTGTCATCAATATATTTGTAAACGTCAACAATGAAACTCTGAAATACAGTTGTAATGTCATTTTGTTCGTAATGCTTCACATTTTTTCAGACAATGTATTCAATTGATTTCTTGTGCGTTTTTGGCCTCAGTGAAGAATTCAACAGATGCATCATTTAAACGTCGGTTTTAAAATCGAAATGAGGAAGATGATGTATGATAAGACGGATTTTCTTTCGTTTATTTTATTGGTTTTGCCTAACAATTACTGAATCTGCCCTACTTTAATTTCAATATTTTTTCCAGAGTAATGTAAAATACGCTTGAGTTTCCCAACATTGATGATGTTCAGTAATACAAGACTTTTGATTATTTGTCAGTGTTTTGTAAGAGTAATTATCGGACAACATTAATTATACACAGTATTTACAACATCAGTTAGATTTTACATTCCTTCGCCTATTTTGGTCTCGTCAATGTTTTATTGCTGAATAGGCATTGATGACGTTGTACAGAGCATATTTCAAATGAAGGGAAAAAATTTGTACTATCAGATCGTAAACAAGGAAGAACAATTCTCAGAAGATGTTTAACACTGATCGGCTTCATAACTAAAGAGACTCAAATTACATATTTTTCACCCGCCTATCAGCTTATTTTTCTTCGTATTAATATGTCGACGCTGATGTGCTATGCGTCTTAGTAGCCTCCGATTCCATCTTCGTCGTGGACAACGTTCACATCCCAGACAATTAGAATTAAAATGATGACGCGATCTTTGAGGCCGATTTTCAGCAGAATTTGAATGGTACACACGATCAGTTCTCATTAGGAGTTGCGGATGGTCAACATTTTCAAACCTCAGTACTTCTGACTCTTGATCAAACATGAAGGCAGAAACCAAATATTCTGATGTGAAATCACGCCAGTTAAGTTCTTGCGGATTTGGTTGCTCGCTGTGGGAAACTGATCCAGCACTTGCCAATTGCATATCTTCTTCGTAACTACTGGTATTTTCTTGATGACTGTTTAGATTTTGCTCATAATTGTCATGGTCTCGCGATCGAAAACTTCTTAGCCGCCTCAGCTCCCTAGCCAACGATACATCCCCGAAGAAATGAAAATTTTGGTCTTGTGCGTACCTCATAAATTCATTAACTCGTTCTTCAAATTGAAACTCACTTGATGGCCAATGACTGGAACTCGTTCCAGCCCTCCCATGACCCACGTTACTACGCATGGATGATCGTGAGCCATGCTCACCATGTTGTGCTGAACCACTGTGAATGCTGTCAGGTTGTGGGACATGTTCGAGTGGGCTGCTGGCTGATGACTGATTTGATGACAGGGTTGCGCTTTGAGTTACTTCGGGAACAAACTGCTGATTTGAAGTCGAGGGATGAAACTGAGGGGGTACCGGTTGGGGTTGAAGACTCAGTGCCTGAAAAGAGCATTGAAGGCCTGGAGGTAGTGATCCCGACCCCCCATGCTCTGCGGCTTCAGCAGCCTCGTCGTTGCTTTGACGCATCTCTGGCCTACTAACTGATGGCAGGGTTGCGCTTTGAGTTACTTCTGGAACAAACAACTGATTCAAAGTCGAGGAATGAAACTGAGGGGGCACTGGGTGGGACTGAAGACTCAGTGACTGGAAAGAGTATTGAAGGCCTGAAGGTAGTGATTCCGGGCCTCGGTGCTGCATTGTTTCAGCAGCATCGTCGTTGCTCCGACTGCCATCTGAGATCGACTGGTCCGGGCGAAAGTTAGCAGAGTCTCCCATGACGCCTGTAGAACGAAAACACTGTTTACATATTATGTTACACTGATGTGCACGACCCGTCAAAAATAACGGGATTCGATATTTCCTTTGAAAAAAACTTCCAGATAACGGATGGCAAGCAAACATATCCATCCTAATAGTACTCGCGATTAAAGTGTTCTTGTACTTCTGCACTGTTGAAATTCGTGCGACAGAGACGGTCATTGAGCATTCTTAAGAACGGCACACACAAACGCACCATCCAAACAAGGAACAACTGTGTAATATTATAGAAATTTATTATTAGCCAAGACTTTTTAAAAAAAATTGCTTCATCGTTTTCATCGCGATAAACTGCATAATCTCAAGAAAAGATTCAATTTGCACGTAATATTTTCGACTTTATGAAGCAGATGCCAGGTCTTTTAGATTATCTGAATTTTATCTACGATACTAAGCAAGCATATCTCCATTGTAATAACGTAAGAAAAATTACGCACAAAAATTTATCTATACATAAATTTATGGAGACACTTGGCGTTTTATTACATCGTGTTGATGGAGACACATAGCACTTTATTGAATAAATTTGATGGCGACACATGGAGATTTATTATAGAGTGTTGATGCTGAAGGCGAGAGATAAGGAAGTTCGAGACCTGTATGTTGAATAAATTTCAATGAAACGAGATTTTTTCGAGAGTTTTGTGATATGATTAATTCAAAAACAAGATATCTTCACATAACAATTTGATTTGTGACTTTAGCACAATGACAGCTGGTATGAATTTCTTCATTTAATAGGTGATACACTTTTTGGTGAGACTTCACAATGTTTATATGCAACACATTTTGTCTCCTTAGGTGAGTATAGTTTGCTATCAAATACATTCATCTGTATACGAAACAGAGATTCCCTGAGTTAATACCGAACCACTCTCTTGTGTATGACGGAAATAAAAATAACAGCCCATCTAAATATAATTTCAACCCAGCGATGCTCAGGTGCACAAAAGTGAACTTACTTCACAACGATCGTGTACTATCCAGCTACCGTCACCACGTGATACGTTTGTGTGGTGGCCCAGGGGGGGGGGGGGGGGGGGCGGTGACTGACAATAGGAAAGAAGCGAAGAGAATTAGAGTTTGGCACAGAGTGTGCCAGAAGAGAAATAGGAGGAGAGAAAAGGAAAGGGATAGTGGAAGAAGAAAAAGGCGCTTAACGCATAATTAGGTGATCTTGTGCATCTTGTGTTCTTTATAAGTACCCATCAGGGCTTTTTATGCTAAAAATAATTCATGTTTTCTATTGTGCCGCGTCTACTTTGCTCTATTGTATTATTAAATGCACGGTAGAGGGCGACATCAGCAATCCGTACATGAAGTGAATTTAGATTTAAGCTCAGGCAACTTGTGCTCATCTACACTACCCTATATACATACACTATATACACTTATACTATATACTAACATATACATATATAATTTTTTTTTTCTCATTTTTTTTTTTTTTTTTATTCATTTATTTATTATTTTTATTATTTTTTTTTTTTTTTTTTTTTTTTTTTTTTTTATATGGTGGCCCAGCACAAGACCTGAGGTTTTTATAGGCCCAGCACCTCCTCTTCCCTTGAGCGTGGGGGAAGAGAGGAGTTGGGGAAGGGAGGGGGAGAGAGAGATCGCCGTAAGTAATAGGCGGGCAAGCAGTCCATGCTTTTTTGGCAGTAAAATGACATAAGACACCGATAATTTCCTTCATCCAATCAAAAGAGTAAAATGCCCGTGGAAATAGTGGTTGTACGTTTTTTGACTGCGGGGGAAAGTGAATTTCTAATCTGTGCCTTCTTGCTTTTTTCTTGTCGGGTAATTTTTTACAAGTTCACAATATAGTGAAAGAAAGTGATGCAATTTTATTATCATTCAAGATGCTCTCAGTGAATAATATACAAATACATGCGGAGGAGACATTTGTCGACTGTTTATTGATGAATTACCCAATCACTTTACCATTGTTCTAACAGTTCCTCTTTACCACGATTTTAAACTGTCATGCCAGTATTAATCAAATTTAATCTGCTTTGCTACGGTCATTTCAGTCTCTATTGACCTCATTATCAACGCTATGCCTTGGTAGGCACAAATTGAGATTTAAAATGTTCTTACACAAGTCCTCGCTCACTGCGCAGCTCAGGGAAAGGTTGCTACGTTCCGACTTTCGACATGGTCGTCGATCAAAGAGACTTAAAGTTATCTAAGCTGGACCGCATCTTTTCATCTCAACGAATTTTGGTGAACGATAAGAGAAAATACCTTCAACGGAATTGCTGCTTTTCATCAATCTGCCTGATTCTAATAATCAGATAGAAGTTAAGTGTTTGGAGGGCGTATGAGGCTTTGGGTAGCTTCAAATTTTGCAGGCCAGTAGATTAGGGTTCACTTCTAGCGAAGGGTAGGTTTTTGTGATGATTTCACTTTAGATATATGCCATTATTGTTTTCAAATTCATGTCATAGGCAAAGGAAACAGAACTTGGTAACACGACGTAAAAAGTTGTTTTGTCTAACCTGGAGCTGCAGTCTTTTACTTATTTAGTGGGGGCAAAATAATTCACCCCGTTTATTAGAAAACCAGATTCCACATTTATGACCCACGTACAATTACGAAAATTGGACTATATATAAAGTATACTTTTAAAGGCTAAATACGATTTCATTGATAATGCTACATCTGATAATCGCGTTAGCATGGCGAAAAAAGAGTGATTTTGGCTCTAGCGTTTCCAATAATGTGATAAAAACAGTGTAATCATGGACTACCCTATTTGTTAATGTGTTAATATGAGCGGCCATGGGTGGAAATGAAAGATTGAAAATGCTTTTTTTTATGCTTGTGCGAATGTGCGTGGTGTCTGACAGCACTGGATTTTGTGACAACCCTAGACCAGGTCGCTCGGCTCGTTGCAATCGCCGTTTTAGATTGTACTCTAATCAGTCCGAATTTTTTATTATCATTGCCACTGAAAGAAGGACTCCAGATTCCACATGATATTGAGAATCGTGAAGCATCGCCAAAATACATTATAACTAGTGCACACGTGCTGGTCGACATTTATCTGAAGAATTTCATCCCTTCTTTCTTGAGTTAAATTCGCTTGTGCAATTCAATGCTGTTCGGCATTAGTTTGAAGAATTTCATCCCTTCTTTCTTGAGTTAAATACTCTCGTGCCACTCGATGTTGTCCAGCGTTATGCCGAAGAATTTCCTCGCTTCTTTCATGTGTTAAGCTCTCTCTAGCTACTCGGTGTCGCTCTGCATTATTCCTTAGAATTTCTGAACGCCGTTCAAGGGTCAATTTAGCTGTAGCTTCTCGTTGGCGAGCAGCATTGCTTCGTATTGCCATTTCGCGTTGTTCATCAGATCGTCTTCAGCGTTTTCTTGTTGTCGAAGTCTTGCTACTTCTCTTTTGCGGTTGAACACATTTCTATCCATGGCGGCATCTTTTGCAGCAATTTTATTTTGATATGTCGTCTATTATCTCTTCGAAGCTTTTCAAGAAAATCACAATTTCGAAAACAATAACTCAAGTTCCAAAATTTTGGGCCTTATGCTAAGTGGTAGCCAGGTTACCGGTCAAATGAATTTAAAACATTCCTTTTCGCATTATCAATTAAAAATATCAAAGCAACATGATGAATTTCAACAGAGAAAGCTCCAGAGAAAATTTTTATTTGTAAAAGTAAGCCAATTACATATTTTGGATACCATAATGCAAGTGAAAGGGAATTGAATCACCTCAGAAAAATAATGCAATAGAATAATTTGTTATTTCTTAAAGCTCTATCGTTGTTGTTATCAAAGCTATCGATTATAGCAGAGTGTGACACACGGACGGACGACGGACGAGGCTTCTTTTATAATAGGGATATATATTATTTTTTAAATTAGCATTATTTAGTGAATAATTCAAAACTCATGAAGGTTGTTTGAATCATGTATATGGTAAACAAACACTTTCTTCTTCATCATTTTCGCTTTTCTATGGATTGAGACACTACCGCACTCTAATTACTGTCCAGGGTGTCCAAAAGTTGTATCTACTGATTTTTAGTATCCATGATTCCATATTATAATATTATATGATGAAACAGCATTTCAAAAATTTAAAAAGCTGAAAAAATATATTGGAACAAAACTGTTGTACGAAACACCTGAGAAAAATAATTAATAATTTTGAAATTGGTGGAGACTTGTGTAATGGACCCCTTGTATATTGATAGTGTATGTTTATGATGTAATGCTTACTGATTTCATTGCGTCATTATCGCAGCAGTCAGACTTTGCTTATTAATTTATACCTCCCTGAATGTTTTATTGTACTCTATTAAATCCAAGATTGTAAAAGCACTTGAGAGAGAAGCCGTGTACGGAAAACTTGGAGTTTTGCGAGTTTCGAAAATTTTATAAATTAAAACATTAGCATTTCAAGCAGAAACAATATGCGTTGTTTTAGTATTTCTGCAGATGTATAAAGCTGCTCAAAACTTTTGCACACATTGGCATTCAAGCGCTCTCTAGAGAACCCAATCAATTTCAAGAACTGAGCACAGGTTGGCTAACAGTAATTCATAAAAACACAGCACAAGAACGTACGTTTAGAACATGTAAACAAAGAAACTCGTAAAGAAGAACTTCAAAGCTTTTTCATTATTCGATTAGCAAAGTTATTTTTTATGAATCCTTCACTGAGATTGCGCTTATTTTCTCTTGTCTATTTCCTTTGTAGAATTAGGGTAGAGATATAAGGTATTGGCTAGGGTAGAGATAGATGTCTTTCCATGACAGCAAGTAGGTGTGCTAATTTTTATTTACTGAAATCTAGGTTTTCTGATTAAAAGATCAATACTAACTGGTCACGGAGCATTTAGCCAAATGTAATGGTCAAAACTCTTAAGTTTGATTTATTTTTCTAGTGAAAACGAAGCACATCATCCTGCTACTTCGAACTGACGTCTGAACTGTTGTGTCGTTAAAAGAAAAAATGAAAATAGATGAAAACTTCAGAAACGAATAAATGAACTAGTTCCCCATTTTTCTGACAGAATTATCTAAATACAAAGTAATAGTCTGAGAAAAACAACAAAAAAGATTTTAGGTTTCTCATTCTTTCGCTATTTTCGATATTAACATGCAGGCATGTATGGGTAAATGAGTTAAAATGGAAACACAGTTGTAGATCAGTATCGTTCAAAGAGTAACAAATAGCTACAAAATTTCTACTGATGGATGAGAAATTAATGTAACTGTGGTTTCATAATCGACTCTTCTATACAGACTGTGAGTGGCGTTTTCGCTGTAAGGGTAATAAGAAATGAAAGAAAATTAACTGAAACAGGTTTTCAAACGCATCTTCATTGAGCTTGAAATGCTGAGGTCGAAGCATCAGTGAGCTGTGGGCAAAACGGTTGATCCTTTAGTTTGTGTTTACAGCAAAGTGTTGCAGTATATTATTCTCTGACAGAGATACGAAAGGGCGTGAGTCATTTGCCCTGACTTCTTTTGCAGTTTGAGAGTTTTTTAAACGTTGGGGTATCATGATAATTTTCATAATAATTCTTAGAATACAAAAAATACTGCAGACGAGAAAAACTGTTCCTTCGGTTATTCTCAAACCTCTCTTTCTAATCTATCGTTGAAAGCAATAAAATAATATTTTGAATGACTTTAGACTAACTTATTTATTGCAGATCTTACCGCCGTAATGTTTGTGGAAAACAGTGCATGAAAAGGTATACGAGAGAATAATTCTTTCAATTATGTCAAGGAATTCACGTTTTGATTTCAAAAATAAACGACTCAAGCCATCTTGCATCAACTGTAGTTCATGATCTAGAATACTGATGAGGAAAATCTACAGCTCTTCCTTTTCGTTGACTTATAGAAAGAAATCAACAAATGTTGATTTAGATCACAATGTACTTTTCTCTAAACTATGCCAGTATTCCTTAGAGCTGTGCCTCACGATCGAATGGTCATAATTCCTTCCTCTGTAACCGTAAATAATATGCAGTAATTCACAACACGGCTTAGAGCTCCAAGGTAAAGCTTAAGGAGTCCGTCAGGGGTTGTCTTATTTGAATAAACGATATCGTGGAACTAACATCTTCCTTCAAAATTGTATTTTTTTCTCATGACAGCACATTACCATCGAGTTTCTGTATCTTACTAGCAGAATAAAAAGAAGAACCAGAGTAAAAACGAACATTACGTTTATTGCATACGTTTCGGAATTTTTAAAATTCCATCATCAGTGCTGGAATAGGAGAAAACAGGAAAAATTTCTTAAAATCCCAGTAAAAACAAATATATATATATTTATAAATATTCCACAAAATTCTCTTAATGTAAGAAACCTTATTTGTATTCATTCATACTCAAACAGTTGCATACTCATAATTCACACAAGCACACATATACACGATAATCCAGATACACCCAGTGAACACATACTATGCTTACACACGCACAACACTCATACACACACACAGAATTACATCAGTATGTGGGGGCAATTGATAATTATTTAACGGCACTAATGTCATTGTCGAGGTTAGGTTTATGAGTGAATATGAAAAGGGACCCTATAATTCTAAAGTCATGCTCACTGTTAGCTCGGCATAAGGTTGAAAAATTACTGTTTTCAACTGAATGGTTTAAATTATCGCAGTGATCTCTAATTGCTGATTGGGGTGGAACAGTTAGTGCACGGCGGGTTCTTTGAGATATTCCTGCCTGTTGGCTATGTCTGATGAATTGTTGGAGTTTGGTACTATCGACGTAAGACTGCATGCGGCAGTCACACTTATAAAAATATACACAGCAACTCCCCAGGCACTCATCCAATCGTTCATTCTGTTAAAAAAGGATGCAATCTTAAAACTATTTTTGTAGAACACTCTAACGTCGACCGTTGTAAAAAACCTACAAGCCAAAGACACTACCTCCCTCTTCAGCTCTGCGTTCAAATAACCCATGAATGGTAACTCGACGTACAAGGTCTGCTTTGATACGCTCAAAGTTGCAAGAGAGGGGCAAATTTTTAGACCGTAAAATTTTTCAACAATGCTTACAACAATTAATTTCAAAATCGTGTTGAATATTAAAATTCAGTTTAACCTGCAGCAGTTTTAAAGCGTACTAAGCCATCCGGACACTGAAGTCTGGCATACATTTTCAATGGACTCGCAGGAAGCTGCATTCTCGGATTTTTTCGGTAGAGCACAGAATGTTGTGCTAAGGGAAAACCAGCCGTGTACTGTAGAATATAATAAACTTTTGTGTTATATTTCCACCAAAATTAAAAAAAGCATCAGAGTGCGAATTAAAATTTTTTGTAGGCGCTGACCTGTTATCCGACGTTGTTGAATTTTCGCTCCTGATGTTTTGTACGCAAATGGGAATGATTTTGAACGCTCAATAAGTAAGTGAAAGTGGGATATGAGGAAAAATACCGATATTTTTTATGCGCTCATGATGACAATTACTTTTCGAATTGAATCTGAAGGCGAACATCAGAGAAATCTTGAGCTTAAGGGTAAATTTTATAATTCCCCCGGCGCGAACATCACATCAGGCACCCAACCTATATTCACTTCTATTGTAGCGCTTGTGAAAACTGAAATTACTGAAAAATTCGATCGCGCCTTACTTACTCGTGCTTAAAATGACTGTAAATAGTTAAGACTGGTCCGATTGCTCTTGAGCTTTGGGCTAAGCGTTGTATAATTGAGCAATATTGCTTTCAATGTGGGAATTGAAGACATGAGAGCACACGAGGTAGACAAGTCGGATAAATCTCTTTAACGAAACTTTTATCATTTAATGAACGGTATTTTCATTAAGCAAAGGGTTGTACAAGTCTGACTTTGTCACTCTGACGGTGAATTTCACCGATATTTTCTTAAAAACGCAAAAATTCGAACTTCAAATTACGCATGCAAATGCGCTAACGCTCATTATCGGTTTAACGCAAAATGTTCCACTTTGCGTCAATTATCTCATACGGGACAGAAATGAAATTGCCAACAGCACAAAATCGAAATTTCAAACCAGTTTGGTGTGAAATAATATAGAAACATTCGGAGGTTTACGTACATATACAAAGCCCAGACCGTGATATTCAAAACGCATATATAGTAGCGTCAAAATTTGCTGCAACGAACTCTGTTAAAAACTGCCTGGTTCTTTGGGTGTTTGATTCTAGTTCGAAAACGTGCAGGCTTATCCAAACGGCTTCTGTAACAATATGATACAAATATTTGAAATCTAGCACTAAAAACAAATTTCAGTAGTACACTTCAATTTCACAAATTATGCTTTTTAATAAATATATTATCACGCCCGATGAAAATAGTGAAACATTTCAAAAACATGCAATCACTTTAGGAATTAATGCACGTTGTACAGTGGATAGTGAATGACTAACAGATAACATTAAAACCAAACCGAAACTTTCACGCGCCCTCTACCGTGGATTGACAGCAATTGAAACTCATAGAGCGCTCACCGACCTTTTATATACCTATGCTAAAATTTGCGTACCACACACGCATGAGCTTCGTTACAAACTCAAAACAGCTAAATACGAATTACCTGTAGGAAAGACAAACACAATAGTAATTGCTTTAATATGTGAGAAATGAATATCCCAAAACTAAATACCGAACTCTCAAGGCTGTTTTACTGTTAACTACCAACACGTAAATTGTAGTGATAAGAATTGAAATAGGAATAATTGAAACTGTAATAAGACTAATAGGAAAAAAAGAGTACTGAAGAAATATCAGCATGAATTAAAGAGCAAAAAAGAACAAATTGAATCAGAATACTTAATGAAAGAGCAACAGTTGCTTACGACTGAAGAAAACGCTGGTGATCTACCACAGGACACCCATTTTATCTCCTGGTAATCTGACGCTGCTGGATGTTTGCTGCAATAGATTTCTTTCAAAGCTTGTCTGTGAGAAAATTTAGGACGTGCTATGAAGACCTCTCGTTATCAAAGTTTCTAACTTCGACCGCGGTCTTCTTAAACAAAGCAGTCAGGCAGTGAGAGAGATCTCGGCATCAAGTGCCGTTGTGCTCCTCTATTATTTTGTTTCTTTTCCTTTCTTTTACTTACCTTTTGCTTAAACGGTGCCGTTATTATTTCATTTTGATTATTTACGTAATGCATGTTCGTGCTCCTGACCAGTCCAGTGATTAGTTCTAGTAAAGCCCGTAGGTGGGCTATCAAGGTTCTGCCTTGATGGCGTATTAATCTTAACCTTGAACTTTAACGTGCCCAAGGTCCAATTAACCTTAACCTTGATTTTTAACGTGCTCAAGGGCCACTTAACCTTAACCTTGAACTTTAACGTGCCCAAGGGCCAATTAACCTTAACCTTGATTTTTAACGTGCCCAAGGGCCACTTAACCTTAACCTTGAACTTTAACGTGCCCAAGGGCCAATTAACCTTAACCTTGATTTTAAACGTGCCCAAGGGCCACATAACCTTAACCTTGAACTTTAACGTGCCCAAGGGCCAATTAACCTTAACCTTGATTTTTAACGTGCCCAAGGGCCACTTAACCTTAACCTTGAACTTTAACGTGCCCAAGGGCCACTTAACCTTAACCTTGAACTTTAACGTGCCCAAGGGTCACTTAACTTTAAACTTTAACGTGCCCAAGGGCCACTTAACCTTAAACCTTAACGTTCCCAAGGGCCACTTAACCTTAAACCTTAACGAGCCCACGGGACAATTAACCTTAAACCTTAACGGGCCCACGGGACAATTAACCTTAAACCTTAACGTGCCTACGGGGCAATTAACCTTAGAACGCGCCTTAAGGCTATTTAACTGCTTGAGTAGACTAGGGTTTTTCGTAACTTTAATCGCATGCCTGCGCTGGACCTGCACCTTATACTGATTTCCTCTTAAAATCTCTGAAAGCCGTAGGGCTCTTCTTCGGCATAAAATAAAGTGAGTACTTGAAGAAATTTGCCTCATAAACGAAATTGAAAATTGACGAACAGTTCTCTTCACGATTATTTCCCGAATAGAATTTCTTTACTCTTCTTTAGGAAGAATCAACCTTCCATGTAATCTGTTGCCGCCTCTGCTGCATCAGCGTATGTTGCTGGTTTTAACGTCTTCACCTTGTTGGAAAGAGCATGGCCAAATAAAGGTTAAGCCTTCGTTTTGTTTCTCGGTAAGAGTTAACTTTGAAATAGAGTAGAATCTGTTGTCATACGTTTCATATTACATGAACCTAGTTATTTATTAGATCTTTAATCTATTGATAAATTTTTCACAGTTGTGTTGGTGCGTTCGCGCTCGCCAGTTCCTTGTTCTCGTTTCTCGTTCCTGTTGACTTCGAAAACTGCGACGCGCCGTATAGCCGGAGAATTCTTCTTAATAAAAGGATAAAGATTCTGTACGAGTCATTCTTATCTTGTTCCAACATGTCACTTCAGTCGTAAACGGACATACCTTGCGCCTCATGGTAAGCAGAGCATATAATCGTCTCCAGGAGAGCATTTTTCTCGCTTTGTTTATGGTTTCAAGCATTTAAAACGTCAAAGAAACTTCGCTCAGAAGTTGCTTTGTCGCTCAAACTGTGGGGTTCAATTGCCTGGCATCGGGTTGCCGTGTTTTGTACCGCTTATACTTATGAAGTGTTGGGTCGCCTGATTTTAGGATTATTAGAACTAGGCCGCCTAGTACTTTTATAGAATTAAAACGTCTTTGCTGTACTCAATAGATTTTAAGGTTAGCGTAAGAAACTAAAAGAAAGACATTGAGAAATCCCCCTACCAAACATGAGAACTTTTGTTTTACGTAAATTCCTACCATGAAGCGATTACGCTAGCATATGTGATCGTCACTTCAGTAAAGAAGCAGTGGCATTTTTCTCCATTTTAAGAAAGATTTTATGTATAAAAATCACACACTCGCTCTGTAAAATGCTCAAAGAAATATCTAGAATGCTGAACAATTAGTCAACGATAGAACTATTTATGCCTCGTCAATTGTAATAACTCGCAAAAGCGCTATGAAACTAGCTATAGTTTCAAGTTTACTTCGGTTATTTACCGTACAGCTCGAAGTATGGAAAGAGATCACGCCTGAAGGCAAATGCTTTAATGTGGATGAAAAATTTTTTAGCGATCAAACAAGTACTCGGAGCTAAGCTTAACTTGGATCTTAATTCATAACAGCTTAGGAAAAGATACCAGACCTAAAACATGGTTCTCTGAAGTTAAGCTCGTGTTGAAAAATCATGTGTGTGTGTGTGTGTGTGTGGCCCAGGGCTGTATTTTCCGACGAATTACGTTGTATAGCGGTGCACGTATAGCGGTGCCAAGTCGTCGTGGTGGAACCAGGACGGCATAAAGTGTCCACAATTCCGGCGCCGGAGAGAACACGTGGACGAATACATAATGAAGGCATCTACGGATGCTTTATTTCCAATCAAGCCTGATACACATCTCCTTGTACATTGGATTTTCAAATGCCTTATAACTAACGCCAGGACGCCATGACGCTTTCCCCCGGTCGAGACCGGTACCCATTTCAGACACCTGGGTGGAGTGGGGGGTATTGTGCTTGGAATTTTTCTCCTATACCCAACAGAGAAAATCGCCACTGCCTGCGCCGAGATTCGATCCCGGGTCCTTGCCGCACGGCGGCAGAACCTATACCACAGGGCTATGGCGGCACCCACCTAAAAGGCTATCATTGAACGATATGTAGATTTAGTCTTTAAAAGAAATATACAAATGTGATTCACTGAGTACTAATATACGATGCCGTTTGATTACAATTTATATTTTTACATTATTACACAGATACATTCTTGCATTAGCAATATAAATGTTACCATCCATTCTAATTCCGTGTGAGTCAATGTGAAGAAATGTAGGATCCACTTACAATACACAATAATAATACACGAAATAATGTTTCTAACTTAATAGTGATTTTATTTGTGTGTGTCCACAACTTAATATAGAATACTTTCAAGACTTAAATATTCATAAAATGATTATTATAGAATATATTGAAGTCTTAAAAGTATTATATATAGAATAGTGAACACACACAAATAAAATCAGTATTAAGTTAGAAGTATTGTTTCTTGTATTATTATTGTGTATTATAAGTGGTCGTACATTTCTTCACATTGACTAACACGGAATTAGAATAGATTGGAACATTTTCATTGATAATGCAGGAATGTATATGGTACTCATGTACGAATATAAATTATAATTGAACAGAATCGTACATTAGTACTGAGTGAATCGCTCTTGTATAATTACAGATTAAATCTACATATCGTCCAATGATAATATTTTTTACTTGCATATATTTGATTTCATATATGTGGTAAAGTAGAATTTCACGTATATAAATATCTATGAGTGCAAATAAATCCTCGAAACAAGTTTTGCTCATCACATCCAATAGACACATATTTAACACAAAAAACTCAAATTAACAAATTATTTTGTCATTTTTGAACTCAACTGAGGGTTGGATTAATTTGAACTTGACTTGGATTAATTTGAAGTGAAAAAGGTGTAGATTAGATCTAGTTAGTTTAGGCCTCCCTAACCACAGAGTAGTTCTGCTACTACGGAGGCCCGAGCAATGACAATGCATGTTAATGATCCCCCTCAAAATTTCTATCATCAATACAAGGATCAGCATAGAATTTTGACGTGAAGCAAATAATGGCACAAAATCGTATTCTAAATACATCATGGAACGAGATGATATTATACTACTTATTTGGATTGCTTCCTCAGCATTAATAGTGTTTTTTAAAACAATTCAACAGGGAATTCCTATACAAAGTTTCAATTTTCTTTTTACAATCTTGAGAAATCTTGAATAATTGATTAATAAAAAATGTATTTCCTACCTCTGGCAATGAAAATTCTTGATTTCTACCTTCCGTATCGCTTAATCTCTTTATCTTTCTGACGTTTTACACAAGACGGTTTCTGACGGTTTTTTCGAGGGGCTTCACACAAACACATGGCTTTTTCATCAGTCAAGATTTCACTAGTCAGAAAAGTCACGTGTTGTCAAGAAGCCGTTAGGCTCCTCACAGCGTATGGAATTTTTTAATTCAGATAAGAATTCCTTTCAAGAATCATAAATTTTTTTTGACTAACTAATTTTGGCCCGCTCCTATTTTCTATTTTCATCAATGATTTCTCTACCATGCCGACAAACTCAAATATCTGTATGTATTCTGATGATGTGCAAATTGAATGACCCTGCAAGTTCGATAGCAAATTTGAATGAAACACAACTCAACGCTGAAAAGCTTCTGAGAAACCTGAAATTGTGGTGCGATCAAAATGACATCAAACTTAACCCAAGTAAAATACAATGCATTATTTTTGGATCAAAGAATACGATCAGAATTTGCAAAAATTTACGCTCATATTTGGAGACGAAAAAATTTGTAAAAAGTGTTAGGGTTAGGTTAGGTTCCTCCGCGTCAGTTCATATAACACTTAGATCTCATTCTAGAAAGTCAGTAGTTTTAAGTCACCAGGACCGAGTAGTTTAAAGTCGCCAGGACCAAGTAGTTCAAGAGTCACCAGGACCAAGTAGTTCAAGAGTCACCAGGACCAAGTAGTTCAAGAGTCACCAGGACCAAATAGTTCAAAAGTCACCAGGACCAAGTAGTTCAAAAGTCACCAGGACCAAGTAGTTCAAAAGTCACCAGGACCAAGTAGTTCGAAAGTCACCTGGACCAAGTAGTTCAAAAGTCACCTGGACCAAGTAGTTCAAAAGTCACCTGGACCAAGTAGTTCAAAAGTCACCTGGACCAAGTAGTTCAAAAGTCACCTGGACCAAGTAGTTCAAAAGTCACCTGGACCAAGTAGTTCAAAAGTCACCAGGACCAAGTTGTGGAGAATCCACACAAATAGGTTCAATGGTAAACAGGGAATGACAGCAAAAAAGGTTTATTGAACGCTGCAAGTAGCAGTAAATTTAGATGATACGAACCATTCAATAGGCCGAACATCAGGATCGTAGGTTCACGAGCCAGGAACAAGAATTAATCAACTAGGACAAATCTTAGGACCAATGCCTGCTCAGCGTATTAGATTACAAACTTACATTAATTTTAATTAACAACAACAAAGTTCAGGAACGAAGGATCTAGGGTTAACCTAGATAAACGAAAGAAAGGCGATCCCCATGAATTAACAAAATGTGGCGACTCCTAGCATGGTGGCTAAAACGCAGCAGCACTGCTTCCACTACGAAGGCGCGAAACCATGCATTCTTCAGCGGCGATCCTATTTAGCTTGCGGCGTGGCCCTCCAGAGGACTGGCTCAGCAGGCAAAATTCAAGCCGCACGGCCCCGAGAATCCCCTGTGGTTTAACGCAGCTCAGTAGGCCGATCAACAGCCAGGGTAGCCAGCACCGCACAACCGAAATGACAGCCCCCTCTGAGATCGCAGCGCAGATTTAGAACCAGCTGTCCCGCATCGTTCCCGGTAGAGCAGCCTCAAGCTGGGCTTTTGGAGCCCGAAGACTGAGATACTAGAAAAATGAAACAAATGAATTAATGCAATGAAGAAGTCAATGGAGTAAGAAGTTATTCATAATGATTTTGCAGCAAACTGGAACATTATAGCAGGACTATTTCATATGCTAACCTGAGTTTAACTATGCCTCAGTGTGGAAGCCACTCGTAGAGTTAGAAAGATGGTAAACGTGAAGAAAAAGGCTCAAACTAAGAGCAAAGTTAGGAAATAGAATTAAGTTTAAGAGTCAATAGTACTACCCGGAGAATTAGACAGCTGGTAAGCCGTCCTTCAGTTAGGCTCCAGGTAGGATAATTAAGTTAAGGAAAAAGGTTAAGGGCCCATTCCAAGCAAGCTCGAAATAGATTTAGGTTATAAGAATTTAAGATATCATAGTATTGAGATAGCGAAGATATTAAGGTTTAAGGATTTAATAATTCAAGAAATTTAAGGTAGCTTAACAAGATCACGCACACTCACAGTCATACAATTAACAATGGCAAGGTTATCTATCAGAGCAATAGGACAAAGGTGATTAATTCATAAGAAATAGAAGCAAAGATGGCTTTAGGAAATAGAGAGAATAGGTGAAGAAGCGATCCACCGGGACACGCGCTTGAGGACGTGCCACGGCTGAACACCGAGCGCCGGCACCCACGACTGCGGAACGCCTTTACTCTCGGGATTGATAACCGCTGAGATCGCGACTAAAGGTCACCACCATAGCTAGGAAGTCGCAACTTAAATAAAGGAACAAAAAAGCAAGAGATGCCAAACGGTACCACTGCAAACAAAAGGGATCAACCCAAAGTATCAATAGGCAGAAATGAAGCTCATCTTTTACTCTCCGTAAAGCAGCTCCCACCTCACCTGGCACGAGCCAAGCTGCAAAGGTACTAAAGTTTTAACGGCTAAGTATCTCTCAGGGCAATGGGGAATGTCAGAATTCTCCATAAAGTAGTTCAAAAGTCACCAGGACCAAGTAGTTCAAGAGTCACCAGGACCAAGTAGTTCAAGAGTCACCAGGACCAAGTAGTTCAAGAGTCACCAGGACCAAGTAGTTCAAGAGTCACCAGGACCAAGTAGTTCAAAAGTCACCTGGACCAAGTAGTTCAAAAGTCACCAGGACCAAGTAGTTCAAAAGTCACCAGGACCAAGTAGTTCAAAAGTCACCAGGACCAAGTAGTTCAAAAGTCACCAGGACCAAGTAGTTCAAAAGTCACCAGGACCAAGTAGTTCAAAAGTCACCAGGACCAAGTAGTTCAAAAGTCACCAGGACCAAGTAGTTCAAAAGTCACCAGGACCAAGTAGTTCAAAAGTCACCAGGACCAAGTAGTTCAAAAGTCACCAGGGCCAAGTAGCTTTAGAGTCACAAAGACCGAGTAGTTTAAATTGGGCAGAAAAGAGGTTGCGAACATGCAAGATAAATAACTATACAAAATGAAGAGAAAACGCGTTTGCAATCACAAATGGAAATAGTATAGAAAAGGCGATCACATACTCCCTGACAGGTGCTACGCAGAAGAGGCCAGCCACCACCTCACAACGCGGTACATTTTTAGTCAATCTCATCTGCCACAGGCATGGCACCTGTCGAGCTGAGTGTTGCCACAAGCCGAAACTTTAGCGAGATTTCGCTTGATGAAAAATAGCGACTTAAAAAAACGTTTTTTAAATTCAAATTTCTAACTATCTCTATATGAGTGTAAAAAAATCCTCGATACTACTATGTAGGTGTACTTCAAAATTACCTTTGAACATAAATACTTGAGTGGATGCATATAGGGCCATTAATGTAGAATTGTAAAACATCTTCAATATGTAGTATAATACGAAGTTTTTATGATTGAATTCAATCCGTTACTCCGTTCAAAGATTTGAATCACACTCTGCCTCCTGATGCTGGATACTTACCAAATTTTACGACAGCTTGTTTTCAAATTGCTGAAATTTTAAGTATTCTTCGTCGGAAGGAAAACCGTTTTTCTTGCTCAACACATCCAATAGATACATATTTAACACAAAAAATGCTCAAATTAACGAGTGATTAGGTCAATTCTAAACTCAACTTTTTGTTGGATTAGTTTGAACTTGACTTCGATTAATTTGAACTTGACTTGGATTAATTTGAACCTGACTTGGATAAATCTACACTTGACTTGGATTAATTTGAACTTGACTCTGATTAATTTGAATTTTACTAAGATTAAATTGGACTTTACTAGGATTAATTTTAACTTGACTTGGATTAATTTGAAGTGGAAAAGGTGAAGTACATCCCCCTTATTTGAAATAAGAAAGAAGGCGAAATGAAAGAAAGGCCGTAACAAAAACATTTATCCTTCCAAGAGTTGATGAAGCTTGTATCACAGATACGCTCATCACACACTTTCAGCTGGCTTCGGACAACGGTAGAGGAAACGAGGTAGGGTCATTTCTATGGGAGAAAAAACACCTCTTCTTGTTTGGCTAGCCAATAGGAATGCTTTATTTCAAACAAACTTCATCACGTTACAAAACGCAATGTCGTTTGACCAATAGTGGAGCCAGACTTGGGGGTAGCAGCGCTACCAGATGAAAAAATGAGCGCTGCAATTGGTTCGTGTCCGTGACGTCAGCAAAACCACCCGTCAACGAAAAAAGACTGGTTTGAACCTACCTTGTTTGCTTCGGACAGACAGACTGACGCGGCTCATATTATAGTATAGATATAGGGAAATGATCTGATATTTCCGAAGTCTAAATCTAAATCGCATTAGTAACGAACCAGTAATTGATAAAGTGATCATCGACCTGGAAAACCTTTTAAATTAAATATGTAGCAAATTCTGTTCAACCATACTCGGACAATCACGTAAAAGAGTAGCCTAATTTCTTAATAACCAGGGAAATTATTTCGATTTAACATTGATGAAACAAAG
Organism: Morinoia aosen; assembly: GCA_030386875.1. NCBI lineage: Eukaryota > Metazoa > Arthropoda > Malacostraca > Amphipoda > Talitridae > Morinoia > Morinoia aosen. The sequence continues at coordinate 21,672,826 of CM059579.1, forward strand.
GTTTAACTTGATTTTAATCACTACCATTAACGAAAACAATATCAAAAAAACTGATAGTTGTTAATTTTTGAGGGAAACTTCGTAAAACTCATACCTCTAATATCATATCAACTATATACTTATTGAATTTCGAAAATCCCTCTGAATTTTGCACCAAGTCAAGCACATCCTGCGAGAAGATTCAATACAAATTATTTTAAGCTTATTTAGCCACTCGGATACTCAAAATTACATTGAAACTTGGCATCGAAATTATGAAAATAAAATTTACAGAGAATTCCCGTAACGCTAATTAATCTAGATATCTAAAATTGATGGGCTTCGTAAGTAAAGAAATTCAAATTATTATTATTTACCCGCAAGTCAGCTTATTTTTCATCGCTTCAATTTTTCGACGCTTGTGTGCATGCCGTATTCGTATGCCCCATTGCCAAATTGGTAGAGGACCACTTTCGCATCGCACGCAATCACGAAGAATATTATCCAATATTCGAGGCTAATTTTATGAAAAAGAATTTGAACGGTACAAACGATCAGTCCTCCCATGGTGTTTCTGAAAGCCATCATTTGTAAATCTGCTTTTGCTTTCATCATTTGCCTTTGAAGTTTGGACAGCCATGCGTGAAGAAGGTAAATTTTGTGATGTTGAATCTCGCCGGTCTACACCTTGTCGATTTTGTCGCTCACTGAGGGAAACCGATCCAGCACCTGCCACTTCCATATCTTCTGCGTTACTCCTGGCATGTTTTTGACGACAGTTTCGATTTTGCTCACAATTTGCATAGTCTCGTATTCGACGCCTTCTCATCCTCAGCTCCACAGACCTCGGTACACTTTTACGTAAACTAAGAGTTTGGGCTTGACCTATGTACCTCTTAATCTCATTTTCTATTTCTCCATATTGAGACCCACATGATGGCCGATGACCGGAACTCGTTCCAGCCCTCACATGACTCACAGTGGCGTTCAATAAGTTATTACGCAAGGATGACCGTGAGCCATGCTCGCCATGTTGTGCTGCACCATTTTGAATGCCGTCAGCTTGTGAGACGTGTTCGAGTGGTCTGCTGACTGATGGCTGATTTGCGCTTTGAGTTACTTTGGGAACAAACAGCTGATTTGAAGTCGAGGGATGCAACTGAGGGGGCACTTGTTGGGTCTGAAGACTCAGTGACTGAAAAGAGCATTGAAGGCCTGGAGGTAGTGATCCCGAGCCTCTCTGCTCTGTGGCTTCACCAGCATCGTCGTTGCTTTGACGCCACTTTGGCCTACTAACTGATGACAGGGTTGCGCTTTGAGTTACTTCTGGAACAAACAACTGATATAAAGCCGAGGAATGAAACTGAGTAGGATCTGGTTGGGACTGGAGGCTCAGCGACTGAAAAGAGTATTGAAGGCCTGAAGAAAGAGATCCCGAGCCTCTCTGCTCTGTGGCTTCAGCAGCATCGTCGTTGCTCCAACTGCCACATGAGATCGACTGGTCAGGGCGAGAGTTGGCAGAGTCTCCCATGACGCCTGTTGAATGAAACACGGTTTAAATTACATAGTATTTTTCACTGATTCGGGATGAAATAATAACAATAAATAACAGGATTCGATATTTCCCTTGAAAAAATCTTCCAGATCACGGATGATAAGCAAACATATCCATCCTAATAGAACCCGCGGTGAAAGTATTCATGTACTTGTGCACTGGTGAAATTCGTACCACTGATACGGTCATTGAGCATCCTTAAGAACGTCACAGACACACGCACCAACAAAACAAGAAACAACTGTGTATTGTTATAGAAATTTATTATTAGCCAGGATGTTTTTCAAAAAATTGGCTACATCGTTTTCATCGCGATAAGCTGCATATTCTTAACAAACGGTTTATTTGCAGGAGATATTTTTAATTTTATGTAGCAGATGCCAGGTTTTTTATATCATCTGAATTTTATCTACGATACCTTGCAAGCAGATCCCCGTTGTAATAACATAGGAAAAATTATGCACAAAAAATCTATTTATACATGAATTTATGGAGACACCTGGCATTTTATTAGGTAGTGTTGATGGAGACACCTGACGCTTTGTTGCATAAAGTTGATGGAGACAAATGGAGATTTATTATAAAGTGTTGATACTGAAGGCGAGAGATGAGGAAGCTCGAAACCTGTACGTCAAATGAATTTCAATGAAACGAGATTTTTTCGAGAGTTTTGTGATATGATTAATTTAACAACAAGACATCTATACATGGCTTTTTAATTCTCAACTTTGGCACAATGACATCTAGAACGAATGTCTTCATTTACTAGGTCATACACTTTTTGAGGAGACTTTACAATGTTTGCATGCAGTACATTTTGTCTTTAGGTGATTATAGTTTGCAATCAAAAAGATTCATCTTCATACGAAACAGAGAGTCCCATAGCTTATACCGAACCACAAACTTGTGTATGACAGAAAGAAAAATAACAAAGCATCTAAATAACATTTCACCTCAACGAAGGTTCGGGGTGCAGAAGTGAACTCACCTCACAACGATCGTGTACTGCTCAGCTACGGTCACTACGTGTCACGTGTGTATGGTGAGCCCAGCACCAGACCTGAAGTTTTTATAGGCCTAGCACCCCCTCTTCTCTTGAGGGTGGGGGGAGAAGGGGGGGGAAGGGAGTGGGGAGAGAGAGATCGCCGTAAGCAATAGCCGGGCAAGCAGTCCATGCTTTTTAGGCTGTAAGGTGAGATAAAACGCCGAACTTTTCCTTATTCTAATCAGAAGCGTAAAATGTCACTGGAAAAAGTGATTGTACGTTTTTCGACTCCGTGGGAAAATGAATTTATAATCTGTGCCTTCTAACTTTTGTTTACGTGTTCACAGTCTAGTGAAAGAAAGTGATGCAATTTTATTAACGTTGAAGAAACTCTCAGTGAATAATATTCAAATGCCTGCCCAGGAGACATTTGTCAACTGTTTATTGATGAATTGTATAATCACTTCACCATTATTCTAGTCGTTTCTTTTTCCCACGATCTTAAACTGTAATTAATCAAATTTAATCTGCTCTGCTACGGTCATTTCAGCCTCTATTGACCTCATTATCAATGCTATGCCTTTGTTGGCACAAATTGAGATTTAAAATGTTCTTACCCGAGTCCTCGCTCACTGCGCAGCTCAGGGAAAGATTGCTACGTTCTGACTTTCGACATGGTCGTCGATCAGAGAGACTTGAAGTTATCTAAGCTGGACCGCATCGCGTCATCTCAACGAATTTTGGTGAACGATAAGCGAAAATACCTTAATTTGAATTGCTGCTTTTCATCAGCCCATCTGATTGTCATAATCAGATTGAAGTTAAGTGTTTGGAGGGCGTAGGAGGCTTTGGGTAGCTTTAAATTTTGCATGCCAGTAGATAAGGGTTCACTCCTAGCGAAGGGTAGGTTTTTGTGATGATTTCACTTTAGATATACGCCATTATAGTTTTCAAATTCATGTCATAGGCAAAGGAAACAGAACTTGGTAACACGACGTAAAAAGTTGTTTTGTCTAACCTGGAACTGCAGTCTTGTACTTATTTAGTGGGGCAAAATAATTCAACTCGTTTATTAAATAACCAGATTCCACATTTATGACCCACGCACAAAAACGAAAATTGGGCTTTATATAAACTATACTTTTAAAGGCTAAATACGATTTCATTGATAATGCTACATCTGATAATCGCGTTAGCATGGCGAAAAAAAGAGTAATTTGGGCTCCAGCGTTTCCAATAAAGCGAAAAAAAAAAACATTGTAATCATTGACATGTGTTGGTTAATGGTTAATGTGTTGATATGAGCGGCCATGGGTGGAAATGAAAGATTGAAAATGCATTTTCTTATGCTTGTGCGAATGTGCGTGTTGTCTGACAGCACTCGGTTTTGTGACAACTCGAGACTGGGCCGCTTGGCGCGTTGCAATCGCCATTTTAGATTGTACTCTATTCAGTCCGAATTTTTTTATCATCATTGCTACTAAAATATGCACTCCATATTCCACATGATTTTGAGAATCATGAAGCATCGTCAAAGTACATAGTAATATATACTACACCTTTTTCACTTCAAATTAATCTAAGTCAAGTTCAATTTAATCCAAGTCAAGTTCAATTTAATCCAAGTCAAGTTCAAATTAATCCGAGTCAAGTTCAAATTAATCCAAATCAAGTTCAATTTAATCCAAGTCAAGTTCAAATTAAACCAATCCTCAGTTGAGTTACGAGTTTATACCTGTCTCGTATAAAATGACGTAATAATTTGTTAATTTGAGTTTTTTGTGTTTAATATGTGTCTATTGAATGTTATTAGCAAGACAGGTTTCGAGGATTTATTTACACGCATAGATATTTAATAACTATGTACGCTAAATTTTACTTTATCACATCTATGAAATCATATACATGCAAATACAAAAGGTTATCATTGAGCGATATGTATATTATATCTTCAAAAGAAATATACAAGTGCGATTCACTGAGTACTAATGTACGACTCCATTTAATTACAACTTATACTTGTACATCACTACCCAGATGTACAATATAACCATAATTTACGAAAAGAATGTTAACGGGGTCAGACCGATACAGTAATATTGTCATTTGCGACCTTTGGTGTCTTTTGCACACCAAAGAAGTAGATTTCCAGCCTCTCCGCACTGTAAATAGCAGTTCACGCCCAACCATCAGCACGTTAACACCATTTGACCTCTCTGTTTTCTTCTGCCATTGATTCCCTTTGATGACTATTGTCAAGATTGTTTAGCGTCACCATGGCTGAATAAGAGGCGGTGGCTCCTTGGGCTGGCGGCTGCGGTGGGCGCCGCGACTGCTCTCGCACTCTGGAGAAGATGGGTCACGAAACGCTGACGCGTCGCATGGGCTGCTCGGCTGCGGACTTCTACGGCTACCATGAGCTGTTGGTCGCCTTAACAGCATCGCACCGGTGGCAACGAGGGTGCTTTCTTTGACGACTTCCTGCAGATTATCGCGACGGAGACTACGGAACCAGTTCGCTTGCGAGGTGGGTCGCAATGACATATAGCGCTGTGTACGGTCGACCCTTCGTAGCGAATCCTCCATCTAAAACGATGTTGGTTCCCCACTCCATCCTTACTACAAATTAGTGTTGGTTGGTGCGGGCTTTAGGTCTCTATAGAGGGAAGCGATTGAGCTGGGGCAACGAACTTATTGCTAATCTATGAATAAAACCTTATTGCTAATCTATGAATAAAACCTTATTGCTAATCTATGAATAAAACCTTATTGCTAATCTATGAATAAAACCTTATTGCTAGTCTATGAATAAAGACCTCATTGCTAAAATATTTTTTAGCTGTAATTGTAAGAGCTGGTAAAATATTATTGATCTGCAACTGTAAGACCTGCTGATATATTGCACTATATTGCTGTTCTCCTAAATTAAGTAATGCTTGACAAAATCCTTAATCTAATCATCTTTCTTGTGTTATGGAGCTCTTTCTGATGTCATTCTTTCTTTTTCTTCTCGTCTTTATAGCTCTCTTTTGACGGTCGTGATTGAAGATCACATTCTTATATTTTTTTTATTTATTGACGATCAACTGGAACTTTTCAGTGTCCACAAATTTAATTAAGGAATGAGCGGCAAATGAGCACAAATTTGTTATAATTTAGTAGCGTGGGATACTTCTCCACAGATATTGATAATCCATCTTTCTAATTAACAGGTAATTATACGATGGGGCACATCGACATTTTATTCCCTAATCTCGTCACAAAAGGTTATCATTCTAAAAGTAAAGTAAACCTAACGCACTAAATTACATTTCAATTAATACTTTCAATATACGCTGAAGGCAAAGACATAATATATGCTGAAGGCAAAACGTTTCTAAGTGAACGCCAGTGAACGCTTAGGGCGTGGCACGATAAATCCTACGCACAGAGAGGTCGATACCGGGGATGCACATTTGGAAAAGTATTGAATGAGAACTCATCTTAGTTTCGGATCCGAGGTGGTGTTGCGATGTTATGCGGACAGCCATTACTTTAATTTAGAGGAATGATTACTTCACAATGACACAGGGCAAATATAACGATGTAAGTTGAACAGGGAACCCATAAGGGCTGCCCGAGGGCAAGGAAGAATCTTATTAGTTGCGTTCTCTATGGCTGCCGCTCTCTAACTGCCTCGCTCACGATTGGTAGCTGTGCGTCTGCGCCTCCTCAGCAGGGTTGGCATCGTACGATAACCTAAATCTTTAAAATGGATTGATTCACAATTGAGCGTTATAAATAACTCTATCGTCTTTAATTACTTCGTAATATGAAATATCAATTTATGATGATAGCATTAATGATCTAAGAAAAGTTAGGTATAGAATAATACGGACATTATTTAGAGTAAACCTTCTAGTAGCGATGTCTAGGAATTCCTCTTCGGTCGGTTGACACCTTGCTTCCCTGCGCGGTCTTGGAATCGACGTACAGTAGAGGTAGAAGGAGGGAAGAATAACTACTTAGCCCGACCTGCGAAGTCTGATAACCGTCTTCGAAGCACCCGGCGTCTCTCTCTCTGCTTTGGATCATTTTGAACATATAGAGGCGTCCCTCGTTCTGAAAGATCCTTACGTTGTGATAAGATCACAACACTTGTTAATCTCACGATGTCGATAATAAAGTAATCTTTGCTTGCAGCTCACACCCATCCGCTTTCTTGGGATCCTTGCTAACCCAATTATTTGTTTGCAGCCCGATCTCGGCCTTCCGATTCGTGTGTGCCGGTGGGTCAGCCGTGGTCCTGCGCTACCAAACCTGCATGGCTTGGTCTTTCATGACTGGCGAGGGTAGTTTTACTGCCAGTGTTAACTCATAGCTAAACTGGAACCAACAGTAAAGTTGCTTTACACTGGTGCTATATTTCCTTCACCCGCCGTCATTTTCGATACCAGATACATTCCTGCATTAGCTATGAAAATTTTGCCATCCATTCTAATTCTGTGCTAGTCAATGGGAAGAAATGAAGGATCCACTTACAATACACAATAATAATACAAGAAACAATGTTTCTAACTTAATACTGATTTCATTTGTGTGAGTTCACAATTCAATATATAATACTTTCAAGGCTTAAATATTCCTAAAATAATTATTATAAAAACTTTGAAGTCTTAAAAGTATTATATATTGAATTGTAAACACACACAAATAAAATCAGTGGTGAATTAGAAACATTGTTTCTTGTATGTATTATTATTATTGTGTATTGTAAGTGGATCCAACATTTCTTAACATTGACTAACACGGAATTAGAATGGATGGCAAAATTTTCATTGCTAATGCAGGAATGTATCTGGGTAGTGATGTACAAGTATAAATTATAAATAAACGGAATCGTACAGTAGTACTCAGTGAATCGCACTTGTATATTTTTTATTTCTTTTAAAGATTAAATCTACATACCGTCCAAAGATAATATTTTGTACTTGCATGTATTTGATTTCATACATGTGGTAAAGTGTAATTTTACGTATATAAATATCTATGAGTGTAAATAAATCCTCTAAACCAGTTTTGCTCATCAAATCCAATAGATACACATTTAACACAAAAAACTTAAATTAACAAATTATTATGTCATTTTTTAACTCAACTTAAATTAATTTGAATTGTTGGATTAATTTGAACTTAAATTGGATTAATTTGAACTTGACTTGGATTAATTTGAACTTCACTCGCATTAATATGAACTTGACTTGGATTAAATTGAACTTGACTTAGATTAATTTGAAGTGAAAAGGTGTAGGGCACACGTGCTGGTCGGCATTAATCTGAAGAATTTCATCCCTTTTTTCTTGAGTTGAATTCTCTCGCGCCACTCGATGTTGTCCAGCGCTATGCCGAAGAATTTCCTCGCTTCTTTCATGAGGTTAGCTTTCTCTATAGCTACTCGGTCTTGCTCTGAATTATTGCTCTGCACGGTCTTGCTCTGCACTAGCTTCTCGTTGGCGAGTAGCATTGCTTCGTCTTGCCATTTCGCGTAGTTCATCCGATCGTCTTTGGCGTTTTTCTTGCTGTCGAAGTCTTGCTACTTCTCTCTTGCGGTTGGACACATTACTGTCCATGGTGGCCTCTTTTGCCGGAATTTTATTCTGAAATGTCGTCTATTAGCTCTTCGAAGCTTTTCAAGAAAATCACAATTTCGAAAACAATAACTCAAGTTCCAAAATCTTGGGTCTTATACCAAGTGGTAGCCAGTTTCCTGGTCAAACGAATTTAAAACATTTCTTTTCGCATTATCAATTAGAAATATCAAAGCGACATGATAAACTTCAACAAAGAAAGCTCCATAGAAAATTTCTATTTGTAAAAATAAGCCGATTGCGTATTTTGGATACTCTAATCAAGAGGGGGTCACACAGACGGACGCAGGGGCAGATGCGGCTCCTTTTATAATAGTGATTATTTTTTGTAAGTAGCAATAAGTATTGAATAATTGAGAACCCATGCAGGTTTCTTGAATCATCTTTACTATTGGGAATGAACACTTTCTTTTTCTTCATTTTTGCTACTCTAAAGATTGAGACATTCCTGCACTCTAATCACTGTACAGAGTGTCCACTAAAGTTGTGTCCACTGATTTTTAGTATTCCTGATACCATACTGTAGTATCATACACGGTAGAGGAAACAAGGTAGGGTCATTTCTATGGAAGAAAATGCGCCTCCTCTTGTTCGGAGACCCAATAGAACGGCTTTATTTCAAGCAAAATTTGTGATGTCACCAAACCGCAGTGTCGTTAGGCCAATAGTGGAGCCAGATTTGGGGTAGCAGTGCTACCAGAAGCAATATGAGCGCTGCTATTGGTTCGGTGCCGTGACGTCAGCAAAACTACACCGTCAACGAAAAAAAGACTGGTTTGAACCTACCTTGTTTCCTCTACCGTGGTATCATATGATGAAACTGCATTTTAAAAATCTATAAGGCTAAAAAATATATTGGAACAAAACTGTTGTACGAGACACCCGAGAAAAATTATTAATAACGAGTGCACACAGCCCGTCAAAAAATAACAGGATTAGATATATGACCAACTGAGGACGTGATGTTATGCTACTGGCGCTGCGAGAAGGTCGAGGTGTTGGGTTTTTTTGGAGTACGCGACCCGTCATAAATGACTGAACTCGATAATTTCCTAAAAAATATACCTTAGATGTGGATCAAAAACAAATATATCCAACCCAACAGAACCGACGATTAAAATACTCTTAATCTTGTGCACTGGTGAAACTCCTATCAAAAATAATCAATTATTCAGCTTTCTTGACAGCGTGATAAAGTGGCAGACCAACTGAGCTTCAACATGACTTTCCCATGATTTTCCATGCCTATGGCTTTCCAATACTTTCCCAAGTCTCAACCACTGATATTCTATTCAACCTAATCTAACCTACCAATACAAGTGATATTCATTCCGACTCCCGATTTGCTGGGTTAAGGCTCCGAAAATTGTGGAGTTGATGAAGCTTGTATCACTGATACGTTCATCTCACACTTTCGGCATGGTGATTGTGACTCACGGACGGACGGACGGACGTGGCGGCTCCTTTTATAATATACAGTAGATATAGATTTTGAAATTGGTCGAGACATGTGTAGTGGACCCCTTGTATATTGATACTGTATATTTATAATGTAATGCTTATTGATTTCACGGTGTCATTAGTGCAGCAGTTAGACATTGCATATTAATTTATACCTACCTGAATGTTTCATTCCACTCTATTAAATCCAATATTTTAAAAGCACTTGAGAGAAAAACCGCGTACAGAAAACTTGGAGTTTTGCGAGTTTCGAAAATTTTTTAGATTAAAACATTAGCATTTCAAGCAGAAACAATATGCGTGGTTTTAGTATTTCTACAGATGTATAAAGTTGATCAAAACTTTTACATACATTGGCATTCAAGCGCTCTCTACCCAATCAACCAACTTTCCATGGAAGTCGTGTCACGATAAGTCTACAACTGGATGAAGTCTCTGTGAGCCGAGAAGAAAACCCTCACAGGGTAGACGCAATGGCTTAGATTTTCATGTTTTAGCTTTAAAACAAAATAAATGAATTGAGTAAATAATCATGACAGACGTTGAATCATCCGTGAACTAAGGCGCAGTAGCGCCGGCAAATTCTCTATGTGCCAAGACGCATCAGCAAATCCTGTCCGCTCAACGAAAGAAACCAAATAAAAACAGTTCATTCCAAAATAATTAATTAATGAAATGTATTACAATTATTGGATTGTAAAGGTTACTTAATATTAAGGTTCTAAACTGATACACAAACCATACTAAGTGAATACTAGCTGTCTCAGGGGTTATCATCGGAGAAAACGAAATAAAAATACAATATTCGCTTGGATATTTTACCCTAAGCATCGGGACTGAAAGCTTATAAATGCTTAAAATGTTACTGAAAAATGCCTCGGAGGATGTTTGCTATTAATTAGAGAAAAAATGAAATACTCTACTGAGCAGACTGAAATATAGTCCTAAATTAATGTCAAGTACTGAGCATAGGTTGGTTGCAAGTAATTCATAAAAAACACCGCACAAGCACGCTTGCTTAAAACATATATATGAACAAACAAACTCGTAGAAATGAACTTCAAAGCTTTTTCATCACACGATGAGTAAGATAATTTTTTAATGAATCCTTAACTCAGATTGCGCTTCATTTCACTTATTTATTTATATTTTAGGATTAGGGTAGAGATCTGAGGTATTTGCTAGGGCAGCGACCGATGTCTTTTCATGACAACCAGTAGGTGTGCTAATTTTTATTTACTGAAATCTAGGTTTTCTGGTTAAAAGTTGAATACTAACTGGCCACGCAGCGTTTAGCCAAATGTTATGGTCATGACTCAAGTTTTGTTTATTTTTTTTTCGAGTAAAAATGAAGCACTTCATCCTGTACATCGAGCTGACGACTGTATTGCTGCGTCGTTAAAAGAAAAAAGAAAAAGAAATAAAAACTTCGAAAACGAAAAAATAAATTAGCTCCCATTTTTCTGACAGAATTATCAAAATATGATTATCGTATTTTAGTTTTGAATTCTCTTAGTGTTTGAGGGGTTTTGATGCTCTGGGGGAGTTTGTTCCACAGTATGGCGCCTGATACTGACAGAGCTTTCTGCCCAATGTTAGATGAACAGTATTTGATTAAGACATTACGTCTCCTATTCGGCTTTAGGTTTGTGAAGGTAGGGGTATGGAATTTCACTATTTCAGCATTGCTATGAGGAAGATAAAACGAGGAGAATACGTATTGGGCTTTGCGCACCAGAATCCTTTCCTGAATAGGAATTCAGCCGAGCTAATTCAAGAGAGGTGTTCCCTGATCATTCTTTTTGAATTTACCGTCGCATACAACCTTAGCTGCAAAATTCATGCATTTTTGTAGATTATTTTGAAGATATTTCGGTATATCTCCCCATATCAGGCTGCAATAGTTAATACATGATAAGGCCAAAGATTGAACGGCCAATAATCTAGATTCTTGGTCAAGCATAGTTTTTATACGATTAAAAACATTAAAGTCCCATGAATTGCGTTGCAGGTTTTGTCGAAGGACAAAACGTTTGAAGGACATGTTCCTATCGAACCATATACCTGAATTTTTTACTTTTTCTGATGGGTGAATTTTATCATTCCCGACCGTAGGAGTTAGATTTAGATTTCGAATATTGTTTATTGCATCTTTTGACCCAAAAAAAAATGAGTTGTGTTTTACTCGCGTTTAGCTTGAGATCATTTTGGTCATACTATGACTTGAGGCTGATCAATAGGGCTTCAGCCTCATTTTTCGTCTGTGGTATTTCTGATACTGAGCTTGTCATTGCAATTTGGACATAACCTGTATATATAGAGATTCAAGTGTTAGAAGCCATTGGAGGGAAATCGTAAATGAAAATTGAAAACAATAGCGGACCCAGAATGGATCCTCGAGGGACACCAAATTTATTTTGAAGGAACGGGGACAACTTGTTATCTAAGAGGACTGCATGAGACCGATTTGATAAGTAGCTTTTAAACCAATGCGTATCAACTCCTAAGTTCTGTATTTTTCGTAGAACTTGATCATGTTCGACGCTGTCGAATGATTTAGAGAGATAGAGTAGCAGCCAAAGTGTTACATTTTTTGATCGATATCGCTGTATATTTTTTCAGTGATATTGAGAGACATTGTACTCTTTGTTAAACATTCGAATGTTGAGATGTCGTCTTGAGTGCTATTGTTCCTCCTATGGGCATATTGATTTCTATGAAGTAAATTTGACTCGTCCAAGTGAGATGACAGTTGATTCGTTACTACTTTTTCTAATATTTTGGACAGGATAGGTAAAAGGCTTATGAGCCTGTAATTTGACGCTGTATTTATGTCACCAGTTTTATACAACGTTCTACTTATGAAGCGTTTCCATTGGTTTGGAAACTTATTAGTTGCTATTGATGTATTGATAATAAAACGAATCAAGGGTGCTGTGACTGGAACACTGTCTTTGATGTATTGAAGGCTGATTCCATAATGTCCGACTGCTTAGGTGTTTTTCAATGGATACAAAATAGTCCGTAAAATCGACAGGACGTGGTCTCCACAGGGCACCAGCCTTTGAAAGCGCAGTAGGGCACGAACTTTCAACTGACAGTTGCCTTGGACTGGTTTTACTTACATCATTGAAAACTTGGGCACCTACTTTAAAAAATAATGTGTTGAACTAAGTGGCTTTTTCCAAAGGATTTTCGAAATTACTTTTGCGGCCTGAATTTTAATATTAAGGCACCTCACTAATGATTTCCCATGTACGTTTTGAGTTATTTTTTGCCTTGAATAGTTCTTGGTGAAAGTGAGTTTGTTTTGCTTGCGTGATTTTCTTCCGAAGAATCTTTCCAAGTTCTTTATAACTCTTGTTCGACCTATTTTTTTATACTCTCGCAAGTAAATTTTCTTAACTCTGGTCAGTTATTTAATTTCGTTAGTAATCCACACAGAGCGTTCTGGCCTAGTTTTTTGGTGACATAAGTTGCGCATTCATTGAGAGCTGCGGTAAAGTTCTCATTAAAGATTGAAACTTTAATGTCCACATCGTCAGATTGCATCATTCTCTGAAATTCGGTGAACCTCTTCAGGAGTTTTTCATGGAACAGTTCCGGTGAATGTTGACTTTTCGAGCGGTAAGCCATGGAACGATAGTTTTGTCTTTCCTTCGCAATATTAATTTTACATTCTTCAAAGTGGGGATCGGCAATAGAGGGCGATATAACTGTTCTAAGTATTGCCGTAGGTTTATTTGTGATTGCCAGATCGTGCCGAGTTTTAGACTCTTGTAACGCGAGTCGGTTCTTCAACCATTTGTGAAAGGTTTAGTTTGTACAGCAGTCTGCTAAGCTGATTTCTTACATCCGTTAAGTCAATAATAAAATCGCCGAATGCAAAGAATGACTTTTTTGCAGCTAGCATTTATTTAAAAAATTTCTCGATGAACTCATGTGTTGTTGGCAGAGAAGCCGATGGGTGCCGGTAATGATGGATTTACGTTTATTTGTTTGTACTTTCAACCAAACCATTTCTATGCCCTCGCACACTTTGTTAAAAGTAAAGACGACAAGTAAATTTATTTCACGAAAATGCAAGATCCACTACCTTGCTACTTCTAACACAGTCATGGCGGTACAGCACGTAATCGGGAATATTGAAAAACGAGCTCTGGGTTCGCGAATCAAACCATGTCTCGGAAACACAAGAAAAGAAAGAAAGAAAAAAAAAAGAAAAAATGTGTATTTCCAAGTTGTCACATGAGATACATGCCAACATATTGGCTTTTAAAAGTTTCTTAATATAGGACATCCTAAAACAAATGTTTCATACGAGGAGTACTAATTGACAAACCATCCGAGGTGTCCAAGTAGATAAGCCATATGAGGCATAATAATAGACAAACTATACGAGGTGTACTAATAGACAAACTATTAGAGGTGTACAAGTAGATAGACCATACGAGGCAGATTAATAGACAAAATATACGCGGCGTACTAATAGACAAACCATACGTGGCGTGCCAATAGTCTATCTCTGTCAAGGGTAGTTGAATGAGAAATGAAAAATATGCCCTAAAAATATGCAAAGCCCAATCACCACCAAAAACATATTTCATATCTTCTCGATATTCACCACAATATCATGTGGACATGGGTACATGGGATAAAATAGAGATACAGTGTAAGCCGGTTACTACTCATGATTGACAAATATCTACAAAATATTGGTAGAAATGGGTAAACAAATACATACTCAATATCAAAATTCATAGCTTGTACAACATACGGACAGAAAGATAATTTTACTACGATTCATATGCTCAAATTGCACTTTATTTAATTAATTATATTTGACATTAATCCGATTCACAGAAACGCCCTCTGGGGAAGTGATAGATCTATTTTTTAATCATTTCGCTAGTGCAATAAAATTTATTAACCGGATGGTTTTTGCGTAAAGAAATGAAATAGAAACATGTATATCTATATATGTAGATACATATATATACCTACACACGTACACACACATATTAATATGTATACTTATTGAGAATGAAATATTAGAAAAAAATACATATATAAAATAAAAGATAAAAGCAACCTACCATCTACTACACAGAAAATGACAGTTGAGCTCACTGTAATCCTTAGAAATTTTTCGCAAAAAAAATAACTGAAAGGAAAAGAAGACTTCGAAAAACATAAAAATGAACTGGTTTTTAATTTCTTCACAGAAATTTTTTAAGAAAAATCAGGTTATAGTCAAGAAGCAACACAACTCGTCAGCATTATACGGACATGTGTACGTGGGATAAAATGGAGTAACATTGAGGCCGGATATCACATCTGAGTGGTGAATATTCACAAAATTTGGCACGTATAGGTAGATTAGGCTTTGATCCAAAGTGATGAATTTAATTACAGAAATTTAGAGTTTTTTCCGATCTGAAAGTTCAGTGCTAGTGTGCGCTGAACGCACGGAAAAAAATAAAAAAATAAAAAGACTAAATGCAATGCTTAAATGTCAATGTCTTCTGTGACCAACATTTCTTTAATGTAATCCAGCTGACTATTGAGGCTACGAGCATTGAAATGTTTAATAATTGATATTTTCTATCTTATTGCGATTATTTGCGGCATCGAAGTGATTTTTTGGTAGGGACTGTTTCGTGGATTCGTTGATCTTACCATCGTTGACTTGAGTGTCAAGTCTAGCGTCAGATACATTCGAGAGACAGCCATTCAACTGGAATGACAGGAATTTGGTGTTGGAACGGTGTTGCGTTCTGCAACACTGGGAAGGTCGAGGGTTGTAACCGTGTTGCGCCTTGCGACTCTGGGAAAGTCGTGGGTTGTGACTACCGTGGTTGTGACTGCTGCATCCTGCGACACTGGGAAGGTCGTGGGTTGTAACTGCGGCAGTGTTGCATCATGCAACACTGGAATCGCGGGCTTTGTTCACATTGGAACAGGTCGTGGGATGTTTCCTTCTCTTGTAAATGCACTAAAAAAAGGTGTGATGCTGTAGAATTGTGTTCACCAAATTGTGTTCCCGATTTGTTAGCCTGATGGAAATTGAAATGGTCAGCATTGAACTCTTTGTGAAACATTCGAATGTTGAGATGTCGTCGTTTCTCCCAGAGGTTTAGTTTGAGTAAGCATAAAATTGTACGTTATCCTTTGTTGCAAAAGAGCCAATTTTTTTTATGGCTAACCTCAACAAAATTTGCCGAACTTGTTGCAGGAGACTGTGGGTATAGGTAGTTAGGTAGGCCTAATCTTCACATTCTTCATTTCATTTTTCGTGGAAGAAGCCGTGGTATCGTGTGACCGGACTTCTGCACCAGTATCTCCTCCCTCTTATTGTAGTTACCTTGTTCCATTCATATGCTTAAGATTTCTTTTGTCACCGCAGTGAATTACGCCAACCGAGACATAATTTTTCAGTTTAAAAAGGCTTATTGACCTATAGCAACTGAGTACACCGAGGTTAATCCTCAACTGAATAGTTCAATTCGGTTTGAGGTTGAAATAAATGTTCATTATCTAAAATGAACAAGACCTACCGGAACATCAGTTGACATGTTAGATGTTGAATGAAACTGAATTCTGCATTTTCAATACTAATGTATTTTAGCGGAGATATCTCAAGCCATTGAATATTTTAAAAGGGATCGTAAACGCATCTTTATTAAGCTAACGTTATACTTATACGGCAGCAACTGGTCACTGTGTGAACAACTTCTCTACAGTGCTCTTCGTAATTTGTCTACAACATCGCAGGGTATTTGAAATATTCGAAATTGATTGTTAAATTTTACGAAAATGTAAAAGGAGAAAAAATATGATGTTTAAAGTTGCGGAAGAAATTTGTTCATCAACCCTATGTTTAGTTTAAGCCTCGATTATTCTAATTTTCGTTCGGCATATCTGTGTTTGGCCTGATGTATACGCTTCACCGAAAAATATGCCTCTCAGCTCTTCGTTTGTAGGCTTCTGGGTTCAGTTTTTATCAAGCGTAAGCCAGATTAGTCTATGCGCCAAGCCTTTCCTTAAGTCTTGAGAAAATGTGAATAAAATTGTTCAACCAGCCCCAGACCCCGTCGTTCGTTCAGCATGCATCTATATGCTTCTCATCACTAGTGTTCTACAGTATCACATTAACGTTTTTACGACAATTTAAATGAAACCAGAAAGGGCTTAGCCATAAAACTTGAACGTCAAACCCAGAGGACGAATATCATCTTGTACCTTAGTTTAAATTTCAATTGTTCAGTAGCGTTTCACTGTGATGAGTTCCTTAATCTAGTAAATTTAACACATTCGGTTTCTTCAGACAGGCAAATTACATCTGAACGTGCAGTTGAGACAAGAAATCACGTCTCAAGTCGACCAGCTTTGAAGATGCGACACAAAGGAGAAGCATTCCATTTGCGCGGAGTGTGACAGCTTGAAGGAACTGCAATTTCTTGAACTTCCTCTATGGCGGAAAGACGACCGAATGGATCAAGCATCGAAAATGATTGAAGAAATCATCGAACTGAAGGAAGATAGCCTACCTTATTTATCCGATGCCGAGCACTCTGAAATCCTCCATGAGATGAAAATTGAGTACATAGTTCATTGCAATAGAGGAGAGGAAGAGGGAACGAGAGATTTCTCATCAACGGAGATAGCGGTATCGAAAACTAACAATTTAACAAACGATGAAAAAGTGTCTCCTAACTTTATGCGAGCCATTGAACATTTGGAGGCAACAAAAAATGGTTCAGAAAAAGCCTCTTGGGTATAGGAGAATGCGTTAAAGACGTCCACAAACTCGTTACGATGGATTTGCTTCCTCAGAGTAAATTGGGGGTATTTTCTACAGAGACAAGAATAGCTGAATACAAAGGGGTAGTACACGAGTTTCCGCGGTTTTACTCGCAGGACGATGCATACGACGAACTTCTAATAAAAGTCGATCAATACAACCATGCAATAAACTACAAAAGTGCCAAATTAGAAGCAGAAGAAAGAATAGCGATGTGCCTCAAGTGTGCAGCCTGGATTTTATACAATTGTGTGGCGCTGCATCCATTCAGCGATGGCAACGGTCGAATTGGTAGATTACTGGCTAGCTACTGTCTATTGACAATATGCCCATTACCCTGTCCTTTCTTCAACATCAATGCTCCGACAACCAGAGTGGATTATTTACAAACCGTGATTACTGCTCAAAAGTCCAACGGTGAAGATATTAGGAATCTCGTAACGTTGCTCGTGAGAAGCGGTTGGTATACCTTCAGGCTTGATGTTCAGAAAATAAAGCAGACGAGCAACTCTTGAGCTTAGGTCGGCTAGCTTATTTTAATTTATAACTTACCAGTATAGTCCTTCGCGCCTCGGGTGAGCGCGCCTCTTTTGTAAGGTAACTTATACTGTGACGCGAGATCTTAAGGACTTAGCGCTCCTCAAACTCGACGTAGTGATCTGCAAACCGAACGTCAGTTATGGGATAACTACAATTCCAATTACGTTCGTACTTTTTCCGCGTCGCATGGATAGTATTGCTTATTGTAACTCGCGTTTGATTTGTGTCAATTTGATGAATTTCAGCCTTTCCGAGGTTCGCGGAGACACTTCTTAATTTAGTAATTTATTGACAGCATTCGGGTCTCTAATTGTAAGCCAAATCGTAAGAAGTCAAATCTCGTACGCCAATATAAGTGAAGACGCACGACCGGTTCACGTCAGTGTGTCACTGCCTTTATATTCTTTATTTCATGTATTTGTACCCCTATCTTAGAATAACTAGGTCAGAAGGATGCACTATCCTGATTTTTCTCAATCGTATAAGCACCGACTTGAGCTGTTACTTGACATCCATTTACGTCAGGCAACTAAGGATCTGTATGTTGATACTTATTGACATTCAAGGCTGATCCTTTGAATAAACTCTATTCGAAAGGGGCTATGTTTGGTTAAACATAACTCGTTAATTGGCCGTCACGCGCTTCTTATTTAAGTTCTCTTAAATTACCAATAGTTCCCAGATCTAAAAGTTTTAAGAGGCTAAAACTAGTCAAATTCAAAATTGGACTTGGCGACGCATTTCAGCTTTCATTCACCATTGTCAAGAAGAGAGAGGTCAGCTAAAATCTTTTGATGTTATTCCTTCCGTTGCTAGCTGCTAAGTTGGCTGCTTGAGGATGAGGTGTGAAGCATGGTAGGTGTGAAGACAGGTGCATTCGGAAGTACAGTGGATTATAAAGCTTGAGAATGCAGTGGGATCCGGTACACTGGGTGTTGATCAAAGGCTTCTTATGCTGAATCAATATTGCTTCGGAAATTTGTAGTCGGCTGTACTCCGGGTCATGGCGTAGTATTTTTGTGTCCCCACTAGTAGTTCCTGAGTAAGAATTCTATCTTGTTCTACTTTTTCATGGTTTTTAGGGCCTCCAGAGCTTAATTAAGTGCATTGTTAATTGTCTACAAAGGGTATTGATTGTAAAACTTGTAACGCCGATGTACGAGCGGTAATGAGGTTCACCAGGGTTGCCATTATGGCCCTTTTAAGGCCAAATACCACAACTTTGGCTTTTTTTTTGCAAGCGTTTGGGTTCGAGATTATAAGTTTGACTTATTTCTAAAATTTGACATTTTTCTGTTTTTTTTGTCATTTTCCCGTGCTCGTAAAGCACAAGGCGTAGAACTGGAACGTGACAGGTTCAAAATAGACTCTAAGCACAAGTTGAACGCAGAGCAACAGGATCAACCAGATGCTGTTGAATGTTATTAAATCCTTTACGAATTTTAAACTTGCAGATTTGCCTAGGCTGCATTTATCTCAGGATTGTATCAACATCAGTGAGCAGCAGAACCGAAAAATTGGTATCATTGACTGGAAGCAGGATGCATTTTTAAAGGTGGTGTTATTCCTAAAAACACTAAGAAGTTTTGGCTTGGAAGTTGGAAAACACAGTCACTCAAACGTGAAAGAACTCTTAGGTTGTGTGCTCATTGCCTGGTTACTCCCGTTAGCAATGCTATTGTTGAAAGAATGTTCTTTGTGACAGCGGTCTAACCAAAGCCCAGGAATAGATCACAAACTAGGATGCTAGATTAGATAGTACGAATCCTGACACATCTGAACAATAGTTCTCTATCTTGTACCGACTTCAAAGTGGCCTCAAGAATGCTAGCTAATTTCAAATCGAGCACTCCACCAGAGGATACAACTATTGTATCTATTCGAATTAGCGCTCTGGGAGGATGGTGGGGGGGTGGAATGTGAGGGCCCGAGCTAAAAGTTAGGTAGGCCTTCTTTTTATTGAAATAAAATGTTTTTTGTTAGGTTACCCCTTTTATGTCCAATTTTTTCCGAAAGAGGAAATTTTTTTTACAATAATTGTTTGCTGTTTTGGCATCGTTGGTGATAGAAAAACAACACACAATCGGGATATCGAGACGGTGTGATTAGATCGAATGTGAACGCGCTCTGAAATTGGATGATACAAAGTTGTGTAGAAACTAGCCTTCAATTGTGTGTAATTGCATTAATTTGAAAGAGGACACTGGTGTCCTCGTGGGCGTTGAAGGGGCCATCTTTTTTAGGTTCACAACTGTCCTGATTTTCAGCACCTCTGACTTTCTTCTTCATTTATTATCTAATTTCATGCACTTCTCTCTCAACTTACTGTTCCTATACCCTTTCTGTATAAATTTCTCATTCTCTTATCTTCATACTAAATGGTGTCTTTCTCCTTCCCCTCTTCGATACGCTATTTTTTAACGGTTAGGGAGGCTTAAACTAATTTATATTCTTATAATCTTCAAATCAAGCTTCTTGTATCAAACGAAATGCAAGGGCCTTTCTAGTGCTGCTTCTATTTCTCAAACTTCTACTGAGGATGAAGAGTCAGAAGAATTTATTATATGCCTTGAAGAACAATGTAACTTACGTCTTTTTTTCCTTTGTATTCAGAATTTGAATGGCAAGTAGAATTATGATATTTTTACAGTATCTACCTACTATTTTAGTTTCCCTATATGAAAATTTGGCCTAAAATTCATGTGCCCCCCCTGGCAACCCTGGGGTTCACAGTCCTCATGGTTGCATTTGTACTCATAAACGACGTTAGTTTGCTTCAGAGCTGAAAATCTACTGCTTGGTGGTTCTTCGAAATTAGGCTGGCGATGGTATGGCTCTTGTAATACAGTAGAAGTCGAAGTTTTTGTCGTCTGCGTTGCGTTTTGTGTAGTTTTATATAACTTGCTCCAGTATACAATCCTCTGTTTAGTATGCGGATGAATATTGATTTTTGTAGTATACTGTGTGAGTCAAGGGTGTGAGTGATCCCGTTTGGTTCATTCTGCGGACTACTGTTCAATTTTTGCTGATAGTTTTTCAGGAGGTTGTCGAAAAAAGTATTTGAGTAACCGTTATTGATCAATGCTAGTTTCAGTTTTGGGATGCTCTCATAAAAAGCTACCAGGAAGAAGATATTTTTAGGTCCGGTGGATTAGGGCTTTAATTGTGCTGCCTTTATAACGTTGAGGAGTTTCGCTGTTGGCGTGCAAGTAAATGTCTGCGTTCGCGGGTTTTTGGTAGACGGATGTTTCGTACTGGTGACCTTTGGGTTCAATGTGGGCATCGAGGAAATTTATTTTATTTTGCGTTCCAAGCTCTGATGTAAATTTTAGTACCGTGTTAGCTTCGAATCAGTCCTCGAGTTTAACAAGTGATTTGGCGTTCTCGGTGACTATGAAACAGTCGTCGACGTAGCGACAATATACCTGTGGTTTCATGTCTGTTGCGTTTTCCAGGATCCTGTTTTCTAGAGCTGTCAAGTAAAAATTGGCTATGGTTCCTCGCAGCGAACTCCCGATGCTAACACGATACATTGCAGATACATTGTACCGTCCACATGGAAGAACGGGTATTCGGTTGTGCAGACTATGAATAGTTTTTTGAGAAAGTTACGTTGAACTGGTGGGGCAGCCATTGGGTTTTGGTAAACTGCTTCGCAAATTATGTCAATTAGGGAAAAAACAGGAACGTTGGTGATGAGGGACTCCCCGTCAAGCAATGCCATGATCCCTTGCGGACTGGTGGCTCATGTAAAGATGAAAGACTGTTCCCTCAATATTATATATCTTTCAAACATGTTTGATTAAAAATTACGCCTTATTGAGCTGATAATAGTTTTATTCAGTCTCTATTTTTCTACAATTACGAATGGTCTCAGGTTCTGAAAAGTCAAAAAAAATTTCAAAGACGTAGTCTTATTTAAAACTCAGGATTGTGACGCGTTTCGGCGTTAGTCGGCCATTATCAATCAATTATGCGCAGCCGCTGCTGTGGCTTTGTTATTTCTTTCTCCATTGCTGGCTGCTGTGTGAGCTTCTTTTTGATGGGCTTAGTAGGAAGACTTCGAAAAGCTGGTGCCTTAGGAAGTACAAACTTGAAACGCTGATCTTAGTTAAAGCAGCAATGGACTCTGTTGACACAAACGGTCGATAGTTGAGTTAGACAGTAAAGCAATGTAGAGCAGATAGATGTTATAGTATGTTATTCTCCGTGAGAAAGATGCGAAATTACTCGGGACGTTCACCGCGTACTCTATTTTATTTTTCATTTTATATGCTAGAGAAACTTGTTCCATTATAGAACTTCAGAAACTGAGAGCATTTCGTTCCTGCATTCTCAGATGAATTGTAACTAAGATATCGGTTCTCCGATTTGGTTTTGTGTCCGGAATATTGGGTGGAAGAAGTTTTACAGCATCGGCATTACGCTGAGGGAGGTAGAGAGACGAGACCACTAGGTGGCTTTCTAAATGAATGTGGAATTTTTCTAGTATTGGAGTCCAACCGAATTTTTTTAAGAGAGGGATCTTGTTTCTGATTCAACGCGTTTCGCAAAGGATGATCGTGTTTCTTCAAATTACCTTTGCACACCACCTTGGCTGCCAAGTTCATACTTTTTTGCAATTCTTTTTGATGATAGAGTTATGTACCCCTAGAGTAGACTGCAGTAGTCAAAATGCGATAATACTAAAGACTGAATCGACAATAATCTAGCTTTTTCGTCAAGTGTGTTTATAAAACAATGAAAAAACGATAATGAATTGCAAATTTTATCGCGCACTGTTTCCACGTGTGTTTCGAAAGACATTCAAACAAAGCACCAAGGTTTTTTATTTTGTCTACTGGCTTGATTATATCGTCTCTAAGCGTCAGAGTAAATTTTGGGGATCTTCTGATCGCATTCTTTGATCTAAAAATAATGCATTGCGTTTTATTTCCGCAAATTTTAAGGCCATTTTGAGTCTTGGTGTTCCTACTGTGAGCATGTTGATTGCGATGAAGTGGGTGTGATTCATCCAAGTGAGACGAAAGTTTGTTTGTAATTACTTTTTCAGAAATTTTGTACATGCCGGGTAGGAGACTGATTAGTCTGTAATTTGATGCTTCATTGATTTTATAAGATTTTTGGTTGTTTATGATGAATAGTTTCCATTTATCAAGAAATTTTTTTGGCTATAGATGTCAATATGGTCAAACAAATCAGGGGTGCTGTAACAGAGATGCTAATTTCTATATGCAAATATTAGAGGCTTATATAATGTAATTCAACTGCTTTAGTATTTTTCGTACTTCTGTAATACAAACTGGCCTAGGTCTTCAATTTTTTCTCGAATTAGTGAATGATTTGCACCAGTTGGTGTGTTTGAAACGAGATTACATATTTCATTGAAAATTTTGTCATCAATTTTTGAGAAGAAAGTATTAAAATCATTCGGCGTTTTTGAGGGGTTGTCAAAATTACTATTGCAGTGTTAGTTTTTATACTGAGTAATTCTCTAATGATTTCCCTCATTTTTTTAATTCGTTTTGTCGTTAGCAGTTCTTTTTGGAAGTGGTCTTGTTTTGTTTCACGAGCTTTTATCCGTAAGATCTACCCGTGTTGTTAACATAGCTTTCGGGGAGCACTGTCTGATTTGTTTAGTTTGTACTCTTGCAGGTATTTTTTTTTATTTCTGCTCTGCTCAGCTCTTGTATCATTTGCTATCCATTTAGGGTGTCTTCGCTTAACTTTCTTTGCGGTGAAGGATGCGCATTCGTTAAGGGCTGATACGGTTTTGTCATTAAAAAAACGAAACTTTTAAATTGACATCATATAGTGTTTTCCATGTTTTGAAATCCACTACATCCTTCTAAAAGGTTTTCTTTAAATATTTCAGCTAGGGGTGAATAGTTTTTCGAGTGATATGCTATATAACGGAATTTTTGTTTCTATTTGGCAATATTGATTAGACATTCTACCGAACGGTGATCGGAAAAGGCGAGTAAAATCTCTGGTGAGTACTGCTTGTGAATTGTTTGTAATTGTTAGGTCTAGATGAATTTTGGAAGCGTGAGTAATGCGCTTTGGCTGTTGAACCATTTGCGACCGATTAAGTCAGCTTAATATTATGCCTAGCTGGTTGTGTTTATCGGCTAAATCTAGCTACATTGAGATACCCAAATACCAATAAAGTTTTTTTTTACCAGAGATCAATTTGAGTGGATTTTCAATGAACTCTAATGTTCGACGCAGAGCTTCTGACAGATGTCAGTGAACATGGCTGATAATGAAAGAATTGTTTGTACGCTTGAACATTAAGCCAACCTATTTTTATGTATTCGCACTTCTCTGTTATTGGAAATAAAGATAACAAGTAGACGTGAATGATGAAGATACATGAACCGCTACCGCTTTCATTCTTGACTCAATCACAACGATACAATACGTACCTACTTATATTGGAATTCGAACTTTCGTTTCTTAAGTAGACCCATGTTTCAGGTGCACATAAAATGTCGATATCGCTAGCAATCAACATTTCCCATACATCATCCATTTTATCCTTGAGACTGCGAGTGTGCACATTTTTTATAAGATATTATTTACTTCTATTTATGTTGATGATTATTTAAGGTAGTGCATTTGCGAGGTCTAGCGGAGCATATGATATTCCGCTTGTTCAATATTGCCCACCTCACTGGTTGTGATATCGGTTACACGTGAGAATTCAATTTGATCAGTGCTATTTAGATACTAAGTTGAAGTGAGGGTGTCATGACGTTCATTACTCATTATAACGAGGGCACTGTAGTGACCATTTTTTCGATGGATGCTAACCAAAGGACAATTTACCAAAGCACTTATTGTAAGGGAAATTGTTGTTTTCCAAATCCTATTTTCTTTTTCATTGAATATGTGATTTGATATTCTTATCACATTAAAAATTATTTGGGGTATGAGGTCCCCTACATCCTGATTGAAATATTTTTCAAGGATGTATTTATTGATTAGTAGTTCGAGGTTGCCGGTGTTCTTGTCAATGAATTTTGCACATTTTTCTTAGTTTCTAGTGCTATGCGTCTTGATGTTTTTTTAGCGGTTGATAGCTACATTATATTTGTTGTGATGCAAGTTGTGGTGTTAGCGCGTGGAGGAGACAGTGTCCGTTAGCTGAAGAGAACTCTCTCTTGAGCGATCTTTTAAAGTCATCCAGTGTGTTTGTAACGCTTGTTTAAATTGTGTTCGATGCTGATTTTTCGGTATGAGTTTGGTCGTAGGTAGGGGGCTTTGTGCAAGGCCAGACAATTATCCATGGATCGTTTTCCATTGCAGTGACTGCCTGCGTGATTGCGCACGTGATTTTAATTTTAGGAAAAAATTGACGAGCAATGTGTTTCTTCTAATTATTTCATTTTTGAGGGAATTATTTTTATTCTGGTTACTTAATTGGCTTCTTATGATTAAGCGTAAGAGGCAAATATATGGTCAATATCCCTGTTCCTGGGTATGTACTCTGTCCCTGCATAAAAGGAGGGCATGCATGTCACAGTCACTATCTGTGTCCGTTGAAAGAATGCAAATATATTTTTCGAACTTACACTTCATCGTACTCACGTACATTATAATGGTAAGAAGTCAAGTAGGGGAAAGGCTTAGGTTTATTCACATTCCTTAAGCTGTGCATGGATGAGTTGGTGAAAGCTCTGCTTGTTGACGCTCTCAATAAGGAAGAGCTTGTGCCAACGTGTGCAATAATCCACACTTTATATAAATGACGTGTGGAGCGTTCGACTCAATTTTTTTTAAATTGATAACGCTATAGTGGGAAAAAGTTGTGAATCCCCATAAAAATAATGTGTGTTCAATATTAGCTCTCTAAGTCGATATCTACACGTTCCACCGAGGTGCCAAAATATCGAAAAATGACCAAAAAACACCATTATCGATAAAATTTCTCAAAATTAGGAATTGTTATAATTTATTTCGGTATAGAAGTAAAAGTGGGTCAAAACATGTCCCTTTATTAAATTTCACATACCAGGTCGATCCGATATCTTCATATGTCGCCAGCCTCACAAAAATAATCAAAATTTGGTAAACTAAAGTTGTTTTTCATCTACAAATTTATGTTGAAAAGTTAAAATTTCAGAAGGTATAAATACTCAATCACTTTTTGTTTCGATATTTTACATGGGTATTACGACATCGATGTGTAATTATCAACTAAGATGTTAATGTTAAGATATTTAAAAGCTAATGTTAAACATTTCATGTTTCACCTCTATTGTAAATAAACTTTTTCTTTTTTCTTTACTCAGCAAATGATGTGAAAACATGTTGTTAACAATCGTGCCGAATATTTAGGGCGTGTGATTTTATCTTCACATATCTGAGGTTCCTAAGCAAAAGTACATTTTTCATAATTTTCATTAGTCATTGGTAACATGCTCTCTCTCACCAGATAACATTGTCAGTGTACAGCTCTTAGTTAATTTCAACGCTTAAGAAATAGTCCTGAACTGATCATGTGGAGGGGGTTGTACTTCGAGTGTTTCCATCCCAGACCATCCACCCTTCCATATGCTGACCTTCTTATTCTTTTTAGTACTATCATTTTTATTCTCTTTTATTTTGTGTGTTAAAGGAGGGAAGCTTCTCCCTTCTACTGAGTTTTGCTCTTGCCAGTCCGTCACTGGATTGTTTCCAGTAACTTCTTGTGAAGCATCTGTTACCATCTTGATAATCCTGTCAACTGCTTGAGTGTGATTAGGAAAATCAGTGATGGTAGCAAGATTCTTTTTATCATCAATAGCAGTTCTCAAGTCGTCAGTCTTAAGAGCTTTAGTTGATGGTGGCTCACTGAGCTGAACGTTTTGCCAATCAACCATTAGATGGTAGGCATGAGCATCAAATGGGATATATGGCAATTAAAAGTTTCTCAACAGCTCATTTGATTGCGACCTTGCTTTTGAAATTCTAATCAGCCCAAACTCATGAACCTGTGATGAATCATCTTTCATCATTGCTGATAAAAAAATTTCAGAGTGTGCAAAGTACGCTTTGATGTGAATCACTTTGTCTTCTATACTTCTATACTTGGTAGGCAGGAAGCAAGAAATAGTAATCATTTTGTGCAGATATTTTGGTCCATCAATAACTGAGGGCCTACATTTTATTGAGAATCACACCGGCACGTATACCTCCATAATGTACTCAACTAACATTTTAAAGCCTTCTGAAATATACCAAAATAGTGCTACGCTAACTGCTTCAAAGCTCATGATCCAAACCACACAATAAAATATATAAATTGTGTATGGCTGGTACAAATATAAAGAGGTGCTATGTTAGGTAACGTAACAAGTTGATAATTATTTGAAAAAAATACAGTATTTAAAGCAAAAATGCTAATCGCAGGGTAAACAATTTTGCACTTACTGCTGTGCATGTGTACGTAGTACGTACTAGCACACAAGCGATCCCATCACACACGCACACTATAATAATTTTAGACCGAAAATTTGGCATTGTAGGATATGAACGAAAGAACTTCGTAACTACGTTTTCAAGCTACCGCTGTTAATTATTGTAGAAACACAAAATGATACGCTATTTTGCTCTTAAGTTCTCATGTTTTTTGAGGGATTTTAATACTCCGTGGAAGTTTGTTCTGCAGAAAGGCGTTTGATATTGAAAGAGCTTTCTGCCTAGTGTCAGATGAACAGTATTTGACCGAGACACTATTCATCTAATTCAGCTTTTGGCTCGTTACAGAGGGAGGAATGAGTTGTACATCAGCATTGCGGTGAGAGACATATGAAGAGGAGAACAAGTATTGATTTTTATTAGTGAAGAATTTTTCTTGAGTAGGAGTCCAGCCGGGTTTATTTAAGAAAGAGGTTGCGTGCTCGCTCTTCTTGAATTCACCTTCGCATAACACATTGGCTATGAAATTCAGACGTTTTTGTAAGTCTTTGATGATAATGAGGGATATCTCCTCGTACTAGGCTGTAATAGTTAAAACACGATTGCACTAAAGATTGAAAGGCTAATAATCTAAGTTTTTCGTTGAGTATAGTTTTTATCCGATGAAAAAACATTTAAATTCCTAGAATTCTCTTGTAAGCTTTCTCAACGCGAAATTTGAAGGACATATTTCGGTCCAACCAAATATCTAAATTTTTCATATTTTTTTAATAGCTTAGTTTTATCATTCCATGCTGTTAAAGTTAGATTTAATTATTTTAATCGTTTTTTTCTATCACAATATACTGCATTATGCTTTTGATCGCATTTAGTTTGAGACCCTTTTGGTCCTACCATGATTTAAATTTAATTAATATGCTTTAAGATTTTATGTACGTCTGCGGTAATTCTGCCTCACAACTTGGCACTGAAATTTGAACATAATCATCATACATAGAAATTCAATCCTTAGAAGCCATGGGAGGGAAATAATCGATGAAAATAAAAAGCAATAGGGGTACGAGAATAGATTTTTTAGGAACTTTTAAACTGTTCTGAATGAATGAGTGTTATTTTTTACTCAAGCAAACTGCATGAGACCAGTTTGATAACTGGTGTGTCTACCATTGTGTGTCCACTCCTAAGTTCAATATTTTTCGTAAGAGTCGCTCGCAGAAACATTTAAAATGGGAAAGTAACTACCTTGAAGTACATGTTTTAAAGCACACAACAAATTCGTAAAATTTCCTAAATAAAAGCTTCAAAATATCAACATAAAGAAGTGATGGGTAAAGTTACGTGTCACGTTGATAGTTAATATTAAATATACGTATACGTATAAAAAATGAAAGTCGCTGGTTTAATCTGTCATACTTATCACGCATCCTATGAGAGTCGGGGGCTCTGCTTTTCAATGTAGTCAAAGCTGACGTACTCGAGGGTCTAGAATTTCAATGACCATTTCCTTTTTGAATTGGTGCGAATGCTGATTTATGTGGGAGCTCAAAATTTATACCGATGCTTTAGTTTCAATACTGTCTGTTTGTTGACATGTTTGTCGTACGAGTTATCAGTCAACACATATTCTCTGCATATTTATGTATGTTGTATTTAATTTAGCGGTTTTTGAATTTTCATTTTTCCTCATAAATTCAGCGTTTGGACAGTTTAGCATGTATTTAGGAAATTTTTTTAGTTCAATAAAGTTGTGTACATTATAAATGATTCCGATTGGATGTCCTAGATGGGTGAAATTTTTATGAGTTAATGTTGTCACTTTTTAAAGTGTTTATTTTGAAGTTTCTTGATAGTCTTTTTTCTTATCATTCTCATTTGAAAAAAATTTCTCAAAAAAAGTTGGAATTAACTTAAATCTGTAAGATTCAGGTATAGTACATAATTTTTCTGTGAGATAAACGTAGCCCAAATATGAGGGTTGATATTGCGAGGGTTGTGAGGGTATAAATAAGCAAACAATTTCTAGTAAACGTAGAAGTAAGCAAGAAATCATTTCCCTCTTATTTTTGGTACGCTGTGCTATGTATTTTAATTCTAGCTTTGATATTCAAAATAATTCTATTTGATCTGTGAGTTACCCATCAACGTTTTTCTTCAGCCATAAAAAAAATGTAGGTCATATTTTTGGTGTAACCATCGTAATTTTAGCAGGTCT
Source organism: Morinoia aosen (assembly GCA_030386875.1). Taxonomy (NCBI): domain Eukaryota; kingdom Metazoa; phylum Arthropoda; class Malacostraca; order Amphipoda; family Talitridae; genus Morinoia; species Morinoia aosen. The sequence continues at coordinate 21,702,394 of CM059579.1, forward strand.
GTTTTTAGTTTATGATGTTCTTAGGCTTAGACTATAAGAAAGCAAAATTAAGTAAAAATAAATATTATTAGAATAAAAATTAGACGGCGTTACACTTGAACAACTTTTGTAAAACAAGCATACAATTGAAAATTTATACTTTTCTGTTCAATTCAAGACCACATCTTAAATTAGAATCAAGGGAGACGGGAAACGGAAGATCAATAAGTGAAATATAATGTGTTACAAGTTCTTGTGCGAATAAATCATTCACTATAAAAAATTTTATAACCACTTGATGCAATCCGCTCATTCTTCATTTGTCTTATCATACGCCAGCATTATGATACTTTGCATTAAAATGTTTCCCCGTAACTTTCCTTCTGAAATCTTCTAGATTTTTACGCACCTTTTCCCTTCTCAGCTAGGGACTAATGTATCTCGAAAACTTGATGTGTCATATCTCATACATTTGTCATGGCCACCACACAAACCATTTTTTTCCATGCAACTCACATTTATCGTGGCTAGACATTTTTTTTCGCAACAACAGATGATTTAGGTTGAACATTATTGTATACCTTAGAATAACGCTGATGGTAGGATGCCCCAGAAGTCATTGAACTTATTCGGGCCCACAGGTAGCTATATTCAAATTTGACCATTGTACTAGACTTAAGAAACATTCTACCTCTGTATCTCCTGTGGTAAATAAATTATTTAAATTGTTGAATTGTTTAAATGATACTAGCAAGCAATGAGCATAGACTATTCCTGAGAGCATAGACAGCTATTTCAGATCAGCACATTTTTTAATAGAAGCCAAGTTCTAAGAGTTTGATGAACATTACTACCAAAACTTATGAATAATTGTGCGTTATCATTCGCAGTGGTGAGTATCGATCCATAAAATATTAGTCCCATCCCGAATTTCCGATCTCGGTCAATGGCTAATTCCGAATACGACCTTCCGATCTCGCCGCTAAAAAATTAAAGCGATCCCGAACTTCCAATATTCCGATCCCAAAATTTAAGTCCTTCGTCAAGTTCGCCGTCTGGTCGTAGACGTTGCCCATGACAGCCTCAATGTCTGTTCGCTGGCTATCGCCTTCCGCATCTCTGACCCTAGTGCTGCCGCTGGTCATGGGAGTCAAGGATCTTCCATGTTTACTTTGGCTAGATTAGAATCACTGGATATCTACTCTTTATCTTTATGTATCAGCGAAACAGAAATTTGAAACAGAGAAATATCACTTTTCATTTGAACCTGTAAAATAAAAAAGTAATTCATAATTGTTTAGACGATCGACCAACATTAATTCAATTTTTAAACATTATTTGCATAGGAGACAATATTGCCACAAATTACGTTCAATATATGATCACTTTGTTCACTACTAAGACTTCAAACGTCCAATAAGATTAAATTACTGAAAACAGTGGGAAAACTGAAGAAACACTGAAGAAAACAGAAACACGGAAAGCCATAGAAAGCCATACTGGATTACTAAATCTCGAGCAATCGCACACACGTATTGACACTTGCAGAGCAGTAGACTGATACGCGAAACGGATTGGTCGTCTTCGTTTAGTTTTCATTTTTTCCGTTACGGCCGAGATTGGGATCGGACTTGCATTTTCAAGAGCGATCCTCGCACTTCCGATCTTTTCCACTGAGAAGTTCCAATCGTCAAGTCTGATCCCGATGTGGAAGATCGATCGTGATCGGATGATCGGAAGTTCTGACTTTGTATCCGAACACATACCACTGATTATTTGTGGTTAGTGGAGAAGGAATAGAGAAAGGGAGAATTTAATAGTTTCAGTAGTAGGATTCAGTTTCATTAATACAATTGGATTTCAAATGATAAAACAACGAATCTTTTCCGTAAGCGTTTGTATATGACTAGATGGACAAAATGAGAGAGTTAAATCAGCGCCAATATTGTAATGCAGACTTTCCATTGATGCATTCAGTATTAGTAATTGGTGTCTTCAATTAACACTTGGTGTAATCGATTAAAGATGACTCGCGCTAAGTCCTCTTCACATAGACGATACTCTGATAGTCCACTTCTCTATCTTGGGAGAAATAAAACCACGACTTGCTTACTGAAGGCAAAAATAATTTTAGGCTCTTGATTAAAAGCATTGTTAGTTAATCATACTCATTAGGTTAAAGTGATGATGCTCAGTCATCTTCAAACTAGATGCCCAGTATATGTTTTATACATTTTTTATTTATTTGATAAATTTATCTGCTTGCCATTTATGATAATTTAACTCTTGCATTTACTAAATGCTGTCTGTTCAAGTAAAGGTTTTAATTTCAGCTTTTCAGCTTCCTATACCCAGATTTCAAAGCAAACACATTTACCAGGAAAGTATACTTGTTTGAAATCTTCTCAATTCTTTTAATTAATGAATTTATTTCAAACAAGGGCTCGACGCGTTCAATTTACTCTAGTGTACTACTTGTAAGATTTAGTGAAATATATTCCATTTCTGGCAAATGAACCATGGCAATCGAAACAGCTCACGCTGTAAACATAGCATTGCCTGCGAGTAATAGTGTTTCGTTGCATGATGTATTACACATTATAGTATGTAGGTGATTAATTTGTGAAAACTTTACAAAAAATGAATTATTTTTTTCTTGCTTGACGCGTACTGAAGAAGTAGTTACGAACCTCTTTTGCTCATTATCCTATATTTCAGTACATCGAACAGCATTTTTGTCGGACGCATATGTACTATGATTGCCTCGATGCATAGGTATGTATTTGTGTATGTATGCGTGTTAGGTGTATGTATGTACGTGGGAATGTATGTGCATGTATATGTGTATGTATGCACATATATTTATGTTCATTTGCATGTACTAAACTAGCAACTAGCATTTGAACTAGAGAGACCGGTCTTTTCCTCTTCACTTTCAACTTGTAAAATTACCTTACTCATCATCTCTTTAAGATTGTAAAACATTCACGTAAAAAACATAAATTTATTATGGGATCACCCATTATTGTTTAAATAAGATGCTTTTCAACTAATGACCGTTATGTTAATATTTTTAATTCGAAAAAAAAAACTTGTTATTTTCATAATTCTCATGCCTTTATTTTATTCATGCTTGCTCGAAACGATATTTTTGAACATCCGCCGAAATAAGCAATTCTGATATTATTTTCTGATGTCAAGAAATTCAAAACTTTATTTCATGTACATGTAAACTGTCTAAAGTGTTTTCACCTCACAAAGAAAATGCATCGTCAATGAAATTGCGTTGTCTCTTATAATTATAGTTACATATATCATCAAATCTAGATTAATCAACATTAGGAATACATTGCCATCATTCATTTGTTTTCGACTAATGACATGGATATTACAATGCTCATGTGTGTGTATCATATAAGTGTATTTACTTTAAGATATTTTAAAAACCAAGGATGTACCATCTTTTTGTACCATCTTTATTCTAAGTAAACTGTTTTTCTTTTCTTTTTTTAGAATTTTTGGAGTTCGTAGATGGTTGTTGGCGTTGGACTCGCTGCCGAGCAATACATGTTCAACAGCTTGTTTTTTCCGATATTGCTTGCATTAAAAGTTCTGCTTCAGAAACAAACAATCGAGATCATAGAATGACTTTGAAATAGGTCACTCCCCAGTCAGAAATTATGGTATGCAGCAACGATGATTATGGTCGAGATCTTCGGTTGTTTATTATCGAAATATCCTCCATATTCAACTAATTATGGGGTGCATTATGGTAGGGATATGTCCGCTTTTCTCGACCCTGATCAACTATAATACCCTTCCATAAAAAAACAATATCAACCTTTCAGGGTCTGGCTCCACAACCATGTTCAACCTTAGTGAACCGTATGAAACACCATTCACAACCATAATCGACTGTGATTATGCTAGAATATAGTTGTATAGTTCTATTAGCTGAAAATAGTTGTTTTTAGTGGTTTATGGTAATGTTAACAGGTAAATAAAGTTGATCATGGTAGGATATAGTTGTATCGTTAGCAGCTAACGATACAACTATATCCTACCATGATCAACTTTATTTAACTGTCAACATTACAATACACCACTAAAAACAACTATATTCAGCTAATGATTCATTAGGTGAATATAGTTGTTCTTAGTGGTATTTCCTAATCTTCAGAGCTTCTGAAAACAAATGTCAATGAAAGATTTTTTAATTGAAATATTTATTGTATATATTTGCTGGAACGAGTTGAAGAAAAAATATTTTTTATTAGCGAAACTCAGTAAGGTTTCGAAATAATCAAAGAAATTGCAAATAACCGTAACGAACAAAGAACTAAACACATTCCGATGAGGATCAATAATAAGATCTGGACTGTATGAGTACACAACATAACAAATCTTTAATATCGCAAAAAGAAACGTTATTATCGTATTTAAATCAAAATAAACCAATGAAACCAAAAAATACTTTCCGCAGAGAAAAACTCAAGTAACGTGAACAGTTTGTCTATCATGAATTAATTACAACGCGGTTGAGTGACCAATGAACGAGCTCACAATTCAATTGAAAAATTTAAAAAGAAGTGTGCGGGTGTTTTTTAACTTGAAATTCAAAAAATGAAAAACTTTAGCATTTATCTGCATTGTGGAGACGAATCTAGTGATATATCATTCGAAAATTCTCAGGTATGAAGTCTAAATTAGAAATCTAAAATATATCAAAAAGTAATTATAGGGTGTCCCTAATTCGAATTTCTAAGGTCGGCAACAGTTCATTTATTGACATTGACGAAACCAAGCGAATGATACTACTTTCGACGATATCAACTCAAAACTGTGGCCGAAATTAGGAAATATAGGGTTACTGACTGACAGACATAAATAATTTATGTATAACACAAGATACGTCAAGAAATTTGAACCCCACTTCTCTACGACCACTTCTTAAGGGTCGTGTCCGATTACTACATGGTTACCTCATGTGAGGGGAACCATAACAAGATAATCCTTTTCAACATGCACTCGGCGAAAAGCATTAGTAAAGTTTCAGGCAAAGCAAAAAACTAGACGCGCAGTCAAGTGGGACTGCAGATGGGTCTAATTTTTAGTGAAAATGGAATAGCTTGTGGCTCCAAAAAATTTTGAACATAAAAATCGTGATTTTTAATACGAAATTCACATTGCAACTACAGTCACCATGTCTATAAAACGAGTTTCACATCAATCTAACCAAAAATGGAGAAATTAGCCGAAACCTAGATGGTTATCCGTAATAATGAATGAATAATAATGGACAAGAACTCATTGCATAATAATGAATAGGAACTCGTACAATACATGTAACGATCACTTAAGCAACATAAACATTTTATTCCTCTTTACCTGTTGGCATAACTAGAATACTTATAATTATTAGAAGAGGGGAGATGTAGCCAAGATGTAGCGGAATCATCAGACGGGCAGCTTGTTGAAGGTTTCAGTTGAAGATCTAGCTGATGCTTCTGCTGCGTTCTGCGCGCAGCTCATCATAGTGTCAGTTGAAGGTCCAGCTGATGCTTCTGCTGCGTTCTGTGCGCAGCTCATCATAGTGTCAGTTTAAGGTCCAGCTGATGCTTCTGCTGCGTTCTGTGCGCAGCTCATCATAGTGTCAGTTGAAGGTCCAGCTGATGCTTCTGCTGCGTTCTGCGCGCAGCTCATCATAGTGTCAGTTGAAGGTCCAGCTGATGCTTCTGCTGAGTTCTGTGCGCAGCTCATCATAGTGTCAGTTGAAGGTCCAGCTGATGCTTCTGCTGCGTTCTGCGCATTTCCTGCACTAAAAAAGGTTGCGATTTAGAATCCTAAAATTTTGTGAGCTTTACCATCACTAAAAAAAACTTACATACGTTACGTCTCATTTTGATAAATGGTAAAATCTAGTTTTACTTTCCTTTTGACGTTTTAAAGTCGATTAGTAGTCACGATATTTTCTATTCTAGTTGAGAACATCAAAACTCACGTTATGCAAGCCAGTGCAGCGGAGCGTGAGCGGCCACCATCCCAGTCGGGAACCGATTTCAGAACTGTCGCTACTGTAGCGCTGAAGTCCTTGAAAGTCAGATGAGGGTAGCAGAATTTCCAGGCATCTGTTGAAATTAATATTGAGATTTTGTAAGACTTCGGACAGTCTAAATGAACATAAAAATCATTGCTATATTTCATTCAGCCCTGACTACTTTCTTCTTGAACTTTTTTCTTGTTTGAACTTCCTTCTCAACTGGCTCTTTCTATGCGCTTGGTATCCTGTTTGGTAACACATACATGTTGACATTCAAGGATGTTCTGTGCGAGGCACATCTCGTGGATAGAATCCCCTTATAATTTTACATACTAGATGGTCTTCATTATTCCTTCTCTTGATTTGGTTAGGGAGGCTCAAACTGAGAGAATAATAATAATAATAATAATAATAATAATAATAATAATAATAATAACAATAATAATAATAATAAAGTTGGGTTCTTAAGGAGCAAGGCATAGGACTAATTATCTAAACGGAACCAAGATAGAAACGTATCCTAAGCCAGGGGCTTGTAAAGAAGCTACAATTCAACGATGTAATGTTCGTGACACAGTGGAGAAAACTTAAAAAGCCTACCCAACTGAAAGAGAACAATCCAGCTGCAAGTTAACACCTATACCGCAAGGCTCGCAGTACTGGGCCCTGTCGGAGAACCCAGGAACCTGGTATTCCTGAAGACCTCGCGAAAAATTGAAAGCTCAAGTCCCTTTGGGGAATAGTTTTGAAGCAATGGTAAAATTGAAATTATCAGATAAAATCTCCTCTAGCTCTTTTAGAAATGGGAGGTAATGAAATTTTATTTTGCTTTTCATGCTCAAAAAATTGGTATCGTAGAAAGTCTTAAATACAATATTGAAGGAATTAAGGGACATTTAGGTCAGTTTCACAGCAAATTTTTCAAAATTAAAACATTTAGAAGATTACATAAATGACCTATAGTCATACCATAACATAATTTTCCAGCTTGATGATCTCTGAAGCTGATTTTTGTAGGCTTTCTGCAAGGTCCCAGTCCTGTCCAGCTGAAGGATAGCGCCAGTTGTTTTGACAGAAGCCTTCGAATAATGCGGCGAACTGTGTCACTGGATGACCTGCCTTGAAGTTCCTTCAGAGCATCAAGCTGAAAATAAAAAACATGATTGAGTTGGTCTCTGAAATATTTACATCTGAAAAGTTATCCATTAAAATATTACTTGATGTAGTAGTAAATAGTGCAGATAGTTCATAAGGAAATTAAAAACATTCAGAAAGACAGAAAATTCAAACTGAAATTCGCGGCACTACATGTTATCATAAATGAATGACATTACTACATTGACTGTATGTGAAAGACTAAATTTCTATTCTGAATGATACCAAGTAACAGAGAGTGGTATAAAGATTAAAATAATGTAATTTATTGTGATGTGTCATATAGTTTAAATGACAAGAATCAAAGTATTACATTTTGAAACTTTATCAAAAACAATTAAATACACTGATCTATTTAATCTGTCAATCAATGCACAGCAAGGTGACTACTGATATTTCATTTCCAAATGTTACTACTTTTTACTACCTGCAACGGCAAAAAAATTACTACCTTTTTTTACACAATGAATGTTGTCCAAATGTCCAGATGTAAGTAATCGGCCTATCATTAGTAATTTGAGTGAATAATATACGCAATACAAGAGGTTCAAAAAAGATTAGATTAGTCGTTAGTTTTAGCCTCCCTACCCGGAGAAACAAATGAGATCCAAAGAGAGGAAGGAAGAAAGCACCATTTAGTATGGAGTAAAGGGAACGTGGAATCTATGCAGAAAGGGCACAGAAACAGTAAGATGAGAAAGAAGTTCATGAAATATGATGAAAGTTGAAGAAGAAAGTCGGAGGTGCTGAAAACCAGGACAGTAGTGAACCGAAAATGGTGGTTCTTAACCTAACAACAAACATTTTATTTCAACAGAAAGAAGGCCTACCTAACTTGCAGCTCAGGCCGTCACATTTTTCCCCTGGGAGGGCTAATTCCCATAGATAAAATAGTTGCATCCCCCTGAGGGGAAAGCTAATTGAAAATAATTTTATTTCTGTTCTTACGTTTGGGAATAAAATACTTTAAGTTTTGAGTATCAAGTGCACAAAAAGAACAATTATGCCAACTATGCTATATTTCTTACGGGCAACTGCATCCACTAAAGATAAAATTCAATAAAATGTAATAGTTATTTAGTGATAAGTGCAACTACCTATTTGAAAATTTTGGCTAGTTATGTTTATTCATAAAATTTAAAAGAAAAAGTTCACAAGATGTTTTAAATTTAAAAGCATTGTAATTTGTAATATAAGATATGAATTATTTTACTTGACAAACATATTTAAATCAAAGCCACTTGATATGCTTCCACAAGAAAATATGTAGCTATGCTATTTCATTTATCCTTGAGATCTTATAATGCATATTTGATACGTAAAAATAAAAGATGTTAAATGTCGACCTCATAATCATAAATGCACAATTTTTAAATCCTTATTTAATTTCAATACTAATCCCTGCTATCTCATGTTCCTAAGCTTGTATCTCAATGAAAGTGCGCAGTAGTAGAAGTGTTTTCAACAATGCATTGCCACTGGTATTACATGTTTTAAATTTATTTTCATACGATTTATGAAACCTCGATTACCGCATCAAAGCGAGAGCCGTTTTATTGTTTTATCTCAATAATATGTTAATGATAAAATGGCTCAAATGAAACTTCCATCATAAAACAACTAGATAACTTTCAGTTCAGACGGAATGAGAAGAAAAAGTGAACAGTTTTTATTGTTCGCAAAAATTTTGAAACTTTTTTCTAGTTTGTGTGCTCCAATCCTAAAATTACACCCCACTTTACAGGAATGTTTCCCATAAATCAAGGCAAATTTCTGATTATGGGAAAAATGAAGTAAAAAAAATCTTTATACGCTATATAAATATGTAACATTACTTTAAAATTTCAGAGAATTATTCCACTTAAAAATTTTTTTACTACCCTGAGGAAAATTTTACTAGTTTTTACTACTTTCTAAATTTTACTATTTTTTATTACTTTATACTACTTTACTACGTAGTAGACACCCTGCACAGAAGAAATATGTTTCGAGTTCACCGTGCACAATACAGACCTGGAAGTGATTTAGAGTAAATTGTGGTATGATCATATCTCATACTTTAGGAACTGTTTTCAAATCAATTAACTTACGAGTGTTGGAGTCTGAAGTAGGACGTCCAGTTGATCTAGAGTCTCAGCTGGTGGAGGTAGCCCTGTGCTACGTGATAAGTGCTCCTTCGCAGCTGCTTGGGACAATTTTTTCTGATGAAGCATGAAAAGAATATTGTCCAATTTCTTAGAATTTTCTTCCTGAACTTGTTTCAGTTGTGACAACTCAACTGATAATTCCTGGCCATCAAGAGTCTTTTTACACATGCTCAAACATATCGACATTAGAAGTCACGTATAGCATTTGTATTTTAGTTGAAACACGGGATAGCTAGACCCGCAGTCAACTGAAACTGTAGATGGGTTTCATTTCACGTGGAACTGGAATAGTTTGAAGTTAAAATGGTGAGCATAGAAATGGTGACATGTCAATATAAATCCAAAATTCAAATTGCAACTACAGTTTCCATATTTGGAATAGCAAGAGAAATCATTACTATCTTTATTGATGAAATAGGAGTAAAATTACAAAGTAGATGAACGCAAAACTATTTTTTTAATTATGGATGGGTAGGGAGATGAGTTACCATTCAAAATTTAAGAGTAAGGGATGGTCAAATTCATAAAGTGTCACCATTCATTTTTAGAAATTGAGAGGATAAATTGATTTATACCACTTACGGCAAAATCATAGCAAAACTGGGGAATTCAAATTTTTGGGGGTGAGAATAGGCCTAACTCAAATTTGAAAATTGTTTCACACAGCCAAGATGAGGCACAATGAATTGATATTATTTTTGATGGAGTTAAATCAAAATTATGGACAGAAAAATCAGCTACAATCACCCTGTTGGGAATGTCAAGACACATCGATTAAAACAACTGTCGATGAGACCAGAGTACTACTGTGGAGTGAATTAATAAAAAAGAGCGTTACATTTGACAGACGGATAAACAGACAATAAAAAACAGCCAAACCCAAACAGAAGAACCTAAAAAATCAGGCAAAATCTAAATGGTTCATAGCGGGGACCCCTAATAATTTCAAGCATGATTACCAATGATTATGCAGATAAAAATGCAACTAATGTACATTGATATAATCCATGCAAAATATACAGGTAGCTAGCTGTTACCTCTTTTCCGACGGCATGGCATTGCAGCGAGGAAGAAGCGGTGACGGTGTACGTATTCTACTGCGAATCTCCTCTGTAGATGAAGCGCAGTCTGTGCTAGTGTATCCGTCAGTTTCTGAAGCTGCATACAGCTTCTTCTCAAATCCAGCAAACGTTTCTGTGAAATAAAACGAGTTATATTTTCTCTGATAAACACAAATGTGTGTACTAAATACTCGAAGCGTTTGAAGAGCCTGCTCCTGATAGACCTGACGGCCTGCCCCAGTTGCCGCTCACATTCTGACACAACAATATTCTGACAAGATTATGAATAATAGTTGAAATTTTGGGAGGTTTATGGGCAAAATGATTGGTAAGTTTAGAAACTTGGGGCCCCTACAGGTTTTTATGTGAATGACTTGAGTCACCTCAAGGGCCAATTGCAAAGTTTTTGTCAAAGTCATTGCAACTGTGTCCTGTAGTTTACCTACAGGCTTTTTTTTTTCTTTTTTTTCTTTCCTTTTTTCTTGCCTTTTTCTTTCTTTCAGTGATAATAAATAATATCACTGAGGTATTTCAATAATAATACATTAGTTGTTATTTGTTTATACGTTCAGAATTATGCACAGTAATTAATTTATTTGATAAACCCCAATGAAAAAACAAGTAAAACAACAAAAACTGATGAAAAACAAACAGAAACAGATAAAAAACATTTTTCATTAGAATAGAAACCAAAAACATGAAAAACATGTTTTTTAGAACTTTACTCATAACCCATGGGATAGTTACATTATGCATAACGTCAGTGGTATAATTTTAAAATTGGCATTCCATAAATATAAAAATCCCTCAGGTCTATGAATGTGCAAAAAATTATTAAACACAACTTACTTGAATGTGTCAGTAGTTTAATTGGGATAAGTTCCCAGCTGTCATCTGCTGCAAGTCCTCCAGGTGCGCGCAGTCTTACTTCTTGAACATCATTATTTTTTGGCCAGAGACACTTCGTCATTTTTTTCTTGAGCCACTCTCGAGGCACGACTTCATGACTATTGTCAGAAAACTGTATGCCACAGAATTTTTTCACATTTTTCTTGTCTATGTTCATGACTGTACTTATAGCTAGGAACTAAATATACTAAAACTTTTGCTCAAGTGCTGTGTATGAGAACCTGTGCAAGAAAATCCTTTTTATAAGGAAAAATTACGATTTTTGATACAATATCATCTAAAGATATCCAAGTTGCATCATTTATTAAATTAGTTAGTTTGAAAATTCCAATTTTCGATGAAGGGAAAGGGTCAGTGAAAAAATCAAGTTTGTGTAGAAAATGAGTAAACAGTAATGTTATATTATTTTCAAGTTTGTGGATTTCAATGATGAATCCAATTCTACCATCTGCCAATTGTACACAACTGTTTCTTTCAGAGTGAGATTTTATTTTCAGGCACAAATTGTTTTTAATTTTCAACTTTTTGTAGCACTTTTCATTTTGTGTTTTCCCACGGCACTCTTTGTTGGATATTTTGCAACACTTTACATATTCCTTTTCAGTCTGTTGTTTCCAGTTGAAGTTAGTATGAGCAACATGTTTGGATATTTGACTCAGGGGTTTAAAACCAGACCTTACAGCACCTTTTATGTGAGTGCCTAAGTATGTTTCAAACGGAAAGGTAGATATGTTTTCGAGTTTGCCAAATCTAATATAATCTTGTGGAAGATGAATCATGACATGAACATTATAACTGATGAAACCTCTCCCAAATAAACTTGTTGTTTTTTGAATAAATGCATGGAGAAGATTTCTAATCATGTCAACATTTTTTTGTTGATCATCAAGTAAAAGTAATTTCATGGCCAGAGAAAAATGTAAGAAACTATTGTACACCTCCTTACTCACAATTTTGGAGCTGCGTAAAACAAGTGTTCCACAATATAAAAGAAATGTCCGAAATTCTGTTGCTTTCCAATGCACCATTTTTTCAATTCCCCCTTCTAATTTTCTTGAGAAATCATCTGGCAAATAAACGGAACATTGAAGTAGCTTTTCATTGAATTTTAATTTTGCTTGTGAACTCATATGCATTTTCTTTTGATTGGCTCTGCTGCTCTTGAGTCTGCTCAAGAATCTTTTCATAGTCCCAAGTAGACAACAGTGCATGTAATCAATGACAAAGTCACTAACCATATTGCATCCAAATTGTTCTAATGGAGATTTTAACAATGCCTTATGATGATTATTATCTAATCGTCTAGCAAAACTTTCATCTGTTCTTTCATCGAAATCAAGTTCAGGGTAGACAACAGTGCAATCATGATACTGACCGCGTTGAGTGCAGCGCTCACAGCTTGAATAACCGCTATGGCTAACAATTTCTTTTAGAGCTGCTCTTATTGGAGCATCACACACAAAAGGTCCCAGCTTCACAGTGAACCCCTTATTCCCCATTGATTGTTGCAGTATGGCAAAATCATTCAAAAATGGTTCTAAGAACTCTCTTGTCGGCGGCATGTGATTAGAACATACCTTGTTGGTGCAATATATTGCTGCACAGAATATATGTTTGGGAATTTCCAGTACTTGTAAAAGAATTGGATAAGCATTATACCTAATTGAAGCATTAGTAAGAGGCAACCCATCCACATTAATTTTGACGTGTAATATATTTTGTTGCTTCTCATCCGTATAATTATGCAAAATATATTCTTCTAATTGAAACCGCCAGCATTCAAAATAAGAATATTCACCATTACCCATGTCTTTTATATTAAATTCATCACCTTTTTGGCACAATGATTTCACTGAAGTTGGTAAGCCCGGGTACCTTGGAGCCAACATATTTAATAATCTATCTACAGCTGCGTGAGGAACTTGTTTTTCTTCATTTATCCAATTTTCAAATTTTGATCGCAGAAAATTTCCGCAGTCGATGGTGCATGTGGTAGTTGGTACATCAGCACTTTTCACATAAAAATTTTCACATGAATCCTGTAATTCACATGCAGCTCTCTCAGCTCTACTAGTTTGTATTGATGAGTCACTGTGATCCATCATTTCAAGCGGAGATACACTTCCTATATCACTTTCTTTCTGATATGTTTCAGTAGTTTGCTGTATATTTTGTTCTGCACTTGCATTCAGCTTAAGGTCACTTCTAAAGTTGGCATCACTCCTACTAGCAAAAAGATTACTACTAGTAGTTTCGCAGATAGTAGGCACTCTACTAGTCTCTAATATAGATTTTTTTATACGGCGTCGTTTCTGCCTTTGAGACAAATCCTCGAAGTTCTTTTTTCTGCTCATATTGGATCAAACGATCAATTGAAACAACAGTTCAGTGCACAGATGCAGCCACGCCGGCCGTTAAGTCATAACTAAGCGTCAAATAGTGCCTGAGTGAGCTGCCAGAGGTAAGATCCAAGTATTGTAATGAAACTACAAGGAAATGAATCACGTTAGAGTAAAAGTTATTTTTTCTATGAATTAATTCTCTGTGTTCCGATTTATTGTTTTGCTATAGACTCTTGTAACTCTCATGTAATTTTTTATACGAGGCCTGTCGAAAAAGTATCCGACCTTTGGCCAGAAAAAATACTTCAACAACCTGACGGGGTTGGGACCCTAATCCCCTTCAAAGTAGGCTCCTTGTGCTTCCACACACTTAGCCCACCGATCCTTCCACTGCCGGAAACACCTCTGGAAGTCTTCTTTTGGAATGGTGTTCAGCTCTGTCGTCGCGTTCCGCATTATCTCTTCTCTACTCTCAAAACGGGATCCTTTCAGTGGTGTCTTCAATTTTGGAAACAACCAGAAGTCGCAAGGAGCCAGGTCTGGAGAGTAGGGAGGTTGGCGAACGGTCGTAATTCCATGTTTGGCCAAGAAATTGCGGATCAAATGGGATGAATGTGCGGGCGCGTTGTCGTGATGCAAGTGCCAGTTGTTCGCAGTCCACATGTCTGGTCTTTTGCGCCGAACTGCATCACGAAGTCGCCGGAGAACATCCTGATAGTACTCCTTTGTCACTGTTTGTCCTTCCGGTGCGTATTCGTGATGCACAATTCCACGGACATCAAAGAAAACAGTCAGCATCACCTTGATTTTGCTTCGCACCTGCCGCGCTTTCTTCGGCCTTGGAGACTCGGGATGCTTCCATTGGGATGACTGTCTTTTTGTTTCTGGGTCGTACCCGTACACCCATGACTCATCTCCAGTTATCACGGTGTTCAGAAACCCAGGATCAGTGTTGGCGGTGTCCAGAAGGTCCTGTGCAACGTCACGACGGAGGTCTTTTTGTTCCGGCGACAACAACTTGGGCACGAATTTCGACAAACACTTAGAACAGCACCTTACTTGGCGACCACCAGCCAGTGACTGGCCCAAGTGAATGCGGTGAAAAAAGTCAAGCATGCGCATTAAGATTCCTCCTTCCACCGTGCACAGTGGCGCCGCCTTAGAATCACTACTTTGCGCGGGAAAAATTAAGGTCGGATACTTTTTCGACAGGCCTCGTACGCTGCGTAGAAGTAATATAGTGAAAAAAATTAGTTTTTCGGACATATTTTATACTTTGCGTAGTTCGTACAAACATAAGCTACGTTGCATACGAACGCAGTAAAACTGTTATATTGGTTTGATTCGCATTTTAACGTCTTGTAAGTGTAAAGGTACAAGGAAAACCTTTGCAGTACAAGAGTGTCAAATGTCGCTGCAAAAAAAGTTACTGTACAAATTGGAATCAACATCTGGAGTTAGGTACAACGATCGAACAAGTATTACACCATGGGTGTGCCTTGATATTTCTCTCTATGGAACACGTCTGAAACGCTGCGTTCGGGTAACAAATTTTGAACGCGTCACATAACTTTTCTATTTTTATGGCACATTTCATTACAGTTATCATTCTCTGGATGGGCAAACAGTGTTTTATCCTAAAGTATGTAAGCAAATTTCACAAGTGATTAGTAACAAAGGAATGAAAATAGACTGGACTGTCTTAAATGTCATTTTATTATTGAAGTATTGCTTTCCAGGTAACTTCAACATATAAACAGTAACGTCACAGTACGTTTTCTCTAAGAGTCATTTGAACATCACTCATAGAATATTTAATTGATACACTATATGAGGACACAACTTGAATCAACAATACCGTATATGCATAATTAAAGTAAATAGAAATACATTGCCTAATTCCAATAATTTTTAGCTTATATAGGTGCTAAACGAAGAAACAAAACATTTTGCAAACATGAAGACGATAAAATTCATAATTCATTATGAACAGCTGTTTTTTATGTACTTAATTGACGGAGCAAAGTTAAAGCTACATTTTTCTATGCTGTGCCATATGTAGTCTTAAAACATCCATGTAATAGCAAACCTTAATCAACCAATATTACCTCTACCAATATCGACTGAAATATACTAAAATCAACATTAAGTTATGGTCGATATATCTACCATATTGTTTCATCGTCCATAATCGACTTTAATCTCTTATACACCACTATATTCTACTATAATCACAACCATTATTTCCGACTGGGTCCTGCAAAATAATAGCTGGGTATGTCCAGTTTTTCGATTGAAGCCACATGAAACTACCAAACTGGTCAAGTTCATAGGGAGTTTTCACTCTAGAGCTGTCATATCTTACAGATCCTTTGTTTTCTGCTATTTAAATAGATAAGATGAAACGCATTGGCTGCTACCTTTGGTTGACGCAACCTTCTTCACTTCCGCATTGTAACATGAATTTATGAAACCGTCAGGCTACACAATTGATCTTTATGTCCGGTGAACTTTTTAGTTGCCTTCAGTCGTTCTGGCAGTCCTACCAAACTCTGAGAGACCTTCTCGCTGACATGATTAAAATATGAAATTTTATCTTTCCAATGGATTCCACTTTGGATGAAAATTTCCCGAGTTTAATGACCAGCAATTGTGCGGTTGTCAAGGATTCCCAAAGTAAACATTCCGTATTACTGACACTTGAATTCTACTTTTTTCTGCTCCTGCGATGCGACTTTCTGGTACTGGTTCATATTTTCTTTACTCTCTTGTTGATGTCTTTTAAGTTTAATTCTAACCCAGGAAACTAAGAAGTTAGCACTGCACTACTCATTCCTTGTTTAAGGTTGTGAAATAAGATTTAGTCTCAGTTTGTTGCATATATGATATAATTCCTGTGTAGTGTCTTCTTTCTTCTTTGTAGTCGGCACTGTGGTCGGCACCTCAAGGATCCTGTTGGGTAGCTGCATGATGCATGTTCGCTGTTTGTCCTACGCACTTCTTCTTTGGGCTTCGGTCGAGCAGCCCAATGGAGTGAGCAATCTTCTAAGTTTAATCGTTCTGAGGATGGATTCTAAATTTAATAGATGTAACTTATGGGTTTGAAACCCATGCACTTAATTATTTATCTGTGAACGTGATATATTTTTGTTTTCAATATTAATGTCTGGAAATATAATGCGGGTAAAATCCTGAGTCGTTTGGAAGGGTAAGGGGGGGCTGGAACTCTAGTTGAGGTTTCAGAAATGCAGCAAATGTAATTAGGAAAGCCCTAGTTTTGAAGAAGCGACTTAACCCAACAGCGGCATATTTTCACGAGCTAGCGGCTCTATTGGTAATGACGCAAGCGGAGAAGACTGGCAGTGAAGGGCGTAGGGAGACCCTTCTACTCGATGAGGGTGCATTTCACACCCTCCAATATATTTTTGAGGCCGGGAAAACTATTGCAATTGCAAACAAATATAATTTTGAATTGGGATAATAACTAAAGTTTCCTTGACCCGTTCGATGACGAGCTTTTTTATTTTCATGAAATTTGTTTCACGGCTGAGTAGTCATTAATTAGTTTGCTTAATTATGAATTTGTAGTTGTTTTAAAATATTCATTGATGATTTTTGCAATCATTAATAGCAAAGACAATAATTTAATAATTAATCGTATTCATGGGAACTATGGGCATAGACGTGGGAGTTTTTATCTATCCTATAAATAGAACCGCGTCCGTATATTATAAATAGAACCGTGTGTCACACCCACCAGCCGAAAGTGTGAGATGAGCGTATCTGTGATACAAGCTCCATCAACCCAACAATTATTTTAGGTGTATGGGCCCAGCAGATTCTGAGTCGGAATGAATATCATGTGTATTGGTAAGTTAGATTAAATTGTATAGAATATCAGCAGTTGAGGCAGAAAAGAATAGGAAAGCCATAGAATAACATGGAAAATCATGGGAAAGCCATGTTAAAAGCTCACTTGGTCCGATATCAAGTCTTGTCATTTTTTGACGGACCGTGTGCACTAGTAGTGATAATTTTCAATGTGAATTCGATCTATACTTTAAAGTTTTCCCCTAATTACTCACATTAGTCTAGATTTGAGAGCAGAAGCGAGCGATTTGCCTCGTCGCAAAGATTTTGCCCACACATTCATTTCGTTTTCCATCAGATGCGCTGTGCTACATGGACCGAAGAATTTTCTCTGGCTTTTCAAAATTGATAAAATGAAATATTATAATATTTATTTCTTGGGAATAGAACTAGCTCAAGAAATCTTTGCCTTAGAAGTATCCTGGAACCTATCAACTCTAATGATGGTCTCTGCGCTAGTACATTTCACTTAAAATACCTAAAAACATCACGTGTATGGGAAAAAATGTATTGTCATCTATCTTTAAAGCATAATTTGCTTAAAGGTGAGAATATTTTTCCCTGAGTTAGAATGTTTGTACTTGACAAAAGCGCTGCGTGATCGCCTAAAGTGACTCTAATGTTCTCTCAGAAACTGCAATGCTCAAAGTTTTCTTCGCTCATAAATCCCTTTAAAATTACTTGCGCCAAAGTTTACTCATTGACGATATAACTCTGGCCTATGATTAGCTTCGGCTCCCCGCGGTCGTAACGAGCTCTCCATCTTATATAATAATTACAAAGTTTTTCTTAGTCAATTTGACGTACAGGCTTAGTAATTATGATGATATGATACATCAAACATTTTGTTTGAAAGAATTTTGAAGTTTGCAGAGGTTTCGAAGACGTCAGTTACGACAGCTTCAATAAAGTCAATATTAACGTTTATTTGAGTATTTCATTATTATGCATGATAGAGCGAAGCTGTAGCGACGATAGGGCTTTCCGTAGATATAAAACAGGTTCTGAATCATCTCGAGCAGATGATTTTGCGCACAATTCATAAAAGTTGATACCTGAAATTTAATATTTATTTTGACTGTAATTTGATATTTACTGTTGAGTAGTTCACCTTGTCATGAAAATTGAGCCTTGTGGTATGAGAGTGGATCACCCAGTTGACTTCCATATCTGTATTTACCATTTTGCAAAAATGTATTACGGTAAGAGGACCACTTGGTCATTGCGATTACTTTTCACTTTTCCTTTCCTCTTTCAGTCGTTATCTCTAAGGTAGAGTATGTACCTAGAAGAATATATTTTTGTTTCATTTTCCCAATTAAATATCTGACTTGGTTATTTCAACCCTTTTTATCATTTATCTATCAATTTGCGACCTTTATGTCATGACATGCTCAAAATTCAGTTTGTTGCAACGCATTTCAAGTACCAACTTTTTTGAAAATAATCTGTTTCTTTCTTTCCCGTATTTAACAAAATATTAAATAGTACGAAAAATTATTTTCAGGTGAATGTGATCCTGATAAAATCCCTAAAGAATTCACGATGAATTATTAATCACGTCTGGGTTGCAAAACTGGCTCCATAACAAATCTCGTACCATCACGTCAGTGGTGGCAACATCGGTATTGTCTCTATAGACTCCTCGACGCTTTTATTATATCTACGTCACATGAATAGCGACATTCAAATCACGTTTTAATAATAAAACACGGTGCGACTCTGTGATTAGGTCGCTGGAAACGCTTGATGTCTCGTAAAGTGTAGTTTTACGTCACCTCATCGCCTCAGAATGCTCTCCCTGTACTTCTGTAGTCACTGAAGGTTGTTCCCTGCTTAATTCAAGGCAGCCTAAAGGGTCGCTATAAAATCATGAAATGACTCTCAAGGGGATATGATTCGAGAAAATTCCAAACAAAGAGCACCTCATTAAGCAGTTACGATTCTTCTAAGGGCTCAACGATTGTCATTAATGTTCTCATGGCGACAAAAATTGACGAGAAACTGCAGTCAAAATTAGGGAGAGCAGCAGCGACTTAATATGAAACTGGGTCCAAACAAATCAAATAAAAAGATGTGATACTATTAAACTTCAGATTTTTGACGTTTTTACTTGAACTTATGAATCTAAGAAATTCAGCTGAATGTATTTTTAAGAGTGTGGCAATGCTCATAAGAAGCAAGGAATAAACATTGTGAGGAATAGATAATGGAGGGTATTCTGCAGCTCATACGAGTAGCTATGCATTTTCGATCCTCGAGCTATTCGGCATTTTACGCTAATCTCAACCTATATAGGTAAAAATACGAATAAAAACTGCTCCTAGGCATTTTCACTTATTTGCAATTTGAAGCAAGCAGTCTATTAGTAAATAACCAAGACAAATTTTCATCTATTTAATTAAGATGAGGTTCCCTAAAATGACGTCATTTACCTTGAAGTCTGGCAGAAGCTCCCATGAGCAAGCAGAAGGCTTGTGCTACCTGAATAAGTTACTAGTAAGCGCAACAAAAAATGATAATATCCGCACATTTTTCCAATTATATGTAGCATTATGGTTTTTTACTATGACTTTTCAGAAATAAACTCGTTTTTCAGAACATTTTTTGTTTTCAACATATTGTACTCTATAATATTTAAATATGTAAGATTCATCGTAAGGTAACAATGCGAGTGAATAAAAAAGCCTGAAAACAGTCTATATGTTAAAATTTTCACTCCTAAATAAGGAAATGCTTGTTGTTAGATATTTTTTGTTGAATTGTTGTTACACGTGAATATTGACTCTTTATTTTCGATACGTTTTCCGTCACCAAGGATCAGAAGAGAGTTGACATTCGATTTATAGTACTTTGAACAATTTAGTATTTTATTACTGTACATGCAGGTACAAGTATTTTATTAGTATTTTCAAAAATTAATAAATCTTTCACAGATAATATACGTTCATTTATCTCCCAGTACACAACCCATTGAATGTAATTTTATGAAACTATTGTTACATCACAGCAAACAACCTATGGACAGCTAAACGTCCGAGTTGTCGGTTTGATCAGAATGTTTATTGTACAGATCAGAATGTACGGCAATACTAAAAAATTATTTTTTATTTGAAACTGTTAGAAAATGTGATGAAAAATGTTAATTCATAATGTAGAAAAAGATTACATGAAAGTTTAAATCAGTAAAATAATCATCCTCATAAAATTCCCTAGAGAATATTCTCATTTTGGGTATTAAAAAGTAGATGAAATAGTCTCCCGATATCATAAACTAGTTTAGAAGGAATGGAAAGTTGAGGAACTAAACCCACCAAACGACGATTATAACGAGGCATCTTGAACATTGAACAAAGTCGAACTGGTAATATCGTGACTTGTAAATTTGTAAACGATGAATTTTAAAATTTGATAATTTAGTAAATTATACTTGGCTTTTCACCTGGGGAGTAAAAACATCGAATGGGTAGGTCATTTTTTATATGTACTTGACTTGTAAGATCTGTAACGTTCACCCCAAATACCTAGACGTGTAAATTGACAGCATTGCAAATGAATTTCGAAGCAAAGTCTTTATAGATGTTTTCAAATAAACAAGATAATAAAAATAATCTTAAAATATGAACAGAATGACCAGTATGTCAGCGGACATCTAGTTTGATGCGTAGCGTTTCTCTAAAAATTCCACTTAAGAATATTTGAATGGCTTTCTCTTGCTTAATGCGCGGCATTCTAAATATTAACTGTCTGAATCCAGCGTGAATAAACTAGGGTATAGCACAAAGTAAGCCATGACGTTTGGATCATAATCGAAGGCTCATTAGACATAATTCAGAAACATTAATTAATTTTGTTAGAAACTCTTTTAGGTGGAATGGACAGCAGAGTTTATCATCCAGTCCTATACGAAAGAATTTGATTTCTTTCCATTCGAGTGCTCTTTCATTGAACATACTCTTTAGTAAGATTGGAGGATCAATACACGGGGTAAATAGAATTAATGGATTGATATCATGAGCTGTGAGTTTATTAGTTAAAAGCTACTCAATCAGTTACATAATAACACTGTAATTTTATGTGGGGCATCAATTAAAGAGAGTGGTGTGACGAAAAATATTGTAGGGAATTTGGGAATATTGTAGGGAATAATGTCATTGACAAAATTAGTGAAAAGCAAAGGACACAATACCGTACCTTGAGGCTCCCCAAGATCGACTATATAGCAAAGCATTTGATCTAATTTTCTTACTCTGAATGGGCTAATTCTACACTGGAAGATAGCTTTGAACATGCTCTGAATTATGCTTACAAAACTGATATGTTTCAACTTCTTGAGTAAAATAATGACGTAAAATTTGAATGAATTTATTGTCTCAATCTTGCCATCACCAATTTTGATGAATGAACGAGATACATTTCACTCTTAAGAGGATAGGATCTATTCAGTTTTATCGATATTGAAACACATTTCATCATGATTGCTAAATCGAGACTTAGTCTAGCTGATCATTCATTTTGTCTGCCATTCCAAAACAGAAATTTCCTTTTGCATTTTAGGCGAAAAGTTTCCTGTTCTGTATTGTCGCTGTTTGTTTAAAGATAAGTGATGAGACGAAAATATACAGGCGTTTCTTGTCTCGTTATCTTCAGGATTTGTCCGCTGGGGCGCCTTTGATGAAGCCGTGCCTCTTTGACGCCCTTCTCGCATTAGGCGGCGCACTGTAGGTGCGTGGCGTACGTGTTTCCGCTGATGTATAGATGCCTATTAATTAAGCACCCGAGGACATTATGAAACCGCTCATAATATGATTGACGCCTATTTGGTCAATATGTGCAGGCGATACCCCGCTGCTGGAAAATATGCAGCGAAGGCGACCATAATTTCTGAAAATATTTGAGAGGAGTCTGAAATTTTCACCGATGTCGCTTCTAATTCCTCACTGGATTGAATCATAGCTTTCACTGTGTATGTTTGAAGAAAAAGTACTATCGTGTAAAAAGGAACAAACTTGAAGAATGAAGCACATTTATCAACTTAGATGACAAATATAGAAGAGCAAAAAAGATCCCAAATCCGATCCTCATCGAATACCAGTCATAATATCAAGAATTCTCGAGCGGGCGTAACCAATTACAACAAATTGTTTACGATTCGGCAGGAATAATTTATACTACCAAAGAGCAATTTCTTGAACACCGTAGCATCATAGCTTTGAGAGTAACATGCTATTGTAGACGCAATCAAATGTGTTATAAAAGTTGAGAAACATTGTACGTACAAGTACATGATTGACTGCTGGAAGCTTTGTAATGAAATCGTTGCTACCGACGGGAAATAATGTTGTTTAAAATTGCAGGTTCATCTTGAGAAGATTCACAGACATCAGCGTGATAAATATTGGTAGAGAAATAAGTGGATTGACTTCTCCGTAAAAAATCATACGGTTTGGTCTACGTCAAATTGAACAATTTTTCAGTGCGTATATCTTGCTCTAGTTATTAAGCTGCTTCCGTTTAGGAAGCAAAAAATTCACTAAGAGTCTACAAACTGAGAAACTTTTACTGCGACTGAAACTGCGTCTAATCAAAGAATGCAATCTGTGTTTTTTATAGAATATAATCTGTGTGGGTGTTTGTAATCTGAGCAGTTGGGTATAGATTGCCCTTCTATACGACTTTTTCTCTCCGGTGAAAAGCATCAACCTAATAATCGTTACAGTCCGAAATCAAAGAATTGAAAGTTGCATGACGATTGTGCGGAATTTTGATATCATTGAAAGATGTTGCCTTAACTAAAGTTTGAAAATCACTCAAGTTTAAGTTATATCCCAATCGACCAATCTACACTCTATCTGTTTTTTGACAATAAAAATAATGCAAATGAGCAACTGATCTGAAGTAACGTACCCAATTTGTTACTCCAGAAATCGGATTCTCCGGTAAAAAGTTACCATAGATGTAAGACATTGCGTGTTCAGACTTATGCTATGTATTCTGGTTGGCTTACGGATATTGGACAAAAATTGACATATGATCAAATTGAATGAGCATATTGACGAAAAATAATATGAGTGTATTAACATAATTTACATTAGAATTTCTATAAAAAATGGCATCCATTCCAGGAAGAATTTTAGGTCGCCGATATAAAAATGATCACTAAAATGATGTATAATAAAAAAGTATGGACCCTGATTACGAGAAAAGAACAGGGCCAGTGAAGACCAGTCTAACTTTCTCCCCGCGTGCATGCATGCTTTTCGCCGCCTGAGCGATTTAATTGCTTAAATCGCTTAGGCGGCGAAAAACATGCATGCAGGTGGCGAAAAAGTTAGATTGGGAGGAGCGTCACAGAACATGAGACCATTTGACTATTTCAATGTATCACAACACGAATGAAAATGAGCTTAGCGGTGTTACCATATTGATTTCATAGATTTTACATCCACTATTATTCATTCACCATGACTGCTCCGGTATATAATCGTCCTACAGCACCCAGTTAATTGAAACATGTAGCCTGTTTATTTAGCAAACTTAATTTTTGAGATTGCGAGGATATAAAAAGAAATTGGAACAAAGTCAAAAAATGCTTCTATTTCGGGAACATAATTGTCACACTTCTTATATTGTTATGTCCCAAGTACGAACCGTTAAGTTTTTCACCACAAAAAAGAGTAAAGACGGTTGGACGTGAGAGCCTACACCGGGCTCTGCTATCAGAAGATCACAAAGCTCAGCATAATACAACACGCCAGATGTCGATGCTTGCACAGCAGTGGCTCGACGGTTAAAAAAAAGAGGCGACGCCTACGCTCTCAGCGGCAGCGTGGCAACGACGTGGCAACAGCGTGGCAGCGGTATGGCAACGAAATGGCAACGGACAGATGGCAACGGCAGCGCGGTCTCAGCGAGCTGGCGGCAGGGCCTTGGCCTCAACGACAACAGCGCGACCAGCAGCAGCCGCGGCGATGCTGCGTACACCAGCTGTGGCAGTTACGAGAAGCCGCGGCAACTCCGGCAGCACGAGGGTTACTTAAGAACGCGAGGGGAGTTAGAGGGATCATCATTAGACTGCGAAACCCCGTCAATGAAAGGTCTCTTGGTGCCGCTTCATTTAACTTGTTTGCATACGGCTGGCACATCGTGTTAGACTCTGATATTGTGTTAACTTCATGTAAATTCAACGTTAAATCCGAGACCTTATTGTAGTACCTCGTCATCGCTGCATACTCAGAGTTACGTAAGACTATTGTAACAATTGTTATTCCTGAATTTGCTAGTTTCATCAATCTCTTGTCATATTTTGTGTACATCCTTCTTAATAACAAGTAAAACGATGTGGCCGCATTGAAAGAAACGTCTTTTCTTTCGGAAAATAACTCCTTTGTTTTATAGATTAGACTTGAAAAGACGGAAAATTTGAAACGATAAACCTGGATTCTAAAGAAGAGAAGTAGGATATAACAATGGTGGGCAGCGAATGTGGGATCATAACCCATTAACGCTCAACGTCTCCGCAAGACCGTTATTGCCACGCTACCTATTTCAAATAAAAACATAACGCATAACGTAAATGGCCATTGTTCATTAGGAAATTTATTTCACTCATCATTGAACCCATTCGGTTTTGTAATTTATGTCATTCTATTGATTTATTTTGTGTATTTTCTGTGTGAATTAGTGTCATTATTTGCATTTTGTGTCAGTGTATTGTATTTATTTCTGAAAAAATTTCGTGTGAATTTGTACCATATTTACCATTTTGATGCTTTACCCATTTATTTGTCTCATTTGCATTGCGCAATTTAACCCATTTACCTTTCTAATATGATTATTATGCCTATTCAAACCCCATTTTCCCCCTATTGTGACCTTATTTTTCATCACTGTTGTTGATGTTGTTGACGACTCATTTATTTCTGTGCATTTGGAAACTTATTGTGCGAAAAACTCAATTATGTCTGTGTATTTGGAAACATATTGTACGAAATATTGCATTTAAACTTCTAATTTGAAACTCTAAAATTGCTATCAGTGTTCATTGTGAATCTATTTTGCTTCGCCAATTTTGCCCTAATTAACTGTTGAAATCATGGCAGGGAACGATAATGAAAATAACCAAAATAACGGTGAGAATAGTCAAAATAACTTTGTCACTTTAAATCATGCAATTGAACTGCCTAAATTTAATGGTGAAGGCTGTGTAACTTCATTTATAAAGCACTTCCAGACCAGAGTTGACATTTACACGAATGACGTCGATTTGCAATGTCGTTATTTGAAGAATGCACTTACTGGAAAAGCTTGGGATTCATATGTTCTTAAATCTGACCAGTTGATCACACTGGACGATGTCAAAACTTGGCTTGTTTCTGTTTACAAGGGAGCCATGAATTATAGGAAGACAGTCCACAAAATTCTTTTTAATTTGCATCAAGAGAATGATGAGACAGTCAATGCATTTGCAACTCGCGTACTGGCTGGCTGGAAGGACGTATTCGGTCCAGAATGGCACTATGAGGATAGCAAAGCACAAAAAATTCTCATACCTACTATCATTAAGAATATGAATCCCAAGATCAGTGAAAAATTATCACATGATTTTGACCCTGAGAGTGTGACAAAACTCCTAGACAAAGCGAGGTCAATTGAGGAGTCCTTGATCGAAGAAAGAACTATGTTGAGCCGGAAGAGACGAAGTCACGAGAGTGATGTAGTGGTGGAGAAATGTCAATACAATTCACCACAAAAGCGAGCGTACCAGCCTAGAAACCCATATAAGTGGCAAAGTGCTTCACACAAAAATGCTCGCCCCTTTAATAATTATCAACGTAAATTCAATGGTTATCCAAGCCAGACTGGTGACATCGCCGCTGTAAAGTCAAAAAACTTTCACAACAACCGAAAAGCTTTTCCCCCGTGATTTTATTAAATGTTGAACAGAGAAAATGCTCCACTTTCGTTGATTCAGGCTCTTCCGTGACTCTTGTGAAATCTTGTGTAATTAACAAATTATTCAAAACCCCACCCCGAATTAAACGATGCACTAAAGTTCTTTGTTCTGTTAATGGAGATAATCTCCACACTCGAGGTACGATTGACTTGAAATTTAAACTAGGTGATGTTGAGTATTGCCATTCCGCTATTATTGTGGAAGATTCATACTTCTCTGGAGCTGTCTTGATAGGCCGAGATTTCCTTAAGAGATTCGGTGTTGAAATAAAATACAGTCAGCATGAGAAAGGTCATGTGAGAATTAATGATAGAATTTACCCATTTCAATCAGTTGCTGCTTCTAATTCAGTAAATTTTGTGAAACAATCTGAGGATGCATCATTCAGTGTCGCGAGAATGTCACATGATCTGACTGTTGAAGGAGGCACGTTATGTCACTCCTTTTTGAGAGTTCCCAAGCACATGAATGGAAAAACAGTCGTTCTAAAACAGAGCGTTACATGCAAAAGAATAGCAGTGCCTCGTACGTTAGCCACTGTCCGTGATGGTACCGTGCCTGTAGTTTTTGTAAATTATAATGATAAGAATGTTCTTGTACCTAGGAATAAAATTTGTGTTAGCTTGGATGTTGCCGTCGAGGAGCCGGAGCCTGGCTCAGACGAAAGCGAGAGTGATGCTCGAGCACAGGCGCAGCGCAAGGCCTACGAGGCGGTGGCAATAGTGCACAGTGACCATGGCTGTAGACAAGCGAGCGAGTCGGCTCAGTGCCACCCTGACCAGAACCGACAGGCAGAGGCTGGGAACAGCAGACTCATACGTGTCGCAGAGAAACGCAATGAAGCTGAATTCAACCAAATGATTGACAATGTCGACCTATCTTATTTAGAGCATGATCAGAAAATGACGCTTGTAAATTTGATTAACAAACACCGGAATGCGTTCGCGGTTGGAGACGAGATAGGTCTCGCACGAAATGCTGTGCATAGGTTAGACGTTCAGGGAAACAATCCTATCAATACGCCACAGTATCAAGTTCCTCATGCCACAAAGCAATTGGTTGAAGAGCATGTCCAAGAGATGCTTAGGCAAAAGGTTATTGAACCAAGTTTCTTGCCTTGGTCTTCCCCAATCTTAGCTGTACGTA
The DNA here is from genome assembly GCA_030386875.1 of Morinoia aosen. NCBI lineage: Eukaryota > Metazoa > Arthropoda > Malacostraca > Amphipoda > Talitridae > Morinoia > Morinoia aosen. Next base: position 21,729,999 of record CM059579.1, read on the forward strand.
AGAGTGACGGCTCACATCGAATCGTAGTTGACTTCCGTCTTATCAATAAAATTTGCAGGAAAGACACTTTCCCAATTCCGAACATGACGGACACCTTAGAAAGTCTTAAGGGCTCGAACTTGTTCACCACTCTAGACATGCGAAGTTCCTATCATCAGATCGAATTGTCCCCAGAGAGCCGTGATATTACCGCTTTCAGAACGCCGACGGGTAGTTATAGATATTGCCGTTCACCTCAGGGCCTCATCACTTCTGCGGCTGCACTTCAAAGAGCAGTTAATATGGCTTTTTCCCCATTAATTTCAAAGTTTCTGTTCTGTTACGTTGACGACATCATCATCTATTCAAAAAATTTCGAGACACATGTCGAGCATTTGGATAAGACGTTGCTTCAAACAGCTGCTTCAGGCTTCAAACTCGGTCTAAAAAAATGCCAATTTGCAGCAAGCAGCGTGACTTTCCTTGGTATTAAAGTCAGTTCAGAGGGACTAATCCCCCGACCTGACATGGTGCGAGCTTTAGCAGATGCTTTGAGGCCCAGAAGTGTTAAGGAAGTGAAAAGATTCTTAGGCTCTACCGGATTCTTTAGAAAGTTCATTAAAAATTATGCTCATATCGCTGCCCCGCTAACCGAGCTGACCAAGAAGACGAACGCATTCAAATGGACTGACGTTCATCAGCGAGCTTTCGATAACTTGAAAGATGAACTTGTGTCCGCGCCTATACTTAAATTTCCTGACTTTCAGAGAGAGTTTGTGTTGCACACTGATGCCTCGGGCATTGCAATCGGTGGAGCATTACTTCAGATGCACGACGGCATCGAATTACCTGTAGCGTACTATAGTCGAAAATTAAAAGGAAACGAACTTAAGTACTCTGCAACAGAACTCGAAGCTCTTGCCATCCATGATTCAATCAAACATTATGATGCGTACCTGTACTTAAATGAGTTCGTCGTGGTGACAGATCATCGCCCCTTAACATTTATCTTTGCTAATAAAACAGGTAACCACCGCATTTCGAGATGGGCTTTGCTTCTGCAAGAGTATAATTTCTCTGTTCGATACAAACCCGGAGCACAACACCACTTGCCCGACTACCTGTCTAGGTCTGAGGGAATTGTCAACGCTGTTGTTGGCACTGCTGAATCAAACTGTAGTAATAAGAATGATCCTAAAATTAATACTAACGTTCCTTCTAGAATTAAGCCTTGTTCTGATAATGATGCGACAGATGTTCCTGTCGACGACGTGTGCCCTCCACATGTGTCCAGTGAATGTGATAAATGTGTTGCCATCGAGGCAAAACAATTGAGCTTAGATGATATCGTCTCAGAGCAAGAAAAAGACTCTCTTTGGTCTAGTGTAAGAAACTTGTTAACTGGAAACGATTTGGGTGATGCTAAGATCTCAAACAATGACGAATACTTTATTGATGATAACAATGTCCTATGTAGGTTGTCGAGAAAGAAACGCAGAAACGGTAGAAGTAATGTACAAATAGTCATTCCTAAGTCTCTAGTTAAGGTTGCTTTAAAATTAAGCCATGATAATGATTTGTCCGCTCACATGGGTTTCCTGAGAACTCTTGAACGTGCCAGAGATAAGTTCTTCTGGATTAATCAAATTCGTGACGTCAAAGACCATGTGAAGAAATGTTTACAGTGCCAGCGAATGAAATGGCAGGGCCAGTTTAAAGTCCCCTAAGGTAAATTCCCCGAGACCTCTTTTCCCCTTGAAAGAGTTACTGTTGACCTTGTTGAATTACCCGTTAGTTACGAAGGCAACAAATACCTCCTAACCATAGTAGACCATTTCACGAGATATGTTGATGCTTACCCTCTCACAGATAAGTCTGCCGATACTGTCACCAGAGCTTTCGTCCAGTACGTCGGAAAATTTTCAGCCCCAAATACTATTGTCAGCGACAGAGGTAGTGAGTTCACTAATAAGCTATTTCAGGATGTCTGCAAAAATCTCAAAGCGAGGTCACAGACTACTACTGCTTACCACCCAATGGCAAATGGATGCTGTGAGAGACTCAATGGCATCCTGAAAACTGCAATTTCTCACCTGGCCGCGGAAGATAAATTTAGCTGGGACGAGAGCGTGGCCTTTGCGACTCTCGCGGTAAATACTTCCTATCAAACTGCGATTAAAGACACGCCGTTCTTCTTGTTCTACGGCCGAGACGCAAACCTTCCCTTTCACGACATCTTCAAGGAGCAGCCTATAAACTACGCATGTGACAAAGATTATTCAACAGAAGTTTCGCTCCAACTGTCCAAAGCATTTGCTGCAGTTAGAAAAAATTCTGAGGCGGCCAGGCAAGCTGCGGCGAAGATCTATAATCGAACGGCCAAAGAGTGTGACGTCCAAGCGGGGGACCTTATCATGCTGAGGAACGAGGCAGGACGTGGGGACGACAGGGCCTTTCCAACGCGCTTCATGGGGCCTTATCGGATACGATCTCGACATGGAAATAACATCAGTATCAAAGGTCTGTACTCAGACAGAAAAGAACAAACCGTTCACCTCAACCGAGTCAAACGAGCCTACTTGGACGACGCCATGGCCTTCCCTTTCAACAACGGTGACGAAGAAGACGAACTTCAAGGGGCAGGGACGAGCGACATCCCTACAATGCCGGGTGCGAGCCAGAGAAATGAAGAAATGATTCCTAGGTATTCTCTGAGGAATCGGACGAGGCGTCCAAACCATGTATAATTGCTTGTGTCTTGCAAGAATGTCCCAAAACTTCGATAATGATTACCTCATTTCATTCTAAAGATGTACTATGTTTAATATTAAGGATGTTTCCTAATCATTTCCCTCGTGTTTAACATTTCTATCATATTTCAAATTTAGGATAAGTGCTTCGACTTAGAATTAACTGATTTCTCCAGCGAAATGCGGGTTGGATGTATTACATGATTAATGTCGATTTCATAAACCAATTTATGTATTTTCCTTGATGATGCTCATTAATCAGATAGAAATTTTACTCGATGTCAAATTTGTAACCCGCTCGTATGTCTTTTCATAACTCCTCTACAGGAATGTGCGCTAATACGTAAAAATTTCCTCTCAGCCCACTGGCTATCTGAGATATTGAATGTCATACTGTGTATTTCTCATCAATTTCATTTACCTTGCATTTATTTTATTTTGTGTTAGTTATAATATTCTCTAATGGATTTCTTTGAGCTTATTGCGTTAGATTACTTTGATCTAGTTAGATACTGTTGAAGGATGATACACCGGGCTGTAAATGGCAAGGGTGAGATGGGATGAGTAGATGGACACAATTGATTACGATAAGTCAAAGAAATCCGAGAGAAAAATTTTGCCAAACCCTGAGATTAACATCGAACGATTGATTACAGCGACGCTGTGCCAACTGAGGCCTGAGCAGCGGCAGCACACGCCCTCCTCTCACCACTGCAGCAGCGCAGCGGCTGGGAAGCTGTGTGCAGGCGCACAGTGCGCGATCGACGCGACGGCAACACCGCTGTCTGCTGGCCAACCGTCACAACACACTTCTGCTACGCGCCGTCTACAACGACCTTGCGATTAAAGAGCCCGCTACAGCTGTCCTGGCACGCCTCGACCACAACTGGGCGTGGCGCAATCGGCGGACCCAGCCTCCATCTACAGGACGGTGCAATCACTCGTACAAGGACTGGACTTTCTCCTGAATATCTATATTTTCGCCGGACACGGATTCAACTACGGCGAAGAAACAATAAAGAAGATACCGATGGACATCAATGCGTCCATAGTAACTACGCGCAGGAGGTTGAGTATAGACTGATCGAATGAATATTCGACATTTATATTATTAGGGTGGTCTTTACCCCCTTTTGAACGTCTTCAGAAGGCCTCTGATAGAACGTCATTAGCCAAGAGAGAAGGTCTTCGATGGTTAACTGGAACAGAGCGTCCCGACGACTACAGTAAGCTATCGCTTGTTTAAGATCTTCGTTTCAGAAGTGCGTCAGAAGCACAAATCTCAAGGCTTGTCTAAATTTCGCCCCTGCAATGAAGTGCGAATCTCAGATGCGTGACTTCAGTAGACAGAAACTTCCATTTAACATCCAGGAGGATGCTGATTAATATAGGATGGGGGGATTTCTGTTATGTCCCAAGTACGAACCGTTAAGTTTTTCACCACAAAAAAGAGTAAAGACGGTTGGACGTGAGAGCCTACACCGGGCTCTGCTATCAGAAGATCACAAAGCTCAGCATAATACAACACGCCAGATGTCGATGCTTGCACAGCAGCGGCTCGACGGTTACAAAAAAGAGGCGACGCCTACGCTCTCAGCGGCAGCGTGGCAACGACGTGGCAACAGCGTGACAGCGGTATGGCAACGAAGTGGCAACGGACAGATGGCAACGGCAGCGCGGTCTCAGCGAGCTGGCGGCAGGGCCTTGGCCTCAACGACAACAGCGCGACCAGCAGCAGCCGCGGCGATGCTGCGTACACCAGCTGTGGCAGTTACGAGAAGCCGCGGCAACTCCGGCAGCACGAGGGTTACTTAAGAACGCGAGGGGAGTTAGAGGGATCATCATTAGACTGCGAAACCCCGTCAATGAAAGGTCTCTTGGTGCCGCTTCATTTAACTTGTTTGCATACGGCTGGCACATCGTGTTAGACTCTGATATTGTGTTAACTTCATGTGAATTCAACGTTAAATCCGAGACCTTATTGTAGTACCTCGTCATCGCTGCATACTCAGAGTTACGTAAGACTATTGTAACAATTGTTATTCCTGAATTTGCTAGTTTCATCAATCTCTTGTCATATTTTGTGTACATCTTTCTTAATAACAAGTAAAACGATGTGGCCGCATTGAAAGAAACGTCTTTTCTTTCGGAAAATAACTCCTTTGATTTGAAGATTAGACTTGAAAAGACGGAAAATTTGAAACGATAAACCTGGATTCTAAAGAAGAGAAGTAGGATATAACATATTAAGCAAGCTTATAAACGCAAAAATTGCGAAACTTTGCATAAATTACTTATGTCTGAAAGTATCAACGTCCTCCGAGAAAGAGCTCTTACAGCTACAGCACATCTAAAAAATTTTCGTGGAGAGTAACGTGACAAAACTCTTAGGTGTAGAAGACTCTATTAAGCGTGGTCACGAGTCGATACACGGACTAAGGAGATTTCTCCAGACCGCATCTATTAAGCCAAAATGCCAAGACTGGTCATTGCCAAAGGAGACCTTTTTTAATAGCAGCCAGTTAATTAACATGTTTCACATCTCGCCCTTCAAATAGATTGAGTAATGACAATGCCTCCGACATCTCCTGGCCTGATCGTAGGCTTATCAACATAGTAATGATGTCACATTATTGTTCGTAACTATGGCCCCTGTATTAAAGGAATCGTAATAGAAAGAAATCAGTAACTCTGCATAATTTCCCTGAGAATTTTGTGATGTTAATTGTGTGAGAATGGTCAAAAAATGCGTAAGTGGTGCGTTAAGTTATGTAACACCTTAACATGTACTTATTCGCATTATTTGCAGTGAACTCTGATTTATATTCGCATCAAAAGACCAATTTGCAGTTAGAAAACTTCAACACTTGATAGATCGAAGATACTGCCTGGACAGATCTAAATTTTTCCAGTTTTCAGCGTTTTTCGTTTGGTTTGTCAACTGTACTAAAAATTTTTGTAACTAACGATTTTTGATGACCTCGGATTGTATACATAGGTCCATCGTATAATAAGTAGATTGGTGTGACGAAACTTTACCTCATTGAACTCAAAAGATCAAGAGATAAAATGAGGTTACCATCCAACTAATATTGCAAGAGAAATGAGTGGAATATTTTCTTAGTTGGAGTATTTCAATCAAATTATAGTGAGTAATATTGGACTCAAACAAAATAGTAAATGTTTTAACTTACGGTCTTATCAGAAATATTTAAGGGGAACTGACGCTTCTTATTGACTCATATTATGGAAAAAAACATCTCTGCATGTTCATGGGCTTTCTCAAAAATCTGGTCAGCGCCGTTGTATGAGAAATCAATCAATGATAAACTGGAGCCAACCTAATTTTGCCAAAATTAATTTTTCACAATTGAACAGCCCGGAACTTCCAACCACGTCTGTGACGTCATAATTTTTATAAGCTGAATACGAAATTTATGAGGTAAAGGTAACACAGATGCTGAAGCGGTTCCATTCTTTTGTTCCTCGACGACATCAACACGAGCAGAAATCACTGTCACCAGCCTTGATGGATTTAAAGTTGTCGAGACATAAAGATCTCTCTGACATCGCAAGACCTGATCCAAGACGTAGGTAACTTAGCAATGACGGAACATTAGTGGTCGGAAAGGGTGCTGTGTCAAATACAATCCAATAGGGAAAATACGTTACTCTAAAAAATTTGCATCAGAGTATCTGAGATATTGGGAATCGGAACGAAATATATGATCGTAAGGAGTGTAAAAATAGGTAAATTGCTAATTTGTGTTAGTTGTGCTTAAATGTTGGATTTTCTGATATATTTATGAACATACGAGGGAATCACCGTCGTGGTGTGGAGTGATGCAGCTTTCGGGAAAGCAAAATTGTGGCTGAAACAGATTTAAAACTATAAAGTTCAATTTTGTTCATTTTCTGTATGTTCGTCGAACAGTGTCAGACTACTGTTGTGACTGCAGTTCTTTGACGATATCGTGTTATATAGGATCAAAAAGAAAAGGAAAAATATGTGAATTAGCATTACCGTACGTAACTCAAATGCTCCATTAATAAAATAAAAACCCTATCCCTGCCAGTGTTTAAGATAATGCGAGCGTACAAAATATTCCTTGTTTAACATGGTAAGTTCAATATTCAACAACAATTAAAGTTAATTTTAGAGATCCACTTCGAAAATTTCGAACATTAAATAGATCGTGCGTTCGTTTAGTTTTCCTATAATATTTGCAAAACTTGAATCTGTGACTTCTGTTCGGTCAACAGTCTTATGAAAAGCCCTGCAGTGACCACCAGTAGATCACGTGGTAATCAATGTATTAAATTGTGCAATCTGATGGCCCGGGCCAAAACTGGGTTCAAACAAGATCGACTACGCTCTCCTTTTTGTCGCATCTGAAAGTTTTTCTAGAGACTGAGTTTCTGTACACACTCATTCGACAGAAAAAGTATCACTGACTATCGCTTTAGATTTTTCAGAGCTGGTCTGTTCTGTCTTATTGGAAACTACTAATATAACGGAGCTAATTTAATTCCACCCTTTCGATTCATCCCCAGTAGAGCAAAATCTCCGACCATTCACTCCTTTGACGTCACGATTTCTGAGAGCAGACTTTAAAATGTAGGAGGCATCGAATATACTCGTTGTCCTCCTCAGCCTTACGCAGTCGAACTCTGCAATTACATCCGCACCTCCTGCTTTAATTTCGGCTAGAGTCTAGACTATCAACGTTGGTGTGCAAGATGGGTTCTTCATGGGTTCATGATAAACCCATCATGCCACATCATGTTCATCGTGTCACACGCGTAGTTTGCTCTACGCTTTGTCATTACTTACTTTGGTTTAGACAGTCCACCCTCACACTTAATATTGCCCTAATGACAATATCTATAGTAGAATTTTAGTGTTTCTTGCTGAATTGGCTGACGTAATAAAAAAAATTAGCTACAGGTTTCCTTGGTAATCTTCCACATATAACTAGGAATCTCTACACTGTTTTAAGCTATGAAAAATTTTTCTTTTACTGCGCCTCGATGTGTAGAGGAGTTTCGTATGGTTATTTTGTTTAACAATCTTTTGTAATACCTTCAAGAGAATCTTTAAGAATGGAAACCAGGGTGTGCAAATTTATCTTGCTAAGTATTTCTTATCATAGTATCTTGGCATGGTGATGAGAATAGGGATTTCTTTCCTGTTCAGAGTGACTTCCTGTCCTCTAAATAAGATGAAATTCCTCTGGGATCTTTGCTCGCGGTTCTCATGTTTATCAACATGTTCAATTATTGAGCTCTCCGGTGTGTGGTGAAAATCTCTTTTACCCGATGCAACACGAGATCTCGAGGTGACCAGAGCGTCGGTCGGCAGTGGAAGATTCTTAACGTCAATACCCATCCATGCTCGAGCAACATTCTTCTAGATCCCCATTATGCACTCTTAACTGATCAACTTTGCTCATCAACTGGGCAGTTGGAAAATACAGAGATTTACTGCTTACGTAGGCTTCGTAGGTAAGTCTGACGAAACTAGCAGTAGCAATGGAAGTATTCTTAAAGCGACTGTTAGTATGTTCTTTTTACACGGATAGTAGTCTTCAAAGTTTCAATTTTGGGTTGTCGTTTCCCTTTACTTTCTTGATAAAAAGACTTGAAAGACTTTCAGAAGTGACTCTAAAGTAGCTCAACAAAACGAAACAAATATTTATTTCTTTCAGAGAGTGGTCATCAATTTCCATCAGAGTAAAATTTGTGCGAAAGGATCACTTGATATCACTAGCACAAAGTTCGATGTAACGTGCCGTCTTTATCACGATACCCCAATGAATTCAGGACCATTAACAGTAAAATACTCTGTAAAACGAGATGAAGGAAAACGAAAAGCTCTAATTGGAAGTAAAATATTTATGAATTAAAATGTTTTTAACTGCCTTCCAAATTTTATTTACGTTAAACCTTATATTTCCCACAATAATCAGACAAGTATAATAGACAATCAGACAAATATAATATACTATCCATATAAATCTTAAAAGCACAATCGACGGTTCTGTCAAATTATGCAGTCAAAGGTGGTAGAAAAGCAGCGAAAATTCCTCTCTTCTTTGGAGAGTCTTTCTTTCTTGAAGATAGAATCTTGCACATTACTCGTCGTTTTGAATGAGGGTAATTGCACTGTGATAAAGAAGATTAATTTCTGATTTAGCAGTGATTCATGGAGTTGTTCAGTTTTATCTAAAACTTTAGTGTTACCTGTAAAGAGGCGGCAAGTAAAGTGCAGTTTACTGTCCACGCGCAAATAAAGAACTATGCAATCCATCCCCCGTCAGTAAAACGCAGCAAGGTAACCGAAGAAAATATTTCAACCACAATGTTTGGAAAACATCGTCAAGTAATTAGTTCAGTCAATCCGATAAAAGTCAACAATCGTTGATACGTCAACTTCTTCCACGGATACTTCCAAGCTATTGAAAATATTATTTCGTTTGTTCGTAATTCAGGGTATATGTTATTTATGAAACGCTGGCAATTTCGGCGCTTAGAATCACTCATCGATGTCTAAATTTGTAGTCAAGAGCCAGTTTTTCATGGATTGTTTAACTCAATTAGGATAAGCAATTGATCTTAGTTTCAAAGAATGTAAATGTTGTACCACAACATCATTGAGTTTTAGGTTGTTAATCATATTAAATTAATGTGCTTACGTAATAGAAGTTATCTACCGTACCTTCTGCGTACAGATTCATCCATTAGCTATCGCTGTTATTTTTCCAATTGTCTATCGAAGTCCGCGTCCGGTGTGCTGCTGTCCGGTGCAGCAAACGACGGCGCTGTGAGGCACGGGAGGGAAGAAGCTGCTACCACCCACGGATGTTCTCTGTGTTCTGTTGGGATCGCAGCGTGTGCCAATATGCTGCCACATATTTGTCACTTTCATTACATCGATCGTGCTTTTACAACATGTATTGCTTTTTCCAGTACGGATATCATTATCTACCATGGAAATTTTCTTCCAATGCCGAAGTATTTCCCTCTAATGAAAGGTATGTGTGCGACAATTTCTGTTCCATCACGGATGGCTTTCTTCAAGACGGATAGTGTTTTTCACTCCGGAAAACTGAAAGTATTTCACTACGATTGATAAAATATACCTGATGCGCATAGTGTTTTCTAAGTGCGCAAATTATTTCCAACCTCGACAACATTTTATAAAAGTAATATTTTTCCAACGAGGAGGGTACTCGTCCTACACGGATGGTGCGTATCCTACACGGATGGTCCATATCCTACACTGGTGGTGCGTATCCTACACTGATGGTCCATATCCTAAACTGATGGTGAGTATCCTACACAGATGGTCCATATCCTACACTGATGGTGCGTATCTTACACGGATGGTGCGTATCCTACACTGATGGTGCGAATCTTACACTGAGGGTCCATATCCTACACTGATGGTCCATATCCTACACGGATGGTCCATATCCTACACTGGTGGTGCGTATTCTACACTGATGGCCCATATCCTAAACTGATGGTGCGTATCCTACACGGATGGTCCATATCCTACACTGATGGTGCGTATCTTACACGGATGGTGCGTATCCTACATGGATGGTGCGTATCCAACACGGATGGTGTGTATCCTACATACGCTGATGGTGCATATCCAACACGGATGGTGCGTATCCTACACAGATGGTCCATATCCTACACTGGTGGTGCGTATCCTACACTGATGGTCCATAAACTAAACTGATGGTGCGTATCCTACACGGATGGTCCATATCCTACACTGATGGTGCGTATCTTACACGGATGGTGCGTATCCTACACTGATGGTGCGAATCTTACACGGAGGGTCCATATCCTACACTGATGGTCCATATCCTACACGGATGGTCCATATCCTACACTGGTGGTGCGTATCCTACACTGATGGTCCATATCCTAAACTGATGGTGCGTATCCTACACGGATGGTCCATATCCTACACTGATGGTGCGTATCTTACACGGATGGTGCGTATCCTACATGGATGGTGCGTATCCAACGCGGATGGTGTGTATCCTACATACGCTGATGGTGCATATCCAACACGGATGGTGCGTATCCTACACGGATTGTGCGTATCCTACATACGCTGATGGTGTGTATCCTACATACGCTGATGGTGTGTATCCTACATACGCTGATGGTGCGTGTCCTAGATGAATAGTATTTTTCCGTGAGTGTAAAAATTCCTCCCCCAGAAATCGAATTGCATTTTTATTCGAACTGGTTCCAGCTTAAGAACGTAGTTCTGGAATATACTTTGAAGAAGACTTTATATAATTTCTTTCTGTGAGCTATACTCATGCTTCCCATTTACTTACAGTGTATAGAGAAAGGGCTTTCACGTTCATTAAATATCACTTGTTTTCAAATCCTTTGACTACGAAGATTGCTGTAACGAATTATGTTTAAATTTATGAAAATTTAACTGAAACATTTAAGGCACAACCGATCAATAAATATCATACCATCCGGGTAAAGAAAACAACTAGAAAACATATTCAATATCTTAAATTTTTCCCTGAATCAAGAATGCAATTTCAGCATCCAAGCCTTCACATATCGGCAGCCCTGGCGCTGGTCAACATGACACTGCGTTGAAAGCCCTCCTTGACTGTCGCGGCTTGTTAGCGCCTCAAGAGCGTACTCCCGCACTTACTGTGCGTGCGCTCGTTTCATGCCTAGCTGTGCAGGTGCGAATGTGATGTACATGGTCTGAATCTCGTTTATTGCAACTGAGTGCGCCGTAGAAATTGTTCAGCTGATCTTTTCTTGCGATCAGCTAACGATCATGGGAGAAGGTTATTAATCTCCTCGGTAATGTTGACGTGCATCCAGGTATGTGTGGAAAGCAGGTATTCTAATCAACTTCTTTTGTTCTTCCATTTATGAATTTCGGAAAAAGTTTAAGTTTCCAATTTATTCATTTCATCTAAATTTTAATCTTAATTACCATTTATTATAGTGACCCGGCCTATTTTTAGAAAGCGTCGCTCAAACTCGCTGAAATTGAAAACAATCCCATTCCTCGTGAGTTGACAGAATTCTTTCATAAGTTCAGTTTTCAAGATGACATCACGCTGTTGATAATTGTTGACGAATGCTGTTTGCGTCCTCACCCGCACACCTCCGTCTGTAGGGCCCACAAACACCGGTAGGGCTGCGCCTCTCATTAGTACTTCCAGAGGCGCCGTCGCTCAGCTCTCATCATCATGCCCTAGAAATTAGGCTCCAGCTTCCAGAGACCATGGGTCTTATCACCATTAGGCTGATGAAGCTCTCCCGTACGTCATTCGCTGTGCCTGTTAGTGAGCATTACCGTGACACCTCGGTCAACACTGACGACATTTCCGTTTGTGTTCTACCGCACGATGGTCTCCATCCAAAGATCCGAAGCTCCTCTGCAATATGCAAGGTAGCGGGCATGTCTAGACGAAATGTCGCACACAGCAATGTGGTTGATATTGTTGCATTTAATAGATATTTCAAGATCACGGATTACGGAAAAGAATTTAGTTTTCTTTGCGATTCTATTACGATATTTACAGTATTGCGGGAGATGTAGTGCAGTAATGTTCAGTTAATTATGTCATTGAATGCTAGATTACAACTTTGTCAATATAAAATTCATGCGTCAGGGATTTTAATTTGTAAAGAGTAAATAACGAATACTGGCAAGTGCACTATTTTAAAGCGGCTTTTCAATTTAAAAATTTTTGCTCGAAAGTTGAGTTTGCAGATTTTTTACATTTTTTTTGTGTACAACTTAATTCGCAATTATTCTTCAATAATTTTTAAAACTATATTTATATTGGAAGCTCATAGTGTTTATTTTTCGTTACCTATCGCGTACACGAACGTTTTGGAAGACACGTTCTGGTATGGTGGCTTTTGTGTAAACGAATGCGACAAATTTAAATAAGAAAATTAAACTTTCACGTCATTTTCATTATTGTTTTCTTTCTGAATCATTTCTTGGTTTAAGAAACTTTTTTGTTGTAATAAAGTTCGTTGCAGTAACATACTATTTACGAATCTTGAGGAGTTGGGACGGTCTGACTGTTCGAATTCTCTCACTCCGAAAACGGCCGTGAAGCCTTTTTTTACTGACGCATCGTTGTCATTATCTCCACATTCATATCCTATTTACAATTCCTAATAAGTTCATTAGGCAAAATTCACGATGAAATAAAATGTGATGTTAGTCCTTAGCGAGACATAGCGTAAACTCGGCCTGAGGGCGTCTCTTTCAACTTGAATACGAGATTGATTTGGAATCTTATTTTAATTTCTACACCGACATGACAGGAGATGGTTGGTGGTGTCAACGAGGCCAAAGTTGTAAGAACGTTTTAGACTGAGCATGGAGCGAGAACTGAAAGCACGAATAATCATAATGTTGCTGGATGCTATGTATTGATGCACAGGGTCAGCCATAAGGAAAATGTAGATGAAAATGAAGTCAAGCATACCAAGGAAAATTTTCATTTACCTAGGAGTTAATTCGTTGCAGAATATATGGCCAATCATTCAGATGTAAATGAAATCAAATAAAATAAAATCTTAGAAATTTTTCCTATAAATTTTATTTTACGTGATCTTTATCACAGGATGTCATTGGAGGACTCCTGCATTCATCGACCATATCTGTCCCGTGCCTTGCTTGTATTTACTTGTGCCTGAGTAACATCTTTGAAATGTGTTAAATGAGCATGTGCTGTTCATTTTGCCAGTACTCGATAGTTCTATTGTTCAACAATGAGCCAGTGTGTAGTAGGTTTGGGCCCAGAAAATGTCTGGACTTTGGCGATAATGATAAACACCGAGTTGTGGGAGGAAAAGCTCTTTGCTTTTCAGAGACTTCAAAATATGTTTCCCGCTCTGGAGAAACGAGATGAATTCGGCACGTAGACACTAAGAGCGGCTGATGCAGCATATAATCCAGCATTGATAACACTAATCTCTACGCAGAGCAACATCAAAATCACTAATGATATTTTGAGAGACTTGCTTGACTCTATCAACACATTTGTTGTCGTCATTTAAAAGAGGAGGATAATAGTTCCAATTTCAAAATTCAACGCTCTGGTTAGAAACTACCATTATAAAAAAAAGCAGAGCAATTTTTCAAGAGAAATAAGACGTTATGAACACTACTGCCAGAAAAATAGCTCGCCATGCTTGTGGGAAACCAGAACATCAGAAACCGGAGTCCAAAATTGGGAAAACGATTACACCCGGCTAAAGCAAAGAAAATGGTTCGAGCTGTACCAGCACAGCTCACACAGCGCAAAATTTTGTAAAAATAAAAGCACGTTGAAGTATGTCAAAGACAGCACCCAACGCTGCGGCGACCAAAAAAAAACTCTGAACTTTCGACTGAGTGTTGATGCTGAACGCTCTTCGAGCCAGCTAGGAGACTGCTAGTACAAATTTTGTACGTTTGAGGTCAATTTTGGTTCTACAAATGATTTCAAAGAATTTGCAGATGGTTCTCGGAGAGGTGAAATTATTTCTGAATATATTATGCAAAAACCGTAATAATTGACTATTCTGAAATAAAGAGGAATATAATTTTGAGATGGACTTTGTGTGTTCCCTCTTTCGAGCAAGATGTTTTCAGAACAGGTTGTAACTGGAAATGATGCTGAAATGAATTTAAGACCAAATTCAGCCGAGTTGACAGTTCTTGCCGGTCCTAAATCCGATATTAAAGAGACTGGTAAGCTATATTTTTAAAATTATTTGAAAACCCCTAAGTTAAAACTTTATTCTACAACCTGGAAATACGGCAAAAAGTTCTAGGTCACGGTACTGATCTTGATGTTAGTTTAGATAATGTTCAAATACTGAATATCAGGGCTCAATGTACAATTCTATTTAAAAACAACTCAACGACTGAAAACATGAAATCAACATTGTCGAAGGAGAAAATTTGAAAATCAAACAGAAAAATTTGGGGGTCACGCACTATCCATCAGGTCTTTGTGGCAAAATATAGAAACTGAGAAACTACAAAATTCAGGGATTGGTCATGATTCTCGCACCAGCCAGCATTTCCTTGACGATGTTGAAATCCAGATGGTACGTCGAGCTAAATTTCATGAAACTCCATCTGGTGTTAACAAAGAAGATGATTAATTTTACCCTAGATTACGTGAAACGAAAGCCGAACGTTGTAAAGAAGGGAAGCCTTTTTCTGAAGTAGTAAACATGCGCCAACTGGTATGTCAAGTTCAGATGATGTTGCTGATGATCGCAGACCCAAAATACCAGCACGTTTATGTTGATCTTGATGATCTTGAGGCTGCTTATAATCCGATTGATCACTGTTACGGAGTCAGTATCACTCAAAGATCACATGCAGTAGCAACGTCTCCTCAAAAACGGCTAAAGTTAGGATGAGATGGATGCATCAATTGAATTGTAGAACTGTTCAATCAATTGAAGTGTTTAAATCACTCATTGACCTAAAAACTGCTCAGTTTTTTTAATGGCAGCTGAGTGTACGCTGTAAAATTAGGTCATGATAGCAAAGGGAAGTTTAAGGCCGATTCGTGGCTCGAGAATATTCTTTTGAAGAAAACATCGATTATACCGAAACCATTTCCCTTTCTGCAAGAATTTCATCTGTTAAAATGCTTATGGATATGGCTTTAAGTGAATCTCTAGTTGTTCATCAAATGGGTGTAAAAACTACTTATTCACGAGCAAAAATTGTTGGCGAATTACTTGTTGAACAACATTCTATCTTTGTAAAAGCAGGCAAGAAAGGCAAAAAATTAAACTAAAGAAAAAATTTTTTATTTAAGTACGGTGGGATAAATTTGAACTATCCGCTTCCGTCATTTTTACCTTGTGAAAACTTTGAACAATCTCTTTGTGGGAACTGCTCTTATTCCAAGAATGAAAATTGTGTCAACACAATCATAATTGTCTGAGTTTATGTTATCCTTTCTACTTCTTACATGCTCGAAGAAAACAAGATGAGCGCTGTCTCTGAAACTCATATTAACAAACCTTGGAACTCTATCTTCGTTTCGAGGCAATGAGTTTTTTTACTGAAAATTGAATAGAGGTTTAACCAACGAAGAGACTGTATGTATAGAAAATTCTGTCTAAATTCAAAAAGTCTGATTTTAACCCCAAGACTTAATCGAGTGATTAGCGCCTTCAGTAAATCATAAAATGATCCCGATTAGATAATGCTGCACAAGCCTAAAATGGTAGTGTGGAATGGTTGGTAGCCTAATTTATTTAATGACCTGCACTAAACCTGGTCTTCGTTTTAAAGAGACAAAGTTGTCTCAATTTTTGACAAAGGTCACAAATGTACTTTGAAATTTGAGTGAATTTATGTTCAAGTATCTGAAATACACCATTAACTATGGCTTGTGATATGAGATCAGAGAACCCTGAAAATCCAATGACTTTCTGCTATTCAGATTCGGATGGCTCTCACAATGAAAAAACATTTCCGATAGTTGCTTGGAATTGCCAGACAAAAGTTTATAGATTGCCTGGAAATTGAAAAAGCAAAGTACTGTTGCCCTCTCTACATTAGATGTCGATTATATCGCTAGAACACGAGTCATTCCAGACCAAATTTCCTTCGGCAATTATTTTCTGAAATACAAGGTAGCGATGAAGCTCACATTGATCTCTTTGTTGATAACAATGGTGTTATTGATGAATACGAGCAATCCTGTTCAACCATCATGTTCGAAACATATCGATATAAAATATCATTCTATCCAATCTCATATTCAAGACGGCCGTGTGAAATTGCATTGTATGGAGTCTGGGGGTAATATTGCCGACACGTTTACGATAAACTTGTCGCTAAAGCGACCCTCAAGAAATTAATTTTTCTCCTAAATTTTAAATTATCCAGTGCGTTCTTCGAAATTTCTCTCCTAAACGACGATATTTTTTCTTAGATTCATAATATTTTTGTTACGCCTCATGTGTGCAACACCTCATGTGTTACGCCTCATGTGTGATGGAACCCAGAAAGATGGAAAGACCCAGATGAAACGGGTCTTTAAAAGTATTGTTAACACCTTTGTTAAGCCTATAAATCCAGCCACTTCAATTAAAGTTTGCGTGTATCATAAGATTCGTAAAATCAGCGACCAATTAGTAAAAAATAATCTTTATGCATCTTGGGTCAACGATCTGGACAAGGCCAGTATGATCTATCAATTTAAATGTAACCGAAAAGAATGTAAGTCTCTTGATAAATGTTACATTGGCATGACCAGAATGACCCTGAAGCAAAGATTAACAGCTCATGAATATCAAGGTTGCATCTTCAATCATTTCCGTGTTGACCATAGTTGCAAACCATCCAATGAAGATCTGTTCCCTGACACCAAAATTCTGCATAATGTTATTAAAAAAGATCATATTCAAATAATTGAAGCATTAAATATTCATGAATTTAAACCTTCCCTTAATAAAAACACTAAGGATTTTTTCGCTCTTAAACTGTTTAGTAGAACTTCGGCTTGCTATTTATGACCATTTTGCTCTTGTCTCTCGTGTGGTGAACATCGAGGTTTTTGTACAATCTTTCTAGTCATGCTGACTATTTCTGTGATAAAAATTTGATCCTTTGTATAGTCGCTTTCGTCTTTTGTGATCCACATATCTAGTCTATATTACTTAAGTTTTAGTTTTTGCGTTTTTCCAATGTGACTGATAATTGTTCTGTATTTTTTTCCAGCCTGAGGATGATGTAAGATACGTCGAAACGTTGCATTTTATAAATAAACAGAAATATAGATTTTAATGAATTGCTATGTTTTAGTACAAAAATGATAGGAGCATTCCTGAACCAACTTACACGTGAGGAAATTGGACTATCATACACAGGATTACGTCTGTCGCTGCAGTGCGCATAGAAAGGCAAACAGTAAGCGAGAGTGCAATGTCCATTGGCGAGTTGCCATTCGCTGGACACCGAGAGCTGTTAATTGATAGTCCAGGTTTTATTAGATGAGCCCTGTTCAGGATTTGCTACATTGACCCCGCTCATTATTTATTAACGCCCGCATTTCGGTGAGTTGATAAATAGTTGGCTATTTGGGTACTTATGATATGAAGTCGAAATGTTTTCTAGCCAAATACGTCAGGTAAGATGAAAAATCGTTCAAGGATTTGATCTCAAATGGGATTAAAGAAAATTTTTACTACTTGAGTTTCATACAAATTTTCAGACAAGTCGGTTGATTTTTTTCAAACGCCAAGACCAAAGTGAACGAATTCAGCAGAAGCAACCTCTGGTAATCGAGAAGAGTTTTGAGTCTTTCAGTTTCATCGATTATAAATTATTGAAACCTAGGTGGATTGCACGTAAATGGTTAAGCGAGCAACGTTGCTGATGACAACTGGAAAACATTAAAAAATACATTCTCCAACATCAGCTTTTCTACATTCACGCTCAATTTTTCTCACTTATGATGGAACGCAATTTTTTTCTGGTTACAATGAGCAACAAGACAATTGCGAGAGATACTATAAAGCTGTAATATTTTCTTGAAATATTTTTTTTAATATGCTCGAGCAGATTATGAAATTTTGATCTCTATACCATCGTTAGTTGCTGTTTCGTTCAAGCAAGTCGAATGTTCAGTTCATTGTTGGAAGACGTACGAATTGGAAAAAATAATCGCCTCATGCAGGATGTTACTCGCTTAATAATCAGCGAGAAAACCTGGGTCAACGATACTAATTTGACTTGGCAAGCAATAACCAAACCCCATCATTTTCGTTTTTTATATCCCTTAAAATGTAGAGAACAGTAACACAAGAGCTAGAAAGACCCTTCAACTCAATAGGTTTGTATTCCTCATAGTTTATTCTTGTGTGTGCAACCCTTCCCAAACAGAGGTAGAATGCATGTATGAACTTTGTCACGCGCTTCCTAGCTAACGAAGCGATTCAGGGTGCCTGACTTTCTCAGACGCAGAGCTGACATGTTGAGCTCAGGGCTCAAATTCAGTAAAGCCTGTTAATTTCATGTTCCTATATGTCTGTACACTACAGTGTGACAAGGAAATGACTCTTGCATTAAGCTGAAGATATTAACACAAGAAGAGCAGCAGAGCCTCTGAAAACACACCTCTACAGCGACTGCAAACAATGATGCTGTTGGACAGTCGAGGTGATCATTCTCTTTGCTATATCAGAAATGGTCGAAAAGTTGGATGGAATGCTCAGAAAGTCGTTACAATTTTCACTCACACTGCATTCTTTGTGCATTCAAATTATATTTTTATTACCTCACACTTTTAAGGGAAATATTTAAACTCACTCGAGTGCAGAGTATGTAGCATGCACATGGGAGTTTCTCGGTTGAAAGCCTTAGGAAGAAGGAGTGATTGCAAAAGTTTCGTTGATAACTGAAAAATTTTAATCAGAAATGAAGTAGTTGTCCAATTGTTCACAATTTGCTCTGATGAATATTTCCATGTTTTGTGATACTGACATACTTAACACAATACTGGTATACATTATACTATACTGAAAAATATGAATCTCATGCCATCTATCTTAAACAACCAAAATCTATGTTTATCAGCTTCAGCATGTCAGTCCGAAAATAATTTTGAATACGATGGATGTGCTCAGTCAATTTCGCGTTATCATGACAATGCAAAAAAGCAAGTGTCCTGCAGTGAGCACAAGTACGATTGAAGCTGAAGTGTTGGAGAACAAATCTTTCTACGCAAATTAGAGTATTCACATGCACTGTTTTCTCATATTTGACACAACTAACAGTTTTATACAAAAGAAGTGCATGTAAAGCTGGTCTAATTAAATAGCTTTTTTATATTGGTTCAGTCAGTGCAGCTTTTGAGCTTCAAAGCTCATTGAATGCTCTGCATAACACAAAAAAAATGCATTTGCGGGGCAAGAGACTCGTTGGTTAACTGGAAAACTGAAGTAAATTTTTCATGATAAAACGACAAATTTATAATTATATACAAGTAAATATCGTTTAACCTTTGTTTGTACGTAAATAAACTAACAAAATATCTCAAATTGCACCCAAGGCATTGTCCGAATGTTGAATAAACTTACTCATAGAAAAATGCTATAACCATAATTTCGAACTGCACAAGTGAATAACTCTTCGTGACAACGATGTAAACTAATTGAGTGCGCAGATGCTAAATGAATTCATCTATAATGTGCAGTTGCTACTTCTAGCTCAATTTCAGGCATATTAACCCCAGTTTCGGTCAAATTATCTTACCAGCCAACACAGAAATTGTTTTAAAATAAGTGTTTCAAGCATTGAACTCAAATGTTCTGTGCTGCAATTGACTCAAGGATGTATTTGTATTTCACACTTGTGGAGATGGAGACCACACTTTTCATTTCCGTCACCAGCTAAAATTTTTCTTGAAGTTCTAACCGAGAGCTTTAACCAAGGTTACAATGAGTTTAAAACTTTGTTTATGTTTTCATGGACATAACGGTCAAGCCGAAATTTATCAAAACACGTCACAGTTCTCAAAACATAACGCCAACAACCCTCATCCATTTGTCCGAAAATATAAGGCGAACATTATTCGCATGTACATATAATGCAAGACACCATCAAATTATGTCGATAGCAACGCCGTTTGCAAGCCTTGTGTTGAAATTTTAAAACCTAGAGGTTCAGTAATAATTTGAATATCATTTGATTAAAGACATGACCTTCTCTGGGGTATAACAGTGGAAGCTGTTCATCATGCGCTAATCTAAATATTTGAGCGAATGGACGGACCATCTGAGTTAAATGAACAACAGCTTTCATCAATAAATAATGAGTGACATTTTAGCAAGATGGCCAATTTGGAATGTTTAATAAAATCTGTTATATTTTTGCGAGGCCGGATCCCCAGAAGTTTCGAACAATAACTTGAGTATATTAAGGCTTTTTTTAGCCATGCGTCCGGACTGGTTCCGACATTACTCGGAAATGTTAAGTAAATGAGTAAAATACGAAAAAATTTTTTTATTCTTTCACAAATAATAATCTAAAATACCTCCTTTAGCTACTGTTAAAGTAGTAGCTTTCATACCCTGGAAGTAATATTCAACTTCGAATATTAAAGGAAACTGGTCGCATTTTATATAAATTAAAGA
Organism: Morinoia aosen; assembly: GCA_030386875.1. Lineage (NCBI taxonomy): Eukaryota > Metazoa > Arthropoda > Malacostraca > Amphipoda > Talitridae > Morinoia > Morinoia aosen. Next base: position 21,750,917 of record CM059579.1, read on the forward strand.
GCAATTTGAGCAGAGTATTTTGGTGCACCATGTAAGTCAAGCATCAACCCACGTAATAAGATCAACAGCTCATCAATAAATAAATCAATAGAATCAGTCAAGCGCAATAATTGCTCGACATCAGATGCATAAGTCAAAAGTCAAGCTTCCAACCATTTAACGCGCCTAGTTGTGTAGCGGAACGTTTCCAAGAAGGAAGTCAAGTTTCCTATCTCAACGGTATGTGTTATTTAGTTGAAAAGTCAGTAATTCCAGCCTCAAGTGTTGCTGTGTCCCATGCTTTCACAAGGACAGCTAATCTGTATCAAAATAATTTCAAGCTGCTTCTCAGTACTTCGTAAAGTCAAATGAATGGAATGGAATATGTTTCAAACAATGGACATCAAAGTACATCGGTTGTGCCGGACGTACATCGGGAGAGAAGATTAACAGCGTAAGGGAGGGAGATAATGTACCCGTGCAATGCTAAAGCCCCTTACCCACTCAGCATTTCTGGTTTCAATTCCAAAATCTCTCGTAGCAATTCCTCACAATGGAAGCGTGGGATGAGTTTCAGACATTCATGGAATGAAATTTTCAAATATGTTAATAAAAGTAACCAGGCATTCACGAACACATCCAATTATTTTAATTCATTAGTTTTATGTTACCCAACTTAGCTCATTTTGATTCGTTATTTTAAATATGAATAATTTTTTACCTTTGTTTAAGCTGATAGTAGTATTTTTTTGAAAAGTTAAAAAAAATACGTAGAGTTTACTTTTACTTGTTAGTTAACTTACGTTTCCTGAACATTGAAAATATGGAGAAGCAAAATATGAATCAAGCAGATAAATGTGTGACAGTAATATTCTTTTGCATTAGCATAAAAAATGATAGAATATTAGTTTGATATGTTTTCTGTAGACAAAAGCAATTGTATTTAAAAATGGGAACCAAATTAAGGTACAAGGAACTATTTCAAGTAAAGTATTGTTATTACAAATTTGATAGGTAAAGTGTGAGCGGTTTGAAGTGTGGGCACTCCTTTCCTTTATACAGGTATACAAAACATCTTCTACGAAGAGTATCGGTATTCTTTTTTCATTTTAGTTCATTACGTACAAACATATGAGATTCAGGTTTAAATCCTTACGGTAATTTCAAAAGTCGCTGAATATCACATGTTATAAGTTATTTGTCAATAAAATGACAGTCTCCTATGTTTAGCTTCAAATACATTATTTCTTCAGTCTCCTTTCACATAGTAACTCATACTAATCATAATACTAGTGAGTTATTGAATTTTTATAAGGGAAAAGCTGTTGATTTCGCAGAGCAAATATCTTAGGGGAGCAGTCAGAGATGTACCGTAATTCTAACATTTCTATACGAACCTCTTATCTCTAACATCTAACTAGCAGTAAGTGCTACAGAATGACAGCTTAAATACCAATAGAACGGGGCTTCCGTCTGTTCGGTTTATTAAAAATGCCTTTATTGTTGTAGAATAACTAAGGTGCTTTGCGGAACGATTTTCAATGCTCCGAATTAAAGCTACCCAAAAATTCGGCCTTTGACGAATTCTAGTAAACGACTACGAAGGCTTAAATTTGAAGCGTCAATAAAAGGACCAACATTGACACCACGTCTGTCCTGTTCAGCATTGTTAGGCTTCGAGCGCAGGCAGGACGCTTGCAGCAACAAGGTTGACATGAGTAGTGACATCAGCGCTGCTGCCAGTCCCAGCTTGCTGGTTGTTTTTGCTCCTGGTGCGAGAAAGAAAGATATATGCTAAAATTAAAAACAGTATAACAGAGTTTTGAATAATTTAAACAATTAATTATTGAAGTGAATCAAGGTCAAACTCATGGTGACGCACAGGCTTAATAAAATTAGAGACAATACACGCTTCAACTTTTCTAGAGTATTTAGATTGGGTTAACTGGATAACCTGTTTAAAATAACCAATAGAAGCATTCACATACTTTTCACTGCACATGTCAATCAAACCCCGAAGGAAAAAGTATTTTTCACCATTCTACTCACCGAATCATTTCAACACAATCACACGCGAAAAAATGACATCAGATACGTTTATTTCCTTTCTTCTCCCGAACGTGAGCACATCATAAAATTTCCGAACAAATGCGATCGGTTATCTAACTTAAAAAAAGCAATAATTTTTCAATGTTTTTTCACTTAACAGCGTACTCTATTTTTACCCATTCTTCACATATTCTCTAACTTCATAACTTCGGCTCAATTTGTGTTTAATTATCGCATATTTCCAGTTATCAACCCAAGCTCAATAACGAAGCAAAATGAAGTAAAAATTTCCATGATATGGACTTATACTTATTACTCCCTCACGATCATTTTTCACAGAAGAGAATGTTCAAAATTTCCATCTGAATTGCCGAATCTGGCCCCAATAATCAATTTGTACCCAACATCTGGGAGAACATGGCATTTATCAAAATAAAATCATTGTATCTTATGTGCTCACTCGCTGAAGAAAATGCGAAAAAAGTCCGTCCAGATGTCCTGTCATTGCTGCGGGAACCTGCAACCGTCGGGCTGGCGTTGACAGCTTTATCTGCAGCAGCCCTCTCGCTCTGCTGCAGTGGACGCTCTCTCTGAGCCGGCGTGCCTTGCTCCGGTTGTCCCTCACCAACCTGACTGTAGCTCAAGTTCTTCTTACCTGTCAACAAATATAATAGAAGCAAGATGCGATGAAAAATATAAGTTGTCAAGTTTCAGGGGGGATGCAAGCCTTAATGACAGTTGTTGTCGTGCAAAGACAATCTTCCGCGATCAGGTACAATTTACATTCCTCAACATTCATCTCTGTACATTTCTAGTTTCAAGCCGTTCTAGTGTACTTAATTCCAACGGTGAATTTTATTGAAATGTTCATTTAATGCATTTCAAGAAAAGGAAAATTATATACTTGCGTAAGAAATGTCTTCCCTTAACTGACACTATTTTGACGGACTAATTCGTATCATCGCTTACCATCTCTCCATAGAAGATATTCTTCGCTGTATGGACGGTACAGTTCACTGTCGGTGGTGTAGTCCTCTGAGGAGGAGCTAGGAAGGCTGGTGGTGAAGGGTGTGGTAGTCGTTGTCGTTGTTGTAGTTGTGGTTGTCGGGGCGGGAATTTCTGGTAAGACAAAGAAAGACCTTTCACTCACCCCTTCTATGTGGCTGGCAGAAATACGGTCCCTCAAAGGGATCAATATCAATAAAACATCTGCCGAGATGGCGTTAACATAAATCAGAGATCTATTATCACATAATAAAGAAAAACATCATATTTTCAATATAAATTAATACATAAAATTAATGCAATGTTGGATTTCGAAATGTTAATATAGAGAATTCAGAGGTGGATCTGTCAAAATAGATTACGAAAAACCATATCAATGATTGAAATCATGAGAAGAAACGTACAATTTTTATTCGCTTAGTTAGCCAATTTTAAGTTCAAAATTATTAAAAAGCACTGGTAATGGTGGTATAAAAATAAGCGTTAAGATATTGATAAAGAATGCTTATGCAAAAGAGAAATTTTCCCGAGAAAGGGCAATAGTCACTGAAAAACATTTTACGACTCAGACTCTGTAACAAAAATTAAAAAGGACGGCTTAAACCTTACACTCGTTGTATTAGAACTCTTGTGCATACGATTCCCTCATTGAAAAAACAGCTCTTTGCGCACTCATTTTACACTGAAGCGCTATCTATCTTTTAATATTTTCGAAGGGAGAAAAAATTTAACGTTAAATCGATTTTCAGCTGAAATTAAGGATTCTACAGATCTCCATTTAGTACACAGGTGACCTCGTCTAAAAGCAGGACACCTGTTATAAGTTCTGAAAGCATCCTGGCGAGCCACTTAGTGAATTCACTGCTTTTATGTTCCCGCTTTGCAACTGCGTCTCGCCACATAGTTTTTACAATCGGAACACACATTAATTCCACAGTTCATAAAAACCTGTACGCGAAAAATAAGATTTAAAAATAATTACTCTAATACTATTTCAGTCCTCTCATTAACGCATATTTCTTATTTTTGAAATAATTTTAGTGAGAAAAATTTTAGTGAGACTTGTTAAATACAGCCAACCTGTTGCAGCACACGATATCTGAATGTTAAATGTCTTTTAGTCGTTCATGAATAGATTTAATTTTGTGTTACTTGAAGTGAGATGTTCATAAAGAGAGGAGTTCTGATCCAGACATATTTTTGACGTTCGTAACGCACAATGGTAGCTCACATCAGTGATGACAACGGCTGCACAACTATGCACTCTTATTGCCACGACAAACTTGGCTGGGGCTACCGTATAAGTTTTTCGGGCCAAAATTAAACAAAATTTTTCAATTTTTTCGATAGAATTTGACCGTAAAATCAAGCACACACATTTTTTAACGTGCAGGCTTGCTATAAAGTATATTCTATTGAAGTTCTCACGATCAAGTTCCATTGGAAGCAAGGCCAAATTTAATAACTTTGCTCAGAAATAAAATTCAGTTTGCCGCTTCTGAACGCAGAATAAGCTCCACGCACTTCCAACATCAAATCTTAGATAAATTGGAGGCGTAACACCAGCATTTTACAATGAGCGAGAAAATATTAAAATGACTGCATGTCGTTTTTATTGATATACTTTCCCGAAACAATTGGTATTTGGTGCAGCACAACTATTTCAGTAAGATCGTCGGACAGCCATTTTTATCCTCGGACAAGTCCAAATGCATATTATGCTTCATTGATCCTTCAGGTGGTATCAAAGTATAGTTAATGAACAAGAGTTAGGGCAAAATCAGAATGATTTCGTAAGCTGTACAGAAACAACTAGACCTAATTATCGCCAACGTGAACCAATTTATTCCATTTCCATAAAAGCAGTTTGTCGCGAAGTCTTATGACATGAGGAACTAAGACTCATCACTACTATTAAACAATCACCATAAATGAGGATGCTATCGTTGGCAGAGCCGACGCTGCTGTTGGCAGAGCAGTAATAATGTTGCAGGTCGGCGCTGCCCAGCACCGTCAGCAGCAGCCACGCCACCTCTGTCGTGCTGTTCACCTTGCTGCTCCCAGTCACGACGTGGCCGAGCCCCTGGTACAAAGTGATCAAGAGTAAAATTCAAGAGGAGAAGAGTAGAAGAGTAGTAGATCAAGAGTAGAAGAGTAGAATTCAAGAGTAGAAAAGTTCACCTTGCTGCTCCCAGTCACGCCCTGACCGAGCCCCTGGTACAAAGTGATCAAGAGTAGAGTTTCTGCAGTAAAATTTAACAGGAGAGATGCAGCAGCTCACAATTTTTTGAACTCACAATTTATTCTTATAATTACTTTGATGGTCATTCGAAGTAGATGACGCTGTATTTAGCGGGGGAGTTAATAAAAGTGTTCATGCTCATTTTTCCCAAGGCGTGAACTCTTAAAAAATGCAAATATTAACTGAATTTTTAGCAAAGTAAAATGATGAATTTTGGATAACAGACATTTTTTAAGTGGCACCAGAGCGCCGTTGATGACGAATGAAAAGGATTTATTGCATTTTATGTACTTTTCGCATAGCGATTCATGTCGAATTCACTCGATTGCTCTGGAGTCTAAGCTTTGTAACTTTTCTTTGTCTGAAACGTCTGTATCGTGATCAAGAACTGATAAAAAAGAGGAAGTTACACTAATTGATGTAATGATAAAACTGAAGAAATTTAGTCAAGGTATTTTTAACATTTGTTACCATCACTTGCTCAGTCTTATACATGTAATTTACATGGAGCGAAGACATAAACACAAAGGCATCTTCTTAATTGAGAGGCACTAAGTATTTCTGCCAATATTTTATCCTACATTTCTTTTATGGTCGTACGCAGAGAAAATTGATTTCTGGTAATTTTATCATAATACTTCGAAGAAAGTTCACAAAATGAAGAACGGAATGTAATTAGAGACTATGTGGGAAAAAATCCCTGCAGGGTGTACGCCGTGTGTACATTCCGTGAGAGTCAAACCAATATTGCCCAGGTACTGGTTACCTCGGCGACTTGTTAGCTAGTTCGAATAGAACGCTCGCTTGCGATCGACCTGTAGAGACGCTTTCGGGCCATTTCGTGTTTGACTCGCTTGCCTAGCCACCTCCCTGGACAGACGTATGTAGTGCTGGGGGAGCGACGGTGGCGCTCTGCATCTCTCCGTGTGGTGCTTCGCACGAGGGCTTGATGGTTGAGTTGCTGGACTTCGGATGCTGCAGTCATAGGCGGCGTAAGTTTTTGTATCCTCCTTTTGTATTGATTATGTATGTAGTCATTTAGTTTATTAAAATTTTCTATAGGTTTGCTATTTGTGGTATATTTGGGTTGATAATTACGATTGTATGTTGCTCTTCGAATTTGCTTTGACTACCGTCCTCCCAGAAAGCTCGTTTTAAAGTGTCTTTCGCACTTATTTCGCTGGGTGGCGACTTGACTGTCTCGGAACACTTGCACATGTTCCTTCTGGAACAACTTACGACTGGTTTATTTGACATTCTTGGATAATTTGTTAAGATTGCCGTCGACCACTTTGTCTGGAGGTTGTTCACACTCTGAGGGCACCATTTCCTTGGGTGGGTGTACTGTAATTAAGGTCAGTTGCATACTAGGAAAACTGAGCACAAAAGCAATTCTTATTTTCATCTTACTTATATTTTGTCGACAATAATGAGCACCACAGCCGTCAGTTCAATGCAGCAGAACGAACGTTTTTTTCGATAATTAGGAGTATTTCCTCATCGTTATTTGGATATATTTCTCTTTTCTGTATTAATATTTAACGTCCGTATGGCAAGCATACCCTGAAATACATTTTGTGTGTACACCAATATACACGTTTATAGATGTGAGGGTTGTGGAAAGTTTTTAATAAATTAAATTTTGGCCAACGTTGTCTCGCTATTTCAAAATCATTCTCGAAAATGTTTTCAATCGATTTAGGCTGAGCTGGGGGAAAGGGGGTAATTTAAGCATTTCATTTAGTCTTTTTATATTTTTCCGTGCGTTCAGCGCACACTAGCACTGAACTTTCAAATCGGAAAAAACTCTAAATTTCCGTAATTAAAATTATCACTTTGGACCATTGTTTAATCTACCTATATGTGCCAAATTTTGTAAATATTCGCCGCTCAGATGTGATATCCGGCTGCAATGTTACTCCATTTTATCCCATGTACACAAGCCGACCCGTATAATGCTGAAGAGTTGTGTTGGTTCTCTACTGTAACCTGAGTTTTCTTAGAAATTTCTATGAAGAAATTAAACAACCATTTATTTTTACGTTTTTCGAAGTCTTTTTTTACTTATAGTTATTTTTTCGAATAATTTCTTAGGATTACAGTGAGCTCAACTGTCATTTTCGGTGTAGTAGATGGTAGGTTGTTTTTTCATCTTTTTTTCATGAATGTATTTTTTTTCTTTTATTTTTCATTTTCTATAAGTATATATTAATATGTGTGTGTACGTATGTAGGTATATATATCTACATAAATAGATAAACATGTTTCTATTTCACTTCTTTACGCGAAAACCATCCAGTTAATAAATTTTATTGCACCAGCGAAATGATTCAATAATAGATCTATCACTTCCCCAGAGGGCGTTTCTGGGGAAGTGATTTGTATACACGTTCGCACATAATCGGATTAATGACAAATACTGTTACCGCGCTCCGTGTTTCTTAGAGTTAGAGTTGCCTTATAGTAGAATAAGTTTAAGTTAGTCAATGGGCTCTGCTGCTTTCACTGCAATCCAGTCGTTGGAAGACCGCGTCACGGTCTTATCAAACTAGAATTAATACAATTATTATATATTGACATAGCCATTCCTATTGATATTTTGTATTATTACTTTGAAATACTTCTAGCTAAATCTATTGTACCCTTTTTCTTGTTGCAGACCATTCTCACAATAATTTGAAACTAATTTACGAGTAATTAACTGCTGCCTGTTGCTAAATAAAACCAGTGTGAACCTTGAAAAGAAAACTAATGGTGTTTGATTCTTCGTTCAACACTACTATCCTCAATGAGGAAGGAAGTAGAATTCACTCGAGCATCAAATTGTTGACCTATAACTATGAAGGCAAAACTCAAATTTCGAGCCTTCAAATACAATTAATGAAATAAAGCGCAATTTGAGCGTATGAATCGCGGTAAAATTATCTTCCTGTCCGTATGTTGTACAAGCTATGAATTTTGATGTTGAGTGTATGTTTGTTTACGCATTTCTGCCAAAATTTTGTAGATATTTGTCAATCATGAGTGGTAACCGGCCTACACTGTATCTCCATTTTATCCCATGTACAGCGGATTTTCGCATGATGTTGCAGAGAATATCGAGAAGATATGAAATATGTTTTTTGTTGTTGTTGTTGTTGATCCTCGACCGTAACTTGAGTTTTCTTAAAATTTCTTTTAGAAAATTGAAAAACCATTTCATTTATACCTTTTTCGAAGTCCTTTTTCTATTCCTTATTTTTCCTAAGGTTATTTCTTACGATTCATCAGGGCTTTGACTGTCATTTTAAATGTAGAAAGAGCAAGATTATCTTTATGTTTATTAGCCTTTTTCTTATATTCATTTTCAATACGTATATATATATGAATATGTGTGTGTGTGCATGAGTGTGTATGTGTGCGCACACAAACATGAATGTCTATGTATCAGTGTACACATGCACACGTTCGCACATAAATATACGCACATGTACAGATGTGTTTCTATTTCTATTTTTTTGCGTAAAAAGCAAAACCTCAACACACATTACATTCTACCATAAGCTCTGCGATCGGTTAAATACTGAACAAAATTCCAGAAATAAACAAAATGATTGCCCTTGCTTAATGATTCATAAATCGATCTATCACGGCCCCGAAGGGCATTTCTGTGAATTGAAGAAATTAAAAGTACAAACAGACAAATGAAATAAAGCGCTTGTGCAAAAATTATCTCTATATTTGTATGCCGAACAAGCCGTGCATTTCATTTTTGAGTGTAAGTTTGTTTACGCATTTCTAGATGTGCGTGCTGTGTTGCGCGATGTTCTTCATAAATTACTTCGTGACTAACCTTTTCTCAGTACTTGATTGTCATCTACGGTGGTGTTTCAATCTGCTCCGGTATAGCGTTTTTTTTTTGTCTTTTTCTTACGACGATAACTTCAACTTATAACTTGGGCGTTCCGAAGAATTTTTTAGTAGTATTCGAATTATTTATAAGTTGTTAGCCACCTCTTGGAATATAAAATATCCAAGATATGATATTTTTCATTTCTTATTCAACTACCCCTTGACAGAGTTAGACTATTAGCACGCTACGTATGGTTTGTCTATTAGTACGCCTCGTATATTTTGTCTATTAATATGCCTCGTATGGTCTATCTATTTGTACACCTCTGATAGTTTGTCTATTAGTACACCTCGTATAGTTTGTCTATTATTATGCATCGTATGGCTTATCTATTAGTACATCTCAGAAGGTTAGTCTATTTTTATGCCTCGTATATGGCTTATCTATTTGTACACCTCGGATGGTTTGTCAATTAATACTCCTCGCATGGAACTTTTGTTTTAGGATGTCTTATGTTAAGAAATTTTTAAAAGCCAATATGTTGGCATGTATCTCATGTGACAACTTGGAAATAAACGTTTTTTCTTTTTTTTATCTTTCTGAACTACGATTTGGATCACAACTGGCTAGTGAACTTCCATTATTCTTACTTCCTTTCTTTTTCATTCCCACGTTGTTTCCATTTGAGGCCTGTCTACGGGAGCTGACGAGGGTCGCCGCGGTCAGCATATTCTTGCAACAAGATATTAAAGACTGAGGTGCTTTCAATTTTCTTATTTGACCAAAATTCCAGCTTGTAAATTTTATTACATACCCTTATTATACTATTGCTTTTAATTTGTCCAGCTTCTGCCGCGATCGGCCAGCGGTTGTCAACCGGTACCGCCCTCCCCCTGCGTTGAACAGCAGTGAAGTGCGCCAGTTTGGTGTGCAGGGGTACGCTGACCATCCGCTGTGGTGACGTGGAGAAGGGCCTCAAGTACGGCACGGGTTACGAGGCATGCGAGCTACGAAAACTTTTAAACGTCACTGTGGCAGGCGATTTGTTCCTCTAAAAATATCTGTTCTAGGCTTTAATCAGGCGGTCAGGAGGTCGACGTGGGATGCTACAGCCCACTGTGAACCTCGCTTATCTGCACGCAAGTGTGAAACATGTTCTGATAAATAAGCCTACTGTACTGTTCGTCTACTGTTGATGAAAACTCAGTCTGTTTAAAGCTTGAAAGATTTGCTCTAATTTTAACAGGCCAAGATGTCTGCTGATCAATTATTCTTTTTTGGCTATTTCATGCAATCAACAATGAAACAATTGCCCTTAACATTCGAGGAGACTTACTACAGTGAACTATCTTGCTTTTGCGCCACAATTGTTGGCGTATTTTAATAGAAATTAAGGCATAATGCGGTGAAAAGGATTGTGTATTCAAGACCATGCGATGGAGTTATGGTTAAGCATTGTCCGAGAACTTTTGGTTCACCCAGCTCAATATTGAGAAGCGCCTGATAATAAATGAGTCGTGCCCCATCTTAAGTTAACTGATATTAACATGTTATTTATGCGACAGTAACTAAGCCATCCTTGAAATGCTCAGAAAGTGGTAAGTTTGAAACATCTTTATGACACCGAGGCCACTACTTAGCATTGTGTATGGATGCATGCATGTAATGTCCTACTTACGATACCGCGGCCGTTACTTAGCGTTGTGTACGGATGCATGCATGTAATGTCCTACTTATGATACCGCGGCCGTTACTTAGCGTTGTGTACGGACGCTTGCATGTAATGTCCTACTTATGATACCGGGCCGTTACTTAGCGTTGTGTACGGACGCTTGCATGTAATGTCCTACTTATATGACACCGCGGCGATTACTTAGCGTTGTGTACGGATGCATGCATGTAATGTCCTACTAATATCACGGCCATTACTTAGCGTTGTGTACGGATGCATGCATGCAATGTACTACTTAGGATACCGCGGCCATGACTTAGCGTGCTTATACTAACGCCGAAGTGGTGCTTATCCTTTTTTTCAAAAGTAATGAAAATTATAACATAACACTCGCTTCGTAGAATTATTTATAAAATTTTAGTTTTGAACATTTTTATTTTCATCTTCATAAGGCAGAAAATGCAGTATTATACGATTGTTGTAATGCATCAGGATACGCCTCGCCGTACAATCACAGAAATACACGACCAGCTCCTATAATAACAATACTATTGTTGCAATTTAATGAATTTTAAAACGTTTATTTATATTAATCTTGGCAAAAAATTTAAAGTATAAAACCTGATGTGAGCCTACATAATTTCATAGGTGTTTGTCTGAGGTGAATTTATGTCTTTCTTAGCATTAGCCCACCAAGGGAACTCACTTTAAGTGAACATCACACGTTATGCTACGTGCAAGAGATTGACAAACAAACCATGACATAATGTACTTAAATCAGTTCAAATTAAATTATTTTCGAAATTAAATGTCTGAATAAAAAAAAGCATGACAAACCAGTAACCTTGTGTACTTGTGGATGAATGATCATAGCATATTTTAATTTCATAGTTTGTGTATTGCGCCTATAAACTACAATATTTATTGCTGTTGAAGGGCGCTAATGGCGTTTAAAGCAGCATTTTTGCTCCCGTAAGTTCAGCGCTCTGAAAAAACGACCTTGAAATGCAGTGCAAGAAACAAGTGCGCGACATTACCGACGCATTCTCTCTCGCAGCAAAGAAAGAAACACCGCGGGAACTCCACCCTTGTTTGCCAACGAAGCATACGCTTCGCTAGTTACCTCACGCGTTCGATCATAAATGTACGAGTATATGAACGAGGGCATGTTGCATATATATGTGTATTTGTTGCAAGACAACCTGAATTGAAAAATGTAACTGCTACCTAAGACAATCAGTACATATTTATATGCTTAGGTTCTTGCCGCAGATAAAATAATGCACTCGCAGATTTACAACCAACTTTAGGCCATGTAATGATTTAACTCGAAGAAAAATATTTCGCTGATTAGATTCTACAAATTTTTATACGAATGATAAAGATCAGCTTCACAACTAATCATGAATGGCGAAATTAATCGTGGAATGAGAAGTACGCCGCATCGGTTGTGTTGTGCTACTCGCCACATGCTTCCGCATGCGACTCGCCGCATGCATGCTAAATGCCTCCGATGGCTCCGCGCACAAGTTCACTAAATTAGGCGCTCTACAGGGAAAAATGACCAAGGCCTGAACATATGTTAACCAAAATTTTGTACGAGCACATTATATTAATTCACACACGTTACCCGAATGTCCCCAGTTTAATAAACTGCGGAAGACATAACGCGCTTACGTTCTATTAGATGTTGTTGCTACCTGAGGGAGAACATGTTTCTGGTTATCTTTGTATGACATTTTGCTCGGTAATATTACCATTTTTCACGAGGCGGCGGATGCCATTATTCCGCCTGGGAGACAAATTCAATGAATCGTTACTTCAATGCAGATTTTAAGCTGTGAAATTTTTGGCCCTGAGAGAGGACTTATCTGCGCTGTCCAGAGTAAACACCGAGCTTTAGAATTTCTCGCACGGACGGACCAGAGATAAGGCTGAACATTGTGGCTCCACAGGGAAAGCAGGTCGTGCTGCAGGCAGGCACACTCGCACACAAATTAGTCCGGTGAGCACAAAGAAACTGAACACCGTACATCGAATGAGCCTACCTCTGGCAAGGTATTCTTAAAGACACACCAAAAAATGGAAATAATGAAGTTGCTAATCGATGCTGATGAGAGTCGTACTTACTCATTTCAAACAGTCGCAGATTTAAAATCACAGGTAAGGTCTACTGTATCTATAGTAAATGCTTTACTAACTTACACTCATACCACCACTCGGTTTTTTCACTGTCATGTCAAGAAAGAATGCTCAACAGAAAGAATAGTTGGCAGATATACCTGATGTTGCAACCGAAACAAAATTACAGTTTTAAGTTATATATGACGTAATGGTGTTCTTCCCATTCAAGACCCAAACGGAGAGAAATGATTCTAGCGATATTCTTTGAAAAATTAGGAAAAATTTTGCCGAAAATCATATACAATTTAGTTAATTGTTCCTTCATGTTGTCAGCCATTTTTAATAAAATAACACACACATAAATCATTCAATGTTTTCCACTTTTAAACTCGAATATTTAACGCATTTTCAATTTTGTTTTCACAGTATGATGGTCCTATAAGCTTTTGTGTTTGACGCGTTAAATTTTACGTTTTTACTCATATTTGCATTATTTTACCAAAAACCGTTTAGTGCATTTTAAGAAACAAGTTGTGCTCAAAAATTAATTGAATGAATTAAATAAATAGAATTATTTGCTAAGAGAATTTTTGCGTTCGGGAAATGAGTTCATCAGCAGCATCCTCGGAGCCGATATCAACTTTCGCGGCTCCACAAAATCATAGCATGAATCATACATTACTTAAAAAGGACGTATATGAGTTGTCTAAAACACTTTAAAAAATCACGCTCTGTGTACGATTCATCAGGCACGTCTGAAAAAGAAATATTAAATAGCTACTTCGTTTCTTATAAAGCATACGGTTTAATGTTTCTTATAATTTTAAGTAAATGGGAATAACGATTTTTTAAATCATAGACCATATCTAAATTAACGTTATTATGCCTACCCTACTATTAACGTCAAGTACCTTAACCAAAAAATGTTCACCTTAAATTTAACTTTGCTAAATCAACCTGCTTGAGTATTTCACAATATACTAAGTGTTTCTGTTATGATATCTAATTCTGTAAATAGAACTTATGGTTGCGTCTATAACTATGTTTGCTGCAGAGGGCAGAACGCGGTACCGTTCTGTACAGTTGAAAATAGACGTCGAGCATTCAAGCTTAAAACTACGAATTTTATCTTTATTCAAAGTGAATCTTTTCTTCTAAAGTCCACTAGATGGCATTCCATTCTACCGCAATGCTTTGACTGCAGTGTCGAAGTACAGCGGTCGACAGGCAATAAAAGTAGTTCTTTTAAAAAGCTAGAGCGCGCCCGTGACCTGGTCATTCTTTAAAAAACGTTTACAGCGACAAAAATGAACGTTGAACCCTCCGAAACTTCGCCGGGCTTTGAAGAAGCAGCTCCTGGAAAACAGTTATAAGCCTCTAACAACAAAAAGTTGAGAACTTTGAGCGCAAAATTGTGCGTGTTTTCGTTCAAATTAGCGAGGCATTTGAGGGCACGTCTCAGCGTTAAGTATCACTGGAAAGAGAGGGGCCATTCAGCGCTAGCCGCGGAGCTTCATTTGGATGCAGGACTTCGGGCGATGAAACTTCGGCGTGAAAAACTCTACGAACTTCTGCACAGTTTTGAGGCAGCGAACTAGGATGACGTTGGTTGGTTGCTTAGTTTGGAGACTTGTAAACAACTAGAAAAAACCCTCGCAAAAATAAAACAAATGGTGAAGTAATTTCAGTGCCGAGAATACAGCGTGACTCTCAGATGGTAAAGTGCGAAACACCGTTCCTCGTCTGGAATTGATTGATTATTTCTTTCATCAGCATACTTGAAGTTCGGCATAGGATGGAAAACGCGAAAAGTTTGAAATGTACGCGTTGAACATATTTTTCCAGAAAATCATACGCGTCTTCTAACGCAATTAGCTACTCTCCTGTGTATGTAAGGAGGTGAGTGATGTATGACCGAAACACCGTGCGTAATTATCTTGAGTAGAAATAAATGTTGCTCAAGAAATTTTGTTTGTAAAGTTAAAGCCTGATTTGAAAAAGGAAAATCTGCAATTCTTTTTCAAAATAGTCTTAGACAGTCTTTCTTTCGTCCTTCGAACGATACTATAAGTCTAACTAATTCACCGTAAAGAATAACCTTCATTAGAGTTGGAATACGTCATTTAAAATAGCTCCTCATGAAAATAGGGTTATATTATAAATTTATTGAGGTGAAAACTGGACACTGATATTTAAGAGTCAACATGCTTTACCCCAAATTCCAGATGCAATGTGGTACAGAGCACTGAAGCATGCGGTTGATTCAAGAGAAGATTTATAAACAATTCAAACACATTATTTTCCTTAAGTGATACACCAGTAGAACAACTACTGGAGACTGTTTAACTTTGTATCAAATTTAGATGAGCATCATAACCACTGAATCTCATCGTAACACCAGAAGGAATAATTGGATAATCAAAAAATGAGAATGTAAAAAATTCGGCTGCCACCGCTCTACTCACCGCTCTAGCAGAGTGGTCCCAGTGCTCCGAGCTGGGCGCGCTCAGCACGCGCCCGTCCTGCGCTCGCCAGTACACGGCGGGCCTCGGCCACCCGGTCACCAGGCACGAGGCGTTGGCCGTTTGCCCCATGATGGCGCCTTCCATTCGAGACTGCGCCCGCACTTCTGGCCCAACTACACAGAGGAGTGTTCTCAGAAAACGTGTAACGTCTCAGCATATAAACTTTAGAAGCTAAGTGAAGAAAATATTGGCCGAAATAGAGGGTTATATTTACAACTTTTCGCATTTTTTATTTTGGTTTCTTATAAACATCATTGTGTCGTCTAATCATGAAAACATGGGAAATATTCAAAAATTGAATACTGCTTCCCAAGCGCTTCTCAGGTTCATACAGTAATCAGATGAGGAATACGTTTAAAATTTATAAGTACGAAATACCTATGTATGTAAAATGTGTAAAACATATCATGAACAATGTATATTTATTTACTGTTTATGTGAGAAAAGTTTTATTTATTTACTTACAACAGACAATAAATCAGCATAAATGATTTATTTCGTTATTGAAGACATTCTTTAACAAGCAGAATGTCTCGTTTCAACTCCTTTTCTCTACTCTTCTAATACAAAAATAAAGCAATCACTATAAGTTAGAGAACTTCATTACAGTAGCAGAAAATATTGTTTTAAAGATGATATTTGGCACCGGAAAGGAGCACGAGCATACCTTAATTTTCGTGTTTAATTCTAAATAACTGCTCTCGTGGTCTGTCAATGAGAACCGTACATTAGCACCCGGGCCAACTGTGAACATTATAGAGACTGCACGAGTTGCCTGGCACTCATGAGTTGCTCTTGTGAACGCAAGGATACTTTAAAATCATTCATTGAACCTCAAACACTCTTATACGAACGTGTGGCGGGCTCTTTTGTTCGCTGGATTATCTCCTGCAGTTTTAGTTCTCATAGTAAATCTAGAGGCCCGTAACGAAAAAATTGGGAGTCTCGTAGCTGTATTTTATTATTTTACCATAAACTGCCACTTAAATTTATTCTGATTCATTGGAGAGTTGTTCTCACTATTTCAGTAACGCGCACGCACATCTTACTCTAAGCTTAACATTTACAACAAATACAGTACGAGACGATTTGTACTGAGCCGAGTTCAACTGCAACAATAGCTTTGCTGTGCCTAGTTCAGGATATTAATATTACTGGTAAATCGAAATGATTGCATTTACCCTTTATGAGTTTCAAACTAAAATCAATTAAGTAGTTATTAAATATACTATTCAGCATGAAAGTCCCAATGTTTAAATCAAAGCACAAAAATGTTATTGTAAATGCAGAAGACCTAAGTGCGTTAACACGTAGCTGCTATTGACGAATAAACGGGGCTGGTGGAGCACATGTAAACTTGTAAACTCTTCCTCACTCACACGTGACGCTGAGCTGCAGCCTTTGCGACACGGAGGGCGGCACGCCATTGTTGGCGATGCAGAGGTAGGCCCCCGCGTCCTGGCGGTGGGCTTTGGTGAACTGCAGGAGGCCTCCTTCCAGCACTGGCGTGGCTGCTCGCAGAAAATGTTATTTTTGCTGGGTGCTCTATTCACTATCGTGTTTTGTTTTTCATTGCAATGCTTTTGGTTTGAAAAACAGGGAGTGATGTTTAAGTTCACTGAATTAGAGGGTTCCCCCGTAAGCCCCTACACTAGTTTTCTTCGCTTTTCACATTACTAGAGGACCTGTTTGCTATGGCTGAGGCACCACCCAAATCGAGGTGGTTGAATCGAGGACTTTTTTACCAAAGTGTAACGCTCAGCTTTTCCGTCATGAAGGTAGCAAATAAGTATCAAATCAAATTACTCACTTTGCCTACCTACCACTTTAAGAATGTTGTGCTTGGCTGATGCGGTAATGTTAATAAAACATTAATTGTAAACATCTGGAGCCTGAATCGTATAATTAGATTTTACGTAAATCGCTGAGTTATTTTTTTGGTTGGTGGTCATCAGTTTACATTTAAACACGAAAAACCTAAAACGTACAACAACTATGAGGTTTTCCTGAGTGTTTAACGATAATTATTCAAAATCAGTTTTTATTCGCAAGTCCCCTGAATAACGCGTTTTAATTCAACTATTATGACCATGCAATAGATATATTTTGTAGTTGTCAGGATACTAGATTATTTTATATTAAACGAGGGTTCTTAGATGATCATTAATTGATTACTTTAAGTAAACTAGTACGAATCGTGCCTAATTGTTTCCGTGAGTATTTATTGTGTTATGATTGCTAACAATTGCGAACGAATTTGTATCATGAATTTCCATTTTTAGGTCAACAAATTTTGACGGTAGAACATCATTTGAATATAGCAGCGCTCGTTGTAAAAGAGGTGCAAAAATTATAACATAGTGAGTACCTTGTATGCTTTGTCTGAGTTGGAGCAGAAATAAAAACAAATTAAATGCACCATATTTTCTGGATTTTTTAGTTTGTTCCCACCTTGTTTAATAAGAATAGCCGAAGTATTACTGATTTGTTCTGTTGTATATTCACGCATGTTTTACGTACGAATTATTTAATGTGAGTATGAAATTGTCATACTAAAAATGTTCATGTCATAATTAATAAATTCTAAAAATTATGCAACGTATTCATCGAATTTTGCAAAGCCGCAGCACACAATTTTTGTGAATAACAGCCTGTACTTCGATTTAAATCTATTGAGCAATATGCAGTACTTAAATTCGCTCCTGAAGCTATTCTCAATTATGAAAAATAATATTCAGTACGAGTATTACATGCAAATAAACGCGAGAATATTTCATGAGACATGTAACAGTTCTTTTCAGTCTCTTTCGCACGTGCCAAAATGTTATTTTGAACAACTTTATTGCTAAGCGATAGTTTCTGAAATGCGTGTTTGGTGAATTGTTTAGAAACGCCAGTGTTCGTACTGACTTGGTTCAGCGGCACTTCATATCTACCCTTTGAACTAAAATGTTTTTTGTGAGATTGCTCAAAACATATTGAGATTTTATCAAAATATTTTGATTGAAAGTTTGTAATTTCACCTTACTGATATTTTAAGTCTGATATTTTTAAATAGGCAGCATCCCTTACTCTATAGCAAATTTTCACTTCAATCTTATTTTCTTGAGTAAACTTCTTAACTGTAGTATTGGTCAAATATTTTACAGCATCTTCACTTTTGTATCAAAAAGGTGTAGTTAATTTGATTTACTCTAAAATGGTACTCGCACAAGAGGATCATGAATTTGAAAAAGATGAAGGGGACATGCGAGGAAATCATCCTGGCGAAAAATAGATTTAAAACAGATACCACGAAACAATACAATCTTTGAAACGTTTCAAAAAGCCTGCAGAAACATCAGTTAGTCAATCTGAAACAATTGAACGGATGAAAATCGGCAAATTCCTAGAACGGTTGAATAGAAGCAGCACAAAGAATTTAGATTCGCGCATTTTAAAATCCCTGCACATATTGGAAGAAAATTTTGATTTTAAAAAGTGTATATAGTTCTTTTTTAAAAGAGTTAAACTCTTTTCAGCGCCGCTGTATTTTAGGAATTGATTAAGTTTTCCTCAGTTCAATTGTTTGGAATTGACTTACTGAAAAAGAAGCCGATCCCTGGAACGTTGTATTGACAGTAGATTTATTCTTTAATATGTTTTGTATCTAAAGTGCTTCCCATCTTGAATGCATCATATCAGTCTCTATTCAAATTCTGAGTTTTTCAAATTGCA
Source organism: Morinoia aosen (assembly GCA_030386875.1). Lineage (NCBI taxonomy): Eukaryota > Metazoa > Arthropoda > Malacostraca > Amphipoda > Talitridae > Morinoia > Morinoia aosen. The sequence goes on from CM059579.1 coordinate 21,770,062, forward strand.
GCAAATATATGATTCCCACACGGTTGTTCTTGATCGTTTCCAAGTTACTGATAAACTTTCGAATAAAGAAAACTAACTGTGCTGAAAATTAACTCATTGTACACACGTCAAAGACTACAAATGGTACTCAAGAAACACAGTTAACATGGCGACCGCGGTGCAAAGATTTATAAAATTATAAGTTACTAAATTATTCTATGTATTATGCAGGTATTGAAATTGTTGCAGGCCTAATTATAATATACTAAATTAATTGAGAAACTAAGAAATTTAGTATAATCGAACGATTGACTCGTAGTTTGTTACGGCAATTAATTGATAAATTAATTGGAGGGGGGCATAAATTATTGCCATAATTTGGTCGATGAATTTGAGGGAATTCCAGAAAAAAATTAAATTACTGTGAATGCCAAAAATTTGTCAACTTTTTCAACTCCGAGGCTAGAACTAATCTCAATTATCGCCAACTCGAGTGAGTTTTTCATTCACTGTATTTTGTCATGAAAAACTGAACTCTGCAGTGACTATGCATGGGAATGGGCTATTTTGAGCAAACAACGTTATCAAGATAATTGACCTGTATTTCGAAGTATAATTTTCATCCCAAATGATTCCTGACGATTTAACCTTTGCAAAGAGAGTCTACAAAATACGTAAATTAGCATCAGAAGTATCGTTCGTCGCTACAGCGAAACGCAGAGAATTTACCTGAATGACTAAACAAATAATGATCTGAGATTTCTCCCTACCATTACGGAACTTGATGCGCTGCCGCATGGAGCGAAGTGATGTCGTGCTCACAGGAGGGAACGGCGACATTCTCGACAGTTGTGTTTACTCACACCCAAAACAAGTGATGTTGCTGCACCTTACCTTTGCTATGACTCTGTAATCATGTAAAGTCTCTCTGCTTACGTCCTCAAGAACAAGAAGATTATTGCTAAATATATACTAGTAATGCATTGACATTGTGATCATTGTTGTGCTTGTCGTCTGGGAGAAAATATTACGGGAAATATATAAATTTCTTTGCAGACCTTGGGATCCATTTCCATAACCAAGCAAAAAATAGAAATGCAGATTTAATCTGTTTTACAACACCTTATGAATGATTCGCTGGCCACGTTTTGGCGTAAGACAGTGAAACAGCTAAACGTTTCAATTTTTTTCATATGCACTTGATTTTAACGTGCCTTAATGAGTTGAAACAAATGACAGCAAGAACAGAATGATAGAGTGAAAATACAGTACAACATGCGCCTGCAACTATTGTAGCAGTATGAAAAGCCCTAACCATAACGCGTCAATGTGAGTTGGTATTCAGTCGATCATGGCGTTTTTTCGTTAGCGTTTCACTGTTTTTTTTTGTACCCAATGTCTTTTCTAAGCAAATTTAAAGGAAACTTACCGAGAACAATAGCTTTTTGTTATATTTTTATTAATTTTCGACCATTTATACGGCCATTTTATGGCAACCATTGAGATGACAGTTTTCGCAGTACTTCGACCAATCAAGGTCTTTTGCGTTGAAACGTTTGGAAAGGCAATGAATTACATTTTCTGTATCAATGTGATTGGCAGCATGCCGTTTTGTCATTGTCTTTCTCGGCTCACTATCTGCCATTTTTGAGTAGAAACTAATCACTTCCCCACTGCGCTTTACTAGCATGTAGTCTACTATGGAAAACATTTATTCCGTTCGGAAACCTTTGCCTAATTTACACAATTTGAATGCCTGTCTTATGCCCCCCTATTAACTCTAACACGTTAATTGAAGAAATCTTTAAAGGCATTTACTCTACGTTCACTAAGTTTCCACGGTTACCACGATCGGTTTAACTAGGTGGGAAGATGCAGAATTGAAAAGCCAACTTTACTGCCTGATTACATTCTTACCCTTTCTAACATGCGGGAATATATATTTGCACGAAAACATGTCAACATGTACGCTATGGTCTAATTTAAAAAAAGGTTGTACAATCAGTGAAAATGTCGCCATTGTTACTGGTACGTTGATGAGCAATTTACCAATTGGTGCAATACGTAGTGAACGTGATGAAAAAGTATCAAATTTTTCACTCTATGCATGTTCCCCGTGAGAGCTCTAAGCCCTGCTCCTTGACGTTAACTTCGTCCGATGCACGGGATGAAATGTTAATGTTTCACCATGTCGTGATTACGTCACGTCATGTCACATCTATTTCTTTTCAGTAACATATTTGCGTGGTTTGGTGACTGAGAGGGATCTAAGAAAATATCCTTTGACTTAACTTAATAACTCAACCAATAACTGTTTTTCCTACGAATGTCACAGAAATCGCGAACTCACATAGCACATTATATTCATTCATGGAAATGAAATGAAATGTTAGGAATTATTCAACAGCAATGTTACTCCTGTTCCTGTTGAAAAAAGTTTTCATTAATGTATGTTTATGCTTCAAAATTGTTATCAATTCAAGGATAATTATTAATATTTTAAAGTGAATTTAAATCATCCAAACACGTAACTAATTTTATTCAAATTGGTGCTTAATTTAAAAGTAAACACAACAATTTTACATGTGTTATTCATAGATGTTACTTTAGGACTCAAAGGTATTATTCTTCATCCCTGACGTAGACAATACAAATTACTTTCGCCACATCTGTCAAACCAAAGCATTGATTAACCTCGTACATTTTCCGTGACTGAACTTCCGTAACATCAGTGAATTAAATCGATAGAAAATGACGTTATGGGTTCTTCTGCACAGCGCACTCACCGTACAGAGAAGCACACCCATGTTACATACACTGCAGTACACGAATGCGACACTCACAGCAGTACACGAATGCGACATACTCTGCAGCAAACGAATGCGACATTCACTGCAGTACACGAATGCGACATTCACTGCAGTACACGAATGCGACACTCACAGCAGTAAACGAATACGACTTACAATGCAGTACGCGAATGCGACATTCACTGCAGTACACGAATGCGACATTCACTGCAGTACACGAATGCGACATTCACTGCAGTACACGAATGCGACACTCACAGCAGTAAACGAATGCGACTTACAATGCAGTACGCGAATGCGACACACACTGCAGTACACGCATACAACACACAATGTTTCACCGCAACAAAATTTCAGAAGACAGGAAGACTATTCCACGATTTTCCTAAATCCTCCGCTAACCCCCAGCGTAAAAACCTGCTGAGTTTTGTTTTTTACTCAACTGCTCTTGAAATTCTGTTAGAACCTAACGAGCAATTTGAGGGCAGAGTTGGAGCAGGGGAAACTTACAGCACGCTGCCTCAGAACTTCTGTAGCGGAGCTTTGTCAACAGCCGGGGTCAAGTCGCACTTAAGGGAAACAATTAGACTTCTAACGACAATGTTCTTCAGTACAAGACCGTTAACATACTTTTGTGGGGATTTACTTCTGCATGTTCGTGAGTTGAGGATATTGTTGAAAACATCTTATGTTCATAATTTTATTTTGATGATTCATGGTAAATGCATGAAAATGTTCAATATAAAACGCGCTTCTGACTGTCACACAATAAATCTGTCACGACGAATGGCAATAATGGCTATCAATATCCATACTCTGGAGTTCATTGTTGCTCGCATGTTACGCACATCTTGAGCGTGAAATTTGGGCAGAACCAAGCCGTAGTCACATATGCAATTCCATTCTCTGCATTGAAATTCAGTGAGAGCAAATTTTACGGTTTTTCCTGATGAAATTTTTCACAGGATTCAATGTAAAAAAAAATTATTTTCTTGGCAGGGCAAGAATACTTCGGAAAATATTTCAGAACAGCCACTTTCAAGCTACTTGATATCAATGGATGTGTGAGAACTAAAGCCATTTATACCTAGAGAGAACTACATTAATTAATTAATAAGAAAATTTCATCAGCCGATATGATGATCAAGCAAGCTCTCAATCGTATACGTATCTTGATATCTGGTGCTGCAAAATAATTAACTTTGTTTAGGATGTTTCTAATTTTTCACATAAATCAGAATTGTGAAACAACTTATTGAATTTCTTATAAATAAGGTGCGTCATATACAACAAAACAATAGACCCACTAAAAACTACTCATAAAACGAGGACCTTGTGTTAGTTATCAGACGCTCTACTTACATTCCTGATGAAACGACTGAGATGCAAAATTTTTCAAAAAAACGTCGTGCTCAGAATATTATCAAAGTGAATTTAAACAGAAAGAGTTCGCAGTTCTTTTGAGAAATGTTGTTCTTTTGTTGTACTGCTACAAATTCTAAAGCATCTCGGTGCTTCTTTGCCTTGAGAGCTCCTTACCCAATGTGGCATACGACACGAAAACTCAACTATGGTGGAGGATCTATATATTTTATTCGTTTGATTCAGCGTAAATAAAGTAAGTATTTGTGTATTGTTAAGTACAAACACCTATGTATGATGTGAATAAAAAACATTCAAACCTCATATAACAATTAAGTTCAAGTTCAGTGACTTCAAACACGGTCAATTGTTCAATCTCAAATGTTTATAGGACCGTTATTGACATGTAAAAACAAAAGCATATACATGGATGTGAAAATTGTATCGTACCACTATCCCGTAATAAATTGCGAATGTGAGTACTCTAAATAAATATTTAGTACAATAATTACTCGCAACACACACCATGATCATCATATAACATTTTGTTAGTTCATGCCTTTTGCCTGTACTTCGAATGCGGCGAAAACAAATGAAAATGCATAGAAAAATTAATAACAGCGTGTGTTTTCAGACGCAATAAAAACTTCCTGTTGCTTCTTTAGTTCAGCTTTGAGTGGAATCGTGAAAACAGTCACAGAATGCGGCGGACGCTCAAAGTGTGTGTTACATTTCACTAATTAATATCTGTTTTCTGATTTTGTCAAGAATGCTTTAAAACACGGTTTTTAGTTTAGAATTGGCACTGTTGGTTTTCGCAAGTACTTGAGTGGTCGAAATTAGTCGAAAGTTATACTGGGTATCAAGTTCCATCAACAAATTGTTATACAGACAATTACGTTGAAGCTCTTACACTCATATCTTATGAATAAGTTCTTTAAAATATACAGCCGCGCTCAATATAGTGAGAAAATGCTCTTTTAACGTTCACTATTTCGTTCAAAATGTTAGATTATTTTCAATCATCCACCTAAAAGTAAATTTTTTTAATTCCTATTTCGTCACTGCGTTTTGGCTTGGTTTACTCAACAAAAATTGTCAACTGACACCCTCTCGTCGGCGCGAAGTTGGTTCATGAAGCGAGGTCCGTAGCTTTTGCGGCAAACTTAGAATTTGCTGGGGATATAACTTGACACTTCTAGTGCTCCTTGTGCGTCTGAGCGCTTCAAGTTCAGAGATAAACACTCAACCAGAAAATTAAAGAAAAGCTCAGAGACGTGATTAGGGTAGCGCACAAAATTCATCTCAGTCCCGTAGTTGACGGTCTAATTAAATTTCAAAGATAACGCTAGTTTTTAGGCAGAAATTAAAGATTATTAACCGAAGAACTTCGACCGTAGGTCTGAAGACGTCACTTCCTGCAGCCCGTTCGCATGCTAAATATTAGAAATTCAGTGTTCTATGATTTTATTAAGCTTTTTATTTTTGAAAATTTAGCAGTAGCTTAGCTCGATTTCGATACCAGTCATAACATCAGCCAAGCTTGACGCGTTACGCAAAATAAAAAAGGTACTTTAAAATACGTCTGGATCACAGTTTTTTCTGTGTTCCTCGAAGTTAGACGGAACTGTGGTTATGACAATTTATACCCAAAATAAAATATGATTGAATAATTCATATAAACCCTTGGAACTAATTCAGAAATGAAAGTTTACACTCAATTATTTACAAGCCAATTTTAAAAAAATTTCATCATAATTGACTGAGACAGTTTCACACACTTATGCTATACATCCACCTGACAGGAAGTACACCTGAAGTCAAAAGCGTTCATGAGGATGAGAATAATGAGCGCTCGAGCACAGCATGAATTACCGTGTTGACACACGACAAATGCTTCTACTCAGCCCGTTCAAACGCTCTGGATAAATATTTTTTCTAAGATCATACGTAGTTGTGCATAAAAATCTAATAAAGGCGTGTCTAGGACTTAATTTTCCTGCAACGTATGAAATTCAGTAAAAATTGTTCGTGTTTCATTATTGTTCATGCACTGTTATTTCTTCATGTCGTTCAGCGGACTGTGAATTCTATTTTTTGAGATAAAAATGAAAATTACCCGTTTTTTACATGTGAATTACAACGTACCTCTCATTCAGGATCAGGTACATGATTTTCTTAATCAACATGCTGTCAAACCAAGCTACATCTTACGAATTCCACCGAAAATCTGAAGTTTGCCTTACATTTTAGCATCCTCTTTCACTTTGCATTATGATAGTGAAAAAAAAACTTAAATGCTCGAGAAAGGGTAAATTTTCACACAACAAGGTGTCCTTCAGTGAGGTTTCATTAGCTCTTTAACTGCCGCCCAGATTTACGACAAAAGCGCTGGAGCATGTTTTAGGCGAGGAAAAGATGCGGGGACGCACCTGTATTCTATTCACCTTTCAACTGTCTAAGTGGATTTCAAAATCTACCTACCTCGGTACCTACCTTTACAGCCTTATTTTATAAAAAAATTTCATATATGCCATCTAACGTGCTTTTTGATCTTCGCAGCCGAGTGGCAGTTTCTTCCTTAATTGGAAGTCAATGACAATCCGATATCAGTGAGAGTCCAACAACGGTGGGAGCAATAACAGTGAAATGATTCATAAAGTTCGTATGATACAGGTGGAAATTCTTGAAGTTACCGATAACTTCATCCACTTAATACTTCAATTGAGCCAAATAACCTGTGACTCATTGAAGACATAGTAACCTGTTTATTTATTCCAATAAAGCATTCTTTGAAAGGAAATCATTCACAATAATTAAAAGTTAATAACGGGGAGAAAAGAAAATTAGGATGTTATACCCCCTCAGTTTAATAACTTAATATGATGCGTAATAGTACAAAAAGAAGTCGTGCATGCTAATGTTGGTTACATTCCCGGAAAAATATACGTTCGCGGGCTAAAATAGTGAGCAGAATAGAAAGAACTTTTTGTCCATGCGATGCTAAGAATTAACCCTAATGACAACATGACAGTCAATAAACAACATATTCAAATGAAAGAATACATCTCTAGTGTCATCATAGAGCAAAATCCTCACTTTATATTCTGGTTACATAACTAAATTATACTTTTATGGAAGGAAATACGGATTGAATATTCTTCCTAAAGTTTGTGTACTAGCCCTTTAATTCATAAAATTAATAAACTTGATAGCATGTGAGAATACGAAAAGTTCTACTATTGTAATTGAGCAAATTTTCCAGCTAATAGTTAAAATGTTATAATTTACGTTTTAAACTTGATTTTCTCAAAATAAATTTATGCATTGGGAAGTGCAGTTTAAAAAAAATAAAAAACAGTAGAAACATAAAAACGGGCTAGCTTCTGAATTTGATAATGAAAATTTTTTCTCTAAAGTTTACAAGTCTTGTATTGCTCATCGGAAGAAATTGTAAAGATGAAAGGTATATTGCATATTACGTGGAGAAGGAAGCGTAGTATAAAATTTAACTAGGAATGATATGAAGTATAACAATGAGTAAAATGTAGAAAAAACAAAACAAAATACTGTGTTGTTTAAAAAGTACATCCATCCATCCATAAAAGCAAAATAAACAAATCACACTTGAAAAACAGTAACCTAACATAAAATATTCAAAGGTACTGACGTGTCGCATTTATGAAGAGATTGTTTAACCTTAGCAGGGGTAGCACCTAGCAAATTTTAAAGTAGGTCCGGCGTGTAGGGTGATTGCAACTTTTGGTACGATCTCTTTTGTTACTCTGGGTAGACTTGCGATGGACCTGTCGATGGTGAGTGAGTGAGACACCTCGATGCTCAGCAATGCAGGTGTGGAGATGACGACTCGTCCCTACACAATAGTTATCCTCTCACAGGCTACACTGGCTGTAATATGTAGACTACATTACTGAACATTGTACAGGTGTGCCCAATGATTTTGAGAAAAGTAAGTTTTCTATTTTCTCGTAAAACTAAGGTGTAGTCTTGCGTAGTTTTTAATTGGTTACCTCCGTAAAATATTATAAAGGACAAATAAAAACATAAATTCCCTACAAACAATTCTTGATAACCCGCAAAACTAAAATTAATTATTCTCAATATTTGCAATGTTGACCACGCTTCTTCAAAACTGTTTTGATGCGCTTTGGAACGCTGTTTACTAATTTTTTTAATGATATTATAATCAAAGGACCTCCATGCTTCTACAATTAAGGCTCCAAGTTGCGCTAAATTAGTTGGCTGCTTCTTGTCCACTCGACTTTTGATGATCGACCATAAATTTCCGATCGGGTTCAGATTAGCCGAATTTAACAAAGACCCAAAATCTCCACACCATTGTCATCAATGAACTTTTCAACCACTCTTGCATTATGACAGAGAGCGTCATCATGTTGGTAAACCCCCTCTTTGTCGGGAAACTGACCAGCTATCGTTGGAAGGAGATGTTCTTCTACGGCTTTCAGGTACCAGCCCGAATTCAATGCTGCTTTTTTGGGTAAAATCGTCAGTGCTCCAGTTCCCTTACTTGAAAAGACACCCCAGACGTGAAGAGCGGCAGGATGCTTGACCGTTGGAACGAAACACTCCTTGTTAAATCTCCAGCCTTTTCTTCGTCCCACGAGGCTTTCCCCGAAGGTGACAAAAAGGGGGAACGGAGATTCATCGGAGAAAAGTACTTTGCCGCATTGTTCAGCATGTCAATGCTGGTACTTCCTGCAAAAATTGAGCCGGTCTTTGATGCTGTTTGCCGACAAAAGAGGTTTCTTCACAGCTCTCCTTGAAGCAAGTCCGTTGTCGGAGAGTCGACGTCGAACAGTTCGCGTTAAGGCATGGACGCCATCCCTCTCCCATTCTAGCGCAAGCTCTGAACTGCTGGCAGTCCTTTCCCGTAACGAGTAGCACACTAAAGCCCTAACTTAACGAACCGACAACAATCTTTTCCTGCCAGGAGCTGTCTTCGCTTCTATGGATTTTGTCTCGTTGAATTGTTGTATCAATCTGTAGACAGTTGACGATGATGCAAGTTGCTTGGCAACGATTTCCTTTTTTGATAGACCACTCTGATGGAGAAAAATGATGGTTTCCCCAAGTTCTTCTGAAATCACCATAATTCTAAATCTGGCAAAAAAAAACATTTTTAAAAATCTAAAAAAAATAATAAAAAAATGGAAAATAAACATGCCACTCACCCTGCAAACGATTTTTTCATCAGTTCCAAAACCCATATCAGCTTTCAAACCAGCACGAATAGGTTTTCCGTATTTTAGGAAAAACAAAATTGGTCAATTTTTAAGAAAATCCACGTAATCTTGTTTTTTTAAGCCTCGCTTCTAAGTAATTTTGCTCCATTATAGGCTTGTTAACGATTAGGCATAAGTCTATTCTGAAACAAAGCCTGAAATTAAAAAAAAATTTTCTCAAAATCATTGGCCACACCTGTAGATGGGATCTGATTCCTTACCCTAAACAAACTAATTACAGGGAAGTTATTGCAATGGATAACTTCACCTAGTAATTGGGAGTGATATTCATTAATAATTTGTATTAATCGTGTTTCACTTCCATCATTAAGCTTAAAATTAACAAATAGTAGACAAGAAAAATTTTTTTTTTATTAGGAGTATAAACAACACGACGGTCATTTATAAAAGCTACTAACCCTATTTCTCAGGATATTACATACGAAGTTATGAGGGTAATTATTCTTACAGAAAGAACCCTCTAGAAAATCTAACTCTGTAGTAAAAGCAAAATAGCTCGAATAATTCTTGTACGCGCTGCAAAATATTCAGTTTTCCAAAATACTTTTAAAAAAAAATTAAATTGCACCATTAAGTTAGAGAATGCGACTTTTAAAAGTAGTTTTTCGGTATAAACCTGCGGAGAAATAATTTTTTATCCTCGCAATGTTTAAACTTCAAAATCTCTATATTGCTGCAATAAAACAAAACGTTTTTCATTGTTCTGATCGAAATCCAACGTTCCCCCATTTCTCAACTATCTCAACGCACAACACCAGTTCCTTTAAGCATGAAGTCGAGAAAAACCGTTGCATATCATTTTTTGATATAAACATCATAGAGAATGAAAATTCTTTCTTGACAGGTCTGTAGCGTTACTTTACTAGTCTCGGGTTCAAATTAAAAGGCACTATTTCATTACTGTATGAAACTAGCTAGGTAAACTGTTCATTTTATGTAGTACAAAAGATTTTTTCGAATTATTTTTCTTTTATTTTTTATTTAGAATTACATTTCCTAGATAGTTCATGCAATCGCTAGGGTTACCCTCATAATTTCGTGTAAAAAATCATAAGGAACAAACTTGATAGCTTATATCAACGCCGTCTCAAAAAAAATCTTTTTCCTAAAGAACTATACTTTTTTCTCTATTGTACTTTAGTTTAAGCCTTACTGATGTAATTAAAAACGGTTATTAATGATCATCAACGAATAGTACCCGCAATACATGTAGAAGGATCAAATCCCATCTATGATACTCACCAATGTATATGATGCTCAGCAAAAATGCCGATACTTAATATCCGTTATAAGTAGGTAACTTTGACCGCTAATTTACGATACTGTTTTCCAGTGCATTTCGTTTATTCCAGTCAAATCTGTTTCTCCATAATCTGGATTTTTCGAAAACTATAGCTTTTGGTTGTGTTCCAAGCATTTTACCGATAATTACACATTCATTCCAATGAAATTTTATCATACTATTCATTTTCAGCCTTATGTAGGTGAAAATCCGTTTTTTCACAGTGCCTGCACATGATGAGCAATGTAAGGTTCGATAGCTCTCGAATTGAAATTTTTAGCTCAAGAAGTTAAAACTATGTTTTCTTTCATTCAGTGATAGTTTTTCTTCGTCAGCTCCTACTGGTGCAAGTTTATCCGTTAACAAAGGTACGCAAAAATACCAAAATAAATGAATAATTTCTAAGCAATGAAAATTTAAATATGAATTTAACAGAAAACTTAAATCACTAGGTTCATTCCTTAAAGGCCCTTGAAGTAACTTTTAGAGTAAGACGATAAAATGATGAACATGTCATTTTCAACATAGCGATACCGAAATTATTTTATTACTCAATTGTAGAGAAACTTCTCCGTCGATAAAACTGAAAATAAAAGCGTTTCTTCTTGATTTCCTGTCTAATTTTAAAATAAGATCACTGAGTATGTATGAGCACCAAAATGATGCTCTCTTTTCTTAAAAAATAACTTTGGATACCTTCACTTTTCTCCAATCTGAATGGACGAGTCACACGTTGTGCTTTGTTGTGCATCCTGTAGAGTTTATGCAGAGTATGGTATACGAAGGAATAACGTGCATAGAGAGTGAAATCAGAAGAAAGGAATGATGTTTCTGGCGAGAGTAAGATTAATCAATAAAAACTTACGAAGATCAAAAACCGAAAAATGTTTAACTAACAACGAAAAATAGATTAACGTAAATTCAGGAAAACATGTACTAGAGAAGACAGGGGATGCTATAAGCCAATTCTGAAAAAAAAATAATCACGTGAGGAGATTCTTATTAACAAAATGTACAGTATATAGCCAAGAGTACCTGTTCCTCCTTCAATGCGTATGAGCCCCCCGTCCTCGCGCCTCCACGTGAGGGTGGGAGTGGGAGTGCCCTCGGCGGCGCAGCGCAGAGCAGCGCGGCCGCCCTCTTCCACCACAACATCTCCTCCACTAGCGTTGTCCAGTATCCGGGGTGGGCCTGTGCACGGTAAAGGGCATTAGAATGCATAAAGTTGCTGTGAGAATCGTGTCTCGGGGCTTTATTTTTTCGGGAGATCTGCTCAATGGAACAAGGAGGCTATGTTGAATTCACCCACTCAGACATGGAACTTTAAAACATCTCAAGCACGAGTATTTGATGTTCACCTCCTCCGAGGCGTAAGAGGTTAAGTCTCACGCTTAAAAAATCCTGTTCTTATTTCAGTTCGGTATTTGAAAAATTCTCCCGAGAGTATGTGCAGCTCCTCTGATGATCACAGAAAACGGAGAAGACGAGTATAAATAGTAAGAAAGAGAAGAACCGTTTAAGCAATGCTTCTCACATCTCAATTATGCCCTTCGAGTTGTCGCATGAACCATGACGTGACACAAGTGGTCGTAAGATGATGGCAAGATGGTAACAGTTTAAATGAACACAATGAAAGCATAAACATTGCTTCGTAGGATTTTCGTTAGAAATATCCTGAAATTGTGTGTAAATGGGAGGTACTTTTTTCAACGCGGCAATGAAAAAATAGTGTTTGAACTATACCCGACAGGACAATTATGCCAAGGAAGGAAAAATTTAGAACGTTGATTCATGTGAATTCAGAGTTATAAGCTGTACTGCGGTCAAGCTTAGCGATCGAGAGTCGTAGATTTTCCTGAGACACGAAAACCATGAGGAGACGTTCCCATACACTAATCTCAATGCTTGGAAACAGCAGTGCCGAAGCGTTGACGCAGTCGTTAAAGATACATCGGATGGTGGCTAGTCGTGTTGAGTACACTCGGAGTGGTGACTGCATCGGCTTCGTTGCTGACTCAGAATCACATAAGTGAGAGCGTAGGCCTGAGCTGTCGGATCCAGCTATTTGGTGCGAAGTGAAGGGAAAACTCGGCGAAGAAGTGCTTATGGCGGAGAGCTTGGCTGCCTCAATGCTAGTTAGGAGCACTGATGCAAGAACGCTAACCGAAGGAGCGATAGGTGAGGGAGAACTTACTCTGCCAAGGGAAAGCGATTGGCGACGTCAAGGAGAGACGGAGCTGTTAGCTCTCGGCCCACAGATTAGAGTTAGACTATTGAGTTAGAGTTGCGATGCAGAGAGCGGCAAGAGAGTTACCTCTGACTATACTTGGAAAGAGTGCTCGCCCTGCTCTACGCTTCAGCTTCACCAAGGTGCGGTGAGCAAGTGCTCTCTTTCCGCTCTAAGCCCGAGGTTGAAACTATTAAATAGGGCAGTAAAGTGAGAGCGACGAAGAGAGAGTAAAATAATATAGAGAGGTTTCTAGGCGGCGAACTCACTGCAGTCGCTGTTACGTGAAGAGTAGCAAGTGTAAAGTCTTAAACTTAGAATGATGCGCTTGGCAGAGAGTGCGTTTTATTCAGGCCTTGCTCCAGAAATCGAACAGCGCAGTCAAGATGCTTGGAAGTACGTGGTAGACTGCCTCGAGGTACTCGCGTCTCGCTCGGCGTACGATGTTGGTTGTCATACTTCGGGTTACGCAGGAAGACACTGGACTGAAGTTTAATTAAGCGATCGGCTATTGGCTTGCGTACGATGGCGAGTCAATTTATTGTATTTACACAGAAGGTCTGAACTGGCTATAGTGATCAGAAAGTGAGTCACAACAAGTGATCAATAATTTCATCAGTGTTCCGTTAACCAAATAGGGTCCTAAAACTATACGGTAGATATACATTTATTCTTTGCTCTTTGTCGTGTATATTTTATTTTAAATATATTCAAAAGGCGCAAATCACAGTATTGGTTTGAAGCGATACAGTGCTTTAATTAACTGAATTTCAGCTGAATCAGGTTTCGAAGTGATAGTGTCTAATTTTGAGCCTTTTTGTTTTGCTTATTGAACTGTGCCAAACTTATGCTTATCGATTCTTAACGACCTAGTGTTATATAGTATCAGTGGAAGGGCATGACGGGAGTTATCAGCCGTGGCTGGAATTCGTTGGCTCCTTCTAACCTACAGTGAAAATATGTAAGCGCGCTCGATTGGGGGCAGCGTGCTTAGTAAGTTGTGTCTCTTCATAAGCAGAGTAAGGCCTGTCTTTTGTATTTGTGTTTGTGCTAGTCCCCTTATGAAATTTCGCGTGAAGAAATGCTTCAATTTTCTTGTAATTTGTGTATCTCTTAAATTCCGAACTAGGTCAAGCATTTAATCTAGATAATTAGTTTACGTTCGTGCTCTGATGTATTAATTGTTCAGTAGGTTCTCGTTTTTACTGTTCTCATCGGTAACCTGGTAGCAAACTTGATAGCTCCCTTAGCAAATCCTGCTGTGGGTTTGTCCCAATCAGTCAATGACTCACTCGATTATCCTCCATTGAATGTAACTCATCCTGTTCAGGATCGTTGTCAATCGAGTTCTATGCATTGCCACCACCCTGAGAGTTACTCTGTGCGTTGTCATCTCTCTAAGTGTCACCCTGGGCGTCGTGACTCTTTTGAGTACAACACTGTGTGTTCTCACCTCTCTTAGTGTCACCCTGTAATCTGTCACCCTTCAGAGTGTCACCCTATGTGACGTCAGTCTTCTGAATGCCACCTGGCGCGTCATTGCACTGCCCATGTTTCACTGGGGTCCACGGTCCTTAATTCCACCGACCTTCAGCGATCCCAATTTGAAATTTACCGAGTGTCCACGAGCCTGACTACAACGTGACGACATCGCAGCACTCGACACCCTTTCCCCTTTTTGTTCTCGTTGAGCTTTATTTTATTTTCGAAATCGTTTAGTGTTGCTAGAATTAAGTGTTGAGGTAGCTTTCAAGTTAATGAAATCTCTTGACCGAGCCTCAATCATTCTCCTCCGATGTCCTTGGTGTGAAATTTGGGAGATAATCCCCTGAAGTTTTTAAATTCAATTTGAAAAACTGTGTTAGCCTTATCTTAATTTATCAATACGCTCTAGTGACAAAATGGGGATCCTACTGATATGGCAAAAAAATACTTTTCATATTTCATTGGTTCATATTGCTGCCTAAGGGGGCGGGAATACATCGTGCACACAATTCACAATGGGAATATTTCGTGCACAATAGAAGAGCTTGTCTTCTCCTCCATTTTCCGTCCTATCAGAACTAATAATAGTAAATTTAGCTGTTATGAAACTCAATTAGAGGGAAAGTTTAACTCTCTTACCTCTCGAAATTTTCCAAGCCTTATCACCTCTGTTTCAAGGGAAATTGTAGCAGTATGTTGTAACTAACCAAACCTTACCCCTTTGGTTCTCAAAGAAACTGTAAAATCTTTCAGCACTCCTGAGACGTCAGGATTTTTCTCAGCAGGTCAGGGCTTGCAAGAGGCATTGCTTCTACTGATTAAGCTGGCGTTTCACTAACTCACTCCCTTTAGGTTACGGGAGTGGAAAAT
Source organism: Morinoia aosen (assembly GCA_030386875.1). Taxonomy (NCBI): domain Eukaryota; kingdom Metazoa; phylum Arthropoda; class Malacostraca; order Amphipoda; family Talitridae; genus Morinoia; species Morinoia aosen. The sequence continues at coordinate 21,785,362 of CM059579.1, forward strand.
CATTTTTACAACAAGATTCTTAGTTGAAGTGATCAATATATAGGTAAAAACGATGTCATTGCAATGTGTTATTTTATTATAAGATATCCCTCGAGCAACTTAGAGGAACTACGAATATGTAAAAAACTCAATCCGAGAAATCTGAATGAGGGTAAGGAATATTCATTTTGAGATCCACGATAAATTTTTTCGGCCCATTATAAAGTAGTTCAAAAGTTGTCATTATCAAATTATTTCATTCCTATATTAGCAACTCAGAATATGACATATTTTTAGAAAAACTTTGTCCGGAACATGACTGATTGCAGGTACAATGGAACCTCATTATTCGTACATAATTCGTTCCAGAAAGCAGTTCGAAAGGCGATTTATGCGAAAAGTTAATAATTTTTCCACATATAGGATATAATTTAAATTGGATTTACCCAATTCAGATCCAACTGCTTTGATTTTTCAGAAATTATTGTTTCAGAAATGCTGTCACCAGCGAGTTGTTTTTCGTTAATCCAAACTAACAAAAGTTTTTCCATTTGTTCATAGATGACTTGCTCACAGCAAGAACGGTTACTTTTATTGCCACATTGGCCTCTCTGATGTCTCTTTATTTTTTAGCAAAGACGATATGGTTGATTTCGCCATGACATACGGAGTTGCCAGGCCAGAGACACGAGTCCCACTTTCAAACTTCGCAATGGGTTCTTGTTTCAATTCAATTGTCATTCTCACTGCTTTTCTTATTGATTTGGTTTAATCATTTGTCTTTTTGGGTCAATGGCTGCACAACTTTTAGTAAAAAATCAAAAATAACAATGAAATCGCACTAAGTTTCAGCAAGCACGAGATTGAGCTGAAGCGACCGCGTGGCACCGCTAGTAAGGAAGTGACGCTGTCCGAATCGCGGGGCAAGCGCATAAATGACGAGTTCAATTTTACTTGAACAAGTTGGACGGATAACGAGTTGTACGGGTAGCGAGGTAGATGAATGATGAGGTTTCACTGTACCTTCAATAGGAAATGATTTATTTCTCATCGGTAATGCAAGCATTTAGACTAAAGAAAAGAAAAAGCCAAGATTTGCGACACGTATTTCAAATACGTACGACACGAAAAACAAATTTGATATAAATGGTTGATAGTGTGAAAGCCGTTTAAATTACCTATCAAGGCGAACATTGATAGATATTAGCTATAAATATCTACTCCGATGACATATGAGCCTGCACTTCAGACCTATAGCCGAATAAATTAAAACCCTGAAACTAAACTCTTGTTGTTTCTTCAAAATTTGTTGCGCTAATGGAATTGAATTTACAAATTAACCGATCAAGAGCAGCTAGTTAATACTCTTAAGAGTCAATAATCTGCTTCAGTCGCCAAGTTTTCAAAGCTCTTCTGCATTTAAGGTTCAAGTCTCGGGCACCAATTCGTGTGGCACGATTTCCAACTGCAAATCCCAGCGCCAGAGTTGGCAGCGATCAGCGCAACCTGATCTTATGTTGAAGTGGTGGGAGAACTCCAGGGTCGGACTAGCAGCGTCAGGTTTGCCAAGAAATTTGATTAACACTGAATTTGAGACGCCTGCAATTCTGAACTGAATAATAAACGCCTCGGCGTGTAAGCTTGAATTTAGAAATTCCTTTCCAAATAGAAATTACCAGCGCCTGTCATATATTGTTGAGTGAACATTTAAGACGTGAAGTTCAAATTATCATTCTGTGCCAAAATTTTTTTAAATATATTTCTTTACCTAACAGCTAGCAGGTGACAGTTCAAAGCTAACCTGTTTTTCAATTTATGCCTATTGATCGGTGCTCATAATTAAATCTGAGGGCACGAACAACGAAAACAGACCAAGTTATGCTCTTCGATCAAGATTTCTGTTCAGTGGTACAATATTAAACAGTCTGCATAGTTAACTATGCGGGGCCAGTCGAAGCAATTTTAACAACCAAAATTATTTTAATAATGAACGAGGCAAAGTTCAACAAAGTGGCTCAGGTGGCGAAACCATGGATTACTTCCGGTCAACCAATACAAAGAATTGCTTAACTTCGTTATTTTATTTTACCCAACTGATCTACATAATGATAACAACACGTTCGAGCATATTTTATACCGAGTAAGTTAGTATTGCTAGCGTGGAAAAATCATTTTTCAGCACCGAAAAAGATTAATTAGTGCCAAATCCATCAGTCAATGTCAGGTACAATAAACCAATAGCGGCTTCACACATAATTACCGTTGGGCACTCGATCACTTCTCTACAAGAGGGCGAGTGGCAGATCAGTCTCAGCGTTCGTTAAGGTAGCGTGCCTACGCGTTCTTCATTGGACGTACGGAGGGCTTTAGAGCAGTAGGTGCTATTTTCTATTTACAGCATATTACTGTCAAATTATCATATTTTGAAGCTTTTTAACGTGTTGAACTATTAACTTGTAACTATTTCTAATTCAGGCGAAAAGTCTGTATTGACAGAACTATGTAAAATTTCATTGGTCTTCGTCGTGAGATTTCACGAAAATATTTTAGCTCCTTGGGACTGAAAATAAAATAGGCTCTGACATCATCTGTTTACATATGATGAAATAGATACATACAAGTAAAACGTTTGTTCAACAATGAATAGTATATTTTTGTCACTCCACAACACTTTCCACTTAAATAATGATATCGAGGCGAAAAACACTCCACGTTGGTCTTTTTTAGTGCTACTGAGTTGAAATTAAGATATTAGCAATTCTCAATAAGTGCAGCTTCTTGCGATACGACGTTAGCTCATATGTAGATCTTACACACAAAAATTTACTCCTGGGGTTAGTTGTCTGTCATCTAAAATCAAAGCTCGATTTTTAAGAAAAGAAAAACAGAAGAAACAATGAATGATTCATCTAGACTTTCTGGAAACACTTCGTTCAAAAAATATTATAAATTCTCTTAAATACATGTAAAACGTTTTGTTTCATAATCGATGTTCAAGATTTTATTTATGAGGTATACCGAGAGAAGAACTGAGCTTCAAAGCCTGAAGTCCCGAACTCTTGCAAAAAGTTTGTATTAATCGAACTTCTGTCAAGCCTGAAATTCAGGACTGATTAAGCTCGGGGCTTTTCATAGCTTTTGCCTTGATTCTGAACAACTCCGGCTACTAATCACGTCCGATATATTAGAGAAGGTAATGCATGATTTTAATAATGCTTCTTATAAAATTTGGTGGGGGTTCGATCAAAAACACACACGACTGTAAACATTTCAAAATTATCCCCGATGTAAAGGTGCACTACAGCTTGCTAGAAGCGCTTTATCTTGAATTTATTAATCGAACACAAGAATTGCGCTGACTTGAGCAACAGTTAGCACTACGATAGAAATATTCAACTTCATTCTTTTAAACTGGTATATTCGGTAGACTGACTATCCATCTATAATTAGTGAGCTCAAGGAACTCATATTCTTCGTTTTATTTTGTTTTGCGAGTGCATGTTACCTAATAATATGTCGGCCTTATATTACTCTTTCTGCAACTCTGAAGGCGATTATTTAGTTCAATTATTTGAACGTTCCCACCTTGAAATTGCTGTAGTCGTTAGTTCAAGAAAAAAAAGAAAAAATGTTTATTTCCAAGTTGTCACATGAGATACATGCCAACATATTGGCTTTTAAAAGTTTCTTAAATATAGGGCATCCTAAAAAAAATGTTCCATACGAGGAGTACTAATTGACAAACCATCCGAGGTGTACAAGTAGATAAGCCATACGAGGCATAATGATAGACATACTATACGAGGTGTACTAATAGACAAACTATCAGAGGTGAACAAGTAGATAGACCATACGAGGCATATTAATTGACAAAATATACGAGGCGTACTAATAGACAAACCAGTCGTGGTGTGCTAGTAGTCTAACAAAAGTTCTATACTAGGAGTACTAATTGACAAACCATCCGAGGTGTACAAATAGATAAGCCATACGAGGCATAATAATAATAGGCAAACTATACGAGGTGTACTAATAGACAAGCTATCAGAGGTGTACAAACAGATAGACCATACGAGGCATATTAATAGACAAAAAAATACGAGGCGTACTAATAGACAAACCATACGTGGCGCGCCAATAGTCTATCTCTGTCAAGGGTAGTTGAATGAGAAATGAAAAATATGCCTTAAAAATATGCAAAGCCCTATCACCACCAAAAACATATTTCATATCTTCTCGATATTCACCACATCATGCGGACATGGGTACATGAGATAAAATAGAGATACAGTGTAAGCCGGTTACCAAACATGATTGACAAATATCTACAAAATATTGGTAGAAATGGGTAAACAAACATATATTCAATATCAAAATTCATTGCTTGTACAACATACGGACAGAAAGATAATTTTACTACGATTCATATGCTCAAATTGCACTTTATTTCATTAATTATATATGACATTAATCCGATTCACAGAAACGCCCTCTGGGGAAGTGATAGATCTATTTTTGAATCATTCTGATATAGCAATAAAATTTATTAACCGGATGGTTTTTGCGTAAAGAAATGAAATAGAAACATGTATATCTATTTATGTATATACATATATATACCTACACACGTACCACACATATTAATATATATACTTATTGAAAATGAAATATTGGAAAAAAATACATATATAAGATAAAAGATAAAAGGAACCTACCATCTACTGCACAGAAAATGACAGTTGAGCTCACTGTAATCCTAAGAAATTTTTCGCAAAAAAAATAACTAAAAGGAGAAGAAGACTTCGAAAAACATAAAAATGAGCTGGTTTTTAATTTCTTCACAGAAATTTTTAAGAAAAATCATGTTATATGTCAAGAAGCAACACAATTCTTCAGCATTATACGGACATGTGTATGTGGGATAAAATGGAATAACATTGTGGCCGGATATCACATCTGAGTGGAGAATATTCACAAAATTGGCACATATAGGTAGATTAGGCCTTGATCCAAAGTGAAAATTTTAATTACAGAAATTTAGAGTTTTTCCGATTTGAAAGTTCAGTGCTAGTGTGCGCTGAACGCCCGAAAAAAAAATAAATAAAAAGACTAAATGCAATGCTTAAATTACCCCCTTCCCCCCCAGCTCAGCCGAAAATCGATTGAAAACATCTTCGTGAATGATTTTGAAATAGCGAGACAACGTTAGCCAAAAATTGAATTCATTATAAACTTTGCACAACCCTCACATCTATAAACCTGTTTATTGGTGTACACACAAAATGTATTTCATGGTTTATTTGTCATACGGACGTTAAATATTAATACAGAAAAGAGAAAGAAATAACAAAATAAAGATGAGGAAATACTCCTTATGGAAAGAACGTTCGTTCTGCTGCATTGAAACTGACGGCTGTGGTGCTCATTGTTGTCGACAGATATAAGTAAGATGAATATACGAATCGCTTAGCAAACGTAAAATGAAATAGTTTCTAAATTTCTAACAGAAATTTCAGGAAAAATTAAAATTTCTGATAGATGGGAAGTTCACACCGAAATGCTGCAGGCCCTATGACAGAGATGCAAAATGACGTGACACATTTACTCTAAATTCTTTTCCAGTTTTAGAGTTTTTGATATGCGGGGGAAGCTTGTTCCACATAAAAGCTCCAGAAACTGAGAGAGCTTTTTGTCCCACGTTAGATGAACGGTAACTGACTAAAACATCGTTCCTCCGGTTTGGTCTTTCGTTTGGGATATTAGATGGAAAAAATGTTACCACCTCTGCATTACTTTGGGGGAGGTACAGAGAGGAGAATACTCGTCGAGCTTTCTGGATCATGAATCTGTTCAGTATTGGGATCCAGTCGAGTTTTCTTAAAAGAGGGGTGACATGATCGTATTTATTGAAATTTCCTTTGCATACCACTTTGGCAGCGAAGTTTACACATTTTTGCAACTCTTCCTGACGACATTTAGGTAAGTCTCCCCACACAAGACTGCAGTAGTCCAGGCGCGATAAAACTAAAGACTGAATCACTAATAATCTAGATTTTTCGTCAAGTGTGTTCTTTATACGATGAAAGAACATTAAGGTTCCGTTAATTTTGTTGCACATTGTTTCGACGTGTGAATTGAAAGTCATATTTTTGTCAAACCAAACACCCAGATTTATAACCTCATCGACTGGTTTAATTGTGTCGTCTCCAAATGTTAGCTTGAATGGTGGTAAATTTTCAGTCGCATTCTGTGATCCAAAAATAATGCATTGCGTTTTACTTGCGTTAAGTTTGAGCCCATTATGGTCATACCACAATTTCAGATTTCTCAGAAGGTTTTCAGCGTTGGCTTGTGTTTCTTTTAAATCCGCTGTTGAGCTTGTCATGGCAATTTGCACGTCATCAGCATACATTGAGATTTTTGTATTTACCGGCATAATGGGGAAATCATTGATGAAAATTGAAAATAGGAGTGGGCCGATGATTGAACCTTGAGGAACGCCAAAATTATTTGGTATGAATGATGACATTTTGTTATTCAAGCACACTGCATGAGAGCGGTTTAGTAGGTAGCTTTCAAACCACTGAGTGTCTATTCTGAGGTTTGAAATTTTTTGTAGAAGTTTCTTATGCTCAACACTGTCGAAAGCTTTGTAGAGATCAAGCAATAGTAAGAGAGTTAATTTTTTTTGGTCAATATCATTGGAAATTTTTTCTGTTATGTTTAACAGGGCGTCCTGAGTACTGGTATTCCTCCTGTAAGCATATTGATTGCGATGCAGTAGATGTGACTCGTCTATGTAAGACGAGAGCTGGTTTGTTATTACTTTTTCTAATATTTTGGACATAACAGGCAGGAGACTGATTGGTCTGTAGTTTGACGCTATGTCGATATCACCAGATTTATGTAATGGCTTAATAATGGATAGTTTCCATTGATCGGAAACTTGTTTGTGACTTTAGATATATTTATTATCGCGCGAATAAGGGGTGCTGTGACAGGGAAGCTGTCTTTTATATGTTGGAGGCTTATGCCATCATGTCCAGTCGCTTTAGTATTCTTTAGTGAGTATAAGATTTTTCGTATCTCTATGACGCTAACTGGCAACATAGCATCTAAATATGAATGCTATCGAAATTACCACTCGCGATCATCACTTATAGATTTAACAAAAAAATTGTCAGTTAGGCGAGACCAGTTCACTCAAAACGTAGCTATGCTTCCCACAACAGCTACCTGTATCAGAAGTGCGCTGTAATTTGGCGAGCACGGCAGCTTATTGGAGCACTCAATAATCAAGTGGAAATGAAAACAGATCCCGGCTGGAGTTCCTTCGCTGCAGCTCATTACTTCGCTAAATGAGCTCCATGTTGCAAGGAACGTTGTCAGCATTGGCACAGAATCACTAGCTAATTTTGCATTGTTTTCTCAAATTCTTCATAATGGTGTTCTAAATTGCTTTAAGAGGGTTTGATGAGTTCAGAAAAGATTCCTTCTTCATATTTATTGAGATATCGATTAAAAATGATGCCTTGCGAACCTTGTCTGATTAACAATTCTAAGGCGTATGCATGTTCTAAGAATCCTGTGTAAGGAAAAATTGAAAATGTCTACTAACTACAACTCCTTTTTCAAAAAAGTAAATCCCAGTACTGAATATCATATAAAATATGATATTGCTAATAGAGCTCATTCGTAATTCAACGATTTGTCTAAAATTCATACCTCATTCGCGTTGAAAAACCATGACATTCAAAAGGTGGCAATACTGCACTTTGCACTCATCTTTGTAAGTGCATGAGAGTAGTTGTTAGTGTCATTTTTGTATGAAATCTCACAAATGCTTACATTATTATATTCGTATATTCTGTATAGTTATGCCACTGTAACCATTAAAGTATATTTCAAATATAATGTATACATTACTTTGAATCTTACACTTGAAATTACATACAGAAAAAATATCCTCTCACGTGACCGCAACTCTTTCTTTTTGACGACCGAGAGTTGCCTACATGAGGGATTACAGACAAGAACAAGGAGCAGAGCGATCGAGCAGAGCGCCGACGCAACCATGCTGCTGCTCCAATGGGTCAAAGACCATTGAAAAATTCTTTGTACAAATAAGCAAGAGAAGGAAATTATATCGCGTAAAAACATTATTAGATGAGGGTACAAAGCAGCAGTGAATAAGAGAACAAGCTCTGTTAAAATTCTCCAGAAGATCACTGGAAGAAACCGATGAACAATGGCGAAGACGACTACTGGTCGTGAATGGAAGAGCAGCTCGTAACATTTTTATCGATGAATTATAATAATCTCAACTTAAAAGTACCACCGTTATTTCTGACAGCGGAGGAGTGCTACTTAGCATTTTATCCAACTTATTTCGAGAAAACTCAAACTTTGCAATTTTTTACTTATCCGTGAATCGTTCATGAAAAGGGTAAGTGTTGGGCCGTATACACTTTGCCTAAGCGCTTCAAACTTTCCAGAATGTCCGCAGTTTAAAGCCGTGATGCCGATGTCCACTCGAAGTGCAAAATTTGGTGAACATGGAACTGCTCGTTCCTGCACCAAGAAAATTTCTTGTTTTGAGAGTGGTTTGGTGAGCGCCGTGTTAAAACTCTAGACGCAGAGAGGGTTATTTTTTATGTACCATTGGTACTTAGAGAAATAAAGGCCTCAATTAACTTTCAGGCCTTTCTGCAAACTTAAACATTTATGCATTTACATAAATAAACACTAAAAATGAAGAGAAATCGGTTAATTTAAATCTAAGCCGAACAGCACCTCATAAAAACAAAAAGGTAGTATGTGATTGTATTTAAACTTCATCACTCAGAAATGAATAAGTTGTGAGTTTGATCCAATCCAGAATCATCTGTCGAAGACTAGGCCTAGAAGGTGAATTAACCATTAAAGCCCATAACGTTTCAATTTTTTTAGTACATGTTATTTAATCAACATTGAGCACACGCGAGTGCTCAAATTTTCTCAGGAAATAACCAACTACTTTTTCTAATCGCGTTGTTTGATAAAAGCTAAGTAAGGTTTTAATTGGCTCACAAACCTTCATCGCAGCTACTTTCGAAACAAATACTGTCGCGCTGGAGTTCTCAGAAACGAAATAGGAACGTACTAATTACGTTCTCATTCTCAGGGACGGAACTTTAGCAGCGCGACGACTTTTGTAACAAAATGACGCACTAGAAGCGGCCATCATAGTTCATCTGGAAATATAGGCCTTTCAAATATTGTACTGAACTCTACTTTGATTCAAAACTTATTTTAGCCAAAGGAAACAAACTTTCAAAAGCGTATTTGAACATCAGCGTCGGGCCTAAAACTATACTTCATAAACTTGATGGTACAGAAGCTTTACTGAAATACTCGCCGGACTTCGTACAACACCCTCCAAAAACATTATAGATAAATGATACTCTGTCCCTCTTAGACCACTTTTCGCTTTTACTTTATAGATTGTTGCTCAAAAATACAACAGTTGGACTAACATCTCAGGCGACACTGGATTTAGCACCAGCTGCGGCGCGACACTAAGTTTGGCAGAACAATGGGCTCTGAAATCCTGCGACTCTGGGAGAAGGCGTCACTCGGCGTGAAATGAACCTGAGGCTTGAAGTCTTGTCCATAGGAATGACCGCCTCAAGTTTGGCAATTTTCCTTCAGTAATAGAATCACCAACTGCGGAAATGAAATAAATTCTTCCGAAAATTCAACTGTATTTGTATTTGCCATGCGTTGTTCTCTTCAGCCTGCTTGGAAGACGAGATGGAAGTTTGTAATTTGTGAAAATAATAATGTTATATGTAATATGAACAAAAATTAATGAAATTACTTTAATTTTCTCTATTTAGGACGATTTAACTAATTTAAACGATTCAGTGTTTCCATGCGTTACGTTGTCTTTATCTTAAAAAGTACTTTTACTACGACAAATACAACACGTATCATCAGGTTCTTTCTTCAATGTCGACAAAATAACTAGGAATATAATTTATTTAACAATACTTAAATGTGCAGCATCAAAAATCATACACAACTTTTTGATTCACCGTTGAACTATGTATAGTAATATTAATCAATAGAAAAATTGTCTGTTTTAACTCGAGATGTACCTTGTTCCTTGTGGTCTTCGCGATGGTGAAATATTCTTTCCGAGGAGTTTTTTTTTTTTTAAATTAAATGATAGAATATTTATTGATGTCATTTTCTATTAACACCTGAGAGTGCACTGATGGAAGAATATGTTCAGTCCTAATTTCACTCCGCCTCACCTCTGAATAAACTTTTTTTAGAGAAAAATCCACAGAATTAGTAGACCACTTTTGGATTGGATTGAAACTGAGTGCAGATAACAAACAATTAATGCGTCCAATATAACATGACACTCTATGTCTCCTATTTTTATATCCTGTTACTCGTGAATTTCAAAATTGAGGTTTTAACTTAGAGGTGTTATACATCGTTGTGTTTGGAGGCATGTTGCACACCGACGGATCCTCCCGCGGCCATTTGATAACTTCGCCAGCAGACGACATTCTTACCCACAGCTTGACTTGCCCGCCTCACATTTGCTGCTGCCGATTAATCAGGATCCATCAGAAAAAACGTTTATTTCCAAATTGTCACATGAGATACATGCCAACATATTGGCTTTTAAAAGTTTCTTAAATATAGGGCATCCTAAAACAAATGTTCCATACGAGGAGTACTAATTGACAAACCATCCGAGGTGTACAAGTAGATGAGCCATACGAGGCATAATAATAGACAAACTATACGAGGTGTACTAATAGACAAACTGTCAGAGGTGTACAAGTAGATAGACCATACGAGGCATATTAATTGACAAAATATACGAGGCGTTCTAATAGACAAACCAGTCGTGGTGTGCTAGTAGTCTAACAAAAGTTCTATACTAGGAGTACTAATTGACAAACCATCCGAGGTGTACAAATAGATAAGCCATACGAGGCATGATAATAATAGGCAAACTATACGAGGTGTACTAATAGACAAGCTATCAGAGGTGTACAAAATAGATAGACCATACGAGGCATATTAATAGACAAAATATACGAGGCGTACTAATAGACAAACCACACGTGGCTTGCCAATAGTCTATCTCTGTCAAGGGTAGTTGAATGAGAAATGAAAAATATGCCCTAAAAATATGCAAAGCCCTATCACCACCAAAAACATATTTCATATCTTCTCGATATTCACCACATCATGCGGACATGGGTGCATGGGATAAAATAGAGATACAGTGTAAGCCGGTTACCACTCATGATTGACAAATATCTAAAAAATATTGGTAGAAATGGGTAAACAAACATATATTCAATATCAAAATTCATAGCTTGTACAACATACGGACAGAAAGATAATTTTACTACGATTCATATGCTCAAACTGCACTTTATTTCATTAATTATATATGACATTAATCCGATTCACAGAAACGCCCTCTGGGGAAGTGCTAGATCTATTTTTGAATCATTTCGCTATTGCAATAAAATTTATTAACCGAATGGTTCTTGCGTAAAGAAATGAAATAGAAACATGTATATCTATTTATGTAGATACATATATATACCTACACACGTACACACACATATTAATATATATATATACTTATTGAAAATAAAATATTAGAAAAAAAAAATACATATATAAGATAAAAGAAAGAAGCAACCTACCATCTACTACACAGAAAATGACAGCTGAGCTCACTGTAATCCTAAGTAATTTTTCGCAAAAGATAACTAAAAGGAAGAGAAGACTTCGAAAAGCATAAAAATGAGCTGTTTTTTAATTTCTTCACAGAAATTTTTAAGAAAGATCAAGTTATAGTCAAGAAGCAACACAACTCTTCAGCATTATACGGACATGTGTACGTGGGATAAAATGGAGTAACATTGTGGCCGGATATCACATCTGAGTGGAGAATATTCACAAAATTGGCACATATAGGAAGATTAGGCCTTGATCCAAAATAATAATTTTGATTACAGAAATTTAGAGTTTTTTCTGATTTGAAAGTTCGGTGCTAGTGTGCGCTGAACGCACGGAAAAAAAATAAAAATAAAAAGACTAAATGCAATGCTTAAATTACCCCTTTCCCCCCAGCTCAGCCGAAAATCGATTGAAAACATCTTCGAGAATGATTTTGAAATAGCGAGACAACGTTAGCCAAAAATTTAATTCATTATAAACTTTGCACAACCCTCACATCTATAAACTTGTTTATTGGTGTACACTCAAAATGTATTTCATGGTATATTTGTCATACGGACGTTAAATATTAATACAGAAAAGAGAAAGAAATAACAAAATCAATATGAGGAAATACTCCTAATTATGGAAAGAACGTTCGTTCTGCTGCACTGAACTGACGGCTGTGGTGCTCATTGTTGTCGACAGAAATAAGTAAGATGAATATGCGAATCGCTTAGCAAACGTAAAATGAAATAGTTTCTAAATTTCTAACAGAAATTTCAGGAAAAATTAAAATTTCTGATAGATGGGAAGTTCACACCGAGATGCTGCAGGCCCTATGACAGAGATGCAAAATGACGTGACACATTTACTCTAAATTCTTTTCCAGTTTTAGAGTTTTTGATATGCTGGGGAAGCTTGTTCCACAAAAAAGCTCCAGAAACTGAGAGAGCTTTTTGTCCCACGTTAGATGAGCGGTAACTGACTAAAACATCGTTCCTCCGGTTTGGTCTTTCGTTTGGGATATTAGATGGAAAAAATTTTACCACCTCTGCATTACTTTGGGGGAGGTACAGAGAGGAGAATACTCGTCGAGCTTTCTGGATCATGAATCTGTTCGGTATTGGGATCCAGTCGAGTTTTTTTAAAAGAGGGGTGACATGATCGTATTTATTGAAATTTCCTTTGCATACCACTTTGGCGGCGAAGTTTACACATTTTTGCAACTCTTCCTGACGACATTTAGGTAAGTCTCCCCACACAAGACTGCAGTAGTCCAGACGCGATAAAACTAAAGACTGAATCACTAACAATCTAGATTTTTCGTCAAGTGTGTTCTTTATACGATGAAAGAACATTAAGGTTCCGTTAATTTTGTTGCACATTGTTTCGACGTGTGAATTGAAAGTCATATTTTTGTCAAACCAAACACCCAGATTTTTAACCTTATCGACTGGTTTAATTGTATCGTCTCCAAATGTTAGCTTGAATGGTGGTAAATTTTCAGTCGCATTCTGTGATCCAAAAATAATGCATTGCGTTTTACTTGCGTTAAGTTTGAGGCCATTATGGTCATACCACAATTTCAGATTTCTCAGAAGGTTTTCAGCGTTGGCTTGTGTTTCTGTTAAATCCGCTGTTGAGCTTGTCATGGCAATTTGTACGTCATCAGCATACATTGAGATTTTTGTGTTTGCCGGCATGGTGGGGAAATCGTTGATGAAAATTGAAAATAGGAGTGGGCCGATGATTGAACCTTGAGGAACGCCAAAGTTATTTGGTATGAATGATGACATTTTGTTATTCAAGCACACTGCATGAGAGCGGTTTCGTAGGTAGCTTTCAAACCACTGAGTGTCTATTCTGAGGTTTGAAATTTTTTGTAGAAGTTTCTTATGCTCAACACTGTCGAAAGCTTTGGAGAGATCAAGCAATAGTAAGAGAGTTAATTTTTTTTGGTCAATATCATTGTAAATTTTTTCTGTTATGTTTAACAGGGCGTCCTGAGTACTGGTATTCCTCCTGTAAGCATATTGATTGCGATGCAGTAGATGTGACTCGTCTATGTAAGACGAGAGCTGGTTTGTTATTACTTTTTCTAATATTTTGGACATAACAGGCAGGAGACTGATTGGTCTGTAGTTTGACGCTATGTCAAAATCACCAGATTTATGTAATGGCTTAATTATGGATAGTTTCCATTGATCGGGAAACTTGTTTGTGACTATAGATGTATTTATTATCAAGCGAATAAAGGGTGCTGTGACAGGGAAGCTGTCTTTTATATGTTGGAGGCTTATGCCATCATGTCCAGTCGCTTTAGTATTCTTTAGTGAGTATAAGATTTTTCGTATCTCTATGACGCTAACTGGCTTTGGTCTCCACTTGTTGCTACTATTTGGGGATGAAACATCGCTCAGATTTGCCTCTGTAGATGTGTCTGAAACTGTCCTGGATACTTCATTGAAAACATCTTCGCCAACTTTTGAGAAGAAAGTGTTAAAGTCATTCGCCATTTCTGAGGGGTTGTCAAAAGTGCTTTTGCAGTCTGAATTTTTATACTGAGCAGCTTCTCTAATGATTTCCCAAGTTCTTTTAGGGTTTTGTTTTGCCGCCAAGAGTTCTTTGTGGAAGTAGTCACATTGTATGAGATTTTGAAGCTTCCCTATTTTAGTCTTTTCACATTGTTAGGCCGGTGCACTATTATTACTGTGTTAGACAAGAGCAATAGTACGACTGTTACGATCGTGGAGCAATAACAATGGATGCAAAGCTAAAAATATATTCGTGTTTATTTTTTTTAAGTGCTTCTTAATTTTGCCCACATCGAGGTGATAAATACTTGTTACCAAAAATATGAGTTTCTGATCTTGAAGAAATTAAGCTTCGTTTTAGTTGACTTGTTTATTTTCCCTCAGTGAGATTGGGAGCCACGACTGAAAATTTGTCCCATTTAGCTGAAATCTGACGATGGCTTGACGCTGCTAAAGGTTAATTTGTTCTTTCCCAACAATGGACTTGGAAAAATGAAAGCGCTGTCCTTCTATCTGACCTTCTTTGTATGTACCATTAAATGAAATTACTGGCAGAGGTGTAGAAACATTATACACGCGAGGGCGTCAGAGATATTGCATTCTCTCCTAATGAGGCTGGAAACAGCAGGAAGAAAGTAGTGAGGATCAATAAACTTCTTGAGCAAAAAATCACCGGCTTTCCAGGCCAGGGGGAGTTTTCATTTCATGTTCCTTAGAAGGTGAGAGGGGCTTTCTCATTACTGGACTTTTACCACACGTCTTCTGGTCTAACAACATTCGAGCGTATTTATTTACTAAATTGGCCTCAACATCAAAGTCTCCTAATGGTTAGAAATTTAACATTGAGTGTTAAACCTCTAGATTTCAAGTATTTAGTTTCAACACAATTATAAAAACTTAAATTTAAGATGAGTATAAGCATCGAAATATAATGAGATTTTGTGGTTTGAGGATCAGTCAACAAGTTTCAGTAATACTCTCACTCACTACAAGGGGATACTGTAACTGAGGTTGCTCATCACAAAGAGATTTTAAGGTGTACTTCTGAACGAGAACTTTTGTAATGCTTCAAACTTCTACGGCAAATGAGATGTGAGGACGTATATCAGAACGCCGTGAGTTGAAGTACCTCATTTGGTACATCCTAAACCAGTTCGTAGTGCAGATAATAACACCCATCAATTCTGAAGGATTCACTATTTATATGAATGAATCATAAATTCTTCCCGAAAATTGTTACTCCCATAAATCAGTGTCTTTTACCTAACTTTAACAATTCAAGAGTCTTATGAATAACGTACGGGGATTTTTGCATACGCTTTTAAATTCACGCAGGACATAAAGTATGTCGAGTCTGTTGACGCGTCGCCGGTAAATGCTAATTACCGTGTACACAGCACTGTAGTGATGCGAGGTGCCACAATATATCCGCATAACTGACGCCATCTTTCCAAAGCCTCGTTGGCTCATATCTCGTCTCGCTCCCTGCGTTACGAAACTGAAGTAATTTCCTTTGAACCTGAGGCAGCCTCACAATTTGCATGTCATTTCGCCGAAGTTTTTAAACGAATGCAGGCGGAACAAATTTAAGATGGCATTTTAAGCACGATTTAGTTCTTGCTTTCGAGGCTGTTCTCATGTTAAGAAATTGGATCATCTAGTGCAACCTCATTGCCAAGCTCTCGTTTAGTTCACCATGACACAGCAACCGGAAGATTTTCGACTTAAGTTTTTATGATTTCACGACACACTTGTATGACTTTTTGCCTTTAATTGCAGTAAATGAACGAAATCCAAACAAAGTTATGAAACTTTCATTCAAATACACCGTAGGAGAATCAGAAATTCGGAAAGTGTTATGAAATTAACCCATGACACTGTACATGGGTACATGGGCTACAATTGTATGTCATAAACTCGGTACAGAATTATGACGCATGTCTGACTTCATGTACGACGTCCGAAGGTCCAGATTTTATCCGTCGATTATCCAGTGTCCGTGGAAAGTACCTTACAAGTCTCGGCGCACTCCCCGTTACGCCTATTTTTTAAGGGGCCATTTGAGGAATGAAAAATCACTTCTTTGAACCAAAAGGATTTTATAAACTTTTCACACTCAACTTATAAAGTGGGCTACGGCATTTGGTGTTCGACAAGATTTTGATGCTACAGCAAGATAATAAATTCTCGTAAATCGGTACCTCAACAGTACCCTCAACGATGAGCTACAATTTTAACTTCCAGCATCCCCTGCTTGATCGTGACATGGCACAAGTGTCCTTACTTTCTACTTTCATTTAAATTTCTGAAAGCTACGATATCGTGTAATGTTCTCAGAGAAAAGAAACTTTTCTCCGGGTGCGTTTCAGTGCTTGTTGAAGTTTGCTAGTTCGGCAGTGAATTTCTACGACTCCATGCTCTCAAACTTCATTCCAGATTTATTTGCTCTCTGTGAATCACAAACAAAAACAAGATATTGCTTATAATGAAGGTTAACATATGCTAGTCTGAATGCATTCAAGGTAAATATTTGAGGAAAAATTTAGAAGTCAAAATACATTTCGAAAACACGCTCTTTGCTTTTATGTTTTTTAATTGGGTTCGACACCTCATGATAAAAATAGATATACAGTTATAATGAAAACAGAGCGTAGGTTCTTAATAAAACGTTTATAATAATTCACCACATGAAAGTAATGTTATACATTGGTCATGTTTATTTTTTACTGACAACGTGTAATCCAATACAGAAACTATAAAATTTCACGTTGTTATTCTTACCAAGGGGTCTTGTGCATCCAACTTCGTAAAAGCAATATCATCACTTATTTAAGTTTAAAATTATAAGATAAGGGAATGCGATTTTCGTAAATCCAATACAGTAAAATTCTTGAACATCTGAAACTGAAATTTCAAAGTCTTAAAATAAAAATAAAACATTTTGGCTGTCATCTTCATGCGGCTGCGTTCGTGATAATAGTTTCAAGAGAATAACGTATTTCAATTCATATAACTCTAAAAAAGTTAAGTTGTTCTAACAATTTTCGTTTGAATAAAATTCACTTCCAATTTTACGCGGTTGTTGAAAAAATGCAGATGAAAATTTTTCAAGCTGCAGACGAACGTCGGTTTTTCTACAAATTTAACGCTAAATCATTTGGAAGGCAATAGACAAATATTTTTGTTCAGTATACTGTATGAAAAAGCGAGAAAATTGTTTTCAACACGAACACAAATTGTAAGTCTCACGGCGAGGTAAGTTTCGACATATTTTATCCAATAATGTGACACTGTAAAATATTCGTCACTTTACCCTGAAATAAACTTAATAAGCTTTTAGCTGAACTAAATTAATAATTCCGATGTGTTCTACTTCTCTGTAATCTAGTAAAATAGTACCTTCAAAGACGAATAAGTACCCGAAATTACAGAGCATTTTATTCCATACGAAAATATGGCAGTGCATTCATCTTAAACTGCCTGAACACTAAAGTCAGCCTAGACAGCCATTACTAACATTCCTGAAGAAACAGTTCACCTTGAATGCATTGAAACTTCGTTTACTGGAATCAAAAAATACCACGCATTATTCCTCATTGGAATTAACTGCCTAGCGGCTCAGGAAATTTAAAGAATTTTACAAACGAAATAATTAACTGAACTCAGTTGCTCAACTCACCTCAATATAATGGTGTAGTCAAGGACATGTAATGACTCAAATGTATAAAATTTTTAAATTTTGAAAATTGCAAAACGAC
Organism: Morinoia aosen; assembly: GCA_030386875.1. Lineage (NCBI taxonomy): Eukaryota > Metazoa > Arthropoda > Malacostraca > Amphipoda > Talitridae > Morinoia > Morinoia aosen. Next base: position 21,803,378 of record CM059579.1, read on the forward strand.
CTTGATGTAGCTAAATATAAAGCAAATAAAATCCCTGATCTCCTTAACGACCTACTGAATAGAATATCCGTTGACTCAGTATCTCTAATGGATGACGTATTCGTAATGCATCCAACTAATATTAGTATTAGAACTTCACCTTCGGATGCATCGAATCATTTGTTCTGCATTTCAAATGAAAAAGAATGTCTCCCAAAAAAAATTACGCTTGTCGAAAACCTATTTGTATGGTCGCACAAATTTGCTAACCCTTTTAGCTAACTGAATCATACAACGATTTCAAAAGAAACGGATATTTATGAAGCCATCATTAACCTTGAAAGTTTTTAAATAACACTCAAAGAAAACAGAACCAGTCCAATAAGAACACGTAGTGTTCCAAAGGACGAGCAAAATCCCGGGACCTCGTGAGAAAATGTTCAAATTTGGAACAAATTACATCATGGAGAAAAATTCCTTCTGACCTAGGTCGAATATGTTACCAGTCAAATAAGACCTTTTAGAAGTAATTTCACTGAAAAAAACTTACTCAGTTCGAAAATAGGGCAAAAAGACGTGGGGGTGTTTTGAGCTCTTATCCAGTAATTAATTTGTTTGTATAATAAAATATCGATGGGGGAAGTAAAAGCTGTTCGAATAGTCTATAGCTCGTTTTGCTGAGTGATAGCAAATCACTCGTTTTTTGCCCCAGAAGGTGCTTCAAATGTTTTTGATTGCGTTAAGGCTCTTGAAGGTAAATCAAGGAAAAAATACATTTTCATTTACAGAACTTAAATACGTAGCGTGTTTAATTTTGCCTCTTCTCGCTGGTAATATGAAAAGATTTCTCTCCTTGTATCCTCCCTACTTTATTGAAAATTGAAAGAATAACTCCCATCTTTGAGAGACATAATCAATCTTGCAATCACAACTGAACGGCGCAATTTCTGCATTGCCAATCTTTCGCAGGACTTTCAAAAACTAGTGCATAGCAAATTACGCTCTTAATTGGCACCTAAATTAATCGGGTACCTTAGTTTCCAATCACCATGATGAACATCTCAAGCCATTTTGAATCATCTACAATTTCTTTATTCGAAAATTTAATAAAGAAACCAAGAACTCTCTAAATTTTCCTCAACTTTACAGATGCATTTGATTATGTGCACCATAATGCCCTTCTGTCTAATCCATGCTGCTACCGATATTCTCATGTAATTTTTGAGTGCAAATGTTGGAAAATAACAAATATTGCGACCTTCAACGGGGAATATCCGTTCAAACGGACGAAAATTATTACTTGAAGAGAAATACAAACAAATGAGAGGTTTCTATTACTCATAAGCTAAAGATCGGAGTAGTTGTCGTTTTGCTGGTATTAAATGCAGGAATTCCGTGTCTAATGATATCCACGATACTCCTACCAATTCAGTGATTAAAAGTAAGCTTAAATCTGATATGGTCATTCGTTACAAACAAAATATACGATGGATAGAGGTAAATTAAAAAACGAATCGAATCAAGAAAAGCAATCAAAAACAATTTCCCCAACTGTACTTACCACGGATAATGGCCAACCTAATAAATTCGACGTGCCTATGCATTTTGCACGAATAGACATAGGTGTATTATGCATATTATACATACATATATATATATATTTGTCGTAAATGAACGCGTGAAGTGTTTTTAAACAGTCGTATATTGCAGCATTAGGAGACTGATTTAAATAAGGGATATTTTTTAGGCCTTCATTTTATATGACCAGTTACCGTAGAAAAAGAGTTTGAAAAGAGATTTGACTCAATTTTGCGTGGGATTTTAAAATTAATAGTTTCAGTATAGCATTTTAAGTTTTAAAAATAGCCTGAAGGGACCAAATGTTACGAGTGCCTGAAGATACAGGTGTACAAAATAGCAACTCACGTCACGATGACGTCACATCTGACGTCACCTTCTCTAAATACTATGTACATTTTTTTGAACTATCAATTTATGTAAGCGTAGGTTATATGTATAGGTTGGGGTGGATTAGGTCAGGGTAGTCCTTTTAGTATAGGTCGAGTTAGTATTAAAAAACTGACAGCAGTTTAATTGCAAGCCTACAATTCTTCGAGCATGTCCCCTAAAGTTCACCAATCGTGTTATTTTCGATTCATTTGTGACTTAATTTACATATGTTCAAAATCAGCACTTGAGGGTTTCTCGATCCTTATGTCCTCAACTAATTCTAAGATAAAAAAAACATAAATTCAATTATTTCCCATGGTTTGGCACAGATTCTTGAGATTTTTCTCTTTCTTGATATGTGCGGAGGTTGCCGAATAGAAGTCTCACATCTTATTTGGGCCACGATGATAAAATTGTAAGACTGTTTCATCTTAAGTTCATTCTTGTGTTTAATTTTTTACATGATAATCGCTTGTGATATATGAACCTTGGAAATATTTTAAAAGCATAAAGATATAATTCCTCGCAAAAGCATAGCAATAAATCTCACGTAGAGATTATCCGCCTGAATTTCTGTAGGTATGTGGAATGAAAATTCTTGTTTTCATGAAAAAGAAAAGCGACCATCCGCTGTACGAGCAAGACAAAAACATCTTGAGAAAAAACTGTTAGACTGTCTTAGACAAAGCACCAAAAATTACAACTAACATCTTTCTGTTAGCACCAAAGATTTTCACATTCCTAGTACGAGCGAGACAAAAACCTTCCAGCATGATATCATAAATTATTTCAGCTATAGGATTACAAACTCCCACTGATTTCTCCGAGAAAAAATCTGAAGTAAAGATCATCTAGTGCTGGAGGGCGACTGAAGGCCCTCGTTGCAGAGCCTGACACTGACTGACGAAGGCTCTTCAGCAAGGCGCATCCCTCAGAATTTATTACAGAAGCAGGACACGACACCGATCAAAATAAGTAAGTCATTTCAGCTGCTCTCCGTGGCGCAAACTTTCGTTTGCTTTAAACTAAGTACAACCGTGCAAACCTGCTCACGTATTTGTCAACGAATATGAGTTAGTTTCATGAATATACTACGACTGTCGTGGTAGGAGGAACCAACATTCAATTTTAGTTTTAGCGTGTAAAAAAAGTTTTTGTATTTCACGCGGGTGCGTAGAAGAGCTAGTGATAAATTATACATGTGGTATTAATTCTGAAAATCAGTGAAACTGAATGCACATACTCTTGATTTCGTTGTCCCTTTCTTGCTGTGAAAAACTAAGAAAGACTCTGTTTGAAAATGCATGTTCTGGTCGATGCTAATAAAAAATTAAGACGAGTTTGTCACAAGGTATGTTGGAAGGGGAAGAAGGGAAATTCCTAGTAGATGTATAAAAGATGAAAAAATTATAAGATACCTTTGGCACGTTAGGTTCAAATGTTAGAGGGCTACCATGGTATTGGTAAAAACATAAGATGAGTTCGCAACGTGCTGCAAATCACTTCCTTCTACCTTTTCATAGTCCTTGCGCATGAGTGAAGATGACATGAAATAAGCTTTGGACAAAACTGTAGCATTGCATTTCTACGCCTCCTGTTTCAGAGAGGAATCCCCACGCCAAAATATCACATTTCCTCAACGCAATCCCCATCTCACATTGTCACTATATGAATGTATGCTAGTGCGCGATCAGTAATATGAGACTCGGGAGATGAACTAAGTATGAACGAACTGTATTCCAATGGTTCTGAATATCAAACTGAACAACACTCCATCCTATTTCTACTGCTATGCTGCGCATAATCACTTCTTATACGACCAACTGAAGATATTTTCTCTTCGCAAGAGCTGTAATGTACATTCATGTTTTAAGTTATGAATCTCCAGATCAGGGCGTGCTGGCAAATATTATATACAAAAAGCAGTAATAGCCACTGTGCCAGAAAGGATTTGGTCCAAAGGTTAAGAAAAGTAAAACATTTCAACTAAGGTCGTCAGGGCGGTATGGTCCCTGTAAACTATATTTTTATTCCACTACGGTAATTTCCCGGGTCGTCAAGAGTATTTTTCCCGCTCGTGTTCGCTGCATCGCCTGCTTATTTCGCTGACAATTCTAGGCTTCGCTCGATGCTCCTATACAGTTATGGTCTTCTCAGTATTTTGACGACTCGAATTACGGAGATAAGCACTCAAATTAAAACTTCTGGGCATTGACAAAGCTGCGTCCGACTTGTTTCACGACTGATAACGCAACTTCCTCGCTGTCACAATCAATTACACACGTCACTGCTAATTTCTTGTTCACCTTCTTGCAACTAATTGGAGCCTCATTGTTAATTATTTCTCACTTTGATTTAACTTATTAGGTATCGTATTACCAATTACAATTCGTTCGATTCGCTTGTTAAGTCACATTTCTTACACAACTCAGTACGCCTATTTTACCCACCTACTGTTTGCGTACTTTCTATCTCAGATTAAATGAAGTGAATGATGGATGACCTTAAGCAACGCAAGACGCTTGTACAAATACAGCATATAGTGGAAGAGTTCGTGTGAAAATGACCTTCATTACAAAGGGCATAAATAATTCTGAAATTTTTCATTTAATTACTGATAAAGTTGACGTTCTAGTAGCTCGGAATTAAAGTGAATGAATATATGCACGGGGGAAAACCAAATTTGGTACTTGTGAAGTTTAATTGAATCAATAAATTTGTTTCGTAAGTTAATGCGATTTGAAAATTTTTAGAATTCTGGTAAAGGTATTTAAATTGAACGTCTGTAGATTTAGCATACAGCAAAACTTAAAAAAGATATAAGCTCAGGTATTAAATGTGTGCTAAACAATTTACAACCTAAAGTTATGTTGAAAGAGCGTCCGACATACAGACAGTTCTTCGCTTAAACTTTTGACGTAGAACGATTTTAAATTTGAGAAACTGTACGAAATCCATGTCAGTAAAATTAAATTGGAAAATAAACCGAAAAAATTGAGAAATTTCTGCCACAGAATTTAGATCGAAGTGGCTGTTCCTACACGTATGCATGCGAAATTGAAATAATATTATACTGATGTAATTAAATATTTCATCGGAACTGTTCAGAAACATTTAGTTCAGAATTTCATTAAATTATACTTCCCATTTAGAAGCAAGAAATTTGTTTGAGAGATGAGTTGTTCTTCAAATTAGAGTCAGTGATAAATTCTACTTATGCGTTAGCAGGACCTCAAAATGCTATATGGCGAGGCTGGATTTCATTCACCAGCTCCAAAAATATCTTACTTTTCATGAACTCCGAAAAGGACACAACAATTCAGAACTAAAAAGTTAAAAATGCGGCAATGATAACTAAGTGCAATTAGGTGGAAATGAGAAAGTTGCAGGTAAAGATTCCAGGCTCTCGGTAAAGAGAGCAAACCAAGCGTGATCGCAATTTACGGAGATCTTAGAAAAGTCAGAAACTTACGAGATGCGCGAGTGGCTCAGTAAACCGCGTCTCTCCGTTACAAGGCTTCGGCAGATGAGTGAAGGGCTCTTTATAATTTGGAGCTCTTATAAGCAGTAAGATTTCGGGACTGAGACTCAAGACGGCGGAACTAAGTGGAGTGAACTTCATGAATTTGGAATGGGGCCATAGAAGTTTTAGAAGATTATAGAAGGCTCCAAATAAATGACCAACTCGGAAAGCTCGAGAGAAAGAGTCTTTAGGAGATGGAAGTTTGGTCGAGAGAGAGGCTAATGCCAAAACGTATAGAGAATATGTCACTCAACCCACTGTCCTACTTCTAAGATTTCTTTTCGGAAAAATAAACTTTCAGAATGCAAAATTGATGATTTTATGAATTAAAAACCGCTATGCTTTTGGAAAAATTGGCATAAATTTTATAGCAAAATACACTCAAGAGCAAACTCCCATTGAAGTTTACTGTTTTTCTGTAATGTCCAATTCCCATTATTGATGCAAAATGATCCAATGCTGTGATTTTCAGCGATTTAGTTATTGGTTTGGTGAGAGTATTAGCGTTAAAGCAACAACCTACTGAAAAATAATGACAAAAAGTAGACGGTTTATTATGATAGCTTATTTTAATGCTGAAGTTGTAGTGCTGACAAACTCGGCGATTTTGCGTCGCAGAGTTTCCTGATTTGCGAAAACCTTGAGGTGATGTTCTCCTTACGCTTTTCCTAGCAACTGGGAACAGTAGTATGGAAGCGTTGACGTTGCTAGATGGTTACACCTTGGTTGGGTGACGATGGTTCGTGTTGAGTGAACTCAAAGTGGAGACTACGCCGGCTTCGTTGACAATTCAGGATCTTGAAGAGGAGCATTGGCTGTAGACTGTAGAGTAGGCTAGCGATAGTGCTGCGGCGCACATAAGAGTACAAAGGTGCTGGTCGTCAAGACAAATGAGCAAAAAGCACACAGAGGTGTAGTGGCAGTCTGGTAGGCGCGTGTTCCGCTGCCTCAGCTATGTGGGGTGGAGCGCTTGAGAAGGAAAGATAGTGTAGAGGTGCTGGATAGAGAAGAACTTGCGTTGGAGGACTTGCGCAGGATCGCTTGTGCAGATGCATGTACCCGGTAAAGCAGAGCTGGTTTAAAATACTGTCCTGCCCCAAGAGCAGGGCAGGCTGCTAGTGTCACCAAGGATCGGTGAGGTTAAGTGCCGCATGCTCTGCTCTAAGCGCAAGGTTAAGGTTTTTGAATAAGGTTGTAGAATGAGAGCAGAGAGAAGTATCTAGGCTGTACTGCGAGAGTTACTCGGTATTGAGTGCTTCTCATATAATCCTCAATCCAGAAGAGCAGACTGCTTTGTCTGACCGCTTATACTCGTAAGGCCCGCATTATTGACATCGAGATGCCTGCTTGATGTACGGTATTCTTGTGAGTAGCTCGGACTCAAGTCGTAGTGCTGGTTGCACGGGGTGTACCGGGCTGGAGCATAGGGGTGAGGCGATTGGCCGGCATTGGATTACGAGTCGATACGAAGTATTCATGCCGATGGCTCGAAGCTGGGTAGTAGTGGACAGAGTCACTACATTAGTTTCAAATTTGAATCAAAATGTTCCAACGATCAAATTCTTCCAAGGAGCCAAGGCAAAAATTTTCTTTGTAGGCGCTCTTCATATTGAGGTTCACACTTGCGCCTTAAGCCCTCCCTGGTGATTTTTTAGAAGAAGTGCTTCATTTTCAGATGATTTTTTGTACTCATTCTATAGCAATATTAATGCCGCACTCGATAACAGCTGAGAAAGGCTCTGAATCGACGCATCAACATGTCTGTGGCTAGTTTTGTTTCATTGTTATTTTAGATAAGTTTACTCCTGTCAGTTTAAAAGGTGAAAAAAGAGCTTATTCGTCCTAGTTGGGCAAGGGATTGAAATGACGAACGCAGGTATTATACGATAACGAGTGAACATCAGGCAAATTGTTCAAGTTGAAACAAAATTCACAGTAAACATCAATCATTGGTATTACTATCATAGAAAAATACTCGCAACTGTTGTAAATGTCCCGTTAATGCCCTGTAGTATGCTCTGCAATACTACAATAATGCAGTAATCCCCTGCAATACTCGAAATTTTGTTCAGCGATCTGTTTCTTTGCATTTTTAATTGTAACAAACTTCGACTTACGGACAACTGAGAGAACGAAGATCTTGGAGAGTCTGGGCACAGTATTGAGCTGACACATGTACGTGCCGGCGTCAGACACGGTCACGTCTTCAAGCGTCAGCACCCAGGAGTCGCTGAGGCCGCGCCTGGAGCTGTGCTGGATCGCCACTCGCGGGTTGCCCGTTACGACGTTCTCTTCCATGGTCAGGATGACTCCTCGAGCTCGGTCCATCCACGCAACCTAAATGGAGGTGAGATAACAATTTTACATCCCTCAATGTACCACATATGATATCTTCTACGTAATCTAAATGGAGGTAAGATAACAATTTTACGTCCAGTCTCTCTCACTCAATGTATCACATATGAAACACTCCGTATAAAAATATAGAGAGAAATCTAAACTCGTTGAAACGTTGATTGCCCGATGTTTTTCTATTACTGCATGAATTTGTGGCAATCGTCTTGTGTATGCTACTTTCTGCCTCGTAGTTCATAGAATTTCCGATAAATTATCAAGTTTAGCGAAATTAGTTTATGAGATAAAAGGTAAACTTTGCATACTATCTGTAAAGCGTATTACTGAAGCCTCTCCTGTATCCAATATAACCAGATCAGCAAAGGAAAGTATGGAAAAATAGGTTCTTGCTCAGTTCTATAAACAGGTGACAGCTAGGTGACACAAAATGAAAACTCTCACCTGTCTGCAAGTAGCGACTTTAGGCGAACATGTGGGATTGATCGCAAGTTTGCCACATGTAATAAAGTAGCAGCTATGTTGATGTCTATTGTTACAAACCTTGCTTCAGATAATCGTTGCAAATTAAAAGGAATGTTTCAATTTTTACAACCAATGACTGCCATACCAGAGCCAGAATGTGCGCTATCTTAATTTGAAAAACTCAAATGTCATGTAAGTGGCATTTTGTGATCAGTAGGTAATATTTGCACAAATCTGTTTTAATATGCTCGTAGTTTATTTAAAATTCATAAGTATATTTATATATGTTATGCTAGTAATAAGTATACATAAGAAATTAAATATAATCATAAGTATACTTCCATTAATTTCATATCTGATCTATTTATATCAAAGCTGTGATTCATCTTGAATGTGAATGAGCGAACAAAATATATCGAGAGCATTTAATCTTAAAATGGTGGAAAGGAGGCGAGAACTTGAACAATAGTGTGAGACTTTGAGAGTCAATGTTTTCCACAACATACCTCGCTCTTTTATTTTTAAGTGATATTCGAAAATATTTTCACTGTTGTTCATATTGCCAAAATCTTCTCTATTTTGCTCTTGCATCAAGAGTGCACAATACATTACGGAAGAATATACACTTAGCTTGCGAACTCAAAACTCAAAATGTCATTCACTTGTATTTCGATCTAATGAATTTATTCATTCTGCGTGCGAATTCAGCAATCATCAATACTTCTTCAAAACTCTCCAGTCATTTGCTCAAATCTCATAATGTTCATAACTTCTGAAATTTTAAAATTATGTTTTAGAACACTCCATTATACGACAATCCAGCCACAACCAAAACTGCCCTCATATATCGATTAGCAGTTCTGTTTTCCATTTACTTTTACTATGCGTACTCTGAGAACGATGAGCAAAGTTTTTACGATTACTACATAACATGTTTAGAGCAGAGCTTCAGTGAACATGCAATATAGCTGCTCGTGTTATTTACATCTAACTGCTGCAAGACATCTAACTCATATTTACTGTCACGGAAAGTTACGATATTCTCATCACGACAAGCTCTGAAAAGTTTTGCTCCATAATATTCTGGTGCTAACGAGCTGCTCTGATGCATCAGAGCAGATGAACTGATGCTATCGCTCAGCCGAGGACACTCAGATGCGCCAGCTCTTAATGAAACACGGCTTAATTTGCCTAAAACAAATATTTTGACCGTGTTTTATGAAATATATTAACAAAGAACAAAGATTATACGAATGTCACATTTTGTGCTCACATGCTTTACATTGTTCATTTTTGAATAGGAAAATCTAGCAAACGTTGCGTTTCAGCCTCAGATTATTGCAATGAATCATAAAATTCGCAGCTTCACATTTTTGGCAAAGAATTATTATATCCACTCGGGAGTGTTTTGTTTGACAATGGGTGGGCAAAAAGTCAGCTGTGGATAATTCTGTGATCTTGGTATTTATACCATTTATTAATTCATAGATATGCATTTAATTTTTCATTGAACATCAAGGATATGGAAATAGTGACAGTCAACAGCGTAAAAATACTCTGGAGTCTTTCTTCTTGCTTGGAACTTCAGCGGTATTTATTGCAGCTTAAAAAGTTGGGAAGAAATTACGAAGTGAGGCAAAACTCAAGGTCCAATACTGAACGTAAATGATGTTTTCTGTGATATATATTGGGCAGAATACTTAGAGAAGAAGCGAGAACCATTTAACATACTTCCTACGACGATAAACGGAAGAATTTATCTAAATTTAATTGCACTGGCAGTAAATGGTAACATGACACTTGATTCGCACAAATATATAGTAAGGATATTAGTGTATATTAAATAAAAGATATGAAATGTTCCATATAATATTTTCAGTAGAAAATTATTTGAAAGATAACGTAATTTGAAATTAGTTTTGCTCGTTAATATCCGCAAGGCTAAAATCTACTATTCCATTTTACAGACGTAGTCACTAAATTAGATCTCAAATTCAAACCTAGTTCTGGAAGCAAGGCGATAATACCGAAAACAATTCATAGCGCATTTCCAGAAAATTCACGAGCAGTTCTTGGATGAATACTCATATATTCACTCTGAGTATATATTCTATAGTTAGCATAGGATGTATGTGAAGGTTCGTAACGAGAAATCTTTTGTAGCGCGCACGTCATCCGAGGACGGAGAGCACAGGGCGCTCCCAACCCTCGCACAAAGCTGGTGACATAATGCATCACACAATAGGATCGTTTGGTTTACCATTGAAAGGCGCAAGTCCAACAATAACGAGGCAGTCCCCGGCGGGATATGGTGATCCGTCATGTCTGGTGAGGGCGGCACAATGGCGCGCACGGAGCGTCAGCGCCGAGTGTCTCTCCTCGTAATGAGCGAGGTCGAGGGCGAGAAGAGGAGGGTGGATCATGTGCCTGCCATTCTGGGCAAGGACGGACTAAAAGTAAAGATTATGTCAGGGTTGCGTCTTAGCGATCATAACGTGATCATTATTGTGTTGGGGAAAGGACGCAGGGGTATAGACAATTAGCGTTATCTCTCTCGGTAATGATGAGGGTTCAGGGCAGGAGCAGGACCGTCAAACGTCGCACCGAATTACTCCCTGAAGGTTTGAGGAAACATTGAATGGATTTGTAGGAAAACTTAAGCGGGAAGTTTTGAAAGGTCATAGAAGATCAAGGTATTTTAATGATCGCAATCAAATTCAATTTGATCAAGAAAATTTGTAGTAAAAATGTAGCTTATATGGTGAAGGAATCGTCTCGCAATGTTGAAATCTAAAGGACGAAAAGATCGATTGGTTAACTATGGATGGCTGGAAAGACATTAAAAATTACGGGCCTTATAAATTATGCAAAGGCTCTCAGCTTCCATCAGTTAGATTTGACGTCGAGCAAAACTTAAAAAATTAAAAATCATTTCCCATTATCGATACGAACATACGATTATCACTTTAAATCTACTGCAGTAGCTACTTCGACGAACAAGCTGGAAGAAATCGAACAGTTCTGAAGATGGCGGCTGCAGCAAAGGGAGCGCTGAAGTAGACGCATTTGAGGGCCGTAACGCTGGTGTTGCATGCGCTCATTTTACGACAAAGGCAGCCCCTGCCCCGCGCACTTGCGGGCGCGGGTTATGGTGCCACGGGAGCCTTTAGGACAACAATAAATCTGTACCGAGTCGCCACAGGACTTCACACTAGCTGAAGCCACTCAGAAAGGCCACTCGAATAGGCAATAAGAGCTATGCCCGACGGGATCGCAAGCCCCGCACTTCTGAATGTAGCATTGTTTATAGCTGCCCGTAATGCTGCATTCTATTTCCCTAAATTTCCCGTTTCGTCACCCATTACGCCTATTTTAATTATCCATAATTCCCTTATTTTTAACCCTACTGACCTGTATTACTGCCCAGGACTTTCAATTTCATAGCCTATTGTTGAGGTCTCATTTTAGGTCTATTCCTCACGTGCTCTGTTGATTGCTATAATGTTTATGCGGTCAAGATGCGGTCAAGATTACATGTCAGTACTATGAAACGATATTAAATATGTCACACTCACTCCCCTATAAGTGCTTCTGCTAGACGTATAGTTTTATTCAATACGGTTCAAGTTCTCTTTGATGTAATAAATGGCTTAAAACTTCTCATTATAAATAGCAAAAATTTGTTAATGTAACATTGTGATAATTTTTTATTCCGTGTTCCCATGATTTAAGGTGCAATTTTCCCGTGCTTTTCTCCTCGTACAGTAGCAGCGAATTCCTAATTTGTAACACAATATAACTTTAACTTCAAAGAAAAACTTTCTTGAGAAACTTTCACCACAGATTTATCATTTTCTGAAACAACCGTGCTGGTACAAGAATGGAAAAAATGTATTTTCTCCCCGAAATTTGGAGCTGAACCCCCGATTTCGTCTCACTTGCGAAGATCCAAGGGAAAGAAACATCGTGTCACCCGTGAGGCAAACTTCGGCAACAGCAAAAACTTGAGTGGGTTTTGTTTGTTAAACGCGGCGAACTCCTGATTGATGACTCTAAAGAACAAGAGAACTCAGGCCCCCAAAAAGAAAAAGTTGACGCAATGCTCATTTGGACATTACAAATGGTATTTCTTTCGAAATTTTTTTGCTGTTGCCGAAGCTAATGATTTTTTCGTGAGAAGCTAATGCTGACCTCAGGGTTGAGTTTCGTAATTACAAGAACTTCGCGTGGCGCGTTATGAGTTGTAGTACTGACGACTCTTTCCAAACAAGCCCTTGTGATCACTCTCGTTTTCAATATTTAGCATGATTGAATATTAGGACGTCAAAAGAAACTAAATCAAGCTTAATTAGAATTATTTTTGAAATTTTTCGTGAGTAGAAAATGTTTCGAAAAATAAAAGATTTGTAAAAACTATCAGTTTTTCACTTGGCTAGGCTAGATTCTTTTGTCTCGTTGTGGCTGCCGGTTACGTTCGTTTTCAATAAAAAATGAGCCATTTTCTCTTCACCTTATTCCTTTTATCAGAATCGTCAGTAAAATCAACAAATTTGCAGGGGACTCTAAAATTTATCACAGAGTATATACCGAAAGATAAAAGTCTCAAATTAAACAAACCACAACGGACTTTGCCAACGGATCAAAATGTCACAAATGATCTCTACCATCGACAAATGTTCAGTAATACAACTAATTGGATCCAATAATTCGTACTTCGGACCATTCGAACCGTGAACAATACTTCGAGAAGCAGTAAAAAAAACATTTCAGAAATACTTTTACTTAACCAAAGGCCTTAACTTTAAATTGATCAAATCTTAAACCGGTTTTTAGAAAATATCATTTATGCTGGCAATGCAAATGCGTTAAAAATTGTCTCGACTATTTCTGGCTTGTAATTTTTCCTGTGTTCCAAATGGCAAATCGAGAGCTCACCGAAATTCCAGAGAAACGTGGGACGAAAAAAGTGCCTAAATTCGTTGTTTATTGGACAATATCAGAACGCGTCTTTCTCGACATGTTCACGATACTCGGTGTTGTGCCTCATCCGGAAGTAGCAGCAATAAAGCATGAGAGCAAAGGTCATATTCTGACAGATTGGAAAGAATTTTACTTACTTCTAAAGGCTGATCATCTAGAATACAATCGATAAAATAACAGCGAGATCTGTAGAATAAGAATCATCGTGTTAAATACGAACGTTTCGTGATTATACCCACAGTCACGCGATAAGAAAAGATAATATAGCAAGTCTAAAAGCAAAAAAAATATAGCAGAAGACGCTAAAACCTGAAGGCTTACAAAATAAATAGGCGGTTGAACGTGTGGTTGAAGTTTCAGCAAATGCCATTTGCATGTGAGAGCAATGTAGTATGGTTCTATTTTAAAAACTTATTAATAAGCGTTAACCAAATAGTGATTTCTCTCGGAAACAACAATTTTAAGTTTATTAACATTTCTTATTATCGAAAAATGATAGCTCAATGTCAATTTTGCACCCCGTATTAAAATTTGAGCAAGAATGCGCTGTTTGAATATCTAAGGAAAAGAACAAGTAACAACTTTAATGCTTCAAGCTATGAGATAAAAACCTAGTGAATAGTACGTTAGGTCACAAACGGGTGACAGTGGTTTTCTTATGTTACAGAGAACGTCGAGAAAATTAGTAACTGTGAATCTGAGAGTTTTATTTTTCTTTCATTTTTACTTTGAAGCCTGCGCGTGTTTTGAGTCTGCCAACCTAAGATTTCGGTAACCTATCAAGAATGAGCCTCTCGGACCGTTCGTGTTCCACCCTCCTCTATTCGTTTTGCACTGTTCGTTTTCATTTTTTATTCCAATCTATTTCGTGACAATTTAGAACGAAAAAACGATCGTTTAAACATTTCAGTGGCAAACCTTTGGGAGTTTTTAAAAGTCCGTTCTCACGGCAGTAAGTGGGGGCATTGAGAAGAAGAAAAATTCCTGAGAGAATTTACACTTTTTTCACTGCCCCGTTTTATTGTTCTGATGAAGGAATTACGAAATTCAGAAATGCTCGCTCGTAAAAATGTTAAAATTTATTCTTTTCTAATCATAGAAAGGATATTCCCTTAGACTCGACCAATTAGTAATGCATTCTTGCTTTTAAACTCATTTCATATTTTTGATAATTCTAGTTTCTGTTGAATTCAGTCGCAACAAAGCTACTTCGTAACCACCGAACGCACCACATGCTATTTTACAGTATGCGCTGCTAAGGCCCATTTCACACTGAGCTACCAAAGCAGCAACTAGCAAGCACACACGAGCTATCTAGCAGACGGCCTGCGAGACTAGTAGGTAGGAATAGCATTTTCGCCTCGCATGCCGGATGCTGGGTAAAACGTGCGTGTTCAGTGTGAAGGCAACGGCTCGTAATAGTGCTATTCCTAACTACCAGTCTTGCAGAACAACTGCTAGATAGCTCATACAAACTTGCTAGATGCTGCTGTGCTTGCTCAGAGTGAAATGGGTCTTACTCTCCAGCGCAGATGTTGTAAACGAGGTCAAGAGAGAACGTTGCTGAATTTCAACGAACAAATTTTCAGGAGCTAAAATTTGCGAAGGAAAATTCATATCAATATAGAGAGTGAATTGTAGGGGAAAAAGGGTGAGGTCAAAGGCATCAAATGACATTTCTTATAGACTCCTGTGGAAGCTGAATTTTATTGTAAGAAGCAGATGTGGATCGACCTTCAGTAAATGATTCGTTTGCCACAACTTCGAATGCACTATACGTCAATAGTGTTATGAATTGCATTTAGATGTGATATGCGTGATGATCCTTTTAGCTCTTTGTTTCAACTGAGTCTTGCTCTCCAGGCAGCTCTGGCAGCAGCTCTCCAGGCAACTCTGGCAGCAGCTCTCCAGGCAGCTCTGGCAGCAGCTCTCCAGGCAACTCTGGCAGCAGCTCTCCAGGCAGCTCTGGCAGCAGCTCTCCAGGCAGCTCTGGCAGCAGCTCTACAGGCAGCTCTGGCAGCAGCTCTCCAGGCAACTCTGGCAGCAGCTCTCCAGGCAGCTCTGGCAGCAGCTCTCCAGGCAACTCTGGCAGCAGCTCTCCAGGCAACTCTGGCAGCAGCTCTCCAGGCAGCTCTGGCAGCAGCTCTCCAGGCAACTCTGGCAGCAGCTCTCCAGGCAGCTCTGGCAGCAGCTCTCCAGGCAACTCTGGCAGCAGCTCTCCAGGCAGCTCTGGCAGCAGCTCTCCAGGCAGCTCTGGCAGCAGCTCTACAGGCAGCTCTGGCAGCAGCTCTCCAGGCAGCTCTGGCAACAGCTCTCCAGGCAGCTCTGGCAGCAGCTCTCCAGGCAGCTCTGGCAGCAGCTCTCCCGGCAGCTCTGGCAGCAGCTCTCCAGGCAGCTCTGGCAGCAGCTCTCCAGGCAGCTCTGGCAGCAGCTCTCCAGGCAGCTCTGGCAGCAGCTCTCCAGGCAGCTCTGGCAGCAGCTCTGGCAGCAGCTCTCCAGGCAGCTCAGGTAGCAGCTCTGAAAGCAGCTATGGACGCAGAGCAAGCAGCCCGCAAGTCGCCTCAGCTGGCCGCTGGAGCTTGATTAGCGGCGCCGAGACAGGCTCAGCAGCTGCGCCTGGACTGCAGTCGCCGTAATTTTGGATTACTCAAAATGTCGAGATTCTGGTTCATCTGTTATTTCTGGGGCCTCTCCTGAGGAATTTCTGTTTCCATCATAGTAATTCGATGTCATGCTTCTTGAGTGAAATTGTATGACAGTAAAGGTTATGCTCTACCTAAAGTCGTTAAAATTATTGATTTTAAATTGAGCTTGACCGAAAACGGCTGCTGCACGGCTATGAAAAAAGGTCCTCGAGCTCTTTTACAACTTAAATTCAGCATTATTTTAAATCTAAATTTTTTCAAACTTAATGTCTAGGGAACAGGTACAGAGAGTGAACGCCGAGTGTAGACTATTTTTTGATGTTCATTATTGTGCATTTAAAATTCAAGCTAATTAATTTATTTTTCAGGTTCTGTCAATTGTATAAGATAATATTTATAGAATGAACGTACGGGAATTTTATTTAAAAAGAAAAATGTTATTTACACAGCGTGAAAAACCGAAGCAAACTCATTGCAAGTCTTCATAAAATACTTGAAGCAGCCACTCAAATTTTAATCAATGTTAAAGCTATTAAAGAGTGGGTCTTGTGTGTTTGAGGTCATTAATTTTTTCTGAGATGGGACCTGAGAGCGACATCTTGAAGAAAACTCTTCACCCAGCTTGACCAGTGAGGAGTCCGAAACTCGACATTGCAGTAAAAAGAGAATCAAAGGGAACCCTCCAATCCAGAAAATTGGAATAAGAGCTTAATGTGAGCCACGTGACTATCATGGATTATTGAAGAATAATTTCGCTAAGCGTTAAGAAAATAGCGTTGATCGGGCCATACGAAAGCGGAGAGATGATCTAGATGGAGAGTCATTCTAGAGCATGTGAGGGACTGTACGCTGTCCTCTGTTCCGCAGACTTGCGAAAAATTCTCGGTACTGAACTCTCAGGATTGCAGCATTTGGTTCTTGCGGGCTGCTGATGCCTGTGCATCGCCCCGTGCTTCTATCGACGATTTCAAGTCATCACTATAGAGTGCAACGAATGAAATAAACAGGAGTAGCTTTATGCATCTGTATCAAATTTTAGAAAATGAGTTTAAAGAATAATTAGGACAAATGGAGGCCATTTCGAAAATTTATCCAGGTGATGATGCCCTGATAGAATGTTAGTCTTTCGTAACACTCAACAATGTTGCAATATCCTGCTCAACAATCGCAGAATAGACAATTCACATGCTCCTTCCTACGAATTCTAACTATAAGTATTTCTTTGCGCCATGTTATTGAATGTAAGTTATTTCTTTATTTTCTCCGATGACCATAATTTCACAAAACTTCTTGTCTCGTGTTGATAATCTCTTGAAAGTTTCAGAATGGTAAAGCTCATTCCTTATAATTATTATACTCGTATAGCATTTATTTTATCTCTTTTAATCGCTGTCGTTTTTTAACTCATCCCCTGCAAAATTAAGTAACATCAGTGGAAAAACGGGCCACAATAGCCTCCAGGTAGAGTTTTGCCTGACTTCCTGGCACTCAAATTTTTTTTAACTGATTCGATTGTTTTTTGTCATTAGTTCAAAGGGATAGACGTGGACAATCAATTCAAATCTACGGGACAAAGATATCAGAATTGATGTCGAGCATAAATTATTTCAAGATGGAGCAATTAAATATAATTAATTCGTATCAAAGGCCGATTTGATATTAAAAAAATTAAGATATCACTTTAATGTTTTAATAATTGTTGGAGACATGTTAGGCTCATGCAAGTAATGTCATTTATCGCTCGAGCTAAGCTTAGTTCTGCTGTATAGTCAGTTCTCGGAAAAACTGAAAGATGCCTTTGTCTTTCATCAAAAACGTACGACCAGAACAGTATTGGGCACTGTAAAACAATATGTTCTATTGTGAATAAATAAAATTAAAAATCGAGCATTAAACTTGGACCAATAACGTGAAACGTTGTCTTTTAATTAGGGTAACGTTTGCATTATTCTGCGATGCAATTACTATTCGCGTTATAATAAAGTTCCTTTGTAAGATACTGCTGTTGAATAGCGAATGAAAATCCAAAAAAATCTAGCACGAGGTATGAATAATGATCATTGTCCGCAGTATAATATGAATGCTTAATGAGGAGTCGGCCTGAAACTTGCAAAGAGAAAAGGAAGGAGAGAATCTGTTCAATTCTCTACGGGCTTAATCACTTTTAGGTAATTCATGAGTCAGATGTTTTTAAACACTTCTGTATCTACGGTGTGCTTTTTTCAATGATAAATTCACTTTGATGCTATTCTTGATAGGAGTACGAGCCTGATTAGATTCTTTTGCGAAGTCCTCGGAGGTCATAGCAGCATGGGCGCCAGGCAATGTAATCAGAGAACACTTCCTCTAAGTCGAGTCATGGACGTAAGCTAGACACGCTTCGCTTCGGAATTTAAAATTGACTAGACTCCTTTTTAAACAAGATGCTATCACATAGTTCCGTCCCTGCTGCATTGTGCAGCAAAGTGCAGCCTTCGCTGGATTTCTTCATTATCGATGAGAGGCAGTAGATGCACTTGCGAAGAGACGTAAAAACCAGCTCAATATAAAGCGTGCTGGTTAAACACCATATGGCATTTTTTCTCCAAATCCCCTGGATTTTTTAATTTCGTATACGAGATTTTAAAAAGACAAGCTAGATTTATTTCCTGCCAATAAATCCATTCGCCTACTTCTACATATTTTTGGGTTTCAGTTCATTTGAACGAAAACTGGGAGTCATGGCCCCGAAATTTATCAATGTAAAGGAGGACTGCGTCCTTCTAAACTAGAATTTATAAACCTTGAGTAAACTTATCAAAATTTATTAGCCATTTCAACCTTGAGTAAACCAACAAAGGGTATATGTTTTCATGCTATACTTCTATTTTCCACTTTCTGACATTGCAACTATGTTGCCCATTGAATTTCATTTCGACGAATTAACAATCTCTACGTTAAAACATTTTCAAAGATCAAACCGCTATTTTACAGGTTTACGTTGTACATATAAGGTGACTGGGACTTTTTGAACAAACTTCGACGTAAAATTAAAACCATTGAAGTAAACATTATTTACTCAATACTCGTCTGGTTGAAAATGCTTCATTAAATAGTTACAAGGACTTGAACTTTGAAACATATTGGAAAAATACTCCTACTTCGAGTGTAGCAGGAAAATAAAATGTTGTAGAAGTTAAGAATGCATTTTGATAATGAGCACACGAAATAGAATGGCGGCCTCAATTATTATGACCTCGAGAAACCGATTTTAAATTAGATGAGGTATTTACAAGAGATATTCAACATGGCCTCCATCTGTTGTGAAGCGCCTGATGCGATCGAAGACATCAGGAGTTCTACGAATCTTTGCAGGGGCTTTTATACAATTCTACCGATGAGGTTTTCAAATGACCTCCAGAAGTAGAAATCTAGGTGCGTAATATCAGGAGACCTTAGAGGCCATGTGAAAATTTCAACTCCCTATAACTCTTTAACCAAGCATTACCGACCGCAGGGTTATCGAATAAAAAGTTTTTTTTAACCGACTCAACTTATATTGAAGTTTGTTTAACAAATTAATTACCGTTCACCCTGTATAGCTTATTGTCTAACCTGAACAGTGGCTGATAATCAAGTTTCTCTAGGGTAAAACCATTCTAAAACAAAAAAATTCTCTGAAAACTTGCTGAACTGCCAAAAGCAAAATCTTTCATAAAAGGAACTACGGTAAAATATCGTTCCTCTTATACACCGTGTGGAATTCTTATTGTCAGCTTGACCTATAAAAGATCACGATTGTATAGCTCAGAATTTGTGGAATACTATCACTGCCTGATTTATCAAAATGGATTAAATTTGTCGGCATTATTTACTTCATGATTGTCTATTTTCACAAATCTCACTATGGAAAATAGGGCACTAAATTTTGCTTTATTGAAACAATGCAAGCAGCGTGTGGACAGCGATGAGACAACAAGGGGACAAGATATCCGGAGCTTCATAAATGTACATGGTTACTCGTGAACCGGTCAATCAGGTTTTTGGTGTAACCAATTTTAGGGGGAAATATTCATCATAAAACAGGCATTTGTAAAACGAAGTGCAGCGAATGGGACTCAGAAGTTTCACCCCACGCTATTACTAGAGACAATGAGCTGAATTTTACCTTACGTTACTGTTGGAAGCAGAGCATGGACTTTGATAACGAAGTAAGTAAGCTAACAAACGAGTTTATCAGAGTTTCATAAGTGTACTACACCATTTTCACCTCAAATTAATCCAAGTCAAGTTCAATTTAATCCAAGTCAAGCTCAAATTAATCCACGTCAAGTTCAAATTAATCCAAGTAAAATTCAAATTAATCCAAGTCAAGTTCCATTCAATCCAACCCTAAGTTGAGTTAAAAATTGACATAATCACTTGTTAATTTGAGTTTTTTTGCAATAAATATGTATTTATTGGATGTTATGAGCAAGACAGTCGTTTTTCCTTTCTGCATGGAAGACATAAAATTCGCCGGTATTGCAATCTAAAGACAAGTTGTAAAATGTGCTAAGTATCCAGCATCAGGAGGCCGAGTGTGATTCAGATCTTTAACCGCGGTCTAAAAGATACAAGTCAATTGCAAAAACTTCGTATTATACTACTAATTAAAGTGGTTTTAAAATTCTACATTGATTGCAGTGTGCACACATTCAAAAATTTATGCTCAAATGGTAATTTTATGTTACACAACACATTAGTAGTTTCGAATATTTATTTACACTCATAGATATTTATATACGTGAAATTCCACTTAATCACATATATGAAAAAATATGCATGCAAATACAAAAGATTATCATTGGACGATGTGTAGATTTAATCTTTAAAAGAAATATACAAATGCGATTCACTGAGTACTAATGTACGATTCTGTTTGATTACAATTTTTATTTGTACATTACTACTCAGATACATTCCTGCATTAGCAATAAAAATGTTGCTATCCATTCTAATACCGTGTTAGTCGATGTGAAGAAATGTAAGATCTACTTACAATATGTAGACAATAATAATACGAGAAACAATGTTTTTAACTTAAAATTGATTTTATTTGTGTGAGTTCACATATCAATATATAATACTTTTAAGACTTAAATATTCATTAAATGATTATTATAAAAGTTATTTAAGTCTTGAAAGTTTTATATATTGAACTGTAAACACACACAAATAAAATCAGTATTAAGTTAGACACATTGTTTCTTGTATTATTATTGTCTATTGTAAGTGGATCCTACATTTCTTCACATCGGCTAACACGGAATTAAAATGGATGGCAACATTTTTTTGCTAATGCCGGAATGTATTTGTGTAGTAATGTACAAATATAAATTGTAATAAAACAGAATCGTACATTAGTACTCAGTGAATCGCATTTGTATATTTCTTTTAAATATTAAATCTACATATCGTCCAATTATAATCTTTTGTATTTGCACGTGTATGATTTCATATATGTGATAAAGTGGAATTTCACGTATATAAATATCTATAGGTGTAAATTAATCCTCAAACCCTGTCTTGCTCATCACATCCAATAGATACATATTTAACACAAAAAACTCAAATTAACAAGTGATCATGTCATTTTTAACTCAACTTAGGGTTGGATCAATTTGAACTTGACTTGGTTTAATTTGAACTTAACTTGGATTAATTTGAAGTGGAAAAGGTGTAGACCACTCGCTACCCTTTTAGACAAGTCGCTTACAAAACTAATTTTTACTGTTGAAATTGGTTGGAAATAATGCTTTTTATAAGGATGACAGAAAAACAATACGAAAATTTTTCTGAAATACCAATGGGAAATGCTTGGATGTCCATCGCTTCCAATAAGGACGCGTGAATGGCTAACGACTTTCGTAATGTGGACATACGTAGCCCGCCGTATCCATGATGTATGTACCGCATGGGTCTAATTCAAGTAGAACCAATAAGAAGGGAATTTCTCCCTTCCTTATAGAGAATGGTTTGAATCTTCTGCCGTATGAAAAAGAAGTTGAATTTTCTCTCAGTATCTCACTGAAAGTAGAGTGTTGAATTTTGCGCAATGTAGGTACTAAAAGCTGCGTAAACGATGACCTACAACTGAACTAAAAAAACTTTTAAGCAAAAAAACTATTAGAATTCTATGATAGATTGATGTAATAAACTGATAAAGAACAACTATTTTTCTTTATTCTTCCTATTTTTTGTCGGGCATTATATTCCCATCAAAGTGCGGAGACTAGGAGTGCGAGACTCTCAAACGTAAATGGCTGCATTATGCGCGTATGAGACATTTCACGGATGATTGCGTGGGATTTTGACCCTATATTGAGAGCAATTATCTGAACACAAGCTGCTTCTGCAACAGAGGAATAGAACGGGCAGAGGGCATTATTCTTCTCACATTTGTCATTCCCAAACGATAAGTAACTCCCTTCGCTCTTACAATAGCGCAACAAATGTGAGGGTGGCCACCACTGGAGCTTCTATGCCACATCTTTGGTTCTTGTATGGTCCTTCAGTGGATGTGACTTAATGACGTTGAAATGTAGACGCCGTAATGCTGCTGTCGACTTAAGTTCTCATAGAAATAAAACCGAGAATGAGCGAAACGAAAATGAGCGAAAATAATTTTTGGAGTTTATTTCTTATAGTATTTAACTTACTTGAATCGAATGAACCTTCTTCTAGGTGACTACGAGAAAGAAAAACCATCTGGGATCAACTATTTGAAGATACACCTGCTTCCTCCAAGCCTTTAAATTTATTAAACACCAAATGTACATTAGAAAATATTTAGCCTATTCACATTTATTCCCTATGCTTGTGTTAGATCTAAAATATTTTTGCTTTGCAAATCGGTTTGACTTGAAAGTACTTTGGTCAAAATGGCATCATTCATCCCTAAGCAATATCCGTTATTGGACAAAAGCACCTGCAGAGAACGCCTTAAAATTTCGCCCCTAATTTGACAGGTTGAGAAATGTGGACTCATGAATTTGCCGTCTCGTAAATTCCAATTTAGTGCAAAGTGTGGTCATTTGAGTCACGTCAAACCCGAAAAAAATCGTATCGTTTTAACACAAGAATGTGCTACTCATATGACAACGAAAATTGGTGAATAGTCAACTGATCGATTGCAAATCATCTTATAAATTCGGTTTAAATTTAAACGCCTGTGCAATTTATGCTTATAGTACTTTCACTGCGATGAATACGGATTTTAGTTCACAATTTTTTCAGGTGAATTTATTGCGCAGAAATATTTACAGAACTCATTTTGGAATCTGAAATAGTCAGTTCGTTACCAAGCGTTGATCTGGCTCTAAAGAATTGATCTGACGTGAAAACCATGGTCCGTTGAATGCAAAGGATAAAAAGCGATAAAGGGAGACACTGACGTAGTCAACCGCGATGTATAGAGGAGTAAATATCATTGTAGCAAAATAAAGGATTCCTTTGGTTTGGCCACCCAATTCTATAGCACAACACTGACGCAGAAGTTGTTGGACTCTTGGAAATACAATAAAAGAAAATAAATGATTTAATGCCACGGTGATCAATGCTCTGTTGGTACAACAATATAACGTATTAAGTGTTGTCAAAATAAAATCAGGAATGTTTTGAAACAAAAAATTGCAGAGCGCAGCTTATTCTAAAGCACAGTTTTTTTAGCTGCCACAAGTTCTGACAAAACTAGCTAATGTGCTCGAGATACATAACTTTCATGCGAAAGAAGAAAATTTCAGCGCTCCAGCGAGACGCGTATTTAAAGCCCGAAGTGCACCGCCTGATTTTAACGCGAATATTTAATTACAAATTTGCATTTTCTGCGTCACGCTTCACCGTCACTTACAGACCAGTCACGCCGTGTTTACGAAGCCCCGAACTCAGCTTAAATCTTTCATTAACAGATTTTTCATTTAACTTCACTTCCAGTTCCTCCTTATCAGCGACATACTCGTAGCATCTGAGTGAAAAGTTGATGCCAACACTGCAAGTTGTCTGCTTTCATACGCTCTTCTTTAAAAGCTGAGAAGAGCGGATTGCTTCAACTTTATAGTGAATAATTTGAAAGGCTGCAATGACGCCCTGCCAGCTCCGTGCCAATAGGGAGGAGCTGACTGATTGCGGTGGGTGCGTCCTAATGGAAAGCTGCTCAGGCAGAGAAATGCTCAGCCCTCACAGCTCTGACTACTCTCCAAAAATCTCACCGAGGTGCGTAAAAGAGAGAGAGAGAGAGAGAGAGTGTGTGTGTGCGTGTGTGTGTGTGGGTGTGGTGTGTGTGGGTGGGTGTGTGTGTGGAAGATAGAAAGGAAGACTCAAGCGCCGGTCACTGGAAAGTTCAAAGAAAAGAAGAATTATAATATGAAACAGTGAAATTATGATTGTCTACAAACGTACTGAAGGAAGTTAAAAACGTTAACTTATCTCTTATTTTCCTGCATGACCAGTGAAAGTTGAAATGGCTGAAAAGTATGACAAAATATTTTTATATCTAATACTGCATGATGAGTTTATTATATTGAGAAGCATTTTACAAAATATTTACCCGGTTATTTACAAATCGTGGAGGCTCTGAGTGAATGGCTACGAATCACACTTCAGGTTAGTTCATGCGTTCACATCCGTGCCCATACACACGTCGCAACTTCACCCATCAAATTGCCTCAGCAAATTTCCTTTGGAGACACCAGCTTCTTCTGTTTTGTGCAACCTGGTTGCGGTCCGAACATCAATTCCAGTGCTCGGGAAAAGTAGCAGGGAACCCTGACACACGTGAAGTGACACTGGCAGAACGAGATAGCGCTCTAAGTGTCATCAGCAAAAACTCAGAAATTTTTTAAACAAAAATTACTAGTACGCAGCTTATTTTATTGTGGAACTTATTTTATTATGCAGCTTTCCTTAGCGCTCACAAGTTCTGAACGAACTTGCAAATGTGCGTTGACTGAAGTGATCAAATTTAAAATTTAAACGACATGACAAACCCGGCTCATCTCATAGAAATTGTGGGTGGCCTAACATTCTGAATGACATAGACAGAGGCTCTTTGAAGAGATTGCTGATAAAAAATCCGCGTTCATTAACGCCTGATGTCAAAGACAGTCCAGGGACGCTAACTCTGAAAAATTGGTTAAAGAATAATCTACCTGCGCATTTTTTGTTCAATTTCCCTACCTGTTAGTAGAAAAGATTTTCCCTTTCTTGTGTCTGGAGGCTTCTCTTTAGACAGAAGTCGAATCTTGTATCTGTGTTGTGGTTCTTATTTTCACGTGTAATGGACAGATAGGCTCGGCTCTTATCTGTCTGAATTTTTTTCGTTTGTTTTGTTTGAAAATATTATTCTTTTGCAAACTACGTTGCCGAAAAACAAAGTAGTGCACAGCATTTTAACCTTCTTTAAATATTTTGAATGATTTTGCATCAGAGTTTATATGTTTCCGTAAATCTTTACAAAGCAATATTCAAAAATTGTCCTTGAAGTGGTAAAGACCTGTTTTTCGATGTGCATATAATTCCAAATTTCTATACATATCGAAGAAATAAAGATTAGTATAAAGGGCCTAACGTCATTAGGTAAAAACTCTTGACAGGGTTTTATCAAAAAGGAAAATCAACTTGGGATATCTGTGCAATTAGCGGCATAAATACCAGAACGATACAGAGAACTTTTGCATGATTGGGACAATGTTGCGACCCCAGTTCCTCTCGCGGAAATTGCGGAAGGCTTGACACTCTGGATGACAGAGACAGACGCTCTTCGAAGAGATTGGTGAAGAAAAATAGGCGTTCATCAACGCAAATGATAACCAGCAAGGTTCCCGTAAATTTAAAAACAATTTCTCAAGAGACTGAGCATCGACAGTTGAAGAAAAAATTAGGCAAATGCCAATTCACCAGGAAGTTAATCGGATCAGTAGCATATCGGGAAAAACGTTTGTTAATCGCTCGAGAACATCGAAATTGGACTGTTATGGATTGGAAGCAAATAATGTAGTCCAATGAATCAAAATTCATTCTTTCTCAAAACGATGGGCGTGTTAGGGTATAGCGACAGCACATGAAGCTATGGATCCGTCTGGCATCGTCACAGCTGTCCAGACTATAGAGTCAGGATATGCTTTAGGGAATTTTTTTTTGTGTTATTGGACAAAGATCTGTCACTCAATGAACTACCACGATTATTTTCAATAACTTACTGACCCTGCTCATCCTTCCATGAGGCGTCATTTACATGACAGTAACGGGCTCTTTTAGACCGATAAGGTTCGCATCTACAAGGCTAGAAATGTTCAAGATTGGTTAATTGAAACTGAGGGATCTTCGACCACATAGACTAGAGAACTACATTCTTCTAATTTGAACCTCATTAAAACTTAGCTTCACTATTGAGTGATTTCGGGGACATTACTTCAATTAAGCCAAAAATAGAGCAGTAGAGGATCTAGAATCTCGTAGAATCCGTGCCAAGCAGAATGAAAGGTGTAGTCCAAAAAAGAGGTCTACTCGTTTACTAATAAATTTCTGAACCCCGTGACTTTTTGGGCCACTTAGTGAATACTAACTCAAAAAATCTATATAACTCTAATAGTCATATTTGTTCGTCAGCGCTCACGGTTGGTTTGCCGTAATAACATGGGAGAAAATTCAACCCCTCCATTCAATAAGGTTAAACTTATTCACTACGGTTTTTTGATGGAACAAAGGACAACATTTAACTTTCTTGTAAACTACATATTGGATACGATAGGTTAAAAATGCCAATTTCCTAAGGAATATTTCCCAAACTAATGTTTAACTAATGTAGGGAAAAATACCCAATGATTTAGAATGTTAATGAAATCGAAACTAATACTGGTTAAAAAAATTAAAACAACTCTATCTATCAACGAACATTATTATATTTTAAAAGGTTTTCTGAATCCAATCACTATAGTTGCGACCGCCTTCGTCGGAACAGTTCTAAAGTTTTTTATAAGTTCTCTATTTCCATTTCAATCATCTTCCATGGTATGTGGATATCACGATTCATTGAAGCCTTTGTATCTCCGATAATTTACCAGGAAAGTGTAATAAAACGGCCTAGTCCTAATTTCCGTTGGATTTCGTGAAGTCCAGAGGTATGTGATATACCATTTTGTTAGAATCATGGATCGCCAACATCATCATCGTTGAGAAGCTCGACTACTCTTAGACAAAAGAACTCTCACGTATATCACGGTAACTTGATACGAGATCTATCACGGAAACGCTTTCTTCATTAAGAACGTAAAGACTCTGTACTCTGAAATCTCTCATAGCACACCAGGCAGTAGATTTCACAAATTACAGTGATCGGTTCAATTCACGAGAGGTACTGTCAGACCAATATGTCAGGTGCTGTCAGAAATTTTTGTTCAGCGATCATTCTCAATAAATCAAAATGCACTTCATTACTGCAGATCAGTATTATTAGTCTGGAAATGCTCAATGGATATTGTTCTTCCGACACAAAGATGTACAGGATTCCCAATCTCTCTCCCTCAGTTCCTGAGCACAAAATTGCATCCATAGATGCTTCCTTTTCGTTGGACCCTGCATAAGTGACCTGAAGTTCTTCGATCTTCAATCTGTTGATGAGTGCAGAGAAAGATTAATTTTGAAGAAGCAGTAAGTATACTATTCATGTTAGCAGGTATGTATGTGTGGCGTGCAAAGCCATCTATTTCAGTGTAATTAAACCAATGTAGCGTCTTTGAATCATGAGGGAATTTAAAAGGAAAAATGAGTGTGTACCAACATAAAACTAGGTGATGCTAAACGTTCCAAAGCGGTGTTCATTTCTACCGCAACATTCTGAACGGTACTCAGTAAACATACTCGGCAAAAACGGCTGTATTAGGCCTACCAGAATAATCTTCTACCGAAAGGATTGAAGTATCTGAAATAAAAATTTATAAAGCTATCTATAATAAAATGTTACCGTCTCTGTTATCCAGTTCTACAGGGCAGGTGAGGTGAGCCACGAGGTGACGATGTCCGCACCTCACCTTGTACATGCGGGCCCGCTGGACTGTGCAGTTGAGATGTGCAGTCTTCCCCTCCGCCACGCTCACGTGGGTCGGCACTGTCGCCGTGAAGTGCGGCCTTCCAGCATCTGTCGAGCGGCATTGACATCGTTATTTAGCATTGGGTTGTAATTTGCAATGCACGAACGGCGGCATGTTGATTTTGGAACAAGTTTAACTTTTATATGAATAGGAAAAGAAATTATAAATATCTTTAACCTTAAAAAATTTGTTTTCATCCTAGTGCCTATTGACAGATCCAAATTTTAATTGATATCATTTTCGTTGCCAGATAACATTATACTAATGTTAAAAATATTATTATTGTGTTTAATTCCCCTGTATAGAGGTAGAAAACTTGCTATTCTAGTTGTATGTCGTACGAATAAAATTTCAATAACTGTTTCAAGGAAATCTTAGCGGCATTTTAACATTTATAATACTAGCATCGTTGTCACGCTCATTTCGTGTTTACTGATTAAACTGGAAAGTAGAGTGAAGGCTTCGAACCACAAGTACTGAAATGTACAAACATTTCTTATATTCTATGCCTCATTATAGATCACAAAATAGCAATTGAAATGAATTAAAAGCAAATATTAAAGTGACAAAAAATACGCTGAGTTTTTTATTGACCAATTGATGCATTAAAATTCGTATAACTTCATCCCAAACCTCTTGCGCTTCTTTTTCGTTCAAAGTTACATGAGTAAGGGACGTTTGTGGTAAGCAAAATTTTTCAATAGTTGTTCAGTAAATACTTTCCAGACTTTGAGCCGCTGAATGGAGGACATGTGTATATGTTGAAACCAATGGTAATATTTACTACCCAAAATGTTGGCATTTTCTACTAAAAAACTTTTATCACACATTTCCGCATTCACTTTAAGTTAGTCGACCACCTTTGATCTTTCTCAAACTTATTAAACGATAGCTCGTGGCGACCGCTGTATATTAAGGTCGATCAGTTTGCAAAGCTTCCGTGCAATATGGGACTTATAAGTTCCCCGTGAGACAAAGGAGGAAATGAGACGTCCATATACCAGACCGTTGGAATTGCAAATTTATTTTACAAGTGTCCTCGAGTCCATCCACAAATCTAGGTTTGCGTTCAAATTCGCTATTTCGAGGAAGTCTCCGTAATCCGAAAAACAACGTCGCTCGAGCCTCCAAAATAAATTGAGTTGCGATCAGAGAAATTGCCTGGATAATCAAGTTTGAAAACGAAGCAGGCTTGTCGAGGACTAGGAAAGATGCATTTTTAAACAAATAAGTACTACAGTATGTTGATGAAATACAGAAGAGAATGGAATACAGAATTACTATGTGTTTAATTTTTATATCTAATTTTGTTTTAATTTTATTCGTCGTCAATGAAGAAAAGTATGAGTGTGATAACTGCGGCGAGCATGTATGGAGACTAGTTAAGCATGAGTTGTGTACCTAGCATTTCTACTGTCTGAGCGGCGAGGATCGAATTAACACTCTAAGTTATTTTTTTCTGTGACGAAGAATTTGTTCACACAGGTCCGATGTTTTTGATGTTCAGGTTAGAATTATGATCGTCATTTCTCCACCTACCCCGAATGCCCATCATAGCAACTCCGTACGCATTCAAACTTCAGCGAGACAAGCGGCATTGATCTAATGACAGGCATATTCTATTCCTCGAACACAAGAGAAGTAGAAATAGTTTCCAAGTTGTATGAGTCGTCGCTTAACAGTTCTTTTGTTGAGAAGACTTGCTCATTGTTACCCAGCACATCACGCTTACAATGGAGGCCTAAGATGGCAGAGACAACGCCTACTCTACGGACACTAGTCCCAGCATTTGATTAATCTGAGGCAATATTTGTGAGTGAAGGCGTCCAGAGGGGAGATTATTTGCTCTGTTGCAAGGGAATTGGAGAAGTCTCCTAGAGATGGAGAGGGGAAGGGGTCTTTGAGGCTAAACAAAAGTCGCAGCTCAGCTGTAAATTGTTGATTGATGGCAGCCAATTGTTGGAGACTGGAGCCTTATGTACAAGGGCTCTCCACAGCAGGACGCCAAGCCGTGTTCATATTTTGCAGCCGAACAGAAGCCGAATCTTCAGGGTAAATAGAATATTTGTAGATAATCTCATATTGAGCTATGAGGGGATAAACTCCTGTGTTTACATTATCATTCTTGGATGTAATTAGAAATTATTACAAGGATTATAACATGGAAAATTATTACGTTTAAAGGAAAAGTTAAAAATTTACCAATGCGTGAGTCATAAGAAATACTAATTAAACTGAAAAATATGCATATTCTTTTAATGAAAAATGAAAAGCACTGAGACATGTCTAACTGTCTCAACCTGACCTCAGCTGATATTCCAGTTTTTTGTCGGATAGAGGTCTAATGTAGGAAAATTTGGAAGGCATGGTGTAAAAAATTCATGTTTTCGGAATAGAAAAAAATTATATTCAACTTAAATTATCCAATATACAATTAGAGCCTCTGAACCGTGATTAAATATCCAAGAAAATCCATGTCAACACAAAATCAATATCACTATTGAATTTGAATCACTCGGGACCACAATTTTAAAAGTTAGAAATTAGTGATTGTCTTGTGTGAGAGCAATTAGCTCCTACGAGCATCAGCAAAGTAATGTCTGTGTACATTTATTCTCACCCTGGTACACTCTTTAGTTTGTAATCAAAAGTTTGAAATTTATAATTGAAGAATTTAAACCTGCACGTGAGCCAAGGTGATCACGTGTACTGAATTTCTTGCTGATGCAAGAAGAATTTTTTGCTCAATCTCGATATAATTCAGTGAATACTCGAGAAACGCATTACTTATGATACAATTGCCGATTTGATGCAGGCTGCGTACATCCAGTCTCTCCGCACTTTTCTTCTACTACATGTCAGTCGCTGTACTGGATATAAACTTTGAAATAACTTTTTATTCACGAAAATGCAAAAGGTTATCTTAACATCTTTGAAGGTGAACATTTATTTATATGGTTTTCTCAAATTTACGTTTTGACTTTCTTCGCGTGTCATTTCTGTTTAGATAATTTAATGTGAACCAAGTATTTTTTATATATTTGGCTTCTTAAAGCCAGCAATTATTGATTATTCCTGTGAATTTGTTTGATTTTACTTTTTAATTTTGTTCCTTGTGTAAAAGCTTTTCATGTGTAAAATAACGTGATTAAATATCTAGGTCAGGATTTTAGTTTCATTTCCTTCCATCCAGAATTCCGTGAGAATAAAATGGCTTCCTACTCCTCCGTTTCCTAATCTCTTCTCCGGACGTATAAAGTTGACAAGTAATGTTCCGGACAGGCCGCGCTTCACTGGTTTTGACAACACGCCAAATATTGCTCATAAAGTTCTGTCACTTTCGACCAGTTAAACAAATTAGCACTTCTGAGAATCACATGTATCTCGTACAATTTGAACTTCTGGGTTGAAATGACATTGAAACAAATCGATGGGAATTCTCACGTAGTTTTTTAGTAGGTAAGGACACATATATAAAAAAGACATGTTCGTAGGAACATCTAAACAATTATGGTCGTTTGTCTATTAGAAAAAAGAGTCTGGTGTATTCGATAATATTCGCTTTCTACACATCAAAAACATTCCTATTTCCATTAATTTTAGCATATATATTGTAATGTAACTATTTTCGGCTCAATTTTGACATTTGTGAACTCTCGATTTCAGATTTGAGTGAAAATTGAACAGATTTACATTAAAATTAAACTACTTCAACTCGTTATACTTTCAATTCTTTTGCGTCATCTGAACGATGGCCTATAATACTTGCTATAAATAGTGCTACCTTCTCTCACACCCTCTGTGTACCCAGGAAATTACCCCCATTACCACGCATTACGTCAACAAAGGGAACCTGAACCATGAGGGAGTGACGCATGCGCACCGTAGAACTTCATAGCGCTAATGCCATCTTCAAGGCATGGTGTAGAAAAATCATCTTTTCGGAATAGAAAATAAATTATGTTCAACCTAAATTATCCAACACACAGTTGGAGCACGTTGAACCGCGGTTAAATATCCAACGGAACTAAACAAGCGCTCAAGAAACCCTGTTTGTAAATTTTCATGGTCACATTGTTGTTTCTACAGACTCATATGAAAAGTTTTACTCTAAAAGGATAATTTACATAGAACTTTTCAAAATCAGCTCTTAGAGGGTGAGCTTCAAGGCTGGAAGCTACGAAGACGTCTTCATTCTTGGAGGAAAAAGATCATTCCCTCTTGGGAGATTCAACGTAGATATCTTTCATGAGTTAAATCGTTCTAACCAAGAGGTGTTTCAAGAAATTCGTTTAAATATTTTCATATTCATATTCCATATCGTTAATAACTTTGCAGCTTACACCAACTTAAAAAATAAATTATTATTTTGCACCAATTGTGGTTTTCTAATCTCTTAGAAAATTGTTATGTTGTTGATATTAACAATAATAATAATTATTGTGAGAAAAATGCTATCCTTTTTTGTGTTTGTATTTAATATTTTCATTCACTCCACAGTGATAGTTCTTCTAACACAATAAAGACACTCAGGTTCAACAATGTTGAACAGACTTCCAATAGAACTCTTTTGAATGTCAAAGCAAATATTACCTGATTGAAACGAAAATCTTTTAATATTTAATCAATGGAGCTCTATTGTTTTGTGTTCAGTTGGTTATTTTTATTCATCGGTAGGTTACTCATTTGGCGGTTCTCGAAATTCAATGCCCCGCGACCAGCAGCTCTAATTGGCATATGAGGCTGTGGAGCCTATTTATTCGGTCCGCGAGCTCGTCTGTCCAAGGGCACGATCAAATTTACGGTTGCAGTAATTGAATTGTTTTTACTTAATTTCGAACACATGAGCATACAATTGATGATTGAATTTCACCAATTTATTCTACCATGCAATAAATTAAATTTCGAGGAGTCAAATTTCTTAAGCTGTCGAAAAATCAACGAACGTGATTCTCCAGTTAACAGGAGATGTTCTTAGGATTAAATTGAGCAAACCAGCGGTTTATCTTTGTCATTCTAGGTTATCGATTCAATGAGATTCATCTTTTAAGTCTATTTCTGCTGTAACTTTTAACTGGTGGTTATGACTTTGACTTCAACTGACATGATTTTCGTGAGTGTAATAAACTTGGTAGGGATGGAGCAATAGAATTTCTCTGATTTTTATTTCTTACATTTGCACTGGTCATGGTTTCAATTCTGTGTTAAACAATCCCATGTAGAGTTCCTGCAAGTTGGTAATAGTTAACTAATTAGTCATGACTGGAAAGAGGTTGATTCATAATTGTTTTCAGGACTATCAACACAACTACCCATAAAATAATGTAGATCTTGGTTCCACCTTAGGAGCGTTAAAGTTAGATAGAATGTGCTATATTCCCAATTATGTGAAACAGAGATTTCTAAAACAACCATGGGATACATAATGTTGCGATGGAATCCTTTGGCACTGCATGTCAACATCGTCAAAGTTTACCTGCATTTTTAGATGATATTTTTTAATAATAGTGATCAACAGTGTGCTTGAACATTTAAAAGCATTTACACTGGATTTAAAGCATGCCATGTGTGCAGTTCAATCTTAAGTTCAGAGTTAAAAAAATTTGCACCTTCTTAAGGGAACCTGAAAAAAAAAGACAGCCTTAATTACCGTACGCAGACATTTCCAACACACACAAGCGCGTAGTGTTTACCAACGTCCGTGTCTCCCGCCATATGGAAGTGGAATGTGCGAGGCATCCATTAGAAAACTCCGCAGATCAGGGGAGCCCAAAACCTTCCCGCACCCCCTTAGGGGAAGCGAAAGCCTCCCCCGTCCCTGTGTTCTGACGCGCGAATGGCCCAAGAATTTGTCAGCCCTCAGAGACGTCTGCCTCGACGATGTGTCTGAATACCGCACTTCATCTCGTCATGACACGCTCCGTAATTTTCTGGACCTGGTCATTCCTACTGAGGACATTAGTTCCTCTTATTGCTCATTAAAGATAGTCTCAGTGAACGGCGCTCAACCTGAGCGCTCATAAACATGACAAACCTGAACGAGCGCTCATAAAATGGTCATAAATTTACTCCTCTCCCCTCACAAGAAAACATTCAATGAGCGACCACCATCGTCCGACATGTGAAACTCGCTCCAGCGATCAATGAAAAATAGAAAAAGGAGAATTGTTACTCACAGACGCCGTAGGAAAATAATGTTTTTCAAAAAGGATGTTAGTTTTCAAAACGACTTCAAACCTGTCACGTCTCTCTTAAAAATTTTGTGTAATTACATAACTTGAAGGTTGTAGGCATGTTTAAAAATAGAAAGAAATTTTCATTTAATGCTCGTAGTGTAATCTTGGTTGGTAGAAATGAGGTGGACAGACTGATAACCTCCTCCATCCGTATATTTTGTGAACTATTTTACGTCCTCGTGCACATAAGAGATGAAGTGCATCGTCCGTGCCGCAATGCAGCACATATGTACACACATGAAGCTTAAAGAGATTACGTTGGATCGTCCTGCATGAGCTGGGTATCTATAGTATTTTAAAAAATTTAATATTCCATGAAACCAATGTTATGCAACATTTTTATGAACAAATTTAACAGTGAATTCAAATGATCTATTCAAACAAGTAGAGCTCAGATCCGTCATGTCAGTATAGACATTGTCATAAAAATTTACGCTCATGCTGTCAGATTCTAATGAGAGGCTGAAATATTTTGACATTTAACATAATATAAATCCTTTTTTGTTTCATTTTCCAGCAAATTAATTTGAAATACAAATGAAGTGTTGCATGATGTTGAGTCTAATAATGATTTCAATTGTTAGAAATTAGAAGACGTCATGTACGATGAGTTATATTCTGTAGCAAGTGCGTAGTATTATTTCTGTTAATATTCTCTTTCAAAATTTTAAGGTTAAATTTTCCAAAGAAAAAATCTTACCTCTACAAAAACTGATTCTCTGTCATTACACTAGGGAAGTGTTCTTGGAAATATTTCATTACGATACTAGAAGGCTATTTTCTCATGTGTGTACGAAAGAAAATGAAAATTTTAAGCCAGGGTCATTCATTCGACTCAGTTCGACAAGCTGCATTAACAAGAGTCTTTAATTGGTTGCATTTATTTTGTTGCCATTGATAGGTGTCAAGTTCTAATTCTGGTTATACAATTACCTAAAACATACTGTGTTAAGCCTGCTGTGCTTGGCCAGTTGCCTTCGGAAGACTGCCCCTGACAAATACCATTTGATCTGCCTAGGCAGCTATCAATCCGTGAACTGAAAAGCTGTGCTCGTTCCCTGAACATCACATTGGATGCTAGGTCCAAAGACTTACAAAAATAATGCTATGGGTTATCATGAGCTGAATACAAAAATACATGTGCGCCCACCGCAGCAAAACCATGGCCTAGAATTTGATTTACGCTAAAACTCAGCTAGGAATATTTTATCTGCTAAGCAGTTTAGCAATGAAGGTGATAGCAAAGAAGAACTTTAAAATCATTTTAATGAAAAAAGCCTCAGCTCATCATTAGTCATAACCTGCAAAATAAAAATATATGCATACATTGAATAAAACATACGACAAATTCATAAAGTTGCTCTTCGAGTATTCAAATAGGGGTCTAAATAAAAAAATGATATAACGTAAAATAATACTAAATAAATATGAATATCAGTAACTGTACTACCCAGTAAGGTGAATGCAAGTTAAAGCGGAAAAATAAAATATAGAAGTGCAACTAAAATCCGTAACGGTCATTAGGACGAATTAATAACTCAAAAAAAATCTCATCAAAGAGAGAGAGAGGGAAATGAACAAGAGAGAGAAAGAGAAGATAAAGAGAGAGGAAAAAGAGAGGGAAAGAGAATGAAAGGGAAAAAAAGGAGGATTTGTCACCAGCAATACAATTCCTTAGAGACTTGTAAAATGGAATACATTGTTCTTATTAGATTGGTTCATGCGAGTATTGTTGCATTGGGTGCTTATGATTTATAAGGCATGAGCACTCTGCATATCATTCAAGCCTTGTTTCAATTTGTGCATATACAGTGACTGTAACACGCTCAGTTTGGAAGGATTTGAAGTATTGTCTGAGATTTTCAATTAGTTGTTGCTGATAATTTGGTCACATGCGGACCCATGCAGTGCTGTCTTATATTTGAATGAGAAGGTGCTCCGATGACTTCTACAAGCATGTTCAGCGGTTCTCATAGTGCTGATCCCACATACCGGGATGCGCAATGCGCACAACTGAATTCATAAACGAGAGATGATCGCAAGCTCTTGGGTTGGTCCTCTTTAAGAAGAAAGAAAGATCCGATTGTTAACTTATTCAACAGCGTTGTGCGAAAGCGATTCATAGGAATCAATTTGCCGAATATTAGATAGCTTATTTTTCAATTTTTCAGACTGGTAGCCAGAATATGGTAGTGCGCAATATATAATAGATGAAATTTGTTCAGGTTCTCTAGGGTTGTACACATTTGAAAGAGAAGTATTAATCGGTTTTAAAAGGTAACAACAGGAAAACCGTTGGAAGAAAGATAAGACTTGAGAACTCATATTTATTAGTTAGCATACGTAGAACAAATCCTATAGGCTCTATTAATTACAGTGAATAGGCTGTTTACCTTAAAATATCTACTGCAGCAACTAAAAAGGCTGAAACCTAGTCCGGTAAAACTTTGCTCCAATAAACAGAGGTAAAAACCTACTGCCCGCGCAGTAAACTTAAACATCAAGAAAATTTAGAAAATCTCTGTTTTTAAATCTGCTTTAAACTAAATGCTGGAATGTTGAGCATTCAAATATTGAAGAAATAATTGAACATCAGTTGTACGTTTGAATAAGAAGCATTTGAATGATATGCAGAGTGCTTACCCCTTAAAATTCATAGGTACCTAATGTAACAATAATCGCATGAATCTAATAAGTACATACAATGTATTCAATATTATAACGGCCTCTAAGGAGTTGTGTAACAGGTAACGCTCCTCCTTTTATTCCCGTTGTCTTTTTTTCGCTCTCTCACCCTCTTTTCTCTAATTTTTTTCCTCTCTCTCTCACTCTCTTGCTCATTTCCCTCTTTCTCTCCCTTTCTCTTGTACAAGATTTTATTTTAGTTAGTAATCTGTCGCTATGACCGTTCCTCATTTTAGCTGAACTCCTATATTTTCTTTCTCTGTTTTAACTTGCATTCACGTTACTGGGTAGTGAAGCTAATGATATTTAGATTTGATGTTTTCTCACGTCATGCCAATGTTTTATTTAGACCCCAATTTGAATACTCGAAGAGCAACTTTGAGAATTTTTCACATTTTTCATTCAATGCATGTATATATTCTTGTTTTACAAGTCATGACTGATGATGAGTTGAGGCTTGAAACATTTCATTAAATGAATTTTAAAGTTCTTCTTCGCTATCACCTTCATAGTAAAATTAAGCTTTGGTAGAAAAACAATCAATATTTTATTGGGCCTGAAGCAATGTGCGATGCAGGATAAAGGGAAGAATGAGGCATTCAGCAGCATGAGGCACTTCAGTTAGAGCCGCACATATATATTAGTAGAAGAAGAAATTAGTGTTAACCAGCACTTTTCCTAAGTAGACTTTACAGTACGCCAAGTGACACGTACGCTTCAGGTAGAGCTGTGCCAGAGCGACAACTTGCACATTATTTCAAAGAAGTGTCATTCAAGTCGATAGTTTTGGTGGTATATCAAAAAATTTGAATAGTTATAAATAAGTTTTCTTGAGCTATATTTATTCACAAGTGCATTTGTAAGCTACACATATCGAAGCAAGAGATCCTTTTAGGAAAAAACAAATTTAAACGACCAATGTGCCTCAAGTATTTCCTTTGCTCATTTAATTGATTTATTTTATGGTGTTATTCATTAATTTATATTTTACGTAAAATTTCACAGCATTATTGAATAATTTCAAACATTACAATGTTATTAATTTGCATTGCGCTTATAATTTCATAGTATTATCGTTTAATTTCAGACGTTTTAATGTGGTTTCAGGCTAATAAAATAAGCCTCAATATCGATAAGACAAAATGCATTATATTCTCTTACAAGCGGAAGCGTCTCTTCCGTGCATTAAGATTGGTGAAAGTCAGATTGAAGACCAACTCCTGCAAGTTCCTGAGCATTATAACAGATAAACATCTGACCTTCGAAGAGAAAATTGTTCATATCAGTGCTTAATTATTCACATCCGTAGGAAGCCGCAATAAAGTAAAAAATGTATAACCGGAAGAAGCCTTGAAAATATTTATCGAACGTTCACTTCACAATATTCCCAGTATGGAATAAAAGCATGATACAGAACTGATGAAAATAGAACTAATTTTGTCTTTGTACTGTAAAAAAGAGCAATTAGATCGGTAAGAAAATTGGAATATAATGCTGACTCGAATGGTTCATGCAAAATTTTAAAGATACTTAAGCGTTTGGTTCTCTAAAAGCTCTCCATATGTAACTTCATGTATGAAACATTCTCTAACGATGACGACAAAACCTTTAAACAATTATTCATCGCAGAAGCTGGCCATCATAACCATACAACCCGAAATAGAAGTAACTTCATACTTCCTTATTATTCAAAAGCTCGGTCGCAACACAGCATCCTTTTCATTGGACGCAAGATTTGAAACTCGATCTCTGCTGAGAACCGCAAAAAAATTCTTACAAAGTTTTCGAAACGAATCTTCAATCTCTAGCTCTACCGGAATATTAATCTCACAAGGTGATCACGTCAAATCTTTCCGGTTGTACGATTCATTTTGAAAGGGTAATTTACCATGAATAATGACATAGATCTTATGTCTTTTTTAGAATTTACTTTTGTCCTCTAGCCCATAATAACTACTGTTGCTAAATTAAACATCGAATCTTGAGTGAACCAATTCATTGATCAGTTTATGTAGTGTGGGACTAGGGTGAGTGAATTAGATTAAACATAATTGTACACCTTAAATAACGTTGGTGATAGGATGCCCTAGAAGTTGCCGAACTTATTCGAGCCCTCAAGTAGCTACACT
Source organism: Morinoia aosen (assembly GCA_030386875.1). Lineage (NCBI taxonomy): Eukaryota > Metazoa > Arthropoda > Malacostraca > Amphipoda > Talitridae > Morinoia > Morinoia aosen. Next base: position 21,842,429 of record CM059579.1, read on the forward strand.
CTAATGCGTTCATTGTAATAGCCTACTGAACAATCTACAGATGCATCGCTTATGGTAAATAAATTGCTTAAAAATTGTTTATATTTCATGTCTTTAAGATGCGAACCCAATTATTCGGGTATTGTGTATGTCGGTAGATAGATCCGACGTTCGTTCTTTCTGCATAGCTTTTTTCTTCTTCCCTGCTTTTTTGAGCGAACAAATGCTTGTGATTTTTATTGCGTTGTCCTTCTACCCCGTGATCGGTTGGCTGCACACCTCTGAATCTGTGATCGAGGTGGAACTTTCCTTGTGAGCGTTTTAGGTGACCTGCAAGTATATTTGTTTGAAATGTTCTTTTTAGTTTGGAAACATGGTACAATTTATGTCTTCGCTTGCTAACATGGTCTCACGTGCACCAGTGCCCGTTGGGTTAGCGCAGCTCAAAGTTGTGTTGTTTGAAGCTCTTAAGTTTTGATAGAGTATCGAATCTTCCCCTTTTTTATTCATTCAGTCATTTATACACATTATTAACTCAATTTTTTTCAATTTCAAAATGCCCATAGCTTTATAATGCCAGAGTATTTATTGTCCTGAAAGAATCAGTTCTTCAAATGCCCACAAGGCGCAATGAAATCAAGGGTAAATTGTTATGCCGTAACAATGTAAATCGAATTTATAACCAATACGTTCAAAATAATATCTGTTGCAAATTTTTCAAAGTGTAATATTAACTAAAATTGTAAATACGAATCAATGAAATTCTAAGTGCAATTTTTGGCATGCCTAATAAGCACTAAAACTGACCAAAGCACATGATGACTTTCAGGTTGACAACCAACTGCTCAGGTATGCAACTGCTTGGATAAAAAATCTTGACTTACGTTGCTTAACTAACTCTATCAATTTACAATAGGCCTCCTACAGTTGTGTAGAATGATTTCCCTCACATTCTCTATGCAGCAGATCTAGATTTCTTCGCTTAATACAGCCGAGAGCAAACTAAATTTACTGTTCATCTTCCAAAACTCGGTAGTCGTTAAAGTTTTTCGACCGACACACTCCTCAGACACTATACGTTGACTAACATGTCTCTGATGTATGAAAGGGAAATAGGCTACTGCTCGGTTTTAATTTCAGTTCCTAAAATTACCGAAAACCGGCGACTGTTATCAAGCGCGTAGAAGTTGAATTGTTTAAAATGGGCTCAAATCTGAGACAAACTCCGGGGAGTGAGCACACCAATGTGAACCCCGGCACCAGCACGCTCCATTGACTGCCGCTCTTCTGAGCGCGGGATTACGCGTGAGTTAGAATGGGCAACAAAGACAGAGATAACAGGGACGCCTCCTTTCGGGACTCGCAAAGAGAAGAAACGAGCATGAAAGGTACGAGCAGCTCTCGCAAGCGCTTTCTTTTCCCTTGAGAAGGCATGCAAATACACCACTTTCTCGGTCTTGTATGAGCGCTGCACTTGTGCGCAGCCTTCGCAATGACGGCCCTAGCTACTGCACTGCAGTGGTGCTCTCCATGTATATAATACTGAAGTGAGTTAGGCTCATCGCATAAAAGTATTGCTCGCTACGTGCAAGTACTTCCAGCATTCAAGAACTCTGAGTGGGCTGCTGTAGCTTGGTGGCAACCGGAAACATATTTAGACTTTGCAGCTTTCCACAGGCGATTTGTCATGTTTTACTCCTAAAAATAATACGTTGCACGTCTCTCAGAGTGTGGCTCTAACTTGCAGTCAATTTTCGGTTTCTTATCTTCACATAGGTCTGTATATTTCCCTAATTTTTCTATTATTCTGTCTACAATTTTCTAAACTTACGCAGTAGCATTTATATATATTGCTAAGGCAGACGGTCCAGATAATTTTTTGTAACTTCTACCTGGATTACGAGGTCCAGTTTAATTGGAATGAACATTTTTAATAGCAGAAAACAAAGACTTCAAACTGGTAAAAATAAAAAATAAATTCCCGGTTATACGCACTCGAACTCTGAGGCTTTTATAATATAAAATCTTCCTAAAATGTTATCATCACAGTGGTTAGTGAGGGCTGAAGAGGCCCGCGTAAAAAACTGTAGAATAAATATTTTTTAACTATAGTGGATCTCGATACGCAGTTTATAGTTTCTGCTGTGGAAGTGAAGTTTAGATCGGATTTAATCTTGAAAGAAATTGCTTCATCTCCATCAGGTGAATATCTGATGCGAGCATCAAACCAGCACACTGGCTGCAAAGAAAGGTCGAAGCCTCGTTGATGCAATCTTAATTAATAATAGAAGCTTCATTTTGTACTTTGCTACAGGATAGTTTTTCTCCGCATAAAGAATACATTGTAGCAAAGTTTTGTTAGCCGTTAAAAATATATTTGAAGCTGAACGCAGCGTCACATTTACTTTATTTCTCAATTCTTTTACCGAACATTCTCATTGGAGCGATGAATGTATAGTATATCATTATTTATGCATTTGGAGCGAAGTGACGTATGTCGTAACACAGACTTTCACACAACTGTTGAGATACTCGAGTCCTCATTTTAAGATCTGTATGAAATTTTCAGTAGTCGCAGGCTTGTTCCATGAGTGTATTTAGTAGCAGACAACCGTGATGATGTTGTCAAGTTGACACGGGAGGTGACGAGGCATCTCCAGCTGCTGTAAATGTCTGTCACAATTGCCATGCTGCGCGCTCTGTCTCTCGTTGGCAAAAAATCTCTTCTTCCCCTCGCATCATCTCATAGAGAACCCCGTCTTCCATTCGTATTAACTCATGGAGAATCATATCTTCCCCTCTCATCACCAAACGTGATACCTCACCTTCCCCTCACACCATCTAACGGAGCACCTCATTTTTCTCAAACACCAACATCACAAAGCCGCATTACTGAGCACGTCACGGTACAATGCCTCGCACCACATCACAGTCACGGTCATATAGGAATGTGTGCAGCACACTCAAAAAGACACATCTACTCACATACACAAACAAAGCCGCACATCATTGCTCTTACTGACGTATCAGTGCCCAGTAAACATCACAGCACCATACACATCACAGAGGAACCTAGCACATCTTCAGCAAGTATCACTACACAACCAGGATGAAAAGGAAAACCAGCGTAACTAAGAATATCACGATAAAAACAAACGCTTCAAATTTTAAAAAATCCACTTTCAGTGTTCTGAAAACCAATAAGTAAACACGTAAAAAAATGTAACCCCATATTTTCCATAAGCCGGAAATAAATCACAAACAACCGAAAGCTTTACCGCCGTGTTACATTCATTTATTAACGGACGTTTTTTGAAATGTACATCTATTCTGAAATGCAGAAATCAAACGAATTTGGGGCTGAATCGAAAATTTGAAAATTTGTATTTTTAAATAAATGGTCGTTATTCAAACAATGTTCTCTTATGGACAATTTCGATGGCTAGGTCAGATTATTGCCCGTACGAAAGGGGACTCCCCTGTGATGTACACACCTCACAAACAATTGGAGTCCAGTGCTACCAATGTAAGACCGCTCGCAGCGGTCACACTAATATTGATTGATATACCACCGAGGTGCGCAACATCACATCCGTAGTATCCCTTCAATTAAAGTATGACCCGATTTTCCCGTCATTTTTGAAACACACGCAAGGATTTATTTCACCTAGATAGATAGATTTAGATAGAATCGACCATGTGAATAAGAAAGAATCTGTTTTAAGTGATTCTTCACAATTTGTAACTGTGAATGAGGACGAAAAACCCTCTTCTAATCCGTTTGGAAGATCGACAGAACAATGCCCCCTGAACGCTGAAAAATACTCATCAAATAAATGACCAACTTTATGATGATTCCCAAACAATGAAATAGCGGATGGCCTTTCAAAAACCTACCAGTTAAACATATCTATTCGTCCAATCCATTCCGCGTGCAATTTTCATGATTTCCTTTTGGGTAAAGCTTTAATACCGTATCTGACTCATTTAATGCCAAACCAAAACCCTTTCAACAATTCATTTGAATTTGTTAAATCTTTGAGTACTATATCTAAAGCAAATTCTCTTGTTATGTGTAGCTTGGATGTTGATTCTTTGTATACCAATCCACCAGTTATTGAGGATATATGCATTATTTCAGATTAAATTTTTACAGAACCCTCAAAAGTCCATGAAGGTTTCCCCAAAACAACTATGAAAAAAGTGCTCGAGCTAACACTTAAGGACTCTTTCTTCAAGTTAAATTATAAAATTTATCAGCAAGTTTATAGTTTGGCAGTGTGATCCGCTTTATCCCCCATTGTAGCAAATATCTTCCTAAATAATTTTCAAGAGAAATTTCGAGAAATTTCAGGAGAAATTTTTTCCTCAAATAAATCCTTATGTGCACTTCAAAAGGGCTAAAAAAATCGGATCTTACTTTAAACGAAGGGATAATCCAGATGTGATGTATCGCATCTCAGTGGTGTATGTGACTGCTGCGAGCGGTCGTACATTGGTAGCACTGAGCTCCAAATTATTTTTCGTACGGGTGATAATCTGTCCAAGCCATCCAAATTGTCTATAAGACAACATTGTTTGAAAAACGACCATTTCCTTGAAAACACAAATTTTCAAATTTTGAATTCAGCCAAAATTTTACTGATCCCCGCAGTTTAGAATCGATACATATTTTAAAAAACCGTCCGTCAGTAAATAAATGTGACGCAGTGGTGAAAATTTCCATTGTTTGTTGAAATTTTCGATTGTTTTTATTTTTCAAATCAATGTTTTATATTCAGTTTATTCAGGAGAATTCAATTTTAAAAGAAATTCAACGCTTTGATTTATAGTTTTTCAGAGCACTGGAGTTTTTCAGAGCACTTTTAAAAATCCTATTTTTTTCATGATATTCTTAGTTACGCTGGTTTTCCTTTCCTTTTAATCCTGGAAGTGAGATTTCCTAGGGATGAGCCTCTTTCATCTACCTCACTACACAACTGCACACATACAACTGCACACAACTGCTCAAATGCTCTCATCAGTGTGCCAGTGACCACATCACCGCACATCTGCACAATTCACTACACAGCTACACACATCACTATACAACCGTACACATCACTGTGCGACTACATCCATCACTGCACAATTTCATACAGCATTGCACAACTGCGCACATAATTGCGCACTTGCACACATCGCTGCACAGCTGCACACTTCACTATTCAGTTTTACATGTTAATACACAACTATGTACATCACTACGCAATTGCATGAGTCACTCTATACATCACTACACAACACCACAAGACATATCACTGCGCACAATATCACACGATACGTCACAACGCGCAGCACCACTCATCATTGTACACAGCATCACACCACACATCACTGTACACAGCAGCACACATCACTACACACAGCACCACACCACACATCACTGCAAACAGCACCCCACATTACTGCACACAGCACCACACGACACACCACACAAACACGAGGCACACCACCAGACACCTCAAGCAACACCGCAGTTCATCTCCATAAAGCAGACTCGCTGGAGGCACAGAACTGCGCTGGCGTCCGGCAGTTGCAGCCGCGCTGAGCTACGGCGCTCCTCCTCGCTGAGCTTCTCAATGTCGCGCCAAAAATGGTTACCTCTATACGAGGTGATAAATCGTTCCTTTATCTCCATTTATAATTTACCTGATATCCTTTTACGGAGATTTGTCATACGTAAAATAATGTTTTTTCAGGTACTAATTTAATGTCAAAATGAAAAGAAGAACCAAAATAAAAGGGACTCATCAATTTCCCTTATCAATTTGAGGCCCTTTTATTTTGGTTCTTCTTTTCATTATACGTATTAGATTTCCCAAAAATCGCCCTTTTAATTCTATTAATTTAATGTCTATACTGGTTACATAGATTGTTAGTTTCATAATATGTCTATTGAATACCGATGGTAATCAATTCCATAATTGGATTTCTCGAATGAATTCTTGAAGTAAGATCTCACACTTCAGTTGGTGCTTGAAAAATGGCATCAGCAGAATAATATTACGAGTATCAGAAACGCCGTTGATTCAAGTATGTTATTAAATGACTGGTAAAAATAAATTTCGAATGTTTCCGAAGTGTGAAAACTTCTTGGTTTGATCTGATAGCTTCGGAGAACTTTCCTTAAAGGTAATACAAATAAACACCAAAAATATCCAAACAAAAAATTATTGTACTCAGACTTAGAGTTGCGGACTCATGCTTGTCGGCTCTAAAAAATTAAGAGTTAAATCGTGAAAGGAAAAAATATAAACTCAATTGATCATGATTATATTAATGGCTTCGCAAAATAAAGGAAATGCAATAGTTATAGGACGGCAAAAACGCTAAAATATAAAACCCAATGAAAAACATTCGAAAGGTATATGCTCGATTGGTTATTAAGTGAGGGTTTGATTAATGAAAATGAGATGTTTTAAAATTCGTAGGTCTATTACACTCGAATATTGCAAACAGGCTCGTTACAATCAACAGACCACAAGCTGTATTAACAATACCTCGACGTTGCTAACGTACACAAATGTAAAATGTTCACTCGAAATGAACGTACGTTGTCGGAAGTGTCATCTCTCTTCTCCCACGGGATAAAGTTCTGAGAGAACCACTTGCTCCAAACTTGCCAACCTGCAGTGTGTCTGAACGTCAGGGCCAGAGTTCCACTCCCGCCTCAATATTCAATAAAATTCCAGCATCGTTACTTAACAGCACTCTACACGGTCACTTGACAGCGCAATGCAGCTTGACAGCGTTCTGCATGATCACTTCTTTAGATCGCTGCGCGGTTGTTTATAAGTGTGAAAGAGTGCGGATTATAGCACAGTATTATGATCTATTGCCATAGAATTGAATTGTCTCATGAGATTATGTCACTCACCAGCTTGAAATATAATTTTACGTGGATGTAGTTTGGTTATTTCAGAGCCTGAACTAATGTTCTTCGTCAACGCATTTAACATGCAGCAAGCACACAGAATATTCCATATTAACAATATTAACACCGAATCCCTCTCTAGTTTCGACATTATTTAGAGTAATAATGCACTGCTACAGCTGCTCACGAAAGAACAGCCTTATCTTCTTGAAGCGCTCAATTTCTGCGCTTGAGGGTCTGAAGGTTTGAATGATGGTCGGGCGTGTCATGTCAAGTTTCAAAATCGTCTTTGATGGCTAAATAATTATTATAAATAGTCCGAACCAAAGCTCATGTGCTTTTAATCTGCTTCTTATATCCGATTATTTATGTTCTGTCCCCTTTGGGAGCACAAGATAGGCGACATGTCTAGGTTAAATATGATTGTCTATCTCATGCTGCGGGGACTGGCGCCCTCAGGGACAGATATTGTTAGGTTAGGTTAGGTTAGGTCAGATAGACCTTCGGGACTTCTAACTTTCATGCTCGCTTTACTTCATTCGGTTTTATGCCGAGTTTTCTATCTCTTCTTTTTCTTTTCTCCCTACCTAACTTGCTGATTCAATGTGCAAGGTATCCGAGCGTATTGATTTTATAATTCCTATAGTCCAAATTAAATGGTCGCTTTTCTTTTCCCTATGAAAACATATTTTAAATTTCTCATAGCCCAAATTAATTTGTTCCTTTTCTTTCTACTGTAAAAACATCTTTGCAATGTGAACGGATCGTCCAACTGCTATACTGCATAGGTAGTCTGACTTATAATTGCGATCAGCTGCATACCTGCTGAGTTCTTTGAGAAAAAAATCTTATCCATCAGGAAGTGTGCATAGCTCTGGTGAGCTTCTTAAACTGAAAATGTTGATTAAGTGCGACTGTGTGTATGTTGAGGGCCTGTCAATAATTAAAGTTTCTGTGTCTGAGACACAAAACAGAAGCGTCCAAGACCAAATGTAAATATTCTACGCTTACATTGCATAGCTTTATTAGCTAAAGTCTCTTATGGCATATTTTTTGCGTGTGAGTTACATCATGAGAAAAACATATTGGTTTTATCTAAAATTAATAGTTTCACTGGTTCGGTTTGAAGTAGTAAATATCTGCATTAATTTCAGTGGGAAAATTAATCTAAATTTGCACGTAAATCAATAATCAATAAATAAAACACTTTCCCATATTGAAAAATAACTTGTAGCAAAAAAGTTGATGTATTGTCTCTTCAGTGTTCGAAATATGTATGAAAATATACAAGATGATACATCTTTTGTCATTGTATTCACTCTCTTTATACTCGAGCGTTCATTTATTAAGTTTCCATAAAAATTTCAGACAAATACAAGTGATGTTTTCATTAAAAACAAATCAGTACTCGTCCAGGCCAAGCACGATTCATCCCTTCTTCGCAAATAACTCGAATCAATAAATCGATTACGGTCGCCTTAACTTCATTTTAATCATCTTTGCTGACAGAAGCGACGCTGTCCAAACAATTAAGTACGAATTTTGCCAGATTACAGTGAAGAAGAGTGGCAGCACTACCCCGTTTGGGCGGCCAGCAACTGTCACCTCGTCTCCGAGATGCGAAGTCGGTGCCCTACCTCCACTTCAGACGCAATGGTCTCTGGTTCGTTTCCTCGTAACAGCGCCACACATTTGCTGAAGTGAGCGGCCTGCAGTGATATAGAAGCGGAGAAGGAAAGTAATAGAAGGTACAGCGGATGTCCACATAAACAGTCGGCTTACATTGCGCCGCTTCTGCTCCTTAGTTAGAAAAACATTGTAACTGTAACATTGATGCAGTTGTTGTCCGGCGCGATCAGCAGAGATGATAATTCCCGTTATAACTTCTGTAACTCATCTCACGTTTGTATCATTTAATGTTAATCGCGCATCAATTCTAAAATATGTAAGAAAAGTTGAATTTCTAATATAAAATATACTGATATTACGGGATGGGTTTACTCGAAGTAGTCACGACCAATAAATTTGGAATATCAATGAATGCCTAATCAATTTTACTCGATAAGAAACAGTCATGCACATGAAAATAACGCTCAGCGAACAATGTTAACTTGTCATTTACAAACGATGCCACGTGAAAAAGTAAATTTGAAAAAAACAATCAAAAATGTTATTGAATTCACGCAAAACATAAAGCTGGAAATACAATTTCAAGAACACTACATTTGAAAGCGAGAACGACACACATACTACTCGTACTAACTACAGTTACAAAGTTGGAATGCTCATACTCGCTTTTCACGCTCAAGTAATAATTATATAAGAAAAGCGCCTCCTTAAAACAGTAAATTCATTATATCCAAACAAGTCTCATTGCTCAGCGGGGGTAAAATGCTCCGTAGAAAACAACTTTTTTATGGGAAGACCATAAAGAGGAGCGAGGCTTTGTCGTAATAAGACTTGCTTTTATTATGACCGAGCATTGCAGTGCCGCCGGCTCTCGCCCTCTTCTCGGCCGGGCCTCTTGCACGCCCAAATCTTCGGGACGCCAAATGGAGAAGAGCTGTAACCTGCTCGAGTTGTTAGCCTCGTGCTAAGTTATGAATGCTCAGCTCATTACTAATTTCATCGTCACTTCTTATTTTTGCATGCATTTACAAGTCCCGCGTCACGTCTAAAAATTTAGTGCTGAATTTTAATATTATCCGAGCTTAATTTTATGTTTTTTGATGTGGACTCCACGCAGTAAGTTGAGTCGCAAGCATTTTTTCCAGCCTCGGAGTATTGGAGGATAAATTAAATCAGTTGAGAGTTACTTCATCAAAATAATTTAGGCGCAAACTGCAACGTAAACATTTAACAGTTGCAACTTTCACTAATATTAAGCATTTCTACGCAGTGATGCTAACAACTATCGAGTTATATCAAACGTTTGCGGTTATTTATTTCCAAACACAGAATTTTCAGAAAGCCCAGACATCGAAGCCTGGTTTTTGTCTCACAACTCCCCTATGGAATTTTTTTTATTTGTTCCACGATTAATTGAGAATAAATATCAACTTACATCAAGTTTCGTTTACTGTAATACAAGTGAAGTTTCGTCAATAAAATAGCAGTGAAATTCAATAGCAGTTGTTGTTGTTTACTGCATAAAGCTTTCAGTTTGTTGTTGTCTGTACTCTTTCAAATCGCTGCTCTTTTATTTGGTGTGCTGAACATTATTATGTGATAAATGTGTTAAACTTCATATATGATTAAACGCCCGCCACGCTAGATCGGACGGTATTTCATTGCTTCAAGAAGGAACATGAAACCTCGTTAAGGCAAAAAATTCTTTAATTCTGGCGTGCAGAAACAAGCATCAAAATAGGCTCGCAAACATATAATGAAACGCTCAAAATTACTCGCACTCGTAATTTTTTCGTCCAACATGAAACAATTCTTTATTTGATATAGCAAACTGCTCAGAGTTCGTTGGCCTTGACCACCTGGTGAAAGACATTATGACATTAGTGCTTAACAAGTAACAGATTTCTGCTGGAGAATTTCTATCCACAATGCTATACGAATGGCCTTGCTTTCCAATATTTATATTTAATGAAATTCAGTAACCGTTATTAATATATGCTCGAGTAGATAGAAAAAATATTGATAAATAGAACTTCAATTTGCGTTTAGCGAACCAATTACCCGCACAAACTCAGTAGAGAGACGCGAACTGCACGCCGAGTCGCGCTCGACAGTATTGACACCAAAGGACGTGGCGTTTTCTCAGGAATCTCACGAAGACGAAGTCGATGAATGGAAGCCACACGACTGCACCAATCAGCACTTCTGCGAGCCATGTGCATAGGAAGCTATACGCTAATTTCATCTCTGTATTGCAGCTCATACATGTAGTTTGAATAGTTCCGAAATAAGAGAGCTTGGTCGGAGCTGCGACGGCTCTTTAGGCATGGGAGGAGTAACCTAAACAGATCAAATTCATTTCGGATGTGATATTCAATTCGTCATGCTTGACTTCCAAGGTGAAGGGTACAGTTTCACGTTTTCTTTTAAGGAAAGGGTTGAGAATGAAAAGGCTCAAAAATGATGTATTTTCAAGCGTGCCTCAGACTATGAATAAAACCACTCCATAGTTAATTTGCACTCAACCTGTATTGGCCATGTACCAATTCCTCAGTTTTTATCCATCAAATTGAAATTATACCTACTTACGTTAATTCAAAATGGCTGCCATCGCGGTGGAATTCGAAACAACTTGTCGTCAACTCGTAACGCTTCTTCTTGAAACTTCATGAGCGAGCTATTGGCACTTAGAAGTATGTTATCACGATAAGATTTTAAAAATATATTTTATAACGAAACTGGGGCGGCCTACATCTGCTAGACAGAAAATTGTTATTTTTGCAACATTAATTCAGAAACTGAACAGGCATAGCTCAGAAACTATTATAACTAAGGAGTTAATTTTAGTATGAACTGATCTGGTATACATACAATACAACTCTACGAAATTTCAGGGCTATTTATAGCGCAGATCCCAAAAGAAGCTGACATGCATATCAGTGGGCATGAGCAAAAACCCAATTGTGAGAAAATCAGCTTTAAGCATTAAACTCGTCAGAAATTTATTAAAGAATAGAAGGCAGCACGAGTTTGAACATTCACAGCATGGCATTATTACCCAACATCATTTTAGAACTATCCTGTACCATATGTGGCATCAAATTCTGAGATTTTTCAAGTTCAGACCCGGCCCGTCTCATTGAGAATGGATTTTTGTTCTGGTACCTATGCATTCTGAACACGCCTCGAGTCCAGCAAGTTGAAACCCTCTCACAGGCGTTCTTCGTAGTGCAGACCAAGAACCTGAAACATTCTAAGCCACGTTCACCCTCGCTGTAACAACGGTAGCATCTAATAATGAAGGCATCTACGGATGCTTTATTTCCAATCAAGCCTGATACACATCACCTTGTACATTAGATTTTCAAATGCCTTATAACTAACGCCATGACGCTTTCCCCCGGTCAAGACCGGTATCCATTTCAGACACCTGGGTGGAGTGGGGTATTGTGCTTGGAATTTTTCTCCTATACCCAACAGAGAAAATCGGCACCGCCAGCGCCGAGAATCGATCCCGGGTCTCCCGCACGGCGGCAGAACCCCTAGCCACTTGCGCTATGGCGAGCACTGTCACAGCTAACCGTTGTCTTATGGCTCTGATAAAGGTAGTCTCGGGGTAGCGTTCCCAGATGAGATTATGAAATTATTCATTTGTATTATTCGTGCCCCGATGAAATTTTGACAGCAGACTGTCACTACTCAGAGTTTCAAACACAGGCTTTGCGGCTTCTCAAACATAATCTGGGAGCGCAATGTTCGTAAAATTTTTATTCCAACCGTACCGAATTGATGCATTTCCGCACAATATGAGCGGAATTAGGTGTTATTTTAGCACGTATTTTAGAGTTTTTGAGATTAAATTGAACGCTCAAACATGGTCTACGTTAAAAATTAAATCCTTGTTTATATTATTGGGTGGAAATCCAAAATTGAAAATTTTAAGATAAATCTAATTTCTGAGCCCCATCCTTGCCTTAAATGGTTTTCATAAAAACGCTTCACAATCATCAGCATATCTAAGTCACCGTATTCTTTATATACCGTATCCGTGAACATAATAATGCTCAAGAAATACTTTGCCGGACAAAAGCCCAAATCATTGTTCATCAGGAAACCGTCTTAATCCTTACTATTGACCGAAATACTGAACTACCACACCATGTATCAATTATTTATTTTTCTGACGTTCAGAGATAATTTTGCTTTACTTTCACACTAGAAGAAACAATTGAAATTGGTAGCAATACTTCATTCATACAACACCCTAACTTGGCTTCAATTTTAGACTTAAAAGGGTAAGGCTATTATTCCACTTCGGTAGCCTCTCGGTGCTTAGTTAAAACAGTAAATCAGGCCGAAGAGTTCGACTTCGAAGTCGGTCGTCTAAGGTAACTGCAGAAAAGAAGCACGCAGTGTAACTTTAATTTACCCACAGACTAATACTTTAAATTATTTCAATTATTATATCCCACAGATGTGGTTAGTTGCACAATCAGAAACTTAAAAATATAGAACATTTTCAAGAAATTAATCATCTTTACTAAAAAACCGTTTCAGAGTACAGTTACACCATAGGTTCAAAAGCCAAATTTTTGTATCTCTGAAATAAAAAATCGAAGTACAATGAATGTTATGTGTTGAAATATATCACAAGCAAACATAATGTCGAAAAAATAAGAAATTGGAAACATCCCTTTAAAATATTATAAGTTAGGTTGAGCCTCCCTAACCGCTACAAAAAAAGAGCGTATCGAAGAGAGGAAGGAGGAAGGCACCATTTAGCATGGAGATAAGAGAATGAGGAATCTATGCAGAAGGGACATAGAAACAGCAAGTTTAGAAAGAAGTTCATAAAATAAGATAAAAGTTGAAGAAGAAAGTCAGAGATGCTGAAAAACAGGACAGCAGTGAACCGATGGTCCTTAACATAACAAAAAACATTATATTTCAACAAAAAGAAGGCCTACCTAACTCTCAGCTCGGGTCCTCACATTTTCCCCTGGGAGCGCTAATTCCCATAGATACAATAGTTGTATCCCCCTAAGGGGACATCCCTTTAAAATAAAATTGAGCAGGTAATGAAAAGGCTTCTATCTATTTATTCTATTCAACTATTTCTATTCTTCTATTTCTATTCTTCTTCTATTTAACGGGTATGTACTGTCTTCATTGTTCTAATCAAGGCTTCGCATGAAATTATGCAATGACAACAATCTCTTGGTCATAAGGGGTCGAAGCAGCCGAGTCTAAATATTTCAAATCGGCCGGAGATGCAGGTATATACAGGTAAATTGTATTTTGCGGCAGGATTTCTCACTACAGAACGCGATGGATGTGCTAGCCTATTCCCAGTACGGAAGCTCTCCCCTTATGCTCTGCCATTCTGACATGGAAATTTCGTGACGTCATACCGACGCATGACTTGTACACTGCACACAACTCGAAGAGTATACGAAAGAGGCTCGCAAATCAAGGGAATCTTGTCCTCATGCGGGAAAAAGAAATCTTAATATTATTTACCAGAGAGACGCATAAATACAAGTTATGAAAATATATTGCACACAGTAATTTTAATCTACGTGACAGCGTCTCACTCAGGCAGTGCTCCGAACTAGAGAAATGAGCAGTATTAAAGATATTTAGTGTGTTAAACAGGTTATGACGCGTATTGATTAGAAAGAAACTTCTTAATTTGCGGAATACACAAAGAGGAAACACATTAGCTGTAAAATATGTGCGTGAAAATCCGAATTCACTATGAACATTTTTAGAAATTGAATATACTTTGGAACCCCTCTTGATCAGAGTTCGAATATGAATAATTTTGAAACTTGATGAGCAAAAACAATAAAAAACTGTAGCCTATTCCTGTAAAAGTAAGCTTGCGATGCACTGACGTCTGAAACTGAACTTTGCCATTTGTCAAGAGACGATCTAGTTAGGCCTAAGTGTTTTGATCCACTTTCACGGTAAACTTCATTTGTGCTTCAGATTAAGTTAGTTCAAAAAATTCACCCCGTGTGTCGGATGGCGTAAAAAAGTGTCTATGTACAGATTGTAGAATACAAGCTTTAAATCAAGCTATTTGTCCTGCCATATCGCTTCATGAAAACGCATAAAAAATGTTGGGAACGTCATAATGTTAATGGCAGTTCCATGATCAGATAGTTTATTCTTTGCTAAAATCAACTAGAACAATAAAGAAGAAGCGCATTACTGATAATTCTAGCAAATTTTTGAACATCTTGCTCGTTAGCCCCAAAAAATTTTGAGTTATTCTCCGAAAATCCCAATTTTATTCAAATTAATAGTTGTCCGGCGGAGAAGGATATTATTATGAAGTAATTCTACGTCTAATGAAGCCATGGTCAAACTTTTAACATTAGGAATGCTTTTAATATTTTCACAAAATCTAAAAACATCATCGATTACATACCGATTCGAAGTTATAACATTAATTGCTTAATTTCTAACTGGGAGAATCATAAGAGGCTACGATTGGCCAAAATTCAAATCTTCAAGCAAAACCGCTATTTTTATTTTTGATGGACCGTAGAGCACTGCAGGAGAAGAAAATGATGCATTCCAGTAACAAAAACAAATTCCATTCTGAGTTTGTTGCATCTTTTTTCGCCCACTTTAAAAATCATGCCGTTTCACCTTTCAGCTCTGTTTTACTTAATGGCTCAGTAATCAAAACAAAGTTTTTAAGTATCAGATACGAAATAGAGCGTGCATTTATGATGCATTTGGCAATCAACTATATCTACGTCATTACTATAATCGGGTTTCCAAATTAACAACCGTCCGCTAGCAGCAAGTGATTAGATTAGATGTTAGATTGAGCCTCCCTGACCACAACAAAGGCGTCCCGAAGAGAGAAAAAGAAGGCTAAATTTAGTATGGTCTAAAGGGAACGCGGAATCTACGTACAAGGTGTATAAAAATAGTAAATTGAAAAAAATGTTAAGAAACTAGATAAAAGTTGAAGAAGAACGTTGAAGGGCTGAAAAACACGACAGCAATGAACCGAAAAAAAGATGGTCCGTAACAAAACAAAAATCCTATTCTATTTCTACAAAAGAAAGACCAACTATACATATATAGCCTTTAGCTCGAGACTTCACATATTTCCCCTGGATGCGCTCATTCCCATAGATGTAATTGTTTTATCCCACTGAGGGGCAGCTGCAAGTGATTTCGAGTGAAATGCCCGTTTATCGAAAAACAGATAAATATTTTACTAGGCTTAAAGCTATAATTATTCTTATGAGCTAATGTCTTTAAATTGTCAATAAATTCTGGATATTTAGTACACTTTATTTTCAAGTGGAAGAGCTACATTTTCGCAAGCTAAGAAGTAATTAAAGAAATTCAGTTTGCAAGCAAGGAGGCAGAAATCTAATCCAAATAATAAAAAATAAAAAATAAGAGGGATTTTCTCTCTATAACCTAGCTAAACCGAACTAAAATTGTGAACTACCTAACCCGGATTACAAGGTTGAATTTAGTTGTGTATACCTAAGCTGTTTAGTTCCTTAAATGAGTTCGTTTTGTGCGATCACAAAACTCGTCCTTCGAGACTCTGGCACGTCTCCTGCACGACATGGGCGTTAAGAGAGGAGTAGGTGGAACGTACTTCATTCTCGCTGGTTGCGAATGGTGGAGTTATAGGTTAGCCAGTGTCCTTGTAATGCAGAGTTATCGTGCAAATAATTTGGATCGCCAAGATTTGTAGAACGAAGTGACGTGATCGCTTATACAACTTCACTCGAAGGAACTTTCGCAAAATGTTGAAAACTATGCATTTCGTTGAAAATTCACGTTCGAGAGACACCCCTGCAGTTGTTTTATGCAATAAGTCTTTTTTTTATGAAAGTGAATTCCTTCATCACAGTTTTTTGATAAAATATATTTGAACAAGTCAGTGGCTTGCTTTAGTTGCGACCTGGTCGAAAACTTAAAAATGAAGAAAATTCAGAGGAAATTGATAATCCTTTCTAAGAAAACCTATCGGTGTCCCGCTCCAAATTCCTTTCAAAAAACAAATCATTATGTCTCTGAAATTAAACATCAAAGTACAATGGATGGTAGGCATTAAAATATATCATAAGGGAATCAAAATTGAACAAAAAAAACACAAGAAACACACACAACATGCATATAAAATAAAATTGAGCTTGTAACGAAGAGGTTTCACAATGTTGCATTCCACACCAATCAGACTAGCAGGCTTTTTTTCTGGCCCATTTAGGAAGACAACTTAAAGATCGTCAGAGCTGGGCTGGCACGTTTTACGGTTAGATTTGGGCCGATCGCAATAGAGCAGATCGCAATATAGGGCCGGGCTAAAACGGGCAATCTCTGGCCGGACCTCTGATTATTCTACAGGAAAAAGTTTACATCAATAAATTTGTCAATAAACTAAATACAACAACTAACCTAATTTAATTTATACCAAGTATCAGTCAATCAGAATTAAAACAATACCAACCTTAAAACTCTTGCGGGACATTGTAAGAGGCACCGCATAAAAGCCTAGAAAGGAAACTACAAAAAGTTACAGAATGAGAAAGCCTTGCACTTTAACATTTCAATAATGTATATGTGATAAGAGAGTTAACATCTTATAATAAGGTTACGTTCAATATTAATAAGGAAATGAAAACAAATATTTTACGAAATAATGATCACCAGGAGCATAAGTAATTACCGATAGGGTAATTCATCAAATATCGAACTGAACTGATTATCGAACAACTTTGGAAATATGCGCGTAATAAATTTAGTAAGCATCCAAACTTACTCAGTGCCAGTGATCTTACATCTAAAACTCCTATTTTAGTGATAAAAACTCATTTCTGTGAGCTGCAAACTGCTACCAGCGGTTGCGAACGCATTTTCTGTACGACCCTTACAAATTGGTCGAATTTTTTCACTCGAAAAATCTTACGCACCTTGGGAAAATTGCGACGGTTTAATTGTTGTTGGGTCACCGTCAACCTCCCGTCATAACTAGAGAGTAGTGTTGTCATATGATGTTCTGTTGCTGTATTTTTTTCTTTTCCGCCAAAAACTTGATAATTATTCCATGTTCGACATTCAGTTCCTTTTTCATGTCAGTATTAAATACTGAACAAAGGTGTTCGAATCAAAATTCCTTAAAAATCATGAATTTATGCCTCGAACAAGGCTTTTCGATTCTTAATTCTTTTAAATAACTGAATCGATCTATTGAACGCCTGTTTTATTTCATTAAAATATTATATTAACGCTTGAAAATAACATTGAATAGTTGAAGATGGGGATTCTGGTGAGGGGCTATCAATCAGCTGCTGGTGTTCCAAGGCCCTCAAGATCATCAATGATTCGTCTGGCTACATTTACTGATGATCACTCCCTTGCCAAGAAAATTGATGCAAGCATCAATAATAATTCATTGACGAGTGCTTTACACTCTACTCCAAAAAATGTCACACAGGTTGATGATCACAATGATGGTTCAACAAACACTGCGAATGAAACATTGACATCATATTCAAATTTCGATAACTCTCCATTCAAATGCATCTTGAAAATAAGTAATGAGACAGTTATTTCAAACAAACAAACAAAACAAACATCGGCATCTTTGGGATGCTTTATTTCCAATCAAGCCTGATACAAATGATCTTAAGCATTGGTTTTTCAAATGTCTTATAACTAACACTATATATAGGACACCATGACGGTTCCCCCGTAAAGCCGGTACCCATTTTTGACACCTGGGTCGAGTGGGGTATTGTGCTTGAGCTTTCCCTTATACCCAACGGGGAAAATCGCAGCGCCAGCGCCGGGATACGAACCCGCGACTCCAACATACAACTCCGATCCCTTAACCGCTGTGCCACCGCGAGCATTTCCAAGAAAATCCAGTGCACCAAAGAAAAAAACGAATGAAAGAAAAACGTTTATTTTTAAAGTGGCCACATGAGATACATGTCAACGTATTGGGTTTTAAAAAGTTTCTTAATATAGGACGTCCTAAAACAAAAGTTCCTTACGAGGAGTACTAATTGACAAACCATCAGAGGTGTACAAATAGAAAAGCCATATGAGGCATAATAATTGACAAACTATACGAGGTGTACTAATAGACAAACTATCAGAGGTGTACAAATAGATAAACCATACGAGGCATATTAATGGACAAAATATACGAGGCGTACTAATAGACAAACCATACGTGGCGTGCTAATAGTCTAACAAATGTTCCATACGAGGAGAACTAATTGACAAACCATCCTGTTCGAATCAAAATTCTTGTTCGATTCATGTTCGATATTGATGAAATTATGTTATTAAAAAAATCGATTTTTAGAACAATAAATAAATTCCAACAATCTACGTTGTCTTTAAAGCCACATCACAGAACAAGAAAGCAACTGTTCAAGAATAATCTTGAGGCCCGCAACAGTTATTCAGAGCAAAAGTTACCGATTTATGAAGGTTGTTTCTAGACACACGTGGTTTCTGTTCGATATTTGATGAATTACCCTAATCGAGCACGACGGCATACTTGGCCTCTCGTCTTAATTATTGCACAGGAGCGCAACCATGCAATAGTAGCGCAAATGAAACGGAAAGAGAAAGACTACAGAGTGATCGCTAAAATAAAATAAGGATTTACGAAGATTGGGCAATGGTTGATTGTTTTGCCCTGAAGACTCCCCTCAACCACTCTCCCTCTCAAACACCTTTATTCTGCACAGTTCCTTTACTTTCTGTGTTAGTGAAAATTTAAGAAGCCCCTAATTTCTAACATCTCACTGCATATCCAAATTTAGGGAAAATTCGTCAAGAGAAGAGTATACAAAATAGAAACTTTCAACATTCGCTCGTTTCCTACGTTTTGCTTTTACGAGCTGGCGTAACTCCGGCTGGAGAAGTTCTGTTGTTCCTTTAATAAATTGTTCACCGGACACAAAGGAATTGGATTGTGCACTCTAGATCATGAACTCACAACTGCTTCTTCGCACAAAGGTCTCTAGCTCCTTGCACCCCTGGAAGACTTTGGAGCACTATATAAACTTTTTCCAAGCTGATAATTTGCACGAAGTTTAACCACTGAAACCAGTCGTTTGGTTCATACATTTGATGAATTAGGTTATATATTACAGATTTATGCATCATGGTTTTTTTTAAAGTTTATACATAAGCCACATCATTTCAAGCAATATGGCAGTCTAACATTCATGAGGGCACTTACTACTTAAAAACGTGAGACAGAATGCAGCGTTATCGTCTCGAAACTCTCGGCGCAGAGGACATGAGATGCGGTCTCCCGAATGACGCGAGCAGTTCTCTTATGAAATATTGTGAATTGGCGTTGAGCTCCACAAAACTGCCGTGCAAATCTTTGCAAAGTCCCTGCTGGATACCAAAGCCGATATGCGATGCTTTAGCCCTGAGATAGACTTTGAGCCTTTTGTATCTGGCCTCTTTGCCCTTGCCCCCCGTTGGTGGAGTTAGTGGGTGTGTGTAGGTGCTGGTAGAGC
This sequence comes from Morinoia aosen, assembly GCA_030386875.1. Lineage (NCBI taxonomy): Eukaryota > Metazoa > Arthropoda > Malacostraca > Amphipoda > Talitridae > Morinoia > Morinoia aosen. Next base: position 21,862,490 of record CM059579.1, read on the forward strand.
CGTTGGCGCTACCGCATGGTGGCGCGTGGCTGCTGAAGTTCACGCAGTTCACACACTGATGGATTTTGGAGGCGGCTTATGCTACAGTGATGGAATTTAGAGGCAGTTTATGCTGCACTGAAGGAGTTTGGAGGCGTTTTGCGCTGATAAATCGTAGTTGAATACTAAATAGAAAGAAAAATTAAAATCATATTACAAGGGTATGCTATGGAATTTTTCTTTGCAGTCTTCTGTGTAGTGTCATTCTTTCTTATCGAAACATCGCTTCAAATATAAATTTTTTGATATTTCCCTAACGAGGTGAGTCATTGAGATTCTTCAGATGATCCAGTATTGAAAATAAAATTGAATATGCGACAGAATATATTTATTTGAGCTGCTTGAGTACATGTTTTTTCACATCCTAATTCTATTTTTGAGAACGTCTAAGGACATATTTTATGCACAAATTTATGCTGATTACTCAGTGCCATACTTAATCATTTCCTTCAATTCATTTCGGCAATAAACAAACAAATTAGTGAAGCCTGCGACAATATTTGCAGATTTGGCCCGCTGTGGAGTACTTTTGCATGAACTTGACGCCTGGAGGAAATCAAGTATCTCAGTTTTAAGCTTACGGTGACAGAACTCTGAAAATATTGTCGTAGCATTTTCCCTAAACGCTAACTTTGTCATTCACTTTTAATTGGAATTGAAGCAAGCGAGGCCTGTTTGCCACTGTGAAGGCTAATTATAACTTTAAACTTTCGCTACAAATTGATGAGCGCTGCTCAGTCACCTCATTCTCTAAAATACGTTCCTACAACAGTCGTTTGTCTGATGTTTGTGGCAATTTTTACAAGACTTTACAAAAATATTAAGGAAATTCTAGCGTGCTTGGGGAGAAAAACCTGCCACAGTACCCGGGTAGCCTCTGGCTCTCCATCAGCTCCCGAGCACGGAGGGCAATCGCAGCTTTTCATTAAGCTAAAGTTCTCTTCATTTCAACTCGTGGAATTCGTTTTGTTCGAGAAGCTATGCTGCTTTTTGTGTCCAACTTCCGCAACTGTCCTAATTCGAGACAATTTAGCCCTTGAACTGATTTAGCCGATATCTAGGGAGGCCTCCAGCCTCTGGACCTGCCCTGCCCATGCTTCTCTAATTTCTGACATTTCAGAGATCAACTATTTTTTAACAACAGCTTTAGCATTTATTTAAAGGAAGCTGGTAAATAGGCGATTCAAGTATCAGAGATGATATCGAAAAATATGGAGCTAATCGTGTACGATTTGCGAGTAAATATATAATTTTTCCATTCGTACACTGGTTAACGGGGAGAATAACGCTTCCCAACACCGCATGCAAGTACATAAAAGTCATAATTCATATAATTTGATTATTCTGTTCAAAATGAAAAATAAATGTTCCATTTTCACAAGTGCAAAAGTATTTGAACATTCACGATTTTATCGCTACTAATGTAGAGAATAATGAGAGCCTATTTCATTGGCATGCATGAAATGTTGTATTACTTTGGTGTGTTTGATCACTGTTCCTTCCGAGTCTCTTACTATGAAACGATTCATTCGTCTCCATGCGCTAACGAATAACATTCGTGAAGCTCAAACGGCTGCACAGATATCATGCATCTTTGACTTGTATGAAGCTTATTAATGGGTTTGCTGCTTATTCGACTTAAGTTTTCCAAACAGCGTTTCTTATCATCTAAGTATAACAAAGTTAATCTTTTATTTAACGTTCCAACCCTTCAAGTGTTAAAAAGCAAATGAAATTACTGATTATTAGTCTAAAATACTGTCAGCGTATGATATTCTATATCACCTTGAGTCGGTACAATGCAACGTATTGATGCCATCCTAAAATTGAAAATATAGAGAAAAAATTCAGTTTTATTTATAGAAATATAAATCTAATACTTAAGCATTAGATGTAATAGAATCAGACGTGATAGAACTATTCAAAAACACAGAACAACATGATTAGATAAAGAAACTTTGCATAACAGGAATATAAAATCGCTGCACATCTCGACTAGACATTGACATTGAATTATTGCACTCGACAACATATGTTCATGACCATATGTTTATTCTATCAAATAAATTCACCGCCTAAAATCATCCGTGGTTTATTCGAAAGCAGGTTCAAGTCTATGAATGTGCATTGCTTCTTATGTTTGAGTATGCATTTTTTACAATATGAGATAATTAAATTCAAGTTTACATCTGTCACTTGCATCTATGAAACTATTAATTGATTAGAAATAAAACCTTCATGATTTAACGAAGTCAAATAATACTTTATCTCTCAGTTTTTTAATTTTTTAACACTGTGAATAAATAACGTGTTTTACATTATATCTATTCGAGCATGTATACGTGTAGCACAAGACGTGTTGTCTGCCTTCTACACATGGTACAGTCCGCACTCATCCGTCATGTCCACTCTCTGGTGTCACAAGAGGCAGTCCCGTATTTTCAAAATCCCGGAGAATTCGTCGAAAAGCCTATTTAACTTCGGGTCATTTATTCCACACATGCCTTTACGTACCATAACACTTTGCTCGAGCAACGTGCTTCCGAAGAAAGAATTCTGCATTAAGCGTCCAAGTAATGAAAGCGAGGAAGTGAAGATCAATATTGACAATCTCGAGCCATTTCTGCACCCGTTATCGCAGACTTTTGTCGCTCTCTGCGCTTCAATTGTCACTGATGGGCAAATAATGTACATTGGTGACCCATTAAACGGAGGTCGCCCTCCAACGCTGCTCAGGGAGTCATCAAATGAAAATAACTTGGGCATCACAACGCTTGGCGGCCGACGTGTAGCAACAAGAAGATGATAGGAACAATCGTAAGCGTATTCCCGGCAGTGTGATCTTTGGTTGCGCTAAATTTTTATTGAATCAATAGATGTTTTAGTAAATAAAGCGCTAGTGCAATTACAGCTTCTGAATTTAAGCTCCAAAAATTTAACGACGCGTGGGAAAATTTAATTCCTTTGAGTCTCTGTTTCAAACCAAATACCTTCCATGTCAGGAACAAAAAAGAGTACTTCAAGAGCTTAAAATAGTGTCGGAAATACTTGTAGAGTTGTATGTCACTGAGTGCAGGATAAAAATTCTGTTAAATTATTTTCCCCGTCTTATAAAAAATCCTTCCCCTCGTCTTGAGATGCCAAAGAGTCTACAATGCATATTTAGCCCACCTTGCTAACAGTTTCGCTTTTAAGTAGTAAGTTTTTCCCGAATATTTCTGGTAATAATGTGCATGCTTTGGAACAGATCTTTCAAATTTTCAAGTCTTCAAAACCATTCAGATGATCATGACACATGATGAGGAATAACAGTATGCTATGTAAATTCATAGTTATTGATGGATCGAACAACCGCACCAACGTTATGATCGCAAAAAATCATACAACCTCAACCGTGTTGTATGTTGTTAACAATTTAAGGACACCGTTTTTAAGAGCAAAATTAATTTTTCAGCAAAAAAAATTGCTTTGAATTGAAGCCATTCATGTGCTGAACATCCACGATAAATTTTACAGGCGTGCATGCAATAGAACGCTCACTATGAGGGGTAGAGTGGTGGTGAGGGGGGGGGGGGTTGATTTTATGCAAAATAAGTGTTTTCGAACAAAGGATTTTTACTTTATGAAAAACCAATCCTTTAAAACTTTTTTAAACGCAAAAACCAAAAATCAAACAAAAAAATTATTAATTAACAAACGAAATGTTTTTTTGTGGAAATGTCATTTTGTTTTTTTTTTTGCTTCCATGGAAACCTAAAATTTCCTTCATGCCAAATACAATTTTTGATGTAGAGAGTTGAAACAAAGTTTTTTTTTGAGAGAGAAGAATAATAGGGCAACCCCACTGAGGTAGTAATTTGATATTATCAGATTAGATAAAAAACGGCAGGCCGTCAACCTCAAAAAAAATCATTTTTTGGCCGTTTTCAAAAAAAAATTTTGAATAAAAATATCTCCAAAACCAGAACGAGTTTCAAAAATTTCTACCTCTGCGTTGTAGCCCAAATGTTTAATTTTTAAATGGCACTTGATCCATGTCTGTATGCTAAAATTTCTAGTAGGAGTAGGGTTGCCGTGCACCCCTTTAAATTCCATTTTCTTTGCCGTAACTCATTTTTTATGAAGCGAATCGAAAATGTTCCCTAAGATGACTCCTATTTTTTCTTCGTTTTGCCAGTCTACGAAGGTTCATGAGCATTCGTTCACAAATTAAAGAAAAGTTGTAAGAGGTGCACGGTCTCCTAAAACAATATACAGGGTGTTTCAAAAATACACGGCATAATTTCAGGTATGTATTTCCCACATGTAGACAATCAAAATAGTTCATTACAACATATGTCCGGAAATGCTTCATTTCCGAGTTATGGCCTTCACAACATTGAAATTCACCGGAACGTTTTTCTTTCCGCAGGTCGTTGCCATTACAGAAGATGTTCAAAATGACCACCTCCTGCTTGAATACAGACCTCACATCGATGTCTCATTGACCTGCGAACACGATCCCACACTCCAGGAATGTTGCGTATGTCCTCAGAGCGTGCCACAATTCGATTCCGAAGGGATTCCAAATCAGGCACCGGAGACGAATAAACCAATGATTTTAAATGGCCCCACAAGTAGAAATCGAGAGGGTTCAGATCAGGTGAGCGTGGAGGCCAAGCAATTGGGCCACCTCTACCTATCCATCGATCAGGAAATCTTCGATCCAAGTACCGGCGAGCCGTACGACTGAAGTGTGCAGGAGCGCCGTCATGCAAGAAGTGAGCGTGCTGACGATCGATCAGTGGAGTGTCGTCATAAACATCAGGTATGATGTTTTCCAGGAAGTTTGTGTACGCCTGCCCCGTAAGTCTGTTTACAAGTACATGGGGTCCAACTAACCGATCACCAATGATACCGGCCCACATGTTGAGGGAGAACCGCACCTGGTGATGAGATACAACAGTTGCATTTGGGTTTTCATACGCCCATACATGCTGATTGTGGAGATTTGTTATGCCATCTCGTGTGAACTGTGCTTCATCTGTAAATAATACTAAGGCAGGAAAGTTCGGATTTGCAGCACATTGCTGCAAGAACCACTGACAGTACCTAACTCGTGCAGGGTAATCTGCTGGTGACAGCGCCTGTACACGTTGCAAATGGTAAGGATACAATTGATACTCTTTCAGCAGTCTCCAGACAGTCGTATGGGGAACATTCACTTGCAACGCTAACCTTCGTGTGCTGACAGAAGGAGTTCTGTTCACAATCTCCAGAATCTCCTCCTGTTCTTCTGGAGTTGTAGATCTTGGTCGTCCCCTTCCCAATCCAGGAGAGTCAAATTTTCCATACTCGCACAGACGCTGATGGAGACTTACAAATGTCTTCCGATCTGGACATTGTCGCTGTGGGTACCTCTCCTGGTACAAACGACGAGCCAGCGCAGCATTGCCGTCTGCCTTACCGTAGATCAAGTGCATCTCTGCCAGCTCCTGATTTGTGTACATGACACACAGTCGAACGCCAAACACAACACTGAATTTAACCTTCGCCTAGGAATGATCTGTCAGAGTGCCCTCTTAATGTGTCCTTTGACGGCAACGACCTGCGGAAAGAAAAACGTTCCGGTGAATTTCAATGTTGTGAGACCATAACTCGGAAATGAAGCATTTCCGGACATATGTTGTAATGAACTATTTTGATTGTCTACATGTGGGAAATACATACCTGAAATTATGCCGTGTATTTTTGAAACACCCTGTATTTACAACAAGCGATACAGAAGTGGATTGTTTTCTAAGTCTAGTATAATGGTTAAATTTTAGTAAAGCTATCTGAGGACCCGAATAAGTTCAGTGATTTCTAGGGTATTCTGATTTTTTAAGATTAAGCAGTTACTGTTATCTAAAACTCGGCTGTCTGCAAAATATTATTTTTGAGCAACGTACTAATTACTGTGCCTAAAATTCTAGCATAAAAGAGCTAAACTTCACGATGTCATTAACCACCAGCACAAAACACAGAATATGGGAAGTATAGCGCAGTACGCTGCAAGGCCCACCATGGAAGAATAAATACAACGTTCTGTGCTCCACTCTGCACTCAGCAGTGCTGAATACTCGCTTGTGTTCAGCTTTCGAGATACATCGGAAACATTAATGTTCCGATCCATGAAATTGTCAACAAGAGCAAGACTGACTAACTCTGACCAACCAAGTACTTCCAAGATGTCTCTAATAAACACCATACCTTTAAATGCCTTTTTGAGCTCAAACAACGAAGGGAAGACTTCTTCTTCACCCGAATAGAAAACGCAAGAAATGCTTCACAAGCACCAAACTGACAAGCGAATTCCTCCAGCTGATGAGTGATGATCCGTTACAACGGGGAGAAATAACCAAGACAATCACAGGACACTCGCACGGATTGCAAGAACTTATCTGCTTGCCCTACGAGCAGCATCCCAAGTGAGCAGCTTTTGGTGGCGCGGGAACTCTTTACGACGAGAGATGTAGCCGCCCGAAGGGTGAAAATGCAGCCAAAATGTTATTCCTACAGATCATTTTACCAGTTATTAAATTTAAATTTAACTTAATAAGTAATAGATTAAACAAATTCTAATGGACGGAGTATGGGGGAAGAGGTAGATGGGATGAACAGTGCGGTGGGCCTTCGTTCCTCACCCTAGACACGCTCTGTGCATAATTCAGCTTTAATATTGGATTTATTTCCTAGCAAGTGTTTTAATTTATTGTTGAAATCAAATTTATCATTGAACAACTTTTTACTCTTCGGAAAGGATAACTAATCATATGAATATGAACTAATCATATGAATATGAACTAATCATATGAATATGAACTAATCACATGAATATGAACTAATCATATGAACCAAGCATAGCTTGGCTGAATCGCACTTAAAATATATTCAGGAGATAGCTAAGTACATACATACATACATACATATACCAGGCTTCTCCTCCCTATGGGAGGGTAGCCGACAGCAGGCCACAATCAACACTATTAGCACTAGGAGGCGAGAGAGGCAGCACTGGCCGCACCAGACTGCCAGGATCAGCAGCAGCCCAGCACAACCACCTTCCACAGTCAGGCCCGACAGGCATAGCTGGTTTACCCCGACCGCTTCATTGAGTGCAGCCCCTACCCCCGCACAGGATAGGTCAACCCCATCACACGCGGGCAACTTCCAGTACCGCGTCATAAATAAAATTACCTTCTTACGCACTGCCCCCACTCACTTCTGTCCGCAGTCATCCCTCTCGCCAGGTTCACAGTCAGACCCCTCTCATACAAAGCACGTTTCACCCCATCCATCCAACTCATCCGTGGTCTACCTCGCGCTCTAACACCACTCACTTCCAACGTATAAATCTTTTTCACCAGCCGCTCAACATTCATTCTTTGAACATGCCCAAACCATCCAAGCAATCTTTCATCCACTCGCCTGCTCAACTGTTTAATAACACCCGTCTGCCCCCTAACCAACTCATTCCTGATCCTGTCTCTTCTTGTTACGCCATACATGCTCCTCAAACACTTCATCTCAAATACATCCAACTTCCTCCTCTCACGTCATCCAACTTCCTCCATACAACAAAACTGGCACGATCAAGCTTTCATACAGTCCCCTCTTAGCAATCATACTCAAACTCCTGCATTCAAACACTTTCCTCATTGCACCCAATGTCTTACAGCCTTCACTCACTCGATGCCTCACTTCTACTTCCATACTATCTTTAACAGCCACATCCGATCCGAGTTACCTAAAATTCTCTACGTACCTCCTCTAACACTTCACCATTCAACTTCAAATCCAAAGTTCCAAACACTCCATCTCTTGAACATCTCATCTCCTTACTTTGATTCACATTTACCCTCAATTTACGTCTTTCGCACACTCTACCAAACTCTGCAACCAGTTTCCTCAGTTTTACCTCTGAATCAGCCACAAGCACTGTATCATCTGCAAACATCAGCTGACACACTTCCCAATGCATACCATTTTGTCCCACCAACTGCGCACCACCTCGTGGTTTGTCCCACCTCGTGGTTGTTTAATTTGTTTATGGATGGTGTGGTGAGAGAAGTGAATGCCAGAGTGTTGGGAAAAAGATAGCTAAGTAAGCCAGCTAAAGTTTTGGACAACAGCAACCGATTAAAAATCTGACGACCGCAAACACAACTGCAACTTTGGCTTTGAAAAACTGACCACTCGATCCATCCTCAATGATTATCATCATTGGTTAAAATAAGCGCAGGTTCTGGATCACCCATAAGTAACGCAACCTCTTTGAAGATCAATATTTAGAAAAATATCAATGCAGAAGGATTTGTGATAATTTTAAATGGGGAATGAAAATTGCAATTTATTGAATGGTCAACGTTGTTTAACAAATATGATTCTGGAATGCTCTCTTGAATGGTAAATTTTATCCCTAAAATGGAGTGCTATGTAAAGGCACAGTGAGCAAAATCGAAGAGTTTTTTCCGATACAATACAGCAATTATTTCCGCGAGAAGAAATTACAGGGACATTTTCGGCAATCAAAGAGGATTTGTTGAAAGCAACGTTAAGTCTTAGTCTTCAACTTCAAAGAATTTGGATCCACGACATAAGAACAGACCTGTGTCTGACTACGAACTGTTCAAAATAATGCCGCAATTCAACTTCTTTCAAGAAGTGTTGCTTCTACAACTTTAACGAGATTCAAATAAGCTAGGAAGTTTCTAAATGTCACCGCGACGTTCTCACAAAAAAAAATTAAATACCATCGTTATGAAATTTAGCTGACACCAGGGGTCTACTCACGAACTATCAAAACAATGAAAGTTTTCACGCACAATTCTGCGACTTACAAAAGATTTAGGCTTCATGTCGAACTTTATCGTGTCTGGTGAAACTCATTTTCTCCTTATTGGGCTTGTTAATGAACAAAAATGTAGATTCTGGGTATTTGAAAACCCTAGACAATTCTTTAGCATCCATTTCATCTTGCTCAAGTTGCAGCATGATGTGATACATTTACAAGAATCAATGTTTTTTTTAAGATGCTTGTTTTAATGCAGTGACTTCCGATGGAAACCGGCATAGGCATATCCTTCTAGAGTATTTCATAACTGAGATTTAAAACATAAACGCAGAGTGTAACTAATTCGAACCAGATGGACCTACACCTCATACAGTAAGAAAGTCATTGCCTGTGCGAGGAAACATTTTTCTCCAATGATTGATTTCCCGTTACGGGATGTGTCGTGGCCACCTCGACCTTCAAACTCAAAAGCTTGTGATATTTGAAGGGAAGAGTTTACGGTAATAAACCTAATTCAATATAGGAATGAAAACATAACATCTTTCCTGAAGTATATTGTTTAACTCCAGAGGCTTTGGGTATAGTACTTAACGGTACCAATAATTAAAAAAGCACGTGTTTGTTTGAATAACAATAGTCGAATTTTGAAATATATTGTTTTCTCTGCCTAAGATATAAATGAAATGCCAAATTCTCCATCCCAGATTAAGTTATTCCAAACTCTTTACATTTCTTAGTGTTTTAGTAATCGATTTACTCACAGAGAGATTTACGTAAGGATACCCATGTACTCTGTCATTGTAATGAATCCATCAAAATTGAATCAATTTTGCATTTATTTGAAAAATTATAGAAAATTGAAGTACTGAAATTACAATGGAAGGTCAATTTGATATTGGACTGAACTTACGAGTCACACTCGCCGATTGGGAGGTTCATTTGAAATAATCGTGTAGCACAGAAGGTCCTCGTTTTACGAACGAGTTCCGTTCTTGCGGACGTTCGTAAACCGGTTTTGTATGTAAGTCGAAACTTAGGCCTATATATCACAGATATATGCTCTTACATGCGTAAATTATACTACCTAATGATATGAATATTGACATAACTCGTTTGTGCGTCGCAATACCACATATTCAGCCGTGTAAGTTCTTCGCTCGGTTCGTGGCTACGAACGGATTGCCGTAAAGCAGAACATGAATTAAAGGGTTTATGGGCGCTCGTTCGCAATGGCGAACTGCCGTATGTTGCAATGCTATACACCGGAGACTCCCTGTACTCCGTGTGATAAGGTACACTCCACGTGATAGTGACGCATCGTGTGGAAGGTAACGCGTCCCCGATTAAGAAGGTATATAGGACATAACGCCACCGGTAACGCGGCACGAGGGTAATGCATCGCGTGGCAGGGCAAAGTATCACGTGTCAGGCAGCACGTCACGTAGCAAGGAACACGTCACGTGACAGGCAACACGTCACGTGTCAGGCAACACGTCACGTGTCAGTCAACACGTCACGTGGCAGGGAACACGTCACGTGACAGGCAACACGTCACGTGACAGGCAACACGTCACGTGTCAGGCAACACGTCACGTATCAGGCAACACGTCACGTGTCAGGCAACACGTCACGTGGCAGGGAACACGTCACGTGACAGGCAACACGTCACGTGACGGGCAACACGTCACGTGACAGGCAACACGTCACGTGTCAGGCAACACGTCACGTGTCAGGCAACACGTCACGTGTCAGGGAACACGTCACGTATCAGGCAACACGTCACGTGTCAGGCAACACGTCACGTGTCAGGGAACACGTCACGGTTCAGAGAACACGTCACGTGTCAGGGAACACGTCACGTGGCAGGGAACACGTCACGTGACAGGCAACACGTCACGTGACGGGCAACACGTCACGTGACGGGCAACACGTCACGTGACAGGCAACACGTCACGTGACGGGCAACACGTCACGTGACAGGCAACACGTCACGTATCAGGCAACACGTCACGTGTCAGGCAACACGTCACGTGTCAGGGAACACGTCACGGTTCAGAGAACACGTCACGTGTCAGGGAACACGTCGCGTAATTGGACGATAATGTCTGCCAATTAGCTAAGCCTGATGAGGCAAAAAACGCATCAGGTAAACAACAGGACCAGTTTGCTTCGTAAACGTTGCTTGCTCGCGTGTTTCATACCTTAAAATTTATGAGAAATAAAAATATCTACAGAAGAAAACACTGTTTTTGAAAATATTTACAAGCTTCATTCAGCAAATGTTATTTTGTTTGGGTAAGACAGTGAAGGTGGCTGACTAAAATTATCTACCTCCACTAAATTCGTATTTAAACACGGGCATGGAACATCACTCGGAGTGCCGTAGTAAAGTGTGTGATACGCTTCATTGTGAGCTCGTTTTTCCAGATATTTTCGGTATAAGATAACGTTTCGAAGTGAGTTTCAATTCAAAAAAGGCTCATACTATAAATAGTATCCCTAAAATTTTTCAATGCGATTGATGTAGTGCATGCAATATTACATCGATGAATATGTTTTGCTTTGTTTTAAAACGTGCCATGCTCTACTGTAGGTGTATGCTGCAGAAACGATGTTTGACAGTGGAGAATATACAGGCCTTGCAAATGGCATCCCCGTAATAGATATAAGTACAGAAATAAGACGAGACGCAATATCACTGAAGTCGTTCGGGACGAACCTCATCACCAAGAGTAGCAAAGACAAAGAAAGGGAAGAAACTTAATTAAACATGCTGAAATTACGATGGCAGGCGAAAAGCTAACAAAGGAGTGACCGGTGCTGCAAAACACGGAGGTGCGGAGCTTAGGCCTGTGTCCAGACACACCTGGTGCAGGATTCTCTAACGCGTGGCATCGATTATATACTATGGAACACACTTTTGGTGATTCTAGTGGATTTGAGGTCATTAATTCCGAAAATGGAATTCGTATGTGAAAGTCAGGCTTAGTTCTCATGCTACGTGACCGTGTTTACATTTTAAATACAAACTTTGGTTAAATTTAATGGTACAGTACTAGTAAGTTCTATCACTATAAGAAGTGTTTATGTTGATTATTTAAATGTTTTAAAAATCTGTTTAAGGAAAAATGGTTTCTCAATCAATTAAAAGGAAATGTGTGATTCATCTAGATGCGTTCTGCTACATATGTGGTACATTCACAACTCCAGAGTAAAAGAAAGAACATTAGTGAATTTCTTACTTTTCTCACTTTCAAGCGAAACTTGGAGATCTAGATAAACCACCAGCACCACATAAGGTATGTCATTCCTGCGAAGAAAACTTGCGTCAATGAAAAAAAGATAAATAAAATTCGGCATTCCGACGGCATGGCGAGGGCCACGAGACCATATCAGAGACTGTTACATCTGCCTTGCTGAAGTTGTTGGTTTTACTGGTAAATTTCGTCAGCTTATCACACACACTAGTCTAGATTCAGCAATCAGACCTGTGCTCCATTCAGATGATGTTCCAAAATCTATCTTCACACAACTTACTCCTCGTAACTCTGACGGCGAATGTGACGCTGGGTTGACAGAGGAGTCACCTAACAGAAAGAGTGACTTAGATTATAAAGGCGTATCAACAGAACCGCAAACATCCAGCCATGCATAAATCAACGATTTAGTTCGAGATCTGGGTTTGAAAAACTGTCAGGATAGTTGGCTCCACGATTAAAAAATAAAAAAAAACTTGTTGGGAGTAGACGCAATGATAACACTCTATCGCAACAGAAAAGATAACCTCTAACAGTCCTTTGATACTAAATTTAACCTCATCTGATATTCCTAGATTAGTACCGCGGTGAGAACTACTGGTTATGATCTGCAAGAACAGTGCCTTTTTATGAACAGCTCTAAGCGGAGTCCGAAATGTGTTGTAATACATATAGGCAACATCTCTGGCGCAATACCCATAGGACACTCAATACCACTGAATGAAAAATATGAACACATCGAAATAGTATTGGAGCTAGTCAAAATGAAGAACACAAATGGATCATTTGTGTTGATCTAGAACTGGTTTATTCTTTGTTAAGACAGCAAAGTTGATGTACGCAAAATACTTTTGCTTTGCGTGCCACTAGCTGGGACAAGAGTCAAAGACAGACACTGGATTCGGAAGGAACGGCCAGTTAAGGAAAGCCATGTACAACGTTGGGGAAAAGAACATCATTCATGGACCCCTAGTGGAACGTGAAAAAATTATTTTCACGCCCCTTTATGTCAAGCCAGGCCTTATGAAGCAGTTTGTCGAGGCGTTCAATACAGACAGTGACTTTCAGGTATTTGTGTGCTCCGTTCCCCAGTGTAACGACAGAAAAACTCATAGCAGATGCTTTCGACGGCCCCCAAATTAGGGAGCTGATTAAAGATCAAAGTTTCACTAAATCTTTGACTGATGTTGAAAAAAATGCATTGGGAGCATTCCTTTTTGTCCTAAGGAACTGTCTTGGAAACAGGAAATCTAAGGAATACTCGTATAAAGACCCAGTTGAATTTTTGTGAAAATTTTCCGCGTGTTAGGTTGCAACATGAGCATTAAGATGCATTTCTTGAGCAGTCACACTGACTCATTTCCGGCAAACTCGGGGGACGTGAGTGATGAGTAGAGTGAACACTTTCACCAGGATATCAAAATCATGGAAGATCGATATCAAGGTCGCTGGGACGTTCACATGATGGACATAATTATTATTATATTAAAGTTTCAGCTTCCCTTTATCACGACAAAGATGTTCCAAACGAGGAAGGATGAAGGCACCATTTAGTATGGAGTTGATGGGAGGCGGAATCTATGCACAAGGTGCATAGAAACAGTAAGCTAAGAAAGAAGATCATGAAACAAGAAAAAGTTGAAGAAGAAAGTAGTAGGTGCTGAAAAACAGGACAGCAGTGAACCGAAAAAAAGATGGTCCGTAACAAAACAAAAACCTATTCTATTAAAAAAAAGAAAGCCTACCTAACGTTTAGCTCGGGCCCTCACATAGTTCCCCTGGGAGCGTTAATTCTCATAGACACAATAGTTGTATCCCCTTGAGGGAACATGATGGACAGCTATTGCTGGTGCCTTCAGCGAGGCTGCACACGGAAGCGACATTCTAGAGTAAATCTAGACGGCCCATTAAACGTATGTTTCTGCACGAATAAATCTGTCATTCTTCACATAAGCAACTGATGAATCCTCAATGTGTTTGTGAAGGTAAGTAAAAGCACTTATAAATTAATTCTCCATGTTTATAATGGGTTTTGAATTACATTAATTTGTACTGGCTTAGAATTTTATTAATAGTATCTGGTAGTCTACCTATATATTGCCAGTAGTAAATGGGAGGTAACTCGTTGCAAGAAAACTTGACCCAATAGAAAATAACTCATGCCATATTTGAAATCAGTGACCTCAATTTACCCAGAAATAGGTTTCGAAGTGTATGCAACAGACAAAAAGTAGAATTTGGTTCCCTGGTGGTATGAATTCTATCAGCAGACCCATCCTGATACCACAAAGAGAAGCGCCTGAGCTAAGAAATACATGAAGACTAGCTCTCCCAATATCCTTTTCACGGATGAGGCGTGAGCAACAGCACGTTGGAAGGTCCCAATGCAAGGTCCAAAGCGTTGATACTTCATGGAGCCTGTCGTCCCGGTGGTTTTGATTTCGATGTCTACGAGGTAGTGGTGGGGTGATGCTTTCTGCAACGAGCATCAGAAGGATCAAAACGAGTGCTAGAAGGTGATTAGATCACCCGCAAAACACACCAGGTTTCAGGGTCAACACTAATCACCCTGATCAAATGACGTCTCACACGCACATCTCAGTTGATATTTATAAATGATAGCTCTAAATCACTTTCAGCCATGGCAATCATTTCATTTCTGAATACCGTGACCATTGAAGGAGAGATACTTCATCCTACCTAAATCCCATAGAGGAGTTGTGGTCCATCTGGAAACGAAGTTGCTGTGGCAACTGCCTAGTATTATACCCATATACATGATAGTGAATCTTGTGGGGGACGATCAAAACAGGCACTGGGTCCATAAGAGCTGCTAAGGTTAGTCGATTAACTGATTCTATCGACAGAATACGATTTGATGTGATATTCAAGCATGGAAATTACATCCAGATATAATATGGTCACTTCTGTGTTAATTAACTTTTCTATCTTGTATTTTGATTATATTTTTTCATCTACGCTTATTCAAATGCATTACCTGTTGTCGAAGGAACGTATGTTGTTTTAATGGTTTCCAGGTGATATTTCACCCCTCGCAATAAAGAGTGACACATTAGAAAAGAATGTATAACACAAACATTAATTAACATAAATTTTTATGCAGGACATCAATTTTTCGTTAATTGATGAAAACCTTGGTAGAAACATTCTTCACATTGAAACTCACTTTGATACTGTATCGTATACTGAAAATGTGCTGATAAAATGCATCTCGAATACAGCAAGACACGTGGAGTAGAACCAACTTACTTACGTCCTTTGCAATACTATTTTCACACATTTATGAAAGTATCCAGTACGATATGTAGCTTAATGAGTGATTTACAATCGGCTTAAGTACGTTGACATGCACATTCTGGGTGGAAAACGATTGCCCTGCAGTTAGCTTCCTGTCGTAATAAAATACAAGGGAAAACAGATTACAAACACAGGAACTTCCATATACTTTTAATAATGTTTTGAATAAAAGTGTTGAACATCGAACAACGCAGCAATCAACCTGTGAAATAGAACCAACAGGCTTTACGTCTAGTTCCAGCTGCTAGTCAATGTGCAATCCTTTGAAGAGCTTCAAGCTAGTATTTTAGATCTTTGGATATTAGGATCTTACTTTTTAAAACTAAACTGTCCATTAATAGCTAGTTTAGTTCAAATCCCTTGATGTTCAATTTTGTTTCAAAAGCTTTAATGTTGTGCAATCTATTCCAGACATATTGTTTTGGCTGAAGATGGGTAGATTCGATCCATTGGAATACAATGATCGTTTACGTGCTCGTTCAAGCCTTTTATTTGTTTTAAACCTACTGAAGATTCATCACAATTTAACACGCTTTGAGTGTTCAGTGCGATTTGGAAGTTACCTGCTCTGATTTAAAAATAATTTTAACTCGTTGCAGGAACAGAACTAAATTTGTTACGTCCTCAGGTATATCGATGAATATTGAAATATAGACATGTAACACGCTTATTGAAAAATAATTGAACTTAAGACTTTTCTAAGGCATTCAAATGAGCAGAAGGAGTGAAAGCATAGAAAGAAATAGGAAAATAGACCGTGTGTCCTTGCATGTCGTTGATAAAAGAACATCCTACTCTACTGATCAGCGTGTGCAGCGAAAGCTTTAAAGAATTAATTATGAGGAACAGAATTGAAAAAATAAATTAGAGATAAGTTACTCTAGACTGTGCCGAAAAGTAAATAGGTGTTTAACTTTGTCCTTTAAAAACATGCTCTATTTTTCATTGGAATTCGTTTAACTGACTCACGTAGATGCTCCTTTGCTTCTGTCCTATTTCATTATCACTTTTTTTCATTTCAACATACTAATACAGCCGTTAATGTCGAAGGTGAAAATTAGGTTATAGAAACTCCTGGGAAATTATTTTAGGTTAAATACTCGGAGCCAGAAAATAGTGACTTTATTATGGCCACAATCTCTAAACTTGTAAGTTGTACAATTAATGCTTCCTCCGAAATATTAACGCACAAATAATACAGTTTTTTATCTCATTCCAGAAATGCCTTAAGCATTACATCAGCAGTTAGCGCACTGTTCTCGAGAGATCAAAAATTGGACCATTCCAACAATTGTTTCTCTGAGTTCCGTCATTTCACCAATGTTCCACTCATCTTATCCTCCACAAAACCAGCTCTACTGCATATAAGCATGTGGTGCTTAGAGACCCAAGGGATTCCACCCATTACGTGTTGCGTGACAGAGTGTGACTCATAAATGCTCTAGATTGTGGCACATAAATGTGCTGAGAGGCGAGACCACTTTGTTTTTAAAGCAGCACGAGATGCTCTGCACTTCACACTGGCAGTCATCTGAAATGTCTGAAAATTACCTCCAAGTATTTTAGCAGGAGGTATCGTAATGGAAAAAGTATCAAATTTGATAAAAAGTTTAAAATACGGAACAACGTTTCCTTTTTTTCCGCCTAAGAGATATTATGCGCTAGTGGACAATCATAACTACCGTAATGGGGCTATAGCTAAATGCTATTGTTGAAACGCTCTTCGGCAAACCCCCCTGGCTCTTTCCATCATTCTTCACCTTGTTCACGCGTGCGAAAAGATAAACTTTATCTCTTTCTCCCCCTCAATTTGACGAGCATTAATAAATAGGGGGTTTTGACAGATTATTTTGACGCCACCAAACCATCTTAGTCCGTCAGAACACAATCCTTGATTTATATATGGTCCAACCAGCAGATAGAACGAGAGACTTGGATTGAGAGAAAAAATTTCCTCTGAAGGTCCAAAGGATATGGAGGATAAATGAGTCGATCTCGTCACAGGAGAAGAATTAATCTAAAAACATTCGAATGAAGAAAATTGATGCTCGTCAAAGAGGGTGTGTCTTTGTAAAGACAATCTCCGTGTGGTTGACCGAGAGTTAGGCAGATTGCGAATGTATAACACACAAAATGGCAAAAGATAAAATAGGTGGACAAGATAACGACCACAAACAGAGAAGCAAATTCGCTCTCTCCCCCTCCTTTACTCTCTTTCTCTCCATCACACGAGACGACGACAGCTTCCGCTGTGCGGTAGTCGAAAAGGCTCTCGCTTCCCTTGAGACCAAACATCTTCGTGTCTCCCCTCTTCCTTTTCTCCATCGGTCATAAACAATCTTCAGGTTCAAGGGGGAGAGAATTATTGCGTTTATGATCTCAAGTAAATTGTGATCACAAGTTTTGACATCGAACGCTGGCTCATTCCCCATGGCTTCGACTTGTGTAAGCTGGAATGTTTAGAGTAAAAGCCGAGCTTCTACCGTACCATGGCGCTCACACAAGATTAAATCAGAAGTTTTTAAAAATGCTGCAGTACCGTTGTTCAGGTTTTTATTTACAGCATTATTCAATTTCTCCTCGAAGGAGAGAACCATACGGATTTTAATAACCTTAATCGTACAATTTAAGCAACAGTTCTCGATTGCTTAGCATCATGAAGTTGCACATGTTTTTTGATTATCAACCGGTTAATCATCAATACTGCCACATTCTATTCTTCGTGCCTGCGTTACCTAGCCCTCATCTGACGATGTCGTAACGCGAGTGAGAAAAAATATCTGCAACGCAATTGCCAAAACTCTTCTCGCCGCGTCGATGAAAATACTTTACGTGCCGCGTTTACAGTTTACGTGTTTTTGAATTTCTAGTGCAGAGACAGTGACCTCTCAACTTATCAGGAGCCTGGAATTATACTTAGTAACTATTTAGTAACAGAAATACCAGTGATACCTCGATTACAAACTGAATTTTTTGAGCCACTTTTACTTATTGAAACATTTCTAGTTATTTTTGAAAATATTAAGATTTTTCCCACAGAATATCATTATTTAGTTTGCGTACTGTGTGTTATTCTAAAGATTACTTTTTTAGAAGAAATAATGTATATGAACAATTAGTAACCTGCACTTGAGCAGATTCGTGAGAGTTTCCATTAGACTTTGCTCTCTTAATAATTTACCCTCTTAGATTCTGAAGAGTTAATAAATTCAATGGCTGATAAATTAATACTTTTGAAGCAGTAATACAAGCTTATAGACAAAGTGACCATATTTATACAAAAAACCATCCGATTACTCAAAATTTATAATTTAACCTATTAAGCATTGGAAAAACCCATAAAACTCAAATTCCAGTGTGGTACGCAAAGTTTCTCACAAAAACAACACTCTCGAAATCCGGAATTTTGCACTGATATTCCGTACCCAAAAACACAAGATCGTGGAGGGAAGAACCAGCGTTTTAGCGCTTCGCTCGTATGAAGTCAGAAAAAGCAAGATATGTACCTGCGCTCTGAATCCGCCAATTGCCACATTAGCCACTCATGGGAGCAGCCTGGACTCCCTGTGTGTTTGTGCCACAAATTTCCCAGCATCGCAAGGCTTAACTCGCCGTAACTCGGCCTTAACTCGGCCACTCTGTTGTGTACGCTTCATGTTCTCTCGTTCGTCCAATTTTTCTGCTTGTGACCATATCGACGGTAGTCTTCGAATCATTTATCTAAGTTTGCAACTTCTGAAGCATTACTTCGAGAAAAATTGGGCTTCCTGATTCTCGGAGTAAGAATTATTCTTTTACATAGCTTTGAAATGTCGATCTTTGATACGCCACTGATACATATTCAACGAGGAAATACTAAAATGATGCCTGTATGAGACGCATTTAAAACAGTTGAGCTGGAACCTTTTTAATTCTCTGAGTCTTGGAACTGCTAATCCTACTTATCAGTGAAATTTCCAAAGATTTCCGTCTCAGTTCAGCTGTGGACAACACAGATCTACAATTTATGCCCGACAGCAATTGAAGACTTGATATTAGGGGAAAATGCTGCAGTGATTCCGATGTGCGTACAGAGCCATTCTTTTCGCATGACATGTATGTGGAAATAGTTTATGTTTAACTTAGTCTTACAGACGCGACAGTAAAATGAATGCGATTTGTTAAGATTTAAAAACCGCATTTCCAGTGTGCGTAGTTACATTTGATTTCAAATGAGTGTAAATAGATTTGGGTTTTATCCAGCATATTCAGATCGTAGCCGAGTATTCTTTTTGCGCACTTTCCAGATCATTTTTTTGGTGCAATTTACCCTCTGTGCTTCGTTATAGACGGACAGTTTCTATTACCTAAATCGATTCAAGCTACTGATTGGATTTCAGTACACTCACAATCTATTAATTAAATTTAATAGGGGCGTTTCTTGTGTGGCCTTATCAGTATTTATTAATAATTGATTACCCATTCAACGAATCGCTTGATAAAAACTGTACGCTAATCAAAACTTACACTTCATCAACTGTTTCTGTATGTCAACTATTCAGCATTTACCGATCGTGATGAGATGTTCGATTTCTACACTCGAGTGTTCACCAGAAAATATCCAACTATCCCTTGACTCAACATTGCTACCCATTGATAAGTGTTCACCTGTCAGTTTTTATTAATCCGTGCTTTATATAAAGCATCTTACAATATATATCCACGATTCTAAGTCTGCCAGCCAGCGCCTGATTTTTAGCACGACCAATCAGAGACTAAAATGGCTACGAAATCTTCAGGAAAAAAGAAAAGCTTCCAAAGATGTAACCGATGACGATTCTAATAAATTCGCGTAAAATTCTGCAACATTTTTAAGGCATCTCGGCCGTAATTGTGATTTTGACGAGCAGCAGTCAGAAATAATAGGCATCATTTTGATCACTCTGATTTTAATTTCAACCGCTCTTTTTAGTGATCGATTTTCTGAAAAAGAACACTGCTCACAGCTTGGATAAAATATCAAGTTGTCTCACATGAAATGTCCCATGCGAAAATCAATGAAAGCACCAGTCGTAAAATTCTTATTTAATCAAAAAATTATCTTTCCTTCTCTATGACCTTCGCTCAACGTTTATCTAAAGCACACATTCCATCTTCAAAGAATTGTCATTATTTTCACGAATAGACTGTTCAAATGCCTCTAATACACTTTGTTTATATAACACTGATTTTTTTGTGAATGAAAAGTTAGAAATGCTTGAACAAGTGATAACACTCTGTAACGAAATTCTGCTTTTTGTCAGTTGCATAAACTTTAAAACCTATTTCTGGGTAAATTGAGGTCACTCATTTCAAATATGGCATGAGTTATTTTCTGTCGAGTCAAATTTTCTTGCAATGAGTTACCTCCCATACACCAATGACAATATATAGGCAGACCAACAGATGTTATTGATAAAATTCTAAGCCAGTACAAATTAATGTTATTCAAAACCCATTACAAACATGGAAAATTAATTTATAAGTACTTTTACTTACCTTAGCAAACACATCGTTAATTCATCAGTTCCTTTTGTGAAGCATGACAGATTAATTCGTGTCCATTAAACATGCGTTTAATGGACCGTCTAGATTTACTCTAGAATGTCGCCTCCTTGTGCAGTCTCGCTGAATACTCCAGCAATAGCTGTCCATCATGTGAACGTCCCAGCGACCTTGATATCGACCTTCCATGATTTTGATATCCTGGTGAAAGTGTTCACTCTGCTCATCACTCACGTCCCCCAAGTTTGTCGGAAATGAGTCAATGTGACTGCTCAAGAGATGCATCTTAATGCTCATGTTGCAACCTAACACGCGGAAACTTTCCATTAAAGATTCAACTAGCTCTTTTTATTTCTTTGATTTCATATTTCCAAGAAGGGTCCTTGCGACAAAAACGAATGCTCCCCATTCATTTTTCTCAACATCAGTCATAGATTAAGAGAAAGATATAATTTTTAATCAGCTTCCTAATTTTAAGGTCGTCGAAAATTCTTGCTTTGAGTTTTTCTATCATTACACCGGGGAACGCGTCACACAAATACTTGAAACAGTTACTATATGCATTGAGAGCCTTGACAAACTCTTTCGTAAGGCCTAGCTTGATATAAAAGGGCGGGAAAAACATTTTTTTGCGTTCCAATATGGGTTCATAAATGATATTCTTTTCCCCGACATTGTAGCTTTCCCTAACTGGTGCCATTCCTTCTGAATCCAGTGTCTCTTTGGCTCTGCTGTCCCAGAGGCCCATAAAGCAAGAGTATTTTGTGTGGCCACTTTGTTGTCCTAACAAAAAATTGACCATTTTTAGATCGATACAAAAGATGCATTTGTGTTCTTTATTTTCAGTAACTCAAATACTGTTTTGGTGTGTTCATATTTTTTATTCAGGGGTACTGAGTGTCTTATGGGTATTGTCCCAAACATGTTGCCTATATGATTTGAAACACATTTTAGACTCAGCTTAGAGATATCTATGAGAAGGCACCACTCTTTTGGATCATATATATATATATATAACCTGTAGTGCCCACCGAGGTTATTAATCCAGGAATATCACAACAGTAGACGGAGTTGAATTTAGAATCAAAGAACTTTTAAAGGTTATCATCTCTGTTGCGATAAAATGTTGCGATAAATGTTAATCCCAGTAAGTTTTTTTTATCTTCCATTCGTGAAACCAACAATTCTGACAGCTTTTTAGACAAACCCAGATCTCGAACTAAATCATTGAGTTCTATATGGCTAAATGTTTGCGGTTCTGTTGATACGCCTTCAAAACCTGAGCACTGTTTCTGTTAGTTGACTCCTCTGTCAACCCAGCGTCACATTCGCTGTCGGAGTTACGAGGAGCAAGGTGCGTGAAGATAGATTTTAGAACGTCATCTGGATGGGGCACAGATCAGATTGCTAAATCTAGACTAGGGTGTGTGATAAGCTGACGAGATTTACCACCAAAACCAACAACATCAGTAAGGCAGAAGTAACAGTCAGTGACACGGTCTCGTGGCTCGCTCCTTATCATCGGAGTTCCGAATTTTATTTCATTTTTTTCCATTGACGCAAATTTTCTTCTCATGAATGACATACCTTCTGTGGTGTTGAAGGTTTTTCGTGATGTTCAAGTTTCACTTGAAAGTGAGAAAATTAAAAAATTCGCTGATGATCTTTCTTTTGGTTTGGAGCTGAGAATGTGCTACATATGTAACAGAACGCATCCAGACGCGTCATGCATTTCCTTTTACATGATTTAGAAGCCATTTTCCCTTAAATAGCTCTCTGAAATGTTTAAAAAATTAAGAACACTTCTTATAGTCATAGGATTTCATTTACCAGCACTGTACTATTAAATTTAATCCGAATTCTTGCTCAAAATAAAAACACGGTAGCGGAGCATGAAAACCATACCTGATATTCACCTACAAATGTCATTTTCGGAATTAGTGACCTCAAATCAGCTAGAATCAAGTGTCAGAACTTATGCAACCAAAAGCGTGTTCCCCTGTGTAATCAGCGGGAGAAATAACAAGAGGACAAGGTGAATGTGGCAAAATTTCATAATTCAGATTTTACAGCTTGTCGGCCGTAGCTTGGCGTAAAGTGTGGGATTCCTGTACGAAATCTTTGAAACCATCTCTGAACAGTTCTGGTATCGACGACATCGTAACTAAAAGCTTGCCTGATGTTTTGTAGGCTCCGGCAACTGAGTGACTTTGAGCTTGTATTCGTGCAAGAAAATAATTCGATTTCGTTCGGGGGTCAACATATTTATGAGGTTAAGAGTAGTAATTTCAGATAAACTTTTTGTGTGGCTTAGAAGATACTTAAGATTACATACATACATAACAGGCTTATATAAAGTTGATAAAGAAGACTACTCTAATAACGATATATCATGTGAGAAAACCTGATTGCCTCGAGGTTGCCGATCAATAATCACTTTAGCAGAAGCTACATCTAAAACCCAGCAGCTGGATACTTTCACTCAACAACCTGAAATTGGGACTCATTATGTTCGAAAATAGCTTTATGTTTTGGCTTAAAAAATGAACGAAAGTACCTTCCAGTTTTTTCCAGTCATTAATTTGTTGATTGATCATAAGAATGCTTGTTCTCTATTCAAATATTAAATTTCAAAACTAAATGGTTTCTTGCGACAAAGTGCCACAATTCTTTTTTTTTAAATTGAAGACACACATTAATTGATTTGTTTACTTCATTTATGATATTTTCATGGCAATATAGAGACACTGTCAATTTTAAATAAGCTAGCACGTTTCGCTAAAACTGCTACAACTCCATAACGTCTAAAAGCAAAATGCTCAATGGCAGAATGTTCAGTTTGTTGAAGCTGAGGTAAAGCTCGGTGTTATTCAGAGACTCCAAATAGTGAAGAAGTCAACAGAAAGGACTCGAGCGAGTGTTACTTCACAGGGTACGACTCACTCACATGAATATTAATCTTGCTCTGTTAAATAAATACAGATTTACAGAAATTGGTCGTCCACCGATGTTCATACACTGTAAGGCATAAATTTACCTAGAGAAATATCGCATGAACAGCGAAGCTAGAACGATGAATTGTATTGATATCGTTTGGCTCTTATTGATGAAGTGTTAGTGCATAGAAGTCATCAACGCCACTGTTATACACGCGTGCACCGCTCTTGATATCTAGATTTGATTCGGTTGTACAAACGCTCTTTTTCTGGGCAGTGACTTCACAACATACCTAGTTAAGTGTAGCAGTTTACTACATACCTAGTAGTACTGTACATATCTAGAGGAAATCAACTATTATATATCTCAATTAGCCTTAATGAAGACTGACGATGGTAGTAGATGCGTTATCATCCATAGTCAACGTTCTGATGAGCTGTTCATCTCCGTCATTCGTTTGATATTTTCTGCAATGTCCGATTGAAATGACTATAAACTTAAAAATATAAAAAATGCCAAGGCGTCACATTTGATTACAATACATTGTCAAAATACCTGTTCACGCATATGCTGTAATTCAAAGAAAAGAAAATCTGTAACCAGAAAGAAGTATGAAGTAAGAAAGAATTGAGGCTTTAATTATTTCACTTAAGCGAGCGAATTTTGAACGGTTTATCTACAATTATTCTCCAGATAAATATAATATTAACGTGTTAATGGTTAATATATTCTTATGAAAATGCAACACATCTGCCAAACGCTGACATTCCTGAGCTCAGACACGTAATAAGAGCAATGATTTAAGGCTAGCCACGTACAAGTGCGTCAGTTCCCCTTCACTTCACGCAAGTGCCACCACGTAAGAGACAAGTCTCGTCGCTGCACGCTTCAATGTCTGAATATCTCAGAATTTCCTCTTGGAGCTCGTCTTTGACCAGTTTATTACAAAAGTTGGATCCTGCAGCTTTATCTAGTACAAGAAAACCCCCGAAAGGAAGGAAGAGTTTCAGAGTGACAGCAGTGAGCTGGACGCAATGATTCTGAGACGCTATGGGATCGACTTATCGACACAACAGTCATTTCAAAAGCTACTTTTTTCGAATCTATTAATAGCCTTCAAGATCCTGATAAAGTAAAGAAGAGCTTATCTTGAACTTCGTACCAATTCAGTGGAAGACTACATTGATTGGAACGATATTGAGAGGGAATTGGGATGATTGCTTACATGTTGGATATTTCGCTTCATTGTCCTCTTTCAGATACTTATGTGAGACGCCGCTTCTGAATTAACGATCTCTTTTATTTAAATAAAGAAGGTTTTTCACATGCACCATTTTACGATTTATAGTTTTGAAGTATCTGTAGTCCACGTTTTTCAAGCAGGGAAGCATTTTTTCTTGAAATATTTTGTTAGTCCTGAAATTTTAATTACTTTTATGGGCGGAATTACATTCTTGGGAGTGTGAAGTGTATCATAAAATTAATACTGTATGACATAGAAATTCATTTGCTTGTTATGAGGAAAAGACATGACGCTTGTGTCTCATAATAAATCTGAGCATGCAATGAACTACAGGAACTGTAAAAGCTCAGAGCACTAACAAATGACCTAATCTAAATGTAACAGATTGCTGCCCCAAAGTTGAGCAATGCTGCATGACTTCAGGAGTGAATGTTTCCCTGGGACCATTCTATCTGCGGGAAAATTAGAAGACACAGTCTCGCTAGCTCGCAGATATGAATAAATTATCTTGAATTGTAGCCTAATTTAACTTCTCTCAGTAAAGTCAGTGTAAAAGTCTGATTAACTGGAATACGAAAATAGGTCACGAACTTATGAAATGAAGATCTCCTTTTTCGAGAAGGAATTTCGGAGAACTACGTCGGCAGAAACTGACATCAATCCTCGTGCACCGATGCTGTTTACGTGTGGCCTGTTAGCTTCATTGTGTTTACGTCATTAACAGCTTGTGGTGGCAGCTAGCTCAACTCATGGTATCTTCGTTTCGAAATTCGACTAAGGCTGGCGCGCTCGGAGCCGTCCTGCCTACGGGGTGCTTCGTGTAGAATAACTCACAGATCATAATTCAACTCAAATGGTACACATAAAGGCTATTCTACGACATATAATCAATGAATCTGCGATATAAACTGTGCTGCAAAGTGACCTGTCATAGCTGCAACTGCGTGAAAATAAGTTCTCGATGAGTTGCAAAAACTATGTGTTTCGTCGAACATAAACTGTGTAGCGAGAAAGACTTTCTTCAAAACAAATACTTGTGAACGAGAGTTAGAAGAGCCATTCTTTTTTTAAAGACTAATCAGAAATCTAGAATTGAATGAACCTTTCTTAAACGCTACCAGAAATATAATACAAGTGGAGCTTGATTTTTATGAATCTGTAGCGTTCTAGGATCTTGGCTTCAAGAACGCCAAACATATGCGTTCTAAATTTCATTAAAAATCTATTGGCTCTATTTTTGCTGAACACAGAATGTGTGAGTGTGAATGTTGTCTTGCGTAAATATTCAAATTTCTCTGAACGCTTACATGATCAACTGCCGTTATATTTGGGCAAAATATTACCATAACTGTTCATAATTCAAACAATCCACAATAAAGGGCAGCAGAAGACTTCATTGCATCGGATACAATTATGGTCTATATCACGGTTCAAACTGGTTTTAACGAGTTAAGACAAATTAGTCTATCTTCAGCCAATCTCATGTACTTTACATGAGCTCTGTTTATACTTTGTAGTTAAATAGAAACTCAAAACTACATGTAATGTATTTATAATTTTGAAACTTCAAGAAAGCGCCAAAGAAATCAAAAGAATTGAATAAAATTATTATTATTAAATCATAATGAAAGAAATAGAGAAGAAATACTTTAAAAACAGTTACTCTGAACGTTTCGATCCTAGGCTCAATCTCAACAAAAGGTCTGCAAATAAAATAATAAACAAGTCAGTACACCCCAAATTACAGAAGCGCAGAATATAAGCACAAAAAAAATAATAATAATAATTTATCGGTTGACTATTTTTAGGGGGTATGCACTCTGCATTTCGTTGAGAGAAGGTTAGAGTTTATGAATGAATAATGACTCTAAAATACGTAGGTCTAAGTTGACGGTACAAGTTTCGAATATTTTAAATTTGCTAATGTCAATAATCTGTTCACAGGAATCATTACTACAATGTTGTCTGATACTAGAATGATTTCGAGAGGTAAGCAAGCGACCTTTACGATGACTTCGACCAGTATGTTCAGCAACCCTGACGTAAAGTGCTCGGTGGGTGGAACCCACATACTGCGATGCGCAATGCGCACAACTGAAATTATAGACGAGGGAAGATCGCATGCCGGTCGGGAGCACATCTTTAAATCTAAAAAATGGTCCAATGGTACGCTTCTCAACTAAAATAATACGATAGGAAATTTCCGGGAAAAATTTAGTCGAAAGCATTTAAAGGTCTTTTCTCAACTTCTCCGATTGATAACCAAAATATGGCAACACACAATAACTATAGTTTAGAGCTTGAACACGAGATTCCGGAATAAATTTACTATTCAGGAACTTATTAATGGCACGAGAAAAAACAGAATGTGGCTAACCATTGGTTGTAAAATTCTCTTGTAAAAAAGTAAATTCTTTATGAAGGTCAATGTAATTTGAACAAATATTATGGGCGCGAGTTATAAGGGTTGAGATGCTATTACGTTTAAATCTCTTGCAACAGGAACTAAAGTAACTTAGACCTAACCCGGAGAATGTTGGTTTTCTGTAGACTAAGGTTATGAATTTATTACCAGATCAGTGAACATTGATTTCAAGATTATTCAATTGGTTATTTTTTTCCAGATCTAAAGTGAATTTGATGTTAGGATGCCTGGAATTGAAATATTGAAGAAAGGAATGTAATACTTTCTGTAGACTGGAAGGAATTCAGTCTACAGAAAACCAACAGTCTACAGAAAACAAAATTTAAAATTCGAGTGAGCTCCTACGCTTTTGAATGAGAGTAAAGGAAGTAGATGCTTTTCTATAGCGACTGACTACAAAGACTCTATCCACATTCAAGGTACGAGGCTGTTTGTACATTTCGTGCATTACAATACATAAAATGCACACATCAAATTATCATGGATATTGTATTATAATGCATTAAATGCACAAACGGCCTCACTAGACTTTCATCTACCAACGCAAATTTTAATAAGCGAATGCTAGAGATAATGTAATCTACAAAAATAAACATTTTTAAATCAAATAATGTGTAATGTTATTGATGGTTTATGTTTTCTCCCATGGTAAGTTTTTCGTTTTCACTTGAATTTCAATTCGTCAATGATTACAAAAATTCGTTATTCATCCTTGCAATCATGCGTTTCTTTTGCCTTAAAACTTGTAGAACTCATGTGTGTAGGATCTTAAAAGTGATTTCAACATCTTACCATCTTCCCCCCTTGCCTCTCGGACTACGTCACTAAGGTGCCTTCAACCCGGACTTTATGGTGTCCTGACTCTCTTCGAGGAGACGACATCCGCAGTCTGGGTGCTGTCGCCCGACCTGGAATCCGCTAGCTCGCATTGACCATAACGCGAATTATTATTGGAGATCAGATCAGCTTATGCAGAGACGCTTCCACAACCTTCGTTCCGTTGCCACCTCGCAAGTCGCCTCCAAGTACCGCACTAGCTTTGCAAGTGAGTGAGTTATTGACAAGTACCAAATGGCAAATGATTTTGAGCAAAAACCATTTATCTATTGACTGTCTTTACGTTGTGTGCTACAGGGGCTCGGAGATCCCAACAATAATTTTTCTAACCGCCTGATTTTTCAATTTTAAACGATGGTTCGAGGTGGCAAAAATTGTTTTAAGACGAATCACAACAAACTCATTGGGAATTCTTCCTTCTTAAAAAATGAAAATTTGATTTGTTAACATTATTTCACAGTTTAAGGGCAGCCTTCTTCTTGTAAATGTTTGTAGTAAGCTGTCAGCATTGTACCTTTCTAGAGAGTAGTTCGCTTTACTAGAATCCGTCTTCTTAACGACAAAATCTTTGCAAGTTTTTTCGTAATAATTAGAAGGTTTATTCCATGGGTGAGAACGCAACAGAAAGATTTCTGAAGTTAATCGAGTCATTTAATACAATAAACCAGAATAATAGTTCCATTACAGGATTGTCTTCATTTGGAATAAATACTGGATTTTTTTCAACTGTTTGAGCTCAGCAAGTCCCATCATAAATTAAGATAGTCCACTAAATTATTACACCAAATGAACGCAGCGGCTTTTTTACTTCTCTCAAATATGAATGGGATTAATTCAAAATTGCTATAATTAGAGCATAAAAATGAAACTTTGTCTTCGGATAGGCGGACCGCTCTTTACTTACGAACGAGAAGTTGACAGCTGCGGGATAAACGCCAACAGAACCCAATAGGTTGTGCCTGCTGAACCTGATCGCCGTTTATGAACAACCCAGAGAGGGCGCGATCAAGGTTCAGTCATCCAAAGAGGGCATTCACACCTTCTTACACTTTTGATTGTTACCGATCTCTGTCACTTTTAAGAAATCTTTCTAAATCTCCGGTCAAATGCCGCCCTAGAGAATTGCGCGTTTGCAATAATTCTCCATCTTCTGGGTGCCTAGTGCATTCTTTGTTGAACCCCCTCGACATCGGGGTAGCCACACCTCTGTCTCTTCTTTTGCACTCTTGATGGTCAGCAGCATGGAAAAATGCCCGCGTTAGAAATTACGATGCAGACTTATGTGCATGCTGCAACAGGCATCTAGATTTCAGCAGCAGAAAAGGCATCACCTGTATCAGCATGTTTTGAATGGCACGCAACATTAGTTTCAGGGACACGTTTTCGTGTCCATCATTATCAGTGATGCAAATTCGGCAGTGAACAGTAAAAACTTGCCCTGATAATGGATCAAATGATTAGACGTTGATCGCAATAGACAACAATTTTTCTATAAGATCAATGTGGTTTACCAGGGAATTCAGGTGTACAGTACATCAAAAGTGTAGTAAACGCTAGCCCAAATGGTGTAGGCACACATCCCATCGATAAGTGTTTTTGATTTAAATCAATAATTAATAATTGGTTGCTATGCTGCATAGAAAAAATTAGAAACGTCACAACTAGGAGTTCAATGTTTGAGTGCATTATTCGTTCAGTGTTTACCAATTTTGCAAAGGATTTTTTTACATCATGCTTGTTTTGCATTTTTTGGTGGAACAATTTGAAAAACAAGGGTCCTGAACGTATTAAAATACTTACTGCTAGCTATTATTTGTGACATTTATGCATTTCACTCGTCATTTTGGGGAATAAACATTTCGCACCAGTTTTTTCAGATCTATATCACATGTTAATTTCTTTGACATTGCGTGCGCAATTGGCACATTGTGCATCCCTCGCCCTCTATATACCTTTAATTAAAAACAGGGAAAAATTTTCCAGTGTGTTGTTTTAACCATCATGTTGATCCGTCGATGTAACGTAGAACTTCCCTCAGCGTCTATCTTTCACCACTCAGGAAAATTTCTTTCTCTCTTCTATCTTTGTCGATAACTTCAATTCCTTTTTTTGTAACCCGATTCTCCTAACATAGCGGGTCAGAGAACCACGATAGTGGTGCGTCGACACAGATGTATGAAAAGCTCTGCTTAACTTCGCAAATGTATCACTTGAATCGATGATTTGCTGGAAGCAATGCGAAGATGAGTAAAAGATCCTCTCCGTCGTAATATAACAGGTCTTGAAGGTCATAGCGCGTGTGGGCAAACTATAAATTGAAGCTTCTGTAGTTCTGTGTGCGGAGTTTTACCTTCATCGCGTCAGTTCCCTGCAGCCTACGCTGTTTCCTCCAAAAAGAAACCGTTCCTTGAAATTATTTTTCATGGACTTAAAGGGCACGAAAGATTCTAAAATTCATCGGAAACTTTCTGTTACGTTGCTGGAATAATGTTTTAACTCGTAACCGCGTTTTTTTGTGGACTTCCCAAAACTTCCCAAAACTTGACGAGCGTAATACGAAAAAGAAAGAGATGAACGACCGTTCTCAACCTTGACTACGTAACATGACATTCAACAAGCCATATAGAGACGCTATTTGCACAAATGTGCTTCGTGGTAGAGCCGCGTGTCTTTTTCAAACAAGTCATGGTTCTGCCCATAAAACCATCCACGCTGATATTCGGATTCCGTCTTGCATAGCAAAGTTTGGAAAACGGAATAGAAGTAACGTAAAAACCAATCAAGAATTTCACTAAAAGGCATGCGAAAGCTTATCACTCGCTGGACAACGTACGTGCCAATCAATGTAAAAATTTACCTCTTTTTGAAAAAATTGTAAAACAAAGTTTAGAGTAATTTTTAACTTGCCCACACAAAAATGTAATGCATCAACACTTCGAAAGTGTGCATCCTCTCAAACGCATCTCGTACTTATTAGGCCTTTAATTTAACCCTCAAATTGTGCAACTCATTGCTTTAAAATTAATTAACGTGTAAA
The DNA here is from genome assembly GCA_030386875.1 of Morinoia aosen. Taxonomy (NCBI): domain Eukaryota; kingdom Metazoa; phylum Arthropoda; class Malacostraca; order Amphipoda; family Talitridae; genus Morinoia; species Morinoia aosen. Next base: position 21,893,921 of record CM059579.1, read on the forward strand.
ATATTTCCTCCTAAGTTAAACTTGGTGCATTTTCTAGTTACAGATGCAATGGAGTCGAATTTCTCTGCTCATTTCCTTGTTTGTTCTACATTTGACCGTGTTGCCAACCTTTCTGAGCCCGTTTCTCATCATCGGACCAAAGATCGTGCTCGGATGGCTGAGCTTAGAGAAATGGTACTGCAAATTCCATTTAATGAGATTCTGCGACAAGAAACAATAATGGGATTATCTTCATGATCTACAATTCTTGATATTTAGCTTTCATCTGAGGGAAATTGCACAAAATACATGAACTTAAGCCTGAATGGTTCGCGGAAGATTTGACCTTTTTGATGAAGAAAACGTGTAAGCTCTGCGGATTGTTAAGGCACGTGTCGATAAACCATACCTCACACAATATATCTCTGAACCAAATGAGCATCGTTATAAGCAGAAGCAGAGAATTTCATCTTTGAAATCAGCTCGCTGCTCATAAAATTCAATGGAAATGGTGAAAAACACACAATTAAATCCTTAACAATTCAACGACTCAAAGAAATATTTCCTTGTCGAGAGAGAGCTCATCTGTACCCTATAATGATGTGCCCACTCGTTTTAGTTAATATTTTAGCTCTGTAGGCATGCAGGTGGTCAAGAATTTGTCATCGGCAGAAATAGGACGTAGAATGTTAGCACCTCATGTTCCCTAAACGTTTTTCATGACGCCGACGGAACTCGTGAAGCGTGTTCCTTTATTATGGCACAGTTTAACAAACAAAATAATCAATAGTTTTAACTAAATTCAGCAGCAAAATCCTGTTTCAATCAGTAATTAAACGTCCTTTTTCTAATTTTAGCTCAAATCTTTACTCAATTTATGTGGTTTGGGTCATGTAAAAACGTGAAGTTGAATCAGACATGTTTTTGAATTTGGTGATTCATTGGATCTCTATGACAAATTCATCAACTTTGTTTTTAGTTCAATTTTTTAAATATATTACATAAAAAACTATTTAGCTTCCTTAAGCGCAACTCTCTGATTTGCTGGCCGCAAGTCGGAATCTGCAATGGCATATGCAACACCTCGGCGCTTTTTTACGTTTAAGAAGCCTTTTTGTTGAACTTCCGGAACAAAAATCTCTTTATTTGCTTGCTCTCTGATTTTCAAAAAGTAACTGATGCGCGAATAAAGACATTTTGTAAGGAAAATTAAAAGATTTTAGAGTTCCAGGTCTTTTTAATAGCCTTGTCAGAAGCTATCTTTCGAAGTCTCCCTAATTCGTGATTTGCGATGTTCGTAAGTCCATGATTCTTCCTCTCGATATTTTTATTAACCAAGTATTCATTTATTAATGATGGGGCCTTCATTGATGATGCATAATCTATTTTTTCTGCTTACGATACTGTATTTTACGTAAGCAGAAATACGGTAGGAGATGCCACGAGAAAATACGATTTTTTTTGTTAGCTTGAGGCATTGGTTATTCACGTGTAAACTGACCGCTATTTTAAGAAAATGAAACTTAGGCTTCTTGTACCTCGTACCCATCCTACAGAAATGCTTTTTATTGTTTTTAATGGAAAAAAATCAAAGTGGCTTGGTAATTTTAAATACCGATGCATAATTATTGACCATGAACTCAGTTACCGAGCACGTACAACAGTGAACTGGAAAGCTCATGCAGTAGATGCTGTGGCATGTTCCGCCCAACCTAAAAAGTTGTAAATAAAAGTACAATGATATCAACGTATTCTACTTTAGTGTATCCACGCATTATATTGGCAGTCATGATTTGGAGTGTAGGGGTGTATTTAAAAATAAATAAAAAAGAAATTAAAATTATTTGTGCCCTTCGAATCACCTTGAGGGTAAAAATCATAGATTCTGTCCATGTGTGCTATATTTAATCAGTGCATTAGCTCCTAACGATGATTCGACGATATTTTAATCTGTGTATATATATTCCGTCCTCAAGGTTATGCATTCAACACATCAATCCACTTCGTTTTCAACACTTTATTTGTCTTGATATTTGGAAAATATCAGTTGTTTTCAAAACTTTTTCATTTATAATTCATCGACTAGCAAATTAGAATACACACTTGTATGATAACCTTTATATTAGGGATGCGCAAGAAGTTTTTATTCGAGAAATTTTAAGGCTGTGTGAACTTTTTATACAAAGTCGTAGACCTGGTAGATAGAGAGACTGAGCTTTAAATATTTCAGGCATGAACAAACTTTTACATTTTATGGAATCAATTTTATTGACTTCGATTTGAAACTATGTCAAAAAAAATATTTGAAATAGGTAGCACAGTAAAGTATTTCCTTGCATAGGCATGTCGTTTGTAACTACCCTGAAATTTGTAATTTATCTGTAAATAAACGTCTAATCGTCATTTTGGCTAGTTGCGATTAAATATATCACTACAATTCAAAAGAGCTACATCGTAGTGGCAATGTTATAGAATAACGAATGGCCCTAACGAGATGAAGATGTCATTGCCAAGAAATATTTATTACTTGCTCAAAATATTTATTTTTAGCAGTCTAGCCCATTATGTTGTCAGGTCATTAGATCAATAATCACATTTTACCTAATCTTACTGAAAATAAGACATTCTCTCGACAAACATGAATGTACTTGCATTTCTTCCTCGCACAAATCCTACCCAGAAGATCGATTGGCCCTGGAGTGATTCAGCTGATTGCGTAACTGAGCAAAAGTTAAGAAGTTTGGACCGGATTAGGAGGTCTGCAAAGGCCAGTAATCTGGTGATGTATTTCACCAAGAAGGCCCTCGTAAACTTTATAAGAGCAGCAGTTGCGACAGGCTGGCACAAACGCTCTTATTAACGTAGAAAAATACGAGAAAAAAAGCGCTAGAAAAGCATTTCCTGGCAACGAATTTGAGTCAAGTTTTTTACAGTGCAATACCTACCACACGTAAATTTGGGAAAATACTATATTTACAAAAAGTACCTAATACAATACATAATACACGTAAATTTAGGAAAATACTGTATTTACAAAAAGTACCTAATACAATATCTAATACACGTAAATTTGGGAAAATACTGTATTTTACAAAAAGTACCTAATACATATAAATTTGAGAAAATACGGCATATTACAAAAAAAATCTCTCGCGCGTGATCTTTTCATCGAGGAATCGTTGACTAGCTCAAAACTTTTTTCACTTCAAAATATGCAAAAAAAAATCCCTAATCTCAAGATCGTCTTTGTATTTAGGCACTCAGTTTTCATCTATTCCCAGACCATGTTTATGAAATGTCGAGCGTTTTTTCCCTCCTTGTTGTGGACAATTTCCAATAGGCCAATCTTTAATTTCGATGCGTTTTGAGGAATTAATTACCGTAGAATAAATCTTCTGTTCCATCTTAAAAATAAAACTTTCTAACATTCATTTCCACGTAACATTTCAATGATATTATATTATATTATATTATATTATATTAGATTATATTATATTATATTATATTATATTATATTATATTATATTATATTATATTATGTTATATTATATTATATTATATTGTATTATATTATATTGTATTATATTATATTATATTATATTATATTATATTATATTATATTATATTATATTATATTATATTATATTATATTATATTATATTATATTATATTATATTATATTATATTATATTATATTATATTATATTATATTATATTATATTATATTATATTATATTATATTGTACTATATTATATTATATTATATTATATTATATTATATTACATTATATTATATTATATTATATTGTATTATATTAAAATATACTATATTATATTATATTATATTTTATTATATTACATTATATTATATTATATAATATTATATTATATTATATTATATTATATTATATTATATTATATTATATTATATTATATTATATTATATTATATTATATTATATTATATTATATTATATTATATTATATTATATTATGCTATATTATATTATATATTGTATCATTCATCGTGTCATTCCGTATTATGTTTTAGTAAAATCATATTACATAATTTTATAGAAACGATACCAATTCTTCGTCCATCCTTTCAGAGAAAAAAGTGGTTGAAGGACGAGTTGAGATTCAAAAATAGCTTAGTAATGGCAACTACATAATTCATTTGGCGTCCTGGCGAGTGAGAGTTCCTTCAATTGGCTCAAAGCTGCAATTCAATACCGCTGTGAGATAACGCCAAGACAGAACGAACAATAAAGCAGGGCAGGTTTGAACTGCTTAAGACTGCCTTCAATAGCAGTGATGTGCGATGGTAGTTTTAAATTTTTTAATTTAAATTCTTTGATCATATGCAAAACTTATACAATACTTACCAAGAAAATGGACATTTTCAATTTGACGTGAATTCTTACGGCTCTTTGCAAATGTTCTGAGGTAGACTGTCCAGAATGTAGACCACTTTTTGTATTAACTGTGATCAAACATAGCAGTAAACCCTGTTGATAAATTGCCCATGAAATTAGTCACATTTTTATGTTATCACTGCAGGGAAAGATTTGCCGTTCATATCAATTTTAGCCGAGGGTGCAGTAACGAAGGCTTAGTCTCTATTTGTGTTACAACGCACGATGAAATGAATGGATCGTTTTGCTTGATGAATAAAATTTTTTAAATAAATCTAAGATATTTCTAATTGTCTAGAAATTATTTGGAGTCAATAAAGGATTAAATGACGCTTCTTGCCATGGAACTCGAGAACTAGACTCGTTAGTTGATAATTACTAAACTAATTGGAAAACGAACGAATGAACATCAAATGAGAGGCTATTTTAAGAAAAATAGCTGTCTTGGAGGATACTAACTCAATGGTTCACGCTCATGTGTTACCTTAAAGTCAATGCATGGAGTTTGTTGTCTGTTTAATTTTTCCTTTGCGTATAATTAGTCCCCTTGTTGAACTTCCGTCCTAATAATGCATACTCAGTAGACTGCTTTCCAAAATTTCAAAGTCAAATATCAGTTGGTCATAAAATGTTTATGTTTCAACTTACTTCTTTTACTTTGTGTGCTTATGTGAGTACTTTCGTTTACGGCATTGTACGTGAGTAATTGTTGAAGTTTGAAATCATGATTATGAGAAAACGAGGATGCATGTTATAGAGATACGGTTTTTTAACTCGTCATTTATGTTTTTAGGTTTATTGTGCTGTCAACTAAGGAAATAAACGGTTGTGAATAATCGTTGCGTCATGCGTGACTGTCTCTCACCGTCTTACCATGACGCGACTCCAGTCGAGTTCGCGGAACTCGTCCGATCTGTGTGCTGTGAGCAACTGAAAAGCCACAGCTTGAACTTGAGATTAAGCCATTCCGTCAGATGTTTCTTTTTCCAAACTCTCGCTGGCAGGACGATGGTGACGTGCATCGCATATATGTTAATAATTAACAGAAAATTATTAAGATAATAGATCCTCTTCGGAAGCTGCATGAGCTTGAAGATCGTCACATAAAAACGTAATTAAAAAAGTAGCTTTGTAGCTTTTGAACTGGAAGAGTTTAATAATCTGTAAAGTTAGAACTCAAGCCCTGAAAGCTCTAAATCTCTTAATGGTATCCATTAATCTACTCTCCCATGTTTCGACTTCCTCACGGAATGAAAATTTGAACTTCGAAGTAAATTCTTTGGAGCATAATTTTCGACTTTAATTAATCGTTTGCATTCATTTAACATTCTATATTTTCGTAAATTTGTAAGGAAGCAGTCAAGCGTATATGCCTTGTTTACAACTGCAAATAAAACTTACGTATAACGAATTTAAACTTTTTTCAATGTTCAAATATTTTTATTTTCAATATATTGTTCACGATAGATGAACTTCTAATTACTTGTATGAAAAGGGGAAATTTTCTCTGTAGAAAATCTTTGCCTAAGTTTCAGAAGATGATTAATTCAGAGACACCATTAGAGAGAAATGCTTGATACTTAGCGAGACTCTGGATGAGTGCACCAGGAGACTCGCTCCCATCAGTCATAGCGCTTGAAAACATTCCCAGCATTGGCTGCTCGGCCACACTTCCATCAGAAGCAAGCCCGAATTCAAGTAAAAATATACAATCTAAAATCTTCTCATAGGAAATTCCTAAAAATAAGTTTACTTTAAATTTTGGAACACAGGTGAAGCCAACATATTGCAACATCAAGGTTTCAGAACGCTTTCCTTTAAATTTGAAGCATAATAAATTTGTCAAAAACTTAAAAACGAAGAAAATTCCAATAAAATTTATCATCTTTACTACGAAAACGTTTCGGAGTCCAACTCCATCATCAGTTCAAACGAAAAAAGAAGAAAGAATTACGTCTGAAATATAAGATCAGAGTAAAATGAATTGAAAGTACTCAAAATATATGATGAAAGTAAAACAAAGAATAAAATACAGCACAAAAAGATTACATATGACACATAAGTATGAAATAAAATTAGGCTGGTACTGGCGAGGAATCTACCTATTCACTATTTGCAGAGGGTACGAGCTGTCCATATTGTTCAAATCCGGGTTTCGCTTGAAGATTTGCAAGGACTCTAAAATTCTGAGGTCACACGGGGTTGAAGCTGAGTCTAAAATTTTGATATCGGCAGGTGATACAGGAACAATGCATTTTTCAGCATGATTTCTCTCCGAAGAATGCGATGGGCGTGCTAATTAGTTACCACTACGGAAGCTTCTACCTCTATGCTCTGCCACTCTGATATAGAAATTTCGTGACGTCATTCCGACGTACGAAGATGTGCACTGCACACAATTATAAGAGTACACCAAAGAGGCTCGCGTATCACTGGGAAGCGTATCTTTGTACCGAAAAAAAGAACCAATTTTGAAATTATTAACCTGAGTGACATGTAAAGTAAAATTATGGAAATATTTCGCACACAGTAATTTCAATTCACGAGACAGCTTATCAGGCGGTGCCCCGAATACTGAAATGAACAGTTCAACCGGTCTTTACTGTTAACTTCGGCAGCTTGTGACTTGTATTTTTGCAGCTTGTGCGTGAGCACAAATATGTGAAATTGTGCTTGGTGCCCGGAAACGTGGGGGTGTCAGGCAACGAAAGAGCTGACCAGGAGGCGAAGCGAGTTGCGAATAGTGATGAGGAAGCTTTAAATCAAATGTTACCCTTTCGGGACTACTATCCCGTGATCAGGGCCGCTGTAAGGCGTCTTTGGCAACAGGAATGGGACAACAGAACGGACAACAAACTGAGAACTATTAAACAAACAGTTCTAGAATGGTCCTCGTCGTGGTGTCGCGTCCGCCGGGTGGAGGTGCTGCTCTGCCGTCTTCGCATTGGACATACTCGACTGACCCACCGTTATCTAATGGAGCGATAACCTCAGCCGCGATGCGAGCGGTGTCATGTTCCTCTGACTGTCAAACACATCCTTGCTGAGTGCCCAAGATACGCTGCTGACCGAAGTGTATGCTTTCCAAACCTCCGTCCTTTTGCCGTGGATGGGGTGTTGACCAAAATGCTCGCGGAGATCGATCGTGTAACTTTTAATGTGAATGCACTGATGTTATTTCTTGAGAAATGTAAATTGCTGTCGGAAATCTGATCGAAGATCGCACTTGAGCATCCCTATCGTTTTTGTATTTGTTGTCCATACTTTCACGGGCTCGGAAATGTATGTTTTCCTTGTTGTACTACTTGACGAGATTTAACGGGAAGCCGCGCTGTAACGCTTTATAGCCAGACGTGATATCGGCTTGGAAGTTTGAAGATGTAGAAACTGTAATATGGCCTGGCGCGCTGCGTTGGTACCTCGGGGGCTTCAGCGTGGGTAAGGCGTCCGGCCATAAATGGGTGGGCAGCTGAAACCCCCTACGGGGTTTGACTGCTCAGTGCGTTCGATTGTACGGGGTTGTGTACAAACTTTAAAGGGGAGACACTTGTAATCTTGAGTTGTAATTATGATCATGATGCTTATATAATTTTGGTGTTTCAAATAATAGTGATGTTCATCTTGTGTGGTAATTTGGAAAAGTCTGGTACGAATTAACTTGTGTGACCTTCGGTGCGATATAGTTTGAGTAACTGAAGCGCTAGCAAACCCATGTTACTACTACTACTTGTAATTCTTTGACAAAAATTTTTTAATTTGCGAGTTAATAAGACCCAGCGGAAACCCATTAGCTTTAAAATATGATCGTAAGAATTCAAATTCACAGTGCACGTATTTGAAAGTTGAACATACTTTGTAACCCCTGTTAATTAAAGTTTGGATACAATTAGTTTTGAAATTTATCGAACAAAAACTGAAAAAACTAGACCCTAATCCAGTAAAAGTAGGCTTGCGATACACAGACGTCTGAAACTGATATTTATCTTTAATCTCGAGACAATCTAAAAAGGCCAATGCGTCATTCTTTTCTACCGCCACGATAAATTTAATTGATTTATGATCAAGATTAAGGTAGTTCAAAAATCGATCGACATGTGATGGATGGCTAATCTTGAGCATAAATCAATTAAATTTACAGTGGAGGTAGAAAAGAATGACGCATTGGCCTTTTCAGACTGTCTCGTGACTAAAGATAAATATCAGTTTCACACGTCTGTGTATCGCATTTTTTCGTTTGAACTGATGATGGAGCTGGACTCCGAAACGTTTTCCTAGTAAAGATGATAAATTTTATCGGAATTTTCTTTGTTTTTAAGTTTTTGATAAGGTTGCGGCTGAAGCAAACACTGCCGTGTTCAGATACATTATAAATTTACTTTCAAACTTAGCTCGTAAGGTAATTTGAAAAATTAGGCTGTCACGCATGAAATGTACCATTTGAAAAGAAAAAGATAAAATTGTTCTCAAGTGTTGAATGCTAATTCATTCGTTGAAAATGTGAGCCCCGTTTGTAGATAATCTTCGCCTTACTTTGTCTACAAGGCATAAAATACTTTTTAAAAGAGCATGTCGTGCTTTATGTAGGTAAACTATTCGAATTTTTCTATTTTCTCTTCTATTTTGGAATGTTTCATACCATTTAAAAGCTCAAAATGTTTAAGGAAGTACTTAGTGTTGGTGTAATTTTGCAACAGCTTCAAACTGCTCGGTGGCAACCAAAATTATTAGATTGACCTGTCTGTCTAGAATCTTCAAATTGAACTTTTCTCCGACATTATTGGGCCATAAAATCTTTCGCTATCTGGCGTCACTAGAAGGCTGACAGTTGTTGAGGGATTTTAATGGGCAAATTTCATTCGGAAAAGACTAAATATATGAACTCTGGTGAGGAAAAACAAATCTAGCGACCCTGACAGCTACAGCAGGCAGGGAACTGAAACGTTGTCGGGCAGTATTTATAAACGTTTATGTATTTAAAAATGCCTATTTGAACTCAATTCAGAAAAAATGTGCTTGAATACGGTATTTAACAACAGCATTGTATATTTAGAAACTTTGGCTCGATCTAGACTCTTGGTCGATGACGATCGTTTTTGAGAAGTATGTTTTCGCGCGCACCTACCCCGAATAATTCGTGTACGCTACTTAAAACTTGGAGCAGCCCAACAAGACTTCCTGGCCACTGGTGCATTGCATCTTCTGTCCCCAATGCCGCCAACTTAAATGTTTTTCTTCTGAATCTTAGTGTTTCCAGCCGTGTTTAGACGTCATGCGTGACTACATGAACATTACGTATAAATCTAAATATTTTCTTAGAATTTTTCAAACGGTAGAGACAGAAGCATTGGCAGCTTGAAACTGTATACTTTGATTTCGAAGTCTTATTTCGTATAACACGATTTTGCCGTCCTCAGCTCCCGTTGAAAGACATGTTTTCTTAATGGTCTTACGTTAACACTAAGTAGAAATAAATGTTGCAACAAAACCGTCGAGTATTTATTGTTATTACGCTGTAATAGAAACTGTCAATTAATCGAGTTCTATGTATTCAAGCACCACTATCTTGGTAAGAATTATTTTGAATCTTCGCATTCAAAGAAATGTTATCACTCATACCCGTACACAAATAACTGTTATAAAGTCTATTGGCCTATATCATGTATTGGCGAATTATAAAAGCTATGAGAAGTTCCAGAAAATATTTATAAATCATAATGAAAATCTCTTGAAGTTTCTTTTTCAGATGAATGAATTTTAGTTAACTAATAATAAAATGATTCTACTCTTCTTTCACTTATTATTTTGCTGCGTTCCTCAAGCTACAGAGGTTAACCAAGATTTTTATAAAACGATGCTTGTTAATACTGCAGCAAAATAATCTCGATCTCGTTTAAATAATTGTGAAGTTAGCTCACCATACGACGGAATATCGCACAGATTCTTCGAAGCGTGGGGCACAAAAATATTTACTGCAATATATAATGATAATTAAGTAGAATATGACTCCAGAAAAGAGCAAAATGGCCCGTTCTCGGGCTCCTCTCCAAGTCCCATGCCGTCAGGCACCAAGAGATGAGAAGCACAAATTTAATCATCACTTAACACGCTCAAGCCACAGTACATTCATTTTAAGGTTATATCTTTAAACGCAGCAGTTACTCAAAGTTCGAATATAACACAATTTTCTTCGAATTTTTCAAGTATTAGGACGAAGATCAGCTCTTTTCTTACGTTTTGTTGACGCTACCATCCAATGTGGCTTTTCCTATGCATAAGTAAATACATGTATTGCGTAATGCCCACAAAATTGTTCTTACAAGTTTTATTCCCAAATCGCCTGGTGTTTTGATCAGCCTTCGTACGTTAGAATATTGAAGAGATACCAACTCAGTGATATTAAAGACGATTTGTGGACGTATTTACCATATTACCATGATGAAACATTTTATATGAGCTTTTTCCAGATTCTAACAATTTTAAATTAAAAAAAAGTAAGACCTGGGCGTTCTTAATTAAAATTGCTAGTAATAAATTCTGATCTTTGTCTCTGGTTTGGACAGTGTCCTCAGTCTCACAAAGCCCTTTTAGATTAACTTCGTTAAAGCCATTTAGCTATTCGAGAGTCATCATTAACTAATCTTGCAATTTTCTCTGTTCACAGGAAACGAGTTCCGTCAGCACCACTCGATGCTTGTGACCGAGGTTACGCCGTTCTGGAATCGTTATCGTTACTTCACTCTGAATTCTTTGTGAAATGTATGTTTCATTCACGAAATATTTAATGCACAGTAATTTTCATTAGAAACAATTGCTTTATAGATATTTGCAGATTTCATTCTTCTGCTAAAAACAGTGAATATGTTCAATTTTCGAGCTTTTTAGTTTTTTCGAATATTCAAGTTGAAAGTTTGAAGAAGACCCATTTACAAGTTTCTATCAAAGCGTTTTGTACGTTTAGCGTTTAGAATACTTTTAAGCGATTTGTACAGTACGTTCCACAAAAACCCGAACCGAGCATTTATTTTCCCGTATCAGTAATACCAACACAAGACTACCATAAGCATTTAATTTCTAGCAAAATTATCCTTCAAAATTAACTTATAGAATAGGTATTACTGATTATGATGGTATTACTGATACGGGAAAATAAATACTCGGTTCGGGCTTTTGTCCCCGACATTTTAATTGATTATAAGTCCGCTTTAAATAAACATATTTGAATTGTCTTTTTTTCACAATGTCGTAAATTTTGTTTCCTTTTCGAATAATTTAAGTTATTGAAAATCGTTTAACAACCACTTTACAGTGATCGATATACTGAAAGAGGTAAAAAACTAATTGTTCAAATAAAAAGTTTTAAAAACAACGCTGGTGTTCGTCTTCATTTCTCAATACCTACTGGTAAACATAATTTCACAATGATGTATCCTACACACCACCAAGTATGTATCACCTACATCATTAACAATTAACATTAACTTCGACAATGAATTGAAGAAGTGTTTCAAGAACTGAAAGAAAACGGTGGAGTAATCTGCAAAACTCTTCGTTCTAGAAGAAATACTTGCCGTGAGAGAAATGGAGGGCATATCGAACGATACTAAATTACTTAATTTATTTAAGCGCTATGTAAGGTAATTATTTGTTACTCTTCTAAATTTTTTATTTGTTCAGTTTTTGGAAAGTAAAAATAAGGAAGAATATTAATATTATTTTAAAAACTTTTCCTTCGAGAATTAGTTTTTTTACTCCTTTCAGTAAATCGATCGCTGTAAAGTGGTTATTAAACGATATCAAAAACTTAAATAATTCGAAAATGAAACAAAATTTCCCACATTGTGAAAAGAAGATAATTCAAATATGTTAATTTGAAACGGAGACATAATCAATTAAAATGTCGGGGACATTTTTGTGGGACACCCGGTACAGTATGTCCCACAAAAACCCGAACCGAGTATTTATTTTCTCGCATCATTAATTCTATCATAATCATTAATACCTATTCTATATGTTAATTTTGAAGGATAATTGTGCTCGAAATTAAATGCTTATGGTAGTCTTGTGTTGGTATTACTGATACGGAAAAATAAATACTCGGTTCGGGTTTTTGTGGGACATACTGTATAACTCATTTAAAAGTATTCTAAACGCTAAACGTACAAAATTTTGTGGAACGCCCTGTATAATGATCAGTATTCAGATACATTCAGTTTTGCACATCTTGAGGGTCAGATCTGACAACTTTCAAAAGCATGCTTTAGATTTACGCAAAATAACTTAAAATGGCCCCAGTTAAATATAATACGTACACAGTTTTTTCCTTCAGTGACGTAATTGGCAAAAAAGGCGACTGCTTCGAACAGTGTTACACACTGCATTTGCGCAGTATTTATTTTACAGGAAATTATAGTTCTAATCAACCGTTAATCCTCCCTTACGATATGTAAAAAATGGCAGTTGTATTCTCAGGTATGTCGTTCTTTAATCTGTTACCGACGCATTCGAAGGTTGAAATGAATTATAACAGTTTTATTGAACATGCAAAAAATTAAGGTTTTCAAAAAGGTTGAAATAGGTTTCTCACAAGATTTCATGCTTTACTTTCGTTTGTGCTGACAAAAATGTATTATATTCAGCATCGCATTTCATTTTTATTATGTATAAAGCCGTGGTTTTCTCGTGCTAGTTTTTTTAATTCTGAATTTTATTTGTGAAGGAATATGGTACATTCTGTTAAAAGGAATTTCGTTGCTAATCTAATTGAATTGTATTTTATTTTCACCTAATTTGCCCGCTCAAGTTTCGACTTGATGATTGTGTTAGATTATTGCCGTACATGTGCCCTCATTATTTGTGAAGTGTAATTAATTTACATAGTGCCCATCTCTGCCCTGTACTTCCTCTGTCTAATACCATTAAAATATAGAGAAGCTTACGCTTACCATGCATTTAAATAATTGTAATTTTCGTTTACAAATTTTGCGGAATACAGAGTAGAGACAAAAATTTATCGAAACATTTTTTTAATGAACAATTTTATTTTTTATTTCAGATGCAGAAACTCATTCCAAAGGAGAGTATAATCAATTTAAATCCCCGTCATACAAATTGTTTTCCTATTTTCTCTTCTTGACCACCACTCATTTGTGTGGCCCCTACAGCTAACTTCAACTTATTTTGTTGAAAAATAGAGCAACTATAGGGTTAATAATAACATAACGTTTTAGAAATAAAAAGGAAATCCCCAGGCTGACTTAGACGGACATTGTTACAATTTTAGGCATTTCCTAGAAGATTTCCTCTAAAAATAATTTCTAAACTAATTCACTTGATTCAACGACAAAGCGGACGATTAAGCATTCATGTTTCGGTCCGTAGCTAGCTCCTTAGTATTTTTTACAATTACATGAATTCAGGAAAAACGTATTACAGCCCTTTTTCAGTGAGCATAGAGCAATCATCCCTGTCAAGTACACAGCTAGAAGCGTACTACTGTGAACTACAGCAGTTGAAATATTGAAGTTGTTTACAAAAGCTCGTGATGAATGGAAATGATACAGAAGATTATCGCTAGAGATCCAAGGGTAAAATAAGTTTATCGTTTAAATCGCTGTTATAAGGCTCCAAGTTATCACCTGCAAAACTAGAAAAGAGAGCCCAGTTATACTATTGCGCGAGGGAACGTTCGAACGCGACGCCCAAGCAGTAAACTCTCGTCAAATGGTCCAAAATTCTTCGCAGTATCGTCCAAAATAAACAAGCCTTGCAGCTCCCTTCTCGGTGATACGGCGTCTCCCCTCTCTACCGAGCCAATTAAAATGCACGCACTATGTATGGTAGAGCACACACTGCACTGTACTGTAACGCCAGTAATGTAAATAAAACTATAGATGTGCAGCCTGTAGCGAAAATGTAAGCTTAATAGTGCCTGTTGGGCAGTTTTGGTAGGTAAAATGTAATAAAACGTATCAAATCATTCGACTGTGTTAGTGTAATAAATTGATGAAGCCATGTAAAGTATCTTGCTGTATTTTTATAATATATTGCGTAAACAAACGAATACAAATCATCAAAAAATACACACACTGTAAAAAAAAATTCACGAAGTGGTTGATGAAACCATCGTCGATTTTTTTCCTCCAGAACATCTCACCATTGTGCAAGATTTTAATAATTTTTCTTGCCATATAAGGTAAGTTGAATAAACGACTGAGTATTTAACCTGCCTAAAAAATTTGATTTATATCAAAACATTAGCGTAATTTTGAGATATTGATGTGAAGCAACGTCATGGCAATTTTTATCCCATAGTAATTACTCATCTTTCCTCAGGGATGGTGAGAGACGTCGTTTTTTCAATTTATTAAAAAATGCTTCATTTTGCCAGTCTGAGTAACGGTGTCTTTTTAAAAAATATTTATGCAGTCCTTCAACGCGCAAAAGTTTTCAATAGGGCCTAATGGATTGCGTCCCAGATTTTTGAAGAAATAAATTTTCTTGGACACAGCAGTTTTTCTTCCCGAAAATGAAAACGAAATTTCTAAGGTTGCACTTTTAGAGTCCTGTTTCAAATGCGCTCGGACGGCTGGAGAGAGGCAAAATCATGGCTGCTTCTTTACAAGACGCGAACAAAATATTTTATGCCTGTTTTCAGTTTTCATCAGCTCTCCATTTCAGTCATGAGAGCAGTCACGGTGTGGCCTCTTCATTTGTTTGGTATTACTTTGGAGGAGCATTGAAGTCGCAATCTAGAATTTTGCGTAAAACGCAACATTTTCTCCTGACTTTGAATATCAAACTTTGACGAATGGTGATAATTCAGCGAAATAAGCATTTCATAATAGAACAATTTTCAATCATTTCCTAGAGATCGACATTCCTGGAGAAATATATCGTAGTGGAAAGAGAGAAAAGTGAGACACGTGAAGATGTAATGCGAAGAATAAGAGAAAATAAAATAACTTGCGCAGGTAACTAGTTTAGGAAAGCTACAGAACTTAACTTTTCGGTAGTAAATTGAAAGTGGAAAAAACGAAGAATGTCTCACGAAGCATTTACAAGTAAAGAGGAAGTTTCAAACAATCGCTCGTCTTTAGCTACTAAAACGTGGGAAAAAGTCATCTGTAGAACCCTGGAATGAACTAGATTGAGACACTCAAACACTATTAAATAAATATTAGAAAATGTAAACTATCCTCTGGCTATGGAGATCTCAGAAGACCTAAGGTAGCTATTCTGAACTGGTTTTGTAATTAGAATAAAAAGAGATTCCAAAATCCTTAAATCGTACGAAAACTTTGCTCTCCCCAAGACCTTAAAATCAATATTGTTAATTTGAAGAATTATAAATCTGGATGATCCCTTGTAGTAGAATGTTAAGTGGTTGCATTTTTGATACGATAACTTTTCCCACTACGGTTCGCGATCTTACAACATAGAGTAATTCTTGCAGGTTATTGTGTGTTCGAGTTTGTTATTCTTGTTCATTTCATTGTTTTACAGATGAATATTTCTTATATTTTCATACCTGATAATGAGTGAACGCTCGAAACGTCCTTTTTAGAAGTAAATGTTAAGTCCGACAGTCCTCGTTGCTTCATTTCTAAATCAAAATATGAAATATTCTAATGACTGTTACGCACATTAACGAAAAATATTATGAAGAATGATTTGTAAAACTTTGTTAATGAGTTTTTGTAAATTTCCGATGAGATCATTCATATAAGAAGAATATCGTCGAAAGAAAGATCAGTTTCACGAATTCAAACAATTATTCAAACGTTTTTCGTCATGAAACAGTTATTGATAAAAACTTTCACAGACAACACGTTGACCGGGGGACAGTGTTCTTGTCGGAACCATTTGCCAGCTTTGCGGATGGCTCGCTAAAATTTCATTTTAGAAAACCATGTTGCCAAGTATACCTGGTTTAGAACATAATATACTCACATATGATAACACGCACTCTAAATATTGTCTTTCGAGAATAAATCCAAAACCTGAAAGGTTTCATTTCAGGGGTGTTAATTTTCTCGAAGTTGAGTCAACAAGAAGAGCCTCATCGGTATTGAAAAACAACACAATGGTGGAACATGGGGTACTCTGCTGCCAATGTTACAGGCTGACAATGTTTTGTCTCTCGTACGTGCTTTTTAGTGACTTGAGATGCGCAACACCGCCCGAGTACTTTGCCTATAAATCCAGTGAATGGCAGTCTCTAAGTTTATTTTTCACTTACTGCGTCTAATTCCAAGTTAAATACTAAGTACGTTTTTCGAGTCATTGCCTCTCATAAGCTTGCATGTAAGTTTTCCGTTGGGCAATTATTGAGCATAATTATGGGGCAAGTTTGGGAGTTTAGGCCATTTTTAGGCAGGAGAATCACCTCTCTATTGAGGCCACCTAGTTATCGCATAAACAACAAGACTGTAGTTTGCACAACATGAACCAACTTTAGACCGCAAACTCTGGCCACAAGTTGTGCAGAGTAGGTACGGCTTGCCTCTCAGCAGAGTTTGGTTCTGCACAAAGACTACCTCGAGTTGAAAGAGCTGTTGTTCCTAATGAAAAGCTATACGCGTCTTTTCTTCGATATTTGATGCAAGAACAACGTTCACAATGGAATATGATTAGTTAATTAATTTACCGTAAAACAAATATTAATAATCTACATTAAATTCACAGCACAAAGACACGTGACTAGACTTTAAAATTTACTTATACTAAACAAGCTTATCATTTTTAATATACTCATCCAGAAATTATTCTTTCAGACATTCGTTTAATTTTGTAAGCTATGCTCATTTGAAACTGTTTTACTTACATATTAGTTGAGCCTATTTTTTCCGTGGAAGTCTTTTTCTGATAAAAAAATTTCTCATCCTGAATGACTGTCAGGGATATCACTATGGCTTAAGGGGCTGAATAAAATTATAAGTACATAAGGTAAAAATCTTTTCCCACTGTACACAAATGCACTCGATCCTCTACCTGCCAAAAGAGCAGCATCCAACACGACGAGATTAATTTATTGGAACAGCACCCTAAAGTTGAAAAGATGAACTATATTAAGGCTGAAAACTACACTGCAGTGATAAAAAATAAATCTAAACCAAAAATATTCTACGAAAAACTTTCGTAGACTAAAATGATGCTTACTGAAAGAAAGTAACGCATTAAATATAACAGCAAAGAAAATGAACTACGAAGATTATGACATGAAAAATAAACTTAGAGACTGTCATTCACTGAGTTTATAGGCAAAGTACTCGGGCGGTGTTGCGCTAAGGTGATATTTTGTAACATGCATAAATTATTGATACCATTTGAAAAACACACTGGCTATAAGAAAAGAAATATGTTAATTGAAAGGATGAAATGGAAGACCTTGTCTACTTGGATGAACGGGAGCTTGCCAGTAATATTAGGTTGTGCATTATAAAACATCTTTCACGAAGAGACTCTCGTTATCAAATGGCTGATAACTGTAATGAAGGAAATGCTATGAAATTATTTGTATGGATGTTAACGTAACTTCTGTTTAATGAAAAATTCACGTGCAAGCATTCCTGAATTAGTCACAGGAAACATTGTTGGTTAAGCTGGTCGCTTTCACTGGTGATCTTATAAAGCGTATTCAAGTTGTCTCATCTGTGATGTAGGAACTTCGGTGACGAATAACGTCAGGCGCTAGCGCCATGCAAGGAATACGTGTGACCAAGATACTGCTCAGTTGCTGAATATAAAACTATGGTTTATAATCTTCATTGTGCCTCCAAAATGTAACCTGATGAAGTTGCAGGCAAGAATACTTTTAAAATACATTTCCTAGGGACTTCAAGGTAACTCGTTTGAATGGTTTTGATCATTTAAATAATGAACAAATTAAATGCATGATATCGTTTGTAAAACGTTAAGCGTTTAAGTCAACATATCAGGCGACATTTCAATTTATTCTTATCGAGAAAATGTTCTGCTCTTAATTGTTTCTCGTTTAAGTTAACATAACTGAATTTAATCAAAATCAATAAAATGGTGAACATTTGAAGGCAAAAAATATGGTAAATAGCTATAGTGAACGTAAAACATTAACTAATTAACGTTTCAATGATTTTGGATTGAATAAGATGCGTGCATTTAAAGCGCATCACGCAAGACATATCAAGAGAAATAAGTTAAGTCGAGTATTTGGCAAATCTTCGAAGAGATGCGCTTTAGACCCGTCGGAGCGTTGCGTCCAAATCTAGAGCCTCATTTCAGTAACTACTGTGAGTGTGAATAGTGGCCTAATTGCGTGAAAGCTATCTCTATTTGAAAAGCGTTAAAATGCAAAAGCTGTTTGTATTCAATTACGCTGAAATAACTAATTGACTAATGCTCTAAAACTCCTGGAATTTGAACAAACTTAAACTGAAACTTCCTACAACTTGTAAGCCTCAAACGCGAACAACTTTATCTTACTGTAACATCTTAAGAACTCAAATTTTGCAGCAATTTTTTTTCTGAGATGGGCTACACTGAAGTACCAAAAATAATCATCATCGTTAAATCCTCTATTAATTCCTTAAGTTCCTGCACCTTACGCAATATTTACGTTTAACACAGTACATGTACATTGTCAATATACTCATCATAGCATCATCTAGGTAGTTCAGAACAAAACAAGAATGAAAAATTCAACTTTACTTGATAAACGGGAAGTTCTTAACGAAATACTGTACATGAAGACTCAAATATTAGCGTTTCAAATGGGTGTTCATGAGATTTAAAAAATTATTTGCTTCAATTTCAGGAACCAGAAGGATAAATCATTGTAAGCTATGTAGAATATTGAAAAAAGAAAAAGGTCATTTTTTCGTGAATTTTATAAAAGGGACAAAAAGTACTATGTAGATTACCGGTTAAAAAAAATAATTTTGTTAAATAATATAAGTTCCATTTTACTGTGCCTTGGTTTACTCTTCAAACTTGACGACCTCTCAGTGAATGTAAAATCGTGCATATTCCGGTAACAGGAGTGTATTACTTGCAGTAGCCCTCACACGCACCTTGTGGCGCGGCAGCAGATGCGGAGTGGAAGAGCAGCAGGTACTGCAGGTACAGGGTGCAGATGCAAGGCACTGCGAGCTGCAGCTTCCTCACGAGGAACATGACTCACGTCACGATCTTGCAACCTAGGAGTCTGGGTCTTGATTGTCACTAAGCGCAATTCACCCGAACATTCAGATTCATGGAATGAGTCGGTTTTGCAGTCCTGAGAAAAATCTGAATCTATTTTTGCTGCATGTGAATGTTTCTTTCTCCATTGAAAATGGAAGCTTTTTGAAAAGATATCTAATTAGCAACGCAAAAGTTTTTCAGAAAACTTATTCATAAATCTGAGTTTTTGAATTCTATATTTCTCCCATAATTATAGTCTTCATAAATCCCGCCTAAACAACAAATTAGCGGGAGACACCGTGTGAGTTTACAAGAAAAAACTCTAGCAATCAATCAGCTTATTGCTTTTTACGAAACACGCAGTAAAGTTCCGAACCTGCAGTGAGGCGCCAACGACATCAGTGTCTCTAGATTTAAAGAATGCAAAGTTCTTCACAATAAAAATGCACGCAAAGTAATTCATTTATTTAAATACACGTGTCAAAATTCGGATAATTTCAATATCATCGAATTATTTTCAAATAATTTGTATAAATTGTTTCAAGTTTATTCGTCAGACAATTAAGCGACCCTCATTTTTTCGGTCATTTCGAGCAATCGCTACTTGCAAACATTGCCCCCTGGAAAAAAATGTCTATCTTGCATCAACGTGCATGCTTGTCTGCCATTGCTTGTATTTATATGGACCTGATGCCGTCACAAGAGCTAAAAAAACACAGTGCTGATAATTTTCCAATGTTCTAAATTTTTTGTAAATATCTCCAATATTCTAAATTTCGTATAAATATCTCATTGAAAGTGTTAGTTCTATTCCTATTCTCTATTAAATATAAAGGAAAAAAGGATGTTATTCTTCGTGTTGATCCCTCATATCAAAGCAATAAAGTCCACTATCATTGTTAGAGCACAGAAATTTGGAGAAATTTTAGCTTGTTTAGCTAGAATTTTTAAAACATCAAAGACTCGCACTTTTTAGGTCGAATTAGAGATTGCTGGAGCGATATTTTGTTTTCCTGGGCGTTTTCATATGAATCACACCGCGAGTGATGACCCCAGAGCGCGAGTTGGACCACACCATCACGCACCAACGTCACATCGCAACTGTTGCTACTGACGCTCTTCATCCTCTACGTTCCTCTTCTCCAGCGCCCAGAGCAGCTATTCAGCTCCTCACAGGGATAGCACATCAAATAAAAAAAAGTAAGTCTTTAAATCAACTTACGAGGTTGCCTTTCATCTCAGGTCAGAAGGAAATTCCAATAATGAAAACAGTAAATGAATTCTACCTGGAATGTTTCAGGAGCGGTTCTGAAGTCTTCAAGTAAACAAAGTCGTTGTAATGATGTCAGGTTTTTACTGGCGGTGTGTAGAATTGAGAATTGTTCGTTCGTTTCCATGCAGCAAAAATGTATGAATAATTTTTTTTCATTGCGAGCTGTGGAAACATGTTTCATCATTTGCATGTCTTGCATCTTTTGCAAAGCACATTGATCTGGTGAATGGTAGTTTTTCCTTTGAATTTTTAATGTGGTTCAGCAAAAGTCTTATCAAAGCAGAAGTACCGTTAAAGCTTGTGTACTTCTCATTAATTTATATTTTTAAATTTTTCCTACATTCACTGGTAAATTTTAAGACGTAGGCACGTCATGCAACGCAGTGCACTGAAAGCCAGTAGATCTTGTGACCAGCGTGGTAAAAGATGAATTCAAAAATATTCTTTTTTCCTCAAATTTTTCATTCTCTAAACATAAAGCTTTTGTGCCTGTATTCGAGGAACAGTACACAAAATATTTCTCGTCCAGCAAGCTTGAATATTTAACAACGAACGCAAAATTTGAGCGCATGAGAAAACCCATGCACGACTCGGAACTGGTTTATAATCCCTCATGCTATATACCTCACTGGTATATAAACCCTAATTCGATGAAATCCTTGTAACTTAACCGACAAGATTTTGTGTGGCTATTTCCTCATCCATTCCTCATATCCAGTTTGTCACATTTCTTTTGTACTATTTTCTAAATTTCAAAGAGGAAATTTGCTCACACTCAACACCTGCTTTCTTCTCGTGACTCTCAAGGGCAGTAAACTCTACATGCACTGTTTAGTTAACTTCTTGGATCCAATTATCTAATACGTACAATGACTTTATACGTACTTTACCCATGGTTAGTTCAACGCTTATTCCAATCAGCGTCTGCAAGAAACTTTCACATGTCACGCGTTTTCTCCAGGTCAGTTGAAGATGCATGAGATAGTTAATTCCTGGTATCAAACTCCGTAGATTTTAGTAAAGTATCTCAAATCTGTTCACGCGACATTTTGATCATCTGAACTAGTGCATAAGGCTGATCCAGGTTGTCTAATGCAATTGTTTATTCATTTATTATGTGTCATCGTTCACACTCTTAATTTGTTGCATATCAGAATTCCGTTCATATGTTCAGTGTTATTCATTTATTCTATCATATTAATTCTTAAATTCTTGCTTGACCAAAGCTCAAGAAAGTGTTTTGAAAAAAACCTGAAAATCCTCTCAACTTCATAACTAAAGCAAAAGTTGAAGTTTTCGATGCACTAATATTTCTCTCCCGCATGTCTTCAGTGGCAAATAAATGAATCATGAACTTTTTGTGTACCTTTATTTTACTTTTCGACACCATCACAGTTTTTAACTTGCTGCTAAAATTGTATGAATTTAACATAATAACGAATTAAGAGCTTCAACGAAAAATCAACAGAGTTAATAGAAATATACTTAGAACACAACATTATTTTTACCTTACGTGAAAATTGTTTAACTTAATAGAGCCGTCGTGTAAAAACCAGTCAGTAAAAAGTGTTCGCAATGCGACTTTTACAATGCAGCACAACCCAAAAAAGAAAGAGTGCAGCATTCCGCCACCATTTACTTCTGTAGATAAGCTTGTACGTTCCTGACCGATCTCAATTCCACCATTTCTTCAGTATATTTACACGTGAAATTTATTCCAGAATTGGCCAGTAATGCCTAAAATACCACACCCATTATGGCCATGGCATTCCATAGCGTTCCATCTCTTACATTCATATTAGGACTATCCCACGCCATCAAAGGTTGAGAAGTATCATACGTTTATTTGTACGGTCAGTGTGTAAGAAAGTTAGTGATAAAGGTTGTTTTACGTCTGTTGATTTCATTTCCAGTTAGTTTTTTACTCATCAGTCTCATGAAACTTCTTTCCTGTTCAGAGTAAATCATCTAGTACTATATCAAACCTTACTTCTTTCAAATTCCATCATACATATCGTGAAATAACTTAACATATTACATATTTTCTCATATTCTATCACATTTTATTATTTATATCATACCTTGTCGTATACTAAGTCATATATCAAGTAGTATAACAAATCGAAAACGGCCGTACCTCTCAAAAGTTACTCCACGTTTGACTATGATGTGGCAATTTTTGGCAGATAAAGCCCGTCGCTTTTCGCCAATTGCTAGCATCATTCTGATCCATTTTTAACGTAGAAGACATAGCATGTGTTCGGTCGTGGTACCATGCACATTTCCCTTCAGAGTATTTTAGAAACTAGCAACTCTAAGCTTCATATCTTTGAAAACATACTTTCAACATTGTTTTTAAGATTCAACTATATTCTTTAATACTATGTGCTGTGAAAGCTACGCTCGTGCAGCAGTGCTGGCAGTCATCGACCAGCTACAGCATCGAATAGTGAAAGTGAAAATTCCTTATTGTGAAACTCACATCAATGCTGCATATTTAATATGCTTTGTAATTATACGACACATTTTACTATTTATTTGTTTA
This sequence comes from Morinoia aosen, assembly GCA_030386875.1. NCBI lineage: Eukaryota > Metazoa > Arthropoda > Malacostraca > Amphipoda > Talitridae > Morinoia > Morinoia aosen. The sequence goes on from CM059579.1 coordinate 21,917,291, forward strand.
TGTGATAAACTGAAACCTTTTCAGCAAGTTCTATCTAATAAGTTCCAAAAGACCCATTGTTCAGCACCTTGCCTAGGCAGCAGCGTTGCTAATCTCTAAAGGGCTTCGAACAAAAGGGGTTGGGTGTCCTTCCATAAAGGGCTGCTCCATAAGAGGTTGCTATTTGATGTCGTCGGCCAGATGCCGCACACCTAACCGCCGATGGCGGTACTCGAGCCAAAAATGAAATCGTTTTCAAGAAAATATGCCTCCCCCTCTATTGAATTCAGGCCCAATATTTGCTTAAGCTAGATGAAAAATATCCAGGTCGAAGAGACTGAAATTGCTCTTTACCAGCTCAACGACCCCGCTCTTAATGCTCTATTAAAGCGCATCTGGCCGAGGTAAAGATTGTGATGAGCCTGACGCATCTTGCCGATAGAGTCACTCCTCAGTTGTAACTTTATGTATCTTTAACGACGTTATTAGCAATAACTTTGTGCTGGTAATTCCGTAGAAGGTCTGAAAAGGAGTTTAGCGCTCATTATAGTTATTTGTGCGCAATTCTACTGTGTGTAAAATGTGGAGCTCTATTTCGTTCAATGAATAACCTTTCATGTATATTGGAGTGAAAACAAATTAAAATGTTAACATATATCAATATATTTATAGGATTACTCACACACGATGAAAAAAAAACTTAATAATGTCATTTTGAAATTTTTCTTTCCTTTCTTAGCTTTTTTTGATGAAATTTCAAATGAATAGGAAATCCGACATTGTATAGCTGAATCCTACGCTTTATCAAATGTACTTATCTTCCGAGCGGTTATGTCTTAAATAAGTACCTGTTAACTATCACTGAGTTACGCTTAGGGGATGAAACCGATGTTAGCATCATCTCGTTGTTCAGGTCAATTTTCATAACCCTATTCCCATTTCGACGTTACTCAGAGTAAAATTACTGGGACATTCTACTCTGGAGCTTTCTGCCGAATTATAAATAAGACCTTCTTGGTAGTGGAGACTATTTTTGATTCAAAAGCAGTATGAAATTAAGATCACCGCCCCCAAAAAAACCTTTTTTAGCGTATCTGTAAAGGGAAATTTACATCCGATTTGCTCCTCCAGCGTTGGTCGTAAAAACCTCCATAAATTCTTATCTGACGACGGTGACGGCCAGTTTATAACTGCGTTGTATTTTTCATGGCATTTTTTAGTATTTTAACTAGTGACAGCAATGAATCTGCATCGTCAAAGTTGTTAAGTTGGTTGAACTAAATGCTGAGTAAAACTCTTGCATTCATGAAATGGCGTTTTAGTTGTTGAAAAACACAAGTTTTTCTAACCATGTGCAAAAGTCATTCAACAGTCTTACTGATGATTGATGTAATGACTACAATTTTTTTTTTTTTGAGGAATGAGGGACGTTTAATTTCCCGAAACTAGAGACTGGTTGTTCTGGTTCGTAACATGACCAACTTATTCGTTAATCGTGTTCCAGTGTATGAATTCTGCTCAAATATAGCGGGCTACTGGACAGTCACATGGTTCAAAACTGTTCCGAAAACAGATTAAGTGTTCTCTTCCGCGATAAAACGTATGATTTTTTTTTTGCTTTTTTTGCATTCCTCAACGATTTTTGTCATATGCTTTAGCCAAACAAATCTTCATCAAGGAGGGTAAGAGAATGTTTCAAGAAGTGATCACTATTAAAGCAAAGCGTGTTAGTATTACTCGACTTACCTGGAGTAGTATCTCTTTTTGTTTAATATTCCTGCGAACAAAATTTTTGAATTTGTTTCATCCAAATCATTTGGGGATGACAACTACAAGTTCAATGAATTGGGTAGGTAGTCCTGTAAAATATTAATAGAAATATGTGCGGAAACCAATTCTCATTTTTTTCTGTAAGCTACAGTTATATTTTTTGAAAGATGGAGCCCCGCTGAGAGGTCGCATTTCCGTGACTGAAACCGATTATCTTCCTTTACCATCAGTATAAAATTTGTTTGAATGAACATCTCAACCTTTTTAAACGTTTTCTATTCTGAAGCTATGTAGGCGACCTATTTTCAACGTTTCGTGACCCAAATCACATCAGTTTAATCATAGAATATTTGAACAGTAAGCATCACTTTATCAAATTCACGAACAAAAATGAATAGAAGAACACGCTCAAATTCTTACATATACACTATCAAAATCTAATAACTGCTGCAAGAATAACGCATTCCTTTCGAAAACTGACACTGGATTTGGAATGAACTACGTTGGTTCCATATATTTCAACTTCAAGTGTAATCTTATATCTTGCAGACAAGGCTTATCATATTTGTTCAACTTGTGATGCATTTACAAACCACTGGGATAATTGTGTTTTTTTTTTTGCAAAAAAAATCATTTATACGCTGCCTAGTTCATATTTTCGCCTAAACATTGCACTATCTATATCTGAGACATGGGTCAAATTCTCAAAATCATTATGTCTCCAAAGAACTCAAATTCTTATGCAGGTTGGAAATTTATCTCAGAAAAAATCTTCGCCACAAATTCAGGACTTGTAGTTTTTCACGCTTACTTACTGGCTGAATGTGCGTGGTCCTACTAAGGTGCGATGCGACGCATTTAACGCATGTACGTGTAGTCATTGTAATGTTACATTCTGCGGGAATACTACTCTTCATTTCGTGACGTGCATCACAAAATACAGCCGATACCGGTAAGGCGTCTGCGAACAGTTTTCAAAGTAGTGTTAAAAATTATTCAGTAAAGAGGGAAAATTCAGTTTGTGAAAATCATACTAAAATTAAAAGTCCCTGCAAAGCGTAGGATCTTGCAAAGCGCACATGTACGAACATTAAACTAAACATTGATGACACTGCCTTAATGTACGTTACGTTTCCCTAAACAAAAAAAGGCCATCCTCATTTTTTAGCACCTCATTACTCAAAGAAAATTAGTAACGATAGAAACTTTGCTTCTAATTAGGTCAATTTTGCAAGGTTACACGTTCACGCAATAAATGATATGTCGTAACTCTTGCACAGCAAGCCATTTTCGATAACTAGGGAAATTAGTTGTTTATCCTAATTTTATACCGCGCCCAAAATTCGTTCGTACATCACTGAGAACGTTGAGTAACAATCAGGGCACAACAAATTTCAAACTCGCACTTACTTGAATGACTCTACCGTCAAAACTGTCAGCTCAATATTTTCATGGAGCGAAAACCACTCTGATTACGGAATTCGTTCTCCTTTTAACCAATGTTGAGTTTTCAAAACAGGAGAAAAAATTGCGACTACATAAAAAGCATAACAACAAATAATGTGTTTGTGATTCAATCACCACGAGAAATTTAGTTCAGAATTTCACCAGGTACAGATACTGCACATCTGATATAAAATGTGTAGAGCCCGAGTAGGTTTGCTGCGAGCGGCCGAAGCCTCTTGCTAATTCTTTGAGGGAAGCCATATCGTGGCTCTGAGTAGCAGCATCCACTTGAAAATTCTAGAAGTCTGACCAGCAAGAGCTGCCGACACCGCCCAACCGCACCTACACACACCCATCGATTGCTTTTGCAATATTGAATGTACTACGATGTTTAACTATATGAAAAAACTGATTTCTACATAATTTTCATATAAGTTCATTTGTGCTCACAAAATTAACCCGATACAAAAGTTTAAAGTTTAAAGGCTTATACAGCTTAGCATTTTCCAGTATTTCCAAAGCAATTTTTTTATCCCAGACAAGCTACTGCCGGTCTTGTTAAAAGATTCAAAAAGGCAGCCCCTGCGGTCTTCTTCTGGACCGAGGCGCGCCCTGTAAGTGCTGAGCGCATGAATACAGCAGAAGGTCAGGCGATGAGCGGCGGCCCGACACCGGGTTGTGGTTGGTCAGTTAGTTGGGGTCGGAAGATTGGTTGAACTGGTGAGTTTGATTTGTAAGAATAATAGGGTTGATAGCGTAGTCAATCATGGTTAAGTTGGTTGGGAAAGAATGATAGATTGACTGAATACTTGGGTCAGATGCAGTCACACAGATACATTAGTTCATTGGATTCGCAAGCACGAAAGATAGAGGCTAATTGACAAAATTAAATTTGAACATTGAGTCATTCAACCCTTGGTTATAGTTATTTGTACTACTTATTTCAGGTTTCTGATGTTAGTTAGAGTAGGCAGGGTACTCAACTCAGGGAAATAAAATTAATAGATCGGTTAAGTTAGTTGCTGGTAAATAACCCATTAGATTAGAGGGGTAAAGGCTATTTCAAATGGGTTAGGACGCTAAGTTGCTTGGCGCTGTTTAGAGACGCTATTTTATTGATAATATTCATTGCTTTTGGAGGGGTTCTATTATCATTTAGTATTTTAGAGGGAACTTAGGAGATTGGCCGCGTTAGCTACTCGAATTCTCGTTCCAAATATGTTTATTTTACCTGCTGGCTGAGGAATGATTAGCAAACTAAGTCGCTGAAAAAATAAAAGTGAAAGGCTATTGAACTGCAAAAGTCTATTATTCGAAATAATTTTTAATCTGGAAAAAGAAGTCAAATATTTGTGGGTTGATACATAAACAGAATTTAAATTACACTTACAAATAACACCTGCGAAAATTTCCAGGTATTTCACGCTTTCGCTGCAAATTAGCAAGAAAAGTAACAGCGGAAAATAAACTTAAAACCATTTAGTTAAAACTTTCTAAGTCTAGGCTCCTCTCTGACAAATTCAGTATATACATTAAAAGATATTTTAAAGTGAATCACGTTAAAAGCATTATATTATAATTCTTAAATCAAGAGATCACCAAAAACTATACTGAAAACTAGACGGAACTTGCTGAACAAGATTTCAATTCACCCAGCGAAAAAAAACAGTTCTGGAAACGTGGATGCTGCATTTAGCTCTTAGGTAATTCTTTCCCAAAAGAGAAAGTCTCAATTTCATTTTAATGTAAAAATCGAAAGTTATACGCAGTGAGGTAAAGGAAATTGAAATGAGAGAAGAAATATTGTAATTTCAGAAAAAAACATATATGACATTCTCAGAAAATATTACCTAATGGTTTACCATTATAAGAAGAAAAGAGCTTCGAATCTCATGTCAGAGAGGTTTCATTTTATTCATATTTGAATATTTTTAACTACGATTGTCAAACTCAACTGAGCACAAATTTGTGCTAAATTAACTTTTCTTGAACCTTGATTGCATTAAGTATTGAATTGATAGAGAGATCTGCGACACTTACAGCATTCAAAGTATAAAGAGTCAGTTTAAGTATAAGATTCTTGCTTAGTTGAATTAGATATGGTATATCTTGGAAATATGAGCAAGGTAGCTTAATCGGACAACTTGAACGCGGGGTTTTAAAAAGTTTGTAAGATCCAATTTACTTGTGTTCATACTCTCACATTGGTTTAAATTATTTTTCTGGGAAAACTAAACGATATATTTATAATAAAAACTAGGCAGATAAGCTCTTTATTTTCAATTTTCTAATTTCCAAACTGTAAACTATGTTTGGGATACTGCAAAAGAAACGTATTTGATCTGAAATTATGTAAGAGTTGCTATTTTTCATTTTTTACTATGTCTGCCGGGGTACAAGTATGGTTCAAAATTAGTCGAAGAGAATAAAAATTTGAAATTGGGAATGATTTAGTACACGTATTTTTTTTAAATAAGAGGTTGTCCGATCGACTGAACTGACGCTGGCGTGCTACTGACTTTGAATCCCTTGAAAATATAAGCAAATAAGAGAAGACAGTGGCGGAAGAAGCGTGAGACCCTTTAGGTAATTACCCGAATGGTATCACGCTGCTCCTATACCAGCGCTTCTTATTTGCTCACTTCTTCTTCACGGGTGAAGCACAGAAAAAACTACTGAATTATAACTTAGGCGTATTTTTCTGTACTATCTTGTCGTATGGACATGATGCTGATTTTGAATTATGCCATGAAAAAAATTATTCCTTAGATGGGATGAAATTTAAAACCGGCCTGGTTTGGAATTGTGCAATTCTTATGGGTAAGCATAAAAATTTACTCATTGCTACAGCAGATAGTAGAATTGCCAGATTAAATTTGTACATCCCACTTTGATTATGTACGAAAGCAGCGTCAAAATTTGAACTATTTAGAGGTATCTCTGAAATTTTTTTTATATGATGTTTTTTCTCCCCGAAAGTTTGTTGGTAATTAAAAATTTTTAGGGTTAACATTCTCAACTCGAGCATATTTCGTTTATCAACTAAATACATTTCAAGTAAATGAATTTGTCTTCAGGGAGATCCGTTTCACGCGTATGTATATGTTGAGGGATTATATGATGGACTCAGTTCTGTAGTTAATTGATTCCATAGCGAATAGATCGATCACCAATGCTGATGAGACGCATCTAATTTTTCTACCGTTTTTTCGTCTCAAGATAAAAGTGCATGATTGAAGCAAAAAGAAATACATGAAATTTTCGGTGAGAAACAGCAAAAAAACGGCCATCAAACCTATACTTAGTTTTACTTGTAAATGCAGAGCATCATATGCTCACTAAAGTAAATTCTAGGTAGGTTATGCAATCCAATGAGGTTTCGCATGGCCAGAGCACGGAAGAGCGAGTGTTTCATCTTGATGTTTCATCTTGATAGGGACTCTGCGACGTACTGTTTTTTCTGGAACAGCGAGATGCTTCAAGTTGTATTTCTGCAATACTCTTTGATGAAACTTTGTTTCGTTTCAATATTTGTGGCATTATCAAATTGGATGCAATTGAATGTTATACTGGTTGTATTCCACGATGAGTAACATTTATGTGGGATGCTATTCTCTTATAGATCTGGAATCGTCTTTTGTCAGAGATACAATTTATGTCATTATAGGATTATACTGTGAATAATGTAATGTCAGACTATTAAATTTCAAGCGCAATCCTCAAATTTTAAGATAATGTGTTATTTAAAAAAATTGAGGTGTTTTACGAATATCTCTGGTTTATACTGCATGTGCTTGCTCGCACTTACACATTAAACTTTATTGTTGCAAACATTGCGATTATATTTTACAAAATTATTGTTGCAAACATTGCGATTATATTTTACAAAATTATTGTTGCAAACATTCATTATTGTTGCAAACATTGCGATTATATTTTACAAAATTATTGTTGCAAACATTGCGATTATATTTTACGAAATTATTGTTGCAAACATTCATTATTGTTGCAAACATTGCGATTATATTTTACAAAATTATTGTTGCAAACATTGCGATTATATTTTACGAAATTATTGTTGCAAACATTCATTATTGTTGCAAACATTGCGATTATATTTTACGAAATAGTTTTCGTGCCGCTATCCAACGCGCGCCACTCTTGTGTAAAGAACTTATCACGTATCTACTTTAGAATGAAATAACTTTCTCGTGCACATATTCTCATTATTATCCTTTACGTAGGTAAAAAAGCCAACTCATTACTCTTTTCCTCAGTTTCATCTTCTCCTTCTGTGTGAATACTTCCTTTCTACTTTTTTAGGATTTTGAACTCCCATTTATGCGCCATGACTTTCTTAATCTCAGTGAAGAGAATGGTGCTCCGTGACATTCAATTCGCAGCGAGCACACGCTCAAAGCAGTTATCTTAGTTATTCCAAAAAATGTTGTGCGATTCCTGTGCCTGATCAATCATGCAGTTTTTATTAGCCCGGCGCTTACATATTGTGAAAACATTCCTTCAAACCAATGTTTTGAGTATATGCTTGATGAATTAAACAAAATTTTTATGAGAAAGCAACTTCAACATAGTGCACCATTCTAAAAATTTGTCCCGAGTATAAAACCAAAGAGCAGTGTTGAATACAGACAAAAAATATTCAAGATGAAAAAGAACAACTAAGTGTTTAAGGAACATTGAACGCTTCCAAAAGTTAATGGAACTGCAGTCTAACTCATTCACTCACAAATTGGTTCTGGAATATCTCTTAAGACTTATATTTATACATGTAAACATTTGAAACTCTATGCTCACCGAGTGGTGTGAAAGTATTTTTACGAAGCGGGCTTACGCCACCGCCGAAGTTTTGCGTACTTCCGTCTCAGAATTTTTCTCATACTAAATTATCGTTACAATTGAGGCTATTTTTTGTGTGGATGGCCTCGTCGACGGGTAGATTCATACACAATGCAACCTTAAAAACCCTCCTCTAAAAAATAACATCTTTGAAAATCAAAATCACATTTACCATCAGCTGCTTGTGAAGCGACGTTTGTTGCAAATCTCTCAAAACAGCATGACTGTTTTGGGCATCGTCTTTCAAGTCCTAGCTAACACCGTGCAATTTTTCCTGACATCTGAAAAATAATGTTTCTGTAGCACCTCCGATAAACTTATTGAACTTGTGAACGCGCATCGCAGTGGAAGTTAAAATGTTGGCGAGAATCTATATCTAATCAAAAAATTAATGAAGAGCATGAGAAGAAAAGCAGAGGCTTATTTGAATATGAATGAAAACATCAATAACAGGATAATATACAAATTTTAGAAGATAAATGGTAATATGTAGTTTTATTTCAGAAGAAAGTTTAAATTGTCGAAAAGCGCCCATGTTTTACTTAAGTAGGTGGGCTAATTATTTTACTTCATCGTGTAAACATGTTTTTGACTCCAGTCACTAATATGATTAATGATTTCTTGAAGTTAACTGAATGACATTTTCATTAATTTTCTATTCAGATTCAAAAATTAACACTGTCTTCACGAACAAAGATATCTTAAAGTATTTTCAAAAATATTCATTTGAAAACAGGTATAGTTCTTTCGGTATATTTTCCGAGACATACTGTGTTTTTACGCGTCAATATGCACCCGCATATTCACTGCACGAGGCATCATGGTGATCCTGTTTACAGTCGGAAACTCTGTTTTCATTGCTTCCACTCGAAAAATTTCCTCTACATTATTCCGGAAAAGGATGATTAGGATAAATACGCATGTGTCGAAAATATCATATTAACACTTAAAAATTACGGATATATATTCTAATGCGTTTACTAGCATCCTATTAGATGAACAATTTAAACTGAGTTTAGAATTATATAAGAAAACTGAACCATAAGTATGATTTATATATACCAACGGCATCGACTACTAACGCCATCTTTTCGCCAGGAGGGAGCATTATCCTCCTGTAAATAATATTTAGCTAGTTTAATCAAAAGCTTAAACCCGAATTGCTCCCAACACGAATCAGTCTCATGAGCGATATGAATATCTTTACATCTAAACAATCTTATCTATTTGATCTCGTTACCCACAATTACGCGGCCTAGTAGAAGAAGGGATCGTTGACCCTCATAATAGAGCAAGCAGCTTTGTTGCCGCTGCCCGCCCAGTAATTCAATATTGCCCACCTCAAATTCCAATTACCTTGCTTTGCTGTGACAGCGCGCGGATCTAACGAGAGTATGATTACGCCCACAAATGAGCGAGTAAGAAGCATCGGGCTAAAGAGCAGCTGTGCGTTGTGGTCGTCTTCGAGATAAAGATCTTCTGGATAGTGATCAAGACATGGTATTGCTAAGTTTTGTTCGCTGTCCTGTGGAGATCTTGAGGGTTTCTCAGCATGATAATGGTGGGCTTGACAATAATTATCGAAGTCTTGGAATTTACATTTGCTGTGGAAATATACATCTTGCACAGCAAAATAGCTAGTGTGAGTTCCTAGTTAAACGGGGAAAAATCGTAAGTGTCGAACCTCGACTGCGGCAATATTGTTCGGTTACGATTATTTTGACTCCGATAAATTCACAGATGTCTTACAAAACATTTATTGTTGTTGAACTATCAAGTTACCAGGAACTCGCCAGTAACTTTGTAAATTTTGTTTTTGAAATTCAGACTATTCTCTGTTGTTTCAGATGATGGCTAAATACAATGAGCTGTTTCTTATCATGTGTATGGTTGAAATTTTGTGAAAATTTTGAAATTTAATACTCAATTTCTTTCTCTATCAAGAAGTTATTCCATCATAGTAGATACTTTTTAACTCACTAAAAATTCGATTTGCAATGGTTGGGCTCTTCTGCTTCTGCAACTTTCGCTCTCATAGAAAAATCGCAAAGCGAAATCAGCATGAAATTCCCAGACGCACTTGACTGTGAACGTTTAGTCTGCTAAACAGGGTCTACCAAATAAATCCGTGCCGATTTAAAAACGTTGGCAATTCTAATTCCTCGAAAAGTTGAACACGGAAGTGCATCGGTTATACTTAGTTATATATGAAGCCAGCGAGTAACATTTAGAGTTCGCTGCATAAACATTACGCTATGGAGCAATCAAAACGTTCAGCTATCTGTGTACTTCGTTGCGCGAGCTAAACCCCGGTTATTATTACGAAGTCCCTATAGTATGATATATTAGGTAACCAGTTTGTGAGACTTGAATGAGTCTTGCCAAGGTTGCAAAATCCCTCGCAAGCTAAGAAAAGATAAAACTTACAAACCTAGCTTTCTACCCTGCCTCACAAGAAGCGTCGGTGCCATTATCGCATTGACTAAGAAAAACCTCGTCAGTATCACTATAATTCACGAAGCGATCAAAGACCTTGGCCTAACCTCTTATTTACGAAGCAGAAAGCACCTCTTAATTAGCGTCATGGGTTATGACCCTTAGCGTGTTTTCAAGTGAGGGTGACGTCTTCACCCACTTCTTCACCAACGACGAAAAAGTGAAAGCCGAATGTCACTGAAACGTCTCGTAAACAGAATTTTCCTGCATGTAGATTGAGGCTAAGGCTTCAAATTTGAAGTCATCCTCCGACAAGACTCGAGTCCCGACCACATGGCGGTAAAACCATTGACTTACTCAAGATGTTAGGTATGCGGTTATGGGAGCAAGACTTATGGCCTGCAATTCACTTGACCTGAGCCCGTTGAATCACTATTTTTGGTAGAAAATTTAAGCCCAAGCTTATGCGAAGCCTCTCAACAGCGTCCCAGCCTTAAGAAAAGCCGCTTGAAGCGGCGATAGTTATTCGTGCTGTGCTCAGCTTTGAAAGGGTGCAGCAGGGGTGAAACTGTCAAAATTTCAAAATAGTTTGATTATTTTTTCTTTGAGTTATTTGTATTCAAGTATTTAAAGGAACGTTGTGCGAACTTATCTGAAAGACCCTGAAAACCGATGTAATTTCAGTGGAAGAACAATACATCATAACTTATATTCTTCTCACAATTAACTGTAGTTTACTTGGTCGAAGATGAAAATGCATTTTACGTTTTTGAAATGCTAAAATAACCTAACAGCCTATTTTCGAATTAAAATCAAGATAAGCGATGTCTATTTGCATCGCAAAGTTTAGGTGTAAATTAAATATAATTTTTATCCTCATACCTTTAACTTGCAATAGACTAGTTATTTAGTTGAATTGTAGTTGGAGCACTAGGCGTAAAATCTGAAATATAACTTGTTTTGGTACCTATAACAAATTAAAAAATGGTAACACGAAGAAACAAAATTTATTGCGATTTATTTCAAACAGATATTAAACAGAGCAAACTTCCTACTGACATCTCAATTATTATTTCTAAACGGGGGTAAACTAATAGTCAAATATGTATGCCTCTATAATAGCGGGTCTACGTATTCGTTCAGTGTCCGTGTTTTGTAAAACATGGAAATAACATCAAGCCCACCATGACGTGCTAGTCTCTGCAGCATTTAACCGATTAAAGCCGCCAACGCAGCTTCAGTTATAGACAACTAATCATTGACAGTCAACTGAGGTAGGATTATACCCGAAGTTGGCCATCGAGGAGAAGCGCCGAATGGTTGCCTGTGATATGGAAACTCTATTTCACGGCTGACTTGTGGGCTTAGCTGCCATCCGCCTGACTGAAACCAAATCCTTAGGCCTCGGTCGCTCATTATCGACTGGGATGAGAGTTGGCGTGTAGCTCTGTTAAGATGGCATGCAGATTTACGCTCACGTGAACCTGCTATCGGGTGGATAAAAAAGTAATAATGAGTGAAATTTTGATTTCTGAGATGAAAAGAGATGAAATGATGAAATGATTTAGTTTAAGTAAAGAGAGATAAAGAGAGATGAAATGATTTAGTGTAAGTAAAACGAGATTTAGCGTTTCAACTTATAAATTATTCATGGAAAGCCCAACCTTTACGAGAAGAAAAGACTACATAACATTCCATTCAGAGATACGAGTTTTCTTTAGAGCCTATTTTAACTCGGTGAGCTTCTACTTGGTGTTCTAAAAATACCATGTTCATGTTCATGTTTACCATGTTCACTTCCGTAAAATGAAACATATTTAGAACGTTTTAGAATTTTTCTACATAAATATTTAAACTCGATGATACAAATTAAAATGAAAAATGCTATTTCAGAGTTGTGCTGGAAATGCTATTGGTTCAATTTTTTGTCTCTCTGGATTGTTGCTGAGTATAGCGCATGCGTGTAATGTTATCGGAGTTCTTTCTGTAAGGTAAATTTGAACTGAAGTTGTTCTGCTGAGTTATCGACCAAAATAAATGCAAGGCGGCAATGTCAACATCGAGGCCTTATAATAAAGATCATCTGTAAAATTGTCGGGTGCTTGTTGATATTATTTCGGGGGTTCCGCTTTTAAATTGCGTGTGTTTTTATCATTCAAAACCTTGTTATGAATGATAATTTGACTGAAATCCACCAGTGTAACGTTTTTTATATTCATTTCAGAACACCGAAGATGGCACATATAAAGTTTGAACGTTTGTTTTAGCACCCTTTTCATAAAGGCTCTGTTTTTCTATCATCAACCACTGAAAGTGGTGGGAATAAATTTTACAAACTTAATTTTACATTTTTACAAACCAAAATTTTACAATTTTTTGCAGGAATTATCTCATGCTCATAAATGAAAAGAGCCTGAATAATGTAGACATCTCGTTTCTTATCCAAATAGTCAAGAAGTGACTACCTGTTTATTAAACCTGCTTTCTTTACTTTTTAGATTTTTTAAAGTTTCCTTTTCACGGTCGTTAGATCTGTTACTCTACAGATGCAACGATTTTTGTTTAACTTATGGTGGAACCAAACTCCAAAACCTTTTTTAAGTAGATACGATGAAATTTATAGGAATTTTCTTCCTCTTGGAATTTTTAATATTTAAGCACCGTTGTGATATGAGCAAGATGGCTGCATATTAAATAGCCAGCAAAATAACCTTGAATTTTCTTTTGAGTTGTTTTTTTTTCAAGGCATTGGTGCATAAACGGAAATCTCTACCAGAAAATTTTATATCAGCTCTCAGACCACCTCGGAGTGTTGGCTATTCTTTACCTCACTTTTCATTTGATCGTTTGATAATTATTATATGATTGTAAAATAGTCTCATCAAATTACAGTAGCGTTGGTACGGTTCGAAGTTCAGGTGAATAAATCGTGAAATATAAAGAGAAATTATATTGAACACTGGACAATGCTCTCTGTCCACTATTCACTTGTGTACAAGTGAGGCGGAGCGGGCAGAAGAAGAAATTGAGCACGCAGTGGACGACTTACATCTGAGTCAAGAGCAGGGCAGATTAGAACCCAAAACTCAGACTAGTCTTTTGAGTAATTGACCCAAATTGAGTCAAGACTTGAATCAACTTTGAAGCCTAATAATAATCTTTCAGCGAAGCAATGCTACATAGTATATCAGAATTATGATAGTAACGAAAAGATTTATGCAATCATTATCGTGTCAATAACTCAATCAAGAAAAGCATTCGGAATCGCGAAGAAAGCGCCCAGAAAACAAACCGGCAAAATAAAAAATGGAAGGATTTTCCTATGATTAATTTTCACTGGGTGCTTGATAGAGTTTGAACGAGTAAATCCTAAGATCTCACTCAACAATCGCTTGTAAGTTACCTTTGGATCTCATTAGCTCAACTTTCTGTTTAAGCCTCTGAAAGACTGACTCACCTGGACTGTACTCTCATTCTTGTGTCCACTGACGGAGTGATCCAACTCCATCCTCTTTTCTCATGAGCATGTCCCATGCTTTCCTTTCTCCGTCTCCTGCGCGGTTTCGTCCTCATCCTTTCTCACGCCTCTCAACGACAACATCTAACAGGTCTCAGAAAACCGGCATAGTCAAGTACCAAAATTTATAACGATTGTCATGTTTCAAAAACATGACTGTAAAAGAAGCGACGTTAAGAATTTGACGAAGCAACTGGACAACGCTTTTGTTCAAATAAAAGTTCTAAAAGAACCATGTAAGTCTGAGAATCAACGAAGAAGCGTCATATCGTCTATACCTTCTAGAAGAACCTTCGATCGGACGCCGATGAAACAAGGAACGCCAACAGAAAATGCCACGAACTTCAACATGTAAATTAGCATAATGTTTTCTTAATATTAATAGTGTTTATGGGGAAATTTAGTGTAATATATTAGCAGAAGTAAATGCAAATGTATTTGAATTGTTTTAGGAAATATCTTATGTTCATATGTCAATCTTGCAATACCATAATCACGAGTTAGCATCTCTAATAGTCGCGTTGCCGTGGGGGTTGCTTGCGAGGGTCGGAGTCAGTTACGCGGGAGAGGGCAAAAGACATTGACGTGGTCAGCGCGAGCGTTAGATAGCTCAGTCCAGTTGGACTGGGGCCTTGCCTCTTATAAAGTATTGCAACTAATCATTCATATCCTTCTGGATGCTAATGAAAACCTCCGTGCCTTCATCCTATTGTGAATCAACTAACACTTAACATAGCCTCTGCTGGATACGGTCAACCGTAACCTTTGATTTCAAAGCTCCAACATGGCGGCTCGACAGCGAGAGCCCAGCCTATCAACAAAAGCCGGTGAATCTCAGATAAGTGTCCTTCCTTGTCCATTTGTGTCCATATGTTTCCCCCTTCAAAACTTCTAAGTATGTAGGATTCAGCGGCGTGCGAATACAATATGTAATCGATTAACAATTTGACTTGATTTCTTATATTTGATCAATAGTGAAATGTAATAACCTTTTGTGTATTTAATTTCCTCCGTAATTAGGAAGAGAGATGATGATGACGACGATGATGATGATGATGATGATGATAAAGAGGATATAGAAAAGAATGATTAATGTTCGAAGCCATGAAATACGGCTAAGCACATAGATATTAATATGCCTTTCGCTCTGAGACCAAACGCTAACCAAACATCTTAAAATTAACATGTCTTATAAATATTGGCAGCTACCTTGATTTATAAAGAGTAGAAAATAAAAGAAAGTGACGAATAAATGATTACGAATGTCACGAAAATAACTTCACGAATAAATATCGGCAGAGACGACGGGAATCGTAACACGATTATCTTCTGATAAAGTTTTTCTATAGTCTTCCACTTCTCAGATTCGGGACGCTCAATCCCCTAGCGGATGTGGGGTTTGTCTTCATAGCTCGGGTCGTACGACTAAATCCTTTGTGATGGTCTTCACTACCAGCTCACTCATAAATGTCTTTTTTCCGAAGCTCATTAGGCAGAGTATTGTTCACATTCTCGTGATTGGCTCCGACATAGCATAGGATAAATTAGTTCATTGAATCAATAAGTTCATTGTAATTGAATAAGTTAATTTCATTCCCTATTATTTCGGGCTAGAGTCTGATTTCGGGCTGAGGATCTGTGCGCTGAGACTTTCTGCGTCATGTGTTGAACATTTTATTCAACAACTTTATAGACAATTAACAGATTTTCTGTTTTACTATCTGATCTCAATTAAAGCAAAATTCGGAAAACGCTTAAATTTTACATTACGATCATAGAGGATTTAGTGATCACAAAGTTGACTAAATGCACTAGAAATTACAATGTTAACAGACGCTTCGTATTCGATCACAGTTGTAACGGCTTTGCTTGTTTCTTTCCTTTAAAAACCATTAATTGCATTGAGTAATGTATTCAAAAAACGATAGTCCTTTCATTTTAGGTGGATGTGAGAATCCTAATCCTTCTAACGAACAAATCTTTTAAATGACGCTGTAAATTAAGCGAAAATATCATTTACACGAATAAACAAATTGAGAATATTTTATTGAATAGTATCAAGTCCCTTCAGGTAGATACAATCATAATTTTTATGGAAATTAGCGAATCCAGGGGAAGATGAGAGATCCACTCTGATAATTAGGTAGGCCTCCCTTTTTTGAAATAGAATAGGTGTTTGTTTTGTTACGAATTTTTTTCGGTTCTATGCTATCCTTTTTTCAGCATGTCCTTTTTAGGTCATCAACTCTAATATTGTTTCATAATTTTTCCAACCTTGCCTATTCTAAGTGAAAAGTATGGAGACACACTTCGAGAATAGATTCCTCGTTTCCTTAATTTGATACTAAATAGTGCCCTCTTTCCTCCTCTCTTGGGGACACCTCTGTTCTTGTTGATAAGACAAAATAACTTGAATATCTATTAAAGATCAAGTTATTTTGAAACACCAAACACCTATGAAACCTTTGTGATTATAATGACTTAAAATAACCTGTCATCCAAAATTTTATTGTTGTATTAATTTTTTTTAAATCGCCTCCCCGCCTAATTATCATGAGTTAGCCACAGCGTTTATTTAGGAGAAAAATAATGTTTTATGATCGAATTAAGCTACTTAATTTGTTGTAAAACAGAGTACTTAGAATAATCCATTGATAAACTTAAAACGTATGTAAATCTTTAGTAGTTAAAAATTAAACATAGGCTTACAGCATATACACCCAAAGGAAACTGAGTAAGGCTTTCCGCATGTTAATTTGGCATATGTAAATTGTTTGAAAAATTCGATCGCATTAAAAGGAACAAGGAATATCAACCTAATCTTTTAGGTACAATTTTCAAATAGAAAACATGAGCATTTTTGGGGTATCAAATTACAGATAAAAACTTATCCAGCAGAGCTTAAAGTGTCCAGCAAACACTGAGAGCATCGATATCGACCAATTAAATCTATTGAAGAACATCACAGTTTTTATCATTCAAGCTTTTCTGATCCATCTAAACGTATTCCAGCTTGCTGTGATACTTTAATTCACCGACGCAGATAATATTTTAACATTGATTACATAGACATAGAATTTCATTTTTCGTTATTAATTTGTCTCTGGTAAAATAATTTTTTTTATTGTATCAATAAGAAAACGACTATTTCAGGGGATTCTAAAGATAGTTTTTATAAAATATACTCGTTCGGTTTCTAGCATCGACTTGTAATGAAGAATGGCATAATTTTTATTTTATTAACTTAAAGCTGAATTTAATTTTTTCAAGCCAAGCTTACAAATTTTTCGGTAAAAACTGTTCACAGGCAGCAACGCAAAAACTCATGTAAATACATACATGTACGTGAAATACACATATTATGGTAACAGTAGGGTAAATTTTTTCGTTGATGAAGAATGGCTCTTCCAAGTTGCACCCAAATTTACAAGTATAAAATGTAATTCATTCATCTATTTATAATTTAATATTCAAAGCGTTCGTCAAACTGTTGTTTGACCGCCAAAGTTGTGTGCAAAACCTAATACAAGAAATACGACAATATGAGTCTCTTAATCTATCTCCTAATAAAAATCGGTTGTGTACTAATGAGCATGCGTGATAAAAAAATCTTACCTAATAATACCCCGGTGTGTTTATTTATGTATTCGATTTTCGCTTCTTAAGAAACAGCTTCTTTGATTTGATTTGAAGGATGCTTAATGACCGTATCTGTGACACGACACGAGTTTCACCAGTGCTCAGGTATTAGAATATTTTAATCACGGGTACTATTAGGATCGATGTATTTGTTTGTCATTCACATCTGGAGGATTTATATGAGGGAAATATCGAATTCCGGCATTTTTGACGGGCCGTGTACACTAGTAGGTTAATAATCAGAACAGAAGCCGAATGTCTGATTCCTCATCTGAGATAAAGTCCAGAATAAAATAAACCTAGAAACTGAATTATTGTTGAACGTACACCTGACCAGCGGCTTTTGATGCGGTTGCCTTGACATGTCCCAGCGTTATCATCTGAACGTGATCTTTCTTCTCGTACTCTGGAACACTAGAAGTAGTTAAACATTTTAAAATTCAGCGCCCTTCAAAATTAGTGAAACCTTAGTTATTGGGGTGTGAGCGAAGACAAACTGAACCAACCATCGTTTTTTTCAGTTTACCCTCAAAGAGTGAGAGAAAAATGTTCTACGCCTTTTCCACTTCAAATTAACCCAAGTCAAGTTCAAGTTAATCCAAGTAAATTTCAAATTAATCAAAGTCAAGTTCAAATTAATCCAAGTCAAGTTCAAATTAATCCAAGTCAAATTCAAATTAATTCAACCCTCAGTTGAGTTAAAAGTGACATGATCACTTGTTAATTTGAGCTTTTTGTGTTAAATAGCTGTCTATTGGATGTGATGAGCATGACAGGTTTCGAGGATTTATTTACACTCAAATGTATTTATATACGTGAAATTCCACTTTATCACATACGGATATGAAATCATATACATGCAAGTACAAAGATTATCAATGAACCATTTGTAGATTTAGTCTTTAAAAGAAATATTCAAATGTGATTCACTGAGTACTAATGTACGATTCTGTTTGATTACAATTTATATTTGTACATTACTACCCAGATACATTCCTGCATCAGCAATAAAAATGTTGCGAGCCATTCTAATTCCGTGTTAATCGGTGTGAAGAAATGTAGGATCCACTTACAACACACAATAATAATACAAGAAACAATGTTTCTTACTTAATACTGATTCTATTTGTGTGTGTTTAGAATTCAATATACGAGTATAATTAAATAACTTTTTTAATAATTATTTAATGAATATTTAAGTCATGAAAGTATTATATATATTGAATTGTGAACACACACACAAATAAAATCAGTATTAAGTTAGACACATTATTTCTTGTATTATTATTGTGTATTGTAAGTGGATCCTACATTTCTTCAAATTGACTAACACTTAATTAGAATGGATGGCAACATTTTTATTGCTAATGCAGGAATGTATCTGGGTGGTAATGTACAAATATAAATTGTAATCAAACAGAATCGTACATTAGTACTCAGTGAATCGCATTTGTATATTTATTTTAAAGATTAAATCTACATATAGTCCAATGATAATCTTTTTTATTTGCATGTGTATGATTTAATATATGTGATAAAGTTGAATTTCACGTATATAAATTTCTATGATTATAAATAAATCCTCGAAACTACTATGTTTATGTGTAACATAAAATTACCATTTGAGCATAAATATTTGTATGTATGCACACTACAATCAATGTAGAATATTAAAACAACTTTAATTAGTAGTATAATACTAAGTTTTTGCAATTGACTTGTATCTTTTACACCGCGGTTAAAGATCTGAATCACACTCTGCCTCCTGATACTGGGTACTTAGCACATTTTACAACTTGTCTTTAGATTGCAACACCGGCGGAAATTTTATGTCTTCCTTGCAGAAAGGAAAAACGACTGTTTTGCTCATCACATCCAATAAATACATATTTAACGCAAAAAAAACTCAAATTAACAAGTGATTAGGTCTATTTTTAACTCAACTTAGGGTTGGATTAATTTGAACTTGACTTGGATTAAATAGAATTTGACTTGGATTAATTTGAATTGAAAAAGGTGTAGCATATTTCCACACGTGGATTTAAATCATCTTTAAAATATTCCGATAAAAATGCCGTGTGCGAAATCACATCAAAAATTGGTTAAGTCGGTGAAATTTGTATACTCATAGAAACCAGCAATTTGGTACCATGGATACTTAATATACAGACCAGTTCTGCTGTGTAATAGATATAAAAGATTTACCTCTAATTGCAATGGTACGAAACTCATTCGATTCTCCCGAGGGACAACGAGTACGAAAGCTACTAAATTTAATCACTGGACTGTATCCATGATACTCTAAGCACGAGATATCCGCCACAAAGTTTTTCTTCGCTTCTTGATCAATATAACCGGAGATTCAGAAAAACATGAAAAGTAGGATTCCTCCACAAAAATAGCTATGTTTCATTAGCAATATGTAAAGGTACCAAATATGCTTCCCTCTAATCATTTTTCTTAGTGGAGTAAGAGCGGACTATGCACCACTGGGCTATTTGGCTGATCGCATCGAGTCGGGTCTCAAAGACATGGAGGCGCGCATGAATGAAATGGAGAGAGCAGCAGAGAACGTTCCCAACAAGTGGAACGAAACGGAAAATTACATAGACAAAGAGAATTTCGAAACTAAACTGGGAGAATAAATTAGCGAGAAAAAATCTCAACTGCAGCAAGAGTCATAAGACTACTACGCGGATGTTGATTAAAGGCTGGGCACCCTCAGGGAGAAAGGCGAGGAGCAGGCAAACGTTCTGTTCGAGAAGCTGAACGATGCCATCAACCATCGGATCAAGACCACCAAAGACGTTCTTGGCGAAGTAAAGGAAGAATACAAGAAGTAGTTTGAGGCTTTCCGGAAGGACACTCAGCAAGTGTAGAACGATCAAGTAGATCAGGCTGGCAGGGAAATTAATACTATGGTGGAAATCTACACCCATTTGTAGGACAAATACCGCAGCTTTGTCGATGATAATATCGGAATTATTGTACGCGATTATCAAAACAGTATTTACCGAGACCAAGTAAACAAGTTTAAAAAGGATAGACTTTCAATTAAAGACAGATATAAACGAATGCCTCCTGACTACTTGCAGAGCAGTGCTTTCTCTCTGGCAAAAATCAGCGCCTAGGAGCTCTATCAGCAATTGTACACAGACTTGCCTCTCGGAACGGAGTACCAGTATCTGCGCAGCGCTAACCTTAGCATGCAGGGCTTAATTTTTGATAGCCTATTTTCTCTCGTAAATGAAAGTAAGGCAGGATTCTTCTCTCCGGACGTTAACCACACCCACACCATGATCGCACAACTCAAAGAACAGCACTAAAATATATCGGATGTTCTTGATGCCCTCGAGATCGACATCTTCAGAGAGGAAAGAGATTTGGTGCGGGCTCAGAAGATCCGGTTTGTTTAGCTCCTGTACGAAATGGCAGCGGCGCGAGACAGCTACCTGACGCTGCGTCCCCTGCTGTAGTACAAGAACGCCCTTGCGCTGCTGCTGCTCACGCTGCTGCTGCTCGCGCTGCTGGGTGCTGGCGCTGCCCTCGCCTTCTGGCTCACTCCCGTCGACGACTACCGACTCCACTTGAGGCCGACTCACCGCACTTATCATGAACATGTTTTCTGATGGAAATTGAACCTAAAATGCAACCGTGATTCTAATCCTCGCTGTTTTATTGAGTACTACCGAAGAAGGACCTTTAGTTCCCGGCGAATCTATTGCCTAATGATGCCAACCTGCGGGCAAATAAACTTTCTATTTGTAATATCCCCCACTTCACAATTGTAGCTCTTACGATCTGTGATGTCACAGTTCGTGATTGCCATTTTTTCAAAAAATCATTTGTAATCAATGAATTTCTATGATCTTTACGGCCTCAAATGCTTCGAATTTATTGAATTGAAGTTTACTGCGATGTTGCAATGATATAATATTTTATCGATACATTTCAAATATATAAAATTATTCTCTGGAAGCATCCAGAGATGTCGTCACGGAAACTCATCTGTCGTTTGTAGCTGTTGCAAAATTAAACTATAGTAGCTGTTCACGAGTGTTTCGCTTCCTTTAAAATCGTAGTTCTTATTAATTAAAAAATAATATAAGCATATTTATTTAATAAAAATATAAAAACAAAAAAAATGCTAAAGAAAATTAGTCATTTTATTCAAAAAAGCAAAAAATTGAAAAGGTTTCGGAGACCAGCTTCATCATCAGTTCTGTAAAATACAAAGTATGATCAGTCCAGCGTAAGCATGAAAACACGGTCGATAATGAATTTCAGAATATACAAAAGAGAGAAAAAAAGTAAACCTATGCAGTAACTATCTGAAGGGGATACGAGCTTTGCGTTTTGTTTAAAAATATTATTTCCTTAAAAATATGCAAAGATTCTAAAAACTTAAGGTCACTCCGATCGCGACTGTGAACACTTTTCTGACAATTCACTGTCACAACTGTCTTGTTCGCTTGTATCATGTCCAATGTCTTTATCGTCCAATGAAGGGAAGCCTCTGAAAACTGGAACAGGAACTTCTTCAGAGTGCGGAGCAGGCCGAATAGCTGAAGGAATGTTCGGATACGTAATCTTACGTCGGTTTTTCCTCCCAACACCCTTTGTGTTTACCCTGCAGAAATAACAGTCAGTTACATGGTTGGTAGGTTCTCGCCAAATCATTAGAGCTACAAACGGCAGACCTTTGCGTTTTCCTTCGGTCGAGTCTCGAAGTTTTTCCTCACAATAATAGCGGCAAACAAAATGAGGATCCCATAGCTTGTCTTGATCACCAAGATAAACTTCAATTTGTCTAGGCACTGGAAACCGAAGGTGAATGTTTCCAACACAGCATCACAGCTTTACCGAGGTTATCATTTGAGAAGATCAAAGTAGGCGTGTTTGATGGCCCACAGATTCAAACCCTAGTTCGTGATGATCAGCTTGTTGCTAAGATGGTCACTTTAGAAAAGGAAGCATGGTTATCCTTTGTGGCAGTCGTTCAGAACTTCCTTGGAAACAATAAGGCAGAGAACTACAGTGCACTTGTGAACAGAATTCTCCTCGCTTTGCGTGATCTCGGGTGCTACATGAGCATCAAGCTTCAATTTTTAAACAGCCCTCTTGATAAGTTCCCTGACAACCTTGGTGGCTGTGAGTGACGAATAAGGAGAACGATTCCACCAAAAAAAAAAAAAGAAAAAAAGAAAAACGGTTTATTTCCAATAGAGATGGTACAAAAGTACCATCATTGGTTTTTAAAATATCTTAAAATTAATACACTTAGATGATACACACACACGAGTATTGAAAAACTCGTGTCACTAGTCAAAAGAAATGATTGAGGGCAATGAACTCCTAATCTAGCTTAATCTACATTTGATAATACATGTAATGATAATTGTAAGAGATAACACAATTTCATAGACGATGCATTTTCATTGTGGGGTGAAAACACTTTTGACAGTTTACATGTACATGACATAAAACTTCGCAATTCTTGAAGCCAGGAAATAATATATGAAATCGCTTGTTTCGGTCAATGTTCACAAGTGTCATTTCAAGGAAGCATGAAAAAAAGAAAAATATATTTATATATATAAATATATATCCATATACACACATATGTACACATACGTATGCATGTGTGTATATATCCATACACACACTCACACACACACACATGCACACACACACACACATATATACATATGTGTACATATAAGCATGAGGACCAAGAAGATTATAGGTTTTGTATTTCTGATTCAACAATTTTAACATAACGGTCATTAGTTAACAAGCATTTTATTTAAATATAAATGGATGATCGCACAACAAATGTATAGTTTTTACATGAATGCTTTACAATACTAAAGATATGACGAGTTAGGTAATGTGACAAGTTGAGAGTGCACAGAAAAAAGACCATTATCTCTAGTAAAATGCTAGTTGTCAGTCTAGTACACACATATGTGCACGTATACATATAAATATTTGCACATACACATGCACACATATACCCACGCACATATTTACACCTAACTCGTAAGCATACACAAATGCATTTCTATGCATCGAGGCAATACATACGCATTCTACAGAGTGTCATACGCATAGCGTGGACACGTACACATTTACACAAGTAAGCATGTGCGCAAATATCAGCGTAAACTAGTCAGTATAAACCAGAATTCCAATCGAGGGAAACGCAGAAAATATCTTTTATTATAGCATGAATTTTATAAAATTTCGTACTAAAAATAGTGGCACAAAACAGTCTACTTAAGTCAGAAACCTGAAAACGATTGTGGGACGTGAATAAGAAAGAAAACATTAATGTCCTATAAAGGTTTCATATTAGAAAAAAAATCCCATTATCTTTGAAATATGGCGCAAATTGTCGTCAATTGATAAACAAACATAGGTATCACATTATTATAAGCATATAACTATAAGCCGAATAAGTACATTACTGCAGTATAAATGGATGATCGCACAACGAATTTTTTTTTTTTTACATGGATGCTTTACAATTTCATATTATAAAAAATACATTATCTTTGTAATATGGTGCAGAATGTCTGTAATTGATCAACACACACACACATAGGTACCATGACGGTCTAGTTTGATGCTTGCACAGAAACGGAGAGGAATGACATAAAATGCACCTTCGACTGGTTCATCTACTCTAGTGCACACAGTTGTACGTGCACATATACACACCCATATGCGCACACACACCTATATACGTATACACACATATACAAGTAAGCATGTCCGCAAATGACAACGTATAGGCGGTCAAATCATAATACCTACGCATACTTCAAAACTGTTGTGTGATGTCTTGAATTATAAAACAATGAGCGAGGGAGATTGTTCAGCAATGGAGATACCAGGTAAATGAGATTCGTCAGTACTCATTCAGTATGTTCTGTAACTAAGGATTATTATTGAGACACAAGATGACGAGTTATTTTGGCTTTAAATTCTCTCGGTCTTTGAGGGACTTTAATGCTCAGGGGAAGTTTGTTCCACAGTAAGGCGCCTGATATGGACAGAGCCTTCTGCCCTAAGTGAGATGAACGATAGTTGACTAAGACATTATTGTTTCTGTTCGGTTTTTGATTGGTTACAGTGGGTGGATGGAAACGCACTATCTCAGCATTGCTCTGAGGAAGATATAACGAGGAGAATACGTATTGGGCCTTCTGCATGAGGAGCCTTTCTTGGATAGGGATCCAGCCGAGTTTATTGAGAAGAGGGGTTACGTGATCACTTCTTTTGAAATTACCGTTGCATACCACCTTGGCTGCAAAATTCATGCATTTTTGTAAGTCCCTTTGAAGGTATTGAGGTAAGTCTCCCCATACTAGGCTGCAGTAGTCAATGCGCGATAACACAAGGGATTGAATGGCTAATAATCTGGATTTTTCGTCTAGCATACTTTTTATACGATGAAAAAACATTAAAGTTCCGTAGATTTTGTTGCAAGTAGTCTCAACGTGAGATTTGAAGGACATATTTCTATCGAACCAGATACCTAGATTTTTAACTTTTTCTGATGCATTAATTTTATCATTTCCAACTGCAAGAGTAAGATCTGAAGTTTTATTAATTGCATCTTTGGATCCAAAAATAATGCATTGTGTTTTATTAGCATTTAATTTGAGACCATTACGGTCGTACCATGATTTCAGGCTAGTCAGTAAAGTTTCGGCTTTAACTTGCGTCTGTGGTATTTCCGATACAGAACTTGTTATTGCAATTTGAACATCATCTGCATACATTGAGATCCGTGTGTTAGAAGGCATTGGAGGGAAATCATTAATGAAAATAGAAAACAGTAGCGGACCAAGAATGGATCCTTGGGGAACACCAAAATTGTTTTGAATGAATGGGGACAATTTGTTTTCTATGCGGACTGCATGAGATCGATTTGACAAGTAACTTTCAAACCATTGCGTGTCTATTCCCAAGTTCAGTATTTTACGTAGAAGTCTTTCATGTTGGACGCTATCGAACGCCTTAGAGAGATCGAGTAGTAGCAAGAGTGTTACATTCTTTTGATCGATGTCACTGTATATTTTTTCAGATATATTGAGCAGAGCGTCTTGAGTGCTAGTATTTCTTCTATAGGCATATTGATTTTGGTGGAGTAAATTTGACTCGTCCAGGTGAAATGACAGTTGATTTGTCACCACTTTCTCCAATAGTTTGGACATGACAGGCAAAAGACTGATGGGCCTGTAGTTTGATGCTGTACTTAGGTCACCACTTTTGTGCAACGGTCTAATAATGGAGTGTTTCCATTGGTTTGGAAACGTATTGGTTACTATTGATGTATTAATTATCAGACGAATCCATGGTGCTGTAACAGGGAAACTGTCTTTGACAAGACCTAAAGGTCATGGAAGAACGCCATCAATGGCGCTGGGACAGAAGTAGGATGGCTGACTACTGCTGGAGCATTAAACGATATTGCCCAGATGAAATGTACAAACGTAAAAGTTACAAACGGTAATTCCTGCTTGAATAAAATACAAAAAAAATGGATAAGCCTTCATCGGCTTAGGTGATGTTCTGAAGGATGCGAATCTAACTTTGGGATGAAGATTGATGTTTTCTGAAAAACTATCAGAAAATACGGCACAACCAACAATAGTGTAATTTACTCTCAAATCATATTTTAGTTCTGTTCCTTTTGCCTTGATGAATATACAGAAATGACTTTCATACCGTTCTAAGATTCAAGTGAACAAAAGAATTGTGGCAGAAATTGCCATTTAATGTAATAACAAAAAATGAATAAAAAACAAAAATGTCAAACTGCATTAAATCTGTAGCTTGCAGACAAAAACAGCTTTCAGATATGAAATCAATGCACTCACATTGCTTATGGAAAGCTCTTTTTTTAAATGCAACAAAATAAGTGTTCTCTAGTGTAATCCAACAAGATTATCAGAGTTTCATAAGTACACATAAACCTTATTGCTACAATTTCATTAATAGTAAGTTAGTAAGTTGTACCAATTGTTAGGGTGAATTTTATTCAAGAAAGAAAATAACTTTAGTTTTAACTTTCAATCTTTTAAATGCCATTCATATACTGACTTGCCGTTGCGTACCAACAAAATGTTTGAACAGTAATCCATACCCTAACGTATCTGTGCTACGCCAGGGTCTGTACATCGCCGGTGATATTTCTTCGCAGAAATTTCCTCCTTGGAAATGAGCGATTGCAAAGTTTTGAGCTACGGACAGTTTTGAAATGAAAATGAGGAACAATTTACTACTTTACGTCAACGCTGTGATCGCAATTTTTGAGTTTGGGGTCATCCGAGGAGACTACGCGCCTCTCTACTTCTCAGGGACTCTCATGGAGGCCGACATCCGTCATATCATACAGAACATGAATGAAATGAAGAAGCTTGTAGAAAACGTAACCAAGAATTGGAACAAGCCTTTACATTCCGCGGGGACTGTCAAGTCTAAATTGCAAGAGATAGCTCGAAATCAAAACACCTCAGTGCATGGCGAGCAGTAAGAATAATTTACCTAAGTCGAATATGGGCTTGGCGTGCTCAGAGAGAAAGGAGAGAAATAGGCAAATGTTCTTTTCGACAAGTTCAACGCTGCCATCCAGCATCGGCTCAAGACTACAAAAGACGTTTTAGGCGAAGTTAAAGAAGAAATTAAGAAATGGTTTGGAGGTCTGCGCCAAGATACACTACAAGTGTAAAATAACCAAGTAATTTAGGCTACCAGGGAGATCAATACCATTGTTGACATTTACTCTTCACTGTAAAATGAATATAGTGCACTCAAAGACGAGAATATTAATTAAATCTTCCGAGATTATGAGAGTAGTGTTTATAAAGACAGACTAGACAGATGCAAAGAAGATATGCGAACTATAAAATATAGATACGAACGTATTTCTCCTGATTACTTAGAGTACAGTTAATTTTTTCTGGCAATTTCAAATGCTTAACAACTGTATCTGTTGCACTCGTCACGCCTTCCTCTGGCTACAAGGTACGACTATTTGTTTAATGCTAACCTTAGTTTACAAGGCTTAATTTTCGAAAATTTGTTCCCTCTCATCAACGAGAGTCGCGGTAGGTTCTTCACTCACGGGATGAACCGAGCCCAGACTGATATTAAATAAATCTAAGACCAATATCACATCGTAGCGAGTGCTCTTGATGCGCTGGAACTGGACGCCTACCGAGAAGAGAAAGATTTGATCCGTTTATAAAAAATACGTTTTGCTTAACTTCTCAATGAAATGGTAGCGTATAAAGACAGCTTTTGGATTCTCCAACCTCTGCTGTAACACAAAAACGCGCTGTCACTGATGCTGCTGACGGTGTTGCTGTGGGTGCTTTTTGGAGCTGGTATTGCACTTACCTACTGGATTGCTCCCGTAAACCGCTCCGAATTCTAACGCCAACAATAACCAGCACACTAAGTATGATGGACATAATTGTAAGAGCTCTAAGGTGGTTACAGCTTTTGGTGATCATTCATCGAGCCATTTCTAGTATGGACATCAACTCCAATGACAATTTGCCTACAGAAGCTCGTCTCGGTGGAACCGAAAATGTCCATAAAGAGCTGTGTTTAGGTGAGAATTCCATGATAGGATTACTCTGCCACCTAAGTACTCACGCTAGTACTTTACTCTGCAGATAAGTACGTCATTTTTCATGTTCCGGAAAGAAAGCAAGCATGGGAAGGATGATGTGGGAGATGAAATATTTTTCCGTTTCAATCGATGACTTAGAGGATTTTATAAGCTTTAACTAATAAAATATTCCGAAAATATTCTTGTATTCCGAAACGTTTGGTACAATAAATGTTCTCTATAGCGTTGGTTCTTCTTTTTATTTTGAGAATAAGATTCCCTAAGAATCGCTCTATAAGTACTACTTTAACTAACAATTTTGTCACGATATTTTTTCATAATAATAAGAACCTTATTTAGTTTCCTACTGTATAAGGTAAATCAATCTATTTGCGGTGTCAAACTTATTATAAGCAATGAGATATTATCTAATTAACATAAAAAAACATGTAGTTTAATTCTTTTCGATATCTTGACGGAAATAACACTGTAGCTGTGGAAATATAAGGTATCGCTCGCAAAATGCAATGTTTTACTAGATGCTTACCTGGCCAGGACTCAAGCTAAATGTTTTCGTACCTTAGCCCCAGTCCAAATATGTGTTAAACAGTGAGAGATAATTATGCTGTACTTTCAACTGACGGCTTTCTTCGTTTAATGAATGCCCGATGCCGATATATAAAGCACATTTTACGCCCATAAATATGTATATTTATGGGCGTATATTTATATCTAGAATGAAGAAATTCTATATGCTGTATTATATCCCGTAATGCATCTTTGTTTGCCTTAGCTTGAGAAGAAGACATTCACCGTCAATACATGGAGAATACTAATGAGAGGCGAGTACCTTTGCCAATCTTGAATGTAAAGAATATCAACATAAAAGTTAGATTAATTTGTAAAATGAATGAAACAAGGAATCTCTATTGAGACTTCAGGTAAACAATTTTCAATTTAGACAACGTTTGTTATGAAACGTAAAGGTTCAAGTTAAAATACCACAGTAAGTTATAATAAATATGCAATGGTCCCGATTTTTAAAGCAGACAATGATAAACATGCACGTTTCTTAAGAATAGTTTGGCATATTAAACTGAAAGAATAGCTTTAAAAGTTCTGATTGCGCTTAAATTAGCACCAATGGGCAGCATATTTTTTTATATTTTATTGAGGCTTCTTACTTCAAATGTAACGTATTAATTATAGATAAATTAGTCATTTGCATATTGTAAATAGATTTTTTGCCAAATCATATTCCGATTAGCAGTGTATGAAGAATAAATTCGAAAACATGATGTGTTGAAGCAAATGCATGTACAGGTCATTACCGGTACGGACTGCAGTTTGAGAAATTGACTTCAGGAATAACAGAACAAATGAATAAAAAAAACATAAGACTATCAACATTTGTCGCAGTGAAACCGAACCCTAAACGCAAATAAAAATGATTAGCTGAGATCACTCTCACAATTATTTGAGACAAATATATCTTATCTCTTTATACATAAATTTATTATCTGAGTCAACACGATAGTCATGTGAAAATCAACATCCTGTATCGCTTAACATTTAGAGGTATACATTATCATGTTGGTCTGGACTTGATTTCTTTTTTTTCAGGTTTCAGTAGAAGAGTACAGTCGATCCTCCGGTTGAATAATATTACCTGGTGCAAGGTGAAAAAGAGATCCAAATAAACAGGAAACACACTGTACAAATATAAATATACCTAAACTGATAACAATTAGTCTCAATTGTTCAGGTAAGACGATATTTTATTTAGGTTATGAATGGCTGGGGATATGGAGACTATACCATTTACAAGTTGATTTGTTCCAAATGAATTTTGAGTTGATCCTCGCAAAATTAAAATTGCTCAAAGTGAATTTTAATTAGCTCCTCATGAAAATAGGATCGATCAAAGTGAATTTTAATTTGCTCCTCGTAAATAAAAGGATTGCTCAAAGTGAATTTTAATTAGCTTCTCATGAAAATAGGATCGATCAAAGTGAATTCTAATTTGCTCCTCGTAAAAAAAAGGATTGCTCGAAGTGAATTTTAATTAGCTCCTCATGAAAATAGGATCGATCAAAGTGAATTTTAATTTGCTCCTCGTGAAAAAAAGGATCGATCAAAGTGAATTTTGATTTGATCCTCCCGAAATTAGAATTGCTCCGAGTGATATTTGATTTGCTCTTTTTTAATTTGCGGTCGATCCAAATGATTTTTAGTTTGCTATAGTTAGTCACTCTAGAATCTAGGTGATACGTGAGCTGAACCGAAATAACTATAAAAAACATTTTCGTTCTGGAAAAACGCTTCATGGCAACAAGTAGTGAATTTTTCTTGTATTTGGCCAAATGCACGTACACACACGTATGACATATGTTCGTATATACCTGGGTGGAGGTGAATTCTTTATTTTCTAAGCGTTTCGCTAAATAACAATTTAGGCAGCCAATGAAGTTCCATTTTCTGTGAGAAAATTTATTTTTTATTGTTGGCGTAACTAATATATTTCGAAAATGATGAAGTTATTGGTGTACGTATAGTTCGTTCTTTTGAATTTGGTTTCTAGACTTAGCATAGATACTTTCAATTTCTGAATAAATATATTCGTATAGCTCTTTCATGATTTTAAAATTAGTTATTGTTGCCAAACTTAGATTAACTTGGCCATGGGAGTAACTTTTTACGTTTTTTCTCAATCTTTTGTCAAGCATTGATTGCCTCAAGTTGTTATGACCTATGACCTGTGCACGTTCGCTAATCAAAAAAAATTAACGTTTAAGCATTTGAAGCAATAATGATGATTTTTGCATTATCTTTACTGGAAATAAACTTTTTTGTGTGCTAAATGGTTTTAAAATATATCTCGTTCCTAGTTAAATTTTAACCTGTCCGTTGTAACAGTTCCAACCTGAGTAATAATTTTACTGATGTGTCTTTCGTAGATAATACCTAGCCGGAATTGTCCATACCTATAGCATTCATTCATACAAAGTTACCAGCGCCCGTAGTGCAAGGAAATTGCATAAAATAGTCCTTTAATGTATAGCTGTACCTAGAAGTGTGTTCAGCAGCATTTGTCATTATATACTTCAAATCGAAAGCCTTTGATGTGTTCATTGAATTTTCTATCTTAAACAGACTTTCATTTTCATTTTAGAGTATTTCACAAAAGTTATCGCACATGTTTCAACAAGCTGTAGCACTAGGTCTTCGTGCGCGTCCATGAGCAAAACAACTCTCTTGTCAAATTCAAATCAGAAAGTCTTCGTTCAGACTTTAACTCCACTTAGAATCAGTCATTACCAATAAAGTTCTCAAAATCAGCTCCATAAAATTAAAACACTTTTGGATCATTAGTGCAACAAACGATGCAAGCTCTCACAGTGCATGACGTACGACGTCGTGGAAGCAAATCCGATAGTAATAATTAGTTTGAGCAGTCCTTCATAACAATAAATTGTTCCGCAATGGGCGCAGATGAACACATTACAAATGTTGCTAGTAGCTTGTCATTCATGATTTTACTCGTAGGAAAATGCCCTGATTACGCGCTGATAATTTAGGGTCAATTTTTCTTGCGTGAGTTTGCACTTGCTTCGTTAATTAAAAGTTCTTAAGTCATGTGTCTATAGGTATAATGAGAAACATGTTAAAACATTATTTTATTCAGTAATCTAATCACCATGGTCACATAAAGTTATGAGAAACTAATGTTGAACAATAAAAAATGCGAAAATGCATGATACTGAGGCAGTAATTTCAACTAATATATATATGTGATTTGTTTTCAACTAAACAAAAAAGAAATCGAAATAAACAGGAAACACACTGTTCAAATATAAATATATTATTTCGTCCGAACATACATAGAAACATTTACTGATCTAATGCATACAAACAAGGAATTTAAATAAATAAGAAACACTGCTTCCGTGCTTAGCTAGAAATGAGAAGATAGCCTCAGACATCAAGTCTTTTGTAAAATGAGTAAAAAACTCAAAAACTGTCAGAAAAAGGACGACAGGCTTGGAACTAACGTAAGCCTTAAATAGTAACGCAATGACAAGCCCTAGTTGTACTTCACAACTCATAAATATAAACAGCGACGGCAAAAACCCGTCCCACTATATTTGTAGTTTCAGTGTTCAACTTGAATAAAATACTGTAATTGCCTAATTTGGCAATACTATAAAGGATCTCGCTGATGGCATATAAAAGATGGCATATAAAAGTGATACACACATATGTATTACACTAAGAACAAAACCTACAAAAAATTAAACATTTTTTTGGAAATACGTAACCATTCCCATTTTATGAAAAAATAAAAAATGTAACGGTGCTAAAAAATTCCTCGCTATCTCAACATCCCATCTGATGAATATCATAGTCAGTGATGTCAAATCTCTCGTCACTTTTTCCCGTTTTGCCCGCCCGTTTAAGAGTTAAAATCAACGGCTGAGGTGGGACTTTACTAAGGAATTTCAAAGGATCGTAAAGAGGTAACAGAAGTTTCGCAGGTAAAACGCGATACTCTCTTTCGTTTACTTTCAATATCTCATCTTGAGAGTCGACTTGCCCTGGAGCGCAAATGCTTCGTTGGATAGATTCTTTTTTGACCTCTCTATGAGTAGTACCTACTGAATTAACATAGGTATTTTGAACATCACTTTGCTCCGCTTCACCTGCCCCAAAAGACACCTCAACTTTTCCTACTTGATTCCCGAATGTAAAAGGGCCGGAGTTTGGAATAACTGTTTGAGAAGCTGAAGAACTCCCTCCAAATATAGCTGATGCACAAGAGGTAGACGATTTCCGTTCATTTCCAAGTTCCTTGTTTGCTTTCAAAGTAATTTGATCAGGTTCAGTGTCTGCCTTTTCATCAGAAGCACGTAGAGTATGAGTGCAGCATTTGAGATTTTCAACTGAAGTCTTTCGAGTAGAATCAAACGTACTTGATGTTTTGTTACCATCCACAGTACAATTAGCATGCTCGCTGGCAAACACTCTTGAAAATTTCACTATATTGAGGCATGGAGCGTGGAGAATCTTAGAATTTTCTCCATTGAAGACTTTATTACGAGTAGACAAACCTTTTGGTGGATTTGAAACGTCATTGACTGGGCTACAATCATTTATTTTCATGTCAGCGATTTTTAAATTGTCAGGTGTTTTATAAAAATCTGCCTTTTTTCTGAAGGTATCACTTTTGTTCTCAAGTATTTTATTGGTGCCAAAGATGTTGACTGGGACAGACCTGAACGCTGTGAAACTGCACGTTTCATTCTCTGTTACCTGCGTCTGAAGATCCTGGAATGATGAACTTTGCTTCTGTACTAATTTCCTGCAATTTCTTTCAAATACTATGTCTTCACCGGAGCCCTCACGCCTTCTCAGTTGACACTGAAGGCTCTCGTTTTTTTCAAATAACGACGAGCTCTCCATTGAGGATTTCAAAGATGCTCCAGTGGCATCAGACTTGTTTGTTCGAGCAGAGGCAGCGCCGCCAAAACTGGCTGAGAAAAATGGAAATGGTCTTGAATGGCTTGGCGATGATGAAAGAAAACGGTTCGCTTTCATTTCAGAGGTCGATTTTGCACAGATTTTATCCATTTGCCCATTAGTTTTACCTACTGGCTGATTTGTATCCTGTACAGGTAGTTGTATGCAGCTTTTGGGGTTATTACACTGAGTTTCTATTTGGTCAAGAGAAATATCAAGGGTCGAGAGATCACAGTTTCGAGTTAAAGTAGGAGTTGTAAGAATGGTACTTTTGACAGAGGCCACAGATTTGTTATTTTTGCCGGGCAATTTGTTTGAAGCTCTCGACCGTTTTTTCTGTAGAGGAGGTGACAAAGCTTGATGAGCAATCTCCGCAGGAGTAGGAGGATTTACTTTCAACACAGTTTGTAACTGTGTTTTTCCTTCTTTAATTCCAAAAATTTTTCGGCCAGAAGCCAGGAGATGTTCATTACCATCAGGGCTATTTTGTGTAAAATAATTCCCGTTTTCTTCATCAACTATTTCCGTTTCTTTATCAGCAACCCTGGCAATTTTAGACTTCTTAACCTTGCATATTTTTACGTTCGTATTTCGTTTCCGCTTCGTACTCGTGTCATTACTCTCGTGAGCTACAGCTTCAGTAGAACAGCCCATCAAAACGTTAGCACAACTCTTGGTGACAGACGACTGCACATTTTTCGGCTTCTTTTCTTTAGAGCTTTTAAGTATGTTTTTTACGTCTTGAGTAAAGGAACATTTCTTTTCAGGAGTTTCGGAAAATGGACTCTCCGCAGCAGTCACTTGACTCTCACAAGACACCTGTTCATGGCTGCCAGATGAATTCTTTAAGCCTAAATTCTGATAAGAATCTTCACAATCGCTTGTTGCACCATTTAGAGCTGGAGACATCTTTCGAGGGTTTTCGTTTTGGGAAATTTTCTTAGCATCGTTGAGTTCCTTTTTCATTCTGGTTTGCGCGGTAGATCTTTTAATACGATGCTGTGTGCCCCTTTTTTGTTTCTTTTGACCTATAACTTCCGAAAATTCACTGCTTATTGCTTCTTCCCGGGATAATTTAATCTTTGGACTCAATAAGCTGCGATCACATTCAAGAAATTGAGTGTCAGAAGAGCTTTGCGCCAAGGATTCACCAGAGGGTTTGTCAACACGAAATTGTCCTCTCAGTTCGCTGTCCGTGGTTTCGTCCTCCGGTCTTTGGAAGTTAGAGATGTCTCGGAGTTTCTCATCAAGCCCTGGCGTTGAATCCTGGCGTTGTTTGGTGCATTCCTTGCCTAGCTGAGGGACATTAATTGGACGAGAAACTTTCACTGAGCGTGCTCCTGCCTTACGGCTTGAAGAAATACAGGAGTTCAACACGTTTGTGGAAGCTGCGTCACTGAGGTTTTTATCATCGCTTTCAAGGCCTAAATCAATATTCAACTTTTTATTCTCACATTTTCCTGAGGCATTATGAAAATATTTGCTCGACAAACTATCGTAGTTGATGTATTGCTTTTGAACAGTAGGTGATTTTTTGAGCGCTTTTGAAACCGTTCCCTGATCGACCTTTACGATGTTTTCATTTTGCACACTTTTCTTCTGCCGCGTGCGGCTTCGCTTACCTTTCGCAATGGGTAACTGTTCCAACTTTGGAGAACAGGGCGCAGGAAGTGAGGGCAATGAAGTGGTAGGCGATTTTTGCTTAGTTAAGTAATCTTCGATCTCTCTGTCAGCATCTAGTATAGGAATTTCAGCGTCAGGAACGTCTCCACAATGGCTGACATCTCCTCTGCTAGTTTTCTTAGACTCAACTTCTTGAATCCGCAGATTCGATGCTTCCAAAACGGACGAAGAGCCTCCTGGTTTTGCTGAACTAAACAAAGAGTCATTTACAGAAAGGTGAAGAGCAGCCGGTGCCTCGCTACTAGTTGTAATGGTTTTAGGTACAGCATTGGTTAGTGACTCAGTGGTGTTCTCAAGCAAAAAGTCGCTTACACATTTCCCTATGCCCGAAGTCGTTTTAGAGCTACTCGCTTCATAGCCCATTTTGGACGGTGGCTGTGTAGAGCGATTGAGCTCCTTGATTACGTCATTTGAATGAGATTTTTCGGCAGGTGTGTGGTAGAAGACCTCTCCTATGAAAGGATCCAAGGGATTTTCATCATCGTGTTTAGTACCGCTGTGATGGTGATTTTGAGCCAGAAATTGCAACGCTCCTGGATGGAGCACCACAGTTGGATGACAGGCAGCGTTTGCTACTTGTGCGGGAGTGCTGTTGAAAAACGACTGCAGTGGTGAATTAAACCAGTTTTCTATATCGAGGAAAGAAAACTCTGGTGAAGCATTTTCTACTTTCACGTTTTCAGTAGCATGAACTGCGGAGTCGCGCCCATCTTCAGCTTTGCGTGGACTGTTAGGAGGTGTTTGCTGTTGGCTCCTTGTGACCTCTGACTTCGAATGAGTAGATGACGCGGATCCATAATCATTTTGTGTTTCACCAGCGGAACTGGAGCTGCAAGAAGCATATTGATTTCTATTCTCAGGAGTTTCTTCTTCATTAAGAACTGTTCTGGAGTTCTGTTTTGCATTTTTAACTCCAGTGTGATCGTATTCAGTGATATTTTTGTTCAGCTGATTCTTAGCACTCTCAATTCTTGCACATGTCCTTTGCATCTCATTAGCATCTTGTGTCGAAAGCGAATCGGATGAATGAAGATTAAGCGTGTTTTCGGATGCCTGCGTTACAACAGAAGTCGAGCTTGAGCAAAATTTTCCTTGGATATCCACTGGGTGACTTTTAAACTCTTTTGAACTGGTGGAGGGTTGGCTGCTGGTTGGTAAGCCATGCTTTAGCAAGTCCTCCAGAGACTCATTCATGACCTTACGATTCTTCCGTAAAGCCTTTAGCCTCGGCGTGGCTCTCGCAGCCTGCTTGGGCATATCGTCGTGCGGTACTGGCTGCAATGCTAAATTTCTAAATCAAAAAATCTCTCTATTCAGGGACAAATCAATCACTTAGAACGTCGTAGGATACAATCAGCATTTCAAAATTTATTTATTACCCTGAAATCCCATTAGCTTCAGTAAACGGGCTGATTCTTGTTGTTCAAATCCTGCAAATAAAAAGGAAATCATATTAGGGAATTCTTCCAGATAAGTTCGTTGTTGCAGAAGAATTGCATTGGAAAAAAATACAAAGAAATTACGTGAACTCTATCGCGAATTTCACCTTAAAACCATCATGTCTTCACGAGGCACAGAGCAAAATTTTCGTCCAGCTCCCGTGCTGGCGAATAGAGCTCTATAGAGACATTAACACAAATGCTATTTATGCCTATAGACATTCTCAGCGAACAATCCACGCTTGCATGAAAACAGTTTTTACTTCAACCAAAGCGTACGGAAACTCACTTATAGGGTGAAAAATCCAACGAGGTAAGTTACTGTCTCAGTTGAATGGTTTGAAAAGCATAATCTAGTTGTGCTCGAGCGTCAATGAATTCACTGATTAACATAAGATGTGAATCACCACATAAGATGTGGATCACGACATCAAATGTGAATCACGACATAAGATGTAAATCACGACACAAGATGTGAATCACGACATAAGATGCGGATCACGACACAAGATGTGGATCACGACATCAAATGTGAATCACGACATAAGATGTAAATCACGACACAAGATGTGAATCACGACATAAGATGCGGATCACGACACAAGATGTGGATCACGACATCAAATGTGAATCACGACATAAGATGTAAATCACGACACAAGATGTGAATCACGACACAAGATGTGGATCACGACACAAGATGTGGATCACGACACAAGATGTGGATCACGACATCAAATGTGAATCACGACATAAGATGTAAATCACGACACAAGATGTGAATCACGACACAAGATGTGGATCACGACATAAGATGTGGATCACGACATAAGATGTGAATCACGACACAAGATGTGAATCACGACATAAGATGTGAATCACGACACAAGATGTGAATCACGACATAAGATGTGAATCACGACACAAGATGTGAATCACGACACAAGATGTGAATCACGACATAAGATGTGAATCACGACATAAGATGTGAATCACGACATAAGATGTGAATCACGACATAAGATGTGAATCACGACACAAGATGTGGATCACGACATAAGATGTGAATCACGACACAAGATGTGGATCACGACATAAGATGTGGATCACGACACAAGATGTGAATCACGACATAAGATGTGAATCACGACATAAGATGTGAATCACGACACAAGATGTGGATCACGACACAAGATGTGAATCACGACATAAAATGTGAATCACGACACATGATGTGAATCACGACATAAGATGTGAATCACGACACAAGATGTGAATCACGACACAAGATGTGAATCACGACATAAGATGTGAATCACGACACAAGATGTGAATCACGACATAGGATGTGAATCACGACATAAGATGTGAATCACGACATAGGATGTGAATCAGGACACAAGATGTGAATCACGACATAAGATGTGAATCACGACACAAGATGTAAATCACGACATAAGATGTGAATCACGACATAAGATGTGAATCACGACATAAGATGTGGATCACGACATAAGATGCGGATCACGACATAGGATGTGAATCACGACATAAGATGTGAATCACGACATAGGATGTGGATCACGACATAGGATGAGAATCACGACATAAGATGTGAATCACGACATAGGATGTGGATCACGACATAGGATGAGAATCACGACCCTCCAATCAAATGAGAGTACACAAAAGGCTTGGTTATTTTGAAACAACGACCCAAGACTGCACAGCGTAACAAGCCGCTTCACCTTGACGCAGGCAGGGACAGAGCGGTAAACTTAAAACCAAAAAGAGCTCCATTCGAGTGCTCGCAACCGCTCAGCACATCCAGAGGAACAAGTAGCTCAGTTGGTGATATCGGCAGTAAACGGAGTAGGCAGGCGAGAAAAGCTACACAGAAACCCCATATAAGCTTCTCAGTGTGCTTAAAATTACACTCCCTCTCCACGAAGGTAAGACCTGGAAAATTCGTTCGAATGTTACACAAATGCAGTTGCTTAGTGGAGCGTTCCATGTTTAAAGTTCTTCTTGTCCGCTTCCTCCATGATCCTAGCGTGAATTTAGCGGATGCCAAATAATAACATATACGATTTCCACGTAGAGCAGCATAAAAACCTTACCATGGGAACCTAAAACTTCCATAAACATTACTTAACATACGATAACATTGTAATGACAGTTAATTTTACACATGGGATAAAAAATCCTTACATTGCGAGTCAATATTGGGGCCACTAGCTGCCAAGGAGATGAGCAACCTTTGTTACAAAATCATCTACCTCTCCTATTTACCATAGCGTTTTGCTTAAAGTTACAATGTTTTTATTCAGACAAAGTGAGATGCAAGCGCAATGAGTACGAGAGTCCATAGCCACTTTCACTCGGCATCTTCGCTTTCTTCGTAAGCATTACAGGTCCCTTATCTTAGCACCCTAAGTGTACCAATCCTACAGAGCACCACGGAGAAGACATCAACATTATGCTGTACATGGGATTTGCTGCAGTTGGCTTAAATTAACAAGCCCTGAAGTAGAAAACGCTTGCGATTTTATTTTTAAGAGCGTAATAAAATATCATTGCGAAGGTGATGCGCTTACATCATTTATTTTAGGGTTTGGGCACACGTGAGATAAAATAGATGATTTAGGATTCATCCACCAGCATTGAAGTAACTCGTTCACTTATACGAGTAATACGAGTATAATCGTAGATTAGATACTATTAAGCCTTCCTAACCCCGATAGGATGTCCAAAGAGAGAAAGGATGAAGGCACCATTTAGTGGGGAGTTTAAGGAACACAGAATATATATGTAAAAAGTGTGTTCCCATACAAGATATCCTGCGTAGAGAAACAGTAAGCTATGAAAAAAGTTCATGAAACAAGATAAAAGTTAAAGAAGAAAGTAATAGAAGCTGAGAAAGAGGACAACAGCGAACTGAAAACCGGTGATCCGCAACAAAACAAACACATATTAGATTTTAACAAAAAAAAGTCCTACCTAACTTTTAGCTCGGGACCTCACATTCTCCTTCTGGGAGCGCTTAATTCTCACTGATACGAAAGTTGTACTCCACTGAGAGGATTATATAACGGCATTTTTTGGGTGAAGAGGTTCTCACGTTTATTAGACAGACAATCCGTTCCTATATCAGGTAAATCTGAAGGATATGTCAGTTATCGATTTTCCACTTTTTGGTGCCTGAACCTAATTAATTAAATCAAAATAAACAAGTTTTCGTCCATGCACTTTCCGTCTCAAATGAGTATTTTACGATTTATAGCGGTAGGTTTAGGTTCGTTTTTGATGACGAATGCGCTCGAATAAACAGCTACTCATCGATTTTCGAACTTTTGTTGCTTGAGTCATGATAATAACATCGAAATAAACAACTTTTCTTCTATACACTTTTTTCGTCAAATGAGTATTTAACGAGGTATAGCGGTAGGTTTGGTTTCGTCTTTGACGACGATCGCGCTGGAAGCGAATGCGCATTGCAGTGTTGCTGTCCGACGTGCTCCTTGAATAACTTGCCACTTCAAACACTGGAGTTGCGGTAAGTCATTTACCGCTATAACTTATAAAATACTCATTTGAGACGGAAAGTGCATAGAAGAAAACTTGTTTATTTCGATATAATTAACTATGCTTAGACATCGAAATTCACAAAATCGATAACTGACATATCCTTCAGATTTTCCCTATATCATACGTGTTGCATGAGTATTTCAACGCCTGAGCACATGCCACGGTACTGTATCATGGTACATGACATCAGTCATGAGACCATGGCTCAGCGTCCAGGTATCTCAACTGAGCTTCCACAACTGGACGCGACTCCAAAACATCTCCATCCATGACATATGCGGCATGTTATACATTCCAACAAAAACCAACTTATAATGTCTTAAAGTGATGTTCTTAAAAGTTGTTCATAATATATTTTGACATCGACAGAAAACGAGGAGTAGTTGCACACTGCACGGTCTGTACATCAAATGCGTGAGATTGGTGCATGAAAAAATGCAACCTAGAATTTTTATATCTCTTACTATGGTAATCCTTAGAGGTCAGAATGAGATTAAGTGAAAATATCTGTTCCTGCTGTTTTTATGCTTGTATTTACGGGAGTAATTCCGAGGTATGGAAAAAATACTCAAATATAAATACCGCAATTGACGAATGTGAAGCGAAACTGAAGCGCAGAAGCTGTGGTTTACGTTCTCTGTCGCCACACCGTTAATGGTATATTTATATTATTGGAAGGGAAAAAGAGAACTGGTGTAATCTATCTTCGACAAAAGTATCAATGGACTTGACAAAGCAAATTACTTGTGAGCGGGAAGAATTGAGACCCGTGCGGGTAATTCTACCAGAATGTATTTTAATTCATTGATAAAAATGATCAAACTCCCACATTGAGCCGTGCAACAGTGTTGTAACATCTACACATACGTTAAACTGAAAAAACTCGGTATATTCTATGCCACAATTGAATTGCTGTCTAAACTTTTTTCCATGACTGACTACCTACCCAAGCACGTCCAATGATGGTGTAGCAAATTCGAATATTTTTATCTGGGAAACTTACGGAACAGAATAAATTAGAACTATGATAGTCTTGAAACTATTTACTAACAAATAAAGCAAAACAATTTAAAGTTACGGAAGTTTAAATTCGTTTTCATACCTCAATTGGAGTCAGACGTAAGTTCGCACAGAGGAAATTATTGGCGTAACAGTTGAAGGGCAACACTTTTTCTAAAGAAATAAGTGTCTCAATCTCAACATTTTTGTTGGAGAATTATTATTTTTGTTTTATTGGTTCAAATATCTATTATTATGCACATATAGGGCTTTTACACATGTGTTTTACTAGAGAATAATTATAAAATATTATATTTGTCGTTATTTTCCGGTGTTTTAACTTTAAAAAAATTATGCAGTAATAACTTTTGAGTCTTTTCATTGCCAACTGACGATAAATTTTTAACAATTTAGCAAAAGAACTTATCGTTACTGCACGAATGAAAATTTTATTTAACTTAGAGCAAAAAATTAATATGTTTTCTTCATGAGCTGCACGGCTCTCTTTTTCAATTGTTTCTGAATTGTTTTTCCTACCTAAAAGTATTTAAGCACATTGTTTTTCATGTAAATTCTACGACACATATTGAGATAGTTTAAAAAACTGGAAACAACATCCGTTTAAATAACGTTCTTCAACGAGAAAATTAAGTAAATTTGTACTCACTAAAACAAACTCCGTCTAAATACCCGATTTCACTTTATTAGAATTATGGCTAATATTATTTACTCAAGAACTCAATGGCTTCTATAATACTCGTGGGAAAAGCTGTTACAGAGCAGCATCGGAAACGAATCATAAATTTCATTTCATTTCTAGGTATCGATAGAGGTCTCTAGGTCTCCAAGTGTTAAAAAATAGATGTTTCGTCCATATTCAACGTTTCAAAGTTGTAGGCCCATTGCTCTGATATTAAACTAGCCCAAAATTTATTTTTGAATGAGCAGAATTTGCTTGCAACATTAGCCAAAGTATTACCTATCACTATTATTATTATTCCCCCTCTCCATTCAAACAATTATTAAATAAGCCTAACGTACATTTAACCTAGTTGGACTCTGGACTGATCAATTAATTAGTTCACTCAAAATTCGATGCTTAATTTTGTAACAGTGGCTTATAAAGGTTCAATGTGAACAGTATTTTCTAAAACAAACTTTGGATAAGACTTAAGAACTATGTCATTATTTATGG
Source organism: Morinoia aosen (assembly GCA_030386875.1). Lineage (NCBI taxonomy): Eukaryota > Metazoa > Arthropoda > Malacostraca > Amphipoda > Talitridae > Morinoia > Morinoia aosen. Next base: position 21,959,986 of record CM059579.1, read on the forward strand.
CAATCCACCCTATCTAGATGAGTCATAGAGCGTAAAATATTTTCCTTGACAACCTTATGTGATTAATTTTCCTATAGAGAGCGGCATTCAACATTCATTTTTAAAGCTTTGTAGAAACTTTTTTCACGGGTCTCAGCAGGGATTGAATTTGAAGTCTTAATAGTTCCAATGAAGAGGATACTGTGTTGCGCCTTAGCTTTTAAATAGTAAGGAAGTATGAAATTGCTCTACTTTGGGTTATATGATAATGATTGCTAGTTTGTACAGTTAATAAGTATTTGATGTCTCTCTCACCATTATTAGGCAATGTTTTATACGTTAAATTCATTATGGAGATTTCATAGAGATCCAAAATCGTAAGTATTTTTAAACTTCAGAATGAATCATTTGTGTGAGCATTGTATTCTAATTTCCTTTCTGCTCTAATGGCGTTCTTCAGGGCAGAGAAGAACTTATTCATAACTTATTTTATTTTTATAAGTTTCGTGCCATGCCTCTACTCTGTATCGTAAATAAGGCGAAATGAGCGTTCGGTAAAGTATTCTGAATGCTTCTCTGTCAGCTTTTTTGACTTCTTTAAGGATTCCAACGGTTTTTTACCGGCAGGCCGCAGCCGAGACACTTCAAGAAACAGTTTGGTACAGAATTTTCTGCCTCATTTTCTGCCGAAGTTAATTTCTAAACTAAAGCACCTATAAACTTCAAATCAATTTCCTTTTTTAGAGCAAATTATTCTTCAGGCCGACATGTATGACAAAACTCTCATACGCTTCCTGGGGGGGGGGGGGGGGGGGGCAGAGAGCGAGGTTCCCCCAAGCTCTCGATGAGAGTCATATTTTTCGATGAGCCTCATTTTCTGCCGAAGGTAATTTCTAAACTAAAGCACCTATAAACTTCAAAGTAATTTCCTTTTTTAGAGCAAATTATTCTTCAGGCCGACATGTATGACAAAACTCTCATACGCTTCCTGGGGGGGGGGGGGGGGGGGGTGGCAGAGAGCGAGGTTCCCCCAAGCTCTCGATGAGAGCTCATTTTCTGCCGAAGTTAATTTCTAAACTAAAGCACATATGAACTTCAAATCAATTTCCTTTTTTAGAGCAAATTATTCTTCAGGCCGACATGTATGACAAAACTCTCATACGCAAATTATTCTTCAGGCCGACATGTATGACAAAACTCTCATACGCTTCATGACTCTCATCGAGAGCTTGGGGGAACCTCGCTCTCTGCCCCTCCCCCCCCCCCCCCCCCCAGGAAGCGCATGAGAGTTTTGTCATACATGTCGGCCTGAAGAATAATTTGCTCTAAAAAAGGAAATTGATTTGAAGTTTATAGGTGCTTTAGTTTAGAAATTAACTTCGGCAGGAAATGAGGCAGAAAATTCTGTACCAAACTGTTTCTTGAAGTGTCTCGGCTGCGGCCTGCCGGTCGGATTTTTTAACTTATTACTGGTTTGTGCAGTGTGCTATTGATGATCAGATGTTTATCTACTGTGATATTTATTTATTATATATCTAGTGCAGAATAATATGATGGGATGTTTATTTATTATACGCAACCTATTTTTCAATATAAATTTCATTTAAAAATTTCGTGCACTCAAATTGGTTTAATAAAAAGTAATTGCTTTGGAACCTGCGAAATGTAAATGCTGTGTTCATGGCAAAATAAACGAGAATTTTCTGTTCATTGTTCTTTCAAAACATTCCCCATATAAAAAAGCAAGGTTTGTTTTCGCATATATTTATGTTTATTAAGAAATTCTTGTTAAGTATCGTTAGCACACATTTATGCATCATAACAATACTCTGAATATATTCAATTTTGCTCACATGTGATGGACAAAATATCACATACCTTCTATGAATCGAATACAAAAATGATCGCTATTCATCTTGAAACTTTATGTTTGCTCTATCAAGACAGGGTAAAACCCGTAGGTCTCTAAACCAATTTTAGGCGTATCCTATTTTTCTCTTCAAGGTCGAATTTATCAAACTACCCTCATCATACGTTTTCGTCTTTTCAGTGTGGTGACCGGCCCTGCCCAGTGGTGTGGGTGTCGTCTGCTCCTATCGTCATCTATTAAAGCAAATGCATTTCTATCCTGTAATCAAGTACTAAAAAATAAAATGCATTTTAGTGATTTGGAAAAAAATACATTACTTAGCTTGTATATTTACAAATTTCCTCGCTGTACTTTGGTCTACTAGCAAGGTTAAAGTAAATCGATATTTGTGAACGTCATAAGCTGGATTCAAAGCATGAACACTGTTGAACAAAGTTGTGGACTTCAGTTGCTAGCTAACACAAATGTTTTTTTAATTTTGTGCAGTTAAGCTGGTACAGTCAATTTACTTGTGTTCATTTTAGCGATAACAAGTGACACCGGCGCTTCGGGCGTTACGTAGGCCGTAGACGTTGAAAGCTACGTCTTCGGAACTTCCGTAGTTTTTGTTGTAGAGGTTAGTAACTTAAACAGTAATTGGTAAATCTTTCAGCTGATGAAATTACGCTGTTACAAAATCAATCTTGTGTATTTGTTTAACAACAGCAGAAAATTTTTTAACTCCCTCAAGATTGAAATAACTCGGGTGTTTAGTGTTGATTGAACCCAATTTTAGGTTTTCCGTAGTGCAGTTTTAAGTAAACCTGTTAGACTTATCTACTCAACATAATTTACTTCAAGAAAGTAATAGGAGCTTTGACTCATAGAATCTGAAGTTTTTTTGTGTTAAAGTCCATGGTCAATGTGAAGTTTAATGCAACAGTCAATGTGAAGTTTAATGCAATCACAGAAAATAATAATTGCAATCCCAGGAATCACTAAAGTAACCCATTTAAGAACGTTTTACAAGAATGACATTCTGCTCGCTGATGCGTTATTTTTGAATAATTGAACTTTGAAGTTGGCCTTTGCGCCAAAGGAAGCAAACGCGTGAAACGGAATTTAATTAATAACGGAAGCCATTACAAACAAAGGTAAAGAGGTCGGGTCGTGAGGGGGAGGCACAGTTCTTCTAGTGAAAATTATCAATAAAGCTTCTAACCCACCCATTAGGGTGATGACCGCAATCTTGTTTACATCGGCTCCAAGATGGCGACCACCATGGGCGCCGCCATCTTGGAGCCGATGTAAACAAGATTGCGGTCGTCACCCTAATGGGTGGGTTAGAAGTTTTATTGATAATTTTCACTAGAAGAACTATGCCTCCCCCTCACGACCCATCCTCTTTACGTTTGTAATAGGAGGTTAGCTTCCGTTATTAATTAAATTCCGTTTCGCATGCCAACTTCAAAGTTCAATAATTCAAAAATAACGCATCAGCGAGCAGAATGTCATTCTTGTAAAACGTTCTTAAATGGGTTCCTTTAGTGATTCTTTGGAATATAATTATTATTTTCTGTGATTGCATTAAACTTCACATTGACCACTATTAGTGGGACTGGGATAATGAATACTGAAATCAATATGCAGTTGACATCAGTTTCAACATGGCGGCCACCGTAGAACATTAGCAAAACCGTAGGAGTGAATAAAGTAGGTTCAAGTATTCACTACCCTAGTCCTGCTAATATTTTTGGGTGATAACCTTTATTGTGTTAGTAACTAACAGATCCTAGAAGTGGGTTGAGGCTCCGCAGGGTCGGCTAATAAAAAATTACGGTCAATATTGAATATAATGTTGTCAACGAATTTCATAATTTCGTTGGTATAGATAGGTAATATAGTCAATTTTAAGACGTTTTACATGAATGACAATGTGCCCGGAAAAGCTTAGTTTAGGAGATATAGGATAAATAACGCCAGGTAAGAATAGCATTAACGGCAGTTTCGATATGGCTCTTCCGGCGTTTTGCGGACGCGGACCACGCCAAGTTTTTTGGCGGGAGTCATCGGTTGAGTTAAATTAAGATATTTTAGGCTTACTTAGGTTAGGATACTTAACTAAATTAGCTTTACCAAACCTAACCTTACTTATCGTTACGTCAGAACCGGATTTCTGCTTATTTACCTCTCCGTTTGTTCAATTTTATAAACGACGTTCCTATAACTTCAAAGTTGAATATCTCCAAAAATAAGCATTTCCGGGCATATTGTCATTCGTGTAAAACGTCTTAAAATCGACTATATTACCTATCTATACCTACGAAATTATGAAATTCGTTGACAACATTATATTCAATATTGACCAAAATTACGAAGTACCCAAACGTACTCTAACAGCTCCAGCTCAAGCGTGCAACTGACTGGATCTGCTATGGAACACAGAAATTTAAAACTTGATGAACTAAAAATGCATCAGTGAGCATAATGTCATTCATGTAAAATGTCTTTAAATGTGTTCCTTTAGTGATTCTTTGGAACGGATTTTTTCATTTCTGTGAACAGGTTAAACTGCGTCTTGGCTGTTTTTTCTAACAATGACATTAAATATGAGCTGAAATTATCTGCCAAATTTTTTAGTTTCATTTTTGAGTTTACAGCTTGCAGTATTGAGTGATAGGTGTGGGCTTATAAAATTTCATATTGGCATCTACAAGTGGTTGCCAAAAAGCTATTTGTGAAGGAGAAAACAGTAATTGATTTTCCAATTTTTGCTGCCTGAACATAATTAATTAGATGGAAATAAACAATTTTTCTTCTTTGCACTTTCTGTTGAGTTTTTAACGAGTGATAGTGGTATGTTAATTTTTGTCTTGGATGGCTGGAATGCGCTCGATCATTCCAGCGCATCGGAAGGAAGAGTACATTGTAGTCTTTCCCTCCAAACAATTTCTTTCCACTACAATCACTACAGTTGCGGTAAGTAATTTACTGCTTTAACTTGTTAGATACTCATTTCTGACAGAAAGTGCATAGAATAAAATTGTTTATTTAGATCTAATCAACTGTGTTTTACGCACCAAAAAGTGGAAAATCGATTACTGTCCTCTCCTTCACATTTACCACTAAAAAATTAAATTTATTTCAAATTTACCAAAGTGTAGGCTAAACTAATCATTAAGATTCTGTGAGGAAAAATTTACTTCTGCGTTTGCATTTAATTTCCAAATACCCTATTTAGTCCTTGAGACAGCAGTTGGGGCAATTGTTACAGCCTACAGTTCTTTCTGATGTACAGAGTGTAGTATGATCAACACACTAAAATAAAAATTCAATTGTAATGGTCTGTTCTAAATTCTAATTTGAATAAGAATTAGTTTGATATTGTTAAAGAAGAAATCCTTCACTTCTATCAGTAATTCAGAATTTTCATATGTTTGGAGATAGTAAAAGTTTCATGTTCTTCCCTGTGTACATACTCAAAATTATAGTCATTCCTCCAAGACTTTCTTGTAAAGGCATAAGACTTGTCTTGGTTTTCTTGAAGATTTCTGTATAACATCAACCGTAAGCCATCACTGGTAGAGCCAACTCATCACCTCCCAGAGGGATGCAAGTATTGTATCCATGGGAATTGCTCCTCTCTGGGGAAAATGTGAGATCTCTAGCTTAGGGATAGGTAGGACTTCTTTTTGTTGAAATAGAATAGATAGTTGTTTCATTTAAAACTTTCTTCAGGGAGGCTCTCTGCTAAACTATTTGTGGGCAGCTAATAATTTTTGTTTCAATTTTGTTTTTTTTCATAAGCTTTGTGCATAGATTTTGCAGTCCCTAAGTCCATGTTAATTGATGCCTTCCTCTCTTTGGAGTGCTTATTTTGCAGTTAAGCTGTCTTAAACAAATTTATCTAATGAAAGTCAGCTTGTCATAAGTAGGTTTTTAAAATAATTTGGATCTTCATTTCTCAAAAATTTCATTCATTGTAATGTTGAGTATCTTAATTTCAGCTAATATATGCTTTAACTATAAACAAATTAGCTTGTAGAATGTTAGGTTTAAGAAAATTACTGAAAAGAAAATATCAAGTTCATGTTGGACCGACCTAACATACCAATAAAATTTTGAGTTGTTAGTGGACAGATGAATGATTTTGTTTCGAGAGTATAATCTTGTTAAAAAAATGAAACTTGATAAAAGTAAATGGGGGTAATGAGTTTTTATTTTGTAGTCTGAGAAGCCCAAGGTCCTGCTCCTATCCATGGTGATAGTCAATTATTGATCCATTTTGGCTTAGTTTTTAAAATGGCTTTACCAACTTGGCACCCTTCTTGACCCTTTTTACTCCATACATTTTTGATGCTCTAGACTAGATAAATTTTACGCTCTCCCTTCCATTAGAGGTATACAATAATTGTTTCTAAGGGAATGAGCATTCCTAGTGGAATATGCAAGGTCCCAAGTAAAAAGTTAAGTAGGCCATCCTTTCCTAACATCTAAACAGAAGAGGCCTTTTGTTTTGTTTGTAATCAATTTTTTTGATTTCACTGCAGTCTTGTTATATTTGTTTTTTAGCATCTATTAGTTTCTCCTTCAACTTTTTTCTTGTTTCATGAACTTCTTTCTCACTGTGCTCTTTCTATACACCTTGTGCTGTTTCTATACACCTTGTGCATAGATAGCTCATTCCCTTAATTCCATACTAAATGGTGCCTTCCTTTCTTTGGAATGTCTTACTTGTGGTTAGGGTCAGGGAGGCTTGAACTAGCATCTAATCTAGGGCTATCCCTTATTCTTCTAAGGGAGTGGGTATGACAGATTTAATTTTTTATTGCAATCTAAATTCAAAATATATGGTTCATTAAGGAAGCAAGTAACATATATACCATACTTGACCTTATTTTTTCACATGAGCTTAGAGTACTAAAGCTGCATTTTCACCATGGTTGCCATCAATCAAAACAATTAAAGAATAGACTTATAGCTTTCAGATGTTTTAGTTAGGAACGCAGTGACTAGTGACCTTGCAACTTGTGAGATATGCTTAATGATGAGGATTTGATTTATCAATTAGTTTTTGTATTTTTTTGCAAAGAAAAAATGTTGTTGGATATTTAGTTTTAAAAACAAATTGTGCCTGCAAGTTATATGTTCCAAACAGATATTGAAGTCAGTCTGTGTGGGATTCTTTTGCCTAATCCTACTTGAACTTGAGAAAGCTGTTGCAGTCAGGACCTTTGTTATGATTATAGATTTCCTATAATGTAAACTTGATATATTAGTATCGGCTTTTTGTGCGTGTCAGACCCTTCAAAATTATGCACGATTCATCCTGGTTATTCATGTCAAAAAATAGGCTAATTGCTTCTCAACTGAAAAAACTGGATGATATATTTATGTGTTACTGTCAATGTTTATAAAGAAGCTGTAATTAAATCATCTAACCGTAGTTTAAAGCTAAATTGGGATCAGATGTTAGTGTATAATGATTTTCAACCAAAAAGTGAAAAATCTTGCATGTCCTGAACTAAGCATGGTGGAAGTGAAACTCTTAACCTGTAGTATGCTACATACATTCCAGGGATCCAATGATGATTCTAATTTGGTTTGATAGTCTCAGCATGGTACATACATTAATTTGGTTGTCCAGTATATTTTTATGAAATTTTTAACCAGTTGATTCTAGGTTTGTCTACTGTTAACTGGGATATTCTTTTTTTATCTCATCTTATGGCTATGTATTTCAAAGCAATGTTGTATTTTCTTTTTTTAGAAATCACTTATGTTCCAGAATCCTTGTGTTGAAATTTAATAGAGAAGAAATGCATTTATTATGCATTTTAGTTGTGTAAGCCTTGTTCATGCATTCCCTAAATTTTTTTTTCATGCTGTTGAAAACCATTTCTTCACTTTCAGTATGAAAGAGACAGAACAGTGTTTTAAAAAGTAAATGTACTAAATGATATATTTAGAGTAGCTTAGGAGCACTAGCTTTGCCAATTTTCCTATTATTGCTAACCAAATTAAAGTATGTATTTTATTTTTACTACGTAAACTGCGACGTACCAAGTCCGACAAATGTGATCCATGCTATTGCAAGGTAGTAATGCACACTTCACTTTCCCTATGCCAGAAAGGCACTGTTGAGGAGGATGTTACATTTTTAGAAGAAGCCTCGACCATTTGACATGGTTTGTAGTCTCACCTGATGAAATTACTTCAGTGATAAGGTTCTTACTTCTTATTTAGTTGGAAGGTAATTTTGAGGATGCACTTGATTATCATCACTCAGTCACACTGACTGCAAAGGAAACCAAGCTTGATCTAAAATTTGAGGAACATATTTAGAAATTAAGATAGTTCAGTGATTTGTTACTTTGGCTCCTATTCAAGAGAATGGAGAGTTCACACAATCTACTGAAGTTTGTGCTGAAAAATATATTGCTTTTCTCTCACATCTCTGAAACTGATCTGCCATGCTGCATCTTTTCTTGTTTTGAGTTGGCTCTTTCCTCTTTGACTTTGAACTATGGTTTCATTGTAACACGTATTACTATTTTACATTCATGGCTTATGCATAAATAAATTAAACTTGCATGATTTATGTTCTAGCGTTTTGTATTCAACAATGTATTCAGAGGAACCATGAAAACCACTAATAGTAATAAATTTTTCTTCCCAGGGATGCTGATACAATTTGCTTGATTGGCAATGATTGCTTCAGCCGGTGAGTATTGTCCTATTTTTATATTAATACTATGAATCAATACATGTATTGCTCATTCAAGTATTGGTATCAATGAATAGCATTTCAATTATTTCATTATATTTTTCTGAAAAGGTTCTAGCAAACCAGATGCAATATTGTCTTGAAATTTTATTTCTAACATTTTTTTGAAAGGATAGAAATTTATTTGAGCACTTCAGTTGGTTTTTCAATTTTACTACCTACAGCCTAATCTAACCAACCAGGCGTAGCAACCGCGCAAACGTAGTCAACGTTGTATTCAAGACATTTATTGGCTCCACCAGTGCTGTGTCAGGCGGCCACCGCCCATATGTGTGGCATTAGAGTTTCTACTTCAGAATGCAATCCCCTGTTATCGGGGTGTGCTTACGCTGACTTTTCCTCACAAGTTCATTAAATTTTACCTTATTTTAGATCACGTTTAGAAACTCACTAAGGATTATAAGCTTTTTTTATGGGGGGGGGAAGGGCGCTGTCGAAGGAATATGTTAATCGGACAGCTTTGCATCCGCGTGTTTGAAGTGACGTGACACACAATGCGCCGGGTCCGCAGAACCTGTCGTGCCTGGCGCGTGATGTCACTCTGAGGAGTGGCCGCAAGTGAAGTGCTCCTTAGGCGGCGCGGCGCACAAATTTTGGAGAAATTTGTTGCGTCTCAATCGAGCAATTTATGTTCCAACCTGTAAATGGCGCTACACAGAATTTATTGTAAGATAAATTTCTTACTATCTATTTTGTTTCACTCAGTGAGTGTGTGCACCTCGTTCGCTAGCCTTTGCCATTATTTTATTTCATGGATGTTGGTGAGAGTTTTCATTCTGCCTGACATTTTATTCATGCTATGATTTGAATTGTGTGTAAGAGATTGTTGGAAGATGTTCGTTTCGTATTTGTGAGTCATTGATCATACATGAGCTAATACAGAGTTTCTCAAAAACGCTCAAAAATCATTCAATAACTCAAATTTTTACTTCTATGAACTTGTTGCGCAAGAAACTATTAGAAGGGATAGACGAACGTCTTATCAAATCGCAAAAAAAGCCTTAGTTGAGCAGCTTAGCCGGACAGGTTAAACGACTTTGTGTGGGGCCTACGCTGGTCCGTGCATTTGTTGTTACTCGGCTACCGCAAGTGAATACCCATCACCAAATGCGGTCTCTCTGTGGAAACGACACCCGCCTGTAGGTGCTAACTTCCTTGCTAAAATATTGCTGTCTGAGAGTGTCTGGTAAATCATAAGCTCATGGTCATGTTCGCACTGTAGGCTGTCATGTTTTACGTTCCTTTTTCATCTCTTTGGTTCTTAAGTTCAGTCGTATTTGTTTCACATTTTCCCCGCAGAGCTTGAGTTGGAAATTGAGCATGAATAATTGTCTTCCTCTGCAGCTCGAGAATGTTCTAACCAGTGATTAAGGGAAAAATTTAGCATTAGACGTTGCTCATAATCTCCTAACTCTGAATTTTCCAAAACGTTGTGAATTCATTCAAGTTGCATACCGTTCTTAGTACAAGCGGGCAGCTTTTGTGTCAAGCGTGCCCTTCAGTGGGACACAACTCTTGTATGCATAGGAATTGACGCCCGCAGGGGGGAAAATGTGAGGCTTCTCGCTCATACTTAGGCAGGTCCTCTCTTTGTTGAAATACAGGTATTTTTGTGTCGTCAAAGATCATCTTTTTTCTCGTGTTCCATAAACTTCCTTCGCAACTTTTTATGCCCTGGAGATTTCGTGTGAGAACACACCTTGTGTATTGATTCCCCCTTAACTCCGTATCAAATGGTGCTTCCATCCTTCCTGTCTTTGTAACACCTTTGTCGTGGTTAAGGACGTTTAAACTATCTTGTATGATCTATTGTTGCGCGGGTCCAATGACAAAGCACGAGTAACGGACTTCTGAATATTCGCTGTTGATCTGAATGATGAGAGGGACACAAGCGCTGCTTTAAATGGCGCCGCGCGATCAATATTTAGTTGGAAGTTTTCAGTGAATTGGATTAAAAATCTCTCGTTGAAACTAGAAGTACGGCTGTTGCTTCTTAGATCTGTAAATATTATCGCGTCTGCATGACATTAGGCTTTATACATCGTTAGGAAACAAGTCTCTGCGTCCGTTGAACGTAACGGTAATCCGTCAGTTATGATCCGTCTTGAAAATCACCGCTGCCCGTAACACTGTTGTATCGTATTAGGAATTAGTGGTGTGTGTACCTGAGCCACAGCGCGTGCTCGGTGTGCTGCACGTGCCCTTTGGGCTCACCACCTTTCGTCATGGAGCTGTGGCCTTGTTTCAGTGGCCCACTGCGCCTTGCTTCACTCAAGTGTTGAAGCTCGACGGCGTTTTGGTGTTCGCCTGGCGCTGGGTTCCACTTGCTCTGTGCTGCGCGCTCAATTTAACAGCATGTTGTGTCATAGGGCATTGCCTCATCAGCTATTATGCTCGCATTTTTGTGCGTTTCGAGGTTAGAGTCAGTAATTAGTTCGTGCGAGTGCGACGGAAGTATTTAATCATCCAGGTTAGTATTTTGTTTGCGGGTGTGTTAGGTTAGTATTTTGTTTTAGCGGGTGCGTTAGGTTTGGTATTGTTTTTGCAGATGCTTTAGGTTAGGTTTTGTTTTTGCGTGTGCGTTAGATTTATTATTTTTTTTTTGCGGGTGCGTTAGGTTTAGTATTTTGTATTTGCGGGTGCGTTAAGTTCATTATTTTGTTTTTGGGGGTGCGTCAGGTTAGTATTTTGTTTGTGCGGGGGTGTCAGGTTGGTATTTAGTTGATGTAGGTTCTATAGGTTGATATTTACCTAATACAGGTGTATATGGTTAATATTTCTTCAGTGCAGGTGTATCTGGTTGATATTTCTTCAGTGCAGGTGTATCTGGTTGATATTTCTTCAGTGCAGGTGTATCTGGTTGATATTTCGTTAGTGCAGGTGTATCTGGTTGATATTTCGTTAGTGCAGGTGTATCTGGTTGATATTTCGTTAGTGCAGGTGTATCTGGTTGATATTTTGTTAGTGCAGGTGTACCTGGTTGATATTTAGGTAGTGCAGGTGTATCTGTTTGATATTTCGTTAGTGCAGGTGTATCTGGTTGATATTTAGGTAGTGCAGGTGTATCTGGTTGATATTTCGTTAGTGCAGGTGTATGTGGTTGATATTTCGTTAGTGCAGGTGTATCTGGTTGATATTTTGTTAGTGCAGGTGTACCTGGTTGATATTTAGGTAGTGCAGGTGTATCTGTTTGATATTTCGTTAGTGCAGGTGTATCTGGTTGATATTTAGGTAGTGCAGGTGTATCTGGTTGATATTTCGTTAGTGCAGGTGTATGTGGTTGATATTTCGTTAGTGCAGGTGTATCTGGTTGATATTTTGTTAGTGCAGGTGTATGTGGTTGATATTTCGTTAGTGCAGGTGTATCTGGTTGATATTTCGTTAGTGCAGGTGTATCTGGTTGATATTTCGTTAGTGCAGGTGTATCTGGTTGATATTTTGTTACTGCAGTTGTATCTGGTTGATATTTCGTTAGTGCAGGTGTATCTGGTTGATATTTAGGTAGTGCAGGTGTATCTGGTTAATATTTTGTTAGTGCAGGTGTATCTGGTTGATATTTAGGTAGTGCAGGTGTATCTGGTTGATATTTCGTTAGTGCAGGTGTATCTGGTTATTTTGTTAGTGCAGGTGTATCTGGTTGATATTTTGTTAGTGCAGGTGTATCCGGTTGATATTTCGTTAGTGCAGGTGTATCTGGTTGATATTTCGTTAGTGCAGGTGTATCTGGTTGATATTTCGTTAGTGCAGGTGTATCTGGTTGATATTTCGTTAGTGCAGGTGTATCTGGTTGATATTTCGTTAGTGCAGGTGTATCTGGTTGATATTTCGTTAGTGCAGATGTATCTGGTTGATATTTAGGTAGTGCAGGTGTATCTGGTTGATATTTCGTTAGTGCAGGTGTATCTGGTTGATATTTCGTTAGTGCAGGTGTATCTGGTTGATATTTCGTTAGTGCAGGTGTATCTGGTTGATATTTAGGTAGTGCAGGTGTACCTGGTTGGTATGTAGTTGATACAGGTGCATCAGGTTCGCTTGCATGGTGTGCAGCTGCAATAAGCTCGTATTCTTTTCGTACGTGCGCATCAGGATGGACTGCACACGGTGGGTGTGCATAGTGTAGATTGGCCGCTTTGATCGTCTCCCTGCCGCAGGATGGATTATCCATTGTTTGACGTGCGAGTATGTGAAACGAATTGTTACTTTAACACGTTAACTTCGCTAGGTTAAACTGAAGTTCTATGTCCAACTCAAATTAAAGATAATTCTAGAGATCAATTTTGATAATAATTGAAATTAAATAGATCGTGCCTTCATTCAGTTTTTATTTTAGTATTTATAAATATTTACTTTGTGACTGCTGGTCGGTCCGCAGTTTTATGAAATTCCGCTCAGGTACCACCGGTGGGTTACGTCGCTAAGTGCTAACGACGAAATTTCAATTCTGTTCATTTGCATGTTTGTTGAATTAAAGTGCAATTTGGTTAGCTCACATAGACCATTTGGGTGGATTTTATGCTTCAATGAGATCTGTGCTCCCGCTTAAATGTTTTAATAATAAATTAACGTTCAGCTTTAAGTTGACGTTGAGTAAATTGCTCCGCGTAACTTTCATTGAAGAGAGTTGCGGGCTATAATTAGTTGCTATTGATATGTATATATCAAGAAAAAGCGATCTGCGTTCTTTTAGAACGTTATTCGCGATTGAGAATACGAAATTGAATAAATACCCAGTCTTTTCTTTGTAAAGACAAAGCGATCAGCAAATGAATATCGTTTGCACGCTGGATTGTTGGTAAGGTTTTTACTCTCTGTGAAGTCTTGAATTCGCTTTCTACCGATGTAGAAGCGTAGCTTGTTCGCTAAAAGCCTAATTAGTTCTATTTACCGAATCAAACAACGCACAAAATTCTGCTATTTGCGTGTCCCTGCTAAATGGAGTTTCGACGTCCTGCGAGAGGCATAGTTTAGGGTAGGCAAGTTTGCACATCCCGTGCTGTGGAGACTGGCGCCTCGAGGGGGAGAGAGACTGTCAGGTAACCTCAGCTATTGATAAGCCTTTGATTCGATCTGTTGTGCCTACTTTGCTCCTTCAGTTTTTGTCTTCTTCAGTGTTTATCCTCCGCCTTGTTAACTTGCTGTTTTTGTGCGTGAGGTCACCGTGGTCGAGTGGTTACGAGTGCGTGGCCTTCTCGGGAGGGTGTCGGAAGTTCAAATTCCGGCAGTGCCGCCCGGTGATTCTCCCCGTTGGGAAAAGATAGAACTCGGCCACAATTCCCCACTCTACCCAGGTGTCAGAAATGAGTACCGGCTTGACCGATAGTAATCGTTATTGCGTCCTGGTGTTAATTGTAAGGCATTTGAAAAACCAATGCACAAGATGATATGTATCAGGCTTGATTGAAGAAATAAAAAACATCCTTTCTGTGTATTCACTGTGCGTGCATAGATTTCCTGTGTTCTCCAGTCCACCTAAATGGTTCATTCTCTCCGCTCTCGTCAGTTCATTCGCCATTGTTGTTCCTTTGTTTTGGTCAGGAAGGCTTGAAATGATTGAAATAATGACAAAAATTCCATTCCTTTGTGGTCGACTTGTTTTTATGAATTTAGTGTTTTTTATTTGTTAGCTACAGTATTTCCAAAGCGTCCCTTGGACACTAGCTTTTTCAGCCTCGTTCACTTCGTTTTCGTAAGTAAAATCGTTAATTTTTTTACATGCGCATTTTTTTACATGGGTGTTGCTCCAGCGCGTCGTGGGTACTCAGCGCTTCCCAGCCTCCATCCGCAGCACATGCGCTTCTTGCTGGTTTCGGCCTTGACTTGATTTCGTTCTTTGTATAGGGGGCCACCCTGCCCTTTCCTTCATGCTTTTTTAGTTGCGTAACCGACACTTGCTGACGACCTCCAGCATTGATGTTCTGTGTATTCTTTTATTGCTTTTCTTTATTCTTGCTTCCATGCTGATTTCAATCCTTCATCAAGTGCGGTGTAACAATTCGAATAATGTGTGACCTCAATTTTGCTATTCCGCAACCTGCGTAATTAAAGTCACAGTAATCGTTTCGCAATGGGTGATATCTCGGGTATTATAGGTAGGCCTTAGGGGTTCCTATCTTTCGTGCTTCCTCTATTTGTTGCAGTTTTCACACCTGTTTTTATTTTTTCGTTCCTCTTCATTGTTAAGCCGTTCACCGCGTTTCCGCGGTTGCTAACGGTTTGGTTAGGTGGTTAGTTGCAGAATTGGGAAATCGACTTTAATGCTCGAATACATTTTTATCATTCCAAAGAAAGACGGAAATACAGTTACACGATAACATTTCACCCCGCATGTTAACAGTTATTACTTAAAGAGGTCGCAAAACAGATGAAATGCCATTCAGTTGGACACATTTGGCCCAATACGCGGGGAACGTGTTAATTTTCAGTTTCTATGTGCCGTGTATCCCGTCTGGTAACAAACTTTGTGTGTGTTAGTGTTTACCGAGTTTAGACTAAAAAAATAGTACCTTTTTCCGCTATTCAGAGCACACTTTATGCCATTTGGTAGGCTTATGCAAACTTGAAATCTAATCTGATACAAAAGAGAGAGTTGCGTGCGTTATTTTCTTTGCGAATAAGTTTTTCTTATAGGTATTGAAGTAAAATTACGCATCGGAGTTCGGTTATCGTATTCAAATGCAACGGCGCATGTTGTTGATTGAAACCTGTCCAAAGAATATAATTTAGAAATTTAGAATTAGTACCATGCAATTTTCCCCCAAATAATAGCTTCTGAAGTCATTTTCCTTCGCCGCTGTCTAAGTGGTCGATTTCTTTCTGACCGAGAGCGCCAGCTACGCAAAATGACTTTCCCAGGTGCCAAGGACTACCCTTCGATGGACATGAGGCTCAGTACGCAGAAGCGTTAAGGCCCACCATGCTGGAATATTTTTTGTTGTGGTGTAGTGGAGGGCAGCGGTGCAGTGCCAGTTTTTGCTCCGTGTCGCCTTATGAAAGCCTCCTCTTGCTGGCTGACCTCTCCCTACTTGTGCGCCCTGATAGTGCGGCTGCTGCTGCTGATCGTCCGTCGTCGCATTGTGTAACCCCGAAATTTTTTGTTTTGGTTCATGCGACTGCCGTCCACGAATTCTACCCTCGCCACCACTTGCTTCAGAGGTGGATGACGGGCGATTTTCTCGTGGCGGTGAGCTGTGAGGATCATCGTTGCAGCCATCGGCATGAGCTATGCGCATCTCGAGTGTGGGTCGACACACGTACTCGTGTGCGATTCGCTTTATTAACAACCTTTCTGTTAAGTAACATGTCCAACGTTCAGCTGCTTATTCGGAGAAATTCCTTCTGTGGATTCTAGAACATCTGGCAATGTTTTGCTCCTGTTATGTTGAATATTTTGAGGTATTCACGAGGTAATTTCCTCGAAAGGAATCTCGACGCTGCTGATATGAAGTAGTTTTATCTAGGTATATGGTTAAATGAAAGTATGGACTTGGAGGGTATTAACCTTTTCTTAATATGGTACGTACGCAAAATAGCTTAGCTCGTTGCACTTCATCTGTTGTACAGTTTTGTACTTGACTTTATATAAGCAAGTTCCCTCTTGAAGGAAAACTTACCGTAAAATAAATATTTAGAATTACTTTCATGTGAATAGCGCAGTTTTCTGACATATTTTCTATTAGTTTGTACGCGTAATAGATGGTTTACGGGTGAAAATCGTCTTTTGACGCATTTTTGGGACTAGCTTCCCTGGAATACGTAGGACTCGTGAGCTTCCCACTGATGGTAGCATTATCAGCAATTGTCACGTGTATTCCTCGGAGGAATCTGTGATGCCCGTCGCACGAATCTGTTGTATGGTTGGGTGTTATTTTGGTTGGCCTAATTTTGAGTTTTCTCCTTTACCTCGTTCAGGTCTTGCATGAGGGTCGTCGTCATTTGTGGACTCGTTTCATTGCTATACGGAGATGCGCGCGTCTTCTCGCAGCGCTCACAGAAATGATGGAACTGTACAACCGCGCGGTGCTGATCCATTTATACGTTTCCGATGTTCGATTGTGTTGATCGCCTCTAGTGAAACATAATATTCAGGATTATAGTTCCTAACTCCGAATTCACAAATGGCAGAGCTCATCATGCTAGAAATGGAATGAGGTATGTCTAGTTAATACAGGTAACTTATATTGAATTACGAATCTGTTTCAGGTTCATTTATACCTGCCTGTGATTGTGTAAAATAAGTCCGCAAAACTTAATGTTTCACAAAAATTAAATCAACTTGAATATTGTGCCAGTCTTGGATTACATATTTCGCTTTAGATTTCGTGAAAGGAATGAATCTTTTTGCGAAGACTGTAATTGCATTAATCCTTTATGCGGGATTACGGAGTGTTCAATAGGGAAGAGCTGTTCACCTCATACGATTACCTGAAGTGCTGTGAACAGATTTGCCTCGCAGTACGTAAGAAACATCCGATAGAAAGGATGTGGTCCACTTGAGTGGGGGGTATCAAATGAACGTTCTTAACTGATATTAATCGAGGCTGATGTTTTGTTGGGCACGGTCACGTTGGAGTAGCCAGTAACGCGGACCTCTCTAACATTGACCTGGTCCAGTTGGTGGCCTGACCCCATGACTCGGCTCGTGTTGCTGGTTTTTCACTTGTTTGCAATGGGGCTTTCCAGTGTGTCGAGATGACTCCTTACTTGGCGTGATTTGTTTGCAATCAACTGCTATCAAATCTTGCTGTCAACTTACAGATAATTAGTCATGGAGTAAAGGAAAATTCGGCGTTAGTACTCAAATATGTACTGACTTTGGAAAAACATCTAAAATCATTTTAAGATTTTAAGAAATTAGTTATCTGCTCTCAAGTTTTTCATTAACTTTTCATCAGAGGATATATGAAGAAATCAGTTTTGAGAAAGTGGCCTATTTTTCAAGTTTACAACTGCAAATTGTCAGTAACTCTAGTTACGTCAAATTAACTCTCGACATTTTGGAGAAGATAAGAAACAAGGTAAAGCGAATCAGGGTAAAACTTGAACGCTCGAGCTGCCAACAAATCTGATTTTATTTTTTTCACCAAAACTTTCTAAATCCTCAGGGTGAAAATATATTACAAGTTCCAAAAAATTGTTTCCGAGTCGCTCCTTCATTGAGCATCAGAGATGAGTTCGTATGATGCTCGCAAAGAGCTCAACCCGCAATTCATGACCATTTTGAAGTAAATTGAGGACTAAATTCGCTCGTTGCGTAATGCCATTCAATTATGTGCTTGAAAAATGGAAAAGGTTTAACTCATTTCTTTCAAAGGGTAGGGAAATCCGTGAATTTCTCCCCTCACGCCCCCTCAGGGGGATACAGGTATTGTATCTATGGGAATTAGCGCTCCCAGGGGGACTATGTAAGGGCCTGAGCTAAAGGTTAGGTAGGCTTTATTTTTGTTGAAATAGAATAGGTTTTTATTTTTTTACGGACCATTTTTTATCGGTTCACTACTGTCCTGTTTTTCAGCACCTCCTACTTTCTTCTTCAACTTTGATCTTGTTTCATGAACTTCTTTCTCATCTTACTGTTTCTGTGCCATTTCTGCATAGATTCCACGTTCCCTTGACTCCATACTAAATGATGCCTACTTCTTTCCTCTCTTTGGATCGCCTTTGTTGCGGATAGGGAGGCTTAAACAAACTAATAATATAATCTAATCTTCTCCCCTCACGAGGACATAACTACCATATCTAAGGGAAGTAGCGCTCCTGGCAGAAAATGCATGATCTCGAGCTGAAAGTCAAGTAGGCCTTCTTGCTGAAATAAAAACGGCGTTTTTTGCTAACGGATGTTTTTTTGGGTTCGCTGCCGTGTCGTGTGTGCGATACGCACCGTGGCATAGATTCCACGATTTTCTTACACTATATTAAGTGTGGCTTTCATCCTTCCTCATTTTTGAGCACTTTCGTAGTTAAGGAGGCTTAAACTATCTCATCTAACCATCCATGTAAGTTCTCACCAAAATAAATTTTGTTGTGAAGAGTGGCGAGAAATTCTTATATTTATCTTAATAGTGGCACCTGAAACTAACTTGGGCGTCCCTCGAATATTACAGCTGCAGCCATACTAAGGGTTTTTCGAGATTTCATGAGATTTCCAACGGTCTCAAAATATGTCTATTGAAGAAAAAAAAAGCTTGCGGACTACTGAAAATTTTCTACATTACGAATGTCGTAAAAGAAAATCAGGCCCGGCTTCAACTGCATGACGCTAGAGACAACGCGTAGACTGGGAAAAGGAAAAATTACGTTGAACCCAGGTAAAGGGAAAGCTGTCTTCAGGAGCCCTTGTGTTTCCCAGTATTATTTGTAGGACTTCGAAAGAAACAACTTTCCTCAAAACGACTATTCTTCGGTAGTTCTGCTATAATTTGGGGTGCATTTAAACTGCGGATGAAACGGATTTGTCTTAGATGGAAGAAATTCAAATTTAGCTCAGTACAAGGAAGAAGTATTATGCTGTTTTCTAATCTTTCAGACACATACCATTTTACTACATGACAGAGCAACAGCCCACGTAACAGTGGTGTTAAATGGATAACATGACAGTTTTGGTATAACGAGCGAAATTTTTGGTTTTGAACTCAGTTGAAAATCTACAGGCATTCTATCTAGGAAAGCTTTGCAATGATGAAAGAATTTATAGGTAAAAAGCTTTAACCCTTTAACGTCCGAATTTTTGTACTCATATTACTGTTAACACAACCACCGTCACTAAACTGGCGCCGGCATCAGGCAGTCACCGATATCAGGATGAGAAAGGAACTGCCACTCGGCAGAGAACTTCAAAGAACACATTAGGGAACTAATTGAACAAAAAATACAATATATTGAGGGTAGTTTTGAAAGAGGACACTGGTGTCCTCTGGGGCGTTAAAGGGTTAAATATCAAAAATAGAAAACTATTAGAAGGATATTTCAATCGAAACGCGCATGCAAACTTCAAATTATATGAAAGAAGATGTAGAAGTTTTTTTTAATCAAAAGGAATGAGTTAGTGCAAAGACTGCCCCTGAAATGCGATTTTACTTCAACAATAACCGTCGAATAATATTTCCACCCGCAATAAAAATCTAATTTATTACTTTTTTGCTCATACGTCGCGAGCTGAAGGTTAGGTAGGCTTTCAGTGACCAATAGACCTATCGAGTTTTGTTTTGACGGGTCTTTTATGGTTATGCGCAGAGTGTGGGGACACATTGCGCGTAGATTCCCCATTATACTAAATAGTGCTTCATTCTTTCCTCGCTTGAGAACACTAACTTAAAACCCTAATAGGTCACATTTGTCTGTATGATACGAGGGAAGAGGAGAGGAGTTGCGCCTCTCATGCTGAGCGTGATCTCCCCATTAAGGATTGAATTTAACGTGCGGTCTTTTAGACTGGCGACTTGCTACTCATGTTCCGTGTGTGCAGTGTAATGCCTGGGCCACACTACGATTTTTCGGTCGTCAAATGAATCACGGACACTCGTCATGTCAAACGGCCGTTAAGCAAGTCAGGCCACATTATGACTGTGTGTGGCTCTGACTTAGCTCTGTGATGAGCGTCCGACGTTCATCGAATGTGAACAAACCAAAGTACGTATACCACATAATCATTCCTGTAAAACATGTTGACATAGTTGAAAAAAAATGTTAAATGCGATTGGTAACAGGCTACTTGCATTTTCAATAAACGGCAAGACTAAGCACTGAATTTCATTGCTTTACATTTTGATACCACCCCGAAAACAGCTGAGAACCATATCTTATACATATCTTAAGCCAAAAATGGCCACAATCATCATTTAAAGTCAACATAACAGCTGCGAAACTTGTCAACACTGTCCGCCATCTTTGTTCTTCGTAGTTCATTTGGTGACTGAAAACCTCTGACGACCTTTCACGAAATGACGAGCATCCGTTCATCAAATGATGAGCGAACGGGCCTTCCAGAGTTCATTTGACATACGGAGTTCATTTGACGAACGAACGTTAGGCTAGTGTGGCCCCGGCATTAGCAGGCTCAAGCTATTGTCGACATACGCCGCGAGTTGCTTGTCTCAAGAACCTGTCCCACACCTGACTTCGCTCGCGCATTCAAATCTGTGCTTACTTGTATCTGGCGACATGTTTTCTTTCTTCCACTTGTGGAAGTGGTTACTGCAGTTTCTAGCACTTTTCTGAGCGGGTATATTCTACAACGCATTCTATTATAGAGGTATCACCTTTTTAGAGTTTATCAGTTAATCCTTGGAGTAAATATTCTTTATTTTTTTTCTCATGAGAGGCTAATTTTGTCACACTTTGTATAATGACACGTCTACTCGACATGTACTGAAATACAAGTGAACTATTTCCGTTTCGACTTCGACATGAAAGCTGAGGTAATAATATACGATTAATATAAGTGCATCGGAAAAGAATTTGACTCTTTATGAGCTAGTGTTCAAATTTGTGATGCCGCCGACAGCTTTGGTCAAGTTTTTTACCTTGAGATGAATGACAATCGCCGTTCTATTTGGCAATTCATTTCCCATTGTTGACAGCTTGCATGCATGTCCTTGCCTTACCCTTGCGTACATTTCCACCTAGATATACGTATAATTCTTCGTTGCACAACACACACTGGATTGTATTCACTGCGGTCGGCTAGGCGCACGATCACTGGTTCAAGAGTCCTTACAGTGAGGCGTTAGTGCTTAGAACTCGAATGGGTATTTTTAGCGTCAGTGAGCCTTGTCCAAGGTGGGCCTCGGCTGGAGATTCCTGTATGCGTAGCACACTTGTTCGCTCAAGTCCTGAGCGCTGCCCAAGCCGGGTCCAATCAATCCAGTGTTGCTGCCGTAGTGTATACTTGTGGTCACTATAGACTTCGCCAAATGAAGGCAATGTGGGAAATTCGGGCCAGTCTCAATGCATCATCCACCAGCAAGCCACCTTGTGCAGCCCGTGAATCACGTGCTTAGCGCGTGTTATCGCTGATAGCTCAGTATCTTACGATCCTGAATATCCTAATGTACCTCATGGTCTCTCATTCTCTACTCACTTTCTCTGACATACTTCCACAATCTCGTGAAATTCTGCT
This sequence comes from Morinoia aosen, assembly GCA_030386875.1. NCBI lineage: Eukaryota > Metazoa > Arthropoda > Malacostraca > Amphipoda > Talitridae > Morinoia > Morinoia aosen. The sequence continues at coordinate 21,981,715 of CM059579.1, forward strand.
GTACTGAATGTTTGTATCTCACATTGTCGATCTTGTCTGTTTAGGTTAATTTTGAAAGTTAGTCGCCCAAGTAGGGCGATTAACATTAACAACCTGTAGGCATTAGGTGTACAGGTTAGTTAGGGTTTTGTATCCTATACTATGGGGGGCTGGCGCCGCCAGTGGAGATGGCGTGAGGTTACCTAGACCCGTCGGACTCCTGTTTTTTTTTTTCAATTTTCATACTTTCTATGTTGTCTCTTTGTCTTTCCTTTTCCTTCCTAATTTGCTGCTTCTATGCACAGGGTATCTTGTGTGTGAGCTAGCTATGTGTATAGATTCCGCGTTTTCCTTAGTTCGTACTAAATGGTCCTTTTTTTCTTGTGTGAAGACATCTTTGCGACCTTGAACCACTGTACATGTTACTGTTTAGAAATTTAATTAGCCATTTTGCCGTTTACAGATGTAGGAGTTTACTTTCTTCCTTCAACCCCTCAAGGGGATACAACCATTGTATCTATTGGAATTTGCATTCCCAAGGGGAAAATGTGTGGGGGCTCGAGCTGAGAGTAAGGTAGGCCTTTTTTTTGTTATTGAAATTAAATTTTTTTTTTTTTTTTTTTTTTCTTTTTTTTTTTTTTGTGTTAAGGACCCCTCAGGGGGATACAACTATTGTATCTATGGGAATTAGCGCTCCCAGGGGGACTATGTGTGGGCCAGAGCTAAAGGTTAGGTAGGCTTTTTTTTGTTGAAATAACGTATGTTTTTGTTTCGTTACGAACCATCTTTTTTCGGTTCACTGCTGTCCTGTTTTTTCAGCACCTACTACTTTCTTCTTCAACTTTGATCTTGTTTCATGAACTTCTTTCTCATCTTGCTGTTTCTGTGCCCTTTCTGCATAGATTCCACGTTCCCTTAACTCCATACTAAATGGTGCCTTCTTCCTTCCTCTCTTTGGATCTCATTTGTTGAGGATAGGGAGCCTTAAACTAACTAATAATCTAATCTAATCTAATCTTTGTGTTAAGGACCACTTTTTTCGGTTCACTACTGTTCTGTTTTTCAGCACCTACTACTTCCTTGTTGAACTTTTATCTTCTTTTTTAAACTTCTTTCTCAACTCACTGTTTTTATGCCCCCTTCAACATAGATTCCGCGTTCCCTTGCTTCCATATTATATGATGCTTTCCTTCCTCTTTTCGGAACACTTGATTTTTAGCGGTTAGGGAGGCTTAAACTAACATCTAATCTAATCTCTTCCTCCAAGAATTTATGTTCTATGTCTTTGGTTTCTGGATATATTGCTCTCAATCTATCGATGGGATGGGGTGAGTTGCACCGAAATAGAATACTCTAGTTCGCTAGTCCTGAACAATTCAGTCATCCTTATTTCTAGCGGAGGTTGTTTATAAAAATTGTTCAAGTTCTTGAATCAACATTTTTTCATCATTAATATAATTGCGATCGGATCTTTCATTAGAATGCATTGATAACGATGAATGTTTGCTGCCGTCTAATGAACGACCTCATTGATTGAATTCTGCCCATTCATAGTTCGTTGACTCAATCTCCCGATACATCTTATCGCGCGCTGGTTTTATCGGTGGTATCTTCATCATGGTCGTGACTCGGCTGCTTTTGCACTGACCACAAATTACAGACCTATTGTTCTTAATTTAGAGTACATACAGAAAAAATTAGTCTAACCGGGAATTATATATATAGCGAGTTATTATGGTTCGTCGCTAATTATTAATTATGGTTCGTCGTTCTTTGCTACGTTTCGATGATCAAGTTGAAACAAGTGGCAGAATGTTTTTTATAATTTTTAATGTTCAAATTGTGAGAACCTTTGAGTTAACCAAGACTTCCAAATTGCTTTGTAAGAAAGTGATATTCAACTTCATCCTAAGTTTTATGGTTTCATTGCTTATGCTACCAAGGATTGTTTCATGTGCGATTTTCTAGCATTTGCTGCACGTGTTTCGTGTGTGCAGTGTTAGCAGGCGTCAACACTCGCAAATTATTTCGCTCAGTATGTGCCCTCAGAATATCTTCTCTGGTTCATATGATAAGCCTTCGAAATTAGTTCTTTAAATGAACGTGGTGTTTGCAATGTGGACTAATCGTGCAACCATCAGAAGACTGTATTTTTTTTTTTTGTAGATTAGTTATTGAATTTGCTTGTATGACTACTCTGGACTTTGGCTACGACTGGAAGTTTTACTTAGTTCAATTATGTTTTCAAATCTTGATCCAGACGGCCGTGTTTCCTTCTGTCGTTGAAAATATGTGAAATAAGGTAAGAGGAGGGAGATGATTGCCACTTAATTATTTTATTATTTAGCAAAACTTGAAAACTGTATCTAAGTGCAGGATTTTCTTTTAACGCTGGTTAGGCGTAACCTGCCTCCACACCGCATAACGTCGAGTGCAATTCCGTGTTGCAACACATTCCTTCCAAGCGATCGCTGCACGCCACATGCGCTGCAACTTGTAGTTCCATCTAAGTAAACCTTAATTATCCAACACCTGGGCTCGATTCTTCTTCCAGTGCTCAGCCTACGTGTCTGATGTGCAATTCTGGTCTCGAGGCATAATTGACATTGAGTATCGTAGATATGTTAGTTTGCCTATGCGAGAGCGTTCAGAGATGCATACTGCTATCGAGGCTTGATAACGATGCTCAAAATATCACGTGGAGTTGGACAGACTCGTGATGTTGCCTTGGGTCAGTACAATTGTGTTCTGTACTTCTTGGCATGTATGCTTGAATTTGTTCTTTCATGCCCATATAATATTCTTTGTGAAGTTAGAGTGCTTTCTTGAAATTGAAACAAAAGATAATCTGTTTATAAAAATTGATTGAAAAGTGTTTGGTTTTGATTATTCGTTATGTGCAACCGTCTTATTTTCTGATTACTTGTGGTGATGGTTTTCATGATTCAGTTTCCCTTCACCTTCGTTCTTGCGTTATATGTTGGTCTACAAATAATGACACTGCTGTCACTCGTGCTTGGAGTAGTGAAAACACGTTCATCAAGTCATAAATAGTTGATGGGTGCTATGAATTATCTTTTTGTGAAAATTGCTGTAGTTTAGGTGTACTTTTTAACTGGTGTGCTTGTTTTTGTACTTGGAAGAAGAAGAGTTTTTAACGCAACGCTCGTGTCAAGTCTCAAGGTTAGAGTAGAGACCCTGCCAGTTATAAGCGAACGGTCGCGCAGGCGACGGCTTACTATTGCACTGCGTTGGATGCGGTCGGTCGCGCTGTTAAGCTGCTTTTAATTTCAAGTGTGAAGGTGCTAGCAACGGTGTTTGCCACCCACATGACAAAGAGCTACTTTTTAAGATCCGAGTTCTACTCAGTTTCAGTGATTCCGCGTTTCGGGAATTATCTAACTTCTGCAGATTATTGAGACGAGTTTGAGTGACCTCTTGAGTTACCGATGTACTAGAACACATTTCTGTACATTTAAGTGTAGATTATTGAAGTGGTGAAGAAGTGGCCTATTCTGCTGTGTAGCGACGTACAAGTATAACGACTTCGTAGGTGAGTAGCTCTGTAAGCTTCAGCTATGTGTAATGCAAGTTTTATTTTGGGCTTGATCATCACTCGTGCAGGCAGCTCATGTATCGGGTTACAACCGGTGCCTCATTGTACGTCTTGTTCTTGTGCAGGACACGTCACATTCTGTGATGCAGCGTTCTGTTGCTGAACCGCTACACAGAATGTTGCTGTACCGCGTTTTGTTGCTGTACCGCGTTCTGTGCTGTACCGCGTTCTGTTGCTGTACCGCGTTCTGTTGCTGTACCGCGTTCTGTTGCTGTACCGCGTTCTGTTGCTGTACCGCGTTCTGTTGCTGTACCGCGTTCTGTTGCTGTACCGCGTTCTGTTGCTGTACCGCGTTTTGTTGCTGTACCGCGTTCTGTTGCTGTACCGCGTTCTGTTGCTGTACCGCGTTCTGTTGCTGTACCGCGTTCTGTTGCTGTACCGCGTTCTGTTGCTGTACCGCGTTCTGTTGCTGTACCGCGTTCTGTTGCTGTACCGCGTTCTGTTGCTGTACCGCGTCCTGTTGCTGTACCGCGTCCTGTTGCTGTACCGCGTCCTGTTGCTGTACCGCGTCCTGTTGCTGTACCGCGTCCTGTTGCTGTACCGCGTCCTGTTGCTGTACCGCGTCCTGTTGCTGTACCGCGTCCTGTTGCTGTACCGCGTCTTGTTGCTGCACCGCGTCCTGTTGCTGCACCGCGTTCTGTTGCTGCACCGCGTTCTGTTGCTGCACCGCGTTCTGTTGCTGCACCGCGTTCTGTTGCTGCACCGCGTTCTGTTGCTGCACCGCGTTCTGTTGCTGCACCGCGTTCTGTTGCTGCACCGCGTTCTGTTGCTGCACCGCGTTCTGTTGCTGCACCGCGTTCTGTTGCTGCACCGCGTTCTGTTGCTGCACCGCGTTCTGTTGCTGTACCGCGTGAGGGGATTTGTTTCATAGAAGCACAGTTCGGGTTCATTTAAGTTTTCTTTGCCTCGCTTTAAGCGCGACGAATTCTTTTCGTGTTCTGTCTTCCACTCCGCTAAGTTTCCAACACACTGCTCCATATACCTCATGAATGTAGTCTTAGCATTCAGTGCGTTGTAAATGTAGCCTCTGAAGCTTCCGAGTTTTTGGATGAAAGAAAGCTAGTTTTTATTGTCAACACTATAAAAGCACATGAGAAGATTGCCTTTCTTGTTACCCAGAGAAGCTAACAGACTCCAGGATTCCTCAGATTCTCGCCAAGTATTCTGTTGGTTGTGTATCACCGTCGTCAGGTGGATGGAGGGTTATTAGAATCGGCTGGGCGTGGAGTAGATTCACACTTGCTCTAACGAAACCAATGTCGGCAATTTTAAAATTTGCCGGGTTTTTCAACTTCATTTTTTTTGGTAGGCGGTCAGCTGCCGATGGATCCTTAGGCTATTTACGTCTCCGTACTCCAGTTTCTTTGGCGAGGCACCTTTCTTCTTTTTAGTGCATGTGTTTTTTCGGTAGCGTTTACGGATGTCTCAATTGAAACCAAAAAAGGGCTTTTTGTACCTTGACGATAGACAATCATGTTGAAGGATAATTGACCGATTATTGGCCTCGATACCAATCTTCCATTAGGAACCAATTGTACAGAAAATTATCTCTTACGCAACGGATTATATTTAGATTCTACACCTTTTGTTAAGGTGAGAGAAGCATTGACTAACATATAATCAAATACAGCCTTCAGAGATTCGTAATGCCTGCGGTTGCATGGATATCTTTGGAAAACACGTTACATTCTCTAGTCTTGTCGTTGACAAAGAGATAATGATTTTCACGCCATGGTTTCAAACGGCTTGAAACTTCTAACCACATTTTACCTCTAGAGAACACCGAGCTTGTGAAAGTTGTGTGTGCGCATTTGCTTTACCTCCGTTCGCAGGTGCGGCGTGTTTTCTGCCTTTACTGGTGTTGAGTGCATTTTTCTTGCAGTTACTTCCAAAGTAGAGCTCTTTAACTTGTGGAAGTCAATGTTTGTTGCTGATTTTATTATTTTACATTCTTTAGAAGGCATGGCGCTGACACTTGAGATATTCGTGAGCTGCTACTGTGTTCCATTGAACAAAACATGATTGTTCCAACTTACTTGACTCCTGCCTCTGGAGCTAGCTAGCGCTTAAGAACATGGAAGTTCTGAAAGTAACTTTTTATTTTATTTGCGTAATTTTTAAACAGGCATTGAACCATTTAAGAAACTCTACTAGAAGGTCTGTGACAATATTTCACCAAATTTTGGCTTGGATCCCTTCAGGGGAATACAACTATTGTATCTATTGGCAATTAGGACCTTGTGCGTAGATGGCGCGTTCCCTTAACTCCATACTAAATAGTGCTTGCTTTTTTCCTTTCTTAAAATATCCTAGTTGTGGTAATGGGAGGTTAAAACTTTTTATAATCAATCAAATTTTGGCTGGAGCGGTCATAAACGTTATTTTTGTTTTTATTATAACATTCCCCTTGAAAGTGCTTCACAATTAACTTAAAAAGGCTTCTTCTCGTGTAAGTGCGCATTGAACAGTTATGTCGACCCATGGCTGTCGCGCTGACTACAGTTGAGTACTTCACACATTACAACGGGAAAGCGTTCGGAACTGTGCAGGGTAGAGCTATCAATTTGTATTAAAGGCTGCCAACATTTTCCGTCATGCACCGTAAAAACTGGGCGAGGTAAACATACGTAGGAAATAATTCTCCGGTCTTGCGGCCTTAGAAGGTGTGGAAGTTGCAAGGGGGTGGAAAGGATCTCATTTGCTGAGCATTTCTGGGTAAAAAGTGGCTGGACTGACTCTGGAGAATAACGCAAATTAGCCGCTTCTAAAGTCGTTACTGCGTACTTATGGTTATTTCTCGTTCTCCTATTCAATAGTGGAACTTGACGGCAAATTTTTCTTTTATTGCCTTCAATGTTTTCAATTGCACAGTTGTGTTCATTAAACCCCAGCATGTCATTGCGTATCAGAAATGTCTATTTTCTCATGATGAATTCGATCACTTTTGAATCGCATTGGGCTGGGCTCATCTTCCAAAGCCTTACACCAGCTAGACCTGACCATGGACACTTCGCATATTTTTTCCTCTAAGATAATAAAGCCACCGTGAATTTGTTCACAAAGAAGAAACGGTGCTCTCGCAGTATTATTCGCACGCAGTTAAATTTGAAACGGTGGCCATACCAAGCATAATTGTATGTAATTAATTGTGAGGCTAAGTTTGTGTAGCTCAGTTCTTCTAAAAAAATGCTCGTGTGCAGAAGGTTACAGGATTTTGTATGCTCCCGAGGTTAAGCTCGGGCAAGCTTTTCTTTTGTTGAAATAGATTGTTTTTGTAGTATAGATGCTGCGAGGGAGGGGCATAGGTTTAAGTTAGGTTTAACCATCCTAAGCTGTAGGCTGGCGCGGCGCCCTCAGGTTGATTATATGGTACTTCAGCTGTAGATAGGCATGCCTCAAGGATTTCCATTTTTCGTGCGCACTCTACTTCTTGCAGTTCTTACGCCGTGGTCATCTCTTCTTCAAAGAAAATCAATGCTATAAAAACTTGTATTTCGAGCGCTTGAGATCCAACTAATTGGATCCTCGCTAAATTGCGGTTCGCCAAACTCTGTGTATCCTGTTTTTTTATCAAGTATACTTGGGTACTGTGAATTTTGTACTATTTAGCGCGATGCTCCAGTGTATGTAAATGAAAAGAAAAAAGAGAACTCAAAAAATGAAGAAAACTTCATAATAAGTATTTCCGTTTGGTTAGTGGTTCAAGAGCCCACAAGACGAGAGCATTAATTTTCGTTTTTTTTCTAGCAGCTTTGAGTCGTTTCCCATCTATGACGCTTGTGTTGAATCATAGTCAAACAACGGATTTACCAAAGGTATTCAAGTTGAGCCTAGAATATTGTTTTGTTTACGGCTCTCCCTGGCGTGCGCCTGCAGTGGTGCTGCTTCGTTACAGGCCACCTCAGGGAGGGTGCCGGCATATTAGGCCGAGCGGCAACATGGCGTCGCTAACGTTTCCGTGTAAATTGGCGCTTCCACCTTTGGGCGAAAATATTTTCTTATAATGCTTTCCTGTTTTTTATTTTTTTCCGGGCGTTGCAAATGAGATATGACAATGTGAAGTGTTTTGGACCGAGTTGTAGTTATTTTTCATGAGGAATGTTACTGTGAAGTAAGGTCAACTAAACTCTTGTTTTCCAAATGACTTTACCAGGAAGTTAAATCATTTCAACAAATCTGTTGCTATTCCAGATGAATATGAGAACAATTAGTAGTCCTGGAAAGCCAATGTTTAAATAATGTTAATTTCATCGGTGAAATTTTCTTTTTTAAGTATTTTCTCGAAGTTCTGTGTGTTACGAACGTATGATTACAGTGATGTCGCGCGTGTCTGTGCATAATTTAACACTTTGACCGCAACGTGCGCCACCGGATGTCACGGAGGGGACTTTCATAATGCTGCTGATCGACCAGTAGTCACAAACTCAATTTTCATAAATACTTAAAGCTATATGAAGGCATGATCCGTTTTTTTAAAATTGCTTAGTACAATTGAGTTCAAATTTGAGTTGAATATCGAACTTCAGTTGGACCAATTGCGGTCTGAGTGTGAAATTAACTTGTTTTGCTGGTGCCCACGGATTCATTAGACCACGGACGAATCGTGTCAGAGATATCACTCGCAACTAGTCAATTGCTTTCTTTGAGCATGCGTAGGTCACTTTGTTTTGCGATGGTTCAAGTCTACGGTATAGTTGGAGATGTTATTTCTTAACTGCGGTGATATTTTTTATCATTGCAGACAATTATCCCGCATTAATTTTTATAGATAATTTTCTGTAGTTGATTAATTTTAATGGTTGATGTTTCAGTGCTGGCAAACGTTATGGTAGAATTTCGGTTAATTATTTGCTATTCGATATTCGGAAATGGTAACACTTGCATTTAAATGAACTTGACAACGTGTTTATGGAAATGTCCTAGGATGTATCAACTTCTATAGAGGAAGCCACATATTACCACTGAAGTCATTACTGTGTCACAGTTCTTCGTAGACGGGCCTTGATACTTGGCCGCAAATTGGTGATAGTTGAAAGTTTAACACGTTAGCTGTAGCGTGTAAAACTGAAGTTTAGCATTCGGTACAATTGCAGTTTTCAAGATTAACTCGAAAATTTGACCAGTTTAATAGTGCCTTTATTTTTCATCACATTCATGTGAAAGTTGAGTTCATCGCCGTTGTTATATTACCCGCAATATAATTCTATCAATGATCACTGGTGTATCACCAAGGTGTCAATGTATTAAGTACAGTAGCATGGAATTAAGCATGCTAGTAGATTGAACTACGATGAAGCATTAGTTTGGTAATGTTCTACTTGGAGTAAAATCGTGTTTCTGTTGATGTGCAATATCTGCATCACTACAGCACCAACTATTCTCCTGATAAAGACATTGCACATTAGCAGAAATGGTGGGATTACCAAGTCACACCACTGGAGCAGAACTATTCAAGTCACTGGATAGTTCTACTAAGGAAAACTATAAAATGGTCCTTTTGTGTCGTCATATACACTGACGGAGCTGCTGCCGTGACCGGACAACTGTTAGGTTTAACAGCTCGGATTAATTAACGAGGTTGCACCTGAGGGTGGATGTGTGCATTATAGCATTCAAAGGGAAATGCTAGCAGGCCGAAAACTGTCACCGAAATTTAGCGTATTGAATGTCATTAAAGTTGATAACCACATCAAAGCACAAACCCTTAACTCACGCCTTCCCTTGTGCGCCGAAATAAGTAAGTTATCCCGAGGAAAATCGCTTATCAGAGTGCAAAATTACGAGAGCCATTACAAAGATTTCTCTCAGAAAAGAAGTCACCGCTGGCAGCACATTTCAGTGACAAGGTATGCGTTGCAAAACTGGCTTACCTGTGTGCTATATTTGCCCTGCTCAGAGGAAAATGACCAACTATTTTCATGCTGGTCGACAAAGTAGCTACATTTAAGCCAAACTGGAGTTGTGGGGACGACGCGTGAACAGACTATGTGAACATGTTTCAAACACAAGTGGGCATTTTGGGCGAGACTGAGCCTTCATTCCCCCAATTGGTTCACGATCACCTGTCTTAGCTTTTTAAGAGTTCCTACGCTACTTACCAACGACAAAAGACCCACGAACTGGTGAGGAATAGATTCGCGACCAGTTTGTCTACTAACCACGCGAGTCTAGCATATCTCTCCAAGAAGATCAACTGCTGGAGATCGCAAATGGCAGCGACCTTAAAAGTCACGTTCGAGAGAACTCTGCATGTGTTTTGGTTTAAAGTCATGGCGTAATACCCTGAGATCACCACCACGGCGCTTGAAATCCTATTGTGATTTCTGACGTCTTATTTGTGTGAAGCGGGGCTTTCTGCTGTTACAGCTATCAAAACAAAACATCGGAATAAACTGGACATAAACAACCCACTTCAGGTTTCATTGTCTCCTACTATCCCCAGATGGAACAGTTTCATTGCAGATAAAGAAGCTCAGGGGTCTCATTGATTTAGCGATCCAGCAAGTCAAAATGTTCATTCGCTTATTATTTGTTTTTCTAATGTATTTGCATTTTATTTTGTAGGCATGTTAAATAAATAATTAAATTGAAATCGTTTGGATCAACACTCCCGGACCGCAGTAAAATTGTCAAATATTGAACGGCCCGCGGCGATAAGAAGGTTAGAGCTTTTCAGAGTTTTTTAGAGCTTTTTTAAGTTGTAAATTTTACCTTGAAGGTAGACGAGAGACATGGCTAGCGCAGTTAGTAATAGCCGAATTGAGAAATATGTGAATAACTGTTGGTTGCTGGTCTAGATTTTTTCAAATATTTGATTAAATAGTAAAAAGTGTCCCGTCTTTTCTTGGTTAAATTTGCAGGAATCCGTTGTTTCGTAGCTCCACGATCAGAGTTGATATAAACGAGCATCTAAGTAACAGTAATATTGCATTAGTTGAAAATTTCTACTTCTAGGTAAATAGCTCAAATGAGCCACAACGTCATGTGTATTGTAATGGCTATTTTGCTCGTTTCTTAACGTGTCCTTCAGACAGTTCACCGAAGCCGTGGAAGGACCACTTCAATATTTACGTAGTTCGAATAACCTGGAGAAACCTCGTTTACTTTACAGACTTGAGTGTTGGTTTACCAGCCAGTGTCCACGTGTAGCTTTCGTCGGCAACCTCTAGCTTGACCGCCATCGAAATTAGGTATGGACATTTTGCACAGTATTCAAACTGAAAATTTCGAAAATGTTGATTTCATTCATCTTTATTTGCGAAGGAATAACACCACTGTCAGGATGTGTTGATAACTCAAGGTTCGGCTTGATAAATACATTAACTGCTGACCCCGCAGGGAAAGTGTACTCGCACGTCTAATGGACTGGGCTTTTAATTCATTTTGGGCCGTTGGTACGTATTTAACATTTTATTCGTCTTGTAAATCTCGCGAGTACAAATCATGCAATGGTTCCTAAATTGAACTCACCAAAATGTGGGTCGCACTGCCGTATAAATCACTGATGTGCTGAAGAATCATTAAGGAAAACTTGTGTGAAGCTATTTGTGTCCGAGTGGCAGGTAAATTTCCACCCTCGATCTTATTCGCATATTCCAAGGGGCGGAGTGCACTTAAGCAGTTGTTGAACTCTCCTCTGCATGCGTACACCGCTTTTTGGTGACATGGTCTTGACCTCCCTGCCTTGCTGCGCGTGTGTGACTGATGGAAAGTTCTCGCTGTTATTTGTCCGCACCATTTGGGGCAGGACCGCATTTCCTGGAAACGTCCCGTGGTTTTGTTTCTACCCACGCATGGAGAAAGAGGCGTTTAAAAAAATTTGAATTTTTTGCAAAGATATTCATTCAGTCGTAGGCGCAATACTGGTATTGAAAATTGGGCGTCCGGTTAGGAAGTGTTACGAATTTTGACTGGCTTGGCATGCGTACAAAGCTGACTGCAATGCATGGTATTTGAGCCAAATTAAATTTCGACTTGAATATGTAAATATTATTACTGTCAATAGGAGAAGTTATGCACTGTGTTGAACGGGATAAATGCTGATAATGGGCTGTAAATGGTGTTTTGAATTTCTAGTTCCCTGCTCATGCAATTTTTAACCCTAATGGTATGGTCTTGCAAAGCATGCTCAACTTGAGCGTTCTCGTCGAAGAATTTTTCATAACATTTTATTTCACAAGAAATGGTTTCTGATTTTTACAACTGATCCGTCGGTTGACGAATGGATGAACGAGAAATGTCTGTGCTCCTACCTTCATCTCTGTTCAAAATTAAGCCAGGTTTACTGTCAATATCCTCGGGGGGGATACAACTATTGTATCTCTGGGAATTACCTCTCCTAGGGGGAAGGTGCGAGGGCCCGAGCTTAGTGGCCTTTTTTGTGTTGATAAAATGTGTTCTCTTTTTTGTTGTGTTCAGGACCACTTTTTTCGGTACACTGCTGTCCTGTTTTTTCAGCACCTACTACTTTCTCCTTCAACTTTTATCTGGTTTCATGAACTTCTTCCACAACTTACTGTTTCTATGCCCCTTTTGCATAGATTCTGCATTACCTTATCTCAAAACTAGGTGGTGCCTTCCTCCTTGCTCTCTTCGATACGTAATTTTTTTTTAGCGTTTAGGGAGGCTTAAACTAACAATCTCTAATAATCCGTTTACTGTCAAGGTAATTTAGTTTTCGTTTAACGGAATACGAAAAAGCGAATTTTCGCGTTTTCACTGTTATTTCTAATGTATTTGAATTCTTACGTTATATTATGCGCAGTCCCACATTTTTCGTTATGACTTTCATCTTGAAAGGTTGCCTTCTTTCCCCATAGTTTAGAGTATACGTTTCGCAGCGCAGTGAGTGGTTTTTACGCACCGAACGCTGCTCAACAAGAACTTCGGTGACTGGGTCATCCAACAAGTCGCACGCTGGGTTCTTCATCTTCCTCTCAACGCTAAGATGAGATAGCGCTGCGATAAATTGTCTGATTAGAAACTAACGTGAAATTTATAATACCGAGTTTTGTTTAGCCTATTTTAATAGTATATTTTAGAGTCTATGTCTGTTCATAAATTAAGACCTTCAATGAAAGGCAAGCAGAGTGGGCATATTCATGTAAAATGTCATGTGGAGACCGTGAGAGACCTCGCTTACTTCACAGCCTATTGCGGTCAGACGATTGGTGTCCTTTCGACGCGCTCGGTTCAACGCATGCGCGCCCTTGGCTGCGAGCTCAGTGACTGAAACTGACCTTTACTACCAGTGTCATGGGTTATAAATGTACGCTACTCTTTAGTTAGTGAGGTCGCCCTAGATATTAGTTACTCGACTTCTTTATGTGCTGCAAATTATGACGTTTGATTTTAACGAGCAATTTATATCAGGGTTTGCTTGAATACTTGTGTAGCTAACTGTTAACATACACTTAACTATCCTTTGAATTTCTCGGTTTTATACCTTGCTTCATTTCAGGATTAATGTTGCAAAAATAAATTGTGTAATCGGTCTCTTGCTCTCGAAGAATTTTCACTAGTTTCTCTGAAAAATTATTCCTCCGAATTGTGAAATTTCCATTTTTAAATGTCATTATATATGTCGCCGGTGAATGTCATGATTTAACTCGGATGCGTTCGCATTTCGGCGTAACTTAATTCTTGTTTCTTGTCTGAAAGTATGGAAGCTCACTCAAAGGGGGTCACTGCGTCGTGACTTGAACATCTAACTTGAGCGTTGTCGGAAATATATTCATTTTCCGTTGCGTTCTTGAGCATCTTGTGCGCAAACTTTTTTTAATTCGTCTGTAGAATATAGAAATCAGCTTTGATTGTAGGTCACTACCAGAACAGTCGCTCGTCATCAGTTAAAAGGTGTCGAAACTTGCCTCTGTCTCGTCTGTAAAAAGAGTGAAAGTTTCTCTTTTTTTATTTTGTGTTTGCTATTTCATTCGCACCCCAAAGTTACGTCCTAAAAATAATTTAGTGTCACTTCAAATATGTGCTGAGAGTGAATACCAATTACTTCATTGCAACTGTGCAATTCTTAATGAAATTTATATTTTTAGTCAAGTTGATTCTAAGGGCTCAAAACAGTTGAAAGTTTGCTTGAGTTATTCGAGGCTCGAAGAAATAACCTGGCGTTCATAAAGATGAGCTTTATAGGATCTTTCATTGCCGCTGCGAGGAGGGAATTGAGGATGAGCTCGACTATAATATGGAGGTTCAACTATTGAACTTGGATCTAAGGTACGATTGAAGTGGCCTTCTGGATGCTAAACTGAGACACAGTGTACATCTGTGGGACTTCTGTTGCGTAACAGCTCGTCACCTCAACCTTGAATCAACAGGTTGAAGATCTAGATCTATAAAATGACATTCGACTTCGTCAACGCGCTCGATAAAAATACGTAAAGTGGCGTGTTCAAGTTTATCTTCTCGTTGTAAATGAGAGCTCCACTCAAATGAATGCAATTCTTATGTAATTTTGGCTCCTCTCAGCCGTCGTGTAGCTGTGCGGCGCGTGCATTGGTTGCGCCATCGGTTGGATATGGAAGGTGTCATTGTCTTTCTGTAGCGAGAGTAATGATGGACTGCTGGTTTCCCAGCCCTGGGATAGAAGGATATTGTCCTTTCATTTTCATTTTGTCTTTCATATCTCTCAACGTAATTTCACTTTTAAACATGTTTGTGTATATATTTTGACAAACACGAGAAACAATGGTTGAATATTTATAATGCGGAGGTTACCTCGTTTTAATTTAACATTGTAGTATATTTAGCACCAATGATTAATGTGTCAGGTATATTAATGAGCGGCCGTCAAAGTGCGCGTAATATAAATAGACCAGCTAATGCTGGATTCACTCCGAGGTCGATAAAAAATGCATATTTCTGAGGCTAGTTTTTGTCGCGTAAACCCCTCAGGGGGAAACAAGTATTTTATCTATGAGTATTAGGGTTCTCGGTGTAAAATGAGAGTTCATGCGCTAACGGTTAGGTAGGCCTTCTGTTTGTTGAAATAAAATGTTCTTTGTTATGTTAAAGACCATTTTTTTCGGTTCACTGCTGTCCTGTTTTTTCAGCCCCTACCACTTTCTGCTTCAATTTTTATTTTGCTTCATGAACTTTTTCTCTCCCTACTGTTTCTATCAGGGTTGCGGAGTCGGAGTCGGGAGTCGGAGTCGCCGGAGTCGGATGTTTTAGGGTGGAGTCGGAGTCGGAGTCGCTTCTCTGAAGTGTGGTGGAGTCGGAGTCGGAGTCGCTACTCTGAAGTGTGATGGAGTCGGAGTCGCTTTTCCGAATGTGGTGGAGTCGGAGTCGGAGTCGGAGTCGTTAATTCGGATGTGGTAGAGTCGTGGTTGGAGTCGCTCTTTTTTGGTGTCTTCGTTTCTAATTTTTGCTAAAAATTATTTATAATTCTTTAAAACTAAAAGTAAACCAAAACAGAGTTAGAATGCTTTGCTGAAAAATCTAAAAAATACGCAATGTTTTTGTTGATTGTTTTGTTCTAAGTATGAAACAGCGTACTTATTCCTATCACCTAATACCGTCATGTTATCTAGTCATTGAGGGTTTGCACAGATATATATGAGAAACCTACGAGTGCGAAATATAATTTTTGTACCCAGCATTGATGTATATTTTGTAGTTAAAAGCAGGAATTAGTAATTGAAAGCATCGCAAATTCATTCTGTATATTTCTGTTTTGTTCATTTTTCCTTCAATTAATACATAGGAACTGGAAAATAGTATTAAATGTGTTGCAAGTTACTTGTAGAACATTTCAGCTGATGCAATACATTGTACTCACATAAAGAGTGGTAACTCTGTATGCTCAAAATGATGCATTGATTGATAATGATCATAAACATTTCTAGTCTTTAGGTTATGATTCATTGCCAATGAGTAGTCTTTGCCGAAACCTGAAGCTTTTGTCTAGTGCACAAAGACTTCTAGTTTTCAAGTCATGTTATCAAAATTGATATGGATTCCGTGTTTTTAAGTCAAGTTAACATGTATTAATAATAAAAATTCCTGCTCATTTCTCAAGTTATTCCTTGAATGTAATTTGGTTCTTTCAGAGTTATATTGTATTTCACTATATCATCATCATGTTTATTTTTTATCTTCGTGTCACTCCCCAGTTTCTAAGAAAGTATACGCTGAAATGGAGAATTTTATAATTATCTTGATACATTTTTAAAAACTGAAATAGTATTCGTTTTGTAGCATTATATAATTAATTACTTCTTGTTAAGGAAGACTTGGAAATGTTGTAAGGTTATCTATATCGGCATTGAGACACTTGAAAAAAATTAAAATACGATATAAACGAGCTGCAATGAAAATAATTACACACACCAGCAAAAACTTCACTTACAGTCACACACACATTGTAACTGAAAACAATGCACTATCTCAGCTGCAATGGTTTTTGCATTTATGCGATAGTACAAATTCTCTTGCTGGAAACGTTTCAAATTGCTCCAAAAAACACGAAATGAGAAGAACCTGGGCGTTTATTAAAATAACAAAGTGTCCAATACAAAGTAAAAAGTTAGACGAAAATAAGAGATAGTATCATATTACACGCAAAGAAGCTAGAAGTGACTTTTATTCGTAAAAAAACGCTCCGAAAACGTCAGAACCCTGCGATGAAAGCCGAACAACTTTTGCTTATTATATATAGCCGAAATGTAACATAGAGTTGAGCAATAATATGACACCTTTTCTGCATTGTTACCCTGCATAGTGTAGGTACAGAGAAGAAAAGGCAGTGTGCCAATCTGGCCTACCTTATCTACACGTATACATAATTTTGGGGATTTGAAGCATAGTCATTGAATTAACTATTATAATTTCAATGAATTAGTGCATACTTAGTAATAAAAAACTGTTGATACATATCTATGCTTCTCAGTGTAGACAATGCCTACATTACCTACTCAGAAAACAATTGTCAGTAATCTACAGGGTGTTTCAGATTCAGAATAAGAGGCAAAAAATTGCACACCAACTAGAAGATATCCAAATAAAAACTTTTTCTTCCATAAATTTTCCGAAGAAAGAGACATTAAGATATTAGCAGTTTATTGTTTTTAAGGGTGAAATTTTTTGAATAAACTACTCGCAATATTGAATTTGTATTTACGTTGATCCGGCGAAATGTGCTAGTTGCATGACCTCCTAGATCTCCTGACATGACTCCACTCGATTTCAATTTTTGGGACACGTGAAGCGCCTTGTCTATGCTACACCCATTGAGTCTTAGGAAGATCTTGTGGCCAGAATTGCAGTGGCTGCAGGTGAGATACCTTAATGCCAGACGTGTTTCCTAATATTCGGCAGCCGTTAAGGCTAACATTCGAAAAGTGCATAGATGTAGGTGGAACACATTTTGAACAATTTTTGTAAAGTAAATTCAGAATCAATATCGCGAGTAATTGTGCCATTAAATTTCAACCTTAAAAACAATTAACAGCTAATACCTCCCAACACCGATTTTTTTGGGGAAAATTTCATAGGACAAAAAGTGTTTATTTGGCCATTTTCTACTTGATGTGCAATTTTGTACCTCGTGTTCTGAAACACTCAGTATACATAATTGTGTACACGACTCGTCATAAATGACGGGATTCGATATTGTCTGTATAGAAATCTTTCAGATGTGGACCATAAAGAAATATTTCCATCCTAATAGCACCCGCGATTAAAATATTCTAATACTTGTGCACTTGTGAAACTCGCATCACAGATACAGTAGTTAAGCATCTTTAAGAGCGTGAAAGGGAGACAGATCAACCAACAAAGACGAACAGCCAATTTTGTTTGTTCAATGAAATTTCCTGTTGAATATTTTCCGTATTTCTGATGGCGGCTTTGTGGCAGAAAAAGTTTTCTTCAGTTGGCCTCTCTTAGTTCACAGACAAAAATTTGAAACTGATGAAATGAGATCTTTTTGTTCGTTGTTTTTTGTTTTGCAGCTGCATCTTTTCTTTTCGATTTTTGTGTTTAAATTTAACTTTCTATAATTAAGCACGTTTGCGCTTCTAGCAGACCTGCATTAACCTTAAATAGCTTCAATTAAAATTACTTGTTACGCTTTGGCGTTCACTCATTAAATTATCTTTGAGCTTGCTCTGCTTGGGCAGCACGTCGTCCTTTTAATAAAAGGGGGTCTGGTACCTCTAACTTATTTCTCTTGCGTAAAAAGTAGTCTCTTTCTGCGACTTGAACTCCTCGACCCGCCTCTTGCAGCCTCTTGAATAGGCTATTATAATTGAAGGTAATTAATTGTCAAATAATTGTTAAAATCTTAGTGCTATATGCAATCTTGCAATAAGATCCGATATTAACCTAGACGGCGACCAGACATCTTAAAACTCTGTATCTATCTACTCAGAACGCCTCTAAAATTCCCTACCGGAGTTCCGTACTGATGACCGGCCGCGTCCATTGGGTGTCTTCTATTTTTAGCGAGTATCGTTTTAAAAACTAACCTTACGTTAAAGAATATCTTCGGTCTCTATTTTAAAGGAATTTAATAATAAAAATATTACAGTGGACGCTGCTGAGCGTACTGTTGGAATCCTCAAGATCTGCCTAACTTGGGTACGGTTTCTCTTTTTGCGCAGGAGAAAAGGGAAACGACTTGCTGTTGTTCCCTTGAAGTTCTTCTGTATGTGAAATAAATGTTCGAGCAGTTGCCCTTAAGTTTTAAATCCTAAAACTCCATTGTATTAACATAGGAGAGATTACGCTCACGAAATAGCTAAACCTATTTATTAATTTGTTCAAAGGAGACACTTGACCATTTATTGTATAAGAAGAATCAATACTATACCGGGTGTCCCACAAAAATGTCCCGGACTTTTTAATTGATAATATCTCCGCTTAAATCAACATATTTTAATTGTCTTTTATTTACAATTTAGTCAATTTTGTTTCCTTTTGAAATAATTTAAGTTTTTGAAAATCAGTTGAATAAACTTGAAGACGATCGATTTACTGAAAGGGGTAGAAAAATTGTTCAAAGGGAAAGTTTTAAAAACAACACTGGTGTTCTTCTTCATTCCTCAATACCTACTGTTAAGAATAATTTCATAACGATGTATCGTACATACAACTAAGTATTTAAACCCTCTGAGAGGTTTCAAGTTTCAAGTGTTCGCAATAATAGTGTTTCAAGGACTGATAAAAAACGGTGGAATAATGGGTAAAACTGTTCGTTCAATGGTGGCTAGAAGTAATACTTGCCTTGAGAGAAATGGAGGGTATAACGTTGGATACTAAAATTACCTCATTTATTTAAACGTTATATAAGGTAATGATTTGTTACTCCTTAAAATTTTTGTGTGTTCAGTTTTATGGAAACTACAAAATAAGGAAGAATATCAATATTGTTTTAAAAACTTTTCCTCTGAACAATTAATTTTTCTGCTCGTTTCAGTAAATTGGACATTGTACAGTGGTTATTCAACCTATTTTCAAAAATTTAAATTATTCGAAAAGGAAACAAAATTTACTACATTGTGAAAAAAGGCAATTAAAATATGTTAATTTAAAGCTGAGATGTAATTAATTAAAAAGCGGGGACATTTTTATAGGACACCCGGTATAATAAAAAGCCAGGTGTCCGTCAATGATAAGTATATGTTCTCGTGTGTAATTTCCCCTATCTCATTACAATGGGAATCTGCTTGCTTGGACAGTATCATAAATACCATCGAAATATGAAAAACCTGGCATCTGCTCACTTATGTTTATAAGCAAAAAACATTGCGTGAAAATCGAATCAACTGTCAAGAAAATGCGACTCATTGCATTTAAATTTCAAAGGAATTAAAATGCTTAGAAGGTATGGCAAATTTTTTAAAAACCTCTTGCGACCAATAATTTAAATTACAATTCAGGTAGGTATTATGTTATACAATTTGCTTGGTTGTTGTGAGCGTTTGTGACGTTTTTAAAGATGCTTAATGACCGTATCTGTGATACGAGTTTTACCAGTGCACAAGTACGAGAATACTGTATTTTAATCGCAGGTACTATTACAATGGATATATTTGTTTGCCATTTTTATCTTGAGATTTTTTTAAAACGATACCGTTGGATCCCGTCATTTTTGACCAATCATGTACACTAGTATCTTGATTATTAACAATCTGTAGTCAATTTAAAAGTCGTTCGCTAATAAAGAATATAATGAACATATGCACAGGTTTCAACACCTGCAACCGTTTACTACTAAGAATGAGTGTCGTGTGTTTATTTATACGTTTTGTGTCACGCTGTTAAGAATAATTGATAGGAAAAAAATAGCACTGACGGTCTTGGTTCCAGTTCACGGTCAATTAATACACTCATTTTCGTTGTGCAATAGCTCTGTAATAAGTCACTTTCATCACAATTAGAGCGATCCAGAGCCTTATATACTCAAGTTTGTATCGTGAATACCGAGTTCGGCGGGGTATTGCATATTGAAATATGCTGTATTGTATAATACAATATACTGTATTGCAATGTACTGTACTGCATATTACAATATACATACACAAGTTTGCAGTTGCTTTCAGTAATGCTGAATTTCTGTATCTTGGATACGACACAAATGGCTATAACTACTTCTTTTGCGGCTCAAAAATGCTGTGTTCTGAGTGTTTATTACTCTTATAAGAAAATTAAGTTACCTTTGGAATAAGCTGAAAGCATGGAAACTCCACTCAAACGAAAATTTGTTGAAGAAAGGTATTGAATTTTGTCATTTTTTACGGTCTGTGTACACTAGTTAAGAAATAAAATATTCATCTTATAAATTATGAATAGGTGAAGTTGGAGTCACAAAATTGTGAATAGGCGGAGTCGGTGTTGGAGTCGCCAAATTCTGGAGAAATGGAGTCGGAGTCGCCAAATTCTGAAAAGGTGGAGTCGGAGTCGGAGTCGGAGTCGCCAAATTCTGAAAAGGTGGAGTCGGAGTCGGAGTCGCCAAATTCTGGAAAGGTGGAGTCGGAGTCGGAGTCGCAAATTTATTCCACCGACTCCGCAACCCTGGTTTCTATGCACCTTGTGCACAGATGCTGCGTTCCCGCGAGTCCATATTAAATGGTACCTCTCTCCATGTCTTTAGAACTCCTTTTTGCGGTTAGGGAGGCTTAACCTGACATCTGATGTAATCTTATGTCAAGTAATTAAAGTATTTGCGTTCTCTGTGGAATTGACAGAAAATCCACCATACCTCTAATGTTTGTAAGTTATGCTCAAGTTGCAAAAATTATGTAGGTTTTGTGTTGATTGACTTTGAAAGGTGAAGGATTGAGTAGTTTTTTGCTGTTAACATTCCTCCTCATGTACTGGCTTATTATTTCCTTAAATCACCACCCTTTCGTGTTCTCAACTATAAATTTCAAGTTGGTGTTTCATTTATGTTGATAGCTTTCTCATGAGCTTACCATAACCGCTCTGGATTATTTCGTAAACATTTCGAGTCCAAGTTCACATATTCAAAACATGCACTGTTTGGTTTCTGGGAAGGGGTTACGGCACTGTCTAGGGGCAATGCAGATGCAGTAAAAATACTTCTGATATGCTCCATTCTTAGGAGAGTCGTTGCATTTTTGCTGTTGAAGTGATGCAGCTTTGTACATGGGTGTTTTCTTTCAGGATGTCACTTGACACCCGTTCCGGATGTGTTACGACCGCCTGTGAGAGCGTACTATACTTTTCTCGGTACATGCATTTCACTGTTGCTTTCGGAAATAATTTCACTACCGTACAAGTTCGTTACTCGTACCCAAGTTTATAGGGATGTTGAAAATACTTCACTAGGTAATGTAGCTGGAGATAGTGCTGGTGTTGATTTTGAGTCTTTTTGTGATTGATCTTTAGTGAATGAGCCACATTACTTTATAACTAGAAGTGCTTGTATTAGTACACATTGATGTCAAGCGTGTCAATTTCATTAGTTGCTAATGCGGTTGTATGTGTTGTTTATACCTGAAATTTCATTTGTATCAAACATTTGAGTGCTGAAATCATTCTTCATCTATAATACCCTTCAAGTTGTAAAGGAAATGCGCAGTAACGTATTATAAGTTTTTTTTTTCAGATACTGTTCTAATAACAACTCTGACGGACTTTGTGTGTGGAAAATGATGAATAGATTACATTTTTTCCAGGGATTTGACTCATGAAAGTTAACCTTGAAGCATGATGTTAGAAGTTGAATGATAAGTTTCAGGAAATCGTGTTTTTTACGCCCAATGGTGTGGCCAGGGCTGATTTCTCTTCGCTTTAACTTGTGTTGCCATGCAAGTAAAAATTTCTTATGAGTTTTCACTGAAGGACCAAATGAGGCAGAGCCTATCGCTCCCTGACCTGTGGTGACCTTGTCTAGCTTTAGATGTAGAACAGCCGAGCATCGATCGGCCTCCAGCCATCCTCGGGCGTGGGGTGAGCTTTTCATTCCTTGTTTCGGGGCGTTCGCTGAGCTCTTTTTTCTGACGTCTGCGTGACAGTTTCCTTGAGCGTGTCTCGCTCTTAGTTTGTCTTCGAAATATTGTTTTTCGTGATACTTGTCTGATCAGTT
Organism: Morinoia aosen; assembly: GCA_030386875.1. NCBI lineage: Eukaryota > Metazoa > Arthropoda > Malacostraca > Amphipoda > Talitridae > Morinoia > Morinoia aosen. The sequence goes on from CM059579.1 coordinate 22,003,878, forward strand.
TTCTTCTTTTCTTCGGAGGACACAGAATTTAGGTTAGAATTGTCCTTGAATGTGGGGACAGGCGCCCCCAGGTAGGAGTAATGTTGAGTTAACTCGTCCATAAGTAAGCCTTCAGAACTGATATCTTTCGTTCCCACTCAGCTTCGTTAGTTTTCTTGTCTCCTTCGCTACATATTTTGTCTCTTCTTCTTAACTCGTGTTTCTATGCGCGTGTTAGACAAAGACAAATCTAGTTATAAAAACAAGTTCTTCATTCATTCCATCAAGTTCTCACTCCATCTAATTCAGTAATTTTCTATTTTCGAGTCTTGAATCATTTGGCGAGTGTCTTGCACATGATTGAATTAAATCGGTGTGCTTCAGGATCGAAACTTCTCTGTCTACTTCCATGCGTGTTTGTGTTTTTGAGCTTGTTGAACCCCGTGCAGCAATCTACGGTGTTAAGTCTGTTGTCCTTCAGCGGTCCTGGATGTTTCAAAATTTCCGACTCGTGGAGCGTCTCGGGTCCACGTCCCTTGTGACATAGCATGCCTCTGTGGCGTTGTGGGTTACGAACGCCAGATTTCACCAGAACCAGTCCGCATTGCTGGGTATTCTCTGGGCCACCCCAAGGGGCATGCAACTATTGTGTTGATTGGAAATAACATTCCCTGGGGGAAAATGTGAGGTCCCAAGCTGAGAGTTTGGTAGGCCTTTTTGATGAAATAAAATTTGATTTTTGTCAAGTTACAGACCATCTTTTTTCGGCTCCCTGGTGTCCTGTGTTTTAGCGCCTCGCACTTTCGTCTTCAACATTCATCTTGTGTCATAACTTTTTTATCCAACTTAATGTTTCAATGCTCAGAACACACGTTGTACGTAGATTCCGCGTTCTCTTGATACCACACTAAATGGTGCCTGCATTCTTCCTTTCTTTGAAAATCTTCGTTGTGATAAGAGTGGACGAAACTAACAATCAATCATTTCACTGGGCCATTGGTGAGGGTGCTGGGGCTGCGATAGATTTTGTTTCGGCAACTGCAAGCCAGTGCTCCCGAATTCATTGATTTCATGAGTCATCAAAGGACACCCATGATCAGTTGGACAGCTGTAGCTAGGTCGGCAAATCATCCTTGGCAATGGGGAACGGAAGATAAGACATACCGCTGGAAGTCCATTGAAAATACTATCACACCGTACTAATCGACAGGCAAATCATGAAAGTGTCGGGCCCGCAATATGTTACCCTGAAATCTTGTGGAGTAGCCCTGCGCTTGAACTTCTTACATTCATTGCATGCATGGGTCATTGAATGACCCAGAATAATTCCAGAGTTGAGATGTCTGAAAATTATCTCTTGACATTTCGAAAATGAAAAACATCACAACACTACTGAGAGTCCAATAGAAAGACTCAGGGGAACAAAATTGTACTTCTTGTCAGTTGCATACACTTTGAAACCTGTTCTTGGGTAAATTGAGGTCACTGACTTCAAATTTGGCACGAGTTATTTTCTAGTGGGTCAAGTTTTCTTGCAATGAGTTACCTCTTGAATGAGGGAGCAAATGTATTTGCTCCCTCTGGGGATGAAACTTTTGTATCTATGGGAATTAGCGCTCCTACGGGAATATGTGGAGTCTCGTGCTAAAGGTTAGGTTGGCCTTCCGTTTGTTGAGATAAAATAGGTATTTGGTTTTGTTACTGACTTTTTTTTCGGTTAACTGCTCTCTTGTTTTTAAGCCCCTGCTATTTACTTAAGCTTTTATCTTGTTCAATGTAATACTTTTTCAACTTTCTGTTTCTATGTACCTTGCGCATAGATTCTGCGTTCCCTCAAGTCCTTACTAAATGTCATATTCCTTGCCTTGGAATCGCTTAGCTGCTGTTGGGGGCTTGACACTTCGACTGCGGCAGATAAAACTGAAGTTTAACATTCATTTCAAATTTCAAGTTAATTGTAGCAATCAATGTTGAAAGAATCAAATATTCCCTTGATCGTGCCTTCATTTAGCTTTCATAAAGTATTTATGGAAATTGAGTTTGTGACGACTGGTCAGTCAATAGCATTGTGAAAATCCTTTCCTGTACTATCGGTGGCTAACTAACTGCGTTAGACTAACGTATATTCTAACGACATTAATCTATAATGCGTACATTCTCATCAGATTCGCGGTCATAGAATTTTGCCCTTGGTGTCTGTTTTTTTAGTCCCATGTAGTGAATGGGGCTTTTCTGCTGTGGGCCACATGTGGACAGACTTTTTGCGCGTGTCTCAGTTCTTCAATGAATTGAAATGATGACATGCAGAATGTTTTTTCTTATTACATTATTCAGTGACTGTTGTCTTCGCCCAGTACGCTATGCGTTTTTGTACAGGTAGCTCGTTTAGTCATCCGGAGACGGCTGAATCCGTTCAGAATTGTGTCAAGGCTGTTCTAGGGGCGGTCTATGTTCATTAGTTGTGTTTTTCACCCGGATGAAACTAGACCAGACCATTTAATGACTCTCATGCCCTGAATTTAACTGTCATTTTAGGATGCAGGAAGAACCTATCAACATTTTATGATCCAAGGTTGGTCTTGGAATATACAGTAGTGGTTTACCCCCTTACCAAGTTTAGCATAGGCAATAGATTACCTTTAGTTAGGTTTGTCTATCTTCTGTCATCAGTCTTCAGGGTTGCCAGATTGGCCATTTCATGGCCAATTTGCACAATACAGGGTGTTTCAAAAATACACGGCATAATTTCAGGTATGTATTTCCCACATGTAGACAATCAAAATAGTTCATTACAACATATGTCCGGAAATGCTTCATTTCCGAGTTATGGCCTTCACAACATTGAAATTCACCGGAACGTTTTTCTTTCCGCAGGTCGTTGCCATTACAGAAGATGTTCAAAATGACCACCTCCTGCTTGAATACAGACCTCACATCGATGTCTCATTGACCTGCGAACACGATCCCACACTCCAGGAATGTTGCGTATGTCCTCAGAGCGTGCCACAATTCGATTCCGAAGGGATTCCAAATCAGGCACCGGAGACGAATAAACCAATGATTTTAAATGGCCCCACAAGTAGAAATCGAGAGGGTTCAGATCAGGTGAGCGTGGAGGCCAAGCAATTGGGCCACCTCTACCTATCCATCGATCAGGAAATCTTCGATCCAAGTACCGGCGAGCCGTACGACTGAAGTGTGCAGGAGCGCCGTCATGCAAGAAGTGAGCGTGCTGACGATCGATCAGTGGAGTGTCGTCATAAACATCAGGTATGATGTTTTCCAGGAAGTTTGTGTACGCCTGCCCCGTAAGTCTGTTTACAAGTACATGGGGTCCAACTAACCGATCACCAATGATACCGGCCCACATGTTGAGGGAGAACCGCACCTGGTGATGAGATACAACAGTTGCATTTGGGTTTTCATACGCCCATACATGCTGATTGTGGAGATTTGTTATGCCATCTCGTGTGAACTGTGCTTCATCTGTAAATAATACTAAGGCAGGAAAGTTCGGATTTGCAGCACATTGCTGCAAGAACCACTGACAGTACCTAACTCGTGCAGGGTAATCTGCTGGTGACAGCGCCTGTACACGTTGCAAATGGTAAGGATACAATTGATACTCTTTCAGCAGTCTCCAGACAGTCGTATGGGGAACATTCACTTGCAACGCTAACCTTCGTGTGCTGATAGAAGGAGTTCTGTTCACAATCTCCAGAATCTCCTCCTGTTCTTCTGGAGTTGTAGATCTTGGTCGTCCCCTTCCCAATCCAGGAGAGTCAAATTTTCCATACTCGTACAGACGCTGATGGAGACTTACAAATGTCTTCCGATCTGGACATTGTCGCTGTGGGTACCTCTCCTGGTACAAACGACGAGCCAGCGCAGCATTGCCGTCTGCCTTACCGTAGATCAAGTGCATCTCTGCCAGCTCCTGATTTGTGTACATGACACACAGTCGAACGCCAAACACAACACTGAATTTAACCTTCGCCTAGGAATGATCTGTCAGAGTGCCCTCTTAATGTGTCCTTTGACGGCAACGACCTGCGGAAAGAAAAACGTTCCGGTGAATTTCAATGTTGTGAAGGCCATAACTCGGAAATGAAGCATTTCCGGACATATGTTGTAATGAACTATTTTGATTGTCTACATGTGGGAAATACATACCTGAAATTATGCCGTGTATTTTTGAAACACCCTGTGTAATAGGACTGACGCCCTCCAGAGAGATACCGTAGGTTATCTTAGCTAGTGACGAGCCTGCCTTCGAGACCTTCATTTCCAACGCCTATTAGATTCGTTTAGTCTTCGTGCATTCTTCGCCTTCTCTTCTCTGCTCTTTTTTTTTCTCGCCCTTCTTGACTGTTTCCATGTGCAGGATCTAGTGTGTTAGAACGTCCTTTGAGTTTAAGTTTCCAGTTTTTTACTGTCATATTGAATGGTTCTTTTCCTTGAGAAGCACCTCATGGCTAGGATTTAACGTAAAATAATATTTCTTAGGGTGAAAAACCGTTCTATTTCTCATTTCTATTTTAGGTTATTTTTCATCGGTATTTTCTGTCTAGAAAGAAACAAGTAAGGTTCCGAGGTTGTGTGAGTTTTGTTCGTTGAAATAGAAAAGGTGTTTTGTTGGGAACTTTGTTTTTGGTTACTTGTCTTTTTTCCAACGCTTATTTCAAACTAACTGGTTGTGCGCGTATGGTGGTGGAAACGCACGGTATGCGTAGATTCTCTTTTCATTCAATAACAGTTGCGCCCAGATTTATTCTTATCCGTATATTATTTATGAATATGTGAAGCTTTCAATAGGCTACTATTCTTTTTGATGTATGATTTTGCTTAAAGTATATGTTTTCTAGATTGAACCGCAAATTAAACATTTTTTATGAATTTTTAAAATCAATTATTAGCAAATGCACATGTTCATGTTTATCTGTACGTATCTCAATAACATGTTATGAAGCTTTCTTTTTAATAACTGCTTCGAGATATTTTCTGTAATCCACTTGTAAGTTCTTGCAAACATCAACAGCAATATTGGACCACTTTTTCGCAATTTGTTGTAATTCTTCAAGATTCTCGTGTTTCCTTGCGATGGCAGTTTTCTTATCAATCCCCTTCCAATTTTCTAAAGGATTCAGATGTGAAATTTTGCTTGCTGCTGGAAGACTTTCTTCTTCCACTGCAAAATATTCACTTCATCGTCTCTCAATAATTTCTCGAAAGTTTTTGCTTAGGGTCGTTATCATGTTGAAAGACCATATCGAGTCCGAAATCGAGATCTTCGTTGGACTGATCTTATTTTTCACAGCAAACTTTGATGGTGATTGTTTTTGTTTTATCTTTTCAACCTTCACCAGGCTTCTATTCAATCGGCCGAGAAGCAAACTCAAAACATAAGACTTCGCCACCTTTTTTCACATCTGAAACGGTTTTTCGGCTTGAAAGCTTCACCTTATTTTTTCTCGCCCGACAAAAGAAACGTATCGGTGACCTAAAGTTTAAATTTTACTCTTTTGACCGTAGAACCAATGACCTCAACCTAGTTTCTTCGTCATTATATCCGGGGTGAAAGCTACTCCTTTCTTCCTCGTTCTGTGAGATCCTGAATGAAGCCAAACTTTTTATGCTTCTGAATAATACTTTGGCCTGTTTATACAGAGGCGTCAAATGCTTCTTAATTAATTTGTAGCTACTCAAATTCTTACGAATGTCAAGATTATTTCTTCTTGACTCAACGCTCAGCTACTTTTTCTCATATGGTCCCGACTGTCGCTCAAGTTGAAGTGAGCAATTTTGCGAAAATGAACAACTCGTAAGCGTTGTAGAATGTGCTAGAATAAACTAAAATGTAACCATCAAAATTCAATCAAAATGTTACTATGATACAACAATATTATTGAATTGGTTTGCTTCACCGTAGAAGAGAGGTACGAAAATGTATGATTATGGTGTATACGCCAAAGTTACTCATCATTTGTTCATGAATTAGTTTACTTTACCATAAGAGAGGGCTACGGATAACATGGTGTACTCGATTTTATTTACTTTAATTTGTTGAGAATATAATTTTTCCAAAAATGTTTAATTTGCCTTTCCTTTTAGAACAGCTTCAAAAGTTTTAGTATAAGCATTACGAAGAAAAGTAGCCTATGGAAGGTTTTATTCCAATATTGCAAGAACAGTATGGTTCGAATAAATTTGGGTATAACTATGTGCGCTTAACGGGGCTCCTTCGTCACCTGTGAGCATTTTCATGGTTAGGGAGGCTTGAACTTACGTACACTCTCAACTAACATTTGAAATTGACCACACCAGCCATTTCAACTCAGAAGTTTTGTAACATTCGTGTAAGCCGTTTGTGTTCATAATACAACGCGCTGAATTAGAAATGTGTAATTACATTTTTCATGCTACGTTTCCGATACCCGTTGTAACGTGGAAACAGAAGACAAACGCTTTTGTGTGGATCTTCACTGAAAAAAACACCAAGGTGTACTGACTTAGTCGAAGAATACGTATGTTAGGAGACATGATCGAGGACGAACACATTGGCTGAAGAGTCATGATTTAGGAATGCCTGAATACAAACACCACCTTTATCCCACTGAATGTTTCACTCACATTCTATCTTTCCCACAGAATCTCTATATTTTTATATATAGACTCCCAGTGGGATGCACGAGACAGCAATGTTCATATATTGCTTATGCTGGTTAGAATTGTTAGTCGAGCAATAAGGGAGAACGTCGGCCAGCTGTTATACTTTTTTTTAAATTAAAATAAGCTTCTTGCGGCTGCTCAAAGTGCTCCGTTAGAATTTTGAGGGAACAAATCCCTTCAAATATTTACTTTTGGAAGGATAAATTCAAATTGTAATTGTTTTTATCGAAGTTGATAGGGATTCAGTAGGAGAAATGCATCCATGTGAATAAAGCTGTATTGCTTTTTGCATCGTTATAGTCAGCGCAAACCTTTTTCATAGTGTCAATTTTCGAATTTTACGTATACATTTTCTTTCATCAGATTAACGGATCAGAGATACCTTATTCGAAATGCGGAAACTGCAATTTTAATGTTCACCGTGTTGCGCAATCCCGTTCGGTCACGCACTGCGGTAAGTCGCACCGTCATTGTTTTTACTGGGAACTGCTGCTGCTCTTCTTCTGTGGACACGGCGCCCATTGTCGCATCTCCTCATCGTTCCAAAAGTTCCTTTTACTTTTCCTCGAGATGAAGGTTTGGTGTTTTTTCGCGCACAGTTTCTATAGCTCGGAACGTTGTTAGGACTGTGTCGCAGGCAAGAAATGCTTGATACACACAAGATAAGTTTCTCGTGTCTGATCCCTTTATGCACTGTACCAAGTTACCTCAAACTCCAGGGACCAAGTTTCGTATTCCTAGTTTAGACATTGTTTTCATTCGTTTAAGTGAAAGAAATTCGTTTTAAAGCTTTCTGATCTAATGAATACGAGTTCATAAGGTTGAATTGAGCCTTTATTGATTGGTTTTCTGTTCATGCATTAGTCGAGGTGGCATTGAGAATGAGAGCACTATCATGATCAATTCCAGATCAGCGTAATCAAGCTTTTGTCACGCAAGTTCATGATGTAAAAGATGATTTTTTGTTTAATAACATTATTTTAAATTAAAGTCTTATCTATGGTTTTAAGCCATGAGTTTTTACATGTTTGTTTCAGATGAGCGTGCAACGCTCAAGTCGTCAGTGAGCTTGAACTCGGATCAGAAAACAGAGCGCGAGCAAACGGCATCTCAATTTATATATTTTCTCTTGCCTTCCATCTACTCGCGTAGCATGATAAACGGCGAAATGTCTAGTGTATGATTTGAATGTTAGGTAAGAGTTCTATTTTGAGTTGGACTTGACTGGGAAGAGCTAGAAATCAATTGACATCGATGTAATAGGTAATACATTATTCAAAAGACTAAATTATAGGGAGTGATGCGGACCATCGTTCTTTGGCGTAAATGTTCGGGCTGTTCTTCCATTGTAAGTATGATTGGAGCGAAGTTGAATATTTAGGCCTGTGACTTGCAATTGATTGCTGTGAACTGCGCTTCTGGAATTGACGTGAGTGACGTTTGTTTTACTGAATGATTTAGGCTTGTTGATGACTTTCACTTGCTGAATGTTTGAATTTTGCTGAAATTAGAATCAAGAAAATTATTGTTTAGCCTTGTATTCAACGTTAGTATAAAAGGACAGTGTTATTATCCTCGTTCCGTTACGTGTTAATTTACTGCTCAACGTCTCTCATACAATCGTCGTTTCTTGACTTGCATGTCTGGCATTGCCATTTGGACATTCGACATTGACGAATAATATCTCGAGCAAACGTTACCTTAAATTATTTAAACTTTACCCTTCATGTTTTTAGGCGTTTTGTTCTGCTACAGCGCATGTGAAAGCAGTTGCAGGATTATTTCCATTTAGTATAGCGTGTTCATTATGATATGCTCCATAACGAACGTGATTTGAATTTTCCGCCTAGAACGTGTTCCATGAAGAACAAACTTTATTTCAGCTGTATTGTGAAGTATTAGGAAGAAACTACCATGAAGTCATTTCAGTACGAAAATGTTGTGCTTCTTGGAACATGATGTCGATTTTCTTCAATGCTGTCGTTGAGCATGAACTGTTAACTTATAAAAACACTTCGAAATAAAGTCGTTTGAAATTGTATATTTTTACTCCTCTTTCATTCGTCCCGTTCAGTGGCTCCTAATCGTGGGCAAATGCGCTCGTTGTGAGACTTTTCATCACTGCTCGCCGCCTTGTAAATCTTGAGAGGCTGTCTGCGGAGCGCGCTGTACTCTCTCTTTTTGTTTGCATAGCAGCTCACGAGTGGCGGGCTTTTTCGCACATGTTGCGTCACGCCGGCGGTATCTGGAGCTGCACTCAGCGCGCCACAAAGCGCGTGTGCTTACAATGCGTGCTGGAGAAAGGCTACCGTACAATTGACGCTTGTCTGGCGTCTGTTTTGCATTGGCCGTCCAGGTATGCGTATATATTTTGTTTGTGTGCACCAACGACGCGTCTTCACTCCTCTTGCTTTCAAGCATCGTTAACTTTCATCGTTGTTTTTTTTTATTACATGAATACAAGTTTAATGTTGTCTTCCTGTTACAGGTATTCTAGTGCTCTGATCTTTTTTAGCAAGTTCTTTCAGGTGTTGCAACTATTGTATCGATGAGTGAATGAAAGTTGATGTGAATGAAAGAGAACGCCAATTAATGGAACTGTTAATAATATATTTAGGGAATGTTTTCCGTGTACCATAAAAGGGTACACGTGCATAAAAGCTGAAAGTTTCCTGAAAAGGTGTGAGCAATAATCGTTTCAGTTGGGCAAAGAGTGCATTTCTATGTCATTGTTATGTACGCTCTCGTGTTCCCAACCCCAAGCTCTGCCTAGACTAGGATTTATTACTATTGTGAATTTTATATTTTAACACTCTTTAGGATCACTCATCTTAAAGACCTACCCTGAGCAAAAATGAGCTATTTTGATTTCACCTTCAAGAATTTATCAGTCCCATTTGAGATGGTGCGAGTTTGGCATTAGCTAATGCATGCCGCAGCCGTTGATGTAACCTGGTGACCGCTACTGTTGAGTTGATGGTATTCCACGCTGTCCTTGAGAACCTGGGTTACCTTGCTGGTGAATGTACTTTGGCCTCTCTGAAATACAGGTAAATTGCTTATGTGTTCATGCGTGCATTTGTTTGTTCAAAATATGGAAGTATTTGGTTGGCTAAGAACTTCTTTCGGCTCCCGTCGATCAAAACTTCCCTTAGGAACCACATGAACTTGGAGTTCTAATTTGATATTAATTGTGCAGTGTTGTAGACCAAATTTCAGTTGGCCTTGTGTTCTTAGTTGTTTCTTGAATTTATGGCGGGGGTAGAAAAAATGCCGTCTCATCACGTAAAAAGAGAACACGCCAATTTTAATAGCAAAAACTAAGATTGCTCTGGCCGTAGGACAATTGGGGGATCTATAGATGCTGTAGTTCATTGTTCCCCTACGCACTACAATATACGAGCTACTTGGGTTCCGTGTGAAAGATTTCCTGTGTGCTACTCTTCTCTGTCCCGTTTTGCCCTCCAATTTTGATTGAGCCTATTAACGTCTAACTATTAATACATGATCCGGATCAAACTTTCAATAAAGAAGATATTCGAGTCCTCTCTCTGTTGCAGCAGGGAATGTCAGTGATGCACTTGGCCGCAGAACTGCAAATGGAAATGGTAAGACTTTACATCCTGAATATTGCTGCCGTCGCGCACTTTCCCGTTGCGTACCTCGAAGAAACGTAGGCTCTGAGGCTTCGAAAAAACTCACATTTACACGGAGATCTTACAACGTTCCTAACATGAAAGCGATCGGCCTTGAAAAAATATTCATGAAAACGTCACTTTCAGAATGATCAAACACAGGCCATGGGAAAGTCAGAAAATGCTATCTCCTCTTGCCTTGAAGAAATGCCTTCTCGCCGAGCCCATAAAGGGAGAACAGGTTAAATTCTGCTGGAATCATAAAAATTGTACTTAGAACACAATCGGATGTTCAGTGACGAATCATATTGTTTGTTCGGAGAGGCTCCAAGAATGCTTTTTGTTCAACCGATGTGTCCAGATATGGCCCGCAACCACACCATCGAGTGAAACTTGAAAACTCTGTGGCGGTAAGGGATACCTTGATGGTAAAAAGGACAGAGGTAGACTTCATTAACTTTCATAGTGGAAATTCATTGTGTGAGTTTTACGCATGAAAAAAATCCTCGGTCTAATTTTTTCCATCACGCAATTGTATTTTGAACATGAATTAATTTTCAGTTCTCCCGCGACAGTAACTCGTTTGACTTGAAGTTTACTTCGAGCATTGAATTTCACCTCCTTGAAATCAGCTGTTAAACTGTCCTATTTTCCAGTTTGTTCTAAGGAAATTTTGCCTAAACTACGTGTCGCAAGCGTTTCAAACACTTTCTGATGTTTCACTTTCCTTTGGAATATCACCGCTAAGTTCCATTAGTTACCTAACAGTTATACAGCTCACGGCTTTTGACCGTTGTGTTCAGTTACATTTTACTGTTTTTTTTTTTCTGCTCCGAAGCGAGCTCCGCTTCCGCAGCTGAACTATTAGCCGCTCGCTTACACTAATGAACTCTGAAGCGCTTCCTAATGCGCGCACTTTCTGTTAGAGAGTTTGTTTTCCTAATTTTTAGAGCATTCCTAAAAGAAAAAGGGCTTGTGTTAGTGTACAAGTTCTATAAATTGTTGTTTCGTCAGTGATATTTTGATCGATTGTTAATTAAAATTAAATGAAGATTTGGAAACAAATTCGATTAAACTTCATTCTGTGTTGTAATTCTAAGGCATTGCAATATGTATCACTCCTAAAGTTGTACATTTTTGCAGTTTCACTATGCTGTATTTGGGTTTGTTTCATCGAGCTAAATTGTTTTTTGAAATGAATTTTCTCCATGGCGTGCATGCAGCATTCATTCTGAGCAGCAGATGAAATGCGAGTCGTCATTTTTCTTGGCGGTTTTCTGGTGGGGTGAGTGTCATGGCGTCTCGTGGAAGGGAACATTGTCTCTCAACCTCTGTTGGTTCACAGTCCTTGTTAGCGTCAACATCCGAACGTTGCTCAACACCTCACCTCATCTCGCAGCCTTCTGCCTCAAGCCCCTTCGTACAGGGCTGTTGCGGCTGCTGCTTCTGCTGCTGCAACACGAGTTGTTTCCTTAATTAATTGAACTTGGAATCGCTGCTGCTGTTTGTACAATTCGCTGTTTTTTTTCTTTTTGGTTGCTGATTCTACTTCCCGCGTGTTGCTGTTACAGCGATTGTCACTGCAGTTGTTCACCGTAGCTTCTGTCGCCGCTTCCTCCCGACTTTCACTGGACCTTGTGACTGTGGGCGAGTCTTTCTCCCGTTTTTGCCCTGTAATTCTGACGTAACAGATCACTCCGGAGCTTAGCATATGTTTGCTGCGTATGGGTCCAGTTGCTGATTCCTCCTGTCTTCTACCGACTAATTGTGCACTCGCTAATCATTTGTCGAATCGCTTACGATTCATTATATTGGTCATTGAAAACGACTCTTCATGGTGTCTTGAAAAAATATCCCTAAGTATTACATTTGTGTTTCAAAAAAATACATTTGTTTTAATTTTCCTGTAGAATACCAGTTTAGTGTGTATCCATTTCATGTCTTTTTGTTGCACATTTTTTATTTCAAGTAATCACGGGGCTGAACGTCAAATTGTGCAAGCAGAAACTTTTTGCCATGATGCAAATAAATTCTTGTGCTAGGTTTCTTATACTTGTATGGGAAGCTTAAATCTGGAATCTATTAAAGGATTTTATGCGTAAGAAATGTATTTTTCCTTGGTGGGAAATGGTAGATGTGATTTCTGTTTTAAATAGGGCGAATTTATTTATTTAAATCCCCAAAACTCACTGAACACCGTGGGAGACAAAGTAGCTGCGTAAATATTGTACTTCTTCCATAATTCTGAAGTATGGCATTCATTTATATGACTTAAATGGAATCCATTTCCAATTTCCAAAATCTCGAATCAAGACACTGAGCTTTCCATCTCACTCGAGATTAAAAATGAGATGAGGCTTTAGTGAGATGAAGAGGATGAGACAATTTTCAAATCGAACGTTCCAATTTAAGTCCGTGTAATGAAACTTATTTGACCTTCCGGAAATTTGGTTTGAACTCATCGAACGAATAACGAGAAGGAAATAAGCGTAGGCCAGGTTTTTGCTCGATTTTTTTCGGCTTTCGCAATGTTGTTGACTGCGTAGTAGTAATTCGTGTTTCTGAAATTGGTTATCATTCTTGCATTAAAGTATTTAAATAAGCCGCATGTGAGCCTTTTTTAACTAGTCGTTTTTTATCGAATCTCAATGCAAAATTACTGTTGAATATAGTTGACTTAGTTATCCCTGGAGTTTATCGGTGCTTACATTGTTCTCACCTTTAGCCCCTTACGGTAGAATTGGCCCCCCCCCCCCCCCCCCTTTCGGAAAAAAATACGAACGATCGAAACTGATGAAAGAAAACAGTAAACTTACACACAAATGAAAAGATTACCCTGTACCTACACCCATGTATTTTAGCAACTCTTCCCCCTCAGGGGGATACAACTATTGTATCTATGGGAATTAGCGCTCCCAGGGGAAAAATGTGAGGGCCCGAGCTGAGTTAGGTAGGCCTTCTTTTTGTTGAAATAAAATGTTTTTTTTTTATGTTAAGGACCACCTTTTTTCGGTTCACTACTGTCCTGTTTTTCAGCACCTCTGACTTTCTTCTTCAACTTTTATCTTATTTCATGAACTTCTTTCCCATCTTACTGTTTCTATGCCCTTTCTGCATAGATTCCTCATTTTCTTATCTCCATACTAAATGGTGCCTTCCTCCTTCCTCTCTTCGATACGCTCTATTTTTGTAGCGGTTAGGGAGGCTTAAACTAACTTATAATCTAATCTTTTTAGCAACTCTTCCTTCTTGTCTGCTTTATATGTGACGATTACCTCCCCAATCAGCGATAATTACGCCCTGTATCCTTCAACTATATAGAAAAAATAAATACAAATGCAATAACTACCATCGCATAAAAATGTAGGATCTACTGACCGCACAATCCAATAAGCGTTCAATTATATCGATGAAAGGGCCTCCCTACTAAAATAAAATATTAGCAGCTTACTTTTTTAACCTTCATAAATCAAGCAACGTCAAGCTTGCAAAGAATGTTCATCAAATTACGCGTTCACGCAATCCTAACGTTGAAGGACTACTAACAACAACAATACATTTCGAGCCAATAGGACACTTTACATACAACGAATTTCATTTGCCCGAAGCGAGTTAGTGTGCCCTGCGGCGTTTTATCATTACACCGTGTACCGTTATTCGGGATTTTAGAGATATTTTCGTACATCTTTCCTGCACAATTTTTCTCCAACTCTGATTCTGCCCGAAGTAGGGTTGCACACTACACGGTTTGCCATGTTTCATCTACGTCTCAGTGCCAATGACAAGATTGGGATTTACTCAGCTATTAGTTGCTTCTGTTAATGCACTCATTACACTATTGCAAGGCCTGAGAATATTTTAAATGATGCGAATCGAACCGCCTAAAGTTTTTATGTACCACATACGGACCTGGCTACGGAAATTTTACTCAAATGGCCACGGTAAAGTACCGTGCATCCTAGAGATCAATAATGTTTTTTGTGCCTCTCGTAGAGTCAACACCGTCCAACGAAGTCTACCTGTAAACAGTTATAGTTGACAGCCTAAAAGTCAACAGTACAAGAGGTGGCAGTTTGTCAGGGAGCTTTTCCTAACTGATTTTCTTCCTATAGGCTTCTTAATATTTAATTAGTATCGCCATCTTTAGGATTTTTAAAACTTTCTTTCATTTTCTCAAGAGGTATCTAAATCACCTGCAATATTTCGTCAAGTTCGCAATATATTTCCTAAACTTCAGGACGTAGTGATTTTCCGGTTGTAAAGTTCGCAAAACTCGTCAGACTGTAGTTGATAACTTTTTGTTATAAATAGTAAAGACTGACGGGATTCAATAAATACTGTTAATAACGTAACGTTCTCAAAGGCCCCTCTCATGGGGCCTACAAATATTGTAACGTTCACCTACAAATCTTGTATCTATGGGAATTAGCGCTCCCAGGGGACAATGTGAGGGCCCGAGCTGAGAGTTAGGTAAGCCTTTTTTTTTGTTGAAAAAAAAAATGCTTTTGTTATGTGAAGAATCATCTTTTTTCGGATCACTGCTGTCCTATTTTTTCAGCACCTACTACTTTCTTCTTTAACTTTGACCTTGTTTCATGAACTTCTTTCTTATCTTACTGTTTCTATGCCCTTTCTGCATAGATTCCGCGTTCCCTGAACCCCATACTAAATGGTGCCTTCCTCTTTTTGGGTCGCTTTGTGGCGGATAGGGAGGTTTAAACTAACTAATAATCTAATCTAATCGTTCTCAAAGGTTAAAACCATGAGCGCCTTTTTTTCTGGGTCAATTTTCGTATTTCCATCGCTTACCCAACGTCTTCGTGTTTTCAAGGATGCAAACGTGTCGCTTATTGGACTGCAGGTTTTGCAACATGCTCCCTGTGGAGGTGCAGGAGCAGAACAGTCCATCTGAATGTCTTCCCAAGGTTTGTTGTGCCGGTGACGTATTGCACCGCCATGCATGTCAGCTTTGGGATATAAGTGGCCTCAGTTCTCTGCGTGGTTTATGCAAGCACAGCGGGGGTCTGCTCTATGGCTTATTCATTGCGCTTTTGCAGGTTGCAACATCAAACTCGAACTCACTATGAACTGCGGTGTGCTAACTTTTTAAAGGATTTCGCCCGAGTCCAATTGAAGATCTTAAATATAGGCATCGGTGTGAGGTAGACCGAATTGCTGAAGCTCTAGAAAACCTACTCGGGTACCCCTATTTCTATCCAAACGTTAGACCTTCGATTAATCCCATGTCGTAACATGTTAATCATGAACTTGAAGCTTCTTTTGAAAGTCAAAATAACCTTGTCCAAGTGTTGAAAAGGTTTCTTCACTGATTTTCGATGGTACCTAGGTGTTACACACATAAGCTAGCGGTGCCTCATTTATTGCCACCTTGAAGTCGCCTCGATTTGGAAAGTGTCCTGCTAGTGCTACAGTATGCATTTATAAATTGTTGGAGTATTCATCTTCGTAGCATTTATGAAGCTATGTATTCATCTTTGTAGCCTACTCGTAGAGTTAGCGAATAAGCTGGAAGTAAGCACAAGTGTTTTCAGTACAAAAACCTGATTTCAAAACTTAGATTCATGTTTCATTTGAAATAAGTTGAAGTTGTACGCATCCGTTGATGCTATTTCAATGTTCTATTATTTGTTACCCTTAGAATGAGTAGAAGTGATCAGTCTTTCATTCGTTTATATCAAGCATAAGCGCATAGTCATTTCGTTCCTGTTCTCAGTGTTAGAGTACCGTATAAACTGCGAAATTTATTTGCAAAGATGTGCCAGTAGGCCAAGGCTTTATTGTAGCTGAATGGATGTCGCGTTACGCTTATTTTTTTAATTCATGCGAGGCGTAACCTGGTCATCGTCCTCTACCGCTTATTCATTGCGCTTCAGATATTTAATTTCGTTGCGTAACCTCCGACATAGTCGCGAGCACTGAGCACACCGAGAATTTATCGACGAGACATGGCTTGCCTTCAGATAGAGTTAACCGTATGGCGGTAATTTTTAGGATATGTTGGCTTTTCCTTTAACACATTGACTACGATGGGTTAAACTGAAGTTCAATATTTAACTCAAGTTTAAAGTTGAAAGTGATGAGCAAATTTAAAAATACCAAACATTAACTGGGTCTATTAAATACTATTTTTTTAAAAAAGATTGTTTGAATTTTTCAGACGGCCTATCGATGGGTCGTTTCGTAGTAAGAAAATATAAAATAATAGGTGATATCGCAAGCAATGTGTTGAGGGGCCATACGATGGGCAGTTGAGCTTAGTTTTATTACCATATGCCGTGATGATTGTTGCCCCCGTATGTATATGAAGAAGATGCTGCTATGAACAGGCATTCACTACCTCTGTCTTACGTTTCCATTTTGCTTCTAGTTTTCGTGCTGTATGGATATGAAGTTTTGAGCTGAAGTAAAGGTAGGCCTTCCTTTCGTTAACATAAGGTAGGATTTTAGTTTTGCGCGTAGGATCATCTCATTTATTAACTACTGTTCTTTTCTGCACTTACCTTTCTTTAACTTTAGTCTCATTTAAAAAACTTTTTCAAGCATTACTCTTTTGATTGAAGGTTGTGGTGAACATTCTGTCCATAAATTCCCCGTTCCCCTAATTCTATACTTGATGGCGCTTTCTTTCCTTTCTTGGAAAAACAATTGTGCTGTGTTTAAGTAGGCTTACGCCAATTAATAATCTAAATTTATGACCTAATCTAACCAAAGTAAGAATTTCTCTCGATTTCGATTACTTTTTTGATTAGTTAAAGTTAAAACTTAGCTCATAAAATGTCGTTGGAAAGCGCACATTAGAAGATCAGAATGTGTTTTTTCTCTTAAAAAAATTACATAGCAGCTAATATTTCAATTGTAAAATAAAAGTATGGGTAAAAACAGAAAAATCCATTTCAATAGTAATTTCAGGAGGAGTTTAGGGCGCGTAAAATTTTATTACTTGAAATGTTTTCTCGGCGGAGGTTCAATTCTTGCATCATATGGGGTTCAAGTGTAATATTTCCGCAGCAGCGGTTTCTTCCCCTTGCATCATAGTGTGAAGTGTGATACTGTAGTGATTTTTCACTTTGGTCTATACGATGTAGACTCCCGCAGTTGAAATCTAATGTATCAATGAGAATTAGCGCTCCATGGGTGAATATGTGAAGTCCCAAGTTAAAGGTTAGGTGGGTATCCTTTTTGTTGAAATAAGCTAGATTTTTGGTATTGTTACAGACCATCTTTTTTTTTGGTTCACTTCTGTTCTGTTTATCAACACCTACTGCTTTTATATTCAAGTTTACCCATGTTTCATAAACTTCTGTCTTGACTTAACGTTTCTATTCACCTTATGCATAGATTCCACGTTCCTTGAATTCCATACTGAATAGTGCCTTCTTCCTTGTTTTTAACGCCTCAGTTGCGGTTAGTGAGGCTAGAACTAACTCATCTAATCTAAATCTCCTGCAAATCTCTTGCCTTTGATATAAGTGGAACACGTTCATAAATCATGTTTTCTTCTGTCGATGTTTCACAACCAAAGTAGTTATCTTTAAATGATTGTCAAGAAAAAGCACAGAAAGTTAAAATTTCAAAGAAGATGAGTGGAAAAAGCGCCGCAGCGGCTCTTCCTAAAAAAAGATTTGTCGTACAGAACGATTCTTAGGAGTCGCTCCCAGCTATTATGAAACTCATTGTTGGAATTGGATTTTGTTATAGGCCCATTATTTAGGTGATCGTTCAACTTCATTTCTTCCTCGTTTTTTTTTTGCGTGTGTTTAAAGCAACGTCGTTGTCAGCTATGCTGAGGGCCTAATGGGTCAAGGAATAGAATTTATATCGGCATCATTTTAGCATCCGCCTTAACGGCGACTCTCAAGCCTCGTTGCGGGTAACCTCAACCCAGGTCGATGACCTGCCAGAGCGATGGTCGTCGAATTTAGCCTTGGTTTTTCGATCGCTTTCACGGTTTACATAAGTTGTGTCATCTGTTTTTGTTGGACGCAAAAAAGTGCCAGTTTAGTCGATGCTGCATGTTCAGGGAGTTGTGGTCTTGACCTCGCGGAGAATGTAGACACACACTTGTCCGCAAATGTTCGCAAAGTTTTTAGTGCCTTCAGGTTACCCAAGAGTGGTTTTATTTCATTATTTCATTCTAGTTGTGTCGTAATTGGAATGTGTGAACACCTCAGGATAATTACACGGTTCACCAAGTAAAACGTTCACCTATGCGTTCAAAAGTTTACATTTTGGTAGTGAACCGTGTGGAGTTGTCAATTTATTGATGAAAAACTTTGAAGAATTCTTAGTTTCAATTTAACCTGATTCTGTGTGACCTTAGTTTCAATATGCCCTCTGAAAGTTTCGTTATTTGTGCTTGTGAAACATATTCTGGATAAGGGAGCTGTAAATTTGTAACTCCACTTGGTTTTAGGAAAAATTTTACACGAAATCTTTACCATTGTACGCAAGGAAGTATACCCGAACAAACCTTTAGGGTCACAGGCGATAAGTTGATCATGCTTCTCGGTTTCCGTGATAGGGCCTCGGTCTCAGCTCTCTCGTTTCCAAGCTTCATTCGCTTGGCGCGACTGGCTGCCTATGTAGAGAGTTGAGCTCCGCAGTTTTGGGGGGCGCAGGGCAGAATTATTTATTGGAAGCTCAAGTTAATTATGAGCGCTGGATGCGCGTGTAAGGTGTGATCATCCGGTGAGTGGTGTGAAGATGATTAGGGAGGGAGATATTTCAGTAAAGCCAATTTAGGCTTTCTTCACTTGAAGGTTAGGATAGATTTCGTACCTTATACTGGAAGTGTGAATTAGTTTTGGGTCCTCAAGAGTAATAATCGATAGTAACATTACCGAGTAATCGATCAGTAATAATCGATTTGGGTCCTCAGAGTAACTATGCTAAGTCATAGTCATAGTTTTTTCATTGTTGCGCTATTATCGTTCCCAGAATCCCAAGTTGGAAGAAATTTTAAGTCTTCGAGTTCAGAAGCTAGAAATTTTTGAATGAATGCCGTTTTCTTCGTTTTCGCCGCTTGTCAGAGCATGAGTTTGACATTATTGTGTATGCGAAGATTTTAGGGTAAATTAGTTGAAGGACTTGCGACGAGTTCTTTATGAAACTTCTTTAGCTCACAGCCCATCAAATGATCTTTGTAGCTAAGTTGACAATTGAGTGTGTACCCATGGGCAGTAAAAGTCTGCCTGATACTTTGTAACCCTTAACACGTTGACCGCGATGGTTTGAACTGAAGTTCAACCTTCAACTCGAATTTAAAGTCAAAAGTTTGTGTCAATTTTATAAATACCAAACATTAACTGACCCAAAAAATACCATGAATTTTGAAAGATTGTGAACAATTTTGCGAACGACCCATCGATAAGCCGCATCGCAAGCAACAGTGTTGGCTGACTGAACTTTTGTTCTTGGTACTATTATCACAACCACCGTCGCTAGACTAGCACTGCATGGCGTCAGGTTGTCACAGACATCAGAATGATGAAGGAACAGCTCGCCCCTCAGCAGTAAATTATGATACAAAGAACGTGTTCGGCATGAAATAAAATGTTAGAGCTGTCTTTGAAATATTTAATGTATAGGCTTCGAATGCAAGACAGCACAAGTGATATCAACTTCATACGTCCCTTTCGTACGAATTCAAGCTCTGTAATTAGTATGCCGCTTTTAGTCATTACTGATTTCATCTGTTATATGCTAATGATTTGAATACTCGTGTCCTCGACAAGTTCAGTGTGAACTGTTCAATGTTTACCCTTTAGGATGATTTCTAAAAAAAGCGTCTAGTGCTGAAAGTTCTGGTAGGAACTAGGACTTCTGCAAAACCATTTGGAATTGAAAATTTTTTATACATTCAATTACTTATTAAATGTGAAAGTTTGTCCTGACATCGATTCTGCCGTTTACTTTCAGTAATTACGGTTTTACTTGTTTTTTTACAAAAAAATGAAGGTTGCGCTACCAGAAAGCAGTAGGTTCCACACTGGAAATGATTTTGTTTATTACTTTCCTCAGTACGTTTCAACATCTCCTTAGCCGGATAGCTTTGACGTTTTAGCCATTTGCGGGAAGATTTAGGCTCGGTGGCATCAAACTCCGGCAGTGTGACGCGCGCTAAGCCCCTGTCATTTAGGAGACCAGCAGCCGAAATAAGCATTATACCGGGTGCGTCAGTGGGACGGAAATTTTTTAAGGCTCTTTAAATAATGAAAAATAAGGTATAAAAAATGTATTTGGGAAAGTATTGATTAACATAAACAACCATTTGATGCTTAATAACCGAAATAAATTATTTTTTGGATTTTTATACACTAATAGTAAGTTGTTTATATTAATCATTTATGTACCAAATACATTTTTTAAACTTTATTTTTCATTGTTTTAAAAGCCTTAAAAATTTTGCGTTTCACTGACGCGCCCGGTATTTACCGCGAGAAGCAGCTAATGCTAATATTTACACAAATTACGTCAGCGAGCCTAAGCTTGGATTGCGGCTGCCTCGCACCGTAGGTTGCCAACGCTTGCAAACGAGATCAATGACAGCATCGCTACCTCAATTGGGCTGCCGCTCTACATTGATATGGAGCCGCTCACTCCGACAGGTGGTGCACTTCTTTGTCGTTGCATCATGTGCCTCTGGGCATCTTCTCGCTCGAACTTTTCATCTAAGGTTTAAAAACTGTTTTTAGCACCTTGACTGCGATGGGTTAAGCTGAAGTTCTATATTCAACTCAAATTTGAAGTCATAAGTTGTTGAAATTTTAGAAATGCCAAACATTAACTAAGTAAAATAAAAACCAATAATTTGAAAAGATTGTTGAAAATTTTCAAACGACCCATTAATGGGTCGCGTTGCACGACCCACCGGTCAGTCACACCGCAATGAATGTGTTTAAAAAAATCCACGCTGTTACGCAATGGTTGTAAAAGAACTGAACTAATTCTACCTGATGGCCGTTCGTTGCCGACTTTTTATGTCATTAATAGAGGGAGATAGTGACAAGAGTTGAGGACCGTGAAGCTCGAGATAGGTGTAGTCGAAAGTTACATGGCTCGTAACATCGCCTTATTTAGTGTGGGAGCTCGTATTTTTTTGGTGCTGCATAAAAAATCATTACAGTAATTTTGACATTTGAGCTGCATCATATTTCTCCTCATGATCAAGAACAGCTTATTCTATGTGACGTTTGATTTGTTATTTTTTAGTCTGGTTAGCTCATGGGACAGGGAAATCAATAACTCATATGCTCAACTAAGAGTTTTTTAGTGATTTTTGCTTTGGTTCAGCTCTGCTGATACAAGTACTGTCTTTTGTACCGTTATTTACTTTAAATACCCACTGGGAAAAATGTGAGCTTCCTCACTGGAAGTTGGGTGGGCTTTCCTTCAGTGGGAACACACTGCATGTTTAGCTTAGTTGCGGGCTACATTTTTTCGGTTCAATGTTGTCCCGTATTTCTGTACCTGTCATTTTCTTCTTCAACTTGTTCCATAAACTTCATTCCTAACTTACTGTTTCTATGCGCAAAGGGTCTTGTGTGGGAACAGAGCATAAATTTCTCGTTCCCTTAACTCTAAATTTCTTAGTGCCAACCTCCTTCCTTTCTTTGAACGCCTAACTAACTTGACCTAGTCTTTTTGATTTAAATATTTCTGTGTTTTGGAGACACTAGTATATCATTTTTTTTTAGTAAGACTCAAAATATTTAGGTTCGAATCGAACTTTGCCTCCGTTGGACGTAATGTTTTTTTCATGAAAGTATTCTTTTTCATTGCCTAGTAAATGATGGAGACATTTTAGCGAGTTAGATATACTGAACTTGTATGGATCTAATGGGAAATTAAAGATTTTAGAAATACGTTCGTAGCTTAAGACTCCTTTTTAAGCGTTGTTAGTAAAATTTCGCCGGCACTGTTGCAGTCTATTAGGAATTGAGTGCAATCAAATAAGCGAAATTAGAAGTAAAGTGATGTTTCCTTGTGTAATGCTGTACTGCTTCAGGAAGGATGATTGTTGTATCTATGAGGGTTAGCGCTCCCAGGAGGAATATGTGACGTCCCGAACTAAAGGTTAGGTAGGCCTTATTTTCGTTGAAATAGAAAAGGTTTTTTGTTTGTTGCAAACCATCTTTTTTCGGTTCACTGCTTGCTATCCTGTTTTTCAGTACCTACTACTTTCATCAACTTTAGTCTTGTTGCATAAACTTCTTTCTAAACTTACTGTTCCTACTATAGCTAGTGCACAGTTCCTGCGTTTCCTCAAGTTCATGATTGATTGTGTTTCCCTCCTTCCTCTCTTTTTTGCACCTTTGTTGCAGTTTGGGAGACATGAACTAATATCTAATGTAATCTAATGTGCTGTAGTGCAACGTTCTTCCATAAGCGAATTGATAGGCTTACATAACGCGGTTAGAATTTTGCTACGTGTTGCATGAGCCCCGTAGATAAGATTAGCATTACCTCTGCGTCACGGATGCAGCTTACCACGCTTTGAAAACGTGCCTCTCCGCCTTACGTAATGCTTTTATTTCAATCGGATGTTAATTGGCCTTCATTTTGTTTTTAGGGTAGCAAATGGAATATTTTTTCTTGTGCAAATCTTGTGTGGTGTTTACTACAATTAACGTGGATCAATAGTCAGATGCTTCTTTCTTCATTGCATCTTCCCACTTGTTTTAATTCATCCTTTTGTGGAACTTGTTTCAAGAGTAGTGGCTTGACACTATTACTGATTCCGCTTTGGTGTGACGTTACAACTTACCCTCTCGCCTTCATATAAAATTCATTCATATGTCGTACACGAATTCCCAATCGGTATGATTTGAGGAATAATTTATCTACGGTCGAGTGCTGTATAAGAACCTTATCGCTTCGCAGGGCTGATGATATAAGTGTTCTCGTGGCGGGCCGCGATATGCTCGACACGACCTCGTCTTGCAACGGCAAGACTGGTGTTCTTTGAGTCGGCGTCGCTGCAGAGTAGCGTGTCGTGAATTTGCCCGTGTGTCGGCGGCGTTTAGGATGGTTCTTTGAGCGTCTTGTGTAAGATGTTACTGGTAAAATGAAAACGATTCAACGGTGATGATTACATTTTTTTTTTTGTTCCTGATATGTTCGTGCCAGCGAATTGTGTTGAAAGCGAGAAATACTTGTGAAACTACATTTAGGATAGTCGGTGTTCTATAAAAATTGTTCCAGGAGATATTCTCAACAACGCGGTCTGTGAAATTTGATATTTGTAGTGCATGCCTGAAAAGAATTTCCGAAATTGAAACCGATAAACATATACTACTTCGTGTTTCCTTCCTTTTCAGATTTTTCGTGGTAAAATGCATGGGGAGAGTCTAAATAGTGAGTGTCGAAAATTTTTCTATGAGTGATAAGGTGGAATACCTACTAATTCATCTGTTAGTATTCATTGTGAATTATAGGGCGGGGTAATTGTTAAGTTACCCGGCTTCTTTACGAGTACAGTTTCCCTGTTTTGTGTACGGTCATTTTTTGGTTTAATTTTTTTCTATATCGGCTGAAAATGAAAATTGTAATTGATATCTATTTGTTGGTTTGTTTTCATCTAACTTATGATTTTGTTTGTGGAAAGTTTATATCCATGTACGTTGTACATGTAATTCAAAACTTTAGTTTTGCTATGAAGTACGTGGTCAATATCTTATGTTTGGGATCTAGGTTGCGAAATTGGCGCAATTTATGTGACCCATATTCCTTAATAAGCCTTTTTCAAATCAAATTTTGACCGGTATGGTGATATTTCATACAATAAAGGCCAATCTAGCTGCCATCTTGCTGACTGCTAAGGAATGTGTGTACGGAGATGCCCTGCGCCTGTGTTCGAAGATATAATTGCTCAAAAACTTTTGCTAAGATATAATTGCTCGCACGATCCAAATAATGATTACATTTGGTTGAGCAAGTCATAACCAACCGCACCGTGGTCACACATGTTCACAAAAACTATTGTTTCTGTCATTGAATAGATGCGAAATTCAAAGTTTTCTGGATCAATTGACCAGTATTTGACTCAGATTTAACTATAACTCTCACCACACACGACCGGTGGACGCTAGCAACCTGGTGATTCAGGCGGTACCCGATAAAAATAAATTGCCAAGCGTTAATATCACCGCGCCCTGTTTATTATGCATGCTCGTCATGATCCTGGTCTATTTTCTCCCATGCACCTGAAACCTGTTCTAATTTTAGCTCGTTAACGCTCGTTTTCTGTTAGTCCTAGGTTATTAGCCTCTGTGATACTTCTCCTGTGGTGCGCAAATAGGTTAGTAAATTAGGAATTTTGAAATCCCCATGCAAACTCCACGTTATTCCAAGTTGCTTCTAGATATGAGCCTGTATGAAACGTGCTTGAGCTCAACTGTGTTCATTGTCTTATTCTGGTTGATATTCTAGGTGTTACTTCTTATGATTACGACCGTACTTCAACTCGTTGCTCAGCTGGGTTTCAAGTTCCTAAGAAGATGGTTAATTAGGTTTTAGTTTGGTTGAAATTGAATAAGTTTTTGTTTGGTTACGGACCATCCTTTTTTTGGTTCACTGCTCTCCTTTTCTTGGTTCACTGCTCTCCTTTTCTTAGCCCCTTATGCTTTCTTCGTCTACTTTACCTCGTTTCATAAACTTCTTTTAATCTTGTCGTTTCTGTGCGCATGATTTGACTCCTCTTGTACTTAAAATCTATACTAATTAGTGCCTTTCACCTTCCTCTCGTGAGAGCACCTTCGTCGCGGTCAGGGAAACTAAAACTAACTTGTTATTCAATCTAAACTTATTTCAAATTGGTTATTGGCGGTATCAACGTCTGAGAAGTTGCAAGCCCATTGACACAAAATTTTGTTATGATATCAATTTATTCAATTGAGGTTCCTTTATTGCAGGTAATCGGAGAGCTACGGCTCCAAATCAGCTGCCGTCTCCTACCTCCTCGCCGTGCGCTTCCAGCCCTTTGTTGAACGGCTGCGTGGCTGCCGACAACGGTTCTGTGAGCACCAACGGACCAACCTTCACTAACGGATCTGCAGCGGCCATTGACAGTCACGGTATAATCAAAAACAACCTTCACGCATCCAACGTCTCAACCGTCAACAGATCTGCCTCCATTAACGGTCACTCCGGTCCCGACGATTTAGCCAGTTCCTTAGTTCATTCGAATCAAGCCCAAGAAAGTTGGTCTCCGTCCAACACTCAAATTCATAACGGTGTGGTCGGTGAGACTCCTAATGACGCTCTGTGGCATTCGGGCACTAGGAAAAAGAACACCTCTTCGGCCTCTAAGAAACACTGTTCTATAGATTCTGATGACAGTAGGTCTTTAGAGTCTAGTTCCAGTGCCATAGCTTGTTCTCCTAACGATAAAGTTAAGATTTTTGGCTCTCACTTCGTCAACGGTAGCATAGGAAACGGTCTTGAGATTCCTGTATCGAGAAACTGTACTGTTGTTGAACTGAGTTCAGCTGAAAAAGACTTGCCCAATACTGACAGTGCTAATTATAGTCAGGTGTCCGGCTTAAATTTTGCTAGTAGCGTGAAAAATTTTGATCGTGACGTTCAAAGTTACGAAAGGGAATTCAAAAGTCCACCTATCACCTCATTCGAGATGCCTCCCAACACGACCAACTCCCGCGGGGCTGCTCCCGGGCCTTCTGCTGAAGATGAGGTGGCGGCCGTGGGGTCTGGTGGTCACATCGTGAACGATGCCCTGTCGCCTCAGCTGCTGCACTCTCCTCATCACCACCCTCGTGAGTTGTGTGTGTCAGGAAGTGTTGGGCTGTCTCCTCATCCACCGCCCTCGTGAGTTGTGTGTTGGAAGTGTTGGGCGGTCTCCTCATCACCGCCCTCGTGAGTTGTGTGTGTCTGGAAGTGTTAGGGCTGTCTTTTACTTGACCGGGATTTTTCAAATCCAATCTTTATTCTGGTGACATAAAATTCCAGATAGAGAATGTATGCGTATTAAAGGTTTTTCAGTTCTCTAATGTCGCAATTTAGCTTATGGTTACCGCAGAGCTTAGAGCTCATAGTTACTTCGCTGAATTTTATTTTTTTGGTCTTCTTCTGCGTAACTAAGCAGTTTCAAACGTCTGTGAGCATAGTTAATGTCTCGCAAGGTCAACAATTAGTACTCTTTATTAGCTTGAAACATTCCTCAACGAATTCCTCCTACATTGTTACTCAGTCGAAAAGTTATGAATTTCTTTCTGACGTGATGTCATGTTCTAAACTCTTGCTTAAGGTATTTTCCGAAAATATTCCATTTCAGTTTCTTTTTATCAATTTCACCAATTCATGTGTCAGGATTGAGTAGTGTTATATAACTGAAGGGCTGTTTTATGAATCGACTCACCGTTCACCACATGACGAGTTCGCTTGTTCTTCATCAAGTAATTTAATTGTGTCCAATGTTGAATTAAATTTCATGGTGCTTAGCATCTTTGGCCGGAAATAAATTAGTTATGGTGTGCGCTTAGTAATGTGCAATTTATATTTAGAAGAAGTTTTTTTCGTAGTTTAAATAAGAGTACGTTGTTCCTCTGGTTTCCTTCGTTACTTACCCTTTTTTTAAGAGTGGAGTGTTTCCTTAACACTCTTATTTAATGTACATTTACGTTGATCAATGACGGTCCTTGTTCAGAATCTGCAATCTATAATTTACTGAAAAATGGTGACTACAGTTGCAGCATTTACTACTGGTTGGCTTAATTTTGTGGGCTCATGGAATAAAGATGTCTTTTCTAACTTTTCAGCCCTACGAAATAGTTCAATTTCTTCACGTGTAAGTTGATTAAGAAATGCACCTAGCATTTTCGTACTAAAACACAGCAATTCGTTAAAATCTATATTTCTGTCTAATTATAAAATGCAACGTTTCGACGTATCAAACATCATCCTCAGGCTGTAAAAAAAACAGAATGATTTTCAGTCACATTGGAAAAAATGCATAAACTAACACTTAAGTAATATAGACTAGATAAGTAGATCACAAAAGACGAAAGCGACTAGACAAAATAACAACCTTTTTATCACAGAAATAGTAGTATGACTAGATACATTGTACAAAACCGATGTTCATCACACGAGAGACAAGAGCAAAATGGTCGAGCAGCCTGGTCGTACCTAGCAAGCTGAAGTTCTACGAAACAGTTTGAGAGCGAAAAAATCATTCGTGTTTTCATTAAGGGGAGGTTTAAGCTCATGAATGTGTAATGCTTCAATTATATGAATATGATCTTTTTTAATAACATTATAAAGAATTTTGGTGTTAGGGAACAGATCGTCATTGGATGGTTTGCAACTATGGTCAACACGAAAATGATTGAAAATGGAACCTTGATATTTATGAGCGGTTAATCTTTGCTTCAGGGTCATTCTGGTCATGCCAATGTAACGTTTATCAAGAGACTTACATTCTCTTCGGTTACATTTAAATTGATAAATCACACCGGCCTTGTCCAGATCGTTGACCTCAGATGCAGACAGATTATTTTTTACTAATTGGTCACTGATTTTACGGTTCTTATAATACACGCAAACTTTAATAGAAGTTTCTGGATTTATTGGTTTAACAAAAGTTTTAACAATGTTTTTAAAGACCCGTTCGTCAATTTTGTAATTATCATGCATTTGATTTTCGTAATAAATATTGATATGGTTTGCATTCGCTGAATGCAAACTGCTCATGATTCGGTTCAAAAATTTATCAATAGTTTTATCAATCAATGTATTAGGAAAGTTGTTATTAACAAGTAAACGTTTGATTCGAAGCATTTCGGAATGAAAGTTTTCCCAATTACTGCAAACTTTACGAGCTCTATTTATCAAAGTATGTATGACGCCTTCTTTATAGATTTGAGGAGCTTCACAATCGTAATTAATAGTTTCCCCAGCATGGGAAGGTTTAACATGAACGGATCTATGGAATGTACCGTTAGAAGCTTCAACCAAAACATCCAAAAATGGGAGCTTACCGTGTAGACCCAACTCATACGTGAAATTTAAAACAGATTTTTCAACATACAAACTCCTCAATGCTTCCAGGTGCTCAAGGTCTTGTACTTCAACAAAAATGTCATCCACATATCTACAGTAAATGCTCGGTTTTACATCCATCGTATTCAACACCAAGTTCTCAACAAATGACATATAAAAGTTAGCAAAAGTAGGTCCTAAAGGGGAACCCATGGCAACGCCATCCACCTGTCGGAACAAACTACCATCAATATGTTTAAATGGAGCTTCGGTTGTACATATTATGAGAAGGTCCTTCAAAATATGGCGAGGAAACAGATCAGGTGGAGCAGAGTCATCTCTATTGTATACATAGTCCAAAATAATGTCTATAGTATTCAGCACGGGTACATTAGTAAACAATGATTCTACGTCTAAAGAAGCTAATATACCGGCAGGAGATTTGCTGCGCAACAGTGTCACAAATTCATCTGATGAGCGTAGCATATATTTTTGCGGCAGATATGGCGATATAATTTTATTTAAGGTCTTCGCCACTGGTTACTGCAGGAACCTGTGAAATTATTGGCCTTAAGGGAGGATTAAGAATAAAGATGAATCAAATTCACGTTCTTGTATTCTGGTTTCAATTTTTTTTTCTCATAGCTCATTGCTCGAGTATTTGCACATGGGAATAATAGTGATTAGTGCGTTCATGCTTTGGCTTGAAGTAGGAGAAAGAACTTTTGAATACTTTATAAAATCTTCAGATATTGTAATTCCATCATTAATTTCACCGCTGCCTAACACCGAACAAATTTTTTTGAAAAGAGTGGTTTTAAGAATGGGAAAGTTCACAAAGGCTTACAGAAATATTCACGCACATAATGTTTTACAACTCTGAGACTTGCGTAAAAGCCACTTTCTCAGTCTTTTTCTGTGGGTGAGACGCGACGACACGTAAGCTACTTTTTCTTACAGCTTAGCTGAGCGAAAGTGGACTGGCATGTTCTCTTCTGCTTGTAAAGTAGAAAATGAGCTCCGTGCTTTCAATGTCACTCGTGTTGGTTCGTGTGCTAACGATAGTAGTAGGAGTTGAACAGAGCGCTTCATTATGTTTCGTCTCCGACAATGCAGTACGGCTTATATATACTCGTGATTAAATGCTTTAAATAACAAAAAATCAAATCGTGATCATAGTTAGAGAGACATCTCATGTTCTCATTACATTCGGTCTTTATTGTTAAGGAAAATAATTTCCTGAGTTCCTGCTAAAGCTGCGAGTTGTTGTTGTTGGCAAATGTAGCAAGCTTTTCTTGTTTGAACAAGAGGCGCGGAAATGCAACCCTGTTTCGTTGAATTTATAACTTATAGTTATGAAGTTCATAGCGTCCACTTGATGCATCAGAGATGATTTAAGCATATATTCGTGTTATATTCATCTGTCAACTCCTAAAATCACGTTTTAACTTAGTTGCTACGGTACTGTTCAAGCGCGCTTTGTTTAGACCGAAAAAGAAAAATGAATTTCTTTTGTAGTACTTCCTGTAATTCTTTCGGTGTATGTGAACTTTTTTGTAGAATCTTTCTTTCTCGAGGATGAAAAAACCACGTCACGCAATACTTGTATTAATTCCTGCCACGTGTTCGTGTAGTAATGTAAGTTTATTTTCGCAGAGGTCACAATAGGAGGAGTGGAGTCAGTGGCGGAGTTCTACAGAGGCCGCAAACTCCTCATCACAGGAGCTACTGGCTTTATGGGCAAGGTGCTGGTGGAGAAACTGCTGCGCTCCTGCCCTGCTGTCGACAAGATCTTCCTCCTTATGAGACAGCGTGGCAACAAGGACGTACAGACCCGGCTACAGGACTTGCTCAAGTCTCAGGTAATTTCTGGTCTGTGCTTGGCAACACTCATGAGGTACGCTTTTAATTGATATGATTCATTGGTCTTGAAGGTATCGTATTAAATTTCCTTTTTAGTTTGTAGAACTCTGCGTTGAGTGCATTTTAGCATTCCTTGTTTACTGTCTTCTCGTATTTGTTGTGTACCATTAATGATATGTTAGTCAAACTATATCGGTTTGGTCGATTTGATTGCATGTCAGGGCACTGGGCACGACGTATAGATTTTGGTAGTGAGAGCGCCCCAATATTTTTCTGGTACGGAAACTCCATGCTGAGAATAGCTAGCAGGCGGTAGTAAAGGAATGTTTGAGATGAGAGATTTCAGCTGTTGTTTCATAAAGCGAAGTGTATTATGGTAGAAAGGATAGATCGTATGAGAATTGTCACATGAGGTCGGTTGTGAAATGCGATTCGAATATAGGAACGATACTTGAGTGCGTGTGGTTGATCGAGCGAAAAAGTAAGCAATTAGGAGGATATTTTTCTCCGGCAGGCAGCTGAATTAATGGATAAGTGGCTGAACTCAGCCGTTGATTTCTTAGCTGTTAGCTGCGGACTCTGAACTTGAGTGAGGCATCTTTTAGTCTAGTATTTTTTTCACAAAAACTTATGCTGGTATTGAGCTTGGCATTCTATTTAAATTATTTGAACTGAAACGAGTGTTATTACAGAAGAAAACATGGAGGCTGTAAAGGTAAGGTAAAATACTACGGGAGCTGCAAAAATTAGATTTGCATTATTTGTGTGGGAGATCCTTGGTCTCCTTTTGTTAAACTCGCCTGTGAAGAGCGAGTGCGCAGCAAAATTGGTATAACGTATAAAATCCAATCCTCAGGATGCAAATTACGTTTTTTGGACTTATCACACTGAATTCATTGGATCCAAAATGATGAGGATGAGTGTAATGAACTAGGACTACACAAATGCAAAAATGTGTTCCGCGTGAAAAGGATCAACTTTTTGCGTTTTTTTTGTGGAATGTCGGCATGAACTGAATTTATTATTCTTACGATGCCAGTAGCCTCCAAAAATGAAATTATGATTGCTGGAAATGATACGTATGTAACGATCTGCTTTCGGGATCGAAAGATAATCCTCTGGAACTTCTGTCTTTCGTGCCCTTTTGCTTCTTAAAGTTTTCATGCCTTTTTTATTATTTTTAATCTTTTGTTTCTTCTCCTATAGTGTTTTTATGCGCAGAATATCCTGCGTGGGAACACATTTTGTGTATCGATATCTCGGTTTTCTACAGCTCATATTAAATGGTCCCTTCCATTCGCACTCTTGGAAACGCGTTTGTTGTGGTTAGGGAGTCTAAAATTAAGGAGTATAATATGATGGTGTAATAAGTAAACCGTGCGTGCATTAGATCTAATGAAACACATGTGTACGTTTCATTATTCAACTGAAATCTAAAACTCGAACATGGTGGACGCTTCCCCTTTCTCTCTTGAGAATCACCTTTCACTGGAAGTAATAAAATGCATATTTTTTTACTAATTTATTTTCCATTCTTCGCTAGCATAATGGACACATATTCGTAGATTCTAGAATTCGACAATTTTCACCTTGAAATTGGGTCCTGTCGTCAAGAAATCATCATTTAGTCCTATTTCGTTGATCTCAGGTATTAGTCGTATGGTTGCTGTACCGCTCCTCGCATCAGAGGCGCTATTCTCAGCCCTAATTGTTTTTGTTCAGGTCTACTGTAAGTCTCAACTGTTCTTTATAACTTTCTCCTTAGGCTTCTTCGTTGCTATCAGGTTTTTCGGCTTCGACTCAATTTCTGCCCGGAATTTCCTCGAACTGCGACGATCTGTTCGTTCCTATGGCGAAGATTGGAATGAGTCATTGTCTTGATGAGGTATTTTTGCATCCATTTTTTATTATAATTACGATCGCAGTTAGTCAGAACTTTTGTTTAATTTCTTGTTTGTATGCAGCTGGAATGCAGCGGCAATGTTTGAAAATTTGTTGCTGTTTCTTTCAAGATGAGAAAGTGTTTCTTCGTAGTTTCTGTTCTTTGCACAACTGTTGCTGTTGTATTTCTGTTGAGTTTGCACTTCTTATTCATCGTTGAACGTGCTGATGAGTTGCCCTTTGCTTGAAAATTGTGTCTTCGAGTCCATGTCGTACGGAAGTCCTCTGTCTGGCTGCTATGTCTCAGCTGAAGAAGAAAACGGGGACAGCAGTGAAGTGGACGTGTTCAAGTCGATCTTGTTCATTTATGGTGTGTTGTGCTCGAGATCAGCTGGACTGCGAGTTAATTGGTTATTTTACAATGGGGATCCTAAATGATAATAGCTTTCCTCATAAGATGTAGGTATCGTTTCCTACTCGGCGCGAAGGCTAGGTTTATGATGACGGTGCACGTGGACAACTGGGCCTCGCTACGCGCCGACGTGTTCCACAGTTTCTGGGAAGGATTTTTCTGTCGAGATCCGGCGCGATTTGGGGTTATACCGCTGGAATTCGCTGGAGTCTTCCACGCTATATTAATTCTGCATCTGCTCAGTGTTCTGCTCGTTTGCCATCTCCGTACTGGAATTTTTATTTTTCGGGGGTCTGATTTCTTGTGTTACGTTGGGGCTGCTGTGGACTTGTGGTGAGAACTAGCTGGGTCTCATATAAGATGAATTTTCTTTGCTTATTGCAGAATGAGGCTTTTACGTGGTATATCGCTGTTGTGTTTGTATAGGCTTGAGTTATTTTGATTGATCCATCGGTCTCATACTTCCGTCTTAGCTATCACTAGCTTTTTTCCTCGTTGATGTCATCGTGCTTTTACTCAGTCCCGTACCTGCTCTTCTAAACATAGAAATAAATCTTCCTTAGCCCACTTTTTCACCGTGGGATGTTGGAGCACTTTTACTCTCAACAGTTTTAAACAAAGGTATCTATTCGCCTCTACTTTTACGAGATTGTGGCAACGTGGATGCCGCTGTTTGTCTAGTTTCACCGGACCTTTTGGACTTGATGATTATTCTAGGTTTACTTTCACTAGTCCTTACAGGCATTGTTGCCGTATATTTGCTGCCACTAACATTTTAAGTCTTAGGTACCGGCTCACCTTTAGCTTCTGTTTCAGTTGCCTCGTCTTCAGTTTCAGTGTCTCTTGAGAACGCAGATGACGCAAACTTTTCAGACTGCCTCAATGCGCCACTCGCTTCTGTCTACGTACTCTGGTTACTGGTGCTAGGTCGGCGACGGCGCATGTACAAGAGGCAGCAGCACGGCAATAACAGTAGCAGCAAAAGCAGTAAAAGCAAGAGAGCGAGCAGCTCTAAGCATCGACTTTCATTTTACTTTGTTGAACGCTCGTCAAAAAAAGTGCTTGGAAGAAGCTTCTTCTATTTCAAAACTTCGAGCAAATTGCTTTATTTATTCAACCATAATGGTGACTTGTCCGATCTTTTTGTTACCTAAATCTTACTACTAATTTCTGTGTTATTTTGGGGAGCGTTCTTCACCGCAATCAAATGGAGGCCGTTTTGATGGTCAACGCACCAAAAGACGTAATCAATGGTTGCCTTACGTTGTATTTGCATATCAAGGGCCATTCCGCTTGCGTCGTACAGTTTATTTGTCTGAGAGCACACTACTTCTTCTCCGATTTCGATATAGCGAATATTTTGCGTACCTTTCTCGAACATCCTCGCGTTGAGCTTCTTTTCTGGTAACCAAAATAATTTCTCTAAGTTGACTGATCTGCCGTTGATTTTTATTTCGATGATGTACCCAGCAAAGCCTCTTCTGTTTTGAATTTACTGTGCGCTTTCAGTTGGAGCTGCACCCACCCAAAGCCACGGTGTGAATTGGGGTTATGGAGTGACCGCCATGGTGGTTGTAGGCTCGTCTGACTCTCGTTGCAAATGCGTTCCGCGCAGCGTCGAGCTTGGCGTTCGTACCACCAAGCTAATTTGTTCATTTCTTATTGTGGTAATGACTTGCACTTTCTAAAACTATGAGCGAATACGCTAACTTCTGACGCACTGTCGTTTTGCCTGCTGATCAGTGTAGCATAATTTGAATATTCTATTCCGTTTTCCTACTCTCAGAATCTCCCCATTTTCACCCTTCATAGTTAGAAGATCTCCGTGTTTACCAATCGGAACAAATTCTATCTTCACTTCTAATGAATTCTAATTGCTGAACAATGGTGTCTTTTTCGTAGTTTTATCTCCTTGCTCTTCTATGTTCTTCTGTGTAGTAATTTCTTCGGTATTCCCTTCGTCAACTTGAGAGATAGTCATCTCTTTTTTCTATCGGAATACTTCAACTCGCATGGCAGCCTTCTGCTTTTAGGGCTCTGCGGTTCCGTTGTGGTCTGTGTCAACATGTGCACACTCAGGACACGACACCTGCACCGTGTCTTCAGGCATCAGAAATAGCTATCCGTCGTTCTTTTGTCCACCTTACCTGTTGTTAAACAAATCCCGCCAGTACACATCGTCTAATCCTAACTTCCACATCATTTAGGCACTCATTTTCTCCCTCGTTTTTTCGAGGGAATTGTCTTCTTGTGTGACGCCTGTGGCCCAGCTGAGGTATGAAGTTACCTTTCTGTGCTCCTGGTTGCCCAGATTTGTCGCGTTGGCAGCCACAGCACACGGGGCAAGCATCCTGGTTCCACCTACGCGTAAAAATATATTCCCGCTGGCCACCCCCGTCAAAACATCTGCTGTATAACCTTTTCTGGGAGCAATCGCTGACGTCTTGCAGACCCCCGTCACCGAAAATTCGCTCGTATAAGTCTCGTTTTTATGACCATGAAGATCGTTGTCTTCCATCTGTCGGTCTTATCCAAGGTTTGCTTCTTCCGATTTTGTGCTTAAGCCAGAACTCTGCCGTTGCAGCGCTGCCTCTAGTTTACCTCTGCGGTATGTCAGCAGGTAGTGCAAGTCCTGAGAGCTACCGTGCACCAGTGTACCTTCAGCTCGTGGTTCCCACTGGACGTATAGCAGCACTCCAGGCCAAGCTTTTTCTGTGAGCTGCCCGTTTGTGATTTGATGGTTTTCTTCGTCCCTTGTTTCTACGTCGTCGTCTCGCTCTCGGTTGCTTGCTCTTTTTTATTTCTTTTTTTCTTTACCTCGTATCTTATAGTGGTCATGTTCTTTCGATCGATGTGAAAAGTTAAGAACTCGGCGTCTTTTTGCAGGCTAATTAGATTGTTGCGCTTCATTGGTAATATCCTCAATGCTAAATTAAAATTGCTTCAAAGTGGAACCTCGAGTTTATTCAGGGAAAGTTGCTAGCAGCATTGCCATCAACAGGAAAATTGGGAGGATGATATTTTCTTTCATATCTTCCCAAGGGTGGTATAGATCTATTCTGGCTTGATCTGTACCCTACTTGATTCTCTCATGTAGTCAATCAGTATTACAAACGTCTCTCCTATTCTTTGCTTTCTTACTTTTAATTCCTGATTGACGAGGCCCATACTTACTGTTGGTCATCTGCCCCAAATTCCTTTTCTTAGATGACGATGCTTGTAACCTTGATACCAAAGCATTGAACATCAAATTCTCCTCGGAGGAAGCCGATGTACAAGCCGCTTGTCTTGCACTAAAGTTGAAGCGTGGACTACTTGTATTCGTCGAGACCTGCACCGTGTTGGTAGCACGGCTACTGCCGTATGCTATAGAACAGAATGGAAGGAACCAAACGTGTTGTGAAAGGCTGTATTCTGAAGACACTTGTTTTGAGTCAGTACATATTTTTTAGGAGTGGGGAAGAGAGAGAGGAGTTTTGGGAGAAATTGTCCGAGTGTGTGGCTAGAGTGGGGAGTGGTTGTAGAGTTGTAGTGATAGGGGACCTGAATGCAAGAGTGGGTGATGAGGTGGTGGATGGTGTTGTTGGTAAGTACGGAGTAGCTGGGGTGAATGAGAGTGGGAATTTCTTGGTGGGGTTATGTGTGGAGAGTGAGTTAGTGGTTGGGAATAGTTTGTTTCAGAAAAAAAAGTATAAACAAGTATACATATGTGAGGACGAATTGAGGTGTGATAGAGGAGAGAGCATTGATGGATTATATTTTGGTTAGCAGGGGAGTGATGGGTCGTTTGCTCGATGTGCATGTGTTCCGTGGTGAGATGAATTGGATTTCGGATCATTATTTGGTGGAAGGAAAGCTGAGAGTTAGTGGAATGTGGGGAGGTGTAAAAAGGAAGAGTGGAAGGGAGGTGTTAAATGTAAGCAAGTTACATGATTCTGAGCGTGAGTGTGAGTATCAGGAGAAGATGAAAGTGGAGTATGGGAGGGTGAAGGAAAGTGAGGTGGGTGGAGTGGAAGGGGAATGGAAGTTGTTTAAAGATGCGGTGGAAAAATGTGCAAGGGAAGTGTGTGGGGTAAGGAAGGTTGGAGGGGGGATTAGAGAGGGGAGTGAATGGTGGAACGGAGAAGTAGGAGCGGCTGTGAAAAGAAAGCGGGGGGCGTTCGAAAGGTGGTTGCAACGAGGCAACCAGCAAAATTTTTGAAGAGTATAAGGAGAGGAAGAAAGAGGTACAAAAAATTGTAAGGAGAGCGAAGAGGGCGGCGGATGAGGAATGGGGGAGGAAGTTGGGAGGTGATTTCATGGAGAGAAGGAAGGTTTTCTGGAAGGAAGTGAAGAGAATTAGGAAGGGTCAGGTGGAGAATGAGGCAAGAGTGAAGGATACAAATGGTAGGCTGCTAGTGGAGAGTTCTGATGTGAGAAAGAGATGGGCGGAGTATTTTGAGTAACTGCTGAACGTAAGAGATGATAGGATTGCGAGAGTAGTAGCTGTTGGAAGTGATGTTAGAATGCTTGTGTTTGGTGAAGTGAATAGAAGTCGAATAAGAAGTGCAGAGGTGAGATGTGCGTTGGATGAAATGAAAAATGGGAAAGCTCCAGGTTTGGATGGCTGCACGGTTGAATGTCTAAAGAAAGGAGGAAATGTGGCTATAGAATGGTTGGTGCGTTTATTAAATGTGTGTTTCGAGGCTAGTAAAGTGCCGGTTGACTGGAGTAGCGCGTGCGTAGTTCCGTTGTACAAGGGGAAAGATGACAGGTATGAGTGCAGTAATTCTAGGGGTATAAGTCTACTGAGTGTCGTTGGGAAGCTGTATGGAAGAGTGTTAATTGGAAGAGTGAGAGTGTTGACGGATCGTGTGCTTGCTGAAGAACAGTGTGGTTTTAGGTGTGGTAGAGGTTGTGTGGATCAAATGTTTGCTGTGAGGCAGGTGAATGAAAAATACTTATTAAAGGGAAAGGATGTATATTGGGCATTTATGGATCTAGAGAATGCGTATGACAGAGTAGATCGCGAGGCTCTATGGCAAGTGGTAAGTTTGTGTGGAGTGGGTGGGAGACTGTTGATTGCGATCAAGAGCTTCTACATTGATAGCAGAGCATGTGTGAGAGTAGGGAATGAGGTGAGTGAATGGTTCCCAGTTGTGACAGGTGTGAGACAGGGATGTGTGATGTCGCCGTGGTTGTTTAATTTGTTTATGAATGGTGTGGTGAGAGAAGTGAATGCCAGAGTGTTGGGAAAAGGTGCGCAGTTGGTGGGACGAAATGGTATGTATTGGGAAGTGTGTCAGCTGTTGTTTGCAGATGATACAGCGTTTGTGGCTGATTCAGAGGAAAAACTGAGGAGACTGGTTACAGAGTTTGGTAGAGTGTGCGAAAGGCGGAAATTGAGGGTAAATGTGAATAAAAGTAAGGTGATGAGATGTTCAAGAGGTGGAGTGTTAGGAACTTTGGATGTGAGGTTGATTGGGGAAGTTTTAGAGGAGGTAGAGCATTTTAGGTACCTCGGGTCGGATGTGACTGTTAAGGATAGTATGGAAGTAGAAGTGAAGCATCGAGTGAGTGAAGGTTGTAAGACATTGGGTGCAATGAGGAAAGTGTTTGAATGCAGGAGTTTGAGTATGAATGTTAAGAGGAGACTGTATGAAAGTTTGATTGTGCCAGTTTTGTTGTATGGAGCAGAGTCCTGGGGGTTGAGAGCAGCTGAGAGGAGGAAGTTGGATGTGTTTGAGATGAAGTGTTTGAGGAGCATGTATGGAGTAACTAGAAGAGATAGGATCAGGAATGAGTTGGTTAGGGGGCAGACGGGTGTTATCAAAAAGTTGAGCAGGCGAGTGGATGAAAGAGTGCTCGGATGGTTTGGGCATGTTGAAAGAATGAATGTTGAGCGGCTGGTGAAAAAGATATATATGTCGGACGTGAGTGGTCTTCGAGCGCGAGGTAGACCACGGATGAGTTGGATGGATGGGGTGCGACGTGCTTTGTATGAGAGGGGTCTGACTGTGGACGTGGCGAGAGGGATGGCTGCGGACAGAAGTGAGTGGGGGCAGTGTATAAGGAGGTAATTTTATTTTTGACGTGTTACTGGAAGCTGCCCGCGTGTAATGGGGCTGACCTGTCATGTGCGGGGGGAGGGGTTGCACTCAATGAAGCGGTCGGGGTAAACCAGCTTTGGCTGTCGGGCCTGACTGTGGAAGGTGGTTGTGCTGGGCTGCTGCTGATCCTGGCAGTTCAGGTGCGGCCAGTGCTGCCTCTCTCGCCTCCTAGTGACTAAGTGTGGTGATTGTGGCCTGCTGTCGGCTACCCTCCCATAGGGAGGATAAGCCCGGTATATGTATGTACATTTTTTTTAGAAAATAGTTATTCAATTGATTTGTACTGTTCAAGGTATGAGTTAATGATTTCGAATTTTGTTGTTGCAGTGTGTGATTTCTTAAACATTTTCTTCCACATTAATTTCTATACATCTGTTGATGTTGAACTCGGCGCATGTAAGTATTCTTATTCGAAGCTTATGAAACTACGCCATTTTGTAACAAGGGCAATTTGACTGCAGGTATTCGACTCGGTGCGCGTGAATAGCCCAGACGCCCTTCAGAAAGTGGTGGCGGTGGAGGGAGACATCCTGGAGCCTGGACTTGGCCTGTCAGAGGCTGATACGGACATGCTCGTGCAGAGCGTCAGTGTTGTGTTCCATGCCGCGGCCACGGTCAAGTTCGACGAGGTTATCAAACTCTCACTCAAAATGAACGTGCTTGGAGTCAAAAGAATAATAGAACTCTGCAAGAAAATGAACCACCTCGTGGTGAGTTGGGACAGAGTTGTTTACAGTATGTGTTTTCTCTTGCTTGGAGATACTCGAATACTTACACGGATCGAAAACTCGAATTTTTTTAGTTGTCGTTGATCTTGTGTTAGATTATATTAGAGTTTTTCATTAGCTCGGAAATGATATAATGCAGTTATTGTATAGACACCTAAAATGGAACTACCCTAATCATTTATTTCATGTGTACTGATCAATTTTTGTGAAATACATATATTACTGAATATGTGCTTTATATGAAACATGTACTTCACTAAAGATGTGCTTTTTTATGGAATATTCACTTTATTATTGGGTTGGGCCAAAATTTTTTTCTTTAATGTCATCTCTCTGACCTTCTAAAGATCGTTTTTATGCTCTAATTCTCTAAATCCTGTATTCGGTACAGCGAGCATGTTTACGTCAGTGTGTAATAAGTTTCCGAGTGGAAAAGTTCCGACTTTTTTGTTTGCATTCATGCCCTTGAAATGGCGTACCAAGAAGAGCACTTCCGATATCTATTGCTTTTTTATTTTAGAAAAGGAAAGAAAGCAACAGAAACTTCACCATACTCATGGCGTTATTTCTACAAGTTTCTATTGCTTTCTTTCCTTTTCTGAAATAAAAAAGCATTATATATCGGAAGTGCTCTGCTTGGTACACCATTTCAAGAGCATGAATACAAACAAAAAAGTCAGAACTTTTCTACTTGGAGGCTTATTACACACTGACGGAAACATGCTCGCTGTACCGAATACAGGATTTAGAGAATTAGAGCATAAAAACGATCTTTAAAAGGTCGGAAAGATGACATTAAAAACCAAATGAACTTTTTGGTCAACCCTATATGTACATGCTTTTTATGAAATGTGTTCTTCACGGCGTTTGTGGGCTGCTTTTTTGAGATTTCTTTTTCTGGAGCGGTTGGACACAAAAAGTCGAGAGCGCTTGAAGAAACAAGTGCCACATTAACTTTGGACAATATAGCTGTCACATTAGTAATTACGATCTATCCCCTCAGGAGGTACAACTATTGTATCTGAGAATTAGCACTCATAGGGGGAATATGTAAGGTCCCGAGCTAAAGGTTAGGTAGGCCTTCTTTTGTTAAAATAGAAAAGGTTTTTGTTATGTTACAAACCATCTTTTATGCGGTTCATTGCTGTCCTGTTTTTCAGCACCTTCTACATTTTTCAACTTTTATCTTACGTAAACTTCTCTTCGAACTAGTTGTTTCTGTGTGCATAGATAGATTTCACCTTACTCTGTCTGAACTAAATAGTGTCCTCCTTCCTTTCTCTGCAACGCCTTGAAGTTAGGGGATTGAAGTTAGGGGGCTTAAGCTAACCTTGAATCTAATTCTGATCAATTGCTGCGTCACAGAGCCTCGTGCACGTGTCGACAGCGTACTGCAATTGCGACCGCAACGAAGTCGAGGAGCGCGTGTACGACCCGCCCACTGATCCTGAGCCTCTGCTCAGCCTCATTGACCTCATGGACGATGATCTCTTCAACCACCTCACCCCCAAGTGAGTATAGCTCTGCAGAGCGGTGCAGGCAACACTGTATATGAACTCGTTCATTTATAATCAACGCTGTACTCGCTTGGATTATTAACCAGCTAGCTCCGATGTGAAATTTACTTGCGTCATATAAAACTTGAACTGCCGCTGTCGTACAGTTGTTTTTCCTGTTAAATGTACATTCACTGGAATAATATTACCCTGCTATTCGTTACTGATTGTCTTTTTGGAGCAAGGCTTTAGGATATGTTGTAATCTGTCAACCTGAGCTAGCTGCTTAAGGGTTACCTCTTTCTATAGAGGATGAAGAGGGTCCCGAGTCTGTTATTATGGCCTGTGGTTTCCTTTTTCGTGACGGACGTAAAGAGTTTTTTTTTTTTCATGTAAAGATGGCGAGGTTGCTCTTGATCGCTACTCGAGTCTGTTCATTTTATTTGCCTCAACGCTCAGGTTCTAGTCAGTCGTACTTGACTGTGTGGTAGTGAGCATACTTATTTGTAGTGTAGATTATAATCTGATAGAAGGTTTTAAAGAGGCCTGGGACACGGTCTCGCTGCCTCTGTCTACACGTAGGTGGACACCTCTAAGGCTTATTCACTCCGTAATCATCATGCTATGATCATTAGGCCTGTTAACGTTCTACCTAATGTTGAAATCAATTTGAATTCGACTATATTATATGAGACGAGGTCAATCACCCCACCATGAACTCGAGTATCTCTCATCTTTACAATTTTCACGATTTAGCCTGTCATAAATATTGAGCATATGCACAGCTATGTTATGTTTTGGGTAACCCTTACCTACTTAGCAGTCTTCTGTCTGCCGGCAGTTTTTCTTTGCTGCTTTTAGAAATGAATAATGAAATTTTCTTCGTCAGGCTCGTTGGGAAGCGGCCGAACACATACACGTTCACGAAGGCTCTGGCAGAACACGTGCTCGTCACGGAGGCGCGGGACCTGCCTGTGACCATCGTGCGGCCCAGCATCGGTAGGTCCCTCGCGTCTGCTCGCCCGTGTAGAGCAACTTCCATAGGAGCGTTTACGAGTGAATCAACTTATCAACTTCAAATAAATGGGGTGCTCTCGCGAGGGCTTCTATTTAGGTTCAAACTGAGCTCAAAAATAATTTTCAGTTTTTAGTGTTTCTCTAACGCAAGTCGTTGTCAAGTATATTGCGGGTCTTTTTAGTTTTTCTCTTGAAAAAGCCAGCGAACCGTTTTAAGCACAATTTGCCATATGCTGCAACTGAAAGTTTTTTGCAATTAAGCTCGTGCTTCAGATGCAAGCAGCCGTGGAATAAAATTT
This sequence comes from Morinoia aosen, assembly GCA_030386875.1. NCBI lineage: Eukaryota > Metazoa > Arthropoda > Malacostraca > Amphipoda > Talitridae > Morinoia > Morinoia aosen. The sequence continues at coordinate 22,045,964 of CM059579.1, forward strand.
AAACCCAAGTAAACCTATGCTAGGTATAAAAGAACCATTTAAGTATTGCTTGCGCCGATAGTCAAATCCTTGTTTAAATAGTGTAGGAAACCTGCATAGTTTTTGGAAATTTGACTGCTGAACTATGTCCGTATCCTCATAAAATAAGTGGCGAATCAAAACTATGTTGAAATTTACAGTGGAATGGATTCTTCTCATCCATTTCATTCATTACGTTAAAAATATGAAACACTTCTAATAAACTCGTCTTAGACGAACCAAACTCAAAGCGCCAATTGTTCGATATTCTTCACTTATTTTTGATATTTTGAGAACCACGGTTGTAATTAATTATTAATTACCTGATGATTCATAAATTTCCGAAGTCATTAGGAATAATTTAGTTGAAGAGGTTTTGAGTTGCAGTAGAATGGCAATGAATGTGGTGTGCAGTGTCTGCAGCGTGGCGGGAGCCCATCCCCGGGTGGGTGGACAACCTGAACGGCCCCACGGGGCTGATCGTGGGGGCAGGCAAGGGCATGCTGCGCACCCTGCATTGCCACAAGGACCTCGTCGCTGACCTCATCCCTGTCGATATTCCCATCAACCTGCTCATTGTCGCCGCCTGCCACACTGCCACCCACAGGTCAGCTCCGCTCACCACCTTCTCTGCTAGATTTTTAGTATACCGTACTGCTGACGTCTGCAGGATTGATTGTAAATGAGAAAAGCAAAACTTGAAAGCAGTTTGATTTTTTTCTTGTTATGAAGACCGCATCTCTGAAAAACATGTTTCAGGGAATAAATTACAGGTGATCCTCATAACTTGCATCTCTGTAATGTGTGGACAATTCTATCGAGTTCCAATGAATGTGATGCTCTCACGAGGGCCTCTATTCAAATTCTAGTTCTCCACAGAAAATCTCTGGTAGTATTTAGACTTGTGTATGGCTTTCTTTTTCTAGAGGCTAGACAAAAGATTCCTAAGGTGCTTTAGTGATTCCGAATCGGCGGGTTGTATGAAAAAGCAATTTATAAATAATGCAAAGATTCTTATTCATCATTGTTTTTCGAACCACATCTGATAACAATTTACAATTTTATATAGTCTATTCACACATATTCATCCTATTGAGGGAATCAAAATTAGAGAACATCAACCATTAATGGTTGTTTTCCAGCAATGACGAATTTTGTGCCAATTTTTCTCTTGTAAACCATTCGTGTTGAACTGGCATATATTTTTAAAATTTTGAATTTTGCATTGTAAACATACCGCAACGATAGAATGGGATGTGACATGGTGCGAGCACGCTCTGCTAATCATTGGAAAAAATATTTTTGTAATGCGAGTATTGAGTATTTTTTGCGAAACCTTAAGTTCCTAGGCTTATGCACTAATTATATTCCCTCAAGAATAGCGTACTTGAACTGGCCTGGAAACCAAAGCAAGTTTGAGAAACATGCTCTATGTTGCTCAAGTACTTCACTGAAAGTTATTGGGGTTGAAAAAACGTCGTTTGAGTAAAGGTTGAACTCAGGCGAGTTGATGAGCATATAACCTTGTTCGTAACCATCACAGTTGAAGCTGAAGTGGATAGTTATGCGTTTTTCACATGGTGGGGAGTATTGATTATGTGTGGAATTTATCAAAGTATAAACGTATCCCCACCCATTAGGATGGCCACTTGTACTTGTCTAGGGCTCTATCTGAATTAAGGACACCAGGTTACCCTCAGCACAAATTTCAATCTAGAATCTTTGCACGAAAGGTCAAATTCCATGTTGAGTAATTTCCACTTTGAGATCGCCCTACTGATGGCGAGTTCAATACGCAGTGACAAGGCAAGAAATTCTCTTAGAGTTAGGGATCATAGTGATAGGTTTTCCATCATTTACTGAATGAAGAGTAAAATTCGAAATGGTTGAACCGTTTGGTTCATTGACATGTTAGAGGCACTCGAATCATTCTCTGTACCATCGCGATCAGTTTTCTTGTTTAAGTTAAGCCAAGTTCAGCGTTTGTTATGTTGGCAACTCCCTTCCTGCTAACGCTGTATAAAGGCTCTGACACTTCAATTCGTGTGCAGACCCAAAGGAGAGATCAAAGTGTACAACTGCGTGTCTGGAATGGAACGGCCAGTGCGGTGGCGGGACATACGCGACCACGGCATGCACGCCCTCAAGAGCTCGGCTGCCATGACCGACGCGGTCTGGTACCCCAGCCTCAGCCTCTCCAGCTACAAGCACATCAACTCTCTAGGGGTCATGTTCCAGCACTGGGCGCCTGCTTATGTTCTCGACGCTCTCGCCAGAATTGCCGGCAAGAGACCTATGTGAGTCCTCACTTATCGCCTTTTGAGTGAAACCTGCGTGTGTTAGAAATTATTGTATTTTATAATCGCCTGATTGTCAGATGTTTTGGTGCACGAGTCTTAATAATGCTATGCATTGACTTGTGATAACTTACCCAGGCATTGTGTCGCACTCATTCCAGAGGGTTGCCGAATGCCAGTCAATATATTCACCCAGGAACGTTACTCTTGGCAAGGTTAGATTGGCCTTTCGTTGAAATAGAATAGGTTTTTTTGGTTTAGCTACGGACAATCTTTTTTTCGGTTCACTGCTGAACTGTTTTGTGAACTTCTTTCCCAACTTATTGTTTCTATGCACCTTTTGCATACATTCCGTGTTCCTGTAAGTCCATACATAATCTAATTATTGATGGTAGAATAAAAATATTTTCAACATTCTCAGTTTGAGCTGTACGGTGGTAATAACTGTGTCAGATTGGCCTTTAGTCCGTGGGAACACGTATCGCTATAGAATCGTCAAAACTGCCAATGAGAATGACTGAGTTCAACATAATGTTACTTGTATTATTAGTTTTATCATGCTCGTGTAAATACTTTGCAGTATGGTGCGGGTGGCACAGAAGCTGGACCGCGCCGCCTCTTGCCTGGAGTACTTCACGACACACGAGTGGCGCTTCCTGAGCTCAAATGTTCAGGAGCTCTGGAGCTCACTACCTCCTCCTGACAAGAAGGTGCGTCTCGTTCATCTTGTTGTTTATTTTGTTATATACCGACTGCAGCGCAGGTGGTAATGTGTGCTGTTTGGTCGAGCTTTCTTTTTGGTTGCGACTAAGTGTCTAATGTTGTAAATTATAAGCTGAGTTTCATGGAACGATGTCTCGTCTTTCGTTTGTTGTATGTCATCACAGTATTGAAAAATGTGGCTTTTGCTGTGCATTTTGATGTAGACTACGAATTAAAGAGAAATGGCTTGTATATACTCATTGTATTTTTAGACATGGTGTTATTCGTCCACGGGAAGGGGGAGGGGGGGGGGGGGAATAGGAGAAGCAATAGGTTTAGGTTAGTTAAGTTTGTCTATCCTATCCTGCGGGGATTGAGGCCCAGGGATTGTTAGTTACCTCAGCCAAAGGTAAGCCTTCTGGACATCAATCTTTCGTCCCCACTTTTTCCTTTTTCCACGACGTCTCCGTCATCTTTTCTTTTATCTTCCTCTTTCCTAACTTGCTATTTTTATGTGCAGGGTATCTTGTGTGCAAACACGCTTAGTGCGTAAACTATCTGTCTTCTAAAATCAATACTAAATGATCCTTTCTCTTAGCTCTCATGAGATCACCTCTGTTGTGAATAAATAAAGGAACATTATAATTCAGTATTGTATTATTCATAAGCTTCGCAATTTTATGGTTACCAACTTGTCTCTTTGTTGTGTCAAAAAAGTGAAGTGTTTTCAGTTAATCGAAAGGTTCTTAGCGTTTTATAGTATTTTAATAATGTATATTTGATCTTACGCTTTCAATTTCGTTGCTCCTCTCAACTGCGTGTGTGCCAGCGCATCCTGAAGTGTAGTTGAAACTGGTAGGCCTTGTCGTTACGCTTCCATGAAGACTTGTTGCCTCAAGTTTTATACTCCTCGTGAGGAAAATACATACCGCTCATCTTATTTTGTCTGTCTTACAGGAGCTAGCTTTTCTGTTAATGTTCGCCGCTGACTTACCAAACCATTAACACGTTTCATGCGATGTGTTGAACTGAAGTTCAATGTTTAATTCAAATTTATAGTCGATTGTAGAGGGCAATTTTGAAAATAGCAAGCATTAACTGGATCATGCCTTCATTTTGCTTTCATCAAGTATTTATTAAAATTAAGCTATTGATTGCAGGTCGATCAGCAGCATTATGAACATCCCTCAGTGACCACTGGTGGGTCCTTTCGCAGGAAACGTGTTAATGCCTCTTGAGAAAGGTGCTGAAGAGGTGTCACCAATACTGACATTAAACATGACTAACGTTTCTTCCAGACCTTCAACTTCTCGCTGGCGGAGCTGAACTGGCCAAAGTACATGCACACCTACTGCCTGGGGGCCAAGCGCTACGTCATGAAGGAGGAGGACACCACCATCTCCAAGTCGCAGAGACAAATCAACAAGTCAGATGCCTCATTTCTTCCTTCTCTTGAATTCATCCTGTTCTTGTTAATTTAGGTGCTTTTCTACTTCACTCTCCTATATAATTTGTGTGCGTTTAGTCCTGATTTCGTTTTCCCTTGCTTTGCTTCTTATATATAATGCATCTTGCCTATTGATGATTTTTTTTTATGTTGCTGTCAGGATTTATTGCGTGTTTTTGATTCATTTTGTAGAAGAACTACATTCTCGTTCGCAAATTTGATGCTGCTGTACTGTGAGCTTTTAGATTTGTTGAGTGCCCAGATATTTTTTGCCCATGTTGCTAGCTTCGTTATGTTTCAACGTAAGATTTAGACGTTTCTTCTCTTTATTGTCCCTAAATTTGTATTATACTTGAATTCTAATGAACGCTATTTCCTGTATATTTGAAATACAGGGTGCCTGCTAAAATCGTAGCCTATTTGAAAATGCTGTAGTATGTAAAATGTTAGTGCTAGAAGGCTGAAATAGGTTTCTTTGAGAAAAGTAGGGTTTAAAGTTCAAAGGTCAGAAACAAGAATTAACATAAGGATTTTAATTAACGTCGATGATAGAATAAAATCAGTGAGAAAATTGCCTGAGACACAACTAAAGAAATCAAATGATTGTTTCATTTTCAAGAAATAACTTCATTTAAAACCATATAAAACGCAATGTCGTCAATAAATCTCACCGCAGGGGAAAGATCGGAGGTTATTATTTTGTCGCAGAATAAAAAACGTGAGAACACTTCTGATCAAATATTGTTAAATAACATGATTTTTAGTGTCGAATATCATATTTATTTGAAAACTATGCCAAACGGACATAATTTTTGAAATAAAATGAAACTTTAAATCCTGCTCTTTTCAATGTAAGCTATTTTAGCCTTTTAGCACTAACATTCTACAAACTACAGCACTTTTAATTCGGTGACTTTTCAAATAGACACCCTGCGGATAGTTTTTTTTAGAACATTGTAGCGCTAATCCCGTATCGTAGCCGTAACAATTTTTCTGATGTGTTAATTAAGAACTTCATTTGAATTTCGTAGAACTACCGCTCTCTGTGCCCAGATTTGATGCTTCTTTACTTTGCCCTTTTATATTCACTTTGAGGTGTAACTTAATTTTTATTTGACGTTTAGCACTTTGCTCTCTTGCTTATTATTTTCATTTATTTTAAAGTGTTTTAATATCGTTTATTTGCTTTTACACCTCCAATTTTGTTGCTTCTCTCCGCTACGTGTGTGCCAGCGCATCCAGAAGTGTAGTTGAAATTGGAAGGCCTTGTCGTTGCGCCTCCATGAAAACTTGTTGCTTAAAGTTTTATGCTCCTCTTGAGGAAAATGCAGGTCGTTCATCTTCTTTTATCTGTCTTAGAGGAGCTAGTTTTTCTACCGAGAAACTTGCCAAAGTAGAGGCGCTTTTGGTACACATAGCCATGGATTGTGTTTTCTGAAGCTAGGTCCCTCCTTATGCCTCCTGGTGACGGTAGCTCTACACTCCGACGATGTGTGAAATTCGATTCGATGCGAGTGGACGGATTCTGCACGAGGAGCCTCTGAGCAGGAATGGGCTGCTCTCGTTAAATACCTGGCGCGTGTTTCTCCTGCAGTTGAAATAATCAGTTTTAGTGAAACTTGTATGCAGCCGCTCTGACCCGCTACCTTCGCACCCTGTCCTCAGAATGTTCTGGATTCACTGGGGCGGTCGTTTGTTGGGAGCTGTGGCCCTCGCCGCTCCATTGCTCTCAGCGTTCTTATCCCAATCCGACCTTGTGAGTCTGTCCTAGCGTGCCCCCGGGTCTACGGTTCTTTTCTGCCCACTTCATTCTCAAAGTTGAATTACTAAAAATGTACTCGGTGCGCCATATTCCCGGAGTTATTTCTTTGTAGTCTACGGTTTTCTTCTGCCTTGTTTGGGATAAGGTCAAATTAATAATATTCTTGGTGCTCTCTACCGACTCGGTGATGGTTCTGTGGTCTGCGGTGCTCCTCAACATAGTTTATCCTCGTAATATAATGACTTAGAAATCTGCAGAGGTTTCATACTTTGTGAATTTTTCCATGCTTATCTTTGCGGTCCCCTTCAAGAGAATAAAAATATTGTATGTTTGGGAATTAGCAATCGAAGGGGGAATATGCAAGGTCCCAAGCTAAAAGTTTAAAAGTTGGGTAGGCTTTCCATTTGCTGAAATAACATGTTTTTTTTTATTTTCGGTTCACAGCTGTCCTGGTTTTCACCACCTTTTACTTCCTTCTACCTTCGAAAACTTCTTTCTTAGCTGACTGTTTCTATGGACTTCGTGTATAGATTTTCCACGGTTCTTCAAGTCCATGGTAAAGGGTACCTTCCTCCTTCCTCGCTTTGGAACGCCTTCGTTGCGGTTAGGATGGCTCGAACTAATTTATCTAATCTATCTAATCTAATCTGAAACTTCAGACAAAATACCGACAGCTCCTCGCTACACAGTCATCGACACCGTTTCTGGAAGACTGACAGATCGTGAAGACTCGGGACGATCGTTGTGAATGAATCCTTTTGTGCCAATTCTTCGTGTATTTTAGTGTCCTATTTTTATTGTGAAGAATAAAAATATCTAATTAAATAGCTATTTTGAAATTACTATGGCTTCATTTGATGATAGTATCTATCCTCTAGTCTGTCGGTAACTGTTTATTATATATTTTAAGAGTATTGACTGCTTACTTCAAACAGTTTCTTTACAGAGGTTCTTGTACACTTCACAGTAGCTTTACTTTAAAGTGGGTGTGCATGACTGCATGTGGTGAGAAATTAATGTTCGCTTTATCGCTTCTCATGTTGAGAAGTGCGTTTCTGTGCGTCATCTTGTAAGGTGAGTGTTAAATTCTGTTTACAGTGCTTGAACTCTGTGTCCCTACTTAATTTAATATTGCCAGATTTATTTCTTTTTTTTTGTGTCCTATTACTTGTGTTTTACATTCGTACCGTATTATAGATGTTTCATATTGACGAATTTTTTTCAAAGAATATGTGTGGGATATTTAATACTGGAAGTGTTAGGATACCATAAAAAGGACAAAATATTGTTCTAATATTCTTTTCTTGAGGAATTCTGGTTATTGAAGCTTAAGTAAAATACCGTATAAAGGAAACCCAACAGATAGGAATCATGCTATTTTTGCTCATAAAGCGGTGACGCTTTGGATCTCAATGTGAGTATGAAAAAATTGGGTTGGAGGTCTAAGTAAACACCATCAAACATCGTTAGCCTCGAATCGATCCAGGAGACATAGTGATGTTCTCGGCACCTTGCGGTATTTGAAGGAGTTGTTTCCCAGCTTTTGGCGAAGTTCTTACTCTGAGCACAAGTACGCAGTGCTATTGTGAGCTCAGGCTGTCGTTTTAGACAATGGATTTAAATAAATGCACGTTTTCTTATTTGTGTCTTTTCTCTATGATGTTGACCCTCGGCAGTTGCTCGGGGGAAAATGTGTGGTCTTGAGCTGAAAGTTAGGTATGCCCTCTTTCTGTTGAAATAAAAAAGTTTGCTTATTTTTATTAAGAACCATTTTTTTGGTTCACTGCTGTCCTGTTTTTCAGAACCTCTGACTCTCTTCTTCAACTTTTATCTTATTTCATAACTTGCCCTTGTAACTAACTGTTCCGATGCGCACGGGATCCTGTACGGGAACACACTTTGTGCATAGATTTCTTTTCTCTTAACTCCATACAAAATAGTCCCTTCATCCTTCCTCTCTTTGATCACCTTAGTTGTGGTAAGGGAGGCTAAAACTTAATTAAAATGATAGATTGTTATGTATATAAGAATTATTTTAATTATAAAACTATTTTATAATTTGAATAATTTTTATTAATATATAGTTATAAATTAGTTTTAACCTCCCTTAACCACAACAAATGTATTTATATCTTGTACACTACACAGTCAAACTTGTCGAATTCGTACACGGAATGGGTCACACGCTGTCCCATTTTTCTCAGAATGCCAGAAGTGGAGATGCAAGCTTCAATTGAGTATCGTATTTTCAGTAAACGAGAAAGCAATCAATCTACACTTCTTCATTTTATCCCCTTGATCAAAGTACAGTGGATTGATTCTCTGATGTGAGGTGTGGAGTGTCCTAAAGTGGAGTTGCGTTGCGCAGGCTGTGGTGGGTGCAGCGGTTCAGCCAGGTGGTGATGCTGCTGCTGGCGTGGAGGCTGCTGCTGCTCCGTAGCCCCGCCGCGCGCCGCGCCTTCTATGCGCTTCTACGTGCCTTCCTGCGACTCATCACACTCCTGCCTCTCGTCGGCAGATTATAAACCGCTGCTGGCTCTAAGCTTCTGCGCGATACTCGGCTGATTTTGTTTGTTTGCCTCCATGGCACTGTAATGATTGTCAACATTGGTATTAAGCCACTGCTCACCTATGGGTAAAACCGCTGAATTTTGTTTTATTAACTCAGTGTGCGTGTAATTATTGTCCGCTCTGGTATTCAGCCTATGCTCGCACACTTGCCATTAGGGCTAAGTGTTCACATAAAAATTTTATCAGGTACAGAAACCTGCTAGGAAATGAAGACGTGAGGAAAATTTTGTTGTTTAATTCTTCTACAGTGAAGTTGCTCTCCTCTCCTATTAGTCTGACACAACCGCAAACTTTCTTTCAATAGACTTTCTATTTGAAGGATATCAGGGCTCTTTATTCCATTGAAATGATGCTATCATGAAACTCTCCATGTTTAATCATGTTAAAACCGGATTTTCTAATCGTTACTCCATGTCTGGGGAATCTGAACTGGCATCGTAATTCTTGAACTTCCAGCACTTGAAACATGACATTAGTTAGTGGTTCTGGCTTGTAGCTGAAGGTAGACGAGGCATCGTTTGGTCTCCCTTGACTCGATGCCTTTGCCAATTTGTGACCTTTGATGACCGCGCTCATTCTGTTCTCAATTGTCTTCGTTCCGCTAGTCTCGAGGTTTACCTATGGCAGTTATGTCTTATTTCTTGGCAGCAAGCTGGAATGCTATGCTGGGTATCAATTCCTTTCTCCTTTTCCGAAATGATGGTTCTGCTTTACTGAATACAATACATCGAAACTAATGCGGAAAAGTGGAAAGTTTAAAACTGGCGTGTTATATGCCTGATTTAAGTGACTGGGTATGTTACCTTGTAGTGTTTTCTAAAATTTATTGCGCTCTAAAGTCCTTAGACTCCTTTTCGAACAAAGTGTACTAAAAACCTGTATTTATTAACTTTTCACTGGAATTTTGAGAGGGAAATGGAAAGAACTCCTCTGAAACGAGTAGGAGTAAGCGAGATTGTCATAGTCTCAAACTCTGATGTTCAGCTGCACCTACGCTTCGTTTGCTCTTCCCATTGCCCCCTGAGCTGAGTAATCTATTCTTGTCTTAGCCCGCTTACTTGGGGGCGTGTCTCGTGTTGCTTAATTCGTATTTCAAGTATCACGTGTGACTTTAATTTAACTTTCACTGATTTCCTTGACAGATTTATGTTCAACTAAGCGAGTCCTTTGTTTCTTCATCATTAACCACGTGTTTTCGATTTGTGAAAAAATATTATTTTGTCTTCTTTCTTAGTTATTTGTGCCTGCTCTTGAATTTTTTCCATAATTTTTGATGATCTTCTTGTATGTGTTATTTAAGTTAACTTAATACCCGCAGTTCTGCGTCCCTCATTTTAAGGTTAAACCCTATCTGCCACAAGCTCCGCAAAGCCTAAGCGTATTTTTAGTGTATATTCACCATTCCTTAAGTTTAAATGTGCGTACAGTGTTGATTGTGTGTGATGACCTGTCCACTGTATTTAGAGTTTTTTCTCCATTTATAGTTTGTTTGATTTGATGACCATTTTATAATTTTGTTGCCTTGGTTTTTATCCATGATCTTCAATAAACTAACCCTAACCATGTTCTATGCTTCTAAAACGAAGCATATTTTAAATTCAGAATTCTGAGGCTCTAATGATGTTCATTGCGTGTTGAAATTTTCTTCCTGTTCCAATCTTACAATTATTATTTCTGTAGTTTTAGATAAATGATTCGATAATAAATGCTCAACGTTGTTACAGCGACTAAATTATCTACACGACTTAGTTTATTCGAACTTAGTAGGTTAAAAGATATATTTAGGTATACGTATTTAATATCTTAATGCTGTTATATTCTACATGAGCTGAGAGTTCCCTCTCCTTAAGGAAATTTGAAACTCACCTTATTGGCTTCGGGATCTTATTTCATTCTTGTGGATTAACCATTTAAATTTCAATGTTCACTTTTCTTGAGAGTCACATTGTACCTCATTATTAAAGGCATTCGCACTCCGTGTACCTCTAATGATTACATTGGCTATCCCCTCCACGTCTCCTTCGGACTTCATAGCCCTTCCTTTAACCATTCCAACCACAGCTTGTCGTAGCCTCGCAGGTCTCGGGCAGTAATTACGTTTTCAGCGCCAAAGTAGTCATCGTTAGTGCTTTTCGCGTGCTATTCGCTGATTTTTCATATTTTTGCCCGCTGTAATGTCTTGGTTATGTGGATAAAATATAGTTTCGTTGCTTATATACATATATTTGTATTTAAATTATCTGCTAGTCACACTGTCATTAGTTTCTTACAAGTTTACACAAATAAGTGGATCTTTAATGACGATAATTAACATTTTCAAGTGAGCATTTAAAAATCGATGAAAAATTATTTTTCTTGCCTTCATTTTGGGTATAAGCGCTGCTGAGTTAATAACTGAGGTTTTGGTGTAAAACATGCATCAAAATCTTGTTTGTGGGTAAGGTTGGACCAGAAATTGTGTATGTATTGTGCTGAAACGTAGTGTAAGAACGTAAGCATGTGACAGTTCTTTTGAAGTCGCCCCATGAAGTGCTGCCCTAAAGCTTGTGCACGCAAGGGACTCGCGTGTCCAGTATTTAAGCCTAAAGCCTTTCCAAGTTGATAGTCGTGCTCCTGGTTCGCTGCCGTCACTGCCACCTATGTTACGACCCTCTCAATGTTCATTCCCTGTCCTCGTGTGTCGCATCTTATCCAAGAGGCGCTTTGTTATCCTGGTTTATACGTTGTGGTTACGAGGCAGCGCGTCCCTGAAGCACTAAGGCCGCGTTCTGGTGCAATTTTGTGGTGCGCGTAGCCCTACCTGTAATGTAATTATGTATGTTGTAAGAGTACCTGTAAGTGAAGTTCGGGGAACCACTGAAGCAAATTAAGCTAATCATAGTGCAATCGTATAAAAGTTTTTAGGTTGACTTGGGAGAAGGTTGTGGGAATTTGGTTATTTTCGATATATCCAGTCGGACAGTAAATCTACCTATGCGTCGTCAATTCTGTTGAGATTTCCTCTTTTTCGAATAGTCGAAGTAGTTGGTACGTTTTGTAAATAGTTGTCATCGAGAGAATAGAGTCCTCTTGGCTCTTTAGGTACTGCTGTTGTGCTTGTAGCTTCAGCCACTCCGCCGCAGCCCACGCTAATAATCCGCCGCAGTGACGCTATTTAGATAGCCAGGGTTTTGTTCAGTATCTTCATTAGAGAGTAATCTGCCTTTCTTCTTCACTGTTCGAAAGGAAATAGTGCATGCCCTAATGGCTTAGTCTTGAGTTCAGTGGTCGAGAACTTATTTAAACTGTGAATAACTCACAATTCTGCTTTCCCTATCCTCATGGAATTTGTCTCGAGGCTCAACTCAAATTTGTAAATCTTCCTAGTGCGATAGTCTTGAATTGTAGTAAAATAATTTTGTATACGCACGAGATATTACTCTATCTACGAAGGACTGCATGAGAGAGTGCTTTAAATCAATGTATAAAGTTTCCTGTTCTAACCTTACTACAGCGTCTTTTTCTTTGCGCTCTGATGTATGTAGGTGTTTTTAATAACGGAAAAATCAGAGCACCCGTTGTTTGTAACCAGTCTGTATCTTTTCATCACCCTGCCACTCTCCTCATTGTTTTTTGCTTTAACTCGGCATGACGTTAACGTGTTGAACCACTCAATTGTATGATCTGAATGAACATTACTCGCTTCTTCTCAGTGTAGTGCGTGCTAAGTGTCGTTATTGAGCGATAATTACTTTGAAAATGCCTGAGCTTTTGACGAATCCGATCGCTTACTATGAGGAAGAATGTTGTCACCAGAGAACTTGTCGCGCTTGTAATCTGAGACGTTCACTTATGTGAGTTTTACTTGAGTTCTGGCAAAAACCTTCAGAATATTTGTTTTAACGGTTATTCTTCGTCTTACCTAATGACGTGCACTTCATTGGATAAAACAGAGACTAAGAAACTCTTCTCAGGCCGTTTCCACCTGAATACCTTTTTAATTCTATTCATGCTTTGTTTGAAAATGATCCGTGCAAACTGCACGAGTGCTTGCGTTACTTGTGTCAACAAAGCAAGTGAACTCTCGTTAGACGTTCACTGATGAAGTATTGCGGTGAAGGTTGGTCCTAAGAATGCAGCACGTTCTGCTAGGTGTTATGAACGAGGTGGTGTTGCAATGCGAGCTTCAATTTACTGCTGTGTTCTGATTTCACGCGGGGGCATAATTGTGGGAAAATGTATCGCTGCTGCTAATATATTGGAATCATTATTCAATAGACTAAATATAAATTACTAACTGGTACTCGTTTTAAGCAGTGGCGATTAGTTCTGTTATTATTCACTACATTTCAGCATGTATTTACAGTCTATTGTGCTGTGCAAATTTGCAATCTTTCCCATTAAAATGATTATATTGGCTTTGATTCTGGTGGGTTATTATTTATTTGTAATAGACGTTGCTGACATGGATTTGGCAACGCTGGTGATTATTTGCTGTGTATGAAAGGTTCGTCATGAGTGCATGAATTCAGGGTAAATATGCCAATGGTGACAGTCATTTTTATTTTGTATATGTTCATGCTATTTATGGTTCATTTCATAATTATTTTTCGCATAATTGATTAGGGTTTACATCACGGTATAGACATTCTGAAGTGCCGTTTGTTGTGGCAAGGCTTCGCTCTGAACGTTTCGAGTCGACAAAGGTACTCTTTATTAATCTGTAAATTAGGGGCCCACATAATCGTATCTAAAGAGATCATGACATTGAATGACTCATCTTCAAATCTGTGGGACCGTACACATCATGGGTACTTTGCGCTGAGGCATTGCGTAACCTTTTCAAGCGCTTTAAGGCAAAAAAAAGTTCATAGTTCATTGTTCCATTCAAACATCATTCTTAGTGCTCTGGAGAAGATTGTTCTGTAACCCATCCTCAGGTTTGGTGTTACACAGCGGTTAGTTCGAGGTTTCGAAATTTACGTTTCATGTAAGGATGTTTCAAGATGCTAGACTTCTTTATAGGTGTCTACAGCTATTGGGGACACATTCAGCAATGCTGGTTGGGAAATTTTGTCGTAAAATTTAGCTATCTGAGCAAGTAGGCTATTTTCTTTTCATGTGATGGACCTCGATGAGAGGTGATTAGGGGACCTCGAATGCAGCTATTTCTCTCTGCATGTCCTTCATTTCTGTGTTGGGTGACCTTTTTTGCATCACGTGGCCGGCCGTGAAATGCTAGATCATGACGAAGTAATCCCAGCGGAATTTCGAGCTGACGGACGGTAACAGACTCCGACTGAGGTTGGGCACAATATGCTGTGAAGCACTAAGTATTGCAGCCAGACAATGGAGAACTGCATGAAGTAGAGCAAACGAAGGTTCTATGTGTATAAGTGTGGTTTCTACTTGAAAATTTCACTCTCGTTTTTATGTTTGCAGAAAGCAGTCAGATGTATCTGCATGTGTGATTCCAAATAAGGAAATGGATCGACACTTAACTATAGGTTTCTTAATTTTTCGAATGTGCAAAATGATTTTCGCTCGAACATACTATATTCTGTCCAGTACTCATATTTTAACTTGTCTTTTTCTCTATGTAAATATAATACATCTTGACTTAATTCTAATTGTAGACTACAATTAATGCCTGCTGTTCTCTTCATAGAAATTTAAACTGACTCGTTTAAATGTCTGCTTTTACTTAGCTTTCCATCAAGAAGCACCGAACATGAATTGAGTTACGTTTTTGTATCTCTTGTGACACACGGTGCGAAATGATCTTTTTTGATGTAAGCACCCCGGATGACCGATTATAATCGGCCCTTCAACACAATAACTGTATCTCGTGTATTTATATTGCAAACATATTAATTTCTTTGGTGTAACAGATGAGGTTCTGAGTTTTAGTATTATTAAATTGGCTTATGATAGCCTAGGGCTAACATAAGTCTTACATGGGGACTCTGTTTTTTTTTAGTGAGTATTGACGGTTCAAGTTGTGGGATGTTCAATGAATTTTACTCTGACCACGCTATTGGTTTCATCGTCCGTTTTCGGAAGCAGAATTGTACTTGTATGAAACTGTTGGGCTTCGTTCAAAGAGTTAAATCTGATTTAATTTTTTAACTTTGTCTTGCTGACCAATCACAAATAATTTAAGCAACTTCACGGAGCAACGCAGCCAGTAGTACAGTTAACTTAAGAAATACGGTTTAAATCATCGATGTACATATTGCTTTTCAAATCCGAACACAGCAAAAAAAAATTTTCATTGGTTCTTATTTTTCACACTTTTGACACTAAATTTTTTATTTCGTTGGGAGGGGCTTAAGTATTATTGCGATATGACGTGTGAAATGACGTTAACAAATTTTGCTAATTAGGAGCGTTTCAAAGATAATCTTGCATATTAATCTCAATGGGTAATATTCTAGCTTGTTCAAACTGTGTTTCGGTTTTTAATTGTGCATTTAATTCAAGCAGCATTCGTACGGATCTGTAGAATGACCACCATGCTGGGACGCTCATTGGCTCAAGTAATGCTTTTATTTATCCTGCTACGACTATGCTACGTTACCGAACTTTTGAGTGCCGTGAGTTAGGAATACGCCAAAATCTTGCACTCACAACTGATCGCCTATTGAAGCAATACCGCCATTGCGTGGAAGCATTAATTAGCGCCTCGTGGAAATGCTCCAATGTTTAAGCAATTTAGTGAATAGAGTTTCTTTATTTGGCAGCTTGCGTTCTCTTCGTCATATATCAGTTAGTTGAGCGGTGGTATAAGAGTTCTATCGGTATCTTGGATGATATTGATGTTGGATTCTTCTCATTTTTGAAATCCAACTCAGACTTTCAAGTAGCAACGTTCATAGGTAACAGTTTGAAACTGGTATCTCATGGATGCCCCCTCAGGGGGATACAATTAATGTATCTATGGGAATTGGCGCTCCCAGGGGGATAATGTGTGGGCCCGAGCTAAAGGTTAGGTAGGCTTTCTTTTTGTTAAAATAGCATAGGTTTTTGTTTTGTTACGGACCATCTTTTTTCGGTTCACTGCTGCCCTGTTTTTTCAGCACCTACTACTTTCTTCTTCAACTTTGACCTTGTTTCATGAACTTCTTTCTCATCTTACTGTTTCTATGCCTTTTCTGCATAGATTCCACGTTCCCTTAACTCCATACTAAATGGTGCCTTCTTCCTTCCTCTCTTTGGATCTCATTTGTTGAGGATAGGGAGGCTTAAACTAACTAATAATCTAATCTATAATAATCTAATCTCATGGATGTTCGTATTATGTAGACTAGGCCAATTTATGGGAAAGTCGACTGTTGGAAGCTTGCTTGTGTGACGAATGATATTGCTGAAGTTTTTCTAGTTCTAGATCGCTCGTAAATATTTCTGATTCTGAAATTGGTCGTCTTGGTAGAGTCTTAGATCTGTAACCCTTAGTACATACAGTTAATGTTCGAATAGAATGGTTATATCCGCTTTCAGCTATAGTTCATGTGATTTTTTATTGATTTTTTTATACCTTTTAGGTCAGTGTTGTGAGTGATGGTCTGTGAAGTTCTTCTGTTTACTTCCCTAAATTATTGTCTGTACTTCTGTTCATCATCACTAACTGTTCCTTAATTTATATTTACTGAGGCCTTTCACGGCTTCTAGCTTACCAGCTTCCTGATATCTAATTATTTTTCCTCTTGTCCTTGTGTGTGTTACCGTGATTATGTGTTTTAGATTCTTAAAATAGCCCCGTGTTCGTCTGTACTGACGAGTGCTTGTTGTTTTTGTCTTTGTTTTACCAAGCGTCGTTGAACCGAGTTCCGTAATCGAGTGATATTCTCTCGCTCTTCAGAGTTTCTTCTTTCTCTGCTGTATGAATGCTGTTTAGGGAATTCGCTCTTGGTGCAGTATGGGCAGATTTGCCTTGTTATGATCTTTCTTAAGTTCATTTGTACAAAGTTATATGAAGTCGTTATCATATGTATTCAATGAATAAATAAATCTTTTATTAGACCAGTCCTTATTATTGCTCCTAAGCATATTTTTAATATCTCAAATTCTGCAGTTAGGCGTTTCCCAATGAGAATGAGCCCTGTATAGGTCGAAAATTGCGAACAAAGCCTGGTTTCGATGAGATTCACGGAAGGGGCGTATTCTTTTTCCTATTTTCAGTTTGTGGTTCTTCTCAGCGGCATCCAGAGTTTTTGAGGTACGTGCTGAGTGCCGAGCTGATGTACTTTTATGAAATGCCTCTTTGCACTGGGCACTCTGCAATGAGGCGTGGAAATGGCTTAGGTTTGTTTATCCTTCGCTATGAGAACTGGAGTTTACGGGGGGGGGGGTTGGTATTGTTCGAGCTTCTTTCCCTTTTTTCAACTTCCTGCTTGAGTGGACCGAGGATCCTTAGTGGGAATACACCTCGTGCATTGATACAAAGTTTTTCTTAGTCCGTTCAAAATTTTTACTTATCTTTCCTCTGTGTTCTCTCAGAAACGGAAACGGAGCCTGAAACTTTTATACTACTTCTTAGTTGTGGGTCCCAACTCGACTAGTAGATTCCACCGTGTCTTTCATTCTTCACTTCTCACTTGTGGAGGAGGCTGGGATACCGTGCAACCGATCTCTTCTATTAGCTGCAGTTCGTAGCCACTCACCTTGAAGCAAAAAACATATGTTATCGTTTTTCAATTCTTAAATCTCTCGTTTTTGTCTCGCCGAGTTGGCGTCTTTTTTGTCAGCGCGGATACCTGTACTAACAGACTGGTAAAATTTTGCGCGCTTGTGGCAAGATGGGTCGAAACTTCACTGAAATTTTCTGAAATCGCATTATCTATCGAAAACGGAAATCAAACTTTGAGATAAAATGCCTATTCCTCATTTAGGAATTATCGATGAATTATTTTTCTTGAAGTTTTGCGCGTGAAACTGGTATGCATTTGTTTTTTTCCAAAGATGAAATAAAAATGACAAAAATACACGAACTGAAGTTGGAAAAGAGATGTAAACAGGCTTCGCTAGAATGTCTTGTCGTTTTTTAACTGAAAGCTTAAGAGCTGTCTGACGTAGGGAGCTATCAAGTAGTTTTCGTATAAGCTTAACGCTAGGCTGACAGAAATATAGTTAGCTACACTGGAACTCGGTAACAATTATAAGTTTGTAACTTAACGGCTTGCTTCACAGCTTAACTCATAACCCACTTCAAAATGGAATAACCATTCTTTAAAGACCGTACTAAAGAAAATAGAACATAGCAAACGAAAGCACATACACGAAGTTTGTTGACTATAACGGTGGCGGCTTTCCTATGCTTATGATTAAATACGACAAACACTCGGATTTCGTTGCTGGAGACTCAACAGACTAATCAAATGCAACAAACAAAAATTCTCACCTTCGATAAAAAGAACGTGGCTTTGAGAAGACAACAGTCGACCCCTCATCATGTTTATCATTTACCAACACCACTAATGCTCCATCGAAAAAACGACCACAATTGAGTTTCACCAAGAAGAAATCTTGTATTTTCGTTAAAGTAGTACACTCAACGTCTTTACTTGCAGCAAATGAATTTCACGAAGGTAAAAAAATATTTTGGCTGAGAAAACAAACATTAATCCATCATCATCGGTAACGTTAAGAGGCCTCGACTCCCCTGTTCTTCCTATGACAACATGAGTTTATTGAGATAACTTCCAAAGAAATTCTAGGGACAAAAACTTATTCTTTGCTATCGGAGATTTTATCTTTGACTTAAAGTATAAAGATGATTAGTTAAGCTAACAATTATTGTATTAACTGAACGTTACTCCAAGTGGCCATTGACATTTAAAGTTTTAATTTTCATTGAAAATTTATATCACATCTTAATGAAGAAGCAATCTATACCTGAAAAAAGGCCAAAACTCGCTTCTTGGATTACGGGCGAAATTGAAGAGCCGAGCAGAATGAAGGAAACTTACTTGCGTAAGCGCAAAAAGAATATATCAAATATAAAAGAATAGACCTCTACACAATAGATATAAGGAGCATGAAAAAATTTTCGGACGAAAATCACGGAAGCAGAGCAAACACTCGTTCCCATTTTCAAATCTCGACAAAAAATAATCTGAAGCGAACGTAGGAAATCGTTAGTGTGGTAGTCAGATATGAAAATTTAGACCGCACAAGTAATTTTAAAAACTCGTAAGAAACAGCCGCTGATTTGAACACTGTATTTTCAAAAGTAGGCGCTCAAATCTTGAATGAAGTATGAACAATCAACTCAAATCATCTTCAGTGAAAAACTCCTGCCCAATCGCATCTGCACGTGCTGGTGTCAGGTGGAGAACACTGTCAATTAACAAGAGTTAGGAAAAATTATATACTTATTGAACACAAAGATAGTCAAATATGATAGTATTAGCCTTCACTACGTCAAAGATAGCTTCCTAGCTACAGCACATGTTTCACTTGATAATTAATTCATCAATAGCAACTAATAAGTTCTTCGATCAGTGGAAGCGCTCCATAATCAGACCGTTGTTTAAAACCGGTGATATCAATACGGCAACAAACTACAGGCTCATAAGTTTTTACCTGTTCTGTCAGAAATATTAGAGAAAGTGATAAAAAATCAACTGTCATCTCTCTTGGACGAATCAAATTTACTTCCTTGCGGTCAATACGCTTATAGGTGGAACACTAGTATTCAAGATGCTCTGCTTCTCATAGAAAAAATATATCGCTCAAAGGAATGCAACACTATTGCTACAGCTCGATCTCTCTAAAGCGTTCGATAAAGTCTAACATGGGCGACTTCAACGAAAAATATTGAATTTTGAAGTGGACACAATCTAATCGATCAGATGCAGCTGGCTTGGATAACAAATTGTCCTCATTCATTCAAAGAAATTTTGGTGTTCCTCAAGGATCTATTTTTCGTCCGCTATTTTTCTATTTCAGTGGTATATAAAAGCATTAAGCCTATTGAGTAACCTTAAATCACGCTATGGCCAAAAATGTTATCAATCTAAATCCAATAAAACACAATGCATCATACTGAGACAAAAAATAATTAAAAAAAATTTAAATCTGCCTCTAACGGTAGGAAATTATAAAATTAAGCCATCAGGAAAAATGGTAAATATAGGCATTTGGTTCGATCACAATATGTCCTTCGAATCTCGCGTCGATAAAACTTGCAAAAGAATTTATATAACTTTAGTATTTTTCCATCGTATAAAAAGTATGCTCGACGAAAAATACAGATTATTAGCCAAACGTGATAGCTCTAAAGATTGAATGATCTTTAAAGCTATCGCGTTTGACTGATCATACATACCTCAAGATCTCCGGAGAAAGTTACAAAATGCATGAATTTCATAAGCAAAGTGGTATTCATAGCTAAATTCAAGAAAAGCAATCATGCTATCTTTCACCTTAATATACTCGGCTCGATTCTAGTTCAAAAATATTTTATGCTCATTAAGCCCAATGAGCATTTTCCCCTATATATCTTCCTCAGAGTAATGCTGATATTGTACAATTCTTTCCCCCCTGATACCAACCAAAAGCTGAAATGGAGAAAGAATGTTTAGTCAACTTCCATTCATCTAACTGGACAGAAAGCTCTGTAAATATAAGGCGCCTTACAGTGGAACAAACTTCCATCGAACATTGAAATCCCTCAAACTATAAAAAAAATTAAACAACACGTCAAACATTTAACATTTAGACGCATTTAAACAACACGTCATTTTGCGTCTCAACGATTATTGTATGCCGCGGAACATATTGAAGGAGTAGTTACGAATTTCTTTCTCTCATTACTGTGTATTTCTAAGTTTGCGATCCAAAGTTCGCGTAGTGTTTAAATGTCATGTGATTACTTGTGTGCAAGTATTGATGTACACACGAACAGCACTTAGAGCGAAATTACTACACCGGCGACTTGCATTTCGGTAATAAATACCGTATTTTTTCTAACAACCATTAACTTTTCCCGTTACCTAACTCATCACTTTCCTTTATTATTATTGTCAAACATTTATACAATAAATATCATAAATTCGTTGAGTGGTTTAAAGCATGTTTTTCTTGCGGCAGTTAAATTAGTTCTACTATGATATGTTTCACGAAAAGATGGTTTATAATTTCTGCCGTGTTATTGAAAAAACAGAGTGGGGAAAAGGACGACACAATGCTGGTTATTAATTTAGTGATGCAAATGCGAATTAATAATGATAATAAATAACAGCAAAGGTAGTCTTCAACTGCAGGCACGTCGGTGACTTCTTGGTAAGTATAAAGAAGTCGGAAGTTGGTGCATCCGACGGCCTCCCACATCAATTTTGCCAATAATCGTGATCTGTTGAGATAAAATAGGACAAGACGTAAATAATTTGACGGTGGTAAGATTGAGAGCTGTCGAGAAAAGATTCTGAGTTAACAGATATGGCAATGCACTCAATTTGGTATATAGTTTATGAAGACATTAGAATTTACATTTAAGTCACGGCTTTAAATTTAGGGTACGGCCCGAGTACGGGAAACTACAGCCAAATGTAGGCTAGTGAGGAACGTTCGGGACAAATGCACCTACTTATCTCCAAACGTACCCTCACACTGGATCCCTTGAAGTCCACGTGACGACGGTGAGAAGAGAAGGTCGATGACAGACTGCCCGCCGCTGAAGCGCTGGACTGCCGTGGTTCCCATCAAGGCTGCCTCCGTAGTCCTGGAGACGAGAAGTCGGAAAATCAGCTGAGTGCGGAGCAGTCTCGGCACGGCGCGAAACCGTAGTGGCGGCCGTCATCATGCCTCGGCCGTCAGCCACAAGCCCTCTCCACGACGTCAAACGTAGGGAACCGTAGTGCAGGTCACAGGAGGGTTTTAGCCGAAAATGCCCATTTAAAAACTGTTTCTAAGAATATATGAAAAATTAAAGATGAACTAGAAAGCAGTGCTCCACAGGAAGGCGTGAGCCAGTTGTTAGCGCTGTGGATGTTGGAGCGTGTTTGAGGTTTGTCAGGCACGATGTTCAGAGGCTGGTTTAAGAGGCGTTCGTACTTAAAGGGTACCAATCCGTTTGTAGATAAGGGCACACTGCACCGAACGTCCTCGAAACTATAAATGTTTCTAACTTGGTTCTTAAATTTACAAAGCCTTAATACTAAGTCCCCGACTGAGAAAATGGATTTCTTTAACACATGTTGACTCTTCAGTTTTGAATACAGAATTATCTACTTTCAACCATTACACTTTTGACATTATTTCCTGACATCGCAGAAGCCAAAGCTCATATTTCAATGTACGTGGAGCCTGTCAAAAGCGTTTCACCCCCTGTGTCCGCAAAATGTTGACAACCTGAAAAATGTTCAATACTGTGTTGGAATCATCTGCAATGCCATATTTCTTTATATTTGCGGGCAAACTTTATGAACAAATAGACGGTTTAGCAATGGGAGTTCCGTTGGCACCGTGACTTGCTAACATTTTTATTTGTTTACACAAAACAATGCAGTTGGATGAATTTCC
The DNA here is from genome assembly GCA_030386875.1 of Morinoia aosen. NCBI lineage: Eukaryota > Metazoa > Arthropoda > Malacostraca > Amphipoda > Talitridae > Morinoia > Morinoia aosen. Next base: position 22,068,264 of record CM059579.1, read on the forward strand.
TTCTGGTCTTAAGCCAGTTTTCTATAATCGATATGTCGACGAGACTTTTGTTCTATTTCCCCATCCATCTCATCTTGATCAGTTTTCAAAGTACCTTAATCTTGAGCATCAATCAATTAAATTTACCTTGGAAGCAGAAAAGAACAACTCTATTCCCTTTTTATAGACTGTCTCGTGACAAGAAACGGAGATCACTTCCAGACGTCAGCACACCGAAAGACAACTTTCACAGGATTAGGCAAGTTTCTTTAGTCTTTGTTCAACAAGCTTCAAAATTAATTGTATTCAAACTTTAACCAATAGGGATTACACAGTACGTTCAACTTTCAAAAATGTTCATTATGAATTTGAATTTTTACGCACATAATTTTCAGCTAATGCGTTTTCGTTGGATGTCATTAATTCACAAAATTAAGAAATTTCTTTCGAAGCAATTCACATCACAAGCTATTAAATAAAAACATTTAACATCATTTATACTGCTCATTTCCATACTTCGTAGCGCCAACTGAGAAATTGTCACGTAAATTAAAATTACTGTGTGAAAAATACTTCTATAACTTCTGGTTACGCATCGCTCTTGTTAATAATTTTAAGGTGGATTTTTTATTCCGTTAAAAGAATACGTTTTCCATTGATATGTGAAACTCTGGTTTATTCTTACGGTAGTGTGCAGTGCATATCATTGTGCGTCGGCATGACGCCCCGGAATTTTTATATCCGAGTGGCGCAGTATCGAGGTAGAGGCTTCCGTACTGGGACTCAATTAGCACACCCAATTCTCACTCCGCAGTACGCAATCACGTCGAAAAATGCAACGTACCTACAGGTGTGGCCAATGATTCTGAGAAAAATACTTTTTTATTTCCGGGCTTTATTTCAGAATATACTTAACGAAACTCTTGTCCTTCAATCGTTAACCGTCCTGCAAATTACTTAGAAGCGAGGGTCAAAAAAATTACGTAGATTTTCTTAAAAATTGAGAAATTTTTATTTCTTAAATTATGGAAAACCTATTTGTGCTGGCTTAAAAGCTGATACGGGCATTGAAACTCATGAAAAAATCGTTTGCAAGGTGAGTTGCATCTTTATTTTCAAATATTTTGTGATTTTTTTAGATTTTGAAAAAATGTTATTTCATCAGATTCAAAATCTTAGTGCTTTCGGAAGAAATTAGGAAAACCATCATTCTTTTTCATCAGAATGGTCTATCGAAAAAGGAAATCGTTACCAAGCAATTTGCATCATCGTCAACTGTCTACAGATTGATAAAACAATTCAACGAGACAAAATCCATTGGGGCGAAGACAGCCCCTGGCAGGAAAAATTGTCGTCGGTTCGTCAAGATAAGGCTTTAGTGCGCTACTCGGTACGGGAAAAGACTGCTATAGCAGTTCAGAGCTTGCGCTATAATGGAAAAGGGATGGCGTCCATGCCTCAACGCGAACTGTTAGATGTCGACTCTTCGACCGTGGACTTGCTTCAAGGAGAGCTGCAAAAAAAGCTCTTTTGACGGCGAAGAACATCAAAGACCGGCTCAATTTTTGCAGGAAGTACCAGCATTGGACTGTTGAACAATGGGGCAAAGTCATTTTCTCCGATGAATCTCTGTTCCTCCTTCTTGCCACCTTCTGGAAAACTCTCATGCGACGAAGAAAAGGTGAGAGATTTAACAAGGAATGTGTCGTTCCAACGGTCAAGCATCTCGCCATTTTTCTCGTATGGGGCTGCTTTTCAGGTAAGGGTACTGGAGCACTGACGACTTTACTCAAAAACACAGCCATGAGGTGGCTTACCAACATGATAGCGCTCTTTGTCATAATGCAAGGGTGGTTAAAAAGTTTCTGGACAATGGAGTGGAGATCTTAGGTCCTTGCCCTGGAAATTTGGCTGATCTGAATCCGATCGAAAATTTATGGTCGATCATCAAAAGTCGGGTAAACAAGAAGAAGCCAACTAATTTAGCGCAACTTGAAGCCTTAATTGGGGAAGAGTGGAAGTCCTTTGATCATAACATAATTGGAAAATTAGTAAACAGCGTGCCAAAGTGCATCAAAACAATTTTGAAGAAGCGTGGTTGACATTGCAAATGCTGAGAATAATTACTTTTTATTTTTGCAGGTCATTGGAAATAGTTTGTGGGTAATATATGTTTTTATTAATCCTTTTTATTGTTTTCCAGAAGCAACCAATTAAAAACTAAGCAAGACTACACCTTAGTTAATCGAGAAAATAGAAAAACTCACTTTTCCAAAATCAGTGGCCACACCTGTATTATCTTCAGTAATGTAGTCTACATATTACAGTCAGCGCACCCTGTGAGAGGCTAACTGTTGTGTAGGGACGAGTCTTCATCTCTGCACCTACATTGCTGAGCATCGAGGTGTCTCTCTCAGCACCGACAGATCTATCGCAAGTCTACCCATAGTAACAAAAGAGTTACTTTTGTCGACTTCAAAATTTTAGACTCTGCTTCAACCCCTTATGACCTCGGGATTTTAGAGTTCTTAAATATTTGTAAATCGAAAACCCTCACTTAACCATACCGACAGGTCATACTTGTTGCAAATAGTATATAGATAGCAATCGTTTCAATTTTATTTTTCTTTGACACATTTTTATTTTCGTGATGTCCTTTAATGGCTGTCATTGACAGTTTTTTTGACTATGTATTTCAGACATAATGATTTGTATTTTTGAACTGATGATAGAGCTTGATTCCTAAAAGTTCCGTCATTAAATGTGATTAATTTCCTTGGAATTTTCCTCGTTTTTAACTTCTTCATACATTTGCGAATCCAGCAAATCAATTTCAGTTCAGATTTATTCAGCATATTCAGATTTATTCAGCACGCTCTGCATATTGGAAACAAACAATAATTACGTGAAAATAATGATGAGAATCGAATAAAACCCAATGCCATCTAAGTCTTCAAGTTTCATTTCATATCTTGTTGATTTATAATTTTTACTTTAACTCATTCTTTAAATTGGTAAAACTCAAATGTTTCTCTAGACGCTTCATTACTCAATTTATGAGCAATTTCAATGTATTGTTATCATATCCTCAATATGTATGGTTAATATTTTCTTTTATTAAATCAGGAGGCACCAAGATTTAACTTGAAATAACCAAGTTATCGCGACCGTTTTAGTTCGATCCCTGGTAAAATAACGTTAACAAAGTTTCCCCTCTGCTGTTTGAAACCTAAGCATCGGACCATGAACTCCAGCGTCGGTGTTGCAACTTTTCGTTTATAAAAACTGAGCAAGTGTGCGTTTTTCTATGCGTTCTTGCGGTAGTTTTTATTCGCTTTATGTTCCAACAACCCTGATTTCATGCTTGTTTTTTACTCTCGTGAAGCATGTTTTTTTTGTGCTTATAATGTTGGTTTATGAACTTACGCTTTATATATCTGACAATGGGTTAGATTCATGATGTTGAAAATTATGTGGAGCACCAGGGCCCTTTAGAAGGTAGAAATTTTGATTTTGAGCTTCAAAATGAAATGTTACGGACCATAGCTTTCAATTTCTAGTATTCTTCGAAAATGAATTAATGATGCTGAATACGTTCCTGATAGTATAGGAGCATGGTTCCCTTTAGAAGAGTATGGATGAGGTAAAACTTTATTCAGAAAGACCAGAAAAGTTAGTCAATCATGGTGTCCTAAGAACCAGCACATATTGAATATCTCTTTCCTATAGCTGACCGCCCCCTCTCCTAACAGCTATTAGACCAGATAGCTTTGTGAGTGTCGCGCTTCAGGTATATTTTTCATACGCTGTAACCTTCAGAGGCGACAAAATTATCCGTACACTTCTTAATATTCAATTTTTTTTTCTTGATGAGATAAAATTATACTATGAGTTAGTTTAAGCCTCCCTAACCACAACAATTGTGTTCCCAATAGAAAAAGGAGGGAAGCACAATATTATAAGGAATCTAAAGAACGTGGAATCTATGCTCAAAATGTGTGCACACACACAGAGCATAGAATTAACTACAAATATTGATAACAGTTTGTGATACTGTAAAAAGAGTTGAAGAGTAAAGTAATATGTGGTTAAAAAAGGACTCTCGTGAACCGGAAATAGATTATCAGTTTGAAAACAAAAACTTATGTTATTTCAACAAATAGAAGATCTAATAAACTTCGAGCTCAGAATCTCACATTTTTACCTTGGGAAGGCCAAATCCCTTAGAGACATCCTATATGTATCTCCCTAAGACAAGATATTTTTACAAATATCACAACACCTACTGCTTGTACAGTCCTAAGTTTTTTTAAACAATTTTAAACAATTTAGTTAAGACAGGCACTTCATCAGTAGATTGTTCCTTAAAGTTTTTACATTGAACACATTTGAGTATAGCTACTTGTGGGCCCGAAGAAGTTCAACGACTTCTAGGACAGCCTATCATCGACGCTATTTTTATGACTGCAATGATGTTTAACCAATACAATTAACCTAGTTACAGTCTAGACTGATCAATGAATTGCTTCGCTCAAGATTCGAGGCTTAATTTTACAACATTAGTTAATATGGGCTAGATGAAAACAGTATATACTAGAGAAAACTTAAGATCAGACTTGAGATCTATGTCATCAATCATGGTAAAGTACACTATCAAAATAAATCATACAGTAGAAAGACTTGACTTGATTACCTCATGTGATCAATATTCCGATGGAAATGGGCATTCAAAATTATTTTTGAAAGCTTTGTAAGAAATTTTCCGCGGATCTCAGTAGGGATCGAATTCCAAGTCTTATTTCCGATGAAGAAGATACTGTGTTGTGACCGAGCTTTTAAATAATGAGGAAGTAGGAAGTTATTTCTATTTCGGGTTATACAATCATGATGGCCAGATTGTTCAGGGCATAATTGTTTAAGGTCTTTGTCGTATTTATTAGCCAATGTTTTATACATTATATTACATATGGAGAGCTTGTTGAGATCCATAAACATAAGTATATTTAAAATTTTGAATTAATCATTCGTAAGCGCATTTTATTCTATCTTTCTTACCACTCTCATGTTTTTTATTGTGCAATTAAAGAGAAACGGGGCTTATCTTTATCAGTTCCGTGCCAGGCTTCTATTCCGTTTTGTAAATATGGTAAAATGAGCGTTCGATATACTATTTTCAAAGCTTTTTCAGGTGATACATTTTTTTCTTTCTCGAGGATTCCGAGGGATTTTGATAATTTAGTTCTGATATGTGCAATATGCACTTTGAAGGTAAAATATTTATCTAATATAATGCTCAGGAACCTACAGGAGTTGGTTTCTTCAATTTCACCATCACAAATCATAATTTGTGGAAGAGACGCATCCACTTGCAAGGGAATAGAATGTATTTCGTGTTATTGATATTGAGGCTTATTATATTAGCTTTGAACCACATTGAAACTTTTCGCAGCTCGTCATTTATACTCTCTACAATTAAAATTATATTTTCCATCCGAAGAGCCGAAGAATATGTGTTGTCGTCGGCAAAACTATGTATTTGAAAAATGAAGTTGATTTAACTATAACGTTGATAAAGATTAAAAATAAGAGAGGCCCAAGGATAGATCCTTGTGGTACGCTAATTGTCTGTAGTTCCGATTGAGCATCGTCAATAGCAACGTATTGCTTTCGATTTGTTAGGTATAATTTGAACCTATCACGTGCCTCTCCTCTAATACCATAACAGTGGAGTTTCGAGAGTAAAGTGTTATTGCCCAAGTAATCGAAGATTAGATTATATTAGTCGTTAGTTTTAGCCTCCCTACCCAGCAAAAAATGCGATCAAAAGAGAGGATGGAGGAAGGCACCATTTAGTATGGAGTTAATGAAACTTGGAATCTACGCAGAAAGGGCATAGAAACAGTTAGTTGTGAAAGAAGATTATGAAACAAGACCAAAGTTGAAGAAGAAAGCAGTAGGTGCTGAAGAACAAGACAGCAGTGAACCGAAAAAGGTGGTCCTTAACATAACAAAAACATTTTATTTCAACAAAAAGAAGGCCTACCTAACTCTCAGCTCGGGCCCTCACATTGTCCCCCTGGGAGCGCTTATTCCCATAGATGCAATAATTGCATCCCCCTGAGGGGTCCAAGCAATCGAATGCTTTTCGGAAATCAAGAAACAGGGAGAAAACAAGCTTTCCTTCATCTATACTAGAATAAAGATTTTGGCAAATGATTCAATACAGCTTTTGTAGTTTATTTTTTTGGAATAAAATTCATATTGTTTATCATGGAAAAAGAATTTTTGTTCGAAATTGGAACACACTTTTTTATATAAAATTCCCTCAAATATTATGTTAATAATAGGCAGCACAGAGACAGGTTTATAATTTTAAACGCAAGTTTTATCGTCAATTTTAAAACAGGGCCTACTCTGGCAATTTTGAGAGACTTCCAGAGGAGCCCCTACCAGAGAGTTAAGAGAGTTGAAAAGTGTCTGGTATTGGATATGAACGGTGCTATTATATCAGCTATACCTTTTAGTTCTTTAGTTCAAATGTAATGTTCCAAATTTAAATGTTTTAAGCTATACTAATGTTTCAAATTCACTTGATTTATTTTTAAAGTTGTTTATGCACGCAATGACATCGGAGGAATTAGTAGGCGTAAAGAAAAAGAGTTGTGTTTTCGGACATGATCCAAGTAGTCGTCTTACGCAAAAGTAGACGCGATGTCAATTCCATACATTTATCTTTGCACGTGAGACGATTTTCCATCCATAGGAATTGTTTTGTCAACAAAAGTCTTGTAAAATTCACTTATGTCGTTTATTTATTTAGTACAATCCACCATATTACCATACAATCCACAATATTTGCTGCAGCACATATTGATCGAGCTCAACAGGCATTTTCAATACTAGAAATCTTGGAGTAGTTTGTCCTGGAATCTTATGGGAGAAAACGCTGATCTTACCATCCAGAGTTTTTGCAATTCCTATTTTCACCGGGAATTTTCTTTCAGCTGTCCTTACAGTGCACTTAATGTTATGTCGAGAAAGTGTGAGATTTATACAAAATTTCGGTTTTGTCATACGATGAGCCATTAAAATTGCTAGCTTCTTTTCGTACTGCCTTAGTACGAAAGTAATGTTTCTTCCACCCTCGTTTCCAGTTGCAGTATTTACCCTGTTTGCTGTTGTGATGTCAAAAATACTTGGGTTGATGTTAATTTTGTCATTCAGCGGTTTCGAACTGTTTTTTCACAGTCTTCACCTGCACGTGATGACGGCAGTTCCCCTGAGATAACAAGAGTATGTTTCTTGTTTTCCAACTCTTCACATTCTTCTTTTCTTCTCAACCGGTCCATATGAAAGATTAAGCTTTCATAATAAATAAATAAATAAATCAATCAAGTGTATTTGACACATTCTTGGCTAAAATACAAAATGGTATAGCTGATATAATAGCACTGTTCATATCCAATACCAGACGCTTTTCCTAGCTATTTTCCCGAACTCTCTTAAAATTGTCAGAGTAGCTCCTATTTACTGTCTTATTCTCGTCGTCTATCATTTTCTTCTTCTCAGATTATTTCCTCGTTAGTGTTTCGATTATCATTTCCAAATAAGTTATTTTTTTCTGAAATTTCGTCATTACTGAGTTGAAGTGATCAGTTAGTATAGAGACCACTTGCTCACTCTGTTTCGGCAATTTTTCTACGTCAGGATATGTGGCCGAGTGAGGTGTAGTCTCATCAGTGCTCCTCGGGCTTGCGTTTCTGGCCGTCATATTGGAATGAAGGAAAACACAAGTGATTTCTTGAGGAAGTGAGGGTTGAGGGATTCTTTGTGAGTGAATATGACACTTTTCATTTGATGAGTTTTATGATGGTTTGAATAATTTACTCGGAAAATTGTCCTACATGCAAAGATAAATGTATTGAATTAACACCGCATCTTCTTCTGCGTATGAAGTTCTTAAATGTTCCTAGGTATAAATATTTAAATAAATACCCAAGACCAATAAGAGATGTTGGAATTGCTATGCATCGTCATTCACACGTTTCTGATGATGGGGTTCGGTACCAACCCTAAAGCGCACTTTTTGTTCGGTCCCAATTGAATATTTTTATGCGAAGAGACCGAGCTCAGTGTTTGACAGACTAAGGCCCGACACCAGGACGGATGAAATAAAAACCATGAAACAAGGATTCTTAGCCTCCAGAATATATTCCGCTATATGTAGCTCTGAATAAACTTCACGTCGTCTAAGCCATCAAGTTGGCTGCAAGCCGGAGAGCAAAATTTGGCTGCAAAGAGGTCGGTGCTGCTTAGCCTTCGCCCTAGATTTGGACTATTGAATAGGGCTGCAGAGTAAGGACGAAAAAATGAGTCTTGGCTTTGGGCTGTTACTCGAAAGAGCGATGAAAGAAGAGAATTAAGTGAAGAGGGAAGCTGATCGCCAGAGTGTACTTTTGATCGAGTCCTCGCTCCAGAAATGGCGGGTGCGCAGTCTGGCGTGGTATTGGCCAGCTAGGCAGTGCCAGCTTGGTGTACGATATTCGTACGAGTAGTAGGCTGCTGAGTAGTAGTTTGGGCTACACAGGATCTGCGCTGCAATCTAAGTGGTAGGCTATTGGCTTGAGCACGGTTGTAATTCTATATGCAGTGTTTGTATAGAAAGCTTGAATAGTAGTGGCACGAGGTTGAGTCAATCAAAATGGCAAAGCCACAATGGGAAATGTAAAAGAGCTAAGCGTTGACGTGGAATAGAAAATTATACACCGTTACAAATCAGGCCCTTATTACCCTATCGAGGTGGGAGAGTATGCGTGCAGCGAGGAAAGTTGGGACTTTACGGTCAGAGCCTTGCCCAGAGAGTACAACGTATCACCTTCTACATTATGCTGATAAGAACAGATATACCCTTTGAACAACCATGTCAATTGTACACACCTCGAGTAGTCAGGTTAAGCGGGAGTGATAAGGTGGGTTCATGTAAATATTAACCGGCCCCATCATTGGGCAATGAAGTTCCTGTTATACTGGCATACATAGGGGGTTGTCAGAATTTAGGGCTGATGGTGGGAGAGATATTTTTTCCTACAAGCAGGTATACACCTGCTTTGAGTGCGCAGATGCATCTGTAGGCTACTGACCACCTGGGATCCCTCTTCCGGTCTGAGTCAGTCTGGATGAAAAGAGGTATCCCATCTTAATAAGAAAGCCCTTAAATTTATACTTAATTCTTAAATTTCTTAAATGATTCCGGAAACAGATGGTATTGACCCTTACCTCGCACTGGTTAATACTTTATACCACCTTCCTCCAATCGAGTCCGCTATGACCTGCAAACTAGTCGACGAGCCTCCCACCGGCGAAGGAGGTGGAGCGAAAACTATTCTATATTTTCACCTGATTATCCCAAACACAAAGGCATCCAAACCAGCGGTGACCCTGGAACCATACGAACGCCCTGAAATTCGTACGAAACCTAAATCTGTTCGTCTACCCCATCAACCTCTCTCTCTATCTCTAACACATGCACTTGTTGGAGCTGAGGATATCATGCAGTTCTTCCCTTTTCTTCCTATCAAGTCATTAGTTTCTCGGGCACTGATGTGGTCGTGCTTTTTGTGGACAGGGACTTGAAGGCTAGGCTAGAGATCCTAAATACAAATAAAAAACTCGAGAAATTCCTTGCTCATGCAGCTTTCCTCTGATAACTAGCTACAGTCTTCAAGCGAACCACGCACCTATGAGTTAGCCTGACCGGTTTCAGCCCCACTCGTCTTTAACACCTTTAAGGGCACAATCTGCAGTCAAATATTTTCTAATATATCATAGGCCAAACTCTCTGAGGCCCAACCTTCAGGCCCTCACCTTCAATAGTACCTCCTTTGTGCAACTCCGTGAGTTGCAGGCAGAATATATTGAACTTTATTTTCCTACCCCCATCCGGTGCACTTTTTTGTCAGAAATTTGGCCGCATCATGAAACGATGTTGCCTAACAGCAGAGGTCTCTGCTCGGCCGCCTTCCTGCGTCAACCGGGTCGGACAAAATAATGGAAACACCTTGACAAATCTTGTCTTTGAGAGTAGCTCTGCCGTGGAATCCAGATTTGTGCAACCCACGACGAACAGTTTTGTGGAAACTGAATTGTGTAGGTGTTCCTTGAGCTCTGCAGGGATTTTAGGAGCCGTGGTCTTGCTATCCTATCTTTAGAGTCCGAAGGTCTCTCTCTAACAACTTCACTTGTGACCTGTGCTTTGCTGAACGCGTTTTTCCTTCTCTTTCAAGGGCAGTCATTATTTGTGACACAGTAACTTTTGAATCGCCAAGCAATCGAGCAGTTTCTGATTCACTAGCGCCTGCCATACGAGCACCAACAATTTGGCGTCTATGAAAGTCCGAGAGATCTGCCATTTTTTATATTATAAACGTTTTTCTTAATATTTGTAAAAGAAAGTCATTTTAACCAGCAATATCAAATAACCAAAATAATAAACAGAAAGAATTAAAATATGTTACATTTTGATTGTTTAAAACATGTTCAAAGAATATGATGCCAAAATGGTAGGTGTTTAAAATATTTTGTTCAACCCCTGTAGTTCGACATACCCACACCACCTATTTCGAAAGGGAATAAACTCCACCGTGGTAAAAGAACACACGATTTGCAGCATCGCTGGAGTGCAAGTCAAGAACGAGTAGAAATCACAAATTTCATTTATAGCTTTGGAATACAATGACTGTCGCGGAAGAACATTCTCTCTCCTACCTTTGGTATCTTGCCCTTACAACCATCTACGTAGACAGGTCGCGGTACCTCCGGCGACCGTGCCTCTGATCCCTTTAGTCGAGTCACCTCAACATACTTCTTTTCCCCAGCTGACAACCCCGTTTCCGCAGGCATCAGCAGCTAAGCAAGGACTTATAGATAGAAACCCTCTACTCAACTCTCACTCCTCCAGCTGGTTACACCTTCCGTGCCTCGCAAAAGGCTCAGTAAACCTCCTGACACATCTCTCCGGACTCATAACTGCCCTACGCGGGCCCTATCAGACGAGAAAATCAATCGTACAACTTTTGGGTTACTAAAACTCCTCTTGACAGTATACTTATGTTTTCTCCGTTGCTCTAAACTCAAACCCCTTCACTGACCTAATCAGACATCCAACTCCTACCTTCGGCCTACTCAACCGTCACTCAAGACATGGCCACCATTTATTCAGGAGGATGTGAAGAGACACCCTTACTCGTAACGCACGCGTTGCCGCACTGTTCCCACCGTTTCCTTTTAACTAACCCTGCAAAAATAGAAATTTCATTTATGAACAAATGAGAACAATGTGCCTCCCCACACAAGTATCGCTCTACTGCTCCTCCCAAAAAGAAACCTCATACTCATTCACGGGATCCATTTTTCAGTTACCCCAATGCTGCAATACCTTTTCTTTCTCACATCCAGATAGATCATCACTCTCGTAATACCTTACTTCCTTATCTCTACGATTTTACAGTGGATCCTGCGGCCATAGGGCACAAAATTTGACGATCTAAAGCTATTCCATAACGAAGCTCCTATTCGTGTGTGCCTTCTCGAAATTCTCCTGACTTTGCGTCTGAAACCACCCTCTGGTCACAACTGCCTCGAACTTTCGACTCCTGTTCGTGATGATCGCCACGAGTGAGAGCCAGTCATTTTGACATATCGGTGATAACCTTTATGATCCTTTCCTCCCAGATACCAACCTCCAGCTGCTAGTCAGAAATCTTTACTTATCTACAAAAATCTTCACCATTTGTTCTCTGTACCATTCTCATTTGGATACCTCTACCCACGACCTCACTCACCTCCTTGAGCTGCCACGAACATCATTGCTGCTCTTGGGAGACATGAATACTAGCGAAGCTCTGAGGGGGCCCCATTGGTGAAGTGGAGAAGCATCCTAATTCCTGACCTCCTCCTTTCCCATGACATTTCCCTCCCTTAACAATTCACCGACTCACTTGCAAACGAATACTTTCTTAATCATCGACCTAACATCTAATCTGATGCCTCACAAAAGTTAAGCTTTGACGTCTTGATCACTACACGGCATGGATCACATTTTGTGAAGTCTCCCACCTTCGCGTATGCTATATTTTATCGTCTGCAAGGTAAAGTACCACTTTGCTAATGTCCTCTTCCTTAAATTTTGCTGACTGCTGAACTCCGAGGACTTAGCCGACGCCTTTTTTACAAACATAGGAGTAGGCCATGACGGCTGACACAATGACGATCCCTTAAACGTTTGACAATTTTGCTAAGCTTCTGGTCCTTGGTGGACGAAATACTGCGAACAGGCACTTCAACGACGTCGCTAAGCTTTCAGAGAATTACGCCGTCCCCCGACTATTGTGAACAAAATTGTATTTAATAGAGCTTAGGCCGAACGCAGATTTATACTTCGCCGCAGCCCCAAAACCTCCTGGAGAAATTTCATTTCCACTTTTACTTCACATACGAGGCCTGTCGAAAAAGTATCCGACCTTAATTTTTCCCGCGCAAAGTAGTGATTCTAAGGCGGCGCCACTGTGCACGGTGGAAGGAGGAATCTTAATGCGCATGCTTGACTTTTTTCACCGCATTCACTTGGGCCAGTCACTGGCTGGTGGTCGCCAAGTAAGGTGCTGTTCTAAGTGTTTGTCGGATTTAGTTTTCTTGCAAGATGACTGAACGAATTGAGCAAAGACACTGCATCAAATTTTGTCAAAAGCTTGGTGATTCTCAAATTGAAACAATTCGTAAGATTCAGCAGGTGTTTGGGGAAGATGCTATGGGTGTAACACAAATTAAGGAGTGGTTCAACCGATTCAAAGATGGCCGCACATCAGCGGAGAGTGAGCAGCGTTGTGGCAGGCGTTGTGGCAGGCCGCACATTCATCCCATTTGATCCGCAATTTCTTGGCCAAACATGGAATTACGACCGTTCGCCAACCTCCCTACTCTCCAGACCTGGCTCCTTGCGACTTCTGGTTGTTTCCAAAATTGAAGACACCACTGAAAGGATCCCGTTTTGAGAGTAGAGAAGAGATAATGCGGAACGCGACGACAGAGCTGAACACCATTCCAAAAGAAGACTTCCAGAGGTGTTTCCGGCAGTGGAAGGATCGGTGGGCTAAGTGTGTGGAAGCACAAGGAGCCTACTTTGAAGGGGATTAGGGTCCCAACCCCGTCAGGTTGTTGAAGTATTTTTTCTGGCCAAAGGTCGGATACTTTTTCGACAGGCCTCGTATCTTCCCCTATGAGATGTTGGCGAAAATAGCTAAGATCACGGGAAAATTTTCCCCAATCCCAATAAAAACTATAGGTGCGTGTGACTAGGTCGTTTCGGATCCTGAGCAGTTGAGCAACCTCTTCTCTGCACATTACTCCCCCAAATTCAGCATACCCCGTCTTCCTAGCGCAAGAGTTTATATGGAGGTATCAGCTATATTTTGTCTCCCACTTCAACCTCCCGTACAAACATTTCAGAACAACTCAAGAGTTTTTCTCTAATCTCTGGCGCTGCTCAGACTGTAGCCTGTCCCATGATAGCGTAACATATTCGATGATCAATGAAGCAGACCCTACTCTCCAGCTACTAATACAAACAAACAAAACAAAACAAAAGCGTTTATTTCCAAGTTGCCACATGAGATACATGCTAACATATTGGCTTTTAAAAGTTTCTTAATATAAGACGTCCTACAACAAAAGTTCCATACGAGGAGTATTAATTGACAAACCATCCGAGGTGTACAAACTGATAAGCCATACGAGGCATAATAATAGACAAACTATACGAGGTGTGCTAATAGATAAACTATCAGAGGTGTACAAATAGATAGACCATACGAGGCATATTAATAGACATAATATACGAGGCGTACTAATAGACAAACCATACGTGGTGTGCTAATAGTCTAACAAAGTTCCATACGAGGAGTACTAATTGACAAACCATCCGAGGTGCACAAATAGATAAGCCAAACGAGGCATAATAATAGACAAACTATACGAGATGTACTATTAGACAATACAAGTAGACAATACCCCATGTGTACAATTGGACCTTGTACCACGCAATCTTTCCCCACTCCCAGAAAACTGCTATGATTGAAGCTGTTCTCAAACCATGTTATTAATATTCGTACTGGCCGATATCCCTCTCGAGCAATCTATGAAAGCTCATTGAGAGGATTCTCAACTCCAGACTGGTCTTGTTTCTTGAATATCCCATCAACCCTGTTCAATCTAGTTACCGCAACAATCGCAGGACAGATATTTTGATCCAATTGGTCTTGGAATCCTGGCGATCCGTGACTCTTTTGAGTCAAAGCATTATTTTACTAAGGCTTTCTTCGACCTACCCAAAGTATAAGGCGCAGTTTGGCGCCATGTCATTTTTCTTTCGAACACCTCTTTGGGCTTCGTTAAAACCTGGCATACATCCACCACGTTTTTACGGGTTCGCTTTTTCCGCATCCGAGTCAGACCAGCCTTTTCGTATGCCTCTCAAAGCCAATCAATGGAGGTGCTTCTCAGGGTAGTGCCACATCCTGCTGTTTGTTCCTAGTGGCCGTCAATAACATCGCAACCTCCTTGTTTTCGACGGTGGAGACAACATTGTGTGTTGACAATTGCACGACTTACTTCTCTGGAGCCTCCCCACGAGTCGTCGAGCGCTGACCCCATCTTGCCCTTCACTCCCTAAATTCTATAGCCAATTTATCAGTTCTCACTTTGAAAGAAAATAAAAAAAGAAATAAAACCAGTTCACTTTAATAAATTTCATACATGAAATGTTTAACATTGGTTTCAAAAATGTCTGAACGCAAAAATCCTTTGTGGCCGAACACACATAGGCCTCCTAATAGTCGTATCAATGGTTGAAAAGCAAATTGAAAGAGTAATATAAAAATACATTCCTTTAGTCAAGTTAGTCTTTTTTGAGGAGACTCATAATTATGATTAAAAAAAGTGACATACCGAAGATGAAAGTATATGAGGATAGTCTACTCCCACATTGGCACATGGGCTTAGGTTTCTGCGATAACCGTTGATATTGTAGGAAGTATAATAAATCGAAATTTTACGATTCTACATCTAAAACTGAAAATTCGACAGGTGAGAAATTTGAACTACCTTTTCGTGCAAGTTTATCAACAAGTATTGTACTTAGTAACTAGCTCGAACTTGCTAGACCATGCAACAATTTTTTAAATTCCATACATAAATAATGGGGGTTCGTAAGGTTCTCGATAGTCAGAAACGAGAAAGGATGGTATCACAAAACTTGCAAAATAATTTTACAGCACGAAATGATGAGTCACGTTGTTACGCTGATGAGCCAATTTTTCAATAGTATTTAGCATAAATGAAGGTATTGATTGGCAATCTAATACCTGCTAATTGTATACAGTCTGGTGATTAACATCGTCAAAATGTGCAAATATATTTTGCAATGAATTTTAGACTTCATTTGACTTTATAAATAGACGATCGTCTGTGCATTGGAAAAACAAGACATTCTGAACAAAGAAACTATAAGTTGAGTAAGTTTCAAAAGCTTTCAAGATTGAGATACCGGATGTTCAAACGGAGGTCTCATTGGATCCATTTTAAAAATTTTCTATTTACTGTTTATTTTTCCAGTAGTTATTGACATTGATGCAGGAGCTTAACTTAAACCATATAACAAAATGATGTTCAAAAGTACCACTCTGAGAGTTGAAAGAAAGAATACGGCAGAGAGGAAGTGGAAGTCATTGGCGTAATTGTCCTGCCGTAAGTCCCGTATACTCCATTTCAAACTATTTCTTCGGGCAATAGTTCGGGACTAAGCAGTGAATCTTTGTCGTGTGAATGTACATGAAATTTACAGGGAATTTTGGCGCTCTGGATGTACACATACTTAAACAAAAATTGAATTTATATGCGAAGCTGATAAATAAATCATAGCATTCACTCTGAGTACGTGGAGATCTTAGCGCGCCTCATTATTAACGAGGGTTTTTAAACTCCTCAAAACCCCAAAAAACATCTTTAGTTGTTTTTTCCATATATTGAACAATTAACTTGAGCGTTACATAAATTAGGAAAATTATCAACGAAAGAAAGTTGTTATTTACACAAAAAAATTCTAGGCGTTTTCTAAAAATAGACTTCAATAAAAATAATAAGAAGCATTTTATTTTCAATAAAGTTGATTCATAAAATGCATTACATTGGTTTTGAAAATGTCTTAACATACAGATCCTTACCTGGTAAGCGTACATGGGCGTCATAACAGCGCGTGTCAATGTTTGTACAAAAGAGTCAGACAAAAACATGAAACTGGATTCCCAAGGTTTAGTTATTTAAACATTGATAATACTTATAAATGAATGTAATAAAAAATATAAAGGCAGAGACACATTATGGTGAAACGATTTTGTCTTTGATCAATGGAATTGGTTAATTTCAGGACCTGACGTGCAGTAATTCCTCGTTATAAGTAAGGAATGCGTAATTGTTTCAAAAGGCTTCTCAGGTTTTATGTTGCGTTCAAGTCAAGAGAATTCACATGTAACTTTATGGTTCGAAGACCCCAGAAAACCAGTTTATAGAGATACTCCGAAACTTAATGAGTTGTATGCGAGGAGCCCTACCTTGCATGAAAATAATGTTTCTTTTGAATGTTATTAACCTCTCGCTGCAACTACGGTTCAAGGTGCTGCTTTAAAAAAGCTATGTATGCATTTGGGTCATTTAAATACCATCTAGTACTTATTATAAGCCAGCTGAAGATTCTTCGATAATCCCAGCCCAAATCATAAGCCTCCATCACCTTCTTGACGTCATCTACAACGATGGCGATTACGTCCATTTATCGCCCGTCCCTTGCTTTAACCCATCAGGTTGGACTATCAGAGGTAGCCAGCATTTTATCAGTGAAGAAAGCATTCGAAAAGCCGACCGATATTTTGTCCTCTGCCAATTTTAATTCATTTTTGCAGAATTTTTTTCAATGTAGGGAGGCTCATACACCTGTTTTGTAGACTTAGCAAAATCATTCATGTGATGCCATCGAGAACTTTTTCACACTTTTGTCAAACCAACGTGGTTAAAAAAATTCTACCTGTCAATCCAGGACTCTTCACAGCTTAACGTTTGAATAAGTTGCATAGAACGACGCGAAACAACTCTTGATTGACCTTTGTCACCGCTAAAATCCTTCTCAGTTCTGTGACAGGTAACGATCACTTTAGCTACAGTACTTGACTGTACTTCCTAAGTAGTTTTATCGTTTGCCAATTCTGAAGTAATAAAATCCTTTTCAAAATTGGCAAAGCTCCATGTACAACCCATATTAAACACAAATTAGAGCACCTCGTAATTAAATTGGCATACGTGGAACATGTGATTCAAGTAAATATGACGGCAATTTGTATACATCGCTCGTATCCTTTATATGATTTTTTTACTGCATGCTCTAGTCAAAAGTTTCAAAATATCATGAAAATTTCATGTAAATTTATCTCTTAGGGTTTGTTAATTGATTAAATGTTATCTCATTAACCATTCGACACGCAGTCTATATACACTTAATGTGCACTAGCATGGAAGAAATCGCATCACGTACATACATTGTCAGAATTATAATTTAAAATAAAGTAATGTATGGTAATAAGAGGAAGTATTTTGTAACAACTCTTTCAGTGTGTATTGCAGTATGTACAGTTTTTGCAATCCAAATAACGTGTTATTTTGGATTCGAGCTCGTTCATTGATTGAGGAATTTTTATACCCTGGGAAAGGTCGTTCAATGGCGGAGCTCCTGATACGAACAGGTCTTTGCCTCATTGTCCAATGAACGATAATAACAGACATTTATTATCAGTGACTCAGACATCAATCTTCTGATTTATATTCTGGGTCTTTACAGCTGGTAGGAGTATTTGTGCAATATCTGTGGGAGTTTTAGAAAACAGATATTGGGATTCAAAAATGAGGAATCTGACTCAAATTGGAATCCAGCCAAGTTTACTTAGGAGAAGGGTTACATGAGGCCCTTTTTGAATTTGCATCTGCATTAAACCTTGGCAGCAAAATACATAGGCTTTTTTTACTCTTTTTTACAATATAGAGGCATGTCTCTGCAGACTGGCCTTCAATATTTAAGATGTGATTACACTAAAAATTGATTGGTGTATAACCAAGATTTTTTACGAAACATACTTTCAAAGTGAATGAAAAATTGCAAGGTTCCAATAATTCTATTGCGTGTTTTCGCCTCCAAAGATGTGGAGGGCATTTTTTGATGTCACCAAATGGATAATTTTTTTACTTGTTCTAATGGTTCAATTTTATCATTTTCGAGCGTTAGGACCAGTTTTGATAATTTCTTAATGGCGTTTTTGAAAATGAAAACAATTCATTGCGTTTTATTTGCGTTTAGTTTGAGACTAAGGGGGTCAAATGCCAATTTTATTTTCCTGTGATGGCTTCACGATTTTTGCGTCTTTGGTAATACAGCTCTCAATGCTTAGCATTGCAATTTGAACATCATCTTCCCAGAATCTAATTTTTATGTTACAAGGCACTGCATGGAAATCGTTAATGAAAATAGAAAACAGTGCCAGCCCAAGGATAGATTCTTGAGGAGCACCATAATTGTTTTGAATGAGATAATTGGAATGATTTGTTACCAGAACGGATTGAATCATATCAGTTTGATAGGCAACTTTCAAAACTTTGTTTACTCCTACGCTCAAAATTTTCTGTAAAAATCGCTTGTGTTCGACGTTGTCGAAAGTTTTAGAAAAATTTAGCAGCAGAAAAAATCTTGAATTATTTTATTCGATATCACTGTGAATTTTTCTGAGATGGTCAACAAGGCGTCTTGAATACTAAAGTCCTCCTGTAAGAATATTAATTTCGATAAAGTAAATTTGCTTCATTCAAGTAATTTGAAAGTTGATTTGTCATCACTTTCTTCAATACTTCAGGCTTGATAGGTATAATAGACCTGTGCCTGTAATTTGATACTATATTAATGTCATCAGTTTTAGGAGACAGTTCAGTTATGAAATGCTTTCGTAGATAAGGGACCTTGATGGTAGCTATGGAAGTATTTGTAATCCACTTAATCATTGCTGTTCGTACAGAAAATTTACCAATAATAAATTCACGGCTAATGCTAGCATGTCCGAATGCCTCTATTTTTTAGCATGAATAATTTTTTTTTATCTCTGGTATATTTATTGGACGTGGTCTCCTTTTGACTCCGATAAATGCGAGTGAAGTAAAGCCAAGGCTCACAACTAAACAACTAAAGGTTAATTTAGGTTGACTGTAGATAATTCAATAAAAACCGTTGCACTTCCAAAAAAAAGTGTTGAAATCATCGGCTGTTACCGAAAAGTTCTCAAAATCACTTCTAGGATCTGAATTTTTGCCCTGAGCTACCTCACTAAAGATTTCCTTTATTCTTTTTGAATAATTTTTTTCAGTTAATAGTTTCATTTGCAAGTGTTTTTGTTGTGTTTCAGTAATTTTTCCCGAATAACTTTTTTATACGATTTAAATCTGTTTCGCAAAGTACTTCTTCATCTCTCCTTTTCAAACTGACGCAAGGAAATTTTCTGTTTCGTATAGCTCCTTAATTTCTTCTGTGATCCAAAAAGTAAGATTTTAGTCACGTAGAGTGAGCGTTCGCTTAGGGCTGCTGGAAAATATTCATTAACAGTTGCCACCTGGATTCCAGCGTCATTAGATTTCGGCAAAGTATGAAAATTGGCACTTGTCTCCAGTTGTTTTTCTTAAATAGTTCCGGTGAGAAGCAGCTCACCAAACGATAAACCACATACTGTAGTTATACTTACATTTCTCCTCTACAATAATGATTTGTCACTTTGTTGAGCGGTAATCGGAAAGAAGGGTGTATTTCTGTTCTGTGTTGAATATTGTTTTTATTTTGTCTGTGAAAGCCAGACCGGGAAAATTTCTAGACACTGGTTATGTAAGTTGGTTGTTGGACCATTGGAGGTAAGATAAGTTCGCAGCCTTTTTGTCGGTAAGCCTGCGTAAAATTTACGGGAAGCCATGAATGACATTTTGGCTTCTGAAATTCCTTCGAAGCTTTTTCACAAACTCTAAAGTTGGAATTTGGAGTGCCAATTGTCACCTGCAAAGGATGTCGATTGTTATGTATTTAGTGGGTTTTATTGTTCGTACTTTGAGCTAAAACATTTTTATACCTTCGCAAACTTCAGTTGTTAAAAGTTAGGATGTTAACTTTATGCTTTTCACGAGAATACGTGAACTTTTATCGGGTGGGCCAAATGAAGTCATTCGATGTTGTTTGGCTCTAATGTTTTTTAGAAATAAAAAACCTCGATTCTGTTTTTTTAATGTTTATTTGAACCTTTACAATTAAATTGTTCAAGTCGAGAAGATGATATCGGCCATATGGGCGCCGCCACAATTGATTGCTATACGGGCTCGTTTGATGGCATTTTTCATCACTTCGGCGAGAACTTCGGGCGACAGGTTCTCGCACTCGAGTCGAATATTGTCCTTACGTGCTTCCAGGGTCTCGGGCTTGTTCACATACACACGGGACTTGAAAAAAACACAGAAAAAAATTTGGAACGGTCAAATCGGGCGATCTTGCGGGCCAGTCCAAATCGCCAAAACGAGAAATCAGGCGACCCGGGAACGCCGCCTTCAGAATATCGGTTGTATCTCGCGCACTGTGTGCGCGAGCCACAACCGATATTTACATCTGTCCGATATTTGCATCTGTCAACTTCACAAACGTCAAAACAGGTTTCACACTGGCCGCAATCTGCACAAAAAAAGGCATATTACAATGGGGTGACTTCTTTTGGCCTACCTTGTACTTCTGATATTTTCAACGCCGTCAGAGAGGTACAACAAGTAATCTTCAATATCGAAAAACGAGCTGTCTTTCCGGGTACAATGTTTCTGAAGTACACGAGAAGTCCATTTCTCCACTAACTAACATTATTCTGATGTAATATATTTTATCTTTGAGGGTACGTGCATTGATGATCGTTTTTGAAGGTTTTTCTAACGTGGCTACATTTTAGTTACAAAGTTGACGTGAGTACAGTTTGATTGCTGCCTCATATTTAGACGAGGGTGCCAAAGTGATTGCTCTTTCAGTGGCGCAATGCTGGAGATCTATCGGTTAACAAATTTGAAGAATAGTGGACTGTTGTTTTCTAAAACCTACTATCCTAATTTAGCGTTTTATTCTACGTAGCGTCATTATTTTATAAAGATCCCAATTAGAATACTTGTTGAGCAGCTTTGTAAGCTTGACACGTTTTTGGTTTAATGCATGCAATTAATTTCGTTTTTTGCATATCGTGATTGATGATGAGCTGAGGCCTGAAACGTTTCACTAAAATGATTTTAAAGCTCTTCCTCGCTATTACCTTCGCATATTTTGCATAATATATACAGATGGGGATGAATTCTGTACCGGATAACTTCGAACTATGTTTCCCTAACTGATACTTATTTACAGGTAGCCATGTAATTATTTGTAAATTCTGCAAAAATTCATAGAATTATTTTGTAAAATCATATAGTTTAATGGCCCTAAGCCTTTCACTTGATATTAAGAACATAAGTAGGAAATAAAAAATTTTGAAATGGAAAAATTTAAAGTAAACAAGGTAAGATTGAAATTATACAAGGGTTGTCTCAATAAAATTATTCTAACTGTGCAGCACAAATAGGATCAAGTTTTTATAGCAACTACAGTACCCAGTATCGTAAAAGTGAGGTAAAACGGAAAAAATACTGAAATTAAATTAGATGCAGAGCAGTTATAAGGGCAGCTTGCTAACGAAAATAAAATTTGGTAAAAGTGAAAGAGAAAAGTGATAGAGGAAAAACAAGAAAGTATACTTTCAAATGAACTCCTTGGCGACTATACAGCAAAATAGAATGTCTAGTTATTATTAGATTCACGCACGTAACGTCTTTTGTGCGTGGTGCCAGAAATGCTAGCTGGAAATCTGTTTTCATTCAAAAGATTTTCTTAATATTTTTAACCTAGTTTCTTGCGTTAGTTGGTGTCTGAATTGTGCTAAAATATGCTTTCAAAAATAGAGCTAAGCACAGAATTTGGCCAGGCATTTCAAGGTGTTGCCATTTAGTTGTGTATCAGATTTCGGTAGACCTCGGCACACTACTCGCATGGGTTCTAAATATCTGTTGTCAAGAGAGTTTTTATGGGCAGACATCGAGCTAAGGCGATCACGTCTGGACTCCCTCTGAAGGTTACGCTCATTTTTTGTATTCACACCGAATAGATCTCCGGCAGTAACGATTTGGTTCAAGGGAGCTCACTAAATCTGTTCAACTTTTTTCCTTCTCATATGTTCGAAATCCTTGAGGCAATTGGCGAGCTGCGCCTAAACAATATCTCAACTCAGCTGGACTTCGAAAAAATGAACTCGATAAATCCAATTCTAACTTCATACTCGTTCTTAATTTATTGCTTTCAGTCTAGTAAACAGCAAAGTAAATGGTGAGGATATATTTTTTCAGCTTCCTTGTACTGGCCTGCTTGGGGTGTATATGGTTTCAGCGTATGCGAACATAATTACAAATCTGGGATTTCCTTTCCCGATGTGAAATGTCCAAGGCGGAGGTAACTCACTCGCGACAAAGGGGCCCATATATCTGATCTTGGAATGCGTTTCAAAAACTTTAATATTAAAAAATTTAAAAGCTATGTAATTGCTAAAGTATTATAACAATTTGCTCTAATTTTTTGCCATTGCAAAAATAATTATGTACCATTAATTAATCACTTAATTAGTTAATTAATTATGCAGTAACGCATAAAGAATCCATAGTACAACAACGTGCTGATACCAATGCGGTCATATAATCCAAGTTAGATTATGGGTCTAACTTGGGATGAAAATGTATCGTACACAAGCTAAGGAGAATAAATCCGAAATATGTGTGACGTATTTACTAAACGAAAAGACTAAGAGTCATACATTTTTTGACTAGGGGATAGGTTTTTCATTGAAAATCTTAGTCCACTGTTTGTGAGTCAAAAATCTGGGAATAGAAATACTACAAGATATCTCATTCACGAGCATAAGAGTAGATTGATGATGTGGGAGTTCTGGCGAAAACTACTGCCGTCAACTTCTACAACGAAATCTTTCCAAACTTCTGTTGTACGTGTCCAGCACCTATTGCATAAGGAGTACTTCAGATTAAAGTGAAATATGCGCTGCATGCATTTTCAGTCTTGCTCGTATATTAAGAAAAAACATTTTTCTGAGAAGAAAACTAACGCAGCTTTTAAAATTTACAGAATGTAGAATTTAGCTCAGATTCAGGGAAGTGGAGAAATTTGAAATAGTTTAAATTTTCATCTTAGTGTGTTATATGCACCATCTTCTTTCGCACGTGGCGCACGCGCCTTCCGCGCATGTGATCATGCAGTATTCTTACCTCACGTACGTACTTGTTCCCGAGCTCGCCAGACCTGATGCTATAGGCTTCATTCACTTCCAGGATCGGTGCATAAATCGTCGCTGGAGCGCCCCCCCTAGTTCACGCAGATTTATTTAGTGGAAATTCTTCTTACATTGTGTAGCATTAATTTGTTGCGTTGAAACCATTTCCTGAACATGTAATGAATACCAAACATCATTTCAGATGCATCTTTTATAGTTTACTGTAGAAATATTTTATACAGCCACCTAATGCTGTTTTTTCAAGGTTGTTCCGTAGTTCTGTCACATACGTAGCTCTGTACGATTCGCTATTTAACGTTGGCTCATCCTACATGCTAATGAAAAACTAACTAGTAAACTTTTTCGTCATAAGTCATATCACAATTTAGTCAATTGCAGTAATATTCATGGGACTACTTTTAATAAAGTCGCTGTCGAAAATCTAAATGGATTATGTAGGTGTCATAGTTAAATGACTTAACCAGTGTTTTGCTTGATGAAACATTTTGTCGTGATAATCAGCTGGTCTCTTTAACACTGGGCTAATCATATTTACTGTTCTAGTATTACTACGTAATTGACTGGAAACCAGCAGCTCATTGAGACTTTTTGCAAAGTATTCATGAATTAAATTTAAAAAACATATACCGGGCATTAATTCAGTGAAAATACTTTTGATAATGCCCTATAGAGGAGCTCAAGACATTTACTTCTGCAATTAGAGCACGTCTGCAAATCCATCACCAAGAAATAATTCTCCGCATCTTCAGAACCGATATCTTTCTCAAAGGTCTTCAACGCCAAGGTCTCCTCTAACACTGAGTAAATACTGTTACCGAATATTATTTTTTGTCATGAAAATTTCACTATTCGAGAGTCACATTACCTATACAAACCATCGCACAAAAAAATGATACACCGAAAGCGGTCGCTATTTCATATTGAGGTTGTACCAACTTCTCATTAAATTTCCAGAAGAGACTTACGGTCTAACAGAAGACACCACTTAAGACATTCATCATACGTTAAATGACTAATGCAGCGTTAAAAACTAGGCTCAAAGGCAAATGATGTAGAATGCGAGAAGGTCCATTATATTTAGGAAATAAATTTATGTAATGGGGTACCATCGTCCTAACATAATAGTTGACCTCCATACGTGATCGTAAACGTTTTTCTCAGTTCTTATGAATGAGTTACTTTAGCAATTAAATTCTCGCACTCTCTTACAGAAATGAAGAGGGCTGAAATTAAAGCTGAACAAATGTGGCTAAAGTAGTTGATTCATATTCATCTCGGAGGAAAAAATACTGCTTCATATGAAAATCAAAGTGTTTTTTTGTTAAACGGAAACAGAGGAAACTCTGCAGACTATGAGGTAACTTCTTCATTATTTATACGCACAGTCACTTTGTCTTTCCATGAATAACCGACATAATTTATTTATGGGCTCCGCTTCAAGTTTTATGCGAGTAGCAAAGCAACTCCAATCAGAAATTCAAGAGAGGCGCTTTTCATTTATGCTGAGTAATGCGACCTTCGATCTGCTGCTCAAAGTTGCTTATGGTTCGCAAAAACGAGTTTCCTCACGTTCAAAAGAAGTAACTTTGATTTGTATCATAAACTCTCAACTGAAGTGACAACCATCTGCCGTCTTGGAAGTATTTGTAAGTAATAATAAGTAATATAATTGATAGATCTTAGTTATCTCATCGTTGCATAACTTGGATAAAACTGCTATATTCCCTGATCGACTAGAAATGAAAGATTAGGTAGAAGAATGTTTTGGGAAGTTAAACTTGGACAGGTTTGGTAGAATCAATAATGAACAATACTTACTTTTTTTTAATCAAAGGTCATTCCACTTTTCAATAAGCTCAGACTAAATCCAGACGCATGTTCATCCAGTTTCAATTTAAACAATAAAAGTAAATTTACCTGACAGTAATTACATTGTCGCAAGAATGATGTAAATATAATAGGACTTTCTTGCTCTAGAATCAATACTAGACGGATGATATCGTGCGTGCAACTTACCTGCTAGATTAAAACAGATGTAGAATATTGGAGCAGTATATATATATATATATATATATATATATATATATATATATATATATATATATATATATATATAGGGTTTATATATATATATATATAGTCTCGTTTTTGGTTTCATTGAGTTGAACAAGATTCGCTCGCTCCTCGTTACGTGTATCGAGCTTCAAGCACATGCCAAGATAAAAATTATTGGACTGGAAGCAAATAAGATAACAGAACAACAATTATCATTTCTTTGAAAACAAATCAACTACCTTAAATAGTAACGAAATAAAAACTGGTCCATGAGAGTTATAATAATAATAATATCAGAATTATTATAATTCTCAAAATTCTCATCAGAAACGTTAGATTTGGTATAACGGATATTTGCAGTAACGCTTAAAAAATCCACAGTACAAGTAAGTGCTGATGCTAAGGCGGTCATAAGAGAACTAGAGCCGCTGCTGTAACGTAAATATTACATGTGCACCTCACATTCAAATATTATAATTCAACTCGAACTGATATTTTTAGATCAAATCTTAGTTTTTCCTTAGACGGTAAGTAAAATTTCATTACAAGTATCATAAAATCAGATTGATATCAAGCGCAAATCTACCAGTATTCATATTTAGCAGAATTCAAATTTACATGAAGACTCACCGAGAGCGTACTTGTGCGTCATTGCTATTTCGAATAGTGAAATAAGTTAAAAAGAAATATATTCTGCCTAAAAACTTGTTTTGTAAAAGAACAATTTTTGTGTTAGCTGTGTATTTACCGCTAACATAAAAAGCATCTGGGCATTGTACTTTTCAGAGCAGGAGATATAGTGGAATTGAAATAAATGTAGTATGAAATTCTTAATTAGTAAGAACATTCAAAATAATCCTCAAACTAGCCCGTTGAATTGCGAAAATGATCATGATAGAAAATCTTCCAACTTTATGAGATGGTGTACACGAAGATGGGCGGTAGAGTTGGTTAGCTTCATTTAACACTTGGTTTAGTAATTCTCCTCAATCGTCATGACGGTTTTTTTTGAGTGGCCCACTGCCATGAAAAATAAAAGTTTAGTCATGAATTTCGCCAATAAAACTTCATCATATCATACGACAGATTTTGGAGAAAGACCACAAGTGTGCAGGTCCTCAACTCCCATCTCCATCTCCCGTTACCTGGTGAGATAATGGTTATAGGTGAACTATTAGTGACAGTTATAGGGCGTACTAATAGTAACAGTTATAGGGCGTACTAATAGTAACAGTTATAGGGCTTAGGCTGTACTAATTGTAACAGTTATAGGCTGTACTAATTGTAACAGTTATAGGGTGTACTGATTGTAATAGTTATAGGCTGTACTAATTGTAACAGTTATAGGCCAGCTATATAGCTAGAATTATAGGTTTGGCCCAGGCCAGCGTGGGTCATAAACATTATAAATTCTAATATAGCCGACTTTAGCATCACCAACTAGCTAACGCCAAGCTAACCGGTAACTAACCTCTGGAACGTTGGCCATAAGGCGGAGGAGCAGACGAAGACCGACGCGGTGTGGGAAGGTCTTGAGAAGCGTCCAGCAGGCTCGCCCGAAGTTATACGTGATACGAAGAGGCGGACGAAGACCGACGCGGTGTGAGAAGGTCTCGAGAAGCGTCCAGCCGGCTCGCCCGAAGTTATACGTGATGAAAAGGGGCGGACAAAGACCGACGCGGTGTGAAAAGTTCTCGAGAAGCGTCCAGCAGGCTCGCCCGAAGTTATAGGCCTACGTGATGCAAAGGGGCGGATGAAGACCGACGCGGTGTGTGAAGGTCTCGAGAAGCGACCAGCCGGCTCGCTCGAAGTTATATGTGATGCGAAGGGGCGGACGTAGACCGACGCGATGTGTCTGGTCTTGAAAAGCGTCCAGCAGGCTCGCCAGAAGTGATCCCTCGTAGGGGTGACGGAATGCGGGACGGACGACAGGACGTGGACAGGACGACGTCTCTGGCACTTGGCGGCTTAGCTCGCCATGTCGACGAAAATCTTCTCTATGAGCAGAGGATTATAATCTGTGTCTCTAGAACGGTCGAGAGAAGATCAATTGATATAAACGGTTTTGGGGTTTGGAGTGTTCTGCCTGCTCTGCGAGCAGTTGGCCTATAGGTACTGCGTGCAGGTTGCATTCAGTACGAGTATGTTGTATTCAAAGTAGTTACCGGAAAGTAGGAATTAGCAAGTAGTGATGCTGTTAAGAATCTAGGATTGTATGCTTTCCCATATTAATAATTACTGTTTAAGATAAACAAGCTAGCTATTTTAGGAATTCCTAAGGCTTTTTATTTCTAATAAAGTTTGAGGACAACCCTCCTCATTCAGAATTTCATGAAATGCATTGGGTGAGATTAGACTACTGCACGACACGCATTCAGAATATCATTGTTTTCTTCAGTAATTCATTTAACATGTCATTTAATTTATAATATTTTCTACCATTTATGAAGTAAACTAATTAACATAAAAAACTGGATCAAAATTTTACTTGATTATAAATAATTCTAATATTATTTAGAATTCCAAGCAACTGATTTTCAAGTTATTTCATTCATTCCAAGCTAAATTAGAGTGGCTAATGATGAAGGATGAAGTTTAGAGTTGGCTTCTACTCCATTGTGTTATTTTCTATAAAATAATAGAATGACTGCTTTTTAAAGACTCAGAAGCATATCACAGCGGAAAACTTGTTATTTTTTAATTTACATGTGATAAATGAAGACTGCAAATATTTTCTCATTAATTTTCTGCCCTCTAATTAACACTTAAGCATTTTTATCGAGCACTTTAATAAAAGTATTTTCCAGGACCAAGAAATAGTCAGCTTGTACATTACCATTGAGCGATATTTTCCTAACGATATCGATTGATATTTGATTGGAGCGTTGTTTTGTGTTGCATGAGAATAATTCGATTTCAGTTTCATTTGATGAGTTGTTAAACCCATAATTCTTTGCTTACAAAACCTCCAAAATTCAGCAATGTTCGATGTTTCGAAGAGAAATGAACAATTTTCCAACAGTTAGTCAACTCTTTACCTCGCTCGAAGATGAAAATAAATCAATCACGGTATCATTTTTTAGCTCTAAAATGCAGGGTGTCCATAAAGTCTCTTTACCATTTCAAATATTCATTACAAAGTTAATTGATAGGATATTTCATTCAAATTTGTTCTGTTGTATTCAGCGTTTAATAAATATTTTTACTCTATTTAATAGACTTCTACATGGGGACCATTAGTTGCATGAAGCACATCAAAACGGTGCTGATTTCTTGTCATGTTCGCTGCAGCATGGCCTCATCAATTGTGGCAATGGCGTCAGTAATCCTTTGCTTTAAGTCAGTATGTTGTTCCGTATCTTTGTTTACTATATAATATCTTTAACAAAGTCCAATAGAAGGAAGTCCAGGGAGATGATATCTAGTGAACGTGGTGGCCAATGAATTGGCCCATGCCTTCCAATCCACCTGTCTGGAAATGTTTGACGAACATGCAGTCCCCAATGTGGTGGTGTACCATCTTGCTGAAAATGATGGTTGGTTGAAGGTCATTCGGTTGTGGTGCCACATATTCAGTTAAAAGGTCAAGGTAAACATTTACAGTAATTGATTTCTCGTCGAAGAAAAGTGGACCAATTGATGAGGCTATGCTATAGCTACCCTCGCAAGAAATCAAGTACCGTCGGGATGTATGCTTCGTGTACCTAATGGTGCCCATGAGAAGTCTATTAGATAAGATAAAAAACTTTAATAAACGCTGAATACAATAAAGTAAATCTGAATAAAAAACATTATCATTTGCATTTGTCACAAATTTTAGAAATGCTGAAAAGGCTTCATGGATATCAACGACGCTAAGGAAGATTTAAATAAGCGCATTCAACTTCAATGGGCTATCTAAATAACAGCGAGCGCCGAGCGTGCTTACTTCACGTCTCAAATCTCCTTGGACTTTTTACCGCAGCTCCTGCATGCCGAGCCACCGTCACGTGCGCCTCCTCATTACCTGCAGCTGGTTGAACAACCTCGCCAGCTCGCCAACGCCGAGCTTTGCTTCCAAACCTTAACCATGAGAATGCTGAACACGCATTTTAATTGTATGGGTGCGGTTAGTTTTAATGGTAAGCGAAGAAAAGTGCCCACAGAATTTAGTACCGCATCGCTAATTGTACCAGCTGAGATTTTGTAAAAAGATTTTGTATGGCTTACTCAAATGAAGAAATATTTACATATTATACTGCGATATGACCCTCATTTGTAACGCTTATCGGTGTGTGATAAATTATATTTCAAAATATAATTCATAGAATTATTCTGAAACAACTTTCGAGAGAGGGTGAGTGTAGGTATTGTTTTTGTTTTAAATGTGGTTTGCACAGATTTTTATAGCTTAATGTAATAAGAAAATCAGCAACTGTTATCAGTTGTGGTTATAATTTATTACTTACCTTGGTTTATGTAAAACTTCAAGAAGCACTTTCAAACGGTAAGGTTCACTAATTGATGAGGATGAAATGATTGATAAGGTTCCTTATAGTCTGCCTCGGTCAGTTTCGTCAGCCTTTGCAGGAGTTTCATCATTATAGGGTAAACCGTAAAGTCAGCAAAGCTGGTTGCTGAAGTTGCGATGAATTTAGTTTCGTCGATCAGTAAGCCGCAGTTTATTTACTATTGTTTTCTCTCTTAGGGAGAAAAAAATTCAACCTATCAGAAAATTCTTAAAGCCGAATGAAACAAAAGTTACGTGATAAAAATACGTAACCAACGTTAGTTTTTTAATTTTTAAAGAAATGATTGGAATTCAAAGCATAGAACTTTAGAATACTTCTAACCCAGAGGGTAACTGTTCGTTTACCCAAGTAAAAGGTAGGCCTGTTGGACTTATATCTTTTAAGTCCACTTTGTCTCTTTCAGTTTTCATGACATCTTGGCTGTATCTTCTTTGCTTTTTATTCGACTTCCTTCCTAACGGCCGTTTCAATCAGCAGAGTATCTTGTGAGGGAACACACCTTGTGCAAAGAGTCCCTATTTTCTACAGTCCATGCCAAATGGTCCCTTCTTTTCGCTGTCTTAAGATTGCTTGTGTCGTGGCTCGGGAGTCTTAATAAAGTGATTAATTAAATAATAACGTCGAACAAATAATGATCCGTCTTTTGCTATAGATTACAATATCTATCTGCGCGTAATAGAAATGGAAAAGATAAAATGAAAATAGAATGCTTGTAAAATGAATGAAATTACGTACAGAAAGTCCTGACTTTTAATATAAGTGGAAATTGAGAGAAGTCGGTTTCATTTGTTGAATATAGAGACGATCTTACAATTTATGATCCTGCCTATACCAATACCTGATAATTTGAAATTATACTCTAAATTGGGAGACCAGCTGAAAGATTTTTACTCTGAATCTACCGTCTGAACAATTCTCTGACACATTGCAAGCATGAAAAGCAGCATTCTTGTACTCTGCTCTGCACACAATGAAATGACACGTCGTCTCCCCACATTTCTCCAATAACATTGACATAATATTAATGGACGACGCAATTTTGTAGAAGTGCAAGCATCCTGTCAGTAAAACAGAAAAAACTATTGACAGATTGGCAGGTCCAACATAACATTGAGATTGATTTGCAGGAATTGTTTTAAATAAAAATTTTAAATTCTTCGATGACGTAAAGATTTTTATAAAATAAACATGTGTAACAAGGAAAACACACTAGTTTCTTTGGTATACTGATTGAAATAAATTATTTTTCTCATGAGGCTATAATTAATTACAGGATAAAATCATTCAGCACATGGAAAAAAATGAAATAAGAACGTAAATGCTTCAGTTGATTTGTATAAGCATCAAGTGTTGAACAAATTGTAAAAATTTGATCTGCAAGACAAGAAAAAGATTGCTCCGATTGTTGAAATTTGCAGCACAGTAAAACCTCTATCAAAATTCAGGGTTAGTTTTCCTATAAAAAACGTCAGTCGTTAGAAAAACATTTGTGTTGAAATACACTCATGTACGTATATATGTGTAAACATGTACATACTCACAAGAAACTTATTTTATTCACAAATTTTGCTCCGTATGATAATTTATTGGAACAGCGATAACAGTTCAAGTACGTTGCGATCGATAAAAATAGTATGATTTGGATCCCTAAACAATAAACAGGAATCATAACATATCTCCGGTATAATAAAGGCTTAATCGCATTCTGGCTTATGTTCAACCAAATTTGGTCAAGCGAAGATGCTCCAATTGGGTCAGGATAAGGCGCGGTCAAATCACTCTCACAACACGGTGATGCCACCACTCCTGCTATTGACTACCACACAACCGGGGCGGGAAATGGCCGCCTACGTCTTTTATGTTTTTGCCTGCAGAGCTCAGGCAATTTGAAAAGCAAAATTGACTTAGTTTACGTGTACAAAGTTCCATATCATTACAAAATCAAGATAATCCAGAAATAATTTTAAAAAGGGATATTTTTCTAAGTAGTGATTACTGTTAACGACTTAGTTGACTTGTATTATTCATCACCGTGGCCGGGTGGTTAAGCACGCGCCCTTCACGGGAAGGTGTCGGCAGTTCGAATCCCGGCACTGCCATCCGGTGATTCTCCCTGTTGAGAAAGGGAGAACTCAGCCACAATTCCCCACTCTTCCCAGGTGTCGGAAATGGGTACCGGCTTGACCGGGAGTAACCGTCACTGTGTTCTGGTGTTACTTATGAGGCACTTGAAAAACCAATGTACAAGATGATATGTATCAAGCTTGACTGATTGGAATAAAGCATCCTCCTTTTTCCGATACCGATTGACGGTGAACGCCGGTAACTTTTCGCCCTCGGATTTATTGTTAACAATGTTAGCTATTAACTAACGGTGCTCACTCGTAGCAACGGCCCCTATCCGATATTGTCTTATAGATAAAGCTTCCAACGTATGTTCAACGTATAATGTACATGAACAAGCACAGCTTGCTGTGTAGCAGGGGATATTGTGAGATACAAAAATTCGAAGAAAGAGTGAAAAACACATCATAAGGACCCTGTTCGTATCAAAGGTTGGGTCTTTACAAAATTATATTTTGACTTTGAACTCGTACTCATGTAGTACGCATCATAGAAAGGCAAGATTCAAATTAGATATTTGAAGGTTGGATGACAAGTAGCTTTCCTCAGAATATTTCCTGAGGTGTAATTCCTTCTAGCTCAGGTCAGGTTATTTCAGTTTAGTTCAGTTTAAAATCCGAGAATCAACCAAAAGGAAATAAATTACTGAGAATGAAAATCAAGTAAACTTCTATATATAGTCACCAATGCAAATAAATCAATTTAAAACTAGTTTCGTAGTTTCACTAAGGTACAATTCGGCTTTTGTCCCGCAAATTTGAAGGCCTTAAAATGTATTAATATTTTCATCTTTCTTTTTCTGCGGTTTTGAAAGAGGCATCAATCAAAACTTCGAACTGCAGGCTCTAAAGTTGAATATGAGGCGAAAAATAATTCTAAACTAAACAGTTCTCAGTTCCTTTAGTGCAAACGGACCTCAGAACATAAATATGAAGCCCTGAAGAATTTAATCGCTACAATATGGCCCTGGTCAGTTTCACTCTCCCTTGATCTTAAGCACATGCTTTTGACTAACGACCTCTAAAATACATTATCCATTTATGAACAAAATCTGATAAATAAAATCATTCGTTATTGATCAAGCTTTGATCTCTTTTTTGCTCATTTTTGATAACCATCAATTGATTACTGGACTTATACTTTTACCTCCTTCCCCTGAACCTCTTACGGAACGTCTCCTCGCGAGCGACCTATATTAACAAGCAGTCCGTTTTGAAGCTATGGAATTGTCACCTTTCTGCCCCATTGTGACGCGCGCTGTAGGCACTCTGCCTCTTTTTCTTAGCTTTAGAAATTCTCACAACTCGTGACCTACTTCATAAGTATTTGTTTTTCCTCAACGACTGGGTTGAGGTCATGGTCAAGCAACATGATACCAGCCAGGTTTACCATGACACACTTAGCAGCGGTTTCACAGCTGGTTCGTTGTTTTACACACAACTCCAAGGAGACTCTCACATAATTTCAGTTCTATCAAAATGATCCCCTTGAAGCGCGCATTCATACCATAATTTTCTAATACATCATAGCATGTCGAAGACCTCAACGCTCGCTCTTCAGCGATTACAATAAATGAATTTAACCTGCTGCGAGCGAATATTTATTTTTTTATAGTTATTCATTCAGTACCAACGTCTTCTCGAGTTACTATTCTTACGTTCGCACGCGAACCTGAGCGTGTACGTGTAATGGGGCTCAAAACTCGGCGCATGACTCGCCGCTGCAGCGACGGAGGCAGCGCTCAGCTTTAGGTCAGTGGCGCGGACTCGGCTGCTGAAAGTGAGAAAGCAACTGAACCTTGAAGACATGCACGCTGAGCCGAGGTCTTCACGTAAAACATAATATTCAGGCTTGAGTTTTTTATGGATTCAAGCTGAGTTGAAAACGAAGATGAATTAATTTGTACTATATCCTTCTCTGTCTCAGATATGCTCAGATTTGAAAGCAAGAGTATTATCCCGATTTACATCATACAGTGATAAACTATCAACGAAGTTGAAGCTAACTGATCTACATTAGGATTTGGTATACTCTACATCTAGTGTAAGGAAATATTACACAGTATATATATATTACCTCAACATAACGCA
Organism: Morinoia aosen; assembly: GCA_030386875.1. NCBI lineage: Eukaryota > Metazoa > Arthropoda > Malacostraca > Amphipoda > Talitridae > Morinoia > Morinoia aosen. The sequence continues at coordinate 22,102,557 of CM059579.1, forward strand.
GGCAGATTTTCTCAAAGGAAAGTTTATTGACTTGAAATGGCGATTAGAATTCGTGAGCTTTGTTTGAAGACAATACACATGAACAGATTAAATATTCATATGAAGTTATGCAATATGAACACAACGAAAATTTGCATGACTCAAATCATAAACAGCTACTGGAAATTGCGTCAATCCAAAAGCTTCTTGAAGAGTTTGTGAGGATGCGAAATTAGTCGTTTCTCAAATTCTGATCGCATGTGTGATCTATATTCTCGTCTGTTGCCTTTCATCTCTACATCAGTCTTCGCCGCATGCGCACGGCTGTGGGAAAGACACTCGAGCGCTCACCATCCTCTTCAGGGATGGAGATCACGCCTGGATTTTTCATTCCTTCCCTCAACATTGGTTTCGAATGGTTAAAGCATTCGTTTTCTTCGCGTGTGTTTAGATTGAAAAATTGTTTTTCAGCTAGCTCGTTCTAGGATGTATAATGACAAACCTTATGATTAATAATTAGTCTTATGAGTAACAGAATTTTCTACACAGCTATTTAAAAATAAGATAGTTGATCAGAAGTCTAGGTAAAGTGGTACTACGAATTACCACAGGCTTGAAACAGTGCTCCTACTTCAGCCAATTTTCTTTATTTACAATAAATTGTACTCGTATCTCATCTTGAGCATGGATCAATTGATAAACTTATGAGAAATATTCTCATAACTCTCGATAATGTATATCAATAAAAAGATAATCTCAATTTTTTTCTCATCAGTGCCCTCGGCGGAAAATGCTAATTTTCATTGAGAAATTTTTTGCCCGGCGCCTTTCCACTCCGCCAGAAACGCTGTTTACGCACCTGCTGAGGTGATGGCAACCGCCAGTTGCGTAGATGGCAGAGGCAGGGAGGGGGTGAGGAGGAGGAGCTCTGCCACTGCAGCGGTGCCTCACATAAGTGGGTCAGCCGCAGTGAAAGTGAGTAGGAATGCCAGTGGCTGAGTGTTGCTGCTGCTGTTGTGTTGCTGTTGCACTGAAACAAGAGAGAAAGGACCATCAGCTTCACTGGAACTTACTGACGTTAGGTTGTATTCTCGCACTCGGCTGGCTTCCTTGCTTTGCTCTCTTCCACAGCCGCCGAATGGTGCGCAAGATATTATGCTCACTCGGAATTCCCACATGAACAATTCCGGTATCGCAGCTAATACTTGCCGCCATACATTCACTGTCTTGTACCTGCTGCCTCACATTTGATGCCTTCCACTTGCTGTTATACATTTACAGCCTTATACCTGCTGCTCTACATTTACTGCCTTACACTTGCTACCATTCATTCACAGTCTTGCTACTATACATTTACTGCCTTACTATAGTTGCCCTACATTTACAGCCTCACACTTGCTGCCTTGTGTTTACTGCTTTACACTAGCTGCCTTACATTTACTGCGTCACACTTACTGCCGCACATTTGCAGCCTTACTCTTGCAGTCATACATTCACTTCCTTACACGCGCTGGCACACATTTAACTGCCTCATTCTTACGACGTAACACTTGTTCTCCAGAGCGTTTTGTTACTCAGCACCTTCTAGCTTGTTTACCCGCTGTTCTCTCACAATCAAACATCGCAGAATACTTTACTTAGCTTATACATTAATTGAAATTGGATCTAAGTACTAAGTCTGATTAGACCAATAGATAATTATAATCAAAGATTAGTTTTAGTTATTCCTTTTTCGTTTTTCTTTAACGTAGAATCAAGTAACATTTTTACCTTCGAGTAGCATTTAGTATAAATGAAACTTGAAACGGTAGGGATTCGCTCACATAGCAAAACACTGGTACGATGAATGCGAAGTAAAAGTAAAATTAAATCCTTGGTTCTATCACTCAGCGATTTTCTGATCCCAAGTATTATTAACTGCACGAAAAGCATGGTGCATGGAGGCGTTACTGACGAGCATCATGTGTGGTTCTGTTCGATGCATCCACGACAACCAACTCTCATCCACATTCTTTGCACCAGGACATCGACTCGATCAGTTTGTATGTCTTCGAAGTAACTTGCCATTTTGTTCTTGGAACACAGAAGCTGTGTAGAAATTTAATGTTGTCGTAGTATATACATCTTACATAGTCTTTGCTATATGACTAAGGAGTGGCGCAGCTGCAAATAGCTCCACAAGTTTGGCAGATTATGATACAACTAGAAAGTAACTGCATTGCCCCAATATTAGAGGTCATCTAGAGAAATCGTTTTTTCTTATTCACTGAGAACAGAAAATTCTATCGTGGGAGAAACTTTCAAGCTGCTTCTTCCTTGATCGTTTCGTGTAAACTACGGCAGGAAGTATATTGAATTCCGCGTCAAAATACTTCCGCCGACTGCACCACACTCCTTGCAGTGAAGTATGTGAGAGGCCTCCTCCTGTGGATGATAGCGAGAGTCGGCCGATCGACAGCTAGTTTTTACGTCTTTGAGAATGTGAAAAGTTGATCTAATATTAGAGTTATGTCTTTTATTGTTCTCTCACACGCGATATCTGAATTCTTAATAACACATCTCGCAGCATCATTACAGGGTGTGCTTGTGATGGCCTTTGAAATGTAGAGTGCCGTTCATTTTAGACGTACCTGATTAGATGTTTAGTTCGATATAATGACCGCCTATTATACGATTAGTTCTAACTCATTATGAAATACTTTATTTAAATAAGAGTAGGAAAAAATTAATTTCCTACTAATCCATTTTTTCGTGAGTCGGAGTTTTGTACCTGCGTTTAATTAGGCATTGAAATAATCAGAAAATAGCACACACAAGATGTTGTGTTACACTACCAAAGACCTGTACCAAATTTTTCAGTAATTTCTGAATCTACCACAATACCACTGAACCCAATTTTCGGTACTTTGCTTAGTACGTGAAAAAAATATGTCGCAAACCAGAAATAACGGAGCAATCGTGGTCAAACTTCCTGGTTAGATGACGCAAATGTCTGCCTCCATGTGTTTGAACTGAATTTCTGTAGTTTAACGTTCGTTTTTGGTTCAGGGCCTCAAGTCTGGCATACCCTGAACCGAACTTTTTTATTAACGATAGGCTGCCTTTCTTCAACTATTATTCATACTTACTTCAATAAAAGGGGTATTTGAATTTTAAATTTTATTAATAGTATCTAACTAAAATAATTATGCGCTTAGCTGAATTAGTCGCCGGGCTTGAGAACAAGGTATCTCGTATCAAGTTCGGGAGCCGGATTTTCAAGCTCTGTGCGTTGTATATAGTCGTACTGCTGGCATGTATTGCATTGTTCACCTGTCGAATTGTCTACCTTACAGGCTGTTGTTTCTGTCTGAAGCCCTCAAGTTTATAAGCATTTTTTTGTCTGCACGGCGTGTTTCAACTGTGTAAGGTTGACAGATGTTGTGTGCACTAATTCCATTTGAAAAACTCGAACTTGAGAATTTCAGGAACAATAGCATGTAAGCCATGCACACAAGTCGACAGATGAAATTTAACCGCAGGTTGTATCGGCACGACGACATGAAATGTTAAAAAATCCGACTTCAAAACTTTTAAAAAATCTTAGCCAAGATATCTTGGGTTAGTTAATTAAGAGGATACCTGATAGAGTCTTTACGCCGAACTCTCTCTCTCAAAAATAAATTGGCCCCTACTATTCATAGTACGACGTTGTGAAAGGTTCCTGTAATTGGTAAATGCAGTTCTCACCGCGTCTTATCATGTTGAGTGTCTCCGGTCATGAAAATTCTTTTACGACATGTGTGCACTCATCTAGAGAACTGTCGTCTTGACTGGGGACTAACATAATTTTCAAATTTTTAACTCAGAACATTTTAAGTAAAGTGTTCAAAACATTCGCTGACTTTGCTTACCTCTTATGGCGTTTTGTGTACCATTTAAAGAGGTGTAAAACCGTCAACATTTAAAATTTATAGCGTTTAATAGTTTGACTTGGCAGCGTATGCTTGAATATCATTTCATTTTTCACGGATCCTTTACAATTGACGCTGGACCTGCATTGAAAAATTACAGCTTAACATCACGCTTCAGTTCCAAGTGGCAATTCAGTATAAGTTTGAGAAACTTTTGAGCTATTTGACAAGTTCAACACACAATACAAATCATACTGAATAACATTACATGATTTCAAACAGCGCAGTTGATTACTTCACCACAACCGATTAAAAAGGACCTCTTAAAGCAGGAAAGCGTTCATACAAATCCAAGGAAAATCCATCCCATGGATTTGCCAAAGCTCATGCATTAAGCTAGTCAATTCAGCGAGAGCCTGGGAGTGTGACAAAGCTTTAGCCTATACCTGCTTCCCATTGGTCATAAACTTCATGGGAAAGATCATGATGCTCGTGTCGAAACATGGGAATCACTCCTCCGACATTACCAAAACGATCCATAGTTATTGGGAAACTTTTTGCCATCTTCGAGTCTGTTTCCCATGCTTTGGTCGGATAAACTGACAGCATTAACGAATGTTTAAATATAATCATATCCTGCCGAAATTTTCGCGCATAAACGAGCTCGCGCGTGGTGCAAAATTCTTGCGCTGTGAAGATTGGTCCACTATTCTTCCACGATGCTTCCTGTAACATGACTTTCCTGACCTCACATCTTGTATCTGTTCACATGGGTTTTATAAGAAACAAAATGTAGACCATTCAGCCCGGCGACTTGTTGCAGCTTGAGGAAAGAATCCGCACGAGCAAAGAAGAGGGCAAAAAAATGCCTCAAAACGTCAGAGAGACCTGCTTTCAAAAATTGATGAAGGCGGTTGTAAATTAATACAGAAGAGGAAATATTGCAACAGAAATTACAATGACTCGTTAATTGATGAAAAATACACGAAAAACTCTATCCAGAGTTCCATTTCATTTAATTTCTGAGAGTGTATTGTGACTTTTCACATGCTCGATAAACTCTTTTTCAGCAATAATAATATGGAAATTACCTGGCGAGAACAATCTAATCAGAACACATGCTTAGCAAGAAATTATGTAAAACGCAAACAACGAATAAATTGAAAATTAAACTTGGTAAAGCCGTCGGTTGCACTCGGTGAAGGGTTCTAGTTTCTTATTGCGTCAATATGGGTTGTAAAATTCATTGTCATGAATTCTAAAATTTATTGTCGCCATAATTATCAATTGTGGCGTAAATCAAATTTTTGACATAAGTCATCCGTCAAACAAATATTTGCAAACAAAAGTGATCTGTCTGGATCAGATTTTCAAATACTTAGCGTTGATCTAGCTGTGCAACTTGCTCTAAAAATTCACCTCTAAAAATGCACGCCATGAGGGGTAAATTCACATGTTTTTCTCCTCTAATGTGCTGTTTTTCCAGATACTGCCGAAAACACAGCATTTCCAACTCTGTAAGGTGGCAAGGTGTTGAGTGCTTGAAATTTATTTCGAAAAAGACGAAAGTTAAAGGTTTCAGAAAGGAAAACCAATAGGTAAGGTAGCCGAGCTGACGGGCGAACTCTTACTGCAGTCCATACAACAACGACATCGTGAAGTATTTGAAAATTTGCCACCAGAGCCCCTAATTGATAAAATAAATCATTGCATCGAGCTACGAAATCTTATGAATGAGTCGCATTTTTTCCTCAGCTCCGGAGAGAGTAAATGGCTGAAAATACTTTAGCATTAACAAATATCCTTCCCAGTCTGTGATGATAATGAAAGATTTTATGAGCTTTTTCTTGTCAGCGAGCATGCCATAATTTTTAAGCAAGCTCATCTGCGGTAATACTCGGATTGCCAGACCACCTCACCAGACAGTGTTTTTGTCAACTCGCTTTTTGACTTCAGCATTCAGCCCTCGTCTCCGTGATATTGCCCACGTATTCCTAATGGCAGGGAGAATTCCTAACCGTCAGCGTTGTAACTGCACGACTAACATTACACGGCTGACTGCCGTAGCTATGGAAGATAGTTTTATTTACGACGGTCCATTAAAATAGCCAAAGTGATATGCTATTTTATTGGGCAGCCCGATCATGATTTGGTGCTCCTTGATCCAGGTTCATTTTAATAATTTCTCTCTGGTTTAGTGTGGAATACACACTTCTCCTTCAGAGCATTAATTAATTCCCTGCTTTTTTGCTACGTAATTAATTGTGAGAGTCTTTTTTACTCAAAAACTGACGTAAACAAAGTTGTTCGAAGAACTTCAAGATTTTGTTCGGCAGAGTCTGCCCTACCGGATGTGCTGTGCTTGAGTACGGAACCACTATAGCTTTTTCCCTTAAAATTGGTAGAAATGAGTATAAGTCACCCTCATTATTTGCCAATGAATCATTCGTTATCCCTCATAATACTTTGAAAATTTGCATGCAAGATAATTTTTTTTAAAATGTTTCAATGGGGAACCCACTTTTGATTGCATGAGTTCAGGCACTGGATTCTAGTGGATTTGAGGTCACTGATTCCGAAAATGAGATTCATTGGTAAAAATCAAGTCAAGTTTTCATGCCACGCGACCGTGTAATTATTTCAATCAAGAATTTTGATTAAATTTAATAGTACTGTGCTGGTAAATTAAATCCTATTACTATAAGAAGTGTTAATGTTTTTTTACACATTCCAGAAGGCAGTTAAAATAAAATGGCTTTTCAGCCAAGTAAAAGGAAATGTGTGGCGCATCCGGATGCGTTCTGCAACGTATGTGTATATTAACAGCTTCAAAGCAAACAAGGAACAATAAGCGAATTTGTGAATTGACCTTACTTTTTTCCCTTTCAATTAAAACTTTCAATTAAAACTCGATCTACACACACTCCATCTGCATATGAAATTAAATTAAATCAGTATAGCAAGGCAGACCAAATTTTGGAGTGCGTGCTCGGACCTAACACCGCCTACCTGTATATCTACTTACGATGCAATATAAGTATTTGGACGGGTTAAGAATTTCTTTAACTGTAGTTTCTAGATAACTTTAACAGTGAAAATTACATGATGAAAAATATACACAAGCCCACATCACTGAGCATCAGAAGTATGATATTATGCGTTTACCACAAGAGATAAAATCCGTTTGCCCCAAAAGATGAACTTCCAAAATATCTTAGTGCTACCAGAACCCGTGTCTGTAAAAGATCAATAAGTAATGAACTTGTTCAATATGAACTCGAATGACAGTCTCTGTGTTTGACCCAATACCTGAAGAAGCACCATTTAACATCGAGATTGTGGTTTGCGAAAGCAAATTTTAAGCCTGACGACAATTTTTCAAGTAGTATTTGTAGTCTGGTGATATCAATAAAATGCCCACCATGATGTCGCTTTTGTTTGGAGAATAGCTGGGATAGTCCTCATCAAGATGAATCCCATTTCCACACAGTGAAACATGGTGACAAGAACACAGAAATATGGGATTCTTTTGCTTTGGATGATGCAGGAGAATTGCAAATAATTAAAGGAACGTTTGACGTAGCTGCACGTCGCCAGATTTTAGATCATTATTTGGGAAAATCAGCTGACAAACTGGATCGTGGATCCGTATGGCTGTTTCAACAGGACAATATTTTTTACCATACCGCCAAGAGGTGAGAGAATCCAAAGCAAAAATATCGGGGTACTGAAATGATCTAGCCAATTATCAAATATAATATAAATATAATATGAATGGCAAATCCGCGCAAGACGACCGAAAACCTAAATGAATTGAAGGCATTTGACGAAAAAGAATGGGTACAGATTCTACTCAATTCCCTCCAGATTTCTGTAAAAATTGACTAAAAATTCTTTAGTACTAGAGTTGCAAACGGAGGTGCTGCTATTAAATATGTAATCAATTTCGTTCAAATATCGAAATACAATTTCTCTGCGTATTTTGGTTACGTGTAAATAAATTTTAAAATATTCTACTTTTGTCCCTCAGTTGTTCGTTGCCGCCATTGGTATACTTTGCGTAGCTTTTATGTACTTTGAATAAATGCTTAGAAATAGAAATTTTTCTCAAAGCCCTATACATAGATACAAGCCGATAATTGACATGTTCTATGAAGTAGATCCGACTCCGTAACCACTACCATTTACCAGTAATGCGTAACCACAATTTCCCTCTCACCGTATAGCTTGAAAATCTATTGCTGCAGAACAGCTGAATATTCCACACAAGGCGAATATTTGAAGCCATTCTGAAACTTTGCCCTACTTAGACATAAGAGTTAATTCTTTGCTTATATTCTACACCGTTAGTGAGGGTCGTTTTATCCGATGGTTGGCTATCGCCATTCAAATAGTTCAAAAAGTCTTTCAAATTACTCAGAATTATTTCAATTTTGCAGAAGGGACATTTTAGATTATCCCATGTCAAAGTTGCGGCCTTCATAGAGCGGCGATGAAACAATAAATACATCAGAAAATTATGCAGCATGATTGTCGAAAGCTTTTTGAGAACTTATTCTTTAAAAAATTGCACAACTGCACTTCAAAATAAATAAAAAATTAATTCCTAACGTCGGCAACCGTAAAAAAGAGTAATATTTGCCCAGCGAATATGAGGGAAGCATTTTTATCGAAAGTTATCGAGAGAAAACTTTTGTTCAATATTCACGGGCTTTGGCCACAACAAGATACACTAGCCGTACCAACCTCTTTTAAGATAATGTCCATTTTGTAAGCTATTTTTATTTTTTGAAATTTTGTTTCAAAAATAATAAAAAGAAAAAATTCATTAGTAACCATCACTCATTGACTAATATTCCCTGAAGACTTACTTTTCCCACGGGTTACTTTTTCATTCCTTTTACCCGTACGTATTCATTTGTTCTCATAAATTATATGCTCAACCATTCGTTCGTCGATACAATCGTTAAGATGAATCTTCATCAGTAATTACAGAGTTTACGCTGGTGAACGTTCAAATCTTCAGAACTCCGATGTGAAAAACAGCTTATGCCAGAACCCCCCCAAAAAAATCATCCAATCTTCTGAGCCATCTGGAAGAAAGATAGCTTAAAGTGATTATGATTTCACGTTCGTAAAGTTACCACTCAATTACATACTCACTGATGTTGAAACTTTGATTACAAGCCTCAGTATCATAAATCCCTTCCGCCGTTTTTTCTTTTTCTTTTACCTCGAGCGTAGGAAAAATTCGAACTTACTACAGACTATCGTTTACATTCATAGTACTAGTAGATGTTGAGTATAAATTTTGTACACAAAATCGATTTAGTCTGAGGATGAGTGGTATGTTATTCTCACAGGCTAACAAGTATGAAGCGTATAATATGATTTTTTGGGCTATATACGCACAGCTTTTGCTTATTGTTCGGTTATTAACGTCAGGTTTATTTCATTTAGGAAGGATGTGGTCTACAACTTGATCAAAAACAAGTTGGTTGATAACACCTGAGATCTGAAATTAAATTACTTTCTTCTGACTTAAGTGAACCCAGACTCTCTGTATCAACTGAAATAGACCCATAAATTAGATTAAACGCGTACTTTTAAATGAGCACTTATCAATGATGTAATCTGCAAATTTCTTTCTCCCAAGAATTATCCTCACATGATCAGAAATTTTCACTTCCGAAGAAGATTGGAAGAATACAATAAGCATTACAAGAAATGTGATCTTTTAAATGGTGGGTAGTATTTGGAATATTTACAAATAAAGGCTAAGTTACTTAATTTCTCTAAACGTTGTTGGTCATCATAATTTTTACGCTCATGAATAATGCAGGTTGATGTGAAAAATATAATTTTTTGCTTAAAAGACCACGAACCGGAAAAAAAGTTTGGTATTAATATTTCAGGTGTGGAGCAATTCGTTCATATGTGTGTTTTCGGACCTGAGAGTACTGAACCCTTGCGCTTAAAAGTTAGTCACAACTGGTACTACAAACGAGTTAATTAAACTGAACGACATGTACGCTATTTTTCAAAAATTTAAATACATAATTCAATCTAAAAATTGCAGATACGAGAATGCGTCTGGGTGTGCAATGATGGTCAGCTCTGAGTTGGGTTCAACGTTCTCAAACCATGCTTTCGTTTTGCCTTGTGAGTGACATAAATGAATTTTTTGTGGTTCAGGTCTCATTAGCATCTGACCTCCACAGAAGGCTAAGCATGGACTGGAACGCAGAGTGTCTCACGTGGTGGCATTATGCGCCCTGCGTAATGGCGGGAAGATTGTCACCGCATCAATGTCAAACATCTCAAGCGCTCGCCATACTTCGCAAAAATTTTCACGTCAGGGCCTACAGGAATCATCTATGCAGTCTTCAAGGTTATTCAATCGGAAAAAAATTCCGGAACAACAGCAACTTCCGCTCACTTGTGTCTTCCTGCAGTTTTCGGTGACATTGAAATGCTCGCTTGTGAAGAATACTCGAATTGTGAACCTCATCAAGCGTAGTAAGTTTTGCAGTCTAGCTTTCATTATAGATGCGATGAATTTTTACATGTCATTGAAATTCAACCCATGTTATTTTATGGGTTCAACACATATTATATTATGGGTTCAACACATATTATATTATGGGTACAACCCCTAATATAATATGGGTTGAATGATATGAGTATGAATATGGGTTGAACCCATCCCATATTGAATATGGGTTGAACCCATATCCATATTTGGATTTGTTCAAATTATTTTCACGGGCGATCATAATTGTCTTGCTCTCAATTTTCTAGCTATTCTTTAAGCTAAATCGGTATCATCATAAGCGTAAGAACCACTTCAGACTCAGACTTAAAAAATTATTTGAAAATTTTTTACCATGCTGAAAATTCCCTTTCGCAAACCAAAATATCGATATTAAATGTCGCTTCTTAATTTAGGAATGGGATCTAGCTAACAGATTGTCATATGAGTTTTTGTCGAACAAGTTCAGTACTAATTGAGTTTTTACAGACATTGGTTCGAGCAGCACTAAGGACTGAAAAATCGACCAGGGGTTAAAGGAAACGCAAGAATACGAGTTGTTTTAGCGTTTCAATTTATAAAGATAATAAATGAACAACAAGAGGGATCTGGCGATAGAAGCGCGTCGGGAATTTCTTAGTGGTAACCAAGTCGGAGATTGGTGCACCCGATGGCGCCCACAATCAATCTCATCAATAGCCGCGATCTGTGGAGAGTATGCAGTTTTAGAAGTGTCGAGGAATATTAAAATGCATATAACAAACTAGGTAAACTGTTCATTCGGTACAAGGGTTCGGTGCATAGGTTCTAACTACTGGAAAAAAATAGTTTAAATATTAATATAATAAATTTCCGAGTAAACGGAGATTATTCATTAGACCCTATAGGCACCTAGAGTAAATCTAGTTTTTAATTTACTTGATTACATCACGGTTCAAAATCGGAGTACGGCTCGATTTTGGCAATCTACAGCCAGATGATGGCTAGTGAGGCACGTTCGAGACAAGTACACCAACTTATCACCACAACCCACCCTCACTATAAGATTCGTGGAGGTCCACATGACGAAGGTGGTCGAGAAGGCCGATGACTGGGCGCTTAGTAGCTGAAGCGTAGGAAGACTGCTCTCGTGGTCCGGCTTCCACACCAGAGAGCTGGGCAGTCTCCGTAGTAGAGACCGAGAAGAGCGGGATACGAGTCAGTCGGAGAGCTCACCGAGACGACAAAGATGCCCGCAGCAAGACCTTGCTCGTCAACCACCTGCCGCCTGCTCCATGACGTCGACTGCACGGGTGCGAGGCGCAGGCCACGTGCGTTTGTTCACCTAGAAACGCACATCCTAGGGACGGTTTGGACAATTTAAAATCTAATTAAAAATGAATTAAATAGGTCGTTGTGCGTAGCAAGGTGAGTGTGTTGTCGATGCTAAAGCGGGACTGATTCTCTTTCAACCACAACACTCTGAGTTTGGTTAACGAGGCGTTCGGGGTACAGGGTTAATGGAGTTTTGTTAATGTTGAGAGCACACTGTATCAAACGTCCTCTGACAAATGATAAAGCGGAAAAGTTATCTAAGTTAATCCCATAAAATAATGATTTCCTAATACTAATTCCCCGCCTGAGGTAATGAGTTTTCTTCAACAATAAGATATGTATTTTGAAAGTTCATCTCTTGCGGTAAACGGGTTGGTTATAACCTTACATAACATTTTTTACGAACTTTTTAAAAATACGTTGGGGTGCCCCAAAACTAGATATGGCATTTTCGGCGTTACTTGTCTTCATCCATTTTTCACAGTCCAACCAGCAGTGCTTATTAAAATACGTTTATAACATTAAATAAATTGCGACAGTTCGTTGCAGTGCGCTCAGAATTAGTACATTCTTTCACATCTTTTCATAGCCTCTTTTGCTTCGGCTCCTTGTAGCGCATTTTATGAATCTTAATATGCATAAAAGGGCTTACTTATTTAAGTTCCCGGTAGCTCTGCAAACGCATAAAACGCTTTCAAGCTTGTTGCGCCCTGATAATTGAAGGAGAAAAGCAGAAAATTCACGGCAGTGAGAGCAAAAATATCGAATCTACAATATTGAACGTTTTTTGAAGAAAATGAAGTACTGAGCAACTAAAATATGGAATCTACAATTCATTCCCACACTCACAATAGTGAATGACTAGCATGCCCTTGTATGACATATGTTCCAGAGAAAATTAAACAAACCAAATACAGCATAATTCAAATAGTTCTCAGCAACCAGTCATGTTCTATCACCAGTCATTCACTTAGTTTGTCATGTTTTATCAGCAACTTTCTTCTAACTGAAACACCTTTTTTCGGTTAGAGAGGCTTAAACTAACTCGTTTTACCTGATCTTTAATCAATCTGCTCTCGCAAAAGCACCTGGACCTGCAGGAACACTTGCAGTACGTGCGTTGGCACATACCTGCTAGAGCACCTGTACTTGCAGGAACACTTGCAGTACGTGCGTTGGTACATACCTGCTAGAGCATCTGTACTTGCAGGAACACTTGCAGTACGTGCGTTTGGCACATACTTGCTATAGCATTTGTATTTGCAAGAACACTTGCATGTACAGGCTGCAGGTACAACACTTGGATTTCTACATTCAATGCAAACAAAGAAATGCCTAATTAAAATTCACTCAATTGCCAACCGAGCTAACCAATGCATCATCGTTGAAAATGATAAAAAAATCAATATATATCATCACTGCCACTTCCTCAACAAGAAAAAAATGCAATCGCTTATCTACATCATAAAGCAAGTTTCATGCAAATTTTAGCACCTGCAAGAGCACCTGCGATTGTGCGTTTAGAGCCAAATAAATTGTCAGCTAATTAGTCAAGCTTGACACAAGTGTGATCTTCTTTGGTCTGTTTGAAAATGCAGGAAAAGATAATAATTTTATCTCGCAGCAATTTCTTCCTACAGTTTTTCTGAACGAGTTTCGAGTTTTTCTGCCATAGACTTCCGGTTTGAGCTTTTTGGCAGCACCAAACTTGCATAAAGTTGCGCAGCGAGGCTTCTGAAAACTAAAAGAACATTAATTAGTTGTCCATCAAGAATTTCTCATAACCATTAATTTCAGCTGGTAGACTTTGTTATGAAAATGTCATATCGATAGAAAAATGATTACTCATTCCAACAATTCTTTGACAATTTTATTTTACTGGGAGTGTAAAAAAGTGTATAATGTCGTGAACTCAGCTGTCCGTTAGCGGGATCTGCTTTGGCTAAAAACTGAATGCTGGTGATCTGGTTTTTATCAAGGGCGAAGTCGCAGCAGCATCGAGATTAGCACACAAGAGTTAACTGTTAAAAGTAAGTGATCTGGAAAATCAATTGTTTTCAAAACTTCTCCCATCTACTGCTACCACACTAGCTCATGGGAATGTGTCATTTGGTTCGATACTCTGGATATACAATTCATGGATGACACTGCGACATTTTATTTGATTTTTAATGATTATTTGATTTTTTATAAGAGGTTTTAGCATGTTTTCTAACTCTCATAGAATGACTCAGCGTAATTTTATGGGTGAGTGTGTTCCTTTGTACTGTTAATTTTCATGTATTAGGCTTCAATGTTTAGTTACTATGTATAGCAAATAAGATTAGTTTTCCGGCTCCAATTTCTAATAAATTTATTTTCGATAATTTTCATCAATAATTTTATATTCTTTACTTTTCTTCCTCATTTGGAAATAAAGGACCACATTCGTTTCTGAAGCGTTAAAAGTGTCGGTAAAGTTTAAATTTTGTTGCACTCCATTTTAAATAGGAATGACGTGCCCCAACTGTACTAATGTTCGTATTTATTTCTGCTCTAAATAGTAGATGGTTATGCTGAAATTTATCTCATTTCTTCATGTGACGTTTCGACTGGAAAAGTAGACTCGTAGCTGAAATTGCCTGCCTCCTTTTTAAAAACATTTTACTTTTAAATTGATGTACTTTTAAAAGATAATTTATGCTTCTTTGATTATTTGTTACCATTATTATTCATTGCTAGAATCTCATTTTTTTTAAACATCAATTCACAAAATTCACATGTATAGGTATTACGCAAGTATATATTCAGACATACACACGTGTTCCACGCATTACATGCATGAAGTTTCTCATTATATAAAATTTCTAATTCATTGTAAATATTCATTTTTCAATCCTATAGTCTGAGCAATTCCTATCTTCAAATGTCTCATGAAGACATACATCAATTTCTAGTGTTTTCAAATTATGTTTACTCCAATGAGCGCTTCATATGCCACAACTTTTACAAAATTTCAAAAGTTCCGTTTCACTAAGATCCGTTTCCGCATGGCACATTCACCTAATTTTTGGAAGCTCCGCTTCTTAAAAGAGATCTCTGTTGACCTTGCCGGACTTCCTGCTGCTGTCGGCCGACCGCAACCTTCGCGTACTTTTACTGTTGCCTCACCCGACCGGCCTGCGCGTGCTGGCGGCCCTGGAATTCCCAAGCAGAGGACACCACAGCTCAGGGGCGGATTTTAAACTAAAAACATCGTTGAAGTGCTAGCATCGTACACTTTTTTCGGTTAGAAGAGTAAGTTAGAAGTTACTCTGATGGCTCTTAAGTCATGTAGTTAATGACTGTGCTGCTGACCGCGATGAGAATGGAGTCTCTTCTCAAGATCATAAGCTCCCTGAAGAAATCATGCACCAGTCGCATCAAGGCGATAATGGAGACCATGAATCACAATTTCTATGGCACAAAATTTTTATAAAAAAATATTGTAGAGATTATTTGTTAAATTGGATCTCCTCTGTTTCAAAACGATATTTTGCTGTCAAAAATCGACCAAAAGTTGTCAATATTAAGAACAATTTATTTCATCATGAGTTGAAAACTAAAAAAATAACCTTGTACATGTGCTGGCGATTATGGCTCTACACGCTCTGCATGTTCTCGCGCAATTTCACTTCAAATTCTATGCATTTTTGAAAGCAGTGCCACATCAAGACTAAAACAAGATAAAAGTGAAATGTATTTGATTCTCCCGGGAAAAACAGCGCAGGGCACCACCTCGTTAGGGGTCGAGGACGGCCCCATAGGCGATATCCATTTTTCGAAACAAATTGGAACAAAAAGAGAAAATGTAAAAAAGTGTAAAGAGAATATTCACGTGAATTCAATTATTTTAGTCCACATGCAACTTTGGTGTACTGCTATGCACATAGGTACAGTAATAATTCAGGCGAATAATAAATAACACTCGTGCGTAAAATCATAGATATAATATGCGTTCTTGAGGAAGAATAGTCGTAATTAAATAGCATTCCATACTGTTTTTTCATTAATATCCGATTTCGATCACGGCAAAACAAGTACGAAATGTTTTGCATTTTTGTATCAGTGTATTTAGAGTGGATCGTGGAACCTTTTGAATAATTTAAATTTCTTACTAAGATGAACAGAATCATTTAACCTATAATATTTCACGAGGTTAACTTAATTGATTGCTTATGAAGCTGAGAAGTAAATTTTCATTTAATTTTAATATATACAAAAAAAGCAGTCTGGTCAATCATGATCACCCTATACTTAAAAACGGATAAAATACCCTGCTTTGACCACTCCAATAGCAGGTTCGGAACACAGATCAGCCACGTTTGTTTCAGCATCTTATTGCTGCAGGGCATTCCAGGCACTACGCACCTAAAATATATCCACTTACCATCCATTTGAGCTAAAACTTAAACATACCATCCTAAAATATGATTTCTCTCGAAAAAAACGCATGTTTCAAATGGTAATTTTTTTGCTGTCTCATTCTCGAAATTACCAGTTTATTTTTGTAAGTCTGTACATGGTTTTTCGATCCGGAATATCGCCCCGAGTGGAAAATTCCCCTTCGAGCTCAGCGCCTGAGGGCACTGCGGTCTGCACCGGCCTGCAGCCCATGTCGGGGCCGTATTACGTAACTCTACGTCGCACGGACGGCAGCCGTCAGCCGACTGCTGTAGCTTGCAATAAAAACAAAGTCGCTTACGTCTAAGCATGTCATCTATTTGCTGAAATCGCACATTCACCAAAAAATTTAAGCTGATGAGAAAACTAATACAATTTGTTATTTTATTGACTTTGTGTGAGCGCCTTATGAAAGTTCATCGTGATCCTAAGCAGCATGTACATTAATGATCCTCTTGCTTTTTGCGCTGTGGAGAACTAGAAATCCGTAGGGAAACTAGAAGAGACCCCAATCGATTCATGTGTTCTGTATTTTCCTCAGTAACCGCATAATAAACATTCTCTTTGACCCAAAACCGATTGGTATTTTTTTACAATTGAGATGTACTGTACAAGGTGGGTCGCAAAATATATCTATATTTTAAACACATTTACTAGGCAATTATCAATAGTAAAAATCTCATCTTAGTCCCATTCTGAACATTAATTTGCACTATTATATCATGTAATAAACATTTCTCACTCACTCTAATAGTATCAGTGGAATCAAATAAAAATTAATTACATTATTGATCATTGTGCGAGCGGGCCATTAGAAGCATCTGCAGTAGCAAGAAGCGTCATTGTTGTTCGCGTAGTCGAAAGCAAAGCGTTGAATCTTCGTCATCAGAGCTGTTAATGAAATGGAAATTCTTCAAAAAAATTCCAGATTGTTCGATAGGAAGAACTTTCAGCAACACCTCTATGGGAAAACAAGTAAAATATGAAATATCGAAATCAACCAAATAGATAAGAACAAAGGGAAGGCCATAAAACATTAGAAAAAAAAATCTCAGAAAATATTTAAATCGAACGCCATCGAATTGAAGAAAATGAAAATTTTTTAGTTACTAGTACAGGACTAATTTTATAAGGTCTACAGATCGTTTAACTATCAGGAGTCGCTTTATTTTTTTCATATAATCATGAGCGCTAAATGCGAAAAGGCGCTTGACAAATTTTTCATTTTTGCATGGAATCAGTCGCAGAACTTCCACCTTTTTACGAAATTATTTTCAAACAAATTCCTGGGTTTGCGATGTTAATTTACTCGTAATTAACCCTTAATCATTCAACGTAATGCAAACCAACAAATACTATCTATCATGTACCATTTGAATGTTCTTAATGTTCTTTTTCTTAAGGAAAGGGTTGGGCTGAAAGGGTTCAAAAATAGGGTATTTTCAGGGGAGCTTCAGACTATGAACAAAACAACTCCATAGTTAATTTGCATTTAATCTGCATTGCATGGCAATGTACCAATTCCTCGGTTTTCGTCCATCA
This sequence comes from Morinoia aosen, assembly GCA_030386875.1. NCBI lineage: Eukaryota > Metazoa > Arthropoda > Malacostraca > Amphipoda > Talitridae > Morinoia > Morinoia aosen. The sequence continues at coordinate 22,120,239 of CM059579.1, forward strand.
AATCGAAATGATATCTATTTATGCTAATTTATGTTAATTCAAAATGACCGCCATCGTGGTGAGAATTTGAAAAACAACTTCAGAGATATCACGATATTCAAGTCAACACATAACAATTCTTCTTGACACTTCATGAACGAGTTATTGGCTCTTAGAAGTTTCTTATCATCTAAAGATTTAAAGAAAAAAAAATCTTGTAACGAAACTGTGGCGGCCTACATCTGGTAGACAGAAAAATGCAATTTATGCAACTTGAATTCAGAAACTGAATGCACATGACTCTGAAATTATAATAGCTAAAAAGTTCATTTAGTTTGAACATACTGTACAACTCTGCAAAATTTCATGGAAATTCATTGTATGGTTTCTGAGAAAAGCAGACATGTGATTAAAAAAGTATGTGAATAATTGATAAGATGACTCAAAGACAAAAAGCGTAATTAGGTGTTATTTTGGCACGCTTTTCAGAGTTTTCGAGACAAAATTTAAAGCTCGAGCATGGCTTACGTAAAGATAAAAACGTCGTTTACATTTTGAGCAGAAATCCCAAAGTTGAAAATTTGACGAAAATCGGATATCTGAGCCCCCGCCCTTGCCTTTAAATGTCGTCCGGGATTCCCTCTGTTTTTATGGATTAAGTAAAGTTCCATAACTTTCAGATTTCCCAATTTTTTTCACAGTCGTGCGGCTTTCAGCTCCTCTCGCAGATTTAATCTTTATGTATTCAAAAGGATTCTGTGATGTTCTGAATTTCATTGCAAGCTCTGGTTGTGGGGCCTTGTAGCAAGTGTATGGTCAAAATCGAAGCTTCCGCATGAGAACAGACGTTATTAACAGGCCTCTAGCGCCATGAGGAAAATATATCACATTCTATTTTCGTGTCTCTGTGACCAGACTTATTTTCTAACCTAAAGCAGCTTCCAACTAGGAAAAATTAAATCAACTAATATTAAAATAAAAATGAAATAAGGTCAATACCAGAGAAATTTACCACGTAATAAGCTGATTAAAATCTCGTCACTTTTTAATGGTCCACTCTGTAAGGCATGATACAAGATCTATCGGCCACAACAGATAAGCCAATTCGGTGATCATGAATTGGCACGATGCTCAATATTGCCGGTGAAAGTCGTTTCCTTCAAATGTGTAAACGAGAAATCTCAGCATTGAGACAGGCAATAGATTTCCAAAAATAAGAAGTAAATAAAACACTCGTAGTCCTTGAAAAATCAATCCAGAATTTTATTCTCTTGACATATATAGATATATTACCTTCAAGCTTTTTAATTAAATAAATTACACTTTGACAAGAAAAAACAGCAGGCAGCAAGTCGTACCTAACAGCAAGCTGGCTGGGTATTCATTGTGGTGTGCAACTACGAAATTTCCTTATTTCCTATAATATTTTTATAGGTTAGGCTTGGAATTTATTTCCTAGCCCCACGAATAAAAATAATCACTGCCATTATAATCAATAAAACAGTACTTTTCGGTCTATGTTGCCATTCTAAATATAAAATGATAAGCAGTTACAATTTTACGCGATCGCAAATTTTGACACAGTTCTAAGCCTCTGTTCGACATTAGGCAACATTATGTCCCATACAGTGAACAAAACTGAACATCGTGCTTAAAATCTTTCAAGTGTTGTCAATAATTCGAAAACTATGCAAGCAACCAATTTTGTAGCTTAAGAGTATCACATATCTCCGAGTAAGAAATGTCATATGCACTCGAATGAAAGTTTCTGTATCTTTGTAAAGATAAGATGAAAAAGCAGTGAATGTTAAATTCACAGAAATACGTTAAATTACCACTGAAGCCTGAGAGGAATTGAACTTAACAATACATATAGTTAGCTCATTAAAAGTTAGCGTAATTACTCAGTCACAATACTCTCCATAAAGTTTAGTAAATAAGTTATAGAAGCTCAATGATCTAGAGTATGTACTTAGTTTGTAGCTAAAATTTCAGTTGTGTCAGACGTTATTTGAAGGATGTCGCCGACATATTAGCAAGTACTTCTCTCCTCAAAATAGTCCGAGAGCGCACCGCACGTGTTAAAAAGTGACACGTTTTACGTACGGCTAAAATTTCGATTAGTGCGCTCTAAGGTAGGTTGATTCAAACCTAGCCATTCAAATCCGGAGTTTCCAGAGCGCCTCACGAAGTCCCATTTTATCAAGGACGAATTATAGGTCTGCGACGACACAGAACCACCTCAACGGTCGTCGCAGCTTGGCGATTGCCAAAGGTTCTAAAATTAAAGCATCTCAATCGAGAAGAGTAGAGCTAAAGTGGGGCTAGGTGTTTCATGGCTTTGCTAATAGCTTAAATTTGCCTCTCCTCTGAAGATTTTCGTCTGTAACTGAAGAATTTCGTCTGTAAAACGCTTGCATGCTCAGCTACCTCGCACAAATCAGAATATTTCTAAAAAGTGAAGGGGCACGACATTCAAGCCATTTAGAAAACATCTTCCAAATTACGTTTATTAAATCACTCAAGAAACTCATCAAGAGCCTGAAAACAGCATGGAAACAACTTTACTCGTTTTCCACAAGGATCTGTTCTTGGGCCTCTCATGTTTCTGATTTTTATCAATGATATTGTAAAATCTACATCATTCTTCAAATTCATACTTTTTGCCGATGACAGTACACTTTCTGCGGTCCTTCCGAACCAAAATCCTGCTATGATTGAGGAGAGTATAAATACTGAACTTCACAAGGTTTCATCGTGGCTCAAAGCTGATAAAATAAGCCTTAATATTGATAAAACAAATTATATTACATTCTCATACAAGAAAGATGTATCTCTCCCATGCATTAAAATTGGCGAAGGTGAAATCGAAGAAACCAACTCATGTAAGTTTCTGGGCATCATAATAGATAAACATCTGACCTTCAAAGAGCACATCACTCATATTAGTTCTAAATTAACAAAATCCATCGGAATCCTAAATAAAGTTAAAAATTTTCTGCCTGAAACAGCTTTACAAATGCTCTACCAAACGCTCATTTTTCCATACTTGCAATACGGAATAGAAGCATGGCACGGAACTGATAAAAATAAAACCAACAAAATTTTTACTCTGCAGAAAAGAGCTGTCAGAGCCGTAAAGAACCTAGAATATAATGCTCACACAAATGATTCTTTCAAAAATTTAAAAATACTAAAACTTTCGGATCTCTACAAAATCTCCATCTGTAATTTCATTTACAAAACATTAAGAAATGATGGCGACAATAGCCTAAGACAATTATTGACTGCGCAAACTGGTCATCACGACCATTTAACCCGAAATAGAAGTAAATTCATGCTTCCTTATTATTCAAAGGCCCGGTCGCAACACAGTATCCTCTTCGTTGGAACCAAAACTCTGAACTCTATACCTGCAGAGATCCGTGAATGTAATTCGTACAAAGTATTCAAACGACATCTTGAGTCTCACTTCCTATCAGAATACTAGTCGTGTAAGATCACCGTGTCAAAATTTTGCCTCCTACATGTAACTAATGATAATGTCATAATTGTAACTTGCCTTGTAACCAATATTCTGTCTGCTCATGAATCGTTTTATCAAACATACTATTAAATATAGCCGATTTGACCTATATTGTAAAATACAGCTTAAAATATTGAGTTAATTATCTCAATGATCAGTCTAATGCGAAACTAGGTTAAGTGAACTAGGTTAAACATTTTGTACACCCTAGAATAACGTGATGGTAGGATGCCCTAGAAGTCGCTGAACTTGTTCGGGCCCACAGGTAGCTATACTCAAATTTGACCATTGTACTAGACTTAAGAAAAATTCTACCTCTGTATCACCTGTGGTAAATAAATTGTTTAAATTGTTTAAAAAATGCTTCCTTGCACTGGACAAGAGTATCCGCAGTAATTTCTGGGTAGCTTTAGAATAATGATTCGAGTTCCATGCTCGCACGCAATGAGCTCGGTGTGTGCATCTCGAAAAATGGGGAATATACAGAGCCCTTAGGTGGGTAATTCCCAGTTGAAGAATGGCATGATCAAAGCCACATTACGTTTATTTCATCAAAGGGGGTGAATAAAAATCTTATTAAGGTTTTAGTGGACCTAAGGATGGAGGACCTAAAAGAAGCCTTCAAGTATGAGTTGAGCAGTGAGCGTAAATTTCTGAACAAGACGCAGGGTGGCGAATGCTAATGATTTTCATTTAATTAAGAAGTTATAAAAATTAAACATGAGCGAGGAACTCCATCATTTGCAGAATACACTCTCTCATCAAGCAGACAACTTCGTATTTTTTCAAGGCATTAACTCCCAACCAGGCACAACACTATCAATTTCCGACGGTGCATGTTGAATATTTTAGCAAAGTGTTTTTGTGCCCGAAAGAACCTACGTGCGCAACAGCCGAAGGTGGGCGTTACCTCATGCAAATAAAATTTTTGCTAGTACCTTTGAGGATATGTAAGATCCCGTTGTCATGTTGACTGCTCAATTTCTTCACACGAATTATTATAATGCGCTTCTTGGTTTGTCTTTCCGCCCCTACCAGCCTGTACACTAGATACCTGGACACAACACTAACCTTTATTTGCTCATTCTAAGTGAAATTTATTCCCATGTAATCTTAACACAAAATAGAGAAATCAGTAAATGAGAGGATGTGAATTTAATCTACTCATTTGAAAACAATTTTCTGGAATTAATTAACGTTCATCCTTAGTATCAATGTGTCATTTTTGGCTGCCAGGGTAGACTAGTGTTTATTAGTGCACTCATTATAACAAGGGCAAATCGGTTATTAAATAGCAGCCTGTAAGGACTTCTCGTTGTAAACATCTATGTAATGTCCTCTGAAATCTCTTATACAATTCACAGCGAAGACCCTTTGCTAAAATTAAAGTTGTTTCGTTTCCAAAACACAAGTGGAAACAATGCGATAAGAATCTCTCTATGCTCTTCAAACCTGAACATCCTAAAGCCTGCATGCAAACAAACTCAGTAAGTCTTTTTTTTATTAAGTTGTAAGTAGCAGAATTGGAAAATCAACTTTACTGTTGGAATACATTTCTCTCTATTCTGAGAAATATGGGAATCTATAATTGCAAGATGAGATTTTACCTCGTATAATAACATTTATTTTTTAAATAGATCGCAAAAAGCTGAAACGCTATTCATTTTTACGGGTACGTGAATGACCAATTTACTTAGTGGTACACATATATCCCAATAAGCAGTCAATGCGTTGAAGCCTGCTCGCATTAAGTGATTATATCAGTGGTTCCAAACTGGGGTCCCCGGACCTTTTGGGGTCCCTGAGAAGTCCCAGGGAGATCGCGACACAATGAAAAAAAATTAAATCCAGATAAGCATATATATAAATATACAACACTGATTCGCTGTCATTATAATAGGTGGTATCGATATTGTGGTGTGCAAGCAGCCAGCACTTCTCTATTACATTTTTATATCTGTCATAATATTTCATTTAGGTTTCTTGGCTCACACTTGCTACCGGCTTAATTTGAGCACTGTGTTTAGTTTTGTGGCGTGTGTTATGTTCTCCAGAATATGTGTGGTGGGTTTTTGGTATGTGTTAAAATGTTGGAACAAGCCTATGTATTGGCAGGCTTTTCTGAATCTTATTTTCATATCAATATCATTAACTTTAATTTGAATTTATTACGACGTTGCCACTTCGATCCTTCGCCAGTCCATCCGTCACTACCGTTAGTCTTGTGGCCGGCAGTCTGGCCCCAAGTCCATTTAGGTTCTGACTGTCTGATCGGTCTTGCTGCTACACAGTCCCATTGTGCGCAGATGGCATTCGCTATGTGTGGCTATAATATAAAAAATGACAGTATATCGGTGGTGAGTTTTTGATAATCAACAAAACTGTATTTGGCCTAGTTTGCCTAAATATTCTTTAACTGTAGGCGGCTCTGTTTCTTTTTAATTACTATACTACTCAGAAAGTGTGAACTAAAGATGTAGAATTTTTTAAATTAAAATCGACTGATGAGCTTTCCACTGGTACTTCATCAAAACAAAGTGAAATGAGTAGTTTAGGTACAAAGGAAAAAAATCCATATTAGAGAGTATATTTCCTCATGTATTGCATATGGGTTCACCTTTGTTGTAAAAAACGTTGGAGTGGAGTACCCCAAGTGTGTTATCTGTCAAGAGATACTCTCCATCGAAACCGTAAAAACATTTACAAAAAAAACATCCAACTAAGGCCACAAAATCCGTTGATTTCTTCAAACGACAAGAGTCATCAGTAGCTAGCCAAGGAAATGCATTCAAATAGAAATTCGCACTTCCACAGAGCATCGAAAGCATCATTCGTAGATTCTTCATTTAATTCATGGCAAAAAATCCAACAGTGAAAAATAGACTTTTTGAAGCCCTTGGTCACGAAATGGATGCTGATTTCATGGTTCGCTGCTCCACTCTGAAGTGCGAGGGTTATCGCGTGGAGCTGTTTTGAATCGTGTATTTGCACTGCGGAGAGAATTAGCTTTTTTTCTCTCATCACCTGAATCAGATTTTTGCATCTATGCTGTGAATAAGTCATGCGATGCTAAAGCTAGCATACCTATCAGACATATTCCGACATCTAAATATACTAAACAAGAGCATGCAAGGTCTTGAATAATGCATTTTGAATGTGCAGGACAAAGTAGGTGCATTCATGTTAAAGCTTTTATTGTGGGAAGGCAAATGCCACGAATGAGTCACTGAAATATTTCCATTTTATCACCAAGAATGTATGACATCAAGTGAAGACATCACCGCCGTCATTGGGTCCCACCTATCTCATCTGGAAAGCTACTTCAGGGAGTATTAGCCTGTACTGGAAAATTTCTACCTTAGCTGGATTAGAAACCCTTTCGCAGTCGGGATAGGTGCACGTTTTGCTATTAAGTCGTTAGAGAAACTCATTGAACCATTAAATGATGAGGGTATGAGAATAAAGTTCTCTGCCCTACCATTAACAGAGTTCTGGATCTACTCAAGAACTGAATATCATGCTCTGGCAGAGAAAACTCTGAAATACATTTCGCCATTCGCCACAACCTACTTCACAACCTGAAAAAGGATTTTCCCCGTTTATAATACAGAAAACCAAGCCCACAGCACGCCTACAGGTGAACAACGACATACGTTTGGCACTCACCAACATCAAGCCCCGTATTGATCAACTGTGTAGGAGCCATCAAGCCCATCCCGCCCACTTAGCAAGAAATGTTTGTTAGCTTTTGTGTTTAATTCTGCACTTTTTTATGAAGGTATTTCGTTATTTTGGTTATCTGTGGTGACGATACATACTGTAATGAGTGTAATCATCTATCTACTGTGTTTTTTCTACTAATTTTATTGTGAATTGAAATTAAAACAATAAACAATTTTGAAAATATTTTGAAAGCTTAGTTTTATACTACCTTTGAGTAGAAATATGCAAATAGTAAATTTACTGCATAATAATCTTGAAATGGGTATCTTGGTGTGGTAATAATAACTTATGAGTGGCTGGGGGTTCTCGGATGGGCTTAAATATCTGGGAGGTCTTTGGCATGGTAGAGTTTGGGAACCTACGCATTAGGTCACGTGTGAGTGCGAGCGTATGGTACGAACACAAAATTCTTGAGTCCACGCCAGAGGAAATGCACTGTTATGTAAACCTGCCATTCATCGACTGTTCAAAACAGACAGGAGACAGAAAATTAGGCCGCGAAAAATATGTATTTGAATTGAAAAATAAATAACACTGGTCTGCATGTAAATCGGTTCTGAGACCATTTCTGCAGATTTTTGTGTAAAATGACCTCTTGAATCGGAATATAGCTCCTGTTTCACCATCACCCACCGTTTTCGTGGGACCCCCCTTCAACCAATTTTCATCACTTTTCAAGAATTTGGAGGATGAAAAGGATTATTTTGGTCTTCACTCCCATCAGGGCTTCTTGCCTGAAAATATTGTAGCGGTTTCGAATGAGCACGGGGAACGGTTACATCAAGACATCATTAGGATCGAGAGGAGATTTTCAAGGAAATGGAATGCGAGCATGTTGGCAGAGTACTGATGCTTTTCAGTACGATGAACTTCTACCCCTGAGTACAAAAGGACAGCAGGCACCAAATGAAGGTACTAATATTATATATATGTTATTCTTACAATGAATTACTTACTATTTAAATTCATCATTTATTATTCTTTACAGCTGAAATAGTCCTGAGTCACGAGTCACATCTACTTCACCGCAATCAATATGCTTACAGAAGAAACACCAGTACTCAAGACATGGGCTTAACATGACAGAAATAATTTACATTGATATGGACCAAAAAAAATTAACTCTCCTGCTATTGCTTGATCTCTCCAAAGCTTTCGATAGTGTTGAGCATAAAAAACTTCTGCAAAAAATTTCAAACCTCAAAATAGACACTGAGTGGTTTGAAAGCTACCCACTAAGCCACTCTCATGCAGTGTGCTTGCATAACAAAATGTCACCATGCATACCTAATGATTTTGGCGTTCCTCAAGGTTCAATCCTCGGCCCGCTTCTATTTTCAATTTTCATCAATGATTTCTCCCCTATGCCGGCAAACACAAAAATTTAAATGTATGCTGATGACGTACAAATTGCCATGACAAGTTCGACAGCGGATTTGGAAGAAACACGAAACAACGGTGAAAACCTTCCAAGATATCTAAAATTGTGGTATGACCACAATGGTCTGAAACTTAACGCGAGTAAAACGCAGTGCATTATTTTTGGATTACAGAATACGACCAGAAATTCACCACCATTTAGGCTAACATTTGGAGACGATAAAATTCAACCAGTAGATAAGGTAAAAAATCTTGGTGTTTGGTTTGACAAAAATATGACTTTCAACTCACACGTAGAAACAGTGTGCAACAAAAATGTTCTTTCATCGCATTAAGAACACACCTAATGAAAAATCCAGGTTATGAGTGTTTCAGTCTTTAGTTTTATCGCGTCTGGACTACTGCAGTCTAGTGTGGAGAGATTTACCTCAATATCGTCAAAAAGAGTTGCGAAAATGTATTAACATCGCAGCCAAAGTGGTATGCAAGGGAAATTTCAAGAGACACGATCATGCCACCCCTCCTTTAAGAAAACTCGACTGGAGCCCAATACCGAATAGATTCATGATCCAAAAAGCTCGATGAGTGTTCTTATCTCTGTACCTCCCTCAGAGTAATGCAGATGTGGTAAAATTTTGTCCATCCAATATCCCAAACAAAAAACCAAATCGAAGGAATGATGTCTTGGTCAGTTACCGTTCATCTAACGTGGGACAAAAAGCTCTCTCAGTTTCTGGAGCTCTTTTGTGGAACAAGCTTCCCCAGCACATCAAAAACTCTAAAACTGTAAAATAATTTAAAGTAAATGTGTCACGTCATATTGCATCTCTGTCATAAGGCCTGCAACACTTCGGTGTGAATTTCCCCCTCACCTGAAATTTTGATTTTCCTGGAATTTCTGTTAGAAAATTGGTAATTAATCCTTTTTAACGTTCGCAAAGTCATTCTAATATTGATCTTAATTATTTCTGTCGACTATAATGATCAACGCAACCGTCAACTCAATACAGCGGAATAAAGGTCGTTTTTTTCTCCTTAATTATTAGTAGTATTCTCTCATACTTTCTGATCTTTATTTTCTTGATTTTCTATTTTCTGTATTTTATATTTAACATCCGTGTGATAAACAAACTTTTGAAATACATTTTTGTGCGCACATCAGTATACAGGTATACAGATGCGAGGGGGTTGTGCAATGATTTTAATAAATAAATTAGACAAATGCTATGATTTTAATAAATTAGACAAATGAAGTAAAGCGCAATTTGAACATATGAATGGTGGAAAAATTAGCTTTCTGTCCGTATGGTGAACAAACCATTTTTATTTTGGGTATATGTTTGTTTTCGCGTTTCTACAAAATTTTATATATATTTGCAACTGATAAGTGAAATCCGGCTTACACTGTATCTCCATTTTATCCCATGTACCCATATCCGTATGATGTTGCAGAGAATACCGAAATAATATGAAACCCGAGATTTTTTTGTTGTTGTTGTTCCTCGACTGTAATATGAGTTTTTTTTTAATTATTGTCATAAAATTGAAAAAACATTTAATTTTTACGTTTTTCGAAATATTTTCCTGTTATGTTTTTTCAGGTTACTTCTTACGATTACACTGAGCTTGACTGTAATTTTAGATGTAGCATGAGCAAGATTGTTTTTCATGTTTGTTAGTATTTTTTTTTCTTCATTTCCAATACGTATTTATATGAATATGAATGTGTAGGTGGGTACGTGAGTGTGTGCGCACGCATACATGTATGCCTATGCGTGTGCGCACGCATACATGTATGCCTATGTGTGTGCGCACATATACATGTTCAAGTATATACACACATAAGTATATATATGTTTCTATTTTTTTGAGAAAAAACGAAACTTCAAGACATATTAAATTTTACCTAAAGCTCTGCGACCAGTAAACACTGAACCATATTTGCAGAAATAGACATATTTATTGAACTTGCTTAATGATTCAAAAATAGATCTATCACTATCCCCGATGGCCCATCTGTGAATATAAAAAATGAAAATATGAACAGACAAATGAAAAAATAGCGCTCGTGAAAAATTATCATCTCTCAGTGCGCATGCTGGGCAAACCATGAATTTCTTTTTGCATGTCAGGTTGTTTACGAGTTTCTTTTCTAGATGTGCGTGTTGTGTTGCGTGATGTTCTTTATAAATTACTTTATGACTAACTTTTCTCAATACTTGATGGTCATTTACGACGGTGTTTCAAGCGGTTTCGGAATAGCGTTTTTTGTCTTTTCTTACTTCGATTTCAACAAATAATTTACGAATTCCGAAGAATTCTCTAGTAGTATTTTAAATTATTTATAAGTCGTCAGCCATCTCTTGGGATATAAAATCTCCAGGAAATGATATTTTTGATTTAACTAGCCCTTGGCAGGTTTAATCTACTTGCACGCAACGTATGGTTTGTCTATTTGTACACCTCGGATAGCTTGTCTATTATGGTACACCTCGTAAAATTTGTCTATTAGTACACCTCGTATGGTTAGTCTATTAGTAGACCACGTATTGTCTTTCTATTAGTACTCCTCGTATAGTACGTTTGTCTAAGGACGCCTTATATTAAGAAATTTTTTAAAAGCCACCATGTTTGCCATGTATCTCATATGCCAATCTTTTTAGAAATAAACGGTTTTTCTTTTTCTTTCTATTTTTCTTATAGAAAAGTGATAAAAGTTGAAGGGGGGGGCTCGAAAATGGCGGGTGATGGGGGAAACGGGGGTTGTATTCGGATTCAGGAAGTTATTTTAAATCAGAATCAGCACGAATGGTTTCAGGGTTACCGATTTTTTTTTTTGCCGGCCAGTGTAATTTGCTTTTGAAAATCCCGAATGATCCCAAAGGTGTTATCTTCGTTAAGTTAGAACATAAACTGTCAATGCCTATGTTTTATTAATCAGGACTCTGGGTCAAAAATAAAACGCTTTTGTCGATTTTGAGAATTCTACTCGTACTTTAAAAGAGTAGCTTCCACAAATTACACGTCCTCTAATGTGTTAACGAAATTACAGATATATGTTTGTCGTAGACTTACGAAATTTAAGTTATACTTGAATTGCTGGCAAGTTGAATGGCCTTGCTGTCTAATATCTTTCATTTCCGGCTGAATTACTTAAGGCAGTTTAATCGGTATGCCTAGTAGAAGCAAAAAACTCCGTAGACGAACATTCATTCTTTTCCTCGTTATCGAACTCATGGAGAGGAATTTCTTGCATATATTCCTTACATGTTAGCAAGGAAGTGAAAACTCTTCCCGTTTAAAAATGCCTCTCCATAAAAGGCTTCCTTCTAGGTCCAGGCCATAGTTATAAGAGCCATGTTGCTTCTCGGTGTAAAGATTACGATTATTTACAGGCGTCAATATTACGATTCATTCAGAAATTTCGGAGAAAACTCTCAACTGAAATTATAAACAATAGGTGTTCGTCAATATTTTTGAAGAATGTTTTCTGTTATTTGTATGGTCCAATCTGCGCAGAACTTTGGACTTTACTTTAAAAACCATAAGTTTTTGCAAAAAGAGGGAGTGTTTAATTATGATGTCTATTCTGTTTCATATCCCCTTCGTGATTTTGGGTGCTGAAATCACGGGAAAGAACGACCACTATTTACTTTGCGATTCTATGTTACTGCACTCGGTAATGGCTTCAGTGATGTGTGTCATAATCCATGGAAAGATGTACGTATTAACGTAAGTTATACGTATTATTTTTAAGCATTTTCCTTTAAACTTGTGGTTCTGATCATTATTAAAAAAAATATTGAAGTAAAATGCTTATAATTGGAACACAGAAACATATTAAAATTACACACGTAATTAGCCGATACATGAACATTTACGTGAATTAGCTCATCAGCATACAAATGCGTTAGTTTGAATACGGTAGTTGTATAGAAGCTCCATTCTCGGTCTGTGTACCATGCCACGGTCAACAAACGACAGAGGTTTCTCGGATTGCGTTGTGATAGAGGGTTCTCAGTTAGAGTTACCGTTATTTCCACTACCGCAAGCATTTTTGAACAAGTGTAATCAAACACATCAGAATGATTAAATGCGCATCAACTTAAATAAAAGAAGATATAGAACGAATACGAACTACATTCGTCGGTGTCAATTCGTCAATGAATTTTTCCTATGAGTCGAACACTTTAATTTATGTAATATGCAGGTTCCCTTTTACGTTGGCATATGGATTGTGGAAAGATATATTTTTTTAATAATTAGATGAAACAAATTTTCATGTATGCTCTGTTTCTTCCGAGATTTGATGCATCTACGTCACTTGCCGCTCGAATGCAAACCAAAACTGGCTCATGAAAACGCATTAGCCAAGGCTTTGGCTTCAAAATACGTTTGGTTCAGAATGCGTTGCAGCAGCTACTGCATCCCCAAACAAACGGTTAATACACAGGGTGTCTCTGCGTTACTACTTTCAGCATTAATTTATTAAAACATTTCCGCATTAATGGTGGAGGGGGGAGGGAGGTGGGAGGAGGATGTTGCACTGGGGAGGAGTGCACAGTCGAAAGCCCCAAAGATGACAAAATATAGAATCATTTAATCCTTTTCCTTGTATGGTGTCGTCACGCTGCCCCTGTCATGCTGATGACTTCTAACGACTATTGTCAGGGTACTGAAAATAGGCTTAAATGACTCTGCATGATTACGATGTATTAATAGCCGAAGTCACCTTGAAATGAGTTTGTCATTCTTAGTCTGAAATATTTTTTGTATCTTCATTTATGTATCCAGACACGCAAGCACTTTAGAATTGAATGCAACATGCCGCTGGAGCACTTCATTTTTTATCAAGCTTAAGCGTTTCTCGATTCGAGGTTAAATTTTCTAATTTTTCCTTACTTCATGAAATGGTATTAATTTTCCATAGAACGACGTGATTGGTCGTTAGTGTTTCATATAAGGAAGCTAAAGTGTTTTCAATTTTGAATTATTTAGTAAGAAAAAGAAAAATTAGCTGTTGGACGACAAAGAAGAAGCAAACGAGTAGAAAGTGACCTAAATGAAATTTCTATGTGATGAAATCTGATTTCACTCTGAAGATTTAGCCTCATACCTACCTGGCTTTGGACGGTGAACGGTTGTGCTGGATGTGTCGTTGCGTTGAAAGTATTGTTAACAGAAGGGGATAAATCTGTGATTTGTGATCTCCGAGTACCAGCCTGGTGCAGGTAGTTGTTTTGGCAAACAATTCGTCAACATAACAACTAACAACTTTCTCAATTCAATCATTCTAAGTAAGTTATTCAATAATTAAGTTTAAAAACGTCTACTTCATGAATTATTTTTTGAACCTCAGCGGTTAAATTTCAGTTATTCACTCACATCAGAACTTTTTTCTCCTATCCAATCCCTGGCATAAAATACAAGGAAATTACTAGGCAAGCCTAAGAAGGTTGTCGACGCCCCATGCAGAGAACTATTGTAGCAGCAGAGTTTGAGCTTCAAGCCTGCAGCCGATACGATAGCTACCTGCAGGTACACGAACAGAAAAAAAATTACTTCACTGAAGTACAATAACGTAGTAGCCTGATCATGGCTGTTGGGACCGTATGCCTGCAAAGAACACTTGCAAGAACACCATGGAGAGTGATGAAAGCTAAAAGAGGAAATGACATTCAAGTGGAGGAAATACGAGGAATTAGCACATAGGTTACATTCGCAAGACAAGGAAAACCGGGAAATATTAGTTACCTTGTCAATACCAATCCCATGAAGCAGTCGATTCCAAGAAGCGATTCTTCAATATATAAAGCCAATACGACGTAATCCGGACGCCCTTGAGGTGCGTCAAGTTTGCTATTTCCATTGATCAAATAAGACTAAATCAACACGTGCAGGATCCAGTGTGACTCGTGCTCGTACCCGTAAACAAGTGACCCGGTAAAATGTGAAGAGATTCGTTTGAATCTTCGGCAACACTATTTTCCTACGATGCGTATGGTTAAATTATTAAATGTTTATGAAATAATACATGTTTTTTTTAAATTGATGTCACTCCCCTTCGTGGTACTTCGGTCTTTAGTCCCATACTCACTAATGAAAGAACATTCACCAACATGTCGAAGTCAGGAAATGATGGTTCATTGTTTTAGTTTCACCCTTGGCTTCACTTACGTGCATCGGGAGCTCACTCCTTTCTTTAGATCATATATTCGACTAAATTCAGTACGCGTTTCCGGCCGCAGGGGTCATGATATTTTCTTAGGAAAGGATTCTTCATGATTTTCGTGAAAAACAAATTTCAGAAAGTCTACAAAATTCCAGAAATTAATGAGAAGCGTGTCACAATTAAAGGCGTGACGTGTATGTCAGATCTGATTCTAATTTGATTCTAATGAGCATTTTGTAGATGAGAAAGTATTGATCGCTATTTTATGTAACATTATCTAAAACCACGACTTTTTTCACCTTATGATTTCCGCTCAGTCGCCTCTGAAGTTTCTGAGCGATGTCTTTAAGTTCTCAAAAGACTTGTAGGTTTAATTTATATGCTCACTATTAACGACCTTAAACTTGCAATTCAGGGATGAAATAGCTTTTTGTTCCTTCAAATAATGTGACTGTGTTCCTTGAATGATTGAACGGGTTATTGTGAATTTATCTCACCTCATAATTAATTACCATGTTTGTGTAGAATTAGTTTAAAATGTCGGTCCTTGTTCCTAAATCATCTGAATCGTACATTAGACAACCAACCAATGAAAGAAAGACAACAAATATTTTCTTTCATCTACGTTCGCATCAGTTCTCCGCTTAACATGATGTCCTACTAATAGAAAGAGTGGAAGTTCCAAAAGCGCGTTCTTTTAAGCAAGCAGGGTGGAAACTTACCTATTTCAGCAACGAAACGTTACGAAGGCGCACACTCTCATAATAGTGAAGGCTCTTACAGCCAGACAAGAACCTACCCACGAATTCTCTGATCTGCTGCTGCTGCTGCGTCTCTCAGGTCTAGGGAATACCGGCGCACAGGCGGCATTGACAATGAACTTTCGACACGTGTATTTACCTTGGACTGGAACGCAACGAACAGTGCGCTTGGTGGCCTCTGCTCCCATTATGGAGGAATCCTCGGGTGTCCATTAAGTGAGGAAGTATGAGAAGAACAGATCCCATTATGCCTAGTATTGTTTTACAATATCCCTGCTCTTTTAATTTATTGCGCTTCGAAGAGTTGTTTTCTCAAATTGCAGTAAGTTTTTTCCAAGTATTTCTGAACTTAGATTTGATTGATCGCCCATGACAAGTACCGCCAATACCTGTGTACCTCTTATTTATAGTCTTACAGTGCCACCTCACACACGGATCATGACTAGCTGAAAAACTAAAAATAGAACCGGTTGCATCCGCAATGAGGACCGAAAATGATGACCTAATTTGAAGGACGCTTGAAGGTGAAGCTGCACGGTGAGCTTCGGGCTAAAAGAGACAAAAAAAAGAGACATGTTCTCAATTTGGAATCATAACCTCAAAAAAACATTAACCAAAATTTCAGTTGTAGCAGTATATTCGTTATGAATTATTCCTATTGTTTGATGCACATGGATTAATGAACATATTTTCTTTATTTTTGAAAAGGAAATTTAATCTCCTTTAGCACTGTCACTGTTAATCCATTCTTTTTTATTTTTTTTTAGTTTGGATATTACTTAGGTAAACTACGCTTGAAAGTATATAAACTAGAAGAGCTTTACTTTTCGAATTTCAAATTCTATACCGTAAGTGTTCTACTCAGTTTGGAATTCTAAGGCCCGTTATAAATCTTAGAATTTTAGAATATTGATTTATTTTTTAAACGGTTAACATCAATATTTTTCCTAAATAAATTATGCTGTTTCCTGATGTTTTGCATTCGTTTTTCTTGTAGGTTTTCCTATCAAAATTTTTTATCTAAATTTCACTCTGAATGAGAGACTCAAATTTACGGGAAATGAGTCTAACTTAATATGATCACTGATGATAAGTAGAAACGAACAACATTCCATGAAATTGCCGTAACTTCGCTACGCGTTATTTATTCCAATTTGCTGGTACGAAGACCAGTGGAAGTTCTGCCTAATTTGGCAGACCATATTCGTTCGTGTGCATGGATGATTTGCAACTCACTCATGTGTTGTTCTTTCACGCCCAGAAATGGTGAAAAAGTGGCGGTAATAGAACCTTCAATATTTATCGCGCTTGCGTTGGATAGCCTTGTTGGATAGAAAAATGTCATTAATTACAATGTGCAACAAATTCTAGGTTAAAAAAGTACATGTTGCCTAAAACGTACTTCGAGGTTAAAAATGTGCTGATTCTGAATCTGGCCTTTATTCCTCTAGATTGGACACCATTTCCATGTACTCTGAATCCTATTTTATTTTCATTGGTTTTGAATGAAAAATACACACCACACCTATCAGTTTAAACAACATTTTTCCCTCTATACCTTTTGTTGAAAGTGTGATCGTCTCTTTTTGTATTCCGGAAGTAGCCTGGCAGGGTTCCATTTTCGTTTGAATCGTTGTTCCATCACTGAAATATCCTGATCGAATCTCTCACAATGTTCAACACTCGCATCCCTAAGATTCTTCTCAAAAAATCCAAATGAGAATAGATCACATGAACTTTTAGAAACTTGTTACATCCCATATCATGATAATGACTCATCAGATCATTCATAACTTGCACAAAATCTTCTAAACTATGAAACCCTAAGAAGTCATCACGAACATTCTTGAGTGACTCACAGGCAAGCTTCTCTTTTCTCTTCAGATGTGTGATAAAAGTTTTATCAAGTACAATTTTTCGAATTTGGGGACCATCGAAGGTACGGTTTTTCATTTTAGTTTGACTAAGAGAAGGAGATTTCTTCACAAGATATGCAAATGCGGAGAAATCCTTTTAAATGGCTTTCTCAAATTGCTTAAACTAGTTATGTTTAATAAAAAATAAATAAATAAATAAATAAATAAATAAATAAAAATGAATGTTACCAACTTTTACAAGTAGTTTGAGCATGGTGTTATGTCTTACTCGCTCAATTTCATCTTGGATCTGCGAATCTTTGCGTACATAACGATAAGTTCTTGCTCTGGAGTTCCCGAAGGGCAGGAAGCATCAAAATATAGTACAGCCAAGCTCAAGGGCAATAGCACCGCCACAACCTTGTAATCTGCAAAAATATGCCAGTTATGGTCATCATACTGTATGCTTGTCAGAACTGCATTCAGATTTTCAAATGATTCTTTCATGGTTGCACTGTAAGCTATAGAAACAGACGGCTGAGTGTTCCTGATGTGTAGCTGAACAGTTTTGAAGCTGGCTACGGATGTATCTATGAAATGCCAGATGGTGTTATATGTTACTCAAGCTGCTCCAAAAGTTCTATGATGTTATTACAAAAGCAGAAGGCATCCTTCATGATGAATAGTGCGAGCAGCTTCCCTGTACTATTTCTGTACTGTGTTATCGCTGCTCCTTTCCCAAAACGAGTACGTTCTTGGACCGGTGATGACAGAAGCTCACTTTTGTCTTTGGTTATTTAGATATCCCTGCACAAATCCTTTTGTTATTGGTTTGCTCTCGCTGTCTGAATCATTGGGTTCCACATGTTCACCACTAGAATGTTCAAATTGTTCATTTGCACTGCTGGAACTCCGCATTTCTTGATTTGGAGCTTGAAAAAATCACATTAAATAAAAGCATTGAAGTATTAAGTATTAAATGAAAAATTCAAATAACTTTTAGCCCAAAATTATAAATCCGAGCAATTTTCACAAGAGCACGAAAAACCAGGGATATTTTTTATGTCCGGAACGATATGGTAAATCTTTTTCTTCCTTCTTTTTTTTACTGAAATTCTGTACAGTGAAAATTTTGCAAAACCTACACCTAATTCAACAATAAGAAAGCCAAAAATGGATTTCCCATGTCATTAGGTTAATAAAAATGGCCAAAAATCTCTTGTACTTTTTTAAGTGTTGTGCAATGTTATTTATAACATTGGTGGTTGCTAGATGTCGTAGTTTCGGTGACATTATCTGACGTGTGCGATATTTCTATTCCCTCATTCGGCGGGAAATTACTTGCGCAGAGGCTTAAAATTTGACCTGCACACATGTCTGGATTTACAAGATGGACATTTTAATTACTATGATTTGATAGGCAACGTGATTTGCTACCCTTATTACTTGAGCCTCAGTAAACTAATATTTTAATCTGTCGATAAAGGATACTCGCAGCCAGCTGGTGGTCTGTGATTTAGCGTAAGCTCTTACAGCGCTTTCTTAAACATCGAAATGAGGCAGGGGAGAGTAGTGAATTCTTTTCGCTCCAATAAATCATGTTTTAATTAACTTTTAAATTGAACCGAAATACGCAAAAGAACCAAACCCAAAGGAAACAAAAAATTAATTAATTATTCGATTTAGATGAAACCAAGATAAATATGGAACAAGAGCTACGATCGGCTCTAACTGCATGGACAAACATCTTAGGGCAGAATTTTGACTTGGATTCCGGAGTCGTGACTGTAAATAAGCGTGTTGGTGCCAGTACTTTCTCGTGCTTGCACTTCGCACACATGCACTTCATTTGCATCAATGAAACAAATTGATGCATTGATGATGGTCTCCTGTGAGGAACAAAATGCCGCTCGCAATAATGTAACTCTACGCTCAGCAGACACGCAGCCTTGACCTAAGTCTTTCCCCACCTGACTTTGACCTTACGCTTAGCCTCGCCTCTCCACTCCGTTCTTAGCATAGTCTGTAGTGGTGTTCTTTATGTAAATATTGAATTACGTTGATTTTTTTATCAGAAATGGAAGACTCCGTTACGAAAATAGTTAATTGAAAATTCCTACGCATGATTTTTTCAGTCTGTGCCCAAGTGTTTGCAGTGTTATGATTGTAGTATTTTTGCGTCTTTCGATTATGATACGATTTCTCTTTAATCTCTCATATGTATGAAAGCTTTCGTAAATGTTTTTAGGATATGCAATTGGCCACGAAATTCCGATAAGCAGGAAAATACTTTTGTAATCCTTTAAAAACTCCTAATGATACAGTTCATTCGACGTTTTTAAAAAATTTAAATTCCTAAATGGATATTAACCGCTTAAGACTGACAATCAGAGCCACCCACACCAGCTAACGCACATCAACATGTTTTGTTCAGACATACAGTATGTGTGTGCGAACGTTCTGAACCAGTTTCAATCTTGTAGGATCGCGGAATGTTGCTAAATAAACGAATAATTAATGCCATGAATTTACTAAAGCATTGACGCATTTGTGCTAAAATTGAAAGAGCTTGTAAAGCGGGGAGAAAGCACGCGTAATTCGAACAGTCAAACGGATCGCCAATTTTCATTCGATGTACAAAAAGATGCTGTGTATTTTCATGTAGTCTTCCATGATTGAACAGTAGCAAGTGGAGCTAGTTTGAAATAAGATTTAGAACATTTATTCATCTGCTAAATGACATAAACTCTACCACAGGGTTTCGTAGCTGTTAGAGAATTTACCACTGTGATGAGCGTAAGCGTATTTGTCGTTGACGAATTTTCTTATGTCATGGCAAAAGTACAGAGACATTTATTTTATGATCTAGCCCATGGTTTTGTTAGAAAGAATTATTTACCCAAAAAGTGGCAAGCAACACTCATCTTCAGCAACCGAAATATTTAAACTCAGAATTCCTCAGTAAGTTCCCTTTTTCACCTAAAATTGGAAACTAAATATTGTGAGCTGATTCTAAATGGCTGCCGGTGAGGAACGCTGTACGACAGCAGAGCGATCACGCGAACGTCTTGCGAGTCATGGTTATGGTGGCGAACGTTCCAAGGAGTGTGACGAGGCGTCCAGCAGCGGTGAGCTGGCTGGGATTTCCTAAATGCAGCCCCAGGCGCGCCGTGGCACTCGAGTTCAAAGTCATTACGTAAAGGCTCTCAGGAAGCTTGGGTGAAACGACTGGGTCGAGATTAACACCCAGGATAATTTTTTTGTGTATGGTAAGTTTACATTATCAAAATCCTGTTTTATCTCCTTAACTGATGCGGAGAATAAATATTAAATGAGCCTGAATGGATGTTTCAAGCTTCAAGCCCCCTGAGAGGTGTAATGGGAGTTGCATGAGGCAAACGCAGAAAATTGTACAGTGAAATTATAATAATTTAGTGCATCGCTGTGGTGTATGTAGTCGGTGTGATGGGTGACATGCAATCGGTGTGGTGCATGACATGCGATCGCTGTGGTGCATGACATGCAATCGCTGTGGTGCATGACATGCAGTCGGTGTGGTGCATGACATGCAGTCGGTGTGGTGCATGACATGCAGTCGGTGTGGTGCATGACATGCAGTCGGTGTGGTGCTTTTATTTAATGATGGCAAAGCATTCGATTCTTTCGGTATCTTCTCAAAGAGTGTTAGCATTTTTCTCTATTTGTAATTGATGCTCAAAAAATAACCAATTGTGATTTAAGGGCCGGAATTATTTGTCAGCCTAGCGATTGATTTTACCGAGTTTGTTAATTCTCTTTAACCTTAAAGGGTAATGCGTTTCTTCGGGCATTGTTGAGTTTTGATGAAGCAAATAGGTCGGGTAGTGGTATAGAGAGATATTTGACAGCGTTGCAGTGGAGACGAAATAAGAATTTTTTAACGAAACTAAAAACCCCGTTGAAATTAAACAGAATTACCTACCTCATATTAGTTCTCACAAAATGAGTAGAAGCGTAATTTCATTATTATGAATTACGTTAATTGTACGTACAGGTTATTCTGCTTTATGACATAATGTTAACCAAGCTTCAGAAATTTGAGGCGTGAATTTTGAAGTATGTTATATTGCTTGCGTATTATAAAATTACATCCTACATTGCAACAGATTTTCTCTCTAGGGATCCTGAAAAAACTGGCTCTCTCGTACTCGGTATATTACACAACACTGGGGACACACGTTTGGTTGCATGAGTTCTGACGCCTGATTCTAGTGGATACGAGGTCATTGATTCCGAAAGAGGTATTCGTTTGTGAAGATAAAGTGTAGTTTTCATGATGCATTACCGGGTTTCAATGATTAAATTTAATAGAATTGTGCTGATAAATGAAATACTATCACTGTTAGACGTGTTCATATTT
This sequence comes from Morinoia aosen, assembly GCA_030386875.1. Classification (NCBI taxonomy): domain Eukaryota; kingdom Metazoa; phylum Arthropoda; class Malacostraca; order Amphipoda; family Talitridae; genus Morinoia; species Morinoia aosen. The sequence continues at coordinate 22,142,035 of CM059579.1, forward strand.
TTTTACCTATTCCAGAAATCTGTTGAAATAAAATGGCTTCTCAGTCAAGTAAAAGGAAATGTGTGACGCGTCCGGATGCGTTCTGCTACATGTGTGGTACATTCATAGCTCCAAAGTAAACAAGGAACTGTGTGAATTTGTGAAGCGAGCTTACTTTTACGACTTTCGAGTGAAACTTGGAGATTAAGATAAAGCGTGGGCACCAAATAAGTCAAGCACTTCCTACGAAGAAAACTTGCGTCAATTGACTGAAAGAAAAATAAAATAAAACTCGGCATTCCGATGATATGGCATGAGCCACGAGACCATGTCAAAGGCTGTTGCTTCTGCCTTACTGATGTTGTTGGTTTTGCTGGTAAACCTCGTCAGCTTATCACATACCCTAGTCTAGATTCAGCAATCAGACCTGTGACCCATTCAGATGATGTTCCGAAAACTATCTTCACTCATCTTGCTTCTCTTAATTCTGACAGCGAATGAGACACTGGGTTGAGTAATAACCCATGGGTTGACTAACTGAGTGAACTAGCAGAAAAAGTGACTGAAATTTTAAAGGCGTATCAACAGAACCGCTAACATTTAGCCATGCAGAACTCAATGATTTAGTTCGAGATCTGGGTTTGTCTACTTTCAAAATTGTTGGCTTCACGATTAAAAATAAAAATTTGCTGGGAATGGACGCAAAGGTAACATTCTATTGCAACAGAGAAGATAACCTCTTCCAGTTCTTTGATTCTAAATTCAACTTCGTTTACTGTTGTGATATTTCTGAATTAGTAACTTCGATGAGAGCTAAAGGTTATGATCCGAAAGAGTGGCGGGTCTTTATAGATAGCTCTAAGCGAAGTCTGAAATGTGTTTTATTACAAATAGGCACCATCTTTGGCACAAACCCATAGGATACTCAGCACACATGGAAGAAAATATGAACACATCAAAACATTAGTTGAGCTAGTCAAAGTGAAGAACACAAATGGGTCATTTGTGTTGATCTAAAAATGGTCAATTTTTGGTTACGAAAATAAAGTGGCTGCATAAAATTCTCTGCTTTATGTGCCTCTGGTTCAGCAGAGCCAACGACAGACACAGAATTCAGAAAGAATGACCAGTTAGAGAAAGCTACAATGTTGGGGAAAAGAACATCATTCATAAACGCCTAGTGGAACGTGAAAAAATTGTTTTCGCGCCCCTATAACTCAAGCTAGTCCTTATACAACAGTTTGTCAAGGTGCTCAATATGCTGACAATGACTTTCAGGTATTTGGGTGACGCGCTCCCCAGTGTAACGACAGAAACACTCAAAGCAGAGACTTTCGACGGCCTTCAAATTAGGGAGCTGAAATTGAAGATCAAGGATTCACTCAATCTTTGACTGATGATGAGAAAAATGCATGGGGAACATTCGTTTGTTTTTATCGTAAGGATCTTTCTTGGAAACAGGAAATCAAAGAAATATAAAGTGCTTGTTGAATCTTAAATGGGAAGTTTCCAGGTATTAGGTTGCAACATGTGCGTTAAGATGCATTTCTCGAACCCTGGGGTACGTGGGTGATGTAATTATAAAATAATTCTGCATAATCGTAATGGGTTTAAATTACATCAATTTGCACTGATTTAAAATTTTATCAGTAGTATCTGGTTGTCTGCCTATATATTGCCAGTAGTAAATGGGAGGTAACCTATTGCTCGAAAACTTAGCCTGATAGCAAATAACTCATGCCGTATTTAAAATCAGTGACCTCAATTTACCCAGAAACAGGTTTCAAAGTGTATGCACCTGGCAAAAAGTCGAATTTTGTTCTCCAGTGATATATAATATCTAAAATGCTGTGTAATGACTATCGTCAAATGCAACACTCTCATGATCCATCATTCTCCCTCAATCCACCCGCCTGTGTCCCCTCCATGAAAGAGATGGCAGCAGACCATTGTGATAATGTTCGTTAAAAAAAATATAGCAAAGAGCTGACGCACTTCCTTACTCCGGCCCTCACTCACAGCAGGAACAACTGGCAAATCCAATTTTGCCAGAGTATTTTCTGCACGCATACGATAACAGAAAATTTTATTGTTTTATTTTAAAGCGATAGAATGTTCAAATTTTTTAGGAAACAGGAGCGGCAATGAAACTGCTAAAGCGGACACCAATTACTCTTGAAAAATTTGCCGCAGATTTTGAAGTAATTATTTTCCATTACAAAAAAGTACTCGTTATGTGATATAGTTTTTACTTCGTTTTTACCTAACGGAAAGAATCAAATGCCTAAAATAATTTACGAGATGTAGGAGTACGGAATTGGCACCTGTAGCAAGGAAATAAACTATTTAAGTTTTAACTTTTGTCCATCGATGTTCTTGGAATTTTGATGCGTGTTTCAAGTACAGGGTGGCCTATAAGTAGCTAACCTAGTCCGAAAATCGATACAAATAAAACTATGAAGCGTAAAGAATGCGGGTTTATTTTAAGCGATAGATGATGCTTAAATTTATTGAAATGTTATTTCTAATCTTCCGATTATCATCAGGTAATTCTCTCATAAATCTCAAATTTTAAATCGTGCCATACACGTAAGCAGAGTGGAAAAATTGTAGAGGATTACTTCCGATGTAATGGAGCAATTATTACCATGCAAGGAAAGTAATTCTCTCCTAAATCTAAATTTTTACCGCTTAACATGGTGCAATAGACAGAAGCAGAAAGTAAAAATTGTATAGCTTCAATTCCAGTGTACTGGAGCTATTATTACAGAACAAGATCAAAGAAATTACAGAAACATCTAATCAAAATCATTAATACCCATTCTAACACGATGAAACTACAGCTCATGTAGCCGAAAAGTCAGTGGCTGTGCTAAAAAATATTTTCCATACAGATTAACGTCACGTTACGGTGACTTGTCGTGGCCAATTCGATGCTTGTGATTTTTTACTTTAGGGATTTTTGAAGGGTAAAGTTGCTATCAACAGATCTGATACCTTGTAGAAATTGAAATGTAACATATTTCAAGAAGTTATCAACACAACTTCAGAGGTCTTGGGTAAAGTAATGAACATTACAATTCAAAAACTCATGATTGTTTGAAAAATAATGATATTCAGCTGAAGGACAATGTAGTCCTCGCTTAACACATATATGAAATTCTTACCTCGTCACCAGCGTTTTAAATTACCTTTAACTCATAATGTTTCAATTTTAATTTATCAATTTAATTTTATTGTTATCGATTTTTGAAAGCGGTGAATTACAGAAGTGCCACCCTGTAAAACTTGCAGCCAAAAATAGTCCGCAGATGCACCTTTGGACGCAGTTGGAGCGAAGTGACCGAAGAAGTTAAATAATCTAATCCTAAAGTTAAACGCATGCGTTCATCTCCAAAATAAAATGTAAAATATTGTAACATATGCAAGGAAGGTATTATGATGCTTGCGTGTTTAATGATGTACTTATTTCCATGATGTAAGAATATTAGTTGTTTATTGCATTAACTTCCCAGCGTTACTCGTCGCCAAAAAATATCTGATGCGCTCTTGAGGAATAATTAATTTATGTTTGACTTCGGACTACACGCTGAACCGCGATCGTTATGCAAATTAGCTCTTTGTTTTTTTTTTTTGCATATAAGCTGTATCTAATTTTGATTGTTCGTATGAAATACTTTATGAATAAAATTTAAATTCGACTGAACGAGGAAGGAGCTTAGAATAATTAGCGATATACTTATGATAGAATCAGATTTTCTGAGGCCGCATTTGTTGAAGAGAAAAGGGGGAAGTATGATCACGTACAGACATAATTACGAAGGTGACAACTGATTGCAAAGTTGTGCATATTCTCATTCCACTCACTCGGTAGCTCGAGCGTCCAGTTCCCATTCTGGCGTGCGCACGACTACTAAACTGTGTTTTTCCAGGATTTCGCTAAACTGTCAGGATCCACACATATGGATACGGCTTGATCTTTGAATTGAAACCTGGCTTGTTCATCTAAAGTATAAGATATAAGTGTATAACATATGCCCAAAGTGTAAAACACATAAGGTATTGGAATCTTTAAACTGATACCTTATTGCAAGTGACGATTCAAACTATTCTTTAAATCCTCCAATTTACGCGCAATGTCTAGACCTACAATAGTTCTAAAAACAATCTCCGCAGATATTTAGCGATCTATCGAGGATGTGCGCGGATTACGTGAGTAAGAACCTACCATGGAGGAGAGCAAGGTCAAACCCTTTTGTTACGTGCGTGAATGGATGGAAGAAATGGACTCAGTTGACGGCCTCATTATGTTCAGGACCTCAGGAGTGATGTCTGCGTCATCCTCAGCGGTGCACAATCACTAAATGCATGACGAGTGAAAAGTTGTCATCTTCCAACCGCCATCGGCGCATCATTTTCTGTTTTTTTTTCTGGGGTTTGTTTTTCGCCACCCAAGCGATTTACAGACTTGGGCTTCGAAAAACATGCATACAGGCGGCGAAAAAGTTAGACTGGGCTGTAATCACTCACCACCTGGCACACGACCAGTTTATGAAACACCGCCCTTCTTCTTGGAGTACCGTATATCTGCAATCTGCAAAGTTTTCATGAACGCTTATCGAGATGGACCTGAATGGGCCTGTCTGAATGTGTATAGTAATTATAAGGTATAAATACTTATTTTATAAGCATACGAGTTTGTTCAAGTACTGTCTCATTTTTTCGCGATTTTGACGAATCTTAATTCACGTCAATGAATAACGCATAGTTGTGACAGCGAGTGCATGATTCTCAAGATAAAGGACACTTTTATTCTAAAATATTACGAGCATTTTAAATTCATTTTCAGGTCCAGAATGGTAGCCAAAGAAAAGTTAAGGATTCTCGCGTAAGCCAACAATGAAGAAAGTAAGAAACTGAGGCCTGTCGTGAATGAATCATGCTCCACTGAAAATAATTTTGTACATTAACGCAGAAAATTTCCAGCGACTCACGCCGCGATGTTAAAATTGACAGATTAATAGCGGTGCTAGTTAAACTAAATAAATAACGAAAGTTTTTCTCTGAGGATATGATTTGGAAATTGTAATCACTCGCTATGCCTCGTCATACATTATCGTTCACGGCTTGACTTGAAATATCATCATGACTGCATGAGCAATAAAGGCAACTTTTACGAAACAAACATGTGCTCATGGCTTGTTAAGAACGATCTAACGACTGAATTAAAAAAAACTCAATGACGCATCTACTGGGCAAGGCTTTTTTGTATAGTCTCACAACTTCTTCTATTAAGAATTAATTCAACTCAATTCGTACGGCGTCCGCTGTGAGAAAAGTATGATAAGTTAGTGGATTTACGGAGCCATAAAAACTACCGGACCTTGAGTGCCCGGTTCTCCATCCCGGCTCTGGCAGGGACAGCACCAGACTCCGCTCGAGTGAGCTCTGCAAGTGCTGTAGACGTGATTATCTGAAGGACGTTTTCGAGGTTTGTTGACCACTGGCACGAAGCTCATGCCTTTCTTGAGGACGTGTACAAAAACTGACTGTAACTGAGCATCAAAATAACTTCGGCGAGCAATGCAAGTCTGTTGTGAGGTGTGTAGCGGAAAAAATGTTGTTTTGATCGTAGCGTGAGTTTTTTATGGGGAAGACTACTGTAATTTTTGGTATGCTAGGCGTCATTCCGAAACAGTCATACTATGGTAGTTGTGTCATCAGTTAATAAATCTGGGAATCTTTCTTACGATTATGAGCTAAAAACATCATAATTGCTCAGCTAGACTCGCTTTAGCAATAATTTCTCAGTTTTAATGAGGGAACTTGTCATCTATTCGGGTGAAAGACAAGTAGAAGACGGTTCTTTACGGTTTGAACGACTTGAATGCGTGTGAAATAATTAATAATTTGGCTCCAGCGATGGCGAGCTAAATCTAAGCTGATACTAAAGCACAAATACAATTCGGTTCTGTGAACCAAACCACTAAAAAATAGGGTAATATAAAAGTTAAAAGTACTACAGGGTGTAGTGACTTGGTCCCACTATACTGAGTGAGGTTTGAGATATCGGTAAATTTTGGGAACAATGAATTTTTTCTCGCACTTCTATCTGGTACGTTCAGAAATTGCAGCCATGTAGTTCAGAAGCGCAGAGTCAGAATCCATTTAAAATATCGAAAAATTAATCAGTAACGAGGTTTTCTTGTTTATACTCCTTATGCAACTTTTGTGTGGATGAAAAGCTTTGCTCGTATATTCTTTTCTGAAAAAATTCGTTACCTGGATTGGGAAAAAATTACACTTACCTTTTTTCCCGACGCAATAATGATAATAATTTTAGATCAGAATGCAAAGTGTTTCTAGTGTGTAATTGTAATTGTAGTTTTTGCACATTGGTTGGACATGAAGAAATATCAACACCCCAATAGCAGAGCATTGCGGTAGGAACTTTCGCTCAGATTGTAGGCTAGCGCACACTCTACACTCAGCAGTTTGTATTCATGCGGAGAAATGCGGTGTCCTTGTATTCAATAGCGATTTCAAAATATTAGACTCCTCTCTAAATTCCTTCAATAAGGTTCTGTAGATTTAGTTATTTTTTAAAGGAGTTCAACTTCTGGAAAATGAATTGCTCATTCCCTCTCCAACCGGCGCATATATTGTCGCTGTTAGCTTGTCTGCTATAAAAAATTTTTTTAATCTAGTTTTTAATTCTTATATTTTTAGAAGTGAGTTGACTAACATGTTTTTTTTAGTTCTGATTATAAAATTAGCTATGGGAATGTTCTCATCTATCGATTTTTGGTTTGAATTCTAGCGCAAAATTATTTTAAACGCTGGAAACCATTCTCTCGGTACACACGTTTGCCTGCTACAGCGCCCATGACCAGAGTAAAATGAAAAAACGTTCTGGAACTAAGCTGAAGTTCAAATTAAAGAAGTTCAGAAATTACCCTGTTCAAAACATTTCTCTTCAGCATTCAGTTGCATGTAGATGAAGCAAAACAACAAGATCTAAGAAGACTTTTTCAACTTTAGTTTTTGGTTGTGAATCACATTTGAAGTTGCTCGCACTTTGCACTTGAAGCTGATCTAAGTATTTCATAATATCGGCCTACTTCCTTAGATGTAATTATTTTATTTCATTCGAGTTTGCGTGTTCTCCTGAACCTCAATTTTTAATGGTAATTCGTACTGCGGTCATTTTGGCGAACACATAGCTTGAGTTTTCACACAATAGTGCATGATGAATCTGACAGTATCATTTTAACAAAATCGACGCATGAAAGTTCTCGGGTAAGTCAAATTATGGGTGCAACAAAGGACCACCAGTTACCCACAAAATGCCTCGTCATGGTACTAATGTTGAGATGCAAGTTCTTGACCTTACGAGTCGCATTGCGAACCGCTCGCGCGACTCCGCAGCTATCTGGATTTAACCGATCCGGAGCTCCCTGAACTCAAGAACCGGTTCTTAAATGAGGAATCGTAAAAATTTTGTCATCTAGTATGATTGATGATTTCGGTTTTGTCGGTTCGTATTTTTTTCACTTTTTTGAGAAGGAGGGGCAAATGGCCTCAAAGAATTTGAATGCGCACAAAAGCGTTGACAAATCACGATGGATAATAATAGTTAATTTCACGAATGAACAGTTGTAAGACTGTGACTGAAATTCTTGCAAAACAAGCTAATCCAACCAGTGTTTTAATTTTAGCTGCTATCTCTAGCAAGCAAGGGTATTAATTAATTACTGACCTCCGTAGTTATGTAATATGATTTCGAACAAGCCATTGAAATTGAGGCGATTTATGAGCAAAAACTATTAATGCCATGGACAAACGTCTTGAAATTACACTGGGAACAAAATTTTTCTCCTTGTCAGTTGCATACAAGTGGAAACCTGTTCCTGAGTAAACTGAGGTCGCTGATTTCAAATATGGCATGAGTTATTTTCTATCGAGTCAAGTTTTCTTGCAATGAGTTACATCCCATTTCCTACTGGCAATATATAGGTAGACCACCAGATACCACTGAAAAAATTCTAAGCCAGTACAAATTAATGCAATTTAAAACCCATAACAAACATCCAGAATTACTTTATAATTACTTCAAGTTTCCTTGGCAAACAAATGGTGGATTCATCACTTGCTTTTGCGAAGAATGACAGATTTATTCAGGCAGAAACTTGCGTTTGATGGATTGTCTAGAATGTCGCTTCCCTGTGCAGTCTCGCTGAATGCTCCAGCAATAGCTGGACATCATGTGAACCTCCCAGCGACTTAGATATCGATCTTCCATGATTTTGTTGTCCTGGTAAAAGCGTTCACCCTGCTCATCACTCACGTCCCCCGAGTTTGCAGGAAATGTTTCAATATGACTGTTCAAGAAATATATCTTAAATTTCAAATGGTAACCTGACACCTGGAAACTTTCCTTTAAAAATTTAACTTGCTCTTTATATTCCTTTGATTTCCTGTTTCCAAGAAATTTCCTTACGACAGAAACGAATGCTCCCCGTGCATTTTTCTCAACATCAGCCATAGATTGCGTGAAAGCTTGATTTTTAATCAGTTTCCGTATTTGAGGGCCGTCGAAAATATTAGCTTTAAATTTTTCTCTCATTACACCGAGGAACGCATCACAAAAATAATTGAAACAGTCACTGTCAGTATTGAGCACCTTGACAAACTATTTCACAAGGCCTAGCTTGATATGAAGGGGCGGGAAAATAATTTTTTCACGTTCCACTTGGAATTCATGAATGATGTACTTTTCCCCACATGGTAGCTTTCCCTAACTGGCCATTCCTTCTGAATCCAGTATCTGTCTCTGGCTTTGTTGTCCCAAAGGCACCTAAAGCAAAGGAATTTTCCATAGCCACTCTCAAAAATTGAACATTTTTCTATCAACAGAGATAAACTATTTGTGTTCTTCACATGTGAGTAGCTCCAATACTGTTTTGATATAATGATATTTTTCTTTCAGGTGTACTGAGTGTCTTATGGGTATCACGCCAAAGATGTTGCCTATATGTAATAAAACACTTAGAGCTATCTATAAAGAGGGGCGACTCTTCCGGATCGTAACCTGTAGCTCCCACCGCGGTTACTAATCCAGGAATATTACAACAGTAGACGAAGTTGAATATAGGGTCAAAGAACTGTAAAAGTTTATCTACTCTGTTTCGATAGAATGTTACCTTTGCGTCCATTCCCAGCTAGTTTTTATCTTTTAATCGACAGCTGACAGCTTTTAGACAAACCCAGATCTCGAACTAAATCATTGAGCTCTGCATGGCTAAATGTAAGCGGGTCTGTTGATACGCTTTCAAAATCTGAGTCACTGTTTCTGTTAGTTGACTCCTCTGTCAACCCAGTGTCACATTCGCTGCCAGAGTTACGAGGAGCGAGTTGAGTGAAGATAGGCTTTCGAAAATCATCTGAACGGGGCACAGACCTGATTTCTGAATTTAGGCTCGGGTATGTGATAAGCTGACGAGATTCACCAGTAAAAGCAACAACATCAGTAAGGCAGAAGGAACAGTTTGTGACACGGTTTGTGGCTCGCGCTATTTCATCGGTATACGGCATTTTATTTTATTTTTATCTCTAGTCCATTGACGCAAGTTTTCTTTGCCAGAATGATATACCTTGTGTGGTGCCGAAGGCTTATCTTGATCTCCGAGTTTCACTTGAAATTAAAGAAAAGTGAGAAATTCGCTGATGTTCCTTCTTTGCTTTGGAGCTGTGAATGTACCACATATGAAGTAGAACGCACCAGGATGCGTCTCAAATGTCCTTTTACTTGATTGAAAAGCCATTTTCCTTTATAGCTTTTTTAAATGTGTAGCAAAAACATGAACACTTCTTACTCGTATATTAATAAAATTTCATTTACCAACACTATTTAATCAAAATTCTTGTTTAAAATAAAAACACAGTCGCGTAGCATGCAAACTAGACCTGATCTTCACAAACAAATGCCATTTTAAGAATTAGTGACCTCAAATCCACTGGAATCAAGTATCAGAACTCATGCAGCCAAAAGTGTGTCCCAAAGTGTTATCGATCACCACTGCAGCGATTGTTAGCGAGACAAGTTAAGGCGTTCGACTAGAAGTTGTCTTCTGAATGAAATCATGAAGCGTCGGGAGTTCTAGTTAAGTGTGAATGATCTTCCGAAACCAACTGGAACACAACGATGAGAACTCATTTGAACACAAAACTTTCGCACTTTGCAACATGATTATTGAACTTCGATCGTGACGCGCGTAGTTTGTAGTACACTAAAGGCCGATGATGAGGAATTGCAAAATTAAAATGTTAAAACTATATATTATGTTACAGTTTAACGCTTAATTCATCATGAACATGTATTCTAAACCCAATCAATAAATGATGTACTAGTAAATGAATTTTGGAATAAGTGTAGAAAAAATAGAGTATTATTTAGCAATTGCTTACATTTTTCTAAATTAAAATATTTCCGTTACCGTTGTTTGTATTTTGGTTTTCAGGCAGGAAATGTTTGTTCGAAATTTTTATTTGAGTTAGAGCCTTCAGAGACATTCGATATTTCTAAAAAGTTTTCAGCAAGTGAAATGATTGAAGCATGAAGCATTAGAACGTCTAAACTCACACCTCATTTAACGAGAGGAATTGGTGCACCAGGTACGGGATCAAAGAAATTTGACGACGAAGTACAAGACAGTGACGTTATAAAAGCAAGGTTCAGAACATAGACGCAGTCTTCGAGGGCGTTTTATCATTTGGTGTAGTGCGACTTTGCTTCAAGTTTTCTATGTTGACCTCCTTCCATTATGGGGTGGAATAATTAGAGTTCAGGCTTTAATACCCATTGGATAGCTTCGCTTGACTTCAGCATGGTTACGTGAGAACTACTTTTCAGTGATTTACTTTCATGAAATGCAGTTGAAGTTATGAATTAGAGTTTGTCATTCTACGATAGAGTCCCCTCAGGGGGATACAATTATTTTATCTATGGGAATTAGCGCTCCCAGGGGGACAATGTGAGGGCCCGAGCTGAAGGTTAGGTATGCTTTCTTTTTTGTTAAAATAGAATAGGATTTTGTTTTGTTACGGACCATCTTTTTTCGGTTCACTGCTGTCCTGTTTTTTCAGCACCTTCTACTTTCTTCTTCAACTTTGATCTTGTTTCATGAACTTTTTTCTCATCTTGCTGTTTCTATGACCTTTCTGCATAGATTCCCCATTCTCTCATCTCCATACTAAACGGTGCCTTCCTCCTTCCTCTCTTCGATACGCTCTTTTTTTGTAGCGGGTAGGTAGGCTTAAACTAACTTTTAATCTATTCATCTAATCCACGAAAGAGTGAATGGTAAATCTGAAGGATATGTAAGTTATCGATTTTGTAAATTTCGATGCCTAAGCATGGTTAATTAGATCGAAATAAACAGGTTTTCTTTCATGCACTTTCCGTCTCAAATGAGTTTTTTATTAGTTATAGCGGTAAATGACTTACCGCAACTCCAGTGTTTGAAGTGGCAAGTAATTCAAGGAGCACGTCGGACAGCAACACTGCACTGCACACTCGCTTCCAGCGCGATCGTCATCAAAGACGAAACCAAACCTACCGCTATTCCTCGTTAAATACTCACTTGACGAAAAAAGTGTATGATGAAAATTTGTTTATTTCGATGTTATCACCATGATTCAAGCAACAAAAATTCGAAAATCGATGAGCTGTTTATTCGAGCGCATTCGTCATCAAAAACGAAACTAAACCTAGCGCTATAAATCGTAAAATACTCATTTGAGACGGAAAGTGCATAGAAGAAAACTTGTTTATTTTGATTCAATTAATTAGGTTCAGGCACCAAAAAGTGAAAAATCGATAACTGACATATCCTTAGATTTACCGAGTGAATAAGTGAAACAAGACTCTCTTTTCCGATTAGAGCTCTTGAATGATCATTTTTGGAGTAGGTTCAAATCCGACGTGTCATGCATGAACCTTCATTACATACAGATCGGAGCATCCATCATTGCTGAATTGAGAAATTCAATGTATGAGCAATGTATTCGAAATTCAGAAGTGCAAAACGTTCACATGGTGAAAATGTTGGTAAATGTTGAGGACTTGACCATAATCGATTTACCACTTTTTGATCAATAAAGGTTGTTGGTGAGACCAAAATAAACAAGTTTTCTTCAATGCACTTTCCGGCAGAAATAAGTATTTTAAAAGTTATGGCGTTAAATGAGTTGTCGGAACTCCAGTGTGCATCACCCTATTACAAACGTAAAGAGGTTGGGTCGTGAGGGGTAGCCACAGTTCTTTTAGTTTTATAATTTTCACTAAAAGAACTGTTGCTACCCCTCACGACCCAACCTCTTTACGTTTGTAATAGGGGGTTGGCTTGGTTGGCGCGCGGGAACGCCTGTTTACTTTCACGTCGGACCGCGCGGTATATTTTTTCCCGCCTCAAACACTGGAGTTACGGTAACTCATTTAATGCCATAACTTTTAAAATACTTATTTCCGCCGGAAAGTGCATTGAAGAAAACTTTTTTATTTTGGTCTCATCAACAACCTTTGTTGATCAAAAAGTGGAAAATCGATTATGGTCAAGTCCTCAACATTTACCAAAATGTTTTACCCAACTGCTAACCTTGTTCACGAATATCCTTCAAACCTTAAAACGAAAATCATGTTTTAGAAAGGGAAAATACTACACTAGTTTAAAAGATTTTTTGTTTGTTTTATCAGGGATAGAATTACTGTACTGGCGTTAGTGGTGCACCTGTGAAATGATGCTTAACCAAATTTCAATGGACTTTCTGTTGCCCATTACAAATATGTGAAAACTTACGAAAACGACTTATTTCGTAGACACCGGTTATTCTGATGAGCGCCCTATCAATGACCGGGAACACTAAATTAGTGCCTTAGTTTTCTTCAACGCATGACTGATGTTTAGCAGGAGAGGAATGGCATTTCTGGAGTTTATCTACCCCACGTATTATGTTTTTTAATTCTAGTGCTGCAGTTATGGTAAATCTGAAGGAAAGGACAATAATCGATTTCCGACTTACCGATGCCTAAACATAATTTAATCGAAATAAACAAGTTTTCTTCTATGCACTTTCCGTCTGAAATGATTATATTACGAGTTATAGCCGTAGGTTTAGTTACGTCTTTGATGACAATTGCGCTCGAATAAACAGCTACTCATCGATTTTCGAATTTTTGTGGCTTGAAGCATGGTAATAACATCGAAATAAAATACTTTTCTTCGATACACTTTTTTCGTCATACGAGTATTTAACGAGGTATAGCGGTAGGTTTGGTTTCGTCTTTGATGACGAGCGCGCTGGAAGCGAGACGGCATTGCAGTGCTGCCGTCTGACGCGCTCCTTGAATTACTTGTTGCTTCAAACACTGGAGTTGCGGTCAGTAATTTACCGCTATAACTAATAAAATACTCAATTCAGACGGAAAGTGCATAGAAGAAAACTTGTTTATTTTGGTCTAATTAACTATGCTTAGGCATCGAAATTCACAAAATCGATTATTGTTCTTTCCTTCAGATTTACCATTAATATGAAACCAGCAGTGTCTGTAAAATTGAATGTCAATATTTATTTTACTGTAGACAACGATTTTGAAAACTTCGTTGTCACATTTAGGTAATTGGAGACATTTTAAGATGTTTTACATGCATGCTATTGTGCTCCCGAATGCTTAGTTTTCGAGATATTGCATAAATGACCTTCAGGTAAGAATAGCATTAACGGCAGTTTCAACATAGCTCTTCCGCCGTTTGACGGATTCCGAACACGCGAAGTTTCGGTCAATATTGATTTTATAGCGCTCACGGAAATTAAAAATTTGATTCCCACGAATCACTAAAGGAGCACATTCAAAGACGTTTTTCTTGAATGAAATTTTACTCGCTGATGCGTAATTTTCGAGTTATTCAACTTTGAAGTTATTAGAACGTCGTATCGTAAAAAAAACTAAACTAAACTAAAGTTTCGTAAAAAAACAAACTCTGGGTTATGTTTCAGATTTGACAGTGCTGTGAATTTTAGATACAAATTTAATCATATTTCATATCTAGTTGAAAGGGCCTCCCCTCAGGGGGATACAAGTATTGTATCTATGGGAATTAGCGCTCCCAGGGGAACCATGTGAGGGCCTGAGCTAAAGGTTAGGGAGGCTTCCTTTTTGTTGTAATAAAATAGGTTTTTGTTTCGTTACGGACCATCTTTTTTCGGTTCACTGCTGTCCTGTTTTTTCAGCACCTACTACTTTCTTCTTCAACTTTTTTCTTGTTTCATGAACTTCTTTCCTAGCTTACTGTTTCTGTGCACCTTGTGCATAGATTCCGCGTTCCCTTAACTCCATACTAAATGGTGCCTTCCTCTTTCCTCTCTTGGAACATCTTTGTCGTGGTTAAGGGAGGCTAAAACTTTCTTATATATATAATAATAAAGTTGAAAGGGCCTTCAAATTATGTTCATGTTACCATTACTTCACAAGAGAGTTCGAATATCTGCGTTCCTATTTTGCTAAGAACTTTTAACTCACGTCTTTCATTGAGAACACATTTCGTAGTAAAATCGAATCCCTTAGAAACAGAAAAATTCCAGTCGCAAGTGCTAAGAAAAAGATAGTTTATTTCACTCTGCCCTTCATTTCACGGTCGCAAAATCAGAAATTTTCTTCTGAAATTCGTAATTTATGTAATAAGTTTTATCCGCAAATTGACATACGCATTACTTTCCGCAATTTTTTCAACATGAGCAGTTTTTTCCGGTACGGCGATAGGATGCCTACTTTGTTGCGTAGCTGCGTGGTTTATAGATATACGTGTGGCCAGTGTGGGGCCACTTATTATGGTGAGACTGCTCGCCATTTTGCAACACGCATAGCTGAGCACAAGGGGGTGCCGGTCCGTCCGGGAAATAGTGTCAAATCCATTGCACAGCAGTATAAGAGATCACACATTAGAGTCTGACCATCCAATTCGCACTGATAATTTCAAAATAGTCTCAACTTGTGATAAACATAGCCTTAAGTTACTAGAAAGTATCATAATTCATCAATTTAAACCAAGTCTCAATGATATGTCATCTTCTGCGCCTCTAAAAATCTTGTCCTAACTTTTTCATTTAATATCCAATAACAATTTGTATTCATGTACTGTATTTACCATGTTTCAATTTATTATTCCAGATATTGAAAATGAGTATGGATATGCTCGAAAGCTCTATTTTTAAAACACATCGTGAGATTTTGTGAAAGATGTTTTTACCCGCCTTAGTTTTACTATTTTTGTGTAAATTACGCTTTTCCAAGAATAAATCTAATGATTTATCGTTAATGCTAATTTGTCTCCCTACTGTTTTGGGAGAATGTAGTCCATTTCTTCGGTGATTATTATGAAATATTGATACCAAACAGTCCATCAGGGAGATGCGTGTTGTGTATCTATAAGAAATGGCCCTCCAAAGGGTAATATGAGGACTCAAGCTGGAGGTTGGGTAGGCTTTTATCATGTTGAATTATGATACAACAGATTTTTTGTTTTTTTACGCACCAACTTTTTTCAAGCTAACTACTGGCTTGTTTTTCAGCACCTTTTGCTCTCATCTACAATTTTGATCTTGTTACATAAATTTGTTTCCTAACTTATTGCTCAATTTTCATGGGATTTTGTGTTAGAACACTTTTTGTACTTAGATTTACCATTCCTTTAATTTTACACTAAATGTTACCCTCTTCATTCCTCATTTTGCAACACCTTTGTATTGGTTAGTGACGCTATTTATAACTTTAAGTAATATGATCGTTAGCCGGTACGAGTGTCTGACGAAAATCCGGCTATTTTCTTTATACAAAGTGCAAAATCTCAATGTGCACCTTGTGCATAGATTCTGCGTTCTCTCAACTCCATACTACATGGTGCCTTCCTCTCTTTGGCACGCCTTTGTTGCGTTTAGGGAGGCTAAAACTATCGTCTAATCTTATTATTAGTTTAGAAGGAAACCGCCGACTAGGTTTGAAATTTTTTCATCCTGGAAATACTCTCTAAAACTGGCTGTACACCTAATCAAGAGTAGAATTAGGAGTAAATGTCAAACATTTCTTATAGGATAATAAGACAAACTTTGAACATAAATTGAACCTCAGCCTCCGATCCTTGTTTAGGAAAGCTTCATAATAATTATTTGCATGCTGTTCAATGTAATTGACATTCTATCGCAACTGCTCGTATGAGCTCCAAAAGTAGTAGGATTTAGATGCCCGAGGCAAAGTCGTAATTGATGTATAACGTCAACAGATGGTTCACTCCATCCGGCACCGACAAAAAATTACACAAGTGCAGAATCATGGGTTCAGTGCCCGCGGCTCTCCCAACGCGCTTCTTCAAAATCAATCCGTTAGGGCTTTACCACTCCTGCCATCTTCAGCGCTGTGTCATCTGTAAACTTGGTTACGCAGTCATCGTAATCCGTTAGCGTTCGGAAATACTCCACATCAGTTTTTCTTAACCGGATATTCTAATGAAATAATTTTTCTCAGCTGTTTTCGATTTATTGTGAACCTTATGACTGATTAAAGATTTCCAAAATCACTTCCATTGTCTAAAATGACCTATCTCATCTAGAAAACTTCGTTTCTGCATTATCGGAATTATTTGCCTGTTATCGTAGTTATCGTAGAATATTGCTAGTCTTGACGAAATATTTTGACGTCTGTCCGGGCACAATGGTTAAAAAGAACACCCTTGTGGGGGATACAACTAGTGCATCTATGGGAGTTATCGCTGCTAGAGGGAATATGCGAAGTCACGAGCTAATGGTTAGGTAGGCCTTTTTGTGAAAACAGAAAAGGCTTCTTATTTTGTTACGAATCATCTTTTTTCGGTTAACAGTTGTCTTGTCTTTCAGCATTTACTACTTCAACTAATATTTTGCTTAATGAACTTCTTAACTGTTTTCGTAGGCAACTTGCGCATAAATTCAGTGTTCCTTTCAGTCCATACTAAATGGGGCCTTCCTCTTTTCTCGCGTTGGAACGCATTTGTTGCAATTAGGGAAGCTTAAACTAATATCTAATCTTGTCTAAAAACACAATTCACTCACGCTCGATTTTGCACCTGTAAGATATTCTTCACTACTAACAAACGCACTATCAAAACCTCCATTTTCGTTTCCAGACCCCTTACTACCCCTTGGAAACCCCTTGCTCAAACTCAAACTTGTTGACGGAATCTGATCGTACGGGTGCAATCTTTCAATCTTTATTTTTCCCTTTTGGGAGAGGCCGACGTACCGTACATCGATTACTGCGCCAGTTCCTTCATCTTTCAGTCATCATTCTCATTTCACGATTTCTTCCAGTCAGTGGTTAACCCATTCTTTTCGCAACATCGCAGGCTGTGCGGACCGAAACACCTCAAATTTAAGTCCGTGGTCCAGCTGGAACTCGAAGTTACTGATTTTTTTTTCTTAAAATTAATAAACTGAGTGAAAACAGTGTTCCGCCTGTGGATGGAGGAGTCGATTTGTCGCAGTAAGTCTGAAAATTGGACATACCTTAAAATGGCCAGTACACAATACTGCAAAATAATTTAATTCTCTCACTTGGTCATTAATTGCGTCAGAATGAATGAAATATTGGTTTCGAACGAATTTTCCAGCAAATTCATGTTCCCTCTTTTCTGTTGACGTCCCTTTCTTCTTACTCCTCTGCTGACGCCCGTCGCTTCCACCTAGGCTGACGCCCCTCGTTTCCCCCCTTAGGCTGACGCCCCTCGTTTCCCCCCTTAGGCTGACGCCCCTCGTTTCCCCCCTTAGGCTGACGCCTCTCGTTTCCCCCCTTAGGCTGACGCCCCTCGTTTCCCCCCTTAGGCTGACGCCCCTCGTTTCCCCCCTTAGGCTGACGCCCCTCGTTTCCCCCCCTTAGGCTGACGCCCCTCGTTTCCCCCCCTTAGGCTGACGCCCCTCGTTTCCCCCCCTTAGGCTGACGCCCCTCGTTTCCCCCCCTTAGGCTGACGCCCCTCGTTTCCCCCCCTTAGGCTGACGCCCCTCGTTTCCCCCCCTTAGGCTGACGCCCCTCGTTTCCCCCCCTTAGGCTGACGCCCCTCGTTTCCCCCCCTTAGGCTGACGCCCCTCGTTTCCCCCCCTTAGGCTGACGCCCCTCGTTTCCCCCCCTTAGGCTGACGCCCCTCGTTTCCCCCCCTTAGGCTGACGCCCCTCGTTTCCCCCCCTTAGGCTGACGCCCCTCGTTTCCCCCCCTTAGGCTGACGCCCCTCGTTTCCCCCCCTTAGGCTGACGCCCCTCGTTTCCCCCCCTTAGGCTGACGCCCCTCGTTTCCCCCCCTTAGGCTGACGCCCCTCGTTTCCCCCCCTTAGGCTGACGCCCCTCGTTTCCCCCCCTTAGGCTGACGCCCCTCGTTTCCCCCCCTTAGGCTGACGCCCCTCGTTTCCCCCCCTTAGGCTGACGCCCCTCGTTTCCCCCCCCTTAGGCTGACGCCCCTCGTTTCCCCCCCCTTAGGCTGACGCCCCTCGTTTCCCCCCCCCTTAGGCTGACGCCCCTCGTTTCCCCCCCCTTAGGCTGACGCCCCTCGTTTCCCCCCCCTTAGGCTGACGCCCCTCGTTTCCCCCCCTTAGGCTGACGCCCCTCGTTTCCCCCCCTTAGGCTGACGCCCCTCGTTTCCCCCCCTTAGGCTGACGCCCCTCGTTTCCCCCCCTTAGGCTGACGCCCCTCGTTTCCCCCCCTTAGGCTGACGCCCCTCGTTTCCCCCCCTTAGGCTGACGCCCCTCGTTTCCCCCCCTTAGGCTGACGCCCCTCGTTTCCCCCCCTTAGGCTGACGCCCCTCGTTTCCCCCCCTTAGGCTGACGCCCCTCGTTTCCCCCCCTTAGGCTGACGCCCCTCGTTTCCCCCCCTTAGGCTGACGCCCCTCGTTTCCCCCCCTTAGGCTGACGCCCCTCGTTTCCCCCCCTACCTCCATCTGATACCTTTTTTCCTAATATTTGTGGGAGCCGCTCTTTTACTTATTGATCGACACAAATTATAAGAGGCTAGAACGTTTCTCTCGCTGCAACTGACCTTGAATTAATTATATGCCTCATACCTATGTTTCTCGATGCATTTTTTCTTCTCGTCTGTGCAAATGAGGAAGTTGCCCACAAACATGACGCTCCGTGTGAACTTGTCACCCTTCAAATAACCTCGAGCTTGTTTGTTTTGTCCGGCACCTGAGGCAGAAGCTGCATTTGTTGCTCTGTCTCTCTTCTTCAAGCTTCCAATGAAATAAAATCTAAGGTCAAAAATCTTCACAGCACGCTTTGGTGCCTTAATTCGAAGAAAAAAGTAAATCAATAACATACCCCGTTAGTTTTTGAGGTGTCAATTGTAAAATTGGTTCCTCTATAAACATGTAAGAAGGTACAGGAGTTTGGGGGTTGAGCATTGACTTTGTGTGAACTGGCGTCACTGAAATACTTTTTTCTGCAAGAACAGGATTTCGGAGTTAAAGTGCTGTTAATTGATGGTATTTCTTATTACTTTTATGTATTGTATTGTACGAGGTCAATTCATATTTTAATTGTAACATAACATTTTTAGAAAATGTTCAGTTCATTTACGTTTTTGTTCGAGGTATAATGTGACATTAAATTCACACTCCATTTATGTAACGGCAATAAATCTTGAAATACTTCAATACAGATGTTATCGCGTCCAATTTAGCGCGGGAAGATGAAGGGCTTCAAATTCTACGTGTATTCGTTTGACTTTCTATTACAAATAATCCAAAGGGGGCAACCAGCAGCGATGTGCTTCAGTCCCCACGGCATGCAGGCGCTAACACATATTTTTTTGCGCCAAAAACCGGCATCTTACTGCGTCTTTGATAGTGTTCGTGTCCGTTTTTTGTTTTGTGCAAGTGTATTTCTTTCGTCTCAATGCATTTGAACAGTTTTTCTACAAAGACAAGTATTTCATTATAATAAATAAACATAATACACTCGAGCTCCTCTGCATGGAATACTGCACTTGTCTTATTCTCACAAATATAGATCGTTGGCCCCCTAAGGGGATACAACTATTGTATCGATGGGAATTAGCGCTCCAAGGAGATAACGTAAAGTCATGTAGTAGAAGCTTTGGTCGACTTTGTTGAAAAACTTGAATGGGATTTTTTTTTTACAGACCATGTTTTTCGGTTCAAAGATGTCCTATTTTTTTCTATACCTGACACTCTTCAACCTCAACCTTGTTTCGTAAGTTAATTTCTTAACTTACTGCATCTACGCGCAGAGAAATCTTGTGCGGGAACTCACCTGGTGCAAAGATTTCCGTTTCCTAAAATCAATAGAGATTGGGGCTTTCATTTTCCCTTTTTGAAACACTTTGCTGTGGTTAAGGAGGCATGAAATAACTTAATTTAATCTAATTTAGGTCGTAGACTGTTGTCTTGAACTAATTCAACGGAAATCATAGATCTTAGGTAAGCAAACTTAGCATATGAGATAACTTGAAAAGCAATAAATGTAGAATTCGAATTCATTATGAAATACGAAAGTAATTTTATCTCTTCAACCTATTTTATTATCAATGAGCAATTGTGAAACCAATGGGGTTTCTCGATAAAACTCAAACCTACATATTCGTGACAAATTCATCACGTGAATAGTGAAAATTTGATTTTACATCAATGTGAGGTTGATGTTAGTTAATACCTAAAATGATTGTCAATTGATTCTAACTTAATTACAGACGACTAGTGTAGTAAATTTACTCACGTAGAAAATAACTTGTGGATGTATGACCTCTCAGGGGGATACAACTATTGTATCTATGGCAATTAGCACTCCCAGGGAGAATAGGTGTGAGGGCCCGAGGTGATAGCTAGGTAGGCCTTTTTTTGTTGGAATCAAATACTTTTGATTATGTTGAGGATCACCTTTATTCGTTCAATGCTGTCCTCTTTTCCAGCACCTACTACCTCTTAAACTTTCATATCTTGTTTCATAAACTTGTTTCTCAACTTACTGTTTACGTCCCTTCTACATAGATTCCGCGTTCCCTTATCTCCATATTAAATGGAGCCTTCTTCTTTCCTCTCTTCGGAACGCTTTTTTTAGCGGTCAAGGAGGCTTAAACTAACATCTAATCTATGAATACTTCAGCGCAGTTATTCATTTCTAACACGAGATGTCTTTCTAGCATGATTATGACTGATATATTTTGAACTGCTTTCTTTACACGCAGTGAATTACTTCCTGTCTTTAAGAATTCATACAATAGATTTAGAGGCTTGCAAAGAACCCACAGAAACAAATTTATTTCAATGGACTACAGAGATGTCAATTGTCCATTTGCGCGTTATATGGCCTTTGTACTAACAATGCAGGGAAACTACATTTTAACTCAGAAATGGGCAGCAACTCATTATCTTAAAATCGAACAAAAACGTTTTGTATGAAGGCCCCGAATTATGTTCGAAGGCCTCAACAAAAAAGACCTCGAAGGCCCCGACAAAAAAGGCCCCGAAGGCCCCGACAAAAAAAACAGCATCTTTTTTATAATGTCTACCTCAAAGGACCGTTCGAATGACGTTTGAGCTTTAGCTTAGAATGGGAGGTGTCTTGTAGTGTAAGGCCTACGTGACAATGCTCCTCACATCTTACCCCATTGTGATAGTTTCCAGAGCAGGATAAGTGTGTGTGTGTCTCTGGTAGGAGCTTCACTGTGTATTTATCCATCGTGTGGTAAACACCTTGGCTGTGCGTGTGTGTGAGCTTCACTGTCATCTTCTGTGTTGTCGCTTATGTGGCTTGGCTTTTCTATGCATTTAAGTAAGAAGCGTTGAGAAAAATTTACATGATCCACTTATTGCAAAAAAGTCTTTTACTCATATTTTTAGAGGAAAGTCCTTTTAAATTTTACTCGTCTGAAATATCTCAAGTTTATCTAAATTGATAAATGGGGCAAATATCTGAATGCTGCAGTGTTCTCGTAAAAAACAATGTTGAAAAAGAAACCTGGACGATCTGACCAAATGGAAGCCCTTCGCTGTGATTTTAATTCTTGTAAACTGTTTTTCCCTTTTTTTGCTTATAGTCCCATAAATACAATTGGAGCTTAGAATCTTCTGGTATCCAAAAGTTTAAATAAAATAGTAATTACTCTTTTCTATTCCTTGACATTTAAGGGCATTTTATTTCACTAGATACAAAAGTGCAGTGTCATCATGAAACGAACTGGAGACTATGGATCCATGGAAGCCCCGGACTATCAGGTAAGAAATTCACAAGATACTTTTTACATCCTCATAAGCAATCTCAAATTGAAACTGTTATTTTCATACGCATAATCTTTTTATTTCTGAGCGGTTTCAATTTCTCGAGAATTTCCTGTTGACGCTGCTCACCAATTTTGCAAGAAAAACTTTTTTTGGGCGACACTGTGGGGCTTTAAATCTGGATCCAGTTTTCTCACTGGACTCCGCCACACCCGCGTTCTCCGATACCAGAGCAGATATGAACACCGGATAATACGAGATACGTCTTTCTCGCAAAATACGTTTAATCTAATTTTATCTACTTTCTATACACGTGGTTCTGATGCCTTATTAATAAGTTTAACTTTTCCTTTAAAATCTAAGCCACGCGCTTATTTCATGCGAAATGAGTGAATGTTTTTCACGAAGCCAACAATTTATTGTTATCAAGCTTAAGAATCGTCAATCATAATGTTTTCAACATGAACTTACAGTATTAATGTCCCCCCAGCAGGATGCACCTATTGTATCAATGGGAATTAGGCTGCTCCCAAGGGGAAAATGTGAGGGCCCGAGCTCATTTAGGTAGGCCTTCATTTTGGTGAAATAAATTTTTACTGTACATTATGTTATGCACCATTTTTTTCGGTTCACTGGTGTCCTGTTTTTCAGCACCTACTACTTTCTTCTTCAACTTTTATCTTTTTTCATGCACTTCTCACCTTACTGTTTCTACGCCCTTTCTGCATAGATTCCGCGTTCCCTTAACTCAACATTGAATGGTGCCTTCCTTCTTCCTCTTTGGATCGCATTTGTTGCGGATAGGGAGGCGTAAACTAACTTATAATCTAATCTACAGTACTAATATATGGGCTTAAAAATTTTTCCTCCCCCTATGTACAATTGATGTATGTGCTGTGTTTTGAGGATTACTTGCGTTCAATGTATTTCAATTATAATGTCTCAGGTTAATCTGAAATCTATAAATTAAATGTAAACTTTTCGCGTAGACTTGCATTTTTGTAGAAGTATATTTTCGAATTCTGTTCCCTAATTGTAAGGGTTTACTCCGTTCATCGGTTTGGTGTGTGGGAAGTCACATGCAGGAACGCACTGAGCGACCAAAGCTTGTTTATTGTACAGTTTTCCTTCAACGCAACGGTTATAAGCACAACAGGAACTAACCACGCAATATCCTCTTTTTAATTTGACCAACTATCGGAATATATTTTTCTAGCACTACAGTCTCGTTCCTACATAACGCAGTTGTGATACGATGCAATCAGAAAAATTGGCGTTCGAACAAAATTAGTCGAAATTTTTATTCACATGTGACCTTGGAATCGAAATTTGCCGAGATGTGTATGGTTCGATATCATACAGTGTGTAATTTTTCTGTAAAAGCTGAGTAATTTAGAGTTATCTGTGAAAGTCGTTTTACTTCCTCATCCACTGATGAGCCTATTTTTGAATATTCAAATTTACGTCATAAAAGATTTCCGCTTCATAGAGAAATTTGGGAAGGCAGTGATGAGCTTCGACGTTTGAACATTTCAATTTAGGTAACCGCGACACTTTCTAATTGTTGGAATTTATATCACTTCAACCCGGAAAATAAAACGTCAGCCTTGATAGCGAGCTGCGTAGCATTTTTTACATACACGCGTAAGGGACAGGATTCTTGCGTAGCCTCCGGGTACGTAACGTCTTAGGTACGAAGTAGCCCTAAAGTTGGCTGCCGGACTGCCATCTAAAATACGGAAGCGAGCTTTTGAAAGGTCTTCAGAACAAGGGCAGTTGCTCAAATACTGTTGAAACTGTCAACGTTGTTTTTGTTTGTCAGTCATCATGGCAAGTTTACTTGAACTTTTAACTTGACCGATGTTTTGAACGAAAATGAAAATACTCAAAACAATGAGAAACAAATGCGAATCGTAGATGTAAACTCGACGAAGTGGAAAACCGGTCTCCCTCCGCACCAATGTTCTCGAACTCGTTTCTGGAGACTTCACTGTGTGTTGACTGGATTTGTTGAGAAAAATCGAGTTAAAGTTGGTGGTGTTGCTGATGTGCAGATAGTTGTCAGAGTGAAACAAAATTAGACTAAATTAGAACATCAAGTTCACCGGTTACTGGACTCATAGATGAAACTGTCTCAAATGAGTAATTTTTAGTCTGGTTGTTGACATTCTGATGTAATTCCTATCTAAACCTTAATATTTATTTAAACCTCTAGGAATCGCCCAGTTCTGCTCGAAAACTTTTTAACGAATAATTCTTTAGGGGTGGTTGCTCATGGATTACGATTAAGATTCAAAATTTACTGAAAAAGTGGTAAAATGACACGATCTCGTCATTTCACCCCCTCAGGGGGATAATATTGTGTTTATGGGAATTAGCACTCCCAGGGCGAAGATGTAGGAGGGTCCAAGCTGAGTTAGGTTGCCCTTCTTTTCGTTTAAATTAATGTTTTTTTTGTTATGTTAAGGACTACCTTTTTTCGGTTCTCTGCTGTCCTGTTTTTCAGCACACATTACTTTCTTCAACTTTTATCTTGTTTCATGAACTTCTTTCTCAAATTACTGTTTCTATGCCCCCTTTTGCATAGGTTCCGGGTACCCTTATCTCTTTACTAAATGATGCCTTCCTCCTTTTATCGAAACGTTCTTTTTTATAGCGGTTAGGGAGACTTAAACTAACATATAATCTAATCTAAAGAGTTACACGAGCTCGCGGCCGTGAATTGCGTCCTCCGCTTGCATGAGGGCAGACAACCCCACGTGGGACGCCCTGCCTTGAGGAGTCGCACAGAGCTTCCTGTTCCGCGCTAACTTCTCTCTGCTCTGCACACATCAATTAAATATACGTGTCTGCGTCGGGGCCTTCGGACACAAATTCTACCGTGCAATTCAAAGATGCTGCTATCCACCGGCCTTGACATCGAAGTGCCATGTTCAGTGACTTCTACTGTGCTCGTACCGTGCAATGCAGAGGTAAAGGTATAATAAACTTGTCGGCGTGTGTCTCTAGAGCCTTCTGGGCTAATTTCAGTCATGTTATGCAACGGTGCAATTGGACCATCTATTGTGCCTATTTACCGATTTATACCGTACAATACATGGATGCAGCTCTGAAATCTGCGATGCTTACCTACCAATCTACGCAGGCGCTAATTGCAGTCTTGCAATACAGGAACAGATTTGAGGCATCTATGTTGCTTGCCTAGGGCTTTCTTTTTTAGCGAAAGGAAGCATTGCACTCGCCGCGTTTTAGGGCGCGTGTGCTTGTAGTTGCCGCGCGTACTGCTCTCGGGTGCATAAATCATAGCAATAGCAGCGTGCCGGGCACAGGTTCCGACTCGTGGACCACATTGTACTCAAGAAGATAGCAAAAACTCGTCTCATCGCTAGAAAGCAACTAATTTTTGTTTTTTTTCAAATTTCACTGGATCTCGCCATGACAAGAGTGAATTGTCATTTCTTTGAAAAGGTTGTTGTCGAAAGAAGTGTGATTTTTTACACAAGTTTCGTCAGTCTCATCACTTATTGCAAATGTGTACTTAACACCATAAAAGAGCAATGAAACGTTTGCAAACCGAAATGCCAGCATATTGCATAGTTTACGCTAAGCTTCTTTTCAGATTTTGGGTCATGTTATTCTCACGCCATTCCCAAGGGTCATTTTTCTCAGCATTTTTTTTCTGTAACCACGAAAGACCTTCCAGAATGCAAATTGGTGGAAGTATTGATGATATCGAGTGTAAAGTGAATTTTGCCAAAGGTATTTTTAACTTTTCAAACTCTTCATGGGCCTCTTAAGCTTAAAAAATTCGGAGGTCAGCTTCATGATGAAAAAATTTATGATTCAGCTGACAGTTAACTACAATGCGCTGCAAAAGACAAGTTCAGCTTATTTCGGTCTCAGTTCCTTTCACAGTTTTGATCCATGCTTTCATGCATCAACCAGTTGTTGACTGCCAGAATTTAACCAGAACTCGAATGGTTTTGGAATAGCAGCTCAAGACTGCTTGTATTTCCACTCCTTCACCGGAAGAGGAGCCATTCATGCAAATGGGCACAAAATCTTTCGATATTGTTTAAATATAACTGACATGCTTTTGTTAATAGTAATTCTCAATTATGGAATGTAGGCGTTCCATGCAGAGTGCATTATCCTTCAATGAAATGACATGAAAATTTTCCGTACCGAGCTGGTTGCGCCAAAACACTGAACTTTTCATTATATCCGGAAACGCGAATACAAAATCATGATAGCAAGAATTAGGTATTAAAATTATCAAGGGCGTGAAAGCCTTCTAAAAGGCTTCCGAAACTGGGCGAGTTTGTCGATATAAGACTAAAAACTTATTCGTGTGAAGGACACACTAACGCTTCAGGATTTTTTTCACGGGTGTCATTAATTAACGTTCTAGTGCGCATAGGAAAATTTTGCAAGCGAAATAAGTGCTCAGTAATGTGTAAATAATCATCCTACAGAGGAAGCTATTATTTTTTATAAGGAAATTAGCTATGTGGAATCCTAAATATGTGGAATCCTATCTATTGTGGAAAATATGGGGAATCCTAAATTGATTAGGTAAGAATGGAATGGTATGCTTTATTTGTTAGAATCATTGTTAGTTCTGCCTGCCTTTTTTCAGCACAAATTACTTTCTTATGACTTTTAACTTGTTAATAGACTTCTTTCGATCTTGCTGTTCCTAGGTGCAGGGTGTGGGATGGACTTCGTACAGAGATTTCCAGTTCCCTTATTCCACACTAAACGGTACCTTCTTCCCTCTGTGTGGAACACCTTTGTAGTGAACAGAGATTTCTACTAACTTGTGATATAAAGTTTCCGGGAGTTTAGAGTAGTTGAAGTGGTAACATCTCGTATTATCAGTCCTAGTTTTGACTAAATAATGTTTTCCAAAACTCAAAATGACCAAAAAATGAGCAAGATGAAAGTATTCAAAAGCTCAGGTGAATTAGTAAGCATGCAATAATGTATCCGGGACAGCAGATGTGGCGTAACACTGTAAAACTTCAAGTCAAGAATTAGGGAAACCCCAAGTATGTTTGTGGACATTCCTGTGCAAACTATGTACATTTTTACCATGTACGAGCCATTGATCTCGGTTGGTACTACTAAAGTTCGACTGGGGCATGCACGTAATGAAAAATGGGATATTCGTCAGAAAAATAAAACATTTGCCCTGGTCAGAATGTCGCAAGTGCAGCAAATGATCTCGTATCACAGCCTCTTGCTTTGCTTCGCTGACATTGTATCCGCATGCAAGAATGCATCGACTCTGCGGAATTCATTAGTTTCCGATCCCATATATTACCCACTAAGGCTAATTCTAAATTATGTTGTTCCTCTTGATGAGATCGATGAAAGTGTCGATTGTTTATGTCTGCTCCCATGCGTCTCATTGTCATTCACTTTTTCTCGCCCCTCAGGGGGATACAACTATTGTATCTATGGGAATTAGCGCTCCCAGGGGAAAAATTGGGAGCTGCGAGTTAGGTAGGCCTTCTTTTTGTTGAAATAAAATGTTTTTTTTTGTTATGTTAAGGACCAACTTTTTTCGGTTCACTACTGTCCTGTTTTTCAGCACCTCTGACTTTCTTCACCTTTTATCTTATTTCATGAACTTCTTTCCCATCTTACTGTTTCTATGCCCTTTCTGCATAGATTCCACATTTTCTTATCTCCATACTAAATGGTGCCTTCCTGCTTCCTCTCTTCGATACGCTCTATTTTTGCAGCGGTTAGGGAGGCTTAAACTAACTTATAATCTTAATCACTTTTTCTCGCTAACTATGACGTAAGAAGGCGTCTGAAGCACTCGCACGTCTTGCAGTGGTAATTCTCGTCAGCCCGAAGGAGGTGAAGTCGCAAAAAAATTTGAATTCGTTAGCAGGCAGGAACAGCGGTGGTTTCAGGCATTCGGCAGGTGTTCATTACTCTTCATTACCAATAGTAATTATTACAGCACACGATTTTAATTTCATTTTAAGATTTTTCACAAGATTTTAACAAATGTATATCATTTCTAGCCGTAGTTCAATAAATGTATATCGTTTCTACTGTACTCGCTCATGATATCCTATTTTCGTATATTTTAGGTAAGAAAGATTTAGAAATAAAATTTAAACTTTACTTTAGCTATACTTCCTGAAATTTAGACTCCTCAAATGTTTAAGGTCATTAAAGTAAACCTTGAAACCAATTTCACGATTCCGTGGCCGAATACTACAGCTTTCGTATCATCTTTCATTTGGATGCACACATGTATTATGCCTACACTTCTATCACGGGCATAACAACAATTCTTGTTCCCCTCAGGGGAGGTATAATTATTACAATATATATAATTATATCAGAATTAGCACTCCCAGAGGGCAAATTTGAGGTCCTGAACTGAAGGTTTAAAAGACTTTCTTTCTGTTGAAACAATGGGTTCTCTGTTTTGTTACAGACCACTTTTTTCGGTTTAGTGTTGGCTAATGTTTAATTAAAGCACCTTATTGCTTTCATGTTCAATTTTTACCTCATATCAAAAAATTTCTTGCTAACTTGGTGTTATGGGCAGTGGATTTTGTTTGGGACCTCACCTTGTGCTTAGATTTCTCGTTCCCTTAACTCCATACTAAATGGTGCCTTCATCCTTCCTCTCATTGGAATATATTTTTGTGGTTACAGAAGCTTGAACTAACTTGTCTATTCAAAGAACTTTTTTTGGGGGAATATATTCAGTTATTTTACTTTCCCCCGCAGATTACCACTGTCTTTAGTCTCCTTTTTTGAGGTGTGGGTCGCCCGAATTAACTTATAACCTAACCCATTTCCCCAGTGGCTTTTTGATAATTGCTAAAGTGTTCAGCTTTTTCATGTTCAATATTTGTGTTGCCAAGCTACAGAGCAAGAGAGTGAGATCTCACAATCGTCGGTGGAACTGCTCAAACAGTTTTTAAATTTGGTTTTCGTATCACATACGTATATAGAATCAATACATTATTTGGACGAAAGTGCAAGCATTCCAGAAGATTTTCAAATAACCTGGCAATATCCTACAAACCTCCTGTTTGTTTTTATGTGCTTTGAGTTCCAAATAATGAATAATTTTATGATCAAGTTTACCTTAGCACATACAGTTAGCAGGCAAGTGGCGCAGAATCCCTATTTTTGCAGAGAAATTATTTCGAAAGTAGGCAAAGTACTCTGCTACACTTTGTTTTTAATAAGACTGCAGGAGCATTCACGTAATTTCTAATTACGGAGTACAGAAGTTTTCTCGTGAAATTAAGAAAAATTTACGCAGTGAAATCTTTTCAAAGTGTGCCGTTGTCAATGACACGTTATTTTGCTGTCCATATTTAACTCGTAGACCGTAATGGGTTAAACTGAAGTTCAATTCTCATATCAAATTTACACTCAATTAAAGTTAAGAACTTTAAAATAACTTGTATTAACTGGATTGTGCCTTCATTTGGCTGTGATCCAGTATTTGTGGAAATAGTTTGTGACTGCTGGTCGGTCAGCAGCGTCATGAAACGTGTACACCGTCGGCTCACACCGCGACCATCTTGCTAAGGTGTAGTAAGAGCCGTTTCTTAAAACTTGACCTGCTATTTCTTAAGCAGAAGCTTAACCAAATGTTACACATCAACCACTTATACTGAAATATTACCTGACTAATAATGTTTTTTTTCCTATTTCTACATTTAGATAATCTTGGTATGAAATTCGGTATTCGAAAGGTATTTTGATTGCATGTACTTTGGTTGCTATAGCATACTTTAAAAGTACGGTTTGCGTAATCGTCTCCTCAATCTAGTGAGCACAATGGCCACTTGGGTGAAAGTTGGCAACCAAAACTCAAGGTCAAGTAGGGGCTCGTGAGGTCTCATGGCCAGCTCGCAGTGATTTCTTTTCGGATTGATCTGGCAGTGTTCCGGTTCAAAGTTCATTGATCTTTCTTTATTAATGTATTTTTAAATGAAATTATGAGTGGAAATTAAATAATATTCTAAAATTCTGCTGCTTTTCAACTTGAATCATTGAGTTTAGAATAGCTAGAGTTTAGAATAGCTAAACACGCTTGAGTTCAGAATAGCTAGAAATTAGCGTGGGAACCTCACAATGTGATGTATTTAACCGAGCATAATCTTCAATCCCACCGAAGCGCTTGAGCATCTCACAAACTTCGAAGGGCGCATAACTTATACATTGCGAAAGTAGAAAAGGTCCGTCCTTCCATCGGACAGTTCATCAGAAAGACACGCAAAGTGACAGGTATATAGATCCTATCGAAAAACGTGACTTGTTCAGTTAACGATGGTTGGAGTCGATGTTCGAGAATGAAAATAATCGAAAGACATCCCTGAGTTGATCGATTGAACGCTAATGGAAAGACTCTCTTTTTGCTTAGGCTATGCAATTAATTTTTGCTTTTATATGTTGAAGATAAAATTGATGTCCTTCAGAAGATTTTCTTTCAGAATAATCTGAAAAATAATTGAAAAGTTTCTTCATATTACTGCGTGAAAATGTTTCTATGCAAGTGGTTTGACGTGTAAATTTAATAGATGACAAATTTATTACTTGACTGATCACATAATACAAGTTTCTAGAGTAGATTCAATAATCATCGCAGGTCTAAAAATTTTGTAACTCTCGCGTTCTATCCTTCAATTGATATGAATTCTTAGGTTCAGATCCTGAGTCGAATGTTTCAAATTAATTTAAACCAGCGAATCTAACTTGTTTACAAAAACCTATCTTTGGATGCACAGTTGACTTATGCTTCCAAGCTTGTTCCCCTATTGTCATTTTAAATAGCTCTTAAACCCATACGCAAAGCTGTGAATCAAGGTTCGCTTTGCTATTGTCATTCAAGAGCAGGGAGAAAGAATATAGTGGTGAAAGTTTGATCAAGAGCAGGAGGCTCCTGCTGACTGCCCCAGGCATACCACCAGCTTTGTCTGCAGCCTCACCTCTCACTTTTAGTCTGGCCGGGAGAAAGGGTCAGGGGGGGGGGGGAAGTAGAACTTGCCCCTATATGCCTCCCCTCGACTCAGGCAAGCGGCAGGATGTGCGCCGCATATTGGTTAACCCGCAAGCCACCTTCGACCGAGGTAGGGGAGGAGCAACCTCCCCACACAAACCTCCTACCTGCCGCCGCATCAGACGCTCAGTACACGAATGCAAGTGGTAGTTGGCGGTTGGTCAGTGGCGGTCTCGCAGTCTTTGACGTGACGTGACTAATACCATGATTTCAAGATCATCTTTACGATTTTTCAGCACATCTTGATAGCTTTATCAAGATTCTTAGTATTTTGGGTAGTAGTAGTTGAAGAATTTTCCGCACCTGATTAAAATTTTGTGTGTCCAAAAACTAAAATTCGTGTATCTTGTCAGATTCCTACCATGGAGTCCATTGAGAACAGCGAGATATCGGAGTGGTATCGGGACAAGACAGTGTTCCTGACGGGAGGAACTGGCTTCATGGGCAAAGTGCTAGTCGAAAAGCTGCTCAGATCTTGCCCCGTCAAGAAAATATTCCTCCTCGTCAGACCCAAAAAAGGAGCCGACATTCGACAACGCATTGACGACATGCTCAACTACAAGGTAAGACCTAAATAATTTGCTATGTTCTTATGTTTTTACCGTTGAGAGTATGTTAGTAGAACTGCTGAATTAATCCAAATTTGATTCAAGTATCTTCAATGACCGCGGCCACAGCTCCTTCTGCTGTGAGGTTTTTCTTTGATCTCAAGAAAAATCATCACTTAGTCTCTTGATCTTATTTCTCTCTAACACTCTAAATGTCTAAAATCAGTACAATAATGCAATGACATCATCTGAATGCCAATTGCTCAATTTCTAATGTTGCATACCTGAATGTTATTCAATTGTATTCAAAATAATGTCGATACTCTTTATTCATCTTATTGAGCAAGAAATCTTCTCAAGTATTAGTGTATTTCTGGCCTTGAGACAGGTTATGTCCTTGTACTTTTTTTGTCTTATTCTACGGCTCCTTTCGTTTACTTTCAACGCCTGCTTCCGCCACTCCCTCCGCGAGAGCCAGAGCTTCAAGGTTCTCGGCTCTAAGAAGCACGATCCTAAGTTACTTGTATTACTTTTGTCCACTCTAGCAAATTTTATCCGAAGTTGGTTCCAGTTCCAACTCTTAGGAGTAAAAATGTTTATCATGCAATCAAGCAACCCTCTGGGAATATAATCGAATACGATGTTGAGTAATATAAACTAAATTCCAACGTGTTATTCACTAACAAATTCATCTAAAATTGGCAGTCAGAGTTCAAAGTTCTTTACTTTGTGACGTAATTGAAAGTGAGCATCCATTGAAGTGAGCGTAATTGAAAGTGAGCGTCAAACTGGGTATCATTACTGAATTCAATTTACTAAGCTCAATTTATTTACTCTACCTCCAATTTGTGTGCGTTAAAAGTTTGAGTTAGACGAAAAAAGCTGCTTGTAATCCAGTGATAATTTTTAATGTGATCAATTGAACAGCGTCAACGGGTGTAAATAGCAGTCTAACGGAATCCTGAGGTTCCCACTTTTTCTTCATATTGATTGTAACTCGAGTGTTCTACGAGAGAAGTTTTTAAGAAGAATAACCGGGAGCAAACATCTGTAAAAACCAATACAACGTTCCGAGCGTTGTCTAACTGTCGGTTAACAACTGAAATACACAAAGAATTGGGAGTATCGAATTTTAACTACGTTGATACATTTGGATAAAAAGAAAGGCTCTTGGTAAAACGATAACATGGTATTCAGAGGTCAAAAGTAGATGAATTCCTTTTTGTCATAAATTCCTTTTCGTCAGCCTGTTTTTTCAGAATTTGTTTCATTCAATTTACTTTTTGTTTGTTCCGATGATTTTTTTAGCTTTTATTGACCACGGCGTCAAATAGGAAATGAATATTTCCGAAAATTATATAATTACTTTTTTGTCGGCACTTTTACATTCGCCTCAGAGCTCAAGTCTCGAATCATCGTCTGCGAAGGATAAATTTCATGCGTTTGTAAAGGGCGTTTGAATTTCGAGACGTTAGTTGTTCACTGCACTTTGCTATCAAAAGATCAAGTGATGTTGCTTCAATGTTCTGCTTCATCAATTTCACGGTTTATCTAAGGTTATAACATCTCTGAAATACGTGCATTTTGAGTTTAGTTTCTATCCAACGCAAGAGCGTGGTGATTCTATCACTGCGTCATGCTCGTGTCAATCGCGATGCAAAAATATTTCATCACAGATTGGTTAACTTTTACCGACCATATAGTCAAAACTTGTTGGAACTGCCAGTCAGATGACGTAAGAAGACCTGCGTATTTCTACATGCCGGTGATGTCACCAGCTTAGGTAGTTTTAAGAGACCTTGAGTCCTTAGCGGTAAGTAAGGCTTGCGTTTGTGGTCGGCGCGGTTTTCTTGCCGCACAATAATTTGCTCAGGCCAGCGAAAGTAAGTTTACTGCTCAGCGTGCGCTGTTTGAACTTCGTCGGAGCTAACTATTCTAACTCTTTGTATCCCATCGAAAACTGAATTTTTATAGTTCTTGAGCGTTGTATTCAATTTCAGGCTACTACATTCGCAGCTCAGCAGTGTCCACAATTGTTCCTATGACATCTTGTTGTTGTTGATGAAGCTTAACGAGTGTTACCTGTTTTGAAGGTATTGCCGAGGTTGCTTCCAAAATTCTGGAATTAGTACCAATGTTAGCGTGAGTTATAGCGATTGCGATGAAGTACCAGCTATGATTCTAATTTTTTACGCTCAAAATTCGGCTGTCACGATTCTTTCGGGGAAGTAATTAATTTTCGAAATTTTTCTCTAAATCAATTCGTGTGGCCTTTGTGTTTGCATTTCTTGCAAACCAAGGACAGGAAAAATTTACATGGTACTCCAGTTAACTCGCTGTTTTTTTTCCTAACGTGGAATACTACGAACAAACCAAAAGCAATTTTACGATGTATTGTGGTAGTCTTTCCAAAGCGCAGAAAAACATATTTGCGCGTTGAAACAAATTATGAGGGTTTCGATAAAATATTCACTCGGTACGTGTGAAACCAAAGTTCTGGCTTAACTCTCATCAAGGAAACTCTTATCTCTTTCCGCTCAATTAATTTTACCGCCAGTTGCTGCTCTTTTCTGCTTGACTAGCTTCACGCACTCGGCTCACTTTCATTACCGGATTTCGTAAGGTGGCTTGACCAAGTCAACTTCGTTAAGACCTCAGCTTCAATAAACTGCAGCCAAAAACGATAACGTGAACCTTACTCGCTGCTCTCTCGTTATATTGTGATAATTAGCTTCAATCATCATGTCATTAGGTAGTTTCCTGTCGGCGGTGAGGAGACCACTATTGTGGGAGATCAAATCGAGTGACTCACTCGAGTGATGCTGTCGACGTTTCCGCGTCTCCAATGAGAGGCAGTCGAGTCGCAACCAAAGCTTACGCTTGCCGCCGCAAATTAAAGGCTTCTCACGATGTGTGGACTCTCAAAATGTTAATGAACTCTGGCAAATTTTGAATTAACGATGTGCTCTGCTTCACAATAATGGGTTCCCTTCTCGCTGTGTTCTGAACAGGCGATTCAATCGTAATGGTAAATTGTGAATAAAGATGTACGAGATTGAGAGTATCAGGTACGAGTAGAGTAAAGGTACGAGTTACCACTTTTTTGAAATAGCGTATTTTCCTAATTAATAACGAAATATTTAATTTTCGAAAATTTAGATTGCACACATGCAGTGGTTAGAGAAGCTGAGATTGTTTGCAATCGCTCTGGATTCGTCCATGAACTTCGGGCAGACGCGTAACGTTTGTAAACCAAGTGTCAATGACACCTCGGTCATTCGTAATGCTCTTCATGTATTCTGTAATTGGGTGCCTAGGTTTCGCATCTGATTTAAACCCCATGCCGTGCGTGGTATACTAGATATCATTTATCATTTACTTCATTTCTTGATGAATTTGAGCCCCCAATGTGCACAAATTAGAGTTCATTTCACTCGAGTGTCAGCTCCGTGCCTATTCTGCTGATAACATGTTACCTGACGGTGGTTAATAGAATGGTAACGAGAACAAAAATTTTTGATGGTGAAATGTTGAAGTTCATGGTAAAAATTTACCCATGATTATTTGGAAATAAATTACAGAATTAGAAACGTTCTAGCCAGGTACAATCGAAAAGTTCTGAAGTACGTGGTAGTTTTCGCCTTTTTGAATACAGGCTTCAAAAACAAAAAATAAAACAATTTAATGACATTACAGGGCTTGTGGAGCTCTCAACGTGGTAGGCACTAAGCCTGCGTAAAATTGTGTATTTTTTGCAATTTTTGGAATGTACTATGCTACACATAGTTTCTGACGCAGTTTCTGTAAAGTGTACATAAATCCTGGATGGTTTCCTCAAATATTTCAACCCAACTCCATGAGTGCATAGCGCCAAGTGCGATATTTTGTTTGTGTTCTGGTCAATTGAATTGTTTCCACCTAGCCAGGGCAGAATGCATTCATTAGTTCAATAGATTGACAATCAATAAATAATCGGAATGAAGGGATTGGATTGTGCGTGGATTATGATATATTTCATATTTAGAGTGATTTATGCAGCCGTTGTCTTCAAATGAAAAATACAATTACACTACTTGGTTTTTTCGATTATACCTAAAGGAGATATCATGACTTCTCACATCATTTTTGCTCCGCATTTCTACATAGATTACCAGAGGCATAGTATTTTGTTTCGAAATCTCTTTCCATTATCTTCAGCTTATTCTTGTGAATAATTATTGTACTATCTCCAAATTATGTGACTAAACATAGTTCATTATGAAAAAAAAATTATCATTTGATTGGACACTTGCATTCATGCTGTCTCGTAACACTTTGACTCGACAATCCCCTATAATTTATAAAACTTGCATCAATAAATAAATAAAAATTAGGAGATACAGATCATCATGCGCTGGCAGGGTTGAAGAACTAATTTCTCTAATTTAGTATATCTGTAAGTGTTACTGATAAGTGAATATTTGTACAGAGTGTCCGCTAAAAAAGTAACCAATTTAAAAATGCTGTAGTTTGTGAAATATCAGTGCTAGAAAGCTGACATAGGTTTTGATGGAAAGAGCAGAATTTAAAGTTTTATTTTATATTAATGATTTTGTCTATTTGGCATTCCAGAAGGATAAAAACCAGAATTAACATGGTAAGAATTTTGGTTGGTGATAAAACGAGATCGGTGAGAAGATTGTCTGCTGAGACACCAGTAAAGAAAACTGTTTATTTTATTCTCAAAAAAGAATTTCATTTAAAACAAAAATAATTGCAATGTCCTAAAGAAATCTCACCGCAGGATAAAGATTGGAGGTTTTTATTTTGCCGCTGAATGAAAAACGAGCAGTTATGATCAAATATTGTTGGATTTCATTTTTACTGCTGTATATCACGTTTATTTGAAAGGTATTTCAAATTGACATAATTATCAAAATAAAACTTTAAACCCTGCTCTTTTCAATGAAACCTATTTTAAGATTTCTTAAACAAATGTTTCACAAACTACAGCATTTTTAAATCGATTACTTGTTTAGCGGACACCCCGGACATGGATCCTAAAGAACAAGTTTACATTTTCCCTCCATTACTTGGGATATTTACTGAGAAAGACCAAGGTCGAGACCATTTTAGAAATGTCCAATCACCTCCACATGATTTTTCTTGTGCAGAGGTAATTCAAACGCCAAATTTTTCAATCACTCGTCAGGGACATAATACTGATATTCGGACTTTGATATTTCATTGTTGTCGGAGACGCAGTGCAATAAAACATCCCATCATCGTCACAGTCTTTTGTATCGGTTTCATGCTACCAATTTTTCTCCGCCTCGCTCATTTTATCCGTTGATTGCTTCCTAACATTTGTGCATTATAGTGGTGGAAAATTATTAGCTTCTGGATTCGTATTCTTATCGCAGATATTAAACTTTGATATCGTGTCTTTTTAGAAGTGGCATTATACAACCTTGCAAGTATCGAGACAATGAATGTTTGTGACTCAATTCACGAGCACTCGCTTCCCTTTAATATTCACTTATACTATCAGTCGACTCTTGCATCAGTTTCCCGCTAGCATTTCCACGTGGAAGAGTTCAATGTCACACGCACGCCATTTCCGTACCCTTCTTTGTGTTTTGATGCTTTCATTTTCTACATATTTCACATTATGATCTTGAATAGAACTCTGGAAAGAAGTTGAATGTAAATGATTTTCAGTTTTCCGCTTCATTAGCTAGTTTTTAGTGGAAGCGTAAGCCCATATTCGGGATGGAAATTAACATTCTTTCAACTCTGTACTTTAGGTTGCGATACTTTTGCAGCATTTTGAAACGAACTTTTCGAAATTCATCCGTAGGTTTCAATCAGCATCATTTTCCTCGACGCCATCAGCAAACAGAATTTTCAAGAAACATGGAAAAAGGCACAATTATTTAGCTACAAGTTAGCGAGTGCGCTCTATGCACGTCGCCCCTCAGGGGGATACAATTATTGTATCTATGGGAACTAGCGCTCCCAGGGGGACAATGTGAGGGCCCGAGCTAAAGGTTAGGTAGGCTTTCTTTTGTTAAAATAGAATAGGTTTTGTTGTGTTACGGACCATCTTTTTTTCGGTTCACTGCTGTCCTGTTTTTCAGCACCTACTACTTTCTTCTTCAACTTTTTCTTGTTTCATGAACTTCTTTCTTAGCTTTCTGTTTCTGTGCCCTTTCTGCATAGATTCCACGTTCCCTTAACTCCATACTAAATGGTGCCTTCTTCCTTCCTCTCTTTACATCTCATTGTTGAGGATAGGGAGGCTTAAACTAACTAATAATCTAATAAACTCTATGCACGTCACAAAGTTGGTTAGTGCGCTGAATGTCGGCAAGAATTAACACTTTAGTGTTTGTAAAATATGGAACTAATGCAAGTTCTAATTTAAGTATTCATATTTAAAATGCAATTTTTAACGAAATAATTTTTGGAATTACAAAATATATTCGCTTCACGTACTAGACTCGCTCATTCAAATGAGACCAATAACCTGATTATTTTGAAATGAAGGGACTGATTTACACGAAAAGAAACGTCTCTTTTAGTTAACTTGGAATAAAATTCAAGCGGAAGTATCAGCGGTCATTTCATTGATATAGCATCCAATGCATGACATCGTTTGTTCTGAGACCTGGAGAGATACGAGAAAAAATAGTCGAATAAATTAGTGCTAAGAGAGAGCCAATTAAAGAGGTAGATCCAGCGGTGTCTAAGTGAAAGCAGTAGAGTATGCAGCGTACGGATGAGGGCGGCAGAGCATGCAGTGTACGGATGAGGGCGGCAGAGCATGCAGTGTACGGATGAGGGCGGCAGAGCATGCAGTGTACGGATGAGGGTGGCAGAGCATGCAGTGTACGGATGAGGGTGGCAGAGCATGCAGTGTACGGATGAGGGTGGCAGAGCATGCAGTGTACGGATGAGGGTGGCAGAGCATGCAGTGTACGGATGAGGGTGGCAGAGCATGCAGTGTACGGATGAGGGTGGCAGAGCATGCAGTGTACGGATGAGGGTGGCAGAGCATGCAGTGTACGGATGAGGGTGGCAGAGCATGCAGTGTACGGATGAGGGTGGCAGAGCATGCAGTGTACGGATGAGGGTGGCAGAGCATGGAGTGTACGGATGAGGGTGGCAGAGCATGGAGTGTACGGATGAGGGTGGCAGAGCATGCAGTGTACGGATGAGGGTGGCAGAGCATGCAGTGTACGGATGAGGGTGGCAGAGCATGCAGTGTACGGATGAGGGTGGCAGAGCATGCAGTGTACGGATGAGGGTGGCAGAGCATGCAGTGTACGGATGAGGGTGGCAGAGCATGCAGTGTACGGATGAGGGTGGCAGAGCATGCAGTGTACGGATGAGGGTGGCAGAGCATGCAGTGTACGGATGAGGGTGGCAGAGCATGCAGTGTACGGATGAGGGTGGCAGAGCATGCAGTGTACGGATGAGGGTGGCAGAGCATGCAGTGTACGGATGAGGGTGGCAGAGCATGCAGTGTACGGATGAGGGTGGCAGAGCATGCAGTGTACGGATGAGGGTGGCAGAGCATGCAGTGTACGGATGAGGGTGGCAGAGCATGCAGTGTACGGATGAGGGCGGCAGAGCATGCAGTGTACGGATGAGGGCGGCAGAGCATGCAGTGTACGGATGAGGGCGGCAGAGCATGCAGTGTACGGATGAGGGCGGCAGAGCATGCAGTGTACGGATGAGGGCGGCAGAGCATGCAGTGTACGGATGAGGGTGGCAGAGCATGCAGTGTACGGATGAGGGCGGCAGAGCATGCAGTGTACGGATGAGGGTGGCAGAGCATGCAGTGTACGGATGAGGGTGGCAGAGCATGCAGTGTACGGATGAGGGCGGCAGAGCATGCAGTGTACGGATGAGGGCGGCAGAGCATGCAGCGTACGGATGAGGGCGGCAGAGCATGCAGCGTACGGATGAGGGCGGCAGAGCATGCAGCGTACGGATGAGGGCGGCAGAGCATGCAGCGTACGGATGAGGGCGGCAGAGCATGCAGCGTACGGATGAGGGCGGCAGAGCATGCAGTGTACGGATGAGGGCGGCAGAGCATGCAGTGTACGGATGAGGGCGGCAGAGCATGCAGTGTACGGATGAGGGCGGCAGAGCATGCAGTGTACGGATGAGGGTGGCAGAGCATGCAGTGTACGGATGAGGGCGGCAGAGCATGCAGTGTACGGATGAGGGCGGCAGAGCATGCAGTGTACGGATGAGGGCGGCAGAGCATGCAGTGTACGGATGAGGGCGGCAGAGCATGCAGCGTACGGATGAGGGCGGCAGAGCATGCAGTGTACGGATGAGGGCGGCAGAGCATGCAGCGTACGGATGAGGGCGGCAGAGCATGCAGTGTACGGATGAGGGTGGCAGAGCATGCAGTGTACGGATGAGGGTGGCAGAGCATGCAGTGTACGGATGAGGGTGGCAGAGCATGCAGTGTACGGATGAGGGTGGCAGAGCATGCAGTGTACGGATGAGGGTGGCAGAGCATGCAGTGTACGGATGAGGGCGGCAGAGCATGCAGTGTACGGATGAGGGCGGCAGAGCATGCAGTGTACGGATGAGGGTGGCAGAGCATGCAGTGTACGGATGAGGGCGGCAGAGCATGCAGTGTACGGATGAGGGCGGCAGAGCATGCAGTGTACGGATGAGGGCGGCAGAGCATGCAGTGTACGGATGAGGGCGGCAGAGCATGCAGTGTACGGATGAGGGCGGCAGAGCATGCAGTGTACGGATGAGGGTGGCAGAGCATGCAGTGTACGGATGAGGGTGGCAGAGCATGCAGTGTACGGATGAGGGCGGCAGAGCATGCAGTGTACGGATGAGGGCGGCAGAGCATGCAGCGTACGGATGAGGGCGGCAGAGCATGCAGCGTACGGATGAGGGCGGCAGAGCATGCAGTGTACGGATGAGGGCGGCAGAGCATGCAGTGTACGGATGAGGGCGGCAGAGCATGCAGTGTACGGATGAGGGCGGCAGAGCATGCAGTGTACGGATGAGGGCGGCAGAGCATGCAGTGTACGGATGAGGGCGGCAGAGCATGCAGTGTACGGATGAGGGCGGCAGAGCATACAGGATACAAGTCAAAGAGGTAGGCCTCAAGTGAAAGGTATGACCTGCCCTCGGCCTTATATTGAGGCTGAGCTTCCTCTTAGAACTATTCGTGTGCGTCACCGCCCTGCAGGCGTATGCATATATTTCATTTTAGCATAAATGCACTATTGTACCATAGCAAACGCTGAATATTTCTACTTTGAGATCTCATTTTTTTTATCATACATCCAAACAAGGGACGTCTTTCAGGTTCCGCTATTTCAAATAAAAGCCTTGGGGACATTTATCTTTCGTGCCCATTTTGCTTCTTTAATTTTTCATCTTTTCTTTACTCTCTCTTCCGTCTCTTCCGTCTTTTCTCCCGCTTCTTTCCAAACCTGTTTTGGGGGACGCGCCATGTGTGTCGATTTCGCGTTCTACAATCCATACTAGATCGTTTCTTTTCGTCTCTCGTGAAATCTCTTCGTTATGGTCATTAAATTTTAAACTAATTGAACAAAATATGCAACTAACTAGATGTATAACATAATGAGCCTTGCTCCGAATTCAAACACAGGTCTTTCCTTACATAATTTACAAGTTATGTAATTTTAAAATTCTTGTCTTGTACTCCACTGCGTAATGCCTATTCTTTTTTTTAAACCTCTTCTGTATTCTTAACTGTCAAGGTTTTCTTCTCACACCACCGTTTTAATTTTATTTTTCTTTTCTTGATAATAAATTATTTGTACGCAGTGTTCGTGCTTTCAGATTTAACTTGATATTTTTTTGATTTTGAACATATCACGGGAAACTATAACGGAAGTAAGAGTCCAAAGCTTAGGATCCTTATTAAAAGACAATGTTTCTTGAGATTAAAGGACGGGTGTGAAGGTTAACGAGAAGCACCAATAGATAAGGGCTGTAACCCGGAACAATTCCGTGTTCTTCTACCCCCGCTGAATGCCTAACTGACATTTCCGCTTTAACATCCGAAAGCCTTTTATGCAGGAAATAATGGCGTGCATGGCACGAGCTCAAAAATTAACCTTAGTAGAAATGAGAGTCAACCATCTTTGAAATCGAATAGCTATTGAAAGAATGAACTTCATGAAAGTATGGGTTTATGATC
Source organism: Morinoia aosen (assembly GCA_030386875.1). NCBI lineage: Eukaryota > Metazoa > Arthropoda > Malacostraca > Amphipoda > Talitridae > Morinoia > Morinoia aosen. The sequence continues at coordinate 22,184,112 of CM059579.1, forward strand.
TTAACGGAACACCGAGTCAATTGTTGCATTATTGTATTGTGCCTTACACCTGAATGTAAACGCAGTAACAATCATCCTATCCTTGAGCACGTCAGTAAAAAGTGCGTAATATATTTTTCCTAATAGTAATTTAGATCTTCCATGTAGACAAAGTCCTATGACTCCTCTTCTCTGGAATATAGAGAATCAGTGTTGCTTGGGTTCTCCAGAATAATATGGACAGTCACACATTTGTCCTCGAGAGAGCCCTTACTGAGCTACTGCTCGACTTATTCTATTCGTTGTATTTCTTCACGAGTGTCTTGCGGTTAAGTCACTCGAGACTTTCAGTACTTCATTTGTCAGCATCCTGAAACTTGGCCCTGTCGCAGGCCCCTCTGGCATGAGAGATGCGAGTAGATGCAGTGAACAAATCGCTGCAAGGCTGCGCTTCATTCGCCCTTGAAAATAGTTTAACTTCTTTCCTTTCTCTAATTGCGAATGTTCAATGTCTGATCGACGCCAATTTCTCCTTGACGTTTTACTCGAATTGAAAAAAAACGTGCAGAGACCTAGTTAAGTACAAACAAGATATTCCACTCGTAAGTTAATCGAGATGAAGTTAGCGTTTCATCGGTTTGTTATCTTTGCTTCAAATTTTTTTATCATAACTTTGACCGTTCAGATTATCAAAAATATTCAAGGAGACTTCGATGCGTAATAGAGAGTGATCCCTAAACGAGCAACTGGTGGTGAGACGACTGTTGCAGGGTCTGCGTTGCCTCACTCGCTGTTCTGCGTAATGTTGTCACACTGCACCGTTCGGCCAACTCTACATAGTCCTTGACCTGCTGCAGCTCTACAATGTAGAATGCGTGTGCGAGGTTCTCTCCTGAAGTGCCCTTGAAAGCTGCACGTTCATGTCTTGGCTGCATCAGACTTAATCATCTAACACAACTTAGGAAAGATGTTTCAACGAAACTATTATTTCCATTTTCAAGACATGACTGTAAAAAATTACAGCTCTATATTCCGGAAAAAATCTTTGAGAATGCAGAAACTTACTATGAACTCGTCACTTGCACTGAAGGCGATGAGATGAAATGATGCAGCCAACCAAAATATTCTGACGCAAGTGAAGATTAGAAGTGTGGTCGGAGAGTTTGAAGAGTTGGTGCGTGATGCCCACACCAAGTGGTGTGTGAGAAGCGCTCCATATTGCGATACGGGCTGCTGCGCAGCCGGCTTGCGTGCCAATTTTGGCAAAATGTTCGTGATACAAAGTTGAAGTATGAAGTACAACAGGCATATCGTCCGAGAGGGCAATCAAAAAAATATGAGAACCAGTCCACAGTTGGTCATAGGATCGTATGACGTTCGGAAATTGATTTTATTCCAATTTTGTTACATAAATGCTCACTCGCAAATAGTTAATTTATAGCTCAGCATCTGCTCTCGGTATTTTGTGTTCACAAATATCCCTACATACTTTTTTTAACCGTGTCTGTATTCTCTGCGTGGTCTGGGGAAAATGAAAATTTACGCTTAATTTGTAATTTGTTCTGTACAATTGTTTTTAATCATCTAACATTACAATTATCCTCGCAGTGGCCGAGTGTATAGAGCGCTTGCGTTCTATGCTTCATGCCCAGGTTCGATCCCTGTGAGCGGCAGTTGGCGTGAAAAACGCTGATGCGGCAAATCAGGGTCGTTGCCTGCAGTATGGTCACTGTCCTCAAGGAATGTTACCTGAGCACTAAACGAGAGAAAAATGAGGCCTAAAGCTCGGGCGTGACTAGGGGCCTGGGGAACCCCTATCATGTACATTCCCTGTAAAGTATCATGTAAATGATGCTAGCCACCCTCTACGTGAAAAGAGGAAAAGGCTTGGTATATATACAATTGTTTTTCATATTATTCATGGTGGGGAAATGAAGCACTAATATTGCATTGGTTTTTCGGTGATTTCAGCTTTGAATCTGTAAAATGATACAACATAAAAAATTTCCAATAACGATGACAATAAAATTACAATTCCTAAGTTCATTTGAGAATTTTAAAATCCAAAATTTTTTAATGAATATTTATGATATAGTTTAATATTACATAAAAAGGCCCTGAACTTCTTCCCTTCTGCCTTCATCAGTCATTTAAATTACAGAGTAGGCTGTTCGCCATGATGCACGAGACGAAAATATTTGGACTTGAGTTCCAAGTCTGTTGATAGAAAAAAGTCTGAAAAAATTCATTTTTAAACAAATAACGTGGAGCCCCTTGGAGCCCCTGCCGGTCCAATGATTGCGGGCCCGCCATTTACAGTATTTTAGTTGGAGTTGATCGGTCAATCGCGGCCGGTTGTTCTACGTAGCCTCCCTCATTCTATTACTCTCATTCATGTGTTACCTGCGGAAGTGACTCTTTAAGCACCGTTACACAAATCTCATCTATTCTCATTATGTACTTGCACGATAAGACTTGTGCTGGCTTTTGAAGGCAACACTTGGCATTGCTACCATCAGTTGGTTTCACCGATTTAAAAAATATGTTTAGCTTCCTTGAAAAGTGTGCGGGTATGACAAGGATGACTCGAGTAGTTGTGTATTGCAGATTTGTTTGAAATTCGTAACCGACAACTGAAATGAGCTTCTAAAACTACGACTGGATAGGAACGAAACCGTGCATTTAATGTGGAAACTCGAAGAAAACTAACTTTGTTAGTTTCCAAACATCGCATCTTAATAATACGTAATGTATTATTCGGTGCATGTGACAAATGCATATTGTATACGTTAAGGTAAAACAATGAAAATATAGAGTTTATAGAAACAAGTTGGACTAACCAATCGGGCATATATATGATGTATCAGCAGAAGTACTCGATGCGTGAAAAAAATAAATTGTCCCTTACGCTTAGCACAAATGTTTACAATGTCAATCGACAATAATATGTAATACTTGCTATCATGTCTGTTGAATATTAATTTCCTTAGAATGAGAATAAAGAATTGGTTCGGTTATTTGGCCAGTCATTGAGACGTTGAAGCGCGAGACGTGACCCAGCACGCAGACGCGGCGCAAGGCAGCTCGAGGTCGTGCCCAGGTCTAGGCCAGGTCAGGTGCATGACCTGCTCTCCAATGATCAGTAGAGGTAGACGCATGTGCTTCAGCCCTTGATTAGTTTTGCTTTGCTATTTATATTATAAATTTTTCCGTACAAATAACGTGTGGAACCCAGCCAGGGAAGCAAGGTATTTTTTTTTTACCGTAAGAACAGTTTCGCTTGCCTTAATTTTTCTATACAATAGCCAACAGGTGAACGATGATACCAGTGATCTTTCCGACCCAGTTTTACCGATAGAAACACTTTGGAATTAAAGTAAACAAATACAATTCCTCCACAAAGCATTTTCGTGTCAGCATGGGACGCTAATGTTCTCGTAGAAAGGCACGTACTCAATCCTCTAAAATCAACGTTTTATGAGTTACTTGATCAATATTTACTTCCTTCTGCCAGACTATCGTCACACTCGCTTCATGAAACACGATCTCGAGAGAAAAATTCATTAACAGAACCCTTTAAAAGTTTTCCTTGCTCCGTTTTTTTTTTTCAAGTTAAATTTCTCGACAAATACATGTAGTGTTTAGTTGTAACTGATCCTCTTCTTTCAGGCCGTAAGAGAGCGAAGAAATGTAGCAAGGAATGACCTTCTGAGTGGATTGATACTTGCCTCTTCAGTGTGTTGAGCTCAAGAAGCAATGGACAGAAAGAGTAATAAAACCGAGAGAAAGGTTAATAGAAAGGACTGTTCTGAGATGTCCGCTAGATTTGATGTATGTAGAATAATGGTATCGCAGCAGCATCAAATGCATCAAATCAAAATCATTGACCGCTAGCAACACGTTAGCTCACGGGTTCTCCATGTTCAGTTTCATACTTGAGGATTGTTTTATTTCACATCCTTTTTTCTTTTTTATTAATCATCTCGTACTTGACATTGTACTCGATTCTAACCTCAATTCTACTGCTGGCTGAAAACAAAACCCTGAATTTAGTCCAAAAAATGAAACCTTTTAACCTCAACGTTTTAGGTTTTCAAATGCGAACGCGTATAGCACTTTTAAAGCTGTATCAGCTGTGAACTTGCGTTAATTCAGTGTTGTCATATTCTCATAAACGGAGACTGAGCTCGTCCGAGGGGACACAATTATTTTATCGATCGAATAGCGCTCCTGAAGGGAAGATGCGAGGTCTCAAGCGGAAGACTTCCCATGCGTTAATGAGAAGCCTATAAAATAAAATAGGTTTGTTATGTTACGGAATATCTTTTTTTCAGTTCACTGCTCTTTTTTCCACCACTAGTAACTTTTTCTTCAATTTTATCATGTTACATAAACTTTTCTTAATCTTTTTTCTTTGTACCGAAAGTGGGGACGCATCTTAAACTAAAGTTCCAGTTCCCTTAATTCTAGGCTAAATGGTTATTGGGAACACGTTGGTTGTGGTTAGGAAGGCTTAAATTAATTCAACTTATGTAATGTTTAGAGAAAAGATTCTGATAAACTGACAGATTATTTTTATTCATAGTTCGTAAAGTTAAAAAAAACTGTCCCCCGATATTTGTCAAAACTGGCCTTTTCAATTGGGTACATCGTTCTTGAAAAAGAACTATTGATTAACTTGGCATCAGTTGGATATATTGTGAGGTCTGCGTAATCGGGAATATTTTAAAACTGAAATTGACGTATTTCGTAAGTGCAAAATTAAGACTTCTACGTCTGCAAATTAAGAACTAAGCGCCTTCGTAGAAGATCTGGCAACACGGCCGGCCTAAGACCGGCCACTTTCACTGCTTTCTCATGTCAATGCCCTCCCAGCAAACGTGCCCATCTAGGCTCGCTCCTCCACTCAGCCGCCGACACAGCAGCCTACTCTTCTCGAGCAGCATTTCCTTCAGAATGTTTCAGCGTAAACTAGAGTAGTTGTTAAAGATCGTGCATGTTTCAGTGCGTATCTTTGTGTAATATCTCAAACAACTTTTGCTTTAATTGGGAAGTGGGTGACAAATTTTACATTCTTACTACTTTCACACATTTTCTTGCCTATATAATAGGAATGTCGTTACTCTGTCTTGTATGACAACTAAATAACCTTTCGAATAATAGGTTACCTTACTTGTCGGGTCGTTTTTTAGGATTGTTGCTCGGTAATCGCCCCTGGAGGTCGATATAATTAATTTTTGCCTCTTGAGCTTTAGTATTCGTATTTTAATGTGCACGAACCGTGGCATGCAGATCGAAGGAGTTGCGTTCTAAGATCGGTTCTGAGGTGTGCGTTGCATTTTGTCATTGAACAAATTTTTTTCTATGTTTCATTCCTGACGTGTAAGGCGATATTCGAGATCTCCTGCTATGCTCAAGTTCAGTACTTTGAACGCGTTTTTAATTAATTTATTCTGTTGTTCATAATCATCATCAAGGGTTTGACGACTGTTCTGGACTTCACAGCCCTGTTTACAATGAAAGAATTACAATGAAAGAATCGTGTAACTCGCGTTAAATTTTTTCTCGCAGAAAAAGTTCCATCACCAGTTATAATTTTCATACTACCATTTCAAATGTCCACTACGTATCATCAATGGCTGTTTTAATGCCGAGACCCCTCAGGGGGATACAATTATTGTATCTATGGGAACTAGCGCTCCCAGGGGGACAATGTGAGGGCCTGAGCTAAAGGTTAGGTAGGCTTTCTTTTGTTAAAATAGAATAGGTTTTGTTGTGTTACGGACCATCTTTTTTCGGTTCACTGCTGTCCTGTTTTTCACCGCCTACTACTTTCTTCTTCAACTTTTTCTTGTTTCATGAACTTCTTTCTTAGCTTTCTGTTTCTGTGCCCTTTCTGCATAGATTCCACGTTCCCTTAACTCCATACTAAATGGTGCCTTCTTCCTTCCTCTCTTTACATCTCATTGTTGAGGATAGGGAGGCTTAAACTAACTAATAAACTAATAAACTTTAATGCCGAGATTCTTCCGTCGCTGCATCGGACTGGGCTGACACCTCCATCTAAATTCGCCCAATCATGAACGGCGCGAACGAAATGGCGTACGCTACAGGTTTTCACTTTCATTCTAGAGACAAAACATCGCGCACTCTAACTTGTGTAGCCTCATTTTTCGTTGCCCGACTTCATCCTTGGATTTCCTTTTTATTCTGAAATCCAAGAGTAATCCGAGGGCCGCATGACCTAATTCTAGACGAACTTTCACTGTGTGTTGCTTTTATGTTCCTACTGCGAGTGCAGTCGTCGGGAGGTGCGTAAACACAGGATGGACTCGCAGATCGTGAGGCAACACTGCTGGGTTCCATGCAACTCATCTTGGGTAACTAGCATCTGTTGCTCAAGTTGCAACAAATGCAAGCTGCGTTATGTTTTTTCACAAGAGAGAAAAATGTCTTTCGCAGTGAGAAAGTGCTGAAGCACTGGCTTCTTTCACTGAAATTATTTTTTTGTGTCGTAGCTTTCTTTTGCGTTATAATGATTCGATCAATCCGACTTTTATACGAGATAGTTTCGTCGCAGCACGAAACGTTATACAGAATACGTAGAAATACATTCCCATCTAGAAAATACATCACTTCCATTAAAATATTTAAATCATCGGAGGTCTGCTGTTCTCAAGTATTTTATGTGCGTATCGCCCCTCAGGGGGATACAATTATTGTATCTTTGGGAATTAGCGCTCCCAGGGGGTCAATGTGAGGGCCCGAGCTAAAGGTTAGGTAGGCTTTCTTTTTGTTGATATAACATAGGTTTTTGTTTTGTTACGGACCATCTTTTTTTCGGTTCTCTGCTGTCCTGGTTTTCATCACCTACTACTTTCTTCTTCAACTTTGATCTTGTTTCATGAACTTCTTTCTCATCTTACTGTTTCTATGCCCTTTCTGCATAGATTCCACGTTCCCTTAACTCCATACTAAATGGTGCCTTCTTCCTTCCTCTCTTTGGATCTCATTTGTTGAGGATAGGGAGGCTTAAACTAACTAATAATCTAATAATCTTCATGTGCGTATCGACCCACGATCTTAACATTACCAGTAATAAATTGCACAAAATATCAGCTTCATTTTTTTCAAAATGAATAACTGAAAAAATTTAAAGTGTCTAATGAAGCGATTTACGAGTATTAGGCTCTCGGTGTGGTTTTAAAATGCTCTCCTTTATGTGTGTGAAATTTCAGTTCATAAAATTTGAGTTGAATAAATGTTATATTCTGCTTAATTGTCTCGGCAATACAAATAGCAAGTTGTTGCAAACTGTTTTCCAAAGAGAAGTTTTTAAGCTTTACTAAATGCTTCTTGAATAATGAGTAATACCTCTGCATTTTTACCACCGTCATTACCACCTGCTATATCACAACAACCTACAATTCTAGACAATGTTACGACTATTTCACAGGTGCAATAGCAGCATTGGAGTCATTATTGCTGCAACCTAACTCCAGACTACATTTTTGCACAGCAGCTCTGAGATTACCTTTGTTCTCGAGCAACGTTACATTTTCATTGCTTCTATGTGCTTAAAATCTGCTTAAAATTTGAGTCCGACGAAGTGAAAACTCCACGATAGAACTGAATTTTCATGCAAAACAAAGGGTAAACTTAGAGCTGTATAAAATAAGCCTTTGAGTTCTTAAATATCAATAACCCTTGATATTCAGCATCTGCTTTAACTGCCAATATCTTTTTGGTTCTATCACGTCATTCGTGCACGCTTCTGCAAGGTCAAATTGACGTCCGCGTCAATTGTTTACGATATACTTATACTACTATGATCCATGAATTTAAAACGTAACTTCTTCACTTGAAGTTTTACAAGCACTATTCAAGTGCGGCAATCCTTACTCAGTCATAACAGATTATTTATGATTCAACGCATCGTGAAAAAACTGCCGCGTGACTCAGTATTGAGTTTCCAGTTCAATAGCCCAGGCGTCTTTAAACGTCACCTACGACAGCTTTGTTTCCCAAATTACAGTATCTTTGTTGCGCAACTCGTAGCGGTTGTTCTGGTGAGCAGTGGTGCCTTTACGTGCAGCGAAAAGGTGAGGGGCGTGTGAAATACGTAACAGACTTTCTTACGCGCTCATAGCCCTCCGGTAAAAGGAGCAAGTGGTAGCAAAGGGCAGGTAACCTCATTTCCGCTCCTTGCACCACACTCCTAAGAATAGGGTCCCCATCAATGGTCCCAATGGAGGAATACTAGGTAATCTGGGTGCGATGTTCCCATCCCATCGTAAATGTGCTGGGTGTTCATATTTTCCGCGAGCTTCCTGGTGGATTGAGTCAAAGTCCTTGAGGACCTTCAGCACTGCTTTGAAATCCTTTTCCGTAATCAATCATTTTACGCCACACAGAAATTGTACCCACCGAAATCTTACCTGATGTGCATATTTGACGGCGAACACAATTCAAATATTCCTCTTATCGGAAAATGGATCAGAGAAATCCCTTGATGCAGAAAAGAAAGTTATCATGGAATTTGAGTTTTAGTGTTTGCATTTCTTATTTTAGGCTTATCATGGCAGCACTCTGATGTACTGTAGGATAGATCAGACTTTGCATCTTGGACTTCGCAAAAGACTTAGAATTACGCCCACTTTACACATTGTTTAACTAAATTGATTTTAAGTCATGATTTTGTAAATGTGCTACTGAAGAAAGTTTGTGCAATTCTATTTTACCTGGCTCATGCTCTATACAAGAATTACACTTCAACGTGCAATTTTTTACTCGTTTAAGTGTTTTCCTGCCACCTTGACGGTGGTTATAATAATGGCCAGTCTGCTAGAGCAGTAGGCATGCACTAGCAATAGGTTGTCACCGACGTCAGAGCAAGAAAAGATTTGCAGCCCGGCAGTGAACTTCGTAAAAATTCCTTAGTGCCTAGATTCGATTAGAAATAAAATGTTAAGGTCGTTTCTGAAAAACACTATTGTCCTCATGGTTGTCGAAGGGTTAATTACTATTTTTAATAACACACTTTTAAAATACCTTTTCTCTCAAGTAGTTACTAACATTTACGGCATTAACACCTCTAGCACCCTCTGGCTGATGGGAATTAGCGATTCCGGAACGAAGATGCAAGGTTCCAAGATGAAGATTAGGTAGACCTTTCTTTTATTGAAACAAAATAGGTTTACTGCTTTTACGGACCAACTTCTTTGAGTTCACCGGTGTCTTTTTTTTCACCACAAACCTTTTTTTTTTCAAACTTTAACCTTGTTTAATGAATTTTTTCGATCTTGTTGTTTCTATGTGCGAGGTTGTGGGGATACATACACCTAGTGCGTAGATTACCCGTTTCTCCTATGTCATAATAAATGGTGTGTTCCTCCTTTCTCTCATTGGAGCTCTCCCTTTGTTGTGACGAGGGAGGCTCGAACTAACGTGTCTAAATATCATGTAACCCTCTCGCTATAATGTCGTTACTTCTAACTAAAAGGTTTGTCTTTGTCAGCCGTGTGAAAGTTTTAGGCCCCGTAACATTTTGAAGTGGATCTTGTATTTGAATTCCTTTGCAATCGATCATGACTTGAATAAGAAGCTGTCTGGTTTCGTCTCCATGAAACTTGAAATTACTTTTTTTCCCAAATACCCCAGGAGATTTTCTACGAAACCATTGTTTCATCAAATGAACTTTCATCAGTTAACTTGACATTTGGCAGTTACCTCATCTATGTTCACTTTACGAAAGTTCTTTAGCAACGGATATTTTTCTTGAGTAAACAGCGAAACCTGGTAGACCACCATTTCATTTTTCGTACCCGAAACTGTTGAGGTTCTCGTTTTAGTTTTATGCAAATCTTCGCCATGGATCCTGACGAGAGACCACTTTTGTCACATTTTTTTCAGCTTCTTGGCTTCCGTTGGTTTTTGACGAATCTTCAAAAAACGCTGAAACGGTACTATTATTGTGATGTTTGCGGCCCACATTTTTGCTGCTCTTGGCCGCGCATCAGGTCAAGGGTTCGACAGCCGCTGCGCACGCTGGGTATCCCGCTGACACTTCTACGCCCTTTCCCTTCGTACAGCACCACACACATGATTGCCTTGTCGTACTTTTCTTAGCTCTCGAAAGCCTCCGTGAAGTTACTGATCTCAGATTACGGAATTCACTTTTTCTGTAGAGTCTTCAAGACGACTTGTTTTAATTTTTCTCCTTTCATAGTAAAGTATATTTCAAAACGTGGGAATTTCGAATTCTGTTTCGACTGCACAAATTATCAATCATTGCGTGGAAAAGACTTTTCAGTCCATGGTCTTTTATCATTCTTTCAATTTTTTTCCAGAAATGTTGTTAAAATCGTCCAGAACCATTTGACGGCATTTTCTCAACTGTGAAGTTCTGTTCTAGACACTCAACACCTCAGTAATTCTAAAATAAACTTGGTTCACATGAGCCCAGTACAGTTGGGCTCTAGCCTCGCATCAGATTCAAGGCAAAATTTAGGTAAATGAAGGTTTATTGTAAATATAGGAATTAGATTGGTGACACATTGCTGCTCAAGGTTCAGATTACTACTCTAAAACTTGAACTGTTCATATATAAATTCACTAATATTTATTAGCACTTTTACAGACTATCAGTTCGACATTTCTTGATTTTTCTCAAAATATGAGCGTAAAAAGAAAGTTTGGATACTTATTCAGTACAATTTTTTCTATATTGGTAGCCAAAATGCTTTCTTCAACTCGGAACTGTGTTTGTAGGGGAAAACGCGATAAATGTGTATTTTGTAGCAACATATCTCGGTATTGGTGATTTCTAACATGAAATTCGCTACAGCGGCCTTTTACGCCAGTGTCACCCAAGTCCTACGGAATCTTGCGGTGCTCACGTATTTCCTTTCGTCAATTTTAATTCCTTCCGAGGGCAAAAGGAATGTTTTCTGGCTGCTAAAAGTTGCAGAACCAGTTCTTGTTGTCTTAATATATATGCTCGGGGCTCAAAAGTATTAGCAAGAGTCGCGCCTCTGCAGTTTGTGCAATAATTTTTTTGTATTGTTAAAAACTCGTGCACTCAGTGCTTGGTCATTCAACGAACTTTTTTCTGTACAACCAGTGTGTTGGACTGAGTACCAACACTCTATAAAACGAATTTAATTCCCAAACTTGTGGCTGTTCAAGCGTAATAATTGGGTTTGCTTTTTGACGCTCATTTCACCGTTTCATGCTATTGAAAACGATCTTTTCAGAAAACAGGCTAATGCTGTAAGGGTCATAAGCTCCTGTGAGAGGAGGCTTGTGACACCCCTGACTGCCGGTGCTACTGTGAACAAGCATTGGCTCACTGACTCTTGAAGTAAGAAACCAGTCTACCTTTACTTTCAACAGCGAGGGAAGTGAGAATGCAAAAATTCGCGATCTCCGACGTAAACCGTCGACAACTTCTTGTGAAATTTACCGAATCATTCTGCGAGGACTTGTTTAATTTAAACTTGCTAAACTACTTCTTTCAAGATACCTGGGCAGCGACGTTACTTTCTTTCAATTAGGTGCTTATAGAGGTATAACATCGTTTTATAAATGCTTCAAAATTAAAACGAGAGCAGCATCTTCTTAGATTGAATGAAAAAAAAATTACATTTTGTGTATTCTGGCTCGAATGCACAAAAAACGTCAATGTGCTAGTTAAAATTACCTATTATGGGATCAATTTATTAATAATACAGTTATGAATATTATGTCACTATTCCTAAGCCCTAAAACCGGTAAACCATACGGCAGTTGACGCCGTATAGTTCATTTATAGTAAGTGAAATACGCACGCGTTAGATACCGTCGTAACAATACGTCAAAAGTTTATTCAAGTTTTCTCACGGAGCTTATTTTCACTCGTTTCCCAACTTCATTTTCCGGGACTGAAAGCGAGCGAAGTAGTTTCTGAGGTAATTTCGAATTAATTCTTTCTCGCTGCACAATGGAAGACGATTCTGTGTTGCTGCCGGATGCGGAGAAAGAGAAAGGCACTGCTACCCTCACTACAGCTGCCTGCTTCTTGCGCTGCGCGAGTCCCCTTCTCACTGGTGCGACCTTCTCACTTATGTAGGAATCTTTTTCTTCCTCACTCTAAGTTGGTTATCGAGTCCTGTGTCCTTCGTTGAGCGCTTGGAGCTTACAGCTTTGCTGTATTGGGGACTTGAGTTAGTGCGTTACCAAATTAGGTGATTTTTGCAAGAAAAATATATTCTATTCAATGTACGGCTTTAGTTCAACCTCATTTTAAGACTCACTGCTTTTAGGTAACAATTTTGAATTTTAATAAAACAAGGCAGCATTGCAAATTAAGGATGTTGAGACAGAATGGCAGACTTCGTCTTAACATTTGAAAAATTCTCTTTCAAGAAGTCACTCACATGTATCTTATATTTGCTGCGACGCCAATTTAAAGCTCATTGTAATACATCGGACGATTAGCTTCTTGAAAATAAGTTTCATAATTCCATACAACGTTTTTGGTAATAATGCATAACGTCGATAGTTAACTTTGTTGATGGTGTAGGTCAGGTCAGCGAGCTTGTGCCTGCCACTCGAGGCCTGAAGGCTCCTAACAAGCGCATCATCGACATTTGCGTCGATGTGAATTGCGCTCGGCAGTGAATTGAACTTTGCGTAAATCCAGCAGTGGTCACCAACACCTTCGGTAAATTTTACGTCTAGTAGTGCTTGAACTTCCTGTCAGTTTCTAGTCTTGGCTTATTAATATTCCCAGTTCTGCCATCGATCATTGGAAATAAAATAGCTTTACAGTTTTCATGGAATCAATTTTTCAGAAAATTTTAATGTCTGTATGACACGCTAGTCAGATGGCGTGGGAAGTAAAGTTCTTGACGAAGGTTTGTTGCTTGAGAAAACATGCTCAATATTTCACTCTTGGTAAGGTTCCCCAGCTACTCAAGATGTTCTGCTACCCCAGCTAAATTCTGTGCAACCATCTCATGGATACGCTGATCTCGATCTCCAATTCTAGAAGTCAGGCAAAAAACTTATTTCAGAGTGAGAATTTAACTGCTTCTTATAAATAGTTTGTTCCTAAAGTAAATGGAAAGAATTCTCTCCTTCGAATTTGAACTGAATTTGAATTGAATTTGTAATTCATAAATTCAAATAGACACAGCTCTTTTTCGTTGCTGTAAAATTTTTCATTCAACAAATTCCAAGGCCTGAAGTTTCACCGGCTTTTTCGATCAATTTCAATGCTAATTAACGTGGTCTATTTTTCACCACAGCCATCAGTGTTCAAGTCTCACATCATAGTTTATATATTCTAAGTCTCATAATTATCGGATACGTTAGAAATTCCTTTTCCTAATCACTAACCTTTCTGTCGATAAGGCTACTTGATTTAGCACTACCTCTTAATTGTTGAGTGTTCAGCTACAGCCATGGCCGAACAACACACGCGTAATCCTACTATCATCCCCAACTGCTCAATTTCCGATGCTTGCTGCGTGACAAACTGAACTGTGGTTTCGAGCCATGAAAAGTGAGAGTTGATGAATTTAAAGGAATGCTTCAATTCTTTTGTTTGGTTTACAGAAGTGTGTCCTTGTGTGAGGCGTCAAGAGACGGAGACTTTCGTTCTATACCCGTTACCGTACCGTCGCAGGAACGTCACGTCCTTGTATAGAGCTGTTGCAACTTGCATGCCATTCTTCGCAGCACGTCGCCTATCTATGCCTTGTTTTTAACCTATTCAGACTAGCAGTTATCAACGTGAAGTTGTGCAACACCATGAATTTATCACATGGTCTTTTGCGACTTTATTGTATTCTTTTGCAAATGAGGTGTGATTTGCACCATTTTATTTTGCTTTCATTTCCTTATATTTTTTTCAACTTCACACATCAGCACAAATTATTAAACTTCATGCCTTTTTCGGTTGGAGTTTGGGATTGCTCGCTATTCATTCAGAAAAATTATACGTTAGCAATGTTCAGAACTAAATTCACTGCGGCTAATACGTATCGAAAGAAAATAAACCTTCTGATTAATTTCCACGTATTCTTTCCACAAATTCTATATATCCCCAGGGAGATGCAACTTCGTGTCGTGGGAGTAGAGGCTCCTACGGGTAAGATGCGGGGTCTCAAGCTCAAGGTTAGCTAGAAAAAGAATGGATGGTTGATTCGTTGCGGACCGTCTTTTTTTCGGTTCTCCGCTGTCGTTTATTTTAGCACCTATTACTTGCAACAACTTTTACCATATTTCATGAACTTCCTTCGAAGTTTCGGTGCCGCGGGTATGGGGGACACAATTAGTGCATAGAGTTTACTTAATTCCATGCTAAATGATGCTTTCCTCTTTCCTCTCGCGGGACCATCTGTTTTTACTATACAGAAATGCTCAAATTAACTTATAATTCTATCTAATCTAATAGTAAAGGTCGTGTTGGCCACGTGCATCGATACTCAGCAGTAGACGCGGAAAAATGTGCATTAAATAAAAATGACTTCAAGTACTCAATGGAAAAGTAGAATTTTCCTTGTTCGACCCGAAATCAGCACGCTAATTATTGAGCTCTTCACGCACAATTTCTAGAGTAGCATTTTGTAAGGAGTCGTTGGTTTGAAAACTCAGACATGAAGAAGACATACAGTGAAAATTTGTTTAGGAAGCCTCCTATTGTTTTCTAAATTCAAACATCACGACACGCTATAAAGTGATGGTAACGAATCAATTTATCAGATTATTTTGTTCAGAATAATCCCGTGTACCGCGTGTCCATATGCTGCGCTCTCCCTCTACACGGGATGACGCACAACCTTTGTTGCACGAGTGACTGGCGATCTGCTTGGAAGACGGAAGAAGCGGCCGAGCGGAAAAAGAGAGAAAATGAATTGCCAATAGGAAAGTTGAGCGAGGCATCAGCTGCTTCATGTTGCACAATTTGAATGCAAACGAGCGTCCATGTGTGAAAAACCTAGTTGCTCAAAAGGCTTTCGGTTTTGGCGCACTATGTACAATAGGAGTGTTGCGCCTGTCGTGCAAGATATCTGATCCTTTCATCGTCAACACCTGTTGCGTGAGTTAGAAATGGATCTAATTCTGAGAGCCGATCAGTTCAAATAATTTCAAATTGAGAAGGTAGGAAGCACGCTAATGATGTTTGTCTTCTGTTGCGTCTTCCTTGGACTTTCGAAGTTATGCAAGTGTGCCATAGATTTGTGTTTATAGGTTATATGGACTTCTTTTCTCTTTTGAATGAAATTAGCGTTTTTGGGTAATGACGCCTTCGCTCGTACAAACCTTTAGTCGTAGTTATAATCTGTCTCAATATAAGGTTAGATTCCAAAACTGATGATAATTCTTTGTTGTATAATTCAACGAAAAATGCCGGAACCACCTTGCATGAAATGAAGATAACTTTTTATGCATAGGTTCAATTTATTCTTTCAATTCGCAAATTTTAAATAGAAATTGTTCATAGATGTCATCCAGAAAGACCAAAAGACTGAAATATTGTTCATGATTCAACACTGAAACATGAGCCTGCTTCTCCGGTGTCGTAATGTTGAATGTTAATTCTAATAAACTTGAAATCTTTGAGAATAAAATTCTTGTTCATCTCTGTTACTTTGCATTACTCTACCGAGACATTTTTGAATTTCTAATTAAAAACGATCTCATGCGAATTACATCGATCGTATTCCACACTCCCGCGCAACACCAACAGTTCGTTGTTTGAAGGTGTCGAGAGAAAAGACTTCCGGAGTTATAAGTCCACGTAACTTCACCACTATTGGTTCCCCCAAACGACAACGATTATTATTAGTTCAACCCGTCCTCAGGAGGATTAATTTATTGCGTCTATGGGAATCAACGCGCTACGGGGGAAAATGCGAAATCCTGAGATGGAAGTTAGGTAGTCCTTTTTTTACTGAAATAGCATAGTTTTTATTTGTGGCTGATCATTTTTTTGGTTCTTTGCTGTCTTCCATTTCTGCACCCATTAATTTCTCCGTGGACTTTTACCTCGTTTTAAGAACTTCTTTCAATTATGCTCTTCCATGCGGGAGAATTCTGTGTAAAAACCCTCACGTGCGTTGATTCCTCGCATTCTGAGAGGTGCCGTTTTCCTCTCTTGAGAGTATATTTTATGTGTTTATGGAAGCTTTAAATTAATAATCTAATTTATTTGTTCCACATAGGCGCTTGCAAGAATTAGCGGCCATGCGGTTGGCGACAGTGCAACTAGTGCAGTCACGTTTTTAAATTGTCATATGCCGCATTTCGTCTTCAAAAGGAGTAATTTGGAAAGTGGCTGAGAGTGAAGCACCATGACAACATTTGAGTATGGAAAGGTATTTTACCAAGGTTCGGTTGATTAGAAATTCAGCGCGAAGGAAATTTTTAATGTAATCTTATTTCATCACTCTGTTTGAAATTGTAGTAATTTAATCATCACAGTGTTCATCTATATGTTATCCTAACGAGGACGGAGTGAAATGTATGTTCATTGAAAAATAGGGCTTCTATAGTCTTTTTCTTATCCGCCATCTCAATTTCTGCTTAAATTTTATTTAGCCATAAAGTATTTGGCTGCATGTATTTTATTTTCTTATAAATTTGATTTCATTCAATATTTTCAAAATATTTCGAAACAAACTCGGTATACTTCCTTAATTTCCCTCTGTATGGCTTTAGTCAAGACCAATATCTGAATTGAAGTTTTATGAATTTGACGCGATTGAAGTCGCTCGCAGAAGTCGAGTGGACTGGAACTGTGTTCAGACGGCTCGCGAGGACCTCCAACATTTAGGTGGTAGAATTTCAGTCGTATTATTCGGATGGATTTGCCCGTGCATTGGCTTACCTCAGAGACCTGTCTAATTTATGTGACCTTAGCTTATACCGAGCTACCGTAAGCTACTCTTCACCAAGTCGACTATGCAAGGCTGTTGAGTGTTTTTGTTTCAATTACATCTGCTTGATTTTTCTCTTTTCGTCTGGTGAGGGTAGGTGCACTCGAGTTTTCCTTGATTTATTACTGTTTCAGCCTACTTCATTACTGTTCACTGGAATCGCCAAATTATTCTCCATCACTTCATTTTGCAATACTACTCTTCCTTTATCCTTAGGTACACACACTTGAAACGCATTGGTCGCATGTCCTATCACAAAGACCAGACCAGACGTCAAAATGATAAACGTCTTCGTAGTGATACAGCTGGCAGTGTGTTTTTACGTCGAATTGGCTACGCTGTGTCGCAGTACGGTGCGCAGCCAGGTCCAAAGTTTATTAAAAGAACTCGACTCGAACTCCCAGCTGACTCGCTATTACGGCGTAATGTGGTGTCCAATTGTTTGACCAATTGTTTCAAGGGGTTGAAGTAACCTGGGAGAGAGGCTCAACATAGGCAGTGATGGAAGCAACTTTTCAACCTTACTCGTGTTAGTTCCCATATACGCTAGTTCGTTTCTTCATTTCAAATCGCAGTGTCTTTATCCCAATTGGAACCATGGGTGTTAAAAAAAATAAACGTTGCTGGTGTATGTACAATTTTTTGAATGCTCGAGATTAAATTCAAATTAAGATCAGGGTTTCAAATCAGGAATCTGAATTCAAATCAAGATTAGGGTTTCAAATCAGGAATCTGAATTTAAATTAAGATTAGGGTTTCAAATCAGGAATCTGAATTTAAATTAAGATTAGGGTTTCAAATCAGGAATCTGAATTTAAATTAAGATTAGGGTTTCAGATCAGGAATCTGAATTTAAATTAAGATCAGGGTTTGCACGCGCCGTTTGTGTAAACATCTTTAGCAGCTCTGGATTGCTGCCCTTCATTTGACCTTAGAACTGGTTTTACCAATTCCATTACCCGGGTTTCTCGCACTGAAAATCCACTACGACTGACTTTAAACATCAATTGCATAATTCCTTTGTTACTTTTTTGTTAGTGCTGTGTTCACCAGCCTATTAAATGGAACTATGGAAGTATGTATAAATAACAATTTGAAGTCATTTTCTTCCAGGGATTGATAATTTAACTGTAAATTTGTTATTCATCGTTTCATCAGTCATATTTCCGTAAATATTTCTTAATTTGAGATTTCGTGTAAAGAATTTAAGTGCAGTTAAAGAGTTGCGTTTCTTCAATGCTACTAGCAAACAAAAGCATAAATATATGTTTTATCTTTGATATTATCCTTGAAATTTCCACGGCTTGCTCTGCATAAGTTCAGAACTCGTTTGATGACGCTTATATGAGCGCATTCTCAGGGACAAAATTTACTGACCAAAAAATTATAAACAGCTGAAAATTCATTCTATGATGTTGTACTTGCGACGAACGTTTGCCTGGAGAACCTGCATGACCACATTTTGAGGCAGAGGTGGCGTGGTGATACCACCAGTTGTTTGATGACCGCCTGCGGCCTGGTTCGGAATTATTTTTGATTTTCTAGCCTTCATAATGAAGCATCATTTCTTCAGTCTGGAAACAAATATTTTACTTTTCTCTACCCCATACATCCTTTTCTAAGTTAGTTGACAGCTCGTCCGAAGAAGAATTTATTTAAAATATTCGAGTAGATTTATTCAGGATCTTCATATCTTAAGATTGCAGGTATTTTTCAACAAATTAGAACCCCATAGCAAACTAATTTCTTCTGGGTTTAGACTTGAGGAATAAGAAGACTCTGTATTACAGTTCTTTCCTGCGGAACTACGCTTTGCTAATCGTGATTTATTTCCATCCAGTTTTAATATATAATTCAAATGAGATTTACGGGCCAAGGTCGTTTTTCCCGCAGTGGAAGACCGATAATAACAAATCTGCGATCACAATCCAGGCTCTGTAACGCTTTGAAGATAGTTTGTACTGTGATGAGAGGTGTGATATATCCCATGCTCAGCACCGTCAATCCATCACAAACACTTGGCTACCAGTAGAAAAACGGGAACGTTGATCCATCTCAAAGTCATGTAATTAAACTTGACAACTTTTCCCAGGAAGTCGATTGTGGTTTGCGCATCGTCCTAGCAACTTTAGTCTGACTCGTCTATTGAGTCCTCGCCCTTTGAAAACAGCGTTTTTTGCTCTCTTCTCAGTTACCACTGAGATAAAGTGGCTTCAACCGGTTTTGCAAAAAGATAAAGAAAAATTTAAGCGGGCTGGAAATTTACAGAGCACTGTAGGGCGTGGGGAACTACCTCGTGTTATATCGGGGTACTCTGTCCAAGAGCTAAGGATGGGATTTCCTGTTCGGTAATCCAAGGCCAAACGGCGCACTCGCCTATCATTGGCGGCTGCAATATGAAATCTCGTGCGTTAGGGATGCTGGAGGCTCTCTTGCAGGTACCTATCTTCTGTTGCTTCAAAGTATCCAGTCTCGGTCTTGTTACGATGCAATATTTACAGGTAAAAGTTTGCAGTTTCTTTACCATGACTTCGAGGCAGAATGGCTTACGTTTAAGATGGCTGAAAATAGATGCCTTTTATGTTCACTACGCAGCAACGGGTGTTGTAGGCTTTTAGAGTGATGCAGGAACATGACTTGCATTTTAAAAATCGCCATCAGTCATTGCTGGTCTTCCTTATCAGGAAGGACTGTGCTAGGAAGGCAATCTTTGCCCTGAAGGAAACTTTTCATTCATGGCGGTGTACTCTTAAGAAATATCCCCAACCACGAAAACGTGCTACGCGTGGGCAGACCTCATGTCGGTCTACTCTTCCTGTGGGTGTGTGGATGTGTCGCTAGGACCTTATAACAACCTGCGAGTACAATAACTTGCTCTCCATAAGTGTAGTGAACGATCGGACTCCATACCCTAATCTCTCTTACCTTTTCCTCAAAATAAATGCTTCGAAGACGAAATCTCTGTGGCCTTGGAGTTTTTCTGCTAAGCATTATGTCTAAACTTTGAATTTAGAAACGCTAACTAATACATATTGGATCGTAGAGATTTTAAATTCGGTATTTATGAACCGAATGACGTGAAGAAAATAGCTAGGTTTGAACAACGTTCGTAAGGACCCGTCATGAATAAGTACGAGTTCCTTCTTATCGAAATGTACCGAGATATTTTGCTAGTTCTTCCTCAGCTCTGCTCATCGAAATACTCATCGCTAAGGCTGAGATGAGGCGATTTTTCCTGCAATTTTTTACGGTCGAAAAATGATTACAGGGAAAGATACTTCCACGTGTCCGAAAAAACTATCCTTGAAGTATCATCCTTGAATATTTCCACTCTGAATAATTTTCTGTAGTCGAAATCTTAGTTGTACAGGGAGTCCGCTAAAAATTCGCTGATTTAAAAATGTTGTAGTTTGTAGAATATTGGTACTAAATGGCTGAAAGAGTTTCATTGAAACGAGCAGGATTTAAAGTTATTTTCTACGAGAATCGGGTCTATTTGGCGGAAACTTTAAACTGAATGACCTTAATCACTGAAAATTATGTTATCCAACAATATTTAATCTGAACTGCTCACGTTTTTTATTTTGCGGCAAAATAATTACCTCCGATCTTTCTCCTCCGGTGATATTTCTTGGTGACATTGCTTTTTATATAGTTCTAAATGAAGTTCTTTTCTGAGAATAACATGAACAGTAATTTTCTTCACTAGTGTCTCAGAAGGTAATTTTCTCACCGATTTCGTTTAATCATCGTTAAATAAAATCCTTGTCATGTTAATTCATGTTTCTGTCCTCCTGGTACGCCAGATTGACAAAATTATTGAAATGAAATAAAACTTCAAATCCTGTTCTTTTCAGTGAAACCTATTTCAGCTTTCTACCACTAGTATTTTACTAACTACAACATTTTTAAACCTGCTAAATTTTTAGCAGACACCCTGTTAAAATTTGAAAATCATATTTTCAACAGATCCGTAATGTTGACATAATTACATTTACGTTTACTTCGCTTGCTGCTTGAATTCACGTATTGAAGACCATGGTTACGAGTATTAAATCATTTATATTGAAATACGTTGAAAATAAATCGAATTACCATTGAAAAAGTGTGCAGAACGCAGCAAATACGAAAGGTTATATATCCTTGACTCCGTGGATTCGCCTTTTACCTGAAGGAGCAGCTCGATCGCTTCGAGATGCAAGTTTCTACTTTCTCGGCTCCAGCCTGCTCCCTCCCACCTGGTCCTGCAATGCACGAACGAACATGAGGCGTCTTCAGAGGCCAATTACCTTGACTTTGCGAGAATCACACGTGGCGCGGACAGTAAAATTTTAACCGCATATTCATAGCTATTGAGAAATTTCGCGCTATCAAGGGCCAATATATTTTCTTTCTCGAGCGAGTACTTTCATATTTGAAGGAATAATTTATTCCCCCCCCCCACCACATTCACTCATGATACGTGAAACCAACTAGGCTTTTCATTGTACCGCTAGAGAATAATTTGTACATAGGTTTCCCCATTTAGGGGAAACAACTATTGTATCAACGGAAATTAGTACGATAAGATGGAAAATGGGAGGTCCCAATCCCCTCAGGGGGATACAATTATTGTATCTATGGGAACTAGCGCTCCCAGGGGGACAATATGAGCGCCTGAGCTGAGAGTTAGGTAGGCTTTCTTTTTGTTGAAATAAAATGTTTTTGTTATGTTAAGGACCACCTTTTTTCGGTTCACTGCTGTCCTGTTTTTCAGCACCTACTACTGTCTTCTTCAACTTTGGTCTTGTTTCATAATCTTCTTTCACAACTAACTGTTTCTATGCCTTTCTGCATAGATTCCGCGTTTCCTTAACTCCATACTAAATGGTGCCTTCCTCCTTCCTCTCTTTGGATCGCAATTGTTGCTGGGTAGGAAGGCTAAAACTAACGACTAATCTAATCTGGGAGGTCCCAAGCTGAAGATTAGGTACACCTTTTTTTCGTTGATACCTATTGGTTTTATGATTTGTTACGGACATCCTTTCACGGTTGACTGCTGTCATGTTTTTCAGCACCTACTACTGGCTTCTTCGACTTTTATCTTGTTTCATAAAAGTCGTTCTAAACTTTTTGTGTCTATACGTGGGGACTCTTGTGTGTGAACACGTCTTGTGCATTGATTATCCATTCCCTAAACCCCACACTAGATAGTGCTTTTCTCCTTCCTCTCAATGGAACACTTTTGTTGCGGTCAGGGATCTTGTGTGGGAATATACCTTGTGCTCCGATTACTTGTTCTCTCAACTCCATTCCAAATGGTGTCAATTTTCTGTTTGGATTGCCATGTTGAGATTAGGGTGGTTAAAACTGCCTAATCTAATCTATTTTAACCCGACCCCTCGGTTAAAGACCCATTTCCTTTGTGCTACAGAGTACAGATAAGCATTTTGAATTAATTTCATTAGAGATGTTGTGAACAAACACTTAATATCAGAGTCGAGAAACAATGGGGGGTAATTACGGTGTTAGCTTAATGCCATTTGCCACATCAGAGTTCGACGTCCCTTTCCCACAAATGCATATGACATCGCGTCCGAAGTCTGGAAAGTCTTGTGACAACAGATAAGGAAAATTTCTCCCCATTTGTATCTTGTCATTAAACATATGACTACTGAAATTAAATTAAATGTATGACATTTTAATATGTGACTACTGAAACGAAGTCGGAAACTGCTCACGGTTTTTCCTTTTCACAGCGGATGTTGTTTATTCCAAATAAGGCAAAAACTTTTTTTGCTGGAATTTTTACTGGCAGCTGCTTATTGTTTGGAACCGAACGAAATTTAATTCCTAATGAAAAAAAAAAACCTTTCCGCTCGCGCTCTATTCCCTCAAATGAATTTCGTCGTTTAGGCGACACATAGTTCTACGCTCGATTTTTTTCTGACTTTTCATTGCTCTTTTAGTTATGAAATTATTCCATGAAAGGGCGATTTGTGATTTTCTTTAATAGGGTAAATTATTCATGCCCTACTCTTTCACAGCCAGCGCCATATATGGGCTGGGTAAGATTCCAGGATCCGTTCGATGGTTGCTGTAATACACTCCCGGGGTCGAGAATGTGACATGCTCACTGCGGTTTATAACGCGAGTTTAGAATTCAAGTGCCATAGAGTGAAGCAAATTTCTAGTTTTGAAAGCAATTTTGGAATTCCCGGTAAAAGTAAAACTAGTGGAAATGTTTCTATACAATATACAGTAGTTTTCTTATGCCATCCCTCATATCGATATTACTATGTCATTTACATTCCATTCACCTTGTGTTGACTTGTGAGTAAATGAAGTTTCGTGTGAGAATAAGAATAAAATGCTCCAACTGGCTACCCTTCTCATTTTCAGGAATTTTCCAGCCTCGCTGCTTATCAATGCTGGATCCTGCATTTGACTAATTTTGTTGCCTATGCGAATCATTCCCGTAAAAAAATTGAGTTTCTTTAAGAACTGCGTGTAACTCCGCTCCTATATGTGCGACATCAACAAACGTTTTTAAACCGATATCATACCTCAGAGCTGAATTATTAACTCGATACGCTTCTGACAAAACGTAATATTTCGCTTATGTATCATTTTATTCGTTATTACGTAGGTAGACGCGTAAATTCAAGAATGATTGCTTGAATGTATATTTTTTATTATTGGTTCATTTGAACGGTTTCCAGTTACTCTAACATTTAAGATCCTTGTCTTGCTCCCCTCAGGGGGATACAATTTTTGTATCTATGGGAACTAGCGCTCCCAGGGGGACAATGTGAGGGCCTGAGCTGAGAGTTAGGTAGGCCTTCTTTTTGTTGAAATATAATGTTTTTGTTATGTTAAGGACCACCTTTTTTCGGTTCACTGCTGTCCTGTTTTTCAGCACCTACTACTGTCTTCTTCAACTTTGGTCTGTTTCATAATCTTCTTTCACAACTAACTGTTTCTATGCCTTTCTGCGTAGATTCCCCGTTTCCTTAACTCCATACTAAACGGTGCCTTCCTCCTTCCTCTCTTTGGATCGCAATTGTTGCTGGGTAGGGAGGCTAAAACTAACGACTAATCTAATCCTTGTCTTGCTTGCTGTACAGCAGGCCAACGAACCTGCCTTTCGGGTCGTGCTGGTGATCGCCAATAGTCTTTGACTTTCAGAGAGCATCATAGGAGTAACTTGTGCCCTAATCCGGTAGCTCACCAGTCAATTTCTATGATATATACAAGTGTTCATACGAGCTAAATGTGAGCAAGCAAAAATACAGCGGTAAGGGTTAAGGCTCTTAACCTGCGTTGAGAAAGCTCGTTTTATCCGTAGACCACAAAACTAGTATATTTTTTAATGCGTATCTAATCATTAAAACACACTAAGCTTCAAATTAATTGTGCAGTTGTTCGACAAGCTGAAAGCTAACCGACCCGAGTTTCTGGACAAGCTGTGCCCCGTGCGGGGCGACATCACAATGGAGGGACTCGGTCTGTCCGAGGAGGACGAGGCGAAACTGGCCGAAGAAGTGCATGTCGTCTTCCACGTGGCCGCCACCATCAACTTTCAGGTAGAAATAGTGCTAATCACTCATCTGAAGTGTAAATATGTGAATAAAAATATTGAGACATCTGATTTAGTTCAGTAGTGAGAATTTACCGGTAGATCAAACATGTGTATTTCATTGAAGGTGCCTTCAATGAAAGGTTGTTTCTAATGTTCACAATGTGAGGATGGAGATTCGATGGCTCTCATACAACAAGTCCGGTGTGCAAGAATTATGAACGAGGTTTTACTTCGTGTTATAACCCTTCACCGTTCCCTCGTGAGAAACAAGGATTGCTCTACCTTTCCCCTTCCCACTCTCGCAATTAGTCTGCCTCTCGTCGAGGCACTCTCTTCCAACCAGTTTCAATTTTGAAACACTCGTGATTATTTTCGGTGCCATGAAACCGCACTCTCAGGAACGTCATTGAAAATCTAAGTAAATTGTCATGTGTGACGGCTCTTGTGTAGTTTCAACCCTACGAGTGATTTTACTCTGGTTTTGCATTGAGGGTGAATGATAAAAAGGAAGAGAAATCTCTTATTGTCGAGAACTACATTCACTTATTATAGGATTTACAAATTATCGACGGAACAGAACCGATTAGAAAACAGAACATTCAGCAGAGATGTAGTACTAAGGTCGTTGTTGTTTTATTTTTGCTCTGATAGTCCACAGTTCAGAATTCCGCGGTCAGTTGAGCGGTGGTTCTCGACAGGTGTTTTTTTTACTTCGCACTGTACGAAGAAACTACTCTATCTTCGGTTACAAATTGACCTGTCTTGCTTTTCGTATAACTAACAGTTTGAACTTTTTCATCGTTTGACTCTTCTTTTCTTGCTAACTATAATTTTGTATGAAAAGCTAATAGAACATATTTTTCAGGAACCTATCAGAGTGGCCGTCAGCATGAACATGCTCGGCACGAAGAGGGTTGTGAATCTCGCGAAAAAGATGTCCAAACTTGAGGTGAGTCTAGCGTGTTACGAGAAATTTAAATCTATTGCATGGTAATAAGAGGAAAACCAACACGAGTTTTTTCATGTTGAAGTTACAGATTTCAAGTCTCTGAATGTTATTCTCCTAACTTGCTGTATTTGATTTTTAAGACACCGTTTTCTGGATAACAGTAGTTCATTTGTTTCTTTTTGGCTTATTTCTGTTTCAATCAACGTCAATTTTGCTGAGTAAATGAATAGGATTTGAATATTTTTCTCTCCCCCAGGCCTTGGTGCACGTCTCCACAGCGTACTGCAACTGCCACCTTCAAGAGACCTACGAAGAACTATACCCCGCTCCCCTTGACCCTGCTCGTCTTATTCAGCTCACAGAATGGTTCGATGACGACATCTTAGAAAGCATCACACCTCAGCTGGTGTCGCCACGGCCGAATACCTACACATTCACCAAAGCTCTTGCTGAGCACATTCTGGTCAATGATGCCGAAGGAAGGATTCCTTTCTCAATTATAAGGCCGTCAATAGGTAACTGCTGAGGTTCTCTTCAAAACTGACCCTCTGCCTCCTCTCGAGACAAGACCACGATGCGTGACTGTCAATCCGTACCACCGTACCGTTTCACTTTCTTAAACGACCGGAAATTTTTTCTTACCAACTTTTTCTTTTGAAAGACGCAACTTTTTCGGATGGACGCGACGTCAATATACAAAAGTAGGCAGAAATTTAGGGGATCTGATTTGACGAGTGAAATTCTTAGACGGTGGGAGCATTCGTGGGTTCGGAGAAAGTCCTATTTGAATTGCTGTCACCACCATCGAATTCTGTTGAGAACATCTCTTCAGGCATCATTTTTCACGATTAGCAGGTCCCTGTTTCTTATACTGGGAATTTCATTTCTGCAATTAAACTGTACAAAACAACGAAGTGACGCGACCTACTGAGTAACCTCGAATGTATTTTGCATTGAATTTGGTTTTCAACACAATTTACAATTACTTCTGTGGAATTGAGGAGAAAGTAACTAAACATTTCACGACAGTACGTTCGTGATAACCAGCGACGCAAATCAATCGAAAGTATGCACGAGGATGACCTTTACCCTAGGTGACGTGGCTCGCGGTGCGCTTGTACGAGTAATTGTGTTCTTGAATGCTGGAGCAGGACGTGAAGGACTCGGACGGACGGAAGGACGGTCGGTCGGACAGGACAGTCTCTCGAGGGGATCACCGCTTCCTCTTTGTAACACAAACCTTGTTTTCGGCTAGCAACTTTTAAATCATGAAAATTATGGCATTATACGTGCCAATTTTTCAGTAGGCT
The DNA here is from genome assembly GCA_030386875.1 of Morinoia aosen. Classification (NCBI taxonomy): domain Eukaryota; kingdom Metazoa; phylum Arthropoda; class Malacostraca; order Amphipoda; family Talitridae; genus Morinoia; species Morinoia aosen. The sequence continues at coordinate 22,210,836 of CM059579.1, forward strand.
GATTTGATCGTGTATAAAACGATTTTGTAGATTAATTCATTCGGTTAACGTGTTGAACAATACCCACCCCCGTCTAATTTTCCCAGTTTTGACCAGTAACTTCAGCATTTCCACAACCATTACGAATTGCAATAGAAAGCTCATTTTTTTCAGACGACCTAAATTTTAGGTAGGAATGTAAAGTAAATGCTTCTTTACTCTCTTTAACCAAGCAATGTAAAGTAATACAGCAATTCTCTCTTTCACTCAGCAATGTAAAATTATACTGCTTTACTCTCTTTCACTCAGCAATGTAAAATTATACTGCTATACTCTCTTTAACCAAGCAATGTAAAATAATACAGCTATTCTCTCTTTAAGTCTGCAATATGAATGTATTTGAACGTTTCGTGTTTGTGACGCGACCAGTGTGCGGCGCGTGGCGGGAGCCGGAGCCCGGCTGGGTGGACAACATGTTCGCCTTCACGGGGCTGCTGGTGGGCATGGGCAAGGGCGTGCTGCGCACACTCTACATCAAACAGGGCATTAAACTCGACTTCATTCCTGTAGACGTCCCCATCAACCTGATGATCGTCGCTGCCTATAATACTGCCAAAAAGAAGTTTGTGTGAGTATTGGAGTACTGTATAGGTCTCGTCGTAAAAGTAGGCTGCGATTGCCTGCAGATGGTTTAAGGGCTTACGAAATGAATGGGGTAGTGGAATGTTGTGGAGGTTCTTTAAATTTTAGTTACAATTGTGACATTTACGTGGCATTTGGATTCATATCAGAAGTTTAGTTGAGATGTTGTAGCCTATTTATGCACAATATACGCAAACCCAGAATTAATTTTCACTGTGGGAGAAAAAGGTTTTTCTTCAGCATTAGCATCAAACGCATTTTATTTTTAATTCTTTTGATGAAAATTGCTTCTCTGCGTTCCCTGCTCTTAATGTAACCCAAAAACCCCTTGGTGGGTAGGGAAAGCTTATTGGTTCCAATTTAGTTGAAAGCTGTAAGCTGTAAGCCGTAGGACGAAGCTGGAGTCTCTGATTTAGAATCAGTAAACATATTACGATCCTGAGCTATGTTGTATGCTGTTCTTTAACACGCTTTTTGTTGGCCACTGGTCATGAAGAAAATTACTTCACCAGTACCTATTCAGTTTTCATGCATCTACTTGTAAATGAGATAATTTACGATTTATAACAAAACTGAATTCAAATAAATGCTTAGCGCTCGCACTTTTTGGAACAGAACTTGCGTCAATCGATAGAAGAGCGTAATCAATAGAGTAGTCAATAATAAGAGCTTATTAATTATAGTGTAGTATTCTACAACGAAAGAATTATCAGATCGACTGAATGTAATTCGATTCGAAGGAATTCGAGACGTCGAATGAACTTCTTCAGAATGATACTTCTCAATTGTACACGTAAAATAACGAGTATTTTTTCAGTACGGACTCTGGTATCCCAATCTTCTGCTGTTCGACGGGCTACCAACAGCCTCTGACCATCGAGGGCCTCAACGACCATCTTAAGGACACCGTCAGAGTCATCCCTCAAGAACACCCCATATGGTTCCCCGATGGCTCGGCCAAGACCAACAAAACCTTGCACACAATCCACTTGTACATAGCGAACGTCATTCCTGCTTACATTGCCGACTTCATCTGCAAGATTCTTGGCAAGAAGCAAATGTGAGTAATTTTTTTGTCTACCTCCATATACTTGGTAAGAGTAGGGTCTCCTAATTTAGGATTCCCTCCCGAAAAAAATTTTTGCCTATTTGTAAATGGAAGTTATTTTGTTAGGTAAAATTTCGAGATGCCTCTTTGCACTTAGGGATAGAAAATATATAACAATTTTTCTTGAAGCCGATTTGTTGTAAAGGGAAATATCGAGTTTCTCTCAATTAATACGTAAAACTCGCTTAGCGTGACTTCATATTCTTTTACTTTTCCAGTATCCCTACTAAAAGGTTAGAGAATTTTGACACTAACTGTGGTGATATTTCAGAGCTGTGAAGCTGTGCAATAAAATGATGAAGGCCATCAATGCACTGGAGTACTTCATGCTGAGAGACTGGACTTTCCACAACGAGAATGTGCAAGGCCTCTGGGCCTCTCTCTCCCCAGCTGACCGACAGATGTTCCATTTCAACGTGGGAGACCTGGACTGGGAGCAGTACATCGACAGATACCAGAGGGGCTGCAAAAAGTTCATCCTGAAGGAATCGACTTCAGACGAAGCTCTTGAGAGGGCCCACAAGAACATGAACAAAATGCTGTGGATTCATCGCATTTTCCAATTTGTACTCATGTACTGCGCTTGGTGCCTTGTTTCTTCTGACATCTCCGTGACTTGCCTCTCAACGTTGTTCAACGAGCTCGTCAAGTGGTTCACTCTGTACCCGATGGACGCCATGGACGATAACAGTTCGACGTCGCCTACGCCAGCGCTGCCTGAAGAAGGCTTACTTAGTTCTTAGGGTCTTAGACAGAGTGCAATAGACAAACATGAAAGACATGACATTATGTGAGCGTTATATTATATCCCTTGTTAGACCTTAACATTCTGCATTCAAGGTGTGAGACGTCATTGCTGGTTCTTCATTTTTTGCACGAACTACCTCACCATACTTCTGCCCGTAACTGTATTTTGTGCCCGTTTGATCAATAGTTACAATTACGTTTTTTCTATTTCACGAATTTGCCCAGTTAATATCGAAATGTTTCAGTTAGTCAACAGTTAATAATTTCTATCTCTTTGTCTATCCAAAGATTCCAGTATTTTTATTCCGAAGTTGAAGACAGAGCGAAATTTTTTGCCTTTGGCAAGGGCTGATCCCTGGGAGAATGCAACGACTGCTTTAGGTATGTTCGACAACTGATGAACGTCCGTGGGCGCCCTTTTTCTGATAGATATATGAAAAAACATTTTTAGTTTTAACTGTGTGATCGCTCAGATAATTATGAAAGAAAGTTAATTTTTAAATATTACAGGTTCAAGTTAATTGTGGTAGTATCTGCGCAAGTACTTCTGTGCAAAGTTGAGTTTATTCATCCTCACCTATACTCATGTTGTGCATGCCTTATAACGAGTCAAGATGCGAGATCGTAAAACATATGTATCCTTTAAACCTTTTAACCTTGTTTATTAGTCTTGATTTTATGGTTCAAGTCACGGAGTGTGTCAGGGCTTGGTTATGACGACTGTTCATTAATTGTGTGTTTTTTGTAACAAGTCCTAAATGAATTTTATGTCTTGTGAGGTAAAATGGGTATGTCAGTGAACTCTTGAGTTGGAACTTGAACCATGTTAAAGCTTAATGAAAATGTAAATATTTTGTACATTTTGCATCAATATTATTGTACGTTTTAAGCACTGAACAATTTCTGCTGAAGTGCTCCTTGTGTAAAATATTCCGTTTTAAGAATCTAAGCTGCCAAACGTTCAATACGACACTGCCTAAGCGCTGGTGAGGCCAACTACATTTTTACGCGAGTATCTTTACGGTGTTGGTTAGGAACGCGGTGCACCCGGGCTGCCGTCTGACATTATGCCAACTTGCTGCAAATTCCAAAGTTCGCCGCATTTTCCTCCCTGTTCTCCAGACGAATGACGCGAATCCATAATTTAATTTTAATTTGCTCGCTGTTAGAATTATTTTAAACCTCAGTAAAACTAACCTACACAGAACTATCTCATTCAAGTTTACAAGAACTTCAATTAATCGATGCATTGATGCCAGCTTTTTACTGAAGGGTAGGCTTTGATTTTGACTTTTCCCCATGCGCATTAGGATTGTGGAACTGACTTGTCATATTGCAACATGTTACTGCAGAAGCGCAGTCACTCAAATTCCTGCCATTTGTTTCATCCATTTTTGCCTTGCCCAATTCTCTAAAGAAGCGGTCGTTCCGACTGAAAGTCTTTTGTCCGTAATGTTGACCAAAATAAGAGCTCTTGATGGTTATCGTACTTCAACATTTACGCACGAGGAAAATGACGGCCAGCTCTGACAAATTTGCCTTCTGCCTCAGAGACGTGTCAATTCCCTGGTGTTCATGACTAGGTAATGGAAATCTCAGAGCCTTATTTTATTGGAGCATTTTCCTCTCGAGGGATGCGCTACCTTCATTAGTCACGCGTGTATGGCAAGGAATTATTCAAAATTACTCGTGAACAATGGTGTAGTTGTGTTGGCTTGCGGCACGCTCTTAATTTATGGACGAATTTGCAATTTTCTATTTTATGTTCTTATTTTATCTTGTATGGAAGTATGTATTGCAATGAAAATAGGAATTAATGACTATTTACCATATGACAAAGGGACTGGTGATATATTATTGAACTTTTGCTCGCAGTGAAGTACGATAGTGGCGGCATGTTGAGCGTAATGTAATAAATAAAACGTGCAGTTCATAAATGTATTAGTCTTGCTAAAAATATGCTGAACAGTCATGCAGCCTAGTGCTTGATAATCCTGAAAAACATGCTGAGTATTATCCATAATTTTTAACTCCATTTTACACGCAGCTAACTAGGGAATAAACATGCGAAAGAAACATCTCATTTTGCAATAGACCTGGCTGCTTTTGGTTGGAACTGAAGAGCCCAAAGTGAAGAACTGTGTTGTGCTGTAGTGAGGGTATACTGCTGTGTTGTACTGTATAATGCCATTACATACTCTACTCTATTGATTACGCCAATGTTACTGAAATTTTAGTTAAATAAACCATGAAACCTTTCGGCGTGTACTCATTGCAAACTTCCACGGTTACCAGAATCCAGTGAGTAGTTTTTCCTTCATCACATGTTGATGGTGCCAAAATACTAATATCATCGTGTTGGGAATTTTCATTTTTCCCCCTTACCATTTTTACGTACCAATAGTATTTGTTTATATGTGTGAGGGGAACATTGCTGAATACTGACAAGGATATGATAGAAGGTACATTCTTGCTAGAGTGTATCTAGTCGACCTGCATCTTTACGCGGTGATACTATTAGTATACCTACCTGTGTTTTGATATTCATTAGGTGATTATTGTAAAATAACCGGCTGATCTCATTTAATTATTCTTGATAGCTTGTTGTAGGTAGGACCAATGCAGGCGGCCCTCCTCCCCCCCCCCCCCCCCTCCATCAGGGTTTTATATTATTTTGATCTTTTAGACAGATTATTAAATCAAAACCACCTGAGGATCTTAAAAGACAATTATAAGGTGCCCCCTAGTGACTGTGCTAAAGGGAGCCTACCGGGGCCTGCCCAGTACGCGATGGAAACCCGTCAATCTCTACCTGCCAGTGACGACCTGGACACTCGAATGGATATTTCTAGTGCTGCTCTAGTGCAGACTAACAATTTGCCTCCTCTAAGTGTGGACCCCACACAAGGAGCAAGTGCCGAGAATGGGTTAGTTAAATAATGGGAGAGAACAGACGAACGAGACAAACTTACGTGACGAAAGTGCTGCGAGGGCCAAAGGAGTGGAAGCCGCGACAGTCCGATATCCGAACAATGATGAGGAAACTGGGACAGGTAGTGAGGAACAGAACATTTGGAAAACGAAGAACCGTCGACAAGTGAAAAGGAGACGACGAGATGACCGACGGGCGTGCAAGATGCTGAGACTGGAAGGAATATTCTAGAACTCCATACCGTACTATGTCAAATACTATACTGTGCGATTTCCTGGGGTCAATATCTCCAGGGATTTGAAGGTGTTGCTGGCAGAGCGCGGGATTACGAAGCCAATCGGAACTCCAAAGAAAATCGCTAAATCTGTCTGTAACAGTCTCCTCATTGAAACGAATAGTGTGTCCCAATCAGATGAGCTGATGCAACTAAATCGCATTAGCGGAAAAGGAGTGGTAATAGAGCTCCACCGGTCATTCAACACGGTTCGTTGCGTAGTCCCGATGGAAGACTTGTGGACAGAATTCGATGTAAGAACTGAAAGACCACCTAGCTGACCAGGGAGGGATTGACCTGCGGCGAATAAAGCTGAGGCGAGATGGCGAGAAAGTTATTAACAATACCTAAATCCTGACATTTCAAAAGCACTCTGTACCAAGGACTGTAAAATTGTCATCTTGGCACAGCAAGCTGGTAGAAGAATATAAAGAAAGACCACAACAAAGCTTCAAATGTCAACGCTATACCCACGTTTTTTATAACTGCCGTAGAGAAGCAGACACGTGCTTCCGATGTGGGCAGGAAGGGCACCTAAAAAGCTCCTGCCTAATGCCGTCCGGTGCTATCATTGCGAACAGCCGTATTACTAAAATGACAAACAATGCCCAAAATATCGAATTGAAAGCGAAATATTAGCCACTCCACTGAAGACATCTCGCTGAAGACATCTCGCAAAACCAAAAATAAGGCTGTTAGGTATTAAATTGAACAAGCCTCCCGAACCAAACTCCAAAGGAGCTGCTGCTGAGAGGGCCAGTGATGTTCGCATCTCAAACTCAGACTGTCCTAGCATAAGCAACGGCGGCACTATGTAGGTACTGAAGGGCACACTTTTCGTACATCTGAGCAAGTCCCTTCTATGGTTCTGCTATCACCAATGAAGGAACAAGACGAGAATATGACGCCCTCTTTTATAAAAGCTGCATTGACCGGACTCAAAGTAAAAATAATTATCAAAAATAAACCTGTGGGTAAGAAAGGACCTGAATGTAAGAAAATTTCGCGGCCTATGAAACGAATGGCGGACTGTGAGTTGATGAATTGATAAAGACCCCTGGCGTGAATATTCTCTGGCATTCGCCAATTGATTGCTCTTGATTCTAACATTAACGATCCTGTTTTCAGCTACCAGCAACAACTCTTCCTAAGCAAAGACATTACTCGGAACTTCATCGTAATTAAAATCGGCTACGACATTCATAAGCGAATTGGGGAGCCTAAAAGATCAAATGAAGGAGACCCCTTCTTGTTTTCGATCACTCAGCCAATGAATTGGTGGAATTCCTTTTCTTACACAATTTCCGGGCGCGCAGTAGGTGAGACACCGCATCGCAACCTGAACATTGGGGGCGGGGGAGTTGTCAGCAGCTAAGACTTAGGAAGCTGTTTTGAGGAGGATCTATGGAAACAACCTGTAAGCAAGAAGGGAAAGACATCACTAATCAATTTCGACATTCATTCGAAAAATATCCTCTACGCCGTGCCGTGACTCGTAGCACCACGAAATTGTTGAACCATACCCATAGCGACCGCAGTGATGATTTTTACTACGTAATATTTCGTAGAGTATGATCATGAAGTGAATTCATGAGCTCGCAGTGATGAAAGAGGCTGCAGAGAATGTGACTGCTCCAACCCGGTTACTACAGTTAATGGTTAAAGAATCTGCCCTGAACACGATGTAAAAAATGAAAATCCTCCCCACGTCCGCAAATTAGAAAAATTATAAGCCTTTATTTCGTCTTTTAGAGACGTCTTTCGTCTTTTGACTATTTTCGACTTTTCAGTGCTGTACTGCAGCACCAACGACCACCATATGGTCAAGAAGTGAGTCAAGCAACCAGACTCGCTTCGTGCGACAGAAGTTGGGTAGTCCTCCAGTCTTATTGCCTTGAAACTCAGAAAGGGAAGGGCTGAGGCAAGATAGCTATTTCGAACTTGCATCTATTGTCCCTTCAAGTCGCGGCTAGCATTAATAAGGACACCAGCGCCAACGCCCAAAGCATCAGCCACAAACTGAGGGAACCTTCACTCCCAGCTGCGTCGCCTTGTGAGAAGAGACACCTCGCTGCTTCGCTCAGCTAGAAAACGTGACATTCTCTCATCAGCAGCAAAAAGTGCTACGGAAACACAGCACAAAGACGCTCATGACTGAAAGAAGACATGTTGCTTCACTAAATTACATCACTGTTGAGATCGCTCAAGTTAACATGTATACAGCGAAAGGTAGGGGGAAGTATTTGCACACATCATATTTTACGTTAAACTGTTAGTAGACTAACATTCACGAAACTGTGAAGTATTATAGTTCTTAGTGGTTAAACTAAGTGTCGTAAAATAAAACTTTGGATTTTCAAGAAAATGTATTCAGATATCGCAAAAACATGTATGGTATGTGAGAAAAGCATTTAACCATTTCACTGATATAATATCCAAACAATCATAATTTGATGGGACTGTAGGGTATAAACGAATATTTTAACACTTTAAACATTTGTAGAACATGAATCTGCTTGACTTAATAGAAAATTGCACGATCATTTACAAATACGCCTGCGCTGCAGAAGGTTGCCTTTAAAAATTCATTCCTCAAGTAAAAGAGTAATCAGAATCTTTCCGAAAACAAACCATTCAACTTCAATAGGAAATAATTCCTAAAAGAGAAGTTTTTTGTTCGTTTAAATATATATTTCCCTTCAGGTTCAATAATTAGTAAATTTAAGACGCAAGACACAACCACTAACTTGTCAAGGTCAGGTGCACTGTGAAATATCAATGCTCAAACACGTCGAAAAATGCTGAAAAAGTTCGAATATACATTTAACACCGTGTAACAAAAAATCAATTTCATGTTTCTGGAAACTAATCATTATTTCTGATTCAGTGTGTTTCAAATAGCTGGAAAATAACTAAGATTGTAAACTTCGGGCTTGTCAGTAGACCTATTTCGTTGAAATAATATGTTTAACCTTATAATGTATGAACATCTGAGACAGATCTGTAAACTCTTCAAAATTTATTACATAATTGCGGAAACAAACACTTAATTACAATATTGTACCATATTGAAGAGAGTTTATCCCGAATTGGAAACGACTAATGCAGAAAAGCAGCTTTAATGTAATATTTAGGTCAGTGCGTCAGCAGATGTCGATGTGTATGGTCATGCAGTTCATTTTATCCCTATATTTGATTAAAGGTAAATTGAATATTTTTATTTCTCAAAATATGTTGTTCGAGTGGTTAAGGTTGTAAAAAGAATTATGTACGATTTAGATTTTATCATCCATTTATATTTCAGACGTGTGACGGAATAAATGTTATGACGGCTCGTGGTTGTAAATACCCAGCGGATTTTTTCTACTATACGTGTGCGGAGAATTCGTCGTAAAAAAGGGATATAAAAGACTTCCTGGAGAGTTCCACCCGCGCAAAGGAAGTCTATCATGTCTACTTCGGGATGCCAATTGGTGACCAAGATAAACGCTGGGCACCACGTGTCATCTGTGACGATACGAGTACACTGCCGACGTTCTCTTGAAAGTTGGTTTAGAGGGGAGAAAAGGGCAATGCGTTTCACTGTCCCTGTGTCTGGCTTTTTTACTCTAAGAGATGGGTTGTGCTACTGCTATGACATTAGACGACTCTTCGACGCAGTGGGCATTCCCTACAACACTTCTGACTGGCGACAGTTCATCTAAAAGCCTGAAGGCTGTTTCACCGCACAACACAAACCAGTGGTCCAAGATTCCTCTTGATTACTCAGTGCGCATGAAAGAAGAGTACCAGAATGTCAAAATCCTGTTGAGTGCACTGAAAAAAAGAAAAAATGTTTATTTCCAAATTGTCACATGAGATACATGCCAACATATTGGCTTTTAAAAGTTTCTTAAATATAGGGCATCCTAAAACAAATGTTCCATACGAGGAGTACTAATTGACAAACCATCCGAGGTGTACAAGTAGATGAGCCATACGAGGCATAATAATAGACAAACTATACGAGGTGTACTAATAGACAAACTGTCAGAGGTGTACAAGTAGATAGACCATACGAGGCATATTAATTGACAAAATATACGAGGCGTACTAATAGACAAACCATTCGTGGTGTGCTAGTAGTCTAACAAAAGTTCTATACTAGGAGTACTAATTGACAAACCATCCGAGGTGTACAAATAGATAAGCCATACGAGGCATAATAATAATAATAGGCAAACTATACGAGGTGTACTAATAGACAAGCTATCAGAGGTGTACAAAATAGATAGACCATACGAGGCATATTAATAGACAAAATATACCAGGCGTACTAATAGACAAACCACACGTGGCTTGCCAATAGTCTATCTCTGTCAAGGGTAGTTGAATAAGAAATGAAAAATATGCCCTAAAAATATGCAAAGCCCTATCACCACCAAAAACATATTTCGTATCTTCTCGATATTCACCACATCATGCGGACATGGGTACATGGGATAAAATAGAGATACAGTGTAAGCCGGTTACCACTCATGATTGACAAATATCTACAAAATATTGGTAGAAATGGGTAAACAAACATATATTCAATATCAAAATTCATAGCTTGTACAACATACGGACAGAAAGATAATTTTACTACGATTCATATGCTCAAATTGCACTTTATTTCATTAATTATATGCGACAATAATCCGATTCACAGAAACGCCCTCTGGGGAAGTGCTAGATCTATTTTTGAATCATTTCGCTATTGCAATAAAATTTATTAACCGAATGGTTTTTGCGTGAAGAAATGAAATAGAAACATGTATATCTATTTATGTAGATACATATATATACCTACACACGTACACACACATAATAATTTATATACTCATTGAAAATAAAATATTAGAAAAAAATACATATATAAGATAAAAGATAGAAGCAACCTACCATCTACTACACAGAAAATGACAGCTGAGCTCACTGTAATCCTAAGAAATTTTTCGCAAAAAAAATAACTATAAGGAAGAGAAGACTTCGAAAAACATAAAAATGAGCTGTTTTTTAATTTCTTCACAGAAATTTTTAAGAAAAATCAGGTTATAGTCAAGAAGCAACACAACTCTTCAGCATTATACGGACATGTGTACGTGGGATAAAATGGAGTGACATTGTGGCCGGGTATCACATCTGAGTGGAAAATATTCACAAAATTGGCACATATAGGAAGATTAGGCCTTGATCCAAAATGATAATTTTGATTACAGAAATTTAGAGTTTTTTCCGATTTGAAAGTTCAGTGCTAGTGTGCGCTGAACGCACACTGAAGTACGAACAATTTGCCTGTAAGGTTGTTGGTGATTTCGAGATGATTGGCCGTCTTGATGTGGCTTTAGGGAGGTTTTACCAAGTTCCTTTGCTATCTGTGCCTCTGGGATAGCCAAAATACAGCCCTTCACTACGAGAAGAGGAAGTTGCCTCTCAGGACCAGCTATGAGGTTGGGGCCCATAATGTGAACCACAATCGTTGGTAGAGTCAACAAAAATACTGATGCCACCCCTAAACATTAAATTGGGCTCTTTAAGCAGTTTCTTAAACACCTGGATCCAGAGGGCAAGGTCTTGAAGCACATCCAAAAGCTATCCCCGAAGTTGTTGGAGGCGAAGACCAAGGCAGGCATATTTGTGGGCCCTCAAGTTAAAGCGACTGTGGTGGTCTCAACAATTAAGCCGTTCGCTGGTGCACCACCACACAAGTTTCGAGGGGCGCTAACCCCCCCAGAGCAACGGCAGGCTTCGAGATGCCCCCCACGCAGCGGCGAGCTTCGAGAGCTTCGAGCGACCAGCCGCCACTTAGCGTGGCTTGAAGCCGAGGCGTCAGCCCAAACATCGCCGGGCTTCGAAGCGCCACCTAAGCAACCAATCGCAACCGTCCCCAACCAATGGGGACGCGCGCTCAGCGCGTTACCTCCTCACCAGTCACTTGGGTTTACAATCCCGGGACAAAATGAAAATCCCGGAATTTCGGGATTTCAGGAAGACAACCCCGGGAATTCCTGGGATCCCGGGATTTCTTTATATTTTACATTTATGCTACTGTAATTTGTTGCCCATGCCCATCGCAGTATTTGGGAGCGAAAACGTGGCAAGAAGTTTGTTCTTGCGTTAAAGTTCTTACATTAAAGTTTGTATTGATTATGTTTTTTACCTGTGTCCTGCAATGCTTACTGATTAATGGTTAGCTTACATGATAATAACTGATAATTACTCATTTAGGACAATTTATTCTTATTTGTAAAACGTGTACACGCAAATTTCATTGTGAAATTACAAAAATACTACATTAGTGGGGCCCAAAAACCTCTTTAACTATCAAAGGTAGCGCTAAAAATGGTGCGCGCGTGCATTCCTATTTGAAGTTCTAATATTCTTCAAGTAACTATAACTCGATAACTAAAGAGTTTTGGACATTTTTTCATTCATGAAAATCGATTTATTTTGAGTTTTTGTACCTAAGTTCGAAGTTTGTTCAAAGTAAAAAAAACACCCTGTATATTATATGTGCCATGTAACTCAGTTTCACTATTTTCTTAGCTAATGTCTTGTTCGTTAATACTCGTGTAACAATAAATTAGTCTAGTGAAATATAAGTGATTGAAGGAGCATGTCTAATAAACGGTGTTTAATAGAGACAAATAGTTTTCATATCCTGGATCAGTACATTTCACTTGTCTTACAACAAGTGTTGGATACCAAGGTATCCGTAGCTTTTTTTAAATCTGTTTTCAGTATTACTGTTGTCCCATATGAAATAGTATTCATCAAAAATGTAAAGTTTCATATTACACTTTCAATTCAACTAATAAAATGCATTATCCATCTATGTTTGTTTCGTTTGTATATTAAGCTTCTTCCTGGCTAATAAACGTCCAATCTCCAATGCGTAAATACTTTCGTACGTGGAAACGAAAGTCTTTCGAGAAAAAACTTACACTCCGCCGAAGAGAAGATGGAAATGACACCAGTAGTTGACCAACAACGTATGGCAGTGACAACAGCCCAGATGCTGTTGAGACCACATCTAAAAGCTAAATCTACAAGAAAAATCAGCCAACAGCGGATTCTGCTAGTCTCAACGCAACGCGGGATCAATCTTCTCCTGCCGGTTCAATTTCTCCTGCCTCACAGTGAAGAGCAAAATTCCTGTTGATGGATTCCCATGAACTTGAATGAAAAAATTTGCCCCTCGGAATTGAGAATACCAGAGCCGCCCGTTCCTCGCATCTTACCTCATGCCACACCTCGCTTTATATCGTCTGGAGTAGCCACTTTACTACCACTTTGTACAATTACTAAATGCTACGTTTACATTTGATAAACATCAACACATGTTGTGTGCCCAGCCATGTTAGTGTATCCGACGATGAAAGAGAGCTGACAAAAATATTCCCAATGACATTCGACTTCAGTTGCTCTCTCACAAAGCCATCTCTCACGTGGACTTTAAATCTCGCAAAAAGTATAGGATTACCAGAAATCATAAATCGAAATTCCAGGAAGAAATGGACTACAGAAGCTAATATCAAACAACCTATAACGACCACAACCCACCCGTATGTTAACTGCTCTCTTCAAAGTAGAGCTCAGGAAATCAAATTAAACCGCATGCAAATTGAACACAGCTAGGAGACCCTCGAACGCATGATGAAACGAATAGTTTAGTCCAGTGATTCCCAATGTGGTCGGAAATGCCCTCTTGTGGGCGTTACCAAGGCACAGCTAGGGGGGCGTTGAGTACCTCTGTCTCTTGAAGGGAGCGTTGATGCTCCGTGGCGTCGGTTGTTCAAATATCATTGTCAATTTATTTTACATTTTAAAATTAACTCATCAATGCAATGCCCATGCAGCTGGACACCTTATTAAAGCCCCGTACACTTCTTGCAACTTGTTGCGCATCATGCCTCAGAACGAGTTGCCGAGTACTCTCTGGCTGCTTGGCAACATGCTGTAACTCTGAATCTCTGATCGGCGGTTAGTAACTGTAAATTGTTGAGCGCAGATGTGCCCCTTTTTTCCACCTAGCGAGCCAGTGATTCACGCTTTGTGAACTGTATCTTACTAACCGTTTGTTTCAGTGTTTGATTCATATACAAATATGTTATTGTTGTAATAAGTAAATTACATTGTATTGCTGTAGGTGCATTTTGTTGACAAAAAATAAACTTTGTTGTTTGAATTTTTAAGAAGTTTAGTGTAAAGATGTCGTCTAAATCTAGCGAAAGAGCTCCCAAACGCAAGGCTCCAACGCTTGAACTGAAACAAAAAATAATGCAGCGTCTGAGGCAGAGTAGAATCTGTTCTCGTTGACTGGTTTGCATGAATAAACGTTGTACAGTTCCTATTTTTTTAGTGAACTAGTTAAATTTGTTGCAGTCATATTGTTTAATTGTTTTCATTAGACGTTATTGTTGTATTATTTGTATTTTTTAAGATTTCACAATCAAGAATATTGTTTCGAAATAACACGAATACATGTTTGTCGGTGTTGGGGGATTTTATGTTTACTCTTAATGTTTATTTGTTTTCATAGCGTTTAACCACCCTTAATCATGGCTCATAATGAATCAAAAAGAAAGTGCAGATAATATAGTGTTGAATATTTGAAGTTCGGTTTCATATATGTTCCTTATAATGAAAAATTACCTATGGGTCTTCTTTGTGAGAAAGTGTTCTCTAATGAGGCTATGAAACCATCCAGACTTTCTGATCACTTGAAGAAGATTCATCTTGATAAGATGAACCAAAGTTTGCCGTATTTCCAGACTTTACGTGACAAATTTCGCAGCAGAAATTCTATCGTTTCCCTCATGACAAAGCAATGACAGAAAAACGACGACGGACTCGTTTGTTCATACAGTATTCCAAAAATGATTGCTCGAACAGGAAAACCGCATACAATTTGCGAGCAGCTCCTTTTGCCCGTAATAGAAGACGTTCTGCAAACAGTTGTTTATTTACATCTAATTAGCTATGTTTAGGCACCGAAAAGTGGGAAATCGATTGTGGTCATCTCCTGGACAAATACCCAAAGAAGAGTTGATGAAATGTCTGAAGATGTTGAAAACATTTTATGCAACACACTGAAAAGACAACAATTTGGCTTACAGTTAGACGAGTCCACGCTACCAAACAATGAAGCACCACTTTTGGGATATGTTCGGTTCATTAAAGACAATGAAGTACTCGTAGTACAAAAATTGCTGTTTGCAAAAGAACTTGAAACAGATACTAGAGGCGAGTCTATTAAGCAATTGAGCTGTTCTTTAAAGAAAGAAGCATGCCTATGGAAAATATCACTGCTTGTCGAACAGATGGAGCTCCCGCATTGACGTGGAAATACAAAGGACTTCTTTCTTATTTGAAGAAAGCAGTACCTGGTGTATTTACAATTCATTGTGTAATTCACCGACAGCATTTTCCATGGTTGCAAAGAATTTAAGCAGCTATCGTCTTTCAAATCTCTTGACGCTGTTACCAAAGAAGTAAATAAAATAAAATGTCAACCACTAAATTCTCGAATATTCAAGCAACTCTGCCATTAAAATGGAGAAGAATTTGATCGTCTTCTGTTACACACCGAAGTAAGGTGGCTTTCCAAAGGAAATTGTTTGAAACGATTTTTTTCTCTTTTCAACACCGTCGTGGAGTTTCTACAGGAGGATAAATTCTGCGCCTTTAAGTGATGATTTCATAGTTTCCAAAAGTGACGTCTCCTACTTGACAGACTTATTTGACACATTTAACGATTTAAATTTGCAAGTACAGGGTAGTGATGTAAATCTTATCAAAGCAAAATCGAAGATTTGCAGTTTCATTGACAAGCTTACTCTATTTATGAATAATATCGACCGTCGAAATTTTTCTCAATTTTCAAGTCTTAGCAAGCTAGAAAATGAAGAGTATGGCACATCTGGAAACGATGATGACATCCTGATTTATTGTAATCATTTGAATTCTTTGCATGGAGATATAAATCGCAGATACCAAGATTTGATCAATATGGAAGAACCAGACTCGCTGCTGAATCCATCTACAGACGCTTGGAAAAGTGACTACAATTCTTCAATGTTCAATACAAGAAGAGCTGTTAGCTGTAAAAAACGACTTCAAATTAAAACCTCTTTTTAAAAATCATACCATGAATTCTGGTTACAAAGAGAAATTCCTGAAAAGTATCCGAAGTTGTGGGAGGTAGTAAAACTTTATTTCCTCGCTTTTTCTTCTTCATACATGGCTGAACGTGGATTTAGTGCAGTTACGCAGCATCTCAGTACACAAAGAAATCGACTTCAGATAGTACGAAGGGGAGATTTAAGACTACTTCTCAGTAGCATTGAGCCAAGAATAGACGAAGTGGTCAAAAACACCAAGCTTATCCATCTCATTAAAAGGATAAAAGGTAAGTCTTACATATTTATAATTGTATTATTTTATAATATAGTGTATCAGGTAATGAAATGTGAGTAGGATAAATTTGACGTGAACGGAGCGTTGTTGAAATATGTCTTGTCCAAAGGGACGCTACTCCAAAAAAGTTTGGGAAACACTGGCTTAGTCTGAAAGCTGTGGCGAGCGACTCTGGTGTCTCGTTCTTCCTGACATTATCAACCATGGAATATTATATTGCACCACATGCGCCCACCCGAACTTTGAGAGTTACCTGGTGGAGATGGTAGCAATGGAACACGGGGGCGCCTTTCACTGATACCTTACACCAATCAGTGACAGATAACCTCATGTAATAAGTTACAAGTACCTACAAGTAGCAACTCTCTTCCCCCATTTAAACTCCTACCTACACGTACTGATGTTTTCTTTGGTGCCGTTACTGCCGCTTGTCCTACAGTGGGACCAGGTAGGACTGACCAGGCTGATTCATCTTTTGGCTTGGTTTTGGTACTGAGGTTTTTGTGCAAGCTGATTGGACTTCCGAATAACAGTTCTAGCGTAAAACAAAAACTGCCTCAGTTGTGGTGTTTGGCTGCCATTTTTAACGCATGAAAATTCCCTCGTATTTTCTTTAACAAATCCGCAAGTGGACACACGTCCTTACATCGGATTCATTTGTAGTCTTGGACTCAAAGAAGCCAAAAATCATTTCGAAGCAAGCGTTTTACTTGCCAATAAGGATTACGGACCCCAGCTTTCACACGTCGAAAATAACACAGCAGTAGTGTGAAGATTATTTTCCACAGTTATGAAGCTAGGAAATGTGATCGCCTCCGCAATTGATCTAAACTCAATCCATTTTTCGTTTATACAGTACATTCTGGAATCTGAAGCTCGTGAAGTCATTGAACAGTTTCCACGAATGAACTGGAGCTTTAACTTTAAAATAACGCCGTTAGTTCTGACGAGGCGAGCATACTTAAAATAATAATTATAATCTAATCTGCGATAAGAGTCTCATCAATCCGTCGGTCATATTTTTAAAACGACTGGATATTAGGGCCGTAGCAGAGATACACGTTACAATTACTTTGAGCCCGTGCACGGGCATACAAGAATATGTAATCTTAGATACGTTTCCTCAGCTCATTTGGAATAGTGAAGGATTTTTTGATCTTATCGAATATTACCATACCGAATATCGTCATATTTGGCGGTTCGTGTGTACCAACATTCTATACTATAATAAGAACGGTGTATGTCTATCTGTCTGTCTGTCCGAAGCCAGCCGAAAGTGTGTGATGAGCGTATCTGTAATACAGGGTGGCGCATAAGTAACGCACCCTTTTCTCCTCCTCCTCCGTATCACAGCTACACGCGGAGGTATCCCTGCATCACCACCGCCTCATCAGTCTTAGAGATGAGGCCACAATTAAACAGTGAGGCCGTAACTGATCGTAAATTACCTAGTTTTGGCTCGCAACGATGCATTGGAATCGAGGGTGCGTTACTTATGCGCCACCCTGTACAAGCATCAACTCCACAATTTCCAGTGTATTAATCCATCAAATTCGAGTAGGAATGAATATCACGTATATTGAATATTATTTGTGTTCACGTGTATTTTTATTTAAAACAAAGAGGAAAAAATAAAAATATGAAAATAAACTTTAGAATTTTCAGTATATTAATACACCAGGAAAATTTCGTACTGTTGATACGACTTTCTTTAATAACTTACCAGGTAAATAATTGAATCACTTTATTATTTCGAAAATTTGAAATTTTATTTCACATGGGCGAAGATATTGCTAATTCAAGACAAGAAGCGGCTAGCTAGATTACGCCAGCAGGAACGGCGCAGCAGGCTCCAAAATGAACGAAGAAGGGAGTGGACTATGTATTTATGATAACAGCAGCCTGTGCTGCTGACCGACCAGTATTCACTAACTAAATTTTCATAAACACCTAAGTAATTGAAGCTAAATCAGGGCATGATCTACAGTAGTTGAGGATTTTTTTTTGCTCACTACAAGCGACTTTAAATTCGAGTTGAGTATTGAACTTCAGTTTTACTAATTGCAGTCAAGTTGTTAAGGATGCATATTGACCGTATCTGTGATACGAAGAATAATTTAATCGCGAGTACTATTAGGATGGATATATTTGTTTGTCATTCACATCCTATGACGAATGGAGGTGTGATAGAGGAGAGAGCATTGATGGATTATATTTTGGTTAGCAGGGGAGTGATGGGTCGTTTGCTCGATGTGCATGTGTTCCGTGGTGAGATGAATGGGATTTCGGATCATTATTTGGTGGAAGGAAAGCTGAGAGTTAGTGGAATGTGGGGAGGTGTAAAAAGGAGGAGTGGAAGGGAGGTGTTAAATGTAAGAAAGTTACATGATTCTGAGCGTGAGTGTGAGTATCAGGAGAAGATGAAAGTGGAGTATGGGAGGGTGAAGGAAAGTGAGGTGGGTGGAGTGGAAGGGGAATGGAAGTTGTTTAAAGATGCGGTGGAAAAATATGCAAGGGAAGTGTGTGGGGTAAGGAAGGTTGGAGGGGGGATTAGAAAGGGGAGTGAATGGTGGAACGGAGAAGTAGGAGCGGCTGTGAAAAGAAAGCGGGGGGCGTTCGAAAGGTGGCTGCAACGAGGCAACCAGCAAAATTTTGAAGAGTATAAGGGGAGGAAGAAAGAGGTACAAAGAATGGTAAGGAGAGCGAAGAGGGCGGCGGATGAGGAATGGGGGAGGAAGTTGGGAGGGGATTTCATGAGAGAAGGAAGGTTTTCTGGAAGGAAGTGAAGAGAATTAGGAAGGGTCAGGTGGAGAATGAGGCAAGAGTGAAGGATACAAATGGTAGGCTGCTAGTGGAGAGTTGTGATGTGAGAAAGAGATGGGCGGAGTATTTTGAGGAACTGCTGAACGTGAGGGATGATAGGATGGCGAGAGTAGTAGCTGTTGGAAGTGATGTTAGAATGCCTGTGTTTGGTGAAGTGAATAGAAGTCGAATAAGAAGTGCAGAAGTGAGATGTGCGTTGGATGAAATGAAAAATGGGAAAGCTCCAGGTTTGGATGGCTGCAGGGTTGAAAGTCTAAAGAAATGAGGAAATGTGGTTATAGAATGGTTGGTGCGTTTATTAAATGTGTGTTTCGAGGCTAGTAAAGTGCCGGTTGATTGGAGTAGCGCGTGCGTAGTTCCGTTGTACAAGGGGAAAGGTGACAGGTATGAGTGCAGTAATTCTAGGGGTATAAGTCTACTGAGTGTCGTTGGGAAGCTGTATGGAAGAATCTTAATTGGAAGAGTGAGAGTGTTGACGGATCGTGTGCTTGCTGAAGAACAGTGTGGTTTTAGGTGTGGTAGAGGTTGTGTGGATCAAATGTTTGCTGTGAGGCAGGTGAATGAAAAATACTTATTAAAGGGAAAGGATGTATATTGGGCATTTATGGATCTAGAGAAGGCGTATGACAGAGTGGATCGCGAGGCTCTATGGCAAGTGGTAAGTTTGTATGGAGTGGGTGGGAGACTGTTGAATGCGATCAAGAGTTTCTACATTGATAGCAGAGCATGTGTGAGAGTAGGGAATGAGGTGAGTGAATGGTTCCCAGTTGTGACAGGTGTGAGACAGGGATGTGTGATGTCGCCGTGGTTGTTTAATTTGTTTATGGATGGTGTGGTGAGAGAAGTGAATGCCAGAGTGTTGGGAAAAGGTGCGCAGTTGGTGGGACGAAATGGTATGTATTGGGAAGTGTGTCAGCTGTTGTTTGCAGATGATACAGCGCTTGTGGCTGATTCAGAGGAAAAACTGAGGAGACTGGTTGCAGAGTTTGGTAGAGTGTGCGAAAGGCGAAAATTGAGGGTAAATGTAAATAAAAGTAAGGTGATGAGATGTTCAAGAGGTGGAGTGTTTGGAACTTTGGATGTGAGGTTGAATGGGGAAGTTTTAGAGGAGGTAGAGCATTTTAGGTACCTCGGGTCGGATGTGACTGTTAAGGATAGTATGGAAGTAGAAGTGAAGCATCGAGTGAGTGAAGGTTGTAAGACATTGGGTGCAATGAGGAAAGTTTTTGAATGCAGGAGTTTGAGTATGAATGCTAAGAGGGGACTGTATGAAAGTTTGATTGTGCCAGTTTTGTTGTATGGAGCAGAGTCCTGGGGGTTGAGAGCAGCTGAGAGGAGGAAGTTGGATGTGTTTGAGATGAAGTGTTTGAGGAGCATGTATGGAGTAACTAGAAGAGATAGGATCAGGAATGAGTTGGTTAGGGGGCAGACGGGTGTTATCAAAAAGTTGAGCAGGCGAGTGGATGAAAGAGTGCTTGGATGGTTTGGGCATGTAGAAAGAATGAATGCTGAGCGGCTGGTGAAAAAGATATATATGTCGGAAGTGAGTGGTCTTCGAGCGCGAGGTAGACCACGGATGAGTTGGATGGATGGGGTGCGACGTGCTTTGTATGAGAGGGGTCTAACTGTGGACGTGGCGAGAGGGATGGCTGCGGACAGAGGTGAGTGGGGGCAGTGTATAAGGAGGTAATTTTATTTTTGACGCGTTACTGGAAGCTGCCCGCGTGTGATGGGGTTGACCTGTCATGTGCGGGGGGAGGGGCTGCACTCAATGAAGCGGTCGGGGTAAACCAGCTGTGGCTGTCGGGCCTGACTGTGGAAGGTGGTTGTGCTGGGCTGCTGCTGATCCTGGCAGTTCAGGTGCGGCCAGTGCTGCCTCTCTCGCCTCCTAGTGACTAAGTGTGGTGATTGTGGCCTGCTGTCGGCTACCCTCCCATAGGGAGGATAAGCCCGGTATATGTATGTATTCACATCCTGAAGATTTATTTAAGGAAAGTACCGAATCCCGTCGTTTTTGACAGGCTTTATACACTAGTTGAAGTAATAAAGCATCAAACTTTTGCGAAGCGACAAAGTGAAACTTTTTGAAAGTTTCTCAGCCTAGGTCTAGGCTATTTGAAGGGCTCCGTAAACAAACTCAAACGCAGTTAAATGCAGCAATCGGCGCCGAAAATCTCAACTCTTACATTCGTTAAGCTTCACAATTTTGAGAACCTCAATGTAGGAATCGTGTGAACTTCGAGGGAACTCATTACATTTCTTTATTGATTTTAACAAGCTCATTGTGGCTTCATTTTTTTAGCATCGAATTTGGGAGCCGAACGCCAAATTTCCTCATGGCAAGATCGAGAATATGGGCATCTGAAAGACTACGCTTGACAAAATTTCCGTCACTGGGGCGTCACTGGGAAAGTATAGAAAAATATAAGCTGCGAAATATCTGATCAAAATATAATGGTGAGAACGTTTGAAAAAACTTTATCTTTCATTTTATACCAGTGTACACGGCCAGTCAAAATTTATGGAATTCGATATTTTCCTTAGATAAATCTTCCATATGTGCATGACAACCAAAACATCCATCCTAATAGTATCCGAAATTAAAATATTCTTGTGTCTTCCTCGCTTTGGAACACCTTTCAAGCGTTTAGGGAGGCTTAAACTAACGCATGATCATCTCTTAGTCAGGCAGATACGGCTGTTGCCAACAACAAATTTTGTGCAAAATTCTTAACTGCTTGGCTGCAGAAAAAAGTTTTCCTCTAAGCTGTCACCCTCGTTCAAAATTCTGAATTTTGGCTCGTATTCAAAATTAATAGATCTTATCCCGTTGTATATATTATTATGTGAATTCTTTTCTTTTGGTTGCAAGGCAATTGGTTAAATAGGCTTTTGAGGTTGCACGAGAAAAGAATTGTCATTTACCGAGGAGCTCAATTGCAGCTATGCTGTTGTTGGGTGCCTGTTATCACAATACGTGGGAAGCTAATCTCTCAGCTGACATATACACTTGTGAATATATTCTAATGTCGTTGGCAATTAGAGCAAATTTGCGATAGCACCTCGCTGTCCCTGAGTTAGCAACGAGATCTATAGTCATTTCTCAAGTAGGCATAAATATCCGTGAGAATATATAGCGTGTACTCAATGTGCAAGTCCTTACAATTGCATTCCTCTGCTTCAACGATACAGCGTGATGATGATTTGGCGTTTGTAAATTTTCCACAAGCGATTTCAGAGTTATGTAACTCGCCACATGCTAGAAGGTGTTCTGTAAAAACTGTAGGGACATTCAAATATTTATTACTCACTAAGTATGCGTCGTAGGTACTTGAAATTTGGTCTAATTTTAAAGCCTGAAATGTCTACTCTCACCAATTATTGTTTTTATATTCATAACAATAGTTTAGGAACCGTTGCGCAAAAAGCAAGATTGGATTTTTTGCCCACTGCGCGAGCGTGTCTTTAAAAGCGTTACCACTTTCTTCATTTGCTTGAATAAAGCTGAAAACCAAAATAGGCAAAAAATAAAGAGCAGGAAATTTTAAAAGGAGAGCATTTTTTTAAATGGCAGCACAATTTTCAATTCCAGTCCCTATTAGTTCATTTATTCCTACCAATGGCCACCATTGCTTATGAGACACTTTTGGCATCGGTCTCTCATTGCTCACATCGATTTCCAAATCATTTCACGGCTGTCTTTGAATTCGTTACCATTGTGGATGATACGCTCTCGTAAATCTTGCGATTCAATGGGAGGTGTTTCATAAACTTCATTTTTCAAATAACTGTGAAGAAAGAAATCGCATGCGGTAAGGTGGGGACAACATGGTGGCCATTCTACCGAATGTCCAACTCGATGCGAGCATTGACAGACTGATGCCAAAAGTGTCTCGCAAGCAACGGAGGTCATTGGTTGGAATAAATAAACTAATAGGGACTGTAATTGAAAATGTTGTTGATACTGAAGATAAATGTTTTTTTTAATATCTGTTCCTTATTTTTTTGCGTGTAGTGAAATTGAGCTTAATTCAAGCAAATGAAGTTAGTGATTACGCTCCCGGAACGAGCAAAAAAAACAATCTTACTTTTTGCATTACAGTTCCTAAACTATTATAATGACTAAAAAATCATTTTAACTAGTAAGAGTAAACATTTTACGCTTTACAATTAGGCCAAATTCAAGTACGAGCCAATCGTACTCTTATCTACAGCCAATACTTAATATTAAATATTTGAAAATCCTAACTCTGTTTTTCTGAAACAACCTGTAGTATAATTTGTCACACAATTTGCTCAGTGGCGCATGGTGGCTTTGGGAAGTGTAAAAATATTTTAACTTCTCTTACGTCGCTTATTAAATTGAGTTTATTCAATATATCACTACAGCGCAGGACCCAACGATCATTGAATCCAATGGTCGATTCTCAAGCAACTGATGGGGAAGATGGAGAACTTTGAGACCTTTGGAAGTGTATTGCGCTAGTTGGTATTTGGTGTATATTTTCTTGCTCTCTTCAAAATTTTAATATATTTCTGGCATGCAAAGTACGTAAATGCCTCAGATTAGGTGTAACGTAACATAGTTCATTACGTTATAATTGTAGATGAGCTTCCAGAGCTGAAAAAAGAACCTTGATTGTAGTGTAATTTAGGTATATATAGAGCAAAACAATTCAGTAGGTGCTCAATCAAGTTCACCCGCTGATATGAACAGATTTAAAGGTATCTCAATGAAAATTGTTGCTAATAAATTTTGCAGTTGAAGTTATATATTTGAATCAGTTTTAAAACAAAACTTTAGAACCGGCTGGCCACCTCCAGGTAAGATCTATTGATGCTGATCATTTCGTGATCATTAACTTGACTGAGAAGTAAAATTTTTTCAGTGGACGCTCGTTTTGATAAAACCACTATCTTGTTATCTCACCTACTCATGAGGTGCTTTTTTTGTTCAGAATATGCGTGATTTACACTTTGAACTGTTCTTTTTCGTCTTTTAGCCAGAGGGGTTTTAAAAAATATTATTTTTGAATTTTAAATGAGATCTTGAGGTTGAAAGGGAATATAATTCAGATACGTTCTATTTCAGAATAGCGGTTAGAATGTAAGCAATTGAAATTTCCTAATGATAAAAAATTTGTGGCCAGCTAACTACAAAAACAAGAACTCGCTCGGGACGCCCTCGTTAACGTACGCAAGAGTATGTTTGCAACTAGACCTACACCGTTGTTCTTCATATACCAATAACTTTATAGAGAGTATTTGCATTGTCCGCGACTATTTAAATACTTAAGAGAGTCATTGTGAAACAACCTTAGGAAAACTGTTCTCTTTCATGAATTTTTAAATTCGTATGTCAAACCTATGCCTAAGATTTCGAGCGGTCACATTAACAGTTACATGTACAGTTGTATTAACAGATTGCATGAACGTCTTTCGTTTCAACTCAACTCTGCTCAAAGATATTTTAATGCGAAAGTAAAATTATTCCGATGCAATTGTGACAGTAAAATATCATCCCACAAAACTTCATTCGATGGCAATATTATGGTCGTAATTAGTAAGGAAATGTTTCTCTTGATCTTAATCATGTTAAACAAATTACTCAGAGAAGTGTTAGGGAATCCCGATCGCTGAAATAAATTAATATCTCATTGAAAGGATTAGGGTTATACAGTTTTTGTTTTACCAGCAATTGTGTACTGAACTTTTGCTCACGGTAGTTGTCGAGCGCCCTGGAACGAGCTTCGTTATGAATCATGTTGGCTGACCGGTGAATAATTTGATTGAATTCAGCTGCGATTCTGCCACCCTTGAAATTGAGTAAAAGTATATTTTCACTTAATAATTTGCATATTATGCAAAGATCGCTATTCTCAATGCTATTGAGCATAAAAATTCACTTATGATCTTCGTTATTGTCGTACATTCATCTACTCGTTTGTTGAAAACTTTGTTCGCTTGCTGAACATTCGCAATATCATTAAAAAGACGCCATCACTTATAGTTATAATCAGGCTAAACTCTTGTGGCAACTGCAATGCTATAAATCAACAACCCCAAATGAAATTGACAGAACAACCAGGATATGTAGCCACTCTTCACATTCGGATTGAGAAAGTAAATACCACGAATCTACTAAATAATAATACTCACTTCATTGCTTACTTGGTTGGTTAATCTCTCTGTTACACTCATAAGGATTTACATAAGGGAATATTAAAGTTAATATTTTTTAAGCGGCCCATAGACGATCAATTTTATTGTCAATATAATTGTCAATATCATTGACTCAATATATTGATGAAATTATTTCTGCCCACTAAGTCAATTAATTAACGTTCGTCAATCAAGCCCACAGACGATCAATTAAATTGTCAATATTTCATCATTGTCAATTATATTGACAATAAAATTGATCGTCTATGGGCCGCTTTAGGAAGAGACTGTTAGAAATTACGTACTTCTTAAATATCACTAACAGAAAAGTTAAAGAACCGTGAGGAATAGACGTAAATGGGTCGTTGAGGGATTGAAAGGAGGCTTCAGGGCAAAACAATTACCTAAGGCCGGATCTTCGTAAATCGATTTTTGCGTAATCGCTTTTTAGTTTTTCTTTCAGTTCAATTTATATTACTATTGCACGGTTGCGTGTCTGTGTAACAATTAAGATGAGAAGCCTAGTATGTCTTCGTGCCCGGTTAAGGGTAAATCCATTTAACTCCTGTCTTCGAGGTCATCGTAACTTAAATATTGGTCTTGAGTACCTTACTAATATTTAACTTAACCTTATAACGAGTTAATATTCTTATCGCATCAACATTATTAATATTATGAATTTCTAAGGCTTCTCATGCTCGAACTCTCCATATTTTCCCCCTGGAGCCTTTATTTGGTGCCTCTTTAAATGTTCCCACTAAGTTAAAGGTTGGTACGGATTTAACACTGGTTGACTAATACTAGGCTTAAATTAAACTAAATGAGATGGAATCAATGTTTAATTTATCAACGAATTCCATAATTTAATGATTTTTTTTAGAATACTCGGAGATCCTGCCCAAGACAACCCGTTTTAGCCCCGCTCGAATACCGTCAGCCGCACTCTGAACTATAAAAAAAGCCAGCCCAGCAATGACTATCTATGAGTTGTCCGCCTATAATGGTCTAGGAAAAAGCCTACTAGTCTGATAGGTGTGTATTGTAACGCTTTAAAATTAATCTCGTAATCTGTTGAGAAAATAATTGAAATCATAACAGTATTACTCGGTTGGTAACATTATACTTGTACAGCGTGTGTTTTTTGTGCAGTTATATTGGACTACCGCCATCGAAGCCTCGAATTTTTTGGCCCGTTTTGACTCTAAACTAAAGCACATCAGCTACTGAGGTAGATTAATAGTTTTTTTCAACTCTGAATCCTTTTTTAACTTGAGCCTGACAAGTTGCTGTTCCTTGGTTGAAATCAAGCTGGATGGGCTTAATGACCATATCTGTAATACGAGTTTTACTACATCATCGAATCCCGTCATCTTTGACGGGTTGTCTACACTACCACGCAATAAACTCTTAATTTTCGCTCATACACGCAAGTTAGACTAGAAATGTAGAACAACTTAGTTGGTAGAATTCACTCGAAAAGCTAGGCACGCTTCGTTCTTTTGTGTAAATTTAAATGATTTGAGCATTAAATAACGTAAACAGGTTGGGTCGTGAGGGAGAGCCAGTGTTCTTCTAGTGAAAATTATAAATAAAGGTTCTAACACACCCATTAGGGTGACGTCCGTTTACATCAGCTCCAAGATGGTGGCGACCCTACCGGGTGGCCGCCATCTTGGAGCTGATGTAAACCCAATTGCGGACGTCACCCTAATGGGTGGGTTAGAACCTTTATTTATAATTTTCACTAGAAGAACTGTGTCTCCCTCTCACGACCCAACCTGTTTACGTTTGTAATAGGGGGTTAGCTTCCGTTACTAATTAAATTTCGCTTGGCACGCTCGCTGCGTTATTGAAACACCCTGTCCTTTGGCGCGCGAAGGACAGTTCATGAATGACGCTCCTGTAACTTCAAAGTTGAATAACTCGAAAATAACGCATCAGCGAGCAGAATGTCATTCATGCAAAACATTTTTAAATATGTTCCTTTATTGATTCTTGGCAACGAAATTATTTAAATCGTTGACAACGTTAAACTCCATATTGATCTCAGTTTGCCCATATGATAATTATTTTAACTTTCATTGCCATTATTTATACCATAAATTTTCGAAATATCAAAATGTACACATATTTTCAAATACTGGGTCATTCCAAAATCATTGGAAGATCTTGGGGTAATAATTTTTATAAATAAATTAATAAACTTCATTATTGCCTATGTATTTGGTGCACTTCAATCCTTTACTCTGGATATATCTAGAAACAGACGTTGAAAAATAGTCTAACAAAGTATATAAAATCTTTTATTTTCAGGCTCTAAGCATGCATTGCTTAAGGTTTTTAAGTCCTGTACCTTTAACGGGTATTCTTTGGACTTTATAAATCCGACGGAAAGAAAACTAAGTGGTACAATTCTGCACGGTGCATGTGAAGTCGTCACGAGCCCCGACTATTTCATCTTTCAGAAAAAACTTGATTCAGGTTGTCGCGAGCAATTTCGGTGAAATTGGGAAGGCTCCATTCTGTGGAAGACAGCGATATCCATAATATCATCACTTATCATTAGTGTTTCTAAAATTGTTTGCACATGTTGAGGTAAACGTTTCCAGTGACTTGCCTGGAAAATGGTTTGACCTCTTCATTCTCAGCCCACTTTTATTTACAATGTGTCCCGCTGCCACGTGTGCAGGCTTTCGAGGCTGCTCGTTAGCCAAGATCCTAAAATTGTCGGTTCACTCGTTTTAATGGGTAGAATGATCCTTCATCGTCGAACAGGACATGCAGTAACCAACTCACGTTTTTGATTGACTCCCGGTAGTAATTCTTCACTAGTTTGGTAACATTGGACTTCGTTTCAAGCTAATAAAAACAACCTGGATGAATCTGCGATTTTTCATTTTGCTGTAAAATGTTTTCCCCACAGAGTTTTTGTGGGGGACCAGGGTTATCTTGTGGGGGACCAGGGTTATCTTGTGGGGGACCAGGGTTTTCTTGTGGGGAACCAGGGTTTTCTTGTGAAGAACCAGGGTTTTCTTGTGGGGAACCAGGGTTTTCTTGTGGGGAACCAGGGTTTTCTTGTGGGGAACCAGGGTTTTCTTGTGGGGAACCAGGGTTTTCTTATGGAGAACCAGGGTTTTCTTGTGGGGAACCAGGGTTTTCTTGAGGGGAACCAGGGTTTTCTTGAGGGGAACCAGGGTTTTCTTGTGGGGAACCAGGGTTTTCTTGTGGGGAACCAGGGTTATCTTGTGGGGAACCAGGGTTATCTTGTGGGGAACCAGGGTCTTCTTGTGTGGAACCAGGGTTTTTTTGTGTGGAACCAGGGTTTTTTTGTGTGGAACCAGGGTTTTCTTGTGGGGAACCAGGGTTTTTTTTGTGGGGAACCAGGGTTTTTTTGTGGGGAACCAGGGTTTTTTTGTGGGGAACCAGGGTTTTTTTGTGGGGAACCAGGGTTTTCTTGTGGGGAACCAGGGTTTTCTTGTGGGGAACCAGGTTTTTCTTGTGGGGAACCAGGGTTTTCTTGTGGGGAACCAGGGTTTTCTTGTGGGGAACCAGGGTTTTCTTGTGGGGAACCAGGGTTTTCTTGTGGGGAACCAGGGTTTTCTTGTGGGGAACCAGGGTTTTCTTGTGGGGAACCAGGGTTTTCTTGTGGGGAACCAGGGTTTTCTTGTGGGGAACCAGGGTTTTCTTGTGGGTAACCAGGGTTTTCTTGTGGGTAACCAGGGTTTTCTTGTGGGTAACCAGGGTTTTCTTGTGGGGAACCAGGGTTTTCTTGTGGAAAGAGGTTTTTCCTCGTGGGACGAGGTTTTTCCTCGTGGGACGAGGTTTTTCCTCGTGGGACGAGGTTTTTCCTCGTGGGACGAGGTTTTTCCTCGTGGGACGAGGTTTTTCCTCGTGGGACGAGGTTTTTCTTCGTGGGACGAGGTTTTTCTTCGTGGGACGAGGTTTTTCCTCGTGGGACGAGGTTTTTCCTCGTGGGACGAGGTTTTTCCTCGTGGGACGAGGTTTTTCCTCGTGGGACGAGGTTTTTCCTCGTGGGACGAGGTTTTTCCTCGTGGGACGAGGTTTTTCCTCGTGGGACGAGGTTTTTCCTCGTGGGACGAGGTTTTTCCTCGTGGGACGAGGTTTTTCCTCGTGGGACGAGGTTTTTCCTCGTGGGACGAGGTTTTTTTCTCGTGGGACGAGGTTTTTTTCTCGTGGGACGAGGTTTTTTTCTCGTGGGACGAGGTTTTTTTTCTCGTGGGACGAGGTTTTTTTTCTCGTGGGACGAGGTTTTTTTTCTCGTGGGACGAGGTTTTTTCTCGTGGGACGAGGTTTTTTCTCGTGGGACGAGGTTTTTTCTCGTGGGACGAGGTTTTTTCTCGTGGGACGAGGCTTTTTTCGTGGGACGAGGCTTTTTTCGTGGGACGAGGCTTTTTTCGCGGGACGAGGCTTTTTTCGCGGGACGAGGCTTTTCTCGCGGGACGGGAGTGTTCTCGCGGGACGGGAGTGTTCTCGCGGGACGGGAGTGTTCTCGCGGGACGGGAGTGTTCTCGCGGAACGGGAGTGTTCTCGCGGAACGGGAGTGTTCTCGCGGAACGGGAGTGTTCTCGCGGAACGGGAGTGTTCTCGCGGAACGGGAGTGTTCTCGCGGAACGGGAGTGTTCTCGCGGAACGGGAGTGTTCTCGCGGAACGGGAGTGTTCTCGCGGAACGGGAGTGTTCTCGCGGAACGGGAGTGTTCTCGCGGAACGGGAGTGTTCTCGCGGAACGGGAGTGTTCTCGTGGAACGGGAGTGTTCTCGCGGAACGGGAGTGTTCTCGCGGAACGGGAGTGTTCTCGCGGAACGGGAGTGTTCTCGCGGAACGGGAGTGTTCTCGCGGAACGGGAGTGTTCTCGCGGAACGGGAGTGTTCTCGCGGAACGGGAGTGTTCTCGCGGAACGGGAGTGTTCTCGCGGAACGGGAGTGTTCTCGCGGAACGGGAGTGTTCTCGCGGAACGGGAGTGTTCTCGCGGAACGGGAGTGTTCTCGCGGAACGGGAGTGTTCTCGCGGAACGGGAGTGTTCTCGCGGAACGGGAGTGTTCTCGCGGAACGGGAGTGTTCTCGCGGAACGGGAGTGTTCTCGCGGAACGGGAGTGTTCTCGCGGAACGGGAGTGTTCTCGCGGAACGGGAGTGTTCTCGCGGAACGGGAGTGTTCTCGCGGAACGGGAGTGTTCTCGCGGAACGGGAGTGTTCTCGCGGAACGGGAGTGTTCTCGCGGAACGGGAGTGTTCTCGCGGAACGGGAGTGTTCTCGCGGAACGGGAGTGTTCTCGCGGAACGGGAGTGTTCTCGCGGAACGGGAGTGTTCTCGCGGAACGGGAGTGTTCTCGCGGAACGGGAGTGTTCTCGCGGAACGGGAGTGTTCTCGCGGAACGGGAGTGTTCTCGCGGAACGGGAGTGTTCTCGCGGAACGGGAGTGTTCTCGCGGAACGGGAGTGTTCTCGCGGAACGGGAGTGTTCTCGCGGAACGGGAGTGTTCTCGCGGAACGGGAGTGTTCTCGCGGAACGGGAGTGTTCTCGCGGAACGGGAGTGTTCTCGCGGAACGGGAGTGTTCTCGCGGAACGGGAGTGTTCTCGCGGAACGGGAGTGTTCTCGCGGAACGGGAGTGTTCTCGCGGAACGGGAGTGTTCTCGCGGAACGGGAGTGTTCTCGCGGAACGGGAGTGTTCTCGCGGAACGGGAGTGTTCTCGCGGAACGGGAGTGTTCTCGCGGAACGGGAGTGTTCTCGCGGAACGGGAGTGTTCTCGCGGAACGGGAGTGTTCTCGCGGAACGGGAGTGTTCTCGCGGAACGGGAGTGTTCTCGCGGAACGGGAGTGTTCTCGCGGAACGGGAGTGTTCTCGCGGAACGGGAGTGTTCTCGCGGAACGGGAGTGTTCTCGCGGAACGGGAGTGTTCTCGCGGAACGGGAGTGTTCTCGCGGAACGGGAGTGTTCTCGCGGAACGGGAGTGTTCTCGCGGAACGGGAGTGTTCTCGCGGAACGGGAGTGTTCTCGCGGAACGGGAGTGTTCTCGCGGAACGGGAGTGTTCTCGCGGAAAGGGAGTGTTCTCGCGGAAAGGGAGTGTTCTCGCGGAAAGGGAGTGTTCTCGCGGAACGGGAGTGTTCTCGCGGAACGGGAGTGTTCTCGCGGAACGGGAGTGTTCTCGCGGAACGGGAGTGTTCTCGCGGAACGGGAGTGTTCTCGCGGCACGGGAGTGTTCTCGCGGCACGGGAGTGTTCTCGCGGAACGGGAGTGTTCTCGCGGAACGGGAGTGTTCTCGCGGAACGGGAGTGTTTTCGCGGCACGGGAGTGTTTTCGCGGCACGGGAGTGTTCTCGCGGCACGGGAGTGTTCTCGCGGCACGGGAGTGTTCTCGCGGCACGGGAGTGTTCTCGCGGCACGGGAGTGTTCTCGCGGCACGGGAGTGTTCTCGCGGCACGGGAGTGTTCTCGCGGCACGGGAGTGTTCTCGCGGCACGGGAGTGTTCTCGCGGAACGGGAGTGTTCTCGCGGAACGGGAGTGTTCTCGCGGAACGGGAGTGTTCTCGCGGAAAGGGAGTGTTCTCGCGGAACGGGAGTGTTCTCGCGGCACGGGAGTTTTCTCGCGGCACGGGAGTTTTCTCGCGGCACGGAACACTTGCTGTATCTTTTTAGTGTTCCAGTGGACACTGTGTGGCTTCATTTGAGGAGTCCTCTACACTTGGCACAGTTGCTGATATTACGGGCTGCCTCCTTGAACATTGTTCACCTGCAACACTAAACATGTTGCTTGACATTTGTTAACCAGGGTCTTAACAGCGAGCCTGGTGAGGCCCGGCTTCCCAAACTTTCAGGCGAAATCTATTCACACACATTTTTAGTTAGCATTGATCCACATTATTTGTAGAAAAATGCATGTAGAATTGGTTCATCGTATCACAGAAATGTGCATTAATTCATAATCACCCTGAATTTGAATGAATCATTTGCGTAGCATTATGCTCCAAGCTTCTCCCTGCTCAAATGTTTTTTTTCTTTTTTCTTCCCGTTCCTTGCTTTTATTCCTCTTTGGAGAAACTGATGCTCTAGTGTTTGGTACAAAATTTTTGAAGCTTCATCGGTTTTTCTTGAATCTGGTTAAAAATTTCTAATGAATTTAGTAGTTGAGTTTTAAAATGCGCGTCATAAAATCTGATAATTAGATTTTCATAAGAACTTATCCTTCAGAATTTGGATTTAGTTTTCCCAATCTGTCTGTTGCCAATTTCGGTATATGGAAGAAACTTATTTCGATTATAAGGTCAGTGTGCAATAAGCCAAGCCTCCAAGTAGAGAAGTTCTGACATTTTTGCTTGCGTCCATGCTTTTTTAAGTGGTGACCAAGTAGAGCACCAGCGACCTCTAATGCTTATTTACTTCAGAAAGGAAAGAAAACAACAGTCACTTACCCAAATATATGCCATGTGTCTGGGTAGTTTCTGTTGCTTTCTTTCCTTCTTCAACCTTAAAAGCATTGGATGTCAGTAGTGCCCTGCTTGGTCCACCATTTCATGGGCTCGAATGCAAGCTAAAATGTTGGAACTTCTCTAACTGGAGGCTTGCTCACATTACACGCTGACGTAAGCATGCTCGCTGTACCGAATACAGGATTCCAACTGGAGGATTGCTCACATTATACACTGATGTAAGCATGCTCGCTGTACCAGATACAGGATTTAGAGAATAAGAATATAAAAATAATCTTTAGGTGGTCGGAAAAATGACATTCGAAAACCGAACGAACTTTTTGGCCAGCCTAATACTTCGATTTATCAACTTTACTGCATATTTTATTTAGCTTCATCCTCATCGAAATTTTTTGCAGTTGGTTATTTATATTATTCAAAGCAGTTCGGTTTTTATGTATATACTTGAAAAAAGTGTTATCGTCAGTATAAGTATAATTTTTAATATTGAATTTGCCTTATAAAACAGTTGATAAAGATTAAAACTGGAAAGATCCCAGGATGGACCTCTGGGGAATGTCATTGTTAATGTTCAATAGGTCTTATTTTGTATCAATTTTGACGAATTTTTACCGGCTCGTCAGGCAAAATTCTAACCATTTATGTACAAATCCTCTTGTGCGTAGCAGTGTAGTTTCGAGAGTACTCCAAAACCTTTTAAACGTCAAACAAAATTTATTTAAATTAACCAAAATTTATTCCATCAGTATTTGTATATATACACTGCATATGATTGAATTGAACAATATTTTTAGATTGAATGCTATGTTGTTAGTCCCATAGAATTGGTATTCACGTTTTTATGGGCAATTTCTTTTGACCATTATGCTAAAAAAATTAGATAGAAATCGGCATGAACTGAACTCGTTAAGCTGTGACGAAGAATCATTCCGAGCGATTTTTTTTATTTGTCATACTCTAAGGCATAATTAACATTGTAAGGTTGATGAGAAGAAACAGTACCAGAAAACTTCATCAACAGCATCTGAAGAACTTCCGAGCTTAACCGTGTGATTTTCAGAAGCCACTGTGCTATTCGGTCGTCTACCTCTTCCTCTAGGTTTAGAGGCTTGCCTATAAATGAGTGGAAATGGAAAAATGCTTGATGTTTAAAAGAAAACGCTCAAGGCTTCACTCAACCACCGACGTGGGAGCCTCGCACCTGCTGAAGAAAGACAATGCGTTTAAAGACAATGAGCTGTGAGACATCGCGCAGTCTGCAGGCAGACCAGAGGACGTTCCATTATGGCAGCATCAATAAGGCACTCGATGCTCTCTGCCGCCCTTGTGGTGGTCGGATTCACCTTGGCAGTAAGCGGTAAGTAACTTCTGTGAATGCTGATTAATTGTTAGTTTCCTGCCCATCTAATACTTACACATTGTCATCGTAGATGTAAGCTTTCCGTATTCAGTTTGCCAGATACATTCCTTAATTTTTACTATTGTAGTGCTCTCAGGGGGCTACAGTTATATCTATGGGAATTAGCGCTCCAAGGTGGACAATGTGAGGGCCCGAGCTAAAGGTTAGGTAGGCTTTCTTTTTATTAAAATAGAATAGGTTTTTGTTTTGTTAGGACCATCTTTTTCGGTTCACTGCTGTCCTGTTTTTTCAGCACCTATATACTACTTTCTTCTTCAATTTTGATCTTGTTTCATGAACTTCTTTCTCATTTTTCTGTTTCTATGTCATTTCTGCATAGATTCCGCGTTCCTTTACTCCATACTAAATGGTGCCTTCTTCCTTCCTCTCTTTGGATCGCATTTGTTGCTGCGGGTAGGGAGGCTAAAACACACGACTAAACTAAACTACTATTGTAGTGACTACCGATTTAGTGACTCTTGCCTATTTAGTGAAGCCAATTTAATAAGAATTGCATTTTCCCGAGGTAAATACAATTTTAAAATCTACAGACAGAATCAGACTGAACTTCACTTTTGAAATTAAGACATTGACCTACATATTTTAAGTAATAGAAAGAAATTTATGGATACGAATCATAAAATATTCATTTCTATAATGGAAAAATATGGCATCTTCTTAATAAAGGCAAAGAAAATATGCTTAATAACTTATTTCTAATCAAGGAATTGAATGATCGTGGTTTCGGCGCTTCTTCTTTCAAGTTCCTTTCTAAATTATGAAAATCATTTAAAGTAAAAATGCTATAATAGGTGGTATAAGTGCTTAACACATCTAATAGATGATCCGGATGTTCGTTCAGTCCAATATATTTAATTCGTGATAACAATAAATGCAATTCATTACCAGTAGTTCAGCCCATTTAGTAGACACCAGAGTACAGCATCAATTGCTTGATACTATGGAAATGCATAAAGTCAAATTTGAAAGTCAACTAGTGAGTTGCCGTTCAGCGCCAGTTGTGTTGCAATTCGATGCTTTTGGCTAGCTTAAGTTCCTCTACAAATACTAAAATCACAGGCACTCACATTGATATTCAACATTATAAAATTACGAGAGTGAAGGAACTGAGATATATGAATATACTTTTATATTGAACTCCTTTCAAGCAACAGACTTCGCGTACACTTGTACAATAGGAAAAAAATTCCGCGGTGTATTTCTTTTTTACATCTTATTAACGATAACTTTAGTTTAAAACTTCACTATTTCCTGCTACCAGGTCACTGCGTCGAGCGTACGTTCGGTCACGACAGTTTCGTGTGCGTGTGCAACGCGACATGCTGCGAGGAGCCAGGCGTCATCACCGTCCCAGAGGCAGGAACCTACTCACAGTTCTCCTCTGCCCGAGCCATGTACAGGATGGAACCTTTTTCTGGCAGCGTTGAAGATGCCGCAGGTAAATATTTTACCTCCTTGGCGTCTTGACAGTGACCTGCAGTCTGCGTGTTGTGCAATGCGGCTTTCTGTTATACGAATTGAAGAAGGGATAATAAAATGCATTAAAAATTTTTGATCTTGAATTACGAGTAGAGTTACATTTATGGACGTACTCTTTAGCTTATTGAGATGTTGGGAAAATAGTCATGTAAATCGAGTGGACTGAGGGTGAGTAGTGTGCAAGGCTAACGAGCAAGCACTTAGCATCAATTGAACACTCGTTCAGCACACCAATTTCTGTAGCTCATACGCTGCAGTGTGATATATTCTTATAAAAAAATTAGAATGCGCTGAAGGCCGTTTTTCATTTCATGATAGTTGTGTCACAGCTTTTAAAATATCTATGTTCACTATTCACTGTCTATCATCGAACGTTTATTTTAAGTTTGTGTTGAACGTACAATATAAGAATTGTATTTTTAACTATTTCGAGGTAGAACTCATAGTCCTCTAGAAATACCTTGAAGAAATACAATGGGCTTCAGTTTTAAACAAAATCCATTAGGCTTCTTCAGAATGTTTAAGCATACTGTAGCAAAAACTATTGAATTAACAAAGCTATAATACATGAATGTCACGTTAAGATTCGTTTCCAAGCGGTAAGCCCATTCATACTTTTATGGCATTCCTCGATGGTGTGCAGGAGCTGCTCCGATTTCCGTCGCTGTGGACACCTCCACCACCTACCAGGCCATCCTGGGTTTCGGAGGCGCTTTCACGGATTCTGTCGGAATAAACATCGATAATCTGTCACCCGAAACCCAGCAATTCCTCCTCAGGTAAGCCGGTATGGCTTTTAGAACGTGTCATAGCTGCAACTGCCTAGAAAATAGTTAGTATTAGTACCTACATTCTGGTGAAACTACTAATATCTACTCTGCGATTAATATTACTCGAAATAGCATCCCATGTTTTGAATTTCAGCTAATAAAGCATGCAGCAGAGATAAAAGGAATGTGAAAGCAATGGTCGCACAAAAATAATTTTATGATGAGAAATGTGGAGACCAGCCCCATGGCGCAGCCAGCCAAACTGCTCTGCATGTCTTCCATGCAAAAATCTATGTTCGAAGGACATCCGTGTGATGTGCCCTATATTTTTATGCCTATTTAAATTTTAGAGCAGGGCTGATATCGTAAAGTTGGGTAAGGTTTGGTTACAGAGGGTTCTTAGGTGCTTAAATTGTTCTGGGTTCTGATGAGAACAGGGGAATTTCATTTCGGGGTTAAAATTTTGGAGTAAGTTAGAGGTTGAAGTTAAGGGAATCGGTAGCAGACTGGCTAAGTTTTAGGTAGGTTGGCTTAGGTTAGGACTGTTTTCAAATTGAAGAAAATGTACAGTATATAAGAAGTATTAAAAAATTTCCATAGTGTTACCATGTAGCGGGAAGGGATGGGGTATCTGAGCACTACGAGTTAAGAATCAGCGTAGAGATCCTCACAATGTACACAAGCCACTTGCAGGCGAGAAGAATATTATATTCCCACCTTAGCCCTTAAAACTAAGTCCCAGATGAAAAGGGAAACCTGTGTTAAAATGTATATTTATATTATTTTTCATAACAAACGTTTCGGAACACTATAATTCTGTCATCAGTGGTGAAAAATATACATAAACCCAAAAAAGGTCGAACTTAGAAAATACAGAACTAGACAATGAAATAAGTAATATCTATAAAAATTATATCCTAATTCTCATTCGAACACGAGTAGAAGATTCCCTAATTGACTTACACACTCGTGCCCGAACACGTACAAGCATTCATGTACACATGGAAATTTAACATACGCAGGCGCGCGTAACCACCCGCACAGAAATGTGTCAGTAGATTAACCCTTTAACGCCCCAGAGGACACCAGTGACCTCTTTCAAAAATACCTTCAATATATTGTATTTCTTGTTCAATTAGTTCCCTAATGTGTTCTTTGAAGTTCTCTGCCGGGTGGTAGTTCCTATCCCATCCTGATATCGGTGACTGCCTGATGCCAGCCCCAGTTAAGTGACGGTGGTTGTGTTAACGGTAATATGAGTACAAAAATTCGGACGTTAAAGGGTTAAAGCAATGTACAGTTTGATTGCATTCAAGTCTTTATTAAGATTAGGCTTATGGCTGGATATGAATAAAGATTCCAAAATACGAAGATTTTGTTCGTTATTTGCGGTATACAGAGCAGAACAATCGTTTATTTTGAAAGGTTGATTGAATTACTGACAATGATCTCGAATTACTTATTGAGAATTATTTTTTTAAAGAGGAGAAAGTGTACGACCAGTTCTATGAGGAAGTTCCTGGATATTGGCTACGCCTATTGAATCGTCGAAGTTTAGTACCGCCAACATAAATCTGCATGCAGCAGTCACACCTATATAAATAGACATATTCACTCTACACTCTACAGGCACTCCTCCGAACGTTATTTCGTTCTAAAAAATAACCTATTTCAAGACCACTTCTATAAAACACTATGACGTCAAGTGAAGTACAAAAAACTTACTGATCAGAAAGACAACTTCCCTTTTTAGTTCTGAGTTCTAAAAACCCTAAAATGGGGGTTCTATGTACATTATCTGCTTTGTTACGTTCGAGGTGACAAGAGAGGGGCAGTATTTTAAATCTAGAAATTCTCGGATGGCATTATCAATGATAAAAGCTTAGGCAGGCCTTCATTTTATTGAAATAGAATAGTTTTTTTTTGTTACGGACTATCTTTTTTCGGTTCACTGCTGTCTTGTTTTTCAGCACCTACTACTTTCTTCTTCAACTAGTATCTTGTTTCATGAACTTCTTCTTAGCTTACTGTTTTTACGCACTTTGTGCTTAAATTCTGCGTTCCCTTAACTCCATACTAAATGGTGCCTTCATCCTTCCTCTCTCTGAACATCTTTGTTGTGGTAAAGGGAGTCTAATACTTTCTTATAATCCATCAATTATCATTGATAAATTTAGGAGATAGTGTTAATCATTATTTTCCTAATAAATTCAATTTCACGGCGGGATATTTCAAAGGTACTAAACATATGGTATGCTCAATAACGTAAAGTATTTATGCAAAATTTTACGTATCTCTTATAAATACAACTGAAATAGTTTGTACCAAGCCCAGTAAATGTTGCCTTCTTGTGAACAGAGGTTATGAGCACGGAGTATGAATTTTTCACGAGAACATCTATAGGAACGGAATTTGGATAAGTTTTTCTATTCCCATACTAAATTTAATATTAGAATGAGATGCATTGATATATTTGTGAAAACTAGTAACTTCATGATCGGAATGAAATGTAACAAAAGTATCATCCAGATATCTACAACAGAATAAGGGCTTCATACATATTACCTAAAATTCATAAAATTAATGTTTTGCATGTACGTGTTTTTCAGGAGAACCTCTGAAAGCTCGAAATTTGAGTTTAACCTTCATTGGTTATACAGGTTAATAATTTGATGCTAGTGTGTGTGTGCCACGATTCCTTCCTTTACGAAATCTAGTAGTGAATGACGAATCAAGCACGCGAAGTTTCGAGTTCAAGGTTCACAGGGTATTTTATTTGTATACAACAATAACACCATGATTATTTTCATTCTACGGATAGCTTACTGAACGTTACTAGTTTCAAATTATTGTGGGAATTGTCTGCAACAAGAAAAAGATACAACAGATTTAGTTAGAAGTAAATGCGAAGTATTTCAGAGCAACGACACAGGAATTCGATTGGAATAGTTATTTCAAGATATTACAATTGCTTAATTATAGTTTAGGAAGACCGTGATGAAGTCTTCCATCGGTTGGATCAAAGTGAACGCATCGGAGGTAATCAACTAACTTAGACTTATTCTATATATACGGAGGCAACTCTAACTCTAAGAAACATGGTGAGCGGTAACAACCTCAACATTGTGAATTACGACAGGGCGCAGTTGAAACGCATTGCTTCGCATCGCACTAAAAGATTCATTTTTTATTCAAAGAAAAAACTTACCAACATATTGACGGTATGTATGGTCTTGGGCTCAAGCCTTTCCCACGCCTAGGAAACTTGTTTCTGGCTCACTTAAGAAAAAATTTCATAACCCAATGCTCTGCAGCATTTAAACCCTTATTCTATCGTAGAGATCTGGATGTTACAGTTGTTTTATTTTGCTCTGAACATGAAACTACTAGTTTTCACGAAATACCAAAGCACCGCTGATATGTTCGGGGATTCGTCGCTGATAAGGAAGCGGCAACAGCAGGGCAGGCATGATCTCAAAAAAAAATACCTACGTAAATGAATAATTAGTTTGAAAAATTTCTCGCACGTGGTTTGTAGAATTTGATACGGTAACTGTAGATTATAATGAAAATTTTAGAAATATCAATAATTACTAATTGACTATTATTCTAATAGTATTCAACTTATTCTTCTTATTGCATAGGGCTAAATTAAGCTAGTTTGTTTATTGAAAGCATAAGCTCCCCAGGAAACTGTTGGTGCACTAGAAGCAACTTACAAGAATTGATATCAGCGTGTCTATTATATTCTTAATCAGCATGTCTATTGTAATCAAAATCAGTATGTCTATTGCAGTATAAATCAGCGTGTCTATTGTATTCTAAATCAGCGTGTCTATTGTATTCTAAATCAGCGTGTCTATTGTAGTTAAAATCAGCGTGTCTATTGTAGTTAAAATCAGCGTGTCTATTGTAGTTAAAATCAGCGTGTCTGTTGTAGCTAAAATCAGCGTGTCTATTGTAATTAAAATCAGCGTGTCTATTGGAGTCAAAATCAGCGTGTCTATTGTAGTCAAAATCAGCGTGTCTATTGTAGTCAAAATCAGCGTGTCTATTGTAGTCTAAATCAGCGTGTCAATTGTATTCTAAATCAGCGTGTCAATTGTAGTCCAAATCAGCGTGAGTATTGTAGCCCGAATCAGCGTGAGTATTGTAGCCCGAATCAGCGTGAGTATTGTAGCCCGAATCAGCGTGAGTATTGTAGCCCGAATCAGCGTGAGTATTGTAGCCCGAATCAGCGTGAGTATTGTAGCCCGAATCAGCGTGAGTATTTTAGCCCGAATCAGCGTGAGTATTGTAGCCCGAATCAGCATGAGTATTGTAGCCCGAATCAGCATGAGTATTGTAGCCCGAATCAGCATGAGTATTGTAGCCCGAATCAGCATGAGTATTGTAGCCCGAATCAGCATGAGTATTGTAGCCCGAATCAGCATGAGTATTGTAGCCCGAATCAGCATGAGTATTGTAGCCAGAATCAGCATGAGTATTGTAGCCCGAATCAGCATGAGTATTGTAGCCCGAATCAGCATGAGTATTGTAGCCCGAATCAGCGTGAGTATTGTAGCCCGAATCAGCGTGAGTATTGTAGCCCGAATCAGCGTGAGTATTGTAGCCCGAATCAGCGTGAGTATTGTAGCCCGAATCAGCGTGAGTATTGTAGCCCGAATCAGCGTGAGTATTGTAGCCCGAATCAGCGTGAGTATTGTAGCCCGAATCAGCGTGAGTATTGTAGCCCGAATCAGCGTGAGTATTGTAGCCCGAATCAGCGTGAGTATTGTAGCCCGAATCAGCGTGAGTATTGTAGCCCGAATCAGCGTGAGTATTGTAGCCCGAATCAGCGTGAGTATTGTAGCCCGAATCAGCGTGAGTATTGTAGCCCGAATCAGCGTGAGTATTGTAGCCCGAATCAGCGTGAGTATTGTAGCCCGAATCAGCGTGAGTATTGTAGCCCGAATCAGCGTGAGTATTGTAGCCCGAATCAGCGTGAGTATTGTAGCCCGAATCAGCGTGAGTAGTGTAGCCCGAATCAGCGTGAGTAGTGTAGCCCGAATCAGCGTGAGTAGTGTAGCCCGAATCAGCGTGAGTAGTGTAGCCCGAATCAGCGTGAGTAGTGTAGCCCGAATCAGCGTGAGTAGTGTAGCCCGAATCAGCGTGAGTAGTGTAGCCCGAATCAGCGTGAGTAGTGTAGCCCGAATCAGC
Organism: Morinoia aosen; assembly: GCA_030386875.1. Lineage (NCBI taxonomy): Eukaryota > Metazoa > Arthropoda > Malacostraca > Amphipoda > Talitridae > Morinoia > Morinoia aosen. The sequence goes on from CM059579.1 coordinate 22,252,254, forward strand.
GTGAGTGTTGTAGCCCGAATCAGCGTGAGTATTGTAGCCCGAATCAGCATGGGTATTGTAGCCCGAATCAGCTTGAGTATTGTAGCCCGAGTCAGCATGAGTATTGTAGCCCGAATCAGCATGAGTATTGTACCCTCAATCAGCATGTCTGCGGTAGCCTGAATGGGCAAGTATATTGAAGTCTAAATTAGCAAGTCTATTTTAGTGATAATCAGCATGTCTTGTAATCTAAATCAGCTTGTCTGTTGTAGCCTAACTCGGCATGTCTGTTGTAGCCTAACTCGGCATGTCTGTTGTAGCCTAAATCGGCATGTCTGTTGTAGCCTAAATCGGCATGTCTGTTGTAGCCTAAATCGGCATGTCTGTTGTAGCCTAAATCGGCATGTCTGTTGTAGCCTAAATCGGCATGTCTGTTGTAGCCTAAATCGGCATGTGTATTGTAATCTACGTGAGCAAAATGATGTAACTGAAAGGTACCTTACCTAAAATTTCTCAGCTGAGTATAATATCTCACACTTGCACTCCACAAGGTAACTATTACACTTTCCATTCTTCATATCTGCTACAGTACTTTCATCATAATGCACCTGTATTGGCCCTCAAAAATACTTATAATTTCAAATATTCACTTATGTATAACCTTTAGTAAAAACGTGTTACAATCATCACGGTCAAATTTTCATTCCTGATATTTGTATCAATTTTAGAACCTCTCTAGTATCATTCGTCTAGCACAAGTATCTGAATCATTCCAATACTTTAATTTAAGTAATCTACAATTTAAGTAATGTACAAGCTATTTAATTTCTAATTCATGAAAACTCTGTTTTCTCCGTTCATAATAGAAAAATCCAATTTCAACGGTAACTAACATATTTTTGAGAACAATTGTCATGCGCATCACCTAAAGGAATTTTAAATTACTAGCGATTTTGAAATTACTCTCGTCAGTATTATAATATTTAAAACAAAAACTGAAACAATTATATAAATTCAAACATTAGTTGAGGCTACCCGCTAATTTTTCCTATTTTTCAAGAGCTGTTCAACAACTTCGCTCGCCGTCGACATCACAGAATGAGACGCTTCCTAACCTAAACCTACCTACCTACAACTCAGCCAGGTTGTTACCGATCCTTTCAACTCCAACCTCTAACTTCTAAATTTTACCCTTGAAAACGATATTCCAGTGTACTCATCAGAACCTAGACCAATTCAATCATTTAACCTTTTCTAACTAAATCCTACCCTACCTTACGATATCTGCCCTGCTACAAAATAGAAATAATAATAATGAAGGCATCTACGGATGCTTTATTTCCAATCAAGCCTGATACATATCACCTTGTACATTGGATTTTCAAATGCCTTAGAACTAACGCCAGGACGCCATGACGCTTTCCCCCGGTCAAGACCGGTACCCATTTCAGACACCTGGGTAGAGTGGGGTATTGTGCTTGGAATTTTTCTCCTATACCCAACAGAGAAAATCGCCACTGCCAGCGCCGAGTTTCGAACCCGGGTCCCGGCCGCACGGCGGCGGAACCTATAGCACTCGGCTATCGCGAGCACAAAAAAGAAATAAGTATGAAACAAATACGGCACATCACACGGATGTCCTCCGAACAAAGAGTTTTATTTGGAAGACATGGAGGGAAGTTTTACTGGCGGCGCTGGCGCTGGTCTCCACATTTCTCATCATTAAGATACCATTTTCGTTAAACCATTCATTGTTTCTGAACGTTAGGTAGCTTAAATTTCAAGGCAAAGAGCATTATATTATACGGTCACCATAGTCGAGTGGTTAAGAACTCGCCTCTTCACGAGAAGGTGTCGATAGTTCGAATCCCGGCATTGCCGCGCGGTGTTTCTCCCCGTTGGAAAAGGGGGGAAACTCAAGCACAATTCCCCACTCTACCAAGGTGTCGGGAATAGGTACCGGCTTGGCCGGGGGTAACCGTCATTGCGTTTTGGTGTTAGTTATAACGCATTTGAAAACCAATGTTGAAGATAAATAAAGCATCCTTTTTTAGGCATAGAATATAGAACGATTGGGAAATAGTTTAACAAAAGTTCCCCTTGGTACTGAAAGGTGGTGGTATTGTACGAAGGCATACGATAGATAACTAGTTTCTTTTAAGTCGCACAATATCATAACTGTTACTTGAAGGACTTTCAAAGACGGTACTGGGTATTGTATTCAAATTTGAAAAAAAAAACACTACGAAAGCGTGGGTTGGCTATATTCGAGATGAAAATGAACAGTTGTGGCCGAAGTAGGTCGTGACTGAACAAGCATGCTCGTGAGCAGGGCTTCGTTCGATGGTCAAGTTGCACGAAAATGAGAACTACATAAAAAATATTTTACCTTCATTGAAAGCATTAGTGGCGCGACTTGTAAGTATTGAGCATTAGGGGCAAGTATTGATGGGCTAAATCTAATGTTGCAATTGCTCCCCGCCCATCAGCAGTCCCCTCCTCCCACATTGCAGCGGTCACAAAATATGTTTAACTGAACAGCTGAAACCCGAAATCAACGTATTAAAATAATTTTTTTAGTGTTAACACTTCCGTAGCATGATATCTGATCCAAATCGTGATTTGTGTGAACAATATACCTATATAAGATAAATTGTACACATTTAATCACACCTGATATTGGCGAATAAAAATAATGTAAATGACTCGTTAATCTCTTTAAATATTTTATTATAAATTTATTCATTCATTATTTGATTTTAATTGCAATAAGTCACATGGAATCATTCAAAGCAATTCGTTTCTTTCATTTTCAAATTTTATGACTAACTATAATAAAAAATAAAACAAGCTAATAGAAAGTTATTCAGTTTCTTCCATCATTGCCATAAGGGTTTAAGTTTAATTTATATTTTTGCGATCATTATTACTCAGCCTGAACTGGATGATCCTAAAGTGAAAATTAGTGATCCTACTAGTGATCCTAAACTAGAAAATTTGGCGTAGCGGATGTTTTTAACATGTGATCAAATAATAACTGATTTATAAACAAATAATACAGGCTGAATAATACTGTTCGCAAAAATACCGAATGAAAAATTAATGGTAATGATGGCAAAACTGAGTAACCTTGTATGGGCTTATTTTAGTTTTTATTATAGTTAGTCATGAAACTCTCAGAATCACAAACTGATATGCTTTGGATGATTTTTTGTGACATACAATAAAAGTTATAATAAATAAATTTATTATAAATAATTTTCAGAGATTAGCGAGTCCTTTACACTATTTTTGATAACCAATGTCAGGTGTTGATCACATTTTTACAATTCATGACATAAATTGTGCACGCACGTCACGATTCGGGCGTGATGTTCGACTACGATGCGTTGACTGTAAAAAAGCTATATTTGTGTACGCCGAAGTCGGCGGGCAAGTTTCACTGTGTGTGTGTTTTAGCGTTGAAGGGGGAGAGTTGACTCCGTAGTGGTGTCTTGGACGATGAGTGCTGTTGTCTGCCGCAAGTTGCTGCGTCTCGAGGTGAGATCATGCCAATTGTATCATAGTTACTTACAATTATTCCTCCCATCATCAGCAATATGTCTCATTACATACGGCTCAACGGTGCAATTTTGTCTGCGTAGGAAAAATGGCATCCTGATGGTAGAAATTGACCACGTTCAGGGTGTCAAGTTTCTAACTCATATTAGTGTAAATCAATCGGCTATCAATTTAATATCTGCTTTAGACTGAAAAAATATTACATACATTCGCGTGAGGTTCTAAAAGTCGAGCAACCATCGTTTTCTATTAGAGGAAATCATTACTCCTTAAACTTTTTCCGAAGCAAGGATTTATATCATCGATTTCATCAATTATTCTCAGTTTAAAGATACTTTGAAATAAATATTATATTAATAGTTTCTCAAATAATATACTTATTGCCGTATATTTTCGCCTAACCGGTACATTCAATACAGGTATTCTTATAACAAATACGATACGGATGTAATAAAAGTTTCCTTCGATAGATTGAAATATTCCCCAGTGATAAATTTTTCATCAAGGTAATTAATCGAGCTCGGAGTCTGTGAGGTACTTGAAAAAAATCCTGCATAACATTTAACATTTCATCAGGAATGACGCAAGTATTTCTTTACGCTGTATTGTATCCTTTTCCATTGTTTTAAATAAAATTTTATGAAGAATTTACTGACAGATTTTGAGCTCTAACTGGAAAATAACGCCATGGTGTAGGAGCGCACAATTTAAGAAGTCAAGTACGTTTCTTACGTTGCGCACGTGGAAAAGATTATCCACTCACATCCCCTGAGGGGGATACTATTGTCTCTATGGGAGTTAGCACTTCCAGGGGAAAATGTGTGAGGGCCCGTGCTGAGAGTTAGGTAGGCCTTCTTTTTGTTGAAATAAAATGTTTATTTTTGCCATGTCAAGGACCACCTTTTTCGGTTCACTGCTGTCCTGTTTTTCAGCACCTACTACTTCCTTCTTCAACTTTTATCTTGTTTCATGAACTTCTTTCTCAACTTACTGTTTCTACTCTTCTTCTGCATATATTCCGCATTCCCAAATCTCCGTACTAAATGGTGCCTCTCTCTCTTCGATATGCTCTTGTATTGTAGCGGTTAGGGAGGATTACACTAATATAAGAAAAAGAAAAAATGTGTATTTCCAAGTTGTCACATGAGATACATGCCAACATATTGGCTGTTAAAAGTTTCTTAATATAGGACATCCTAAAACAAATGTTCCATACGAGGAGTACTAATTGACAAACCATCCGAGGTGTACAAGTAGATAAGCCATACGAGGCATAATAATAGACAAACTATACGAGGTGTACTAATAAACTATCAGAGGTGTACAAGTAGATAGACCATACGAGGCATATTAATTGACAAAATATACGAGGCGTACTAATAGACAAACCATTCGGGGTGTGCTAGTAGTAGTCTAACAAAAGTTCTATAGTAGGAGTACTAATTGACAAACCACCCGAGGTGTACAAATAGATAAGCCATACGAGGCATAATAATATGCAAACTATACGAGGTGTACTAATAGACAAGCTATCAGAGGTGTACAAATAGATAGACCATACGAGGCATATTAATAGACAAAAACATACGAGGCGTACTAATAGACAAACCATACGTGGCGTGCCAATAGTCTATCTCTGTCAAGGGTAGTTCAATGAGAAATGAAAAATATGCCCTAAAAATATGCAAAGCCCTATCACCACCAAAAACATATTTCATATCTTCTCGATATTGATCACATCATGTGGACATGAGTACATGGGATAAAATAGAGATACAGTGTAAGCCGGTTACCACTCATGATTGACAAATATCTACAAAATATTGGTAGAAATGGGTAATCAAATATATACTCAATATCAAAATTCATAGCTTGTACAACATACGGACAGAAAGATAATTTTACTACGATTCATATGCTCAAATTGCACTTTATTTCATTAATTATATTCGACATTAATCCGATTCACAGAAACGCCCTCTGGGGAAGTGATAGATCTATTTTTGAATCATTTCGCTAGTGCAATAAAATTTATTAACCGGATGGTTTTTGCGTGAAGAAATGAAATAGAAACATGTATATCTATATATGTAGATACATATATATATACCTACACACGTACACACACATATTAATATATATACTTATTGAAAATGAAATATTAGAAAAAAAATACATATATAAAATATAAGATAAAAGCAACCTACTATCTACTACACAGAAAATGACAGTTGAGCTCACTGTAATCCTAAGAAATTTTTCGCAAAAAGAAAAATAACTATAAGGAAAAGAAGACTTCGAAAAACATAAAAATGAACTAGTTTTTAATTTCTTCACAGAAATTTTCAAGAAAATCAGGTTATAGTCAAGAAGCAACACAACTCTTCCGTCAGCATTATACGGACATGTGTACGTGGGATAAAATGGAGTAACATTGAGGCCGGTTATCACGTCTGAGTGGAGAATATTCACAAAATTTGGCACATATAGGTAGATTAGGCTTTGATCCAAAGTGATAATTTAAATTACAGAAATTTAGAGTTTATTCCGATTTGAAAGTTCAGTGCTCGTGTGCGCTGAACGCGCGGAAAAAATAAAAAATAAAAAGACTAAATGCAATGCTTAAATTACCCCCTTGCCCCCAGCTCAGCCGAAAATCAATTGAAAACATCTTCGAGAATGATTTTGAAATAGCGAGACAACGTTAGCCAAAATGTAATTCATTATAAACTTTGCACAACCCTCACATCTATAAACCTGTTTATTGGTGTACACACAAAATGTATTTCATGGTATATTTATCATACGGACGTTAAATATTAATACAGAAAAGAAAAAGAAATAACAAAATAAAGATGAGGAAATACTCCTAATTATGGAAAGAACGTTCGTTCTGCTGCATTGAACTGACGGCTGTGGTGCTCATTGTTGTCAACAGAAATAAGTAAGATGAATATACGAATCGCTTAGCAAACGTAAAATGAAAGTTTCTAAATTTCTAACAGAAATTTCGGGAAAATTAAAATTTCTGATAGATGGGAAGTTCATACCGAAATGCTGCAGGCCCTATGACAGAGATGCAAAATGACGTGAGAATGAGAATTTACTCTAAATTCTTTTCCAGTTTTAGAGTTTTTGATATGCTGGGGAAGCTTGTTCCACAAAAAAGCTCCAGAAACTGAGAGAGCTTTTTGTCCCCCGTTAGATGAACGGTAACTGACTAAAACATCGTTCCTCCGGTTCGGTTATTCGTTAGGGATATTAGATGGAAAAAATTTTACCACCTCTGCATTACTTTGGGGGAGGTACAAAGAGGAGAATACTCGTCGAGCTTTCTGGATCATAAATCTGTTCGGTATTGGGATCCTGTCGAGTTTTCTTAAAAGAGGGGTGACATGATCGTATTTATTGAAATTTCCTTTGCATACAACTTCGGCGGCGAAGTTTACACACTTTTGCAACTCTTCCTGACGACATTGAGGTAAATCTCCCCACACAAGACTGTAGTAGTCCAGACGCGATAAAACTAAAGACTGAATCACTAATAATTTAGATTTTTCGTCAAGTGTGTTCTTAATACGATGATAGAACATTAACGTTCCGTTAATTTTGTTGCACATTGTTTCGATGTGTGAATTGAAAGACATATTTTTGTCAAACCAAACACCCAGATTTTTAACCTTGTCTACTGGTTTAATTGTATCGTCTCCAAACGTTAGCTTGAATGGTGGTAAATTTTCAGTCGCATTCTGTGATCCAAAAATAATGCATTGCGTTTTACTTGCGTTAAGTTTGAGGCCATTATGGTCATACCACAATTTCAGGTTTCGCAGAAGGTTTTCAGCGTTGGCTTGTGTTTCTTTTAAATCCGCTGTTGAGCTTGTCATGGCAATTTGCACGTCATCAGCATACATTGAGATTTTTGTGTTTGCCGGCATGGTGGGGAAATCATTGATGAAAATTGAAAATAGGAGTGGGCCGATGATTGAACCTTGAGGAACGCCAAATTTATTTGGTATGAAGGATGGCATTTTGTTATTCAAGCACACTGCATGAGAGCGGTTTAGTAGGTAGCTTTCAAACCACTGAGTGTCTATTCTGAGGTTTGAATTTTTTTGTAGAAGTTTCTTATGCTCAACACTGTCGAAAGCTTTGGAGAGATCAAGCAATAGTAAGAGAGTTAATTTTTTTTGGTCAATATCATTTTAAATTTTTTCTGTTATGTTTAACAGGGCGTCCTGAGTACTGGTATTCCTTCTGTAAGCATATTGATTGCGATGCAGTAGATGTGACTCGTCTATGTAAGACGAGAGCTGGTTTGTTATTACTTTTTCTAATATTTTGGACATAACAGGCAGGAGACTGATTAATCTGTAGTTTGATGCTACGTCGATGTCACCAGATTAATTTAATGGCTTAATAATGGATAGTTTCCATTGATCGGGAAACTTGTTTGTGACTATAGATGTATTTATTATCAAGCGAATAAGGGGTGCTATGACAGGGAAGCTGTCTTTTATATGTTGGAGGCTTATACCATCATGTCCAGTCGCTTTAGTATTCTTTAGTGAGTATAAGATTTTTCGTATCTCTATGACGCAAACTGGCTTTAGTCTCAACTTGTTGCTACTATTTGGGGATGAAACATCGCTCGGATTTGCCTCTGTAGATGTGTCTGAAACTGTCCTGGATACTTCATTGAAATCATCTTCGCCAATTTTTGAGAAAAAAGTGTTAAAGTCATTCGCCATTTTTGAGGGGTTGTCAAAAGTGCTTTTGCAGTCTTAATTTTTATACTGAGCAACTTCTCTAATGATTTCCCAAGTTCTTTTAGGGTTTTGTTTTGCCGCCAAGAGTTCTTTGTGGAAGTAGTCCCGTTTTGCTTCCTTAACTTTTCTTCGTAGGATCTTATGATCTTTATATAATTTTCGACGCGTACTGTCTGATTTATTCAGTTTGTACTCACGCTGCAAATTTCTTTTAGCTCTGCTCAACCGTTTTATCTCATCTGTTATCCATTTAGAAATTCTTGGCTTAACTTTCTTCGTAATGAAAGGTGCGCATTCGTTAAGAGCTGATACGAAATTTTCGGTGAAAAGCGAAACTTGTAGATTGACATCATCGGTGTTTTCCATGCCTTGAAATTCACTCCATCTGTCTAATAGCTTTTCTTGAAATATTTCAGGGGAGTAGTGGTTTTTCATGCGATATGTAATGTAACTAGATTTCTGTTTCTCTTTTGCAATATTGATTTGGCATTCTACCGAATGGTGATCAGAAAAGGACGGTAAGATTTCTGTGTTGAGTACTGCTTGGGGATTGTTTGTAATTGCTAGGTCAAGAAGAGTTTTGGAAGTGTTGGTAATTCGCGTTGGTTCTTGGACCATTTGAGAAAGATTAAGTCTGTGCAGCATCTTGCTTAGCTGATTGTTTTTATTTGTCAGATCTACGTTAAAATCTCCGAAAACATAGAAAGATTTTTTGGCTGCAGAGATTGATCTAAGCGTATTTTCAATGAAATCTAATGTGGGACGAAGAGATGCTGACGGATGTCTGTAAAGACAGCCGATAATGAAAGACTTGTTTGTTTACTTGAACATTGAGCCAAACCATTTCTATGTCTTCGCATTTTTCTTTTATCGGAACTAAGGATGTAAAATAGACATCTTTGATGAAAATGCATGAACCGCTACCTCTCTTACTCTTGACTCCGTCATAACGGTACAATTTGTACCCGGTAATGCTGAGATATGAGCTTTCGAAAAAACTAACTAACTAACTAACTAAACTAATCAATTCTTTTAACTCACATTCCGCTTCATGTTTATTCTTTCGCTAACTTTACACCTTTCGTGAATTTCTTCTGACACAAGTTTGGCCATTCAGGTTACCCTGCAAAGAAGCAATTTGCATTGTTTATTAATTAGTAGCTGATTTATTTCATAGTTGAACACTTAGACCGCGAGGAAAATGTTGCGTGGAACAACATGCTAACTTTCAATGTTTATGCTTTAGGCATTATTTCCGCTCTCTTTATTGTTTAAATCAGCCATCTATTGTTTTCTTTGTCCTTACATTCATTAAAATATTGGTGCTGTTGTAGGTGCGGTGCTGGTGTATGGTCAATTCCTATGAAATCTCACTAAAATGGTAAAAGGGAAAACTAATGAGTGCATAATCATATTAAGCACCTGTATTCCGGAATTTTTTACATTTCCTTTTTACTGCTGTAAAACGGGATAGAAGGAAGCGGGAAAATGAAGATTGACTGAAGAGAAATTTATCTTAAGATTAATTTATGTAAATTTTTTCAGAAGTCATTTACAAACAAAAAATTGGTACAAATACAACGTCTTTCAGGTCTTACTGGGCACCAGAAGGAGCTGAGTACTCCATCGGCCGCATACCCATCGGAGGATGCGACATGTCCACCCGCCCGTACACACTCGACGACGTCGAAGGAGATGTTGAGTTGGTCCACTGGTCCCTCGCACCTGAGGACTTCAATTACAAGGTAGTTCCTTTTCTATTTTTGGCGTTTTAAATACTTGAAAATTATTGTGCATTGAACTTGTTAACACTGCTAACCATTTTTAAAGAGAGCAAATTGTACAATATTTGCGTTTTAAATTTATCGGCAGTTTTGTTAAAGTAAAAGGATGAATGATTTCATAAGAATATTTGACACAAAAAATACTTAAAGTATATGAGGTAATCTTCCATGTTCATTGCAACTTTCGAGAAGACAAGCGCTGCACCTAGAGGGGTTCATATATTAAGCTAATTTGCATTCAAGTTTGTTCACTTAAATATCTGCGGAATTAATTAATCGAATATTACGTCATTAAAGCTTGTCTCTGGCATATGTAAAGGAAGAAAATATTTTTCAAGTACGGTTAGTTTTGGTATTGGAAACACTCCAGCCATACAAAAAAATTGATAGAAATATTATGTCTTGGAATTTTTCTTCAAGCATGTGTAACGCGTAGGGATAAATCATCATTACTTTGTTCTTAAAGGTTACCATCACTTTGGAACATCGAGATACTAATTAAAAGTTCTTTTAGAACTAAATATCCATTGGAATTATTTCAGATTCCGTACGTGAAGGAAGCCATGGCCCTGAGTGAACAAGAGGTTCTCATTTTCGGTTCCCCTTGGACGCCCCCAATTTGGATGAAGAGCAACAATATGTTCAACGGAACGGGCTACCTGCTGCGCGAATACTACCAGCCCTATGCCAATTACATCGTCAAGTATGTACACTCGTCTCTCATTTATAGATCAAGAGTTGAATTTTCAACAAGATGACGTCATCGTAGCAGTATAGTTGGTTGTATAAGTTCTTTCAAGCGCCGACTTGGCAACGCTGCATCCAATGAGCAACTAGTGGGCCTAGGTTGATCAAAAAAATTTACGCTGTCAGCTGAACTGCTATGAGAACATGAATGATTTGAAAATTCAGCTCCAAAAAATATAAACAAAAAATTGAATGAATTTACACCTTTTAACGACTTCGTGTTCATATCATTCTACGAGAAACTAGTATTGGGACACTACCGTTCGTAGAGTCTCTTTAACATAAATAAGTTACCAAATAAACAGCGTAGCTACTAAGCGACCTTATGTTTAGTACGGTAAAAATATTGTTTACTCAGATGAAACCATGGTTGCTAAATTTATTTTCGTAGGCATTGCGTGACTCCCTATCAATTTTAACTAGCAGGACCCGGGGAAATTCCACGGACAATGCCATCGTTAAGCTAGGTGGATCCGGTCAACATTACCCTATCAATTTCAACATAATATATTCTAGCCTTACCTATCCTACCATATCCTATCCTATCCTAATCGAACCGATCCTGATAATATGTCAAATATAGAAAACGTGAAACCATATGAAAAAATTCCGTCAACATTACCTAACCTATGCTAACCTAACTTAACCAATGTCATCGTTCAGCTAGGTGAACTCGCGAAAAAATTGTCAATATGACCAAACAAATTCTAAAATAACATATTCTAACCTAACCCATCCTAAAATAACATACACTAACCTATCCTATCCTAATTATATGTAAAACATATAAAAACGCGGACCCGTAAAATTTTTTTGTCAATGCTACTTAACCTATGCTAACCTAATTAAACCTATCCTTCCCTTGCCTATCCTGATAAAATGTTCAACCTATCAATGCATGTAGAGGCGATCTTTAAATTTAAGGAATTCGGTATCCGTGATACCGCAAACTCGGACAAAAACGTGACGGACGGAATAAGTAACTAAGGAAGGAACAAGCAGAATATTATATAGATTTCTTTGACATCACAACTGTTGTTTGGCCATCAACAGAAGGATTAAATGAGTTTCTTGTGTGAGCATAAAAATACAAAATAATATTAGACCATGTTACTCATGGAGGCTCACTCATTTTCAGCGTAATACAGCTAGCTACGATAGCATTATAGGATACCTACCCTATGCCAGCGCTGTATTTAGGGAACCTATGTTATGATAGCGCTATATTTAGGATACCTGCGCTATGCTGGCGCTATATTTAGGATACCTACTCTATGCTAGCGCTATATTTAGGATGCCTCCTCTATGCTAGCGCTATATTTAGAATACCTACTCTATGCTAGCGCTATATTTAGGATACCTACTCTATGCTAGCGCTATATTTAGGATGCCTCCTCTATGCTAGCGCTATATTTAGAATACCTACTCTATGCTAGCGCTATATTTAGGATACCTACTCTATGCTAGCGCTATATTTAGAATACCTACTCTATGCTAGCGCTATATTTAAGATGCCTCCTCTATGCTAGCGCTATATTTAGGATGCCTCCTCTATGCTACGCTATATTTAGGATGCCTCCTCTATGCTAGCGCTATATTTAGGATGCCTCCTCTATGCTAGCGCTATATTTAGGATGCCTCCTCTATGCTAGCGCTATATTTAGAATACCTACTCTATGCTAGCGCTATATTTAAGATGCCTCCTCTATGCTAGCGCTATATTTAGGATACCTACTCTATGCTAGCGCTATATTTAGGATACCTACTCTATGCTAGCGCTATATTTAGGATACCTACTCTATGCTAGCGCTATATTTAGGATGCCTCCTCTATGCTACGCTATATTTAGGATGCCTCCTCTATGCTAGCGCTATATTTAGGATGCCTCCTCTATGCTAGCGCTATATTTAGGATGCCTCGTCTATATAATATATGCTAACGCTATATATAGGATGTCTCCTCTATGCTAGCGCTATATTTAGGATGCCACCTCTATGCTAGCGCTATATTTAGGATGCCTCCTCTATGCTAGCGCTATATTTAGGATGCCTCCTCTATGCTAGCGCTATATTTAGGATGCCTCCTCTATGCTAGCGCTATATTTAGGATGCCTCCTCTATGCTAGCGCTATATTTAGGATGCCTCCTCTATGCTAGCGCTATATTTAGGATGCCTCCTCTATGCTAACGCTATATTTAGGATGCCTCCTCTATGCTAGCGCTATATTTAAGATGCCTCCTCTATGCTAGCGCTATAGTTAGGATGCCTCCTCTATGCTAGCGCTATATTTAGGATGCCTCCTCTATGCTACGCTATATTTAGGAAGCCTCCTCTATGCTAGCGCTATATTTAGGATGCCTCCTCTATGCTAGCGCTATATTTAGGATGCCTCCTCTATGCTAGCGCTATATTTAGGATGCCTCTTCTATGCTAGCGCTATATTTAGGATGCCTCCTCTATGCTAGCGCTATATTTAGGTTGCCTCCTCTATGCTAGCGCTATATTTAGGTTGCCTCCTCTATGCTAGCGCTATACTTAGGATGCCTCGTCTATGCCAGCGCTATATTTAGGATGCCTCGTCAATGCCAGCGCTATATTTAGGATGCCTCGTCTATGCCAGCGCTATATTTAGGATGCCTCCTCTATGCTAGCGCTATATTTAGGATGCCTCCTCTATGCTAGCGCTATATTTAGGATGCCTCCTCTATGCTAGCGCTATATTTAGGATGCCTCCTCTATGCTAGCGCTATATTTAGGATGCCTCCTCTCTGCTAGCGCTATATTTAGGATGCCTCCTCTATGCTAGCGCTATATTTAGGATGCCTCCTCTATGCTAGCGCTATATTTAGGATGCCCCCTCTATGCTAGCGCTATATTTAGGATGCCTCCTCTATGCTAGCGCTATATTTAGGATACCTACCTACGCTAAGCTTGCGCTTTAGGACACCTTCCTTCGTTAGCGTTTCAGGACATCTACGCTAACGCTTTGCGTCACATATAAACATATGAACTCACTGGAGCTCCGTGTTCTCACAAACAGATGGGTAGCGGCATACGAGGCAGAGGGCGTCCCTATCTGGGGCCTTACTCCTCAGAACGAGCCTCTGGATCAAGAAGAGGTGAGGTGTTTGTGTGTCTCCTTAGCCTTAGAACCCCGAGCTATGTTGTCCAACTGTTCTTTTTTTCAAAAATCGTAACATGCACAAATAAACCGTCAAGATAACCTTGCAAAAGGAGCTCAGTTGAAGGAAATACGTTAAGCTCATTTTTTTGCAGTTTGTGTAGAGCGTGTTCTAGTCTTCATTTTACAACAGACCGAAAAATAAGAATTTGAGCCTCTGAGCAAATCGCGTTTTATCAGTTACTAAGATCATGCATTTTGAATTTCGTTTTGAGTGTTCTTTTTATTTTACAGAAGCATCAAGAACGTTCCAGAAGTGTGACTTTCGATCCTGTATTAATATATTATCAGACTTACAAATCCTGCTTCTTTATGCAAGAATTCAGGTTTTCGTGAACACTTTTAAAAAAATTCTCCAGAAAAATGGTGAGCCAAACAAACGTGATTAAAAAATTTGGTTGCAAGCTTTCTCCAAACACTTATGCGATGAAAGGCAAAAAATACGCGTATTAAAGCGCAAAGATTTTGTGATCGAAATAAAGATTCAATTTCGAGGAAAACATGAGCCTGTTGTTTTGTTAAAACTGGTGCCCTCTCACCCATGTATACAAGCCTGAAAGTTTTATAACTTAAATATACTTTATACTAAACTAGTTTAAAATGGTCGCGCAACGAAGACGTGACGTTTTGAGGTCAACTAGTAAATTAATAATTTAGCGTCTTGACGGCGCACTAGTTGAGAAATAAATTATACTTCATATTCTGCTTTCAGGATTGGGAAAACAATGGCTGTGTGTGGCACCCCGAAGACATGAGGGACTGGATTCGTGACTTCTTGGGACCCAGCCTCGCTGACGCCGGATACTCCCGCCTCTCCATCATGGCCGACGACTTCAATCGCAACACACTGCCTTACTACGTCGAGCCTGTGAGCTTAAATATTGTTCACTCGATCCTCTAGTTGTACAATATCATCGTTACCGAACCTAGTCTTGTATCGATAAAACTTACTTCTAATTATTCTCAGGGACTCACAACTTCAATCAAGCGTCGCATAATTCGATGAATTGGGGCCAATTTTTATCCGCATATGTGAGTTGAGGTTCCCAGAAGATGATGCATAACTCTAGAATCGACAGCATACGCACTGTGGTGTGAATACATGTCACCATATTATGATTCACTGAGATGAACTGTAAGATATGATTGAGGAGACTGCCACAGATTACTTCCTTGAAAAATTGTCCTTAAAATTTCTTGTCTTGAGGTCAACCGTCCCTCAGAAGGATACGATTATTCTACCAAGAAAATTAGCGTTCCCAAAGGAGAAATGTAAGGTCCTGAGTTGAAGGCTCTGCATCAAAGTGCATGAAATAGATGCCGGCTCACCTGGGAATAATAATTATAGGGCCATGATATTAGTTATGATGCATTCGAAAAACAGGGGTATGATCTGTTGTGTTTCAACTAAATTGGAATTCTTTGAATGGGAAATCATTTATCAATCTTTCACAGTGCTTCACCGACCCAGAATGCTCCCAGTACGTGGCCGGTGTGGCGGTCCATTGGTATGAGGACGACACGCAGTCACCTGAAATCCTCCTGGAAACCCGAGACCTGGACCCCTCCAAGTTCATCTTGTACTCTGAATCGTGCAACGGTGATAACACAACCATCGGTTTTCTAATTACCTTACGCAGAGCATGACCTTAGAGATCTTTTCCTCTTCTCCCAACCAAAAATTAAACTTATTTTGAGAAGAAGGATTAGTTCTTTGAAACCAATGAAGATAACTTCGTGAAAGAACGTCGACTTAAAACGTCGACTAATCAAGAAATACCACTGATCTTTAAGTTATGAACTAAAGCAAAAGAAGAAAAGAAATAGCGTAAGAAGTTCTATCGCGCTGGAAAAATAAAAATCTCAGCGGATCAATTTACCACTGCTGATATAACGTAAATTAATCCATAATGAGCTTATCAAACGGATTGAACTCGTTCATGATAACATTTTTATTGATCCAAAGGGATAATGTTTAGGCTTTCAGCATCACACTTTTAAAACTAAACTTTAGCACGGTCATGTTTTGAACGAAGTGTTCAGAAGCATTTTACCATTGTAATTCTATTTCTTGAACCTTTGAAACTAAGTAATGTATGAAAGTGAATGCTTTCTTTCAATTGATGAAAAAGCTGTGATAGCCAAGAATAGATTTTCGCACATCATCCACCACACATAGATCATCCACTACACATAGATCTCGAAAAACGAAAATTTCAGCTGAAAGTGATAGACTCAAGAATATGTAGCTATTATTATCGTAGCAAAAATTGGTTTGATCAGTCTTGCCAAAGGCAAAAGCTTTTGAGTGTCATCAAGGTCTCTTATATCTAGATCAAGGGTCTCCAACCTTTTCAACACAAGGGCCACGGTATAGATTTCCCACATTCATGCGGGCTGAAGGAACAAAAAATAGAAAAAATATCTAATTCAGCGATGCCAGTTGTACGATAATTATTTTTTCAAGGCCACTACAGAGGGATTTGTTTGGCGGGCCGAATGAAATTATGTGGCAGGCCGGATGAAATTAAGTGGCGGGCCGGATGTGGCCCGCGGGACATAGTTTCGAGACCCCTGATCTAGATCAACATAGAAGGCACTTGTGGAACTTTGTTGATTTGCCACAGGTCTGCGAGTGCCCTTTGAAGACGGAGTCATGCTCGGTGACTGGGCCCGTGGAGAGCGATACCTGTACAACATCCTCGAGGTTTGTCTTTGTCTATGCGTACGCGGTCTGAATTTGCAGTAGTATACTATGTCAAGTTTACGGCATAGAGTGTACACCAGAGTAGTGACATTCTTACTCGTTAGCAAAAAATGTATGTTTGTAATTTTGTGAGCTAAATTTCATATCATTAGAATGTCTTACAATTCTTATCCTGTATCGTTTCTCAAAAGAATTAGCACCCTAATTATAAAAAATTTCACTACTCGTAAATTGATCATGTCCTGAGAGCTCTGGCTTCTTGCAGAGTTTCATAAATGCGTATAAAAGCAAGACCTAGTTGCTTCTAAAAGTGGTTCTAACAGACATATCGCTCAGCCGAAACAAAAGCATCGAAACCTGATACTGTGTACGTGTAAACGACGTATAGGCGGCACTTTTTCCTGCTCAATCACTGGCTGAACTAAAAATTGTGAGAAGGGGAAGGAATGGAAAAGAGAAATTCAAGAAGTTCTTTGTTTTGGGCATTTTCGGATTTATCTCCCGCAGGACATCAACTACTACTCGGTGGGCTGGGTGGACTGGAATCAGGCCTTGAACATGATAGGTGGACCCCTCTACCTCGGCAACGCCCTCGATTCACCCATCATCGTCAATGAGGTAAGCAGCACTGATGGTTTAGAATTTCGTGAAGCGCGTGCCTAAAGAACTTACATCAATACTTTTCGAATATTGTTGATGTGTTTTGCCATCGGGTAATCAGAACGTGCGATTTGTTTTAATTATGGGCCCTAGATTTGAATTGAACTTCTAATGTTGTTTAAATTATTCTCACAAAAAATGGTTTTTAGATGATTTGTTATACCAGGTGACCCAGTTGCGCGTGAACAAATAAGTTTTTTTTTCAGTTATATGAAGGCCAATCAAAACAACTAATGTATCAAATAAAAGAAAAATGTATTGAATTTAATAACATCCAAGAATTATTCAACATATCCTCCTTTCTCCTTGATACCTTGGCGGAGACGAGGGATCGCCTGATCACACGTGGCACGCTCAGTTTTGGTGTCTATTTCTGTCCAAGATTTGGTCAGTTTTTGCTTCAGAACCTCCACACTCGAATGGGATGCAGCTTCTGCTCAAAGATTCAGTGCCTGTTGAACGCCGAACGTCCATTCAGGAGACAAAAATTACCTTCGGTAATGGTGTGGGCGGGAGTTACGTCCGCAGGTGTCAAAATCCCTTTGATTTTCATCGAGGCTGGTATCAAAATCAACCAACATATTTATCTGAAGATTTTAAAGGATGAAATTGTTCCTGGGTGAGGAAAGTCATTGGAAATGAAGGAATTGTACTTCAGCAGGATGGAGCAACCTCTCACACAGCCAAATTGGTCCAGGAATGGAGCAAAAATAATTTCAAGTCGTATAAGCCCAATAAACTATGGCCTCTATCTTCTGGTTTAAAGGGGAAGGATATAGTCTATCAATGGACTTCAGGATATAGTCTTATCTTAAAGCAGAAGTCCTGTGCTTTAACCCACTCAAGTATGGAGGTTCTGAAGCAAAAACTGACCAAATCTTGGGCAGAAATTGACGCCGAAACTGTGCTTGCCACGCGTGATAAGGCGATCCCTCGTCTCCGCCAGGGTATCAAGGAGAAAGCAGGATATGTTGAATAATTCTTGAAAAATATATTCAAGACAATCAATTTCTCTTTAATTTGATACATGAGTTGTTTTGATTGGCCTTCATATAACTGAAAAATCTAATTTTCATTTGTCCACACTTGGCTGGGCCACCAGGTGTATTTAATGGAGTATCGCATTTCAATAGCGTAGGAATTGCCTCCACTTCAGCTGGCCAGGTCTTATGACGGCACACGAATCACAGTTATTATGCACCGGTCAAGTCCGAAAAACGAGTGTGAGCCTTTGCATCTGCAGGGAAACCAGAAAAAGGATGCAACATCATTCAATTAAGCTCCTCACGTGTCAAAAAGTATGAAACGATATGAGTGAATGAATTTTGCTGCAGGTGTCGATATTTTCTTTCGGAGCCTATCTTTCAATTTAAGTTTCAGTCCGGCCCTGTTTAGGCTTACGTATAACTCGCCGTCTATAAAGCGCGGTACTGTTAATACAAAGATTGATTCTCGAGATAGTACAGCTGTTTTGTTTCTGGGATGATCAAAAAGTTTGAAATATTTTATTTCGCTTAGCAGTAGGTTACTCCACGTGAGACATGCAGGTTGCATAGATGAATAATGCATAGATGATAAACTCATTTTCGCAACCAAGAATAATAATGCATAGATGATGAACTCATTTTCGTAACCTAACCTACGTAATCCAAGGATATTTTTACGGAGAGTACAATTTTTTTATTTTTTTATGGCTACAGGCATGTGCTTTTGAATTTTGGGTATAGTTGTACGAAAACTTAACTCGTTTTGGTTTTTGGCGAGCAGGGTGAGGATGAGTTTTACATGCAGCCCATGCACTTCGCCCTCACTCACGTCAGCAAGTTCTTCAAGCGCGGCGACCTGCGCATTGACGCCGTGCCTGACAACGAGAACATCAGGGCTGCTGCAGTGCTCAAAGAAGACGGCTCTGTAGCCGTGGTTGTGCTCAACATGTGAGTTTCATGTATGCTTTGCTTCATTTGCGGAAAATAATACTCACTGTGCTAGAAAATATTTCTGATGGAAAAAACAACTATCGTAGAAAGTTCTATGTTTTTAATGTGTTTTGGCCTTGGGTATCTATGCCTCCACACACAGCGTAAATTCTACTGAACGGAGACCCAACGAGATCCAGAGCACTGAAGTAAGCGAAAAGGACTATGAAATTCACAAAAATAATTAACTACTTGGCAAACGTTTCACTAAAAAATTAGTTCTACTCTAACAAAAATTCCGAGCCAAATAAATCTAAATATTCATTTTAACTCGCCCTCAATTATGACAGTACATTCGCGTTGGTTCTGCTCTGCTCTGAAATGTGCCATTTGCTGCAAGAATCTTTCACCCATAAATCGTGAACGAGGGAGTAAGTGATTGAATAACAATACGTACGCCGACCACTCTGCGGCTGAAAGTACGATAACCCCCAGTCGTAAATGTGGATCATTTTCTCGCTAACTTCAGTTGAAGGCTTTTCGTTTCCATCGTTACGAAATGTATCATAGGAATAGCTCATTTGAAATTTATGATTTCTTGGAGCCTTGTTGCCATGAACATAGACAACAGTTGGTCTCTTCCCTTCGTAGCTTAACCAAATCAAGGTAAGCATTTTAAGCATTTGATTCCTACCTAATGAAATATCTCACACATGAAATATTGCGTTTTTACGAGTGCCAGAATACGTAGCGGTAAATTTCGAGATAATTAAGAGAAAATGCATTTATCAATTACTTAGTTTCGTGTGTCACGCAAAATAACCTTCGCTGCACTTTAATCGCCTATGCCTGTCTTCTCCGTTTGAACCTCTTGCAGTGACGTTCATTGGGCAACGAATTTCTCTTCAAGTATAAACAGCAGGTTTTTGTATATTTGCACATAACTCAGAGACAAACAAGACAAGTTAAGGTACGCTATTGCTTATGAAATTGAGTCGATCACTAATAGATTTCTCAAAAAAAACTCCCAAGTAACGAATTGATTGGAGAGTGTTACTTAAAGGAATACCGTTCATGTAGAGTGTTTTATGTGCGTCCTTTAGTCAAACATTCTCACGCTTTTCTGAACCATAAAAAACAAAGTTGTCATTACGTTGTTCCTTAATTTGGCATAACTTTCTAAGCTGTTGTTCCTCTGACTGCCTCCTTATAAGCTGCGTTCGCCATCGCTTCGTCAGTGTCACTCATGATTTTCTTTTCTGTTCCTCAGAGGCGAGGAAGACACCGGCCTGAGTATCTCGGTGGACGGCAGCCGCTTCATCAACACAGACATTCTAGCCAAGAGCTTCAACAGCTTCCTGGTGCCCCCAGCATAAGTAGTATTTGATTGAATTGAAATCTGTCGAAGAACGCAATTAAAATCTAACTCTGATATCAAGTAACTTTCATTCATATATTTTCCCGTCCGTTTGCATACTATAATTGATCATAGCCAATGATTGGTCAGAACCAATGTTGATGTTGACTAGAAACGCACAATTGTCGGTGCTTGCTACCGACACTCCTCGAGCTCTTATCAATGGTAAACTTGGGTTAATATTGGACGAATGAAAGACTGTCCACAGGTCTTCATCAATTGGGTACTATGCTTCAACAGAATCTTTTCTACAATATCTTGAAAACTTGACAACATAAAGCCCATTACTGCAAAAATTGATGCTTTCGAAGTCTCTCGAAAATATTCAATAGTTACAAAAACTTGATACAGTAACACACTGTATTATAAACTTGCACGTGCTTGAGTTATGCGGTCAACTCACGATTTGCCTTTTCTGCTGAGATTGAAAAATTGAAGTGTTAACCAAAACTAAAGTTGACCAAGGTCCAATACTTGAATTACTAGAACAAATCTGAAAAAATAGTGTTAGGATTTGTGCAAGCAGGTTGAACTGTTGAAGGAATAACGATAGTTCGAAGGTAGTAAATAAAGTACTGTATATTTAAAAAAAAAATTACAGAACATACATTCAGATCTGAATATAATCCTGGAAATCATTTATTACACTATATTCCAATTCTTCAGCTTCTGCTAACAGAATGACATGAAAAATGTAATTGACTACCAATTGAAGATTAAATTATAAGTTGATTTAAGCCTCCCCGCCACCACCAAGGTATGCTGTAGAGAAGGAGGAGGGCACCATTTGTTATAGAAATAAAAGAACGAAAAATCTGCGCACAACGCGCGTCTCCAGATCCTCCGCACAGAAAAAGTACGTAAGATTGAAAGAAACGTATGTAACAAGATGAAATTGGTAAAAAAAGGACTTTAGCAAACAGGGAAAAGATGGTGCGTAACAAAAGTAAAACTATTCAATTTCACTGAATGGAAGACCTACCTTTAAGCTCAGGACCTGGGAGCGCTATATACCATACACACAGTACAATAGTTGCATCTTCTTCAGGAGTCAGTTAGTGCACATTCAAATCACATACCATTAATTTTAATACATACTAAAATATACGACGTAATACGACGCAGTTTCTTAAAATACTCCTACAATTATAAAAGAACAGACCTTGAAAAACAAGAAAAAAAGAGCGTTCATAAACGTTCAAAGGCACGCTTCAGAGGGTGGTCACAGGTATTTAGTTTTGTGCGATTTGTAATAAGATTGCACGAGACAGAGGATTTAAACTTAAGTTAGGTTTGAAGATACTTTATGAGGTGCACCAAAATATACTAGCGGTAATAAATGTGTGCGTCTTGATAAATATGAATGCACATGTACACATGAAAAATAAATTCAGCTAGTTTTCGTAGAATTACAACAATTGAACTACTTCATAGAGAGGAGTATATTTTTTATATCTATAAGGAATACAAGCAGCTAACACTTGAGAATCATTAGTACATCGAGCGAAGCTACCACCTGCAAATAATCATATGAATTACAGACCGAAAATAATACTAACTAAACTATTGCAGATTGGCTATCGTACGTCACATTATAAATAAGAGTCCGACATTTATGACAGCAAGGACGAGTGCAGCGATGCAGTGACGTGAAAATAATTCAACCTCCATATTTACATCATATTTTTACCCTGCCTAAATTCATGGCGCAAACAATAAGTACTACCCTACACAAAAATATTATGTTTCCAATTCTATCACACCAGCCACTCTTCACACAAAGCAATTATAAAAGGAGCAACCAGAAGCGGTGCAGCTGCGCTACGCAGGAGTTCGTCCAAATGACACGCAAGCCACACTCATCACGACCAGCAGTATTATGAAATCAAAATGATTATGATTACAAGTTGGTTTCAGTCCCTCACCACAACCAAGATGTCCAAAGAGAGGGAAGATGAAGGCATCATTTCGTATGGCGTAAGAGGAAAGAGGAATGTATGCACAAGGTCTGTTCCCACACACCTTTCCACTCGAAATCTCAAATTTTTTTCCTAGGAATGCTAATTCCCATAAATACAATCGTTTTTTCCTCCTGAGGACTTATAAAATTAAAATTGGTTCTTCCTATCGCATATACATTTGAGAGTTCATGGGGATTTATTTAAATTACTTATATTCAGTAGCAATACCGGAAATGATCCAAACGCAATACAGAAAACAACAGAGATCACTATAAAAATTTATTCAAGAACTAGTATTTACACTGGCAGAGCTAACTGGAAGCAACAATACGCAAAACCAATGAAATATGGTTACAGAAACTTATTAGAAGTTTGATTATAAGAAAGTTTTAGCCTCTCTCTACCACAACAAAGATGTTCAAAGAGAGGAAGGATGGAGACATCATTTAGTATGAGTTAAGAGAACGCGGAATTTATGCACAAGGTGCATAAAAACAGTTAGCTAAGTAAGAAGTTCATGAAACAAAATAAAAGTTGAAGAAGAAAGTAGTAGATGCTGAAAAACAACACAGAAGTGAACCGAAAAAAGATGGTCAGTAACAAAACAAAACTTATTTTACTTCAACAAAAAGGAGGCCTACCTATCTTTCAGCTCGGGGCCTCACACATGTTCCCCCTGAGAGCGCTAATTCCCATAGATACAGTAGTTGTATCTCCCTGAGGGGTAAGTTGACGTCAGAACTCGTGCCTCACCATGACGGAAGGATGGTACGCATGTAAGAGCTACCCACTGATAAAAACTACTTGTGGTGTACGTACATCAAGAGACTGATTCGAGTTGTGTTTACTTAAATTCCACGACGTCAAACAAAAGGTGTGCGACCATTCGTACCGCGAAGACGATATGACGACACCGAAAATAGAAATCTAGCAAAAGCATAATTGTATAACACTATGGTAGGGTAATTGTGACAAGGAAGTTTTCAATCAGCAAATGTCAACAAATATTAAATATTGCAAGTCAGTTACAGACTCCCAACAATAAATAAATGCGATCTCAAGAAAATAAGGAGGAATGCTCTGTTTAATACGGAAATAAGGGAACGTGGAATCTACGCACAAGGTGCGTCCACACACCCTGTACAGAGAAGCAGCAACATTGAAAGGAGTATATGAAACATGAAAAGTTAAAAAGAAAGTAATCAGTGCTGTAAAAATGACAGCAATGAACATGAAGCAGGTAGATCTGTAACGGAACAAAAACCTATATTATTTTAACAGAAGAAACGCCTACCTTCCCTTCAGCTTGTGACCTCACACCTTTCACCAGGGAGCACAATTTCCTAAAAATACAGTAGCTGTATTCCCCTGAGTGATTACTGTTTAACGAATTTAAAGCATAATTTTTTTCCAAGATCGAATTCGTGGCGTCTTTAATGGACGACAGTAGGTCAGGCTACAGCACAGGAAAGCCAAAAGCAAAAGTTGGCGATAAGCTATTCTAGAGTTAATAATGTTCTTGAAAATAAGAATGCTCAGTTCTCCCCATAAATGAGCAAAACTGAACGTATACTAAACGAAGTACAAAATATGTCAAAAAGAACGAGTCGAGTTTGTGCGTTGCTGTCCAAAGCCAAGCGGTCTGACACCAATTATGCAAAGGCATCGTAGTAGAGAAGGATAAGGCATAAGATAAGGCACTAATTCGACAGCATTATCCCTTACAAAAGTCCAGCAACCACCACTACTCCTGCACCTCTGAAGGAGAGAGAGAACCAAGCACGAGAAAAGGGAACAGTCACACGTCTACATAGACGGATATTCCAATGCTGTAGCCCAGGGGTTCTCAACCTTTTTATTGTCGTGTACCCCCTTGGCTCAATTGTGTATCTTCATGTACCCCCAGCAGAGTTAAAGGTTTAAGAATCTAGCCCTGCTGTAGTGCAAGGCACAAAAAAAGGCCGGCAGCCGTCAAACGAGTTTATAATCCTATCACTGAATGGAAAGGAATTTTTCTATCACATTGAAAGTACGGTCGACAATCTTATCAGCTAAAAGCGTGAGATCTATTCAAAACGAAAATTATTGAATTTACGAGTATGCCAACTGGTTGGCAGGTTGGCCAATTGGAAGTTCATCGCAGCTAGACTTGGAGGAGTGCATAGTAGTAAATGTCTAACATTTCAAAGCTAAAAGAAAACGGAGATATGAGATACGCCAAGCACTCACGCAAGTGCGCGACAGAAACTGGGCAGGATGTAGCTGAGCCGATACTGCTGTCACCGTGGAATGTTTTAACGTATACAAATCGAATAACGTTTACAAATCGTACATTTATGCCAAATGTACAATTTTTAATTCTCTTTTAGAATGTTACAACAGCATATTTACTGTAAAATTTAGTTCTGAGCAAGAATTCAAAAAGCTTAGGTTCATTTTGTGCAGAAATCTTCGTTCAAACTTCATACTAATTTTTATTTAAAAAATTTTTATTTAATTAAATAAAAAATGCTCCAAGCCTTATAAGTGAAAATGCTACACTAAACCGTAATGATAAAAAAATCATTCCTCACTTGCCAGACGTATTTTCCGATAAAAATAAACTCTTGATCAAACCAATCTAAGAACAACCGGAGTAACACCAAGAACGACCTGATTGTGCAAACAGCATTTATTGCACTAAAATACATAACACTGTATGTTATTATTACCTTACATCTACATAACACTTGAGGAAATGTTTTTCAAGCGTGAAGTCTCAACTAAGGTAAGATGTATAAAGGTTCTATTTCGTGGAGTGAAAAGCATTTCGTACGACACAGCTAAGATTATTTACACAGCACTGTTGTATGGAGAATTGAAGGGGTCGATGGCGAGATAACTGGGAATCCTGAAAATTTTTACCCTAATAAGTCATTTTCTTGATCAATGGCGAAACATTTACCGCATTATATGCAAGTACTTCCGAAGAATTCAAGAGGCAGTGCAAGTTGATGATCACAGAGAAAGATTACAAGGAAAAAACATTGAAAATAACACAGAATAATATGAGTAGATATTTCATGTAATGTACTTGCGCACTGAAAAAAATTTCAAGAGAAAATTAAAATCTTTCCTAAGAAATCAACGATTAGAAAAGCAACATGACACAATAAGCACAATCATTCGTCAACCTAGTAAAGAAATTTTAAACAAGGAGCCAAATAGGAATAAATTGACAATTACTTTTACAAATGGAATAAGTTCGTGAAAAAGTCAAATGCAAGAAGAGAATCATGCTCGTACTCAATGAGTATTAAGTAATATTCAGGTTTTCATAAAACAGATATTAAAGTCATTGAAATTAAGCGCAGAAATAATCAGTGGGTAATAGCTGAAATTCGCTTCTAAGACGAGATTCAGTCTTCGGGCGTAATCAGATTTTAAAGCGGTCAGGGTGGATTTTTAGGAAAGTTTGTCATCCACGGTCAGCCCCAGAAACTTGGCACTGCGTGCAGAATTCGCCTGACATCCTTGCAGCACCAGCTGCGGTGGGTCGTGGTGGTTTCGGCCCTGGAAGTGAAGCACCAGTTTTATTTGGAGAAAATGTACAGCTATGCTCGGTGGCCCAATTACTCACATTGTTGACCGCAATTTTCTTTACTCGGATAATCAGAACCCATAGGTATGCGGATGAGGAGTTGAGCATTTAAGTCGTCGACACAGAGAGAGACCGAGGCATCGAGAGGCAATGTTGAAGTAATTTCATTCAAGGCTACAATAAATAAAGTACAGCTCATTTCACTGCTTGGTGGGAAGCCCTGATGCTGAACTTGTGGCAGAGACAATGGTCCGCCCACTTTGACACAAATAGATCTCTCAAAAAATATGCTTTTATATACAGAGCCATGATGCAACTAAGTCCATATTCATGTAATGTTTTAAGGATTCCGTATCTCCACGACGTAACGTAGGCCTTATGCAGGTCGAAGAAAAAGTATAGAATTTGGCTATGTTCTGCCAAATTTGCAGTCAGATTATTCGAGAGGCGTACGAGGGCGTCTGAGGTTCCATAGTTTTGGCGGAAAAGTAAACTAAACAGGGTTTACCAGTTCACTAGCCTCCGGACGTTAACGACTTTCTCCATCAGATTTTCAGCACAACTTGTTTGCGGAATTGGGCGTAAGCTGTTACGATTGGTTGGCAGATTATTTGGCTATTTAGAAAGGCCAAGACATTTGCAGTGCGCCAAGGATGAGGGAATGTGTGCGTGCTCCAAATTTTTTTATTAGTAAATTTAGAGTAAGCGCAGCCCCAGTATGACACACATACCTCAACATCTGGTTGAAGATGTCATCTGGTCTAGGTGCTGTGTTCTTACTCTTCTTCAAAGTGCAACATAATTCCGTCGTTGTAACCGGATCATAATAGGGTATATCTTCAATTGTCACAACATCTAAGATAAGACGCACACGCGGCAGCTTGATCACTAAAAAGGTAAAGAGGTAGAGGAGACCACTACTAATAAGGCTGAAATTATGAGCCAGAGCATCCGCAACCCTTTCTGGATCTGCGATGAGGGCGCCGCCAACTTCCAAGCAGGGTTGCCATATCCCCTTCATCTTGTTCACGCGCTGCCATATCTTAACCGAAGGGTTGTAAGTATCAAGGCTACAGACCTATTTTTGTCACAATGCCTGGCAGGCTACATTCTTAATACATATGTTGATCTCGATCTCTGGCTTGGTTATAGGTTATCTTGTCAGCCAAACCCCTAGTACGCTAATATCGTCGCAAGGCTCGCTTCCGTTCTACATTTGCTGCTGCTCATTCACTGTTCCACAATGGGACGCGATGCATAGGCAATCCGCCTCGTAATTGCGGAATAGCCGAACAAGCGGCTACATAAAAGTCCTTGCAAACTGTCGACCAAAATATCTACGCTTCGGGTCTCATCAGGTTCTCCATTTTGCGATAAAACTTCGTAGCTCTTCCCGTCAGTTTATTTTAGTATGAAATGTAGTTTTATCGAGACAACGTGATTTGCTGCAAATTTAACACGATGGGGGTAGTGATCACTACCAGAGGTATCACCATGCGCGGTCCACTGGATATCAGGAAAAATAGTGGGCATGATCAAGCTAAGGTCGACGGCGAACAAGGAACCGCTCGGCGCGTGAAAGTGTGTGGCGACTTCAGTATTCAGCAGACAATAATCTATTACGATGAGGAAATGACCCAATAATCTACCGTGGCGATCACTCAGCGTGTGACTCCCACAATACGAGTTTGGTATTGGCATCACCAAGAGCTGACCTGGCCATCTGGTTGCTGATGTCCGGTTCTGCAGGAATGCGGTCCTCCCAGGGGGGATATAAAAGTATTGAAATCATGCATCGCGCAATACCGCTAGCGTTGGGCATGTGCCTGTACTCTAGTACTTAATGTTGTTGTGCTAAATATTGCATCCCACCGTACCAACACTGTTAGTCCTGTTCCTGGCAGTAGTTTGGAGACACAGAAATGGAAAACATTACAAGACGAAGGCTTAGGCTCTCAAGATTCCCAAGTAAGGTCTCCCAGAGACATACACTAGGTTGTTGCTCTTTCAGAAGTCACCTGAGGACGTAATTTCAGCTATATCCTCTAACAACCCTTTGAAGTGTAGTGCTCATGGTCTGCTTGCACGTGTTTTCCCCGTGTGTTGTCATTCCAGGTTTTACCTTGAGAGGTTTGAGTCAGTTAGGATCGCTTAGTATCTGAGGGTCTATCATTCTGTGCATGTAGTGGGAGGGCCGGTAGGTAGATTTAGCAGCGCCGGGTACTTCCTCAAAGTTGCGCTCAAGGTCCTCTGGTAACATAGTTACTCACTCCAAGGAGCGCACACGCTGCGTTTCAGTGAGGTGAGGCGGTTCGGACGAGCCAGAAGCAGGGATTGACCCTTGCGCACGGGGGACAGAGAGGTCTCGCCCGGCACCCCTACCAGCCGCGTCACCACAGCTTGGCTTCCGTTCCCTCATTCCACTCCGTATGAAAACCGTAGCTCGGCCAGACGGAGCAGATAGTTCTCGAACTGGTCTGTCGCTCTCGTCGCAAGGGGTGCAACTCTCGCAGTTTGCGCTATCTTGGTAGAAGCGCCTTCCCGAGATGACGGAGTGCCAACTTGTAAATGTTTTCATGCAGTTACAATGGAAGGGATCGATATCAATTATTCATCTGCCGGGTCAACATGAGCCGTTTCAGCTGCGTAATCACTTCCCTCTGACACTCCCTGCAACTGGTTTAAGAGAACGTGCGCCTGACGGCTGGCCCCAAATATTGCAGCATCCGCCCCTCTCTGGGAACTGTGTTTCGGCTCATCAGCATCAGCGCCTTCCCGTCTTGGCTAGTGAGAGCAGCGACAGCAAGTCAAGCCTGAGGGGCTTTCACCTTATTTGTGAACGTGGCTTGAGGTTGAATGAACCTGAAGCTAACAGTGCGCTTCTCCTCACCATAGCTAAGGCATTGCTGAGGCTGCATTGTTAATGTTTCAATCTCCACCTTGGGCGACAGAAAATGGCTTCGTATTTACCACTGGGAAAACTGTAGCCCTGAACTTTCAGGGGCACTGCCGTTAGGACCCTTCACAGCTACTGCTCTGGGGAGTTCCAATAAGCTTTGCTCATAGTGCCAAATTTCTGGGTCTGACCATTGATGACAAGCTATTGTGGAAACCCTATCTGGCCCCGTTGAAGTATGATTGCCAAAGAAGGATGAACTTATTGAAATGTGCAACCTGCGACCCATGAGAGTGCAACCTGTGCTTAATGACTGCTCTCCGACATGGCGTGTTCTCGTGGAAACCTTCTGCCTTGGATGTGGTTTAACCAAAACGGAGTTGCTGCCGGCTAACATCCTGAAGAGAATCATCATGGAGCACATATTAGAGAAACACATAAACTCGGTGAAGACTTTTAGACAGCTTCAAGACTGGAAATGCTCTGGGACGTGCCGCTGTGTCTGGGGAAATAGTGAGGGCTTGGAGACTGCTCCCAGAATTCTCTAGTTTCACAGCAGAGCTATATGGAGTGATGGAAGCGCTACAGCTGATGGAGGAGCACACATATCACTCTTTCACCATCTTTGTGGATTCAAAAGTGTAATAGATGCTGCTCAAATGTATAACAGTACTCACCCCATCATTGCGGAGCTCGTCACAAAGTTGGCACAGTTTGTAAATGAACTGTGAGAAGAATATCGAGGGATGCTGGATGCCTGCACATGTAGGGATATCCGGCAATGAGAGAGCAGACCAGGAAGCACAGCAAGCTGATGGGTCAAGTGAGAAACACTGAATTCGATGGTTCCGTCCCATGATATTACGCCCGCATCTAGGCAGCAGTGAGGGACTTGTGGCAACAAAATTGGATCAACACATTAACAATAAACTAAAAAACATTAAGCCCACAGTTCGAGTGGTCATCATCTAACCGCTGCGCTCGTCGGATGGAAGTGATACTCTGCCGGCTCCGTATCGGCCATACCCGCATAATGCATGGTCATCTTATAGAGCGACACCCGCAATGTGAGCGGTGTCATGTTCCCTGACCGTTTAACATTTTCTTGCTGAATGCCCAAGATACGCTGCTGCTCGCAATATGCGTTTCACAAATTTTTGTGAGAGGTGCTAATAAGATGAAGGATGTAAATCTCATTCAACGAGAGGCTGTGAAATGGCCAACTCGCAATAACAAAAATTTCTATGAGAAAGATAACTCTCTGATGTGATATAGTCTGAGTAACTAAAGCACTAACAAACCTATGTTGTTACCACTAATGGTAATAAGAACAGCCCTGGAACCGAGCCGGATGCTGTTCAACGCAATTAGCGCATCTTGAAGGTTCAGAACAGAGCAGCTCATGTTGCTCGAAAGTCCTGGTTACGGAACACATCGTTGCACCAGACACCTCATCCACCCGACTTCCGCAGATTGAGGGCGGTTACAGCAATCGAATATACGAACAAAGTTTGGAGAGGGCACCAAGACTCCATGTTCTTTTTTTTTATTCGAAACACTGCCTTCACATCAAATTGCATCAGTTCTCCAAGAGTTCGTCTTTGCTATATTGGGGATAGTTTGCGTACCACATATTAACTCTGCACTCTTTCGGGCTCTAACGTTGAGTAACCTGGAGGCTGACTCAGGCAAGGGTTCGCATTTCCAAAAAAACTGTCGCCTGGTACTAGCGTCGCACGTCCATCAGAAGGCTGCCATACCGGGTTTCCGTAACCTTGGTAGGTTTACCGCCAAGCCTGTGGAACAGGTGAAGGTGAGCTCTTAACCATGTTGTGATCACCGTATTTTGCACATTTTCATAACCATGTCGCTGTTGAGCAGCTTTCATGTCGTATTGTATAAATTAAAAGACATTACGTTAAATATAGTAATTTTCAGAATAGCTGTGCGTTGCCCGAAGTCATCATTTTTGCGTAATGGTGATTTGTCACCGGAGGGGAACTCCGAGTCGAGGAACCTCATGTGTTCTTGTATATATGTGCTCGGCATAAACATTGTGAACCTAACCGACATTCTGTTCCTTGTGCTGACAGCTATGGACGACGTATCAGTGGTGTAGGGTCCTCAAGAACTGCAGGTGCTAGTAGTAGTAGTAGTAATAACATAGGTTTGCTAGCGCTTCAGTTATTTAGACTATATCGCACCGAAGGTCACATAATTTAATCGGTCTCAGGCTTTTCCGATTTACCACGCAAGGTGAACACCAACATTATAAGAACATCAAAAATTACAGGATCATGATTTAATTACAACTCAAGATTATAATGGTCTCTCCATTGAAATTTTGTACATACAACAGTACATCCAAATCACTGGGCAGCCAGACCCCTTAGGGGGTTTCAGCTGCCCACCCATTTATGGCCGGACGCCTTACCCACGCTGAAACCCCCCAAGGTTTCAACGTAGCGCGCCCGGCCATATTGCAGTATCCTTATCTACAATCTTCCAAAAGACTTCAAACATAAAAAACTTTTCTTAGTTTTCAGTGTACAGAGGCACTATAATTTGTTCATAAGAGACGAGTCAGAGAGATAACTAATAAGCCGCCAATGATTAAAACGCCCACGAGTCGGTTCTCCCAACATCTTGCACAGAACGAAATCAGAGTCAGCGCCCTGTAAACCAGGGTAATAACGGGAACGTACATCGGAAAAGTGGAGGCACTCAACCAATATATGCTGCACCGACAGCGGCACCAAGCAGTGATCGCAAACAGGGGCCGGGCGATCACTAGGCTTTTGTGTTGTGAGCGTGCTTTGCGGCAGTGCGAGTCACGACAACCACTTTCAAGTGGCTCATCGGCGTTCCGTCGTTAGCATTTACTGCGTAAAACCTCTTGAAATCCACATTGAGGAC
The DNA here is from genome assembly GCA_030386875.1 of Morinoia aosen. Classification (NCBI taxonomy): domain Eukaryota; kingdom Metazoa; phylum Arthropoda; class Malacostraca; order Amphipoda; family Talitridae; genus Morinoia; species Morinoia aosen. The sequence goes on from CM059579.1 coordinate 22,284,328, forward strand.
GGAGTTCTTGTCTACTTCCTCAGAAAGCAGAAAATATGTGCCGTTTTGATCAGCACAGACGTTCTCTTTGACTTTTCCCGCTCGCATCCGCAGCTGGTTCCCTCGAGCGGAACACATACGGCTCCAGAGTTAAGTTGGTGGTCCTAGATGGTCTGGCCTCATCACCCATACCAGCAAGAGGTTGCTGAGCCCACTGCTAAGAAGAGATCGTTCTCGAGTGTGTCCATGTAAGATGACCGTGTCATTACCAAAAAAGAAATTGGATGGTTTGAAAAAATAAATTACAAGCACAAGTTAAGGAAACTCTCATCAGTGAGGGTGTCCATCTACTCGGCCAGCTCAGACCGGAAGAGAGCCTCCGGGCGATCAATAGCCTCTTGATGCATCTCTGCATTAGAGGCGGGCGTACACTGACCAATAAGATAGAAAGTAAATACTCCCTCCCATCGGCAGCCCCAGCCCGTGGCAGTCCGGGATAGCAAGAGATTTCATAAGTTACTGCCAAGGCCCAGTTTTTATTTACATTTGGAACTCCACACGTGGCTCTTCTTCTGTCAGGTTGCTCAAGTTACGTCAACCTACTATGAATCAACCCACCAGAACCAGAGCCCCGACAGTACAGCCACAAACCAACACAGCAGCACTCAAGCCCTCCCACCACAACAAAATAAGGACATGAGGGAGAGCCGAGCATCCTGTTGCAGAGGTAAGATAATGCCAAAATAGACCTAACATCCTGGTGTAAAAAAATGACGGTAAAAGTAAAATAAGCACGTAGTCTTTTTCTTGAGAGATCACCACACTAACACAACGAAATTTAAACAAGGAGAAGCCGAATTGCAGGCGCAAATAACCATCGAGAGACAGCAAATTGAACATGAAAAAAAATTTCCAGGCCAAGATCCGTAATATTCAAACTGGTGACAATATTTTTTATCCCATACTCGAGGACAAGCGCACCAAAACCATAACATCAAGCAATCAACACTATGTGCCAGCAGAACAGGACAAGTATCCACTGCCACATGCGGCCAGACCTCCAGAAACGTTACTATGTAGTAATTAGTGCGTAGCACCCACATGCAGGCGTGAATGTCATGCCTATTTTTAATATTTATCAAGTGCTTTGGATCACTTTTGTGTATACTTTCCCTATACGAAGGTCAGCTTAGGTTGCAGCACCAAAGTGTTCATGAGCATTCCAATATCTTCACCTATGGGAATGTGCGCGTGAGCTCTTCCTCCGTAAGCATTTTTATCACTCAATTTGATCAATATATCATTCTATCAAATAGCTCTAATTTATTTACCTACTATCACTGCTTTTCAATTTTTTTAGCGTAATGATCGATCAAAAACCGATCTTGTTAATAATTACACAGATCAACATAATTTTAGTAATTATTATTTCTGAATCAGAATGTTCAAGAATCTGTACATAAATGCAACGATTTTACACCACAGTGTTGAGACCGTAGGTCACTCGAGCTATAACTGGTAAAATTAGGTTTTGTTCTATCATTGCACTGAACGATATCTTTGACAGAAAGTTAGTTAAATCACGCACGTAGGGAGAACATGATTCAAATGCAAAATTGTGCTGGTCACCATTCACAACGGGAAAATAATGAATGAGTAAAGGAACAACCACGTATATATCTTAGCATATTAACTCGCAATATTAGAAAAGTTAGTTTAAACTTTAGTAGAAGCAACATAGGCGATCTCTTGCAACATAAAAGCAAGAGAGCGAAGAGAAGGGACTATTTAGTATTGACTGTAGAAAAAGAGGAATTTATTCACCAGGTCTATTCCCACACAGAGTACCCTGCTCATAGAAATAGCAAAATAAGAAGAAAGACGGGCAAAGAAAACACAAAGAAGCATGAAAACTGAAGGAAGCAAAGTAGGCACGAAAGACAGAAGTCCTGAAAGGCTATCTAAAGCTGAGGAAACCTTACAATATCCCAACCCTGGAGGCGCCAGTCCCTAATAGCATAGGGTACCACAAACCCAACTATCCTAAGCCTGTTGCATATCCTGTCGATACAACAGGGGAACATATTAACTCTAGAATGATTGCAAATGCAACTGCAAATCAAGACCATATCAAAATCTTATTCGTAAACCTAATGAAGAACAATGATTCAGGGAACTGTACGCAGCAGATCTCTACATCCCAGTCTGTTGGCTATTCTTCGTGAATGAACTCAATAGTTCATCAATATTCCATGAACCTCTGTACTAGAAATTACTTGTGTTGAGTAGTAGTAGTAGTAGTAGTAGTAGTAGTAGTAACATAGGTTTGCTAGCGCTTCAGTTATTTAAACTATATCGCACCGAAGGTCACATAATTTAATCGGTATCAAGCTTTTCCGATTTACCACGCAAGGTGAACATCAACATTATATGAACATCACAAATTACATGATCATGATTTAATTACAACTCAAGATTATAATTGTCTCCTCATTGAAATTTTGTACATACTATAGTACATCCAAATCACTGGGCAGCCAAACCCCTTAGGGGGTTTCAGCTGCCCACCCATTATGGCCGGACGCCTTACCCACGCTGAAACCCCCCAAGGTACCAACGTAGCGCGTCCGGCCATATTGCAGTTTCTTCATCTAAAATCTTCCAAAAGACTTCAAACATGAAAAACTTTTCGTAGTTCTCAGCGTACAGAGGCACTATAATTTGTTCAAAAGAGACGAGTCAGAGAGATAACCAATAAGCCGCCAATGATTAAAACGCCCACGAGTCGGTTCTCCCAACATCTTACACAAAACAAAATCAGAGTCAGCGCCCTGTAAACCAGGGTAATAACGGGAACGTACATCGGAAAAGTGAAGGCATTCAACCAATATATGCTGCACCGACAGCGGCACCAAGCAGCGATCGCAAAGAGGGGCCGGGCGACGCTCCATTAAATGGCCATGAGTGAGGCGGGTGTGACCAATCCTCAGTCGACATAGGAGGACTTCCACGCGGCGGTTCCGGCATGCTGAAGAAGGCCAGGCTCGGACACTGTTCTTAATCTTGCGCAGCTTGTTGTCTTGGGTGTTTTCCCACTGTCGCTGCCAGAGTTGGATTAATGCAGCTTTAATTATAGGGTAGTAATCTCGGGCGGGTACTCTGGTATTTGTTGGGTTAGCAGCAGAGGTTGCAGCATTTCGCGCTAACTCGTCTGCCCGATCGTTGCCACGCACATCAACATGGCCAGGTACCCAACATAGAGTTACAAGTTTTGGGGAGCTTGCAAGTCGCAAAAGGCTAGACATTATTCCGGAAATTATTGGATGTGTGGAGTTGTAGGATCTCAGTGACTGGAGGGCAGCTTTGGAATCGGAGAACACCACATAAGAACCCGAAGCAGGCCGCTCCTCAATCATGCGGAGTGCGGCACGGATGGCGATCAGCTCCGCAGAGTAGATTGACGTTTCAGGCAGCAGTCTTTCCTCCACCACTCCGCCATCAAAAACTGCAGCACAGCCCACTGCGTCATCCGTTTTAGAACCGTCAGTGTAGATATGAAAAGCTCCCTCGTGGTCACTGTGAAGGTGATCTTGGAAAATATGTCGCAGTATGGATATTGTCATCATCTCTTTCTTTGGGTATTGCGGTCCTGGACAGAAAGTCTGAATCGGAATTTGCCAGGTTGGCTCTTCCAGAGTGGGGGCACGCTCAACTTTGAACGAGGGCAACTGCATCATCTCCGCTAGTGCTTCGTAGTCAGTAGAGGAGGGGATATAATACGGAAACAACTCCCGACCCCTTACTCCCTCCATCACGCTATTCCACGTGGCCGTGAAAGGTAGTTGTCCGAGTCGTACAACATACTGTAGAGTAAGCTGTACTCGACGAAGTTGCAAGGCTGGTTCACCGCAATCCACCAATAAGCTCATCACCGGTGATGTCCGAAAGGCCCCCGTACACAGCCTCAGAGCAGAGTTATGGATTGGGTCCAGGAGTGATAAGCATGATGGGCTGGCACTTTGGTAGACGACGCAGCCATAATCAATCTTGGCACGAACGGTGGCTCTATAAAGTCGCAGCATGGTTGTTCGATCAGCACCCCACGTTAATCTGGACAGGCATTTCAGGAGATTCAGAGCTTTAGAACATCTTCCTTTTAAAGCCTGTATATGAGGTCTCCATGACAGTTTATTGTCAAACAACATGCCCAGAAAGGAGACTGTGGGCGAGACGTTGACCAACCTATCACCGAGAAAGAGCTCAGGCGTAGGTTCATTAGTGCGACGGGGCTGCACATGGAGTGCCACAGTCTTTTCAACTGAAAAGGAGAAGCCTCGCTTGTCGGCCCAGGCTCCAATACGGTTAATGGCTTCCTGTACTCGACGAGTCAGGGCGGGTAGGTATCTAGAGGATGCATATAGCATGAAATCATCCACGTACAAGGAAAACGAAACATGCCTTGGTAGGTCCTTCGTGATGGCGTCCATTGCAAGTAGGAAGAGCGTGCAGCTTATAACGCTGCCCTGAGGTACTCCTTCGTTCTGAGTCATCAGGGCAGAAAACCGTGTGCCCACTCTAACCCTAAACCGACGTTCTCTTATAAACTCGCGTACATACATTGCCATGTGACCTCGTACACCAATCTTATGCAGTTGCTCCAATATCCCATATCGCCAGGCAGTGTCATAAGCCTTCCGCAAATCGAAGAAGACGCACACAGTGTGTCTTCCTTGGGCACGCTCTTTAACAATATGGTTCTGCAGTCTGAGGAGGGCATCCGTGGTTCCACGAAGAGATCTGAACCCAAACTGAACTGGAGAGAGATGATCTCCGGCCTCCAAAAAGCGCATCAATCTAATGTTGATTATCTTCTCCAGTACCTTTCCCACACAGCTTGTTAGGGCTATGGGGCGGTAACTAGATGCTTCAGTGGATGGTTTATTGGGTTTCAAGAAGGCAAGTACTGTGGCTGATTGCCATTCTGTAGGATATACATGGGTTGTCCAGATTTTATTATACAAATGAAGAAGGTAGGTGATTGCTGATGAGTGCATTTTCTTTAGCATCTTGTAGTGGATGCCATCTGGTCCAGGGGATGTATTCTTACATTGTCGGAGTGCATGATACAGTTCAAGGTACGTTATGGGTGAATTGTATGGATATTGTTCATCCGATGCAAAATTAAGGTGAGATTGTTCTTGGCGCTGTTTGATGATCTGGAAGCCGGGTGTATAGTGCCTTCCGCTACTGACGTCGGCAAAATGCTCCGCCAGCAAGGAGGCAACGCGATCCTGGTTCATGGTGATCTCTCCGTTGTCCGTTAGGCAAGGTAGGGCATGTCCGCTTCGTCCTCTCATCTTCTAAATTCTCTGCCATATTTTTGGAGTTGGCGTGTCAGCGTTTAACGTGGATACGTACCTTTGCCATGATTGTTTCCTGGCCGTATCCTTCACAAACTGTGCTCTTGCTCTGGCTCTTTGGTAGAGTATCTTATCAGCAAGGTTGTGGCTCCGTTGGTACCGGCGTAAGGCCCTCTTTCGCTCAAAGTTAGCCTGGGCACACTCGTCACTCCACCATGGGACTCGATGATTCACTTTCCCTCCCTTCGAGCGGGGTATAGCAATAGATGCGGCAGTTCGAATAGTGCTAGTAAACCTCTCTAGCGCCTCGTCAACAGTGGTCTGGTCCTCATCATCTTCCAAGGCTGTCAGAGCCTCGAAAGCTTCCCAATCAGCTCGTTTAAGTAAGTAGTGAGGCTCCGAGTTAAAAGGGAGGTAGGTGGGGAAAGTCACCACCACTGGAAAGTGATCACTTCCATGTGCGTCATCCATGACAGTCCACCGAGCATCTGGGTAACAGTCTGGGGAGCACAAACTGATATCTATTGCGGAAGTAGTCCCGGTTTGGACGTGGAAGTGAGTCATACTTCCCGTATTCAACAGACATAAATCTGTGGTAGAAAGGAGTCGTTCCACTTCTCTGCCCTGTTGATCGATGCTGTTGTTACCCCACGCAGCATGCTTCCCATTCCAATCACCGCCCACCACAAAAGGTTCCGGGAGTTGCCTTATCACGTCCAAAAGCTCTTCACATGTAGCTATGCGAAGAGGAGGGATGTACAGATTACATACTGTAAACGGTGCAGTCGCAGTCTCCACTCGGACAGCCATCACCTGCAAGCGTGAATTGATGGGCAGCCTGTAATATGGGAAGCTCTGCTTCACAAAGATTGCCAGTCCTGTTCCAGGAAGAGGATTATTACTTGTAGAGTAAGTTTCTACTTGGTAGTGCTTAAGTCGGGGCGGAGCACTGCCTCCGAGCATAGTTTCCTGGAGGAGTACACAAGCTGGTTGAAGTTCTAGTAGGATAGCATTGAGATCACTGTAGTTACGTCGCAAGCTGCGACAATTCCAATGAATGATGGTAAAAGCCAGTCTGATAAAAAAGTTACAGTTGTTACTTCTGAGGTGGTGCACTAGATTCAGTGCTTGCTACACGTTGACTGACCAGAGTTGGGATAGGTCTCGCCTCGTCTGGTTTCCTTCTTCCCTCGCGCCACGTTCGCACCTCGATATCAGGTGGTGGTTTCGAGGGAAGGCCGGGAGGAGGAGGATACTTCTTCAGCAACTCATCACTCAGCCCCTTGGGTACATGTCTAACACGGTCAAATGAATTTTCTCTCTGGGATGTACTGTGTTCGCCCGACTGGTCGCGAGCTACTTTTGAGTGAGGTGTGCTGGTAGGCGACGCTCCACTCTGGAGGCGCTTGCGTGGAATTCCCATGGCTTGAAGTTTTTCTGGCACCTTAGGCGGTGGCATTTTTGCAGGTGGTAATTTAGCAGTGGTAGATTTGGCTGAGGCAGTTGCGCTAGGACCTGCAGTAACGTTCGGTGGTTTACCTTGGCCAGACGGAATCTGGCCAGTCCCACCCTCCGGAAGCGTCGCGGTGGCACTGTCGGGAGGAACATCCTTATTCAGAACTGGGCCTTCCACTACAGGAACTGCCCTAGGTGGAGAGCCGGTTTCGGTACGGCCTCGGGACGTCACCAGCACCTCACCCTCGGCATGACCCTCGTCGTCTGTGTTCACCTGTCGTCTATGGCCTTTATCAAGCTCCCTCATGGTCTGTTGCACAACCATTCCTCTTGGGGGCGCAGCCTCAACAGGACCTGACGGGTCACCTCGACCAGCGCTACTGCTGCCCATGGGCCTGGCAATATCTGCAAACGTGACCCCCTCACGGACATATCGGGCTGCCACGCGCCTTCTAGCATCTCCAAAAGATAGTTTTTCCTTGCATTGTAGAGCCACAACTTCTTGTTCCTGCTTATAGGTTGGGCAATTGAACGATGAGGCTGGGTGGGGACCTCCACAGTTCGAGCATCTGGCTGGGAGAGAACAGGGCAGCTCATGCACTTCTCCAGCACACTGGTAGCAAACACCCACGGCCGCCCTGCACGACCCAGCGCCATGTCCAAAACGTTGGCATTTGTAGCATCTTCTGGGTCTGGGCACGTAATCCCGTACGGAGCACTTGGTCCACCCAATGGAGACTTCAGTTGGGAGCTGACAGGCATCAAAAGTCAAAATATAGACAGGTTGATTCATCAGAACTCCGTTAATTCTTTTCTTCGTCTGATACACATCCGTTACCTTGTGCCGCTTCAAGCCTTCGAGTATTTGATCGGGAGTGAAGTTTGGAGCATTCCTGTAGTGAATAGTTCCCTTAGTTTGATTGAGGGTTTTGTGAGGCTCCACAACCACTTCGTTCATGTCCAGGGTCCTCAAATTAACAATAGCCTGGCTCTGCATTCGATTCGCCACCTCTACAATCACACCTCCGGAACGAGTCTCATTAATATTCTTGGGCCGGCCCCCAATAGTTCGCAAAATCTCATCGTTTGCTCGGATGACGTTGATAGTGGCCAGATTTGTATTAGATGGAGATGATATGCAGAAGAACTTTTTGTAGTCAGTCTCCTGCCACTGTTGAAGGGGAGGGTATGTAGGGGCGTCACTACCGGTTCGGACCCTCCTATTTCTCCTCCATCGCCCTCTAGATGAGGCAGGCTGGAAAGGTTCAAGCGTCTGAATCTGAGTTAGGTTTCGATTTCTGTTGTCTTCATGAGCCCGATGGCTGTCCCCACCATCATCAGGGGGGGCGGTCGATGACAGCGTGGGCGCATCTTCTGAGGCCATAGATTGTAGTACTTGTTTGGGTTCTGTTTGGTTCACACCGGACCCAGCTCCACTCTCAGCCATAAGCTGTGATGGTGCTTGTCTCGCAGGTAGAACGGCGGAATGATCAGTGGAAATATCCATGGGAGGCTCCTCTGATGGAAGCAGAGGAGGGGCCAGGTCGTCACCAGAAAGTCGAGAAGAGGGTTCATTGGTGGAAGCAAGCGGTGGTTTAGGATTCTCTTTCAGTGAGGGTTGCCCCTCACCTATCCAGGCCCGCTCAAGCCGGAAAAGAACCCCTCGGGCGATCAGCAGCATTCTGATGCATCTCTGCACTTAAGGCGGGCACACGCTGACCACTAGGAAGTAAATACCTCCTCCCACCGTCGACCCCGGCCCGTGGCAGTCTCCAAGTACGCCCGAGATAACAGAGACTTTATAACCCGTAACTGCCGGGGCCCGGTTTATATTTACATGGGAAACCTCACCCATGGTCCCCCTTTTGTCAGGCTGCTCCAGTTGAGCCAGCCTACCATGGTTGAACCTACCAGAACCGGGGCCCCGGCAGTATAGTTACTTGTGTTGACGTCAGGTTTATCATCTTTCCGAGCATGAATAATGAGAACAAACATCAAACTCCATAGAAATCACTACTATCTTAGTTTTCCTTTCTTCAAAACTCGACAGTGTTTTGAGCCAGAAAAAGTTGACACAGCTTAATTAAAGCGCTTACATCAATGGACGGATTCAGTGAGTGATCACAGAAAGGTTTAGAATAAGCTGGAAGCGTAAGTGCCAACAGTAAACTAATCAAGTAACGCACATCGAACATATAACGCGCGCGATTTGATAATAGTAACACTGAGGAGCGATTCATAAGTTTGAAGCATCAAAACCACATGCAGCGTAAAATAAAATTCCTCTAACACACCGGAGCCAAAAATTGTCGAGAAACATTGGGTAACATTCGTCTTAGTAGCAGCCGATGCATGAGATGACGCAGAACATGTCACGGTCTTGCGAGACTTGGATGTTAGTTTCCTAATTTGACATACTACACAAGCCTTTAGGAGCGCAGTTAATTGAAATTAATATAATGATAATACTAGATGTATGAGATACACCCCAAGGAAAAATTCTGAGATCTCGCCATTCCAAATTTCAACAAATATAAAGCAGAATGTTCCTTATCAGCTGACTGAAAACGCAGCAAAAATAAAAGTTGTTTTTGACCCCCATATATTGGGTGGAAGCTTTAAAATAAACCAACGCTCCTATCAGTAACGCAACAGAACTTGGAAATGAATGGAAGCTCACTAACTTCTGCTATCACAGGAGAGAATACTATCTCCAAAATGTACATAACCATCACATAACTTCAAATCTGAGATACATATATCCGAGATACATATATAAATATCAAAAACTAACTAATACTGTGTTAGTTCAATGCAAGCTAATGTTTAACACTCAAGAGAGCCATTAAGACTGCAGCAAGAGTAGAAGCGGCAAGACACGGAGAACAGGATATTCTCAAGGAAGTAATTACGTTATTTTTTAACCAAATGCATATAGAGATAAAATATACAGTTCAATAACCATGGCAAGTGAAAAAACGAAAAACGAGGAATTATACCAACGCAGAATCTCATGTAGTCATGATGCAGTAACCAGAACAATAATAGTGAGATAAATGATATCGGTATTCACTACGTAAGTTTCAGATTAGATTAGGCTCTCTAACTCTAACTAAGGCGTTCCAAAAAATGAAGGTGGCAGGTCCCATTTGGTATGGACATGAAGGAACGCGGAATTTATGTACAAGCTCCATAGAAACAGTAAATTGAGAACGAAGTTTATGAAACAAAATAAAAGTTGAAGAAGAAAGTAAAAGGTGTTGAAAAACAGGACAGCAGTGAGTCGAAAAAATATGGTCTGTAACAAAAGATTAGATTAGATGTTAGTTTAAGCCTCCCTATTAGCAACAAAGATGATCCAAAGAGAAGATGCAGAAAGGCCCCATTAAGTATGGAAAGGTCCGTAACAGAACCAAAAACCTATTTATTTCAGCACATGAAAGGCCTACCTAACCTTTTGCTCGGGAACAAACATATTCATTATGGGAGAACTAATCTTCAGCAAACCAGTAGTTGCCTCCCCCTGAAAGGTATTCACCTCGTAAATCTTTAAAATAAACACAACTTACAATCGAAAAAAAAGACCCTAGCCATCGATTTCGGAATATTGAATTGTTTACTTAGGCGTTAAAATTACACTGAACTGCAGAAAATACATGGCAGAACACAAAATCGCACTGGAATGTACACTTTTTGAGCAGTTACGAAAGGCATGAGAGCTTGTAAATAAAATAAAAATAATACAACCCTAGGCACCTTCGATCAAACCACAACGCTTTCAATACTCAAGCAAATTCTAGAGTAAAACAGTACCAAAATAATTAAAAGAAAAACCAATAAAAAAACGTTTCAGCAAAAATATTCCAACCGTCCAAAACGAGTTCACAAAGCCTGCAAGCCTCTAGAGACGTTATGATGCCCTAGAGTTAATATAGCTTATCTTCCCTAGACACACCCGCCGAAAACACATAACAATAAGCATGTTTCTCTGATTCATACTAGTATTTTTAGGGAAAATAAACGTCTACGTGATATTTCCATACATAAGAGCCTGGAGTTCATCCCTCGAAGGCTAAAAATCCCATCAGTATTAGAAAACTTACAGGTACCCATTACGCTTTCTGTGCTCTTCTTTAGGTACTTAGTCTTCATTCGTGAATCTTACAAAAGACAGTTCGAGGACTAGGACCACGCAACCAAGATTCTACATGGCATCATAGCTATTATTGAGTAGTAGTAGTAGTACCATGAATTTGCTAGCGCTTCAGTAGGTCCTACTATATCGCGCCGAAGGTCTCGCGTCACAATTATCGACCTATCGGTCACATCACCGTTGTGGTACAAAAATAACCATTAATCGCCATCACGGAGCTCCATGTAACATATTTAAGAATACGCAAACAGGTTAGACGTTGCAGCCACAAACACAACAAAAAGTCAGTCATGATAAGCTCAAATTAAATTCAGTTGCTACAAACACAACCGCTCCGCCAGTTCAGTAATTAAATCAAAGTATTAAGTCCCCGGAATTATTCCGAAAAAAAACAGAAAATCAGGTTACATATGCATTCATTGGGCAGCCGAGCCCCAGGGGGTTTCAGCTGCCCACCCATTTTACGGCCGAGCGCCGTACCCACGCTGAAACCCCCGTTGGGCATCACGTGGGAGCGCTCGGCCGTATTACAGTTTATCATTAAGATAGCAAGGCTTGAAATTTATTTTTCATCACAAAATTAAATTTTTGAAAGTATATTGCACGATTCAATAAACGCTCTCAGTGCATCAGTATGGAAAGGGGCACGCTCAGGTTCCGCCAGAATGCTGCGCATCATTGTATCCGGATCATTACCGCGCAGACGTGGAAAGCACGCGCGCCGGACACCTGCATACAACGGGCACACGACAAGGAAGTGTTCAACGGTCAAAGGAACCCTGCATCGCTCACAGAGCGGTTGGGGGAGCCGCTCCATGAGGTAGATGTGCGTAAGTCTCGTATGACCAATCCGCAGACGACACAAAGCCACCTCCATCCGGCGGCTACGGCAGCTGGACGAGGTCCATTCACGCACAGTGTTTTTAATCTTCCAGAGCTTATTGTTATTCTCGGCGGCCCACCGCTGTTGCCATAATCCTCTTACTGCTGCCTTAATTATAGGGTAGTAGTCACGGCAGGGCACAGATGCATTCAAAGTGTCTCCCTCAGCGGCGGCCGCTAATTTTGCTTCAGTGTCCGCTCTCTCATTTCCCGAGACACCCACGTGCCCAGGCACCCAACAAAACCTGACCTGTTTTGAGACGCGTACAAGTCGCATCAACACGTCGTAAATCTCACCAATAACGGGGTGGCTGCTTGCATAGCTTTGAATAGCATCTATGATGCTCTTTGAGTCCGTGAAAATAGTGAAGTGGTAATTTGGATGTTCCTCTATGAGTTGCAGAGCCTGCACGACACCATACAGTTCAGCAGTGAACACAGAGGTCTCCGGGAGAAGTCTTCCAGCTCTTACCACCTCACCCGAGACAGCGGAGCACCCTACAGCGTTGCCAGACTTTGAGCCATCGGTGTAGATCTTCACTGACGCAGCGTGCTGGTCAGCAACATGTTCAAGAAACAGGCCTCTAATGGCGTTAGCCGGCAATGAAAGCTTCTTGGGCAGCCGACACCCAGTGCAGAAAGTCTCTATTGGCAGTCGCCAGGTTGGGGTGCTATCAGGAATACAGGGGCACACTCGCATACCATCCAGCTGCATGGTCTGAACCAGCACATGATAGCTCATGGATGAAGGAAGGAAGTATGGAAAGCGCAGATATCGTCCCAAAGGTGCGTGTACGCTCATCCAAGTTGGGGATAGAGGGAGCTGCTCCAGTCTGGCCAGGTACTGCAGGCTCAAAGTAAGCCGCCGTGCCCAGAGAGGGGGCTCGCCACTCTCCACACACAAACTAGCCACCGGTGAAGTGCGAAAAGCGCCAGTGCACAGTCGGAGGGCGGTATGATGCAGAGGATCTAGTTTTGCCAGGTTAGTTTCCCTGGCATTTTGGTACACAACACATCCATAATCCATCTTACTTCTAATGAGCGTCCTGTATAGCCTGAGCAGCGTAGCCCTGTCTGCCCCCCATGACAAACCAGATAGACATTTCAGTATATTCATTCGCCGGGTGCACTCAAGCTTGAGAGAGTTCAAGTGAGGTTTCCATGACAGCTTATCGTCCACAATCATTCCCAAGAATTTGGCACTATGAACAAAGCTTACTATCCTTCCTTGTAGTACCAGCCGCGGAGGGTTGCAGCGCTTACGCCCCTGGAAGTGCAGGCCAACAGTCTTATCCGGGGAAAAAACAAAACCATGTTCTGTAGCCCAGTTGTTTACACGGCTGATAGTCATTTGCATCCTGCGGCTCAAGGCTGGCAGGTGTGCAGATGAAGAGTAAAGCATGAAATCATCCACATATAGAGACGCCGACACGTCGGGAGGCAATACAGATGTAATCTCGTTAAGGCCCACGCTGAAGAGTGTGCAGCTCATTACACTGCCCTGTGGTAGGCCCTCGTGTTGCACTTGCAGCGACGACAACGTTGTGCCAACTCTGACGCGAAAAGTTCTTTCTCTTAGAAATTCCTGCACATACATGGCCAAATTACCGCGGAGTCCGAATCCGTGCAAAGTTCTTAGAATTCCGTATCTCCACGCAGTGTCATAGGCCTTGTGCAGATCAAAGAAGACACACAGAGTCTGGCGGCGCTCGGCGAGATTGGCCACCAGGTAGTTCTGGAGACGAACCAGAGCGTCTGTTGTCCCTCGGTGCGGTCGAAAACCAAACTGAACAGGGTTTATCAATTCTTCAGACTCCAACCATCTCATGAGCCGGATGTTGACGATTCTCTCCATCAATTTGCCAATACAGCTGGTTAAAGCAATAGGGCGGTAACTATTCGGGTTAGAAAGGGGTTTATTTGGTTTTGCAAAGGCCAGGACTGTTGCAATGCGCCACTGGCGTGGATACATATGCGCGTTCCATACTTTGTTATAAATATATAAGAGGTGACAGACTGCTGTAGAGTGCATTCTCTTCAACATCTGGTAGTGGATGCCATCAGGACCAGGTGCTGTATTTTTTGACTTCTTTAAGGCATAGTATAGTTCAGTAATAGTGAGGGGGTCATTGTAAGACAGCATGGCATTCGTGGAGAAGTCAAGTGCCTGGCACTCTTGCTGGCGCTTCAGCGCTAGGAAAGCAGGAGGATATGAGCGACCGTTGCTCACACGAGAGAAGTTCCGGGCCAGGGCATCCGCTACACGTCCTGGTTCTGCAGTGAGAGTGCCGTCAATCTCCAAGCACGGTTTCCTAGAGCCATACCTTCCTTTCATCTTATTAAAGCGCTGCCATACTTTCGCCATCGGGGTGTCTGTATTCAAGGTTGATACATATCTCTTCCAGGACATCCTCCGAGCTTCATCTTTCACATTTTGGGCTTTGGCCCTCGCTCGATTGTACGCAATCTTATCCGCTACTTCTCCCGTCCGCTGGTATTTTCGAAGGGCTCGCTTCCGTATAGCGTTTGCTGCTGCACACTCACCATTCCACCAAGGTATACAATGTCTTGGTGGCCCTCCTCTTGATTGAGGGATAGCAATATTAGCAGCAGCATGCAGGGTTCTTTCCAACTGACCCACCAAGGCATCCATGTTTAGGGTCTCATTGGGTTCCTCCATCAGCGACAAAGCCTCGAAAGTTCTCCAATCTGCCCGCCTCAGTATATAGCGCGGTTCCATGGAGATAGGGTGGCGTTGCTGCATGTTTACTATAATGGGATAATGGTCACTGCCATACGTGTCTTCGGCGACGGTCCACTGGGCATCTGGGTAGACCTCTGGCGAGCACAGACTAAGGTCTATGGCAGATGAGGTATTGCTTTGGACATGGAAGTGTGTCGGTGCTCCGCTGTTCAGTAAGCAAAAGTCAGTGGAAGCAAGGAACTCCTCCACCGCCCTGCCATGTCGGTCAGTACTCTCGTTACCCCAGTACACGTGTTTGGCGTTGAGGTCTCCGAGTATAAATGCCGGCCTATCTAGTTGGCTGCTAATATGAGTGATGTCCTGCGAGTTGAGAAGGTCTCCAGGTGGAACGTATACATTGCATACAGACACCATACGTCGTCCGATGCACATGTGGAGGGCTAGAGCCTGCAGCCTAGTGTTCAGGGTCACCCTACTATACCCAACGTCCCCACGCACCAGAACCGCCAGTCCCATTCCTGGCACTGGGTCGGGTATTGGCGAGAAAAACTCAACATTGTAGTTTGACGGAGGGGCGAGTTGAAGGCTTCCAAGAATGGTCTCCTGTAGGCAAACACAGATAGGCTGATGCATTTCAATGAGCACTCTGAGGTCACCGTAGTTACGGCGGTATCCTCGTATGTTCCACTGGATAAAGGTGTTCATGGTTTGCTTACTTTGGTTTTACACGGGTATGATTCCCTTTCAAGTTCCTGCTGTGAGGTACATCCCGTTTTGGATGATGAAGGGTCGTCAGGTCTGTCGTCCCATGAGTGTATAGGCACTGTAGGAGGAGGTTTGGTTGGAAGGTTTGGCGGGGCGGGGAATTTTCTTAACAAGTGGGATGCAACATCCTCTGGGACGGTTATAACGCGTTCCAGAGATCGCACGCGTTGCGATACCACATGAGGTAAGAGCTCAGTCCCGCTGCCCCCCGACCCGTGGGCACCCGATCGAGGAGCTGAAAGGTCACGTCTGTTACCCACCTCCACCACACTCGGGCGACCGGGCTCCCGCACAGCAGGGCGGGGCTTCCTAGTCACGACAGGCGGCGGCTCAGGGGCTATCTTGCACATGCCTGTCGACTCCCGCGCTGGTTCGCGTCTATCATGGGTGGCCCGACTCAGGGGGACCCCTGCCTTTGGCTGGGTGACTTCAGTGATTTTAAGGATCTTAGTTACAGTACTATTTTGAGGTGGTGAGGCGCTGCTTTGCATACGTTTCCGGGAGGTTACGATAGATGGAATTGCCCTCAATGGTTCTTCCTGCTCACCCGGAGATGGTTCTACTGCAGCTGTGGGAGCGCTTGTCTGGCTGCTCCTGGATTCTCTGAGTGGCCGTGGCTCTTCTACGTCTATAATTCTCGTAGGGCCTTCCGGTCCCAGCTGCTGTCTCACAGGATCAGCACTCCCGCGTCGTCCACCGAGAAGGGCAGGAATGGAGTTTAGCGGTCTCTCTTGGGTTGCTCGCACCGCTCCAGCATATGTTACACGGGGGCGTACAAACCTGCTGCTAACAGTGCGCTTGGCTTCGCCGTAGCTAATCTTTTCTTTTGTTTGTACTGCCAGAATCTCCTCTTCCAGCTTATAGTAGTAACAGTTTCGGGAGCTAGAAGGGTGCTGCTCATCACAATTTGCACACCTCGGGGAGCCAGTGCAAGGCATTTCGTGTTGCTGTTCAGCACAGTTGGCACACACGCCAATTTGAGCACGGCAGGACTTTGCTCCGTGTCCAAAGGCCTGACACTTAAAGCAGCGGCGAGGCTTCGGTATATATTGACGCACCAAGCATCGCGTCCATCCAATGTCTACTGATTGGGGCAGGTTACATCGGTCGAAGGTGAGGATGTATATCGGGGAAGGGACCAACGCACCATATTCCATCCTTCGTATCCGGTAAATCGCCTTCACCTCAAACTGCTTCAGCTCTTCCAAAAGCTGCTCATCACTGTATTGTGGGTAATTAGCATAAGATATGGTGCCCTTGCACTCGTTCAGGCTCTCATGCGGGGTGACCTGAATGTCGGTTCCCGCGAGGGTCCGAATGCCTGCGATAGACGCGCTCTGGTGCTGGTTTCGGACCTCTACGAGGAGGCTACCATTTCGAGCTTCCGTCACCTTTGCTGGTCTGCCACCCAGCCTTCGGCACAGATCACGATTTGCTGCGATTACGTCCACGTGGCTCATCGGTGCTCCATTCTTAGTTTTAAGAGTAAAAAATCTTTTGTATTCCGTTGGTAAGGTCTGATTTTGATTTTCATTTGTGGACACAGGTTCGGCAAGGTGGTGTAGTCGTCGGTTACGGCGATTTTGGCGGCGAGGCTGGCCTCGACCATACAAATCATCCACCCTCAGAGGGGGCTCATAGGGTTCTACTGTCAGGTTTAGGTTCTCAAGCGGCCTAGTTTCCGCCTCACTGACAGCAGTTTGCGGCAGTCGCTGTATCAGTTGTGGGTTCTTAGAGGTCTCACTTTCCACAGCTGCTTCACCTCCACTCGCAGAGTTCTGCGATGTTGGTGGCACCTGTGTCACTTTTGGGGGGTTCCCTTGAAGTTGAGAGGCGGTCGGATGAAAGTCCCGTGGTTGAATCAAGGTCGTTGCCGGGGAAGGGACAGTAAAAGAAGTTTCATTGGAAGCAAGCACATTGTTTAAGGTCCCCTTTGTCAGAAGGATTGCTCCTCCCTATCCAGGCTGGCTCAGGCCGGAAAGGGGACCCCCGGGCGGTCAATTGCACAATTGGTGTGTCTCCACACTTAAGGCGGGCGCACATTCACCAGTAGAGATAAATATCTCTCCCACCGTCGGCCCCCGCCCGTGGCAGTCCCCACGTATGCCCGGGATAACCGGGGACTTTATAACCCGTAACTGCGGGGGCCCGGTTTTATTTACATGGGGGGCCTTCCCATGGCCCCCCATTTTGTCTGGCTGCTCCGAGTGAGCCTGTCTGCCGCGGTTGCACCCACCAGGACCGAGGTCCCGACAGCATAGCCTCACTCCTCCTCACAACACATGCGTATTATTGATCATGCGTACCAGACTCAGCATTACTATTGACCTCTCAGTCCTGATAATGCGCTGCTATTGGTCATTTAGCGTTTGTTATTGACCGATCAATACTAATTATGTTATTTTGAATTTTTTATTATTCATCATTTGGTGACGCGTATGTGATCCAGAGCAAGACTGACTATCAATACCCCACGAGTAAACTTAGCTTCAATTTTAATAGCATTGAAACAGGAGCAGATCCGGCTAAGTCATGGCAGACTCAGTCATCAGTTTAGCTATTTGCATTGAACAGTTCTACAGTCATGGAGTATTTTGTAACAATTCAAATATCAATCACACTAACAGATATCAAGATTGACCATCATTTGGCGTGACTCGGAATTTTGTGCCATTTTAGTGACTCGATCACTCGTCATAGACATCACTCCGAGTTCATTCAACACAACATCTAGTCACCAACCAAGGTCTCGCTCACGACCACGTCAACGCACTCATACAGCTATTCTTAAGCATTAAGAATAGCGCATGGCGAACGCCGCCTCACGGTTCCCATGGCTTAGGAAACTCTGCAACACACAATCTTTAAGCTTGAATGCAGTTAAACTTACAGCCTGAACTCTAGCAAACGATCATTTTAAACCGCCTTTTCTTTGTCGTCATTGTCCTATCGAGTATCACTAACTCTAACCTAAATGATTGCATCAGGTGAAACACCATACTATGAGTTGAAAAAACATTTGTTCATTCCTTAAGAAGCTACAATGATTATAAATGTTATCTCACGAACTTTCATATACGTTCGTACGATTTTAAATCGTCCCATCCTACATGAGCCACTGAGTACAAAAAATAAATTTTCGATTACACTTAAAATTCATAAACCTAAGCCTTTTGCATTACTCACATGCTTCAAAACTTTAGAATCACACCGTGTTGAAAACGTTGCAGCTGTTGGAACAGACCGCCGGCTATCAGCGCATCTTCCATTTGGATGGCAGCGATGCTACTGATGCCTCTGTATAAAAATATCTATTTGACCTTTTTTCTGGCAGAAGCGCCAGCGTATTGCGAGCAGCGAGGCAGGCTTACGCAGCCACACGCCAGCCCCGCCCGCCACCTGCGATACGGCGGGGACCTGTCCTCACGCGAGCGTCACTGATCATATTTGTGTCGCTGCGCTGCGCGGGAGGAACTGCGCTGTAATGCGTTGACGCTGACGGCTAATTTTAACTAGACACGGGCGTAAATTGTGGCAACTAAAACCTTCAGTATAAATACACATACACTTCACAAATGAGCAAAAATAAAAATACATAATAGATAAAACTAAACAGTGAATAATCACAAAATACATTAATTTTTTGACAGCACTTCCAGGTCTCTGGATGCTATGCAAGTCAGAAGCTGTCACGTTAGCAGCATTAGATTATACAGAAAATAGTACGTAAATATATTAGCAAGTAAAAACATTTCTTTAAGCATAAACTAACATGATGATAGTTATCTCACAGAAACTACAATGGAAATATGAAAAAGAATTAAACACAAAAATAAGCACGGTAACGAGAGCATTCATAATAGCTGCTAGCTGGTGGCTAACTATAGTACACAAGTTTGCAGAAAGATCTTACACAAAAATAGAGAGTTAAAATTATAATAAAGTGTAATAACTACATAACATGCACAAAGAACGAGTAAGAAAAAACTGCTGAAAATCATAAAGTAATTAGAAACTACAGAAATTAATATAACAAAGTATTGTTCAGTGAAGGCACGTATTAGGCATTAAGCAAAAAAAATCTTATTTACCTCCGTAGCAAAAATATGGTCAATTATTCTAAAAAGTATATATCATACATGACATTCTGAAACGCATTTAAACGATCACATTTGTGCATAGAAATTCATTATAAAGTCCCTGCAGTGTCCACTAACATTTTGTTCAACAGTGCATACTGAAACAGAACTTTGCCACATCTCAGAGGCTCAACGGAATTAGAGACAGAAAAAAAGCTTCAACTTTGAAAATTCATTCAGGCCCAAGTTTTGACATAAATCTGCGAGAAAACAAACAAAATTTCACACAGACGATTCAACTTCAGAGCTTGATAACCCAATAACAAAAATGAAACCTTTTTTATCACTTTGCATAATTAAAATATGCATCATGTGCAACAACAGAAAAATCATACGAGATTCACAACGACAGGACGGTGGATGTTATTGAAAGGACGGATCAAACGACTTTGAGATTCTGCCAAGGCAAGCTACACAGTTGTCTCCTGGTGGCACACGAGGGTGGGAGGCCGCTCGCTGGGCGCGAGAGGCACCGCATCGAGTGAGCTGTGATGGCTGGCGTACTGGCTGGACTGACTGTAGCGACGCAGGCGCTCTGCCACTCCGATGCTGCTGGTGCTGCCAAAATACCCACGACCCACACTGCGTGTGCTGCCGTTGCGGTCGTTGAGGGGGTACCCACCGTAGCCACTGTACCCTCCGGCACTTCTGTAACTGTAACAGCTCGTACGGCTTGGAGCGCGACTCATGACAGCAGCCTGAGTGACTTCAAGCAGCGGCCGGTATCGCTTTGGAACGAGGGAAGGGAAGAGCGTCGTGAAGAGGTAAATAAGCAAGCAAATCCACGAGGAAACCATTTTGATCCAAACAGAAGCCCATGATCGTCCAATAGAGGCTAGGTTGGATTTTTGAGGGGTATACCAGCCTGTGAGACTCATCATCATGAAGAGAGAAGCAAGCGCAAGCATGATGTGGAAGAGAGGGTAGCTGTACGCAAGGCCAGACTTCTCATTGCGGACGAGTTTCTGACCGCCAGAATCGTCGGTTTGCGCTTCCGCTTGTGGTTGCTCAGTGATGGGACAGTCGGGGAACTTCAAAGCATTGCAGCTGTCAGGCTCAGCAGCCCCCATGCTGCCGTTCACTACGGTCACGAACATAATTACAATGCTAATGTAGGGCATCACTGAGTCCGTCCACATTTTCTCATCTTTGCCAGGCCCGCAGTAGAAGCGCTGATGGAAACTGTGTGTGCTGAATGTAGAAGACCACCCACTGGACCCTGCACAAACATGTTTTATGTAGCTGCACACTCTACCCATGAGCCTCACTGACTAGAACACATGCATTCAATATCCAATATTTAGACCACGGAAACTACAGTACATTGGGTGAAAATAAGACATGGAATAATTAATATAAACACAAGTATCCTGTCCCAATGGGAGCATGAGTCACAATCAACAAAGTTTCCAGGTTGGGGCACATATGTTCGTATGATAAAAGAAATGGATCATTTCAGTTTACTGGATATACCCGCCTAGCCGAGTGAAAATTACGATAGTTAAACCCTTCAAAATCTCAAATTTTACCGATACTGTAATCAATTTCTTACAACCACCCATATTATATGGGCACAGGTATCAGGTTATCACCGATATAAGAAGGAAATTACAGCCACTCGGTAGTGAACTTAAATAAAATACAAAGGGAAAAATTTGACAAGATCTAAAACACATTTTAAGAGTTTTTGAAGGACGACTCATGAGCGTCAAAGAGTTGAACTCGTTTTTACGTGCGACCGATGCCAGTTTCCGATTCAGAAAGTGATCATTTCATACTGTACTTACAAACTTAGCATCCTGGGCTGAGAATGACTGCAGTATCAAGAAAATAACCACTTATGATGCTAAATTGCTTGACGAGCAGCGTCACAGCATAAGCTACAAAGCTGATTAATTTCTTCAAGTTACTAATTACTTACATCACACTCTATATACCGAAGCAAACTGAAAAGTTTTGATAGTTAAAAACAAATTTCCTACGTAAAATCATACATCGCTAAAAGCTTGGGGCATAGGGAATTTGAAAATAATCAAAACGAGTCTAAATTGACAACACATAAGAATGGCTCTATTTTACTTGATGCGAGACACGTATATTTACCTCAGCATACTGATAGTCCTAAGCAAGGTATTGAGGTCACAATTGTAAGGAGCACCCAAGTGCAGAGCACAACTCAATTATTACCGAGCAATGCACCTGAAACCACCAAAATGAGAGCGAAAGAAAATATTGCTCTCCTAAAATAGGAACATTCAAAAGACCATTTACCATACTAAGTCATACTGTTTATGAAGAGGCGATTCAACATGTAAAGTTATATAAGGACACGCACACTCACCAATGATGGAAGCAGCAACAAGAGGCCACACTCCACAGCTCCTCACACTCAGACACACTCACCAATGATGGGAGCAGCAACAAGAGGCCACACTCCACAGCTCCTCACACACAGACACACTCACCAATGATGGGAGCAGCAACAAGAGGCCACACTCCACAGCTCCTCACACTCAGACACACTCACCAATGATGGGAGCAGCAACAAGAGGCCACACTCCACAGCTCCTCACACACAGACACACTCACCAATGATGGGAGCAGCAACAAGAGGCCACACTCCACAGCTCCTCACACACAGACACACTCACCAATGATGGAAGCAGCAACAAGAGGCCACACTCCACAGCTCCTCACACTCAGACACACTCACCAATGATGGGAGCAGCAACAAGAGGCCACACTCCACAGCTCCTCACACACAGACACACTCACCAATGATGGGAGCAGCAACAAGAGGCCACACTCCACAGCTCCTCACACTCAGACACACTCACCAATGATGGGAGCAGCAACAAGAGGCCACACTCCACAGCTCCTCACACACAGACACACTCACCAATGATGGGAGCAGCAACAAGAGGCCACACTCCACAGCTCCTCACACTCAGACACACTCACCAATGATGGGAGCAGCAACAAGAGGCCACACTCCACAGCTCCTCACACACAGACACACTCACCAATGATGGGAGCAGCAACAAGAGGCCACACTCCACAGCTCCTCACACTCAGACACACTCACCAATGATGGGAGCAGCAACAAGAGGCCACACTCCACAGCTCCTCACACTCAGACACACTCACCAAAGATGGGAGCAGCAACAAGACGCCAAACTCCACAGCTCCTCACACACAGACACACTCACCAATGATGGGAGCAGCAACAAGAGGCCACACTGCTCCTCACACACAGACACACTCACCTGTGGCCGATAAACTACGACTTCAGGATTCCTAGCCACTATAATTTGCCGACAGACGATACACAATGGACTGTGATGTTGTTCAATAAATTGTTTCAATGTCGTTAGTCTTTTTCTTTCCTTTTCCACGGAGATTACCGCTTTTCCATGCAGTTGAAAGGCCAATATTAATAACAGTTCCGGTAGTTTTATAATTTATTAAAAACGTGGTTAAATTAACCGAAGGAATTGCACTTTATTAACTAGCATTTGCAATGCGATTAAAAGTTCATGTTTATTGACAAACAGTTTTAAAAAGATTGTTTACAAGATGAAACTGACAAAAACGCACTTTAAAGTTAGACGACTTGAGACTAGGAAAGTCCTCGACTCAGGTAGCGTAAACACACGAGCTTACAGCACAAGTAGAGCTACCGAGGCAGCCCGCAGGCGCAAGTGCTGACGACACTGTCAAACCTGACAACCGCACGTGTTGCTCAGAAAACACGGCGTACGAGTAGAGCATATAGGGGCAACAATCCACGCATTAGCCTGCGCGATACACCATAAGGTCTGCACCCTGCCTCGCTCTCTCTAAGACTCCTGACTGCCCGACTCTCAGCCCAAACTTTGCTGTCGCTGCAGCCAGACTACTTCTTAGGCTGGTATTTACAGTAAGGTGGTCAACGTAAGAAATGCCTCGGTCACACCCCCCAACGCCATCTAACAACAAATTTAAGGCGGGAGGTATGTTACCTTACAACGTAACATATTTAAGAAACAAGACAATAGCATAGCTGGCCAATACAATAAACTCTGATTTAAAAACAATCTTATTATGCAAAATTTTATTATGCTAACACTATTTTTATTATGCTTTATTACACACAGGAAGGATAATTTATTCAATCAACGAGTTAAAATTTAAAACTATTCAACAATCGCTATCTGAATCGAATCGAGAAGACTCTGAATTCATCTCGCAACGAATATGGTCGGAAAGGTCCGGCCCATCTGAGATAGAAACTCGCTCGAAGTCGCGAATATCTTCTGGAAGCTGGAAGTCGCCCGTCGACCCACGATAAGTTTTCTTCATATCGAACTTGAACGCAGAGTCGGCACCAAAACAAGGAAACTCTTGCCTCGCGCTGTTCAAAGCAAGTGCTCCGACTAACGCTTCCGCTGCTTTTCTTGCCGAAAATCTCGTCCAATGCTGCGATGAGCACTGACTTTTTTTCTCTGAGTCACGTCGAGGCTTCAACTGGGCTGGAGCTGGAGCTACTTTCTCACCATCGAGTCTTGAAACATCCATGGCTGGAACTTCGCTAGTTTCATCACTCAAGTTCTCCCACTCCAAGCTCGGTTGCTCGTCCGTCTGACTCACTTCGTCGTCTGTTGGTGAAGCTGCGACAGCCTGAGTTGCTCGTTGCTGCTCCTCTGTTGCTTCGCAAATCTTGTCAGCCAACTTCGACAGAGACAAGCCCACACCGCCTATCATCGTGAAGTCTGGGAACGCACTTCGCTCATCCGGTAAAACCGGGGTTTGTGCCACCATCTCGCTCGTCTTCTGGAGCTGTCGTCTGCTGCGTCTGTCTCGTACCGGCTGCTCATGTCGAGTGTCTGCACCGAAAACTGTGCCGTCGTCTTCTTCGCCGTACCAAGGTTTAAGTTGATTAAAATGAGCCGTTTGTGAATTAAAACCATCGAGCTTCTTTATTTTATAAGTAACGCCATTTTTGTCCACCTTTTCAATTATAAATGGACCGTCGAACTTTGGTGAGAATTTATTACTTGAAGGTAAATGAGGTCGTTTCTTCGCAACTTTTTCACCGATTTCGTATGGCTTAAAATTCTTATGAGGAAAACGGCAATAAGGCTGCGACAAAGGAATAGGTAGTTTATTTGCGATCTCGTTGAAAAAATCAGCTGGAGCATGACCAGTCTCGGAATGAAGCGTATTATTATATATAATTAAAACTCTTGTAAGTTGATCTGTCCATGGCGTCTTGTTCTCTTCACACGCTGTAGCTAGTAAATTCTTAAGGGTTGCGTTGAGCCTTTCTACAGCACCATTGCACTGCGGAGAATACGGCACTGTTCTAAAGTGTTTAACTCCGTGCCTTCTCAACATCGAAATGAAGGGCCGCCCTCTGAACTCGGGACCGTTGTCTGAGATTACCGTCTCCGGAAGCTTCACCAGGGTGCTAAAAACGGAGTTTTCCAAAGCTCTGGCAACTGTCGCTGACTTCTTGTTTCTAATCACGACTGCATTGGCAAACTTCGTGTAGAGATCGATGCCAACCAACAAATACTTCGCATTGCCTCGCCCTGGAGGAAGTTCCAAGAGATCCACAGCGTATTCCTCATACGGAGCTTTCGGCATACGTCGATATTGCGGCGCTCCACCTTTTGCTTTACCCTTGAACCTTTGACAGACGTTGCACTCTCTGACAACGTAAGCAACGATTGGTAGGAGTCTCGGACTGAAGAAATGTCGTAACATTGCCGCTACCGTTTTATCGCGACCAATGTGTCCTGATTTTTTATGAAACTCTCTAACCATGCTGGGAAGATTTCGAGCAGGGATCACCGGCACGCAATGAAGACCTCCATACAGCACATCTTCATTCACCATCAACGTGTCGAAGTATTTAAGAAAAGTTCGTCCGTTTTTGAATTTTAATAATGCCTTCTTGATTTCAGATTCTGAAGTTTGTTGCTTGATTAATTTTATGAGCAACGAAATGAGAGGATCCGCTTCTTGTAGTTTTTGAATTTCTTCTGTAGAAATGTGCAGGGATGTTTGATCAATAATTACCTCCTTTTTATTTGTCGAAACAGGAGCTTGTTTAGAATTTGCAGAATCCTGCGGTTTCTTTTTGCAAGAAATTCGCGCAGACGGCGTCACTGCAGCCTCTGCTGTCCCATCGTCCTCAAGCTGGTACAGCACCTGGGAAGGCTGAACTTCATGCACAGGTAAGTCATCATTTGATTTGATAATAGTGTCTATATGCTGAATTAATATTTCATTGATAGTCTCTCCGTCTGGAAGAAGTAAATTGAAGTGCACACCACGTAAACTTTGTAAATGAATGGTAGGATCACTGGGAGAACTTTCAAATTTAACAACACCGATGCCGTCTTCATGAACACTCACATTCACTTTAAATCTTTTCACGAAAGCGTCCAACAAAAACCACTCTGGCAGAACACCACTTTGTCGCATAATTTTCAGCTTCCTAATTGTACTCTTGTCACAAGAAAGTCCTAATGCACGAGGGTTCTTTAAAACTAAGTCCACAGTCTCTTCGCGAATGGTAACATGTTCATCTAAACTGTCACACAATCCTAGCGAAAGCGCTTGAAAAAGTGAATCTGGGCCACCAGGAACTAATTTTACCTTGTGCCCGTTCAAAGAGACGCAATAGTTCTTGTCCACATCCTCACTGCTAATAGGAAATTCCACCACTCGCGACAAAGCATCTGCAACCACATTGTCTTTTCCTGCTACAAATTGAATTTCATAGTGTCCACAATGCAGTTCTTCGTAAGTTCTCATTAACCTGGCGTCTACACTTTTCATATTGTTCAAATAAATTAATGCTCTGTGATCAGTTCTGATAATGTACTTTTTGCCGTAGATAAAAGGTCTAAATGTTCGTACTGCCCATCGTAATCCAGTTAATTCTCGTTCTGTCGCGCTGTAATAAGATTCAACTTTGTTAAAAGTTGTGCTAGCATAAGCTATAACTTTCTCTTGGGAACTTTGCTCTTGCGTGAGCACGGCACCCGCTCCTACTCCACTGGCGTCCACAGTAATTATTAACGGAGCAGCATTCTCTGAAAAATCGGGGTAGCTTAAAAGAGGTGGATTTGCTAGAATTTCTTTTAATTTGTAAAAATACTGAGAGCATTCTTCCGTCCAAACTAACTTATTTTGGGAGAGTAGTTCATTCAATGGCTTCATGATCGTGCTGGCATTAGGAATGTGTCTACGGAAAAAGTTACACATACCGATAAATCTGCGCACTTGCCGTTGCGTCTTAGGCTGAGGATACTTCAAGATCGCCTCGATATTTGCTCCGTCGGGTAGAATTCCATCACGACTGACTTTGTGACCCAAATACGTCACCTCACGTCGGAAGAGCTCGCACTTCTCGGGTTTGATCTTCAATCCATGCTGCGCAAATCTGGACAACACTACATCACAGTTTGTCACATGTTCACTGAAATTTCGACCTGTTACAATAATGTCGTCGATATACGTAATCGCTATGCTCCACGGAATTCCCGCTAACACTAGCGACATCAGTCTCATAAAAGACGCTGGCGAATTAATAGTTCCCATAGGCATTCTAGTCCACTGCCAATGCGAGTCACCCGTAGAGAACGCAGTATACTCCCTACTTTGTTCATCTACTTCGATTTGATGGAAACCTTTCATGAGATCAAACGTACTGAAATATTGTGACCCTTGCAAATTTGATAAAGCATCAATTAAATTGGGTAATGGGAAAGAATCGGGCTTTGTGACCGCATTCAAGCGTCGGTAATCTACGCACAGTCGTAAAGTACCGTCGCGCTTTCGGATTGGCACCAAAGGGGAAGACCAGGGAGAAGATGATTTTTCGATTATACCACGCTTTTCTAATTTTTGTAACTCTAGCTCGACTTCGTGTCTTAACGGACCTTGAAATCGCCTATAGCGTTGCTTATCAGGATCATGGCCCTGTACATCAATGACATGTTTAGTTGTAGAGGTGCATCCTAGATCGTACTCATGCTTAGAAATGGCTTTGCTGTTCTTATTTAACATAGCTTTAACTTCCGTTATCTCCGCATTCGTCAGATCAGTTGCTGAAAAATCGAACATCTCACCCACGTCTGAGCGTTCATCAACAACACTACTCACACTGTTAATGTCATCATCATTATCACTTACCACAAAAATACCGACTTTCGTTTTCGGTTTTACTACTGCACGGCACGGGTTTAAGTTCATCATTTCCACTATCACATGGCCATTTCGAACACATCCTAGCGAATAAGCCATTTGAATGTCTAAATTTTCTTCCGACACTACGCTGACTGGCTGCAAGTACCCACACGTATCATCCGGAATAGTTACGTCTGACACTTTCACTTTCACTAGTCGTCTGTGGTTAGCTGGAATGACAATTTTATTTAAGTTCGACACAACACATTGCATTTGCAGACCCGGCTTAGTTTTCAATTTTATTGGGTAAGAAGGCTCATTGGGAGGAGAATAGCACAATTCCCGTCGCACAGTATCAACAATCATGAAATGCCGCTCTAGATAATCTAACCCTAAAATTAATTTCTGGTTTGTCACATTAGATGGTACAACTAAAAGGGTGTGATCAGAGAGGAGCTCTTCAATCTCTATTCTTACTTTTATTTCTCCTATCACATTGACCGTAGATAAGCCAAATCCCTGTAATTTACTTTTTACTGGACAATTTACTGGGGAGCTAATTCTCAACTTTTGAACACAGTCTTCGGAAATGACAGAAACAGATGCCCCATTATCAATAAGCGCGTCAAAAACAGTCCCGTTAATTTTTACTGCCAAATAATAGCAACTACTTTCAGCGGAAGGTTTAGTTTTCATCAAAAGATTCACATTTGCCGGGTCAGAACTGTTCACAATTGGCTCCTGACTTGCTACTGCAGAACTTTCGTTTAACATTGGCTTACTTTTACAGCTAAAAGACTTATGATCAGTCTCGCCACACCAACTACAAGCACCAAATTCCCGCTTAAACTGTCTACACTGAGCCAGAACATGCCCTTTACCGTTACAGAATTGACACGTCACATCACTATCTCTAGTTCTGGGAACACGATCTGAGTAACACTGCCTTCTCTTTGGACAATTTCTCGCAAAATGCCCAGGGTCATTACAAGAAAAACACCTTTTAGTTTGAGGCACAGTAACAAATTCTCTCAAATTAGGATATTTAACTGAATCTTTACTCGACGCAGAAACCTCTAACTCGTCAGAACTAGGTTGAACAGCAACTGCTTGCACAGGCATAGACTTCACAGAAAATGGTTCTAAAGCAGAAATTATTTGCACCATAGTATCAAGGGAAGGATTTTCACGGTTTGACATTTGCATACCAACTTGAGCTTTAATATCGGTAGGTAGTGATTCTAATAACTTACTCATGATCATCTTGTCTCTTTCAGGAATGGATCCGAACGCTGATGCTGCAAGACCTGTTAGTCTCATGGCGTAGATGAGAAACGACTCTCCTGGAACTCTTTGTGAAGACATGAATGCTGAAATTCTTGCGGTGTCGAAAGCATCTCGAGGAGTGAACAAAGAGATCAAGTTCTTCTTCACATTCTGATAACCTAATCGGCTTGCACCCATGGCACTCAACGCAGACTGCGCACTACCCATCAGTAACGCACGCAAGGAAATGAGCCACGCATCACTGTTAGTCTCCTCAGGACCGTACGTATGCAACGCATACACTTCGAACATCCTGTAGAATTCCCTGATGTCACACGATTGAGAAGAGGGATCGAAAGGTGGAGGAGGCGGCTGAACACGCCTATTCATATTAGAAATAGCATCCGCTAAACGACCCATCACAAATCCCATATCCGATGAATTACGCTCACCGCCACTTCCACTGCGGTCCGACGCTGAAGAACCAGCTGCTCGTGAACTAGGCATCTTGAATTCTTACAGGTCAGTTAAAAAATGCTCACTTTCGTTATCAAATTAATAGTTCACTGACGTTAAAACGCGATTTACGAACACTAAATTTTCTGCCACAGATCACTACACTGCACTTTGGAGAAACACAGGAACAACGAATCACAGTCCAATTAGCTCGACAATCCCATACTTCTGACACCAAGTTTGTGGCCGATAAACTACGACTTCAGGATTCCTAGCCACTATAATTTGCCGACAGACGATACACAATGGACTGTGATGTTGTTCAATAAATTGTTTCAATGTCGTTAGTCTTTTTCTTTCCTTTTCCACGGAGATTACCGCTTTTCCATGCAGTTGAAAGGCCAATATTAATAACAGTTCCGGTAGTTTTATAATTTATTAAAAACGTGGTTAAATTAACCGAAGGAATTGCACTTTATTAACTAGCATTTGCAATGCGATTAAAAGTTCATGTTTATTGACAAACAGTTTTAAAAAGATTGTTTACAAGATGAAACTGACAAAAACGCACTTTAAAGTTAGACGACTTGAGACTAGGAAAGTCCTCGACTCAGGTAGCGTAAACACACGAGCTTACAGCACAAGTAGAGCTACCGAGGCAGCCCGCAGGCGCAAGTGCTGACGACACTGTCAAACCTGACAACCGCACGTGTTGCTCAGAAAACACGGCGTACGAGTAGAGCATATAGGGGCAACAATCCACGCATTAGCCTGCGCGATACACCATAAGGTCTGCACCCTGCCTCGCTCTCTCTAAGACTCCTGACTGCCCGACTCTCAGCCCAAACTTTGCTGTCGCTGCAGCCAGACTACTTCTTAGGCTGGTATTTACAGTAAGGTGGTCAACGTAAGAAATGCCTCGGTCACACACCAATGATGGGAGCAGCAACAAGAGGCCACACTCCACAGCTCCTCACACACAGACACACTCACCAATGATGGAAGCAGCAACAAGAGGTAACACTCCACAGCTCCTCACACACAGACACACTCACCAATGATGGGAGCAGCAACAAGAGGCCATACTCCACAGCTCCTCACACGCAGATACACTCACCAATGATGGGAGCAGCAACAAGAGGCCACACTCCACAGCTCCTCACACACAGACACACTCACCAATGATGGGAGCAGCAACAAGAGGCCATACTCCACAGCTCCTCACACGCAGATACACTCACCAATGATGGAAGCAGCAACAAGAGGCAACACTCCACAGCTCCTCACACACAGACACACTCACCAATGATGGGAGCAGCAACAAGAGGCCATACTCTACAGCTCCTCACACACAGACACACTCACCAATGATGGGAGCAGCAACAAGAGGCCACACTCCACAGCTCCTCACACACAGACACACTCACCAATGATGGGAGCAGCAACAAGAGGCAACACTCCACAGCTCCTCACACACAGACACACTCACCAATGATGGGAGCAGCAATATCGGCTTGGAAGCTGCGCGGTGCGCTGCTGATGGCAGTCCATGTGAGGTATTGCACGTACAGACATATCAGAGACGACTGGAAAAACCGCAGCTGCAGCGTGCTCTTGCCTGCAAAATATAATTTTGGCATAACAAGCTGGTCTTGGCTTTCCAGTACTTCATACAAGTAGCATAGTTTTTTTGCCATTATGAAATCGGTCACAAATGTTAAAGCTTCTCTATTGCTCAAGAAACTGATAAGGCAGAGAAAATTTAACTTAGAAAATATGTTCAGGTTTTAAAAACCTAGCTTAAATGGGAAAAATCAAAGAGCATCAGCATAATTAATGAAGTACCCAATCCAAACGCAGTGCAATAATAATGCTAAGCCAAAAATAAAATTTCCTCGCAATGAACAAAAAGAACTACACTTATTTTCCTTTTTTTTTGGGTCTAGTTGTGTATATTACCCGAGTACTATTTTTGCAAGATTAGATGTTAGTTTGGGCCTCCGTAACCGCAACAAAGTCGTTCCAAAGGATGAAGGCACCATTTGGGATGGCGTTAAAGGAATGTGGAATTGATGCATAAGGTGTGCTCCCACACATGACCACATGCGCATAGAAAAAGTAAGTGACGAAGGAAGGCTATGAAACAAGATAAAAGTTGAAGAAAGTTAGAGGTGCTGAAAAACAGGACATTAGTGATGATCCTTAACAAAGCAAAAACATTTCATTTTAACAAAAAGGTCTAAACTCACATTTCCCCTGATGAGTGCTAATTCCTATTAATACAATAGTTGTATCTGTATGAGGGGACTATTTTTGAAACAATCAAGCAAGTTTAAAGAGCTAAAATCAGTGCCAATAGAGAATTGTTCAACGAAAGCAGCTTCATCATGCTTTTGACAATTGATTAAACCAAAATTTCAAGTGCAGAGTTTACATAGATCAGCAAAACTACAACTCAATACTAGGATAATTCTGAACAATACTCCAACTTAACACCAACGACTTCCACTGAATTTTCTATATTACTACATTCAGCTTATAGAAAGAAATGCGCATGCAACAGAGGTGGCATTTAAGGTGCAACAAAACATGCAAGGCGTGCGCCACTCACTCTTCTTGCAGGCAGCAACGACCGAGACCAGGAAGCAGGAGCACAAGTTGACGAGGATGAACCACTGGTTCTTGTGGCAGTTGTGGTCCCAAGCGAAGTAGTAGTAGAGCAGCACGGCGACTGCTATACACAGGCTGTATGACACCATCGTCACGCCCATCACCACCACTGCCCAGAATCACATGAGTTAACTGACATCTTTAATGACTTGAAATTTTGAACAGTAACATGTCCTGGGTCACTTGAACAGACTATTTCACTTCACAATCCGCACATCGCATTATTTACACATCAACTATTATTATTTCCCTATTAATCATTATTTCTGCTAACCGCAACCTCCACAATGCCGTAGTTACTCAGAAAGGTAAGAATCATCACTGGATATTGCTCTGAAATTAGAGATGTGTTCTCGTGATGTCGCGTTCAGAGTTCATTTACACAGTTTCATTTTATTGCATCGCAAATTAAAAAATGCACATAAATGAAATGAATTTTTCTTTGTGGACAATTAACCTGTGCCTGATCCAAATGCGCTAAAACATTGAAAAAACCGATTCTTCCAGAGTTTCGACTGGCAGCGTCCTCAAGAGCACCACAATGTAATTTTTGGCTCTCACACGATGAACTCTTACAACTATTCTATTTGTGCATACCCTGACAATGTGAAGTCCTGCAGCAGATTGGGGCATAAATACCAGTTTTCACTCATGTTACCACACCTCATTGAGAGTGGTAAATTAAATTATTTTATTATTGATTTTGATCTCAGTTTTTGATTCCAAAAAACTTATCCTTTATGTTATCTTCGCTGATCAATTTTGTAAAAGTTTTTTTTCAATTATTCAAGGTAAAATTTTCCAATAAATTAGCGCATCCGTGATATGGCAATGAAAGATTTACCATTGATTATTCTAACAAATGGCACTTAACACTTCGAAATATCTAGGAAGAATTGTGATAATTTCAGGAGGGATTCAGGGTTTTTTTAACTCAACTTTCACTGGAGTCGTAACATGTCGTTTAGGAAGACTTCAAAATTATAAAACTTTCATTTTGTCTACAATGTTTTGCCCAGATTTCACTCCACTTTGGTTGCCACAATATAACACAACTTGAAGGTATGATGGGAAAGGCAATTCTGTTTTATGTTTTATCCCTCCCCATGAGTTACTGACCTCACAAAATTTAACTAACACTTGACCTAACATCTGCAGGTACTATGAATGCAATAAATCGCCCATTTCTTGTCTGAATCTACTGCTGAAATTTATCTTAAGCTCAGAAGAAAAAACTGGTAAATTTTCAAGGCTAAGGGAACGTACTCGTGCATAAATTTTAATACATGTTAGAACATTAGACTCACAACAGCAAAATTCTGGAGATATTTTCTCTATGATATCATAACGTGAAATGTATCAAAAATCTACTGATTCAAGCCAATAATGGCTGCTATTTATACCTATCGTTCAGCAATGACACACAACAGCTAAGTATTTCTTCGTAAGTAGACCAATTTAAAGTGAAAGTGCTCCCAAACAAAAAACAATTGATCCTAAAAGCAAACAAAAATGTTTGGCAAAACAGAAAATTGCAGCAGTCACTGATATGCGAAATAAGCAAATCCTACCACAACCATTACTGGAATACAAAGTCTGCAGCACAGCATGCCAGCTTGTTTTCTGCTTCTGCGTACACGGTGGGTCTGCTGCTGTTATTTTCATTCTTGGTTATTGAGACAGAATTAAAAGCTAAATTTAATGCCAATACCTGAATTATTACTTCTGTGTTTAATACAAAGGCAATTCAAGCTTAGGTAACAATTGGGGTCCATAGGAATGAGAACAATTTAAGCATACTGTGAAATACAATAACCAAGCAAACGCAAGGACAAGGATGTCAAATAAAATTATACTATAAAGTTTCAAGAGAAGCAGCGAATAGATAAAGAAGCATGTAACAACATCTAAGCATGCCTGATTCCATTCATCCACACAATAGAAAATCATTTACTTTCCATTGACTTGTCAAAAACAACTGCATAAAGTCTGGATAGATTTTGTTCAAAAAAAGGTAGCTTACGCTATAAACTACTTTACTCACCAGACATGGCAATCATAGTAAGAGCTGTAATCAAGTTGAGGCCTCTAATTAGCAATAAATCAAATTACGGCTTCACTTCTCACTCAGAGGGGAGGGGGTATCCTACATCACTGCACTTAGGTCACACATTGACACATTGGTCACATTTCAAAACTATTTTGACACCAAAAAAGAAGATGAAAGGGAAGTAATTGTACTCATATGGGAAGAGGTGTTCAGAAGACTTGTAAGACTAATATCGTCTCTCGAACCCATTAAGGAAGACTCATCCCTCAGACAACTTTCCCATTGAATTTCTTGAGCTATGACATTTTCAAATGACTAATACAACTGAATATGAGAAAAAACGTCCAAAGTCACTCAAGTTAACCCTACACGTAAATGAGGAGCAAAATTGCCTTTCATTACAAATGGGAAAAATAAGAAAACAAGCAAAGCAACACCTTGTGCAGTTCAGAGCTTTGGATACAACATTGACAGTAACAACAATATTTTCGAATGAGCACCTCAAACTCGTTGAGAACCCACCTCCAAGCGTGATGAAGGGTAAAGATCGTCGTTCATTTTCTGCATTCCCATACCAGCAGCAGAAAAATCAGCCCTCATTGATGATACTAAGCAAATGATACAAGAGATAGCTAAATATCCTAATGACAAGGAGCACAGACATTTTAGCATGTAAAGCAAAGCAATTACACAGTCCATTTAGTTGGAAGCTTCCCCTGAGCTTCCCCATCTCAATATGGCGACCAATTTTCACTCCCATATCCTGACTAAGCAAGAGAGACCGGCATGGTTTAGTATCGCAGTTGCATTAAAATTTATCAACCAAGAGTCACAATTTACCAAAGCACCACCTGCATGTACTCTCTTCAGGAAAAACGCAGATACTTCAATTTTTGTTACTGACCACCATCTCAGTCTTAGAAGCTCGTCTTCTGAATACCATCACTAAAAAAGTATCCTCTTGTTGAGGACTGGCAAAACAAAATAAACAAACAAGGTTTTGCGCAGGTAAATAGAATTGCAACCAATAATGAACTAAATTTCATTTACACACAAATCACAACATTCTTGAAAACATAGGAAGTAACGACCTCATTACCACTACCAATAGATAACCGTATTCTTTATTGGAAAATGTACTTGACTGCTTTCTTATAAATCTCCTTCAATTAGTAGGCCTCCAATCATCCGCCGATCACCCACTAGAAAATTAAGTACTACTTATAAATAGTTCCATCAATTATATCGCGCGCCCCTACACTTCCTCACACGATTATTCTTGATACAATGCATGGGCACTGACAAACTACCTTCATTTCCTGGCGAAGTGCTTATAATAAAGTTTAAAGCTCCAACATCTAAGCAAACACCTTCGAATGCACACAAGACACGTTTCGTGCCACATCAACAGTGTGACCATTTATTTTTTTGAATGCAGTAATTTTCCTAGATAAAGATGGAGCAATTCCTTTCCGTTGAATTTAGAAATATGAAATATTTCGCCCATCCATAAACGATGCAAGAGAGTTGCAGATGTCGTGAAAGCAATGAAATAGCGCACACACCTCCATACCAGCAGCAGAGCGAGCCTCCATCGTTAACCCTCCTCACAATGGAATCACTCCAGCCGTGCACCATGAACACGATCAGGATCAGCTGAATGACGATGAAAATGCCAGCACCAACCATGGCCACGTACATCCACACTGAAATATGGACGAAATTAAACAAGAACGAACACATGTTCATTTCAAAAAACAAGCAGCTATTAACAGCAAAAACTCTCTCACACACATGTATTACTGTGCATATATAATGTAATGCCAGTACTAATAAAACTTAATCAAACACAGGTCATCGCAGCACGATCTGTTAAATCTGTACAACCTAAAGAAAATCCTTCACTTCAATCAGAAAACCTGAGTTATACTATGATTTTAATGACCACGTTTTTATACACGCATTCCTCTGTCAAAAAATCCGCAGACCAGTACAACAGCATAACTTGTACATTCAAGTACCTATGCAGATGTAATGGAGCTTGTAGAAGTTAATGAAATGCCCAATTAACGATAAATCTAAGTTACAAAACGCCATTGTGTAGAATTTTTGTCTCTGAATACGAAAGAAAATCTAAGTTATGAAATGCAAAACAAAAATTCAAATAATGTGTGGTCGGCTTTGCAGCCGCTCAAATTCCCCAAAACATAAATACACTTTTAGCATCCTGGAATTTGTTTTAAAATTGGCGCGATAGAGGTGCTCTCCCATTGGCTCTCTCTCAACACCCTGCTGGCCTCTCATTGGCTAGGAGGAAGCTGCAGCTCCATGATACCCAGGATGCTTTTAGTGTGCCTTTGACCGTTGTTCGTCAAGGAGTTTTAACACGCGTCAAGGAAAAAGTTACTGTTTTGTGAATTTTTCGAGTTTGCTCATAGCAACTTGCCTACTCCTTCCTCGCCCACCACGAACTTCACTTTGCTCCGCACTCGCCCTTACTATAGCCCCTGCATATCATAGGCATAGTTGCCCAACCTCAATGCAAGATGATTTGCCTGTCTTATTCTTTTAATGGGTAAATAAATAACTTTCTCTTACTTTTAACACACACTTCACACAAAATTGGTATACTTTTATAATTTTTAAAGGGTTTAGGGGGCCTTGGAATGAATCAGTTTTTTTTACACGTA
Source organism: Morinoia aosen (assembly GCA_030386875.1). Taxonomy (NCBI): domain Eukaryota; kingdom Metazoa; phylum Arthropoda; class Malacostraca; order Amphipoda; family Talitridae; genus Morinoia; species Morinoia aosen. The sequence goes on from CM059579.1 coordinate 22,321,078, forward strand.
AAATGTGACTCTACTAACAAAAAAATCACATTACAAAACCACTTCTGGAACGTATTAATATTGTAAGGTGAGGTATGACTATTATACTTCAGCTAGTCCTTCCATCATTAAGTTAGTTTACTCAACTCTGACGCTTTATCTTCAGTAATTAACCAGGGATAAATTAACTACTTGTATTGGATATTGGATACATTCATTTCGTGGATAATTGATTTAAGTATCAATTAACGGTATTTGAACATGAACACTTCCATTTTATACTGAAAATACTGCTATCTTGCAATGAGTCAGCTCTAAAGACTATAGACATCTACCATACCTCGGAAAAAGTACTTGTAAGGGTCAGGGATGACGAACACAGCAACGATTAGCCCCAGCATGAGCATCACCTTGTAGAACCACATGCCGTTGTGCAGGGCTGCTCGGCAACCCTTGCTCACCCTCACACCTGGGACACAGCGGACATGAGGAAGTTTGTGGGAGTTTTGGATGAAAGTTGAAACACAACTTGATGCAGTAACTTGCATTAGTCTCATGAACTGAAACATGAACTATGGTTACTGAACAAAACAAAGAATGGACTATGCCTTTCATGATCAAATAACACATACCAGTTCAACGCAGCTAGAGTACAGTTCAAAATCCAAACCTTAGAATACTTACTGAAAAAGTCTTAAGCTTAAGGAATAACAAGATGATATGAGGAATGGCGTTCTGTCAAACTAACATTGTCAGTCGAACCCATTTCGGACAGACCCTCCCTTCATAAGATGGACAAGTTCACACCTACACCACAGCAATTGAAGATTACAGCTAGGCTGTACTGAATTTTCCTTCACTGATTCACATTTTACAAGAATTATACCATCAAAATTTAATTAGTTTTGTTACTTACCAGAAAGTAAGAACAGGAGTAACTCGAAGTTAACTTTCCAAGAACGATTTTGAGACTCCGTAACAGTACAGCAACACATCTCAACCAATGTCTCACTTAATGCAGTTGGTTTACTTTCATAACCTATTAGTGCATTATTATTTGCTGTACAATGCATGTTTATGAGCAAGTTTCAAGCATGAAATAAATGATGGTTAAAAACTATTTGGTTTACAATTAGTGTCAGATCCGTAGGTCTTTTTTTTTTTGAGGGACTGAAAATGAGAGCAAGTACTACAACACTTCATATGAAAGGAATAGCTGGTGTAAATTTACCACATATTTTGGAGAGCATCAACTTGCCTGTCCCCACAACCAAAAACACAGCTACCATGAGGAAATTAAATGATTAATACGTGATACATCATATGTATTAACAGCAAGGGTAAAAAAAGAGCTATCAACCAAAATTTGTGAACTTGAGACTAGCTTCTTGGTTCAGAAATTCAAAAACAAATTTCCCTGTTTACAGTAGGCCATAAATAAAATATAAAGACATTTGCAAATGTGAGCCTAAGCTTTTAAATTTGGCACCAAAAGATGATGTTTGTTTTCATCTCTTTACAAAGTAACTATAAAACTGACATTAATTCCACCATTGAAAATGGCAGCATCTAACACAGATATTTACAATTATTTGATGAATTACTACTGCATAGCAATGAAGTCATAAAATCAGAGTCAGAGACCCAGGCACTCACGGAAGGTGAGGACAGAGAGCAGCAAGTGGTACACAACGATGGCAAGCCCAAGCCTGTAGACAGCCATGTAGCCAAACACCTGCTCGCAATTGTCTCTTGCTCCAAGGTACTTGCAAATAGTTGCGCGGTCCATTACCTATGGGATAAGGGACATGCAATCACACATAGTTAAGTTACAGCTAGTTATGGCTATTGTCACCAGGCACTTAGCAAGACTGTTTTTCTCGTCAGTCAGGCAGCCATGCTCCAGAAGCCAGTGACCACAAAAACCATTAAAGTTTCCTCCATTTATTTCGCTCCATCTTCTACCCAAGTGTCATTAACAGTTTTTGAGTCATAACATTTATAAGAGAATTTCATTCAAGAAATATTTATTGAACAATTATTAAAAACTGGTGGAAGTACATGTAGGCTAGCAACACATGATGTAGGTAGCATAACACCCAGCTATTGGCTTCAGCACAAGACTATACAATAGTGGCAAACTTATAGACAGAGCTGGAGCACAGAAGTTAACAATCAGCGTGACTGTCGTGATGAGACTACTTGAGAGCATAGCCTCACAGACGAGGGAACGCAGACGTGACCTATTAGCGTGACTCTCATGGGTCAGCTTGCACTGCTAAGTCCCAGTACTGTCACTACAATATACAGGGTGATTGAAAAGCAGCTCTCTATTATATATATCTAATAATTTTTGTGTGCAGTTATTTTTTGTTCAAGTTCCTAGTGCATGCTCCTTAACACATTCACTGCGTATTGGGCCACATGTGTACAACAGGTAAAGGTCCATTCACGTGCCAGTGTAAATGCACGACATTTTATCAGTTTTGTGATGTATTTGTAAAACAATTATCATACGAGGCGAAATTTTATCGTGCAATTGTATTCTTAAACTTCATTAGGAAGAATTAAACTTTATTCAAGCTGGAAAATCAATTTCCCTATTCTGCTACTTACAACCTAACCAAACCAACTCTTAACAGCTGCAGAAACACAGTGAACGTGATGATCTATGACAATTTAATTTTTCTTGTTTTTTCTTTTCAGACTGATTACTTTATATTCAAATTAACAGGCCCATAAAGATGTTTGGATGTCTCACTCAAAACAAGCTTGCCCAGCTAGTGGCACGCTTGTTCACACAGAGATGTCTGGCACGTTTGGACATCTCTATTGGCCTTTGAATTTTAATACAAAATAATCCACCTATAAAAAAACAAGAACAATTAAATTGCCATATATTAAGGAGCATACATTAAAAATTTGAACAAAAATAACTGCATAAAAAACTCATAAAATGTTTAAAATAGAAAGCTACTTTTCAATCACCCAGTAGTGTTGCCCAGAAAGTTACCTAAAGGAATGCAACAATGGTGCTCGGTGCATTATTTAGCGGAACAGGGCTCAGTGAAGGACTCCTTTATTTACACTGTAACACAATAAATTTGAAGAATATTGATACCATAGCTGGATGTGGCACTAGACATCAGTTTAAAAATATATGTACATATACCATTACCTAAAAAAAAGAAAACTAAAAACTAAAGTCCAGCAACTTCATTAAAATGCACTTGATAGAACTGAATTTTTCGAATTCCGAATGGTTACACTCAACAATAAACACTATTTCACAGACAACATCTTGCATAAAACTTTTTCAAGTTCATTGTGGGGAGCTTTTCAACGAGTTATTTTTTAATTGAATTATGGATCAGAGTTTTCAGTTATTTGTGGTGGTAGAGGCTTGTTCAGCAATATGCAAATGCTTCTATGAGAAATAATGTATCAATTGTCATCTATCGTAGGCGCATCATAAACAAAAATTTGACTCAAAAATAAGAGTTCCATGCTATTCTTACTTCAAAAAACAAATACTGTCAGACTTTAATCACCTGATGAATTTTTACACTTTCAAGGCCAAAAGCAAAACACATGTAATTAGCTATATTGGATTTACCTTATAACTTGAATGAACTGCCCAAATGACACATTAACTGTGAGAAATTCAAGCACAGAAGTGGAAATATCACCCCTACCACCACAATAGAAGTACACCTACCTCGGTTTTACGGACAAAAAAGAGGAACCCCTGTCCGATAGTCCTGATTGTCTTAAAAATCCAACAGATACGTATACCTTACAGAATATATATCACTGGAACAAGAAATTAAGCATAACACAGAAAAAGAGGCAAAAATTGGGAGCAATGCAATACAGATGCTGAAACAGTGTTGTCAAACAAAGTGACTGCCCGCCACCAGCGGTCAGTTTTGGAACTAACGAACGTTGTCTGTAGTGCCCGTGACTTTCAAATAAAATTGGTACCTCAAGAATCAGTCCATAGAATCCAAAATCCGCTATAACAGGGCCTGTAAATCTGAGCTATGGGTGTATCTGCTTGTAAAAAACTAGCAAAACAAAAGGAACATAGATATTCAATAATGGAATGCTCATTAAGAGCTGCAAGTTCTATCAAATAAGATAGAATTAGCTTGAATGAGATAGAATTTACTCAAAAATTAGATTCGATATTAGTTTCAGCATCCCTTACTGTAGCAAATGCATTCCAATGAGAGGAAGAAGGAAGGTACCATTTAGCATGGATTTAAGGGAATGCAGAATCTATGCACAAAGTGCATAGATCTATATTTGAAGACGAATCTATATTTGAAGACGTTTGAATAAAAAACACTAAGTTGAGAAAAATGTTTAAGAAACGAGACAAAAGTTAAAGAAGAAAATAGTAGACACTGAAAAACAGGATAGCAGTAAACCAAAAGAAATTTGTGTTCAAAAAAACAAAAACCTTTTTCTAACATAAAGAATGCCTATCTAACTCCAGCTCAGGACCTAACATTTTACCCCTGGAAGCACTAATGACTTTAGACACAATAATTGTATCTCCCTGAGGAGAGAATTTACTCTCGATAATACAGATTCAACACTTACCTATTCAGAGCAACGAGTACTCACACAAGAGATTACTGAAACAAATAGCTCGGAGGATTTGTTTCATAAATGATAATACTCATGCTACGAAAATTACATAGTGCTGATGATAAAGAGTAATAACATAATTTTGGGCCCTCATTCATACTTCACTATCATTACTGCAAGGCCTATATGTAATTATTGTCTCACAGTTTCTACATTACATACTCCTATTCTGGTGTCAGTGTATGTGACAGCATGACACTTGGCCAGCAACCCAAGAATGAGCAACTTAGTGCCATCTAGATGTGTTACATTTTATTTAGAACTTTGATCAAATGGTTTACATGAATTTGATTTGAAATAGTTCTGAATTTTTTTTCGAGAATATTAACATTTGTTACCAATGCATGAATCATTTCCCAATAACAAGAAAATAAACACATACAAAAAAAATTGCAGAATCCAACATTGACATACATTATCATTTTTTTGATGCATGGATTAGTTTTGTGCTCCATCATAATATTAAAAGGCTTTTTCAATCAACGTATTTCATTAAGACAAATTTTCAAATGAATGAAGTCAAAGACTATTAAGGTAAAAAAGGACCATTTAACATGGACTGTAGAAAATGGAATTCATGTACAAGGAGTTTTCCTAAGCAGAATTACCTCTGAATAAAAACAGGTTAAGAAGCAAGGGGTAAAAAAGATAAAGAAAAGATTGCATAAAAAAGCATGGAAACAGAACAAAGTAAAGTGGGCATAGAAGATGGACACCCTAAAGGCCTGCCTATGGCTTAGTTAACCTTACAGTACCTCCTTAGGATGCACCATTCCTTATAGCATGGGGTAAACAAACCTAACTGACTCAAACTTGTTGTCTATCTAATACCCCCTTGTTGAATATTTTAGAACACTTCATTTCAAATCAACAAAAGCACTAAACTTACCATGTACAGTAAAATTATGAAGCCAAATAATATGAACTCACTCTATTCATGATAAAATTTTGCACAACACTTGAGAGCATCAGCACCATGACTCCAATGGAGAGGAGCAGGAAGAAAATGTATGCAGCTCGGGTGCTGGTGGACTCGCGGACACGAGGACACCACCGACAACAAAGACGACACGCACCACCGCCACACAAACACTTGCACTGCAACAATTGCCCACAATAAATAAAAATTAAAATCACATAGCTGAAAAGAATACAAATGTAATAAAGAAGCTTAAAATTAATGATGAACAAGCATAGAAATTTAAATGACTAATTAACCCCCAACTATTAAACTATATATTATTTAAGTAAACAAGATAGTTATTCATCAGATCCAAAAATTATCTTTGAAAAAATTTTGACACTCACTTTTTAAAAATTCTGCTCGTAGAAATACATAAAGTCTAATGAATAATAAGGAAAATTAAAAATTGAATAAAACAGTATTCAATGATACTTTGCTGTAATTTCTTTACTTAAATCTATGATGCCAACTAAAAGGCATAATAGAAATTTTTCATAGAATTTGTTAATTGATTGCTTAGGCCAAATGAATACCACTAGCATCATGTCATGACTTAAATATCACATCAAGTGCTACAGATGGACTGGTAACTAAGAATCAAAATCAAGCCAAAACATAATTAATTTTCATGGTTTTTTCACTCATTCACTCTAACAATATTTTTTTTATTATTTACTTCTTTCTTGCAACAGGATCACAGTACATAAATTTCAGATAATTTTATCACATTACAACAGCAATTCAGGCATAGGCACCACATTTGATAAATATCAAAAAATTGAAGCTACAAGAATAGGAAATTTGATACTCAAGTAAATATTATAAGGTATCCACAGATTATAAAGGAACCCTGTATTATTCAAATGCAACATCTGAACTATAAGAAGAACTTAATGCGATGCATAGTTAAGGAAGACAATAAGACAAGTGCACCATCAGCAACTTTCTGAGCATATAAAAGATTTCCTAAGTGTACACAGAACCCCGTGTTTTGCTCTGAGCACGTGTAGTTCTTAAGCCACAGGACAAGTTCTAAGTTCCACAAGGGGACATGATTTGGTAAACTGTCTGCATAGGAAAAAGATAAAGCTTCTATTTCCTCTAATCCCATTATTTATATTGCTTGAGATAACAAAAAATTTACTGGCAGCCTTGAAGAATTCTTACATTTTAATTTCAACTTTATTTGAAGTATAAATGACTCTTAGGCAACTTTTTGTGATTTTTGGATATAATGTTTCTACATACATATGCACATAAGAATTTGAGTAGGCAGTGTTGCTGTACACACTTTAGTTTTTATCAACTTATCACAGTAAATATGGTTCTCAACACTTTAAATAATAAAATTTAGGAATAGAGTTGACAGTGGACCTGATCTAAGGTGAACATAAACTGCTAAAATACACCAAACTGAATGTTTAGTCTCCAAAAAACTATTTCTTTCTTATTGATATTAGTTGGCTATAAACAACTGCTGGGCTGCTCAACGTAATTTCATTCTATTTTTAACACGTTGACTACGATTGTGGGGCTGCTATGGTCAGTTTGGTTAGGCTAGAAAAAGTTATTTTGAAAAACCAGCTTTTCTGCTTAAATACATTTTTAACCTTTTTAAAAAGTATAAAGAATACACTTGAACCATAATATGCAACCTTTTACTCTAAAATTTATTTCAGAAAAGGTAGCAAAATAGTTGAAATGTTATTGGTATATTCCGGTACTTAAATAAACCATTTACCTAGTGGTACACATATGCACCACTTCAGAGTCTAAGTCTTAAGAAGGATTTGGGTTTGGCAACACAGCTAAGGAGGGACGGGTCTTAAACAGGGTCAAGGACTCTGCTAAGCCCTAAAATCTTCTCTTTATAGATATTTAAACCACAATGATATCTGAATAACTATGCAAAGTGTAGAACCAATGGGAGCCCAGGGTTATGTAATTTGAAATGATGCTTGTGATATCAGCACTTCATAATTCAACTGTCCAAGTTATTGTACATAATTCACTAATGTAAAAAGATGAGGATGGACAGTTGAGTTTGATCTTTGTTGTAAAAATGTACAAATATTTGTAAACTTTAACACGCTCCCTGAACATTGGGCCACACGTGTACCAACAGGTGAATTGCTCATTCACGTACCGGTATCAATGAGTGACATCTAATCAGTTTCACAACCTTTTTAAGAAATAACTTTCATTAAATGAGGTGAATTGTTATAGTGCAACTGAATGTTCTAATTTCTCAGAAAGGATAAAAATGTATTTGAGCAGTTAAGTCCATTTCCCAATTCTGCTGCTTACAACCTAACCTAACCAAACCAACCGTTATCAACTGCGGAAACACAGTGAATGTGTTAACAGTTTTTCTGTGTAGCATTTTAATAAGGAGTCTTCTTTTTCTTTATAAGCTAGAAAATCAGAAATTTTATGAATTAATTCACAGATCCCAGATACATTCAGTGCATTGAAGTACACACTGTGAAAGGCTATGAAATATCAATTCAGAGGTATATTTTCAATTCAATTCAATCAATCAAGGTAAATAATATTGTTAGGTGAATTTATGCATTAGTTTTGTAGGCAATAATCAAATTATTTGTTTTTAATATATTTCATCTTTCTCTCAGAAGCATTACATTGTAAGACCTTGAAATGGAAATTAGAAGCTGATGGGAAGCAGATGAGGAATTTAAAATTAAATCAATGAATCAACTTCTTAAGTACCTTGTATTTGAATGCAACATACTGAGAATTGGTAGGTAAAAATTCAAGGTATTTAGAAGTGATTGAAAGGATAGCACTCATTGTATTTTAATTTCATATTTCAGCAATATTATTTGAATAACACTGTAGAAAGTGCTAGGTGAACAGGTTATTTCTTCTGTGCAAGCTAAAAAACTGAAGTGGTGCTTGGTTTAGTTGGTTTGAATTAATGTTGACTGGTTACTTGTTCTATACTCATACATATATGCTGAGTTTTTTAGTCAACCAAAAAATGCTCAACTATCAATGTTGACATGAAAAGTAAAGTCTGACCTCCAACATTCAACATTCAATTTATGTAACTAAAAGGTAAGCTTTTTTATTATTATATAAGATCTACATTAGAGACTGCATAAAATTCAAGCACAAAAATAGTTTGAACTACACAAAACATACACATGTACATGCCTATAGACTTTTTAAAATAATATCATCAGAATTACTAGGCACATATTACCAAATTTGGTAAACTAATTCAATAATTTAGACTATTCAACCATGAAATTACATTCTGAAGTGACTGCATCCAAGTTGATATATACCATCTAATAAATGTGAACTTGGAAAAACTCCCTTAACCCAGTACTGCAGGACTGTAAGGCCAACACGTCCTCTAGGTGAAAGACAAACTGTAAACTATACCATCACAAAAAAAAGATAAATACCACAGCAATGAAGCATGCTACTAAAGACGGAGAATGAGCAAACACTTAAAACCACCTACAGTTAAGAAAGATAGCTCATTCTTAAAAAATGCACAAAATTTTACAACCATTCACATAAGTATTGGCATACTCTTACCTGAGAACGAATGCAAGATCTGTCAATCTCTGCATATGGGTCGACAAGGTCCTCCATTGCAATTTATCTTATCAACTCTTGACTTTTTACTAATATAACCAAAATTTTATTTACACTGACATTTAATTTATTCTATAAATATTTTGTGAATGACAATTTTATTTTCCAAATTTTGGCAAAGGAAAAATAAAAATTATGACAAAATGAGTCGCAATGCAATTTTCAAATATACACCAACAAGGTTGGTGATTGTTTTTAGCAAATTTAAAATAGAAAAGCCACCTCAATGAATGTTTTCATACCCTGAAAAAAAAAAAAATCGTAAGTATTTTAGCATATAAATATGAAAAATTAAAACTCATTGCAAATTTGAATTTCATGACAAAAAGTTAGAGAAATAAAAAGATGAAACAAAAGCCCTAACACTAGCTAATAAAATACTTGATAGTTTTCCAATAAGGTAAGTTCTGTATCAACTACCGTTCCTCATTTTTGTTCAAATTGCAATTAAATTAAAATAAAACCGCTAGTATTAAACAGCTTGTGCAAGCATGAACTTTGTTACATACTTACGACATTACCGAGTACATATCAACACTTAATATAATGATATGTGTGCTCTCGCGATTATATACAACAGATCAAAAGTACCACTCAGCAAAGTAGCACAAAAACCTTCAATTGTCTACGTAATAGGCATCAAAATTGTGGGAACAAATAGAATAAGAACATTACCTAGTGGTACACATATTTAAAGTTTAAAGGTTGGGAGCCGTCACATTTGTTGATGTAGGTTTTGACATCATATTTAACAACTTTTATACAAAATCAATTGAAGATGCTAAAATATTAGCAGTGTACGACCTTGCAGAACCAGTTCTGGTAGTGATTTTTTGATGTTTTAATGTGAATAACACTAAAAAATTCTCCACATGAATAAACATTTCATGTACACTTCCAACATAAATATGCAGCAAAGTTTGTTATGGCTAAAAAAGCTATTTTCATAGGTTATAAGGCTGTCTCTATTTTCTACATTTTTACTACTATTGCTGAACAAATACAGCTCAATACATGGCACCTTGTAAGGTTGGAGAATCATATCAATGAGACTCTGCTCCAGGCGGTTGCTGCAGTGAAGGCAAAAACTCATTAAAAGCAATCTTAACTAAATATGGTGTCCCCTATACAACTCTTCAAGATTGAGTCTCTGGGCAATATACTCCTAGGGCATCGATAGTCAAAATATTAGTCCGATCATGGTCGATAGCTAATTCCAAATGCGGCCTTCCAATCCCGCAGCCAAAAAATTAAAGAGATCCCAAACTTTCCATCCTAAGACTTTAATTAACAACAATCCCTGGTTTTCAAAGCCTTCTTAAAGCAATACAAATTCTATATGAGCAAACAACGTCACATATTTACTAAAATATTGTTATAGAATGGAACAAATGGATTTTAAATTTAATTTTTTCTTAGTTATATTTTAAATACCATATAGCAACATGTCTACTCTACTGACTCGACTAAATTCTATCAAATTTATTTACATTGAATGAAACAAAGGAGACGCTATCGGTTCTTTTGTCTGAATCACAGCGTTCAGACCTTGTCCTGCTTGCTCATCTCCACCTCGTGGGCTTTCCTGAGGAAGGGAAGGTTGCACTTCAAGTAGACGAGGGCCTAAAAGTTCTCGGCAGCCAACATTGCCCTCAGGCTGAGTCTTAGGTCGGAAAATGGCCGACCCATAGCTGAACATGCACCTGATCGAAGCAGAGCTTGAGAGCAGCATGTTATACGGTTTTTGAAGCGTACACAAAGAAACGACATCTACGCAAGATGGATTGGTCGTTTTTTTTTCACTTTTCTCGATTACGGCCGGGATTGCAATCGGACTTACATTTTGCAAGAGAGATCCTCGAACTTCCAATCTTTTCAACCAGGAGGTTCTGATCTTCAAGTCCAACCCCGATGTGGAAGATCGATTGTGATCGGAAGTTCGAACTTAAGATCCGAACGTCCCCCATGGTGAATATCACAGACGTTTTCTTGTTGCTTATTCCTGTGTTTGATTTGTAAGGTTTGTATTCTCTGCCATACTTATCTTTTTTGTAAATAAACAATTAAATCAATCTTTGTTTAAATCTGAAACATTATTACAATCTTTGTGTAAGATAATTTTGAATCTCTATAATTACAATGCATAAATGTTACAGCAGTTTAAAATCTGTACAATAGTGTTACTGTGAGTCAAAACATGTTTAAAGATTTGAAACTTGCCTAAGAAACTTGTAAAAAATTAAGAAATTTGAAGAAATAAAGTTTTTCAATCATTGCCATGTGAACATGAATTTTACAGCAGGTTTTGGGCATGAAAGAAAATGAACTTAAGCACATTGCAACACTGCATTGCCTTTGTTTTGTTTACAAAGTGCTCTGATTGTGAATGGTAGTAAGCATTGTTGGCTCTCTCAAATCTATACAATACAGAAAACTTCTCCTATATATATACAGTGTTCTCTTGCGTATCACAGTAGATGCATTCCAAAGCCCCCCACAAAAGGAGATCTTCTGCAAAGTGGGATCACCTACTTTTACATATATATTTATATCCATTTAGACTTTTAAAACCCTCCCTGTACAAATATTTAATCCCCCCATTAAAATAGTGTTCATCATTGCTGAGATTGTCATTATTATGCTCTTATGCTCAAATATACATTTATATCTCAAAACATACTTGTTTTTGTTCTTATTTCACTATTCATTATATTTATTTTCATTATTTAAATGGAGTTTAATTCTATATTTTAGATTTATTATTACTTCATATTTATATATATATATATATATATTTTTAAGAGGGGACGGCTAAGCCCTCAAAGTGATTAAGCCACAAAAAAGGGTCCAGGAAACAGTGAGGGAACACTATACCATAAAAACATTGTTCATTACAAGTGCCAGTATATTACAGTAGCAGTGCACTTTCAAGATATTGCTTTAAAAGGGAGCAATTAATTTAAGATCTGCAGTCAGTATTCGGTCAATAATGCATTCAATTATTTTCAAAATTGTGTTCTCACAAATCTGTAATAGGATACATTTTAAGACGTTTTACACAAATGACATTTTGCTCACATATGTTTACTTTTTGAGATATAATATTCATAACGTTTAGGTAAGAACAATATCATGCCAGCAGTTTTTTGCACAAAACATCAGTCTTGGTATGGTAAAGTTAAGTTATGTTAGGTTCACTTCTAGTTTATTTAACTAACCTAACGTTACCTTACCTAACCTTACCTATCGTTATGACCCACAGAAGTCTATATTTATTTAATATAGATAAAGTCTTTTTTATTCAATTAAGACTTGAGTGCAGTTAAACTGAACATTGCGCTAACGGTTAACCTACTGACATATTTCAGTATGTATGTACGTAAAGTATGTTTGCGCATGTCTGTTTATGTCAAGTTCCCATATATGAATACATATACTTGTGAAAGAGTGGATTAGTGAGCCAATGAGACAGATTTTTACTGCAGTTAAATGAGAAGTAGGATTTAAGTTTTATAGATGTTTACTTAGTTTTCTAATTTTTATGAACTTTTTTGTATTTTGAGTTTTTGAGATTTTTGTATGTTTGTTAACACTGAAGATGGAATTATAATATTCCAAAATGTCTGCCTTAAAAAAATAAAAAAGTATATTATATTAGCTCTACTTCTAGTCATACACGTGAAGTACAGTTGTCTCAGAAAGCTTAAATTTGTCTACATTTTTGAGCTGAGGTAGTTTCTAAGCAGTGCAATTCTTTAATATCACCGTCACAAATACTTATTTACCAGTAATGAAAAAGAGTTTGAAGTCAAACAGAATTCAAGAAGTTTGTATTATGTCACATTTTTTAGGTTTACGGTACTAGGCCTAGCTTGAATTACAGTTTTTTTAAGTGTCTATAAGTTGTGAATATTATTGCTTTTAAGGAGATCATCCGGGTTTGAGAGCTTTTTTCGTCCGATTCGTTTGAAAATTGGCCAGTATATGTCTTTTGTGAAAGTAAACCTTTTTACTCATCATTTTTTCGATTTAGGCCTTAATTTTTTATTTTTTTGACGAAAAATGGGTTTTTGGTATATTTTTCAAATTGGGACTCCTCCTTCAGTTTTGATGCTAGAACAAAAAGAAAGACAGTTTTAGAACGCTTGGAACATTTCTAACAAACGTTCGTTCTCTTTATTTTCAAATTCGAATTTTTTCTATTTTTTCAAAATTTTTGGAAATTTCAAAAATCAGCAACAATTTTTTCGGTTTAGAGCTATATATTTCTTCAAAGAATTCAAATTTGAAAATGAACAGAACGAACGTTTGTTAGAAATGATCCAAGGATTCTAAAACTGTCTTTGGATTTGTTCTAGCATCAAAACTCGAGAACTAGTCCCAGGATGAATGTTGAAAATTCGAAGTGTTGGGTATAAGCAAAACAAAAATTTTGTGTTGAAGTGTAATATAATGAACAATTGATGTAATTGAATGCAGTTTTAGTTTTTATTTCGATACTTTCCATTCATAACTTTATATTCAAACTGTGAATTGTGATTTCATAAAAAAAAAATTATAAAATTTTTTACTTTTTTATCAAAAAAATAATTTTTCTTTTTTCAGTCTGATTCTTATGAAATTTGACTATGATATGTAACCTTTGAAAAGAAACACAATTGATTCTATTCATTTTTTAGATTCAGGCCTTAGATTTTGCAAAAATTTGACATATTGGTTTTTAGGTATTGATATTTCACTAATATTGATATTTCAAAATAGGACTCCTCCTTCAGTTTTGATGCTAGAACAAAAACAAATGCAGTTTTAGAATCCTTGGAACATTTCTAACACACTCACGTTCGGCTTTTTTTCCATTTCCCATTTGTTCTCTTTTTATATGGGATCAAAATCGGGAAAATTGAAATATTTTGGTCCCTTCAACCCCCTGGGAGGGGGGGATTTATTGTCGTAGCGCCATAAAATTTTAGGAACGAATAGTCCACCAACTAAGGGTCCTTCTACAACAAAAACATGCAAAATGACCATGACATCGCAAGGGCCCCCAAGGGCCCCTGGATGATCTCTTTAATGCTAGTCAAGAAAACCTCTTGACGTAAAAGACTATCTTCAGATTAAGCATAACCCAATGTAAACAAAAAACAATGGCATCTTTGGATTAGATTAGATTATTAGTTAGTTTAAGCCTCCTTATCCTCAACAAATGAGATCCAAAGAGAAAAAGGAAGAAGGCACCATTTAGTATGGAGTTAAGGGAGCGCAAAATCTATGCAGAAAGGGCATAGAAACAGTAAGATGAGAAAGAAGTTTATAAAACAAGATCAAAGTTGAAGAAGAGATAGTAGGTGCTGAAAAAAACAGGACAACAGTGAACCGACAAAAAGATGGTCCGTAACAAAACAAAAACCTATGTTATTTTAACAAAAGCCTACCTAACCTTTAGCTCGGGCGTTCACATTTTCCCCCTGGGAGCGCTAATTCCCATTGATACAATAGTTTTATACTCCTGAGGAGGGCATCTACGGATGATTTATTTCCAATTTCAAGCCTGATACATATGTTATTTTAACAAAAGCCTACCTAACCTTTAGCTCGGGCCTTCACATTTTCCCCCTGGGAGCGCTAATTCCCATTGATACAATAGTTTTATACTCCTGAGGAGGGCATCTACGGATGATATATTTCCAATTTCAAGCCTGATACATATTACCTTGTATATTAGTTTTTCAAATGCCTTATAACTAACACCAGGACGCGATGACGCTTTACCCCGGTAACCATTTCAGACACCTGGGTAGAGTGGGGTATTGTGCTTGGGAATTTTTCCCCTATACCCAATAGAGAAAATCGCCATCCAGTGCCGGGACTCAAACCCTCATTGCCTGCACGGAGGCAGGTCCTGAAACCACACAGCTATCATGAGCACATGTACACTGCGAGGTTTTTACGGTAGCTGTATGTTTTTCCCTTGCCATAAAGAGGTTTAAACAATTTATTTACCACAGGTGATACAGAGGTAGAATGTTTCTCAAGTCTAGTACAATGGTCAAATTTGAGAATAGCTATATGTGGGCCCAAATAAGCTCAGCAACTTCTAGGGCATCCTAACACCAATGATATTCTAAGGTGTAGAATAATGTTTAACTAAATTCACTTAACCTAGTTTTGCATTTGAATGATCAATGAATAATTTAACTTGATATTAGATGCTTCATTTTACAATATAGTTCATATGGACTAGATTTAACAGCATATTCAATGGTAAATGTGAAGGAAAGGACTAATCAATTTTCCACTTTTCGATGCCTGAACATAGTTAATTAGATCGAAATAAACAATTTTCCTTCTATGCCCTTTCTGTCTGAAATGAGTTTTCCACGAGTTAAAGCGGTATGTTAATTTTCATTTTTGATGACAAATGCCCTCGAACCGCTGCTAATTGATTTTAAATTTTTGTTGCTTGAATCATGGTAATAACATCAAATAAACTACTTTTCTTCTATATACTTTTTGCGGCAAATGAGTATTTTATGAGTTAGAACGATAGGTTTACTTCTGTGATTGAGCTGTTAAGAGTACGTTTGGGTACTTTGCAATTTATTATTAGCCAACCCTGCAGAGCCTGAACCCACTTCTAGGACCTTTTAGTTAATAACACAATAAAGGTTATCACCCAAAAATAACAAGTTCTACCAGTGTGTTTATTTTTGTCTAAGATGGCAGGAATGCGCTCAATCATTCAAGCGCGTCGGAAGGGAGAGTCCATCGTAGTCTTTCCGTCCGACGCGCTCGGTAAATTTCTGGTTAATGTGGAGTATTTGTCAGTCCGTGATTTTTAATTTTTCGGTGCCTAAATATAGTTAATTAGATCGAAATAAAAAAGTTTTCTACCATGCACTTTCACTCACAAATAAGTACATTATGAGTTATAGCGGTGAATTAGTGACCGCAATTCACGTGTTTGAAGCGGGAAGTAATAAATCGAGCGCGGCATATGGCAACACTGCAATGGAGTCTCGCTTTCAACACGCTCGTCATCAAAGACGAAACTAAACCTACCGCAATAACTCGTTAAATACTCATTTGACCAAAAAAGTGTATAGATGAAAAGTAGTTTATTTCGATGTTATTACCATGATTCAAGCAACAAAAATTCGAAAATCTATGAGTAGGTTAGCTGTCTATTCGAGTGAATTTGTCATCAACGACAAAACTAAACCTACCGCTATAACTCATTAAATACTCATTTGCGAGTGAAAGTGCACAGCAGAAAACTGGTTAATATTGATCTAATTAACCATGTTTAGGCACCAAAAAGTAGAAAATCAAGGACTGACAAATCCTCCACATTAACCGAATTTCTTTCCGCTTCAAACACTGGAGTAGCGATAAGTAATTTACCGCTATAACTCATTAAACTCATTTCAGACGGAAAGTGCTTAGAAGAAAACTTGGTCAAAGTGAAGTTTAATACAATCAAGGAAAATAATAATTCCGATCCCTGGAATCGCTAAAGCAGTGGTTCCCAACCTATCTTACCAGACGTCCCCTTTTTGCGTCCAGTAGACCCGCACGCCTCCAGTGCCTCTTTTTTCATATGAAATGATTTTTACATTTATTTCTTAGCATTGTTCAGGAAAACATATTTGTTTGCATTACATTTTAATAATGAAAGCAACTCAAACAAATAATACTACATTCCGGTAACTAAAAAGGAAGCATTTGGTTCAAAGTGAACGAAAAAAAAGGTTTGAACATTAGCAAATAGGCAAAATTGAGTTGTAATTTCAAGAAAAAATAATTTGAAAACATGGCATATAATATTTGGAATGACTCATGTGACTAAGGCAAAATTTATGAACTAATTTAGTGAGATGGATGCTGCTGCTTCTTCCTCACAAGATCAGAAATTCTAGGATTGAAGAATGACAGCTCACAACGCAAGCCATTTTCTACATAAAGTCGGTTGCGCTGTTTAGTTTTCAGAACAACAAGAGCTGAAAATCCTGCTGCACAGAGATAAGTTGAAGAAAAGGGAAGAATCACACGAGGGGCTTCTTCACCTACTTTTGAGTACATGGGGAGATATTTCACCCAAAACTCTTCTAACTTCATTGTTTCAAAGTCCCTTTTTGCGCTGAAGTCACAGTTCAAATTGATGGCTTCCTCTTGTAGTGATTCTAGTAACAACTCTACATCAGTGTTGAATGGACCAATGTCCAAAGAGAATTCTCCATTGAGACATCTGGAAATTAGCGCATAAATTCCTCAGCAGGGGAATGCAGATGTGATAAAACCTCTTTTGTCATATGATATGCAGATGTGATAAAACCTCTTTTGCTCAATGTTTCTCTTCTCAAATATGAGCTCATTCAGATGTGAGACCGATGAAAAGTTCCCAACTTGTACTTTTCGTTTCCAAAGATGAATTTTTTTTTCACTCTGATCACATCAGAGTGTGCAATGATGTTGGTGTTTCTTCCTTGTAACTTCAAATTGAGGTTGTTGATAGCCTCAAAAAAGTCCACAAGGTATGCTAGTGAGAGCTGAAAGTCTTCCTCTCTGAATGCTTCATACAGTTTTTCTTGTTTCCGCTTCTGCAAGAAAATTTCCACTTCATATTTGAGCTCGTAAATACGACTCAGCATGTTTCCCTTGCAAAGCCAGCGGACTTCTGTGTGAAACAGGAGAGTCTTGTAATCAGTGCCCAAATCTGAGCAAAGAGCTGCAAAAAGCCTAGAATCAAATAGATATTTTTTACAAAATACTCCACTTTCATTGCTAAATTCGGTGAACTGCGTAGTTTACCAGCCAGAGACCTGCTTGCAAATGATTGTCTGTGGATAACACAGTGAGTCCCAGTTACAGCAGGATTTTTTACAGCAGCTTCAGCCAATCTTCAGTCTTTCTTGCATGCTCGCTTCCAATGTGTGGACTCCCATAGGAATACATGATAATCGATTCAAGCTTGCTTGCTTTCTCGCTTCAAATCTTTTGGTGTGCAGGCACCCATATATTAGCAATTTTGGCGATTATTATTATTATTATTATTATATAAGAAAGTTTTAGCCTCCCTTAACCACGACTAAGATGTTCCAAGAGAGGAAAAAGGAAGGCACCATTTAGTATGGAGTTGAGGAAACGTGGAATCTATGCACAAGGTGCACAGAAACAGTAAGCTTGGAAAGAAGTTCATGAAACAAGAAAAAAGTTGAAGAAGAAAGTAGTAGGTGCTGAAAAACAGGACAGCAGTGAACCGAAAAAAGATGGTCCGTAACAAAACAAAAACCTGTTTTATTACAACAAAAAGGAAGCCTACCTAACCTTTAGCTCGGGCCCACACATGGTTCCCCTGGGAGCGCTAAAGCAATTTTGGCAATGACTGAATTGTAATATGATGGTTCGTTTTTGGAGTGATGTAGAGTAGTTCGTGCATGGTGATTTAGTTTTGTTTACGTGTCGAGAGTTGAGTTTGTGTTTGCAGTGGTTTAGTCTGTTATCGTGTTTTTAGGCTTTGTTTTATCATTTCCACTTTTTTTATAACAGATTTGCTTCTTTCTGCTGTCTGAGATTTTTATCAACGTTTTTTATTAAATGAATAGATATGGTGATTGAACCATCAACCCAGCAACATGTACAGTACTTAATTTGTCACACACACTTTTTGCAGCTTATACTGGAATCAACGCACACACTTCACCACATACATTCAAACTAGCGTACAAAACTCACCGCGTATTATTCACATTTCACACAATCAACAAAACATTCCATTCTGCTTCGTTTCACCCTTGCAAATCATCAAGGTTACAATGTCACTCATACGCGTATGTGATCCAGAATTGAAGTGTGAAATAAATCCCTACCGTGGACAAAGGAAAATGTGCTCAGGTTGACGAGATGGAGTATTGTTGCATATATGTAATGACAGATATTTGTTCTTTGAACAATTTTATTACTCTAATCAAGCAAATAATTTTGAGCAGATGACTTAACGACCCCCTTGTATCCTCCTCGCGCCCCCTAGTTTGGGAACCACAGCGCTAAAGGAACACATTTCAGAACGTTTTACAACAATGAGATTTTGCCCACTGTTGCGTTATTTCTGAATTATTAAACTTTGAAGTTGGCTTTCACGCCCAGCAGAATTCAATTAATGACAGAAGCTAACACCCTACTACAAACGTAAACAGGTTGGGTCGTGAGGGGGAGCCACAGTTCAATAGTGAAATTTATAAAAAAAGGTTCAAACCCACCCATTAGGGTGATGTCGACAATTGTGTTTACTTCAGCTCCAAGATGGCAGCCGCCATGTTGGGTACCGGGTGGGGGTGGCCGGCATTGAAAATGATGTAAACGGACATTGCAAGTTAGAAACTGTTATTTATAATTTTTACTAGAAGAACTGTGGCTCCCCCTCACGACCCAACCTCTTCAAGTTTGTAATAGGGGTTTAGCTTCCATTATTAATTAAATTCCGCTTGGCGCACTTGCTTCCTTGGCGCGCGAGAGCCAACTTCAAAGTTTAATAATTCGAAAATAACGTATCAGCGAGCAGAATGACATTGTTGTAAAATGTTCTTAAATGGGTTCCTTTAGTGATTCTTTACAATAAAAGTATTATTTTCCATGATTGCATTAAACTTCATATTGACCAAAAACTTGGGTAAATCTGAAGGAGATGACAGTTGTCAATTTTGTAAATTTCGATGCCTTAGCATAGTTAATTAGATCGAAATAAACAAGTTTTCTTCTATGCACTTTTTGTCTCAAATGAGTATTTTATTAGTTATAGCGGTAAATGACTTAGCGTAACTCCAGTCTTTGAAGCGGAAAGACATTCTTTGATCGAGTTGTATGGCAATACTGCAATGGCGTCTCGCTTCCAGCGCTCTGTCTTGAAAGACGAAACCAAACCTACCGCTATACCTCGTTAAATACTCATTTGACGAAAAAAGTGTATAGAATAAAAGTTGTTTATTTCGATGTTATTACCATGTTTCAAGCAACAAAAATTCGAAAATCGATGAGTAGCTGTTTATTCGAGCGCATTCGTCATCAATGACGAAACTAAACTTACCGCTATAAATCGTAAAATACTCATTTGAGACAAAAAAAGAATAGAACAAAACTTGTTTATTTTGATTCAATTAATTAGGTTCAAGCACCAAAAAGTGGAAAATCAACAACTGTCATCTCCTTCAGATTTACCAAAACTTGTTTATTTTGATCTAGGGTAAGTTGCAAAAATTCGTCCACTTCGAATTTCCGTACACACCAAGTATATTTTACTTTAACAAGCTAATATGGAGTTGAAGTTCATCGAAAAGTGGTTCACGTGGTAACTGCTGGTTTATAATATTGTATAATTGCCACTCACAGCAAAAAAGTATAACTGTTTGAACAAAAATGACAGCCCAAGTGAATGACCTGCGTTTCAGTTGTTTATGAAGTTGTCACCCTTAATTGACTACCATTTTGCATCGCCGACTAAAAATTTTTCCGTTGACAAAGTTGTTGTGTTAGGCGATGTCGTACCTGTGTGAGTGTTGACAGCTGTAGTGCTGCCATTTTACAGAGTTTTATTTCTCCCTTTGTTTGTTTCTGAGGTGTACTAAATTTCGAATCTTTTAACGGCTTGTGTTATTACTTCGTCCACATGTACGGAGTTTTGAAGAAATCATTTATATGAATTCGTTTGTTCGTACAACGTTTTTTCTTCAAGTTTCTCCTCATTGTTTATGATCCTTAATATCTTTTCAGGTATAGATTTTATAGTTTATGAATTGGACCGGCAGGCCGCAGCCGAGACGGTTCAAGAAACGGTTTTTGAAAAGTACAGAAATTTCTTGAGAATTTCTTGAGTCCTACTTCAAACTTTAGTCCACCACTTGTAACTTTTGAAAGAATGCACCTATCGACTTCAAATGACTCCAAAACGAAAGAACAAAACATTTTCTACAAAGGTGTTATAATCACATTCAAAAAATTTTTCTGAGAAGTACAGAAATTCTTTGATAAAAATGTTTGATTCGCGTGCCATCGCGAGCGCGAAAGGGTCAACTAAAGTCTTTCGACGGCGCGTGAGCCGTACAGGTTCATTGCAGAATTTATGTACTTTTCAGAAACAATTTTGAATGTGTTTAAAACACCTTTGTAAAAAATGTTTTGTTCTTTCGTTTGAGAGTAATTTAAAGTCGATAGGTGCATTCTTTCAAAAGTTATGAGTGGTGGACTGAAGTTTAAAGTAGGACTCAAGAAATTTCTGTACTTTTCACAAACCGTTTCTTGAACCGTCTCGGCTGCGGCCTGCCGGTGCCTTGCACACGCTCTTGAAGCGTTGTTTTTGAAACACCATATTTGACACTTGCGTTGCGTATACTCAAACTTCCATTTTTTATCTCTGCTAATGCGTGAACGAGATCATCATTGCAGTAGTGGTGTGTTTTACGAGGAGCCATAATTCAAGGTCAACATTCGTCCCAATTCATACCGGCAGGCCGCAGCCGAGACGGTTCAAGAAACGGTTTGTGAAAAGTACAGAAATTTCTTGAGTCCTACTTTAAACTTCAGTCCACCATTCGTAACTTTTGAAAGAATGCACCTATCGACTTGAAATTACTCTCAAGCAAAAGAACAAAACCTTTTCTACAAAGGTGTTATAAACACATCCAAAAAAGTTTTCTGAAAAGTACAGAAATTCCTCAAAATGAACCTGTACGACTCACGCGCCGTCGAAAGACTTTAGTTGACCCTTTCGCGCTCGTGATGGCACGCGAGTCAAACATTTTTATCAAAGAATTTCTGTACTTCTCAGGAAAATTTTCTGGATGTGTTTATAACAAACACAGGTAACTTTAGCGCTAAACATAAATATAAATTTCAATTTAGAGGGTGTACGAACTTTTGTGATGAGATTCGAAACGTGGTCGAAATTTTAAATTAATTTCGAATTTGGTACGAACTTTTGAAATTTCAGTTGGACAAAGTGTTCGCAAAGCAAGTTGTTTTTTTCATATCAAGATTTGAAAGATCCTTTTTAGAGCAAAGCACGATGAACCCAATGCATTTGCGCTTTTTTGACGGTATTTGCTGCAGCAATAGCGATCTTGAGAACCGTTTGAGAGGGTTTGAAGTTTGAACCGTTCAAATCGGACAAACATTCGGACTTTACCCTAATTAACTATGTTTAGGCATCAAAATTTGAAAATTGATTACTGTTCTTTCTTTCACATTTAGGAAAATTCTACCTATTCGATAAACTGAAGATCAGCGATATTAACCATGGCAAATTACATTATTAGGATTAAATTACATGCAGTAGACAAAGTTTGTGATCTTACATGACTAGTACTCAGATAGGAAGTGAGACGCAAGATTTTTCTTGAATATCTTGTAAGAACTACTTTCACGGATCTTAGCAGGGATTGAGGTCTAAGTTTTAGTTCCAACAAATGGGATGCTGTGTTGCAACCGGGCTTTTGAATAATAAGGAAGCATGAATTTACGTCTATTTCTGGGTAAATGGTTGTGATGACCAGTTTTTGCAATTAATAATTGCTTTAGGCTATTGTTGCAATCATTTGTTAATGTTTAGGAAATAAAATCACAGATGGAGATTTTGTAACTAGTTAGAGACCTGAAAGTTTATAGCATTATATTCTAGTTAGATTCTTTACCGCTCTGATGGTTTCTTTAGCAGAGTAAAGAGTATATTAGTTTTATTATTTACAGTTCCGTGCCATGCTTCTATTCCGTATTGCAAGTATGGTGAAATGAGCGTTTGGTAGAGCATTTGTAAGGCTGTTCCAGGCAGGAAATTTTCAACTTTATTAAGGATTTCGATGGATTTTGGCAATTTCGAGCTATTATGAGCAATGTGCTCTTTGAAGGTCAGATGTTAATCTATTATGATGCCCAGAAACTGTAACTTACATGAGTTTGTTTCTCCGATTTCACCTTTGCCAATTTTAATGCTTAAGAGATATATTTTTCTTGGATGAGAATGTAATATATTTTAATTTATCGATATTAAGGCTTATTTTGTTAGCTTCAAGTGGAATCATTTGCATGTAGGCATGTATGTACATTTTTGAGTAGTTTGTGCAGACATCATTGATAAAATTTCACTACCCTGTTGGACTCAACAAACCAACTGAACGCAACATTTCAACGTTTTGACGTAATGGCAGTGTCTTTGTTTGTCTAATTTGAAGAGAAAACTAAACTCCGGTTATTCCTGAACTTCCTTAACAATAATCCAACCGGTAATTGCTTTATTCCACATGTAGAGGTGTAACTCGACACGAATACATATTGAACTTGAACTTGAGGGCCGACAGTGTTGGGGCCTTTGTAACGGCCTACAATTCCCTCCACAATTTTCACACAGGGTTCAGCGCCTGGTACCAGACTTGTCCACTAAACTACTCAGGATCTACGATCCTTGTCACAAGCCTCCATTGGAAGGCATCACCGGGACAACCAGTGTGTCAAAACACCATCCCCCGGCACATTGGGTCATTACAGCCCATTCTACCAGACTGGCTCATTCCAGTCACTGTCTCTTACTTCAGGCACGCACAAGAAACACTTTCATAGCCTCAGTGATACTCGCATTACACTCCTGATCCAATCCAGCAAGACAGCTCATACCGCAATCATCTTCAGCACATCTGGCATACCACTCATTCTCTCCATACTGCTCAAGCACCACATTCATAAAACTTTCTCTCTCTTGCTCATACTTACTACATTCCAGCACAAAATGCTCAATTGTTTCCTCCACTCCACTATTACACTGCTGACATAATCTGTTATTATTCTCATTCCATCTCCATGTACGTCTGTTTACACTCAATGACTTACATCTCACAGCAAACAAGAGTTGACTTCCAAAACTACCATCATAGAACAGCTCAAACTTAGGTGCTTTCTTTTTCATATACCAGTTAAGTGTAGGCTTCCGCATCATGCTAAGCTTCCACTTATTCAATCCATACTCTTTTGTTTGTCTCTCAATCTCTTTCTTCCACCTCTTGCAGTCCCACTCAGGCCCTACACCTCCAACATTTATTAAACTCCAGTCATCCACAGGTCTCCCAATTCTAACATGAATAATCTTTTGCATACTGAGTTTCCTTGCATGGCCCCAACATACTTTCTCCCAATAGCTTACACTCAGATTCCATTCAAAGATTCGCCTTACCCACCTGCTATTCTGCATTCTTTCAATTCTCACCTCATAATTCAGCACAGCTTTCATCATTCTTTCTGAAAATAGGCTCCACCCTAGGTCACCTCTAATGGCTTCTGTGGCTGTCCATTTTGGAGCACCCAATGCTACACGTCCTACCTTATTTTGTATCACATCCAGCTTTTCAAGATCACTTCCATTCCAAGCAAGGGCACTCATACCATACATGACACTAGGTACAGCAACATACTTCCACATTCCTCTCACACATTCGTACTTGTTTGCTCTGTATCTGGCCACACTACCTAACCGTCCACTCCACTGCATTGCTTTAGCCACTTTCTCACCTTTAGTTCTAGTACCTCCATCTTCACTTATCATACAACCTAGATATTTGTATTCTTTTTTTCTACCTATTCTGATTTCTCCAATATTCCACAGTCTGTCTCTATCAGTCTCATCACTATTTATAACCATGACCTTACTTTTATCTGCACCAAAGTTCATCTTGAAATCTGTACTATATCCGGTCACAATGTAAAGCATCCTTTGTAGTTCATGACCACATTCACTAACCACAACCACATCATCAGCATACAACAAACAGCTCAGTCTCTCATTACCAACTTTCAGTCCTAAGCCACTCCCTCTCAGTCGAACTGCTAATTCTTCTGTGTACAATCCAAACAACAGGGGGGACAGAGTACAGCCCTGTCTCACTCCTCTAACACTTCTCACTTGCCCTGTTTCCAAATTTCCTAACCTGTAGATAGCACTTGTGTTCTCATACAGACTCTGTACAATGTTCACTATTTTTCTGCTAAAACCAACTTTTCTCAAAATTTCAAACAGCCTAACGCGATCCACTCTGTCATACGCCTTTTCAATATCCAGGAATGCTAAATATACCTTCTTGTTATCCTTCTTCATTTGCTCAATTATTTCACTCACTACAAACAGATTATCCTCCCCACGTCTATCTTGCCTAAAACCATTCTGTTCTTCTCCCAGGACTCCTAATTCCTCTACTAAGTTTTTCATTCTCTCATTCAAAATACCACAAAAGATCTTACATACGGTGTCACCCAGTGCAATTGGTCTGTAATTTTTAAGTTCTTTCATACTCTTATGTCCACCCTTATGCAACAGAACTACATTACACTTGTTCCAGTCATCCGGTACTCTTTCACTCTTCCATATCTCATCAAATAAACATTTCAACATACTGACTACACTCTCTCCTCCACATTTATAGAACTCATATGGTATCTTATCAGGGCCACATGCCTTTCCATTTTTCACTTTCTTCAAAAAACTTACAATCTCTTCACAAGTGATTTCGTCTTCCATTTGCAGTTCATGTTCATCTATCAGAAAATTTATCGGTGCATCATCTGTAACCTGCTCATTCATTCCACCAATGTCCTCCCAGTATTCTTCAACTGCTTTCACCATTTGCATCCTATCTTGCACACTGCAACCATTGACTACTAATTCATCAACTTGAACTTCACTACCTCTATCATTACCTTGTATAAACCTATACCAATCTTTTATTCCATCTGGACCTTTCTTTCTTAGATTTTCAACTTGGTGTCTCTCTTCTTTAACCCTAGCTTCATTGATCATTCTCTTTATTTTCTTCTGCTGGTCCTTGTACTCATTCCATACACTCTGCCATTCATCCTCAGTAATTCTGCGTCTTTCATACATTTTCCTCATACAGCGTTGTTTTTTATTTAAAGTCTTCCTTCTCATTCGTTCTTCCTTTATCTCACTCGTAAACCACCTAGCATTCCCTGTACTTTTCCTGCATTTCATTCTACCAATCTTTTGCTCTGCCACATCATACAAGGTTCTTGCAATCTCCTTATTTAGGTCATTTACATTTCCACACCTGTTCCAGTTACATCTACTCAATTCATTTCTAAATTCTTTCCAGTTTGCCATTTTAATACGCCAATTTTCTCTTACTCTGCTGGCCTTCTGCATTGACTCCTTTCTACCCCAACTATATTCTAGTACAAGCATTTTATGGTCACTATCAATATCAAAATCATCTTCATCTAGGGTAATTCATCATATATCGAACAGAAATCACGTGTGTCTAGAAACAACCTTCATAAATCGGTAACTTTTGCTCTGAATAACTCTTGCGGGCCTCAAGGTTATTCTTGAACAGTTGCTTTCTTGTTCTGTGATGTCGCTTGAAAGACAACGTAGATTATTGAAATGTATTTATTGTTCTAAAAATCGAATTCTTTAGTAACATAATTTTATCAATATCGAACAGGAATCGAACAAGAATTTTGATTCGAACAGGATGGTTTGTCAATTAGTTCTCTTCGTATGGAACTTTTTTTAGACTATTAGCACGCCACGTATGGTTTGTCTATTAGTACGCCTCGTATATTTTGTCCATTAATATGCCTCGTATGGTCTATCTATTTGTACACCTCATGTGGCCACTTGGAAAATAAACGTTTTTCTTTCATTCTTTTTTTCTTTGGTGCACTGGATTTTTTTGGAAGTGCTCGCGGTGGCACATCGGTTAAGGGATCGGACTTGTATGTTGGAGTCGCGGGTTCGTATCCCGGCGCTGGCGCTGCGATTTTCCCCGTTGGGTATAAGGGAAAGCTCAAGCACAATACCCCACTCGACCCAGATGTCGGAAATGGGTACCGGCTTTACGGGGGAACCGTCATGGT
Organism: Morinoia aosen; assembly: GCA_030386875.1. Lineage (NCBI taxonomy): Eukaryota > Metazoa > Arthropoda > Malacostraca > Amphipoda > Talitridae > Morinoia > Morinoia aosen. The sequence goes on from CM059579.1 coordinate 22,348,211, forward strand.
GTCCTATATATAGTGTTAGTTATAAGACATTTGAAAAACCAATGCTTAAGATCATTTGTATCAGGCTTGATTGGAAATAAAGCATCCCAAAGATGCCGATGTTTGTTTTGTTTGTTTGAAATAACTGTCTCATTACTTATTTTCAAGATGCATTTGAATGGAGAGTTATCAAAATTTGAATATGATGTCGATGTTTCATTTGCAGTGTTTGTTGAACCATCATTGTGATCATCAACCTGTGTGACCTTTTTTGGAGTAGAGTGTAAAGCACTCGTCAATGAATTATTATTGATGCTTGCATCAATTTTCTTGGCAAGGGATTGATCATCAGTAAATGTAGCCAGACGAATCGTTGATGATCTTGAGGGCTTTGGAACACCAGCAGATGATTGATAGCCCCTCACCAGAATTCCCATCTTCAACTATTCAATGTTATTATCAAGCGTTAATACAATATTTTAATGAAATGAAACAGGCGTTCAATAGATCGATTCATTTATTTAAAAGAATTAAGAATCAAAAAGCTTTGTTCGAGGCATAAATTCATGATTTTTGAGGAATTTTGATTCGAACACCTTTGTTCAGTATTTAATACTGACATGAAAAAGGAACTGAATGTCGAACATGGAATAATTATCAAGTTTTTGGCGGAAAAGAAAAAAATACAGTAACAGAATATCATATGACAACACTACTCTCTAGTTATGACGGGAGGTTGACGGTGACCCAACAACAATTAAACCGTCGCAATTTTCCCGAGGTGCGTAAGATTTTTCGAGTGAAAAAATTCGACCAATTTGTAAGGGTCGTACAGAAAATGCGTTCGCAACAGCTGGTAGCAGTTTGCAGCTCACAGAAATGAGTTTTTATCACTAAAATAGGAGTTTTAGATGTAAGATCACTGGCACTGAGCAAGTTTGGATGCTTACTAAATTTATTACGCGCATATTTCCAAAGTTGTTTGATAATCAGTTCAGTTCGATATTTGATGAATTACCCTACAAACATTTCTCTGACACATATTCTTGCTCTACTATTCACTATCATATAATCAATTGCAGTTTTACATTCCCTGCTTTGCCATGTATGCAAGCCATTTCCTATTGTTACATTCAGGTTCTCAAGTTCATTCTCATCACAGAAATCAATCAATTTTTGTCCATTGGCATTCACAGGCTCACCAAGTATACCAACATGGCCATTCATATCACCCATCACAATCAGAGGGCACCTGGGTCAATGTGAAGTTTAATGCAATCACGGAAATTGATAATTATATTCCAAACAATCACTAAAGGAACCCATTTAAGAACGTTTTTCATGAACGACATTCTGCTCGCTGATGCGTTATTTTCGAATTATTGAACTTTGAAGTTGGCCGTCGCGCGCCCAAGGAAGCGAGCGTAATTTAATTAAAAACGGAAGCTAACCCCCTATTACAAACGTAAAGAGGTTGGGTCGTGAGGGGTAGTCACAGTTCTTTTAGTAAAAAGTATAAATAAAGCTTCTAAACCACCCATTAGGGTGACGACCACAATCTTGTTTACATCGGGTCGAACATGGCGACCACCATGGGCGCCGCCATCTTGGACCCGATGTCAACAAGATTGCGGTCGTCACCCTAATGGGTGGGTTAGAAGCTTTATTTATAATTTTCACTAGAAGAACTGTGCCTCCCCCTCACGACCCAACCTCTTTACGTTTGTAATAGCTTCCGTTATTAATTAAATTCCGTTTCACGCGCTCGCTTCCTTTGGCGCCAAGGCCAACTTCAAAGTTCAATTATTCGAAAATAACGCATCAGCGAGCAGAATGTCATTCTTGTAAAACGTTCTTAAATGGGTTCCTATAGTGATTCGTAAGATCGGAATTCTTATTTTCCGTGATTGCATTAAACTTCACATTGACCGGCACCTGCAATGCTCTTGCACAATTCTTGTTAATATTTCATACTTTTTTACATTCTCTTGATGAGCTAAAATACCATCAGTTGTCATATAGCATACAACCACAATAACACATTCTCTGGCATGCATTCTTTCACACTTTATTACTAACAGATCTTCACTCTCAGGTTCATTTCCAACAGGAATTTCTTCTAATTTCCAATTTAGAGCATTTTTTACAATGAGACCAACTCCACCACCTCTTTTTTGCCAACTTACACGCCCTTTTCCAAGCATATAGTAATTACTCTCCTTACATTTTAAACTGACTCTATCACGCATTTGGGTCTCTACCACACCAACACAATCCAAATCTCCATTCTCAAATTCTGCTACAAGGTCATTTAACTTTCCTGCATTCCATCCACGCACATTTATACATCCAAACCTTACAACACTATTGGACAATTCACAACATTTTTTATTTTTGCTCTGACAGCTTTCCATTCATCCAGTTCCACCTTCCATTACAATATGAGTACACCCAATCCACTGGATGTATCTCCTGGAGAGTTTCATCTCACCTTCTTGAGTAAGGTGGACTCCATCTCCACGAAAACATCCACTCTGGATCAGGTTATCCATATCAAGGAAGCTGGGACCCATTTCACGCTTTCTCATACTCTCAGCTTTCATACTCATAATCCTTTTATGCACTTCCCTATTCACCTCCTTTCGCACCTTTTCATACTACTCACCACATGCAGGCCTTCTCAACAGACTGGTCACAGCCACTCTTACATTCTTCTTTCGCGCCCTTTCAACAACATTCATAATTGCATTCACCGTACGCTCTCTCCCACATTCAAGCAATCCATTGCCACCTCCTTGCAGTACAACCATCCCTTCATCCATTCCATCTATCACTTCCTCAGCATGCCTACAAATCTCATTCACTCCCTTTCCTCTCATGCTCGTACATCCACTACGGTCAGTCATACTCACAAACCTATCCACATTCTTCACCATGCTGTCACCACATATTCTAATCGTAGGTCTCACTCTCCCTTTCATACTACTCTTTCGTTCAACTCTTCCACTCATATCACTCTTTCCATCCATCTTCCTTTCATTCACTTCCACTACAGGCGCCTGCACCTCATGTGGCATATCAACAGGTTGCTCCTTCACTCTATTCCCATTCGTACTTCTTTCATCATGCTCATTCATCCTTCTACTCTCATCTGGCACATTTGCACCACCATTCACTTCATTTATTGCATTCACATTCCTTGCACCATCATCCACTTCATTTGCACTCCTTGCACCACCACCATTTACCTCTTCATTCACTGCATTTGCACCATTCTCATTCTTTCCTTCATTCAACTTCCTTTCATCCTTCAAATCAGCCTCTAAAGCAACCATCAGAATTGTCAATCTCTCAACCTCCTCTTCCAACTTCATATATAAGCCATTAGTCAACATCCGTGGTCAACATCCATTTCCGTCGGAAATTGCAGGAAAGTTCATAAATCACTGAATCGATTTAACAACGAAAGTCGTGAGTATGCCTCTCTAGCATTTCAGTCAGACGTAAAATATACATTTTAGTCAGACTTAAGTCCCTGCGCTAACATTTCAAACTTGACGCATTCAAACTGGTTTTATCGATATAAAAAAATGTAAAATTTAGGAGAATACATTTATATCTAATTATTGTATAAAGTTATTCAGATATTTGATTTATGAAACATATTTGTTGTTGTAAGTTCATTCCATGTCTGAAGTTCCCCCTAAGTGGGGAACTTAATTTGATTATGTGAACTTGAAGCTTGAAGAGCAACCAATTTAAATGTTGAGAATTGGATTGATTGGTATTCTTTGACAAGGCAGGGTCACCAGTGCGAGTAAACGCACATTGAATTTAAATGATTTGCAATCTCAGAAGGAGTTAAGGACGGTGTTCGGACGCAATATTTCAAGCGTCTATCAATCAAACAACCAAAAACCGCGATACAGCCATCATTGAGGAGAATGAGAAAACAAGTAGCTCGCCTTTTGGGATATATTTATGTCGGAGGTTGAACTCCGAAGTGCGAGGCTTGAGGCTTGGTTCGTGAGACATTCTTGGGGAGAGTCCGAGGCGGTTGAAGAACTTCAGACGATGCGTTCAGCACAGGCTTGTTAGGTATTGGAATGATGGGGGTTAAATTCATAATAGTTATTAACGTCCAATCCTAATCTTTCTTTTTGCTCGATGGTGCTTTTCGAAATAGTAAGAGAAGGTTAATAAAGCATGGGAACTCAGCTCGTGAATTTATTGGAGGAACGCCAGGCGGACTGGCGGTGAGCTTGACTGGAAGACTTGTCTAGGTGGGCACTCCGTGCTGGCGAAATCCTCCGAACGATGGTGCGTTCCAGTGAGTGATGACGTTGGCAGGATGTGAATGAGTGTTTGGGAAGTTTCTAGATCAGCTCGTAGACGGTTTAAGTTTAACTACTGATGGAATATGAATTCTTCTGAGCAGTGACTGGTGGTTCTACGAATTGAGGGCTTTCTGATAATCCCACGCTAAAAAAGCAAGTTGTCGTGGTAAGAGCAGGTAGATCATCTAGCCTGTTAGTTGTAATAACTAGGCTTTACTAGCTCCAAAAAGACAAAGAGGATTGCGAGGGAATGTAGAATCGAGGTCAGGAAACGTCTCATGTCACACATAGGCAATTAGGTTGTATAACTCGATGAATGAGTTTAGAGATAAGATTTGCCAAGTTAATATGCGACTGGTGTAACTCAGATGAATGTATAGGTTTTCCGGTTAAGACCCAAGGAAGTGTTGTGGCGTTGTGATGTGCCGTCGAGGAATCTGCGATAGTCGAGGTCGCTGAATGGAATGGCTCTCGAAGAGGCATCAAGGAAAAATTCCACACTGACATTCCCTACACTTCAGATAAATTTTCCCATCACGGAGAAACACTGAGTCTTCCTACAGATCCAACACGAGCCATTTGAATTTGTTCTCTTTTTGTCAAGCTCAGGAAATAGGATAGATTTTTGTAGCTGGCAAGCTTTTTCACTAATGCCTTTTGCTTTAATATCAGAGCATGAGATTTACAAGAACTTCCGGTAATGACAATCGTTATTCATTACCGAAACAACATGCAATTAAGCACAAGATCTACGGAATATCATGAAATATCTAATGAAATTTAGGTTAAGTAAGACGAGACACTTGGAGTTTGTATAATCAGTACACACAGCAGGACACAAGTTTACATCACGAAGGGTAGTGGTGGAGTGGGCTCCAGCCAAGCCCGAGAACCATGAGCTCAGTTCCACAAGAACCATGAGCTCAGTTCTCAACGCAGAGTACTGTCTAAACACATTCTAACACAAGAGCACTGCAACATTATCAGTATTATACACATATACATTCAAGGTGCTACAATAAAGGTTTCAACACTTCTTCTCACATTGAATGTGTGTCAGATGAGACCATTCCTAACTACGTTCTCAGTCTAGAGAACTTTTCTATGGGCAGGTTTTTGGTAAATATGTCGGCGAGCATTTGGTCGGTAGGGCAATACACTACGTCTATGTCTTTGTTACTTACAAGATCCCGTACATAGTGAAACTTAATATCGATGTGCTAGCTCCTCCCATGATATTTGGGATTGTTGGCAAGAAAGATGGCTGACTGGTTGTCTTCGTTTATAACCATTGGTTCCATAGTACCAAAATTTAGATCACTGAGTAAGTGCTTCAACCAGACAGCCTCTTGAGCCGCACCGGCAAGAGCAACGTATTCGGCTTCAGCCGTTGAAAGGGCTACACAAATTTGTTTGTTAGATCTCCACGTAATTACCGAATTACTGAGGGTGAAACAGTAACCAGAGGTAGACTTGCGGTCATTTTTATCACCAGCCAAGTCAGCATCTGAATAACCAATGCAAGTATCAGAACATTTGCTATACAAGAGACCTAGTTTAGAGGTGCCTCTCAGGTACCTGAATATTCTCTTAACACACATCCAATGCTGTTCAAGAGGTATGGAGCTGTATTTAGCAACATTATTCACTGCGAATGCAATGTCAGGTCGAGTTCTGGTTGATAAATACAAAAGGCTACCTACAGCACTTTGATAAGTGGCAGGGTCAAATTCGACATCATTTGGGGAACATATCGGATTTACATTTACGTCAGCGGGAGTTGCAACAGGTTTACAATTATCAAAGCCAAATTTTGACAACAAAGCCTCAGTGTACGCAGTTTGATTTAAGACAACATTGTTTTTAGATTGTACAACACTTACACCTAGGAAGTAACTCAGCACACCAAGATCTTTCATTTGGTATTGGGAAGAAAGACTCATCTTTATTTGATTCATTTCGTCACCAGACTCAGAAGCAATTATTAGATCGTCTACATACACCGCCACAATACACAGTTTCTTCTCTTGAACACGAGTGTATATACAAGCATCACTCTTAGATTGTACAAAACCCAATTTCTTCAAATAGCTATCTAGTGTAGTATTGCAACACTTAGGGGCTTGTTTTAGTCCGTAGAGCGATTTTTGTAGTTTACACACAAGATTTTCTTTGCCTTTGACAATAAAACCGTCAGGTTGAACCAGGTAAAGTTCTTTCATCAGTTTGTGGTGCCCGGAAAAATTACTGAATACTTAATACAAATTTAGAATTTAATATTAAAAGTAATTTTGTAACTTTAAAAGTCTTTTATTTAAAAGATAAATAAATATTAAAATAGATAAAATCTACACCGTCTCATGAGACGAGTTCAGTGCCACTTTATGGCAACATTCACGCTCTTCAAGCAGGGTTCGCTGTTCAGCAGCTCATTCCTCCGCTAAACTTCATAGTGTAAACAAGTGCTCCGATCAAACTGGTGAGTCGCTGCTTTCGGTTATAACTATTTTGTGTGTTTAAGACCTTTTAGGCAGTGTCATGTACGAATCAAGGTTTTTGTGAAAATAAGAATCACATTGATGTATCATAGTGTTTAGTATTAAGTAATGTAGTGAGGATGTAAAATTGATAATATCTAACGAACGAGCCGACCGGCTCTTAGTGTCAAGCATTGTGTTGCGGCGTCGCAGAGCCATAAGTGTTACGACAACTTCTTCAGTGATACGTTCCCTCGTTCTTTAAATGATGTGTTTAAGTTAGAAATCCCTATGCATAAAGTAATTAGTTTAGCTCGCGCGTGTTCAAGTGTTATTAAAAGAGATGAGTGGAACGAATTAAATTAAATTACCAAGATTAAAATAATTATCTTGTCTACGCCCGTCAGTTCTATTACAATTGCCAATAAATCTATCTCGTATTGTTATTCGAATACGATTAGTAATGCTGACGTGTAAATGCTTTGGTTTGTACAGTTATGTATTTTGTTCCTCTGTTAGGCGACTTACATTACTAACGCCTGGTTTTCATGTGTTGTGCAGATCATCAATCGTGCTACCCCCTTTGACCTCAGTCTTTTTCTTTTTACCCCTTCGTATTTTACACCTTTTGTCCTTTGTACGCCTGTACTGCTGATATCATTTATTTTAGAGGACATATTTTCCTTTAACTCGAACTACCCGATTTCGAGATACACTCTATAATTGTTCAGCTCACTTTAGCACGTTAGCAAGACGTTGAGTCACGCTTCCTAAACCTTGCACCTCGTCGTTTAGAGTTGGTTTCCACGTACTATGAAATAAACACCGTGATCGTCCCAGTCTATTAATGTCCCCAAATAGTACGACTTTCTTTCGATAATCTCGCGGGAAGTACCCACGGAAAATAACGGTACGCCCATATTCTGGTGACCCCTTTCGCTCCAACACCCACCTTCGCTATTTTCACCCAACTCATATTTTTCCTCATTCATAAAAATACACCCATTATACATAATTATAATAACAAAGGGGGTAGCATAGCCGATCGCCGAAGCCAGCAGCCGAACTCCTGCAAGCCAACCGGTGGACGCCGACACCAAGAACCAAGAAAAGAAGACCCCAGGGCGTACAAGAGCCGAAGACTGCAAAATTATCGTGAGTAGCGAATTCACCAGTGATCGAGCACATATTTTTTTTTTATTTTGAATATTTTGTGTTTTATTGATTTGCTTTTCATGGCATAAGTAGTGAGTCCATTCCGGTGCACCATAGTATATTTCGCAAGCGAGCTCTTTTCTATATTTCCTATTCCTTTTTTTTTTTTTTTTCTCTTTTATTGATTGCTTTTTCCAACGAGTTTCCCCTATTGCGACGTTTTCTCTATTTCCCGCACTACATTTTTCCTCCAACTTCTATCGCTATAACTATTATATTTCACATTATTTTTTTTTCCCCCTTTTCCGCGAACGTATCCTATTTTCGACGTTTCCTGTATTTACGCATCGCATTTATTTCAATTTTTCAAATTCTTTCGCTAGATATATATTTCTCCTTTTCCTATTTTCATTGGGGGAGCAAAGAAATGGAACCCCCACCACCAAACAATAACGGTCAAGACACCGTAGACGACAATGAGCCGCACATTCCCACAAACGCAGCATTGGTACGTCCCCCCGACTTTGATGAGGCTTATCCTCACATGTTTTTCAACATTCTCGAAAGCCAGTTTATTGTCGCCGGGGTGCGTCGCTTATCGTTAAAGTTCCACCACGCATTAGGCGCGTTGAGTAGCCGCATAGCTCGTCATATACCACAAACGCTCATAGAGGCAGCTGATTATGAGGGGTTAAAAGAGTTTGTGCGTGCACGGTACTCCCGATCCGAAAAGGAACTCTTTGATGAGCTCCTTTCACAGAAGGGGTTGTATTGCCATGACAGACCTAGGGAATTTCTATCAAAGCTACGCACTTTAGCCGCTGAAAGCAACTTAGGCCTGTCGGAGGATTTCCTCCGACTCAAGTTCGTGAGCAGTTTGCCTGAAGCCATACGCCCCTGGATAGCCGCGCGCCAGGAGCACGACTTGGACACTATGGCGTCCATTGCAGAAACCTACATGGAGTACCTTCCACGACATCAGGTAGCTGCTGTGGAACCAAATTTTAGGGAAAGGGCACCTGAGGCGGGAGCACACATGAATTACCGAAGTAACGCCCGGAACGCACACGAGGAGAGAATTGGGAAATATGACAGCCCCAACATACCAATAGGTGTCAGAGCTTTTCGTTCAAACCAGCGTCCTAGGGTCTGTAGAGCACACCTTTACTATGGGGATGAAGCTAGATCATGCCGGCGCTGGTGCTCTAATTACAAACCCGGTTTGCCGGTCTCTCGACCCTCAAGTAGAGCTCCTTCTCCCGCTAGACCTGCTAGCCCGTTCCGTAGGTCGGAAAACTAGATCGGTCGTCTGTTCAAGCTGTGACCGTCGGACGACCGCTTTCAGTAAGCGCACGTATAGGTCGCAGTGAGGTTAATCTGCTCATCGATACAGGGGCGGGGATTAGCATTTTACCACCCTCCTGTGAGGTAGGATACCTACGTCCCACTGCAGTAACACTCTCTACAGCGTCAGGGGAAAGAATTAATTGCAGAGGCGAGGCCGATCTTGTAGTGGACATTAAAGGGTTGGGAAGATCTTTGCAATGGACATTCGTCATTGCGGAGGTAGTTCAGCCGATCCTAGGAATTGATTTCTTGGCCGCGCACTCGATACTTGTTGACTGCCAGAACAGTAATCTAATAGATACCTTGACAGGTAGGAAAATTCCCCTTCATTTTTCGAAGGATCCCTTAACCGCGTACTCCGCTGATTTGACCCAAATAGATCCCCGTGTACGCAAAATCTTGGCCGACCACCCGATTTTGACCTCTCCCTTACGACTCGGTTCAAACGATGCATCAACCGACTGCCCCGTGCAGCACTCAATTGATACTGGTTCTTGCTCCCCCGTCCACTTCAAGCCACGACCGTTAACGGGTTCTAAACTTGAAGCAGCTCGAAGGGAATTTGAATTTCTGTTGAATGCAGGCATCATTAGAAGGTCCAATTCTCCTTGGGCATCGCCGTTGCACCTCGTTCCAAAGAAGGAACCTGGTAAATGGAGACCTTGTGGAGATTACCGTGTACTTAACTCTCTCACTGTATGTGATAGATACCCTATTCCTCACCTTCGCTCTCTGACAATGTCCTTGCACTCAAAAAAAATCTTTTCTAAGCTCGATCTAGAGCGCGCTTACCTACAAATTCCTGTTGCTCCTGAATCTATCCCTAAAACTGCTGTAACGACTCCATTTGGCTTGTATGAATTTTTGTACATGCCTTTTGGATTAAAGAATGCCGGTCCGACGTTTCAGAGGTACATAGATGCCCTATTCGTTAACGTAAAAAACGTCATCGTCTATTTGGATGATATTCTCATTGCCTCCGAAACCGAGGAAGAGCACTTAAATGATGTGTCCACTGTTCTTACCCTTCTCGCTCAACATAAATTGCGATTGTCGATTGACAAGTGCAGTTTCTTCCAATCTAAACTGACCTTCCTTGGCTATGAGGTGAGCGCGGACGGCATACGACCTCCCGCTGACAGAGTGGCTGCGATTGCCGACTGCGCCCGTCCTCAATGTTCTCGAGACTTGCGACGTTTTATGGGCATGCTTAATTTTTTTCGCCCCATGATCCCTTCTTTTGCCACCAAAGCTCTCGGTCTAACCGAACTCTTGCGTAACTATCCGTCAACTAAACAATTGCCTTGGACTGAGGCAGCAGAGCAATCTTTTAGTGACCTAAAACAGGCTCTCGCCGACTGTCCAACTCTTCATTTTCCTTCTCCTGATGCTTCTGAATATCATCTTGTTTCCGATAGTTCTAACTTCGCTGTTGGAGCAGCACTGTACCAACTGATTGACTCCCAACCTGCACCTGTCGCTTTCTTTTCTAAGAAACTTTCCGATGTTCAAAAGACGTACTCGACGTACGATCGTGAGCTACTTGCCGCATTCCTAGCGGTGCTGCACTTCAAATCACTCGTTGACGGTCACTCAGTGACATTGTTCACTGACCACAAGCCACTCGTGTCGGCTTTTTACTCCAAAACTCTTGCTAAATCAGATAGGCAGCAAAGACAGTTGTCTTTCCTGTCGGAATACGTGACATCAATAGAGTATATTAAAGGAGATCTGAACGTAGTAGCAGACTGCTTGTCGCGCCCCGTGTGCGCAACATCGGTGGACGTTTTCGATCTCAAAAAGCTGGCTATAGCCCAAGCTGACGACCCTGAAACGAGTGTTTTGAAAGAAAGGCTGACACCCTTCGATATTGCCCCTGATCTTAAACTATGGTGCGATTCCTCTACCGGTTGTCCTCGACCCTATGTTCCCCTTGCTTGTCGCGAGCAGATCATGGCATTCTTGCACAATCTCGCACATCCGGGCTATAAAAATACTACCAAAAATGTGAAAGCCCGGTTTTTCTGGCCCAATATGGACAAAGATGTCCATCGTTTCGTCCGATATTGTGAAAATTGTCAGCAGGCAAAAGTGCATAAACACACCAAATCTCCTGTTAGCCCTATCGCTCCGCAATCTGATCGTTTCCACACTGTCCACATCGACATTGTGGGCCCTCTTCCTCCTGCTTCCTTACCTACTTCTACAACTTCTTTACCCTTCAAGTACCTATTGACTTGCATTGATCGCGCTACTAGATGGTGCGAAGCTGTTCCTCTGGTTGATACCACTGCTTCCTCGGTCGCCATTGCCTTCGTATCCGGATGGATATCACGCTTTGGTGTCCCGTTGGAAGTGGTGACCGACAGAGGTGCACAGTTTGAGGGAGAACTTTTCAGTGAATTAGCGAACCTCCTAGGTTTTCACCATGTTCGTACGTGCAGCTACAGGCCTCAGTCCAATGGCCTAGTTGAAAGATTGCACCGAACTCTTAAAGCGGCCATTATGTCCCGTAGAGAAAATTGGTATTTCTCCCTTCCTATCGTTCTGCTAGGCTTGCACATGACTCCAAACTCTTCTGGTTTTTCTCCTTTCACCGCCGTGACCGGCGCCTATATGCTTTGTCCTCAACCTTTAGTTGCCGATGCAAGGCCTAGAACATTTTCTTCGGACGTTATCCAAACCTTTGTCAACGAAATGCATAAGTTCGATTTCCGACGCCTTTCCGAAGGCTCGTGCCATGATTCACCACCTGTGTACGTGCCCGTTGACTTGCAGAATTGCGAAAAAGTTTGGTTGCGAGTCGACCGGATCAAGAGGAGCTTAGAAGCCCCATATTCAGGTCCTTACGAAGTCCTAGAGCGTAACCCAAAATTTTTTAAGCTTAAACTTCCTCAGGGTGATTCAAACGTATCGATTGATCGTTTGAAACCCGCCTATAGTCGTACCCCTACCTCTTCTAAACCCTCTTCTACACCCTCATCTCCGACTCCTCCTGAACCTCCTCCTCCTCCTCAGCCTTCTCCGCGCTGTCCTGAGGTCATTTCAGCACCCTCGCTACCTCCTCCTCGCACTAGATCGGGTCGTACCGTTCGTTTCAAACCCTCAGCGGACTACCACTATTTTGGTGTCTGAGGGCGCTCCGCGTCTGGCCGGGGTAGTGCTGTGGTGCCCGGAAAAATTACTGAATACTTAATACAAATTTAGAATTTAATATTAAAAGTAATTTTGTAACTTTAAAAGTCTTTTATTTAAAAGATAAATAAATATTAAAATAGATAAAATCTACACCGTCTCATGAGACGAGTTCAGTGCCACTTTATGGCAACATTCACGCTCTTCAAGCAGGGTTCGCTGTTCAGCAGCTCATTCCTCCGCTAAACTTCATAGTGTAAACAAGTGCTCCGATCAAACTGGTGAGTCGCTGCTTTCGGTTATAACTATTTTGTGTGTTTAAGACCTTTTAGGCAGTGTCATGTACGAATCAAGGTTTTTGTGAAAATAAGAATCACATTGATGTATCATAGTGTTTAGTATTAAGTAATGTAGTGAGGATGTAAAATTGATAATATCTAACGAACGAGCCGACCGGCTCTTAGTGTCAAGCATTGTGTTGCGGCGTCGCAGAGCCATAAGTGTTACGACAACTTCTTCAGTGATACGTTCCCTCGTTCTTTAAATGATGTGTTTAAGTTAGAAATCCCTATGCATAAAGTAATTAGTTTAGCTCGCGCGTGTTCAAGTGTTATTAAAAGAGATGAGTGGAACGAATTAAATTAAATTACCAAGATTAAAATAATTATCTTGTCTACGCCCGTCAGTTCTATTACAATTGCCAATAAATCTATCTCGTATTGTTATTCGAATACGATTAGTAATGCTGACGTGTAAATGCTTTGGTTTGTACAGTTATGTATTTTGTTCCTCTGTTAGGCGACTTACATTACTAACGCCTGGTTTTCATGTGTTGTGCAGATCATCAATCGTGCTACCCCCTTTGACCTCAGTCTTTTTCTTTTTACCCCTTCGTATTTTACACCTTTTGTCCTTTGTACGCCTGTACTGCTGATATCATTTATTTTAGAGGACATATTTTCCTTTAACTCGAACTACCCGATTTCGAGATACACTCTATAATTGTTCAGCTCACTTTAGCACGTTAGCAAGACGTTGAGTCACGCTTCCTAAACCTTGCACCTCGTCGTTTAGAGTTGGTTTCCACGTACTATGAAATAAACACCGTGATCGTCCCAGTCTATTAATGTCCCCAAATAGTACGACTTTCTTTCGATAATCTCGCGGGAAGTACCCACGGAAAATAACATAATCTCCATTAAGAAAGGCTGTTGCAACGTCCGTGTGATGGACTTGCATGTTGCATTTGGCAGCCAAAGCTAGTACTGTCCTGACAGACTCAAATCGAACCACGGGACTGAAGGTCTCGTCGTAGTCAATGCCATATTTTTGTGAGTAGCCCTGAGCCACAAGGCGAGCTTTGTACGAGCAAATGCTCCCGTCGGGTGCGGTTTTTCTTTTAAAGATCCACTTTGATTTGATAGGTTTTTTTGTCATTAGGACACTCTACAAGAGACCAAACTTTGTTTTGATTTATAGACTCCATCTCATTCTCCATAGCTGTTTCCCATAGTTTTGCTTCTGGTCCACTGAGTGCTTCTTGAACACAAGATGGTATATCAAGCTCATTTTTCATTAAATACACCCATTCACCAAACCTATCAGGAGCCCGTCGATACCTGGCTGATTGTCTAGGCTCCACTCCCTCCATCCCAGCAAATTGACATTTTGTGTGTCTCAGAAACATGGTTTGATTCACGAACCCAAAGTTCATTTTTTAACATTCCTGATTACGTGTTGTACCGCTACGATGGCGCTAAAACCAGCAGAGGCAGTGGATCTTGTATTTTTGTGAAAGAAATGTACTCAACATCTTCACTACTAGCTAATAAAGTTTGCGAAGGCATTGAAATGGTTTGGTTAGAAGTGCAAATAAATAAACACAAATCAATAATCATTGGCAGCCTTTACCGGCACCCATCGTCTCCCCTAAATCTAACACTAGATTTCATTGAGGAAACCTTCAAAGAAATCCTCCAGGCAAAAAAATCATTCTTTGCTTTCGGAGATTTCAATGTTGACCTAACGGACAAAAATAATCAGCTAAGCAAACTATTGTATAAACTAAGCTTATCACAAATGGTCAAAGAACCGACTCGCATCACTAAAGTCTCTGCAACTCTCCTCGATCTAGCAATCACAAATAATCCCACCGCAATACTTAGTACAGTAATATCTCCTTCTATTTCCGATCATCACTCTATAGAATGTGAAATTAATATTGCGAAGGAAAGACAAAAATACCGCTTTATGACCTATCGCTCGAAAAGGCACTATTCAGCAGAACTATTTCAAGAAAAACTACTCGATAGGTCTACCGAATTCCAGAAAATGATGCAATCTGACGATGTTGACATACAAGTGTCAATCTTCAACGAGAACTTCACAGCAGCTCTCGACGAATGTGCACCTTACGTCACCAAAAAAACCAAGCCAAAACGGACTGTTTGGATTACTGACGAAGTTAAAGAGATGAGCAGAATAAAGAAAGCTAACTTGCGAGAGTACAAAAACAATAGATCAAACAGTACCTTATACAAGAGATATAAAGAACATGAAAAAATTCTTCGAAAGAAAATCACTGAAGCGAAACAAACTCATTTCCACCAGGCACTGATAACGGCTAAAAATAACCCGAAGCGAACTTGGGAAATCATTAGTGAGGTAGCCCCATATAAAAATTTAGATCGCATAAGTAATTTTGAAAATCCCTTGGCAACAGCCACGGATTTCAACACATTCTTTTCAAAAGTAGGGGCTCAAGTTTTCAGTGAGGTGTGCACCAATCCAGATGAAACGACAATTGAAAATTCATGCCCCACTGCACCCTCGAGGACTGATGTCAAGTGGAGACCACGCCCTGTCGATTTACCGGAGTTACGAAACATCTTATACTCACTAAAAAACACAAAGGCAGTTGGACATGATGGTATCAGTCTTCAATATATCAAAGACAGTTTCCCTGTTACAGCACCATGGATTCGTCTGATAATTAATACATCAATAGTAACCAACACATTTCCAAACCAATGGAAACACTCCATTATTAGACCGTTGCACAAAAGTGGTGACTTAAATACAGCATCAAACTACAGGCCCATCAGTCTTTTGCCTGTCATGTCCAAACTATTGGAGAAAGTGGTGACAAATCAACTGTCATTTCACCTGGACGAGTCAAATTTACTCCACCAAAATCAATATGCCTATAGAAGAAATACTAGCACTCAAGACGCTCTGCTCAATATATCTGAAAAAATATACAGTGACATTGATCAAAAGAATGTAACACTCTTGCTGCTACTCGATCTCTCTAAAGCGTTCGATAGCGTCCAACATGAAAGACTTCTACGTAAAATACTGAACTTGGGAATAGACACGCAATGGTTTGAAAGTTACTTGTCAAATCGATCTCATGCAGTCCGCATAGAAAACAAATTGTCCCCATTCACTCAAAACAATTTTGGTGTTCCCCAAGGATCCATTCTTGGTCCACTACTGTTTTCTATTTTCATTAATGATTTCCCTCCAATGCCTTCTGACACACGGATCTCAATGTATGCAGATGATGTTCAAATTGCAATAACAAGTTCTGTATCGGAAATACCACAGACGCAAATTAAAGCCGAAACTTTACTGACTAGCCTGAAATCATGGTACGACCGAAATGGTCTGAAATTAAATGCTAATAAAACACAATGCATTATTTTTGGATCCAAAGATGCAATTAAAAAAACTTCAGATCTTACTCTTGCAGTTGGAAATGATAAAATTAATGCATCAGAAAAAGTTAAAAATCTGGGTATCTGGTTCGATAGAAATATGTCCTTCAAATCTCACGTTGAGACAACTTGCAACAAAATATACGGAACTTTAATGTTTTTTCATCGTATAAAAAGTATGCTAGACGAAAAATCCAGATTATTGGCCATTCAATCCCTTGTGTTATCGCGCATTGACTACTGCAGCCTAGTATGGGGAGACTTACCTCAATACCTTAAAAGGGACTTACAAAAATGCATGAATTTTGCAGCCAAGGTGGTATGCAACGGTAATTTCAAAAGAAGTGATCACGTAACCCCTCTCCTCAATAAACTCGGCTGGATTCCTATCCAAGAAAGGCTCCTCATGCAGAAGGCCCAATACGTATTCTCCTCGTTATATCTTCCTCAGAGCAATGCTGAGATAGTGCGTTTCCATCCACCCACTGTAACCAATCAAAAACCGAACAGAAACAATAATGTCTTAGTCAACTATCGTTCATCTCACTTAGGGCAGAAGGCTCTGTCCATATCAGGCGCCTTACTGTGGAACAACCTTCCCCTGAGTATTAAAGTCCCTCAAAGACCGAGAGAATTTAAAGCCAAAATAACTCGTCATCTTGTGTCTCAATAATAATCCTTAATTACAGAACATACTGAATGAGTACTGACGAATCTCATTTCCCTGGTATCTCCCTTGCTGAACAATCTCCCTCGCTCATTGTTTTATAATTCAAGACATCACACAACAGTTTTGAAGTATTTAAACAATTTAAACAATTTAAACAACTTATTTACCACAGGTGATACAGAGGTAGAATTTTACTTAAGTCTAGTACAATGGTCAAATTTGAGTATAGCTACCTGTGGGCCCGAATAAGTTCAGCGACTTCTAGGGCATCCTACCATCACGTTATTCTAGGGTGTAGTATGCGTAGGTATTATGATTTGACCGCCTATACGTTGTCATTTGCAAACATGCTTACTTGTATATGTGTGTGCGTATATAGGTGTATGTGCGCATATGGGTGTGTATATGTGCACGTACAACTGTGTGCACTAGAGTAGATCAACCAGTCGAAGGTGCATTTTATGTCATTCCTCTCCGTTTCTGTGCAAGCATCAAACTAGACCGACATGGTACCTATGTGTGTGTGTGTTGATCAATTGCAGACATTCTGCACCATATTAAAAAAAATAATGTGTCTTTTTCTAATATGAAATTGTAAAGCATCCATGTAAAAAAAAAAAATTCGTTGTGTGATCATCCATTTATACTGCAGTAATATACTTATTCGGCTTATAGTTATATGCTTATAATAATGTGATACCTATGTTTGTTTATCAACTGCCGACAATTTGCGCCATATTTCAAAGATAATGTGATTTTTTTTTCTAATATGAAACCTTTATAGGACATTAATGTTTTCTTTCTTATTCACGTCCCACAATCGTTTTCATGTTTCCGACTTAAGTGGACTGTTTTGTGCCACTATTTTTAGTACGAAATATTATAAAATTCATGCTATAATAAAAGATATTTTCTCCGTTTCCCTCGATTGGAATTCTGGTTTATACGAACTAGTTTACGCTGATATTTGCGCACATGCTTACTTGTGTATATGTGTACGTGTCCACGCTATGCGTATGACACTCTGTAGAATGCGTATGTATTGCCTCGATGCATAGAAATGCATTTGTGTTTGCTTACGAGTTTGGTGTAAGTATGTGCGTGGGTATATGTGTGCATGTGTATGTGTATATATTTACATGTATACGTGCACATATGTGTATACTAGACTGACAACTAGCATTTTACCAGAGAAAATGGTCTTTTTTCTGTGCACACTCAACTTGTAACATTACCTAACTCGTCATCTCTTTAGTATTGTAAAGCATTCATGTAAAAACTATACTTTTGTTGTACGATCATCCATTTATATTTATATAAAATGCTTGTCAACTAATGACCGTTATGTTAAAATTGTTGAATCAGTAATAAAAAACTTATAATCTTCTTGGTCCTCATGCTTATATGTATATATGTATTTGTGTGTGTGTGTATGTGTGTGTGTGTATGGATATGCACACACATGCGTACGTATATTTACATATGTGTGCATATGGATATATATTTATATATATTTTTTTTTTCATGCTTCCTTAAAACGACACTTGTGAACATTGACCGAAACAAGCGATTTCATATATTATTTCCTGGCGTCAAGAATTGCGAAGTTTTATGTCATGTACATGTAAACTGTCAAAAGTGTTTTCACCTCACAATGAAAATTCATCGTCCATGAAATTGTGTTATCTCTTATAATTATCATTACATGTATTATCAAATGTAGATTAAGCTAGATTAGGAGTTCATTGCCCTCAATCATTTCTTTTCGACTAGTGACACGAGTTTTTCAATACTCGTGTGTGTGTATCATCTAAGTATATTAATTTTAAGATATTTAAAAACCAATGATTGTAATATTGTACAATCTCTATTGGAAATAAACTGTTTTTCTTTCTTTTCTTTTCTTTCTTTTTCTATGCTCCACCCCTCCCTCAGAGTCTTCTGGTTCTGTATCCTGAGGAAGAAGAGTAAAATTACCATCATTTACTTCTGAAGGCTCCTTCTCAATTGGCATCTGCTGAGATTCATTGAACATAACGTCTCTACTCAAAAATATCCTTCTGCTGCTTATTTCATACAGACGATATCCCTTGGATCCACTTCCATATCCTACAAGAACACACGGTTTAGATTTTGGATCAAGTTTTTCCCTCTCATCTTTGGGGACATGAGCGTACGCACTGCAGCCAAAGGTTTTGAGGTGCTGTACATTGGGCTTGTGTCCATTAAGGGCCTGATAAGGGGTCATATCATTCAATGCACTAGCAGGGCTCCTATTTTTGACATACACGGCAGTTGATATAGCTTCACCCCAGAATGATTTTGGTAACTTTGAACCAGACAGCATAGCTCTGACAGAGTCAAGAAGAGTTCTATTCATGTTTTTTCATGGATAATTCCTTCCCTTTTTAGGAATTGTTCAAAGTCATTAGAGATGTATTCCCCACCGTTATCGGAGCGCAGGATTTTAATTTTGTGATCATAGTGATTTTCTACCAAAGATTTGAACTCCTGAAACACTTTAAAAACATCACTCTTATGTTTGATAATGTACACCCAAGTATACCTGGAGTGGTCGTCTATGAAGGTTACAAAGTACCTTCCACTCCCAAGTGATATGGGATTAAGCTTGCCACACACATCACTGTGGATAAGTTCTAAGGGTTGGCGTTCCCTTTTGTGATTTGTTTTGGGTTGGAACGGAAGCCTATGATTTTTACCATCACAACAGTTTTCACAAAAAATGTTATCTCCACTCACAGAGCAATCAAAACCTTTAACAAGATTCTTAGTGGCTAATTTCTTAAGATTATTGAATCCTAGATGACAGAAACGTTTATGCCACAGAATTTCATCAGAGGAAACGTTCATACATTTAGCAGCTGAATTAAGGGTGCAATTGAGTTTATACAATTTTCCTACTTTACTGCCTAAGGCAATCAATTTGTTGTCTTTATTTACAATCTTACATAAGCATTCGTCAAAGCAAACTAAGTTTCCACTTTCTGTAATCTGAGGCACAGATAGTAAATTGTAGGTTAAACCAGGTACATATAAAACATTCTTAACAACACAGGTATCTACAAGACCTTTAGGCAACAACACCATAACTTCAACATCACCTACACCAACACCTTGCAAGTTTCTACCATTACCAACTTCAATGTTAATTGGACTAGATAGCTCATTCATACAAGAAAAATCATTCCTATTATTACACATGTGTGCTGTTGCACCGGAATCAATTACCCAACAGTTATTGATATTTATCACAGACAATGCACTGTGTCGAGTTCTCACGGGTGTCTATTTTAGTCCTTCAGCGAGTTCGACAGGAAATTTTTAAAGCGTACTGCAGGGAACCTCCTTGGGCCGTCAGTCGCAGCCGAGATGTTGGTTACGGCTTTTATAGTAGAAGAATCTTCCTGTCTAGGCAGATTACTTCAAAATGAATCTCAGTACTTGGCTGGATCATTAGTAAGCGCCGGCGTTGATACCATGCGTAGCTTAAAAAATTAAACTCCTTTCAAGAGTTGTAGATAATCAGGAGACTTTATCCAAAGTATATCTTTATTCGGAGATGGAATGACAAAAGTACAATTCGTAAAAGTCGCCGAAACTTGGGAAGCGAAGTTCTCGAAATCACAAAAAACGCTTCTCTCTATTTTTCAAATGATGGACCTATAAGCGGCCGCGTATCCTAGTTACGCGGGAGCAATACAATATTATTTTATTTATAGGTTTGAGCTGCGACATAAAATTGGTCGCAGCAGCTCTTACTACTTTTATACACAAGAATTTGAGATCTATTTAAATCTTTCTTCCTCTCTTTATCTCTAGACCTCCGCTAGCAATCTCGTTTACCCATAACTAGGCTACATTTGTACAGGACCTCGCTGCATCTTGACATCCCCACCCTTGGTGAAGCTTTTACTTCAGTCAAAGCTTGAGGAGGTATGTACAAATAGGCCCCAAACCTATGATATTTGTGGCTTGGACATGGGGCTATCCTCCTGGTTTATTCTAGAATTTTTTTTACGTTTAGGCCCCCTATTTTTAACCCCAATTGGAAAATAGTTGGTCTATATGCTGATTTATATAGCCGCAAGGTTACAGTACATGAAATTACAACTTATCGTGGGCCAGGGTAATTTCTTCACTCTTCTATGGGGGCACGGGATAAAAAGTCTGCCAAGTGGTTCCTTTTTCCCTCGATATGTTCGGCTTTAAACGTAAATAGGCTGAAGTAAATGGCCCATCTCTTGAGGCGTGGATTTAGTTTATCTGCCTGATCTAGGTAGAGTAATGGCTGATGATCGGTCTGTAGGACGAATTCCCGGCCGTATACATAAACCTCAAATTTTTGGAGGGCCCAATAAATTGCCAACGCCTCTTTCTCGATCGTAGAGTATTGCTGTTCTGCGGATTTTAGCCGTCGCGAAGCATAGGCGACGGGCGCATACTGTCGAAAATCCGCTTTACTGGGTTGTAGTAGTACCGCCCCTAAGCCGGTCTGGGATGCGTCGGTCCGTAATGTGAACGGAGCATCGGTATCAGGGAGTTGCAACACCGGTTGCTTGGTGAGTGCGGTTCGCAGTTGCTCGAACGCTTCTTGGGCGATGTCCGTCCATGGTATCTCCTCGGGGGAGTTTTTTCGTAGAAAATCTTGTAACGGGGCTGCGCGGTCGGAAAATTTAGGAATGAATTTTTGATAATACCCTACGCTTCCCAGAAAACTTCGCAGTTCCGGTTTAGTTTTAGGTAACGCTGCTTTTGCTAGGGCTTTAGTTCGTTCCTCCAAAAGTCGGAGCTGATCACTGCTGAGTTTGTGACCTAGGTACTGCAGGTTGGCGTAGCCAAACGCGCATTTGGAGGGTTTGGCATGTAATCCATGAGTTGCCAAGGCTCTGAGTAGACCCCGGAGCGCTGCTACATGTTCTTCCCAGCTACTCGACGCGACCAACAGGTCGTCCATGTACACCTCCGTGTCCTTCAACCCTTGGGTTACCTTTCGGACTAGGCGTGAGAACGTCGCGGGGGCGTTTGCTAAGCCAAAAGGCATAACTTTAAATTCGAAGAGGCCTGTTCGTGTTTTAAATGCGGTGTATGCGCACGAATTTTCCTGTAGGGGTACCTGCCAATATCCACTGGTAAGGTCTATTTTGCTAAACACTGTTTTCTCTGCTAGCCGGGTAAAAATTTCGGAAATATCGGCTATAGGTTCGGCGTCAAAGATCGTCTGCCTGTTCAGATGTCTACAGTCTAGGCAGAACCTGTGGCTGCCGTCCTTTTTCTTAACTGCTAAGAGCGAGAATAATGTGGGGATTGGGAGGGAGTCACAATGCCTAGCTGCAACCACTTTTCTAGATCTCTCCTTAGTTGTGGCTCTAGCGACAACGGCAATGGATAGGTGTGTTGTAATCGTACCTCCGTGGGCTCTTTCAATTTGATCTCGTGACTAACGGTGGAAGTTTTACCGAGGGTATCCGTAAAAATATGTGCCTGTTCTTGTAGTAGTTTCTGTAGTTGCTCTCGCTGCTGGTCGCTTAGTTGCGGATTAAGGTCGCAGTCTATAATACTCTCCCCTATGATCTGCGGAATTTCCGGCGTACGTTGATCTAACGCTTCTCCTTCTCCAGGGTATTCTACCGCCAAACATGCCGCGGAGAATGCTTCCTCTACCGTTTCGCTTTCCGTTTCTTCGGGATCGGCATTTGCTTCTTGCTGATTTATTGTGCAGGCATTCGGCTGCTGGTATTTCCGTAGGAGATTTATGTGGTATACTTTCTCCTCTTTCCCGACGGTCACCCGGTACGTGTGTGTTCCCAATTTCTGGCTAATTATATGGGGACCTTGCCATGCCATGGTAAGCTTGTTAGTGGAGTCTGGTTTGAAGACTAAAATCTGGTCTCCTTTTTCCAGGACACGCACTTTGTAATGCTTACCCACCCGTTGGTGTGCTTTTTCCTGACTAGTTCTCCAATTCTTTTGAGCTAGCTCGCACGTTTCTTTGAGTTTCTGCCGCATGTCCATCAGGTACTGGGCGGCATTGCGATCAGTTTCTGCGGGTTCCGGAGCTACCCAGCATTCTTTTAATATGGCTAGTGGTCCGCGGACTTGATGTCCGTAAATTAATTCGAATGGCGAGAACCCGGTCGCAGCTTGTGGTGCGTCTCGATACGCAAATAATACTGCGGGTAAGTACAAGTCCCAGTCTCTGGGTTTTTCTGTTGCCAGTTTTCTTAACATTGTCTTCAACGTCCCATTAAACCGTTCCACAATTCCGTTCGATTGCGCATGGTATAGTGGGGTACGCCTATGTTTGATTCCGTATAATCTTAAGAAGCTCTCAAAGGTCTCAGCGGTGAATTGTTTACCGTTGTCGGTGGTGAGAGTGTGCGGATACCCTACTCTAGTACAAATCTCGTTTAACGCGATGGCTATTGTTTCAGCATCGATGTGCCGGAGGGGAGTTGCATCTGCATAACGGGTTGCCTGGTCTACGACCGTCAGTACATAGCGGTTTCCTCGAGCAGACGCGGGCTGAATGGGACCAATTAGATCGACACTCAGAGCTGCAAAAGGCGTTCCGGTGATGGCGGGCATGGTGGGAATGGCTCGTGCGGGTCGTGCGGGTGCGCGTTTTTGGCATTCGTGGCACGAGTGGCAATACTTCATAATATCGGTGGCTATTGAGGGCCAATAAAATTCTCGTTCTATGCGGGCCTGTGTTTTCTTTTGCGAGTAGTGCCCCGCTAGTGGGTTATCGTGGCCCATTTTAAGAATTTGGCCTCGTAGTATAGCAGGGACCATCACCTGAAGGTTGTTGTGTTCTCCGTGGGTGGTGCGGCAATACAGGATGGAGTCCCGTAATTCATAAGCTCGGATGTCGCGCCTCCTAGTCTTTTCTTCTATGCCTTGCTCTGCTTTCTTGAATGCTTTCTGTAGGGTGGGGCATTCTCGTTGCAACCTGGCTAAATCTGCTCTGTTTGTCGGTTGTGGTGTGAATTCGAACTCCCTCTCGTTATTTTCGGCTTGTTTATTGATTTGTTGTGCGGCTGATCTGGTGGTCATATGATGTACCGTCACCGCGGGTTCTTGCTCCAGCACTTCAGTGCTTGGCTCCTCAAATGAACTAGTTCCTGGTACACGCCCAAGGATGACATCGTGGGACAGATTTTTCATGAGGACTACCGTAGCCTCTCCTCGGTAGTACGGACATTCTAATCGTATGCGGGCCATAGGTGCTCTTATGGCGTGATTATCGGCCATACGTACTTGGATCACGGTGGGTAGTCGCGCGTTCTCGGGCACAAAATGTTTTTTTACAAAGATGGCATTAGCTCCTCCATCTAGCAGGACGTCTACCTTGTGATTCCCGACGCTTCCTGAGCATGTCTTTAGCTGTCCTATTAGTAATTTATTACCGGAAGCAAGGTGATTGCATTCCACTGGCGCTATCTCCTCCTCCTTGTTTTCTTCATACTCTTCGTCTAAAACTAAAGCATTCACTTGAGCGGAAGTGCTAGGCCTTGCCGACTTTGGTCTGCGTTGCTCGTTCCTAAATTGCGGTGTCTCTCTACACTGGGCAGTGGTGTGATCTGCGTTTGGTCCGTGCCTCTGGCAATAGTAGTTCCGCCAACCGTGGTGGTTGGTTTCCGGGAAGTGTGTCCCCATGTTTCGCGGGTTGTTGCTTGCCATGGGTCGTGGAACAACGGATTTTTCGAAGCCTGGTTTGGCATGATTGTTGAATCCATAAGTTTTATTTGTGCCAGGTTTTGTAGTTCCGGCCCCGTTCTTACCAATTTGGTTCTGCATTTCTGTTCCCGGTGTTTTGGTTTTTCCTTGACACAGTTGCTGGAGGGACAGATGAGGTCGAGCTTGGAGGTATTTATCACCTTGCTCGCCCATCGTCGGAATATCGATCCCTCCCCGGTCTTTGATGTGGATCGCGATGTGACCTGGCAGCACTTCATATGACCGGTCTATCAATAGAAAGTCTCTTAATGCCGCGTAGGTGGGTGCGACTTCGCTTCCTCTTATCCAGGCATCGAAAGCCTGTTCTAGTCTCCGAAGGAACCTGCTCATATTATCTCCTACGTCCGGAGTGACTTGGTAAAAGGTTTCCCGGAGTTTTGAAGGTGTCACTCGGTGGGCTCCTAACAGTAGGTTTTTGATTTCTTCCAGTTGATATCGGTCTTCTGCGGGCAAGGTCTCTATGAGCCGTCGCTCTTTTGGGGTTACTAAGGTCTCTATCGTCTGGACCTGTTCCACGTCCGTACTGCCCAAAGCTCGTCCATATTGCTCTATCCTCTTGAGGAATTCCTGCATCCCTTCGTGTTTAGGGTCAAAAGGAGGCGGTTTTGGAAGGTTCGGAGTCCTTCCATGGGGCTCATGTACCTCTCTCCGCTGCTGGAGTTGCAATATTTGGAGCTCGTGCTCCCGTGCTCTGATTCGTTCCTCCCGTTCTAGTTCAAAGGCACGTTCTGCTCTCTCACGCGCCTCCTGCGCTTCTTGTTTGGCTCGGTCATTCTCCTCCAGAGTTCTTAGCCGTCCTAGGAATACTTCTCGATATTCACCGTCTCCGGGGTGGAGTCCTAATGCCTCAGCATACTCCCGGGCTTTGTGTACTTGATCGTCCATCTTACTGGTGAGATCGTCGCGGCTGGTTGTGAATGAGTTCTTCTGCCGGATGATTCGCTAGTCTTTGCTAGTTCTCTTTGAGGTCGTGGCCCCACGTTGGGCGCCAATATTGTCGAGTTCTCACGGGTGTCTATTTTAGTCCTTCAGCGAGTTCGACAGAAAATTTTTAAAGCGTACTGCAGGGAACCTCCTTGGGCCGTCAGTCGCAGCCGAGATGTTGGTTACGGCTTTTATAGTAGAAGAATCTTCCTGTCTAGGCAGATTACTTCAAAATGAATCTCAGTACTTGGCTGGATCATTAGTAAGCGCCGGCGTTGATACCATGCGTAGCTTAAAAAATTAAACTCCTTTCAAGAGTTGTAGATAATCAGGAGACTTTATCCAAAGTATATCTTTATTCGGAGATGGAATGACAAAAGTACAATTCGTAAAAGTCGCCGAAACTTGGGAAGCGAAGTTCTCGAAATCACAAAAAACGCTTCTCTCTATTTTTCAAATGATGGACCTATAAGCGGCCGCGTATCCTAGTTACGCGGGAGCAATACAATATTATTTTATTTATAGGTTTGAGCTGCGACATAAAATTGGTCGCAGCAGCTCTTACTACTTTTATACACAAGAATTTGAGATCTATTTAAATCTTTCTTCCTCTCTTTATCTCTAGACCTCCGCTAGCAATCTCGTTTACCCATAACTAGGCTACATTTGTACAGGACCTCGCTGCATCTTGACACACTGATATAATTGGTTTTACCTGCTACAAAATTTTTCTGGTCTTCTGTGTGGTTCCCATTTTCTTTCTTCAACTTTTCTTGATAGATCCAGCACTTGGCGCGTAGGTGTCCCGTTTTTCCACATTCGAAACATCTTGAGTTTTTCAATTTGGAGGTCACAAGGGATTTTTCACTGAAGTCTGAAGCACTTTGGTTTTTCAGTTTTGCTTCTTCATTCAGAAGACGCTCTGTCACAATGTCCCATGACGGTAGTTTTTCATGAACTTCCAGTGCAGTCACGAGTGTGGAGAAGTGGTCGGGAAGTGACGACAGCAAGATTATTTTACGACTTTCTTCATCAACAGCGTCATCAATCACAATCAAGGACTCAAATATTTCGACAAATGCTTTGAGATGAGTTTGTAAGTCTTGGTCTTCGTTTAGTTTCATGTTGTAGAGTCTTTTGCGTAGTCTGAACTTGTTAGACCAAGTTTTCTTTTGGAATGTATCTTCAATTTTGTGCCACAGTTGCACAGGGTCAGTAGGATCACCCAGTAAATACAGTTGACTCGTTTCTACACCAAGCACAATTGTTGCAAGTGCACTGTCACGTCTTTCTTCAAATTTTCTTCGAGCAGTCTCGTCCGTAGTCTGTGGCATGGTTTCCGTTCCTCGAACCAAGTTCCAGAGCTTTTCCTTCATTAAGAGCATCTTCATTTGCAGCTTCCACGTAGGATAGTTTTTATCATTAAGAGCCGTGAGGCAGTTCTTTGCACTTTCACTTACGGAGCCTGCCACGTTTCTTTCTCTTTCACCGTTTCTGTCTCACACAGCACTAACAAATCACCAACGTCTGTTCTCGCTGTCCCGGGCTGTTTTTCGCTTCGGGACTTAGGATAACCTCACTTGATATTGCTTCATCGGAAGGTTTTCTGGGCCCATAAACTAATGAAATTTAGGTTAAGTAAGACGAGACACTTGGAGTTTGTATAATCAGTACACACAGCAGGACACAAGTTTACATCACGAAGGGTAGTGGTGGAGTGGGCTCCAGCCAAGCCCGAGAACCATGAGCTCAGTTCCACAAGAACCATGAGCTCAGTTCTCAACGCAGAGTACTGTCTAAAAACATTCTAACACAAGAGCACTGCAACATTATCAGTATTATACACATATACATTCAAGGTGCTACAATAAAGGTTTCAATAATATCCACACTGCTAAAACTTTCGCAAGAATATGCAAGACAGTAAGACTTGTGATTTTTTTAGAGCAGTAATATCGGTGATTCCATTTTGTGGAATTATGGAAAATACATGTGACTGAATAACACATTATTCATGAAGCAGAAAAGAAATATGAAAATAGCTAAAATGCATAGAATGAGAATTATTACTTTTTCGTACTCTACAATAACTAGGTTCACACGAGAAATAAAAAGGCAGTCCTAAATTCATTAATGTCAACTCGTACTGACAAAGGAAAAAAAGCTGCAATAATGTCCTGTAGTCACAAGATAATATTTACACATAAAGGAGGTGAAATTCTTGCACGTAGAAATGACATGACGCGGCAGTTATCTGCTCCGCCATTTTGGAAACCCAAAGGCGCAGGACTTTGCCGTGCGCGTTCACGATGTATACCGTGCGCGCTCACGATGTATACCGTGCGCGTTCACGATGTATTTATACACTAGATTGAATATTATGAATGGCAGCTGCAAGTATATATTTTTGTAGTAAAGAAAAGAAAGAACATGATTATGTGTCGATAATAAAATCTTGACACCGAAGTGCAATGCACATATGACGCAAACTTTTGCGCTACGTTAACCACGAATTACGAGCGAACTACGTTACGAATGTTATTTACGAAATCTACGACTATTTTTAGGTTTATCTATAAATCACGACACTGAACAGAACCTTAAACTTCACAATGCACATTAAACAATGACAATATACTTTACCAGATCTTTTCTCTATTTAAACACTTTATTTCTTTACTTACGAGAGCGCCGTATGCACAATCCAAGAAACACGAAAGAGTGAGTGACGCTCAACCCAAAAGTCCCGCGCAGTGATGCCAAATTCAGAGGCTTAAAAAACGAAAATGTCAATCGTGACTTTTAATTTAATGCTTTTTTAGCACAAAAACGTCAAAACTACTAATTTTTAAGTAGAAAATTATTAATAATAATTTAGAGTAAGATTTTTAATGCTAATAGTTATGCTATTTAAGTGCGAATGAGAGTTTTATAATTTATACTCTTTTGTAGCTGATGCTACAGGCTTGTGGAAGCGTGTACTGGAGTGTGAAGTTGAGGATGTTGTGAGTGTGGGAGGTTCCGACATTAAGTGGGTCGGCAATTAAGTGATGAGTATGGGAAATTCTACCGGTTGGGAAAACTCGGTGAGAAAGGAGGCTCTCGACCCAATAGTCTCAACTGGAGGTTTTAGCGGCTTAGCTGCAGGGATGCAGGCCTTCCAGTTTAATAAGTTAGATAGGAGGGGAAACTTGGAGAATAAACTCGGAGGTGGTAAGCTCCTTAAATTAAGAGGTTAGGGTTTGGTTCCATACGTGTTTGTGGGTGCATGAATGTGTGGTCCAATAGATCTATAAAGTTGTCCCAAAGTGGGGAACTAATTGAATTTGATTTTTAAAGGTTGAGTATCAAGGAATTTATCGAATTCACCAGAGGATGTTCTTTTACAATTGCGAGGTCACCAGTGCTTTTTCAAGCACACTTAATTGCTAATTGAATGATTTAAGGCCTCTGACTCCGAAGGAGTTCTGGGTATTCGGACGCAATCTTTCAAGCGTCTACAATCAACAACAAAAATTACCACAAGCCAACACCGGCGGAAAATGAGAGAATAGTTACACTCGCCGGTATGGAATTTATTGAAGGGAAGGTTGCACGCTGAAGTGCGAGGCTTGATTCTTGTTCGAGAGACGATCTTGGTGAGAGTCCGAGGAGGTTGCGGGACTTCAGACGCTTCGTTCAGCTCAGGCTCGTGGAAGCGTGTGCTGGAGTGTGAAGCCGATGATGGTGTAAGTGTGGGAGGTTCCGACACTAAGTGAGTGGTGAATTTAGTGATGAGTATGGGGATAGCTACCGGTTGGGAAAACTCGGTAGGAAGGGACTCTCGGCCCAAAGGTAGTCACAACTAAAGGTTCAAGCGGCTTAGCTGCAGGGATGCAGGCCTTCCGGTATAGCGAACTTTCAATATGAGGAGAAGCTTGGAGGGAACACTTGGAGGGAACACTTGGAGGCGAGAACTTGGAGGGAACACTTGGAGGGAACACTTGGAGGCGAGAACTTGGAGGCGAGAACTTGGAGGAGGTAAGCTCCTTACATTAAGAGGTCAGGGTTTGGTTCCATACGTGTTTGTGAGTGCATGAATGAATGGTCCAGCAGATCCTGTCAGGGGAATTCGTGCTGGATTATTTTGAACACATAAATTGAGTCCATTCATAACACATGTGCAAGGCTGCGCAAACTGCAACATTCACAGGATAAACAATGGCAGGAGTCCGGTGATAAGAATCAGTCCGCAACTCTAGCGCCCGAGTCGCAGCCTGAATCATCTTAACACCAGAATCAGTGTTCCAGACCAACTGGTCACAAGCTCTATCCTGACATTACAAGCAGCAGCACAACTGAGTTTAAATGAACTACAGCCAAAAATAATAGCTAAAGCACTGAGGTAATTAGATAATTAATGTACTAAGATATAAGTATGAGAAAAGGTGAAGTCTCTATACTCTATTATTCAGATGAGCAAGAAAGAATGGTTATTTATGTGACTTGACTTGAGTGAGTGACTACGGAAGATACAATCTCTATTGGTTTAAATAACCTATCATAGCTTTATTTCTCAAGATATGAATTTAAACATTGACTAAAAATTGCAGAGGAATTCCAAAATTATTTAAACCTGACTTAGTCAAAATACAAAAGTTGAGAACACAATTAATTAGAAGCTGGAACATACAAAAGATGAGCAAACCAGAAATGATCTCTGTGGACAGCAAAGTGTCCTAACACTATGCTCAGCACTAAAAAATATCTAAGGAGCCAATGCCAACATCGTCTAACACTGACAGCGCAATACGGTATCCTCGGAGAATAGTAAACACGAAACAATGACAAAGATGGGGCAGTGAGCTTGAGGCTGGTGACTAACTAACACTGGCACAGAGACAACATAGTGAACATTTCTACGACACAATAACGAGAGCTCCCTAACACGGAACAAGTTAAGACACAACACAGGAAAGTTAAGACATAATACACACTTATCGTTACACTTGATACTTACAATTGCCCGCTCTGGGGCCCAAGCGCTAGGAGGATCTATAAGAGAATGACGACTTTGCCTGGGAAGCCGGCCTTATATGCGCTTTGAGCGGACGAGCGTTTCCGGAATTTTCCAGAAACGGATGAACTTGCGATATGGTTCTAGGTAAAAACGGCGTTCTTTCTTGTCGAAGTATTTCTTTGGTCAAATTTTAATAGATTTAAGGGTAATGTTGAATGAAAATAGTGATTTAAAATTTTAAGAATGATTACGTTAACTTTATTTAATTTTTAGAAGATGGTTTTAATAATTTCTGAAATTTAGACTGAAATGCGGCTGAAGGCGATCACTACAGCTACCCTCCCCCCAAAGGAGACCGAAAGGTCTGGTAACAGTGAAGCTGTTACTTGTAAAGTGCAAGTCAGAAATACGAAGGAGAGATTCCAAAAGATGCTTTGACAGAAGAAAATAGATGAAAATAGTGGAAGGTAAACTGTGGAACTATGAAAGTTTCAGCTCGGATCCCGAACTGGGACCATAAAAAATCTGTGAGGTTAGCATCACTGGGCATACGGTGCCAGAGTATCCGCCGAAATGGAGGCGCCCGAATTCCCGACTCCGACTGCGTTCTTTGAACGGTGTAACGTGGAATCTAGAATTGGTCGACTTCCATCACTTTAGAATATTCAAAGCGAACTAAGACGTACGAATTCGTTGGCTCGACAGGTGTTGACCTGATGCGAAGTCGCAGTCTAGGTTTTTATAGTATGCCATAGTACAAAAAAATCAGTTCCTTCCTTCCCAAAACACATATGCCGGTTACAACGGCAATTGTGCGGCGTGAGTCGTTTGCACAACCACCCTAGTCAACGTGCGTGCTCCTCAGGCGTCCCCAAGGCTACAGCACACCGGCCAGGCAGCCATACAAAAAATGGGATATCAGGAAAGACTTAGTCAAGTGAAGGTGAAATATTTGCGCTGAGCATTCCGTACCCGTATGGGATACGGATAACTATTAAAGGACAACCGGTCTGCAGACGGCCGTTCTTTTATATCCGTAAGTTGCTCAGGATGGCAAGGTAGTGTTTCGCACATAGACATTTTTTGTTTACTTTTGTGC
Organism: Morinoia aosen; assembly: GCA_030386875.1. Taxonomy (NCBI): domain Eukaryota; kingdom Metazoa; phylum Arthropoda; class Malacostraca; order Amphipoda; family Talitridae; genus Morinoia; species Morinoia aosen. Next base: position 22,379,810 of record CM059579.1, read on the forward strand.
TTCAGTAGCAATGGTGCTGCAGTAGCAATGGAAATTGAGAAGATTGTTAGTTAGGAGCTTCAGTAGCAATGGAAATAATCCTAGAAGGTCTCCTATGGTTTGCTTCAGTAGCAATGGAAATGCATGAAGAGTTTTGTAAAAGGTCGCTTCAGTAGCAATGGAAAAAAAACATGAAGAATTTGTTAGAATAGGCTGCAGTAGCAATAACTTATTATTAGGGAAGAGCTTTAGAGGGGAAATACTATGTTTGACTACTGAGGGAGGGAAAGAAGATGGAAAGGAACACTACCTCCTCCAAGGTTCAACATGCAACAGCTGCAACAGCCTCGACATGCGCTCAAAAACCTCCAAATGATGGCTGCGGCAATCCAGTTGTTTGATTATTTATCAACTCTGGTACGAAATCTGGTCACCAGTATAAAGTTGTCCCAAAGTGGGGAACTAATTGAATTTGATTTTTAAAGGTTGAGTATCAAGGAATTTATCGAATTCACCAGAGGATGTTCTTTTACAATGGCGAGGTCACCAGTGCTTTTTCAAGCACACTTAATTGCTAATTGAATGATTTAAAGCCTCTGACTCCGAAGGAGTTCTGGGTATTCGGACGCAATCTTTCAAGCGTCTACAATCAACAACAAAAATTACCACAAGCCAACACCGGCGGAAAATGAGAGAATAGTTACACTCGCCGGTATGGAATTTATTGAAGGGAAGGTTGCACGCTGAAGTGCGAGGCTTGATTCTTGTTCGAGAGACGATCTTGGTGAGAGTCCGAGGAGGTTGCGGGACTTCAGACGCTTCGTTCAGCTCAGGCTCGTGGAAGCGTGTGCTGGAGTGTGAAGCCGATGATGGTGTAAGTGTGGGAGGTTCCGACACTAAGTGAGTGGTGAATTTAGTGATGAGTATGGGGATAGCTACCGGTTGGGAAAACTCGGTAGGAAGGGACTCTCGGCCCAAAGGTAGTCACAACTAAAGGTTCAAGCGGCTTAGCTGCAGGGATGCAGGCCTTCCGGTATAGCGAACTTTGAATATGAGGAGAAGCTTGGAGGGAACACTTGGAGGGAACACTTGGAGGCGAGAACTTGGAGGGAACACTTGGAGGCGAGAACTTGGAGGCGAGAACTTGGAGGAGGTAAGCTCCTTACATTAAGAGGTCAGGGTTTGGTTCCATACGTGTTTGTGAGTGCATGAATGAATGGTCCAGCAGATCCTGTCAGGGGAATTCGTGCTGGATTATTTTGAACACATAAATTGAGTCCATTCATAACACATGTGCAAGGCTGCGCAAACTGCAACATTCACAGGATAAACAATGGCAGGAGTCCGGTGATAAGAATCAGTCCGCAACTCTAGCGCCCGAGTCGCAGCCTGAATCATCTTAACACCAGAATCAGTGTTCCAGACCAACTGGTCACAAGCTCTATCCTGACATTACAAGCAGCAGCACAACTGAGTTTAAATGAACTACAGCCAAAAATAATAGCTAAAGCACTGAGGTAATTAGATAATTAATGTACTAAGATATAAGTATGAGAAAAGGTGAAGTCTCTATACTCTATTATTCAGATGAGCAAGAAAGAATGGTTATTTATGTGACTTGACTTGAGTGAGTGACTACGGAAGATACAATCTCTATTGGTTTAAATAACCTATCATAGCTTTATTTCTCAAGATATGAATTTAAACATTGACTAAAAATTGCAGAGGAATTCCAAAATTATTTAAACCTGACTTAGTCAAAATACAAAAGTTGAGAACACAATTAATTAGAAGCTGGAACATACAAAGATGAGCAAACCAAAAATGATCTCTGTGGACAGCAAAGTGTCCTAACACTATGCTCAGCACTAAAAATATCTAAGGAGCTTATGAACTTTGAACTTCTCTCAAATGGGGAACTGATTGAATTTGATTTTTAAAGGTTGAATATCAAGGGTCACCAGTGTTTATTCCAAACACACTTAATTACTAATTGAATGATTTAAGGGCCTCTGACTCTGAAGGAGTTCGGGGTATTCGAGTTGCCTTCCTGGCATCTATTTTTCTCACTTGCACTATTGACCTCTGCAGGATAATGACGGAACTGGATAATCTCGCCTCGGTTTTTATTTTGACGACTCTGAGTGCCGTGACTACGGCAGCAGTAAGGGGGTCCACTTCTTGAGGAAGGAGATCCGGGTCCAGTGAGTAGCCGCACTTCAGCAGGTGCCGCGGCTCGAGGGAATCCGGGGTGGATCCCGGCGAGAGTGGATTTGTTGGTGTAATATTCCGCAGGTACGGTAACAGTTTGATTATATGAGTATATGAAGGAGGTAGTTATTTTCTGCTAGTGCCTTGGGCTTTGGTGGTTGATTGGTAGCCGTGTGGCTTAGTTGAATTGAGAGCCGTGTGGCGAACAGAGTTTTGAGGGATGTTGATTGAATGTTGGAGGTGATTGTTTGTGTGTCGGCCTCCCAGGATCTTCTGTACGGGAGATTAGTTTGGGTTACTTGTTCAAGCATGATAACACAAGGAGAGACAGTCGCTACGCAAGCCAGGCTGCGAGCTTTACTGCTGAATTACAGGATTGCCTCAAATAAAGGATTATATGCGGGTGCCTCGGCCCAATTCTGGCGCCTGAACAAGGGCGAGGCAGTCGCAACAATAAGTACTCGTATGGACAATCATGAATCTCCCTACATGCCCTTAATTTCCCAACTAGTATTCTCCGGGTAATATTAATCGTCACGCGTCGTGTACGATCATCTCCGGATTGGAGTGCAAGATTGATACATGAGATAAGAATATTACTGGGTAGGCAATGTGAGTTAGTTCGTCTTCATTAATATTAAAGGCTTCTGCCGCCCAATAATCTACGCTTTGACTGCTATTTACAATGAGTATCTTAAGAGTTGGCAGTGTTTAATTCGAACGTTTACGCTAAGCCGCCGTCGAGGGCTGACTGTATTGGTCATAACTAAGGCTAGAATTGTCATAAAGATTACTTGACTTAAGCTAGGAATTGTGCCAGAGAGGGCACGTGCAGTCTAATTATTGTTATTATTTATTATTATATGAGAAATCCTTGGTCTCCTTGGCTTGAACGTGAAAGGTGTCCTACGAGAGGAGAGAGGAAGGCACCATTTGAAAAAGGGTAGAGGGAACGCGGAATCTATGCACAAAGTGCACAGAATTGGTAGATGAGGAGGAGGATCAGAGCACAAGAAGGATTTAGAGAACATTGATCATGAGGATACCTATCAGAATAGTATTAGGCATCCTATGAGTTATAATGACAACAACCACTGGAGGTCGCCGCCATTGCCAAGAGGTCAGGGGAACAAGTAGCTACAGTTGAGGGCGACCAATTACTGGTTACACTAAATTTAACCCCCAAATCAGATAGTTGGATGATTTCTGGATTAGGATTTCCAGGAGTTGGGAATTTAGAATATTCGGAGACTTTCCGAGGTAAGCATAATTACCCTAATTTAGCTAAATCAAGTAACGACTAATTATTGACATTTTTATATACACAAATTGACCTAACCAAAAATCAATAGTAAGAGTTGTCACTAAAGTGATTATGATAGGAATTCTTGCTACAGTTAATGATCAGGGAAGAATGATTATTTATGTGACTCGACTTGAGGTAAGTAACTACCGAGGATATAATCTCTATTGTATAAATAACCTATCATGGCTTCATTTCCCACGATATGACATTTAAACATTGACTAAAATTCAAGGGAATTCCACAAATTAAATAGATCTGACTTACTAAACATACAAAACTTGAGAACACAATTGATTACAACTGGAACACACAAGAGATGGCAAAACCCTAATGAGACCATGGCGATCAATAGATTATTCCAATTCAATTGATTAGAGGCTTGAGCACATCAGCAACTTTGCCTGGACAACCAAGGTGGCATGAGCAGTAACCTTTGAGCCTAGGTCTCACTTAATTAATCAATTATGGTAAAAAATCTACAGCATTTGCTAAATGCAATTGAACTAGAAAACTCATGTTTCCAGTTTTTCCTAACTGAAATAAACAATGTACAATGACTATTTAATTAAAATTTACTAACTATCTATTCTTCAGAATCAAGAATTATTTGTGTTTTTCTAATTGATTATCTACCTAATTTAATTTAGAAACACAGTTGGGGCAATAATTGGTAATTGATGCAGGACTAGATGCATTCAGAAGAATACATCTGTGACTAAAAAATAATTGGTGCTAGCCTAACTTGATAAAACATAAACACATTTTGAAATATTGGGCCAAAAATATTTTTGACAAAAGGAAAATTCTAGCTTGATAAACAAGTAACCATACTGAATTTTGGCATGATAATCTATTTTGATACAAAAGGGGAAATCCTAACCTTGAGAGAAATAACCTCCATTGAAATGTTGACATAAAAATTATTTAAGAAAAAGGAGAAATTCTAGCCTGAATAAAATGACATCGTATTGGAATGTTGAAATTAAATTATTTTAAGAACAAGAAAGGGGAAAACTCCCTAAAAATGGCTTTACATTGAATAGTGAATGGTTTGCTAAAAACTTTAAGATAAGATATACAACAATACACAAGGAAAAATGGCCTGTGGGGAACCCAATTTCTGGGCAAGGAAATCCTAAGCGTTTAGCACTCTGGAAAATTTAGGCAATTTATCTTAATACATACAGAATAATATTATTGACGGTTTACATACAATACATAAATATAGTTACCCGTAGAACAGCAAAGTCACACACAATACTTTAATTCTCACCAGAGACAATTGCCCCTCTGGGGCCCAAACACTTAACACAGGAGCATCAAATACCAGAATGACGCCTCTCCTGAAAATGTCTCTCGGAACTTGGCAAATGGTTCTGCGTGAAAACGCGATGCGAGCTGACGCTCGAAAAATGTTTAAATATTTTTGGTCAAATTTTAATAGATTTCGGGGTAATGTTGAATGAAAATAGTGATCTAAAATTTTAAGAATGATTATGTTAGCTTTATTTAATTTTTAGAAGATGGTTTTAATAATTTAAGAAATTTTGACTGAGGTGCGGCTGATGGCGATCACTACAAGCTAATGCCAACATCTTCTAACACTGACAGTGCAATACGGTATCATCGGAGAATAGTAAACACGAAACAATGACAAAGATGGGGCAGTGAGCTTGAGGCTGGTGACTAACTAACACTGGCACAGAGACAACATAGTGAACATTTCTACGACACAATAACGAGAGCTCCCTAACACGGAACAAGTTAAGACACAACACAGGAAAGTTAGGACATAATACACACTTATCGTTACACTTGATACTTACAATTGCCCGCTCTGGGGCCCAAGCGCTAGGAGGATCTATAAGAGAATGACGACTTTGCCTGGGAAGCCGGCCTTATATGCGCTTTGAGCGGACGAGCGTTTCCGGAATTTTCCGGAAACGGATGAACTTGCGATATGGTTCTAGGTAAAAGCGCCGTTCTTTCTTGTCGAAGTATTTCTTTGGTCAAATTTTAATAGATTTAAGGGTAATGTTGAATGAAAATAGTGATAGAAATTTTAAGAATGATTACGTTAACTTTATTTAATTTTTAGAAGATGGTTTTAATAATTTCTGAAATTTAGACTGAAATGCGGCTGAAGGCGATCACTACAGATCAAATGCCCCTCTGGGGCCCAAGCACTACCACAGGAGAATCTCTACGTAAATGAAACTCTGCCTCGACGACTGGCTAACGGGAGCTTGCGAAATGGTTCTACGTAATGTTTCCAACGAAAGTGACGGGCGCAAACGTGATCAGAAAATATTTTCGAAACATTTATGGTAAAATTTTGCGTTTTAACGAATAAATTCGGTCTTGTAAATTTATGAAAATAATTACATTTGTTTAATTTAATTTTAGGATGTTAGTTTTTATTATTTATGAAATTAGGCTGAAGTGTGGCCGAGGCGTCCACTACAGTCTACCCCGACCATTATAAACGTAAAATATTTTTCCTCCAAAATTTTTTGTTTAGTTTCTTTAACAATTATTATTTATGCATTATGAGCACCAAATACGTAAACCTAGACTTTAATTTTGTCGACCACAATGCTTTGTGGGTTCATTGAATTGGTTAACGATCCAAATTTGGAAGTATCTTTTGAAATTTTATTGGAAGGATGTCATTTAATACGCATTTCCAAGTGAAAGGTGTTCAGATCATTCATTTATTAATTAAAGAATTCCCAGAAACTTTAAACATGTTATCAATGTGACGTAGTTAAGGACAAAGCCAATAGCATGATTAAAGTCTATACGGTAATTATAATATTACCCTCATTTATATTTTCTAGGGTAATGAAGAAGCATTCTAGGGTAAAATATATGCCTGCCTAGGGTATAAAGATTGACGACCGTGGAAGGCCTGCGGAATGGGCTTCACTTTCAGCGGGCTGTTCAAGCTTCAAGGTGGTGAGTGAATTGGCGTTAGCTTATGTGCGGGATTAACGTTTATTGGAAATGATTTAAATGAGACGTTTATGGGTTATTCCTAATACCAGGATTAATCGCGTCGCAGATAGGTACAATTCTTGCTGGTAGTATAATGACAATTTATGACGAGCCGGTACAAGTGATATAACTGCTGAGAAGTGTTGAAATTCGCCGACCATGTGCTTTTGTTTCAAGTTCATGTAACTTTTAGTTTGATTATTTTGGTCAATGTGAAGCGTTATGTAATTAGAGGAAATGGGAATTTTATTCCCAAGAATCACTAAAGGAACCCTTTTAAGAACGTTGGTCAATGTGAAGTTTCATGCAATCACGGAAAATAATAATGCCGATCCGATCCCAGGAATCACTGAAGGAACACATTTCAGAACCTTTTACAAGAATGACAGGTCAATGTGAAGTTTAATGCAATCACGGAAATTGATAATTATATTCCAAATAATCACTAAAGAAACCCATTTAAGAACGTTTTTCAAGAACGACATTCTGCTCGCTGATGCGTTATTTTCGAATTATTGAACTTTGAAGTTGGCCGTTGCGCGCTCAAGGAAGCGAGCGTAATTTAATTAAAAACGGAAGCTAACCCCCTATTACAAACGTAAAGAGGTTGGGTCGTGAGGGGTTGCCACAGTTCTTTTAGTGAAAAGTATAAATAAAGCTTCTAAACCACCCATTAGGGTGACGACCGCAATCTTGTTCACATCGGGTCTAACATGGCGACCACCATGGGTGCCGCCATCTTGGACCCAATGTCAACAAGATTGCGGTCGTCACCCTAATGGGTGGGTTAGAAGCTTTATTTATAATTTTCAATAGAAGAACTGTACCTCCCCTTCACGACCCAACCTCTTTACGTTTGTAATAGCTTCCGTTATTAATTAAATTCCGTTTCACGCGCTCACTTCCTTTGGCGCCAAGGCCAACTTCAAAGTTCAATTATTCGAAAATAACGCATCAGCGAGCAGAATGTCATTCATGTAAAACGTTTTTAAATGGGTTCCTTTAGTGATTCCTAAAATCGGAATTCTTATTTTCCGTGATTGCATTAAACTTCACATTGACCAAAAAAAAACGTCGAAAGCACCTAGCCTAGTACGAGAAATAGTACGTTAACTTTTTTGTGTTATTGACTGATAACGTTATTTCTTATTATTTTATTAACAGCTTCGGTAAATATGAAGAATATGTCAGTTATCGATTTTCTACTTTTTGGTGCCTGAATCTAATTAATTGAATCTAAATAAACATGTTTTCTACTATGCACTTTTTGTCTCAAATAAGTATTTCACGATTCATAGCGGTAGGTTTAGTTTCGTCTTTGATGACGAATGCGCTCGAATAAATAGCTACTTATCAATTTTCTTGGGTTTGTTGCTAGAATCATAGTAATAACATCGAAATAAACAACTTTTATTCCATACACTTTTTATGTCAAATGAGTATTTAACGAGGTATAGCAGTAAGTTTGGTTTCGTCTTTGATGATGATCGCGCTGGAAGCGAGTGCGTATTGCAGTGTTGCTGTCCGACGTGCTCCTTGAATTACTTGCCGCTTCAAACACTAGAGTTGTGATAAGTCATTTACCGCTATAACTAATAAAATATTCATTTGAGACGGAAAGTGTATAGAAGAAAACTTGTTTATTTCGATTAAATTAACTATATTTAGGCATTGAAATTTACGAAATTGATAACTGACATATCCTTCAGATTTACCACAGCTTCTATCATTCATTCATATCTACGAAGTTCTGGCAAAAACTTTAACACCTCATGATCCGAACTTTGCCTTTCCCGACCCAACTTGGTCGTACTCTGTGTTGCACATTTTGCGTGGGAAAGCGATTTCACCTATAACTTTGAAATTGAATAATTCTAAAATAACACATCAGCAAGCAGAATGTCATTCATGTAAAATGTTCTTAAATGGGTTCTTTTAGTGATTCTTGAGAATACAATTCACATTTCCTTTCATCACATCACGCTCCACATTGAGCATTATTTTTAATAGCAAATTCTTTCACATGAATGTGTTTAATAATCTGTTAATTTACTAAATCAAAGGAAATGTTTAATTTTTAGGATATACTATACTAATCCCTTAATTTTTAGCAAAAATATTTCAAAATTAAACCTGAGCAGCTAGCTACTGAATGATTTAAAATTTATTGAACGCATTAGGACACATAGTGGTTCAAAATTTGGTCAATATGCAGTTTAACCTGTTTACGGAAATTAAAAATTCCATTCCAAAGAATCACTAAAGAAACGCATTTAAAACTGTTTTACATTCTGCTTGCTGATGCATTATTTTTGAGTTATTCAGCTCTGAAGTTATAGGAACAGCGCTCATGAAATGGCTTTCCCGCGCATGTTCCAACATTGCTGGAACGGTGCGGAGCGTGGGAAATATTGTTTTCACAATATAATGTGTAATTTATTATTAGCAGACCCCGCAAAGCTTGTGGAGCCTGAACCCACTTCTAGGATGTTTTAGTTAATAACACGGTAAATCTGAAGGATATGTCAGTTATCGATTTTGTAAATTTGAATGCCTAAGCGTAGTTAATTAGATCGAAATAAACAAGTTTTCTTCTATGCACTTTCCGTCTCAAATGAGTATTTTATTAGTTATAGCGGTAAATGACTTACCGCAACTCCAGTGTTTGAAGCGGCAAGTAATTCAAGGAGCACGTCGGACAGCAACACTGCAAAGCGCACTCGCTTCCAGCGCGATCGTCATCATAGACGAAACCAAACCTACCGCTATAGGGTAGTGTTCGAATGGCCGGACGGTTCAAATCGTCGGTCATTCATAGTTAATTTTGAATTTTTGCGCTCGGTAGCTATCTAAAAACTCAACACGCAAGGCCTGTATAGTGGTGCAATCTGCTACGCGTTTTACTTGGCTTTTGGATTGCTACCTATCATCAAAATTGAAAATTAACTAAGAATGACCGACGATTCGAACCGTCCGGCCATTCGAACTTTATCCTACCTCGTTAAATACTCATTTGACAAAATAAGTGTATAGAAGAAAAGTTGTTTATTTCGATGTTATTACCATGATTCAAGCAACAAAAATTCCATAATCGATGAGTAGCTGTTTATTCGAGCGCATTCGTCATCAGAGACGAAGCTAAACCTACCGCTATGTTAGGCGGAAATACTCATTTGAGACGGAAAGTGCATAGAAGAAAACTTGTTTATTTTGATTCAATTAATTAGGTTCAGGCACCAAAAAGTGGAAAATCGATAACTGACATATCCTTCAGATTTACCAATAACACAATAAAAGTTATCACCCAAAAATATTAGCAGGACTGGAGTAGTGAATACTGAAATCAATATGCTGTTGACATCAGTTTCAATATGGCGACCACCTTGGAACATTAGCAAAACCGTAAGAGTGAATGCCGTAGATTGGATATCATAATATTTTTATAACAATATTTTGGATGATAATCTCTATTGTGTTATTAACTAAAACATAATAGAAGTGGGTTCAGACTCCGCAGGATGGGTTAATGTTAAATTACAAAGTACCCAAACGTACTCAAACAGCTGAAGCGCGCAACGTTTTTTGATGTTTGAATGGAATTTAAAAGTTGAATAACTCAAATTTAACACAACAAGCAGAATGTCATTCGTGTAAATCGTTTTTAAATGTGTTTCATTAGTGATTCTTTGGAACAGAATTTTAATTTTCGTGAATGGGTTAAACTGCATATTGACCCATTATTTCAAGGACATAGATGTTGTTAGAATGTCAGCTCCATTCAGAGGATAAAATGTGTTCAAACTATTTCTGAGATAGGTTTCTCATAGTTTTGCAGGTAGGCCTATTGCTATTGCTCATTTTGATCAGCCAATACCTAGTTTAATGCGCTCAGAGAAATTGGAAATTCCGTTCCAAAGAATCACTAAAGGAACACATTTGAAAAAGTATTATATGAATGACATTTTGCTTGCTGATGCGTTATTTTTTAAGTTATTCAATTTTTTAATTTTTGTGTTCCATAGCAGTTGCATTGCATCCTTGAGCTGTTAGAGTACGTTTGGGTACTTTGTAATTTATTATTAGCCAATCCCATGAAGCCTGAACCCACTTCCAGTATCTTTTAGTTAATATCACAATAAAGGTTATCACCTAAAAACATTAGTGGGACTTGGGTAGTGAATACTGAAATTGATATGCAGTTGACATCAGTTTCAATATGGCGGCCATCGTAAAAGGTGTCTTTGGCAGGTGTTCTCCAAGCCTGAGTGTATCAAACGTTATTATGATGGCGACTGTGCTAGTTTGAAAGCATTTGTTGTGCACGGTATTATTCATGTAAGTGAATAACACTTGCATTGCAGTTGCACTACGAATAGCAGAAACCGTTACTCTCGGCAACGATCGAACGATGATACAACTGGCTGGCAGTGATTAGCAAAACTTTAAGTATGAATACCATAAATTTAAGTATTCACTCCCCAGTTCCGCTAATATTTTTGGGTGATAACCTTTATTGTGTTATTAACTAAAAGTTCTTAAAAGTGGGTACAGGCTCTGCAGGGTTGGCTAATGATAAATTACGAAGTACCCAAACATACTCAAGCAGCTAGAGCGCGCAACTGTTTCTGCTGTGTGAATGAATAGAACTGCTATGGAACATGAAAATTCAAAAGTTGAATAACTCTAAAATAATGCATCAGCAGGCAGAATATCATTTATATAAAACATTTTTAGATGTGTCCCTCAAGTGATTCTTTGGAACAAAATTTCCAATTTCTGTGACCGCATTAAACTGCATATTGACCTCATTTTTTCATATAATTGCTTGACATATACAAAGTTATCCTGACTAAGGTGCCCCAATTTTGTACAAGGCACTCTGGTAAATGTTAAGAAGAACTGACTAATTGATTTTTGAATTGTTGGTGCTTGTATCATGGTAATTAGATCAAAATAAACCACTTTTATTCTATGCACTTTCCGGGGGAAAAAGGAGTATTAAACGAGCTGTAGCGGTGATATAAAAAACTGAACTGATCTAACCTAACCTAAGTAACGTTAGGTAATGTAACCTAAGGTAACTTTTCAATCATTTGAGTGCGTTTAAACAGAAATTCTATTGGAGTTTTCCCTTGAAACAATTTTTTCTGCTTGAAAAACTAGAATTACGGGAAGTAACCTACCGCTATAACTCTTTAAATGCTCTTTTCCCCCGGAAAGTGCATAGACAAAAAGTTGTTTAGATCAAATCTAATTACCATGATACAAGCATCAAAAATTTTAAAATCAACGTCAGTTCCCCTTAAAAAACACCAACACTTCAATTTAAATGCCATTAATTTTTTTGAAATGGCTTATGATTATTGAAACTGGAAAATTTTCCAATGCAATAAATAGGTTACGTTGCAGTTTAATCAAACTGCTACACAAGTAATCATATATTATGTAATTATGATTACACTGTTTCCTTACCCAAATAAGTTGACTTACCGGAAGATTTATGATTTATTCAAATGACAGATCCTAAAATTAAACACTTCTTCGAGTGGAAATGCTTGCTCCTGGTAGCTATATTAGGGATGCTTTTTCTATCATTCACAACTTTGACATTTGAGAAAGTTCTGAACTCATAAGACATAGGAAACTCAAATAGAACAATGATTCTTGGAAAATTCAGTACCTTTAGATGGCAGTTTGGCAAAAAGTTATTCTAAGTCATGGACACCCATGTTTTTCCAGACAGCTATTTCTTCTGAGATTTGAGTAATTGATATCTATTTCCAAGTTCCAAAGAGATTGCAATAATAATCTACCATTATGCAAAAATGTTTTTAATTTGATTGCCTTGATAAACCTATCAGTCTTAGTGTCTTTTACAGTTCGTGTTCTAAGTATTCTATATTGGCCTCCTATAATTGTAGTGTTCCTCTGCCAACTTGAGTGTATTTATTCATCTTCTCCATTTTGAATATATTTATTATTTGATTTGATGAGAAGGCATTTTTTCTCTCTGCACTTTGGGGTTGTTCTTTTTTCTTTGCACCTTGCGTTTAATGTTTTTTCTCTGTTCCTTGGGGTTAATGTTCTTTTTTTCTCTGCACCTTGTGAAGGTTTATTCTATTTTTCTCTGCATCTTGGAGGCTTGTTCTTTTTTTTCTGTACACCTTGGGGGTTCTATGTTCTTTATCCTGCACCTTGGGGGTTTTATGTTCTTGTTTTTTCTCTGCACCTTGGGGGATTTGTTTTTTCTGCGCCTGGGGGTGGGGAGTTTGTTCTTTTTTTCTCTTCATCTTGGGGTTTATGTTTTTTTCTTTGCCCTAATTGAATTTTATTTCTCTCTGCTTCTCCTGCTGTTTTCTTTCCTGTTTCGTCTTTTGGGTGCGTGATCTTTCATTCTGAATGCGCCTTTGTTCTCTTCTTTAATTTTTTCTTCCCTTTTTGGTTTGGTGTTAGTTTGATCTATTTTTTATTCTTCCCATTTTGGTTGGAGGTGCTGGCTCTGATATTTTTTTTTGAGTCTTTGGGTGTGCTTGCTCTGTTTTCCGACATTGAAGCCACCCTTCAACCTAAGGGTAGAATCTGGTAGCAGTTAAGAAATTGAGTGCTTCATGGCACCTACTTATTATGGGAGAATGTCTCAAGGAGAGCAAAAAATATTAGTTGCAAACTCATATGATCTTGGGTTTAACCCTTAAAAGCATCACTAACATGGAATTTCATCCACAGGTTTTTTTCTCAGAGGAACACATTTTGAAGCATTATAAAAACATGTACTTGGTAACAACATGGTAGCGTCAGATCAAGCTCCCATGCAATTTATGCTAAGGCCATGAATCTTTCCATTTTGGAAGTTCAGTGACAGTTAATTTATTTGGATTCGTTAGCTTTGTCTTGCCTATGCTATTGGGATTAGCTACTGTTGGATTACCTTAGCTGTGGATATGCTTTTATGGCTCATCTTTTGTGTTGATGAACTGTTTCCCCACCTTTTTCTTCAGCGTATTTTTTTCATCTTCCATACTTACCTGCTTCCTATGTGCAAGGTATTCTATGTTTCTACTCACCTTTTGCATAGATTTCCCGTTTTTTAAAGTCTTTATGAAAGGGTACCTCCTCATCTTTGTTGGGGCTAAGGAGTCTTTAACTAATTAATGTAACCATTAGAGCAGGAATAGTAAGGGGAAGCCAACTTGCCATCTTAGGTGCAAGATATGAAATATATACTGTGGACCTCAAAGGCTGAAATAGTTGTTTTTACATTTAAATGAACTTCTAAATTGATTAAATAATTTATGTATATCGTCCATGACACTAAAAATGATGGAAGGCAATTTCTAATGCATTGTGAAGGGTAAGAGCTCTTTTATGCTAATGTCAAGGGAATTGTTACACATTTGCGCCACAGCTGCACACATCCCTACCAGTTTTCTGTTAAGTTGTGCAGATTATTTCTAGATTTTATTTTGAAAGAAGCAGTATCCAAAATTATTGGAGCTTGGGGTTCAGAAGATTGTTAAAATTACTTGCTCTAGAGATCATGGTTTCACTTGTAATTTCTTACGTACTTGAGATAGCTAGCAACATGTGTGATATTTCATATGTGTGTACTAATTAGCTAAAATTTGTGTGTTTGCCGAGTCTGTTATACTTATTCTGTGGGATCTTGTCTTAGGTTTGCAAAATATTTTTGGTTGTTTTGCAAAATATGCATCTCAAGCTGTAAAATTTCCTATAGTTGCTTATTAAGAATTTGGTTTTGATGTTTTTATTGGATAAGGCTATTTTTATTGGCATAGGAAATAGGTACACCTGGAAGCATAGACACTTAAAATAACCTCATCATTTTTGTTATTTTTCTTATCAATTTATAAAGGTATAAGTTTGTTTCATGGCAATTATCTTAGGGTAAATTTTGATACCCAGTGTTAGTAGAAGAATTTATCTTTCATTCTTCCCATTTGAACAAAGTTTGTCTTCATAAATTTATAGATTACCCACATGAACTCAATACTACATAGCACCTTCCTCTTTTTAGAACATTTTTGTTTTGTTTAGGGAGGTTGTACTGGTTTATCTAACCTAATGTAATCCAATGATCTACTTTTCCTTTTTTTTTGGTTTTATGAAAATACAGGCACATTATAACATCCAGGTGTACACCGTACACCTTATCACAGACTTGGGGCTGACAACTTCAGATGTCACCCCCAAGTCTGTGTACTACTATTTGCAGAGCAGATGTTATAAGTGTTCTAAGCTAAAGGCTAGGTACGCCTTTTCAATTAAATAGCTCCTTGGTTTTGCTGCAGACAGTCTTTTTTTTATTTTTTAATACTTATTATCTTTACTTTTACATGTTGTTTGTATAGACTTCCAAACTTACGGTTTCTCTGTGTTAAGTGAGGGAATATGTATTGTTCACTTGCTTGTTTATACATTGCTGAGTTTTTTTAATTCAATGCTAAATGGTGCTTTTGTTTCTTTTTGGGAACTCCTTTGTTGTGGGTAAGGCTTAAACCAATTTATTATCTAAACTGGTACCTGAGACCCTTTCTGCCTAATTGTTCTCCTACATTTATGGGTTTCTATAGACTAACTATGTTGGGCTTTATAAAAATGATTGTGAATTTCCTGGATTGGAAAATGTTGTGTGCATAATTTTTCCAAATTCTTTAGTTGTAATTAAACCAGCTTCATTTGGGAAATGTTGGTTTTATTTTCTAAGTGTATGAAAGACTCTAATTTTGTTTATTTTTGCAGGTATCGTAATTGTCCTGCTTGGTGCTTAAAAAATTGGCTGTTTTTGGTGCAATGTCGTTAATCCACTCAGACTTCGTCCTCCTGATTGAGGCTGTGAAGTCCACGGATTCCAGCAACGTGAGGGTCAGTAAATTTGTCAGAATTGTTCTCACAATCACTTCAGCAGCCTGAAAATGCTTTTCGTTGTGTTGATGTACCTTTTGGGTAATTTGATCTTGAGAATTGTTGAACAACATTCTTACTTACAATTCAAAGTTTATTAGGGTATGGTGAACTCATAATTTTTTATGGAACATTATTTTCAAGTCATATAGCCTGGTATATATGATTATTTTATTTAAATTTTTATACTGAGTGTTCATTTGAGCAGATACAAAAAAATGCGTGCAGGCAGCTTGTAGACTATTTTCTTGTCTTATTTCTCATGTACTTTTAAGCAAGTTCTTCATAGCTGCTCATGGACTTCATTAAGTTACAAGTGATTATTTTTCCTTGTTATGTGAATCTCTTATATCATTTTGTAGTGATGTACCGATGTATCGGTCATTTTTAGTGGTATCGGTATCGGCAAAATCCGGCTGATATTTTACCGATACTTTTCAATAATACGTATTTTATCATTAAAATGAAGGTCATAAATCATGAAAGTGGAAGTACGTAACCTAATAATACCCATTGTGTGTTTATATATTTATTCGGTGTCCGCTTCTTAAGAAACATAGGTTGTGTGATTTTGCGGTATCATGGATACCGAATTCCTCAGTGTAACACATTAAAAGATGGCGTTTCCATGCATTTAAATATTTGACATTTTATCAGGATAGGTTTTGTTAGGATAGGATAGGTTAGCTTAGATTAGGATAAGCTAAGTTAGCACAGGTTAGGTAATACTGACAGAATTTTTTTCTCAGGTCCACCTAGCTTAACGATGACATTGTCCATGGAATCTCCACTGGTCCTGCTACTATCTAATAACACCCTTGGTTTATTTGGAGTCCGCTTCTTCCATTTTCTTTGTCACGCTCATGAGGAGAGTTATAGTGACCGTATCTGTGATACAAGTTTCACCAGTGCGCAGTACAAGAATATTTTTCATCACGGGTGCCGTTAGGATGAATACATTCGTTGGGCATCGCATTTGGAAAATTTGTTCAAGAAAGTTAGTGAATCCCGTCATTTTTGACGGGCTGTGCGTACTTCTTATTAAATAAAAAGCCTATTCATACCTAGTAAATTAGCTAGCTAACTGTTGAATTATAGCATTTAATCAGGCCCGCTAACTGAATTCACTACTTTGAATTCCCGATGAGTTACGTACGGTCTTAACTGAAAGCTATGTAGCATGAATAGTTAAACCCTAAAGCGATATAAAATTATTATACTTTTACGATTAAAACCTATATAGTTTGACCTAATGTCCATTTCTTAAAGTATGTGACAGGCTAACAAAAACCAAACCATTTAATAAAGTTGAAGGTGCATTTGAAAGTTTTTGTGAATTTAATATAGAAGTAGCTGAAAATTCTATTTTAATTTAGCTTGTAAATTGTCAAATATTCCGAAGCTAAGACTTTATTTTAATTTAGCATGTATATCGCCGTTCATAACGAATCTTGTATTTTTCTTCTATGTTGAGATGTTTGAAAAATTCACGAACAATCATATAGTTGAATACATCTGAACGGGTCAGTTGATTGCTTTAATCGCAACTCGATGAGGAATTTAAAAATGAGGAAAATTCCAAGGAACTAAATCATATTTACTAGGAATACATTTCGGAGTCCAGCTCCATCATCAGTTGGTAAAAGTAAAATTCATAATGACTACAATGAAATAAAAAATAAAATGTTGGATACAGTCATTAAAGGAAATCACGAAAACAAAAAAAATCAAAACATGTCCCAGAGAATATAAAATCGACATGATCTACTTACAATTTGCAATGGGTAGGAACTGTCAGAATTAATGAGGGCCGGTTTTCGTTTAAAAATATGTAGCGACTCTAAAATTCCGAGGTCACATGTAGATGAAGCCGAATCTAAGATTTTGAAGTCCGCACCCCTCAGGGGGATACAACTATTGTATCTATGGGAATTGGTGCTCCCAGGGGGACTATGTGAGGGCCTGAGCTAAAGGTTAGGTAGGCTTCCTTTTTGTTGTAATAAAATAGGTTTTTGTTTTGTTACGGACCATCTTTTTTCTGTTCACTGCTGTCCTGTTTTTCAGCACCTACTACTTTCTTTAAGTTTTTCTTGTTTCATGAACTTCTTTCCTAGCTTACTGTTTCTGTGCACCTTGTGCATAGATTCCGCGTTCCCTCAACTCCATACTAAATGGTGCCTTCTTCTTTCCTCTCTTGGGACATCTTTGTCGTGGTTAACCCGCGCACGGTCGCGCATCCCTCAGAAAAGTAGTCAATTTACCCGCGTTACTCTGCCGTTCCCTGTTCACTTACCGTAATAGGCAGAGATGTAAAAATATGAAGTAATGAGTAAAAAATGTTGCTTTACACTTTGATGTTGTCAAATTTTTGATAACTTGAACCGTTTCTTTGTAATATGGAGTCAAACTCCGTAGATTTTTGCACAACATTGCTTCAAAGAGATCAATGGCCATTTTTGTGTTTTGGGAACAATGTAATGTTTTTCACTGCTATTTTATGCAGAAAATCCTTCCAAACCTGCTGATGTTTTTATTTTTCCTCTACAACAATTAGAAAAAAAGTTATGACCATTTATGTCTACTAGGTGTTATCCATTCTTCGTTTTAGTTCCTACATAAATGCATGTTTGCATGTCTGGTTATATTACTGTAAGTATAGTGTTTCGAAACTTGTAATTTTCACACAATATGAATAAAATACTGCTCTACACGCTACTGACTTCAGATTTGTCTTATTTGCCATTTTTACGAAATAAGGCGAAATAAGGCCCTGAGTAGTTTCGCTGGTAACTGAGGCTGCCACTGACTGTTCGCACGCACACCCTCTCACGGTCGCCTCATTTACCACACTGACTGTGCTTACCCCTCCCAACTTCCAAGTGGTTGGAGCTCTGCCTTAACCCCCACAATGTGGGGGTTTCTGGCTCCAGCTGTGTAGCACTCGCTGAGACGATCATTTTGGTGTATAACAACTTGGGGTTATGCCTTACGTCTGGCAACCAGTGAGCCTGGTAAATGAGGCGACCAGTTACAGTGCGCGGGTTAAGGGAGGCTTAAACTTTCTTATATAATAATGATAATTTGAAGTCCGCAGAGGAAATCGGTTCGTTGCATTTTACTGCGTGATTAGGTACGAATTGTGCGAATTGGTTCCCCGTGTGGAAGCTTCAACCCCGATGTACGGCCATTCTGATGTGAAAATTTTGTGCTGTCATGCCGACGTACGATGATGTGCACTGCACACAACTGTTCAACTGTAAGAATAAATCAGAAAGCTCGCTTCTCCATCAAAG
Source organism: Morinoia aosen (assembly GCA_030386875.1). Classification (NCBI taxonomy): domain Eukaryota; kingdom Metazoa; phylum Arthropoda; class Malacostraca; order Amphipoda; family Talitridae; genus Morinoia; species Morinoia aosen. The sequence goes on from CM059579.1 coordinate 22,398,518, forward strand.
CGTATCCTTGCACCGGAATTGTACAATTTTAAGGCTGATTCTTTTTTCCGGTACAAGGATACGCTTCCGATGGAGATGCGAGCCTCTCCAATTTATTCTTAACAGTTGTAAAGTTGTGTGCAGTGCACATCATTGTACGTTGGCATGACGTCACGAAATTTTTATAACAGAATGGCCAAACATCGGGGTCAAAGCTTCCGCGCGGGGAACTAATTAGCATACTCCTCACACTCCGCAGTACGTAATCACGCAGTAAAATGCAACGAACCAACATCCTCTGCGGACTTCAAAATCTTAGATTCGGCTTCAACTGCATGTGACCTCAGAATTTCCGAATTGTTACATATTTTTAGACGAAAACCGGCCCTCAACAATTCTGATAGTTCCTACCCATTACAAATTGTAACTAAATAATAATCTTGTCGATTTTAGTTTTTCTGGGACATGTTTTAATTTTATTTTTATTTTCTTGATTTCCTTTAATGACGGTATCCAACATTTTGTTTTTCGTTTATTGCAGACATAACGATTTGTAAATTTACGAACTGATGATGGATCTGGACTCCGAAACGTATTCCTAATAAATATGATCAAGTTCCTTGAAATTTTCGTTTTTTAATTCCTCATCTTATAGATGGTTGCGTGTTCGTGGAAATTTTCGGCTTTGAGGCTTATCAAATTTTACTATTTTCTTTTCGGATGTGACTGTTAAGGATAGTATGGAAGTAGAAGTGAAGCATCGAGTGAGTGAAGGTTATAAGACATTGGGTGCAATGAGGAAAGTTTTTGAATGCAGGAGTTGAGTATGAATGCTAAGAGGGGACTGTATGAAAGTTTGATTGTGCCAGTTTTGTTGTATGGAGCAGAGTCCTGGGGGTTGAGAGCAGCTGAGAGGACGAAGTTGAATGTGTTTGAGATGAAGTGTTTGAGGAGCATGTATGGAGTAACTAGAAGAGATAGGATCAGGAATGAGTTGGTTAGGGGGCAGACGGGTGTTATCAAAAAGTTGAGCAGGCGAGTGGATGGTTTGGGCATGTTGAAAGAATGAGTGTTGAGCGGCTGGTGAAAAAGATCTACATGTCGGAAGTGAGTGGTCTTCGAGCGCGAGGTAGACCACGGATGAGTTGGATGTATGGGGTGCGACGTGCTTTGTATGAGAGGGGTCTGACTGTGGACGTGGCGAGAGGGATGGCTGCGGACAGAAGTGAGTGGGGGCAGTGTATAAGGAGGTAATTTTATTTTTGACGCGTTACTGGAAGCTGCCCGCGTGTGATGGGGTTGACCTGTCATGTGCGGGGGGAAGGGCTGCACTCAATGAAGCAGTTAGGGTAAACCAGCTGTGGCTGTCGGGCCTGACTGTGGAAGGTGGTTGTGCTGGGCTGCTGCTGATCCTGGCAGTTCAGGTGCGGCCAGTGCTGCCTCTCTCGCCTCCTAGTGACTAAGTGTGGTGATTGTGGCCTGCTGTCGGCTACCCTCCCATAGGGAGGATAAGCCCGGTATATGTATGTACTATTTTCTTTTCGCCAAAGTATGTACTCGTATTTGGTGTGAATAACACGAAAATGACAATCCTTTTTTGGACAAATTATTGTTTTGGTCCACTTTTGGAGCCAGTTGCTATTATAGCTAGTCTACATTACGTTGCAATACGATTAGAAACACATATCTATTGAATAGATTTCATTTTGTTATTTTTCTCAACAATATAGTTAACATAGCAAGAGAATTTTCTTTTTCATAATCGGAAACTTTATTGTCAAAATTTTTATATTATTAGATATATTAGCAAATAATTTTATTATAACTCCCATGTAGGGGTTATAATGGTTTTATTTTAATACAAGTGTGCACGGCCTTCCAAAAATGGGATTCAATACCTTTCATGAACGAATTTTCAAGATGTAGATGACAAACAAATACAGTATATCCATACTAACAGTATCCGTGATGAACAATATTTTTGTACTTGCTCACTGGTGAAACTCGTATCATAGATACGGTCATTATAACTATCCTTATGAGCTTGAGTGACAGAGAAATCGAAGAAACAGACACCAAACAAATAAACCAAGGGCAAGGGTATTATTAGGTAGCAGCAGGACCCATGGAAATGTTAAGGACAATGCCATCGTTAAGCTAGATGGACCCATGGAAAAATTCCGTCAACATTATCTAACCTATGGTATCCTAATTATATGTAGCAACTGCGGTTCTTGTAGGCCCTACACCACTAATGCGTTGTCCACTGTTGCCAATGCGTTGAACGGAAAGTCGGGTAGGGTTAAAATGTTTGATGTTCTTGTGCACATATGCACAAGAACACACAAAGCTCTCTTGACTCGGAGTTCCCTTCCGGTGACAAATCACCTTTACTCAAAAACGATTACTTCAGGCACAGCTATTCTCAAAATTACTATATTTAATTTAAAGTTTTTTAATTATTCAATATGGCCTGAAAGCTGTACAAAAGCGACATGGTTAGGAAAAATGCGCAAATTACTGCGATCACAACAACCAATCCAATACTACTAACCTATCCTGATAAAATTTCAAACATATCAATGCATGTAGAGTTGATCTTTCAATGTTACACTGGTAAATTCAGTATCCATGATACCGCAAACTCAGACATCCTATGTTTCTTAAGAAGCGGACGCCGAACAAATACATAAACAAACATACAAAGGGTATTATTAGGTTAGATGATTGTGAAAGTATCGGTATCAGTAGTAGTATCGGTCAAAGTATCGGTGTTTCAAGTATCGGAGTATCGGCATCGGCCAAAAAATGGGTATCGGTATCGGTATTGGCCAAAAAAATTGTATCGGTACATCACTATCATTTTGTAAAAGCATTTGGGGACTACTCATTTGTTTAGGGCAGTGGTATTCATTACACGGCTGTTGAAAAGTATATAAATTGTTTAATTGATATATTTTTTACTGGATGGGCTGAAAAACTGAACAAATCCTTCATCTAACTTCTACCCTGGGTATCTCATATACTCCTCAACCAAAGTGAATAAATCTTCTGGACATTAGAAACGAGTGTTTAATGTTTAATTTTATTCAACATAACATTTGAAGGCCTAACAGCTGTTGACAACGTAGTCCGTGCTCAAGACCATCCATTCCTGGGCTACGGAAATTTTCAGTGTGGTGATGTTTGGATGACGAATGTCGCACGCTTGGCCTCAATGCGCGGTCAGAGGGCGTAGTCCAGTGAGGGAACATTTGCCAAACTATCAGAATTTTAACTTAAAGATGTGTTCAGTTTTTTCGGCATACCTGGTATATAACATATGCTAACTGGCAGTAGCTGCAGCTCTCTCAATCAATGTGTTGAAACAAAGTGGCTCTCTTGCAAAAATGAATGAATTAGTATAACTGGTTTAGGGTCTGAATTTGCATTCTCAATTTATCCTAATAATAACGGTATTATTTCCAGGTAACATGTCCTAAGTGAATTAAGCCGGTGCTTGAAGAAAAATATGGAAGTGTAAAATATACTATTTAATTCATTGAAGTTCTTCCATCCAGAAAAAATAGAAGGCATAAAGTGGGCTCTTCGCTCATTCTACTTACGCGAAATTTTGCTTTATTAGCCTCTTAGAAGTTAAATTCACATTTAAATTTGCAGGAAGCACTAGATCAGTGTGAGAAGAAGAATCTTCCCATAACTGTAATGCTGTCCACAATGGATCGGTTAGGCTACTCGCCCATCCATTATGCTGTGTGCCAGGAGAACTTGGATGTTCTCCAGCAGCTGCTTGTACATGCAGGTAAATACTAAAGCCCTTATGCTATGTCGTCTTTTTGTTTTGAACCGGCCTTGTTGTAATTCCGGTGTTAAGGATTTGTTAGTCTCGTCTGTAATTTTCTGTTTAAAGTTTAGATGATCTAAGTAATTTAGGACTGATGATATTCTTGTAGTCTGTCTCGCTGTGTATTACTTGAGGCTGCATCTGTGAAACATAAAGCTGAAGGTTCCCATTGAATATAGCCATGTACCCAACTTGTTATTCTTTACAATCCACCACAGAACGAAAATGAGCCTGACTTGGACCGTGTTATCTTGAGTCAAACTGGAGATTACTGTATTAAATTGATGTGATTGTAATTTCAATTTGTCTTGAAAATACATTATTCTTTTCAGTTTTCATTTTAAATGCTCATCTTTTCAATTTACTATGGTTGACACTACTATTTTTATACTCTGTGATTTTTTGATTAAAATCAAACTAACAAGATAGCTGAAGGTTCATCACATTTACTGACTTTTTTTAAGCATATACAGTGCTCACTCCACATGCTCAGCAGTCGTATGCATCTGTTGCTTCATGCTACCATGTAATGATGCACTAATGAACATTATCTTGCATAGCATGAAAGTAATAATTCAACATTTCTTCAGTTGATTTGTTCTATTACAGTTTTTATCATTTTTGACACTTGGTGGCACACTATTATGGGCTCTATTGGCACTTGTAGGGGGAAGATGTGAGGTTAGGTTGGCTTTCCTTGTGTTGAAAGAGACTAGGGTTTTTCTGTTCAGTTACGGAACATATGTTTCTCCATTCACTCCTTTTTTTACTACCAACTACTTCAACTTAGTCTTGTTTCATAGGCTTAGCTTCCCAACTTTGTGTTTTTATGCACAAATATTTTTGCAAGTACACACTTTCTGCAAAGATTCTCGGTTTGTTTAACTTCATATTGAATGGGGTCTCCCTTTTTTGAACTTATTAGTTGTGGCTAGGGAAGCTTAAATTAACTTGTCTAATGTCTGCGTTTTCTGTTGCAGATGAGAAGTGCGTAAACTATCGCAGTAAGGATTGGTTGACCCCCATCTGGCTGCTTTTGTCCAAAAACTTCTTTCCATCAGCTGAGGTTAGTTTCACATTTTGATAATGTATTCCAGGTGTCGTTTGAATTGTGTGCAGAAAACCTCTTGGTTATAAATTATTCTCTGATGAGAATATTCTTTGTCAAACGTGATATTACCAGAAAAAGTCAGTTAAATCAAATTGAAATCTCAACAAAATGTGGATATACTCGATTTTGTCTTGTTGATTTAACCAAATTTTACCCTTGATTTTGAATGATAGATTTATTTCTGTAAGTAAAAATGAGCATAGTAGGTCAACAATTTTTGCATTGAATGCCAAGTAAGTTCCGTAGTTCCTATGGTAGCCTATCGTTTATGAAGCGGGGAATACGTTTGATTTTGAGCAAAATGCCAAAGCATTTAGATAGGTGGTTTATATAGGTTGATGGTTGATTTAATCCATTGATCATGTTATGTAGTATAGTTCCCCAAAATTATAGTCCTAGACTTAGATTTTTCTATCGTTAATCGGTGTAGTTGTCTGAATCTGTTGACATTTCTTACGGGAATATTTTGCCCATGTACACAGGGAAGTAGAGCAATGTTTTCCTCAAATCACGGTATAAATAATAACAATTTTTGGTTCACAGGAGATGCTGGTTAGTCTGCTCGAGGCCAAAGCAAACCCTAACTTGTTGCTGACCCCTCGGTCTCGGTACAGGTGTCCCGGCCACTCGACCGTCCACACCAACCTGCCCCTGGTGTACGGTATGTAAACTGCCTGTGTTGTTTGTTCCCATCGGGACCTACGATGTTCTTGGACACGAGAAAGTCTCACGTTAGATTTGCTTTGCATTGAGGTGCCATTTGTTTGAGAATATGCGGGTTTTGGATGGTTACATGCAATTGCTTCCTGTTGTGATGACGATTCTTCTATTGGTCAGATATGTTCTTGAACTTTGCATTGATGAGCACTTTCGTTATTGGAAATGTCCAGTTTTGATGGCTTCATAATGGCATATGGAAAAGAAAGCGAATTTCGGAAGTTTTTCTAAATTGAAATTGACAGATTAGTATAGTCTAGCAGGACCCATGGAAATTCCACGGACAATCCCACTGTTGAGCTAGGTGGACCCGGTCATCATTGGCTTACCAATTCTAACTAAACCCATCCAAACATATTCTAACCTATCCTATCCGAACTGTTCCTGATAATATGTCAAACAAAAAATCGTGAACCTATGATAAAATTCCGTCAACATCACCTATCCCAACCTAACATATCTTAACCTAGCTTAAACCTATGTCATCATTCAGCAAGGTGGACACGTGAAAAAATAGTCAACATTACCTTACCAATTATAACATCACACATTCTAACCTAACCTACCCTTATCTAACATACTCCAACCAATCCTACCCAAACCTATAGTAACCAAACCGATCCTGATAATGTCAAACATAAGATAATTGTGGACCCTTGAAAAAATTCTGTTAACGTTACCTAACCCATGCTACCCTAACCTATCCAAACCTATCCCGATAATACGTCAAACATAAAAACCTTGTCCCCTGAAAAAATTTAGTCAACATAACCTAACCTATCGTAACCTAACATGTTAGTTAAGATTGGTTAAAATATGTTAGTTTAGGATAGGTTAAAATATGTTAGGTTAGGATAGGTTAAAATATGTTAGGTTAGGATTGGTTAAAATATGTTAGGTTAGGATAGGTTAAAATATGTTAGGTTAGGATAGGTTAAAGATCTGTTAGGTTAGAATAGGCAAAGATATTTCTTTAAACCTATCATAACATAACATATTTTAACCTATTCTTGCCGAACTTTAACCAATGTCATTGCTAAGCTTGGTGGACTCGTGAAAATATTTGGTCAAAATTACATAAAAAATTTTAACATTGCATTCTAACTTAACTTATCGTATTAACAGAACCTATACTGATAATTTGTCAAACATGAAAATTGAGGACATATGAATAAATTTCATCAACATAATCTAACCCATGGTAACCTAACCCTTTGCTGCTCCTTGTCCATATTTTGCCTTCTTTGCCGAAATAAATTTCTCTGACGATTTAGGTACTGGGCCTGCTGTTCCTCATCCATATTTTGTCTTCTTGCTGGGATAAATTCCTTTGTTGTTCGCGATACTGCGATTGCTGCTCCTCGTTCATATGTTGTCTTCTTTGCTGAAATAAATTTCTCTGCCGCTCAAGGTTCCAAGATTTCTGCTCCTCTATATTTCCATGCATGATTTGCTGTCTTTGACTGTCTTGCTGAAAATACTTTTCATGTTGTACATCATTCATTGCAGCTCGCCTCACTAGCTGAAAATATTTTGTCTGTCCCTTTCAGGGATTTCCTGCCGTTCATTCATTATTCTTTGTCGGTAGAGTCTCATTCTATCGCGAGGAGCTTCCAATCTTTGCTCCATTGCGTGGCTCTAAGGCTATAATTATCACTTAAACATGAAGAAAAGGTACGGTTCTCTGACTATATTTCTTGACAATTATCAGAAGTTGATATAAAATGTGCGTATCGCAACGGGAGCATATCGTACCTCCCCTGTGACAAGCCTCCACTCAGACTCGGGTCTCTTGACTCTGCGGCAATATGCGACTATAAAAAGCCTTAATTATGCGGCCAGAGTTGCGGCAAGCGTCTCCAATCCGATGCACGAATTGAGCACCATAGCAAATGAACCACCCGCTGACCGACGCGGAATCAGAAGGGAGGCCCCACACTCGAGAAACTTCTTCCAACGTGTATCGAACCTCAGAGATCGATATGCTCCCCATCGAGACCAGGTTCTTCTAGAACAAATTTCTCCACTTCCACCGTGGCGGTTACCTGCTATTAGCATATGTCACAAACTTTACAAATATTCCAAGTCCACGACCGCTCCATCCCAACTTCGAGCACTTTACCTTGATCATGTCCGAACCCATCAATTTCTCTCCCGTATTTATACGGATGGAGCCAAAGCACCAGAAGGAGCAGCATACGCCTATATTCAAGGCTCTACGACGTATCAGCGGCGTATTCAACCGCATGCTACCTCGTATACAGCAGAACTATATGCTATATACGATGCACTTAACCACGCTGAAACTCTTCCTCACCTGGAGACTACTAGAATAACCGACTCGCGGAGTGCTATTCAAGCGCTCTCGAGATACAACTCGCCTCATCCCATTGTTCAACTCATACAGTGTCGCCTCATTTCGAGCAGTAAACAATTTACTTTCTGCTGGGTGCCCAGCCACGTTGGAGTGCCGGGAAACGAAGCAGCCGACCGAGCAGCTCGAGAGGCTCTCCACCTGCAAATAAATCCGGTGCACCTCCCTCGAACATACCACAAGTGGTATTACAAAAAGAGCATCCGAGAACACTGGCAGGCTGAGTGGTCGGCGCTTGCCAACAACAAACTAAAGGCAATAAAGCCAGATGTCCGTCCTCTCCCATTCTCCCAGCAGAGGGATCGACTGTGGGAAGTAGTCCTCGCTAGGCTCCGTATAGGCCATACACGCCTCACGCATCAACACTTGCTGGAGGGCCGACCGCAACCGTACTGCAAAAATTGTATTGTGCCTTTAACGGTCCGCCACATTCTTCTCGAATGTCCCGACTACATACAAGAGCGGCAAGCTCGCCTCGGCGAGGAGCCGAACCTCCCTGAACTACTGACCGGCCTCACCATCTGCGGGCCACGCTCTCCTCTGAACCTTTTCTTACTTGAAATTCGCCTACTTCATGAAATCTGAAATGGTACCGTTACATGCTGAAAATTTTCTCTTTGAAATGATTATTTTTAATGGCAGTATCCTTCATTTTCAGAGTGTACTAGTTGAAGAATTTCAGTTTTCATACAGAAGTCTCTCAGGGATATGACGGGAATTGTAAAAAACATTCCTAGCTTTAAATTAAAACAATGGGATACGTGCAAACTTTTTTGGGTGGGTTCCGTAGTTAGTGGCTGCCATCTCGGACAATGAAGACGGAAGAAAACTCCAATAGCTCATGCTGCAAACATCATGTCTAACAAGTTTCGTTCTTACAGCGCTCCAGACTGGAAGATGGCGGATGGCAGAAATTTTACTGGAAGGAGGAGCGGACACTCAATGCAGTAGCTACATATGCTATGCCATTGATTTTACGTTGGTAAGTAGCCATCGTCAGGCATTTGAAGTACATTGAGAAGTGTGTCTTTGTGAGAGGCATCCATTTGTCATGGTTGGAGTTAAGGCTATGAGAGCTCGTGCACGATGTTTAATGGAGGACGGGATGGGTAAAAGTAGGATACAGTGGTTTGTTGAGGTAAGAATTTTTGGTTGTGGCCATAAATTGATGATGGCTAACATACCAATCAGCACGTGCAGACTGTACGGTGGCGACTGACAGGAGTACTGTTCGCAGGAAACATAAATTGTTGATGGCTAACCCAGCATCACCCTGTACTGGTCACAGGAAACATAAATTGTTGATGGCTAACCCAGCATCACCCTGTACTGGTCACAGGAAACATAAATTGTTGATGGCTAACCCAGCATCACCCCGTACTGTTCACAGGAAACATAAATTGTTGATGGCTAACACAGCATCACCCCGTACTGGTCACAGGAAACATAAATTGTTGATGGCTAACCCAACATCACCCTGTACTGGTCACAGGAAACATAAATTGTTGATGGCTAACCCAGCATCACACCGTTCTGTTCACAGGAAACATAAATTGTTGATGGCAAACCCAGCATCTCCCTTTACTGGTCACAGGAAACATAAATTGTTGATGGCTAACCCAGCATCACCCTGTACTGGTCACAGGAAACATAAATTGTTGATGGCTAACCCAGCATCACCCTGTACTGGTCACAGGAAACATAAATTGTTGATGGCTAACCCAGCATCACCCTGTACTGGTCACAGGAAACATAAATTGTTGATGGCTAACCCAGCATCACACCGTTCTGTTCACAGGAAACATAAATTGTTGATTGCTAACCCAGCATCACCCTGTACTGGTCACAGGAAACATAAATTGTTGATGGCTAACCCAGCATCACCCTGTACTGGTCACAGGAAACATAAATTGTTGATGGCTAACCCAGCATCACCCCGTTCTGTTCACAGGAAACATAAATTGTTGATGGCTAACCCAGCATCATCCCGTTTTGTTCACAGGAAAACCCTGAGCTTTTGCTACGCTTCCTCGACCGAGGATGCTACCACCCGCACCTTCTGAGCGTTGTTCTCACCCGCGACTACGAGGGCAGATGTGAACAAACAGTGCTCGATCTCTGCAACATTATTCTGCCGTATCACGAGTATGTAGTTTTCTTCAACGGGAAAATTTTTGTAGAATTTGTTTAGGTTTATTGTGCTCGGAGGTGGCTGTAAAGATTTTTCCTGAGAACTTGTTACTGGTTTCTTATTTTAGGGTGCTCTTATTATTTCTCAATTGTTTTCTAAAGCTTATTTTCCATTTCTGTTTTCTTAATTTTATTCTCAATATCTATATTTTTGGTTATTCTAGTTTTTTAATTTTTAGCTGCTTACTGCTTCATCTCGGATTTTGTTCTTGTTTTTCCTTCTCTCTTTCTTGCATTCGATTTTTATTTTCTCTTTTTTTTATTTTTCAAATTTCTATCTCCTCAGCTTGCTAGTTTTTTCCATGTTTTTTCTTAGATTTTTGGCTTTTGTTTCTCAAGTACTGGATAGAAATAGAATATGTGCTTTTTTTCTCCTTGGGCTGGATTTACAGTGAGGAATGGGTCAATTAATCAAAATCCTTTCAGAAACAATCATTTTTGTATTGAAATACCTATTTTTCATGCCACCCTAATCTCGCACGTCTGTGGTGCATTAAGCTGTGATTACCAATTTCTCTAGTGTATTCAGTATCATTGAAGCACGAGTTGGGTTAATTATCTACTTAACCACCTTAGCGGCAAAACTTGGCGGTTAAGCGTTGCTTGGCTTTATATCGTAAAGCAATAGTTAGCCTTTTGTTTATTAACTATCATACGTTGTATTTTTCTCAGTAACTGCTCGAACTTGGATTTTGACGTGATATACGATGCCGCCACATCTGGGTACTTCGAAGTTCTCGTTTTGCTGTTGATGTCTCTGCGGCCTGGCATCAACTTACGGAGGTCCCGTGGCAACGTGCCTGACACCATCAATAAGATATTGAGGCTTCTCACTCGAGAGAACTACAGAAGGTGAGAGTCACGCGAGTGGCAGGATTTGGCTCGAGTCGTGAGTGTTGCCCTGTGTCGTGGATTAGAAATTTTGAGCTGGAGATCACCCATCCTCTATTCTGGATCTCCATATTTTGTACTCTTTCTAGCAACTGACCGGCCATATTCCATCTTAAACTGTGCACTTTTTGTTGAATTATTTTGTTGTAGTCTTTACAACCACCATTATGAGTCGGGCGCTGTCACCTACAGTAGTTGACAGTGCAGAATGAAAAAAGGAACTGCCACATGGCAGTGGACTTCCAAGAATAGACTGAGGGAAAGTCGATGTATACATTTAAATTATGATGTATTTTTTTAAATAATTGCGTTTTTGATTGTATGTGGAAACTTAATAGCTATTCAGATAAGATTTAGATTTTATTGAGGCAATGCATTAGTTAAACATTGTTATTTAAAATCAGTGATGGACCGATAACATTTTTTTGACCAATACCGATGCCCATTTTTTGGCCGATACCAATACTCCGATACTTAGACCGATACTACTACCGATACTTTTACAATCATCTAACCTAATAATACCCTATTATTATTAGAGCTCTCCAAGAATACCCGTTGTGTGTTTGTTCATGTATTTTTATGGTGTCCGCCCCTTTAGAAACATAGGATGTCTGAGTTTGCGGTATCATGGATACCGAATTCCTCAGTGTTACATTCAAAGATCGTCTGTACATGCATTGATATGTTTGAAATTTTATCAGGATAGGTTAGTAGTATTGGATAGGTTTTTGTGATCGCCGTAATTTGCGCATATTTTCCTAACCATGTTGCTTTTGTGCCGCTTTCAGGCCATATTGAATAATTAAAAGACATTAAATTAAATATAGTAATTTTGAGAATAGCTGTGCCCGAAGTCATCGTTTTTGAGTAATGGTGGTTTGTCACCGAGGGGAACTCGAGTCAAGAAAACTTTGTGTTCTTGTGCATATGTGCTCGGCATAAACATTTTAAACCTACCCGACTTTCCGTTCCACGTATTGGCAACAGTGGACAACGCATTAGTGGTGTAGGGCTTACAAGAACCGCAGTTGCTACCATGTAATGACGATCGCTAGGCCTTCGCGTCGTGAACGTGCTTTGCGGCGGTGCGAGTCACTACATAGAATTAGGATAGCATAAGTTAAATAATGTTGACGGAATTTTTCCATGGGTCCATCTAGCTTAACGATGGCATTGTCCTTGACATTTCATGGGTCCTGCTGCTACCTAATAATACCCTTGCCCTTGGTTTATTCGTTTGGTGTCTGTTTCTTCCATTTCTCAGTCACGCTCATGAGGATAGTTATAATGACCGTATCTGTGATACGAGTTTCACCAGTGCGCAAGTACAAGAATATTTTTCATCACGGGTACGGTTAGGATGGATATACTGTATTTGTTTGTCATCTACATCTTGAAAATTTGTTCATGAAAGGTATTGAATCCCATTTTTGGCGGGCCGTGCACACTAGTGTTAAAATAAAACCAGTATAAGCCCTACATGGGCATTTTAATAAAATTATTTGCTAATATATCTAATAATATAACAATATTGACAATAAAGTTTCCGATTATGAATAATAAAACTGCTCATGCTATGTTAACTATATTGTTGAGAAAAATAACAAAATGAAATCCATTCAATAGATATGTGTTTCTAACCGTATTGCAATGTAATGTAGGCATGCTCTAATAGCAACTGGCTCCAAAAGTGGACCAAAACAATAATTTCTCCAAAAAAGGGTTGTCATTTTCGTGTTATTCACACCAAATACGAGTACATACATACTTTGGCGAAAAAAAACATTAAAATTCGATAAGCCCCGAAACTGAAAATATCTGCAAACACGCAACCAACTATAAGATGAGGAATTTAATAATGTGGAAAATTTCAAGGAACTTGATCATATTTATTTGAAATATGTTTTGGAGTCCAGATCCATCATCAGTTTGTAAATGTACAAATCACTATGTCTGCAACAAAAGAAAAAACAAAAAGTTGGATACAGTCTTTGAAGGAAATCATGAAAACAAAAATGAAATTAAAACTTCTCTTAGAAAAAATATTTACGACAAGATCTAGTTACAATTTACAATGGGTAGGAACGATCAGAATTGTTGAGGGCCAGTTTTCGTTTAAAAATATGTAGCGACTCTAAAATTCTGAGGTCAAATGCAGTTAAAGCCGAACCTAAGATTTTGAAGTCCGCAGAGGATATTGGTTCGTTGCATTTTACTGCGTGATTACGTACTGCGGAGTGTGAGGGGTAAGTAAGCTAATTAGTTTCCGCGCGGAAGCTTCGACCCCGATGTTCGGCCATTCTGTCATAAAAATTTCTTGACGTCATGCTGACTTACGATGATGTGTACTGCACACAACTGTACAATTGTTAAGAATAAATCCGAGAGGCTCGCATCTCCATCGGAAGCGTATCCTTGTACCGGAAAAAAGAAGCAACCTTAAAATTATACAATTCCGATACAAGGATACGCTTCTGATGGAGAAGCAAGTCTTTCTGATTTATTCTTCCAGTTGTACAGTTGTGTGCAGTGCACATCCATCATCGTACGTCGGCATGACAGCGCCAAATTTTTATATCAGAATGGCCGAACATCGGGGTTGAAGCTTCCGCACGGGGAACCAATTCGTACGTAATCACGCAGTAAAATGCAACGTACCGATATCCTATGCGGACTTTAAAATCTTAGATTCGGCTTCAACTACATGTGAACTCGGAATTTTAGAGTCGCTACGTATTTTTAAACGAAAACTGGCCCTCAACAATTCTGACAGTTAGTACCCATCGTAAATTGTAATTATATCTTGTTAATTTAATTTTCTCTGGGACATGTTTTGATTTTTGTTTTGTTTTCACGATATCCTTTTATGACTATATCCAACATTTTATTTTTTCTTTTATTGTAGTCATAATGAATTTTACTTTCACGAACTGATGATGGAGCTGGACTCCAAAACGTATTCCTAGTAAAATATGATTAGGTTCCTTAGAATTTTAATCGTTTTAAATTCCTCATCAAGTTGCGATTAAAGCAATCAACTGACCCGTTCAGATGTATTCAACTATAAGATTGTTCGTGAATTTTTCAAAGACCTTAGCATAGAAGTAGAAAGATACTAGATTCGTTATGAACGGCGATATACTAGCTAAATTAAAATAAATTCTTAGCTTCGGAATATTTGACGATTTACAAGCTAAATTAAAATAGAATTTTCAGCTACTTCTATATTTAATTCACAAAAACTTTCAAATGCACCTTCAACTTTATTAAATTGGTTTGGTTTTTGTTAGCCTGTCACATACTTTAAGAAATGGATATTAGGTCAAACTATATAGGTTTTAGTCGTAAATGTATAATAATTTTATGTCGCTACAGGGTTTAACTATTCATGCTACATAGCTTTCAGTTATGTCCGTACGTGACTCATCGGGAATTCAAATTAGTGAATCCAGTTAGCGGGCCTGATTAAATGCTATAATTCAACAGTTAGCTAACTGATTTACTAGGTATGAATAGGCTCTTTATTTGATTACAAGTACGCACAGCCCGTCAAACATGACGGGATTCTCTAAATTTCTTGAACTAATTTTCCAGATGTGGTGCCCGACAAATGTATCCATCCTAACAGCACCCGTGATGAAAAATATTCTTGTACTTGCGCGCTGGTGAAACTCGTATCACAGATACGGTCGCTATAACTCTCCTTATGAGCGTGACAAAAAAAAAAAAATGGAGGAAACGGACTTCAAATAGACCAAGGGTATTATTAGATAGTTGCAGGACCCATGGAAATTCCATGGACAATGTCATCATTAAGCTAGATGGACCCGAGAAAAAATTCTGTCAGTATCACCTAACCTGTGGTAACCTAGCCTATCCTAATTTAAGCTAACCTATCGTATCCTAACAAAACCTATCATGATAAAATTTCAAATATTTAAATGCATGGAAACGCCATCTTTTAATGTTACACTGAGGAATTCTGTATCCATGATACCGCAAACTCACACAACCGATGTTTCTTAAGAAGCAGACACCTAATAAATATATAAATAAACACACAACGGGTATTATTGGGTTACATACTTCTACTTTCATGATTTATGACCTTCATTTTAATGATAAAATACGTATTATTGGAAAGCATCGGTAAAGTATCGGCCGGATTTTGCCGATACCGATATCACTAAAAATGGCCGATACTGATACAGATACATCGGTACATCACTATTTAAAATGAATGTTTGTATCTAATGAAACCTTGATGGTAATTGCGAAGAAATTAAAAAATGATATTCAATTTGTTCACTCCTTTTAAGAGTTCACTTCCTTTAGCAGTGTCTAATAGAAATAATTTAATCATGGAATATTTTTATTGCAGGTTTCTTACGGCGTACTTCAGATTTTTGGAAGTCAGAAATTACGTAGGTGCCCCCTACTTGTTTCTTCTGTATACCGCCCGCAAGTGAGTGTTGGAGTATTTGTCGGTGTCTATTTTAGTAACGGAACTTTAAAACTGAAGAAAACAAGAAAGAACTTCAGAAATATGTGGAATTATAGTATCATGCGAGTTAATTGGGATGGAAGGGGGGGGGGGGGGGGAATTTTGTGTAAAAAAAATCAGCTACAGAATAAGATACTCTATGAATGCGGTAATCCTATAATGAAGCGAGGTACGCGAAGAGTTTCAAGTGGAAGAGCCTTGCCATTGTATGTACGGTGGCGCTTGGCAAAGTATGGGCAGATGAATTATTTCATGTTCTGACCATTTGAATGAAAGATTACGTTCTATCCACGTTAGTCGTGGCATGGAATTAGGTGATTTTCTTGATTTTGCTATGAATTTCTCCTTGGTACGTAGATGAAAGTTGTTAATATGTGAAAGCGTTAATTTTTTTAAGTAGAATTTACAATTTCTTCCAAGACGCGCTTTCATGTCTGTGGATGACAAGGTTTTCAATAGAGATTTAAGCCACCTACAATGTTTTCAGAGCAAGTTATTCAGATTATTTTGAGTGTGGTAGCTTGTGACAAAACTTTCATATTTTATTAGATTTGTAGCGTTATGAAAAGGACGTGACTTTTCAACCTGCTGAAGGAAATGTTCTGTTTAGGTGAGTGTCTGAGTGATTTATTAACGCTTTAATATATTGGCAATCCCTACACGATATGAATTACACTGCAATATCCAGGGCACAGATTGCTTGCTGTCGCCATGGAAGAAGAGCGGCAGGTCTGCACCAGAGACTCGTGCCACAGTTAGGTGGGCTTCTGCTGTTCTGTATGTTTTTCAGCAGAAATTTACTGTGCGCATAGTTTTTATGCATGCCTTTTTTTTAACCTGTTATTTGTCGTTGGCAATTTGCTTGCTTGGTTTATGCTAAAATTTTGTTCCTTACTTATCCTATCCCCATACGAAGTGCAAGCAGTGTGGGTGCTTTTCAGTTGGTTACTGAGTCTACTCTCGGATTCATGCACGAAAGTACAATTTTTTTGCACTGTAGCTTTCTACGTGCTTCTGTATTTTAAACAAGTTCCTTCCTGCATGTCAGTGCTGAATGCCTGCTCCTTCCTCCCCATATAGAATATTAGTGTCAAAGGATACTGCAGGTAGTATTTATGAGCTTGAGATTTGTATGCTTCAAGTTATCACTTGAATGTATGTGCTTCAAAGTTACCGAAAGTACACTACTTATTTGTAATGATAGAAATGGGTGACTGCAGTTGCTTTTTACCTTTAGCGAAGTTCTTGCTTTCTTTCCCTCCCAGTGAGGATACTACTTTTGTATCTAAGGGAATTATTCCCAGGGAGGAGACATCAGGTCCTGAGCTGAGAGTTAGGTAGACCTTCTTTTACTTGAATTGAAATGTTAATGTCAAGGACCATCCTTTTTCGGTTCACTGCTATCCTGTTTTTCATCTCCTGATTATTCTTTGAGTTTTACCTCTTTCCCTAACCTTTATTCTCAACTTGTATTTTTAAGCGCAGGAGATCGTGCGCGAGAACACACCTTGTGCATAGATTTCACGTTCCCTTAACGCCATCTTAAATGGTGCCTTCATCATACCTCCCTGAGGAACGCCTTTATTGCGGTTAGGGAGGCTTAAGCCAACATATAATCTCACTGTCTAAATTTTATAAGCATCAATTTTAGTATTTTGTTCACGATTTTTGATGGGGTAATATTTCCTATATTTCTTTCTTTTATATTCCTAATATTTTATTTTTCATGCTGTATACTATACCCCACGTTTATATTTCGTACTCTTGGCCACCTTTGTGTTGGACGAAGTGCCAAACTCAGTACAGCGACGAGCGAGGCATCCCAATCACCGGTATGTAGAGCGAGGATATTTCTGCTCAGTGCAGTCCTCGTCGCATTTCGTGTGTGGTGCTTCAAATGCTGCGTTATATTCTTCATAATTTGTTCTGTGTTTACTTTTTCGAGACTGTTTTTTTCTCTAATTTTTGTCTATGCACGAGTTCCTGAGAAGGTGTTTTTGTTTCATTCATAGGGTAGTACTTGACGCGTACCCCGTTTATTGGGCTAAATATGCACCATTCGGTAAATTACTCATTCACATTCTTCAAATGAGTGACATTTCATCTGTTTTGCAATCTTATAAGAATAGTAACTCATCATACGAGGTGAAATGTTATTGTGCAGTTGTATTTTTAAATTTCTTGTGAAGGATAAAAATGTACTCGAACAGCGAAGTCAGTTTCCTAATTCTACTATTTAAAACTTATCATTAATAATCCCGTTAATACGGTGAACGTGTCAAGTATTACCTTGTTCTGTTCATGCAGTTCGCCTGTGTATTTCATACTTGTCTCAGTTGCTAACGCACACTAAAACGCCCCTAAATGAAAC
This sequence comes from Morinoia aosen, assembly GCA_030386875.1. Taxonomy (NCBI): domain Eukaryota; kingdom Metazoa; phylum Arthropoda; class Malacostraca; order Amphipoda; family Talitridae; genus Morinoia; species Morinoia aosen. Next base: position 22,416,502 of record CM059579.1, read on the forward strand.
CTGTGATGTTCTGCTTTTGTGATCTTTTGGAATGCGTGCACCAATATGACACTCTAAAGCTGTTTATCATGCTCCTCATCACAACTGTCCTACGTAGCGCCAGATTTATCAACTATTGTAGCGATTTGTACCCCCTCAGGGGTATGCAACTATTGTATCTATGGGAATTAGCGCTCTCAGGGGGAAAATGTGTGAGGGCCCGAGCTTAGAGTTAGGGAGGCCTTCTTATTGGGGAAATAAAATGTATTTTTGTTATGTTAAGGACCACCTTTTTATGGCTCACTGCTGTCCTATTCTTCAGCACCTACTAATTTCTTCTTCAACTTTGATCTTGTTTCATAATCTTCTTTCACAACTTATTGTTTCTATGCCCTTTCAGCGTAGATTCCGTGTTTCCTTAAACTCCATACTAAATGGTGCCTTCCTCCTTCCTCTCTTTGGTTCGCATTTGTTGCTGCAGGTAGGGAGGCTAAAACTAACGGCTAATCTAATCTTTCGCGTTAGGGAGGTTTAAACTAACATATAATCTAATCTGGAGCTAAGGGTCTGAAACCATTACCGAATGTAAATCTTAGATACATGGTAACTATCTCTGTCTCCATATTTTCTTCTGAACCTAGTAAGTTCCTCTTCAACTTCATTTCGTGAACTTTTTTAATCTCGCTGTTTCTCAGCGGAGTTTGGGAACACACCTTGCGTCTTAATTCCATGCTTAATTGGGGTGCCTTCCTAAATTCCCCCGCTTTGATGTGGCTGGAGAGGCTTCAGCTAACTTTATATTCCACTGCTGCAGTTGCCTCTCGAGATCTCGTGAACAAAATCCGTACAATCACTGGGATTGCCATTGAAGACTCTTCATTTTACTCTCGTTGGTCACGCTTTGAACGCGTGTCTTTTTTGTCTTTATTTTCTTTGAAAAGCTTCGTGTTTCTTTTCGCAATTTCATCATTGTGAGTGTGGGTAGAATGCTACTCCAGTATGCCGCCGGATGTTTCTTGAGGTTTTTTCCATTCACGTCTAAGGCGCTTATGCCAAGTATTATTTAACGTCTCCCAATACCTAACATAGCTACTGTTTTGAGTTAAGCTTTCGTAATTAATCGGTTATTGTGAGTAGCTATGATGCTCAGATATCCTACTTCTAGAATTTTTTACATCTGAATTGCTTTTCTGGTCGATTTTAGTGGAGGTTTAAATCAAATACATGGATAATTTCTACGCAATCTTTCACTGGAAATCTAAGAGTTTCAGTGTGATGACTTTTCAGGGCGTCAACTATCATTATATTCATTGTGCCTGTAGTGTGCCTACATTAAAGCTTGTATTCTCTTTACCTTCCTAGCTGTACGCGTTTTTTATGCTTAAGAGTTTGATTTGATTCAAAACGTCAATATTATAATAGTTAGTGGTTTGTTTTCAGGCGACGCTCCCCTCAGAGGGATACAACTGTTGTATCTAAGGGAATTAGCGCTCCCAGGGGAAAATGTGAGGGCCCGAGCTGTGAGTTAGGTAGGCCTTATTTTTTTTAAAATGAACTGATTTTTTGCTATGTTGAGCACCACCTTTTTTTCGGTTCACTACTGTCCTGTTTTTCAGCATCTCTGACTTTCTTCTTAACTTCTATCTTATTTCATGAACTTTCTTATTTACGTTTCTATGCCCCTTCTGCATAGATTCCCTATTCTCTTCTCCCCATACTAATTGGTGCCTTCCTCCTTCCTCTCTTTGATACGCTTTTTTTTTTTGTTGCGTTAGGGAGGCACTAACTCGTCATCATAATCATTTTAGACGACGCTTGCTTGTATGTTATATGAAGGCAATTGTACTGTATTTTCATTATTGAATCCTTGAAAGCTATTTTCCAGCTCATCAAATGCTGCTGCATAGTTTTGATTAATTTTACTCATTTACACTAAACCATTTCAATAAGTTGTCTGGCCTTTAACATCCTCTAACTTATTTTTCCATTTTTTTTCGAAATCTCCAGTATCGAATTCCTAAACGTGTTGCTGGAAGAAGCAGCAAGAAGAGATCCTGAATTTTCACGCTGGAGAACTCCTTGCATGGACCTGTATTTCGGCATGATATTCCACAAAGATGATTTAGTTGGAAACGAAACCGAATTGTGTCTGTGGGCCAATGTAGATTTTGAAGCTCACGACTTGACAATGAGAAGGTGAGGATCTAACGCACATTCTCGCTAATTTCTAGCAATATGGTCAATCGATTTCCATATTGTTGAATGTCGATCTTTCTTATATATACCATGTCTGTGCTTTTACTGAGTAAATTTGAGATATTCATTTTAATATTGAACTTTTGATGTTGATCTGTCTTTTGATAGCAATTTATGTATTGAATTGATGCTTAGCCTGAACATAGCATTGAGATTAGTGTCAAGCCACGATTAAATAATCAGTTTCATGTATTTTACAATATCGCGTGTTCGTGAGTGACGCTATTGCCTGCACCACTTCACTTTCGAACAGACTATATGCTGTTACCGACGTGTACTTCGACTTCATGAGTGCCGTTACGTACCACATACGCTCCCTGGAGACCTTCGCACAGATTTCACCCACACTGCTGCAGTATGGTGAGTTTTTGTATTGGTATTTGAACTGTAGTACCACCCATTGTTTATATCGTAAAATGCAGGAGATGTACTTTGAATGGTAGAGTGCGAGGAGGTATGCTGTGAGACTGCATTTTCATTCGTTTTTCACTAGTTTTGGTAAAGTAAAGCAGGTCGCGATTCGTCACTATCTAGTTGCTCTATAATCTCTCACGAATGTTGGAACATCAAAAGTGGTCAAGTACACCGGTTTGTAGGCGTTGTGTGTGTGTATATGTTAGACGGAGTGGGGTCATTATAGAACAAGGTCACAAAACTGACTCATTGAATATGAAGAAGTTTTCTCAACTGCGTAATGCTTTTTAAGGTCTTGGCATTAAAATATTTTACTTGAAAATTTATGGGACTAACTGAAAGTAAACTGAGGCCTCAACGCTGCGTAGGTCTTAGTTCAACGATCTGGCATTGTTAATAATGGGGTGCTGTATTTGCTTGGATTGTGAACGAAGCCTTGACGGGCTCATGTGAAAGAAAACTTAGACTGTGGAGTAAAATTTCCATTAAGGGTATTGTGAGAGACTTTAGACTGGGGTCGTGATTAGCCGATGTTTATGAGTAGTAATACGGTCTTGTGTACCGAACAGTTTCAAAGCGTAATTGTTGGTGACCTCGACGCTTTCCTTCACGTGTTTAGATAATGATGTATAGTCACGTGTTAAATTCCTTGTTCCTCAGGGTTGACATGTTCACCAATTGCTGTTGCGGCGTTTATGCTACGTTCCATAAGCGAGTCACGCTTATCCGAACATGAGCTGCTTCGAGCACTAGAGCAGTTATCCAGCAACTGCTGCACCGAGAGTGGGAGCTGTTGGTTCAGGTAGGTTTCATGTAATTTGTGTTGCTCGTAAAAAATTTCCATTTCTTTGTAGAATTTCCTAAGTGAATTTAATTTCCTTGTCCATTCACTTGATTTTCACCAGAAGGGAAATTAACTCATTTCTTGCTGAAACTTTTGCGACTCCTCCGTGCCATGTGTCGGCGGCCAATTCGCTTGGTTTTAATTTTCTCTTCTAACAAGAGCATGGCCCAGCGCAGAGGTTTCGCAGAGTTTTTCATTGCCTTTCAACAAAAAAAGTTTAATTCATGTTGATTTTTTAATATTCTCCACATTAACTCTATTCCAGTGGACCAGGTAAAATTCAATCGTGCTTCCTTGCTGGTAATGTCAACGTGAAACTTCTATTCCAAATGTTACGAAATTACGTAACATCATTCTGATATGTTTTTCTCAGGGAACCCTTCTTCTTAAAACTGTGTTGGGTAAGGCTGGACGCGACTTACCACAGCTCTCACAACAAAGTGTTAATAACGCTTCTTCGCTTGGGAGTCGACATAAAGGAGGTCTTCCGTCGGTGAGTGAAGCAAAATTAGGCACTGTCTCATTTAGGGTTGGAAACGTGTTGAAAACAACGTACAAAATGACAGCAAGTACTTCATTATTTTTTTGTGTTGTTCTAAGTTCTTTTTTATTGTTACCTGATTGAGAGTAACCAAATTTCTGTGGTCTGACGTTTTTCATCTAAAATGCTCGAGTTTGTCTGATCGAGATTTTCTTACGCTGCCACTGAGAGTGAAAATCCAGAATTGATTAGAGTGGCTTCTTCACCGTAACCTCTGCTTAAAATGTCATTTTTTTGTGTTTAATTATTGGTCATTTTCATTCAATGATTTCCACTACTTGAGAGGGTTATGTGCTATCCATGGCGTGACCTACCTCTGGTCTTGAACTGTATTATCATGTACATCTTATCAAAATCAATGGGTTCAATAAATCGTAAGTTTAGTTCATTTCAGTGAAATTGAAATTTATAGAGTTTAATATTGAATTGGAATTCAGCCCAAAGGCATTTAGGTGACCGCAAGAGGATCTTGGAAGGAATAGCAGAAAATTTCGAAATCCTGCTATTATCGCTCTCAATGTCTAATTTTGTTGGAATTTTTACTGTCCCTTTACCAAGTTTTACTGGCATCGATCGTATAGTCGTTTTTTGCATCTTTGAACGTTGTTATAGGGAACAATAAACTGCTGCAAACAAGTATATGACAGAGCTACCCGCACCAAGAGTGTAGGTATCTCAGCCCACCTGTAACTTTCCGTTGTGATGCCGTTAGTATACTCAACAAAATAATTGTATTGTGTATTCCTGGCGATTTTTGTATCAGTAGTTTTTCGTTGAAAAACTCGCTGACATTGGGTAGAACCAACACAGGGGGTGCCTAGGGCACGTGAGTGCTCTAGGTTCTTGCACTTTTTTGTATTTATATTTTAGAAGTTGTTTAGCCTGATTTTGTAAGGTACTTATGTTTGTAAACATATATTGAGGGGTCAGTTGTGGCTAAACGTTAGTAATTAAGGTTATCGATATATTTGCATCAAGGCGGAAAAAGGAAAAAAGGGAGAACAACATGGTCTTCGGGATGTCACACCCCAGAGATCAGGGACCATGGGAGGTAACAAGCGAGGGGGAGCTCGAAAGGCTCCGTGACCGACTGCCCCAGCAGGGAGTGCGGTGCTGGCGCTGCGGGTCCGAAGACAAAAGGGGAGTGGGTGCGCGCCTCGCTCCGCCTGCCGCGGAACCTACTGCTGGCGCTGGAACGGGCGGCCGCAACCTGGTTGCTAAAAGGATCGACGCTCTCGAGGAGAAGATCAACTCACTTGTGGACTTCGAAACCTATGTCCAACCTACGAAAACACCCTGGCTGGTTCCAAGCCCAGTGTACCCTATACTATGGGAGAAAGGATCAGCAACATGGAGCGCGTCATAGAGGATGTACTGGGGACAGTTTCCGAGCTTCTTCATAAACGCAAAATGAACGCTCCCGGTGCGGGAAGCAAGCGGGGAAAAAAAAGACAAAATACACACCGCTTGACTTAAACAATTTGCCTGAAGAGAAACGCTTCAAAAGATTTTATATAATGAAATTTACCCCTGAAAACAAGAGGAAAATCAACCCGTATCATCTCGGAAATGAAATTTACAAACAAACAAACCTCTTTCTGAAAAAAATCGCGACGAGCGGTCAAGAAAATTAAACAATAAAAGGAGTGAACCAACAACAAGGCAAAGCACTTCTGAAGATAACAAAGATAGGCCAAATACCTTGCCGTGTAACCGAAGCTTTTCACTTGAACATCTCCAAAGGGCGCATCTACGTCAATGAATTAAACATCGAGAATGTTGAAGAATTTGAAAACATAGAAAACTGCAACGTTACTACAGTCACTGAAGCTTCCTTTGTTAAACCTAAATATCAACAATAATAGTAGAGTTTGCCCTTCTTAGTTGAGTTTAACCAAGAAATTCCTCCCAAATGCATATATATTCCAGGAGAACGAAAAGACACCAATGTTTACCCCTACAAAGACAAACCGATGTCTTGCTCCAAGTGCCAACAGGACGGCCACACTTGGAAAAGGTGCAGCAAAGTTCACCCCCCGTCTGTGGCAAATGCGAACAAGAGAACCACACCTCAGACACGTGCTTGGAGGAAAGAGCGACCTGCCTCCGTTGCCAGGGGTGACATCGTGCAAGAGACAGGGTTTGCGCCAAGTACCAAGACGAGGAGAAGATTCTGGAAATCCAGCAGAAGTTCAAAGTGGGCAAAAGGAGAGCCAGACAGATCATGAGCGGAGCTGACACCGTGCCCGTGCAGAAAAATAAGGAAGGTGCAACACATTTCATTTGATAACTCTCCAAAACAGATAAACGAAAACTCATTTCATGGGCCTTTGAAAAAAGTCTTAGCTTCAAACGCGGCCAAAAACCTATAAGTATTCAATCAGGCGGCAAAGACCATTTCATTTTCGAAATTTTTTCAAATATCTCAAATACCCTAACTACCAGTATAACATCTGTCAACAGGATGTCAGTAGACATCACTGAACACCCACGTTTTAATACCATATAACCCCTCAGAGGATACAACTATTGTATCTATGGGAATAAGCTCTTCCAGGGGGACAATGGGAGGGCCTGAGCTAACGGTTAGGTATAGAGATGCGACTCAAAAAAAACCGTGCTGTTTTTTTTAAAACATGTTTTTTACAAAAAAAAAATGGCTAAAAAAATGTAGATTATTTCAAATATTTTGTTTGAAAATAACTCAGCAAGGAAAATAACCACTTTACATTATTTGTTTTCATGTCAGATTATAAGATAGAAGAGCATACTTCTTAATTCATGGTTTTCTATGGTTGTATTGAATTTTTTATTTTCTATGGTTTCATGTTCTGATATTTCATTTATTTCACAATGCATGTGAATCACTTTCAACTTCCCAAATAGTGTGTTGTAATAATATATCTTTACTTATGGTCATTGATAGAGATGTGACCAAAAAAACATGCTATTTTTTTAAAAACATGCTATTTTTACAAAAATAACATGACCAAAAAATATGGATATTAATATATTAATGTGACAAAACACCAATGTCGTTTTTTTACAGAAGAATCATGACTTGAAAAACATGGATAATATATTTTATGGGACCAAAAAACCATGCTGTTTTTCTAAAACATGTTTTTCTACAAAAAATTCATGACTGAAAAAACATGGGAACTATTATCGTTTATATGGGCCAAAGAAAAACATGCTTGATTTTTCAAAGAAACATTTTTTTACAGAAAATCATGACTCAAAAATGTAGATATTAATATATTTTATGTGATCGAAAATCCAAATGCTGCTTTTTTGAAAAAAAAAAACATTGTTTTTTACAGAAAAATCATGACTAAAAATCATAGATGTCAATATATTTTATTTGACCAAATATAACCATGCTGTTTTTTAAAAACATCTTTTTTTACAGAAAAATTATGACTAAAAATGTGTATATTAATGTCTTTAATGTGATCAAAAACCATGCTTTTTGTAGAAAAATGTTTATTTATTACAAAAAAATGACAAAAATAGATGTTAATGATTTTTTTGTAAAAAAGCATTTTTTCATAAATAGCATGGTCTTATTTGGTTAAATAGAATATATTAATATCCATGTTTTATATATATGATTTTTTTGTATGAATTTTTTTATAAGAAGCATGGTTTTTGTGGTCACATAAAATATATTTATATCCATTTACTTCACAGAAGTCATGACCAAAAAATGAATTTTAATGACTTTTTGTAAAAAGAAGTGTTTGAAAAAAGACAATTTTTTGGTCAAATTGAATATATTAATATCCATATTTTTTAGACGTGCTTTTTTATAAAAAATGGTCAATATGCAGTTTGATGCGCTCACAGAAATAAATAAGAAAGTCCACACCAAAAAATCACTAGGAACACGTTTAAAAACGTTTTACAAGAATCTTCTGCTTGCAGATGCGTTATTTTCAAGTTATGAATTTTCGTCTTCCATGGCAGTTGCGTTGCACGCTTGAGCTGTTGAGAGTACGCTTGGGTACTTTGTAATTTATTATTGGCTGACCCGGCAGAGCCTGAACCCACTTCTAGGATGTTTTAGTTAATAACACAATACAGGTTATCACCCTAAAAATATTAGCGGGACTGGGGTAGTGAATACTAAAATGGATATGCAGTTGACATCAGTTTCAAAATGGCGGCCACCGTAGAACATTAGCAAAAGCGTAGGAGTATACTGTAGATTGAAGTATTCACTTCCCCAGCCCCGCTAGTATTTTTGGGTGACAACATTAATTGTGTTGTTAACTAAAACACCCTAGAAGCGGATTCAGGCTCCGCAGGGTTGGCTAATAATTAATTACAAGTACCTAAATGTACTTTTCCAGCTCAAGCGCGCAACTGACTGGAACTGCTATGAAAGACTGAAATTTTTAAAGTTAAATAACTCAAAAATAATGCCTCAGCAAGCAGAATGTCATTCATGTAAAAGGTTTTTAAATGTGTTCCTTTAGTGATCCCTCGGAACGGAATTTCTAAGTTCCGTAAGCGCATTAAATTGCATATTGACTAAAAAATGTGAAATAATCAGCATTGTTGTATGGTCACACAAAATATATTAATATCCATGTTGTTTTACAAGTGATTTTTTTTAAAACATGATTTTTTAATAAAATCATGATTTTTTATTTTAAATTTTTGGTCACATGAAATATATTAATATCCAGTTTCTTAGTGATGATTTTTAGTAAAAAAAAACATGTTTTTTTAGAAAAAGAACAGCATGGTCTTTTTTGGTCACAAAAAATAGATTAATATCAATGTTCTTCTTTGGTTGTGATTTTTTGTAATAAAAACATCAAAAAGAAACCATACAGTAAAAGTGGTGTCAGATAACCCACAATTACCAAGAGGAGTCTTAAGAGGAACAGCAGGAGCCGCAGAACTTATAGAGATGGAGTAAAAATTCAGAGCTTACTATCTCTACTATGTCTGATCTTTTGGTCACAAAAGTAAAATCATAGTAGAGATAGTAAGCTCTGAATTTTGACTTAATCAATATAAGTTCTGTGTCTCCTGCTGTTCCCTAAGACTCCATTCCTCTAGGTAATTGTGGGTTTTTAACTTCATCAATATAAGTTCTGTGTCTCCTGTTGTTCCTCATAGACTTCTCTAAGTAATTGTGGGTTATCTGCCACACTTTTACAGTATGGTTTCCTTTTGATGTTTTTATTACAAAAAATCATGACTAAAAAACATGGATGTTAATGTATTTTATTTGACCAAAAATAAACAAACATAAATTTAACAAAATTTGGATGTGTGCAAAAAAAAACACATAAAAAACATGTTTTTTTTTGCAAAAAAATGCCATCAAATAAAACAGTTTTTTGCATCACTAGCCCCTGGTCCTGACCAAGTGAACTATCTTATAATTAAAAATATGCCTGATAATGCCAAACAGCACCTTGTAAACCGATTAAATAAATTCTGGAACGACAGTTTTTCCTCGAAGAGTGGCGCACAGCCATAGTTGGCGCACATGTTTGGTTTCTACCGAAACCAAACATGTCACCTGCATCACGTGAGAACTATCGCCCAGTCCCTCTAACCAGCTGTCTGTGCAAAGCCTTAGAGCGAATGATCAATAACCGCCTCTACGAGTTCTGCAAAATGCGTGGCTTCCTCACCAACATCCAGTGCGGCGGCCGTCAAAGCAGATCAACCGTAGATCACCTCATCAGATTAGAATCATTCCCCTCAGGGGGATACAACTATTGTATCTATGGGAATTAGTGCTCCCAGGGGAACCATGTGAGGGCCCGAGCTAAAGGTTAGGGAGGCTTCCTTTTTGTTATAATAAAATAGGTTTTTGTTTTGTTACGGACCATCTTTTTTCGGTTCACTGCTGTCCTATTTTTCAGCACCTACTACTTCTTCAACTTTTTTCTCGTTTCATGAACTTATTTCCTAGCTTACTGTTTCTGTGCACCTTGTGCATAGATTCCGCGTTCCCTCAACTCCATACTAAATGGTGCCTTCCTCTTTCCTCTCTTAGAACATCATTGTCGTGGTTAAGGGAGGCTGAAACTTTCTTATATAATAATAATAATAATAATTGGAATCATTCGTACGAAACGAACACTGCATCAGCGTGTTCTTCGACCTCAAAAAAGCCTACGATACCACGTGGGAGTATGGCATAATGGAAGACCTTCACTCGATGGGTCTAAGAGGTTAAATACCCTCGTACATCAAACAATTTTTAAGTAACCGTACTTTCCAAATCTTAATCAACTGTTGCCTCTTTAATTCCTATCAACTAGAGGAAGGAGTTCCCCAAGGAGCCGTGTTATCAGTGACTCTATTTGCGATAAAAATAAATCAAATAATCCGCACAGTACCTCAAGACCGTAGATTTCATGCGTCACTGTTCGTAGACGACTTGCAGATAGATTGCGTACCATCACTGGGATTTGAACATCATCCGAACCCGACTACAGAGCTGCATCGACCCGTCACTGCGTGGACCAACAACAACAACGGCTTCTCATTCTCCCCAGGTAAAACTAAGGCGCTGCACTTAGACATCCTGCCGGGCCTATTCCCAGACCCGTTGTTGAACATGAGCGGAGAAAACTTCGAGTACACAAACGAATGCAAATTCTTAGGCCTATGGTGGGACAAGAAATTAACTTGGAAATTCCACATAACAAAAATGAAGGACAGCTGCAAAAAGATGATCAATGTGCTGAGATCCGTCTCCTCACATGAATGGGGCGCTGATAAGCACATTTAGATGCACTTGTCCAAGATACTTATCAGGTCCAAATTAGATTATGGATGCATTGTGTATGATTCTGACTGCAACACCTCCCTCAAGGGCATTGACACCATAGCCAATGAATGTCTCAGAATTGCCACTGGAGCATTTAAGTCAACGCCGATACCATCCCTACAAGTTATAGCAAACAAAATGCCGCTACAACTTTGGAGACAAAACCTATCCCTTAAATATTACTACAAAATTAAAAGCCAGCTCAATAACCCTGCTTACAAGATGGTCATCCCCCCCTCACAGATGAACGCCTGTTCAATAACAAGCATATTACCCCAACGTTTGCAATGGGAACCAACACGCTGATAGACTGACTGACTTTCCTCATCGATTGCTCAACATTTTAACGCTTTTTTGGAAAACACCCCGTGCAGACATCAACCTAAAACTTGAAGAATGCTGAAAGGAGTCAACCCCGCCAATCGTATATCAGCTGGAATTCAACAGAATTGTTCACGAAAATTACTCAAACAAAACCCTCATCTCCACGGATGGTTCGAAGAGCGACCATGGATGGAGTTGGTGCCGCTGCTGTTTGCGGAAATGTAACTCGCAGTGTCGCGCTCCCGTCCATTGCTTCTGTGTTCAGTGCAGAGCTCCAGGCCATACACCTAGGACTGAATATCATCAAAGAGCAATCCGCGCAATGTGACTTCACCGTTTTGACCAATTCACTGAGCTCTCGACTCAGCATTCGTCACAAGCGCACTAGGCACCCTATGTCCAAGAGACTGCAGCACAAACTACATGCCCTACATAAAAATAACAAAAACGTATCCTTTTGTTGGGTACCGTCCCATGTTAGCATTGCTCTCAATGAACTAGCCGACCGTGCAGCGAGGGCAGCAGCCCTAGCCACCCCCGAATTCCTACCCATCTGCTACAGACTGGTATCCGACCATAGATTTAAAAATGAACAAAATATGAAGTGAAACCTGGCGACGAGGCACAAGCATTCTCTGCAGCATACGACCGACACCAGGACCGTGGAAGAAAAACAGAAAAACAGAAGCGCAAATATGAGATGATCATCAACAGGCTGAGAACTGGCCACACGTGGATCCCATAACTACCTCTTGAATCAGGACGTTGAAGAGGCACCTCTGGGCTGCCCACTGTGCGATGGAGCTACTTTGACTGTCCCACGTATTCTCGTCGACTGCCCTAACCTCGCTGAAGCTAGAGCTATCCATATCAAAGTCTTTAGGAATCCCAACACCCGAGCAACCATTCAACGCCTGCGGCGTGATGGTGGCCCCCTGGCGGAGATACTGGCATTCCTATGCAGCATAGGACTCCAGAACTCTATTTGAGCTTTTGCCAATTTGAAACTTTCCGTGCCTTCATACACTCAACTGCTGACCATGAACCATATCGCATCATTTATAATTATCATATCTGACATGCACAGGGTAATCAAGAAAAACATTTGGAGATCAATCTCCATCTACTTGTACGAATCAACCAAACCCAACACCAAGCTTGAGGCATCTGCCTAATGTAAAGTAGAAATAAAGTAGCCGAGCGCACTGCGTTGTTGCCTGGTAGGGGTTTCAGCATGGGTTAGGCGCTCGGCTAATAGAGGGTGGGCAGCTGAAACTCCTTGAGTTCCAGCTGCACTCCCAGTCTAAATCAATGTTACTATTTTCGGAATTTTCACTGTTCCCTTTACCACGTTTTACTGGCATCGAACTCGAAATATTTTCTTACGGTTATTTGATGTGCAACTTTCTTTTTGTGGTTTAGGGAACAAAAAAGAAAAAAAGACAAGGATTTGATAGAGGTTACCCGTGCTCAGGTGCGGGTATCCAGCCCACCCGCACCTTCTCGTGGTGGTGCCGTTAGTACACCCACTACGACTACTGTCATCTGTACAACCTGTTGTACTGGGATAGCGACTTGATTATTGTAATAGTTTATCGCCAATCAGAATTATTGTGGGTGGAACCAACGCGGGGGGCGCCTAGGGCACCTCGGTGCTCTACGTTTTGAATTTCTTTTTCATTTTTGGTTTGCTACGCGTTCGTTAGTGTAAGGTGAATAACTAGGTTGCATAACCTACTAAATCGTGTATTGTTCCAATTTTGTGTTAAATTTGTAGTTTTGTTCTTGTTCTAAAGCCTAAAATTAAGAGTAAAAACGCCAACCCTGATCCCGGAGGCCGACGGCCTCTGGGGTCGGGCATCATGCCCAGAGGAGCGAGAGGCTCGCGGTCCGGAGGTAAGCGCGCGGGGAGCGAGCGCAGGCCGGACCAGGGAACGACAGAAAAACGAGAGACTTTGCCTAACCCCATTAAGTCAATCAGGACTCCAATCAATAAGGAAACAATCGAGCCTACCAGCAATAACGGTGGAAGAATTCAGGCGGAACGTCGTGAGGCTGTGGCCGGGGGGACGGCCGTGGGTGCAGCGGTCGAGCTAACCACGTCCGAGCGGGTGAGCGAGGTGGAGAGGAGTGTGAGCAGGCTGATGCGGAGTCTGGGTGAGATGGGATGTGGCGGAGACGTCCGGGATGTTCAGAGTGGCGACCCAGCAACAATGGAAACATCTACGGAGGAGAGAATCAAAAAAGTGGAACTGGCTGTGAGCAAACTGGCGGACATCATTGATAAATTAACACCCCCTTCAGAGGGAAAACAAAAACCTACCTGTTCCCCTGGATCAACCAGGAAGCGAAAATATGTGCCCCTGGACCTCATGGAACTTCCAACCACACCGACATTCATGCGCTTTTATTGCATGAAATTTAAACCAGAAACTAAACGCAACCTAAATCCCTACGCAATTAAGGCCAGCATCATAAACGCTACTGGACTTCCTCCCAAGTCAATTACCACCAGCGGTAAAGATAGTTTCACACTCGAAGCAAGGGATAATAAACAGGGACAAGCCATGCTGACCATCACTAGCGTGAATAGCGTGCCCTGCGAAGTCATAGTCCACCCAAGACTGAACAAATCCAAAGGACTCATCTACATCAACGAGTACAACATGAGCGACTTCGACGAGTTTGCGGCCGGGCTGAAGGAAGCTTACAACATCAGCAACGTCATTGACGCTACATTCATAAAGACCAGACGCGAACAAACTAGCGCCCTTATCCTCGAATTCAACTCCGAAACACCCCCCAGCTATATATATATTCCAGGTGAGCGCGCGGACACGCCAGTTCATCCATACATCGACAAACCGATGCACTGCTCCAACTGCCAGCTGTATGGCCACACCAAAAAACGCTGCAACAGGCCACCAACCTGCGCAAAGTGCGGCACTGGGGGACACTCAAGCGATCAGTGCCTGGAAGTACAAGCCAAATGTCTCCATTGCCGCGGTCCCCACCCGGTGAAAAGCAAAATGTGTCCTAAGCATATTGAAGAACAGAAAATAGTTGAAATTCAAGCCAAGCACAAGGTAGGCATCCGTCGCGCAAGACAACTTTACCACAACTCTGACGAATACTCTGAAAAACCATCAAAAACCTCCACCGAGCACTTTCTCTGCAAAATCGATGCAGCCGAAAAACGCAAACTCTCACCGTGGATACTGGAGAAGAGCCTGCAACGGGAACTTGGGACCAAACCCAAACGCATTTCTTCTAAGGGGAACGATTCCTTTATAATCGAAATCTGCAATTCACGCCAGAGCGACTCTGTCCGCAAGATAAAGTCAATCAATAACATACCTGTCACCATGTCCGAATATTGCCACCCCAATGCCGCCAAAGGACTTGTCTACATATACGAGTACGACCTGACAGACTTTGAGAACTTCCGCAAAGGACTCAAAGAAGATCACGACCTCCACGATGTGACCAAGGCAACATGGATCCGACCCAAGGACCCACTCGCCCAACCATTGCTACTAACTTTCCGTGGAGACCTCCCAGAATATCTAACAGTGCCAGGCGAACAATCAAAGAGCAAAGTATACGCCTACGTACCACGCCCGATGCTTTGTAAAATATGCCTGGAATACGGGCATACCCAAAAGTGGTGCTCAAGCAACACCCCGATTTGTGCTCGGTGTGATAACGCCAATCACAGTGCCACAGAATGTACCAGCTCAAAAATAGAATGTCACCACTGCGGCCAAGATCATTTCACCGGAACCCTTAAATGCATCGAATTTAAATACCAACAAGAAGTTGTAACAATACAACACAAATTTAGACTTAGTAGAGCCCAAGCAAAAGCTAAATTGGATGCAGAATGTCCTCAATATCGACGCTCCTTCGTCAGTGCAGTGCAGACGACCGCCGCCAACACAGCGTCAAGCCAAACCCCACCGAGGGAAATGGAACCTCCGAGCGCTGCCGCTGCTGACAGCCCTGTCAAACCTGTGGACGGTAGCACGCGAAGAAAGCGGAAAAACTCCGAACATCAGGAGCGCCCAACGGAAAAGAAACAACTAACAGAGGCAATGTGTATGAATCCTGATACTGGCGAACTTTATACTACAACGATACAAATGACCCCAAATTACGATTCCGCTCTCAGCGACTGTGAAATAACCAGCGAAAACAATCCCGCAGTCAGAAGAGAAACCGAAGAAATTTTCAACGAATATAAAACAAATCCATCCACATCCGAGCAATGAACAACCTAGCCTCAATTATCCAATGGAACTGTCAAGGAGTTCGAGCCAAGAAAGACGAACTGCTGGAATTGATACACCAGCACCGACCAGCTGTTGTAGCGCTACAGGAAACCAAGCTATGGCACAATTGCACATTCTCTATACCCCAATACTCCCTTCTTAAACACGGTCACTTTAACTTCACCCCCCATGGAGGAGTGGGTCTGCTTATCCATAACTCGGTCCCATTCAGAGAACACGTTTTGACGTCCCAGTTTCAAGTCATCGCAGCCACCATCCAACTTAGTCGGCCGATCACAGTCGTCTCAATGTACACGTCTAGAAATCATAGCCTTACCCTAGAAGCACTACGTGATCTAGAAAATCAACTTCCTACTCCAAGCATTATTATGGGTGATTTCAACAGTTACAGCACAATTTGGGGATGCAGAACCACGGATACTCGGGGGCGCATTCTTGAGCAATATCTAGAACAGTCGAACCTCGTTCTATTAAATACAGGATCCCCAACCAGAATTTCGTATAACTCAGAATCCGCCATAGACCTAACACTAGCCTCTCCCCGCCTGAACGCGGAGTTGGAATGGTCTACCTGTCTCTCTCCTGAGGACAGCGATCACTGCCCGATCCTAATCCAGCTAATGAACGCACAACAAAGCGAGCCTAGCAGAACTGTGTGGTGCCTAAAAAAAGCAGATTGGCACTCATACGAGAACCACCCAAAGTGGAAAGAGCTGGAAATCTCGCCGGAAACTAACTGTGAAGAACACCTCCAAGCCTTTATTAATGCCATACTGGCTGTAGCTGTGGATTGCATACCCACCATTGAAATTAAAACCTTCTTCCCAAAGCCCTATTGGAGCGCAAAATTGACCGAAACACGACGAAACCGCGAACGCCTATACCAAAAGTACCGCCAGACCAGATCGATGCAAAATGCTCTTCGTTGGAAAAGAGCACGAGCAATCCACAGGAACCTCTTACGTGAAGAAAAGCGGAAGGCGTGGATAAGTTTCGCTAATACGTTCACCAGAAATACACCTCTAACAGCCGTATATGCAAATATTCGCAAAATAAAAGGCCAACCCCAACGAAAAATATCCATCTTGCAAGAAAATAATATTACGTATGCCACCGTGCCCCAAATAGCAAACAAGCTAGCGATGGCCTTCAGCAATACAAGCAGCGCTACAAACTACCCCGTCGAGTTTCAACGAGAAAGAGAAAAGGTCCAAAACGAAGGCTTAAATTTTTCATCTGCGAACACTGAAGTTTACAACATATCGTTCTCAGCAGCAGAACTAGAAACGGCTCTTCATAACACCAAAGACACCTCGCCTGGAGCGGATCAAATCTCCTATCAGATGTTGAAGCACTTACCCGAAGCCGGCAAGCAATGCCTACTATCCATGATGAATAAATTTTGGCTGAACGGATATTTCCCCCCCAGCTGGCGGGAGGCAATTATAATCCCCTTTCCGAAACCGCATAAATCTCCACAGTCGCCCCAAAACTACAGACCCATCGCACTAACCAGTTGCCTCTGTAAAACAATGGAACGTCTGGTCAGCAATAGACTCTCGGACTTCTGCGACATGCACGGCTGCCTCACCAACATCCAGTGCGGCGGTAGGCGAAGTAGATCCACAACCGACCACCTAGTGCGCCTCGAAACTACGATCAGGAGAGCTTTTGTACACAACGAACACTTCGTAAGCGTGTTCTTCGACCTAACGAAAGCTTACGATACAACGTGGAAATTTGGAATAATGCGAGATCTCCACCAAATGCAACTACGAGGACGACTCCCCTCGTTCATCCAA
Source organism: Morinoia aosen (assembly GCA_030386875.1). Lineage (NCBI taxonomy): Eukaryota > Metazoa > Arthropoda > Malacostraca > Amphipoda > Talitridae > Morinoia > Morinoia aosen. Next base: position 22,433,759 of record CM059579.1, read on the forward strand.
GAATTCTTACGCGACCGAACTTTTAGAGTCAGAATCAACAATTATTTGTCCGACCCCTTCCCGCAAGAAGAAGGCGTCCCGCAAGGTTCAGTGCTCTCGGTCACTCTTTTTGCCATTAAGATCAATAGTATTGCCTCTCTGATTCCTCAGGATCCACGATTTCATGCCTCACTGTTTGTGGACGACTTCCAGCTCGGCTATCGACACAGTGATCTAAATGTCATAAAAATTAAACTCCAGGAATGTATTGATCGTGCCGTACGATGGACTCTGAAGAACGGTTTCACTTTCTCATCAGAAAAATCCAAAGCTGTACATTTCACCACGTTGCCCGGTATCCAGATGCCCCCACCCCTAAAAATCGCAAATCAAGATATTGAGTTTGTAGAGGAAATCAAGTTTCTTGGACTCACGTGGGACACAAAACTCACATGGAAAAAACACATCAACGACATTAGAGCCAAATGCAAGAAAGGATGCGCTATGCTCAAATCTATCTCCTCCCATGACTGGGGAGGGGATCAGCACATTCTTCTCCACATGTACAAACTTTTTGTTCGGTCAATAATGGACTACGGATGCATTGTCTACGCATCAGCATCCAACACCACCCTTGAGCTTTTGGATCCCGTCGCCAACGACTGCTTGCGTCTGGCTACAGGAGCCTTCAAGTCCACACCTGCCGCAAGCCTCCAAGTTCTAACGGGTGAAATGCCGCTGAACCTGCGAAGGCAACTACTTTCCTTAAAATATTATTTCAAAATGAAAAGCCACTTAGGTAACCCAGCCTTTAACTCTGCTATCCCTCCTATTGACAGGAGATTGTACGTAAATAAGAAAGTTGTGCCTTCATTTGCCATTCGCACACTCAATAACATTGGATCCCTAAATCTCCAACCCCCTTATATCAAACCCGCTTTCTCGTACCGGCTACTGAACCTTGACGTCCCAACATGGAATACGGTCGCCATCGACATAAACTTGGAACTAACAGCCCTAAAAAAAGAAACAACCCATCCAACTACATACATCCAGGAATACCACCGACTAGCAAGCGAAAATTACCCAGGTCACACTGCCGTCTTCACAGATGGCTCCAAGAGCAACGACGGCGTTGGCGCTGCGGCATTCTGTAGCAGCATTCAGAAACAGATTTCACTTCCCCAAGTATCCACTATATTCACTGCGGAACTGTATGCCATTGATCTAGCACTACAGATCATTCGGGATCATCCTAAGGACCAATTTATTATCTTTAGTGATTCCCTGAGTGTTTTGCGAGTTCTCCTCGACAAACGCACGGACCATCCTCATGCCCGCCTTCTCCAACACCAGATTCACGACCTTGCCCAGAATCGTAAAACCATCAAGTTTTGCTGGATCCCCAGCCATGTGGGGATTCGAGGGAACGAGACCGTCGATAGTCTAGCAAAAGCGGCCGCACTTCGCCCGCCAGAGCGATTCCCAACATTTTATAGGGACTGGTTCACGGTTCTCGAGAAAGAAATCCACAGCAAATGGAAGGAAGGCTGGCACCAGCGGAGGAGCATCATGCACGAGGCCCAGTTGGAACCGGGATCATGGCCCAAAAGAAGACTGCCACGCCGAGTGGAGGTCGTACTTAATCGACTCAGAAGCGGCCACACCTACCTCACCCACAGCTACCTCATGAACAGTGAGGTACAAGAGCCTCCGCCTGGTTGCCCTTTGTGCCTGGGGGCGCGCCTCACCGTGAAGCACGTTCTCATCGACTGCGCCGCGCTGCGCAATACACGACGACAGTGTTTTGAAGTCTTCTCCGACGATAGCCGGCCACATTCAATAAGCAATATACTTGGCCACAATGCGCCCGTAGATCAGCTGATTACCTTTCTTCAAAAAATAAATGCTTACGACATGATCTGATACGGGGAAATGTTCAGGCTCCTAACTTGGATCTCTTCATGTAGTACTACTTGAAGAGATTTAACGGGAAGCCGCGCTGTAGGGCTTTATAGCCAGACGTGATTTCGTTTTGGAAGTTTAAAGATGAAGAAACTGTAATATGGCCGGGCGCGCTGCGTTGATACCTCGGGGGTTTCAGCGTGGGTAAGGCGTCCGGCCATAAATGGGTGGGCAGCTGAAACCCCCAACGGGGTTTGGTTGCTCAGTGCGTTCGAAGGAAATGTGTTGTGTACAAACTTTAATGGGGAGACACTTGTAATCTTGAGTTGTAATTATGACCATGATGCTCAGATAATTTTGATGTTTTAAATCATAGCAATGTTTATCTTGTGTGCTTATCTGGAAGAGTCAGATACGAATTAAATTGTGTGACCTTCGGTGCAATATAGTTTGAGTAACTGAAGCGCTAGCAGGCCCATGTTACTACTACTACTCAAACTCCTAAAAAGTACGACCCTTCACTAACCCAAACCGTGCATCATCAAAATTTACTCGCTAATTGTTTTTCTTGTATGTCCAGTGCGACGTGTCATAATGCGTGAGTCTCTTGTATCTTGCTGTTATCTGCCTTTATCAGAATATCTGAGTTTTTCCCGGCCAGCGCCGGGGGGGTCCACATTGGCGTTACGCTGGCGACCCCGGTAGAAACGTTTCCGTAAAATTATTATTATTACTATTTTCTAATTGCTTCGCGAAAGCGAAGGGGTCCACATTTGCTTTTGGCTGGCGACCCCGGTGGAAAAGCGACTACAAACAATAATAATTGATAGTGCTCGAAAATGTTACGTAAGAAAAATTATCCTGCAATATTATTGATTTAAGTTCTCGACACTTTTTGTATGAATTCAATAGTATCTTATGTGAGACTAAGCGAACATGGAGTATTTTTCAACCGTTAGTTAGCTTGTGACGAAACATTTTCATCGAAAATTCAAGTTGCTTCAAACTTCTTTGATTTCCGAACTTGTTCTGAATATAAAGTATATAATTTACTGCTATAAAGAAAGCTTGAAGTCGATAACTGGTGTGTGGAGAGATTTGTTCGGGAAATGGTCAATTTTATGCTTATTTGATGATTGACATTGTAACGATCTGTTTCAGGTTCAAAATTGAAGGCTACCTGAACGAAGAGACAGTGACCGTCATCAATCACTTCGAGCTGCACCCTGTAGCGCGCTGGAGGTCCCGCCCCCGATACACAGCAGAACCGAGCACATTTGAACGACGTAGGTGGCTTTTGATGATTTTGTTAGTGTGGGCTTGGAACACTTGTGCGAATAAGGAATGTGTCGGGAACTTGAGTCACGAAATAGAAGAACAAAAAATATTTTAAACGTATGTGCGGATTGAGTTAGAACTAAGCTAAAGAACCGCCGGTATTGATCCAGAAAACGGACATATGTGTGCGCTTGTTGCATTATGAAGAGTGTTTACTTTATGGCCCACTTTTTCGTGAGAATTAGCTTGATTAATCTGTCTTCTTCCTTACTTCCTCGGTGAGTATGGTAGTGTATAATGGAACATGGCCATGAGTAACTGCTGCTGCGTAAGCTGTTAGATTTTCAAGAGTTGATTGGCAATTTTCCTAATATGCATACGACCGACACCGTGTGTATATACTTCCAACAGTATGCACCGCTCTTTTAGCATTGTTAAAACTCTACATACCTCTTCCATTTAGTTTAGTAGCGTTGGTGGCTCTGCTCTCTGTTATGTTTTTGAGTTCGGTAGCAACGGATTTTCTTCCATGATTGTGTTCACTCGTATTTTAAGTTTCTTCGCTTCCAATTTATCTAGAGGGCTCACGCAGTCAAGCAGTGGATATTTCTGGCAAAAGTGCATGCGAACACTTCCAATTGCACCTTACGCGGATATTCTCGTGAAGATTTGGTCTTGCATTTTGCCGAACTATTTTAGCATATTGAACTAATATTGTAGTTTGTGTGTTGGCACAATAATGAGATGTAGACTTTTCGCGTTAGCCCTTTACTTTTTAGAAAATTTGAATATTAGAAATGTTTCTTTAACCCTTTCGGTACGATAATTCAAATTGTTTGGGTAAAAACTTCCTGGGGAAAAAGTTGTCATTACCCTGAATTGTCAGTGAAATTGTCCTAGTGTGGTGCTTTTACCTTAAGTAAGTGCCTTCTTCATTATTTTAATTTTAAAATTTTTTGAATCTTTGAAGCTCGATGCTTGGCGACAGAAATTTTTGATGTTGATAATAAAGTTTTCGTATTTACGAAGAAATTATTTATACGTTTTTGCCCGAATTTACCAAAAATCAACAAAGTTCAGAAAAAACTTGCTCAAGTTAAATGGAAAGGGTATTGAATATGTTGCTCGGGTCCTGTAGCATGAACTTACGCGTGCTACAGGGTCCTATGGTAATTACAGGGGCCTATGGTAACCTATGGTAATTTACGCGTGCAGATTTCTGGAATTGTTTAAAAACTAGTTTAATGAATGTTTGTAATTTCCCTAATTTTGTTATTACTCCAAAATATTCCCTCACTAGTTAAATTAGTTTAAAACTAGGTTAGATGCCCTAAACTGGAAGCACTAGCCAACTTGGCACTGGAGTAGCCGTCAGGACCGAAAGGGTTAATATTAATTTTCAAATTTATTTTTTACTAGGGTGTAAATTTAATCTTTGTTGTGCAGGTACGCCTGCGTCTCTCATGGCTATAAGCAGGCATGCTATTCGGTCATCACTCGGCTTTTGCAGGGTGAAGGATAAACTGAAACAGTCGGGATTTGTGTTACCAAAATCTCTTCTCAGTTATGTAAGCTTTGAAGACGATTTAACATCTGCCTACTACAATAAACTGATTGATGACACAGAATATGACTGCCTGATGTGACTCGTAAATCGACATTATAAGTGTGATATGTTTTGAAACCATTAGCAATAAATAGCTAAAATGTTGCTGTTGAGTTTTATTTAGTCCCCTAGAATCATTGCACGACAAATGCTGGTATTTATTCTTCCCGACGGATATCGAATATTCCTATGGTCCTAGAGTTCTGATCACAGGAGAGACAGTTGTGTAGAAGCCTTGGTAAGAGTAAGTGGGGTAACACCTACTTTATGCGCGTAGATTCAGAAACTCCGAATGATTGTTTATCAAATGTATATAATGTTTCTGAAGTAATAAAGGAGGAATGAAATGAGCGGGCTGAATCATGAATTTTCAAATTTTCTACGATGGATTTGATGTGGGATGAGGTGCGTGAATGATGCTGCACATCACAAGCGGCTGCAGTGTCCCAGCCGCAGCAGTGACGTTGTTGGTGAAAGTAGCTCGCTCACGGCATCTCTGCCTGGCTTCATGACGAGGCTTGCAGACAATAGGTCGTTCGTTAAAAAAAAATTTGCCAGCTGTTCTCCTTGCCATGTTTTAATAATTGAAACAGTACTTGGCAGCTGTATTTTTTCTCGTACGTAATAGTGGACTTCTTTTCTCAAAGCCCGCCAAGGAAATATAACTATTGCATCTATAGAAATTTGCACTCCCAGGGCTAAAATGCTACGTCTCAAGTTGAGAACTTGGGCCTTTTTTATTTTGAAATATGTTTTTTTGTTTTCTGTTGCACGACTTTTTTCGGTTCACTGCTGTCTTGTTTTTCAGCATCTTTATCTTTCTTTATCTTTTACCATGCTCTGTAGCCTGCCTTCATAACTCTCCCTGTGGGGAATATGTGAGGTCCCGCGCTAAAGATTAGGTAGGCCTTCCTTTTATTCTTTCTCAACTTACTGTTTCAATACACCTTGTGCATAGATTCTGCGTTCCCTTGAACTCCATGGTAAATGGGGTCTTCAATTCTTAGGAACGCCTGTGTTGCGGTTAGGGCGGCATTAACTGTTGATCTAATCTTGTTTCGGGGTAGAAACTAATATACAATTTTTTTATTTTAACATTAGAGAGTTGTAAGAATGCGTTGATCGAACATTAGATTTCATATGAGCGTCAGGAGTGCTACCATCCAATTGCCGAAGTGCCCCTCACGAGGCACCATTCCTAACAAATTTAATTTGGGGGTTGAAAATCCTTGAATTATATTACGAAAATTTCTTGGCTTATGCAAATAGGGAGACATCGGCTTTTGTTAGCTGGTGAGCTCGGTGAAGAAACGACTCAGAATAACTGGTGAAATAGGAGTTTTAGGAATAGGCACTATGCTCCATTAAACTTCCAAGAGAACGTCGAAAGTCCACTTGAAGTGAAACTGAAAATTTATCGTTCAGTCATAAACTAGCGATGATAGCTGTCTCCGTCTGTGCGATCATCTTTAATCCTATCTAATTTGGACAGTTGAAGTCCCGATCGTGGTAATAAAAATTAAGACTCAAGTAGATTTTTTTTAAATTCGTCAGCTCATTTATTTGCAACTGACAAGATGGATCGAGGAAAGAATTTGTCGTTTGAATTAGAGATTATTTGATCAAAACCCCTACGATATAAATAAAATTTACTCTAACGGAGGACGCAATCTAACACCGAACACTTCCGTTTAATAACGTCTTCATCAACAACACGATAACTACCTCTGTAATGGGCCTATTAGACGTGATCCATTTCCGCTGTGTTGCGCGACAATTTGCATCAGGCAACTCGCTCGTATGTATCAGCCACGTTTTTCTGCGACTTCGCACGATTCCCCCTGTGCGAGTTGCTGCCTCAGGACATATGTACTCACTACTATAAAGAGCTCGTCAGTGTGTTGCTGGCCGTCAGAGGTTGAGATATACGTCGCGGCTACTGTCACCATGGCTAATATTTGGAGTAGAGAATGAATGCTTGCTTTATTCAAACCAACAAAACACACAGGTGTTTATGGGCAGTAAAAAGCCATGAATATACAGTAGAGATAGACAAAAGAAAGGAGTAGCACTTGCAAGTATTGTGACTGAAGTGAAAATAAACCATGTACCCATAACAGCTAATATGGTTAGAAAGAAATGGCATAACATGAGATCGCAGTTTGTCAAAGAACGCAAACTGTCGAAAACGTCAAAAAAATTTGGCGATGACACGTAGAATTTGTATTACCAGGTCTCTGATTTTACGAGTGTTTATACAAAAAACCGTTAAGATAATTTTAGATTATACTTTTCAAGTATTATATTTTCCTTCCCGTCAACGATTAGTGTGCCGAAGGACAAATAAAAACATTAGTAATCTAAGTGGAAAGTTGGCTTCCTTCCAAAAGCACAATAATTATTTTCTTTATTGAAAAAGCAACTACACCGTTTCCGCTCTCCTACCCCGTACCGGGACCCCCAACACAGGAACCTGCCACAGGATACACAGGATAAGAGCATTTAAAATTTAAGAATAAGCGTTTAAATATTAATGCTAGAATAAGTGTAAGCGTATCAGAATTTTACGAATAAGCGGAAATATTGATGCTCGAACAGTAACGGTATTAGAATTCAAGAATTACAGAGAATAAGGGTTTAGAATCAAACAATGATTAATTAATAGGTAAACTACCTAACACTACGGCACAAGCCCTGGTAGGAAAGAATAAAATAAACGGTTCGGTTCTATGGGATCATCCACTTATCAAATCGAAAGTGACCAAGGGGCGAGAGAAGCATCTGGCCGACAACATGTGAGCCTCACCTCGTGTCACAACACGGTGCCGCTGCAGCGCAGGCGCAGAGCCACGCCCGCGAAGAATGACGACGAGCCCCCCGTTATGGGAACCACTCCGTGGCCCTTTTCGGGACTGGGATTCCAAATGGCGATGGAGGCGAAGATGCATGCGCAACACGGGCCTTCTTGGTGCACAGAAACGCTCTGACAAAATTTAGTGGTGGCGGCGGAAGGATATGTTGGGGAACTCCCGACCAAGGCCCAGCCAGAGCTCAACTTATCTTCTGTTTGGCTCACCTGCCAGCCAGAAAAGTGGATGATTGGACCGTTTGCTCTTTTCCCTCCAGAATTTGGCACAGTATATGGTTTTCCTCATTGATGGAGAAATTTATCGTGGATCAAGATCTACGTTCCCAGAAATCCTTGAGGATTTGCTTGAACAGGAAATCGAATATCGAATCGGTCAACCAGCAGTTAGCAATCATCTCAAGTAAATATATTGAGAGAATTTTTTATTGTTAGTTAATACTGTTTATACACCTTACTATCAGATATTATTCCCACATTTGTTTCATGAGTGCAAATTTATGCATAAAATGTTGCAGATATATTTACAAAAACATTAACTATCATGCCTCAAGATACAATAGTGCATATTTTAATACAATATTATCAATTGATTTAATTATAAAAGTATAAGTTTGTGTTTCATACATAAATTATTATGCAACCTTTTAAAGCAAATGATATTTAGCATCTAGCTCAGTCAAAATCCGTACGTATATTTTGATATATTCACAAACTGTCTGATAATTATTCGTCGTGCTTACTTGTAAAATAAAACAAATTTGTATACCAAGCTATTTATTCTATATCATTTACATTCGGCAATTCGTTCTGCCAAGGAAGCGGGTCATTGTGTACGAAGTAGTGCATAAAATCTTCTCTCACTTGCTTGGCTTCTTGCGTTGATTGACGCTGAATTGTTTCAAGTGGGATCAGCTATTATCGCCTTGAACGCTGTGTCGTGAGCTGCACTTGTAGCACTGTGCTTACAGCGGAGTCACTGGGATGAGTGCGACGCAGAAAATTGTGGAGAGCAATAGCACACAGAATGTCGCGTCTTACCAGACGTGAATTCTGAGAAGTTCTTTTCGGCAACATTCTGCGGATCCGCGCTGGTTCGCAAGAACGACGACGGCAATACAATGAAATACTCGGAACTTGCGACCGGGCTTCTGATCCTCCGACGAAAATTGTGGTGAATTAAAGTGAAGTTGCTGAAAAACTGGTATAGTTTGTATATTCACGTGAGTACAGTGTGTGACTTTGTATGGAGTGCTCGTGAGAGTAGTTTTTTTTTGTTGCGTGAGAGTTGAGACTGAGCATTGGACTTTGGTGTGGTGACTTGCAATTTTTGACTGAGGTGTTTTGACTGGTAAGCTTTCTTTGCATATAAAGAGTATAGTGTGTGACATTGTAGAGAGTGACTGTGAGAGTAGTAGGAAACGTTTTTGTTTCTTTTGGTTTGATAACTTGAATTTCAGTAGATTTGGTGAGTGAAGACTTATTCTGCCTGTGAAATTTGTACTGAGAGAGAAGTCTGTGTTTGAGGATGGCAAGAAATAGGACTGGTCGTAGGAAGGGAGGTGCAAGTGGAATGGATGAGGAGATTGAGTGCATGACTTGTAAAGAGTGGGTAGATATAGATGCATGCAAAGGTTTGAGAGAAATGAGTCAGAGAAAGTTGAGTGATCTTGTGTTTACGTGCTGGAAATGTTTGAATGATGAGAGTAAGAAGTTGAAAGAGGAGGTTGAGAAATTGACAATTTTGATGGTTGCTTTAGAGGCTGACTTGAAGGATGAAAGGAAGCTGAACAAAGGAAAGAATGAGAATGGTGCAAATGCAGTGAATGAAGAGGTAAATGGTGGTGCAAGGAGTGCAAATGAAGTGGATGATAAGGCAAATGATGGTGCAAGGAGTGTGAATGAAGCAAATGATGGTGCAAATGTGACAGATGAGAGTAGAAGGATGAATGAGCATGATGAAAGAGGTACAAATGGAAAGAGAGTGAATGAGCCACCTGTTGAGGTGCCACATGAGGTGCAGGAGCCTGTAGTGGAAGCGAATGAAAGGAAGATGAATGGAAAGAATGATCTGAGTGAAATAAGTGAGCGAAAGAGTAGCATGAAAGGGAGAGTAAGACCTATGATTAGAATATGTGGAGATAGCATGGTGAAGAATGTTGATAGGTTCGTATGTATGAGTGACAGTAGCGGATGTACGAGCATGAGAGGGAAAGGAGTGGAGGAGATTTGTAGGCATGCTGAGAGAGTGATAGATGGAATGGATGAAGGAATGGTTGTACTGCAAGGAGGTGGCAATCGGTTACTTGAATGTGGGAGAGAACGTACGGTGAATGCAATTATGAAAGTTGTTGAAAGGGCGCGGAAGAAGAATGTTAGAATGGCGGTGACTAGCCTCCTAAGAAGGCCTGCGTGTGATGAGGAGTATGAAAGGGTGCGAAAGGAGGTGAATAGAGAGGTGCATGAAAGGATTATGAGTATGAGAGCTGAGAGTGTGAGAAAGCGTGAGCTGGGTTCCAGCTTCCTTGACATGGATAGCGTGATCCAGGATGGGTGTTTTCTTGGAGATGGAGTCCATCTTACTAAAGAAGGTGAGATGAAACTCTCCAAGAAATATATCTGGTGGATCAGGGCTGCTCATGTCATAATGGAAGGTGGAACTGGATGAATGAAAATCCGTCAAAGCAAAAGTGAGGAATGTCTGGAATTGTCCAATTGTGTTGTAAGGTTTGGAAGTATAAATGTGCGTGGATGGAATGCAGCAAAGTTAGATGACCTCGTAGAAGAATTTGAGAATGGAAAATTGGATTGTGTTGGTGTAGTAGAGACCCAAATGCGTGATGGAGTCAGTTTAACATATAAGGAGAATAAGTATCACATGATAGGAAAAGGGCGTGTAAATTGGCAAAAAAGAGGTGGTGGAGTTGGTTTGATTGTAAAGAATGCTCTAAATTGGAAATTAGAGGAACTTCCTGTTGGAAATGAACCTGAAAGTGAAGATTTGTTAGCAATTAAGTGTGAAAGTATGCATGCCAGAGAATGTATTGTTGTGATTGTATGTTATATGACAACTGATGGGATTTTAGCTCATGAAGAGAATGCAAAAAAGTATGAAATATTAACAAGGATTGTACGAGAACACTGCAGGTGCCCTCTGATTGTGATGGGTGTCATGAATGGCCATGTTGGTATACTTGGTGAGCCGGTAAATACAAATGGACAAAAATTGATAGATTTTTGTGATGAGAATTAACTTGAAAACCTGAATGTCGCAATAGGAAATGGCTTGCATACATGGCAAAGCAGGGAATGGAAAACTGCAATTGACTATATGATTGTGAATAGTAGAGCAAGAGAGTGTGTCAATGAAATGTTTGTAGATGAAGATGATTTTGATATTGATAGTGACCATAAAATGCTTGTGCTTGAATATAACTGGGGTAGAAAGGAGTCAATGCAGAAGGTCGGTAGTGTGAAAGAAAGTTGGCTGATAAAAAAGGCAAACTGGGAAGAATTTAAGAATGAATTGAGTAGGTATAACTGGAACAGGTGTGGAAATGTAAATGACCTAAATGGTGAGATTGCAAGAACCTTGTATGATGTGGCAGAGCAAAAGATTGGTAGAATAAAATGTAGGAAAGGGACAGGGAATGCCAGGTGGTTTACAAGTGAGATAAAGGAAGAACGAATGAGAAGAAAGACTTTAAATAAGAAACAACGCAGTATGAGGAAAATGTATGAAAGAAACAGAATTACTGAGGATGAATGGCAAAGTGCATGGAATGAGTACAAGGACCAGCAGAAGAAAGTAAGGAGAATGATTAATGAGGCTAGAGTTAAAGAGGAGAGACACCAAGTTGAAAATCTAAGAAAGAAAGGTCCGGATGGATAAAAGATTGGTATAAGTTTATACAAGGTAATGATAGAAGTAGTGAAGTTCAAGTTGATGAATTAGTAGTTAATGGTTGCAGTGTGCAAGATAGGATGCAAATAGTGAAAGCATTTGAAGAATACTGGGAGGACATTGGTGGAATGAATGAGCAGGTTACAGATGATGCACCCATAAATTTTCTGATTGATGAACGTGAACTGCAAATGGAACACGAAATCACTTGTGAAGAGATTGTAAGTTTTTTGAAGAAAGTGAAAAATGGAAAGGCATGTGGCCCTGATAAGATCCCATTTGAGTTCTATAAATGTGGAGGAGAGAGTGTAGTCAGTATGTTGAAATATTTATTTGATGAGATATGGAAGAGTGAAAGAGTACCGGATGACTGGAACAAGTGTAATGTAGTTCTGTTGCATAGGGGTGGACATAAGAGTATGACAGAACTTAAAAATTACAGACCAATTGCACTGGGTGACACTGTATGTAAGATATTTTGTGGTATTTTGAATGGGAGAATGAAAAATTTAGTTGAGGAATTAGGAGTCCTAGGTGAAGAACAGAATGGTTTTAGGCAAGATAGACGTGGGGAAGATAATTTGTTTGAAATGAGTGAAATAATTGAGCGAATGAGGAAGGATGATAAGAAGGTGTATTTAGCATTCCTGGATATTGAAAAAGCGTATGACAGAGTGGATCGGGTTAGGCTCTTTGAAGTTTTGAGAAAAGTTGGGTTTAGCAGAAAAATAGTAAAAATTGTACAAAGTCTGTATGAGAACACAAGCGCTATATACAGGTTAGGAAATTTGGAAACGGGGCAAGTGAGGAGTGTTAGAGGAGTGAGACAGGGCTGTACTCTGTCTCCCCTGTTATTTGGATTGTACACAGAAGAACTAGCAGTTCGACTGAGAAGGAGTGGCTTAGGACTGTGTAATATAGCGAGTAGTGTAAGTTCTAGTTAGAGAGACCAAAAGTAGGCAACGCTCGAGAGAGCAACACTCTCAAGCCAGTCTTCTAGTGGTCTCGGGCTCAACAACAAGTAAATGTTGGCCGAGTGTGTATATAATTACCTACTGTGGTTGGTATCTAACTTCTTAATTTCTAAACTAATGTACTTAATTCTACTCTACTCTTTTCTATATATTCCCACCTATCTCCGCTCTACTCTTGCTAACCACATGTCACATAATTGAGTGTTTAAGTTAAGGTGTCCAAGAGGTGAGTGCATTATTTACCTAAAGTGATGTGTCATTGCATTGTGTATTATTGTCAGCACTATAACTGTGTTGTGTCTATGTGGAACCTATACTGTGCTCTAGTGTAGGGTTACCTACTCCACTATAGACTGAAAGTTGGTAATGAGAGACTGAGCTGTTTGTTGTATGCTGATGATGTGGTTGTGGTTAGTGAATGTGGACATGAACTGCAAAGGATGCTTGACATTGTGAACGGATATAGTACAGATTTCAAGATGAACTTCGGTGCCGACAAAAGCAAGGTTATGGTTATAAATAGTGATGAGACTGATAGAGACAGACTGTGGAATATTGGAGAAATCAGAATAGGTAGAACAAAAGAATACAAATATCTAGGTTATATGATAAGTGAAGATGGATGCACTAGAACTAAGGGTGAGAAAGTGGCAAAAGCTATGCAGTGGAGTGGACGATTAAGTAGCGTGGCCAGATACAGAGCAAACAAGTATGAATGTGTGAGAGGAATGTGGAAGTATGTTGCTGTACCTAGTGTCATGTATGGTATGAGTGCTCTTGCCTGGAATGGAAGTGATCTTGAAAAGCTGGATGTAATACAAAATAAGGTAGGACGGTTAGCATTGGGTGCTCCAAAATGGACAGCTACAGAAGCCATTAGAGGTGACCTTGGGTGGAGCCTATTTTCAGAAAGAATGATGAAAGCGGTGCTGAATTATAAGGTGAGAATTGAAAGAATGCAGAATAGCAGATGGGTAAGGCAAATTTTTGAATGGAATCTGAGTGTAAGCTATTGGGAGAAAGTGTGTTGGGGCATGCAAGGAAGCTTAGTATGCAAAAGATTATTCATGTTAGAATTGGGAGAACTGTGGATGACTGGAGTTTAATAAATCCTGGAGGTGTAGGGCCTGAGTGGGACTGCAAGAGGTGGAAGAAAGAGATTGAGAGGCAAACAAAAGAGTATGGATTGAATAAGTGGAGGCTTAGCATGATGCGGAAGCCTACACTTGACTGGTATATGAAAAAAGAAGCACCTAAGTTTGAGATGTTCTATGATGGTAGTTTTGGAAGTCAACCCTTGTTTGCTGTGAGATTTAAGTCATTGAGTGTGAACAGACGTACATGGAGGTGGAATGAGAATAATAACAGATTATGTCGGCAGTGTATTAGTGGAGTGGAGGAAACAATTGAGCATTTTGTGCTGGAATGTAGTAAGTATGAGCAAGAGAGAGAAAGGTTTATGAATGTGGTGCTTGAGCAGTATGGAGAGAATGAGTGGTATGCCAGATGTGCTGAAGATGATTGCGGTATGAGCTGTCTTGCTGGATTGGATCAGGAGTGTAATTTGAGTATCATTGAAGCTATGAAAATGTTTCTTGTGCGTGCCTGGAGTAAGAGACAGTGACTGGAATGAGCCAGTCAGGTAGAATGGTCAGTAATGACCCAATATGCCTGGGGATGGTGTTTTGACACACTGGCTATCCCAGTGATGCCATCCAATGGCAGCTTGTGACAAGGATTGGTAGATCCTGAGTAGTTTAGTGGACAAGTCTGGTACCATGCGCTGAACTCTTTTTGTGAAAATTGTGGAGGGAATTGTAGGCGGTTAAAAGGCCCCGACGCTGTCGGCCCTCAATTTCAAGTTCAAGTTCAAGGCGTCCTATTTGACTGAAGTGCTCGAAATACAACAGTGTGTTCCCGGATAATTTAGGTTTTTGTGTGTCAATCAATGTGATTACGTGTCGGAAACTCATACATTTAAACGTGTTCTTGAACTAGCTATATTTATCGATTGCCTTCATATAACTTATGTTTGATAGCGGTGAACAGCCGGTTTCTAGAGCATTCGAGGATGCTTCTGGCGACCGGCGAACCACCCACATTGAGCCAGGCTAGCCGTTGTGACGTTGTGAATCTAGTGCGTTCTATAGCCAGTGTGCTGCAGTGTAATGCTAGAAATGTCAGATTCTAGATTAATAGTATTTCAGCAGAACACTGAATGTGTGGTTTTAACTGCTAAACTGATTCCTATTTTTTCTTTCATTGTTCAAAGTGATTCTGTATCAACGTCTAAATGTTTTTCCTTTTCGCTAGTCAGTTGAAAGTTTAACTTCTATTCATGCCTTTTTTTGTCGTGCAGCAAACTAGGATGACATATTTACTGGTTTGCTCTCAGTTGATAAAATCACTGTTGAAGAAATTAAAAACTTATGGTGGTTCTTCCATAGATTAGACATCAGTCGTTTTATATTAAGAAATTTATAATAACCCATCGTGCTGAACTTTTGTACCAACTTTTTGGAAACATAATTTTTCTTTTCTTTTGCATTGTAATTTCTCAAAATATTTATTTAGAAAAAGATATAAAAGAGGGTGAAATATTTTGTCAATCTGTTGGCTCCTCACCTATGAGCTGTGCTGGGCAAGTTGCGCCAGTCAGTAAGGTGGAAGCCTAGAGTTGAAGCATTCTCAAAGCTAGACTGAGAATAGGCACAGAAATTTAGGGGACCACTAGCCCATTTGATTTGTGTTTTCAAGGCGACGTTGGTCAATGTGCACGTGTTGCCCTGTATTTGTCAAACCTTTTCAGTATTAGGCCGGTCAATGAGATAGCCGTTTTTATTTTTAATGATAGGATTTTCTGACTGATCTGCTGTAACCTAAGTAGCCTGTCCCTGCATCAGAGACCTAATCTTTTATCATTTTTTCTTCCCACAAGTAGAGCAAAGAAAAATAAGTAGTCATTCCTCGTGTAGATGGAAACAGGCTATTCAGAGTTTTTTTCTAGCGTGAGGAACCTTCCCCCACCGTCTGTAAGTATTCTAAAGCGTTGTCAGATTGTTCTATCGAGGATGCAACCGTTGCCTTTGTAGCACTTCATTAGCCCAAAGATTACAACAAGTTAACAAGTCTCCATGTAGTGAGTAGGCTGTCATCTTTTGGTCCTGTGCGTGTATTACAAATGTGTTTCTTTTTAAATGTGTTTTCCAGCAATGTGTTCTTTGGCAGGGTGTTCTTGGCAATGTGTTCCTCGACTAGAGAGACTTATTTTCTTCCCTGTCAATGCAACAGAAACCTTTTCTTGTTTCATGAATTTCTTTCCTAGCTTATCGCTCCTGTGCACCTTGTGAATAGATTCCGCGTTCCCTCAACTCCATACTAAATGGTACCTTCCTCTTTCCTCTCTTGGAACATCTTTGTCGTGGTTAAGGGAGGCTAAAACTTTCCTGTGTAATAATAATAATTGTGTTATGAATTATCATTGTGCTATGTTGTTCCCATGACAATGTCTCATGGCCACTCTCTTATTGCTCCTCTGTCATTAGAATATCATGCCTAGTGCTAGCATTATTCAATTGCCTCTTATGTCTCACTCAGCTAATTCTCATATACCCTCGAGGTATAAATTTCCTTTCTTGCTATGCGGTACTATATATGTTAACTGGTCAGTCGACTGTGATCTTAAATTAGGAATTCTCTTGTCATGCAACCGCTGGTCCGAGTCTGAATTACACCTGTTTGTGCAGTTTACGGCGCCACGGATACCGAAATAAAGAAAGAGTCACACGCCCTTTTTTTGTCCGTCGTCGCTCGTTAACCCGCGTTGCTGTAGCGAAGATCATAATCCGCAAGGAAACACAATACAGAACTATTGTCTCAACTTTTTTAGTGCTAATCTGATGCATGTTAGAAAAATTCTGACTCTGTCGGACAGGATCCTAAGTACATTTTTCTCCGTGTGTCGAGCTCTTGACAATCTGTATGAGATAATTCGTTGACAGAAAAAAAAAGAAAAAACGTTTATTTTCTAAGTTACCACATGAGATACATGTCAACATATTGGGTTATAAAAAGTTTCTTAATATAGGACGTCCTAAAACAAAAGTTCCATACGAGGAGTACTAATTGACAAACCATCAGAGGTGTACAAATAGAAAAGCCATACGAGGCATAATAATTGACAAACTATACGAGGTGTACTAATAGACAAACTATCAGAAATGTACAAATAGATAGACCATACGAGGTATATTAATGGACAAAATATACGAGGCGTACTAATAGACAAACCATACATGGCGCGCTAAGGGTCGTCAAGGGTAGTTGAATGAGAAATGAAAAATATCATCTCTTGTATATTTTATATTCCAAGAGATGGCTAACAACTTGTAAATAATTCTAATACTGCTAAGGAATTATTCGAAACTCCCAAGTTCTTAGTTGAAATTATCGAAGTAGGAAAAGGACAGAAAACGCTATACGGGAGCAGATTGAAACCCAATCGTAAATGACAATCAAGTATTGAGAAAAGGTTAGTCATGAAGTAATTTATAAAGAACATCGAAGTAGGAAAAAGACAAAAAACGCTATACCGGAGCAGATTGAAACACCATCGTAGATGACAATCAAGTATTGGTTAGTCACGAAGTAATTTATAAAGAACATAAAGAACATCGCGCAACACAGCACGCACATATAGAAATGCGTAAACAAACTTACACTCAGAAATGAAATGCATGGCTTGTTCAGCGTACAAATATAGAGATAATTTTTGCACGAGCACTTTATTTCATTTATCTGTTTATACTTTTAATTTCTTCTATTCACAGAAATGCCCTTCGGGGCCGTAATAGATCGATTTATAAATCATTAAGCAAGCGCAATCAATTTGTTTATTTCTGGAATTTGGTTCAGTGTTAACTGATCGCAGAGCTTTAGGTAAAATGTAATGTGTCATGAGGTTTTGCTTTGTACGCAAAAAGTAGAAAATAGAAACATATATATGTGCATGTGCTTATTATAAATATGTATACGAAACGTGTGCATGTGTACACTGATACATAGACATTCATGTTTGAGTGCTCACACATACACATCCATGCACATACTAACACACATTTTCATATTTATACGTATTGAAAATGAATGTAAGAGAAATGTTAATAAACATGAAAAATAATCTTGCTCTTTCTATATTTAAAATGACAGCCAAAGCTCTGATGAATCGTAAGAAATAACCTGAGAAAAAATAAAGAATTGAAAAAGGACTTTCGAAAACGTAAAATGGAATCGTTTTTATTGATTTCCTAAAACAAATTTTAAGAAAACTCAAGTTACCGCCGAGGAACAACAACAACAAAAAAAAAACAAATTTCATATCTTCTCGATATTCTCTGCGACATCATGCGGACATGGGACATGGGATAAAATGGAGATGCAGTGTAAGCCGGTTACCATGCACTCATGATTGACAAATATCTACAAAATTTTGGCATAAATGCGTAAACAAACATATACTGAACATCAAAATTCATAGCTTGTACAACATACGGACAGAAAGATAATTTTACCACGATTTATATGTTCAAAATGCGCTTTATTTCATTAATGGTATTTGTCATTAATCCGATTCACAGAAACGCCCTCTGGGGAAGTGATAGATCTATTTATGAATCATTTCGCTAGTGCAATAAATTTATTAACCGGATGGATTTTGCGTAAAGAAATGAAATAGAAACATGTATTTCTATTTATGTAGATATATATATATATATATACATATACTGACATACGTACACACACATATTAACATATATTACTTATTGAAAATGAAATATAAGAAAAATAAATACATTTATAGAATAAAAAATAAAAAGATAAAAACAACCTACCATCTACTACACCGAAAATGACAGTTGAGCTCACTGTAATCCTAAGAAATTATTCGGAAAAAAATAACTATAAAGAAAAGAAGACTTCGAGAAACGTAAAAATGAACTGGTTTCTAATTTATGTGGTTAACGTGTGGTTACAGTCAAGAAACAACACAACTCTTCAGAATTTTACGGACATGTGTACATGGGATAAAATGGAGTAACATTGTGACTGGATATCACATCTGAGTGGCGAATATTTACAAAATTTGGCACATATAGGTAGATTAAGCAATGGTTCAAAGTGATAATTTTAATTACAGAAATTTAGAGTTTTTTCTATTTGAAAGTTCAGTGCTAGTGTGCGCTGAAAGCACGGAAAAATATAAAAAGACTAAATGAAATGCTTAAATTACCCCCTCCTTCCTGCTCAGCCGAAATCGATGGAAAACATCTTCGAGAATGATTTTGAAATAGCGAGACAACGTTAGCCAAAATTTAGTTCATTAAAAACTTTGCACAACCCTCACATCTATAAACTTGTATATTGGTGTACATACAAAAATGTATTTCAGGGTATGTTTGTCATACGGACGTTAAATATTAATCCAGAAAAGAGAAAAAAATAATAAAATAACAATGTAAAGATGAGGAAATACTCCTCATTATGGAAAAAACGTTCGTTTTGCTGCATTGAACTGACGGCTGTGGTGCTCATTATTGTCGACAGAAATAAGTAAGATGAATATACGAATGGCTTAGCAAACGTAAAATGTAATAGCTTCTGATTTTCTAACAGAAATTTCAGGCAAATTAAAATTTCTGATAGATGGGAAGTTCACACCAAAATGCTGCAGGCCCTATGACAGAGATGCAAAATGACCTGACACATTTACTCTAAATTCTTTTCCAGCTTTAGAGTTTTTGATATGCTGGGGAAGCTTGTTCCACAAAAAAGCTCCAGAAACTGAGAGAGCTTTTTGTCCCACGTTAGATGAACGGTAACTGACTAAAACATCGTTCCTCCGGTTTGGTCTTTCGTTTGGGATATTAGATGGAAAAAATTTTAACACCTCTGCATTACTTTGGGGGAGGTAAAGAGAGGAGAATACTCGTCGAGCTTTCTGGATCATGAATCTGTTCGGTATTGGGATCCAGTCGAGTTTTCTTAAAAGAGGGGTGACATGATCGTATTTATTGAAATTTCCTTTGCATACCACTTTGGCGGCGAAGTTTACACATTTTTGCAATTCTTCCTGACGACTCAACTCTTCCTTTGCAACTCTTCATTTAGGTAAGTCTCCCCACACAAGACTGCAGTAGTCCAGACGCGATAAAACTAAAGACTGAATCACTAATAATCTAGATTTTTCGTCAAGTGTGTTCTTTATACGATGAAAGAACATTAAGGTTCCGATAATTTTGTTGCACATTGTTTCGACGTGTGAATTGAAAGTCATATTTTTGTCAAACCAAACACCCAGATTTTTAACCTTATTTACTGGTTTAATTCTATCGTCTCCAAATGTTAGCTTGAATGGTGGTAAATTTTCAGTCGCATTCTGTGATCCAAAAATAATGCATTGCGTTTTACTTGCGTTAAGTTTGAGGCCATTATGGTCATACCACAATTTCAGATTTCTCAGAAGGTTTTCAGCGTTGGCTTGTGTTTCTGTTAAATCCGCTGTTGAGCTTGTCATGGCAATTTGTACGTCATCAGCATACATTGAGATTTTTGTGTTTGCCGGCATGGTGGGGAAATCGTTGATGAAAATTGAAAATAGGAGTGGGCCGATGATTGAACCTTGAGGAACGCCAAAGTTATTTGGTATGAATGATGACATTTTGTAATTCAAGCACACTGCATGAGAGCGGTTTCGTAGGTAGCTTTCAAACCACTGAATGTCTATTCTGAGGTTTGAAATTTTTTGTAGAAGTTTCTTATGCTCAACACTGTCGAAAGCTTTGGAGAGATCAAGCAATAGTAAGAGAGTTAATTTTTTTTTGGTCAATATCATTGTACATTTTTTCTGTTATGTTTAACTCTGTTAAACCAGAGAAATACCTGAGTACTGGTATTCCTTCTGTAAGCATATTGATTGCGATGCAGTAGATGTGACTCGTCTATGTAAGATTAAAGCTGGTTTGTTATTACTTTTTCAAATATTATCGAACATATAATCTGGAGAATGATGAGAGTCTACCACGCTTGAAATGTCCTTATTAATATAAATAAATAAATAATGAAGGCATCGACGGATGCTTTATTTCCAATCAAGCCTGATACATATCACCTTGTACATTGGATTTTCAAATGCCTTATAACTAACGCCAGGACGCCATGACGCTTTCCCCCGGTCGAGACCGGTACCCATTTCAGACACCTGGGTAGAGTGGGCTATTGTGCTTGGAATTTTTCTCCTATACCCAACAGAGAAAATCGCCACTGCCAGCGCCGAGATTCGATCCCGGGTCTCCCGAACGGCGGCAGAACCCTCTAGCCACATGGCTATGGCTAATTATTCTGTCTTGTACCACTGATGAGGATGGTGTTTGTGACCCCGTCGCTGGCGGACAGTTCGGAGCGTTGTTGTTGACGCAGAGCTGGGGAGCTGGCACGCTGTTATGCTTGTTCAGATGAGGAGCAGCAGGTGGTTGTGGTGCTGCGGCTGAGACTTTCCTGCTTCGAACCTTCAAATGATTGCTGGATGTTTGGCAGATATGTTTTCCCTCATCCGGCGATATTGGTTGCATAGTCTTCACTGACGTTGCTTCGGAAGGTGACACACATTCTCTGACGGGGTTACTGGCAGCGGTTAGCAAGTCTCCTGTCTTTTGAGCATTAGAATCTTGTGAGTGAGAGGATGTAGGTCTCCTACTTGCAGGCACTTTGCTTGGTAAGGTCGTATTTTTGCCTCTGAGAGAACCATTTTTTCGGGATGTTGTGTAGGACAACATTTGTGCAGAGAACGGCACTTTCCGGCCTGCGAAGCGAGTCTCGTAATGATGCATCGTGCGTTATATTTGCATAGCTATGACTGAATTTTGAGAACGAAGTAGCTTTTGTATATATATATCGCTGATACTGATTTGCTAAATTCTATCTCGCTCAGCAAGTATTATATGAAAAGTGAGGTAAATCCAAGCCGTTCATCGAGGTATTGAAGCTTACAGCTGAGAGAAGAGGGGTTGCCCTTTAATGCTGGAGGACAGAGGCGAGGAACTGGGAGGCTTGGGGTCGGGCGTGAACAATGACACGCAATTTTGCATTTTGTACGTTTTGGTCACAGTCTCTGACACGAGTCGTGATTTTTTTTTTTGACCGAGAATTTCTTCTTATTTGAGGGACGCTTTAATTATTCAACAGAATGAGATCTGATACAAAATGTGATATGATGATTTTGAGGAACAGCACAATTTTTACATTTTAGTCTCATTGATTATAAAGGGGAGCGTATCTCAGTATGCAGCCTCATCTGTAGTCTTTTCCTTCGTTTGGGTGGGCTTCCTTTCGCTGCGGTAATTTTGCAGAAAATTTTGCAGGATCAAGAAACACATCGTTTGTAGGATGACTAACGCTTTTAGTGAGAAGATATTTGAATTACAAATTCAAGGCTAGTTGCACTTTTTATATTTTCCCTGGTGATTGTGAATGTTTTTCAGCTTCTCGTTCACCCGTCGTTCTTACTGGTGGCTCACTTTAAACTATCGGTGTCTTTAAACTATTCGGTGTCAGTAGGGAAACGGAGGTAAGAAACTCAATAATTCTTTCGTGCACATTTGCCATCTCGGCCACGTAATAAGTGAATAAAAACTTAACTGAGAGGTAGACATTACCAAAAATTGATCGAATCAAACGTAACGTTGGTTGAAGCGGAAAAGTTCAGGATTTGACATGCTCTGAACGGTCAGAAGACGGGAGGCAGGTGTACGGGAAAGGGGGGGGGGGGGGTGCGGGCTCGGTGAGGGGAGACTGAGGGAACAAGGACACTTCACACATGCCTATCGTTCGAGACCGGGCTGAGCACACCATTTCACACCCCTTGCCAGCACTGCTTTGTTGGCTTTTCATTTAAATTGCACTGATTTAAGCAGAAATAAGACAAAAGTTATTTTTTCCTTTTCGCAGTTCCACAGGTAGCAAACACATTCACTGATAGTTTAATTTTTATGCATGGCTAGGTTATTTCCCCCTTGCATTTTAAACAATTACCGCACCATTTCCCCGCACGTCCGACCGCGACCGAGTCAAGGCATATAATATAAGCATATAAGCTGTTTGATGGAATGGAAATGGTTTAAAAAAAAGTTAGATCTTAGTGGAAATGCATCATCTGTCACGGATACACATGGTAATGTTTTCGCAGAAATTGGTAGTGCTTCAGGCGGTGGAAGCATGTTTTCGTGGTCTCTGCTGAGCATTGTTGCAAGGGCACAATTTCCCAAACCCATTTATCAGAGACTCGACCGTATCTGCCAACGTCAACCTAAAGAAACTCGTAGTTAACGTCTACAACTGCCATTAACACGATACATGATTTCCTTTATAGTTATTGAAGTAACTGCTGCTGTTCGGAGGTGGGATTATTTCGATACACTTTCCATCAATAGATCCGACACAGAATGGAAAACTCCATCTTCGCCCAAATTCATCAGCCTTTTTTCCATTCTGCTTGTGAAGTCGGCACCTTGTGGTGTTCTCCCTCAGGCTGCTTTACACTCCGGGCAGACTTTGTAAACCTTTAGACTTTGTAAACCTTTAGACTTTGTACATCAATGCCCGGAGCGAGTGCCTGAGGTGCAAACGAACCCGACAGGGTAAGGAAAACACAACTGGAATTAATGCCGTATTATTGAGAAGATCGCCGACAATAGTGGCACACAATGAAATATCACAGCCGGGTAGTACAGCAACCGAGGACGTCCAGGCCGGCCGACGGTTGTCGGGGAGGCGCAGCGTGGTCGTAGGGCGAGAGCAGACCGGTGAGGCGGCTACCGACCGAGAGTCTCCGAACGAGGAGTATCAGAGGCGCTAGCAGGGAACTGGCTAGAGTCGAGGGAGCGACGAGGAGTGGCGGCTGGCAGTCGAGGCGGCGGTGACGGTAGCAGAGGTGGTGCTTGCGGAGCGTCGAGACTTTGTTGTAAACACCAGGGACGCTGCGAGTGTACTGAGGCAGCGCTGGCTGCGCGGCTGTTTATATAGGCCTCGCTGGAGTCTGACTCTGACCGTTCAGGCCTCCGATTGGTCAAGACGGGGGTGCCCACTTTTTGCCGTCTAGGCTAGTGCTATACTTACGGAGGTTTCTATCGACGTTGCCTGACTGTTCGAGGCAGGCTGCTTATAAAGGTCGGTCCGGCACCCCAGCGCCAAACTTTAGCTTTGATTATTGGTCGCTTAGTACTGGCGCTTTGGGGCTGTGAGGTGGCGCTTTTAAGCTTGTGTGGTGGTGTGTGTTCATACCACCACAACCTGTAAAAATATATGACACATAAAATATGATGTACTGATTGTATTTTACTATTTTACAGTTGCTTGTTGATGTCCCGCTGGTTGAAGAACTCCCCCCAACTTCGCCCTCTTGATCAGCAATTAAAGAATTCCTAAGAATTCTCTTGCAGCATTTAAATTTAAATTATTTATAAGTTTTCAGCCATTTTTTGGCGCATTAAATATCCAAGATATAACATTTTGATTTAATTAGCCCCTGACATTGCTAATCTATGCGTAAGCCTCGTATGGTTTATTAGTACGCATCGTATGTTGCGTTTTTATCAGTTAAAAACGTTTTATATTAAGAAATTTTCATCAACCAACATAGTGTAATGCATTTCATGTATCAATGTTTTTCAAATCAACGCTTTTTTTCTCTCTTCTTTTTCTTTTCTTTGCCATCAGAGTTAGCCAGTTAGTGCTGGGCAACCACAAGTAGTTATTCTCTGAAATTTTCTCTCATTTGTAAAAAATATCTTGTTACAAAAATACCCCTCTGAATAGTTTCCAATTTTTAAATCGATAAGAAGTTGACAGTTTTAGTGTAAAATAGTTACAATGGGTTAAGACCCACTTCGATATGAAGGGAAATGAAGTAACAAATCGTAATGCTATAAGGTCACTTAAACAAAATAAATTATTTTGACGGCACTTCTATATATCAAGGACGAATTAAAGTATTACCTTGCTAACCTGGAACAGTGAAAAATTAACTGGAGTCCTAAGGTAAAGGTTAGTGACAAACGACAATTTTTAGTGGTCCACATAGACTCAACAACTTTGCATTAAGAGATGTGTTTATCCATATTCGTGGACGGACTGTGTTGACAAGACAAGTAAACATGGACATTGATTCAATATTTGATTGATTGCCCTGCAATTGAACTTCAGCGGAAGGCAATGAGAGACCTTGCCAGGGACCAAAAAGCGACTTTTGATCACGGTAAATGTACCATGGCGCTTACAGAAGGCTAAAGCACAGCGCAACGGGCGCTTTGGTTTAATCCTGCGCTCCATACGGCTGGTCGCAATCGCGCACCTGCCCGTACGACACGCTGAGGCAGACTGACGCCTTGTATTGCATTCCGCACCGCGGTGCTTCATCTTGCGTGCTGAGTGTATCATGTCGCCAGTTCTCACTTCAACTGGCGGACGGATCCACTACCGCAATTTCTCGAGTCATGAACGCTAGTGTATCGGGGCCTTTAAATATTGGCGGCGTGCACTGCCAGTAAACCAGGGCTGCCAGTGATGATAATCTGAACAGTGAATAGTCTCATTCACACAGCTCACTGAATTTTTGCTCAACATTCCCCTCATTAACCTAAATTATTTGGTGATTATCTTATAGATATTTATTAGTGAATTCAGATATTTTTATCCGATTTTCTTCGCCACAGGAGGCGAAACGCAGAATTTCTTGACGAATAAACACCTGTGTTGTTCCAAATTAAGAGATGTTAAAAATGTGCGGCAGGCCTAGTTTTCAATCAGTAACTTTCAACATTAATATTTTTTACATTTCTTTTAGTAATTAGTTTTCAACTTTGAATATTAACTCAACGCTTTAACATGCAAAACTTTGAATAATTTCAATGCTGATGTTATTCGTCGAAGTGGCGGTGGCGATTTTCTCTGCTGGGTATAGGAGAAAAATTCCAAGCACAATACCCCACTCTACCCAGGTGTCTGAAATGGGTATCGGTCTTGGCCGGGGGAAAGCGTCATGGCGCCCTGGCGTTAGATATAAGGTATTTGAAAATCCAATGTACAAGGTGATATGTATCAGGCTTGATTGGAAATAAAGCATCCGTAGATGCCTTCATTATTATTATTATTATTATTATTATTATTATTATTTATTCCTGTTTCTCCTAATTCTCTTCTGCGGCGCAAATTTCAACATTAAGACGACTTTTCTGTTGTGCAAGGCGCTTTTCATTACGCTGGTGACATACTCCGTTGATGACATCTCTTAACAATTTCGGCTTAGGTTTCCAACCGTGACAGGTTTTTCATTCTTTCCATTAACCATTCTTCTTTGAAAGACTAGCGTGGCGGGGTGCCTAGCACTCGTACTCGTCTATGTACGAGGGACGCCGTCGCTCAAGGCGTGACCGCCTCAATGGCGCAGGCTCCCCCTGTTGCTGCTCCGCATCTCTGTCGATAGCGGCGGGCTCCTCTTTTTAGACATTGTTTTTGGAGGGCTGGCCATTTTGAATACTAGTGCGGCTATAATATGAAGATTTGAACGTTTAAAAAAAATTATATTTTAGACATTCATTTAAAGGAATGCACGACCAGTTTTACGATTAAAATGCGTGTCATCTCACTGCAACGTGCCAAGCAAATCGAAGCAACACAAGTGGAGCGCCGGTTATCCCTGATTTGGCCGGGCTTGCAAGTTCGGAAGATACTCGTTCGTTACGCGTTCTTAAGGTCGAGAAACAGATTGAACACGTTCTACCCCATCCGATAGTCGTGGTTTTGAATCAGATATTTATTTGCATACTGTGTTAAAACAATAATTCTTAACTTGATTGTTAAATTTACTTCAGTTAATGATGAATTCACTGTCTAACTTGAAAAAAAAAAACATATTTAGCAATATATCAAAAATTAAACCTAGCAACCCAGGAGGGATCGAAAAAAAAGATCTGGGTGGAAAAACCCAGGAGTTTGAGCCCTGCGTGACGATTGCTGTCTCTCGGAAAGGAGCGTTGTATTGAGCGGCAATGTAAAAGCAAGCCGGTGTGCACTGACGCTCAATCCTTTCGTGGGAGGAGCTAGAGGAAGTTCACCGTCGCTCCTTACCGTCGCTCCACACCGCTAGTGTAAAATGAGCTTTACTTTTTTGAAACTGAATTCTTAAGAGACAGATTTTTGGAACACAATTTTAATAGATTTTGGGTAATGTGGAGTAAATTTCTTACTCTAAAAATATGAGAGTGATTATAATGCTGTTATTGAATTTTTAGATGAGCGTTTTAATAATTTATAACTTTTGACTGGTATGAGACTGGAAGTTCACTACAGGCGCAATAGTTTAGAAATTAATGATGTAGATCGGATCTCAAAAATGGCTAGCCGGTCAATTTTATGCATATTCCGCTTCAGTTCAGATAGTTTTTATTTTAATAATTTTAACATCAATAAAATCTAAACCTATTTACATATTTTTTATTATTGAATAAATACTCTACACGTTAGGTAGTTAATTTTGATAAATAAATATTTATGCAGTCCTACAATTTACTGATTCGCTAGAAAAACTAAATTAGGCGACAAAATAGGAAAAATGACGAAGAAACAAAGCTATTTACGAGCAAAACAACCATGCACTTTACATAAACAAGCGATTGAAGCGAGTGTTCGTTGTTTCTACGAAAGTTTGTGTTCGGTGTTAATAGGTGTTGGCTTACCTTTACCGTTGCTGCGTGCCGACACGTTAACAGCAACGCAAAACAGCTGCATCAGCTGTTTCACCTTCCTGTTCTCCCAAAAGAACGGAAGCAAGGCACTTGCCGGCCTCACACAGGTACCGATCGCAGCGAAAATAACACGAAAGAAGGACGAAAGCACGCGCGTCTGCACTCAACCACTTCCATAACCATACTGCCGCGGCAGCACGTCAGCCACCCGAGGCGGTTGCGGCAGGGTACGACAACCGGACCGCTCACGTAACTCGTGGGCGGCGACAAAAACCCCACATCTCCCCCAGTTTTTCAGGAGACTAGCGTGGCGGGGTGCCTAGCACTCGTACTCGTCTATGTACGAGGGACGCCGTCGCTCAAGGCGTGACCGCCTCAATGGCGCAGGCTCCCCCTGTTGCTGCTCCGCATCTCTGTCGATAGCGGCGGGCTCCTCGCCCTCTTCTTCAGGGGAGTCTTCACTCGACGCGTTATCTGCCGCCGGCACCACTGGCGCCGCGTTTAGTACGTCAACAACCACTCTCTCGGGCAACGCAGTGTCGATTAAAAATCGATATTTGGTTGTGGGATCTAGAATAGTTAAGAGGCGAGTAGTCTGGGAATGAGGCAACGCAGTACTCGCTACTATGCGTTGCTGTTGGCGTTTCCCGAAGTCATTTCGGTATAACGAGGACAATGTCTAGAGGCACATTTGCGAGCCTGGTCGCCGAACTCCTCATGATACCAACACAAGAGACTGTTGGCATCGCGAGAGCGCGATCTAAAGCGGCGGTTTTGATTTGACCTATCATAAGATCTACCTCTATCGAAACGTTGAGGAGGAGGAAAAGGATGATAGTGATAGGGATAGTCGTAGTCATTATAGCGTGGGACATTCCTTGGGTCTGGCTGGATATGAGCTACACTCTGACCTAAATGGCAATTCTGGAAAGCTTGCTTCAACTCAGCGATCTCTCGCTGCATTTCTATCAAAAGAAGGAGAAGGTTGAATATTGGGAGCATTCGGCGGGCAAAAATTTGCAACTGATGCGTTCAAAGAAGCTACCTGCGGTGCTTGTGACATATTTAGGTTGTGCATCACTGTCTCAGTGGCCTGAGCAAGAGTCTCGAGACTCTCGTTCGGACCGACCATCGACAGGAAGGGGCGCACTGTGCTCGGCAGTTTATTCATGAAAACTTCTCTGAGAAATCCCTCAGCTACGGCAACACCGGCTGCAAGTTTTCGCAACTCCTTAACTAACGAAGTAGGAGAGAAAGAGACAGAGACAGGTGGAATTGCTGACTCATTTACTAGAGACCTAAACTTGTCCGCATCGGACATTTGCAACTTTGCCAGTATCTTCCCTTTCAAGATTCCATAAGGGTTAACCGTCGGCGGATTGACGATTAAGTCATTCGCGTCACTTAACATTTTTGTGGGTGCTGCGGCAATTAGGGCATGGAACTTATCGTTTTCGTCCCTTATACTATTATACCTAAATATTGCCTCCACTTGGTTTAACCAAGTGAGGCTGTCTTCTGGTATGAAAGGCGGCAGACTGAGAGGCTTAGTGCGCGCTCGACCTTCAGTCTCTGTGTCGGACATGCTGGCAATTTTCTTTTGAATGCGCAATTGAGCTATAACGGCACGGAATGTACGTATTCAACGCCTATGACTTGGAATTACAGGTGTCAAAGGTTTGCGTTATTACTCTACCTACTCAATCGATCAAATAACGTTGAAAACGGAAAGAAAGAAAAAATGAAATGAGAATTTTTACGGTAGTCAGAAATAAGCTTAAAGCACGGAAATAGGAGAAAAATATTTTTCCTACCTACTGTGGCACATGAAACAAAAGGACAGGATAGCGCTGAAAAAAAATTTTTGTTAGAGCTGCTCAGAGAACATTAACACGGTTAAATCCATAGAAATTCTCAAGGACTACGACACGGGAAACTTATCACTACAATGATATGCCAAAATTATCCTCTCTCACAATTTCTCAAACACTTATCGAGTTGAATAGTTTTGTTTTAAGCTCGAAAGCTGGGTTTTTAAGCTTTGGGTATTTATAGCTTTGGGCTGGGGTCACCAGTGTTAGGTATTGGTTAATAGTGCTTTTCGAAATAGTAAGAGAAGGTTAATAAAGCATGGGAACTCAGCTCGTGAATTTATTGGAGGAACGCCAGGCGGACTGGCGGTGAGCTTGACTGGAAGACTTGTCTAGGTGGGCACTCCGTGCCGGCGAAATCCTCCGAACGATGGTGAGTTCCAGTGAGCGATGATGTTGGCAGGATGTGAATGAGTGTTTGGGGAGTTTCTAGATCAGCTCGTAGACGGTTTAAGTTTAACTACTGATGGAATATGAATTCTTCTGAGCAGTGACTGGTGGTTCTACGAATTGAGGGCTTTCTGATAATCCCACGCTAAAAAAGCAAGTTGTCGTGGTAAGAGCAGGTAGATCATCTAGCCTGTTAGTTGTAATAACTAGGCTTTACTGGCTCCAAAAAGACAAAGAGGATTGCGAGGGAATGTAGAATCGAGGTCAGGAAACGTCTCATGTCACACATAGGAAATTAGGTTGTATAACTCGATGAATGAGTTTAGAGATAAGATTTGCCAAGTTAATATGCGACTGGTGTAACTCAGATGAATGTATAGGTTTTCCGGTTAAGACCCAAGGAAGTGTTGTGGCGTTGTGATGTGCCGTAGAGGAATCTGCAATAGTCGAGGTCGCTGAATGAAATGGCTCTCGAAGAGGCATCAAGGAAAAATTCCACACTGACATTCCCTACACTACAGATAAATTTTCCCATCACGGAGAAACACTGAGTCTTCCTACAGATTCAACACGAGCCATTTGAATTTGTTCTCTTTTTGTCAAGCTCAGGAGATAGGATAGATTTTTGTAGCTGGCCAGCTTTTTCACTAATGCCTTTTGCTTTAATATCAGAGCATGAGATTTACAAGAACTTCCGGTAATGACAATCGTTATTCATTACCGAAACTACATGCAATTAAGCACAAGATCTACGGAATATCATG
Source organism: Morinoia aosen (assembly GCA_030386875.1). Classification (NCBI taxonomy): domain Eukaryota; kingdom Metazoa; phylum Arthropoda; class Malacostraca; order Amphipoda; family Talitridae; genus Morinoia; species Morinoia aosen. Next base: position 22,464,091 of record CM059579.1, read on the forward strand.
AAATATCCACACTGCTAAAACTTTCGCAAGAATATGCAAGACAGTAAGACTTTTGATTTTTTTAGAGCAGTAATATCAGTGATTCCATTTTGTGGAATTATGGAAAATACATGTGACTGAATAACACATGATTCATGAAGCAGAAAGGAAATATAAAAATAGCTAAAATGCATAGAATGAGAATTAATACTTTTTCGTACTCTACAATAACTAGGTTCACACGAGAAATAAAAAGGCAGTCCTAAATTCATTAATGTCAACTCGTACTGACAAAGGAAAAAAACCGCAAGAATGTCCTGTAGTCACAAGATAATATTTACACATAAAGGAGGTGAAATTCTTGCACGTAGAAATGACATGACGCGGCAGTTATCTGCTCCGCCATTTTGGAAACCCAAAGGCGCAGGACTTTGCCGTGCGCGTTCACGATGTATACCGTGCGCGTTTACGATGTATACCGTGCGCGTTCACGATGTATTTATACACTAAATTCAATATTATGAATGGCAGCTGCAAGTATATATTTTTGTAGTAAAGAAAAGAAAGATTATGATTATGTGTCGATAATAAAATCTTGACACCGAAGTGCAATGCACATATGACGCAAACTTTTGCGCTACGTTAACCACGAATTACGAGCGAACTACGTTACGAATGTTATTTACGAAATCTACGACTACTTTTAGGTTTATCTATAAATCACGACACTGAACAGAACCTTAAACTTCACAATGCACATTAAACAATGACAATATACCTTACCAGATCTTTTCTCTATTTAAACACTTTATTTCTTTACTTACGAGAGCGCCGTATGCACAATCCAAGAAACACGAAAGAGTGAGTGACGCTCAACCCAAAAGTCCCGCGCAGTGATGCCAAATTCAGGGGCTTAAAACACGAAAATGTCAATCGTGACTTTTAATATAATGCTTTTTTTGCACAAAAACGTCAAAACTACTAATTTTTAAGTCGAAAATTGTTAATAATAATTTAGAGTAAGATTTTTAATGCTAATAGTTATGCTATTTAAGTGCGAATGAGAGTTTTATAATTTATACTCTTTTGTAGCTGATGCTACAGGCTTGTGGAAGCGTGTACTGGAGTGTGAAGTTGAGGATGTTGTGAGTGTGGGAGGTTCCGACATTAAGTGGGTCGGCAATTGAGTGATGAGTATGGGAAATGTTACCGGTTGGGAAAACTCGGTAAGAAAGGAGGCTCTCGACCCAATAGTCTTGTAGCATACCGCTACATAAGCGTAAAAATTAGAAATTTGCCATTCTCACTGAAATAAATTAATCATTAGCATTAAAAATCTTACTATAATTTATTATTAATTATTTTCTACTTCTAACTCGTAATCATTGAAGTTTGTGTGTAAATACATGAGAGACCAAATAATCAATCGACATTTCGAGCCTTTAAGCACCCCGATTTGGAAACACTCAAGCGCGTCGCTTGAACTGCTCACTCTTTCTTGTGGCGTGCTAGCGTGCGAACATCACCTTGTAAGTGCGAGTGAAATTTAGGTTTAGAATAGAAAAAAACGGGTAAAGTATATGTGCCTTGTGTTTTTCATATGTATTGTGTTTTACCCTAAAGATCTGCTCAGTGTCTTGAGTTGGGGGTAAAAATTAGTGTTAAGATTCTTAGACTAGCATGTGTTTTTTTATAGAGTGAATATTGCGTGTCATTCCAAATTCACGTATTGAAAATTTCATACTATATATTCAGCTAACGTCATTGTTTCTTCCTCACGGTTTCAACTTAATTTGAATGATTGAGTAGGTAAAGAATTAACGCAAATCCTTGCCACTTAATTCCAAGTCATAGGCACTGATATCTTAATTGCGCATCCTCAAAGAGATTGCTGGCATGCCTGACTCAGATAATGAAGACCGAGCCCCCACAAAACCCATTAGGCTTCCCCCCTTTATCCCGGAGGACGCTCACACGTGGTTTCAACAGTGTGAAGCCATGTTTAGGTATCACCAAATCACTAATAACACAGACCAATTCTACGCTCTAGTGTCCGCAGCCCCCACAAAATTGTTAAATGATTCAAATCAGTTGCTCGAGAACCCCCCCGCCTTTGACCCGTACGGCACCTTAAAAAGAAAAATTCTGCAGAAGTTGCAGATGTCCGATGCGGACAAATTTCGCAGTTTGGTAGACGCCTCAGCTATTCCTTCTGTCTCTAGTTCTTTCTCTCCCACTTCGCTAGTCAAAGAACTGCGAAAACTCGCTACGGGTGTTGCCGTAGCTGAGGGATTTCTGAAGGAAGTTTTCATGACTAAGCTTCCTCCGAATGTGCGTCCATTTCTATCGCTAGCAGGCCCCGATCAAACGTTAGAAAAGCTGGCGGAGTCCACTGAGACGGTGATGCGCAATATTAATTTGTCACGAGAACCGCAAGTTACTTCCCTAAACGCAGCTGCCGCAAATTTTAGCCCCGCAAATACTCAGAATCAATCCTCAGCCATAATAGATAAGATGCAGCAAGACATCGCTGAGATAAAGCAAGCTCTCCAGAATTGCCAGTTAGGTCAGAGTGGTCAGAGCGTAGCTCACATTCAGCAAGGCCCAGGGAGATTCCAAAGCCACCAAAATGCCTACGACTATCCCTATGACTATCCCTCCAACTATCACTATCCTTTTCCTCCTCCTCAACGTTTTGACAGAGGTAGATCCTATGATAGGTCAAATCAAGACCGCCGTTTCAGGTCGCGCTCTCGTGATGCTAGTAGCAATTTATGCTGGTATCACCAGAAATTTGGTGACCAAGCTCGCAAATGCGCCTCACGCTTTTGCCCACGTTATACCGAAATGACTTCGGGAAACGCCAACAGCAACGCATAGTAGCGAGTACTGCGTTGCCTCATTCCCAGACTACTCGCCTCTTGACCATTCACGATCCCGTCACCAAATACCGATTTTTAATAGACACTGGCTCCAGTGTGTCAATTATCCCAACCACGGTGAAAGACATAAACAATCCATTGTTGGCGACATTACGCGCCGCAAACGGCACGCCAATTCCTTGTTACGGTGAAAGAGTATTAGAGTGCAGTCTGGGATTGAGGCGATCTTTCCTTTTCACCTTCTTAATCGCGGAAGTCCAAGAGCCTATCATTGGCGCGGATTTCCTAGAGAAGTATGGGATTATTGTAGATGTTAAAAACCGTAGAATTAGGGACGAGGAGACACAGATCTCAATTCCCGCTGGTAGCATAACTAGAGCAAATGTCTTGCATTCCTTCTCGATTGCTTTCAAGGAGGAGTGCATGTTTGAACAAGAACTTAAAAATTTCCCAGCATTAACAAACCCTAACTTAGCTTCTAATAACATGCAAACATGCACAAAGCACTTCATAGAGACGCAAGGTCCGCCAGTTTTCTCCCGTGCTAGGCGACTGCCGCCTGATCGATTGGCGTTAGCCAAGAGAGAATTCGCGCGCATGCAAGAATGTGGCATCATCCGCACCTCCAAAAGTCCTTGGGCTAGTCCTCTTTTGCTAGTACCCAAGGCTAACGGTGAATTCAGACCGTGCGGGGATTTCCGCAGGTTGAACGCCGTTACTTTACCTGATCGATACCCTATTCCCTACCTTCATGATTTCAGTGCAAATTTAGGGGGAGCACAAACTTTCTCTAAGATAGACCTGCAGTCTGCCTTCCATCAAATCCCCTTGGATGAGTCTGCGATTCCTAAGACCGCGGTAATCACTCCGTTTGGTCTCTTTGAATTCCTCAAGATGCCATATGGCTTGAGGAACGCTCCTCAGACGTTCCAAAGGCACATGGCTGAAATTTTCTCTGATCTCACTTTCGCCTATGTCTATCTAGACGACATCCTAGTGGCATCCACAACCCCAGAGTTGCACAAAGACCATCTTAGGGTCGTTTTTCAAAGACTGTCCGACAATGGACTCCTCGTAAATCCTGAGAAATGTGAGTTCGGAAAGTCATCACTGATTTACTTAGGTCATGAAATTTCTAGCCTAGGTCTAAAACCTTTGCCTTCCAAAGTAGAAGTGATCAAAAACTTTCCTCTTCCACAGACCCAGAAGGAACTAAGAAGGTTCCTAGGTTCTGTTAACTTCTATCATCGTTTCATACGCAACTGTGCCCAAACTTTAGCGCCCTTGTCTGACCTCCTCGAACCGAAACGAAAAGGAAAATCTATTGAGGTGAAATGGACAGAAGAAGCGCGCAAAGCTTTTGGGGAAATCAAGCACAAGTTAGCTTCCGCGACTGAATTATCCTACCCTATTGCTAATGCTGATTTTAGTCTAGTAGTGGACGCTTCCAGTACTGCTGTAGGTGCTGTTTTGCAACAACAAGTAGGGACTAACATCTCTCCTCTTGCTTTCTTTTCCAAAAAGCTGTCGCCCACTGAGCGTGCTTATAGCGCGTTCGGTAGGGAACTTCTGGCTATCTACTTGTCTGTAAGACACTTTCGCTATGCTCTAGAGGCGAGGGAGTTTGTGATCTACACAGATCACAAACCTCTGACCTCAGCGATCAAGATGCCTTCTGAAAGACATTCCCCGAGAGAAGCGCGACATTTGTCGTTTATAAGTCAGTTTACCACTGACATCCGTTTCATAAAAGGGTTGGACAATACTGTCGCTGACTGTCTTTCCAGAATCAACACTGTCCAAACCAGTGGTGAAATCACCTTCGGCAACATTGAAAGAGCGCAGAAGGAGGATCCTGAACTTCAGGACCTTCTCAAACCTTCTAACACTTCCTCTCTGAAGTTAACCTTGGTTGACGGCGTGTACCGTGATGCCGAGCGACTTTCTCGTTTGTACCTTCCTGCAACTCTCCGCAGAGTAGCTATCCTGCATTACCATTCTCTCTCTCACCCTGGTATTAATCGTACATTGCGTTTGATTTCTGATCGTTACGTCTGGCCAGCGATGCGTAAGGAGGTCAAGCAAATTGTGCAAAATTGCCATGCATGTCAGAGTAGTAAAGTGGTGAAACATAATCGTGCAGCGCTGCAGAGTTGTGCATTCACAGGTCACAAGTTCGACTCGGTCCACCTAGATTTGGTGGGTCCTTTGCCTTTATCGCGCGGTTATTCTTATTTGTTGACCATCATCGATAGGTTCACACGTTGGGTTGAGGCTGTCCCTCTTCCTGATACCCAAACCGAGACTGTAGCGCGCGCTTTCATGTCCAACTGGATCTCTAGATTTGGTGTCCCCTTAAAGGTCACGCATGACCGGGGATCACAATTTACCTCCAAATTCTGGAGTGAGCTTAGCATTGCTTTAGGGTGTGCAAATACATCAACTACAGCTTATCATCCACAGTCAAATGGACTTATTGAGAGAGTCCACAGAGACTTAAAGTCGGCATTACGTTGCTTAAACTGCAGCAATGATTGGACTGACAGACTTCCAGTAGTACTACTTAGCATCCGAAATTTACATAGACAAGATCAGCAATGCACAGCGGCTGAAATGCTATATGGTCAGACACTTCGTCTCCCCGGCGACATTGTTGACCCAAAACCTTTGCCTGAATTTTCATCCGCTGACCGTTCCGCATATGTAACCTGCCTAAAAGATTGCATGTGCCAGATCAAGTATGTGGCTCCGCGAATGCCTCAGACTGAGGACAAACTGGATCCCGCCTTGCAGGACTGCACACATGTGTATGTCCGAAACGACGCCATCAAACCTACTCTCACGCGCCCTTATGATGGCCCATTCAAAATTATCAAACGCACGCCCAAATATTTCATACTTGAAAGATCGGGTTCACACGACCCTGTGAGCATTGATCGATTAAAAGTCGCGTACACTTCCGATCATAGTGTAACTGCTAAACCATCATTCTCTCCACAGAATTCCTTTCCCACTGAGACTCGATCATATCTACCATCTCAGCTTCCTCAGTTGGCGGCAATGTTGCCTAGTCAACTTGAGTGTAACCCTTTCTATGTGCCTGTACATTCAAACCCTATCCCTAAGCCTATCGTAGACTCTAATTCTAGCCCTCTTACTGACACAGCGACAAGTCTGGAGAGACCAGACGAGCCCGCTGCAGTAACTCCTGTTCCTAGTACTCTTGCCGATCTAAACTTGCAGACCCGTTTGGTGAAACTTCCCCGCTCAGTATCATTTGCCAATTGCCGAACCCGGCAGGGTCGCGTAGTTCGCCCTCCTTCCCGCTACAGATGATTGCAGCGGGTGGACCTTTCGGTCTGCGCCTTGGGGGGTAATGTAGCATACCGCTACATAAGCGTAAAAATTAGAAATTTGCCATTCTCACTGAAATAAATTAATCATTAGCATTAAAAATCTTACTATAATTTATTATTAATTATTTTCTACTTCTAACTCGTAATCATTGAAGTTTGTGTGTAAATACATGAGAGACCAAATAATCAATCGACATTTCGAGCCTTTAAGCACCCCGATTTGGAAACATTCAAGCGCGTCGCTTGAACTGCTCACTCTTTCTTGTGGCGTGCTAGCGTGCGAACATCACCTTGTAAGTGCGAGTGAAATTTAGGTTTAGAATAGAAAAAAACGGGTAAAGTATATGTGCCTTGTGTTTTTCATATGTATTGTGTTTTACCCTAAAGATCTGCTCAGTGTCTTGAGTTGGGGGTAAAAATTAGTGTTAAGATTCTTAGACTAGCATGTGTTTTTTATAGAGTGAATATTGCGTGTCATTCCAAATTCACGTATTGAAAATTTCATACTATATATTCAGCTAACGTCATTGTTTCTTCCTCACGGCAAAACTTATATTGTGATTGCCAGTATCATATCGAGAATTACTCATAAACTGACTCGTGAACGCACGCGCCTAAATCGCCGGCGCTCTTTGTTTAGCGTGTCTTTGTGTTTCAAATGGCGGAGCAATTATACTGCCGTTTTCCGTCACTACTCCGTGACCATAATTGCACTATAAGCATGTGTATAATAGTATTTTCCTTTTTTTTACAAACTTACTTGCAGCAGTTTTTCTTAAATATGTTTCAACGCGAAATAATCATTAAAGATGTCTCTTAAATATCTCGTATGTGTAAATTACGAAGGTTATTCTTGTCGATGCTTGCTAAAGTTTGGGAGTTTCATTTTTATTTCCATACTCCTTGAACCTTTCACGTAACCGCACTTATTCCAAAATAATCCTTTTCATAAAATTTAATTCAACGCTGCTCATTCATGTGACTGAAACACTCACTACCATCTGCCTTCATGAGTGTGCGAAAATTATGCTGGCGGCTCGGGCTAATGCCGACGTGTGGAGCCGCCGGTTAATCGCCGCACTGATTTATTATGTTTTTCGTTCTTTCGCGCATAATTTTCCTTCGGTGAAATCAAAACGTTTAGTGTTCTTGGTATCATTGGGGATATATATATTCCTTTTATTCCTTCATTATTGCAAACGATATTTATCAGTAAAATTTCAGTAGAATTTATAAATGAACTTTAGGAATTTCTTTTCTCTGTATTCTTGTACCGTTATGGAGATTTTCTAGAGTACATAAAGAAGCTTAAATCTTCATGTTAAGCATTTCCTTAATTACTAAATTCTTAAATTTCATGCCTTGCATTTAAAGCAAGAGCATTTGTATCAGAATCTCTTAATTGATTTTTTTTCTATCCGTCCTTAAGTTAGCTGGTGTTGGATCTGTAGGACTTTCTCGGAGTGATCTACTTTATGGGAGTTTTATCATGTACTTTGGGATAACTTCAGTGTGAAATTTCCTTGATGTCTCCTTGGACTGCTCATCCAGCTTCTTGGACTCCTTGCAGGACCTCTACATCATCGCCATACACACAACACTCACAGTTTTGAATCTCCCTGGGTTTCCTGAGTGCCATGCTAAATGCTATTCTCACATAAGCTGTGACTTAACTTGCTCCTACCAATATGAGCTGTGACATAATATGCTAAATGCTAAGGACCTGGGCTTACTAGTATCCTAGTATGCTATGCTAATATGAGCAGTAACTTAACTTGCTCCTGCTAATGTGCTAATGTGAAACAAGAAACAAGTCGGCACATTAGCTAATGTGCCGACTTGTTTCTGCTCACATGAGCCGGATTTAACTTGCTCACCCCTCACCTTATTTTGAGTCATTAGTTCTACCTGAGCTACGTCATTGACCCTCGCTCAATTATCTCAAATTGCCTAATTCAAGTTCCCAAATACAACTCACTCACCTTGCCTACTCCATCGCGCGACGGCCTTCGCCAACGCCAGCCTGGCTCTCCGGCACGGATTGCCCACTTAGACAAGCTCTCCGAGATCAAGATCCAAGCCAGTTCTCCTTGGTTTTCCTTCAATAAACTACACGGCAGGAAAAAGCTGAGTTAACCAAAAATTGTCATTCATTATCCCTCTTATAGTCGCTCAAATTTACTTGTCGAGAGATGTTGTAGTCTTTGCCCGTCAATTCACCCCAGCGGACAACAAGACCAACACAGTCTCAACTGGAGGTTTTAGCGGCTCAGCTGCAGGGATGCAGGCCTTCCAGTTTAATAAGTTAGATAGGAGGGGAAACTTGGAGAATAAACTCGGTGGTGGTAAGCTCCTTAAATTAAGAGGTTAGGGTTTGGTTTCATACGTGTTTGTGAGTGCATGAATGTGTGGTCCAGTAGATCAAATGCCCCTCTGGGGCCCAAGCACTACCACAGGAGAATCTCTACGTAAATGAAACTCTGCCTCGACCACTGGCTAACGGGAGCTTGCGAAATGGTTCTACGTAATGTTTCCAACGGAAGTGACGGGCGCAAACGTGATCAGAAAATATTTTCGAAACTTTTTTGGTAAAATGTTGCGTTTTAACGGATAAATTCGGTCTTGTAAATTTATGAAAATAATTACATTTGTTTTATTTAATTTTAGGATGTTAGTTTTTATTATTTATGAAATTAGGCTGAGGTGTGGCCGAGGCGTCCACTACAGTCTGTAGCATACCGCTACATAAGCGTAAAAATTAGAAATTTGCCATTCGTACTTAAATAAATTAATTAGTAGCATTAAAAATCTTACTCTAATTTATTATTAATTATTTTCTACCTCTAATTCGTAATCATTGAAGTTTTTGTGTAAATACATGAGACGATAAAATAACAATTTACATTTTTCGAGAGAGAAGCCCTCTGGTGGCAATACTGCGCAGTGCGCGTCTCTGTTTCAAATAGAGCACTCTTACTTTGGCGGTTGACTAGCCCGCTCACAGCATTTTCTCGTGAGTAATCAGTGTTAGAAAATAATCGTGTTCTTTCTTCGTGTTCAGTGAATATTAATAGTTGACAGTGCAGTGTTATTAAGATACGTAGTTATGCGTAGGAATTGTGATGTAGCATGTTTTCATTCAGTGTTTTGTTTTGTTTCTCAACGTGATTTAGCGTAAAATTTTGCGTCAGATGTGCATTGCATTTCCGTGTCATGATTTTATTATCAAAGCATAATCATGTTCGTTCCTTTTCTTTACGATAATAGTATATACCTGCAGTTCCATTCATGATTCGATACTCGGAACGAACGCGGCGAAATTTGCCGGCGTTCGTTGTCGATAGCGTCTTTGTGTAATGGCGGAACCTCACACCGTCGTCTCTTGTCACTACTCTGTGACTATAAATACTATAGGCATGTGTTATAGTAGCATGTATTTTTTTTACAACCGACTTGCAGTGGTTTTTTAAATTACGAAAAGTATTCATGTCTATGCTTGATAAGTTTTGGAAATTCATTTCTTAATTCCATACTCTTTGAGACCTTTACGTAACCGCACTTATTTCAATATAAAACATTTCAATAAAATTATATTTAACTCATCGCATTCTTGTGACAAACACCCACTACCATCTGCCTATCTTGAGTGTGTGCAAATTGCCGGCGGTTTGGCTGAGGCGGACGCGTAAAGCCGCCCGGCTAAATCGCCACACGAAACTTTCATGCTTTCGTTTTTTTTTTTCGCGTATTCTCCGCCTGTGAAATCAACGCTTAGGTTTTCCTTTTCCTTTTATCATTGGGGATATATATTATTCCTTAATTCCTTTATTATTGCAAATGATATCTACCAGGATTTTTCAGTAGGATTTATATCCATGAACTTTAGGATTTTTATGTTTTTTTTACTGCTTTCAAAAGTGCAGTCACTTGATATTTTCACGATATTCCGTAGATCTCGTGTTTACTTGCCCGTAGTCTCTGTAAGGAATCACGATCTTTATTACCGGAAGTTCTTAAACCTAATACTCAGATTTTTAAAGCCAGAGGCATTAGTGAACAGTTTTGACAGTTAAACAGTTTAAACAATTTATTTATTGTTAAAACCTGTCAACCAAAATCTGTCCTATCTCCTTGAGTTTGCCAAAAGTGAGAATCCTTAAAGTAGCTGGTGTCAAACCTGCAGGAGTTTCTCGGAGTTCTCCGTGTGGGAAGAGTTGTCATTATATGTTGGATTGCCAGTGGTGGAATGTCTTGATGTCTCTCCTGGAACGTTTCATCCAGCGCCTCTGCCCTTACAGGACCTCAACGGCATCACACACACCATTTACAACATTCTCCCTGGGCCGCTTTTGGTCTTTCTACTTGGATTGGATTTGGCTATGCTCTGGGCCTTTAGCCGGATATATTCTCTAATTACGGGCCTTAATTCTCAACTGCCTAAAAATACGGGCACCATTGAATTAGTTTTGCATTCGCTGAATTACGCGTGCCTGGATCTTAAGTACTATTCAAACCAAGAGTCATCATCGCCATCAGGCTCGGCACCTTGATCAAACTCACCTGCTCCAAAATTAAGCATGCTTTGCCCACACAAATAGCTACGCACCGATTGTTGTGCTTGTTTAAAAATTGCCCACAGTAAATTGAATATTCTGAACTCGATACACTTAAAAATCTCATCCATCGGCCGGAGCGACGCCAGCGCTCACCGAAGCTCACCACCGGCACTCCGGACCTCACTGGGATTTCCAGTCAAGCTCATCGAACTCCTCCTGGTTCCTCTTCAAATAAAACCACCTGAAATAAGCTGAGTCCTAATCCGTTTTTCATTATCCCTCTTGTAATTTCCCACAACACTATCGAGAGTCGTTCGAGTTTTTGGCCGTCAAGAACTAAAATTTCAGTTCAAACTACCCCAACGGTCACGAAAACCCGACAAGTCTACCCCGACCATTATAAACGTAAAATATTTTCCTCCAAAATTTTTTGTTTAGTTTCTTTAACAATTATTATTTATGCATTATGAGCACCAAATACGTAAACCTAGACTTTAATTTTGTCGACCACAATGCTTTGTGGGTTCATTGAATTGTTTAACGATCCAAATTTGGAAGTATCTTTTGAAATTTTATTGGAAGGATATCATTTTATACGCATTTCCAAGTGAGAGGTGTTCAGATCATTCATTTATTAATTAAAGAATTCCCAGAAACTATAAACATGTTGTCAATGTGACGTAGTTAAGGACAAAGCCAATAGCATGATTAAAGTCTATATGGTTATTATAATATTACCCTCATTTATATTTTCTAGGGTAATGAAAAAGCATTCTAGGGTAAAATATATGCCAGCTTAGGGTACAAAGATTGACGACCGTGGAAGGCCTGCGGAAGGGGCTTCACTTTCAGCGGGCTGTTCAAGTTTCAAGGTGGTGAGTGAATTGGCGTTAGCTTATGTGCGGGATTAACGTTTATTGGAAATGAATTAAATGAGACGTTTATGGGTTATTCCTAATACGAGGATTAAGGGAAGCATTTTGGGGGCATCTGAGTCCAAAGGTTGATTCTCCCGATTTTTGTTTTTATTGCTTTAAATGAGTTAGAGACATGTCCCCGAATGTCTGTAAAAATATCAGGTACCTACTCCAGAGCTAACGTCCCTCCCGGGGGGGGGAGGGCATCCCTCTTACGGACCTTTTTTTTCATTTTTGAACCTAAAGCAATGAAATTTGATATACTGATAGGAAATGCAATTTTGAATCCTTTATCATCAATGACAAAATGCGATTTTCTTGAAAAGAAAACGGGAAATCATAGAAAACGACATTTTTGGGGGGGTTTTCTAAATGCTTCTCCTCCTACAGTTTTTGAGCTACAGTAATGATTTTGGTATCATTGAATGCAGAATAACGTGGACAAAAAAAAAAAAAAATCTGAAATTTTCAATTTTTTTCCATTTCATTTTTTTATATATTTCATCATTCATATTCCTCATCCCCATCCGAATATTTTTTTTATTATTGAATTTAGAGCAATGAAATTTGGTATCCTGATAGGAAATACAATTTAGAATCATTTATCATTTATGACAAAATGCGATTTTCTTGAAAAGAAAATGGGAAATCATAGAAAACGACATTTGGGGAGGGGGGTTTCTAAATGCTTTTTCTCTGATAGTTTTTGAGCTACAGTAATGATTTTGGTATCATTGGATGCAGAATAACGTGGACATTCCAAAAACTTGAATGCTTTTCCTCAAATTTCCAATATAAAAATTTAAAAAATTAAAAAGAAAAAAAATCAAAATATTCTCAAGAAAATTCAAATTTATGACGTCATAACTTTGAAACAAGAATGAATTTTGAAAAACTTCTCAATACATTGTAAAGCCCTTGTTTTTCTGCATCCAATGATACCAAAATCATCACTGTAGCTCAAAAACTGTAGAAGGAGAAGCATTTTTTTTCTTAAAAATAGGTTTTATAAGAAAAGTAACTTATCAAGACGATTGTCGTTATAACTCCGAAGTTTACAAAGCTAGAGCAATGCGGTTTGTTGCATTTGAAAGTGACATGTTTGCTCTATCGAACTTATGGAGGCATTTCCAAATTTTTTTCTGTAAAGCTTTCCGTGGACTTTTTACCCTAAAAGTATAACTTTTGCTCTGACCCTTACAAAAAAATTCATATAAATTCTGAAAAAAAATAAATCAAAAATCCCCCCATATGTTTGATAGAGCATAAGTTTGACTTTCAAATGCAACAAACCGCATTGCTCTAGCTTTGTAAATTTCGAAGATATAATGAATAATATATGTATATATAAAATTAATTTTTTTAAATAAATAATTTTCTATGCCCTGGGGAAAAATTTTTTATAAACAAAAGTTGTTACAAATGTGGAGATCTAGTAGTCTGCAAATTTTCATAGACATAAGTCCAATAGAAAAAAAGTTTCAGTTTTTTGGAAATGGTTCCCTTAATCGCGTCGCAGATAGGTACAATTCTTGCTGGTAGTATAATGACAATTTATGACGAGCCGGTACAAGTGATATAACTGCTGAGAAGTGTTTAAATTCGCCGACCATGTGCTTTTGTTTCAAGTTCATGTAATTTTTTGTCTGATTATTTTGGTCAATGTGAAGCGTTATGTAATTAGAGGAAATGGGAATTTTATTCCCAAGAATCACTAAAGGAACCCTTTTAAGATCGTTTTACAAGAATGACATTCTGCTCGCTGATGCGTTATTTTAGAATTATTCAACTTTGAACTTGGCTTTCGCGGGCCAAAGGAGCGGGCGCGCCAAGCGGAATTTAATTAGTTAATAACAGAAGCTAATTAAATTAATAACGGAAGCTAACCCCCTATTACAAACGTAATGAGGTTGGGTTGTGAGAGAAAGTCACAGTTCTTGATGTGAAAAGTATAAATAATGGTTGAAAGCAACCCAATCAGGTCATGTCAACAATCGTGTTTACATCTGCTCCATGGTGGCGGCAGCCGTACCGGGTGGCGCCATCTATGAGCTGAATTTAAAGGTGACTACTAAAAAAAAAACGTCAAAAGCACCAAGTACGAGAAATAGTACGTTAACTTTTTTGTGTTATTGACTGATAACATTATTTCTTATTATTTTTTTAACAGCTTCGGTGAATCTGAAGGATATGTCAGTTATCGATTTTCTACTTTTTGGTGCCTGAATGTAATCAATTGAATCAAAATAAACATGTTTTCTTCTATGCACTTTCTGTCTCAAATGAGTATTTTACGATTTATAGCGGTAGGTTTAGTTTCGTCTTTGATGACGAATGCGCTTGAATAAATAGCTATTTATCAATTTTCTTTGTTTTGTTGCTAGAATCATAGTAATAACATCGAAATAAACAACTTTTATTCCATACACTTTTTTTGTCAAATGAGTATTTAACAAGGTATAGCAGTAAGTTTGGTTTCGTCTTTGATGATGATCGCGCTGGAAGCGAGTGCGTATTGCAGTGTTGCTGTCCGACGTGCTCCTTGAATTACTTGCCGCTTCAAACACTGGAGTTGTGATAAGTCATTTACCGCTATAACTAATAAAATATTCATTTGAGACGGAAAGTGTACGAGGCCTGTCGAAAAAGTATCCGACCTTTGGCCAGAAAAAATACTTCAACAACCTGACGGGGTTGGGACCCTAATCCCCTTCAAAGTAGGCTCCTTGTGCTTCCACACACTTAGCCCACCGATCCTTCCACTGCCGGAAACACCTCTGGAAGTCTTCTTTTGGAATGGTGTTCAGCTCTGTCGTCGCGTTCCGCATTATCTCTTCTCTACTCTCAAAACGGGATCCTTTCAGTGGTGTCTTCAATTTTGGAAACAACCAGAAGTCGCAAGGAGCCAGGTCTGGAGAGTAGGGAGGTTGGCGAACGGTCGTAATTCCATGTTTGGCCAAGAAATTGCGGATCAAATGGGATGAATGTGCGGGCGCGTTGTCGTGATGCAAGTGCCAGTTGTTCGCAGTCCACATGTCTGGTCAAAATGGCATGTGCAGAATCTTTACTCACTCCAACCTCTTGGGCAATCTCCCGCACGGTCAAACGACGATCTGCCATCACCAAATTTCGCACCCTCTCAACAACAGCTGCACTCCGAGAAGTTTTGGGCCTGCCACAACGCTGCTCACTCTCCGCTGATGTGCGGCCATCTTTGAATCGGTTGAACCACTCCTTAATTTGTGTTACACCCATAGCATCTTCCCCAAACACCTGCTGAATCTTACGAATTGTTTCAATTTGAGAATCACCAAGCTTTTGACAAAATTTGATGCAGTGTCTTTGCTCAATTCGTTCAGTCATCTTGCAAGAAAACTAAATCCGACAAACACTTAGAACAGCACCTTACTTGGCGACCACCAGCCAGTGACTGGCCCAAGTGAATGCGGTGAAAAAAGTCAAGCATGCGCATTAAGATTCCTCCTTCCACCGTGCACAGTGGCGCCGCCTTAGAATCACTACTTTGCGCGGGAAAAATTAAGGTCGGATACTTTTTCGACAGGCCTCGTATAGAAGGAAACTTCTTTATTTCGATTTAATTAACTATATTTAGGCATTGAAATTTACAAAATCGATAACTGACATATCCTTCAGTTTTACCACAGCTTCTATCATTCTTTCATATCTACAAAGTTCTGGCAAAAACTTTAACACCTCATGATCCGAACTTTGCCTTTCCCGACCCAACTTGGTCGTACTCTGTGTTGCACATTTTGCGCGGGAAAGCGATTTCACCTATAACTTTGAAATTGAATAATTCTAAAATAACACATCAGCAAGCAGAATGTCATTCATGTAAAATGTTCTTAAATGGGTTCTTTTAGTGATTCTTGAGAATACAATTCCCATTTCCTTTGATCACATCATGCTCCACATTGAGCATTATTTTTAATAGCAAATTCTTTCACATGAATGTGTTTTATAATCTGTTAATTTACTTAATCAAAGGAAATGTTTAATTTTTAGGATATACTATACTAATCCCTTAATTTTTAGCAAAAATATTTCAAAATTAAACCTGAGCAGCTAGCTACTGAATGATTTAAAATTTATTGAACGCATTAGGACACATAGTGGTTCAAAATTTGGTCAATATGCAGTTTAACCTGTTTACGGAAATTAAAAATTCCATTCCAAAGAATCACTAAAGAAACGCATTTAAAACTGTTTTACATTCTGCTTGCTGATGCATTATTTTTGAGTTATTTAGCTCAGAAGTTATAGGAACAGCACTCATGAAATGGCTTTCCCGCGCATGTTCCAACATTGCTGGAACGGTGCGGAGCGTGGGAAATATTGTTTTCACAATATATGGTGTAATTTATTATTAGCAGACCCCGCAAAGCTTGTGGAGCCTGAACCCACTTCTAGGATGTTTTAGTTAATAACACGGTAAATCTGAAGGATATGTCAGTTATCGATTTCGTAAATTTGAATGCCTAAGCATAGTTAATTAGATCGAAATGAACAAGTTTTCTTCTATGCACTTTCCGTCTCAAATGAGTATTTTATTAGTTATAGCGGTAAATGACTTACCGCAACTCCAGTGTTTGAAGCGGCAAGTAATTCAAGGAGCACGTCGGACAGCAATACTGCAAAGCGCACTCGCTTCCAGCGCGATCATCATCATAGACGAAACCAAACCAACCGCTATACCTCGTTAAATACTCATTTGACAAAATAAGTGTATAGAAGAAAAGTTGTTTATTTCGATGTTATTACCATGATTCAAGCAACAAAAATTCGATAATCGATGAGTAGCTGTTTATTCGAGCGCATTCGTCATCAGAGACAAAGCTAAACCTACCGCTATATTAGGCGGAAATACTCATTTGAGACGGAAGTGCATAGAAGAAAACTTGTTTATTTTGATTCAATTAATTAGGTTCAGGCACCAAAAAGTGGGAAATCGATAACTGACATATCCTTCAGATTTACCAATAACACAATAAAAGTTATCACCCAAAAATATTAGTAGGACTGGAGTAGTGAATACTGAAATCAATATGCTGTTGACATCAGTTTCAATATGGCGACCACCTTAGAACATTAGCAAAACCGTAAGAGTGAATGCCATAGATTGAATATCATAATATTTTTATAACAATATTTTGGATAATCTCTATTGTGTTATTAACTAAAACATAATAGAAGTGGGTTCAGACTCCGCAGGATGGGTTAATGTTAAATGACAAAGTACCCAAACGTACTCAAACAGCTGAAGCGCGCAACGTTTTTTGATGTTTGAATGGAATTTAAAAGTTGAATAACTCAAATTTAACACAACAAGCAGAATGTCATTCGTGTAAATCGTTTTTAAATGTGTTTCATTAGTGATTCTTTGGTACAGAATTTTAATTTCCGTGAATGGGTTAAACTGCATATTGACCCATTATTTCAAAGACATAGATGTTGTTAGAATGTCAGCTCCATTGAGAGGATAAAATGTGTTCAAACTATTTCTGAGATAGGTTTCTCAAATAGTTTTGCAGGTAGGCCTATTGCTATTGCTCATTTTGATCAGCCAATACCTAGTTTAATGCGCTCAGAGAAATTGGAAATTCCGTTTCAAAGAATCACTAAAGGAACACCTTTGAAAAAGTATTATATGAATGGCATTTTGCTTGCTGATGCGTTTTTTTTAAGTTATTCAATTTTTTAATTTTTGTGTTCCATAGCAGTTGCATTGCATCCTTGAGCTGTTAGAGTACGTTTGGGTACTTTGTAATTTATTATTAGCCAACCCCATGGAGCCTGAACCCACTTCTAGTATCTTTTAGTTAATATCACAATAAAGGTTATCACCTAAAAATATTAGTGGGACTTGGGTAGTGAATACTGAAATTGATATGCAGTTGACATCAGTTTCAATATGGCGGCCATCGTAAAAGGTGTCTGTGGCGGGTGTTCTCCAAGCTTGAGTGTATCAAACGTTATTATGATGGCGACTGTGCTAGTTTGAAAGCATTTGTTGTGCACGGTATTATTCATGTAAGTGAATAACACTTGCATTGCAGTTGCACTACGAATAGCAGAAACCGTTACTCTCGGCAACGATCGAACGATGATGCAACCGGCTGGCAATGATTAGCAAAACTTTAAGTATGAATACCCTAGATTTGAGTATTCACTTCCCCAGTTCCGCTAATATTTTTGGGTGATAACCTTTATTGTGTCATTAACTAAAAGATCTTAAAAGTGGGTACAGGCTCTGCAGGGTTGGCTAATGATAAATTCCGAAGTACCCAAACATACTCAAGCAGCTAGAGCGCGCAACTGTTTCTGCTGTGTGAATGAATACGACTGCTATGGAACATGAAAATTCAAAAGTTGAATAACTCTAAAATAATGCATCAGCAGGCAGAATATCATTTATATAAAACATTTTTAGATGTGTTCCTCAAGTGATTCTTTGGAACAAAATTTCCAATTTCTGTGACCGCATTAAACAGCATATTGACCTCATTTTTTCAAATAATTGCTTGACATATACAAAGTTATCCTGATTTAGGTGCCCCAATTTTGTACAAGGCACTCTGGTAAATGTTAAGAAGAACTGACTAATTGATTTTTGAATTGTTGATGCTTGTATCATGGTAATTAGATCAAAATAAACCACTTTTATTCTATGCACTTTCCAGGGGAAAAAGGAGTATTAAACGAGCTGTAGCGATGATATAACAGAACTGAACTGATCTAACCTAACCTAAGTAACAGGTAACGTAACCTAACGTAACTTTTCAATCATTTGAGTGCGTTTAAACAGAAATTCTATTGGAGTTTCCCCTTGAAACAATTTTTCTGCTTGAAAAACTAGAATTACGGTAAGTAACCTACCACTATAACTCTTTAAATGCTTTTCCCCCGGAAAGTGCATAGAAGAAAAGTTGTTTAGGTCAAATCTAATTACCATGATACAAGCATCAAAAATTTGAAAATCAATGTCGGTTCCCCTTAACAAACACCAACACTTCAATTTAAATACCATTAATTCTTTTGGGATTATGTTTATTGAAACTTGAAAATTTTCCAATGCAATAAATAGGTTACGTTGCAGTTTAATCAAACTGCTACACAAGTTTTCATATATTATGTAATTATGATTTCACTGTTTCCTTACATAAATAAGTTGACTTACCGGAAGATTTATGATTTATTCAAATGACAGATCCTAAAATTAAACACATCTTTGAGTGGAAAAGCTTGCCCCTGGTAGCTATATTAGGGATGCTTTTTCCGTCATTCACAACTTTGACATTTGAGAATGTTCTGAACTCATAAGACATAGGAAACTCAAATAGAACAATGATTCTTGGAAAATTCAGTACCTTTAGATGGCAGTTTGGCAAAAAGTTATTCTAAGTCATGGACACCCATGTTTTTCCAGACAGCTATTTCTTCTGAGATTTGAGTAATTGATATCTATTTCCAAGTTCCAAAGAGATTGCAATAATAATCTACCATTATGCAAAAATGTTTTTAATTTGATTGCCTTGATAAACCTATCAGTCTTAGTGTCTTTTACAGTTCGTGTTCTAAGTATTCTATATTGGCCTCCTATAATTGTAGTGTTCCTCTGCCAACTTGAGTGTATTTATTCATCTTCGTCATTTTGAATATATTCATTATTTGATTTGATGAGAAGGCATTTTTTTCTCTGCACCTTGGGGTTGTTCTTTTTTCTTTGCACCTTGCATTTAATGTTTTTCTCTGTTCCTTGGGGTTAATGTTCTTTTTTTCTCTGCACCTTGTGAAGGTTTATTCTATTTTTCTCTGCATCTTGGAGGCTTGTTCTTTTTTTTCTGTACACCTTGGGGGTTCTATGTTCTTTATCCTGCACCTTGGGGGTTTTATGTTCTTGTTTTTTCTCTGCACCTTGGGGGATTTGTTTTTTCTGCGCCTGGGGGTGGGGAGTTTGTTCTTTTTTTCTCTTCATCTTGGGGTTTATGTTTTTTTCTTTGCCCTAATTGAATTTTATTTCTCTCTGCTTCTCCTGCTGTTTTCTTTCCTGTTTCGTCTTTTGGGTGCGTGATCTTTCATTCTGAATGCGCCTTTGTTCTCTTCTTTAATTTTTTCTTCCCTTTTTGGTTTGGTGTTAGTTTGATCTATTTTTTATTCTTCCCATTTTGGTTGGAGGTGCTGGCTCTGATATTTTTTTTTGAGTCTTTGGGTGTGCTTGCTCTGTTTTCCGACATTGAAGCCACCCTTCAACCTAAGGGTAGAATCTGGTAGCAGTTAAGAAATTGAGTGCTTCATGGCACCTACTTATTATGGGAGAATGTCTCAAGGAGAGCAAAAAATATTAGTTGCAAACTCATATGATCTTGGGTTTAACCCTTAAAAGCATCACTAACATGGAATTTCATCCACAGGTTTTTTTCTCAGAGGAACACATTTTGAAGCATTATAAAAACATGTACTTGGTAACAACATGGTAGCGTCAGATCAAGCTCCCATGCAATTTATGCTAAGGCCATGAATCTTTCCATTTTGGAAGTTCAGTGACAGTTAATTTATTTGGATTCGTTAGCTTTGTCTTGCCTATGCTATTGGGATTAGCTACTGTTGGATTACCTTAGCTGTGGATATGCTTTTATGGCTCATCTTTTGTGTTGATGAACTGTTTCCCCACCTTTTTCTTCAGCGTATTTTTTTCATCTTCCATACTTACCTGCTTCCTATGTGCAAGGTATTCTATGTTTCTACTCACCTTTTGCATAGATTTCCCATTTTTTAAAGTCTTTATGAAAGGGTACCTCCTCATCTTTGTTGGGGCTAAGGAGTCTTTAACTAATTAATGTAACCATTAGAGCAGGAATAGTAAGGGGAAGCCAACTTGTCATCTTAGGTGCAAGATATGAAATATATACTGTGGACCTCAAAGGCTGAAATAGTTGATTTTACATTTAAATGAACTTCTAAATTGATTAAATAATTTATGTATATCGTCCATGACACTAAAAATGATGGAAGGCAATTTCTTATGCATTGTGAAGGGTAAGAGCTCTTTTATGCTAATGTCAAGGGAATTGTTACACATTTGCGCCACAGCTGCACACATCCCTACCAGTTTTCTTTTAAGTTGTGCAGATTATTTCTAGATTTTATTTTGAAAGAAGCAGTATCCAAAATTATTGGAGCTTGGGGTTCAGAAGATTGTTAAAATTACTTGCTCTAGAGATCATGGTTTCACTTGTAATTTCTTACGTACTTGAGATAGCTAGCAACATGTGTGATATTTCATATGTGTGTACTAATTAGCTAAAATTTGTGTGTTTGCCGAGTCTGTTATACTTATTCTGTGGGATCTTGTCTTAGGTTTCCAAAATATTTTTGGTTGTTTTGCAAAATATGCATCTCAAGCTGTAAAATTTCCTATAGTTGCTTATTAAGAATTTGGTTTTGATGTTTTCATTGGATAAGGCTATTTTTATTGGCATAGGAAATAGGTACACCTGGAAGCATAGACACTTAAAATAACCTCATCATTTTTGTTATTTTTCTTATCAATTTATAAAGGTATAAGTTTGTTTCATGGCAATTATCTTAGGGTAAATTTTGATACCCAGTGTTAGTAGAAGAATTTATCTTTCATTCTTCCCATTTGAACAAAGTTTGTCTTCATAAATTTATAGATTACCCACATGAACTCAATACTACATAGCACCTTCCTCTTTTTAGAACATTTTTGTTTTGTTTAGGGAGGTTGTACTGGTTTATCTAACCTAATGTAATCCAATGATCTACTTTTCCTTTTTTTTTGGTTTTATGAAAATACAGGCACATTATAACATCCAGGTGTACACCGTACACCTTATCACAGACTTGGGGGTGACAACTTCAGATGTCACCCCCAAGTCTGTGTACTACTATTTGCAGAGCAGATGTTATAAGTGTTCTAAGCTAAAGGCTAGGTACGCCTTTTCAATTAAATAGCTCCTTGGTTTTGCTGCAGACAGTCTTTTTTTTTATTTTTTAATACTTATTATCTTTACTTTTACATGTTGTTTGTATAGACTTCCAAACTTACGGTTTCTCTGTGTTAAGTGAGGGAATATGTATTGTTCACTTGCTTGTTTATACATTGCTGAGTTTTTTTAATTCAATGCTAAATGGTGCTTTTGTTTCTTTTTTGGGAACTCCTTTGTTGTGGGTAAGGCTTAAACCAATTTATTATCTAAACTGGTACCTGAGACCCTTTCTGCCGAATTGTTCTCCTACATTTATGGGTTTCTATAGACTAACTATGTTGGGCTTTATAAAAATGATTGTGAATTTCCTGGATTGGAAAATGTTGTGTGCATAATTTCTCCAAATTCTTAAGTTGTAATTAAACCAGCTTCATTTGGGAGCTGTTGGTTTTATTTTCTAAGTGTATGAAAGACTCTAATTTTGTTTATTTTTGCAGGTATCGTAATTGTCCTGCTTGGTGCTTAAAAAATTGGCTGTTTTTGGTGCAATGTCGTTAATCCACTCAGACTTCGTCCTCCTGATTGAGGCTGTGAAGTCCACGGATTCCAGCAACGTGAGGGTCAGTAAATTTGTCAGAATTGTTCTCACAATCACTTCAGCAGCCTGAAAATGCTTTTCATTGTGTTGATGTACCTTTTGGGTAATTTGATCTTGAGAATTGTTGAACAACATTCTTACTTACAATTCAAAGTTTATTAGGGTATGGTGAACTCATAATTTTTTATGGAACATTATTTTCAAGTCATATAGCCTGGTATATATGATTATTTTATTTCAATTTTTATACTGAGTGTTCATTTGAGCCGATACAAAAAAATGTGTGCAGGCAGCTTGTAGACTATTTTCTTGTCTTATTTCTCATGTACTTTTAAGCAAGTTCTTCATAGCTGCTCATGGACTTCATTAAGTTACAAGTGATTATTTTTCCTTGTTATGTGAATCTCTTATATCATTTTGTAGTGATGTACCGATGTATCGGTCATTTTTAGTGGTATCGGTATCGGTAAAATCCGGCTGATATTTTACCGATACTTTTCAATAATACGTATTTTATCATTAAAATGAAGGTCATAAATCATGAAAGTGGAAGTATGTAACCTAATAATACCCATTGTGTGTTTATATATTTATTCGGTGTCCGCTTCTTAAGAAACATAGGTTGTGTGATTTTGCGGTATCATGGATACCGAATTCCTCAGTGTAACACATTAAAAGATGGCGTTTCCATGCATTTAAATATTTGACATTTTATCAGGATAGGTTTTGTTAGGATAGGATAGGTTAGCTTAGATTAGGATAAGCTAAGTTAGCACAGGTTAGGTAATACTGACAGAATTTTTTTCTCAGGTCCACCTAGCTTAACGATGACATTGTCCATGGAATCTCCACTGGTCCTGCTACTATCTAATAACACCCTTGGTTTATTTGGAGTCCGCTTCTTCCATTTTCTTTGTCACGCTCATGAGGAGAGTTATAGTGACCGTATCTGTGATACAAGTTTCACCAGTGCGCAGTACAAGAATATTTTTCATCACGGGTGCCGTTAGGATGAATACATTCGTTGGGCATCGCATTTGGAAAATTTGTTCAAGAAAGTTAGTGAATCCCGTCATTTTTGACGGGCTGTGCGTACTTCTTATTAAATAAAAAGCCTATTCATACCTAGTAAATTAGCTAGCTAACTGTTGAATTATAGCATTTAATCAGGCCCGCTAACTGAATTCACTACTTTGAATTCCCGATGAGTTACGTACGGTCTTAACTGAAAGCTATGTAGCATGAATAGTTAAACCCTAAAGCGATATAAAATTATTATACTTCTACGATTAAAACCTATATAGTTTGACCTAATGTCCATTTCTTAAAGTATGTGACAGGCTAACAAAAACCAAACCATTTAATAAAGTTGAAGGTGCATTTGAAAGTTTTTGTGAATTTAATATAGAAGTAGCTGAAAATTCTATTTTAATTTAGCTTGTAAATTGTCAAATATTCCGAAGCTAAGACTTTATTTTAATTTAGCATGTATATCGCCGTTCATAACGAATCTTGTATTTTTCTTCTATGTTGAGATGTTTGAAAAATTCACGAACAATCATATAGTTGAATACATCTGAACGGGTCAGTTGATTGCTTTAATCGCAACTCGATGAGGAATTTAAAAATGAGGAAAATTCCAAGGAACTAAATCACATTTACTAGGAATACATTTCGGAGTCCAGCTCCATCATCAGTTGGTAAAAGTAAAATTCATAATGACTACAATGAAATAAAAAATAAAATGTTGGATACAGTCATTAAAGGAAATCACGAAAACAAAAAAATCAAAACATGTCCCAGAGAATATAAAATCGACATGATCTACTTACAATTTGCAATGGGTAGGAACTGTCAGAATTAATGAGGGCCGGTTTTCGTTTAAAAATATGTAGCGACTCTAAAATTCCGAGGTCACATGTAGATGAAGCCGAATCTAAGATTTTGAAGTCCGCACCCCTCAGGGGGATACAACTATTGTATCTATGGGAATTGGTGCTCCCAGGGGGACTATGTGAGGGCCTGAGCTAAAGGTTAAGTAGGCTTCCTTTTTGTTGTAATAAAATAGGTTTTTGTTTTGTTACGGACCATCTTTTTTCTGTTCACTGCTGTCCTGTTTTTCAGCACCTACTACTTTCTTTAACTTTTTCTTGTTTCATGAACTTCTTTCCTAGCTTACTGTTTCTGTGCACCTTGTGCATAGATTCCGCGTTCCCTCAACTCCATACTAAATGGTGCCTTCTTCTTTCCTCTCTTGGGACATCTTTGTCGTGGTTAAGGGAGGCTTAAACTTTCTTATATAATAATGATAATTTGAAGTCCGCAGAGGAAATCGGTTCGTTGCATTTTACTGCGTGATTAGGTACGAATTGTGCGAATTGGTTCCCCGTGCGGAAGCTTCAACCCCGATGTACGGCCATTCTGATGTGAAAATTTTGTGCCGTCATGCCGACGTACGATGATGTGCACTGCACACAACTGTTCAACTGTAAGAATAAATCAGAAAGCTCGCTTCTCCATCAAAGCGTATCCTTGCACCGGAATTGTACAATTTTAAGGCTGATTCTTTTTTCCGGTACAAGGATACGCTTCCGATGGAGATGCGAGCCTCTCCAATTTATTCTTAACAGTTGTAAAGTTGTGTGCAGTGCACATCATTGTACGTCGGCATGACGTCACGAAATTTTTATAACAGAATGGCCAAACATCGGGGTCAAAGCTTCCGCGCGGGGAACTAATTAGCATACTCCTCACACTCCGCAGTACGTAATCACGCAGTAAAATGCAACGAACCAACATCCTCTGCGGACTTCAAAATCTTAGATTCGGCTTCAACTGCATGTGACCTCAGAATCTCCGAATTGTTACATATTTTTAGACGAAAACCGGCCCTCAACAATTCTGATAGTTCCTACCCATTACAAATTGTAACTAAATAATAATCTTGTCGATTTTAGTTTTTCTGGGACATGTTTTAATTTTATTTTTATTTTCTTGATTTCCTTTAATGACGGTATCCAACATTTTGTTTTTCGTTTATTGCAGACATAACGATTTGTAAATTTACGAACTGATGATGGATCTGGACTCCGCAACGTATTCCTAATAAATATGATCAAGTTCCTTGAAATTTTCGTTTTTTAATTCCTCATCTTATAGATGGTTGCGTGTTCGTGGAAATTTTCGGCTTTGAGGCTTATCAAATTTTACTATTTTCTTTTCGGATGTGACTGTTAAGGATAGTATGGAAGTAGAAGTGAAGCATCGAGTGAGTGAAGGTTGTAAGACATTGGGTGCAATGAGGAAAGTTTTTGAATGCAGGAGTTGAGTATGAATGCTAAGAGGGGACTGTATGAAAGTTTAATTGTGCCAGTTTTGTTGTATGGAGCAGAGTCCTGGGGGTTGAGAGCAGCTGAGAGGACGAAGTTGAATGTGTTTGAGATGAAGTGTTTGAGGAGCATGTATGGAGTAACTAGAAGAGATAGGATCAGGAATGAGTTGGTTAGGGGGCAGACGGGTGTTATCAGAAAGTTGAGCAGGCGAGTGGATGGTTTGGGCATGTTGAAAGAATGAATGTTTAGCGGCTGGTGAAAAAGATCTACATGTCGGAAGTGAATGGTCTTCGAGCGCGAGGTAGACCACGGATGAGTTGGATGGATGGGGTGCGACGTGCTTTGTATGAGAGGGGTCTGACTGTGGACGTGGCGAGAGGGATGGCTGCGGACAGAAGTGAGTGGGGGCAGTGTATAAGGAGGTAATTTTATTTTTGACGCGTTACTGGAAGCTGCCCGCGTGTGATGGGGTTGACCTGTCATGTGCGGGGGGAAGGGCTGCACTCAATGAAGCAGTCAGGGTAAACCAGCTGTGGCTGTTGGGCCTGACTGTGGAAGGTGGTTGTGCTGGGCTGCTGCTGATCCTGGCAGTTCAGGTGCGGCCAGTGCTGCCTCTCTCGCCTCCTAGTGACTAAGTGTGGTGATTGTGGCCTGCTGTTGGCTACCCTCCCATAGGGAGGATAAGCCCGGTATATGTATGTACTATTTTCTTTTCGCCAAAGTATGTACTCGTATTTGGTGTGAATAACACGAAAATGACAATCCTTTTTTGGACAAATTATTGTTTTGGTCCACTTTTGGAGCCAGTTGCTATTATAGCTAGTCTACATTACGTTGCAATACGATTAGAAACACATATCTATTGAATAGATTTCATTTTGTTATTTTTCTCAACAATATAGTTAACATAGCAAGAGAATTTTCTTTTTCATAATCGGAAACTTTATTGTCAAAATTTTTATATTATTAGATATATTAGCAAATAATTTTATTATAACTCCCATGTAGGGGTTATAATGGTTTTATTTTAATACAAGTGTGCACGGCCTTCCAAAAATGGGATTCAATACCTTTCATGAACGAATTTTCAAGATGTAGATGACAAACAAATACAGTATATCCATACTAACAGTATCCGTGATGAACAATATTTTTGTACTTGCTCACTGGTGAAACTCGTATCATAGATACGGTCATTATAACTATCCTTATGAGCTTGAGTGACAGAGAAATCGAAGAAACAGACACCAAACAAATAAACCAAGGGCAAGGGTATTATTAGGTAGCAGCAGGACCCATGGAAATGTTAAGGACAATGCCATCGTTAAGCTAGATGGACCCATGGAAAAATTCCGTCAACATTATCTAACCTATGGTATCCTAATTATATGTAGCAACTGCGATTCTTGTAGGCCCTACACCACTAATGCGTTGTCCACTGTTGCCAATGCGTTGAACGGAAAGTCGGGTAGGTTTAAAATGTTTGATGTTCTTGTGCACATATGCACAAGAACACACAAAGCTCTCTTGACTCGGAGTTCCCTTCCGGTGACAAATCACCTTTACTCAAAAACGATTACTTCAGGCACAGCTATTCTCAAAATTACTATATTTAATTTAAAGTTTTTTAATTATTCAATATGGCCTGAAAGCTGTACAAAAGCGACATGGTTAGGAAAAATGCGCAAATTACTGCGATCACAACAACCAATCCAATACTACTAACCTATCCTGATAAAATTTCAAACATATCAATGCATGTAGAGTTGATCTTTCAATGTTACACTGGTAAATTCGGTATCCATGATACCGCAAACTCAGACATCCTATGTTTCTTAAGAAGCGGACACCGAACAAATACATAAACAAACATACAAAGGGTATTATTAGGTTAGATGATTGTGAAAGTATCGGTATCAGTAGTAGTATCGGTCAAAGTATCGGTGTTTCAAGTATCGGAGTATCGGCATCGGCCAAAAAATGGGTATCGGTATCGGTATTGGCCAAAAAAATTGTATCGGTACATCACTATCATTTTGTAAAAGCATTTGGAGACTACTCATTTGTTTAGGGCAGTGGTATTCATTACACGGCTGTTGAAAAGTATATAAATTGTTTAATTGATATATTTTTTACTGGATGGGCTGAAAAAACTGAACAAATCCTTCATCTAACTTCTACCCTGGGTATCTCATAAACTCCTCAACCAAAGTGAATAAATCTTCTGGACATTAGAAACGAGTGTTTAATGTTCAATTTTATTCAACATAACATCTGAAGGCCTAACAGCTGTTGACAACGTAGTCCATGCTCAAGACCATCCATTCCTGGGCTACGGAAATTTTCAGTGTGGTGATGTTTGGATGACGAATGTCGCACGCTTGGCCTCAATGCGCGGTCAGAGGGTGTAGTCCAGTGAGGGAACATTTGCCAAACTATCAGAATTTTAACTTAAAGATGTGTTCAGTTTTTTTCGGCATACCTGGTATATAACATATGCTAACTGGCAGTAGCTGCAGCTCTCTCAATCAATGTGTTGAAACAAAGTGGCTCTCTTGCAAAAATGAATGAATTAGTATAACTGGTTTAGGGTCTGAATTTGCATTCTCAATTTATCCTAATAATAACGGTATTATTTCCAGGTAACATGTCCTAAGTGAATTAAGCTGGTGCTTGAAGAAAAATATGGAAGTGTAAAATATACTATTTAATTCATTGAAGTTCTTCCATCCAGAAAAAATAGAAGGCATAAAGTGGGCTCTTCGCTCATTCTACTTACGCGAAATTTTGCTTTATTAGCCTCTTACAAGTTAAATTCACATTTAAATTTGCAGGAAGCACTAGATCAGTGTGAGAAGAAGAATCTTCCCATAACTGTAATGCTGTCCACAATGGATCGGTTAGGCTACTCGCCCATCCATTATGCTGTGTGCCAGGAGAACTTGGATGTTCTCCAGCAGCTGCTTGCACATGCAGGTAAATACTAAAGCCCTTATGCTATGTCTTCTTTTTGTTTTGAACTGGCCTTGTTGTAATTCCGGTGTTAAGGATTTGTTAGTCTCGTCTGTAATTTTCTGTTTAAAGTTTAGATGATCTAAGTAATTTAGGACTGATGATATTCTTGTAGTCTGTCTCGCTGTGTATTACTTGAGGCTGCATCTGTGAAACAAAGCTGATGGTTCCCATTGAATATAGCCATGTACCCAACTTGTTATTCTTTACAATCCACCACAGAACGAAAATGAGCCTGACTTGGACCGTGTTATCTTGAGTCAAACTGGAGATTACTGTATTAAATTGATGTGATTGTAATTTCAATTTGTCTTGAAAATAGATTATTCTTTTCAGTTTTCATTTTAAATGCTCATCTTTTCAATTTACTATGATTGACACTACTATTTTTATACTCTGTGATTTTTTGATTAAAATCAAACTAACAAGATAGCTGAAGGTTCATCACATTTACTGACTTTTTAAGCATATACAGTGCTCACTCCACATGCTCAGCAGTCGTATGCATCTGTTGCTTCATGCTTCCATGTAATGATGCACTAATGAACATTATCTTGCATAGCATGAAAGTAATAATTCAACATTTCTTCAGTTGATTTGTTCTATTACAGTTTTTATCATTTTTGACACTTGGTGGCACACTATTATGGGCTCTACTGGCACTTGTAGGGGGAAGATGTGAGGTTAGGTTGGCTTTCCTTGTGTTGAAAGAGACTAGGGTTTTTCTGTTCAGTTACGGAACATATGTTTCTCCATTCACTCCTTTTTTTACTACCAACTACTTCAACTTAGTCTTGTTTCATAGGCTTAGCTTCCCAACTTTGTGTTTTTATGCACAAATATTTTTGCAAGTACACACTTTCTGCAAAGATTCTCGATTTGTTTAACTTCATATTGAATGGGGTCTCCCTTTTTTGAACTTATTAGTTGTGGCTAGGGAAGCTTAAATTAACTTGTCTAATGTCTGCGTTTTCTGTTGCAGATGAGAAGTGCGTAAACTTTCGCAGTAAGGATTGGTTGACCCCCATCTGGCTGCTTTTGTCCAAAAACTTCTTTCCATCAGCTGAGGTTAGTTTCACATTTTGATAATGTATTCCAGGTGTCGTTTGAATTGTGTGCAGAAAACCTCTTGGTTATAAATTATTCTCTGATGAGAATATTCTTTGTCAAACGTGATATTACCAGAAAAAGTCAGTTAAATCAAATTGAAATCTCAACAAAATGTGGATATACTCGATTTTGTCTTGTTGATTTAACCAAATTTTACCCTTGATTTTGAATGATAGATTTATTTCTGTAAGTAAAAATGAGCATAGTAGGTCAACAATTTTTGCATTGAATGCCAAGTAAGTTCCGTAGTTCCTATGGTAGCCTATCGTTTATGAAGCGGGGAATACGTTTGATTTTGAGCAAAATGCCAAAGCATTTAGATAGGTGGTTTATATAGGTTGATGGTTGATTTAATCCATTGATCATGTTATGTAGTATAGTTCCCCAAAATTATAGTCCTAGACTTAGATTTTTCTATCGTTAATCGGTGTAGTTGTCTGAATCTGTTGACATTTCTTACGGGAATATTTTGCCCATGTACACAGGGTCAATGAGGGAAGTAGAGCAATGTTTTCCTCAAATCACGGTATAAATAATAATTTTTGGTTCACAGGAGATGCTGGTTAGTCTGCTCGAGGCCAAAGCAAACCCTAACTTGTTGCTGACCCCTCGGTCTCGGTACAGGTGTCCCGGCCACTCGACCGTCCACACCAACCTGCCCCTGGTGTACGGTATGTAAACTGCCTGTGTTGTTTGTTCCCATCGGGACCTACGATGTTCTTGGACACGAGAAAGTCTCACGTTAGATTTGCTTTGCATTGAGGTGCCATTTGTTTGAGAATATGCGGGTTTTGGATGGTTACATGCAATTGCTTCCTGTTGTGATGACGATTCTTCTATTGGTCAGATATGTTCTTGAACTTTGCATTGATGAGCACTTGCGTTATTGGAAATGTCCAGTTTTGATGGCTTCATAATGGCATATGGAAAAGAAAGCGAATTTCGGAAGTTTTTCTAAATTGAAATTGACAGATTAGTATAGTCTAGCAGGACCCATGGAAATTCCACGGACAATCCCACTGTTGAGCTAGGTGGACCCGGTCATCATTGGCTTACCAATTCTAACTAAACCCATCCAAACATATTCTAACCTATCCTATCCGAACTGTTCCTGATAATATGTCAAACAAAAAATCGTGAACCTATGATAAAATTCCGTCAACATCACCTATCCCAACCTAACATATCTTAACCTAGCTTAAACCTATGTCATCATTCAGCAAGGTGGACACGTGAAAAAATAGTCAACATTACCTTACCAATTATAACATCACACATTCTAACCTAACCTACCCTTATCTAACATACTCCAACCAATCCTACCCAAACCTATAGTAACCAAACCGATCCTGATAATGTCAAACATAAGATAATTGTGGACCCTTGAAAAAATTCTGTTAACGTTACCTAACCCATGCTACCCTAACCTATCCAAACCTATCCCGATAATACGTCAAACATAAAAACCGTGTCCCCTGAAAAAATTTAGTCAACATAACCTAACCTATCGTAACCTAACATGTTAGTTAAGATTGGTTAAAATATGTTAGTTTAGGATAGGTTAAAATATGTTAGGTTAGGATAGGTTAAAATATGTTAGGTTAGGATAGGTTAAAATATGTTAGGTTAGGATAGGTTAAAGATCTGTTAGGTTAGAATAGGCAAAGATATTTCTTTAAACCTATCATAACATAACATATTTTAACCTATTCTTGCCGAACTTTAACCAATGTCATTGCTAAGCTTGGTGGACTCGTGAAAATATTTGGTCAAAATTACATAAAAAATTTTAACATTGCATTCTAACTTAACTTATCGTATTAACAGAACCTATACTGATAATTTGTCAAACATGAAAATTGAGGACATATGAATAAATTTCATCAACATAATCTAACCCATGGTAACCTAACCCTTTGCTGCTCCTTGTCCATATTTTGCCTTCTTTGCCGAAATAAATTTCTCTGACGATTTAGGTACTGGGCCTGCTGTTCCTCATCCATATTTTGTCTTCTTGCTGGGATAAATTCCTTTGTTGTTCGCGATACTGCGATTGCTGCTCCTCGTTCATATGTTGTCTTCTTTGCTGAAATAAATTTCTCTGCCGCTCAAGGTTCCAAGATTTCTGCTCCTCCTCTATATTTCCATGCATGATTTGCTGTCTTTGACTGTCTTGCTGAAGGTACTTTTCATGTTGTACATCATTCATTGCAGCTCGCCTCACTAGCTGAAAATATTTTGTCTGTCCCTTTCAGGGATTTCCTGCCGTTCATTCATTATTCTTTGTCGGTAGAGTCTCATTCTATCGCGAGGAGCTTCCAATCTTTGCTCCATTGCGTGGCTCTAAGGCTATAATTATCACTTAAACATGAAGAAAAGGTACGGTTCTCTGACTATATTTCTTGACAATTATCAGAAGTTGATATAAAATGTACGTATCGCAACGGGAGCATATCGTACCTCCCCTGTGACAAGCCTCCACTCAGACTCGGGTCTCTTGACTCTGCGGCAATATGCGACTATAAAAAGCCTTAATTATGCGGCCAGAGTTGCGGCAAGCGTCTCCAATCCGATGCACGAATTGAGCACCATAGCAAATGAACCACCCGCTGACCGACGCGGAATCAGAAGGGAGGCCCCACACTCGAGAAACTTCTTCCAACGTGTATCGAACCTCAGAGATCGATATGCTCCCCATCGAGACCAGGTTCTTCTAGAACAAATTTCTCCACTTCCACCGTGGCGGTTACCTGCTATTAGCATATGTCACGAACTTTACAAATATTCCAAGTCCACGACCGCTCCATCCCAACTTCGAGCACTTTACCTTGATCATGTCCGAACCCATCAATTTCTCTCCCGTATTTATACGGATGGAGCCAAAGCACCAGAAGGAGCAGCATACGCCTATATTCAAGGCTCTACGACGTATCAGCGGCGTATTCAACCGCATGCTACCTCGTATACAGCAGAACTATATGCTATATACGATGCACTTAACCACGCTGAAACTCTTCCTCACCTGGAGACTACTAGAATAACCGACTCGCGGAGTGCTATTCAAGCGCTCTCGAGATACAACTCGCCTCATCCCATTGTTCAACTCATACAGTGTCGCCTCATTTCGAGCAGTAAACAATTTACTTTCTGCTGGGTGCCCAGCCACGTTGGAGTGCCGGGAAACGAAGCAGCCGACCGAGCAGCTCGAGAGGCTCTCCACCTGCAAATAAATCCGGTCCGCCTCCCTCGAACAGACCACAAGTGGTATTACAAAAAGAGCATCCGAGAACACTGGCAGGCTGAGTGGTCGGCGCTTGCCAACAACAAACTAAAGGCAATAAAGCCAGATGTCCGTCCTCTCCCATTCTCCCAGCAGAGGGATCGACTGTGGGAAGTAGTCCTCGCTAGGCTCCGTATAGGCCATACACGCCTCACGCATCAACACTTGCTGGAGGGCCGACCGCAACCGTACTGCAAAAATTGTATTGTGCCTTTAACGGTCCGCCACATTCTTCTCGAATGTCCCGACTACATACAAGAGCGGCAAGCTCGCCTCGGCGAGGAGCCGAACCTCCCTGAACTACTGACACCATCTGCGGGCCACGCTCTCCTCTGAACCTTTTCTTACTTGAAATTCGCCTACTTCATAAAATCTGACTCGCCAACTGAAAATAAGTAACCTCTAGAAAGAAAATCTTTTCCGCTTCATATGGGGCCCAAACCAACGCCAGCGCGGATGCCCGCGATTAGAAACACCGTCGCTCCTCCGTCAGACCAAGCTGACACACCACGGCACTGAAACGGGGCCGAGATGACTCTCACCCTCCGAACCTGCCCATTATAAGACCCAAATGTAACAATGCTACCAAATTGCGCTGTGATTTCGTCAGAGTATCGAAAGCGGCGGGAAAACCCGAAAATAATAATGATATAAAATGTCAAACATATCAATGCATGTGAAGGCAATTGATGGATAATTTGGCATAGTCCCTGTTCGGGCGCCAATTGATGGATAATTGTGGGTTGGTCCTTGTTCGGATGCCACCCTTTTGATAATGTCCTTGTCTTAGGGATACCTGAGGGTCGTCAGTTGATGGATAATAGGCTGTAATTTCTCAAGCTAGTTATTTCATTGGATTCTTCCTGGTATTTCAGGGATAGAAGAGAAGTCAATTTGTCGACTGATGTTTATTAGGTCAAGGTTCGTCAACAATTTTCCTGATGCTGCGATAAACTTCTAATTATTTCCAGAATTTTAGTTGGCTGCTTGGCGAAGTAGCAAAACTTGCAATAGTAGTCAAGCAAAAAAGCGATTGAGCTAACCAGCTAACGAAATTTTGAAATCTGTGACAGAAGTTCATTTCGCAAGTATCTGTGATACGCGAGCTTAGTTTATTCGAGGGAAGAATTATATTCCCTTCGTAGTACAGAAGCACCAGTCAAGGTAGAGTCATTTCAATGGGAGAAAATACACCTCTTGTTGGGCTAGCCAATAGAAAGGCTTTATTTCAAGCAAACTTAATGACGTCACCAAAACGCCATGTCGTTAGGCCAATAGTGGAGCCAGATTTGGGGGTAGCAGCGCTACCAGATGCAATACGAGCGCTGCTATTAGTTCGTTGCGGTGACGTCATCAAAACAATTCCGACAACGAAAAAAAGATTGGTTTGAATCTACCTTGTTTCCTCTACCATGGCGCTAGTCGACCCATCCTGGCGATGGCTTAACAGCGATCTATTGATGTAACACAAGTAACACTCAGCATTAGGTATCCATGATGCTGCAAACTGCACGAAAGCGTAACAAATGGACCAAGTAACTAACTGACTAAGGGAGAAACAAGCAGGATATTATATAGATGGCAAGTCTGTTGCAATTTAGGCAAAAATTATTTCTCTTACACGTTTTGAAATTTAACTCGCAGCAATTTTATGAAATGAGGTAAGATTTTTGAAAAAATTAGTGGGGTATTGATTTGCATGCATTGTTTTGTCACTGCTTGGAAGGGCTAAAGACCCTAGTTACTCGAGTCATCTCTCCCTCTCCATCATTTTGGGCGCCTGGTTACAGGTGCTGATGATCTCTTAACTCGTATCATTATTGTGATTAAGTGTCCTTCTGGTCAGTTCAGTTAAGGCCAGTATGCTTATTTTTGGATGAACAGTGCAGCCAACCAAGAGGAAGTTCACTGGAAGAGACGAGTTAGAAGTTTCTCATCCCCTGTAACTCTCCTGTGCGAAGTGTATGGACTTGATTGTTCTAAATGTCGTATGCTCCGCCGTTATGCCTCCGTTTAGATTGCTATTCTGGTGTAGTGAATTAGTAAATTTTGTAGCAAAACTTTGTTTTCATTGCGTTATTAGAATTATGCATTCCATGACATATTGGGGGAGGAAGGCCTTAGTTCAATATAAACACCATTGTTGCAAAATTTTTTCATGAATAAATAACCACTCTTGCTGAAGGCGGCAAAGGAAGAAGAGTTGGTAAAGCGATGAGAAAAAAACTTCTCATTGTACTTACTCATGACTCTTTTTTCAAGAGAGAAATCTGATGAAAATGTAGCTAATAGAAGTGAATGTGCTGTAGTAGGGACAAACCTATCACGTCTTTGCATTCTTACGTGTGATGAATTTTGTATGAAATAAGTGTTGAAAGCGCCATTTACTCCGTGTATTTTATGCAAACTTGTCTTCTGAAATGGTACCGTTACATGCTGAAAATTTTCTCTTTGAAATGATTATTTTTAATGGCAGTATCCTTCATTTTCAGAGTGTACTAGTTGAAGAATTTCAGTTTTCATACAGAAGTCTCTCAGGGATATGACGGGAATTGTAAAAAACATTCCTAGCTTTAAATTAAAACAATGGGATACGTGCAAACTTTTTTGGGTGGGTTCCGTAGTTAGTGGCTGCCATCTCGGACAATGAAGACGGAAGAAAACTCCAATAGCTCATGCTGCAAACATCATGTCTAACAAGTTTCGTTCTTACAGCGCTCCAGACTGGAAGATGGCGGATGGCAGAAATTTTACTGGAAGGAGGAGCGAACACTCAATGCAGTAGCCGCATATGCTATGCCATTGATTTTACTTTGGTAAGTAGCCATCGTCAGGCATTTGAAGTACATTGAGAAGTGTGTCTTTGTGAGAGGCATCCATTTGTCATGGTTGGAGTTAAGGCTATGAGAGCTCGTGCACGATGTTTAATGGAGGACGGGATGGGTAAAAGTAGGATACAGTGGTTTGTTGAGGTAAGAATTTTTGGTTGTGGCCATAAATTGATGATGGCTAACATACCAATCAGCACGTGCAGACTGTACGGTGGCGACTGACAGGAGTACTGTTCGCAGGAAACATAAATTGTTGATGGCTAACCCAGCATCACCCCGTACTGTTCACAGGAAACATAAATTGTTGATTGGCTAACCCAGCATCACCCCGTTCTGTTCACAGGAAACATAAATTGTTGATGGCTAACCCAGCATCACCCCGTTCTGTTCACAGGAAACATAAATTGTTGATGGCTAACCCAGCATCACCCCGTACTGGTCACAGGAAACATAAATTGTTGATGGCTAACCCAACATCACCCTGTACTGGTCACAGGAAACATAAATTGTTGATGGCTAACCCAACATCACCCTGTACTGGTCGCAGGAAACATAAATTGTTGATGGCTAACCCAGCATCACACCGTTCTGGTCACAGGAAACATAAATTGTTGATGGCTAACCCAACATCACCCTGTACTGGTCACAGGAAACATAAATTGTTGATGGCTAACCCAACATCACCCTGTACTGGTCGCAGGAAACATAAATTGTTGATGGCTAACCCAGCATCACACCGTTCTGTTCACAGGAAACATAAATTGTTGATGGCAAACCCAGCATCACCCTGTACTGGTCACAGGAAACATAAATTGTTGATGGCTAACCCAGCATCACACCGTTCTGTTCACAGGAAACATAAATTGTTGATGGCAAACCCAGCATCACCCTGTACTGGTCACAGGAAACATAAATTGTTGATGGCTAACCCAGCATCACACCGTTCTGTTCACAGGAAACATAAATTGTTGATGGCTAACCCAGCATCACCCTGTACTGGTCGCAGGAAACATAAATTGTTGATGGCTAACCCAGCATCACACCGTTCTGTTCACAGGAAACATAAATTGTTGATGGCAAACCCAGCATCACCCTGTACTGGTCACAGGAAACATAAATTGTTGATGGCTAACCCAGCATCACACCGTTCTGTTCACAGGAAACATAAATTGTTGATGGCAAACCCAGCATCACCCTGTACTGGTCACAGGAAACATAAATTGTGTATGGCTAACCCAGCATCACCCTGTACTGGTCACAGGAAACATAAATTGTTGATGGCTAACCCAGCATCACCCCGATCTGTTCACAGGAAACATAAATTGTTAATGGCTAACCCAGCATCACCCTGTACTGGTCACAGGAAACATAAATTGTTGATGGCTAACCCAGCATCACCCCGATCTGTTCACAGGAAACATAAATTGTTGATGGCTAACCCAGCATCACCCCGTTCTGTTCACAGGAAAACCCTGAGCTTTTGCTACGCTTCCTCGACCGAGGATGCTACCACCCGCACCTTCTGAGCGTTGTTCTCACCCGCGACTACGAGGGCAGATGTGAACAAACAGTGCTCGATCTCTGCAACATTATTCTGCCGTATCACGAGTATGTAGTTTTCTTCAACAGGAAAATTTTTGTAGAATTTGTTTAGGTTTATTGTGCTCGGCGGTGGCTGTAAAGATTTTTCCTGAGAACTTGTTACTGGTTTCTTATTTTAGGGTGCTCTTATTATTTCTCAATTGTTTTCTAAAGCGTATTTTCCATTTCTGTTTTCTTAATTTTATTCTCAATATCTATATTTTTGGTTATTCTAGTTTATTTATTTTTAGCTGCTTACTGCTTCATCTCGGATTTTGTTCTTGGTTTTACTTCTCTCTTTTTTGCATTCGATTTTTATTTTTTATTTTTTTTTATATATCAAATTTCTATCTCCTCAGCTTGCTAGTTTTTTCCATGTTTTTTCCTAGATTTTTGGCTCTTGTTTCTCAAGTACTGGATTGAAATAGAATATGTGCTTTTTTTCTCCTTGGGCTGGATTTACAGTGAGGAATGGGTCAATTAATCAAAATCCTTTCAGAAACAATCATTTTTGTATTGAAATACCCATTTTTTATGCCACCCTAATCTTGCACGTCTGTGGTGCATTAAGCTGTGATTACCATTTCTCTAGTGTATTCAGTATCATTGAAGCACGAGTTGGGTTAATTATCTACTTAACCACCTTAGCGGCAAAAATTGGCGGTTACAGCGTTGTTTGGCTTTATATCGTAAAGCAATAGTTAGCCTTTTGTTTATTAACTATCATACGTTGTATTTTTCTCAGTAACTGCTCGAAATTTGATTTTGGGGTGATATGCGATGCCGCCACATCTGGGTACTTCGAAGTTCTCGTTTTGCTGTTGATGTCACTGCGGCCTGGCATCAACTTACGGAGGTCCCGTGGCAACGTGCCTGACACCATCAATAAGATATCGAGGCTTCTCACTCGAGAGAACTACAGAAGGTGAGAGTCAC
The DNA here is from genome assembly GCA_030386875.1 of Morinoia aosen. Lineage (NCBI taxonomy): Eukaryota > Metazoa > Arthropoda > Malacostraca > Amphipoda > Talitridae > Morinoia > Morinoia aosen. The sequence continues at coordinate 22,502,432 of CM059579.1, forward strand.
GCGAGTGGCTGGATTTGGCTCGAGTCGTGAGTGTTGCCCTGTGTCGTGGATTAGAAATTTTGAGCTGGAGATCACCCATCCTCTATTCTGGATCTCCATATTTTGTACTCTTTCTAGCAACTGTCCGGCCATTTTCCATCTTAAACTGTGCACTTTTTGTTGAATTATTTTGTTGTAGTCTTTACAACCACCATTATTATTATTATTTGTCGGGCACTGTCACCTACAGTAGTTGACAGTGCAGAATGAAAAAAGGAACTGCCACATGGCAGTGGACTTCCAAGAATAGACTGAGGGAAAGTCGATGTATACATTTAAATTTTGATGTATTTTTTTAAATAATTGCGTTTTTGATTGTATGTGGAAACTTAATAGCTATTCAGATAAGATTTAGATTTTATTGAGGCAATGCATTAGTTAAACATTGTTATTTAAAATTAGTGATGGACCGATAACATTTTTTTGACCAATACCGATACCCATTTTTTGGCCGATACCGATACTCCGATACTTAGACCGATACTACTACCGATACTTTTACAATCATCTAACCTAATAATGCCCTATTATTATTAGAGCTCTCTAATAATACCCGTTGTGTGTTTGTTTGTATTTTTTTTTGTGTCCGCCCCTTAAGAAACATAGGATGTCTGAGTTTGCGGTATCATGGATACCGAATTCCTCAGTGTTACATTCAAAGATCGTCTGTACATGCATTGATATGTTTGAAATTTTATCAGGATAGGTTAGTAGTATTGGATAGGTTGTTGTGATCGCCGTAATTTGCGCATATTTTCCTAACCATGTTCCTTTTGTGCCGCTTTCAGGCCATATTGAATAATTAAAAGACATTAAATTAAATATAGTAATTTTGTGAATAGCTGTGCCCGAAGTCATCGTTTTTGAGTAATGGTGGTTTGTCACAGAGGGGAACTCCGAGTCAAGACAACTTTGTGTTCTTGTGCATATGTGCTCGGCATAAACATTTTAAACCTACCCGACTTTCCGTTCCACGTATTGGCAACAGTGGACAACGCATTAGTGGTGTAGGGCTTACAAGAACCGCAGTTGCTACCATGTAATGACGATCGCTAGGCCTTCGCGTCGTGAACGTGCTTTGCGGCGGTGCGAGTCACTACATAGAATTAGGATAGCATAAGTTAAATAATGTTGACGGAATTTTTCCATGGGTCCATCTAGCTTAACGATGGCATTGTCCTTGACGTTTCCATGGGTCCTGCTGCTACCTAATAATACCCTTGCCCTTGGTTTATTTGTTTGGTGTCTGTTTCTTCCATTTCTCTGTCACGCTCATGAGGATAGTTATAATGACCGTATCTGTGATACGAGTTTCACCAGTGCGCAAGTACAAGAATATTTTTCATCACGGGTACTGTTAGGATGGATATACTGTATTTGTTTGTCATCTACATCTTGAAAATTTGTTCATGAAAGGTATTGAATCCCATTTTTGGCGGGCCGTGCACACTAGTGTTAAAATAAAACCATTATAAGCCCTACATGGGCATTTTAATAAAATTATTTGCTAATATATCTAATAATATAACAATATTGACAATAAAGTTTCCGATTATGAATAATAAAACTGCTCGTGCTATGTTAACTATATTGTTGAGAAAAATAACAAAATGAAATCCATTCAATAGATATGTGTTTCTAACCGTATTGCAATGTAATGTAGACATGCTCTAATAGCAACTGGTTCCAAAAGTGGACCAAAACAATAATTTCTCCAAAAAAGGGTTGTCATTTTCGTGTTATTCACACCAAATACGAGTACATACTTTGGCGAAAAAAAAACATTAAAATTCGATAAGCCCCGAAACTGAAAATATCTGCAAACACGCAACCAACTATAAGATGAGGAATTTAATAATGTGGAAAATTTCAAGGAACTTGATCATATTTATTTGGAATATGTTTTGGAGTCCAGATCCATCATCAGTTTGTAAATGTACAAATCACTATGTCTGCAACAAAAAAAAAACAAAAAGTTGGATACAGTCTTTAAAGGAAATCATGAAAACAAAAATGAAATTAAAACATCTCTCAGAAAAAATATTTACGACAAGATCTAGTTACAATTTACAATGGGTAGGAACGATCAGAATTGTTGAGGGCCAGTTTTCGTTTAAAAATATGTAGCGACTCTAAAATTCTGAGGTCAAATGCAGTTGAAGCCGAACCTAAGATTTTGAAGTCCGCAGAGAATATTGGTTCGTTGCATTTTACTGCGTGATTACGTACTGCGGAGTGTGAGGGGTAAGCTAATTAGTTCCCGCGCGGAAGCTTCGACCCCGATGTTCGGCCATTCTGTCATAAAAATTTTGTGACGTCATGCCGACGTACGATGATGTGCACTGCACACAACTGTACAATTGTTAAGAATAAATCAGAGAGGCTCGCATCTCCATCGGGAGCGTATCCTTGTACCGGAAAAAAGAAGCAACCTTAAAATTATACAATTCCGGTACAAGGATACGCCTCTGATGGAAAAGCAAATCTTTCTGATTTATTCTTCCAGTTGTACAGTTGTGTGCAGTGCACATCCATCATCGTACGTCGGCATGACAGCACCAAATTTTTATATCAGAATGGCCGAACATCGGGGTTGAAGCTTCCGCACGGGGAACCAATTCGTACGTAATCACGCAGTAAAATGCAACGTACCGATATCCTCTGCGGACTTTAAAATCTTAGATTCGGCTTCAACTACATGTGAACTCGGAATTTTAAAGTTGCTACATATTTTTAAACGAAAACTGGCCCTCAACAATTCTGATAGTTCCTACCCATTGCAAATTGTAGGTATATCTTGTTGATTTAATTTTCTCTGGGACATGTTTTGATTTTTGTTTTGTTTTCACGATATCCTTTTATGACTATATCCAACATTTTATTTTTTCTTTTATTGTAGTCATAATGAATTTTACTTTCACGAACTGATGATGGAGCTGGACTCCAAAACGTATTCCTAGTAAAATATGATTAGGTTCCTTAGAATTTTAATCGTTTTAAATTCCTCATCAAGTTGCGATTAAAGCAATCAACTGACCCGTTCAAATGTATTCAACTATAAGATTGTTCGTGAATTTTTCAAAGACCTTAGCATAGAAGTAGAAAGATACTAGATTCGTTATGAACGGCGATATACTAGCTAAATTAAAATAAATTCTTAGCTTCGGAATATTTGACGATTTACAAGCTAAATTAAAATAGAATTTTCAGCTACTTCTATATTTAATTCACAAAAACTTTCAAATGCACCTTCAACTTTATTAAATTGGTTTGGTTTTTGTTAGCCTGTCACATACTTTAAGAAATGGATATTAGGTCAAACTATATAGGTTTTAGTCGTAAATGTATAATAATTTTATGTCGCTACAGGGTTTAACTATTCATGCTACATAGCTTTCAGTTATGTCCGTACGTGACTCATCGGGAATTCAAAGTAGTGAATCCAGTTAGCGGGCCTGATTAAATGCTATTATTCAACAGTTAGCTAACTGATTTACTAGGTATGAATAGGCTCTTTATTTGATTACAAGTACGCACAGCCCGTCAAACATGACGGGATTCTCTAAATTTCTTGAACTAATTTTCCAGATGTGGTGCCCGACAAATGTATCCATCCTAACAGCACCCGTGATGAAAAATATTCTTGTACTTGCGCGCTGGTGAAACTCGTATCACAGATACGGTCACTATAACTCTCCTTATGAGCGTGACAAAAAAAAAATGGAGGAAACGGACTTCAAATAAACCAAGGGTATTATTAGATAGTAGCAGGACCCGTGGAAATTCCATGGACAATGTCATCGTTAAGCTAGATGGACCCGAGAAAAAATTTTGTCAGTATCACCTAACCTGTGCTAACCTAGCCTTTCCTAATTTAAGCTAACCTATCGTATCCTAACAAAACCTATCCTGATAAAATTTCAAATATTTAAATGCATGGAAACGCCATCTTTTAATGTTACACTGAGGAATTCTGTATCCATGATACCGCAAACTCACACAACCTATGTTTCTTAAGAAGCAGACACCTAATAAATATATAAATAAACACAACGGGTATTATTAGGTTACATACTTCTACTTTCATGATTTATGACCTTCATTTTAATGATAAAATACGTATCATTGGAAAGCATCGGTAAAGTATCGGCCGGATTTTGCCGATACCGATATCACTAAAAATGGCCGATACTGATACAGATACATCGGTACATCACTATTTAAAATGAATGTTTATATCTAATGAAATCTTGATGGTAATTGCGAAGAAATTAAAAAATGCTATTCAATTTGTTCACTCCTTTTAAGAGTTCACTTCCTTTAGCAGTGTCTAATAGAAATAATTTAATCATGGAATTTTTTCATTGCAGGTTTCTTACGGCGTACTTCAGATTTTTGGAAGTCAGGAATTACGTAGGAGCCCCCTACTTGTTTCTCCTGTATACCGCCCGCAAGTGAGTGTTGGAGTATTTTGTCGGTGTCTATTTTAGTAACGGAACTTTAAAACTGAAGCAAACAAGAAAGAACTTCAGAAATATGTGGAATTATAGTATCATGCGAGTTAATTGGGATGGAAGGGGGGGGGGATTTTGTGTAAAAAAAAATCAGCTACAGAATAAGATACTCTATGAATGCGGTAATCCTATAATGAAGCGAGGTACGCGAAGAGTTTCAGGTGGGAGAGCCTTGCCATTGTATGTACGGTGGCGCTTGGCAAAGTATGGGCAGATGAATTATTTCATGTTCTGACCATTTGAATGAAAGATTACGTTCTATCCACGTTAGTCGTGGCATGGAATTAGGTGATTTTCTTGATTTTGCTATGAATTTCTCCTTGGTACGTAGATGAAAGTTGTTAATATGTGAAAGCGTTAATTTTTTTAAGTAGAATTTACAATTTCTTCCAAGACGCGCTTTCATGTCTGTGGATGACAAGGTTTTCAATAGAGATTTAAGCCACCTACAATGTTTTCAGAGCAAGTTATTCAGATTATTTTGAGTGTGGTAGCTTGTGACAAAACTTTCATATTTTATTAGATTTGTAGCGTTATGAAAAGGACGTGACTTTTCAACCTGCTGAAGGAAATGTTCTGTTTAGGTGAGTGTCTGAGTGATTTATTAACGCTTTAATATATTGGCAATCCCTACACGATATGAATTACACTGCAATATCCAGGGCACAGATTGCTTGCTGTCGCCATGGAAGAAGAGCGGCAGGTCTGCACCAGAGACTCGTGCCACAGTTAGGTGGGCTTCTGCTGTTCTGTATGTTTTTCAGCAGAAATTTACTGTGCGCATAGTTTTTATGCATGCATTTTTTTAACCTGTTATTTGTCATTGGCAATTTGCTTGCTTGGTTTATGCTAAAATTTTGTTCCTTACTTATCCTATCCCCATACGAAGTGCAAGCAGTGTGGGTGCTTTTCAGTTGGTTACTGAGTCTACTCTCGGATTCATGCACGAAAGTACAATTTTTTTGCACTGTAGCTTTCTACGTGCTTCTGTATTTTAAACAAGTTCCTTCCTGCATGTCAGTGCTGAATGCCTGCTCCTTCCTCCCCATATAGAATATTAGTGTCAAAGGATACTGCAGGTAGTATTTATGAGCTTGAGATTTGTATGCTTCAAGTTATCACTTGAATGTATGTGCTTCAAAGTTACCGAAAGTACACTACTTATTTGTAATGATAGAAATGGGTGACTGCAGTTGCTTTTTACCTTTAGCGAAGTTCTTGCTTTCTTTCCCTCCCAGTGAGGATACTACTTTTGTATCTAAGGGAATTATTCCCAGGGAGGAGACATCAGGTCCTGAGCTGAGAGTTAGGTAGACCTTCTTTTACTTGAATTGAAATGTTAATGTCAAGGACCATCCTTTTTCGGTTCACTGCTATCCTGTTTTTCATCTCCTGATTATTCTTCAAGTTTTACCTCTTCCCCAAATCTTCATTCTCAACTTGTATTATTATTATAATTAAGCGCAGGAGATCGTGCGCGAGAACACACCTTGTGCATAGATTTCACGTTCCCTTAACGCCATCTTGAATGGTGCCTTCATCATACCTCCCTGAGTAACGCCTTTATTGCGGTTAGGGAGGCTTAAGCCAACATCAATCTCACCGTCTAAATTTTATAGGCATCAATTTTAGTATTTTGTTAACGATTTTGATGGGGATTCTTTTATATTCCTAATATTTTATTTTTCACGCTGTTTACTATACCCCACGTTTATATTTCGTACTCTTGGCCACCTTTGTGTTGGACGAAGTACCAAACTCGGTACAGCGACGAGCGAGGCATCCCAATCACCGGTATGTAGAGCGAGGATATTTCTGCTCAGTGCAGTCCTCGTCGCTTTTCGTGTGTGGTGCTTCAAATGCTGCGTTATATTCTTCATACTTTGTTCTGTGTTTACTTTTTCGAGACTGTTTTTTCTCGAATTTTGGTCTATGCACGAGTTCCTGACAAAGTGTTTTTGTTTCATTCATAGGGTAGTACTTGACGCGTACCCCGTTTATTGGGCTAAATATGCACCATTCGGTAAATTTCTCATTCACATTCTTCAAATGAATGACATTTTATCTGTTTCGCGATCTTATAAGAATAGTAAGTCATCATACGAGGTGAAATGTTATTGTGCAGTTGTATTTTTAAATTTCTTGTGAAGGATAAAAATGTACGCGAGCAGCGAAGTCAGTTTCCTAATTCTACTATTTAGAACCTATCATTAATAATCCCGTTAATACGGTGAACGTGTCAAGTATTACCTTGTTCTGTTCATGCAGTTCGCCTGTGTATTTCATACTTGTCTAAAAACGCATCTAAATGAAACCTGTGATGTTCTGCTTTTGTGATTTTTTGGAATGCGTGCACCAATATGACACTCTAAAGCTGTTTATCATGCTCCTCATCACAACTGTCCTACGTGGCGCCAGATTTATCAACTATTGTAACGATTTGTACCCCCTCAGGGAGATACAACTATTGTATCTATGGGAATTAGCGCTCTCAGGGGGAAAATGTGTGAGGGCCCGAGCTGAGAGTTAGGGAGGCCTTCTTATTGTTGAAATAAAATGTATTTTTGTTATGTTAAGGACCACCTTTTTATGGCTCACTGCTGTCCTGTTCTTCAGCACCTACTACTTTCTTCTTCAACTTTGGTCTTGTTTCATAATCTTCTTTCACAACTTACTGTTTCTATGCCCTTTCAGCGTAGATTCCGTGTTTCATTAACTCCATACTAAATGGTGCCTTCCTTCTTTCTCTCTTCGGATCGCATTTGTTGCTGCAGGTAGGGAGGGTAAAACTAACGACTTATCCTAATCTTTCGCGTTAGGGAGGTTTAAACTAACATATAATCTAATCTGGAGCTAAGAGTCTGAAACCATTACCGAATTTAAATCTTAGATACACGGTAACTATCCCTGCCTCCATATTTTCATCTGAACCTATTAAGTTCCTCTTCAACTTCATTTCGTGAACTTTTTAATCTCGCTGTTTTTAAGCAGAGTTTAGGAACACACCTTGCGTCTTAATTCCATGCTTAATGGGGGTGCCTTCTTAAATTCCCCTGCTTTGATGTGGCTGGAGAGGTTTCAGCTAACTTTCTATTCCACTGCTGCAGTTGCATCTCGAGATCTGGTGAACAAAATCCGTACACTCGCTGGGATTGCCATTGAAGACTCTTCATTTTACTATCGCTGGTCACGCTTTGAACGCGTGCCTTTTCTGTCTTATTTTCTCTGAAAAGCTTTGCGTTTCTTTTTGCAATTTCATCATTGTGCGTGTGGGTAGAATGCTTCTCCCTTATGCCTCCGGATGTTTCTTGAGGTTTTTTCCATTCACGTGTAAGGCGCTTATGCCAAGTATTATTTAACACCTCCCAATACCTAACATAGCTTCTGTTTTGAATTAAGCTTTCGTAATTAATCGGTTATTGTGAGTAGCTATGATGCTCAAATATCCTACTTCTAGAATTTTTTTACATTTGAATTGCTTTTCTGGTCGATGTTAGGGGAGGTTTAAATCAAATACCTCGATAATTTCTACGCAATCTTTCACTGGAAATCTAAGAGTTCCAGTGTGAAGACTTTTCAGGGCGTCAACTATCATTATATTCATTGTGCCTGTAGTGTGTCAAACTGCCTACATTAAAGCTTGTATTCTCTTTACCTTCCTAGCTGTACGCGTTTTTTATGCTTAAGTGTTTAATTTGATTCAAAACGTTAATATTATAATAGTTAGTGGTTTGTTTTCAGGCGACGCTCCCCTCAGAGGGCTACAACTATTTTATCTATGGGAATTAGCGCTCCCAGGGGGTCAAATGTGAGGGCCCGAGCTGAGAGTTAGGTAGGCCTTATTTTTGTTGAAATAAACTGATTTTTTGGTATGTTAAGGACCACTTTTTTTCGGTTCACTACTGTCCTGTTTTTCAGCATCTCTGACTTTCTTCTCAACTTTTATCTTATTTCATGAACTTCTTTCTTAATTTACGTTTCTATGCCCCTTCTGCATAGATTCCCTATTCTCTTCTCTCCATACTAATTGGTGCCTTCCTCTCTTTGATACGCTTTTTTTTTGTAGCGGTTAGGGAGGCTTAAACTAACTCATAATCATACTCATTTTAGACGACGCTTGCTTGTATGTTATATGAAGGCAATTGTGCTGTATTTTAATCATTGAATCTTTGAAAGCTATTTTCCAGCTCATCAAATGCTGCTGCATAGTTTTTGATTAATTTTACTCATTTACACTAAACCATTTAAATAAGTTATCTGGCCTTTAACATTCTCTAACTTATCTTTCCATTTTTTTCGAAATCTCCAGTATCGAATTCCTAAACGTGTTGCTGGAAGAAGCAGCAAGAAGAGATCCAGAATTTTCACGCTGGAGAACTCCTTGCAGGCACCTGAATGTCGACATGCAATTCGACAAAGATGAGTGTGTTGGAAATGAAACTGAATTGTGTCTGTGGACCAATGTACATGTTTACGCTCACTACTTCACAATGAGCAGGTGAGGATCTAACGCACGTTCTCGCTAATTTCTAGCAATATGGTCAATCGATTTCCATATTGTTGAATGTCGATCTTTCTTATATATACCATGTCTGTGCTTTTACTGAGTAAATTTGAGATATTCATTTTAATATTGAACTTTTGATGTTGATCTGTCTTTTGATAGCAATTTATGTATTGAATTGATGCTTAGCCTGAACATAGCATTGAGATCAGTGTCAAGCCACGATTAAATAATCAGTTTCATGTATTTTACAATATTGCGTGTTCGTGAGTGACGCTATTGCCTGCACCACCTCACTTTCGAACAGACTATATGATGTTACCCACGTGTACTTCGACTTCATGAGTGCCGTTACGTACCACATACGCTCCCTGGAGACCTTCGCACAGATTTCACCAACACTGCTGCAGTATGGTGAGTTTTTGTATTGGTGTTTGAACTGTAGTACCACCCATTGTTTATATCGTAAAATGCAGGAGATGTACTTTGAATGGTAGAGTGCGAGGAGGTATGCTGTGAGACTGCATTTTCATTCGTTTTACACTAGTTTTGGTAAAGTAAAGCAGGTCGCGATTCGTCACTATCTAGTTGCTCTATAATCTCACCCGAATGTTGGAACATCAAAAGTGGTCAAGTACACCGGTTTGTAGGCGTTGTGTGTGTATATGTTAGACGGAGTGGGGTCATTATAGAACAAGGTCACAAAACTGACTCTTTGAATATGAAGAAGTTTTCTCAACTGTGTAATGCTTGATAAGGTCTTGGTATTAAAATATTGTACTTGAAAATTTATGGGACTAACTGAAAGTAAACTGAGGGCCTCAACGCTGTGTAGGTCTTGGTTCAACGATCTGGCATTGTTAATATTGGGGTGCTGTATTTGCTTGGATTGTGAACGAAGCCTTGACAGGCTCATGTGAAAGAAAACTTAGACTGTGGAGTAAAATTTCCATTAAGGGTATTGTGAGAGACTTTAGACTGAGGTCGTGATTAGCCGATGTTTATGAGTAGTAATACGGTCTTGTGTACCGAACAGTTTCAAAGCGTAATTGTTGGTGACCTCGACGCTTTCCTTCACGTGTTTAGATAATGATGTATAGTCACGTGTTAAATTCCTTGTTCCTCAGGGTTGACATGTTCACCAATTGCTGTTGCGGCGTTTATGCTACGTTCCATAAGCGAGTCACGCTTATCCGAACATGAGCTGCTTCGAGCACTAGAGCAGTTATCCAGCAACTGCTGCACCGAGAGTGGGAGCTGTTGGTTCAGGTAGGTTTCATGTAATTTGTGTTGCTCGTAAAAAATTTCCATTTCTTTGTAGAATTTCCTAAGTGAATTTAATTTCCTTGTCCATTCACTTGATTTTCACCAGAAGGGAAATTAACTCATTTCTTGCTGAAACTTTTGCGACTCCTCCGTGCCATGTGTCGGCGGCCAATTCGCTTGGTTTTAATTTTCTCTTCTAACAAGAGCATGGCCCAGCGCAGAGGTTTCGCAGAGTTTTTCATTGCCTTTCAACAAAAAAAGTTTAATTCATGTTGATTTTTTAATATTCTCCACATTAACTCTATTCCAGTGGACCAGGTAAAATTCAATCGTGCTTCCTTGCTGGTAATGTCAACGTGAAACTTCTATTCCAAATGTTACGAAATTACGTAACATCATTCTGATATGTTTTTCTCAGGGAACCCTTCTTCTTAAAACTGTGTTGGGTAAGGCTGGACGCGACTTACCACAGCTCTCACAACAAAGTGTTAATAACGCTTCTTCGCTTGGGAGTCGACATAAAGAAGGTCTTCCGTCGGTGAGTGAAGCAAAATTAGGCACTGTCTCATTTAGGGTTGGAAACGTGTTGAAAACAACGTACAAAATGACAGCAAGTACTTCATTATTTTTTTGTGTTGTTCTAAGTTCTTTTTTATTGTTACCTGATTGACAGTAACCAAATTTCTGTGGTCTGACGTTTTTCATCTAAAATGCTCGAGTTTGTCTGATCGAGATTTTCTTACGCTGCCACTGAGAGTGAAAATCCAGAATTGATTTGAGTGGCTTCTTCACCGTAACCTCTGCTTAAAATGTCATATTTTTGTGTTTAATTATTGGTCATTTTCATTCAATGATTTCCACTACTTGAGAGGGTTATGTGCTATCCATGGCGTGACCCACCTCTGGTCTTGAACTGTATTATCATGTACATCTTATCAAAATCAATGGGTTCAATAAATCGTAAGTTTAGTTCATTTCAGTGAAATTGAAATTTATAGAGTTTAATATTGAATTAGAATTCAGCCCAAAGGCATTTAGGTGACCGCAAGAGGATCTTGGAAGGAATAGCAGAAAATTTCGAAATCCTGCTATTATCGCTCTCAATGTCTAATTTTGTTGGAATTTTTACTGTCCATTTACCAAGTTTTACTGGCATCGATCGTATAGTCGTTTTTTGCATCTTAGAACGTTATTATAGGGAACAATAAACTGCTGCAAACAAGTATATGACAGAGCTACCCGCACCAAGAGTGTAGGTATCTCAGCCCACCTGTATCTTTCCGTTGTGATGCCGTTAGTATACTCAACAAAATAATTGTATTGTGTATTCCTGGCGATTTTTGTATCAGTAGTTTTTCGTTGAAAAACTCGCTGACATTGGGTAGAACCAACACAGGGGGTGCCTAGGGCACGTGAGTGCTCTATGTTCTTGCACTTTTTTGTATTTATATTTTAGAAGTTGTTTAGCCTGATTTTGTAAGATACTTATGTTTGTTAACATATATTGAGGGGTCAGTTGTGGCTAAACGTTAGTAATTAAGGTTATCGATATATTTGCATCAAGGCGGAAGAAGGAAAAAAGGGAGAACAACATGGTCTTGGGGATGTCACACCCCAGAGATCAGGGACCATGGGAGGTAACAAGCGAGGGGGGAGCTCGAAAGGCTCCGTGACCGACTGCCCCAGCAGGGAGTGCGGTGCTGGCGCTGCGGGTCCGAAGACAAAAGGGGAGTGGGTGCGCGCCTCGCTCCGCCTGCCGCGGAACCTACTGCTGGCGCTGGAACGGGCGGCCGCAACCTGGTTGCTAAAAGGATCGACGCTCTCGAGGAGAAGATCAACTCACTTGTGGACTTCGAAACCTATGTCCAACCTACGAAAACACCCTGGCTGGTTCCAAGCCCAGTGTACCCTATACTATGGGAGAAAGGATCAGCAACATGGAGCGCGTCATAGAGGATGTACTGGGGGCAGTTTCCGAGCTTCTTCATAAACGCAAAATGAACGCTCCCGGTGCGGGAAGCAAGCGGGGAAAAAAAAGACAAAATACACACCGCTTGACTTGAACAATTTGCCTGAAGAGAAACGCTTTAAAACGATTTTATATAATGAAATTTACTCCTGAAAACAAGAGGAAAATCAACCCGTATCATCTCGGAAATGAAATTTACAAACAAACAAACCTCTTTCTGAAAAAAATCGCGACGAGCGGTCAAGAAAATTGAGCAATAAAAGTAGTGAACCAACAACAAGGCAAAGCACTTCTGAAGATAACAAAGATAGGCCAAATACCTTGCCGTGTAACCGAAGCTTTTCACTTGAACATCTCCAAAGGGCGCATCTACGTCAATGAATTAAACATCGAGAATGTTGAAGAATTTGAAAACATAGAAAACTGCAACGTTACTACAGTCACTGAAGCTTCCTTTGTTAAACCTAAATATCAACAATAATAGTAGAGTTTGCCCTTAGTTGAGTTTAACCAAGAAATTCCTCCCAAATGCATATATATTCCAGGAGAACGAAAAGACACCAATGTTTACCCCTACAAAGACAAACCGATGTCTTGCTCCAAGTGCCAACAGGACGGCCACACTTGGAAAAGGTGCAGCAAAGTTCACCCCCCGTCTGTGGCAAATGCGAACAAGAGAACCACACCTCAGACACGTGCTTGGAGGAAAGAGCGACCTGCCTCCGTTGCCAGGGGTGACATCGTGCAAGAGACAGGGTTTGCGCCAAGTACCAAGACGAGGAGAAGATTCTGGAAATCCAGCAGAAGTTCAAAGTGGGCAAAAGGAGAGCCAGACAGATCATGAGCGGAGCTGACACCGTGCCCGTGCAGAAAAATAAGGAAGGTGCAACACATTTCATTTGATAACTCTCCAAAACAGATAAACGAAAACTCATTATTTCATGGGCCTTTGAAAAAAGTCTTAGCTTCAAACGCGGCCAAAAACCTATAAGTATTTAATCAGGCGGCAAAGACCATTTCATTTTCGAAATTTTTTCAAATATTTCAAATACTCTAACTACCAGTATAACATCTGTCAACAGGATGTCAGTAGACATCACTGAACACCCACGTTTTAATACCATATAACCCCTCAGAGGATACAACTATTGTATCTATGCAGGGTGCGTACAGGCATGGAGAAGCATGAAAAGTAGTTGAATTTCGAAAATAAAATTCAAGGCCTCGAAAGTAGTGGAATTTTAAAAATGGTCATTGAAAGTCATGACATTTTAGGATTTTCGTGAAAAGAAAATTTTACTGTTGAAAATTTTCGTTCCGTTTGGTCCGCGTTGAGCGAGGCGTTGTCAGTAACCTTCGAGTGTTACTTGGGCTCTGATTGGTTGATACAGCTACGTCTTTAGTGTCCGCGATTTTGATTGGTTCTCAGGCGTCACGTGAAACCAAACGCGCTCAGTGTGACTGAAGACACGCGCTCGCTCGGACCATTGTTGACCTGTCGCCACTGTTGAACATTTTCGAGCTGAGTTTTTATCATCGGTCTTGACCATCCCGTGTGTGTGTGACTAGAGTTACGGTGCCGAGACTGAGCTGAGGAATTATCGTCATGCCAGGCAGTTGTTCTTTCAACAACTTGTGGTTGCGAGACAAAGACTTCCAACAATGGATAGCACCGCATCCCAAACTGAAAACAATGGCGGTTTGCACCGCGTGCGAGTCGGAGTTCAACATCGCCAACAATGGAATAGCGGCGGTGAGGAGTCATGCAAAAGGAACAAAGCATGCCAAGAACGTGAAAGCTCAGACGACGAGACTTGCATTGAGGAAATCAGCCAAAGACAAGCAAGAACAACTCAAGGGGCTGAATGCGGAAATTAATGACAAACTTAATGCACTGGCAAATGCATAGCAGATGCTATTGAACTGTCCAGCATGACTGTTTGGTGTTGTGATGATCATTTACACATTTATGAAAACAAGACCTGCAAGTAATGATGAATGTTCTGTGAAGTTTATGACTGAAATACATTTATTGTGCTGCAATTTAACTTTGTGTGACATTATTTTGGGCAGAGAGAGGTAGTGAAAATGTGATTTGGTTGGCATAAAAAGTCATGAAAAAGTAGTGGAATTTTGAACCTCAGAGCCTGTACGCACCCTGTCTATGGGAATAAGCTCTTCCAGGGGGACAATGGGAGGGCCTGAGCTAAGGGTTAGGTATAGAGATGCGACTCAAAAAAAGCCATGCTGTTTTTTTTTTAAACACGTTTTTTTACAAGAAAATGGCTAAAAAATGTAGATTTTTTTCAAATATTTTGTTTGAAAATAACTCAGCAAGGAAAAGAACCACTTTACATTATTTGTTTTCATGTCAGATTATAAGATAGAACAGCATACTTCTTAATTCATGGTTTTCTATGGTTGTATTGAATTTTTTATTTTCTATGGTTTCATGTTTTGATATTTCATTTATTTCACAATGCATGTGAATCACTTTCAACTTCCCAAATAGTGTGTTGTAATAATATATCTTTACTTATGGTCATTGATAGAGATGTGACCAAAAAAACATGCTGTTTTTTTAAAAACATATTTTAAAAAAAAAATGACTAAAAAATATGGATATTAATATATTAATGTGACATAAAACCAATGCCGTTTTTTTACAGAAGAATCATGACTTAAAAAACATGGATAATATATTTTATGGGACCAAAAAACCATGCTGTTTTTCTAAAACATGTTTTTCTACAAAAAATTCATTACTGAAAAAAACATGGGTACTATTATCTCTTATATGGGCCAAAGAAAAACATGCTTGATTTTTCAAAGAAACATTTTTTTTACAGAAAATCATGACTCAAAAATGTAGATATTAATATATTTTATGTGATCGAAAATCCAAATGCTGCTTTTTTGAAAAAAAAACATTGTTTTTTACAGAAAAATCATGACTAAAAATCATAGATGTCAATATATTTTATTTGACCAAATATAACCATGCTGTTTTTTAAAAACATCTTTTTTTACAGAAAAATTATGACTAAAAATGTGTATATTAATGTCTTTAATGTGATCAAAAACCATGCTTTTTGTAGAAAAATGTTTATTACAAAAAAATGACAAAAATAGATGTTTATGATTTTTTTGTAAAAAAGCATTTTGTTATAAATAGCATGGTCTTATTTGGTTAAATAGAATATATTAATATCCATGTTTTATATATATGATTTTTTTGTATGAATTTTTTATAAAAAGCATGGTTTTTGTGGTCACATAAAATATATTTATATCCATTTACTTCACAGAAGTCATGACCAAAAAATGAATGTTAATGCCTTTTTGTAAAAAAAAGTGTTTGAAAAAAGACAATTTTTTGGTCAAATTGAATATATTAATATCCATATTTTTTAGACGTGCTTTTTTGTAAAAAATGGTCAATATGCAGTTTGATGCGCTCACAGAAATAAATTAGAAAGTCCACACCAAAAAATCACTAGGAACACGTTTAAAAACGTTTTACAAGAATCTTCTGCTTGCAGATGCGTTATTTTCAAGTTTTGAATTTTCGTCTTCCATGGCAGTTGCGTTGCACGCTTGAGCTGTTGAGAGTACGCTTGGGTACTTTGTAATTTATTATTGGCTGACCCGGCGGAGCCTGAACCCACTTCTAGGATGTTTTAGTTAACACAATACAGGTTATCACCCTAAAAATATTAGTGGGACTGGGGTAGTGAATACTAAAATGGATATGCAGTTGACATCAGTTTCAAAATGGCGGCCACCGTAGAACATTAGCAAAAGCATAGGAGTATACTGTAGATTCAAGTATTCACTTCCCCAGCCCCGCTAGTATTTTTGGGTGACAACATTAATTGTGTTGTTAACTAAAACACCCTAGAAGCGGGTTCAGGCTCCGCAGGGTTGGCTAATAATAAATTACAAGTACCTAAATGTACTTTTCCAGCTCAAGCGCGCAACTGACTGGAACTGCTATGAAAGACTAAAATTTTTAAAGATAAATAACTCAAAAATATTGCCTCAGCAAGCAGAATGTCATTCATGTAAAAGGTTTTTAAATGTGTTCCTTTAGTGATCCCTCGGAACGGAATTTTTAATTTCCGTGAGCGCATTAAATTGCATATTGACTAAAAAATGTGAAATAATCAGCATGGTTTTATGGTCACACAAAATATATTAATATCCATGTTGTTTTACAAATGATTTTTTTTAAAAACATGATTTTTTTAAAAAATCATGATTTTTTATTTTAAATTTTTTGGTCACATGAAATATATTAATATCCAGTTTCTTAGTGATGATTTTTAGTAAAAAAAACCATGTTTTTTAGAAAAAGAACAGCATGGTCTTTTTTGGTCACAAAAAATAGATTAATATCAATGTTCTTCTTTAGTTGTGATTTTTTGTAATAAAAACATCAAAAAGAAACTATACAGTAAAAGTGGTGTCAGATAACCCACAATTACCAAGAGGAGTCTTAAGAGGAACAGCAGGAGCCGCAGAACTTATAGAGATGGAGTAAAAATTCAGAGCTTACTATCTCTACTATGTCTGATCTTTTGGTCACAAAAGTAAAATCATAGTAGAGATAGTAAGCTCTGAATTTTGACTTAATCAATATAAGTTCTGTGTCTCCTGCTGTTCCCTAAGACTCCATTCCTCTAGGTAATTGTGGGTTTTTAACTTCATCAATATAAGTTCTGTGTCTCCTGTTGTTCCTCTTAGACTTCTCTAAGTAATTGTGGGTTATCTGCCACACTTTTACAGTATGGTTTCCTTTTGATGTTTTTATTACAAAAAATCATGACTAAAAAACATGGATGTTAATGTATTTTATTTGACCAAAAATAAACAAACATATATTTAACAAAATTTGGATGTGTGCAAAAAAAAACACATCAAAAACATGTTTTTTTTTAAAAATGCCATCAAATGAAACAGTTTTTTGCATCACTAGTTAGGTAGGCTTCCTTTTTGTTAAAATGGAATAGGTTTTTGTTTTGTTACGGACCATCTTTTTTCGGTTCACTGCTGTCCTGTTTTTCAGCACCTACTACTTTCTCCTTCAACTTTTTCTTGTTTCATGAACTTCTTTCTTAGCATACTGTTTCTGTGCACCTAGTGCATAGATTCCGCATTCCCTCAACTCCATACTAAATGGTGCCTTCCTCCTTCCTCTCTTAAAACATTTTTGTCTTGGTTAAAGGAGGCTAAAACTTTCTTTTATAATAATAATAATAATAATACTACCATATAAGGGCTAACGTTCATTTACGATTATGACCTGTCCAACTTCAAAGAATTCAAAAAAGGCATTATGGAAGAACATAGCCTGCAGGATGCCCAAAAAGCAACCTGGACCAAGCCCCAAAACCCCAGCTCCATCCTATTGCTTCTCACATTTCGCCATGCTCTTCCGGAATACATAGAAATACCCGGTGAACAAATGAAATTCAAAATTTACGAGTATCTCCCCAAACCGATGCTGTGCAAGAAATGCTAAGAAAATGGCCATACCTTCAAACACTGTCCAAGCGCTGAAGTAATTAGTGGCAAGTGCGGTACAAGCGGACACGAACGAGATCAGTGCACCAGCGGTAAACTCTACTGTCTCCATTGTGGAAGTGATCACCTTACGGGTTCGGAAAAGTGTTAGGAACATAAATACCCGAAAGAAATACTGATATTCAGATCCGCTACAAAGTGACGAGAAAACAGACCCAGTTAAAACTCGATAAATAACAACCCCAACTCAGACATAACTTCGTGCAAGCACTACAACGAAACCTGAGCAAACGCCAACACTCGCAACACCCTGAAATGTGGAGCTGCGGTAGCAGCACAGGGACCAGCCAGTCATGCCCTGCTGCTGCACCAAAATGGGGCGTTATACGAGAGACCACGTCCTGCGTTGAAGTTAAAAGAAAGCGTGTTGGCTTCTACGGTTATGAAGCTTCAACGGAAAAGAAAAAGGTAACCGACGCTGCAGCCCAGTTCAAACCCTCCATAACAACAACAACTATAGCAGACAAAAGATGATTCGGCACTGAGCGAGATGGAAACCACAAGCAAAAATAATTCAACTGTGCGAAGCCAGGCAAAACATCTACGATGAATACACTGAACAAAACCACAAGGACGAACGCCGTAAAACTCCTCTCCAAAAGAAGAGCGTAAGTCTCGCGGGAACGCTCCCAAGGCAACAACGCAACGGAAGGAGCGCTCTCGAAGCTCGTCACAACCGCGAGGCCGCTCTCAATAACCCGGAAAGAACACTGCTGCACGCCATCTATCTCATCCCTTCCACATCCCTTCCCGCCTTTATCCTACCATGGCACCCAACATCAGCGAGGCTAACATCCTTCAGTGGAGTCAGGGACTCCATTCAAAAAAGGATGAACTCGCCCTTCTAACTAATGACCATAACCCTATCGCAATTGCTATTCAAGAAACAAAACTGTGGAACGATTCCAACCTTAACCTCCCACACTATGCGTGCCTCCGTCGAGATAGCCATTTTAATGTGACCCTGCACGGAGGAGTAGCATTATTAATTCATGAATCCCATCCATATCAAGAAATTTATCTTAACACACAAATGCAGGCAATGGCTGCTGTCGTCCAAACAAGCCAAACCATAACCTTAGCATCTATTTATTCTTCAAGGGCCCACACACTAAGCAAAGAAGGACTCCGCAACATCATTGACCAACTGCCTTCCCCCGTACTCCTCATGGGCGATTTTAACGGCCACAACACAGTGTGGGGATGCGGAGATTCAGATGCTGGAGGACACATCATCAAAGACGTAGTAACTGAACTAAACCTAAACATCAACTCAGGAGCACCGTCAAAAATATATGATACCGAATCTGCAATAAACCTGACCATTTGCTCTCTAAGGCTCGCATCTGATCTCCAGTGGTCAGTCGCCAGCTCCCCAAACGACAGCGACCACTGCCCCATCACTATCACTTTTATGGATAACCATCAATATGGAGAGGAGAGGGTGGTGTGGAACGTGAAAGAGGTGAATTGGGAAACCTATCAAAATCATCCGTGGTGGAACAGCTTACAACCAAGCAAAGGAGAAACTTGCAGTGAAGCCTTGCGACAATTTTATGAAACCATCACCAACAGTACTCAGGAAGGTGTACCACAAATTACATTAGGCCAATTCACCCCAAAACCATACTGGACTGACTTGCTGAAGGAAACTATCAGAAATCTAAAAAACTATCAGAAATACGGATGGACCAAAACAGCATGGAATTGATTCATGTGGAAGCAAGCTAGAGCGACCCACCGCTAAGCATTAAAGGAAGAAGAGAGGAACACCTGGATTAATTAAACTGGCCAACACCCTCAATAAGAACACACCCATGTCTAAAATTTGTGAAACTATCCGGAAAATTAAAGGCCGTCCCAAAGGAGCATTCATATAACAATCCCCAAAATAGCCAACAAACTGGCGTCAGTATTCAGCGAAGTGTCCTGCTCCACCAACTATTCAATCTATCTCCAAACAATAAAAGAAATATCTCATCAACAGCAGCTAAACTTCTCGGACAACAGTGAAGATTATAATTCAACCTTCACTCGGCAGGAACTAAACACGGCGTTATCCAACGTCAAGCACTCAGCCCCTGGTCCTGACCAAGTGAACTCTCTTATAATTAAAAATATGCCTGATAATGCCAAACAGCACCTTGTAAACCGATTAAATAAATTCTGGAACGACAGTTTTTCCTCGAAGAGTGGCGCACAGCCATAGTTTGCGCACATGTTTGGTTTCTACCGAAACCAAACATGTCACCTGCATCACGTGAGAACTATCGCCCAGTCCCTCTAACCAGCTGTCTGTGCAAAGCCTTAGAGCGAATGATCAATAACCGCCTCTACGAGTTCTGCAAAATGCGTGGCTTCCTCACCAACATCCAGTGCGGCGGCCGTCAAAGCAGATCAACCGTAGATCACCTCATCAGATTAGAATCATTCCCCTCAGGGGGATACAACTATTGTATCTATGGGAATTAGCGCTCCCAGGGGAACCATGTGAGGGCCCGAGCTAAAGGTTAGGGAGGCTTCCTTTTTGTTGTAATAAAATAGGTTTTTGTTTTGTTACGGACCATCTTTTTTCGGTTCACTGTTGTCCTATTTTTCAGCACCTACTACTTTCTTCTTCAACTTTTTTCTCGTTTCATGAACTTATTTCCTAGCTTACTGTTTCTGTGCACCTTGTGCATAGATTCCGCGTTCCCTCAACTCCATACTAAATGGTGCCTTCCTCTTTCCTCTCTTAGAACATCATTGTCGTGGTTAAGGGAGGCTGAAACTTTCTTATATAATAATAATAATAATAATAATAATAATTGGAATCATTCGTACGAAACGAACACTGCATCAGCGTGTTCTTCGACCTCAAAAAAGCCTACGATACCACGTGGGAGTATGGCATAATGGAAGACCTTCACTCGATGGGTCTAAGAGATTAAATACCCTCGTACATCAAACAATTTTTAAGTAACCGTACTTTCCAAGTCTTAATCAACTGTTGCCTCTTTAATTCCTATCAACAAGAGGAAGGAGTTCCCCAAGGAGCCGTGTTATCAGTGACTCTATTTGCGATAAAAATAAATCTAATAATCCGCACAGTACCTCAAGACCGTAGATTTCATGCGTCACTGTTCGTAGACGACTTGCAGATAGATTGCGTACCATCACTGGGATTTGAACATCATCCGAACCCGACTACAGAGCTGCATCGACCCGTCACTGCGTGGACCAACAACAACGGCTTCTCATTCTCCCCAGGTAAAACTAAGGCGCTGCGCTTAGACATCCTGCCGGGCCTATTTCCAGACCCGTTGTTGAACATGAGCGGAGAAAACTTCGAGTACACAAACGAATGCAAATTCTTAGGCCTATGGTGGGACAAGAAACTAACTTGGAAATTCCACATAACAAAAATGAAGGACAACAAAAAAGATGATCAATGTGCAGAGATCCGTCTCCTCACATGAATGGGGCGCTGATAAGCACATTTAGATGCACTTGTCCAAGATATTTATCAGGTCCAAATTAGATTATGGATGCATTGTGTATGATTCTGACTGCAACACCTCCCTCAAGGGCATTGCCACCATAGCCAATGAATGTCTCAGAATTGCCACTGGAGCATTTAAGTCAACGCCGATACCATCCCTACAAGTTATAGCAAACAAAATGCCGCTACAACTTTGGAGACAAAACCTATCCCTTAAATATTACTACAAAATTAAAAGCCAGCTCAATAACCCTGCTTACAAGATGGTCATCCCCCCCTCACAGATAAACGCCTGTTCAATAACAAGCATATTACCCCAACGTTTGCAATGGGAACCAACACGCTGATAGACTGACTGACTTTCCTCATCGATTGCTCAACATTTTAACGCTTTTTTTGAAAACACCCCGTGCAGACATCAACCTAAAACTTGAAGAATGCTGAAAAGAGTCAACCCCGCCAATCGTATATCAGCTGGAATTCAACAGAATTGTTCACGAAAATTACTCAAACAAAACCCTCGTCTCCACGGATGGTTCGAAGAGCGACCATGGATGGAGTTGGTGCCGCTGCTGTTTGCGGAAATGTAACTCGCAGTGTCGCGCTCCCGTCCATTGCTTCTGTCTTCAGTGCAGAGCTCCAGGCCATACACCTAGGACTGAATATCATCCAAGAGCAATCCGCGCAATGTGACTTCACCGTTTTGACCAATTCACTGAGCTCTCGACTCAGCATTCGTCACAAGCGCACTAGGCACCCTATGTCCAAGAGACTGCAGCACAAACTACATGCCCTACATAAAAATAACAAAAACGTATCCTTTTGTTGGGTACCGTCCCATGTTAGCATTGCTCTCAATGAACTAGCCGACCGTGCAGCGAGGGCAGCAGCCCTAGCCACCCTCGAATTCCTACCCATCTGCTACAGACTGTTATCCGACCATAGATTTAAAAATGAACAAAATATGAAGTGAAACCTGGCGACGAGGCACAAGCATTCTCTGCAGCATACGACCGACACCAGGACCGTGGAAGAAAAACAGAAAAACAGAAGCGCAAATATGAGATGATCATCAACAGGCTGAGAACTGGCCACACGTGGATCCCATAACTACCTCTTGAACCAGGACGTTAAAGAGGCACCTCTGGGCTGCCCTCTGTGCGATGGACCTACTTTGACTGTCCCACATATTCTCGTCGACTGCCCTAACCTCGCTGAAGCTAGAGCTATCCATATCAAAGTCTTTAGGAATCCCAACACCCGAGCAACCATTCAACGCCTGCGGCGTGATGGTGGCCCCCTGGCGGAGATACTGGCATTCCTATGCAGCATAGGATTCCAGAACTCTATTTGAGCTTTTGCCAATTTGAAACTTTCCGTGCCTTCATACACTCAACTGCTGACCATGAACCATATCGCATCATTTATAATTATCATATCTGACATGCACAGGGTAATCAAGAAAAACATTTGGAGATCAATCTCCATCTACTTGTACGAATCAACCAAACCCAATACCAAGCTTGAGGCATCTGCCTAATGTAAAGTAGAAATAAAGTAGCCGAGCGCACTGCGTTGTTGCCTGGTAGGGGTTTCAGCATGGGTTAGGCGCTCGGCTAATAGAGGGTGGGCAGCTGAAACTCCTTGAGTTCCAGCTGCACTCCCAGTCTAAATCTATGTTACTATTTTCTAATTGCTTCGCGAAAGCGAAGGGGTCCACATTTGCTTTTGGCTGGCGACCCCGGTAGAAAAGCGACTACAAACAATAATAATTGATAGTGCTCGAAAATGTTACGTAAGAAAAATTATCCTGCAATATTATTGATTCAAGTTCTCGACACTTTTTGTATGAATTTAATAGTATCTTATGTGAGACTAAGCGAACATGGAGTATTTTTCAACCGTTAGTTAGCTTGTGACGAAACATTTTCATCGAAAATTCAAGTTGCTTCAAACTTCTTTGATTTCCGAACTTGTTCTGAATATAAACTATATAATTCACTGCTATAAAGAAAGCTTGGAGTCGATAACTGGTGTGTGGATGGATATGTTCGGGAAATGGTGAATTTTATGCTTATTTGATGATTGACTTGGTAACAATGTTTCAGATTCAAAATTAAAGACTACCTGTGCGAAGAGACAGTGACCGTCATCAATCACTTCGAGCTGCACCCTGTAGCGCGCTGGAGGTCCCGCCCCCGATACACAGCACAACCGAGCACATTTGAACGACGTAGGTGGCTTTTGATGATTTTGTTAGTGTGGGCTTGAACACTTGTGCGAATAAGGAATGTGTTGGGAACTTGAGTCACGAAATAGAAGAATAAAAAATATTTTAAACGTATGTGCGGATTGAGTTAGAACTAAGCTAAAGAACCGCCGGTATTGATCCAGAAAACGGACATATGTGTGCGCTTGTTGCATTATGAAGAGTGTTTACTTTATGGCCCACTTTTTCGTGAGAATTAGCTTGATTAATCTGTCTTCTTCCTTACTTCCTCGGTGAGTATGGTAGTGTATAATGGAACATGGCCATGAGTAACTGCTGCTGCGTAAGCTGTTAGATTTTCAAGAGTTGATTGGCAATTTTCCTAATATGCATACGACCGACACCGTGTGTATATACTTCCAACAGTATGCACCGCTCTTTTAGCATTGTTAAAACTCTACATACCTCTTCCATTTAGTTTAGTAGCGTTGGTGGCTCTGCTCTCTGTTATGTTTTTGAGTTCGGTAGCAACGGATTTTCTTCCATGATTGTGTTCACTCGTAATTTAAGTTTCTTCGCTTCCAATTTATCTAGAGGGCTCACGCAGTCAGACAGTGGATATTTGCTGGCAAAAGTGCATGCGAACACTTCCAATTGCACCTTACGCGGATATTCTCGTGAAGATTTGGTCTTGCATTTTGCCGAACTATTTTAGCATATTGAACTAATATTGTAGTTTGTGTGTTGGCACAATAATGAGATGTAGACTTTTCGCGTTAGCCCTTCACTTTTTAGAAAATTTGAATATTAGAAATGTTTCTTTTATTATTAATTTTCAAATTTATTTTTTACTAGGGTGTAAATTTAATCTTTGTTGTGCAGGTACGCCTGCGTCTCTCATGGCTATAAGCAGGCATGCTATTCGGTCATCACTCGGCTTTTGCAGGGTGAAGGATAAACTGAAACAGTCGGGATTTGTGTTACCAAAATCTCTTCTCAGTTATGTAAGCTTTGAAGACGATTTAACATCTGCCTACTACAATAAACTGATTGATGACACAGAATATGACTGCCCGATGTGACTCGTAAATCGACATTATAAGTGTGATATGTTTTGAAACCATTAGCAATAAATAGCTAAAATGTTGCTGTTGAGTTTTATTTAGTCCCCTAGAATCATTGCACGACAAATGCTGGTATTTATTCTTCCCGACGGATATCGAATATTCCTATGGTCCTAGAGTTCTGATCACAGGAGAGACAGTTGTGTAGAAGCCTTGGTAAGAGTAAGTGGGGTAACACCTACTTTATGCGCGTAGATTCAGAAACTCCGAATGATTTTTTATCAAATGTATATAATGTTTCTGAAGTAATAAAGGAGGAATGAAATGAGCGGGCTGAATCATGAATTTTCAAATTTTCTACGATGGATTTGATGTGGGATGAGGTGCGTGAATGATGCTGCACATCACAAGCGGCTGCAGTGTCCCAGCCGCAGCAGTGACGTTGTTGGTGAAAGTAGCTCGCTCACGGCATCTCTGCCTGGCTTCATGACGAGGCTTGCAGACAATAGGTCGTTCGTTAAAAAAAAATTTGCCAGCTGTTCTCCTTGCCATGTTTTAATAATTGAAACAGTACTTGGCAGCTGTATTTTTTCTCGTACGTAATAGTGGACTTCTTTTCTCAAAGCCCGCCAAGGAAATATAACTATTGCATCTATAGAAATTTGCACTCCCAGGGCTAAAATGCTACGTCTCAAGTTGAGAACTTGGGCCTTTTTTATTTTGAAATATGTTTTTTTGTTTTCTGTTGCACGACTTTTTTCGGTTCACTGCTGTCTTGTTTTTCAGCATCTTTATCTTTCTTTATCTTTTACCATGCTCTGTAGCCTGCCTTCATAACTCTCCCTGTGGGGAATATGTGAGGTCCCGCGCTAAAGATTAGGTAGGCCTTCCTTTTATTCTTTCTCAACTTACTGTTTCAATACACCTTGTGCATAGATTCTGCGTTCCCTTGAACTCCATGGTAAATGGGGTCTTCAATTCTTAGGAACGCCTGTGTTGCGGTTAGGGCGGCATTAACTGTTGATCTAATCTTGTTTCGGGGTAGAAACTAATATACAATTAATTTTTTATTTTAACATTAGAGAGTTGTAAGAATGCGTTGATCGAACATTAGATTTCATATGAGCGTCATGAGTGCTACCATCCAATTGCCGAAGTGCCCCTCACGAGGCACCATTCCTAACAAATTTAATTTGGGGGTTGAAAATCCTTGAATTATATTACGAAAATTTCTTGGCTTATGCAAATAGGGAGACATCGGCTTTTGTTAGCTGGTGAGCTCGGTGAAGAAACGACTCAGAATAACTGGTGAAATAGGAGTTTTAGGAATAGGCACTATGCTTCATTAAACTTCCAAGAGAACGTCGAAAGTCCACTTGAAGTGAAACTGAAAATTTATCGTTCAGTCATAAACTAGCGATGATAGCTGTCTCCGTCTGTGCGATCATCTTTAATCCTATCTAATTTGGACAGTTGAAGTCCCGATCGTGGTAATAAAAATTAGGACTCAAGTAGATTTTTTTTAAATTCGTCAGCTCATTTATTTGCAACTGACAAGATGGATCGAGGAAAGAATTTGTCGTTTGAATTAGAGATTATTTGATCAAAACCCCTACGATATAAATAAAATTTACTCTAACGGAGGACGCAATCTAACACCGAACACTTCCGTTTAATAACGTCTTCATCAACAACACGATAACTACCTCTGTAATGGGCCTATTAGACGTGATCCATTTCCGCTGTGTTGCGCGACAATTTGTATCAGGCAACTCGCTCGTATGTATCAGCCACGTTTTTCTGCGACTTCGCACGATTCCCCCTGTGCGAGTTGCTGCCTCAGGACATATGTACTCACTACTATAAAGAGCTCGTCAGTGTGTTGCTGGCCGTCAGAGGTTGAGATATACGTCGCGGCTACTGTCACCATGGCTAATATTTGGAGTAGAGAATGAATGCTTGCTTTATTCAAACCAACAAAACACACAGGTGTTTATGGGCAGTAAAAAGCCATGAATATACAGTAGAGATAGACAAAAGAAAGGAGTAGCACTTGCAAGTATTGTGACTGAAGTGAAAATAAACCATGTACCCATAACAGCTAATATGGTTAGAAAGAAATGGCATAACATGAGATCGCAGTTTGTCAAAGAACGCAAACTGTCGAAAGCGTCAAAAAAATTTGGCGATGACACGTAGAATTTGTATTACCAGGTCTCTGATTTTACGAGTGTTTATACAAAAAACCGTTAAGATAATTTTAGATTATACTTTTCAAGTATTATATTTTCCTTCCCGTCAACGATTAGTGTGCCGAAGGACAAATAAAAACATTAGTAATCTAAGTGGAAAGTTGGCTTCCTTCCAAAAGCACAATAATTATTTTCTTTATTGAAAAAGCAACTACACCGTTTCCGCTCTCCTACCCCGTACCGGGACCCCCAACACAGGAACCTGCCACAGGATACACAGGATAAGAGCATTTAAAATTTAAGAATAAGCGTTTAAATATTAATGCTAGAATAAGTGTAAGCGTATCAGAATTTTACGAATAAGCGGAAATATTGATGCTCGAACAGTAACGGTATTAGAATTCAAGAATTACAGAGAATAAGGGTTTAGAATCAAACAATGATTAATTAATAGGTAAACTACCTAACACTACGGCACAAGCCCTGGTAGGAAAGAATAAAATAAACGGTTCGGTTCTATGGGATCATCCACTTATCAAATCGAAAGTGACCGAGGGGCGAGAGAAGCATCTGGCCGACAACATGTGAGCCTCACCTCGTGTCACAACACGGTGCCGCTGCAGCGCAGGCGCAGAGCCACGCCCGCGAAGAATGACGACGAGCCCCCCGTTATGGGAACCACTCCGTGGCCCTTTTCGGGATTGGGATTCCAAATGGCGATGGAGGCGAAGATGCATGCGCAACACGGGCCTTCTTGGTGCACAGAAACGCTCTGACAAAATTTAGTGGTGGCGGCGGAAGGATATGTTGGGGAACTCCCGACCAAGGCCCAGCCAGAGCTCAACTTATCTTCTGTTTGGCTCACCTGCCAGCCAGAAAAGTGGATGATTGGACCGTTTGCTCTTTTCCCTCCAGAATTTGGCACAGTATATGGTTTTCCTCATTGATGGAGAAATTTATCGTGGATCAAGATCTACGTTCCCAGAAATCCTTGAGGATTTGCTTGAACAGGAAATCGAATATCGAATCGGTCAACCAGCAGTTAGCAATCATCTCAAGTAAATATATTGAGAGAATTTTTTATTGTTAGTTAATACTGTTTATACACCTTACTATCAGATATTATTCCCACATTTGTTTCATGAGTGCAAATTTATGCATAAAATGTTGCAGATATATTTACAAAAACATTAACTATCATGCCTCAAGATACAATAGTGCATATTTTAATACAATATTATCAATTGATTTAATTATAAAAGTATAAGTTTGTGTTTCATACATAAATTATTATGCAACCTTTTAAAGCAAATGATATTTAGCATCTAGCTCAGTCAAAATCCGTACGTATATTTTGATATATTCACAAACTGTCTGATAATTATTCGTCGTGCTTACTTGTAAAATAAAACAAATTTGTATACCAAGCTATTTATTGTATATCATTTACATTCGGCAATTCGTTCTGCCAAGGAAGCGGGTCATTGTGTACGAAGTAGTGCATAAAATCTTCTCTCACTTGCTTGGCTTCTTGCGTTGATTGACGCTGAATTGTTTCAAGTGGGATCAGCTATTATCGCCTTGAACGCTGTGTCGTGAGCTGCACTTGTAGCACTGTGCTTACAGCGGGGTCACTGGGATGAGTGCGACGCAGAAAATTGTGGAGAGCAATAGCACACAGAATGTCGCGTCTTACCAGACGTGAATTCTGAGAAGTTCTTTTCGGCAACATTCTGCGGATCCGCGCTGGTTCGCAAGAACGACGACGGCAATACAATGAAATACTCGGAACTTGCGACCGGGCTTCTGATCCTCCGACGAAAATTGTGGTGAATTAAAGTGAAGTTGCTGAAAAACTGGTATAGTTTGTATATTCACGTGAGTACAGTGTGTGACTTTGTATGGAGTGCTCGTGAGAGTAGTTTTTTTTGTTGCGTGAGAGTTGAGACTGAGCATTGGACTTTGGTGTGGTGACTTGCAATTTTTGACTGAGGTGTTTTGACTGGTAAGCTTTCTTTGCATATAAAGAGTATAGTGTGTGACATTGTAGAGAGTGACTGTGAGAGTAGTAGGAAACGTTTTTGTTTCTTTTGGTTTGATAACTTGAATTTCAGTAGATTTGGTGAGTGAAGACTTATTCTGCCTGTGAAATTTGTACTGAGAGAGAAGTCTGTGTTTGAGGATGGCAAGAAATAGGACTGGTCGTAGGAAGGGAGGTGCAAGTGGAATGGATGAGGAGATTGAGTGCATGACTTGTAAAGAGTGGGTAGATATAGATGCATGCAAAGGTTTGAGAGAAATGAGTCAGAGAAAGTTGAGTGATCTTGTGTTTACGTGCTGGAAATGTTTGAATGATGAGAGTAAGAAGTTGAAAGAGGAGGTTGAGAAATTGACAATTTTGATGGTTGCTTTAGAGGCTGACTTGAAGGATGAAAGGAAGCTGAACGAAGGAAAGAATGAGAATGGTGCAAATGCAGTGAATGAAGAGGTAAATGGTGGTGCAAGGAGTGCAAATGAAGTGGATGATAAGGCAAATGATGGTGCAAGGAGTGTGAATGAAGCAAATGATGGTGCAAATGTGACAGATGAGAGTAGAAGGATGAATGAGCATGATGAAAGAGGTACAAATGGAAAGAGAGTGAATGAGCCACCTGTTGAGGTGCCACATGAGGTGCAGGAGCCTGTAGTGGAAGCGAATGAAAGGAAGATGAATGGAAAGAATGATCTGAGTGAAATAAGTGAGCGAAAGAGTAGCATGAAAGGGAGAGTAAGACCTATGATTAGAATATGTGGAGATAGCATGGTGAAGAATGTTGATAGGTTCGTATGTATGAGTGACAGTAGCGGATGTACGAGCATGAGAGGGAAAGGAGTGGAGGAGATTTGTAGGCATGCTGAGAGAGTGATAGATGGAATGGATGAAGGAATGGTTGTACTGCAAGGAGGTGGCAATCGGTTACTTGAATGTGGGAGAGAACGTACGGTGAATGCAATTATGAAAGTTGTTGAAAGGGCGCGGAAGAAGAATGTTAGAATGGCGGTGACTAGCCTCCTAAGAAGGCCTGCGTGTGATGAGGAGTATGAAAGGGTGCGAAAGGAGGTGAATACAGAGGTGCATGAAAGGATTATGAGTATGAGAGCTGAGAGTGTGAGAAAGCGTGAGCTGGGTTCCAGCTTCCTTGACATGGATAGCGTGATCCAGGATGGGTGTTTTCTTGGAGATGGAGTCCATCTTACTAAAGAAGGTGAGATGAAACTCTCCAAGAAATATATCTGGTGGATCAGGGCTACTCATGTCATAATGGAAGGTGGAACTGGATGAATGAAAATCCGTCAAAGCAAAAGTGAGGAATGTCTGGAATTGTCCAATTGTGTTGTAAGGTTTGGAAGTATAAATGTGCGTGGATGGAATGCAGCAAAGTTAGATGACCTCGTAGAAGAATTTGAGAATGGAAAATTGGATTGTGTTGGTGTAGTAGAGACCCAAATGCGTGATGGAGTCAGTGTAACATATAAGGAGAATAAGTATCACATGATAGGAAAAGGGCGTGTAAATTGGCAAAAAAGAGGTGGTGGAGTTGGTTTGATTGTAAAGAATGCTCTAAATTGGAAATTAGAGGAACTTCCTGTTGGAAATGAACCTGAAAGTGAAGATTTGTTAGCAATTAAGTGTGAAAGTATGCATGCCAGAGAATGTATTGTTGTGATTGTATGTTATATGACAACTGATGGGATTTTAGCTCATGAAGAGAATGCAAAAAAGTATGAAATATTAACAAGGATTGTACGAGAACACTGCAGGTGCCCTCTGATTGTGATGGGTGTCATGAATGGCCATGTTGGTATACTTGGTGAGCCGGTAAATACAAATGGACAAAAATTGATAGATTTTTGTGATGAGAATTAACTTGAAAACCTGAATGTCGCAATAGGAAATGGCTTGCATACATGGCAAAGCAGGGAATGGAAAACTGCAATTGACTATATGATTGTGAATAGTAGAGCAAGAGAGTGTGTCAATGAAATGTTTGTAGATGAAGATGATTTTGATATTGATAGTGACCATAAAATGCTTGTGCTTGAATATAACTGGGGTAGAAAGGAGTCAATGCAGAAGGTCGGTAGTGTGAAAGAAAGTTGGCTGATAAAAAAGGCAAACTGGGAAGAATTTAAGAATGAATTGAGTAGGTATAACTGGAACAGGTGTGGAAATGTAAATGACCTAAATGGTGAGATTGCAAGAACCTTGTATGATGTGGCAGAGCAAAAGATTGGTAGAATAAAATGTAGGAAAGGGACAGGGAATGCCAGGTGGTTTACAAGTGAGATAAAGGAAGAACGAATGAGAAGAAAGACTTTAAATAAGAAACAACGCAGTATGAGGAAAATGTATGAAAGAAACAGAATTACTGAGGATGAATGGCAAAGTGCATGGAATGAGTACAAGGACCAGCAGAAGAAAGTAAGGAGAATGATTAATGAGGCTAGAGTTAAAGAGGAGAGACACCAAGTTGAAAATCTAAGAAAGAAAGGTCCGGATGGATAAAAGATTGGTATAAGTTTATACAAGGTAATGATAGAAGTAGTGAAGTTCAAGTTGATGAATTAGTAGTTAATGGTTGCAGTGTGCAAGATAGGATGCAAATAGTGAAAGCATTTGAAGAATACTGGGAGGACATTGGTGGAATGAATGAGCAGGTTACAGATGATGCACCCATAAATTTTCTGATTGATGAACGTGAACTGCAAATGGAACACGAAATCACTTGTGAAGAGATTGTAAGTTTTTTGAAGAAAGTGAAAAATGGAAAGGCATGTGGCCCTGATAAGATCCCATTTGAGTTCTATAAATGTGGAGGAGAGAGTGTAGTCAGTATGTTGAAATATTTATTTGATGAGATATGGAAGAGTGAAAGAGTACCGGATGACTGGAACAAGTGTAATGTAGTTCTGTTGCATAGGGGTGGACATAAGAGTATGACAGAACTTAAAAATTACAGACCAATTGCACTGGGTGACACTGTATGTAAGATATTTTGTGGTATTTTGAATGGGAGAATGAAAAATTTAGTTGAGGAATTAGGAGTCCTAGGTGAAGAACAGAATGGTTTTAGGCAAGATAGACGTGGGGAAGATAATTTGTTTGAAATGAGTGAAATAATTGAGCGAATGAGGAAGGATGATAAGAAGGTGTATTTAGCATTCCTGGATATTGAAAAAGCGTATGACAGAGTGGATCGGGTTAGGCTCTTTGAAGTTTTGAGAAAAGTTGGGTTTAGCAGAAAAATAGTAAAAATTGTACAAAGTCTGTATGAGAACACAAGCGCTATATACAGGTTAGGAAATTTGGAAACGGGGCAAGTGAGGAGTGTTAGAGGAGTGAGACAGGGCTGTACTCTGTCTCCCCTGTTATTTGGATTGTACACAGAAGAACTAGCAGTTCGACTGAGAAGGAGTGGCTTAGGACTGTGTAATATAGCGAGTAGTGTAAGTTCTAGTTAGAGAGACCAAAAGTTGGCAACGCTCGAGAGAGCAACACTCTCAAGCCAGTCTTCTAGTGGTCTCGGGCTCAACAACAAGTAAATGTTGGCCGAGTGTGTATATAATTACCTACTGTGGTTGGTATCTAACTTCTTAATTTCTAAACTAATGTACTTAATTCTACTCTACTCTTTTCTATATATTCCCACCTATCTCCGCTCTACTCTTGCTAACCACATGTCACATAATTGAGTGTTTAAGTTAACCCTTTCGGTACGATAATTCAAATTTTTTGGGTAAAAACTTCCTGGGGAAAAAGTTGTCATTACCCTTAATTGTCAGTGAAATTGTCCTAGTGTGGTGCTTTTAGCTTAAGTAAGTGCCTTCTTCATTATTTTAATTTTGAAATTTTTTGTATCTTTGAAGCTCGATGCTTGGCGA
Organism: Morinoia aosen; assembly: GCA_030386875.1. NCBI lineage: Eukaryota > Metazoa > Arthropoda > Malacostraca > Amphipoda > Talitridae > Morinoia > Morinoia aosen. The sequence goes on from CM059579.1 coordinate 22,535,178, forward strand.
CAGAAATTTTTGATGTTGATAATAAAGTTTTCGTATTTACGAAGAAATTATTTATACGTTTTTGTCCGAATTTACCAAAAATCAACAAAGTTCAGAAAAAACTTGCTCAAGTTAAATGGAAAGGGTATTGAATATGTTGCTCGGGTCCTGTAGCATGAACTTACGCGTGCTACAGGGTCCTATGGTAATTACAGGGGCCTATGGTAACCTATGGTAATTTACGCGTGCAGGTTTCTGGAATTGTTTAAAAACTAGTTTAATGAATGTTTGTAATTTCCCTAATTTTGTTATTACTCCAAAATATTCCCTCACTAGTTAAATTAGTTTAAAACTAGGTTAGATGCCCTAAACTGGAAGCACTAGCCAACTTGGCACTGGAGTAGCCGTCAGGACCGAAAGGGTTAAGGTGTCCAAGAGGTGAGTGCATTATTTACCTAAAGTGATGTGTCATTGCATTGTGTATTATTGTCAGCACTATAACTGTGTTGTGTCTATGTGGAACCAATACTGTGCTCTAGTGTAGGGTTACCTACTCCACTATAGACTGAAAGTTGGTAATGAGAGACTGAGCTGTTTGTTGTATGCTGATGATGTGGTTGTGGTTAGTGAATGTGGACATGAACTGCAAAGGATGCTTGACATTGTGAACGGATATAGTACAGATTTCAAGATGAACTTCGGTGCCGACAAAAGCAAGGTTATGGTTATAAATAGTGATGAGACTGATAGAGACAGACTGTGGAATATTGGAGAAATCAGAATAGGTAGAACAAAAGAATACAAATATCTAGGTTATATGATAAGTGAAGATGGATGCACTAGAACTAAGGGTGAGAAAGTGGCAAAAGCTATGCAGTGGAGTGGACGATTAAGTAGCGTGGCCAGATACAGAGCAAACAAGTATGAATGTGTGAGAGGAATGTGGAAGTATGTTGCTGTACCTAGTGTCATGTATGGTATGAGTGCTCTTGCCTGGAATGGAAGTGATCTTGAAAAGCTGGATGTAATACAAAATAAGGTAGGACGGTTAGCATTGGGTGCTCCGAAATGGACAGCTACAGAAGCCATTAGAGGTGACCTTGGGTGGAGCCTATTTTCAGAAAGAATGATGAAAGCGGTGCTGAATTATAAGGTGAGAATTGAAAGAATGCAGAATAGCAAATGGGTAAGGCGAATTTTTGAATGGAATCTGAGTGTAAGCTATTGGGAGAAAGTGTGTTGGGGCATGGAAGGAAGCTTAGTATGCAAAAGATTATTCATGTTAGAATTGGGAGAACTGTGGATGACTGGAGTTTAATAAATCCTGGAGGTGTAGGGCCTGAGTGGGACTGCAAGAGGTGGAAGAAAGAGATTGAGAGGCAAACAAAAGAGTATGGATTGAATAAGTGGAGGCTTAGCATGATGCGGAAGCCTACACTTGACTGGTATATGAAAAAAGAAGCACCTAAGTTTGAGATGTTCTATGATGGTAGTTTTGGAAGTCAACTCTTGTTTGCTGTGAGATTTAAGTCATTGAGTGTGAACAGACGTACATGGAGGTGGAATGAGAATAATAACAGATTATGTCGGCAGTGTATTAGTGGAGTGGAGGAAACAATTGAGCATTTTGTGCTGGAATGTAGTAAGTATGAGCAAGAGAGAGAAAGGTTTATGAATGTGGTGCTTGAGCAGTATGGAGAGAATGAGTGGTATGCCAGATGTGCTGAAGATGATTGCGGTATGAGCTGTCTTGCTGGATTGGATCAGGAGTGTAATTTGAGTATCATTGAAGCTATGAAAATGTTTCTTGTGCGTGCCTGGAGTAAGAGACAGTGACTGGAATGAGCCAGTCAGGTAGAATGGTCAGTAATGACCCAATATGCCTGGGGATGGTGTTTTGACACACTGGCTATCCCAGTGATGCCATCCAATGGCAGCTTGTGACAAGGATTGGTAGATCCTGAGTAGTTTAGTGGACAAGTCTGGTACCATGCGCTGAACTCTTTTTGTGAAAATTGTGGAGGGAATTGTAGGCGGTTAAAAGGCCCCGACGCTGTCGGCCCTCAATTTCAAGTTCAAGTTCAAGGCGTCCTATTTGACTGAAGTGCTCGAAATACAACAATGTGTTCCCGGATAATTTAGGTTTTTGTGTGTCAATCAATGTGATTACGTGTCGGAAACTCATACATTTAAACGTGTTCTTGAACTAGCTATATTTATCGATTGCCTTCATATAACTTATGTTTGATAGCGGTGAACAGCCGGTTTCTAGAGCATTCGAGGATGCTTCTGGCGACCGGCGAACCACCCACATTGAGCCAGGCTAGCCGTTGTGACGTTGTGAATCTAGTGCGTTCTATAGCCAGTGTGCTGCAGTGTAATGCTAGAAATGTCAGATTCTAGATTAATAGTATTTCAGCAGAACACTGAATGTGTGGTTTTAACTGCTAAACTGATTCCTATTTTTTCTTTCATTGTTCAAAGTGATTCTGTATCAACGTCCAAATGTTTTTCCTTTTCGCTAGTCAGTTGAAAGTTTAACTTCTATTCATGCCTTTTTTTGTCGTGCAGCAAACTAGGATGACATATTTACTGGTTTGCTCTCAGTTGATAAAATCACTGTTGAAGAAATTAAAAACTTATGGTGGTTCTTCCATAGATTAGACATCAGTCGTTTTATATTAAGAAATTTATAATAACCCATCGTGCTGAACTTTTGTACCAACTTTTTGGAAACATAATTTTTCTTTTCTTTTGCATTGTAATTTCTCAAAATATTTATTTAGAAAAAGATATAAAAGAGGGTGAAATATTTTGTCAATCTGTTGGCTCCTCACCTATGAGCTGTGCTGGGCAAGTTGCGCCAGTCAGTAAGGTGGAAGCCTAGAGTTGAAGCATTCTCAAAGCTAGACTGAGAATAGGCACAGAAATTTAGGGGACCACTAGCCCATTTGATTTGTGTTTTCAAGGCGACGTTGGTCAATGTGCACGTGTTGCCCTGTATTTGTCAAACCTTTTCAGTATTAGGCCGGTCAATGAGATAGCCGTTTTTATTTTTAATGATAGGATTTTCTGACTGATCTGCTGTAACCTAAGTAGCCTGTCCCTGCATCAGAGACCTAATCTTTTATCATTTTTTCTTCCCACAAGTAGAGCAAAGAAAAATAAGTAGTCATTCCTCGTGTAGATGGAAACAGGCTATTCAGAGTTTTTTTCTAGCGTGAGGAACCTTCCCCCACCGTCTGTAAGTATTCTAAAGCGTTGTCAGATTGTTCTATCGAGGATGCAACCGTTGCCTTTGTAGCACTTCATTAGCCCAAAGATTACAACAAGTTAACAAGTCTCCATGTAGTGAGTAGGCTGTCATCTTTTGGTCCTGTGCGTGTATTACAAATGTGTTTCTTTTTAAATGTGTTTTCCAGCAATGTGTTCTTTGGCAGGGTGTTCTTGGCAATGTGTTCCTCGACTAGAGAGACTTATTTTCTTCCCTGTCAATGCAACAGAAACCTTTTCTTGTTTCATGCATTTCTTTCCTAGCTTATCGCTCCTGTGCACCTTGTGAATAGATTCCGCGTTCCCTCAACTCCATACTAAATGGTACCTTCCTCTTTCCTCTCTTGGAACATCTTTGTCGTGGTTAAGGGAGGCTAAAACTTTCCTGTGTAATAATAATAATTGTGTTATGAATTATCATTGTGCTATGTTGTTCCCATGACAATGTCTCATGGCCATCTCTTATTGCTCCTCTGTCATTAGAATATCATGCCTAGTGCTAGCATTATTCAATTGCCTCTTATGTCTCACTCAGCTAATTCTCATATACCCTCGAGGTATAAATTTCCTTTCTTGCTATGCGGTACTATATATGTTAACTGGTCAGTCGACTGTGATCTCAAATTAGGAATTCTCTTGTCATGCAACCGCTGGTCCGAGTCTGAATTACACCTGTTTGTGCAGTTTACGGCGCCACGGATACCGAAATAAAGAAAGAGTCACACGCCCTTTTTTTGTCCGTCGTCGCTCGTTAACCCGCGTTGCTGTAGCGAAGATCATAATCCGCAAGGAAACACAATACAGAACTATTGTCTCAACTTTTTTAGTGCTAATCTGATGCATGTTAGAAAAATTCTGACTCTGTCGGACAGGATCCTAAATACATTTTTCTCCGTGTGTCGAGCTCTTGACAATCTGTATGAGATAATTCGTTGACAGAAAAAAAAGAAAAAACGTTTATTTTCTAAGTTACCACACGAGATACATGTCAACATATTGGGTTATAAAAAGTTTCTTAATATAGGACGTCCTAAAACAAAAGTTCCATACGAGGAGTACTAATTGACAAACCATCAGAGGTGTACAAATAGAAAAGCCATACGAGGCATAATAATTGACAAACTATACGAGGTGTACTAATAGACAAACTATCAGAGGTGTACAAATAGATAGACCATACGAGGTATATTAATGGACAAAATATACGAGGCGTACTAATAGACAAACCATACATGGCGCGCTAAGGGTCGTCAAGGGTAGTTGAATGAGAAATGAAAAATATCATCTCTTGTATATTTTATATTCCAAGAGATGGCTAACAACTTGTAAATAATTCTAATACTGCTAAGGAATTATTCGAAACTCCCAAGTTCTTAGTTGAAATTATCGAAGTAGGAAAAGGACAGAAAACGCTATACGGGAGCAGATTGAAACCCAATCGTAAATGACAATCAAGTATTGAGAAAAGGTTAGTCATGAAGTAATTTATAAAGAACATCGAAGTAGGAAAAAGACAAAAAACGCTATACCGGAGCAGATTGAAACACCATCGTAGATGACAATCAAGTATTGGTTAGTCACGAAGTAATTTATAAAGAACATAAAGAACATCGCGCAACGCAGCACGCACATATAGAAATGCGTAAACAAACTTACACTCAGAAATGAAATGCATGGCTTGTTCAGCGTACAAATATAGAGATAATTTTTGCACGAGCGCTTTATTTCATTTATCTGTTTATACTTTTAATTTCTTCTATTCACAGAAATGCCCTTCGGGGCCGTAATAGATCGATTTATAAATCATTAAGCAAGCGCAATCAATTTGTTTATTTCTGGAATTTGGTTCAGTGTTAACTGATCGCAGAGCTTTAGGTAAAATGTAATGTGTCATGAGGTTTTGCTTTGTACGCAAAAAGTAGAAAATAGAAACATATATATGTGCATGTGCTTATTATAAATATGTATACGAAACGTGTGCATGTGTACACTGATACATAGACATTCATGTTTGAGTGCTCACACATACACATCCATGCACATACTAACACACATTTTCATATTTATACGTATTGAAAATGAATGTAAGAGAAATGTTAATAAACATGAAAAATAATCTTGCTCTTTCTATATTTAAAATGACAGCCAAAGCTCTGATGAATCGTAAGAAATAACCTGAGAAAAAATAAAGAATTGAAAAAGGACTTTCGAAAACGTAAAATGGAATCGTTTTTTTGATTTTTTAAAACAAATTTTAAGAAAACTCAAGTTACCGCCGAGGAACAACAACAACAACAAAAAAAAACAAATTTCATATCTTCTCGATATTCTCTGCGACATCATGCGGACATGGGACATGGGATAAAATGGAGATGCAGTGTAAGCCGGTTACCATGCACTCATGATTGACAAATATCTACAAAATTTTGGCATAAATGCGTAAACAAACATATACTGAACATCAAAATTCATAGCTTGTACAACATACGGACAGAAAGATAATTTTACCACGATTTATATGTTCAAAATGCGCTTTATTTCATTAATGGTATTTGTCATTAATCCGATTCACAGAAACGCCCTCTGGGGAAGTGATAGATCTATTTATGAATCATTTCGCTAGTGCAATAAATTTATTAACCGGATGGATTTTGCGTAAAGAAATGAAATAGAAACATGTATTTCTATTTATGTAGATATATATATATATATACATATACTGACATACTTACACACACATATTAACATATATTACTTATTGAAAATGAAATATAAGAAAAATAAATACATTTATAGAATAAAAAATAAAAAGATAAAAACAACCTACCATCTACTACACCGAAAATGACAGTTGAGCTCACTGTAATCCTAAGAAATTATTCGGAAAAAAATAACTATAAAGAAAAGAAGACTTCGAGAAACGTAAAAATGAACTGGTTTCTAATTTATGTGGTTAACGTGTGGTTACAGTCAAGAAACAACACAACTCTTCAGAATTTTACGGACATGTGTACATGGGATAAAATGGAGTAACATTGTGACTGGATATCACATCTGAGTGGCGAATATTTACAAAATTTGGCACATATAGGTAGATTAAGCAATGGTTCAAAGTGATAATTTTAATTACAGAAATTTAGAGTTTTTTCTATTTGAAAGTTCAGTGCTAGTGTGCGCTGAAAGCACGGAAAAATATAAAAAGACTAAATGAAATGCTTAAATTACCCCCTCCTTCCTGCTCAGCCGAAATCGATGGAAAACATCTTCGAGAATGATTTTGAAATAGCGAGACAACGTTAGCCAAAATTTAGTTCATTAAAAACTTTGCACAACCCTCACATCTATAAACTTGTATATTGGTGTACATACAAAAATGTATTTCAGGGTATGTTTGTCATACGGACGTTAAATATTAATCCAGAAAAGAGAAAAAAATAATAGAATAACAATGTAAAGATGAGGAAATACTCCTCATTATGGAAAAAACGTTCGTTTTGCTGCATTGAACTGACGGCTGTGGTGCTCATTATTGTCGACAGAAATAAGTAAGATGAATATACGAATGGCTTAGCAAACGTAAAATGTAATAGCTTCTGATTTTCTAACAGAAATTTCAGGCAAATTAAAATTTCTGATAGATGGGAAGTTCACACCAAAATGCTGCAGGCCCTATGACAGAGATGCAAAATGACCTGACACATTTACTCTAAATTCTTTTTCAGCTTTAGAGTTTTTGATATGCTGGGGAAGCTTGTTCCACAAAAAAGCTCCAGAAACTGAGAGAGCTTTTTGTCCCACGTTAGATGAACGGTAACTGACTAAAACATCGTTCCTCCGGTTTGGTCTTTCGTTTGGGATATTAGATGGAAAAAATTTTACCACCTCTGCATTACTTTGGGGGAGGTAAAGAGAGGAGAATACTCGTCGAGCTTTCTGGATCATGAATCTGTTCGGTATTGGGATCCAGTCGAGTTTTCTTAAAAGAGGGGTGACATGATCGTATTTATTGAAATTTCCTTTGCATACCACTTTGGCGGCGAAGTTTACACATTTTTGCAACTCTTCCTGACGACTCAACTCTTCCTTTGCAACTCTTCATTTAGGTAAGTCTCCCCACACAAGACTGCAGTAGTCCAGACGCGATAAAACTAAAGACTGAATCACTAATAATCTAGATTTTTCGTCAAGTGTGTTCTTTATACGATGAAAGAACATTAAGGTTCCGATAATTTTGTTGCACATTGTTTCGACGTGTGAATTGAAAGTCATATTTTTGTCAAACCAAACACCCAGATTTTTAACCTTATTTACTGGTTTAATTCTATCGTCTCCAAATGTTAGCTTGAATGGTGGTAAATTTTCAGTCGCATTCTGTGATCCAAAAATAATGCATTGCGTTTTACTTGCGTTAAGTTTGAGGCCATTATGGTCATACCACAATTTCAGATTTCTCAGAAGGTTTTCAGCGTTGGCTTGTGTTTCTGTTAAATCTGCTGTTGAGCTTGTCATGGCAATTTGTACGTCATCAGCATACATTGAGATTTTTGTGTTTGCCGGCATGGTGGGGAAATCGTTGATGAAAAATTGAAAATAGGAGTGGGCCGATGATTGAACCTTGAGGAACGCCAAAGTTATTTGGTATGAATGATGACATTTTGTAATTCAAGCACACTGCATGAGAGCGGTTTCGTAGGTAGCTTTCAAACCACTGAATGTCTATTCTGAGGTTTGAAATTTTTTGTAGAAGTTTCTTATGCTCAACACTGTCGAAAGCTTTGGAGAGATCAGGCAATAGTAAGAGAGTTAATTTTTTTTGGTCAATATCATTGTATATTTTTTCTGTTATGTTTAACTCTGTTAAACCAGAGAAATACCTGAGTACTGGTATTCCTTCTGTAAGCATATTGATTGCGATGCAGTAGATGTGACTCGTCTATGTAAGATTAAAGCTGGTTTGTTATTACTTTTTCAAATATTATCGAACATATAATCTGGAGAATGATGAGAGTCTACCACGCTTGAAATGTCCTTATTAATATAAATAAATAAATAATGAAGGCATCGACGGATGCTTTATTTTGTTATGCTTCTCCGCATAACTGTGTACGGAACATCGCTAAGGATCTGAATAATCGTCCGGCCAACGACTTATTCATAAATGATTCAAAAGACCGAATATTAAGCCTGATTTCTGCGAGAAAGCATCACATCGTTGAATTCTAGAACAATCGACTCTTCAGGAACAACGTTCGAACGTCGCCGATACAAGTAGCGAACGATCACGCCAGCCGAAGATGCCAAGAACCTCAACGGATGTCTTCATTTGCTTTAATTAATATGTATAACATTGTTTGTGGGGATTTTTATATAGTAATGAGGGTAAGGTTAATGATGTATGTTTTCTATTCGATAGTAGGGATATATCACGTTCTTATTGGTAACCTTGTTAGGATGTTATTCAAAGTTGGCACCTCAAGGTGACGCCAGAGGCGGGTTGCCTGAGGCCGAGGGACTCAGAGGGAGACTCACTCGGGAGAGAGCGTCAGTCGGGCGAGGAAGACGAACGAGAACGGTCACGTACGAGCTCAAATTATCAACCCCGGCCCAGATGGGTCGAAGCTTGCCTCTTAAATCCACTATTTCAAGTCATCCTAGAACATCTGTGCCCTCATTCGCTCGAAAGTGATTTACTTCAAGAATACTCAACCGCAGTGCCAATTTAACGTAAATTAGAGATTGCCAATCTAGACTGCTAACTGTCGGAGCCATCAACCTGGTCTCTCTGCCCTCAACAAAACATGGCGGCCTTGCTCCAGCGCGCCAGCCAGGCGACATTCAGACTGCGAGACCAATCTCCAAATCTCAAGATAAGTTTCCCTCTGATTTCATGTCAAATCCCAGTCCCCACTCAAGCTTCTGAGTATATTAGGATGTGAATGCGTAGATCGCGTGCGTTCAATTAATGCGTATTTTCGATGATTAATGTCTCAATATTTTCCTGTGTCCAATAGCGAATTTCTTTAATGTCCTTGTGTTCTTCATATCCTTTAGATAGTTAGGAAAGGAGGATGATATGATTCAGATGGAAAGTAATAATGTTTGAAGCCAGGAAACACGGCTAGAATGCACGATTAATTTATGGCCTTAAGTCGCTCGTAACGCTCACCGAAGATTGAATTAAATATTTATACAGAAACCCTGTATTGGTGGCAGCTACCTTGATATTACCAAGATGAAAATATATGAATAGTGACGAATAATCTTAATGTCACGACTAATAATATCACATGGAAAAATATCATGCATCGCAACAAAGAATAACGGCAGAGAAAAATGAAGACCGTGACCTCAGCGAGACAAAATAAAGAGGGTCACGACAATTTCCAATCAAGCCTGATACATATCACCTTGTACATTGGATTTTCAAATGCCTTATAACTAACGCCAGGACGCCATGACGCTTTCCCCCGGTCGAGACCGGTACCCATTTCAGACACCTGGGTAGAGTGGGGTATTGTGCTTGGAATTTTTCTCCTATACCCAACAGAGAAAATCGCCACTGCCAGCGCCGAGATTCGATCCCGGGTCTCCCGAACGGCGGCAGAACCCTCTAGCCACATGGCTATGGCTAATTATTCTGTCTTGTACCACTGATGAGGATGGTGTTTGTGACCCCGTCGCTGGCGGACAGTTCGGAGCGTTGTTGTTGACGCAGAGCTGGGGAGCTGGCACGCTGTTATGCTTGTTCAGATGAGGAGCAGCAGGTGGTTATGGTGCTGCGGCTGAGACTTTCCTGCTTCGAACCTTCAAATGATTGCTGGATGTTTGGCAGATATGTTTTCCCTCATCCGGCGATATTGGTTGCATAGTCTTCACTGACGTTGCTTCGGAAGGTGACACACATTCTCTGACGGGGTTACTGGCAGCGGTTAGCAAGTCTCCTGTCTTTTGAGCATTAGAATCTTGTGAGTGAGAGGATGTAGGTCTCCTACTTGCAGGCACTTTGCTTGGTAAGGTCGTATTTTTGCCTCTGAGAGAACCATTTTTTCGGGATGTTGTGTAGGACAACATTTGTGCAGAGAACGGCACTTTCCGGCCTGCGAAGCGAGTCTCGTAATGATGCATCGTGTGTTATATTTGCATAGCTATGACTGAATTTTGAGAACGAAGTAGCTTATGTATATATATATATATATATCGCTGATACTGATTTGCTAAATTCTATCTCGCTCAGCAAGTATTATATGAAAAGTGAGGTAAATCCAAGCCGTTCATCGAGGTATTGAAGCTTACAGCTGAGAGAAGAGGGGTTGCCCTTTAATGCTGGAGGACAGAGGCGAGGAACTGGGAGGCTTGGGGTCGGGCGTGAACAATGACACGCAATTTTGCATTTTGTACGTTTTGGTCACAGTCTCTGACACGAGTCGTGATTTTTTTTTTGACCGAGAATTTCTTCCTATTTGAGGGATGCTTTAATTCTTCAACAGAATGAGATCTGATACAAAATGTGATATGATGATTTTGAGGAACAGCACAATTTTTACATTTTAGTCTCATTGATTATAAAGGGGAGCGTATCTCAGTATGCAGCCTCATCTTCAGTCTTTTCCTTCGTTTGGGTGGGCTTCCTTTCGCTGCGGTAATTTTGCAGAAAATTTTGCAGGATCAAGAAACACATCGTTTGTAGGATGACTAACGCTTTTAGTGAGAAGATATTTGAATTACAAATTCAAGGCTAGTTGCACTTTTTATATTATTTTCCCTGGTGATTGTGAATGTTTTTCAGCTTCTCGTTCACCCGTCGTTCTTACTGGTGGCTCACTTTAAACTATCGGTGTCTTTAAACTATTCGGTGTCAGTAGGGAAACGGAGGTAAGAAACTCAATAATTCTTTCGTGCACATTTGCCATCTCGGCCACGTAATAAGTGAATAAAAACTTAACTGAGAGGTAGACATTACCAAAAATTGATCGAATCAAACGTAACGTTGGTTGAAGCGGAAAAGTTCAGGATTTGACATGCTCTGAACGGTCAGAAGACGGGAGGCAGGTGTACAAGAAAGGGGGGGGGGGGGGGTGCGGGCTAGGTGAGGGGAGACTGAGGGAACAAGGACACTTCACACATGCCTATCGTTCGAGACCGGGCTGAGCACACCATTTCACACCCCTTGCCAGCACTGCTTTGTTGGCTTTTCATTCAAATTGCACTGATTTAAGCAGAAATAAGACAAAAGTTATTTTTTCCTTTTCGCAGTTCCACAGGTAGCAAACACATTCACTGATAGTTTAATTTTTATGCATGGCTAGGTTATTTCCCCCTTGCATTTTAAACAATTACCGCACCATTTCCCCGCACGTCCGACCGCGACCGAGTCAAGGCATATAATATAAGCATATAAGCTGTTTGATGACGGAATGGAAATGGTTTAAAAAAAAGTTAGATCTTAGTGGAAATGCATCATCTGTCACGGATACACATGGTAATGTTTTCGCAGAAATTGGTAGTGCTTCAGGCGGTGGAAGCATGTTTTCGTGGTCTCTGCTGAGCATTGTTGCAAGGGCACAATTTCCCAAACCCATTTATCAGAGACTCGACCGTATCTGCCAACGTCAACCTAAAGAAACTCGTAGTTAACGTCTACAACTGCCATCAACACGATACATGATTTCCTTTATAGTTATTGAAGTAACTGCTGCTGTTCGGAGGTGGGATTATTTCGATACACTTTCCATCAATAGATCCGACACAGAATGGAAAACTCCATCTTCGCCCAAATTCATCAGCCTTTTTTCCATTCTGCTTGTGAAGTCGGCACCTTGTGGTGTTCTCCCTCAGGCTGCTTTACACTCCGGGCAGACTTTGTAAACCTTTAGACTTTGTAAACCTTTAGACTTTGTACATCAATGCCCGGAGCGAGTGCCTGAGGTGCAAACGAATCCGACAGGGTAAGGAAAACACAACTGGAATTAATGCCGTATTATTGAGAAGATCGCCGACAATAGTGGCACACAATGAAATATCACAGCCGGGTAGTACAGCAACCGAGGACGTCCAGGCCGGCCGACGGTTGTCGGGGAGGCGCAGCGTGGTCGTAGGACGAGAGCAGACCGGTGAGGCGGCTACCGACCGAGAGTCTCCGAACGAGGAGTATCAGAGGCGCTAGCAGGGAACTGGCTCGAGTCGAGGGAGCGACGAGGAGTGGCGGCTGGCAGTCGAGGCGGCGGTGACGGTAGCAGAGGTGGTGCTTGCGGAGCGTCGAGACTTTGTTGTAAACACCAGGGACGCTGCGAGTGTACTGAGGCAGCGCTGGCTGCGCGGCTGTTTATATAGGCCTCGCTGGAGTCTGACTCTGACCGTTCAGGCCTCCGATTGGTCAAGACGGGGGTGCCCACTTTTCGCCGTCTAGGCTAGTGCTATACTTACGGAGGTTTCTATCGACGTTGCCTGACTGTTCGAGGCAGGCTGCTTATAAAGGTCGGTCCGGCACCCCAGCGCCAAACTTTAGCTTTGATTATTGGTCGCTTAGTACTGGCGCTTTGGGGCTGTGAGGTGGCGCTTTTAAGCTTGTGTGGTGGTGTGTGTTCATACCACCACAACCTGTAAAAATATATGACACATAAAATATGATGTACTGATTGTATTTTACTATTTTACAGTTGCTTGTTGATGTCCCGCTGGTTGAAGAACTCCCCCCAACTTCGCCCTCTTGATCAGCAATTAAAGAATTCCTAAGAATTCTCTTGCAGCATTTAAATTTAAATTATTTATAAGTTTTCAGCCATTTTTTGGCGCATTAAATATCCAAGATATAACATTTTGATTTAATTAGCCCCTGACATTGCTAATCTATGCGTAAGCCTCGTATGGTTTATTAGTACGCATCGTATGTTGCGTTTTTATCAGTTAAAAACGTTTTATATTAAGAAATTTTCATCAACCAACATAGTGTAATGCATTTCATGTATCAATGTTTTTCAAATCAACGCTTTTTTTCTCTCTTCTTTTTCTTTTCTTTGCCATCAGAGTTAGCCAGTTAGTGCTGGGCAACCACAAGTAGTTATTCTCTGAAATTTTCTCTCATTTGTAAAAAATATCTTGTTACAAAAATACCCCTCTGAATAGTTTCCAATTTTTAAATCGATAAGAAGTTGACAGTTTTAGTGTAAAATAGTTACAATGGGTTAAGACCCACTTCGATATGAAGGGAAATGAAGTAACAAATCGTAATGCTATAAGGTCACTTAAACAAAATAAATTATTTTGACGGCACTTCTATATATCAAGGACGAATTAAAGTATTACCTTGCTAACCTGGAACAGTGAAAAATTAACTGGAGTCCTAAGGTAAAGGTTAGTGACAAACGACAATTTTTAGTGGTCCACATAGACTCAACAACTTTGCATTAAGAGATGTGTTTATCCATATTCGTGGACGGACTGTGTTGACAAGACAAGTAAACATGGACATTGATTCAATATTTGATTGATTGCCCTGCAATTGAACTTCAGCGGAAGGCAATGAGAGACCTTGCCAGGGACCAAAAAGCGACTTTTGATCACGGTAAATGTACCATGGCGCTTACAGAAGGCTAAAGCACAGCGCAACGGGCGCTTTGGTTTAATCCTGCGCTCCATACGGCTGGTCGCAATCGCGCACCTGCCCGTACGACACGCTGAGGCAGACTGACGCCTTGTATTGCATTCCGCACCGCGGTGCTTCATCTTGCGTGCTGAGTGTATCATGTCGCCAGTTCTCACTTCAACTGGCGGACGGATCCACTACCGCAATTTCTCGAGTCATGAACGCTAGTGTATCGGGGCCTTTAAATATTGGCGGCGTGCACTGCCAGTAAACCAGGGCTGCCAGTGATGATAATCTGAACAGTGAATAGTCTCATTCACACAGCTCACTGAATTTTTGCTCAACATTCCCCTCATTAACCTAAATTATTTGGTGATTATCTTATAGATATTTATTAGTGAATTCAGATATTTTTATCCGATTTTCTTCGCCACAGGAGGCGAAACGCAGAATTTCTTGACGAATAAACACCTGTGTTGTTCCAAATTAAGAGATGTTAAAAATGTGCGGCAGGCCTAGTTTTCAATCAGTAACTTTCAACATTAATATTTTTTACATTTCTTTTAGTAATTAGTTTTCAACTTTGAATATTAACTCAACGCTTTAACATGCAAAACTTTGAATAATTTCAATGCTGATGTTATTCGTCGAAGTGGCGGTGGCGATTTTCTCTGCTGGGTATAGGAGAAAAATTCCAAGCACAATACCCCACTCTACCCAGGTGTCTGAAATGGGTATCGGTCTTGGCCGGGGGAAAGCGTCATGGCGCCCTGGCGTTAGATATAAGGTATTTGAAAATCCAATGTACAAGGTGATATGTATCAGGCTTGATTGGAAATAAAGCATCCGTAGATGCCTTCATTATTATTATTATTATTATTATTATTATTATTATTTATTCCTGTTTCTCCTAATTCTCTTCTGCGGCGCAAATTTCAACATTAAGACGACTTTTCTGTTGTGCAAGGCGCTTTTCATTACGCTGGTGACATACTCCGTTGATGACATCTCTTAACAATTTCGGCTTAGGTTTCCAACCGTGACAGGTTTTTCATTCTTTCCATTAACCATTCTTCTTTGAAAGACTGCGTATACCTCTTTTTAGACATTGTTTTTGGAGGGCTGGCCATTTTGAATACTAGTGCGGCTATAATATGAAGATTTGAACGTTTAAAAAAAATTATATTTTAGACATTCATTTAAAGGAATGCACGACCAGTTTTACGATTAAAATGCGTGTCATCTCACTGCAACGTGCCAAGCAAATCGAAGCAACACAAGTGGAGCGCCGGTTATCCCTGATTTGGCCGGGCTTGCAAGTTCGGAAGATACTCGTTCGTTACGCGTTCTTAAGGTCGAGAAACAGATTGAACACGTTCTACCCCATCCGATAGTCGTGGTTTTGAATCAGATATTTATTTGCATACTGTGTTAAAACAATAATTCTTAACTTGATTGTTAAATTTACTTCAGTTAATGATGAATTCACTGTCTAACTTGAAAAAAAAAACATATTTAGCAATATATCAAAAATTAAACCTAGCAACCCAGGAGGGATCGAAAAAAAAGATCTGGGTGGAAAAACCCAGGAGTTTGAGCCCTGCGTGACGATTGCTGTCTCTCGGAAAGGAGCGTTGTATTGAGCGGCAATGTAAAAGCAAGCCGGTGTGCACTGACGCTCAATCCTTTCGTGGGAGGAGCTAGAGGAAGTTCACCGTCGCTCCTTACCGTCGCTCCACACCGCTAGTGTAAAATGAGCTTTACTTTTTTGAAACTGAATTCTTAAGAGACAGATTTTTGGAACACAATTTTAATAGATTTTGGGTAATGTGGAGTAAATTTCTTACTCTAAAAATATGAGAGTGATTATAATGCTGTTATTGAATTTTTAGATGAGCGTTTTAATAATTTATAACTTTTGACTGGTATGAGACTGGAAGTTCACTACAGGCGCAATAGTTTAGAAATTAATGATGTAGATCGGATCTCAAAAATGGCTAGCCGGTCAATTTTATGCATATTCCGCTTCAGTTCAGATAGTTTTTATTTTAATAATTTTAACATCAATAAAATCTAAACCTATTTACATATTTTTTATTATTGAATAAATACTCTACACGTTAGGTAGTTAATTTTGATAAATAAATATTTATGCAGTCCTACAATTTACTGATTCGCTAGAAAAACTAAATTAGGCGACAAAATAGGAAAAATGACAAAGAAACAAAGCTATTTACGAGCAAAACAACCATGCACTTTACATAAACAAGCGATTGAAGCGAGTGTTCGTTGTTTCTACGAAAGTTTGTGTTCGGTGTTAATAGGTGTTGGCTTACCTTTACCGTTGCTGCGTGCCGACACGTTAACAGCAACGCAAAACAGCTGCATCAGCTGTTTCACCTTCCTGTTCTCCCAAAAGAACGGAAGCAAGGCACTTGCCGGCCTCACACAGGTACCGATCGCAGCGAAAATAACACGAAAGAAGGACGAAAGCACGCGCGTCTGCACTCAACCACTTCCATAACCATACTGCCGCGGCAGCACGTCAGCCACCCGAGGCGGTTGTGGCAGGGTACGACAACCGGACCGCTCACCTAACTCGTGGGCGGCGACAAAAACCCCACATCTCCCCCAGTTTTTCAGGAGACTAGCGTGGCGGGGTGCCTAGCACTCGTACTCGTCTATGTACGAGGGACGCCGTCGCTCAAGGCGTGACCGCCTCAATGGCGCAGGCTCCCCCTGTTGCTGCTCCGCATCTCTGTCGATAGCGGCGGGCTCCTCGCCCTCTTCTTCAGGGGAGTCTTCACTCGACGCGTTATCTGCCGCCGGCACCACTGGCGCCGCGTTCAGTGCGTCAACAACCACTCTCTCGGGCAACGCAAGAGGAGCTGCACCACCGCCGCCACCTCCACCGAAGCTCACTGCTTCGGGCTCCGCGGCGCCATCAACGCCCCCATGGTTCTCGAGAACACGGCCCCGTTCACCTCCAATCCGCCATCTCCTGACGTCGCGCACATGCCTAGGCATGCCGTCTACGCAGACTACGTACTTAGACACGACGCTGGTGACCTCACCAGACGTCCACTGCTTCGTGCATGAAGGCAGTGGGGGTTTCACCCACACCTCATCACCAACAGCAAAACTGTTGTGCGCGCAGCTATCACTCACCCGACGATTGATATCGAATGGCACTCGCCAGCAGTATCGGAATATACCGCTCGAAGGGACTGAGCCAGTCTCAGTGTCCTTCCGGGGCGTCACATTGTACAAAAATGTAGCCTCTTCAGGAGTGATACCTCCCCTGGCGATGATCCTTTTGATCGTCCGGTGATTTCTCTCAACGATCCCGTTGCCGCTCGGGGCGTAGGCGGCACGGAATCGCAGTGAAATCCCCCACGCATCAGCGAACTGCTCCACAGTCGCTGATCGGGACGCCGTAGAGTTGTCCAGTAACAACTCGTCACACGGCCCTCGCTCAATTACGACCTCACGCAGACTCATTCAAATGATGCTCACTGCAGACTCATTCAGCAGCCGTCACCAGATGGCGAACCGCGAGGGTCCACAGTCAACCATGGACAAGTAGAGTTTGTTGCCATAATGGGTTACGTCAACCGCAACCCGGCGCCAACTCTCCTCCACACACAGACCCCCTCGCTCCACGAGATTTTCCTCCCGCAGCGCAGGATCGATCCGCTGGCAGGACTCGCATCCAGCCAGCTTACGGTTCACCTGTTCGCGCGACAGATCACTACGAATCTGACGCGCCAAGTAGAACGTCCGATCGATGCCCAAATGATGCGGCCCAAATGGCATCCTCGAGACTCTCTCCATTGGCAAGTACGGCAGACACCTCTGCGACGGCTCCACCACCATCGCGGTAACTAAGCCACCTCTTAGGTACCCTGGTCAGCTGGTCGGCCTAGTTCTCGATCGTCGAGGCGAAGCGAACAGACACGACCAGACCATGCTTAGCGATTGTCTCACGGATCACCCCAAGACTTCGCTTCACGAGCATCTCCGCCGCGCCCTTCGTGCGAACACGATTGCGGCCGTCGACAGCGT
This sequence comes from Morinoia aosen, assembly GCA_030386875.1. Lineage (NCBI taxonomy): Eukaryota > Metazoa > Arthropoda > Malacostraca > Amphipoda > Talitridae > Morinoia > Morinoia aosen. The sequence continues at coordinate 22,553,077 of CM059579.1, forward strand.
TGTCCATCCATGTGACGACTGTCCTGGAATCACTGGCGACCGTGAAGGTCTTAAAACCCCACGCAATCGCTAAATTGATACCCCGCGCCACCACCTCCAACTCGGCCACATTGATATGAAGGTGGTCTGACTCTTTTCGGAGCCAAGACGCATCCTCCACAATGCGGCCATCGACCTCAAGAGCCACACCAACTCCGAGGGAACTGGCATCAGCCCACACGGTAACCGTACCATGCGGGTCGACACCCCACACGCCCCCAACAGGGTCCTCCCGACGAGCTCGCGCCAACAGCTCCCCAGCCAACAAGCTGACAGAACTGTCAACCGAGTCGTCCCAAGAGCCGCTGCATCCCAGCCGTTTCAAGAAACTGCAACATGGACGCAGTCACCCCGCCACGGGGTAATGGCCGACTAATCGACCACACAAGGAAAACAACCCTCTCTTCGTTAAGCCGGCATTTACCGAACCGAACTCGGAGAGAGCAGTCCCCCTCGTCATCCGAAGATGTCCATTGGAATCTTTCCGTAAGGAAATTCCTAATAACCGGCCTCCATCCAGGCTCTCAGGTTCCTTCGTCACAAGTCCGTACCTCGCCAGACGCTCCCGGAACTCCTGATCACTGAGAACGAACTCACAAACCACTATATCATCGATATAGTGGTCTGTCCCTTGACGAACTCGGTCGTTCAACGACAGAACGTTGCCGAGAATCACCGTCATGATTCGGGGCGCACACGAGAGGCCAAAGCCTAATCGCGTCAAAGCGTAAGGCACACCCTTAAACTTCACGATCTGGTATCGCCACAGATCCTCGGAAACGTGGATCTGCAGGTACGCAGACTTAAGGTCGACGACCTTAAGCTCGCCCCGCAGCTGCCGCCATTTCCGAATCTTGTCGTCACACACAGCGACCATGTCATCACCAGTATGACACTCGACAAAGCCGTTCAACTCACGATAATCCATGACTGGACGGACTTTGTCCTTCGTTGGTTGCACGACGGCCAGCAACGGAATGACGCCCTGGATGGGGCCATGCCACTGCCTCAACCAACCCTTCGAGATCCAACTCTGAATCTCCGCGTCATAGCGCTCACACACGTGAGGCGCCCGAGTAAATCCGTACTCCGCGATCCGAGTCTGCAACCCCTCGGGCGGCTTCTCGGACCACCGCCAACTGACGGTCCACCGACCGTCAGCGAACCTAGCAACAAAGTCAGGGTCGACAATCTCGATCGGCGCTGGCGCACCTCTCGACTCCACCGACCCCGACCCTGCCACCAGGCCGGCTCCCAGCTTGGCACATGCGAATCCATTGCTGGACCCCCTACAGCATCCAGCTGACCAGGATCTCCTCCAGTCAACTGCATACTTCGAGTCAGGACCTCTCCTGACGGTGACGCCCCGCATGTGATCAATAACATCACTCCCTAGGAGACAGTCCACGCCAAGATTCCCCAACTCCGGCATGACGAGCGCAGTGACACCAAAGCAATGCTCCTGCAACCCGACTACCACACGACAGTGCTTCCCCACATGGGAAGTTCTGCCGTCCGCCGTTAGCAACGGCCGCCCCGGCCGGGGGCGTTGGCCCAACACCACCCACGGACAAACCACCGTCCGCTCGCTCCCGGAGTCTACCAGACACCAAGAACAATGCCCATTCAAGATGGCAAGAACGACTGGCAACCGACGCCCCGTCGTAACGCCAGTCGCTCCGAGCGATTCTAGATCGCCCCGCCTCAGCGACACACTCGTGCCGCTCAAGGTCCCTCTCTCTCGGGGAGAGGAGACCTCCGGTAAGCTCGGCTTACACGGTTTCCATAGAGGAAGACGCGTCGCCTCAACTGGCGTCCTCCGCAGAGAAACCCGACCCACCAACCGTAGGCCTACCTACCGCCGGACAGTCGCAAGCGAAATGCCCGACCTCTCCACACGCAAAGCATGTCAAATTCCTTTTCGGAGCTTTCGCGACCCGCCTACCAGCAGGCGCCGCAACGCCTTGCTTCTGAGGGCAAACCCTCACGCGATGTGCACCGCCACAGCGGTAGCAAGCACCCTTGCCACCACTGCCCTGCTTCCCCGAAGCAGCAAGGTCTGCCCCGAGCCTGGCCCTCTGGCCTCGCCCGGCTACAGCCCTCTGTGCGGCCATTCTCTCCCGCACTTTCGACACCACAGCATCGAACGGCGCAGTATACGCGTCCTCATGCGAAACTGCCCAAGTATACAGAGTAGTGGGGAGACCCTCGTAGAACTTGACCCTAAAAATCAAATCCTCCTTAGTCAACCCCACTCTCCCACCCAGACGCGCCAAGTCATCCAGGTACACGTCCACCGACTCCCCGGCTGCAAGCCGACGGTCGGTGAACCGCCTATACGCCTCCTGCATAGGCAACGCAAATTGCGAGGCCAGCGTAGACAGAACTACCTGCCACTGAGCAGCATCACCGACAGTCATGGAGCGAAACACTCGAGCGGCGTTGCCGTCGAGCATGAACCCGATGACGTCGGTTGGAGCCACGCGTTCCAGCTGGCAGAGCCTCTCCAGGTTCTCCAGCCCCTCCAGCGCGTCGACCGACCCATCGCCGGTCAACTTAGGCAGCTGCCTAGACAACCGGTCGAGGATCGGGCCACGCGCGTGAGTCAGGATGTTAGCCAACAGGCTAACATCCTCAAGCACTCCCGACGTGCTCCCCGCCGGCGGCACTGACCATCCCGCATCGCCAGTTCCGGCTGCCGCAGCCTTCTCAGCTGCGGCAGCTGCCTCAGCTGACGCAGCCTTTCCAGCCGCCGCCATCTTGCTCCCCACAAGATGGCTGCCACAGCCAAAAGCCTAGATAGCTTGTTGGCTTACCTTTACCGTTGCTGCGTGCCGACACGTTAACAGCAACGCAAAACAGCTGCCTCAGCTATTTCACCTTCCTGATTTCCCAAAAGAACGGAAGCAAGGCACTTGCCAGCCTCACACAGGTACCGATCGCAGCGAAGATAACACGAAAGAAGGACGAAAGCACGCGCGTCTGCACTCAACCACTTCCATAACCGTATTGCTGCGGCAGCGCGTCAGCCACCCGAGGCGGTTGCGGCAGGGTACGACAACCGGACCGCAAACGTAACTCGTGGGTGGCGACAAAAAAAAACCCAGTAGGATAGAAAACACAAACACCAAAATTTTGCAGTTTTCCATCTGTGTTTGCAGACTGCCGAAAAACACAAGATTCGAATTCGATCAAAAGATTGATACGATAGCACGGACTTCATTTGTCTGAGTATAGTGTATCTGAATGATGTGCGACTGACGAAGCTGAGGACGTGGTGGCTAAGAGAACTCTAACGTATTGGCAAGTACCAGTAATTTTGTAACGTAATAAAATAAAGATAAAGAATTATCACCTTACTCTTTAAGGTAATATTACCGGCGCTGGAACCGCTGGGGCCTTGGGCCCTCGGCATTTACCTACTTATACTGATTTAGTTTCAGCACTCAGAAAATTTTCCCAAGTTAGCCTAATAACCCTATTACTTGAAATTGTATTTTTTTCCATAAGCAGGTAAGTAACATGGATCCAATCAAAAATAAACTGCTGAGAGTCCTTAAAAGATTGACCTACCAAATGGCCTCTAAAGAAAAAATCCCTGGAGGCCCAGGGTCTAACAACACCAAGGGAAAAAAAGGAATGCATCCTTACTCACAACCTGTTCCAGGAAAAAATGGAAATTTAAAAACATCCAAAAAAGGTTATCCAAAACCCAGGAGTTCAACCCCCAAAAGCACTGCCCTAACTCAACCATCTACATCAGAAACGCAAATGCACCTAAGTCGTGACAGCAATGGAATATTTGCAACTAAAAACGAAACTGAAAAGCCCACTAATGCACAAAAACGAACTCTGGACCAAAGCCCTGAACCTGTAGAAAAAGTAACTTATGGGAAAAAGAAGAGAAACTCAAGCAACAACTTGGAGTATTGCGCAACTGACTTGTCCTTTAAGAGCAATCCATCTGGAGTGATATCTAGGGATAGGTCTCTAAATACAACTATAGATACCATTCCTAACAACCAAGAACAATATAGAAACAATCAACCAACTTTTTCACAACCCAGATCTGCCAAAATTGATTTGAACCTGCCAGAAAATATAGATAAAATACCTGATTCTTCCAGGCATGTCATCATCTCTGCGACAGATGAACAGATCAAACTTACAAAACTGAGTCCATTCAGAGTGCAGAGCATAATCAATCAAATTTGTGGCCCAGTGGAAAAAGTGGAATACAAAAAAACAGGAAGCTTAATTATAAAAGTAAAAACTTTTGAACGAACAAAAACATTACTTGCAGCCAAATCCTTAGATAAAATCTCTATTAATACTCAAATAGCCTTGGGAGCCTCTACTGTTTGTGGCAAGATTTATACACCTGAATTTCTAGGGGATTCTCTAGATGAACTGCTGCTGCATCTTGCCACTTCAGGAATAGTAGGTATCAGGAAAATGTTTATGGACCCAAAGCGAGCTGACTCTCCTATGTTTGTTTTGACTTTTCTAGGAACAGAATGCCCCAAGGAGATTAAGGCAGGATATTGTAATTACAAAGTAGATCCTTCCTATCCAAACCCAATTCGTTGCACAAAATGTTGGAGATGGGGGCATATCGCGTCTATTTTGTCGGAACAAAAAAATTTGCAGAAACTGTTCATCAGCAGAACATGATGAAGCAACCTGCAAATCAGAAAACTACCATTGCCCTAACTGCAAAGGAAACCATACTGCTAACTCCAAAGACTGTCCAATATATGTCCAAGAACACGAAATTTGCAAAATTAAGGCCAGCGAAAATATTTCTTTCAACGAAGCACGTGCCATCTACTCTCAACAACAAAAAAAAAGAACTAGAGATGAATACTGAAAAATATATTGACCTTGAATCACCGCACATATTGGCTCTGACTCAGCTACAACAGCAAAATTTCTCTCAGAACACCTATGCAGCTGTAACTCGATCTTATAGTGCACACCCACTTGACAATAGAACCACCTCTCAAAAGACTTTTGCTAACAAAAAACATAGGCAGGTGATAACCAGCCAATGGTGCAGGAATCAACCTACACCAATACAAACCACCACAAGAAGCCAACATGCTTCCCTGAACTCAAATACATTGCCTGAGACTGATGTAGCCTCTGGTTATCCTCCAGAGCACTGTAACATACTAGAAAGACAATCCCAATTATCAGATGCAGACAAATCAAACGCAACACCACATCTGCCGAAAATCTCCCAGGAGAAACAAATGATGGGCTGCTTTAAAAATCTAATCGTCCAACTTCTCCCTGTTATTTTCAAAATCTTACTAGCAAACACTATAACTGAAAAAATTGAAAGCCTAACAGAAATAGGAAATATATTAGAAGCTGGAGAACTAATTCCGAGTTACTCACAAAATTAAATTTTACCTCTCTCATCAGTCAAGCATGAACTTAACAATCCTACAATGGAATCTAAGAGGATACTTTGCAAAACTACCTTACCTTCACTTGCTTGTTGATCAACATCAGCCAGGAATTATATGTATACAAGAATCATTGTTACAACAGCGGCATAACATAAAATTGAAGAATTACGGCAGCCCTTTCCGACATGAAAGAAGGGAAGGCAGAGGGGGAGGGGTGATTACTTTCATTCACTCCAGCATACCAAACATAGCAATCCAATTGACCACTCCACTAGAACTTGTGCTCTGCAAAATATTTATAGACAAAAAACCTATCAATATAATAAATATGTATTTGCCACCCCATTTAGAAAGTAATGGATTAACGCAGAAGTTACAGGACATCAGTAATCAAATTACAGGATCCAGTATTACTATGATGGACTCAAATGCTCACAGCTATAGCTGGGGCTCTGACTTCAGTGATGCAAAGGATAAAATAATAGAGAACTGGATGACTGAAAACAACCTAATATTACTGAATAGTACAGCCCCAACTTTCTTGTCCTCCAGAGGTACATATACACACACAGATCTAACAATAGTCACTGAAGACCTGCATTCCAAGTTTACATGGAACACTTGTAGTGACACATTTACAAGTGATCACTTTCCACTGATCATTGATTCGGCATTATCAATTCCCAAGGCCCAACTACCAAGAAGATGGCACTTGCGGAGTGCAGATTGGACAAAATTTGAAACCGCTCTAATGTTCCCAAACTGCTCAGAACAGACAATATCTGATGCCTATCAATCCATAACCAAAGCAATATTGGCAGCAACTGAAGGCAACATCAAGGCTAGTCAAAGCATTTCACCACAAAAAAGAACAAACTGCTGGTGGACTGATGAATGCAAGATAGCTCAGAAGAAATACCATAAGGCCTACAACCATTACAAAAATCACCGTGGGAAAATAGATAAATGGATAGCATTCAAGAAAGCAAGAGCGATTTTCCGAAAATCAGTACTACTTCTCAAGCAGAGGTCTGGCATAAAATTAAAGCCATAAAGGGAAAACAAAGCCAGGGACAAATAGTGTTTAAACATTCAAGCAATGAAATAATTACTTGCCCAAATGAAATTTCTGATATATTGGTGGACCAATATGCCTTACATAATAACTTAGACTCTCATGACCCAATATTTGATGAACGCAGGAGCCTCTGTGAACTAATTCCTCTCTCATTTTCAATGGATACAGACAATGATTATAACCGTCCTCTCACTGCGTTAGAGCTCAAAAGAGCAATACACAGCTCTAAAACTAAAGCACCCGGACCAGATACAATATCTCTTGAATTCATTAAACACATGAATGAAGATCAAACAAAATTCATATTAAATTACTTCAATAGAGTTTGGGTCTCAGAAATTCCAGAGCAGTGGAGGGAGGCCATAATATGCCCGATCCTTAAACCGGGAAAAGTACCAACAGATCCAAGATCATACCGCCCAGTAGCACATACTAATATAATATGCAAACTTTACGAGAAAATAATAAACTGGAGACTCCTGAAATATATAGAACAAAACAAATGCTTGAATGAAAATCAGAGCGGTTTCAGAGCAGGGCGTTCCACTCTGGATGGACTCGCACGTATTGAAAACTCCATTCGGAAAGCAATAATCCTACAAGATTTTTGTGTTGCAGTATTTATTGATATAAAACAGGCTTTTGACACTGTCTGGCATTATGGGCTATTACAAACGTGTTATATATGGTGAAGTAGGCATCGTTGGGCTTATGGATTTCCGGAGATGAGGTTTGCGCGTCTTGCCGGATGCCTTATTGCGTTCAGGTCAGATGTCTTTATGGGACCTCCGCCGGAAGCTGTGCCTTGGGGGCGCATCGCATTGGTATGCACCGGAAGAGCATTGTTTAACTTCCGAGCGCTATAGCTTATAAGCAGAGTCGGTGTATGGATGATTCAGTACAAGAATAGGAACCTAGCTAAGAGTTTCCTTTTCCTACTCCACGAAGTTAAGGCTTGATACGGTAGTTAAAGCTACCTTAGGCTAAACCTCGTGTCGCGATGAAAAACCAAGATATTACAAATGGCGACGAGGCTTCGAACCTCCTAAGTGAATTTGAACTTTGCAAGTGCTCTGAAATTAAGATGGCGCATTCTACAGTTTGCTGTCCTCTATTCGACGTTGAAGTGGAAACAGTGAGTAATATCTACAACGATTCAAGTACAGTGTGCAGATGTTCTTCAGAAGGCGAGAAACAATGGTGGTAACAAAGCTAGTATTATAGTTGAAGCTTTGCCTGTAAACATCATTACTGATCTACAACGAAGAATTTAACCTACGTTACTCACTGATGCTACATATGAGGAACTTGAAGGAAAGTTAATACAACAATTTGAAATCAAGAAATCCACTGTTAGCGCATCTGTTACATTTCTAAACAGAGAGCAAAGTGTTAATGAATCCATACAAAGTTATGCTAAAACGTTAAATGACTTAGCATCTTCGTGCAACTACGAAAATTGCGGTCGCGATCGTCTCTTGAGAGATGCTCTTGTGGCTGGTCTACATTCAGCGCAAATTCTCAGCGCGGTTCTTCAGCAGTGTGACAGCAAGTCCTTTAACGAATGCGTTGAACATGCAAAACTCATTGAACAGTAAAGCTTCGACGCTCCAGATATTATTCGTGAGGATTCACCTTCATCGTTTTTCACTACAGAAAAACTACAGCCGAATTACATATGCATTCGCTGCAGAACTAGGCAGAAGCACCTTACAAAGAATTGCTATGCCCTAAAATTAAATTAATAAAATGCAAAAAATGTGGAAAATAGGCCACATTTCTAAAGTTGCAATTTACGACTGCAGCACGACCTCCTCCTGTTAAGCCTACACGAGAAGAATTTGACGCATCTCGCACTTACATAGTGCTGCTGGAAAGGAGCGGTTCTCAGTGCAACGTCGGAAGAGAAGATGTGTCAATGAAGAGTTCAAGTACGCCTCTACAGCGGAAGAACGAAGTCATTCTACAAAAGCCTAGGAACGATACTTGTGTCGGTAACTATGTTCATAATTTCTCTGATGTACAAACTAATTACGCGTTTGTCAGGCCGCACAGGGGTTATCGAGCCTTTTTGTGTTAGTTACCCATAATCTTAAGTATTTTCTTCAGGTGTCCAGCTCTCTGAACGCCGACTTATCTATTTCTCCGCGCTGATGTTGCGTTTGTGCATTTACTTTAGTTAGCCCTTAAATATCATTTATATTACATGTCGATATTCCAATGTTTCTTGTGTTATCTAGCTAAATACGACTAATATTTTAAATGCAATTTTGAGTGTTGTACCCTGTTATGCAGTAGCTCACGTCTGTACGCACTATTTTTGCAATAGAAAATAAATCACTGTCTTTGTTAAAATATATCAGTGTATGTGATAGGGAATTCAAAGAGATTCAGCATTAAACAAGTCACACCCTGAGGTCAAAAGAGTTTCCTTTCTCCTTGTTGACACAGGCTTTAGTCTTATACGACACTTCGCCTAATAAGGGGTTTAAGGAGCCACCTCGGAAGGACGAACTATTTCGCATAGTTTGTCAATAGGAAGACGCTGTCGCAGTTCGGCACTAACAGAATTCACTTCTGTTGCCCTAGCGGTCTCATACGGCGCAGACAGTTGCTCGTCTTCCTAACGGTACCACCGTAGTTCGGCGCTAACAGAATTTACTTCTGTTGCCCTAGCGGACTTATTACGGCGTAGGTGGTACCCACACACACCTCACCCTAGCGGTACCACCGTAGTTCGGCACATAACAGAATTTACTTCTGTTGCCCTAGCGGACTTATTACGGCGTAGGTGGTACCCACATACACACCTCACCCTAGCGGTACCACCGTAGTTCGGCACATAACAGAATTTACTTCTGTTGCCCTAGCGGACTGAATACGGCACAGGTGGTACCCACACTCACCTCACCCCCCACACACAACGGTACCGCCGTAGTTCGGCACTAACAGAATTTACTTCTGTTGCCCTAGCGGACTGATTACGGCGTAGGCGGTACCCACACGAACCTCAGGAAGGGCAGCTGCGAAGAAAAGCTAGCGCCCCGGAAAAGGTAGCTATACAGAAGACAGCCCTTTTCCACGAACCCTCACGTCGACCGCACGACGGTATCGACATATTCTGGCGCCCGAACAGGGACCCAGAAGCTTTGCGCGACTACCAACGTTGTCTGGGATTTCTGGGTTCTAATCAACTACGCGGACACCGCATCACTTAAACAAGATGAACCTCGTTGCTCAAGCTCGAGAATACGTCGAAGCCCTCGGCCTCACTCCCACCGATGCGGAGTACCGGGAAGAATTTACCAGCCGCCTGAGGCATTTGGAAGAAGCCGCAGAACGAGAAGAACGAGAAGCCGCAGAACGAGCAGCGGAACGAGAAGCAGCACAACGAGACCACGAGCTCAGACTCCGACAACTCGATGCTCAAATCGCTCCCCAAAATGCTAGAGTGAAGATACCTCCACCGGCTCCATTCGATCCCACGAAAGAAAGGATGGACGAATTCTTGCAACGCTTCTGCACTCACACCACAGCGATGGGATTTACTGAAGTCGATGCTGTTGTCATGCTCCATAATTTGATCACACCGAAGGAACGTCGACTCATCGATACCCTGCCCGCAGCAGATCGCTTCAAGCTTCCTGAAATTAAATTGCTTCTACTAGATGCTCATGAAGTTACTCCGGCAAAACTACGTGCCAACTACTACGAATTGAAGCCAGAAGAAGGCGACAATATGTCACGTTACCTACGGCGACTCGAACAATCCTTTGACGCTTGGTTAAAAGGATGCAACATCGAAGCCAACTACAAGACTCTTCGTGACTTCCTAATTGTTGACCGAGCTTATTCAAGCTTGCCGCCCTTCCTCGCTACTCAGTTACGTGACAGGGGTGGTAACACAGTCGCAAGCCTAGGAGAGCAAGGTGATAGCTTCTTACAAGCAAGACCTCATACATCGCTCCATCAGCTTTGTAAGGGTCGCACACTGACATCATCGACGGATGCGGGCCCTCCAGCACTCAAAGCATCAGGAGCACCAGAGCGACGCGCGACATTTCCTGTCCGAGCCCCGAGCACTCCAGCAAGATCACCCAACTCCAGCAACAACTCTCGAGGAACGCCGCCAAGAACTTCTAGCACACGTGGTGGTCCCACCAGCTCAGGATCGGTCAACACTCCGCAGCGCGAACAACGAGGACCTTACAATGGATTTTACTGTAATTTTCATGGCCCCAACCGATCGCATTCCAGTGATGAGTGCCGCCAATTGCAGAGGAGGCAAGGTGATGGTCACAGTAATGGAGCAGCCCATGCAAGCCCACCTATCTCCAGTACTACCGCTCGAGTAAACAATCTAGCAACGCATGAAGAAGCAGATGAATACGATGATATTCCTCCAGTAGCATGCAATCACATCGCCTCGAACAAGCTGATCGAATTGGGACAGCTGAAAACATGCTCTGGCACCGTGAACCAACAACCCGTTCAAGTACTACTCGATGGAGGAGCAACGGCGGTCTTCGTCAAGAAGGCTCTCGTCCCAGCTGACGCCATTTTGAAGAAGGAAATTACCGTACGGCTGGCCAACAATCACTCTTTCGAAGCGCCTCTGGCCCGAGTCTCTCTCGTGTGCCCCTATTACCACGGAGAGGTGACAGCCGTAGCCATGGAAGAGCTCTCCCACGATGTCATTCTCGGCCGAGTTCCCGGAACCACCTCCTTCGAAGAACAGATGACCGACTATGAAGAGCAACCAGTTGCTGCAGAAGTCTCTCACGTTGTCACAAGGGCAGCAGCAAAAGCTATCGAAGATCCCACTGCCGCACCAAGCACTGTCGATATATTGCAACACAACAAAGAAGACTTCAAGAAATTACAGCGGGAGTGCAAAACATTGCAGCTTTTATTTAAGAAAGTTGACACTGGCAAAGAAGAAACGCACAAGGATGGCAGAGTCATTACCTTTGAACTCCATGACGGCATTCTCCATCGGAAAACGTTACGAGACGGTCAGGAAACTCATCAACTTGTAGCACCTGCAAGCGTGCGCCCACAAATCTTGGAAATGGCTCATGACAATCCACTTGCTGGCCATTATTCCCAAAAGAAGACTCAGGCTCGACTAGAACGCGATTTTTATTGGCCGTCCCTAGCAAAAGATGTGGTCCAATACTGTCACTCCTGCCATACCTGCCAGACGCACGCTCCATCTCGACCAAGAAAGGCACCTATCTCAACCCCACCGATCACCACTCCATTCTCCGCGCTCAGTGTTGATTTGGTAGGCCCATTACAACCAGCTTCGGCACGTGGCCACCGATACATTCTCACCGTGGTGGACCAAGCAACTCGGTACGCAGACGCAGCCCCGCTCAGACATATAGATGCAGAAACAGTCGCCCAGGAGCTACTCGAAATCTGCAGCAGAGTTGGTTTCCCTCACACGCTAACAAGCGACAACGGCACTCAGTTCACAGCTGCAACCTTCGAAGCTTTCCTGAAACTCGTCGGTATCCAGCACCGATTGACGCCATTATACCATGCCCAATCGAACGGCATAGTCGAACGCTTCAATGGTACGCTCAAAGTCATGTTGCGGAAGTTAGCCGTAGAACAGCCGCGAGATTGGGACCTGTATCTGCCTTCACTCCTTTTTGCTTATCGAGACGCTCCTCAGGCCTCAACCGGGTATTCTCCTTTCGAACTCATCTACGGCCATCGCGTCCGTGGACCTTTAACCGTGCTCAAGGAATGCTGGACCGATGGTAGCTTGCAAGACGACACGAGCACTGCTCAGTATTTGATGGAAATGAAGCACCGATTGAAAGAAACATGTAAAATCGCTCGCGAGAATCTAAACAGGAGCCAAGAGAAAAGCGCCAAGTTCTTCAACAGACGTACCAAGATGCGAACTCTAAAGCAAGGAGATAAAGTCCTCGTATTTCTGCCCGATTCTCGAAAGAAGCTACTTATGACTTGGAAAGGTCCCTATACAGTGAAATCACGCCTGGGAACCTATACCTATACATTGGACGTGGATGGAAACAACAAAGTCTATCACATCAACCTCCTTCGCCAGTACCACGACCGGGAGCAGCAAAGTTCCGCCTCACCAAGCGAGAAAGATCGCGAGGAGGACGACGAGAGAATAGAGGAAGCATTTGCAGCGGTTGGCCTCGCCCTAGAACCTTCCTGCGAAGAAGAAGAACTCGACCGGAAAGAACCAGAGATGCCGTCACCCGTCGGAGAAACCATTGAAGACTGTCTCATCTCCTCTACTTTGACTACAACACAACGCTCAGAACTCCAGGAACTACTTGAAGAATATCGCGATCTTTTCACAGATACTCCCGGAAGAACCAGCACGGCAGTTCATGAAATAAAATTGAAGGACCCTTCCAGTTTTCGACTTCAACATTCGTATCCACTTCCCATAGCGCTGGAGCCTGAACTGCGGTCAAGTTTAGAGAAGTGGATGAAGATGGGAATCGTGACGCCATCCACATCACCTTACCATTCACCGCTCCTTGCTGTCCGGAAGAAAGACGGAACCCACCGATTTTGTCTGGACTGCAGGCACCTCAACAGCCAGACAGTATTCGATGCCGAGCCCATAGCAGACACCACTGCTATTTTCACCAATTTAGCTGGCAAAACAATATTCAGCAAAATGGATCTGACCAGTGGATATTGGCAAGTACCTCTACACCCTGAGTCCCGCCAATACACCGCCTTCAAAACTAGGTCTGGCCTCTATGAATTCAACGTACTGCCTTTCGGCCTAGCAAATGCTCCAGCCACTTTTTCCCGCCTTGTACATCAAGTCACTGCAGGACTGCAAGACACCGAGGTCTACATGGACGACATCTTAATCGCCTCGACAACCTGGGAAGATCATTGCACAGCATTAGCTAAACTGTTCGAAGCTCTCTCTCGACATGGCCTTAAGGCGAAGCCGTCCAAATGCGAATTCGGATTTGACAGCCTCCAGTATTTGGGTCATCAACTGAGCAGTAATCAGATCCAGCCTCTGGAGAACCGAGTCGAAGCCTTGAAATCGGCTCCACTCCCAAAAACCAAACGGGAGCTCCGAAGTTTTCTCGGTACAGTTGGGTACTACCAACAGTACATTCCTAGCTACTCTCAATTGACATCCAAACTCCATGATTTCCTAAAGAAGAACTCCCCAGAACAAATACCTTGGACCGATACAACAGAAGATCTGTTCGAAAGTTTGAAGACAGCGTTAGTCAAGAGACCGGTCTTACAGTTACCAGACCCCAGATGTCCTTTCATTCTGAGGACAGATGCCTCCCAAACTGGGCTTGGAGCAGCTCTCCTCCAGCCAAGCAAACGAGACTTCCGTCACTACGCGCCGGTAGCATATGCTTCACGTCGACTGAGAGGAGCAGAAATAAACTATTCTACCATTGAAAAAGAAGCGTTAAGCATCTACTGGGCTCTACAGAAGTTTGAGGTCTACCTGTATGGACGAGAATTTCTGTTACAAACCGACCATCGACCGCTCCTTTATTTGCAACAGGCAGACAAGTTGAACCCCCGATTGAAACGCTGGGCTTTGTATTTCAGCCTTTTCAGGTTCCGAGCAGAACACCTTCCGGGAGTCGACAACCACCTTGCAGATTTCCTGTCTCGGCTATCGTAGCAGAGACACCCTCCTCCGGGCGTGTCAGGCCGCACAGGGGTTATCGAGCCTTTTTGTGTTAGTTACCCATAATCTTAAGTATTTTCTTCAGGTGTCCAGCTCTCTGAACGCCGACTTATCTATTTCTCCGCGCTGATGTTGCGTTTGTGCATTTACTTTAGTTAGCCCATAAATATCATTTGTATTACATGTCGATATTCCAATGTTTCTTGTGTTATCTAGCTAAATACGACTAATATTTTAAATGCAATTTTGAGTGTTGTACCCTGTTATGCAGTAGCTCACGTCTGTACGCACTATTTTTGCAATAGAAAATAAATCACTGTCTTTGTTAAAATATATCAGTGTATGTGATAGGGACTTCAAAGAGATTCAGCATTAAACAAGTCACACCCTGAGGTCAAAAGGGTTTCCTTTCTCCTTGTTGACACAGGCTTTAGTCTTATACGACACTTCGCCTAATAAGGGGTTTAAGGAGCCACCTCGGAAGGACGAACTATTTCGCATAGTTTGTCAATAGGAAGACGATGTCGCAGACTCGCAGTTCGGCACTAAGAGAATTCACTTCTGTTGCCCTAGCGGTCTCATACGGCGCAGACAGTTGCTCGTCTTCCTAACGGTACCACCGTAGTTCGGCACTAACAGAATTTACTTCTGTTGCCCTAGCGGACTTATTACGGCGTAGGCGGTACCCACACACACCTCACCCTAGCGGTACCACCGTAGTTCGGCACATAACAGAATTTACTTCTGTTGCCCTAGCGGACTTATTACGGCGTAGGTGGTACCCACACTCACACCTCACCCTAGCGGTACCACCGTAGTTCGGCACATAACAGAATTTACTTCTGTTGCCCTAGCGGACTGAATACGGCGCAGGTGGTACCCACACTCACCTCACCCTCCACACACAACGGTACCGCCGTAGTTCGGCACTAACAGAATTTACTTCTGTTGCCCTAGCGGACTGATTACGGCGTAGGCGGTACCCACACGAACCTCAGGAAGAGCAGCTGCGAAGAAAAGCTAGCGCCCCGGAAAAGGTAGCTATACAGAAGACAGCCCTTTTCCACGAACCCTCACGTCGACCGCACGACGGTATCGACAGCGTTATTTCAGTCACATTGTATTCCTCAAAGTGTCACAAAACTTACTCCCTCTGTTGCGCTCAACAATCGTAAAATTGTTACTTCTAGAGATAGAGTCATCCTAAATATTCTGTGTACAGGTCTAAGCCTATGTATGTAACTCAATTTGATGTCGGTGATCATGTTCTTGCTCTGAATTTAAGAAATGGTCCCAAGTGGCTGAAGGGAATTATTGTTAGTAAAGTGGCTGTTAATGTCATTCATGTTCAAATATTAGCATTAAATGTAATCTTGAAGAGACATTCAAATCAGTTGTTGCACAGTAGTTTGGGATCTATCCGTAGTGGGGAAACAGAGACTCCTGATTAGCCTGTTAGCAGTTCCCCTGTGCAAAATTAACCTCGTAGATCAAGTAGAGTAACTAAACCTGTAATGCGAATACGTTGCTGAGCTCTTCCTTCTTTTTGTCACATATATTCATCTAAAGGGAGGGAAGTTGTTATATAGTGAAGTAGGCATCGTTGGGTTTACGGATTTCCGGAGATGAGGTTTGCGCGTCTTGCCGGATGCCTTATTGCGTTCAGGTCAGATGTCTTTATGGGACCTCCGCCGGAAGCTGTGCCTTGGGGGCGCATCGCATTGGTATGCACCGGAAGAGCATTGTTTAACTTCCGAGCGCTATAGCTTATCAGCAGAGTCGGTGTATGGATGATTCAGTACAAGAATAGGAACATAGCCAAGAGTTTCCTTTCCCTACTCCTGAAGTTAACGCTTCAGATCGGTAGTTACAGTTACCGATACTGTAGTTTGCAGCTACAATTACTAATCCTAATATCGTGATGAAAACTAAGATATTACAAAACGCTACAGATTTTAGGACCTGAAGGTAACCTACCTCAAACCATAATGTCTTTCATCAAAGAACGCAAAATAAGAGTCAGAATCAATGACACCCTATCCAAGCAATGTTCCCTGAGGTCGGGTGTTCCACAGGGATCAGTGAACAGCCCAACATTGTTCAACATCATGATAAATGATATTTTCCAAGACTGTAAACCCGTACTGCAGACATCCCTTTATGCAGATGACGGAGCTGTTTGGGTTACTTGCTCTGACTTGACTGAGGCACTTTGTATGCTGCAGGATGCCTTAGATGCAATCCTTGTTTGGTCCCAGACCTGGGGGCTACAAATCTCTCCAGAGAAAATAAAGTGCATTATTTTCACTCATAAAAAAAGTAAGCCCCCTTTCCACTTGAACTATGAAGGTGTGGACTTGGAATTTGTCACTATGTATAAATTTCTTGGACTGCTTCTTGATGCACAACTTCGTTGGGGCCCACATATAAAAGAAATAACACAGAGATGTCATAAAGACCTAAGACTGTTTCGTATCCTTTCAAATATTAAATGTTCAGCCAACTTTGATATTTTACTAAAAATTTACACTTCCTTAATTTTGCCAAAGTTATCTTATGCAAGTTTCCTCTTCGACACTGCTTGCATATCTCATTTGCTGTCGGTAGACAGAATCCAATTTGCAGCACTGCGCTTTATTCTTGGTGCAATGCGATGTACCAAGGTGTTGAAACCTTTATTGTAGCACCTTGAATGTATATGTGTATAATACTGATAATGTTACAGTGTTCTTGTGTTAGAATGTGTTTAGACAGTACTCCGCGCTGAGAACTGAGCTCATGGTTTTCGGGCTTGGCTGGAGCCTACTCCACCGCTATCCTTCGTGATGTAAACCGTGTCCTGCTGTGTGTACTGATTATACAAACTCCAAGTGTCTCGTCTTACTTAACTTAACTCCAATAGGTTATGGGCCCAGAAAACCTTCCGATGAAGCAATATCAAGTGAGGTTATCCTAAGTCCCGAAGCGAAAAACAGCCCGGGACAGCGAGAACAGACGTTGGTGATTTGTTAGTGCTGTGTGAGACAGAAACGGTGAAAGAGAAAGAAACATGGCAGGCTCCGTAAGTGAAAGTGCAAAGAACTGCCTCACGGCTCTTAATGATAAAAAACTATCCTACGTGGAAGCTGCAAATGAAGATGATCCTCATGAAAGAAAAACTGTGGAACTTGGTTCGAGGAACGGAAACCATGCCACAGACTACGGACGAGACTGCTCGAAGAAAATTTGAAGAAAGACGTGACAGTGCACTTGCAACAATTGTGCTTGGTGTCGAAACAAGTCAACTTTATTTATTGGGTGATCCTACTGACCCTGTGCAACTATGGCATAAGATTGAAGATACATTCCAAAAGAAAACTTGGTCTAACAAGTTCAGACTACGCAAAAGACTCTACAACATGAAACTAAAAGAAGACCAAGACTTACAAACTCATCTCAAAGCATTTGTCGAAATATTTGAGTCCTTGAGTGTGATTGATGACGCTGTTGATGAAGAAAGCCGTGTAATAATCTTGCTGTCGTCACTTCCCGACCATTTCTCCACACTGGTGACTGCACTGGAAGCTCATGACAAACTACCGTCATGGGATATTGTGACAGAGCGTCTTCTGAATGAAGAAGCAAAACTGAAAAACCAAAGTGCTTCAGACTTCAGTGAAAAATCCCTTGTGACCTCCAAATTGAAAAACTCAAGATGCTTCGAATGCGGAAAATTAAGACACCTACGTGCCAAGTGCTGGATCTATCAAGAAAAGTTGAAGAAAGAAGATGGGAACCACACAGAAGACCAAAACAATTTTGTAGCAGGTAAAACAAATTATATCAGTGCATTGTCTGTGATAAATATCAATAATTGTTGGGTAATTGATTCCGGTGCTACAGCACACATGTGTAATAATAGGAATGATTTTTCTTGTATGAATGAGCTATCTAGTCCAATTAACATTGAATTTGGTGATGGTAGAAACTTGCAAGGTGTTGGTGTAGGTGATGTTGAAGTTATGGTGTTGTTGCTTAAAGGTCTAGTAGATACCTGTGTTGTTAAGAATGTCTTGTATGTACTTGGCTTAGCCTACAATTTACTTTCTGTGCCTCAGATTACAGAAAGTGGAAACTCAGTTTACTTTGACGAAAGCTCATGTAAGATTGTAAATAAAGACGATGAATTAATTGCCTTAGGCAGTAAAGTAGGAAAATTGTATAAACTTAATTGCACCCTTGATTCAGCTGCTAAATGCATGAACGTTTCCTCTGATGAAATTCTGTGGCATAAACGATTTTGTCATCTAGGATTCGATAATCTTAAGAAATTAGCCACTAGGAATCTTGTTAGAGGTTTTGATTGTTCTGTGAGTGGAGATAACATTTTTTGTGAAAACTGTTGTGATGGTAAAAATCATAGGCTTCCGTTCCCCAAACCAAATCACAAAAGGGAACGCCGACCCTTAGAACTTATCCACAGTGATGTGTGTGGCCAGCTTAATCCCATATCACTTGGGAGTGGAAGGTATTTTGTAACCTTCATAGACGACCACTCCAGACATACTTGGGTGTACATTATCAAACATAAGAGTGATGTTTTTAAAGTGTTTCAGGAGTTCAAATCTTTGGTAGAAAATCACTATGATCACAAAATTAAAATTCTGCGCTCCGATAACGGTGGGGAATACATCTCTAATGACTTTGAACAATTCCTAAAAAGGGAAGGAATTATCCATGAAAAAACTGTGCCTAAGACACCTGAACAAAAAGGAGTTGCAGAAAGAATGAATAGAACTCTCCTTGACTCTGTCAGACCTATGCTGTCTGGTTCAAAGTTACCAAAATCATTCTGGGGTGAAGCTATATCAACTGCCGTGTATGTCAAAAATAGGAGCCCTGCTAGTGCATTGAATGATATGACCCCTTATCAGGCCCTTAATGGACACAAGCCCAATGTACAGCACCTCAAAACCTTTGGCTGCAGTGCGTACGCACATGTCCCCAAAGATGAGAGGGAAAAACTTGATCCAAAATCTAAACCGTGTGTTCTTGTAGGATATGGAAGTGGATCCAAGGGATATCGTCTGTATGACATAAGCAGCAGAAGGATATTTTTGAGTAGAGACGTCATGTTCAATGAATCTCAGCAGATGCCAATTGAGAAGGAGCCTTCAGAAGTAAATGATGTTAATTTTACTCTTCTTCCTCAGGATCCAGAACCAGAAGACTCTGAGGGAGGGGTAGAGCATAGACAGTCAGATGCTGGGATGGAGGGAGTGGAGCCTAGACAATCAGCCAGGTATCGACGCGCTCCTGATAGGTTTGGTGAATGGGTGTATTTAATGAAAAATGAGCTTGATATACCATCTTGTGTTCAAGAAGCACTCAGTGGACCAGAAGCAAAACTATGGGAAACAGCTATGGAGAATGAGATGGAGTCTATAAATCAAAACAAAGTATGGTCTCTTGTAGAGTGTCCTAATGACAAAAAACCTATCAAATCAAAGTGGATCTTTAATAGAAAAACCGGACCCGACGGAAGCATTTGCTCGTACAACGTACAAAGCTCGCCTTGTGGCTCAGGGCTACTCACAAAAATATGGCACTGACTACGACGAGACCTTCAGTCCCGTGGTTCGATTTGAATCTGTCAGGACACTTCTAGCTTTGGCTGCCAAATGCAACATGCAAGTCCATCACATGGACGTTGCAACAGCCTTTCTTAATGGAGAACTGGTTGAAGAACTGTACCTGGTTCAACCTGATGGTTTTATTATCAAAGGCAAAGAAAATCTTGTGTGTAAACTACAAAAATCGCTCTACGGACTAAAACAAGCCCCTAAGTGTTGCAATACTACACTAGATAGCTATTTGAAGAAATTGGGTTTTGTACAATCTAAGAGTGATGCTTGTATATACACTCGTGTTCAAGAGAAAAAACTGTGTATTGTGGCGGTGTATGTAGACGATCTAATAATTGCTTCTGAGTCTGGTGATGAAATAAATCAAATAAAGATGAGTCTTTCTACCCAATACAAAATGAAAGACCTTGGTGTGCTGAGTTACTTCCTAGGTGTAAGTGTTGTACAATCTAAAAACAATGTTTTCTTAAATCAAACTGCTTACACTGAGGCTCTGTTGTCAAAATTTGGCTTTGATAATTGTAAACCTGTTGCAACTCCCGCTGATGTAAATGTAAATCCGATATGCTCCCCAAATGATGTCGAATTTGACCCTGCTATTTATCAAAGTGCTGTAGGTAGCCTTTTGTATTTGTCAACCAGAACTCGACCTGACATTGCATTCGCAGTGAATAATGTTGCTAAATACAGCTCCAAACCTCTTGAACAGCATTGGATGTGTGTTAAGAGAATATTCAGGTACCTGAGAGCAGGGTTGCGGAGTCGGTGGAATAAATTTGCGACTCCGACTCCGACTCCGACTCCACCTTTCCAGAATTTGGCGACTCCGACTCCGACTCCGACTCCACCTTTTCAGAATTTGGCGACTCCGACTCCGACTCCACCTTTTCAGAATTTGGCGACTCCGACTCCGACTCCGACTCCACCTTTTCAGAATTTGGCGACTCCGACTCCGACTCCGACTCCATTTCTTCAGAATTTGGCGACTCCAACACCGACTCCGCCTATTCACAATTTTGTGACTCCAACTTCACCTATTCCTAATTTATAAGATGAATATTTTATTTCTTAGCTAGTGTACACAGACCGTAAAAAATGACAAGATTCAATACCTTTCTTCAACAAATTTTCGTTTGAGTGGAGTTTCCATGCTTTCAGCTTATTCCAGAGGTAACTTAATTTTCTTATATGAGTAATAAACACTCAGAACACAGCATTTTTGAGCCGCAAGAGAAGTAGTTATAGCCATTCGTGTCGTATCCAAGATACAGAAATTCAGCATTACTGAAAGCAACTGCGAACTTGTGTATGTATATTGTAATATGCAATACAGTACATTGCAATACAGTATATTGTAATACACAATACAGCATATTTCAATATGCAATACCCCGCCGAACTCGGTATTCACGATACAAACTTGAGTATATAAGGCTCTGGATCGCTCTAATTGTGATGAAAGTGACTTATTACAGAGCTATTGCACAACGAAAATGAGTGTATTAATTGACCGTGAACTGGAACCAAGACCGCCAGTGCTATTTTTTTCCTATCAATTATTCTTAACAGCGTGACACAAAACGTATAAATAAACACACGACACTCATTCTTAGTGGTAAACGGTTGCAGGTGTTGAAACCTGTGCATATGTTCATTATATTCTTTATTAGCGAACGACTTTTAAATTGACTACAGATTGTTAATAATCAAGATACTAGTGTACATGATTGGTCAAAAATGACGGGATCCAATGGTATCGTTGTAAAAAAATCTCAAGATAAAAATGGCAAACAAATATATCCATTGTAATAGTACCCGCGATTAAAATACAGTATTCTCGTACTTGTGCACTGGTAAAACTCGTATCACAGATGCAGTCATTAAGCATCTTTAAAAACGTCACAAACGCACACAACAACCAAGCAAATTGTATAACATAATACCTACCTGAATTGTAATTTAAATTATTGTTCCCAAGAGGTTTTTAAAAAATTTGCTATACCTTTTAAGCATTTAAATGCCTTTGAAATTTAAATGCAATGAGTCGCATTTTTTTGACAGTTGATTCGATTTTCACGCAATGTTTTTTACTTATAAACATATGTGGGCAGATGCCAGGTTTTTCATATTTCGATGGTATTTATGATACTTTCCAAGCAAGCAGATTCCCATTGTAATGAGATAGGGGAAATTACGCACGAGAACATATACTTATCATCGACGAACACCTGGCTTTTTATTATACCGGGTGTCCTATAAAAATGTCCCCGATTTTTAATTAATTATATCTCAGCTTTATATTAACATATTTTAATTGCCTTTTTTCACAATGTAGTAAATTTTGTTTCCTTTTCGAATAATTTAAATTTTTGAAAATCGGTTGAATAACCCCTGTACAATGTCCAATTTACTGAAACGAGCAGAAAAATTAATTGTTCAGAGGAAAAGTTTTTAAAACAATATTGATATTCTTCCTTATTTTATAGTTTCCATAAAACTGAACACACAAAAATTTTAAGGAGTAACAAATCATTCCCTTATATAACGTTTAAATAAATGAGGTAATTTTAGTATCCAACGACATACCCTCCATTTCTCTCAAGGCAAGTATTACTTCTAGCCACCATTGAACGAAGAGTTGTACCCATTATTCCACCGTTTTTTATCAGTCCTTGAAACACTATTATTGAGAACACTTGAAACTTGAAACCTCTCAGAGGGTTTATATACTTAGTTGTATGTACGATACATCGTTATGAAATTATTCTTAACAGTAGGTATTGAGGAATGAAGAAGAACACCAGTGTTGTTTTTAAAACTTTCCCTTTGAACAATTTTTCTACCCCTTTCAGTAATTCGATCGTCTTAAAGTTTATTCAACTGATTTTCAAAAACTTAAATTATTTCAAAAGGAAACAAAATTGACTAAATTGTAAATAAAAGACAATTAAAATATGTTAATTTAAAGCGGAGATATTACCAATTAAAAAGTCCGGGACATTTTTGTGGGACACCCGGTATAGTATTGATTGTTCTTATACAATAAATGGTCAAGTGTCTCCTTTGAACAAATTAATAAATAGGTTTAGCTATTTGGTGATCGTAATCTCTCCTATGTTAATACAATGGAGTTTTAGGATTTAAAACTTAAGGGCAACTGCTCGAACATTTATTTCAAATACAGAAGAACTTCAAGGGAACAACAGCAAGTCGTTTCCCTTTTCTCCTGCGCAAAAAGAGAAACCGTACCCAAGTTAGGCAGATCTTGAGGATTCCAACAGTACGCTCAGCAGCGTCCTCTGTAATATTTTTATTATTAAATTCCTTTAAAATAGAGACCGAAGATCTTCTTTAACGTAAGGTTAGTTTTTTCAAAACGATACTCGCTAAAAATAGAAGACACCCAATGGACGCGGCCGGTCATCAGTACGGTACTCCGGTAGGGAATTTTAGAGGCGTTCTGAGTAGAGAGATACAGAGTTTTAAGATGTCTGGTCGCCGACTAGGTGAATATCGTATCTTATTGCAAGATTGCATATAGCACTAAGATTTTAACAATTATTTGACAATTAATTACCTTCAATAATAAGTGCCTATTCAAGAGGCTGCAAAAGCCGGGTCGAGGAGTTCAAGTCGCAGAAAGAGACTACTTTTTACGCAAGAGAAATAAGTTAGAGGTACCAGACCCACTTTTATTAAAAGGACGACATGCTGCCCAAGCAGAGCAAGCTCAAAGATAATTTAATGAGTGAACGCCAAAGCGTAACAAGTAATTTTAATTAAAGCTATTTAAGGTTAATGCAGGTCTGCTAGAAGCGCAAACGTGCTTAATTATAGAAATTTAAATTTAAACACAAAGATCGAAAAGAAAAGATGCAGCTGCAAAACAAAAAACAACGAACAAAAAGATCTCACTTCATCAGTTTCAAATTCCTGTCTGTGAACTAAGAAAGGCCAACTGAAGGAAACTTTTTCTTCCACAAAGCCGCCATCAGAAATTCGGAAAATATTCAACAGGAAATTTCATTGAACAAACAAAATTGGCTGTTCGTCTTTGTTGGTTGATCTGTCTCCCTTTCACGCTCTTAAAGATGCTAACTACTGTATCTGTGATGCGAGTTTCACCAGTGCACAAGTATTAGAATATTTTAATCGCGGGTGCTATTAGGATGGAAATATTTCTTTATGGTCCACATCTGGAAGATTTCTATACAGACCATATCGAATCCCGTAATTTATGACGAGTCGTGTACACAATTATGTATACTGAGTGTTTCAGAACACGAGGTACAAAATTGTACATCAAGTAGAAAATGGCCAAATAAACACTTTTTGTCCTATGAAATTTTCCCCAAAAAAATCGGGGTTGGGAGGTATTGGGTGTTAATTGTTTTTAAGGTTGAAATTTCATGGCACAATTACTGGCGATATTGATTCTGAATTTACGTTACAAAATTGTTAAAAATGTGTTCCACCTACATCTATGCCCTTTTCGAATTTTAGCCTTAACGGCTGCCGGATATTAGGAAACACGTCTGGCATTGAGGTATCTCACCTACAGCCACTGCAATTCTGGCCACAGTTAAGATCTTCCTCAGACTCAATGAGTGTAGCATAAACAAGGCTCTTCACGTGTCCCCAAAAATTGAAATCGAGTGGAGTCATGTCAGGAGATCTAGGAGGTCATGCAACTAGCACATTTCGCCCGATCAACGTAAATTCAAAATCAATATTGCGAGTAGTTTATTCATTAAATTTCACCCTTAAAAACAATAAACTGCTAATATCTCAATGTCTCTTTCTTCGGAAAATTTTATAGACGAAAAAGTTTTTATTTGGATATCTTCTAGTTGGTGTGCAATTTTTTGTCTCTTATTCTGAATCTGAAACACCCTGTATATTACTGACAAGTGTTTTCTGAGTAGGTAATGTAGGCATTGTCTACACTGAGAAGCATAGATATGTATCAACAGTTTTTTATTACTAAGTATGCACTAATTCATTGAAATTATAATAGTTAATTCAATGACTATGCTTCAAATCCCCAAAATTATGTATACGTGTAGATAAGGTAGGCCAGATTTGCACACTGCCTTTTCTTCTCTGTGTCTACACTATGCAGGGTAACAATGCAGAAAAGGTGTCATATTATTGCTCAACTCTATGTTACATTTCGGCTATATATAATAAGCAAAAGTTGTTATGCTTTCATCGCAGGGTTCTGACGTTTTCGGAACGTTTTTTTACGAATAAAAGTCACTTCTAGCTTCTTTGCGTGCAATATGATACTATCTCTTATTTTCGTCTAACTTTTTACTTTGTATTGGACACTTTGTTATTTAAATAAACGCCCAGGTTCTTCTCATTTCGTGTTTTTTGGAGCAATTTTAAACGTTTCCAGCAAGAGAATTTGTACTATCGCATAAATGCAAAAACCATTGCAGCTGAGAAAGTGCATTGTTTTCAGTTACAATGTGTGTGTGACTGTAAGTGAAGTTTTTGCTAGTGTGTGAAATTATTTTCATTGCAGCTCGTTTACATCGTATTTTAATTTTTTTCAAGTGTCTCAATGCCGATATAGATAACCTTACAACATTTCCAAATCTTCCTTAACAAGAAGTAATTAATTATATAATGCTACAAAACGAATACTGTTTCAGTTTTTAAAAATGTATCAAGATAATTATAAAATTCTCCATTTCAGCGTATACTTGCTTAGAAACTGGAGAGTGATACGAAGATAAAAATTAAACATGATGATGATATAGCGAAATACAATATAACTCTGAAAGAACCAAATTACATTCAATGAATAACTTGAGAAATGAGCATAAATTTTTATTATTAATACATGTTAACTTGACTTAAAAACACGGAATCCATATCAATTTTGATAACATGACTTGAAAACTAGAAGCCTTTGTGCACTAGACCATAGCTTCAGGTTTCGGCAAAGACTACTCATTGGCAATGAATCATAACCTAAAGACTAGAAATGTTTATGATCATTATCAATCAATGCATCATTTTGAGCATACAGAGTTACCACTCTTTATGTGAGTACAATGTATTGCATCAGCTGAAATGTTCTACAAGTAACTTGCAACACATTTAATACTATTTTCCTGTTCCTATGTATTAATTGAAGGAAAAATGAACAAAACAGAAATATACAGAATGAATTTGCGATGCTTTCAATTACTAATTCCTGCTTTTAACTACAAAATATACATCAATGCTGGGTACAAAAATTATATTTCGCACTCGTAGGTTTCTCATATATATCTGTGCAAACCCTCAATGACTAGATGACATGACGGTATTAGGTGATAGGAATAAATACGCTGTTTCATACTTAGAACAAAACAATCAACAAAAACATTGCGTATTTTTTAGATTTTTCAGCAAAGCATTCTAACTCTGTTTTGGTTTACTTTTAGTTTTAAAGAATTATAAATAATTTTTAGCAAAAATTAGAGTCGAAGACACCAAAAAAGAGCGACTCCAACCACGACTCTACCACATCCGAATGAACGACTCCGACTCCGACTCCACCACATTCGGAAAAGCGACTCCGACTCCGACTCCGACTCCATCACACTTCAGAGTAGCGACTCCGACTCCGACTCCGACTCCACCACACTTCAGAGAAGCGACTCCGACTCCGACTCCGACTCCACCCTAAAACATCCGACTCCGGCGACTCCGACTCCCGACTCCGACTCCGACTCCGCAACCCTGCCTGAGAGGCACCTCCAAACTAGGTCTCTTGTATAGCAAATGTTCTGATACTTGCATTGGTTATTCAGATGCTGACTGGGCTGGTGATAAAAATGACCGAAAGTCTACCTCTGGTTACTGTTTCACCCTCAGTAATTCGGTAATAACGTGGAGATCTAATAAAACAAACTTGTGTAGCCCTCTCAACTGCAGAAGCCGAATACGTTGCTCTTGCCGGTGCGGCTCAAGAGGCTGTCTGGTTGAAGCACTTACTCAGTGATCTAAAATTTGGTACTGTGGAACCAATGGTTATAAACGAAGACAACCAGTCAGCCATCTGTCTTGCCAACAATCCCAAATATCATGGGAGGAGCAAGCACATCGATATTAAGTTTCACTATGTAGCATTAGCTACAAAAGTGTAATATTATAAAATTTTTCATTCGCACTTAAAATAGCATAATTATTGACATTAAAAATTTTACTTTAAATTATTATTAATAATTTTCTACTTATAATTAGTAATCCATGAAGTTTTTGTGTAAATCCATGAGAGATAAAATAACGATCGACATTTTCGAGTTTAAAGCCTTTGGGAATTGGCAACACCGCGCGGGATGCTTGTTTTTGAAGCGTCACTCTCTCGTGCGTCTTAGCTTGTGCGTTAACACCGTTCTTGTAAGTGAAAGAAATTAAGTGTTCAAATAGAGCAAATCTGGTAAAGTATATTGTGTTCATCTCTCAGTGTGCATTGCGTTCAAGTTTAAAGATCTGGTCAGTGTCGTATATATATATAAACTAATAAAATAGTCGTAGGAGGTCGTAAAATAGCATGGCATTCCAAGTGCTATCTCAACATGACGTAGCGTAAATTTTGCGTATCATGTTCATTTCTTGTGTCATGAGTATTTTATAGATATTCAACTACGTCTTTCCTTTACTACAAAAATTATATACTTGCAGCTGTCATTATGATATTGCAAATTCGCTCATCAAATACTTCGTGAGAGCGTACGGTGGATTTGCCGGCTTTTAGCGGAAAGATGGCTGGAGCATTAACTGTCGTGTCATGTCATTTTTATGTTCACTGTATTGTGTTTTGAATATTTTTCTTTTGCTGCGAGAGATACGTTTAGTGTTTCTTCTTCAGTATGATTTACATGGATGAATTTAGGACTGCCTGTTTTATTTCTCGTACGGATATAGAGATGTTATAGAGTACGAAAATTATTCATTCATATTCATGCATTTTTTTAGCTGTTTCGTATTTCAGTTAAATTCACGAATCATGGTGCTTAAATCACATGTATTTTCCATAATTCCACAAAATGGAATAACAGATTATTACTGCTCTAAAAATCACAAATCTTGCTGTCATGTTAAACTGTAATTCAAACATAAATGAACAGCCATTGCCAGCTGGTAACCTTTCTATCTTCTTCCTAAGCCTGTAAAGAAATTAATAGCTTGAGTTAAAATCCATGGAAGAAGTTCAGGGTTTTCTCCGTGATAGGAAATTTACCATTGCAGTGTAGGGATTACCAGTTGTGGAAATTTTCCTTGATGCCTCTTCGAGAATCTTCTCATTCAGCCTCATCGATTATTGCAGATCCTCGACGGCACCAAACGCCACAACACACATTCCTTGGGTCTGAAATTTACAAGTTAAATTCACGTGGCGTATTATCTCACTAAGCCATCGAGTTACACGAAGTAAATGGCCTATTTGTGACGTGAGACGTTCTGACCTTTGGTCATATATCACTTTGCAATCACTTGTGTCGGAGTTAGTAGAGCCTAGTAGATTACTACAAATGGCAAATTAATCTACCGCTCAACCACGACAACTTACTTTTCACATCGTGGAATTATTCTAAAGTCTGAACCCAAAAATAGTGACTCATCCCCACGTCACGGGTGAAATTTAGTATTCTGTCAGTCGCTAAAATTAAACAGACTGTGAACCTCCACAAACACACTCACTTACACCTGGCCAACGTCATCGCTCGCCGGACCTCGCCTTCACGGAGTTTCCCAACTAAGAGAAGATCGCCCAAAGTCAAGCACGCCATCGTCATCACGGCTTCCTTCAATAAAAGACACAAGCTGAGTTATCCCTTGAAGTGTCTTTATTATCCCTCTCTTGCAATTTCGAAAAAACACTATCGAACAAACGTTTAGGATTGGATGTTAATACCTATCTTAAATTTAACTCATCACCACCAATCTTAACAACTATGTACGTGATCTTGTAAGTAACAAAGACATAGACGTAGTGTATTGCCCTACCGACGAAATGCTCGCCGACATATTTACCAAGAACCTACCCATAGAAAAGTTCTCTAGGCCGAGAACGAAGTTAGGAATGGTCTCATCTGAAACACATTCAATGTGAGAAGGAGTGTTGAAACCTTTATTGTAGCACCTTGAATGTATATGTGTATAATACTGATAATGTTACAGTGTTCTTGTGTTAGAATGTGTTTAGACAGTACTTCGCGCTGAGAACTGAGCTCATGGTTCTCGGGCTTGGCTGGAGCCTACTCCACCGCTATCCTTCGTGATGTAAACCGTGTCCTGCTGTGTGTACTGATTATACAAACTCCAAGTGTCTCGTCTTACTTAACCTAACTCCAATACAAGGTTCCTATTTAGAAATAGAAGCAAACTTGATGCCACTGAGTTACTTACGGAAAAAACAGTTGTGTCAGTATGCTCTCAGAGCACTTAGTGTCCCTGGTCACCCAGTTGGACAGATAATCCAAGATTACTACCCGTTCCATGTCTTTCAACATAATCCAAATCCTCTTCCAATGTCGGGCAGTATATTCTACTTACTGCAAGAATTAGGCATTAAATCAAACTGTGTAGGATCTATCCAGACCTCTGATAAATACGAAACTTTTAACATGAAATGCATTGCCCATCTAAAAACATGCCCAAAGGATGCACTAGGCGAAAATCAGTGGAAAGCTCTCTTCAAACATATTCAAGCACAATATCTCACACGACAGGAAATATATACAGATGGCTCTAAACACGACCACAAAGTTGGAATTGGCATTTGGTCGAGTGAATCCAATATCATTGCAAGACTTCCAGATAGGGCTTCCATTTTCACAGCAGAACTCACAGCTATTTTATATGCCATAAAGTACATTGAAATGATACCAGAAAATTTTGTCTTGTTCACTGACTCATACAGTGCTATTCAGGCACTCAACCAATTACTTCCTTCGAACCACTACTTGATACCTAAAATCAAGAGAAGGTATGAAAGTCTACCCCCAATGAAATTAATCATTGAGTGGGTTCCCAGCCACATGGGTATCAAGGGAAATTAAAAAGCTGATCAACTGGCAAAAGCAGCATGTAACTTGGAAACAATCTGTTCACCCCATCTTCCACACCTTGATCTCACACCACATGTCAGGCAACATTTCAGACAAAAATGGTAAGCTGCATGGGACTCGAGCATTAGCCAATACCATGCAATCAAATCAAAACTTGAGCCAACGGTAGATTCCTCTGTATCACGTAAAGAGCAAGTGATTTTGACGCGATGCAGACTACTTACAACTAAACTTACTCATAATTATCTATATACAAGAGATCCACAGCCCTTGTGTCGGCAATGCCAAAGTGTGCTCAGTGTTGGACACATTTTGATTGACTGCCCTGCATACGCTGCACAAAGAATGAATTTGAAGAATTATGCATATGCAAATAAATTTCAATTCAACTTGGAAAATGTTCTGAGTGGCTCCTTTAATCATGAACTAATAATGAATTTTTTGGACAAACTCAACTTTGTCAATCAAATTTAAAATGCCCCACGTCCTAAAAGCTTATTTATCAGGCACTCTTGCCTGTAATTGGTGATGTGCCTGAATTCACACAAGTATTCACGATAGCACGTGTTTGAAATAAACGTGTACCATGTACGATAGCCGGATAGCACGGTTGATAGTGTGACTCTGTAGAGTGTAGACCATAGTATACCGTGGTGTAGAGTGTAGACGCCGGACGGGGCTTCACTTACAGCGGGCTGTTCAAGCTTCAAGGTGGTGAGTGAATTGGCGTTAGCTTATGTGCGGGATTAATGTTTATTGGAAATGATTTAAATGAGACGTTTATGGGTTATTCCTAATACCAGGATTAATCGCGTCGCAGATAGGTACAATTCTTGCTGGTAGTATAATGACCATTTATGACGAGCCGGTACAAGTGATATAACTGCTGAGAAGTGTTGAAATTCGCCGACCATGTGCTTTTGTTTCAAGTTCATGTAATTTTTAGTCTGATTATTTTGGTCAATGTGAAGCGTTATGTAATTAAAGGAAATGGGACTTTTATTCCCAAGAATCACTAAAGGAACCCATTTAAGAACGTTTTACAAGAATGACATTCTGCTCGCTGATGCGTTATTTTAGAATTATTCAACTTTTAACTTGGCTTTCGCGGGCCAAGGAAGCGGGCGTGCCAAGGGGAATTTAATTAATAACGGAAGCTAATTAAATTAATAACTGAAGCTAACCCCCTATTACAAACGTGAAAAGGTTGGGTTGTGAGAGGAAGTCACAGTTCTTGATGTGAAAAGTAGGTCAATGTTTATTTTACCCTCGGCAGGGAAATTAAAGATGTCGTTGCTGATACTCACTAAATGAGCACATTTAAAAACCTTTTACGAGAATGACCTTATGCTCGCTGATGCGTTATTTTTGAATAATTGAACTTTGAAGTTGGCGCCGGCGCCGTAATTCAGTTGATAAGGGTAGTTAACCCGCCTATTACAAACGTCAAGAGGTTGGGTCGTAAGGGTTAGCCACAGTTCTTCTAGTGAAAATTATAAATAAAGGTTGTAACCAACCCATTACGTTGAATGATCGAGTGTGTGCAAGCGCGCACCGCTGCTTCGACGTAACTGGCAGCCTTGAGATGACCGCAGATCCGTAACTTCAACCCTGGTATATCGTGGGTTCGACGTATCTGGGAACATTCGAAACAAGTCTTTCGCATCGACAAAATAACTCGTCATCTCATTAACTATGTTTATGCATGGTAGAATTTCAATTGATTTATAATTTTAACTAAAAGAACTGTGGCTACCCCTCACGACCCAACCTCATTACGTTTGTAATAGGCGAGGCGCGCGCGCCCGCCCGCGCCAACTTCAAAGTTAAATAATTCGGTCAATGTGAAGTTTAATGCAATCACGGAAATTAATAATTATATTCCAAACAATCACTGAAGGAACCCATTTAAGAACGTTTTACAAGAATGACATTCTGCTCGCTGATGCTTTATTTTCAAATTAATGAACTTTGAAGTTGGCCTTCCCGCGCCAGAGGAAGCGAGCGTAATTTAATTAAAAACGGAAGCTAACCCCCTATTACAAACGTAAAGAGGTTGGGTCGTGAGGGGGAGGCACAGTTCTTCTAGTGAAAATTATAAATAAAGCTTCTAACCAGGGTTGCGGAGTCCGTGGAATAAATTTGCGACTCCGACTCCGACTCCGACTCCACCTTTCCAGAATTTGGCGACTCCGACTCCGACTCCGACTCCACCTTTTCAGAATTTGGCGACTCCGACTCCGACTCCGACTCCGACTCCACCTTTTCAGAATTTGGCGACTCCGACTCCGACTCCGACTCCATTTCTCCAGAATTTGGCGACTCCAACACCGACTCCGCCTATTCACAATTTTGTGACTCCAACTTCACCTATTCATAATTTATAAGATGAATATTTTATTTCTTAACTAGTGTACTCAGACCGTAAAAAATGACAAGATTCAATACCTTTCTTCAACAAATTTTCGTTTGAGTGGAGTTTCCATGCTTTCAGCTTATTCCAAAGGTAACTTAATTTTCTTATAAGAGTAATAAACACTCAGAACACAGCATTTTTGAGCCGCAAGAGAAGTAGTTATAGCCATTCGTGTCGTATCCAAGATACAGAAATTCAGCATTACTGAAAGCAACTGCGAACTTGTGTATGTATATTGTAATATGCAATACATTACATTGCAATACAGTATATTGTAATATACAATACAGCATATTTCAATATGCGATACCATACCCCGCCGAACTCGGTATTCACGATACAAACTTGAGTATATAAGGCTCTGGATTGCTCTAATTGTGATGAAAGTGACTTATTACAGAGCTATTGCACAACGAAAATGAGCGTATTAATTGACCGTGAACTGGAACCAAGACCGCCAGTGCTATTTTTTTCCTATCAATTATTCTTAACAGCGTGACACAAAACGTATAAATAAACACACGACACTCATTCTTAGTAGTAAACGGTTGCAGGTGTTGAAACCTGTGCATATGTTCATTATGTTCTTTATTAGCAAACGACTTTTAAATTGACTACAGATTGTTAATAATCAAGATACTAGTGTACATGATTGGTCAAAAATGACGGGATCCAATGGTATCGTTTAAAAAAAATCTCAAGATAAAAATGGCAAACAAATATATCCATTGAAATAGTACCCGCGATTAAAATACAGTATTCTCGTACTTGTGCACTGGTAAAACTCGTATCACAGATACGGTCATTAAGCATCTTTAAAAACGTCACAAACGCACACAACAACCAAGAAAATTGTATAACATAATACCTACCTGAATTGTAATTTAAATTATTGTTCGCAAGAGGTTTTTAAAAAATTTGCCATACCTTTTAAGCATTTAAATGCCTTTGAAATTTAAATGCGATGAGTCGCATTTTTTTGACAGTTGATTCGATTTTCACGCAATGTTTTTTACTAATAAACATAAGCGAGCAGATGCCAGGTTTTTCATATTTCGATGGTATTTATGATACTGTCCAAGCAAGCAGATTCCCATTGTAATGAGATAGGGGAAATTACGCACGAGAACATATACTTATCATTGACGGACACCTGGCTTTTTATTATACCGGGTGTCCTATAAAAATGTCCCCGATTTTCAATTAATTATATCTCAGCTTTATATTAACATATTTTAATTGCCTTTTTTCACAATGTAGTAAATTTTGTTTCCTTTTCGAATAATTTAAATTTTTGAAAATCTGTTGAATAACCACTGTACAATGTCCAATTTACTGAAACGAGCAGAAAAATTAATTGTTCAGAGGAAAAGTTTTTAAAACAATATTGATATTCTTCCTTATTTTGTAGTTTCCATAAAACTGAACACACAAAAATTTTAAGGAGTAACAAATCATTACCTTATATAACGTTTAAATAAATGAGGTAATTTCAGTCCCCAACGACATACCCTCCATTTCTCTCAAGGCAAGTATTACTTCTAGCCACCATTGAACGAAGAGTTTTACCCATTATTCCATCGTTTTTTTATCAGTCCTTGAAACACTATTATTGAGAACACTTGAAACTTGAAACCTATGAACTTCTCCCAAGTGGGGAAGTTGTTTAAAAAAATGATTTGCCTTGGAAGATTTAAGATAAGCTGTTAGAATGGGTTGATTCAAGATTGATTAATAGGCAAGGTTGGTGTTCTTTGAATAAGGGCCACCAGTCGCCATCGAACGGCAACACTTAATAAAACTAATGACTTAATCTGACTCAGAAGGAGTTAAGTGACGGTATTCGGGTTGCTCTACTGGCACCTAATTTCATTTGCACGACTTGACCTCTGCAGGACAATGAAAGGACTTTTATACTCTCGCCTGATGTTTATTAGTTGACTCTGAGTGCCGTGACTACGGCAGCAGTGGGGGGATCCACTTCTTGAGGAAGAAGGTCCGGGTCCAGAGAGTTGACGCACTCCAGCAGGTGCCGTGGCTCGAGGGAATCCGGGGTGGATCCCGGCGAGAGTGGATTTGTTAGTGTAATATTCCGCAGGTGCGGTAACAGTTTGTATTATGAGGTATCTCGAAGGAGGCAGTAATATCTGCCAGTGCCTTGTGGCTTACTTTGTTGATTGATAGCCGTTTAGGCTGAATAAATTTTACGAACGTCTCAAGTGATTCTGAGAACGTTCCGAATGCACCTCTAGTACGTTTTCAAGTGGTTCTGGAAACGTTACTATAGGGTTTTGTGGTAATGTTTGTGTTTCGGCTTCGCAGGTTCTTCTGTACGGGAAGAGAGCTTGGGTTACTTGTTCAAGCATGATAACACAAGGAGAGGCAGTCGCTACGCAAGCCAGGCTGCGAGCTTTACTGCTGAATTACAGGATTGCCTCAAATAGAGGATTATATGCGGGTGCCTCGGCCCAATTCTGGCGCCTGAACAAGGGCGAGGCAGTCGCAACAATAAGTACTCGGATGGACAATCATGAATCTCCCTACATGCCATTTCTCCAACAAACGAGTATTCTCCGGGTACTACTAGCCTTGCCGCGTCTTGTCCTAAATCGTCTCCGAAATGGAGTGCAACATTAGTTCACAAGATCAAGAGTATTATAAATCAAGGCTGTGGTCGCCGATTAATCTAGGGTGTGGTGCCTATTTACAATGAGTACCTTAAAGATCGGTATTGGACGCTTAGAACGGTTCCCACTAAGCAACAGCAAAGGGCTCGCTGTACTGATCTTACTTAAGGCTAAAAGTTGTCAAAAGATCCATTAACTTAAGCTAGGAATCGTGCCAGGAAGGCATGTACAGCCTAATTATTATTATTATCTATTATTAAATGCGGAATCTCTAGTCTACCTGGCTTGAACGTGAAGGATGTCCTACGAGAGGAGAGAGGAAGGTACCATTTAGAAAAGAGTAGAGGGAACGCGGAATCTATGCACAAAGTGCACAGAATCGGTAGTTAAGAAGGATTTAGAAAGCATTGATCATGAGGATGCATTTCAGAATAGTATTAGGGCATCCTATGAGTTACAATGAACAACAACCACTGGAGGTAGCCGACATTGACATGAGGTATAAGGAACAGGTAGCTACAATTGAAAGCAACAATTGCCGGTTAAACTAAATTAAACCCCAAATCAGATAATTGGATGATTTCTGGACTAAAAATTCCCAGGAGTTGGGATTTTAGAATATTCAGAGACTTCCCAGAGGTAAGCACAATCACCCTAATTTAGCTGAATCAGGTAACGACTAATTATTAACATTATTATACACAAATTGACCTAACACAAAAATCAGTAGTAAGAGTTGTCACTAAAGTGATTATGATAGGAATTCTTGTTACCGTTACTACACATTGTTACACGCAATCAGACAGTGGGATGGTTCTGATCACGAAAGAATGATTATTTATATGACTTGACTTGAAGTGAGTAACTACCGAAGATACAATCTCTATTGGTGTAAATAAACTATCATAGCTTCATTTCTCAAGATATGAATTTAAACATTGACTAAAAATTGCAAAAGGAATTCCAAAATTATTTAAATCTGACTTAATTAAAATACAAAAAAAATAGAGAACACAATTAATTAATACTGGAACACACAAAAGATGAGCAAACCACTAATGACACAATGGCAACAAATAGATTATTCATATTCAATTGATTAGAGGCTTGAACACACAATTAATTTAGCACTCAAAAATTAACACAATGGCAACAGAAAAGATTATTAATATTCACTTGATTAGAGGCTTGACACAATGGCAACATGATAGATT
This sequence comes from Morinoia aosen, assembly GCA_030386875.1. Taxonomy (NCBI): domain Eukaryota; kingdom Metazoa; phylum Arthropoda; class Malacostraca; order Amphipoda; family Talitridae; genus Morinoia; species Morinoia aosen. Next base: position 22,589,243 of record CM059579.1, read on the forward strand.
ATTAATATTCAATTGATTAGAATTGCTTCTTGGAAAAACTATGTTGCCATCAAATATAAGGTATGCAGCGATAGCCGGCACAGGGGAGGTGTGAGAGATCACACTTCTTGGCAAGAGCCCTACATCACATGTGACACGATTAGTTAATTGAGAAAACCTACTTAATAATACACAACATATTATTTACATAATACATAAATTAAATAGTTACCCGTTGAACAGCAATAGCACGCACAATACTTTAATTCTCACCAGAGAAGAAAACCGAGATGCACACACTTTGAATGACTTGAAACGAGTGAGGCTTGTGCGGGTTGAAATGTTGCCGACACGGCGACATGGGGGTTTCGTAACTATTCAAAAGTGATTTCTTATGGATTGAATTTTTCAGTACACAATTTTAATAAAATTGAGGATAGAAGTTAATTAATTTCGTAATGAATTTTTATTCTAATGGTGGACTTTATTTTACTGAATTTTTAAAAGATCATTTTGAGAATTTCCGAAATTTGTACTGAGTTGCGTGCCGAAGGTTCGCTACAAACCTCTCAGAGGGTGTAAGTACTTAGTTGTATGTTGTCGCAACTCCAGCCTTGCTGCTCGTTTAAGTCCCTTGCAAGTTAATCAATATCTTGTATTATCGGGGACTGGGTCATAATTAACCCTTTACTGACCTAAAAGACTAAATATCAATTAAATATGACAAGCAAGCAATGAGTGGATTGCTTCCCCTTCCTGGCGACAAATGCTTATATAGAACATCCCTAATGTGTTCGTTTGTTCTTGCGAGCTGAATCTGAAGCCACAGCAGCGGATTCGGAGCGCCCTTGACGTCGAAGCTTTCGCGGGCTGACACGTCAGAAGAAGATCATCAACGGAGTCGGCAGCACGTGCCTTTGTGCTTGACGACTTCCAAACCGGTCCTGCTTTCGGGCAGCCTAACGCCCGGAAAGCCGACTAGCAATGAAGAAATGTTCCCTGGACAACTATCTTCGAAGTTCAGGTGAGCAATCTTTACTTATTGTCTTTGCTTGTCATATTCTTATTGCAGAAGAGACTATGGTAAATGCCAGGTAATTCTGGAAGTTGGCGCTTTTGCCGGTGAGCGCGATATAGTCCTTTTTTCGAAGATAGTTTGTTATTTAATTTAAAGAAAGTGATTTAATCTTCGAATTCCTTGTTCGAGGAAAGTGATCTAATCTTTGAATCCTTTAAAAACCTTAAATTCATTATTCTTAAATTCTCTTATACGAGGAATTTCTCAATTTATAAAATTCTTCATTCATTTGAAAGTTAAAAATTTAAACTTCTTATGAAAAGCAGTTCTGGCGTACGCAATTCGTTCAGATGCTATAGCAAGGCTGGAGTAGCTTCAGGAAAAATCCTGGTGACTATATCTTTTTTGTTTCTTATTTCTCCAGTTCAAATAACTGTTTTTCTTTATAAAATAAAAATAATAAAGAAAAAGGGATTTAATAAATTTTCTGTAATTTGGAAAGTCTCGCTGGTTTGCCGTGCTTTCCGGGCTTAGGAGCCGGGGTGTATCTCTTCTCTCTAGAATTAAGGTGCTTTTTTGCGTGTCGTTTTTGTGTAAGGTACCATTTTTTGTATTGCTAGCTCCTTGTGCTTTTGGGAGCTAGTCTCTTGTTTACCTTGCACAAATTATGATTTTTTCTGATTGCATTTTTTGTGTGCTAGTATGTAAGTGAAAAAATTAAAATAATTTTGCAGCAAAAATTTAAATAAAATTTTTGTGGAAAATTAATTGTGTAAAAACGTTCTAACGTGACCTAACTTTAATTGGTGAGGGATGTAACTTTTCTGTGTATTCTGTGTCTTTTGTATTTTTTCTATCTATATAATATGAGGATATAAACCTAACCTGTCCACTTTTAATAGTGTAGACCATTATTAGCTGAACTTTTTTCTAATAAGCTCATAAACTATTTACTTATTTGTTTTTTTTTTGCAAACATGACCGAAACTTTTAACGCCTCAGCCCTTAGCATGAAAATGCGGGGAGTAAAATGTAGTATTACAGCTTTACGCAAGAAAGTGCTTGCTCCTGGCTGTGCACCTTCTCTCCTAAGGGAGGCCATTCCTCAGTTGAGTGGCCTTCTAAAGGATTTTCGCCGTCTCTCCTCTATTCTACCTTCTGACCTTGAGGAAATTTCTGAAGAGGAGTTAGTTAGACGTGCAGAATACGAAATCCAAATAGTTGAATTAATCGCTGAATTGAAAAATTCAGTTTTCCCGGCACCGGTGTCTTACTCTAATGATACCGCGCCTCCTTCTGAGGCTAGTAAAGTTTCTGTTGCGGAAGTGTCTTTAAATATTTTTAGAGCTCCTCAACTGACTTTGAGAAAGTTCAGTGACAATGAACACTGTCCTTTTTCTTTTCTTCATTTTCAGGAATCTTTTCTTAATGCTCTTCTTGCTTATCCTACTATGAGCGAGGGGCAGAAATTTTATATTCTTAAAAAATCAGTTACAGGGAAGAGCCCTTAGTCTTGTTGAGGGACTTCCCAATGAGAATTGTTTCCAAGCTGCTTGGGCTTTACTCAAGCAGGAATTTTTAAACGCTGATAAGCTCGTTTCGCTTGCACTGGACGAATTAATAAATTCTCCCAGTGTCCTTAGCTTTGTAGAAATAGGGACGTTTCTTTCTAAAGTTAAGTTTCGTCTACTTGAGCTCTCTAAGCTTGGTGTAGATTTCCGTAACGAGAAATCAGGCAATCTCTTGTTTTCTGCTATAATTAAAACCAAGCTTCCAGATTTTTTCTTGTTAGAACTGCTTCGTTATTTTAAAGCTAGTTTTTTTTCTTTAGAGATGTTTGAGAACGCGCATCATGTTCTGTCTCTTTTAGAAACTAAATCTAAACCCAAGAAATTGCTCTCCCTTCGCAATGATAGGGTGGAGGAGAAGACTCGAGCTGAAACTAAGTTTAAACCTTCTCCTGTGTCTTCTAATCTTCCTAATGTAAAAGTGTGCCGGTTTTGTAAGCAGACCGGTCACACGTCATTTTCTTGCCGTAAATTTGATACTCACGAAAAACGTGTGAAACAAGTAAGCGAGTTGCAGTTGTGTTCCGTATGTCTTAGTCACAACCATGTAGCTAAGTCTTGCCCTGCTAAAAGCAGAGGCTTGCCTTTTAATTGTTCTCTTTGCAAGGCTAATACTCACGTTAGCCCGTTATGTCCTAAGTTCGTAAGTTTTTCCTCTTTTGCCTCTTCCTCTACCTGACGGTTAAAGGCACGTTTTCGAATGTGCCCTGTAATCGCTCTTTCCACTAAAGTTAATAATCTTTCTAAACGTGTAAATTTCATCATTGACACAGGGAGTCAACAAACGTTGATTGACCTGGATACTATTAGTTCTAACAGTTTTAACGATGATTTGCAGCAAATTACTGTAAACACGGTTGGTGCCTCTGTCCCGTTACGGGGCAAGCACATTAACGTCGAGCTCGTGCTTCCTGACTGTGAGAAGCATGAGCTTGATGTCTTTGCAATGCAGAATTTAAACCTACAGATGGGGATGAAGGGTTTGCAATCTAAACTCGAGCTCCTTAAAACTAAGCTTCCTCTTTCTACTTCCTTTCCTGAAGTCGTTGATGACAATATTCACATCAACGGCATTCTAGGAGTTGATGCTCTTCTAGCTTTTCGAGTGCTTGAATTGCAAAACGTCGCAGGCTATAAAGTTATGCGCGTAGCTAACGGGTTTTTACCCTTTGGGGAATTAAAATGTTATAAGTCCTCTTTGTTTCCTATAGTGGCTTCGGCCGCTAAAAAACAAGACAGTAGCTCGCCTTGTTCTGTTGTGTCGCCTAAAAATTCTTCCCCTTCTGTTGTTTCGCCTGAAATTTCTTCTCCTTCTGTTGTTTCGCCTGAAGTTTCTTCCTCTTCTGCTGTTCTGCATGGAGTTTCTTCTTCCGTGGCTGTTGCTAATAAACGAAACAAGCAAACAAAAAAGAGTAAATCCAAAGCTAAGCGTTATCATGGTGTGTTGGAGGCATTTTTTGAACCTCCTAAAGTCTGTTCTTCTGCATTGGATGGAACTGACTGTGATGTGCAGGCCGGTCTTGATAGACTTCTAGACTTGGAATTAATAGGGGTACCTGCTAAGGAAGTAGAGTTCGAATGATAAAGAGCTAAAAGACTTCAAAAGTAGCGTAGTTTATGACGAGGGCCACTATCATGTTCACATACCTTGGAACCGTAATTTACTAGCGAAAGTTCCTCATAATTTCGGTTTAGCACGCTATCTTGCGCAGAAGGTTGCTGCTTCTAACTCTCGTAAGGGGATAGAGCAGCAGTATAACGATGTCTTTCAGGAACAACTCGAACTTAATATAATTGAGCCTCTTTCTCTCGAGAATCTAGATGTGTGTGAACATAAGTGAATACCGCATAGGCCTGTCGTGCGAGAACACGTTACTTCTTCCAAGATACGCCCAGTGTTTAATTGCTCGCTTAAGCGAGGTAAATTGCCTAGTCTAAACGAGGCCTCATACGTAGGTCCTAACCTCATGAATGATTTGCTTGGCTTGTTGGTGTATTTTCGCTCTAATTCTATTGTTGTGTTATCTGATATTTGCAAGGCTTTCCTTCAAGTAAAGTTAGCCAGGACTTTTGACCGAAATCAATTCAGTTTTGTTCTCTTTAAAAATGGTGAATTTAAATATTTCCGATACACAACTTTATTGTTCGGTTTTGTTGCCTCCCCTTATATCCTTAATTTCCTTTTCAAATTACATGCTAAAACTATTAGCGATTTGGTGGTTAGAGACATCATGTCTAACAAACTATACGTTGACAATCTTGTTTTTACTACTAATAGTCCCGAGCTAGCGCTTGACACTTTTCAACGCGCGAATAAAGCTTTCAACGAAAGCGGTTTTCCTTTGCGTCAGTGGCAATCTAACAACTCTAATCTCTTGTCTCAGATTGACCCTTCTCTTTGTAGCTCCAGTGCGCACTCTAGAGTGCTGGGTTACAACTTTGATTCTACTTCTGACTCTCTTTCCATTTCTGTAAAAAACTTAAATCCTTCCTGTAAAACTCGTAGGAGTATGCTGTCAGACATTGCTTCTTTGTATGATCCGTTGGGAATTCTGTTGCCGTTCTCTGTTCGAGGAAAACTCATTTTACGTAGATTAACACCGTTGAGACTAGGCTGGGATCAAGACGTTCCCGATGATATCTGTAAAGAATGGCGTATATTTTGTCAGGAATTCTCTGAATTGCACGAATTTGAGTTCCCTAGGATGAATTTTGTTAAAACTGAGAAAATTGATCTAGTAATTTTTTGTGATGCTAGTGAAAGAGCTTTTGGAACCTGCATGTACGGTGTCCAAAAGGAGCGCAGCTCACTCCTTTTCTCTAAAGTTTAAGTTTCGCCTCCTAGGCAAAGAACTCTTCCTTCTCTTGAACTTCTGGCAGTGTATCTTGCGTACCAGTGTCTTGTTTCTCTGATGTGTGACGTCAACTCACCCTATACGGTCTCAAGTGTAACTTTTCTTACCGATTCCCAGGTTACCCTGGCTTGGTTATTAAGTGGTAAGCCTCCTCGAAAGAAAAATTCTTTGTCAGTAATAGAATTAAGGATATAGACAGCATGCGCCTGACGTTGGAAGGTTTAACTGCAGCTTCTTTCCATTATGAATACGTGCCCACCATGTACAACATGGCAGACATGTTAACGCGAGGTATTAAAGCATCAAAATTTCTCGAGAGCAAAACTGTATGGTTGGAAGGTCCTGACTGGATTCGAGAGGGTAAGGATCAGTGGCCCAAGGGACACCTGGGTTGCATTCCCCATCAATTTGTTTCCTCTGCCTGTATCAATGTTAATATTGTTCCTCCGTGTGAAGCTCCTATTTTGGAGATTGAACGCTTCTCCTCCTATCCTAAATTACTAGGCACGATGGAGAATGTATTTAAAGCAGTCGCTATTTTTCGACGTGCAGATTTGGGTAATGTAAAATTGCGAGCTTTCATTTTTCTTATTTCTTCTATGCAAAGTAAATACTTTGCAGGCGAGCTCGAGGCCTTGAAAAATAAAAGTCCTCGGCCGCCTCTGCTAGTTGGAACTTTCAACCTTTTTCTTGATTCTCACGGTATCATTCGTTCTAATAGTCGTATTGCAAATGCTGAGGAATTAGACTATAACACTCGCAACCCCATCTTGCTGTCTAGTTCTTCACATTTGACCAATTTGTTAATTTCACATACCCATAAACTTCTTAACCATCAGGGGCTCGACATCACCGTTCAAAAACTTAAGCTGGACGGTTATGTCGTGCCACGCTGCAAGCGTACAGTTCGCGGCGTCTTGGCTAAATGCATTGTATGCAAGAAGCTAAACGCTAAAGCATTTAACTATCCCGATCCTCCTGCTCTACCTGACTCTCGTACTAATTTCGTGAGGCCATTTGCCACAACTGGCATGGATTTCTCTGCCCACTTTTGGGTATTAGACCCTTTTGGTCACAAGCAAAAGGTGTATTTGTTGTTATTTACGTGTTTTCAGACTAGGGCTATTCACATTGAAGTTCTTCCTTCTATGTCTCTGGAGGAATTTTGTTTCGCCTTCATTCGGTTTATGAACGAAAAGGGCATTCCTAACACTGTTTATTCTGACAATGCTAGGACTTTCACCGCCGCTCCCGATCTTCTATCGGAAGTGCTAACTTCCTCTTTGTATGAAGAGCGATTTCGCCCTTTTAATATTAAATTCAAAACTATCCCTATCTACAGTCCTCAATTTGGAGCGATATGGGAACGCCTGTTCAAGTCCATAAAGGATTGCATTTATAAACTTTTTGGACGGAGCACTTATTCTTATTCTTCTTTCATAACTGTCATTTCTGATATTTCTCTCAACCTTAATCGGCGTCCTCTCTCGTACACTGAGATGGGGGACTCGATTTTACCTATAATGCCCCTTCAATTTCTTCAACTTTACCCTACATCTAATTCTCTTATTCTGTCCGATGAGCTTCCGGACTTGGAGACTGACGATGCTGAGCATCGCGAGCATTTGCTCACTCTTTTGGAGAGACGCGATGTCATGGTCGCCAAGTTCCGGGAGCTTTGGTATTCTCAGTATCTTATTTCTTTGCGAGGTCCATATCCTCTGAAATCTTTACCTTTGCAAAACAAATTATTAGCTGTGGGTCAAGTGGTACTTGTAAAACACCCTATAAAACCCAGACCATTTTGGGCCTTGGCTCGCATCAGTGCTTTGCTCCCTGGTCGCGACGGCAAGGTCCGTGTTGTAAGAATTATAAGGGCTGATAACACTGAAAGCGCAATTAAAATCTCGTTGCTGTACCCACTGGAGTTAGTTGTGACCGATCCTACTCTAGAGGAGGTGGGAGATAGCGCAGACGGGAGTGGTTCGGACGCGGAATCATACCCTCGTTCCTGTAGCACATCGCTACAGAGCGTAAGAATTATGAATTTTCCCATTCGAACTTAAATAAAATTAATCATTAGCATTAAAAATCTTACTATAATTTATTATTAATTATTTTCTACTTCTAATTCGTAATCATTGAAGTTTTTGTGTAAATACATGAGAGATCAAATAATCAATCGACATTTTGAGTTTAAAGCAGCCCGATACGGCAACATCGGAGAGCGTCACTTGAACTGGCTCACTCTTGCTTGTGGCTTTAGCGTGCGAACATCATCTTGTAAATGCAAGTGAAAAATAGGTTTAGAATAGAAAGAAAACCGGGTAAAGTAAATGTGCCATGTGTTTTTCGTGTGATTGTGTTAAACGTAAAGAACTGCTCAGTGTCGTGAAGTTAGGCATAAACTCTCAAATAGTGTTAAGATTCTTAGACTAGCATGTGTTATCTAGAGTGCTAACTCGGTGATATAGAGTGAATATTGCGTGTCATTTCCAAATTCACGTGTTGAAATTTCATACTAGATATTCAGCTAACGTCATTGTTTTTTCCTTACGGCAAAACTTATATTGTGGTTGCCAGTATCATATCGAGAATTACTCATAAACTGACTCGTGAACGCACGCGGCTAAATCGCCGGCGTTCTTTGTCGATAGTGTGTCTTTGTTGTTTTCAATGGCGGAGCAGATACTGCCGTTTTCCGTCACTACTCCGTGACCATAACTGCACTATAAGCATGTGTTATAATAGTATCTTCTTTTTTTACAAGGCGTACCTGCAGTAGTTTCTCTTAAAGAATGTTTCAACGCGAAATAATAATTAAAGACGTCTCCTAATAATCTCGTATGGTACGAATTACGAAGGTTATTCATGTCTATGCTTGCTAAAGTTTTGAGTCGTCTTTTATAGCTCATACTCCTTGAACCTTGCGTTTAATCGCACTTATTTCAATTTAAATCATTTCAATAACAATTTAATTTCATTCTGTTCATTCTTGTGACAAAAATACCCACTACCATTTGCCTTTCGCGAGTGCGCACAAATTATACTGGCGGCTTGGCGAATGCCGACGTGTAGAGCCGCCGGGTTATTCGCCGCACTGATCTTCATGTTTCATCTCGCGCACATTTTCCTTTCTGTGCAAACAAAACGTTTAGTGTTTCCTTTTTTTATTATTTGGGTTATTATCCCTTTACCATTTATTAATTGCAACTGATATTTATCCGTGATTTTAGTAGGATTTATATCAATGAAACCTGAGAATTTTTCTCTGTTATTGCTTGTACAGTTATAGAGACGTCCTAGAGTACTTGAAGAAGCATTAATTCTCTTTATATGAAATTCTTAATTGCTGTAATTCTTTTCTTCTGCTTCTTGAACCATGTCTTGTTAAGTCATGTGTTTTTAAATGGTTCCAGGGATTTGATCCCCGATTTTGCTCTTAGATAATCACCAATAGCATTACAAAAAAATTCTTAAACTTTCTGCCTTGTATTTAAAGCGGGAGCAGCTGTATAAGAGTTTTCTTAATTGATTCTGTCCTATTTCTCTACTTTTGAGCTTGAGAACTAATGAAATTAACTAGAGTCAAATCTGTAGGAATTCTCGAATTCTGCCGTGTGGGAGTTTTTATTATTTTACGATGTGTGGACTGTCAGTGGTGTTTCCTTGATGTCTCCTTGGACTGTTCATCCAGCTTTTGGACTCCTTGCAGGACCTCAACGTCATCACACACACCACTTACAACATTCTCCCTGGGCCGCTTTTGGGACTCTCTACTTGGATTAGATTTGGCTATGCTCTGGGCCTTTAGCCTTATATATTCTCTAATTACGGGCCTTAATTCTCAACTGCCTAAAATTACGGGCACAATTGAATTAGCCTCTCAATTGCCGAATTCAGCGTGCCTGGATCTTAATTACTATTCAAACGAAGAGTCATCATCGCCATCAGGCTCGGCACCTGTGATCAAACTCACCTGCTCCAAAATTAAGCAGGCTTTGCCCACATAAAGAGCAGCGCACCGATTGTTGTGCTTGTTTAAAAATTGCCCTCAGTAAATTGAATATTCTGAACACAATACACTTAAAACCTCATCCACCGGCCGGAGCGACTGCCTCAGGACTGCGAAGTATCTTCAATCAAGATCTGCAGGATCAAGTCTCGGTGATCTTCCCGGCTTCTTCCAATAAAAACCATACACAAAAGCTGAGTCCAAAGAGCCTTATTATCCCTCTCATCATTTTTCCCAGATGCTTGTCGAGGCTTCGTAAGGACTGGCTATACCCCTCGGTCAGATCCTAACACTGGTGACACCCCAGAGTTTTAAAACCCCAAAGATAAAAATCACTGGTGAAAACCCCAGTTAAAAATAACCCCAAAACTTTCTTTAAAAACTTAAAAACTATTCAACTCGATAAGTGTTTGAGAGGTTGTGAGAGAGGTTAATTTTGGCATAACATAGTAGTAATAAATTTCCCATGTCGTAGTTTTTGAGAATTTCTTTGATTTACTGTGTTAATGGTGTTTCTCTGAGCAGCTCTAACAAAAAAATTTTTTTTCAGCGCTTTACTGTCCTTTTTTTGTTTTATGTGCCTCAGTTGTTAGGGAAAATATTTTTTCCTATTTCCGTGCTTACGTTTATTCTGACGACCGTAAAATTTCGCGTTTCAGTCTCTCTTTCCCTCCGTTTCTTCAACGTTATTGATCGATTGAGTAGGTAGAAAAATAATTTTTCTCACCTGCTTTATTTTTGTGCCTACGCTAATTGCCGCATACCGCATAAAATTATTTTTTTCTCGTTTCCAATTTCATATTTCCTTTCCTTCTGTTTCCACTTAATTTGAATGACTGTGTAGGAAAAGAAATAACGCAAACCCTTGCCACTTAATTCCAAGTCATAGGCACTGATATCTTAATTGCGCATCCCCAAAGAGATTGCTAGCATGCCTGACTCAGATAATGAAGATCGAGCCCCCACAAAACCCATTAGGCTCCCTCCCTTCATTCCGGAGGACGCCCATACCTGGTTCCAACAGTGTGAGGCAATGTTTAGGTATCATAAAGTAACTAATAACACTGATCAATTCTACGCCCTTGTTTCCGCAGCCCCCACAAAATTGTTGAATGATTCAAATCAATTGCTCGAAAGCCCTCCCGCCGTTGATCCGTACGGCACCTTAAAAAGAAAGATTCTGCAGAAGTTGCAGATGTCCGATGCGGACAAATTTCGGAGTTTGGTAGACGCCTCAGCAATTCCATCTGTCTCTAGCTCTTTCTCTCCCACTTCGCTAGTGAAAGAACTGCGGAAACTCGCTGCGGGTGTTGCCGTAGCTGAGGGATTCCTGAAGGAAGTTTTCATGACTAAGCTTCCACATAATGTGCGCCCATTTCTATCGCAAGCAGGCCCCGATCAAACGTTAGAAAAGCTAGCGGAGTCCACCGAGACGGTGATGCGCAACATCAATTCGCCACAAGCACCGCAAGTTGCTTCCATAAATGCAGCTGCTGCAAATTTTAGCCCCGCAAATACTCAGAATCAATCCTCAGCCACATTAGATAAGATGCAGCAAGACATCGCTGAGATAAAGCAAGCTCTCCAGAATTGCCAGTTAGGTCAGAGCTTAGGTCAGAGTGTAGCTCACATTCAGCAAGGCCCAGGGAGATTCCAAAGCCACCAAAACGCCTACGACTATCCTTATGACTATCCCTCCAACTATCATCCTTTTCCTCCTCCTCAACGCTTTGATAGAGGTAGATCTTATGATAGGTCGAATCAAGACCGTCGCTTTCGGTCGCGCTCTCGTGATGCCGGTAGCAATTTATGCTGGTATCACACAAAGTATGGTGACCAAGCACGAAAGTGCGGGTCCCGTTTTTGCCCTCGCTATACCGAAATGACTTCGGGAAACGCCAACAGCAACGCATAGTAGCGAGTACTGCGTTGCCTCATTCCCAGACTACTCGCCTCTTGACCATTCACGATCCCGTCACCAAATACCGATTTTTAATAGACACTGGCTCCAGTGTGTCAATTATCCCAGCCACGGTGAAAGACAAAAACAACCCATTGTTGGCGACATTACGCGCTGCAAACGGCACGCCAATTTCTTGTTACGGTGAAAGAGTACTAGAGTGCAGTCTGGGATTGAGGCGAAACTTTCGTTTCACATTCCTGATCGCGGAAGTACAAGAGCCCATAATAGGTGCTGATTTTCTAGCCAAGTTTGGCATACTTGTAGATGTTAAAAACCGTAGAATTAGGGACGAGGAGACACAGATCTCAATTCCCGCTTGTAGCATAACTAGAGCTAATGTCTTGCATTCTTTCTCTATCGCCTTAAAGGAAGAGTGCATGTTTGAGCAGTTACTAAAAGATTTTCCTGCATTGACAAATTCTAACTTAGTTTCTACAAAAATGCAGACCAGCACAAAGCACTTCATAGAGACGACGGGACCGCCGGTTTACTCCCGTGCAAGGCGATTGCCGCCTGACCGATTGGCGTTAGCCAAGAAAGAATTTGCGCGCATGCTCGAAAATGGCATTATCCGCAGTTCCAAAAGTCCTTGGGCTAGCCCTCTTTTGCTAGTACCCAAGGCTAACGGTGAATTCAGACCGTGCGGGGATTTCCGCAGGTTGAATGCCGTTACTCTACCTGATCGCTACCCTATTCCTTACTTGCATGATTTCAGTGCAAATTTAGAGGGAGCTCAAATTTTCTCAAAGATAGACCTTCAGCACGCCTTTCATCAAATTCCACTTGATGAGAGTGCTATACCTAAGACCGCGGTAATCACTCCGTTTGGTCTCTTTGAATTCCTAAAAATGCCATACGGCTTGAGGAACGCTCCTCAAACGTTCCAAAGGCACATGGCTGAAATTTTCTCTGATCTCACTTTCGCCTATGTCTATCTAGACGACATCCTAGTGGCATCCACAACCCCGGAGTTGCACAAAGACCATCTTAGGGTCGTGTTTCAAAGACTGTCCGACAATGGACTCCTCGTAAATCCTGCAAAATGTGAGCTCGGAAAGCCATCACTGATATACTTAGGTCATGGAATCTCTAGCCTAGGTCTAAAACCTTTGCCTTCCAAAGTAGAAGTGATCAAAATCTTTCCTCTTCCACAGACCCAGAAGGAACTAAGAAGGTTCCTAGGTTCTGTTAACTTCTATCATCGTTTCATACGCAACTGTGCCGAAACTTTAGCGCCTTTGTCTGACCTCCTCGAACCGAAACGAAAAGGGAAATCCATTGAGGTAAAATGGACAGAAGAAGCGCGCAGAGCTTTTGGGGAAATCAAGCACAAGTTAGCTTCCGCGACTGAATTATCATACCCTATTGCTAATGCTGATTTTAGTCTAGTAGTGGACGCTTCCAGTACTGCTGTAGGTGCTGTTTTGCAACAACAAGTAGGGACTAACATCTCTCCTCTTGCTTTCTTTTCCAAAAAGCTGTCGCCCACTGAGCGTGCTTATAGCGCGTTCGGTAGGGAACTTCTTGCTATCTACTTGTCTGTGAGACACTTTCGCTATGCTCTAGAGGCGAGGGAGTTTGTGATCTACAGAGATCACAAACCTCTGACCTCAGCGATCAAGATGCCTTCTGAAAGACATTCCCCAAGAGAAGCGCGACATTTGTCGTTTATAAGTCAGTTTACCACTGACATCCGTTTCATACAAGGGTTGGACAATACTGTCGCTGATTGTCTATCGCGCATAAATACTGTCCAAACCAGTGGTGAAATCACTTTCGGCAACATTGAAAGCGCGCAGAAGGAGGATCCTGAACTTCAGGACCTTCTCAAACCTTCTAACACTTCCTCTCTGAAGTTAACCTTGGTTGACGGCGTGTACCGTGATGCCGAGCGACTTTCTCGTTTGTATCTCCCCGCGACTCTCCGCAGAGTACCTGTCCTCCACTATCATTCCTTCTCACACCCTGGTATTAACCGTACATTGCGTTTGATTTCTGATCGTTACGTCTGGCCAGCGATGCGTAAGGAGGTCAAGCAAATTGTGCAAAATTGCCATGCATGTCAGAGTAGTAAAGTGGTGAAACATAATCGTGCAGCGCTGCAGAGAGTTGCATTCACAGGTCACAAGTTCGACTCTGTACACCTAGATTTGGTGGGTCCTTTGCCTTTATCGCGCGGTCACTCTTATTTGTTGACCATCATCGATAGGTTCACACGTTGGGTCGAGGCTGTCCCTCTTCCTGATACCCAAACCGAGACTGTAGCGCGCGCTTTCATGTCTCCAACTGGATCTCTAGATTTGGTGTTCCCTTAAGGGTCACACATGACCGGGGATCACAATTCACCTCCAAATTCTGGAGTGAGCTTAGCATTGCCTTAGGGTGTGAAAACGTAAACACTACTGCTTATCATCCACAGTCAAACGGACTTATTGAGAGAGTCCACAGAGATTTAAAGTCGGCATTACGTTGCTTAAACTGCAGCAATGATTGGACTGACAGACTTCCAGTTGTATTGTTGAGCATCCGCAATCTGTACAGACAAGATCAGCAGTGCACAGCAGCAGAGATGCTCTATGGTCAAACACTCCGTCTCCCCGGCGACATTGTTGACCCAAAACCTTTGCCTGAATTTTCATCCGCTGACCGTTCCGCATATGTAACCTGCCTAAAAGATTGCATGCGCCAGATCAAGTATGTGGCTCCGCGAATGCCTCAGACTGAGGACAAACTGGATCCTGCCTTGCAGGACTGCACACATGTGTACGTCCGAAACGACGCCATCAAACCTACACTCACGCGCCCCTATGATGGCCCATTCAAAATAATCAAACGCACGCCCAAGTATTTTGTCCTGGAAAGATCGGGTTCACACGACCCCGTGAGCATTGATCGATTAAAAGTCGCGTACACTTCCGATCATAGTGTGACTGCTAAACCATCATTCTCTCCACAGAATTCCCCTTCCACTGAGACTCGTGCATATCTACCATCTCAGCTTCCTCAGTTGGCTGCATTCTTGCCTAGTCAACTTGAGTGTAATCCTTTCTATGTGCCTGTACATTCAAACCCTATCTCTAAGCCTGTCGTAGATTCTAATTCTAGCCCTCTTACTGAAACAGCGACAAGTCTGGATAGACCAGACGAGCCCGCTGCAGTAACTCGTGTTCCTAGAACTCTTGCCGATCTAAATTTGCAGACCCGTTTGGTGAAACTTCCCCGCTCAGTAACATTTTCCACCTGCCGAACCCGGCAGGGTCGCGTAGTTAGACCTCCTTCCCGCTACAAATGATTGCAGCGGGTGGACCTTTCGGTCTGCGCCTTGGGGGGTAATGTAGCACATCGCTACAAAGCGTAAGAATTATGAATTTTCCCATTCGAACTTAAATAAAATTAATCATTAGCATTAAAAATCTTACTATAATTTATTATTAATTATTTTCTACTTCTAATTCGTAATCATTGAAGTTTTTGTGTAAATACATGAGAGATCAAATAATCAATCGACATTTTGAGTTTAAAGCAGCCCGATACGGCAACATCGGAGAGCGTCACTTGAACTGGCTCACTCTTGCTTGTGGCTTTAGCGTACGAACATCATCTTGTAAGTGCAAGTGAAAAATAGGTTTAGAATAGAAAGAAAACCGGGTAAAGTAAATGTGCCATGTGTTTTTCGTGTGATTGTGTTAAACGTAAAGAACTGCTCAGTGTCGTGAAGTTAGGCATAAACTCTCAAATAGTGTTAAGATTCTTAGACTAGCATGTGTTATCTAGAGTGCTAACTCGGTGATATAGAGTGAATATTGCGTGTCATTTCCAAATTTACGTGTTGAAATTTCATACTAGATATTCAGCTAACGTCATTGTTTTTTCCTTACGGCAAAACTTATATTGTGGTTGCCAGTATCATATCGAGAATTACTCATAAACTGACTCGTGAACGCACGCGGCTAAATCGCCGGCGTTCTTTGTCGATAGTGTGTCTTTGTTGTTTTCAATGGCGGAGCAGATACTGCCGTTTTCCGTCACTACTCCGTGACCATAACTGCACTATAAGCATGTGTTATAATAGTATCTTCTTTTTTACAAGGCGTACTTGCAGTAGTTTCTCTTAAAGAATGTTTCAACGCGAAATAATAATTAAAGACGTCTCCTAATAATCTCGTATGGTACGAATTACGAAGGTTATTCATGTCTATGCTTGCTAAAGTTTTGAGTCGTCTTTTATAGCTCATACTCCTTGAACCTTGCGTTTAATCGCACTTATTTCAATTTAAATCATTTCAATAACAATTTAATTTCATTCTGTTCATTCTTGTGACAAAAATACCCACTACCATTTGCCTTTCGCGAGTGCGCACAAATTATACCGGTGGCTTGGCGAATGCCGACGTGTAGAGCCGCCGGGTTATTCGCCGCACTGATCTTCATGTTTCATCTCGCGCACATTTTCCTTTCTGTGTAAACAAAACGTTTAGTGTTTCCTTTTTTTATTATTTGGGTTATTATCCCTTTACCATTTATTAATTGCAACTGATATTTATCCGTGATTTTAGTAGGATTTATATCAATGAAACCTGAGAATTTTTCTCTGTTATTGCTTGTACAGTTATAGAGACGTCCTAGAGTACTTGAAGAAGCATTAATTCTCTTTATATGAAATTCTTAATTGCTGTAATTCTTTTCTTCTGCTTCTTGAACCATGTCTTGTTAAGTCATGTGTTTTTAAATGGTTCCAGGGATTTGATCCCCGATTTTGCTCTTAGATAATCACCAATAGTATTACAAAAAAATTCTTAAACTTTCTGCCTTGTATTTAAAGCAGGAGCAGCTGTATAAGAGTTTTCTTAATTGATTCTGTCCTATTTCTCTACTTTTGAGCTTGAGAACTAATGAAATTAACTAGAGTCAAATCTGTAGGAATTCTCGAATTCTGCCGTGTGGGAGTTTTTATTATTTTACGATGTGTGGACTGTCAGTGGTGTTTCCTTGATGTCTCCTTGGACTGTTCATCCAGCTTTTGGACTCCTTGCAGGACCTCAACGTCATCACACACACCACTTACAACATTCTCCCTGGGCCGCTTTTGGGACTCTCTACTTGGATTAGATTTGGCTATGCTCTGGGCCTTTAGCCTTATATTTTCTCTAATTACGGGCCTTAATTCTCAACTGCCTAAAATTACGGGCACAATTGAATTAGCCTCTCAATTGCCGAATTCAGCGTGCCTGGATCTTAATTACTATTCAAACGAAGAGTCATCATCGCCATCAGGCTCGGCACCTGTGATCAAACTCACCTGCTCCAAAATTAAGCAGGCTTTGCCCACATAAAGAGCAACGCACCGATTGTTGTGCTTGTTTAAAAATTGCCCTCAGTAAATTGAATATTCTGAACACAATACACTTAAAACCTCATCCACCGGCCGGAGCGACTGCCTCAGGACTGCGAAGTATCTTCAATCAAGATCTGCAGGATCAAGTCTCGGTGATCTTCCCGGCTTCTTCCAATAAAAACCATACACAAAAGCTGAGTCCAAAGAGCCTTATTATCCCTCTCATCATTTTTCCCAGATGCTTGTCGAGGCTTCGTAAGGACTGGCTATACCCCTCGGTCAGATCCAAACATTCCAAGCCTCCCGCGAGGTTTGAAACTCAAAGGGGTCGTTCTACCTCTGAACACCCTAGAGTTCAGCAGCTTAATTCTTCAACTTCTTCTGATACGGATTCTTCGGCCTTGTCTGAAGAAACCGTAGTTACTTCTGCTGACCGCCCTCAAAGGCAAGCGGCGCATCAGCAACGTAGTAAATTAACTTATCTTATTAAGAAAGGGCATTTGTAAACCCTTTCATTTATGTGTAATGCGCAGAAATTATTACTTGGTCCTTTCCAGTTAAGCTGGAAGGACATTGTATGTCTTTGTGTATTTCACGGAATTTTCTATGAAAACTCCGTTGTTTCTTTTGCCGGGATTGTGTCGCAACTCCAGCCCTGCTGCTCGTTTAAGTCCCTTGCAAGTTAATCAATATCTTGTATTATCGGGGACTGGGTCATAATTAACCCTTTACTGACCTAAAAGACTAAATATCAATTAAATATGACAAGCAAGCAATGAGTGGATTGCTTCCCCTTCCTGGCGACAAATGCTTATATAGAACATCCCTAATGTGTTCGTTTGTTCTTGCGAGCTGAATCTGAAGCCACAGCAGCGGATTCGGAGCGCCCTTGACGTCGAAGCTTTCGCGGGCTGACACGTCAGAAGAAGATCATCAACGGAGTCGGCAGCACGTGCCTTTGTGCTTAACGACTTCCAAACCGGTCCTGCTTTCGGGCAGCCTAACGCCCGGAAAGCCGACTAGCAATGAAGAAATGTTCCCTGGACAACTATCTTCGAAGTTCAGGTGAGCAATCTTTACTTATTGTCTTTGCTTGTCATATTCTTATTGCAGAAGAGACTATGGTAAATGCCAGGTAATTCTGGAAGTTGGCGCTTTTGCCGGTGAGCGCGACAATGTACGATACATCGTTATGAAATTATTCTTAACAGTAGGTATTAAGGAATGAAGAAGAACACCAGTGTTGTTTTTAAAACTTTCCCTTTGAACAATTTTTCTACCCCTTTCAGTAAATCGATCATCTTAAAGTTTATTCAACTGATTTTCAAAAACTTAAATTATTTCGAAAGGAAACAATATTGACTAAATTGTAAATAAAAGACAATTAAAATATGTTAATTTAAAGCGGAGATATTATCAATTAAAAAGTCCGGGACATTTTTGTGGGACACCCGGTATAGTATTGATTGTTCTTATACAATAAATGGTCAAGTGTCTCCTTTGAACAAATTAATAAATAGGTTTAGCTATTTCGTGAGCGTAATCTCTTCTATGTTAATACAATGGAGTTTCAGGATTTAAAACTTAAGAGCAACTGCTCAAACATTTATTTGAAATACAGAAGAACTTCAAGTGAACAACAGCAAGTCGTTTCCCTTTTCTCCTGCGCAAAAAGAGAAACCGTACCCAAGTTAGGCAGATCTTGAGGATTCCAACAGTACGCTCAGCAGCGTCCTCTGTAATATTTTTATTATTAAATTCCTTTAAAATAGAGACCGAAGATCTTCTTTAACGTAAGGTTAGTTTTTAAAACGATACTCGCTAAAAATAGAAGACACCCAATGGACGCGGCCGGTCATCAGTACGGTACTCCGGTAGGAAGTTTTAGTGGCGTTCTGAGTAGATAGAAACCGAGTTTTAAGATGTCTGGTCGCCGACTAGCTGAATATCGTATCTTATTGTAAGATTGCATATAGCACTGTCGGGATTTATGACCGTTGGGGTAGTTTGAACTGAAATGTTAGTTCTTGACGGCCAAAAACTCGAACAACTCTCGATAGTGTTGTGGGAAATTACAAGAGGGATAATGAGAAACGGATTTGGACTCAGCTTATTTCAGGTGGTTTTATTTGAAGAGGAACCAGGAGGACTTCGATGAGCTTGACTGGAATCCCAGTGAGGTCCGGAGTGCCGGTGGTGAGCTTCGGTGAGCGCTGGCGTTGCTCCGGCCGGTGGATGAGATTTTTAAGTGTATTGAGTTCAGAATATTCAATTTACTGTGGGCAATTTTTAAACAAGCACAACAATCGGTGCGTAGCTATTTGTGTGGGCAAAGCATGCTTAATTTTGGAGCAGGTGAGTTTGATCAAGGTGCCGAGCCTGATGGCGATGATGACTCTTGGTTTGAATAGTACTTAAGATCCAGGCACGCGGAATTCAGCGAATGCAAGGCTAATTCAATGGTGCCCGTACTTTTAGGCAGTTGAGAATTAAGGCCCGTAATTAGAGAATATATCAGGCTAAAGGCCCAGATCATAGCCAAATCCAATCCAAGTAGAGAAGCCCCCAAAAGCGGCCCAGGGAGAATGTTGTAAATGGTGTGTGTGATGACGTTGAGGTCCTGTAAGGGCAGAGGCGCTGGATGAAACGTTCCAGGAGAGACATCAAGACATTCCACCACTGGCAATCCAACATATAATGACAACTCTTCCCACACGGAGAACTCCGAGAAACTCCTACAGGTTTGACACCAGCTACTTTAAGGATTCTCACTTTTGGCAAACTCAAGGAGATAGGACAGATTTTGGTTGACAGGTTTTAACAATAAATAAATTGTTTAAACTGTTTAGCTGTCAAAACTGTTCACTAATGCCTCTGGCTTTAAAAATCTGAGTATTAGGTTTAAGAACTTCCGGTAATAAAGATCGTGATTCCTTACAGAAACTACGGGCAAGTAAACACGAGATCTACAGAATATCGTGAAGATATCAAGTGACTGCACTTTTGAAAGCAGTAAGAAAAAAACATAAAAATCCTAAAGTTCATGGATATAAATCCTACTGAATCCTGATAGATATCATTTGCAATAATAAAGGAATTAAGGAATAATATATATCCCCAATGATAACAGGAAAAGGAAAACCTAAGCGTTGATTTCACAGGCGGAAAATACGCGAAGAAAGAAAAAAAACGAAAGCATGAAGGTTCCGTGTGGCGATTTAGCCGGGCGGCTTTACGCGTCGGCCTCAGCCAAAGCCGCCAGCAATTTGCACACACTCAAGATAGGCAGATGGTAGTGGGTGTTTTTGTCACAAGAATGCGATGAGTTAAATTAAATTTTATTGAAATGTTTTATATTGAAATAAGTGCGGTTACGTAAAGGTCTCAAAGAGTATGGAATTAAGAAATGAAATTCCAAAACTTAGCAAGCACAGACAGGAATACTTTTCGTAATTTAAGACTACTGCAAGTCGGTTTGTAAAAAAAAAAGAATAAATGCTACTATAACACATGCCTATAGTATTTATAGTCACAGAGTAGTGACAAGAGACGACTGTATGAGGTTCCGCCATTACTCAAAGACGCTATCGACAACGAACGCCGGCAAATTTCGCCGCGTTCGTCCCGAGTATCGAATCATGAATGGAACTGCAGGTATATACTATTATCGTAAAGAAAAGGAACGAACATGATTATGCTTTGATAATAATATCATGACACGGAAATGCAATGCACATCTGACGCAAAATTTTACGCTAAGTTACGTTGAGAAACAAAACAAAACACTGAATGAAAACATGCTACATCACAATTCCTACGCATAACTACGTATCTTAATAACACTGCACTGTCAACTATTAATACTCACTGAACACGAAGAAAGAACACGATTATTTTCTAACACTGATTACTCACGAGAACGAAGAAAGAACACGATTATTTTCTAACACTGATTACTCACGAGAAAAATGCTGTGGGCGGGCTAGTCAACCGCCAAAGTAAGAGTGCTCTATTTGAAACAGAGACGCGCATTGCGCAGTATTGCCACCAGAGGGCTTCTCTCTCGAAAAATGGAAATTGTTATTTTATCGTTTCATGTATTTACACAAAAACTTCAATGATTACGAATTAGAAGTAGAAAATAATTAATAATAAATTAGAGTAAGATTTTTAATGCTACTAATTAATTTATTTAAGTGTGAATGGCAAATTTCTAATTTTTACGCTTATGTAGCGGTATGCTACATTACCCCCGAAGGCGCAGACCGAAAGGTCCACCCGCTGCAATCATCTGTAGCGGGAAGGAGGGCGAACTACACGACCCTGCCGAGTTCGGCAATTGGCAAATGATACTGAGCGGGGAAGTTTCACCAAACGGGTCTGCAAGTTTAGATCGGCAAGAGTCCTAGGAACAGGAGTTACTGCAGCGGGCTCGTCTGGTCTCTCCAGACTTGTCGCTGTGTCAGTAAGAGGGCTAGAATTAGAGTCTACGATAAGCTTAGGGATAGGGTTTGAATGTACAGACACGTAGAAAGGGTTACACTCAAGTTGACTAGGCAACAAGGCAGCCAACTGAGGAAACTGAGATGGTAGATATGATCGAGTCTCAGTGGAAAGGGAAATCTGCGGAGAGGATGATGAGTTATAAGTTACACTATGATCAGAAGTGTATGCGACTTTTAATCGATCAATGCTCACAGGGTCGTGTGAACCGAATCTTTCGAGGATGAAATATTTTTGCTTGCGTTTAAGTACTTTGAATGGGCCATCATAAGGGCGCGTGAGTGTAGGTTTTATAGCATCATTGCGGACATACACATGTGTGCAGTCTTGCAGGGCAGAATCCAGCTTGTCCTGAGTCTGAGGCATTCGTGGAGCCACATGCTTGATCTTACGCATGCAATCTTTGAGACAGGTTACATAAGCGGAACGGTCAGCGGATGAAAATTCAGGCAAAGGATTTGGGTCAACAATGTCGCCGGGGAGACGAAGCGTTTTCCCGTACAACATTTCAGCCGCTGTGCATTGCTGATCCTGTCTGTGTAAATTTCGGATGCTAAGTAGTACTACTGGAAGTCTGTCAGTCCAATCGTGACTGCAATTAAGGCAGCGCAATGCAACCTTGAGGTCTCTGTGGACTCTCTCAATAAGTCCATTTGACTGCGGATGATACGCTGTAGTTGATGTTTTTGCACACCCTAAAGCGGTGCTAAGCTCACTCCAGAATTTGGAGGTGAATTGTGATCCCCGGTCATGTGTGACACTTAAGGGAACCCCAAATCTAGAGATCCAGTTTGACAAGAAAGCGCGCGCTACAGTCTCAGTTTGGGTATCAGGAAGAGGGACAGCCTCAACCCAACGCGTGAACCTATCTATGATGGTCAACAAATAAGAATGCCCGCGCGATAAAGGCAAAGGACCCACCAAATCTAGGTGTACAGAGTCGAACTTGTGACCTGTGAATGCACAACTCTGCAGCGCTGCACGATTATGTTTCACCACCTTACTACTCTGACACGCATGGCAATTTTGCACAATTTGCTTGACCTCCTTACGCATCGCTGGCCAGACGAAACGATCAGAAATCAAACGCACTGTACGGTTAATACCTGGATGAGAGAGGGAATGGTAGTGGAGGACAGCTACTCTGCGGAGCGTCGCAGGAAGATACAAACGAGAAGGTCACTCGGCATCACGGTACACGCCGTCAACCAAGGTTAGTTTTGGAGGGGAAGTGTTAGAAGGTTTGAGAAGGTCCTGAAGTTCAGGATCCTCCTTCTGAGTTTTGGAAATATTACCAAAAGTGATTTCACCACTGGTTTGGACAGTGTTGATTCTGGAAAGACAATCAGCGACAGTATTGTCCAACCCTTTTATGAAACGGATGTCAGTGGTAAACTGACTTATAAACGACAAGTGTCGAGCTTCCCTAGGGGAATGTCTTTCAGAAGGCATTTTGATCGCTGAGGTCAGAGGTTTGTGATCTGTGTAGATCACAAACTCCCTCGCCTCTAGAGCATAGCGGAAGTGTCTCACAGACAAGTAGATAGCAAGAAGTTCCCTACCGAACGCGCTATAACCACGCTCAGTGGGCGACAGCTTTTTGGAAAAGAAGGCAAGAGGAGAGATATTAGTACCTACTTGTTGTTGCAACACAGCACCTACGGCGGTACTGGATGCGTCAACAACGAGACTAAAATCAGCATTAGCAATAGGGTAGGATAATTCAGTCGCGGAAGCTAACTTGTGCTTGATTGTCGCAAAAGCTTTGCGCGCTTCTTCTGTCCATTTTACCTCAATGGATTTTCCTTTTCGTTTCGGTTCGAGGAGGTCAGACAAAGGCGCTAAAGTTTGAGCACAGTTGCGTATGAAACGATGGTAGAAGTTAACAGAACCTAGGAACCTTCTTAGTTCCTTCTGGGTCTGTGGAAGAGGAAAGTTTTTGATCACTTCTACTTTGGAAGGCAAAGGTTTTAGACCTAGGCTAGAGATTTCATGACCTAAGTAAATCAGTGATGGCTTTCCGAGCTCACATTTTGCAGGATTTACGAGGAGTCCATTGTCGGACAATCTTTGAAAAACGACCCTAAGATGGTCTTTGTGCAACTCCGGGGTTGTGGATGCCACTAGGATGTCGTCTAAATAGACATAAGCGAAAGTGAGATCAGAGAAGATTTCAGCCATGTGCATTTGGAACGTTTGAGGAGCATTCCTCAAGCCATATGGCATCTTGAGGAACTCAAAGAGACCAAACGGAGTGATTACCGCGGTCTTAGGAATCGCAGACTCATCCAAGGGGATTTGATGGAAGGCAGACTGCAGGTCTATCTTAGAGAAAATTTGTGCTCCCTCTAAATTTGCACTGAAATCATGAAGGTAGGGAATAGGGTATCGATCAGGTAAAGTAACGGCGTTCAACCTGCGGAAATCCCCCCACGGTCTGAATTCACCGTTAGCCTTGGGTACTAGCAAAAGAGGGCTAGCCCAAGGGCTTTTGGAGGTGCGGATGATGCCATTTTCGAGCATGCGCGCAAATTCTTTCTTAGCTAACGCCAATCGATCAGGCGGCAGTCGCCTAGCACGGGAGAAAACTGGCGGACCTTGCGTCTCTATGAAGTGCTTTGTGCATGTTTGCATGTTATTAGAAGCTAAGTTAGGGTTTGTTAATGCTGGGAAATTTTTAAGTTCTTGTTCAAACATGCACTCCTCCTTGAAAGCAATCGAGAAGGAATGCAAGACATTTGCTCTAGTTATGCTACAAGCGGGAATTGAGATCTGTGTCTCCTCGTCCCTAATTCTACGGTTTTTAATATCTACAATTATGCCAAACTTGGCTAGAAAATCAGCACCTATTATGGGCTCTTGAACTTCAGCTATCAAGAAAGTAAATGTAAATTTTCTCCTCAATCCCAGACCGCACTCTAAAATTGTTTCACCGTAACAAGCTATTGGCGTGCCATTTGCGGCGCGTAATGTCGCCAACAATGGGTTGTTTTTGTCTTTTGCCGTGGCTGGGATAATTGACACGCTTGAGCCAGTGTCTATTAAAAATCGATACTTGGTGACGGGATCGTGAATGGTCAAGAGGCGAGTAGTCTGGGAATGAGGCAACGCAGTACTCGCTACTATGCGTCGCTGTTGGCGTTTCCCGAAGTCATTTCGGTATAACGAGGACAGTATCTAGAGGCACATTTGCGAGCTTGGTCACCAAATTTCATGTGGTACCAGCATAAATTGCTACTAGCATCACGAGAGCGCGACCTGAAGCGGCGGTCTTGATTTGACCTATCATAAGATCTACCTCTATCAAAGCGTTGAGGAGGAGGAGAAGGATAGTTTGAGTGATAGTCATAGGGATAGTCGTAGGCATTTTGGTGGCTTTGGAATCTCCCTGGGCCTTGCTGAATGTGAGCTACACTTTGACCTATTTGAAAATTTTGGAGAGCTTGCTTTATTTCAGCGATGTCCTGCTGCATCTTATCGATTGTGGCTGAGGATTGATTTTGCGCCGTATTTGACGGGCTAAAATTTGTAGCTCCTACATTCAAGGAAGCAACTTGCGGTTCTCGTGACGAATTAATATTTCGCATCACCGTCTCTGCGGACTCCGCTAATTTTTCTAACGTTTGCTCGGGCCCTGCTAGCGATAGAAATGGACGCACGTTCGGAGGAAGCTTAGTCATGAAAACTTCCTTCAGAAATCCCTCAGCTACGGCAACACCCGTAGCGAGTTTCCGCAGTTCTTTCACTAGCGAAGTGGGAGAGAAAGAGACAGAGTCAGATGGAATTGCTGAGGCGTCTACAAGACTTCGGAATTTGTCCGCATCGGACATCTGAAGCTTTGCCAAAATTTTGCCTTTCAAGATTCCGTAAGGATTGAGAGCTGGAGGGTTCTCTAATATTTGGTTTGAGTCATTCAATAGTTTTGTGGGCGCGGCGGACACAAGTGCATAGAATTTGTCTATGTCATTTATTATTTTATGATACCTAAACACGGCTTCACACTGTTGAAACCAGGTGTGAGCGTCCTCCGGAATAAAGGGCGGGAGCCTAATGGGTTTTGAGGGGGCTCGATCTTCATTATCTGATTCAGTCATGCTAGCGATCACTTTTGGGATGCACAATTAATGATATCAGTGCCTAAGACTTGGGATTAAGTGGCAAGGGTTTGCGTTAATTCTTTACCTACTCAATCATTCAGGTTAAGTTGAAACAGAAGGAAGGAAATATGAAATTGGAAACGAGAAAAAGTTTCTGCGGTATGCGGCAATTTGCGTAGGCACAAAAATAAGGCAGGTGAGAAAAATTATTTTTCTACCTACTCAATCAATCAATACGTTGAAGAAAACGGAGGGAAAATGGAGAATGGAAACGCGAATTTTACGGTAGTCAGAATGCACGTAAGCACGGAAATAGGAAAAAAAATATTTTCCCTACCTACTGAGGCACATGAAACAAACAAACAAGGACAGGATAGCGCTGAAAAAAGAATTTTGTTAGAGCTGCTCAGAGAACAATTAGCACGGTCAAAATCCACAGGAATCTCTCAAACTACTACGACATGGGAAAATTTATCACTACAATGATACGCCAACATTATCCTCTCACAATCTCTCAAACACTTCGAGTTGAGTTTTTATTTTTAAGGTTCCCGGTCAATGCACCAGTGTCGGGATTTATGACCGTTGGGGTAGTTTGAACTGAAATGTTAGTTCTTGACGGCCAAAAACTCGAACAACTCTCGATAGTGTTGTGGGAAATTACAAGAGGGATAATGAGAAACGGATTTGGACTCAGCTTATTTCAGGTGGTTTTATTTGAAGAGGAACCAGGAGGACTTCGATGAGCTTGACTGGAATCCCAGTGAGGTCCGGAGTGCCGGTGGTGAGCTTCGGTGAGCGCTGGCGTTGCTCCGGCCGGTGGATGAGATTTTTAAGTGTATTGAGTTCAGAATATTCAATTTACTGTGGGCAATTTTTAAACAAGCACAACAATCGGTGCGTAGCTATTTGTGTGGGCAAAGCATGCTTAATTTTGGAGCAGGTGAGTTTGATCAAGGTGCCGAGCCTGATGGCGATGATGACTCTTGGTTTGAATAGTACTTAAGATCCAGGCACGCGGAATTCAGCGAATGCAAGGCTAATTCAATGGTGCCCGTACTTTTAGGCAGTTGAGAATTAAGGCCCGTAATTAGAGAATATATCAGGCTAAAGGCCCAGATCATAGCCAAATCCAATCCAAGTAGAGAAGCCCCCAAAAGCGGCCCAGGGAGAATGTTGTAAATGGTGTGTGTGATGACGTTGAGGTCCTGTAAGGGCAGAGGCGCTGGATGAAACGTTCCAGGAGAGACATCAAGACATTCCACCACTGGCAATCCAACATATAATGACAACTCTTCCCACACGGAGAACTCCGAGAAACTCCTACAGGTTTGACACCAGCTACTTTAAGGATTCTCACTTTTGGCAAACTCAAGGAGATAGGACAGATTTTGGTTGACAGGTTTTAACAATAAATAAATTGTTTAAACTGTTTAGCTGTTGTAATATAGCGAGTAGTGTAAGTTCTAGTTAGAGAGACCAATAGTTGGCAACGCTCGAGACAGCAACACTCGCAGTCAGTCTACAAGTGAACTCGGGCTCGACAACAAGTAAATGTTGACCGAGTGTGTAAATAATATTACCTACTGTGGTTGGTATCTAACTTCTTAATTTCTAAACTAATGTACTAATTCTATGCTACCCTATTCTATATATTCCTTTCTATCTCCGCTCTGCTCTCGCTAACCACATTCTGGTATCTGAGTATCTATTTATGTTGTAAGGTATCCAAGAGGTGAGTAAACTATTTTACCTAACTTGATGTCTATTACTATGTTGTGTCTATGTCTATGTGAAACCTATACTGTGCTATAGTGTAGGTTGTGATATTGGCGACGAGGATTTGGTAGAACTGCTGGAAGTGACTAAGTGGTCGTGACTACTGACTAGTGAGGGAACATAAAATTTGCCTAGTGAAATTTTTTGTTATTGTTGTTGTGCTGCTCACTGGTGTTGCTAGACTGGCTAGACTATGTTAGTGAAGAATCTCAGAATTGATCAAGGGATTGTACTATTTGTGCTGTGAAAATTTTTTTTTACAGTGTGTTTTTGACTTACTAAAAATTCAATATGCCATTGATAGGTTCAGTGGGAGAATTTAATCCTGGAGAGGAAGAATTTGGAGACTATGAAACTAGATTACACTGCTATTTTTTAATAAACAAAATAGAGGAAAATAAAAAAGCCCCCACCATAATTTCACTAGTGGGTCCTAAAATTGCTAGGTTGATCAAGGACCTTATGTCTCCAAAGAAAGTACTTGATGCTACTTATGACGAGATTGTGGAAGCGTTGAGACGGCATTTTAAGCCAACAAGAAATCAAATCTTTGAGAGATTTAGGTTCCATAAGCGGAACCAGAGACAAGGGGAAAGCATTGCTGATTTTGTGGCTAGCTTGAAAGCACTTTCTAATACCTGTAATTTCAAACAGGAAGTGCTAGAAGAGACCCTGCTGGATCGTTTCATTTTGGGTGTGTCCAGTAATGAAATTCAAAATTGCTTGCTAAATGTGGCTGGCCTGACATGGCAAAAGGCCATGGATCTAGCTACTGCTAAAGAAACCACACTGAGAGAAACAGTGGGGTTGAGGCAACCAAATTCAATTCTAAATGTAGGTCAGAGCAGAGTTCAGCAAACTGCGTACAAGCCTCAGGGCAAGACTCAGGCCCAAGCTAGCCCCAAATCAGCATGCAGCGGCTGTGGTAATCTGCACTGGCGTAGAGATTGCCCCTACAAAGACAGTGTTTGTCATGGTTGTGGCCAAAAAGGTCATCTAAAAAAATGTTGTTTCAAACTAACAAAAGGAACAAAAGGGCAGAAATCTGATAAAGGCAACAAAAATAATTTTGTGCATGCTATGCATGAAAAAAGGGGGAGGGAAAACCACCCTAACCCTAATGGAACTAGCAATGGAACCAATGCAGACTACCCAGTTCTCAATCAAGGTTGCTATGGGGACATTTTTGCTTTAGCCGAGGAAATGAAACCCCCAATCAAAATAAAATTGTTACTAAATGGTGTGCCATTAGAGATGGAGGTAGATACAGGTGCTGCCAGGTCTATCCTTTCAATGGCCACCTACTCTAAAATACCAGCTAAGGCAAGACCCGAGCTGAGACCTTCTGATGTTAAGCTTAGGACTTATGGGGGAGCTGAGCTGGTAGTTTGTGGGGAGATTAGGGCTAACATCCAGCGTGAATCTAGTGGTATGGTTCCTCAGCTAGCAACTATTGTGGTTGTAGACAGGGAGGGGCCAGCCTTGCTGGGTAGGGACCTGATTGATTTCCTTGGGCTAACTATAGTTTCAAATAATGTCAACAAATTGATCACTTGCCCTGAAGAGTTAGCAAATAAATTCCCCGACCTTTTTCAACCAGGTCTAGGTTGCTTTAAGGGAAGGAATTTCAAAATAGAAGTGGATCCAGCCATACCACCAAAGTTTTGTAAGGCCAGGAATGTGCCTTACACACTGAGACCTAAGGTGGAGGCAGAACTTGATAGACTGGTGCAGGAAGGTATCCTCACCCCTGTACAGTACTCAAGATGGGCAGCGGCGATCGTCCCTGTGCTCAAGGCTGATCAAAGCATCCGCATCTGTGGGGACTACAAATTAACAGTCAACAGAGCCACTAGGCTTGATACCTACCCTATACCCAGAGTGGAAGATCTATTCAGCGGGTTAGCAGGAGGAGTTATATACTCCAAGCTAGATATGTCTCAGGCATACGCCCAACTACCCTTGGATGAAGACTCCAAGGAACTCACGGTAATAAACACCCACAGAGGTTTATTTGCCTACAACCGTCTCAGTTTTGGAATTGCGTCCGCACCTGGAATCTTCCAGCGTGCCATGGAAGAACTATTGCAGGGCCTCCCAGGAGTGTTCTGCTACCTGGATGACGTCCTGGTGAGTGCCACTAATGAGCAAGAGCACAAAAAGCGTCTCTATCAAGTCTTATCTAAACTACAGGAGGCAGGACTAAAACTGAAAATGGATAAATGCCAAATTGGGGTGCCACAGGTATCCTACCTTGGATCTCAAATTGACAAGGATGGGTTGCACCCCACTGCAGAGAAGGTAGCAGCAATCCAGAATGCACCAGCTCCTACTAATGTAACTCAACTGAGAGCCTACCTTGGGCTGCTAAATTTCTATAGGAAATTTCTAAAATCATCTGCAACTATGCTGGAGCCCCTAAATACCTTACTGAGAGACAAAACCCCTTGGAAATGGGATGCAAGTCAGGAGAGAGCCTTCCAGAAATCTAAACAAGCCCTCCTGGACTCTCAGACTCTAGTCCACTTTGACCCTCAGAAACCCATAGTGGTAGTGGCTGACAGTAGTGCGTATGGTGTGGGAGCGGTGCTGTGTCACCTTATTGATGGGATTGAACGCCCCGCCTATTTTGCCTCCCGAACTCTAACAGCAACAGAACGCAACTACTCTCAAACTGAGAAAGAAGCCCTAGCTATGGTGTTCGCACTTCGAAAATTTCATTGCTACCTGTGGGGACAGGATTTCACTGTGGTTACGGACCACAAACCTTTGTTAGGACTATTTGATCCGGGTAGAAGCATTCCTCCGATGGCATCCGGGCGCATTCAAAGGTGGGCTTTACTACTGCAGTCCTACAAGTTCACCTTGCGTCACCGGTCCGGCGTGCTGTTGGGCACGGCTGATGCTCTCAGTCGTCTACCTTTGACAACTCCCGAGGAAGCCACACCTATTCCTGCGGAATGGACGTCCTTAGTGAATTTCCTCGAATCAGCTCCAGTCACCAGCACCCACATCCGCGACGGCACCCTAAGGGACCCAGTACTTTCAAAGGTGTACAAATACTGCCAAGTAGGCTGGCCTTCGACGGTAATTGGTGACCCTGATCTCGCTCCGTATACTAGGAGGCGGGACGAATTGTCCACACAAAATGGCTGTGTGCTCTGGGGAGCAAGAATTATTGTACCCCAAGCCCTCAGACAAGCCATTGTGGATGAACTTCACTCTGGTCATGCTGGATCATCCAGGATGAAGGAGTTAGCTCGCAGCTACGTGTGGTGGCCCCTTCTGGATAAAGACCTAGAAGAAACAACTAAGTCATGCAGCGAGTGCCTGAGCACTCGAGCCACACCGACGAAAGCTGAACTCCATCCGTGGGAATGGCCTGCGAAGCCTTGGCATCGCATACACATTGACTACGCGGGCCCAATGGATGGAAAATACTATCTAGTGATCGTGGATGCACACTCTAAGTGGGTTGAAATTTTTCCCACATCTACTACAACCTCTAGCGAAACGATCTTGTGCCTGAAACACACTTTTGCGACATTTGGATTCCCAGTAACAATTGTTTCAGACAACGCAACGTGTTTCACATCGGCTGAATTCCAAGAATTTGTGAAGGCATGTGGTATGCGACATATTACAAGCGCACCATACCACCCTTCAACTAATGGACTGGCAGAGCGCATGGTACAAACTTTCAAGAAGAATATACGGAAGTCAACGGAACCCCTACGCCTAGCACTAGACAGGTTCCTGTTCAACTATCGGCTAACACCTCACACGACAACAGGTGTTACGCCTGCCGAACTGATGTTAGGCAGGAAAGTTCGCTCTCGTCTTGATCTGCTTTGGCCGTCAGAAGCAATCGCGTCCAAAGTTGCTCAACGCCAGGACGCTCAGAAAAGATACCACCCAGGGTCTCGCGCGGTTGACATTCCGCTGGAGTCACCTGTGATGGTCCGTCAATACACGCCGGGTTCCCCAAAATGGACCCC
This sequence comes from Morinoia aosen, assembly GCA_030386875.1. NCBI lineage: Eukaryota > Metazoa > Arthropoda > Malacostraca > Amphipoda > Talitridae > Morinoia > Morinoia aosen. The sequence continues at coordinate 22,620,353 of CM059579.1, forward strand.
TGCTACCACCATTGAGAAAACAGGCCCGGTATCCTACAAGTGCCAACTGAAGGGGGGAGAGGTCGTTCGTCGACACCAGGACCAAGTTATTACCTGCTCGAACACCATCCCTGAACCCTTGGAACAACCTACGGAGGAAACCGTTGTGTTTCCACAACCTGCTCAAAATTCATACCCACCACCTCCGACCCATGAACCTGACTCCGAAACACCTGATTACCCGATTCCCACCCAGGAGGCTAGGATGCACGAGCCTCCAAGCGCTAGCATCTCGCGCAGGTCTACCCGAGCTCGGAAGCCTGTGGTGAGAATGGACCTTTAGGATTGACTATACTGAATAAGGGGACTGGGGATACAGGGGGGGTTTCTAATTAAGGAGGGAGGGGTGTAATATAGCGAGTAGTGTAAGTTCTAGTTAGAGAGACCAATAGTTGGCAACGCTCGAGACAGCAACACTCGCAGTCAGTCTACAAGTGAACTCGGGCTCGACAACAAGTAAATGTTGACCGAGTGTGTAAATAATATTACCTACTGTGGTTGGTATCTAACTTCTTAATTTCTAAACTAATGTACTAATTCTATGCTACCCTATTCTATATATTCCTTTCTATCTCCGCTCTGCTCTCGCTAACCACATTCTGGTATCTGAGTATCTAGTTATGTTGTAAGGTATCCAAGAGGTGAGTAAACTATTTTACCTAACTTGATGTCTATTACTATGTTGTGTCTATGACTATGTGAAACCTATACTGTGCTATAGTGTAGGTTGTGATAGCTGTCAAAAATGTTCACTAATGCCTCTGGCTTTAAAAATCTGAGTATTAGGTTTAAGAACTTCCGGTAATAAAGATCGTGATTCCTTACAGAAACTACGGGCAAGTAAACACGAGATCTACAGAATATCGTGAAGATATCAAGTGACTGCACTTTTGAAAGCAGTAAGAAAAAAACATAAAAATCCTAAAGTTCATGGATATAAATCCTACTGAATCCTGATAGATATCATTTGCAATAATAAAGGAATTAAGGAATAATATATATCCCCAATGATAACAGGAAAAGGAAAACCTAAGCGTTGATTTCACAGGCGGAAAATACGCGAAGAAAGAAAAAAAACGAAAGCATGAAGGTTCCGTGTGGCGATTTAGCCGGGCGGCTTTACGCGTCGGCCTCAGCCAAAGCCGCCAGCAATTTGCACACACTCAAGATAGGCAGATGGTAGTGGGTGTTTTTGTCACAAGAATGCGATGAGTTAAATTAAATTTTATTGAAATGTTTTATATTAAAATAAGTGCGGTTACGTAAAGGTCTCAAAGAGTATGGAATTGAGAAATGAAATTCCAAAACTTAGCAAGCATAGACAGGAATACTTTTCGTAATTTAAGACTACTGCAAGTCGGTTTGTAAAAAAAAAGAATAAATGCTACTATAACACATACCTATAGTATTTATAGTCACAGAGTAGTGACAAGAGACGACGGTGTGAGGTTCCGCCATTACACAAAGACGCTATCGACAACTAACGCCGGCAAGTTTCGCCGCGTTCGTCCCGAGTATCGAATCATGAATGGAACTGCAGGTATATACTATTATCGTAAAGAAAAGGAACGAACATGATTATGCTTTGATAATAAAGTCATGACACGGAAATGCAATGCACATCTGACGCAATATTTTACGCTAAGTCATGTTGAGAAACAAAACAAAACACTGAATGAGAACATGCTACATCACAATTCCTACGCATAACTACGTATCTTAATAACACTGCACTGACAACTATTAATACTCACTGAACACGAAGAAAGAACACGATTATTTTCTAACATTGATTACTCACGAGAACGAAGAAAGAACACGATTATTTTCTAAAACTGATTACTCACGAGGAAAAATTGCTGTGAGCTGGCTAGTCAAACACCAAAGTAAGAGTGCTCTATTTGAAACAGAGACGCGCATTGCGCAGTATTGCCACCAGAGGGCTTCTCTCTCGAAAAATGGAAATTGTTATTTTATCGTCTCATGTATTTACACAAAAACTTCTATGATTACGAATTAGAAGTAGAAAATAATTAATAATAAATTATAGTAAGATTTTTAATGTTAATGTTTAATTTATTTCAGTGAGAATGGCAAATTTCTAATTTTTACGCTTATGTAGCGGTATGCTACATTACCCCCCAAGGCGCAGACCGAAAGTTCCACCCGCTGCAATCATCTGTAGCGGGAAGGAGGGCGAACTACACGACCCTGCCGAGTTCGGCAATTGGCAAATGATACTGAGCGGGGAAGTTTCACCAAACGGGTCTGCAAGTTTAGATCGGCAAGAGTCCTAGGAACAGGAGTTACTGCAGCGGGCTCGTCTGGTCTCTCCAGACTTGTCGCTGTGTCAGTAAGAGGGCTAGAGTTAGAATCTACGACAGGGTTAGAGATAGGGTTTGAATGTACAGGCACATAGAAAGGATTACACTCAAGTTGACTAGGCAATAATGCAGCCAACTGAGGAAGCTGAGATGGTAGATATGATCGAGTCTCAGTGGGAAGGGAAATCTGCGGAGAGGATGATGAGTTATAAGTTACACTATGATCAGAAGTGTATGCGACTTTTAATCGATCAATGCTCACAGGGTCGTGTGAACCGAATCTTTCGAGGATGAAATATTTTTGCTTGCGTCTAAGTACTTGAATGGGCCATCATAAGGGCGCGTGAGTGTAGGTTTTATAGCATCATTGTGGACATACACATGTGTGCAGTCTTGCAGGGCAGAATCTAGTTTGTCCTGAGTCTGAGGCATTCGTGGAGCCACATACTTGATCTTACGCATGCAATCTTTGAGACAGGTTACATAAGCGGAACGGTCAGCGGATGAAAATTCAGGCAAAGGTTTTGGGTCAACAATATCGCCGGGGAGACGAAGCGTTTTCCCGTACAACATTTCAGCCGCTGTGCATTGCTGATCCTGTCTGTGTAAATTTCGAATGCTAAGTAGTACTACTGGAAGTCTGTCAGTCCAATCGTGACTGCAATTAAGGCAGCGCAATGCAACCTTGAGGTCTCTGTGGACTCTCTCAATAAGTCCATTTGACTGCGGATGATACGCTGTAGTTGATGTATTTGCACACCCTAAAGCGGTGCTAAGCTCACTCCAGAATTTGGAGGTGAATTGTGATCCCCGGTCATGTGTGACACTCAAGGGAACCCCAAATCTAGAGATCCAGTTTGACAAGAAAGCGCGCGCTACAGTCTCAGTTTGGGTATCAGGAAGAGGGACAGCCTCAACCCAACGCGTGAACCTATCTATGATGGTCAACAAATAAGAATAACCGCGCGATAAAGGCAAAGGACCCACCAAGTCTAGGTGTACAGAGTCAAACTTGTGACCTGTGAATGCACAACTCTGCAGCGCTGCACGATTATGTTTCACCACCTTACTACTCTGACACGCATGGCAATTTTGCACAATTTGCTTGACCTCCTTACGCATCGCTGGCCAGACGAGACGATCAGAAATCAAACGCACTGTACGGTTAATACCTGGATGAGAGAGGGAATGGTAGTGGAGGACAGCTACTCTGCGGAGCGTCGCAGGAAGATACAAACGAGAAGGTCGCTCGGCATCACGGTACACGCCGTCAACCAAGGTTAGTTTTGGAGGGGAAGTGTTAGAAGGTTTGAGAAGGTCCTGAAGTTCAGGATCCTCCTTCTGCGCGTTTGCAATGTTGCCGAAAGGGATTTCACCACCGGTTTGGACAGTATTGATTCTGGAAAGACAATCAGCAACAGTATTGTCCAACCCTTTTATGAAACGGATGTCAGTGGTAAACTGACTTATAAACGACAAGTGTCGAGCTTCCCTAGGGGAATGTCTTTCAGAAGGCATTTTGATCGCTGAGGTCAGAGGTTTGTGATCTGTGTAGATCACAAACTCCCTCGCCTCTAGAGCATAGCGGAAGTGTCTCACAGACAAGTAGATAGCAAGAAGTTCCCTACCGAACGCGCTATAACCACGTTCAGTGGGCGACAGCTTTTTGGAAAAGAAAGCAAGGGGAGAGATATTAGTACCTACTTGTTGTTGCAACACAGCACCTACGGCGGTACTGGATGCGTCCACAACGAGGCTGAAATCAGCATTAGCAATAGGGTAGGATAATTCCGTAGCGGAAGCTAATTTGTGTTTGATTGTCTCAAAAGCTTTGCGCGCTTCTTCAGTCCATTTTACCTCAATGGATTTTCCTTTTCGTTTCGGTTCGAGGAGGTCAGACAAAGGCGCTAAAGTTTGAGCACAGTTGCGTATGAAACGATGGTAGAAGTTAACAGAACCTAGGAACCTTCTTAGTTCCTTCTGGGTCTGTGGAAGAGGAAAGTTTTTGATCACTTCTACTTTAGAAGGCAAAGGTTTTAGACCTAGGCTAGAGATTTCATGACCTAAGTAAATCAGTGATGGCTTTCCGAGCTCACATTTTGCAGGATTTACGAGGAGTCCATTGTCGGACAGTCTTTGAAAAACGACCCTAAGATGGTCTTTGTGCAACTCTGGGGTTGTGGATGCCACTAGGATGTCGTCTAGATAGACATAGGCGAAAGTGAGATCAGAGAAAATTTCAGCCATGTGTCTCTGGAACGTTTGAGGTGCGTTCCGGAGACCATATGGCATCTTTAGGAATTCAAAGAGACCAAACGGAGTGATTACCGCGGTCTTAGGAATCGCAGACTCATCCAAGGGAATTTGATGGAAGGCAGACTGCAGGTCTATCTTAGAGAAAATTTGTGCTCCCTCTAAATTTGCACTGAAATCATGAAGGTAGGGAATAGGGTATCGATCAGGTAAAGTAACGGCGTTCAACCTGCGGAAATCCCCGCACGGTCTGAATTCACCGTTAGCCTTGGGTACTAGCAAAAGAGGGCTAGCCCAAGGGCTTTTGGAGGTGCGGATGATGCCATTTTCGAGCATGCGCGCAAATTCTTTCTTAGCTAACGCCAATCGATCAGGCGGCAGTCGCCTAGCACGGGAGAAAACTGGCGGACCTTGCGTCTCTATGAAGTGCTTTGTGCATGTTTGCATGTTATTAGAAGCTAAGTTAGGGTTTGTTAATGCTGGGAAATTTTTAAGTTCTTGTTCAAACATGCACTCCTCCTTGAAAGCAATCGAGAAGGAATGCAAGACATTTGCTCTAGTTATGCTACAAGCGGGAATTGAGATCTGTGTCTCCTCGTCCCTAATTCTACGGTTCTTAATATCTACAATTATGCCATACTTGGCTAGAAAGTCTGCACCTATTATGGGCTCTTGGACTTCAGCTACCAAGAAAGTAAATACAAATTTTCTCCTCAATCCCAGACCGCACTCTAAAATTCTTTCACCGTAACATGGAATTGGCGTGCCGTTTGCGGCGCGTAATGTCGCCAACAATGGATTGTTTTTGTCTTTCACCGTGGCTGGGATAATTGACACACTGGAGCCAGTGTCTATTAAAAATCGATACTTGGTGACGGGATCGAGAATAGTAAGGAGGCGAGTAGTCTGGGAATGAGGCAACGCAGTACTCGCTACTATGCGTCGCTGTTGGCGTTTCCCGAAATCATTTCGGTATAACGAGGACAGTATCTAGAGGCACATTTGCGAGCTTGATCACCAAATTTCATGTGGTACCAGCATAAATTGCTACTAGCATCACGAGAGCGCGACCGGAAGCGGCGGTCCTGATTTGACCTATCATAAGATATACCTCTATCAAAGCGTTGAGGAGGAGGAGAAGGATAGTTTGAGTGATAGTCAGAGGGATAGTCGTAGGCATTTTGGTGGCTTTGGAATCTCCCTGGGCCTTGCTGAATGTGAGCCACACTCTGACCTATTTGAAAATTTTGGAGGGCTTGCTTTATTTCAGCGATGTCCTGCTGCATCTTATCTATTGTGGCTGAGGATTGATTTTTCGCCGTATTTGACGGGCTAAAATTTGTGGCTCCTACATTCAAGGAAGCAACTTGCGGTTCTCGTGACGAATTAATATTTCGGATCACCGTCTCTGCGGACTCCGCTAATTTTTCTAAAGTTTGCTCGGGCCCTGCTAACGACAGAAATGGACGAACGTTCGGAGGGAGCTTAGTCATGAAAACTTCCTTCAGAAATCCCTCAGCCACGGCAACACCCGTAGCGAGTTTTCGCAGTTCTTTCACTAGCGAAGTGGGAGAGAAGGAAACAGAGACAGATGGAATTGCTGAGGCGTCTACAAGACTTCGGAATTTGTCCGCATCGGACATCTGAAGCTTTGCCAAAATTCTGCCTTTCAAGATTCCGTAAGGATTGAGAGGTGGAGGGTTTTCTAAGATTTCGTTTGAGTCATTCAATAGTTTTGTGGGCGCGGCGGAAACAAGCGCATAGAATTTGTCTATGTCATTTATTATTTTATGATACCTAAACACGGCTTCACACTGCTGAAACCAGGTGTGAGCGTCCTCCGGAATAAAAGGCGGGAGCCTAATGGGTTTTGAGGAGGCTCGATCTTCATTATCTGATTCAGTCATGCTAGCGATCACTTTTGGGGATGCACAATTAATGATATCAGTGCCTAAGACTTGGGATTAAGTGGCAAGGATTTGCGTTAACTCTTTACCTACTCAATCATTCAAATTAAGTGGAAACAGAAGGAAGGAAATATGAAAGTGGAAACGAGAAAAATTTCTGCGGTATGCGGCAATTTGCGTAGGCACAAAATAAAGCAGGTGAGGAAAAAATTATTTCTCTACCTACTCAATCAATCAATAACGTTGAAGAAAACGGAGGGAAAATGGAGAATGGAAACGCGAATTTTACGGTAGTCAGAATGAACGTAAGCACGGAAATGAAAAAAAATATATTTTTCCTACCTACTGTGGCACATGAAACAAACAAACAAGGACAGGATAGCGCTGAAAAAAAGAATTTTGTTAGAGCTGCTCAGAGAACAATTAGCACGGTCAAAATCCACAGGAATCTCTCAAACTACTACGACATGGGAAAATTTATCACTACAATGATACGCCAACATTATCCTCTCACAATCTCTCAAACACTTCGAGTTGAGTTTTTTTTTAAGAAATTCCCGGCCAATGCACCAGTGTCGGGTTTACGTGTGACCGTTGGGGGTAGTTTTGAACTTATATATTAGTTCATGACGGCCACAAAAACTCGAACAATTCTCGATAGTGATCTGGGAAAATTATGAGAGGGATAATGAAAAACGGTTGGACTCAGCTTATTTCAGGTGGAGTTTATTGGAAGAGGAAACCAGGAGGTCTTCGCCGAGCTTGACTGAAAATCCCAGTGAGGTCCGGAGTGCCGGTGGTGAGCTTCGGTGAGCGCTGGCGTCGCTCCGGCCGGTGGATGAGATTTTTAAGTGTATCGAGTTATTTGTGTGGGCAAAGCATGCTTAATTTTGGAGCAGGTGAGTTTGATCAAGGTGCCGAGACTGACGGCGATGATAACTCTTGGTTTGAATAGTACTTAGATCTCGGCACGCGGAATTCAGCGAATGCAAAGCTAATTTAATGGTGCCCGTACTTTTAGGCAGTTGAGAATTAAGGCCCGTAATTAGAGAATATATCCGGCTAAAGGCCCAGAGCACAACTAAATCCAGTCCAAGTAGAAAAGCCAAAAACGGCCCAGAGAGAATGTTGTAAGTGGTGTGTGTGTGATGCCGTTGAGGTCCTGTAAGGGCAGAGGGGCTGGATGAAACGTTCCAGGAGAGACATCAAGACATTCCACCACTGACAATCCAACATATAATGGCAACTCTTCCCACGCGGAGAAATCCGAGAAACTCCTACAGGTCTGACACCAGCTACTTTAGGATTCTCACTTTTGGCAAACTCAGAAAGAGATAGGACAGATTTTTTGGTTGACAGATTTTAACAATAAATAAATTGTTTAATCACTAATGCCTCTGGCTTTAAAAATCTGAGTATTAGGTTTAAGAACTTCCGGTAATAAGGATCGTGATTCCTTACAGAGACTACGGGCAAGTAAACACGAGATCTACGGAATATCGTGAAAATATCAAGTGACTGCACTTTTGAAAGCAGTAAGAAAAAACATAAAAATCCTAAAGTTCGTGGATATAAGTCCTACTAAAAAAAATCCTGGTAGTTATCATTTACAATAATAAAGGAATTAAGGAATAATATATATATCCCCAATGATAAAAGGAAAGGAAAAACCTAAGCGTTGATTTCACAGGCGGAAAATACGCGAAGCAAGAGAAACGAAAGCATGAACGTTCCGTGTGGCGATTTAGCCGGGCGGCTTACGCGTCGGCCTCAGCCAAAGCCGCCAGCAATTTGCACACACTTAAGATAGGCAGATAGTAGTGGGTGTTTTGTCACAAGAATGCGATGAGTTAAATTAAATTTTATTGAAATGTTTTATATTGAAATAAGTGCGGTTACGTACAGGTTCCCAAGAGTAGGGAATTAAGAAATGAAATTCCAAAATTTATCAAGCATAGACATGAATACTTTTCGTAATTTAAAACTACTGCAAGTCGGTTTGTAAAAAAAGAATAAATGCTACTATAACACATGCCTATGGTATTTATAGTCACAGAGTAGTGACAAGAGACGACGGTGTGAGGTTCCGCCATTACACAAAGACGCTATCGACAACTAACGCCGGCAAGTTTCGCCGCGTTCGTCCCGAGTATCGAATCATGAATGGAACTGCAGGTATATACTATTATCGTAAAGAAAAGGAACGAACATGATTATGCTTTGATAATAAAGTCATGACACGGAAATGCAATGCACATCTGACGCAATATTTTACGCTAAGTCATGTTGAGAAACAAAACAAAACACTGAATGAGAACATGCTACATCACAATTCCTACGCATAACTACGTATCTTAATAACACTGCACTGACAACTATTAATACTCACTGAACACGAAGAATGAACACGATTATTTTCTAACATTGATTACTCACGAGAACGAAGAAAGAACACGATTATTTTCTAAAACTGATTACTCACGAGGAAAAATTGCTGTGAGCTGGCTAGTCAAACACCAAAGTAAGAGTGCTCTATTTGAAACAGAGACGCGCATTGCGCAGTATTGCCACCAGAGGGCTTCTCTCTCGAAAAATGGAAATTGTTATTTTATCGTCTCATGTATTTACACAAAAACTTCAATGATTACGAATTAGAAGTAGAAAATAATTAATAATAAATTATAGTAAGATTTTTAATGTTAATGTTTAATTTATTTCAGTGAGAATGACAAATTTCTAATTTTTACGCTTATGTAGCGGTATGCTACATACTCACTGAACACGAAGAAAGAACACGATTATTTTCTAACACTGATTACTCACGAGAACGAAGAAAGAACACGATTATTTTCTAACACTGATTACTCACGAGAAAAATGCTGTGGGCGGGCTAGTCAACCGCCAAAGTAAGAGTGCTCTATTTGAAACAGAGACGCGCATTGCGCAGTATTGCCACCTGAGGGCTTCTCTCTCGAAAAATGGAAATTGTTATTTTATCGTCTCATGTATTTACACAAAAACTTCAATGATTACGAATTAGAAGTAGAAAATAATTAATAATAAATTAGAGTAAGATTTTTAATGCTACTAATTAATTTATTCAAGTGTGAATGGCAAATTTCTAATTTTTACGCTTATGTAGCGGTATGCTACAGCACTAAGATTTTAACAATTAATTGACAATTAATTACCTTGAATAGTAAGTGCCTATTCAAGACGCTGCAAAAGCCGGGTCGAGGAGTTCAAGTCGCAGAAAGAGACTACTTTTTACGCAAGAGAAATAAGTTAGAGGTACCAGACCCACTTTTATTAAAAGGACGACATGCCGCCCAAGCAGAGCAAGCTCAAAGATAATTTAATGAGTGAACGCCAAAGCGTAACAAGTAATTTTAATTAAAGCTATTTAAGGTTAATGCAGGTCTGCTAGAAGCGCAAACATGCTTAATTATAGAAAGTTAAATTTAAACACAAAAATCGAAAAGAAAAGATGCAGCTGCAAAACAAAAAACAACGAACAAAGAGATCTCATTTCATCAGTTTCAAATTTTTGTCTTTGAACTAAGAGAGGCCAACTGAAGAAAACTTTTTCTTCCACAAAGCCGCCATCAGAAATACGGAAAATATTCAACAGGAAATTTCATTGAACAAACAAAATTGGCTGTCCGTCTTTGATGGTTGATCTGTCTCCCTTTCACGCTCTTAAAGATACTTAACTACTGTACCTGTGATGCGAGTTTCACCAGTGCACAAGGATCAGAATATTTTAATCGCAGGTGTTATTAGGATGGAAATATTTCTTTATGGTCCACATCTGGAAGATTTCTTGTCACGTCGTACAAGACGTGAGGAAATTTTAAAAATTTTGATAAATTCATTGCGGCAACATTCTGTGGATCCGCGCTTCGTCCGCAAGAATGACGCCAACGTTTTATTTGTTTGAAGTGCGTGGGAGGAACAGGTAGAACAAAAGAATACAAATATCTAAGTTGTATGATAAGTGAAGATGGATGCACTAGAACTAAGGGTGAGAAAGTGGCAAAAGCTATGCAGTGGAGTGGACGAGTAAGTAGCATGGCCAGATACAGAGCAAACAAGTATGAATGTGTGAGAGGAATGTGGAAGTATGTTGCTGTACCTAGTGTCATGTATGGTATGAGTGCTCTTGCCTGGAATGGAAGTGATCTTGAAAAGCTGGATGTAATACAAAATAAGGTAGGACGGTTAGCATTGGGTGCTCCAAAATGGACAGCTACAGAAGCCATTAGAGGTGACCTTGGGTGGAGCCTATTTTCAGAAAGAATGATGAAGGCGGTGCTGAATTATAAGGTGAGAATTGAAAGAATGCAGAATAGCAGATGGGTAAAGCGAATTTTTGAATGGAATCTGAGTGTAAGCTATTGGGAGAAAGTGTGTTGGGGGCATGCAAGGAAGCTTAGTATGCAAAAAATTATTCATGTTAGAATTGGGAGATCTGTGGATGACTGGAGTTTAATAAATCCTGGAGGTGTAGGGCCTGAGTGGGACTGCAAGAGGTGGAAGAGAGAGATTGAGAGGAAAACAAAAGAGTATGGATTGAATAAGTGGAGGCTTAGCATGGTGTGGAAGCCTACACTTGACTGGTATATGAAAAAAGAAGCACCTAAGTTTGAGATGTTCTATGATGGTAGTTTTGGAAGTCAACTCTTGTTTGCTGTGAGATGTAAGTCATTGAGTGTGAACAGACGTACATGGAGGTGGAATGAGAATAATAACAGATTATGTCGGCAGTGTATTAGTGGAGTGGAGGAAACAATTGAGCATTTTGTGCTGGAATGTAGTAAGTATGAGCAAGAGATAGAAAGTTTTATGAATGTGGTGCTTGAGCAGTATGGAGAGAATGAGTGGTATGCCAGATGTGCTGAAGATGATTGCGGTATGAGCTGTCTTGCTGGATTGGATCAGGAGTGCAATTTGAGTATCATTGAAGCTATGAAAATGTTTCTTGTGCGTGCCTGGAGTAAGAGACAGTGACTGGAATGAGCCAGTCAGGTAGAATGGTCAGTAATGACCCAATATGCCTGGGGATGGTGTTTTGACGCACTGGCTATCCCAGTGACGCCATCCAATGGCAGCTTGTGACAAGGATTGGTAAATCCTGAGTAGTTTAGTGGACAAGTCTGGTACCAGGCGCTGAACTCTTTGTGTGATAACTGTGGAGGGAATTGTAGGCCGTTACAAAGGCCCCGACGCTGTCGGCCCTCAATTTCAAGTTCAAGTTCAAGTTCAAGGTTCCCGGATAATTTTAAGTTCTGCGTTGTTTAGGAAGTGAACTCGAGTGAAAAACCCATTCGATCGACGTGTTACCTCGCTAGCTATATTTTTCGGGTGTTTTCACACGGTGTAGCCAGTAAGCTGCAGTGTAATGCTGGGAATTAGTCAGGTTCTGGTTTAACGGTATTTTAGCTGAACACTGTGATTTTACTAATGAACTTTCCTATCTCTGTTTCACTGCTCTAAGTGATTTGTGTTAATGTCCAAACCTTTTGCTCAACAACATTTACATAATAGCCAAGCCATGTAAGCTATGTTGTCATACATAATATTGTTAACAGTGTCATGGGCAGCAAATGCAACATGGAGAGACTGACATTTCAATGCCTCTTAGTCTACACAGAGGATTACTTGAAGTTTATTGCATTTCATAGATAACCACAAGATAGCAAATTTTATATTTATTTGATAATACAAACCAACCACTGCTTCACTATTGAAAGATTTGTGTACTGAAAATAAAAGCTATGGTGATTTTTCCATAGATTAGACATCAGTTGTTGATAAAAAAATTCATGGCACGTCTTGCCAGACTTGTACCAACTTGGGAACACGATTTTCTTGTCTTTGTATTATCTCTTGTCTTTTTATTATTTATAACATTCATTAATAGAAAGATGTGAACCAAGCAAATTTAATTTAGTCGATTGGCTTCTTACCTATGAGCTGTGCTGGGCAAGTTGCGCCAGTCAGCAAGGTGGAAGCCTAAAGTTACGGCATTCAGTAGACTGAGAATAGGCGCAGAAATTTGAGACCACTAGCTCATATGATTTGTGTTTTCAAGGTGACGTCGACAAACGTGCACTTGCCTCTCTCATTTTGTTTATAATAGAATTTATTGATAATGGTGATTTGATGACCTGAGTGACTTGCCCCTGCTTTAGAGACCTAATTTGCTGTCTCTTTTCCACAGATAGGGTAAAGAAAGCCAGAGTAGGCACTTATTTTGCAGACTAAAATAAACTGTCACAGATCTAAACTGAGGGACCTTTCCTCATTGTCTGTAAGTATTTTAGAGTATCCTCTTTCAACTTGTGATGTTACCTAACTTGTCATACCTTTATAGTGTGAAGCGTTCATGTGAAAACTATAAACTTGTTGTGCGATCGTCCACCTTTGTTCAAATAAAGTGCTTATTGACTAATGACCGCTGTGTTAGGATTGTTGGATAGGGATGTACATTCATGTGGGTAACTTTGTGCTTCCTTAAAAGGACACTTTGAACATTGGCCGAAACAAGCGATTCATGTATTGTTGCCTGGCGTCAGGGATTACGAAGTTCATGCCATGTACATATAAACTATCAAAAGCGTTCTCACCTCACAATGGAAATGCATCGTCCATGAAATTGCGCTGTCTCTTATAGCTGTCGTTACACGTATTATCGAATGTAGATCGGGCAGGATTAGGAGTACATTGCCCTCAATCATCCCCCTCGACTAGTGACACGAGTTTACAATATTCGTGTGTGTATATCATAAATGTGTTCTTTCTAAATGTGTTACTCGACTAGAGACTTATTTTTCTTCCCCGTCGATGCAACGGAAACCTTTCTTGTTTGTGAACTTATTTCCCAGTCTACTGTTCCTGTGCACCCTGTGCGTAGATTCCGCGTTCCCCCAACTGCACGCTAGATGGTGCCTTCCTCTTTCCTCTCTTGGGACACCTTTGTCGCGGTCAGGGGAGGCTAAAACTTTCTTATATGATAATACTAGTATGGTAATGCGAATTGTTGTTGTGCTACGTCGTTAGCAGGGCGGTGAACTCTGTTTTTATGTGCTACTATTCTATGGCCTCTTATGTCCCACTCAGCTATTTCTCGTGTACCCTTGAGGTGTGAGTTACTTTCTTGTTGTGCGGTGCTATATGCATCAGTTAATCATTCGACTATGATCTTGAATTAGGCTTCTCATGTCATGCAATTCGTGGTCCGACTCTGAATCATACCTTTCTGGGCAGATTCACGGAGTCGCTCGGATAAGAAATAAAACCGAAGAAACCTCGAAATTCTTTTGGAACCCTTACGCCTACCGTTCTATGTCGTGCCGAAGCGAAGATAGAGAAGATAGAAAGTCCGCTAGCGCACGACATAACATTTCTATACAGACAATATCGAATCCCGTCATTTGACGAGTCGTGTACACAATTATGTATACTGAGTGTTTCAGAACACGAGGTACAAAATTGCACATCAAGTAGAAAATGGCCAAATAATCACTTTTTGTCCTATGAAATTCTCCCCCAAAAAATCGGGGTTGGGAGGTATTGGGTGTTTATTGTTTTTAAGGCTGAAATTTAATGGCACAATTATTCGCGATATTGATTCTGAATTTACTTTACAAAATTGTTCAAAATGTGTTCCCCCTACATCTATGCACTTTTCGAATGTTGGCCTTAACGGCTGCCGAATATTAGGAAACACGTCTGGCATTTAAGGTATCTCACCTGCAGCCACTGCAATTCTGGCCACCAGATCTTCCTCAGACTAAATGGGTGTAGCATAGACAAGGCTCTTCACGTGTCCCAAAAAATTGAAATCGAGTGGAGTCATGTCAGGAGATCTAGGAGGTCTTGCAACTAGCAAATTTTGCCCGATCAACGTAAATTCAAAATAAATATTGCGAGTAGTTTATTCATTAAATTTCACCTTTTAAAACAATAAACTGCTAACTCAATGTCTCTTTCTTTGGAAAATTTTATAGAAGAAAAAGTTTTTATTTGGATATCTTCTAGTTGGTGTGCAATTTTTTGCCTCTTATTCTGAATCTGAAACACCCTGTATATTACTGACAAGTGTTTTCTGAGTAGGTAATGTAGGCATTGTCTACACTGAGAAGCCTAGATATGTATCCACAGTTTTTATTACCAAGTATGCTCTAATTCAGTGAAATTATAATAGTTAATTCAATGACTATGCTTCAAATCCCCAAAATTATGTATACGTGTAGATAAGGTTGGCCTACACTATGCAGGGTAACAATGCAGAAAAGGTGTCATATTATTGCTCAACTCTATGTTACATTTCGGCTATATATAATAAGCAAAAGTTGTTCTGCTTTCATCGCAGGGTTCTGACGTTTTTGGAACGTTTTTTTTACGAATAAAAGTCACTTCTAGCTTCTTTGCGTGTAATATGATACTATCTCTTATTTTCGTCTAACTTTTTACTTTGTATTGGACACTTTGTTATTTTAATAAACGCCCTGGTTCTTCTCATTTCGTGTTTTTTGGAGCAATTTGAAACGTTTCCAGCAAGAGAATTTGTAGTATCGCATAAATGCAAAAACCATTGCAGCTGAGATAGTGACTGAGAGATTGAGTGCATGACTTGTAAAGAGTGGATAGATATAGATGCATGCAAAGGTTTGAGAGAAATGAGTCGGAGAAAGTTGAGTGATCTTGTGTTTACGTGCTGGAAATGTTTGAATGATGAGAGTAAGAAGTTGAAAGAGGAGGTTGAGAGATTGACAATTTTGATGGTTGCTTTAGAGGCTGACTTGAAGGATGAAAGGAAGCTGAACGAAGGAAAGAATGAGAATGGTGCAAATGCAGTGAATGAAGAGGTAAATGGTGGTGCAAGGAGTGCAAATGAAGTGGATGATAAGGCAAATGATGGTGCAAGGAGTGTGAATGAAGCAAATGATGGTGCAAATGTGACAGATGAGAGTAGAAGGATGAATGAGCATGATGAAAGAGGTAAAAATGGAAAGAGAGTGAATGAGCCACCTGTTGTGGTGCCACATGAGGTGCAGGAGCCTGTAGTGGAAGCGAATGAAAGGAAGATGAATGGAAAGAATGATCTGAGTGAAAGAAGTGAGCGAAAGAGTGGCATGAAAGGGAGAGTAAGACCTATGATTAGAATATGTGGAGATAGCATGGTGAAGAATGTTGATAGGTTCGTATGTATGAGTGACAGTAGTGGATGTATGAGCATGAGAGGGAAAGGAGTGGAGGAGATTTGTAGGCATGCTGAGAGAGTGATAGATGGAATGGATGAAGGAATGGTTGTACTGCAAGGAGGTGGCAATGGGTTGCTTGAATGTGGGAGAGAACGTACGGTGAATGCAATTATGAAAGTTGTTGATAGGGCGCGGAAGAAGAATGTTAGAGTGGCGGTGACTAGCCTCCTAAGAAGGCCTGCGTGTGATGAGGAGTATGAAAGGGTGCGAAAGGAGGTGAATAGAGAGTTGCATGAAAGGATTATGAGTATGAGAGCTGAGAGTGTGAGAAAGCATGAGCTGGGTTCCAGCTTCCTTGACATGGATAGCATGATCCAGGATGGGTGTTTTCTTGGAGATGGAGTCCATCTTACGAAAGAAGGTGAGATGAAACTCTCCAAGAAATATATCCGGTGGATCAGGGCTACTCATGTCATAATGGAAGCTGGAACTGGATGAATGAAAATCCGTCAGTGCAAAAGTGAGAAACGTCTGGAATTGTCCAATTGTGTTGTAAGGTTTGGAAGTATAAATGTGCGTGGATGGAATGCAGGAAAGTTAGATGATCTCGTAGTAGAATTTGAGAATGGAAAATTGGATTGTGTTGGTGTAGTAGAGACCCAAATGCGTGATCGTCAGTTTAACATGTAAGGAGAATAAGTATCATATGATAGGAAAAGGGCGTGTAAATTGGCAAAAAAGAGGTGGTGGAGTTGGTTTGATTGTAAAGAATGCTCTAAATTGGAAATTAGAGGAACTTCCTGTTGGGAATGAACCTGAAAGTGAAGATTTGTTAGCAATTAAGTGTGAAAGAATGCATGCCAGAGAATGTATTGTTGTGATTGTATGTTATATGACAACTGATGGGATTTTAGCTCATGAAGAGAATGTAAAAAAGTATGAAATATTAACAAGGATTGTACGAGAACACTGCAGGTGCCCTCTGATTGTGATGGGTGACATGAATGGCCATGTTGGTATACTTGGTGAGCCGGTGAATGCAAATGGACAAAAATTGATAGATTTTTGTGATGAGAATGAACTTGAAAACCTGAATGTAACAATAGGAAATGGCTTGCATACATGACAAAGCAGGGAATGGAAAACTGCAATTGACTATATGATTGTGAATAGTAGAGCAAGAGAGTGTGTCAATGAAATGTTTGTAGATGAAGATGATTTTGATATTGATAGTGACCATAAAATGCTTGTGCTTGAATATAACTGGGGTAAAAAAGAGTCAATGCAAAAGGTCAGTAGTGTGAAAGAAAGTTGGCAGATAAAAAAGGCAAACTGGGAAGAATTTAAGAATGAATTGAGTAGGTATAACTGGAACAGGTGTGGAAATGTAAATGACCTAAATGGTGAGATTGCAAGAACCTTGTATGATGTGGCAGAGCAAAAGATTGGTAGAATAAAATGTAGGAAAGGGACAGGGAATGCCAGGTTGTTTACAAGTGAGATAAAGGAAGAACGAATGAGAAGAAAGACTTTAAATAAGAAACAACGCAGTATGAGGAAAATGTATGAAAGAAACAGAATTACTGAGGATGAATGGCAGAGTGCATGGAATGAGTACAAGGACCAGCAGAAGAAAGTAAGGAGAATGATTAATGAGGCTAGAGTTAAAGAGGAGAGACACCAAGTTGAAAATCTAAGAAAGAAAGGTCCGGATGGAATAAAAGATTGGTATAAGTTTATACAAGGTAATGATAGAAGTAGTGAAGTTCAAGTTGATGAATTAGTAGTTAATGGTTGCAGTGTGCAAGATAGGATGCAACTGGTGAAAGCAGTTGAAGAATACTGGGAGGACATTGGTGGAATGAATGAGCAGGTTACAGATAATGCACCCATAAATTTTCTGATTGATGAACGTGAACTGCAAATGGAAGACGAAATCACTTGTGAAGAGATTGTAAGTTTTTTGAAGAAAGTGAAAAATGGAAAGGCATGTGGCCCTGATAAGATCCCATATGAGTTCTATAAATTTGGAGGAGAGAGTGTGGTCAGTATGTTGAAATGTTTATTTGATGAGATATGGAAGAGTGAAAGAGTACCAGATGACTGGAACAAGTGTAATGTAGTTCTGTTGCATAAGGGTGGACATAAGAGTATGAAAGAACTTAAAAATTACAGACCAATTGCAACACTGGGTGACACTGTATGTAAGATATTTTGTGGTATTTTGAATGAGAGAATGAAAAATTTAGTTGAGGAATTAGGAGTCCTAGGTGAAGAACAGAATGGTTTTAGTCAGGATAGACGTGGGGAAGATAATCTGTTTGTAGTGAGTGAAATAATTGAGCGAATGAGGAAGGATGATAAGCAGGTGTATTTAGCATTCCTGGATATTGAAAAAGCGTATGACAGAGTGGATCGGGTTAGGCTCTTTGAAGTTCTGAGAAAAGTTGGGTTTAGCAGAAAAATAGTAAAAATTGTACAAAGTCTGTATGAGAACACAAGCACTATATACAGGTTAGGAAATTTGGAAACGGGGCAAGTGAGGAGTGTTAGAGGAGTGAGACAGGGCTGTACTCTGTCTCCCCTGTTGTTTGGATTGTACACAGAAGAATTAGCAGTTCGACTGAGAAGGAGTGGCTTAGGACTGAAAGTTGGTAATGAGAGACTGAGCTGTTTGTTGTATGCTGATGATGTGGTTGTGGACATGAACTGCAAAGGATGCTTGACATTGTGAACGGATATAGTACAGATTTCAAGATGAACTTCAGTGCCGACAAAAGCAAGGTGATGGTTATAAATAGTGATGAGACTGATAGAGACAGACTGTGGAATATTGGAGAAATCGGAATAGGTAGAACAAAAGAATACAAATATCTAGGTTGTATGATAAGTGAAGATGGATGCACTAGAACTAAGGGTGAGAAAGTGGCAAAAGCTATGCAGTGGAGTGGACGATTAAGTAGCGTGGCCAGATACAGAGCAAACAAGTATGAATGTGTGAGAGGAATGTGGAAGTATGTTGCTGTACCTAGTGTCATGTATGGTATGAGTGCTCTTGCCTGGAATGGAAGTGATCTTGAAAAGCTGGATGTAATACAAAATAAGGTAGGACGGTTAGCATTGGGTGCTCCAAAATGGACAGCTACAGAAGCCATTAGAGGTGACCTTGGGTGGAGCCTATTTTCAGAAAGAATGATGAAGGCGGTGCTGAATTATAAGGTGAGAATTGAAAGAATGCAGAATAGCAGATGGGTAAAGCGAATTTTTGAATGGAATCTGAGTGTAAGCTATTGGGAGAAAGTGTGTTGGGGGCATGGAAGGAAGCTTAGTATGCAAAAGATTATTCATGTTAGAATTGGGAGACCTGTGGATGACTGGAGTTTAATAAATCCTGGAGGTGTAGGGCCTGAGTGGGACTGCAAGAGGTGGAAGAAAGAGATTGAGAGGAAAACAAAAGAGTATGGATTGAATAAGTGGAGGCTTAGCATGGTGCGGAAGCCTATACTTGACTGGTATATGAAAAAAGAAGCACCTAAGTTTGAGATGTTCTATGATGGTAGTTTTGGAAGTCAACTCTTGTTTGCTGTGAGATGTAAGTCATTGAGTGTGAACAGACGTACATGGAGATGGAATGAGAATAATAACAGATTATGTCGGCAGTGTATTAGTGGAGTGGAGGAAACAATTGAGCATTTTGTGCCGGAATGTAGTAAGTATGAGCAAGAGAGAGAAAGTTTTACGAATGTGGTGCTTGAGCAGTATGGAAAGAATGAGTGGTATGCCAGATGTGCTGAAGATGATTGCGGTATCAGCTGTCTTGCTGGATTGGATCAGGAGTGCAATTTGAGTATCATTGAAGCTATGAAATTGTTTCTTGTGCGTGCCTGGAGTAAGAGACAGTGACTGGAATGAGCCAGTCAGGTAGAATGGTCAGTAATGACCCAATATGCCTGGGGATGGTGTTTTGACGCACTGGCTATCCCAGTGACGCCATCCAATGGCAGCTTGTGACAAGGATTGGTAAATCCTGAGTAGTTTGGTGGACAAGTCTGGTACCAGGCGCTGAACTCTTTGTGTGATAACTGTGGAGGGAATTGTAGGCCGTTACAAAGGCCCCGACGCTGTCGGCCCTCAATTTCAAGTTCAAGTTCAAGTGCATTGTTTTCAGTTACAATGTGTGTGTGACTGTAAGTGAAGTTTTTGCTGGTGTGTGTAATTATTTTCATTGCAGCTCGTTTACATTGTATTTTAATTTTTTTCAAGTGTCTCAATGCCGATATAGATAACCTTACAACATTTCCAAATCTTCCTCAACAAGAAGTAATTAATTATATAATGCTACAAAACGAATACTATTTCAGTTTTTAAAAATGTATCAAGATAATTATAATATTCTCCATTTCAGCGTATGCTTGCTTAGAAACTGGGGAGTGATACGAAGATAAAAATTAAACATGATGATGATATAGTGAAATACAATATAACTCTGAAAGAACCAAATTACATTCAAGGAATAACTTGAGAAATGAGCATAAATTTTTATTATTAATACATGCTAACTTGACTTAAAAACACGGAATCCATATCAATTTTGATAACATGACTTGAAAACTAGAAGTCTTTGTGCACTAGACCATAGCTTCAGGTTTCGGCAAAGACTACTCATTGGCAATGAATCATAACCTAAAGACTAGAAATGTTTATGATCGTTATCAATCAATGCATCATTTTGAGCATACAGAGTTACTACTTTTTATGTGAGTACAATGTATTGCATCAGCTGAAATGTTCTACAAGTAACTTGCAACACATTTAATACTATTTTCCAGTTCCTATGTATTAATTGAAGGAAAAATGAACAAAACAGAAATATACAGAATGAATATGCGATGCTTTCAATTACTAATTCCTGCTTTTAACTACAAAATATACATCAATGCTAGGTACAAAAATTATATTTCGCACTCGTAGGTTTCTCATATATATCTGTGCAAACCCTCAATGACTAGATAACATGACGGTATTAGGTGATAGGAATAAATACGCTGTTTCAAACTTAGAACAAAACAATCAACAAAAACATTGCGTATTTTTTAGATTTTTCAGCAAAGCATTCTAACTCTGTTTTGGTTTACTTTTAGTTTTAAAGAATTATTAATAATTTTTAGCAAAAATTAGAATCGAAGACACCAAAAAAAGAGCGACTCCAACCACGACTCTACCACATCCGAATGAACGACTCCAACTCCGACTCCACCACATTCGGAAAAGCGACTCCGACTCCGACTCCATCACACTTCAGAGTAGCGACTCCGACTCCACCACACTTCAGAGAAGCGACTCCGACTCCGCCCTAAAACATCCGACTCCTGACTCCGACTCCGCAACCCTGCTTCTAACCCACCCATTAGGGTGACGACCGCAATCTTGTTGACATCGGGTCCAAGACGGCGGCGCCCATGGTGGTCGCCATCTTAGACCCGATGTAAACAAGATTGCGGTCGTCACCCTAATAGGTGGGTTAGAAGCTTTATTTATAATTTTCACCAGAAGAACTGTGCCTCCCCCTCACGACCCAACCTCTTTAACGTTTGTAATAGCTTCCGTTATTAATTAAATTCCGTTTCACGCGCTCGCTTCCTTTGGCGCAAAGGCCAACTTCAAAGTTCAATTATTCGAAAGTAACGCATCAGCGAGCAGAATGTCATTCATGTAAAACGTTCTTAAATGGGTTAGTTTAGTGATTCTCAAGATCGGAAATCTTATTTTCCGTGATTGCATTAAACTTCACATTGACCAATAATTCAAAAATAACGCATCAGCAAGCATAATGTCATTCATGTAAAAGGTTTTTAAATGTGCTCATTTAGTGATTATCAGCAACGACATCTTTAATTTCCCTGCCGAAGGTAAAATAAACATTGACCAAAAAGTATAAATAATGGTTGAAAGCAACCCATTCAGGTCACGTCAACAATCGTGTTTACATCTGCTCCATGATGGCGGCGGCCGTACCGGGTGGCGCCATCTATGAGCTGAATTTAAAGGTGACAAAAAACAAAAAAAAACGTCAAAAGCACCAAGTACGAGAAATAGTACGTTAACTTTTTTGTGTTATTGACTGATAACATTATTTCTTATTATTTTATTAACAGCTTCGGTAAATCTGAAGGATATGTCAGTTATCGATTTTCCACTTTTTGGTGCCTGAACCTAATTATTTGAATCAAAATAAACGAGTTTTCTTCAATGCACTTTTCATCTCAAATGAGTATTTTACAATTTATAGCGGTAGGTTTAGTTTCGTCTTTGATGACGAATGCGCTCGAATAAACAGCTAATCATCGATTTTCTTTGTTTTGTTGCTTCAAATGAGTATTTAACAAGGTATAGCGGTAGGTTTGGTTTCGTCTTTGATGATGATCGCGCTGGAAGCAAGTGCGCATTGCAGTGTTGCTGTCCGACGTGCTCCTTGAATTACTTGCCGCTTCAAACATTGGAGTTGCGGTAAGTCATTTACCGCTATAACTAATAAAATATTCGGTAAATCTGAAGGATATGTCAGTTATCGATTTTCCACTTTTTGGTGCCTGAACCTGATAAACTGAATCAAAATAAACAAGTTTTCTTCTATGCGCTTTTGGTCTCAAATGAGTATTTTACGATTTATAGCGGTAGGTTTAGTTTGGTCTCTGATGAAGGATGCGCTTGAATAAACAGCTATTCATCGATTTTCTAATTTTTGTTGCTTGAATCATGTTAATAACATCAAAATAAACAACTTTTCTTCTATACACTTTTTTCGTCAAATGAGTATTTAACGAGGTATAGCGGTAGGTTTGGTTTTGTCTTTGATGACGATCGCGCTGGAAGCGAGTGCGCTTTGCAGTGTTGCTGTCCGACGTGCTCCTTAAATTACTTGCCGCTTCAAACACAAGTTGCGGCAAGTCATTTACCGCTATAACTAATGAAATAATTATTTGAGACGTTAAGTGCATTGAAGAAAACTTGTTTATTTCGATCTAATTAACTATGCTTAGGCATTTAAATTTACGAAATCGATAACTGACATATCCTTCAGATTTACCACAGCTTCTATCATTCTTTCATATCTACGAAGTTCTGGCAAAAACTTCAACACCTCATGATCCAAACTTTGCCTTTCCCGACCCAACTTGGTTGTACTCTGTGTTGCACATTTTGCGGGGGAAAGCGATTTCACCTATAACTTTGAAGTTGAATAATTCTAAAATAATGCATCAGCAAGCAGAATGTCATTCATGTAAAACGTTCTTGAATGGGTTCCTTTAGTGATTCTTGGGAATACAATTCCCATTTCCTTTGATCACATCACGCTTCACATTGAGCATTATTTTTAATAGCAAATTCTTTCACATGAATGTGTTTAATAATCTGTTAATATACTAAATCAAAGGAAATGTTTAATTTTTAGGATATACTATACTAATCCCTTAATTTTTAGCAAAAATATTTCAAAATTAAACTTGAGCAGCTAGCTACTGAATGATTTAAAATTTATTGAACGCAATAGGACACATAGTGGTTCAAAATTTGGTCAATATGCAGTTTAACCTGTTCACACAGAAATTAAAAATTCCATTCCAAAGAATCACTAAAGAAACACATTTAAAAATGTTTTACATTCTGCTTGCTGATGCATTATTTTTGAGTTATTCAGCTCTGAAGTTATAGGAACAGCGCTCATGAAATGGCTTTCCCGCGCATGTTCCAACATTGCTGGAACGGTGCGGAGCGGGGGAAATATTATTTTCAAAATATATGGTGTAATTTATTATTAGCAGACCCCGCAAAGCTTGTGGAGCCTGAACCCACTTCTAGGATGTTTTAGTTAATAACACAATAAAAGTTATCACCCAAAAATATTAGCAGGACTGGAGTAGTGAATACTGAAATCAATATGCTGTTGGCATCAGTTTCAATATGGCGACCACCTTAAAACATTAGCAAAACCGTAAGAGTGAGTGCCGTAGATTGAATATCATAATATTTTTATAACAATATTTTGGATGATAATCTTTACTGTGTTATTAACTAAAACATAATAGAAGTGGGTTCAGACTCCGCAGGATGGGTTAATGTTAAATTACAAAGTACCCAAACGTACTCAAACAGCTGAAGCGCACAACGTTTTTTGATGTTTGAATGGAATTCAAAAGTTGAATAACTCAAATTTAACACATCAACAAGCAGAATGTCATTCGTGTAAATTGTTTTTAAATTTGTTTCATTAGTGATTCTTTGGAACAGAATTTTAATTTCCGTGAATGGGTTAAACTGCATATTGACCCATTATTTCAAGGACATAGATGTTGTTAGAATGTCAGCTCCATTCAGAGGATAAAATGTGTTCAAACTATTTCTGAGATAGGTTTCTCAAATAGTTTTGCAGGTAGGCCTATTGCTATTGCTCATTTTGATCAGCCAATACCTAGTTTAATGCGCTCAGAGAAATTGGAAATTCCGTTCCAAAGGAACACATTTAAAAAAGTATTATATGAATGACATTTTGCTCGCTGATGCGTTATTTTTTGAGTTATTCAATGATTTAATTTTTGTGTTCCATAGCAGTTGCATTGCATCCTTGAGCTGTTAGAGTACGTTTGGGTACTTTGTAATTTATTATTAGCCAACCCCATGCAGCCTGAACCCACTTCTAGTATCTTTTAGTTAATATAACAATAAAGGTTATCACCTAAAAATATTAGTGGGACTTGGGTAGTGAATACTGAAATCGATATGCAGTTGACATCAGTTTCAATATGGTGGCCATCGTAAAAGGTGTCTGTGGCGGGTGTTCTCCAAGCTTGAGTGTATCAAACATTATGATGGCGACAGTGCTAGTTTGAAAGCATTTGTTGTGCACGGTATTATTCATGTAAGTGAATAACACTTGCATTGCAGTTGCACTACGAATAGCAGAAACCGTTACTCTCGGTAACGATCGAACGATGATGCAACCGGCTGGCAATGATTAGCAAAACTTTAAGTATGAATACCCTAGATTTG
The DNA here is from genome assembly GCA_030386875.1 of Morinoia aosen. Lineage (NCBI taxonomy): Eukaryota > Metazoa > Arthropoda > Malacostraca > Amphipoda > Talitridae > Morinoia > Morinoia aosen. The sequence continues at coordinate 22,645,133 of CM059579.1, forward strand.
AGTATTCACTTCCCCAGTTCCGCTAATATTTTTGGGTGAAAACCTTTATTGTGTCATTAACTAAAAGATCTTAAAAGTGGGTACAGGCTCTGCAGGGTTGGCTAATGATAAATTCCGAAGTACCCAAACATACTCAAGCAGCTAGAGCGCGCAACTGTTTCTGCTGTGTGAATGAATAGAACTGCTATGGAACATGAAAATTCAAAAGTTGAATAACTCTAAAATAATGCATCAGCAGGCAGAATATCATTTATATAAAACATTTTTAGATGTGTTTCTCAAGTGATTCTTTGGAACAAAATTTCCAATTTCTGTGACCGCATTAAACTGCATATTGACCTCATTTTTTCAAATAATTGCTTGACATATACAAAGTTATCCTGATTTAGGTGCCCCAATTTTGTACAAGGCACTCTGGTAAATGTTAAGAAGAACTGACTAATTGATTTTTGAATTGTTGATGCTTGTATCATGGTAATTAGATCAAAATAAACCACTTTTATTCTATGCACTTTCCAGGGGAAAAAGGAGTATTAAACGAGCTGTAGCGATGATATAACAGAACTGAACTGATCTAACCTAACCTAAGTAACAGGTAACGTAACCTAACGTAACTTTTCAATCATTTGAGTGCGTTTAAACAGAAATTCTATTGGAGTTTCCCCTTGAAACAATTTTTCTGCTTGAAAAACTAGAATTACGGTAAGTAACCTACCACTATAACTCTTTAAATGCTTTTCCCCCGGAAAGTGCATAGAAGAAAAGTTGTTTAGGTCAAATCTAATTACCATGATACAAGCATCAAAAATTTGAAAATCAATGTCGGTTCCCCTTAACAAACACCAACACTTCAATTTAAATACCATTAATTCTTTTGAAATGGATTATGTTTATTGAAACTTGAAAATTTTCCAATGCAATAAATAGGTTACGTTGCAGTTTAATCAAACTGCTACACAAGTTTTCATATATTATGTAATTATGATTTCACTGTTTCCTTACATAAATAAGTTGACTTACCGGAAGATTTATGATTTATTCAAATGACAGATCCTAAAATTAAACACTTCTTTGAGTGGAAAAGCTTGCCCCTGGTAGCTATATTAGGGATGCTTTTTCCGTCATTCACAACTTTGACATTTGAGAATGTTCTGAACTCATAAGACATAGGAAACTCAAATAGAACAATGATTCTTGGAAAATTCAGTACCTTTAGATGGCAGTTTGGCAAAAAGTTATTCTAAGTCATGGACACCCATGTTTTTCCAGACAGCTATTTCTTCTGAGATTTGAGTAATTGATATCTATTTCCAAGTTCCAAAGAGATTGCAATAATAATCTACCATTATGCAAAAATGTTTTTAATTTGATTGCCTTGATAAACCTATCAGTCTTAGTGTCTTTTACAGTTCGTGTTCTAAGTATTCTATATTGGCCTCCTATAATTGTAGTGCTTCCTGTCATGAAAATGGATTATATCATGCAGGGCGGCAGGGGTAAGCAAAAGTATAGATGATAACATTAGAGTAACTGGTACAAACGTATTTTTGTATTTAAAACCTAATAAATTCTGACCTTTCCTTGCCAAATTGACTTTCAACTAAATTATGGACTATTTCATTAATTTTAAGCATATTTGTACAATGAAACTCTCCCCCACTCAACACCTCATCTCCCACTTTCCTCATTCAGACAAGTTGTGTATATGGGGATGAAATATTTATGAAAAATTTGCATGTGCAGTAATCTGAAATAATTCCCAATTAGCTTAATGATGACATTGGAGATGCATTATTAGGGTATACAATATATAACAATTATATTATTATACTTACTGTTTGTCATTTTGTCAACATAAGTGAATGATGCAATCTTCTGCTGTGATGTCTCTGTGGCTTGGACAGGAGTGGAAGTCACTGGAGTGCTTCTAGAACTGAAAGAGGCAGATCCAGGTAGGCCTGAAGCAAGGTACTGTACTGGAACTTGTAGTGAAAAAGGAACCATCCAATGTCCTTTGCACAGAATGAGTGGCTGTACTTGTTGAGCTTGAATGACTCGACTCGTGCAGAAGGAATTGCAGTTTCACGTCTGATTCTGAAATTGCTATCTATTACTTGTGATATTTCCCAAGTTTTAGTTACAGTAGGAACTGTATTTTGTCCTTTATTCTTCATTAAATACTTTTCCTTGACTTTCTCATCACATTTCTTCCACTTTTCTGTATGCTTAACCATCCTGCTGTCATTTTTTGACAGTACTGTCGAGTAGAATAGGGATTTCACTTCTGCCACTTTCCTATCACTGGGGACATCTTTGAGTAATTTTGCAAGCAGAGTCTTCCTTCAGCCTGACATTGTGGCTTTTACTCAGTTACTCGCAATGTCATAAGTGCTACAGCACAACAGGGACATGTGCTGGGTACTGAGAATAACAAAGTAAATAACTTACAGTGTTGCCAAATTTCTGTCTGACTCACAGTTTTGCCATATCTCTTACAATATAAATTCCAGACACTACATCAAATTGACAGAAAAAGCTAATCTGTGACCACCAGTAATGATATAGTATTGAAACACTTTTTGGAGAGTTGAAGGTGATACATGTACATTGTAAAATAAGTGAAATATTGAAATATGAAACCCAGAAAATGAAAAATCTCTTACAACCATAGAAAACCATGAATTAAAGGATTTGCTGTTTTTATTTTATAATTTGACATGGAACCAGTTAATGGAATGTGTTTTTTTCTTGCTGAGTTATTTTAAAACAAAATATTAAAAACAAAAATATTCACATTTCTTTAGTCATGTTTTTCTTAAATCACTCTACACAAGAATACAGTAATGTCTGTACTGTAAGATAAAACCTCAGGGGATGTAATTCTGATCTAGACCTAAAGAAACAATTTGCATCTATTCAAATACTGAAGACAGAGATATTTGAGAAACAATGTAGAAAAACATTGCGTTGCAAAGAAAAACAGTTTGGGGCTTGACACTGTAGAGTTGAGTGCTGCAAAAACTAGACAAGTAGTTTCATTGGAGCCTAATATTGACTTAAGATGCCTCAAAAGAAACAGGTGTCTTTTGCTTGAGGGTGGAGGGGGCTTGAAGATCAGGGGTAATACATTGCTCAGGTGCACATGAGGTGCACTTCAATCCTAACTAAACTAAGCAGAGGCAGTACCAGCTTCTCTGAGCTTGACAGGCAGATTCAGTTTGTCGTTTGACATCATAATTGCTTTGAAATTTATGTCACACTGAGCTCCTCCCCGGCCAGCAGTCTTATTTATGACTACAGAATAGGATGGAGGGTAGTCCGTGGCGGGTACCAAGCACTCAAGTTGCCAAATCATAAAAAATCTTGAACAGTTGTATGATAAATACAAATCTCTTTAGAAATAAACAGTCTGTGAGCAAAATCTATCTGAAATGCCGTGGCATATGAGTGCTGACACGCCATGCGACCCTTCCTGCTGCTTCTTTTTCCCAGTTCACCTGCCTTCATTGCTTCAGATGCTTCCAGACTTTTTACTGCACATCAACTATGCATTGCTCTACTGAATTAAGCCATAAAAGAAAATTAACAAATTCTGACTTTTGACTAGACGGTGGCCTTGATGTTACTTGGTCATGCACGTATCTTGTAATGAATAATAAATAATGAAAAACTTGACAATTATTAAGTAAGCCCTGTACTCCCCGAGCATATGGTTATTATTGTAAGTAACTTGTTCATCAGAAATATTCAATTTAAATTCATCATTGAATTAAATTAGTTCATAATTATCTGATGAACTTCATTGTTGAAACCAGAGAAACTACTACCTGTGGAAAATTTTGACAAGTTAGCAGACATTCTAAAATCTAGCTTTGAAACATTGGCAATTCTTACTAAAAATAAGTCAACTGAAATAAATAAGAATAGTCTGGCATATTTTACCTGAATAAAAAAATGCAATAAACTAAACAGCACTAGCTTATTAAATACATGAATGGTATGTAGTGGAAATATGTTTTTGGTAGCTAATTTTGAACTTTTGTGCGGCTACTTTTAGTAGTTTTTTTCATTTTCTGGAACTGCATCACATTATTATCTGATTCAATTGGAATTTAATTTCAGACCTTGAACATTATTGTAATAAAAATTATAAATATATTAAATCAATAATTGATAACTTTAACTTATCAGATTTATTATTTTCAAATATTCAATATTTTTGGGTTATAATTTAAAACAGTTTTAGAGATCACTCAAATTTTATCTATTATCAAGTTTTGTTTAATTTTCAGCTACCTTATGTGATCTGTGATGTCTGGAATGGAAGTGGATGAAGAATTGGCTTCAGAAGTGTCAGACCTTGGAGCTGCTCAGAAAAATGATGCTAAAGGTTTGTATTAATCTAGGTAATGAAACAAGGTCTTCACTCATTTAAGTGCTGGTTACTGTGTGGCAGCCATTAACTGTAATAAAATCCTGATTTTCTAAATATACGGAATGACATTCGTTATCTCAGAAAGTTTACTAATAATGATAGGTTTTGGTTTATACATATTTTTCAGCTATTTGTATGTTGATCTAGCTTTGCATAAGTTAGCTTATCCTGAATTTTCTTTAAGGCAGCATCAAGTCCAATCCCTAGTGCTACATTAGCAAAACTGATCGGGTAGCTTGATGGAACTATGAAGAGAGCTGTCAAACGCTTCAGGATTTTGTAGCAATCTGTAACTATTTGGTTTATTTACTTTTGTTTCAGTTACAATCTAGCTACCTTTTTTTATTGTACCATTTTTATACTGTATTGTCAGACCAGTTTGATCACACCTATCAATCCCACATTGATAATGCTATTTCCCAAACTCTTCTCTGTGGTCAAAATTGATTGGGCTAATTTTCAGCGACCCCAAACGAGAGCACTGAAAAAAATATGCTCTACAAAAGAGGCTACATTACTAACACAAATTAAGTACTTTATACCTGTTTACCACATTAGAAAGAAGAAATGATTTTTAATTACAAGGAAACAAGTATGCACTGACCCAGTCTTCCACCATTTTAGTTACCAAATGGTGATGATGCCCATACCAAAAATCCACCGTAGCTCATGACTGAAATCTGACAGTTTTGTAGTGCTAGACAGACTGAATGATACTGCTATGTAGACAATTATAACAAAATGTTACCATTTAATTTTTCTGAGTGCTAGAACGTTGAATTTTTTAAATATTTATCTCTCAACTAATGGTATAAAACTACTATCAACCTTAGTATTAACCCTAGCTACAAACCTCAGAATTGGCAGCACTTGTTGCTATTTAGGCTACCTCAGCTCTAGGTAGGCTTTTGGGGCTTCTATCATTTATGCTTACTCAGTTTGTAACGAGGGATACCGCTACGGTTTCAAGTAGTGTTATACAGTTAGTCAAGAGATAAATGTTCAGAAAATTTAATGCTCTTCAATTAATATTAAATAAGATGTTGTCATAATCATCTACATAGCTGTATCATTCTGTCCTTCTAGCTCTACAAAACTGTCAGATTACAGCCATGAGCTACTGTGCATTTTTGGTACGGGTATCATCACCATTTAGCTCTTGCTGTTGGCTAAGGCTTAGGCTACCTCAGCAATAGGTGGACATTCAGAGCTTCTATCTTTTATGCCTGCTCAGCTTATTTCAGTTTTCATTCTTTCTTTTGGATGTCTTCTTTGTTTTTTATTCTCCTCCCTCCTAACTTGCTGTTCAAATGCTGAGAGTATCCTGTGTGGGATTCCACAGTGGGAACTAACCTAGTGCATACAGTCTCCATTCCTTTACTTCTATAGCAAATAGTCTCTCATCTTTGCTCTCTTAGGATCACTTCTGTTGGGGCTAGAGAGCTTTGACCTAATAAATGGTGATAATATGGTTTTATATATGTAGCTGGTTACAGTAAATCTTTTCTTCTATTTTTTACTTTTTGCCTGTTATGTGGTGAAGGCTAGCGTATCGTATGACTCGCTTTCTGTTAGTGTTTTTCATTTGCATTATGTATTCTGATCTCACATCTCTGTTCTATTGAGATGCTTACAGCTTGCCCATTTTTCCGGAGCAGCATGCTGTGCTAAGCAAAATACTAAAATTTTGGTCCATTTTAAAACCACTTATGCTCTATGCTCTGTGTGATGTGACAAATGCATCTATGGGAATTAATGTCCAAGGGGGTAAATGTGAGGTTGCTAATTGAAGGTTTGGTGGGGCCTTCCTATTGTTGAAATAAAAGTTTTTGTTCTGTTAGGGACCAAGTTTTTTTCAGTTATCTACTTTTTTCAGCTCTTATTGTTTTCTTCAACATTTCTTTTTACATTACCTCTTCGACCACACTACGCCACCGGTGGCCACAGAGGGGATTTTCATAATGCTGCTGACCAACCAGTAGTCACTAACTCAATTTTCATAGATACTTAATCAAAAGTTACTGAAGGGACGATCCAGTTAATGTTTGCTATTTTCAGAATCATTACAATTGCCTTTAGATTTGAGTTGAATATTGAACTTCAGTTTAACCCACCACACTTAACAATGTTAAACTAAGTTATAAAGTATAATGTACCTCTTCATTTACTGAAACATGAATAATATAGGGAGTGGAATTCAAGCATAAAATGCCATCACTTCAGTGAAATATGTTAAAATTGCTCTGTGGGTTTTTATCTATGTATCCACTTCTTTTCCAATTTTTCAACCTTGCAAAACTGTTCCAGTTCAACACGTGTTAAAATACGAAGATAATCACTTATCATCTTTACTCAAAACACACTCCATTTTAAAAAAATATGTATTCTAATTCTATCAATCTCTAAAGGCAATGTTTCGATGTTACTAACATCATCTTCAGGCTGTAAAATACAAATTGTATTTTGTATTTTACAGCCTGAAGATGATGTTAGTAACATCAAAACTTTGCTTTCAGAGATTGATAGAATTAGAATATAAATATATTTTTTTTGAGTGGAGTGTGTTTTGAGTAAAGATGATAAGTGATTATCTATGTATCCACTTCCTTATTTACAGTCAGATATTGTACATACTTGAGAGATTGTTCAACTTGACAGCTAAGGAACAAAATATTTTCCAATGGCAATAAAATGTTTGTTAAGTATCTACATATGTAGATTGGAATTTACACCCTAACTAATAACCAAATGAATAAATTATTTTAAAAACTTCTTGGATAGGTGTAAAAATTGTCTTGAATGACTTTCTCAAATAATATAGCTTAAACACAAAGGATATTAACAATTTGCAGCTGCATTTGTTGAAACCAAATTTATGTTGCATTTGTAATATCATAAAATATGGTCTCATCACCTCTACCAATTGTACTGAGTTTTGGTATTCATCCTAAAATTTGACCCTTTTAAATTAAATTACTTGAGAATGCTATTTTTTACCTGAAGCGCAAAAGCACAGTCCAACAAGGTCCTGGAAGTACTGGCAGTATTGATATGGTTGAACTTTGCCAAGTTTCTCTTAACTCAGCAAAAATGGAGATTGAATCTTGAAAACAATAGTAATCAAATACTTATTATGTTTAATTTGCCAGTATATAGATACGGTGAGCAATGTTCATCTTTTAACTGTGGTGGTAAATTCTATGCGTTGAAAGTTTGCTATTAAGGTAGAAAAGTAAAAAAATAAGTTTTATTTTTCTTGTGTGATGTGTTACAGGTCACATAAATGTATGCAAAAATTTGTGCAATTTAATGATGACAGAAATATGGTAATTTTGCTTCATAACTGCTTCAGCAAATCTCTGCTCAGCATAAATGTGACTGTAGATTTATTTTTGCTCTTCTTTCATACATGCTCAAGTGTTAGCTCTCTAGCATTTATCTTCATTATAGTTGTCTTTCTTATCACTTAATTATGTAGTCAATGGAGAACCCCTGAAGCTCATTTAATGATCATTGCACCTTGCAGAGGAAAGCAGCAGTGGTCGTAGTGTAATGGCAGGAGGAATCCCGGGAAGTGTGTCTGTGTCGCTCCATCCTCTAGTTTTGCTCAATGTCTCTGATCATTGGACCAGACAACGAGCCCAGCAATCTCAAACTAAAGATGCTCCTCAGGATACCCAAGGTGATGTAACATTTAATTGTGATTTGTGTTGTGAAAACATATTTTTCTTTTATGGTCTACAATGATATACTGATGAATGGTTTTGGTGAGTGAGCAAAAGTACCTAGTTTCCTGTGATGAGCTTATTGGCTGGTTTCTAACAAAGGCTTTAGTGAAGATTTTATCTCACCAGAATAGAAAAGGATACGGTTGAGAAGATTTGTGCTCTCATAGTGTGCACATCACACCAATTGTACGTCCTGAGGATATACAACTACTATATAAGCTCAAATTAATGCTCATAGGGGAAGATGTGGGGTCCTGAGCTGAAAGTCAAATTGGACTTCTGTCAAAATAGAATAGGTACGGTTTTTGTATTCTGTTATGGACCATCTTTTTTTTGGTTCAGTACTGTCTTTTTCAATACCGTACTTTGGCACTGAACGGTGTCTTCCTCCTTCCTCTCATGGGAATCCCTTGGTTGTGGGAAGGGAGTTTCAAACGAACTTATTTCATAATAATGTAATCTGAAGGGATGGTTTTGAGTTTGCTTTGTTAACTTGGAACTCATTTTACGAAAGGATGCTGATAATAGCCATAATCATAAACAATGAACAATAAACAATTCAGTATTGTACCTGGCATTTTATGGTGTGCAATGGTTTGGATATCTTATTTTTCAACATTTCTTTACCAATGCTTATGTAAGGCTGATTTTTTTAAAGACCAACTAGTGTGTATTTATTATGTCTGATTATTTTAAATGTGTTATTATCACAAAATAGTTAGGATGTTTTCTCCCTCCAATGTTTTGAATGGGAAGTAAATTATTGGAATACTCGTAGCATTTTCCAAAATAGTTGATGAAGTTCAAACTTTTGAAGCCAAATCTCCTGGATAGAGGTTTAATATTTTGTATAACTTATTACTTTAGCAATATTTTATCTTAACCACTATATTAAACCAATGTACATTCCTTTTGGTTTAGTTAATTGATATTCAACGTTGCATTATTTTCATTTGTTTGTAAGTTTATATTTTTATTTTTGTATTATTCATCAAAAGGATAGAAAATAGTTGTCAATATGGTGGACCATGGTGTTCATTTGGTACTAGTACTAAGTAATTAACTGAATTCCCTGTTACCTATCTATGATCTTATGTTTGTATAAGAGTAATATACTTGAAGAAACATTTTTATTATGGAAAATCAATGCCATAGTTTTATTCTTTCTTAATATTTGTTTTATCTCTTACAGTTTATGGGGCCATCATCGGCAAGCAAACCGGACGAGAAGTCGAAATAATGAACTCTTTTGAACTACAGTATGAAATTGTTGGTGGCCTCGTGGTCTTGTCCAAAGAATATTATAGGCTCAAAGAAGAGCAATGTAAGTATCTCGTGTACAACATTCTTTTGGCATTATTTTAATTATTTATGAATTCTGATGACTATTTTTGGTCTGTTTTTATTCATTTTTAATTTTTAGAACATTTGAGGGTCAATCCCTGAACTATGTTGATCTTTTATTTGGTTATATAAAAAGCCAACTTTATGTTTGAGGTTATAATTATAGTCTTATTAACTTCACAAAGTCAACCCTTTCTTATAAGAATTAATTTCTAAACTATTCACTTTGCATAACTTTGGGGACACGGAAATTGTTTCTAGTTCCCACAGCCCAGCAAACTTCCGTGCAATTTCAGTAGGAATATTATCATGTCTGTGCCTGAAAACTTCAGGTCTCGCAAAAATTAGGGAATGTTAGGGAATGATTTTACTTTACTTGTATCATACCCGTCACAAATTTATTTCTGTGATATCTGTATTGTGTAAATCTTTACTCATTTCAAGATATCTGTTGGTGTAGGGTATGTAAAATAGAAGAAAACTTTGAAAAGAAAGTTTGCTATTTCTGATTAACAGTACCTACTAATTTATTTATATCATGAAGTTCAGTGCGTTGATTACCTGTGTAGGATGAATACAGGTTACTGTAGGATGTGAAGGGCTACCTTGGTGAGGTGTAATCTTTAATACAAATGATTAATGGGAATGTTCTAACTATAAAAAGGTACATTTTTCAAGTGGCTCATTTTTTTCACATGCACAGAGTAGCCTATGTGGGCACTGGGAACTCACCTAGTGCATTCATTCTCCATTCCATCACTTTTATACAAAATATTCTCTTATCTTTGCTCTCTTGAGATCACTTTTGTTTGGGACTAGAGAGCTCTCAACTAATCATAATAATATGGGATAATAACACAACTGGCCTCTGTTTTATTTTAACAAAATATTTCTGTAGTCTTTCCATGCATTGTTTCCTTTTTCTTAGTTACCATGTTGAACACTTAACAATTTCATCTTACATTTTATTTCAACTTTGTTTTTCTGAAGAACAATTATGCTGTCTGCATGCAGCTCTTAAAAGATGAATAACCCATGTTTCGTTTCATCTTAAGGAATATGTAGGAGTCTATTACACTTTTGTAAGAACTGTGGGCTGCGTAAGGTAGCACTGTCTGACTTAGCTGCTGGTTACATTAGGGGGATGAGCTGGCGGGTGCTTTTGGGGAGAACGACTTATCTGCTTCGATCAGCTCGGTCAAGGTTCTGTGCAATTTTCATTTTGGACTTTAAATGAAAATTTGTGGTAATGCTGTCTTGTAACCTTTCATCTATGTGAACCATGTGATCCTTGGCAGAAATGATCATTTGTATGTCTCCCAAAATGTAGCTTTTAAAATTATTTAGATGTAATGAAGAATGTCCTATTCCCTCGTTTTACTGTTAATTCAGTCCTTTTTCAAACTGTCAACCTACGTTTCATTAGTAACAATGATTTTTTGCAAGAAAGCTTTGCCATTAATTCTTTGTTTAGGCAAGGCAGCAATAGCAGTTATTTGTACCCTCAGTACCTCAGTACTCGTTTTGTAAATCTCGGTATTAAAACATATATATTATTCTTTATTCAAAATATCACACTTTTATCATTGAAATACAGTTGATGCAACAGTCCTTATAGATGTATTTTTCTCTACAAAGTGTTTCCAACTTATGTATTATTTGTGAAATGGCTCATTTGATGAAAGTTGTTAACATGAAACAATTAAATTAAATTAATTGTGGTTATAGTATACATAAGCATTATGCCTTGGAATGTAAGTGTGTAGTATTTTGCTGTACTTTGCAGTAAAGATATATGGTTAAATTAATTTTTCGGTTGCAGACCGCATGCGCAGAGGGTAGCAGTAAAGGACTCGTATCTGTCCCTTAATGTTTGTTTTATCAACACCCTTCAACATTATAATTATTGTCATTATTGTACTTTGCAGATAAGCAAGTATTTAGTGATATGGACCTTCTCGGCTGGTACACCACAGGAGGGGAGGCCAACGAAAAAGACTTGGATGTACACAAGCAGGTGACGATGTTTTTGAGGGGCAGCATAATGGTTGATGTTCTGAATTTTGGGATTGCGGTTAAAAAATTCAAAATATAGTTTGAATTAAGAGTCCTTGTTCTGTTTTCTTATGTGTGTTCTCATAGCTGGATATATTTTTGTTAACTCTGAATTTGAAATATATTGATCATTGCTGTTATGAAATATTCATCTATTGTTTATTAACTAAGACTACTTTCAAATCTTAACTTGGAAAATATGTGTCAGATATGCTTGTGCAAGAAATAGTGAAGAAATGCTCGTCAGTTGCTTTTCTATTGTCAAAAAAAGATTTCACTACTGGCACTGAAACTGTTAGGAGGATTTTCTTTTGGTAAATATTATTTCTAGTTAAAAATTTGAAATCTAAGGTATTTTGATAACATTTTTAGTTCAATCAGTTACCATCCATAATTGTCAGCGAACTACACTGTTCAAGAATCAAAGTTGGGAGACAGTAATGAGAATTAGAAAAATGTAATATTATTCAAAGCTGAGAATTTCATAATGTTGCATTTTGTGATCTGTGAGGATAGCCTGTTCAACATACTATCGCACAAGAAGAACACAATTAGTTACCAAGAGAGAACACTCGCTTCTGAAAGTAACGTTGTTGCCACTCCTTTTATTTTAGCTATCTTGAGACTTGAAGGGAAGACATGAGGTTGTGAACGACGAAAAGTGTCGTTCATTTTTTAATACATATTTCTTCCAATAAAAATTCCTTTCAAATGCGTGGGCTCCCAGTGCGCCCATGCGCGTGTCGCCCTGCTTGCGACTTTTTATAGTACAATCGGCGGTAGGTTATATAAGGCGTGGCTTGGCGGGTCACCGTCAGTCGTCAACGTCCCGCTGTCTTGTGCGGACGTTTCTATAGCCGCTCTGCCTCAGACCTAAGCCTTGTCTACTTGATGCTGTAACTAAGCCGGATAATGTTGTCATGAATCGTGCCTGGTTTGCCGAGAAATTCCTTATACGTGTTTTATATAAAACTTTATTCGTATTGCCATCGTGGCATTTTTAATGTGCAAAAAAATTCTTGAATAAACGGAAATTTTTAAAGCGTTCCTTCACGTTTTTACTGAACACTCGAGTGAACTGTTGAAAATCTGAGGCCTGGAGAGAGAAATTATTCCTATCGACCTGCGTCTTAGTAGACTTAGTTAGGTTCCTAGCGCCACCCGACGAGACTAAGAGCTGGAACTGAGCAGCGTTGCTGTAGCTGGTGCGTAACTGACAAAAACTTCAGCAGCTGCAGTCTGTTGTTTACCGAGACGCGGTGACATAGCATTTGGTGTCAGGAGTTGGGATCACGATCATCTCTTCATCGGATTTTCTTGGATAGTTCATCAGTGTTAAGTGTCAAGATGCCTCGTTCAAGAGCTGGTGATGGTAGTGACGAGTCAGTGTTGGACAGTGATAGGGATCTTCGGCGTGTGATGGAGCAGCTGAGTGAAGCGATTAGCAACATGGGCCGCCAAATGAAACCGCCGCCTCAACCATTTGATCCGTCGATTCCAGCCTACGACATCGGAGAGTTCTTCAAAGCTTTTGAGGCTTATGCAGGCCATACGTATGGTCCCAGTGCAGTGAACGGTGATGCGTGGCTGGTTGCTCTTCGTTCGTTTCTGCACGGTGATGCTCAACACTCTCTAACGGCGATGGGTTCGTACAAACTGGATTACCAGACCGTGAAATGTAACTTGATTTCCCTGTACACTCCGCGGGACGTGCTTCGTACCGGCAAGATTTCTGCTTTCATGAGTGCAAGGAGATATCCTGGTGAGTCTTTTCCCGTTTTCGCCATGCGACTTACTGGGTTAGCAGCTGGTGCATTTGGTGCGATACCGGAACGGGACAACATTATATTGAGCAAGCTGATTGAAACCTTACCTGTTGACTTGAAGGCCCAAGTGACCGTCCAAATTTCGCATATGCCAAGCCCGTCGCTTGATGCAGTTGTCCAGATAGTTTCAGCCCTGGAACCTTTCATACGTAGTGAGCAAGAACCAGCGAAGTATGTGCATACTTACAGCGTTTGTGATGTGAAGAATGTCCCGCAGAGGCTTGAGGCGCAGCGAGAAGAGAGTCGTGAAGCATTTAATTATGGGAATGAATCTGCTCGAGGCGCAGTCAATAAAGTCAGATTGTGTTTCGGGTGTCATGAAGCTGGGCATTTTGTCCGTAACTGCCCTAAGCGCCAGTCCCGCAGCAGCAAACCGAATGTTCGAGAAGATGCCCATTCAGATGTGCTGTGCCAGTTTTGCTACAAGCGTGGTCATGCCCTTAATCGATGTCCGGATTTCAAGAAAGAATACGGGTCTTGTATATGGTGCGGCCAAACGGACCACAAATCTTTTCAGTGCCAGAGTAAACCTGCGGGAAACTAAGGTCAACTGCCGCAAGTCGGGAACCGGCAGTGGAGAGTTCCTCCCCGACAGAGGTAAATTTTCTTATGAAATCTAAATCAGACTGCATTTCTGGCTGCTATTATCTTGCTGTGAAGATCAACGGTACATCGGTGGACGCGTTAATTGACAACGGTGCCTCAGTCTCGGTAATCTCCGAGGATGTGCTTCAGAAACTAATCAACCCTCCTACAGTGAAACAATCGTCGCAGTCAACTCTTCGAGGATTCGGTCGTTCGTGCATTTCTGTAGTCGGTGAAGTTTTTGTTACCATAGAAGCTGGAGAACTGAAGGCAGCAAACTTCAAGATGCTTGTTGTACCGGAAAAGGTCACGAGTCAGTCCCTTGTTCTCGGACTCGACTTCCTGGAAAAGCACTTCATGGTCGTAGACACTGTATGTCGAGAACTTCGTTACTCTCCACCCAACGAACCAAGTCACGCTGTCAAGCTTAAACCTAAACCTGGTTTAGAAGTGCAGTGTGTGGTAAGGAATCTTATTGATGTCTCTATTCCCGCAAATCACCGTGTTTTGGTAAAGGCGAGACTTTCTGACCAGTCTATTCCAAGTGATACAGTGGGGTACATCGAGCCTTTTACGGTGTGTGTTGAGGATTTCGATGTAGATGTAGCATATTCTGTTGGAAGCGTGATGAATGGCCATGTCACTCTCGAAGTTATGAATTTGAATCCTGTTAATGTGACTTTGAAAGCAAAAACTAAGTTGGGTCTTTTCGTGGTCGATGGGGCGATGAATTCTATTGAAAGTGCGGATAGTTGTGACTGTTCGGAAAGTGTTAGTTATGACAGTCTGGAACAATTGTTCGACTTTTCCAAGTGTGACATAACTAGCGGTCAAAAGTGTCAGATTGAAGCTATGCTTAACAGACATCGTTCCGCCATTTCAATGCATGAGAATGATTTAGGATGCACATCGACTACAAAACATGTGATTGATGTTCAAGGTAACCCGCCCTTTAAACAGCGTTATCGAAGAATTCAAGGTCCTTTAAGGCACGAGATTGAAGTGGAACTTCAGAAGTTGGAGGAGCGTGACATTATTGAACGGTCTAATTCTCCGTGGTCGTCTCCCTTAGTTCCGATTAGGAAGAAGGACGGCACGTTGAGGTTGTGTGTTGATTATCGTTCTCTGAATTCCGTCACTAAACACGACTCGTTTCCGCTTCCCAATATGATCGATGCCCTTTCAAATTTGCGTGATACTCAGTTTTTTAGTACCTTCGACTTGATGCATGGGTTTTACCAGATCGAGATGGATGAGAGCAGTAAGGAGTTTACGGCGTTTTCGACAGGTGACTCGCACTGGCAATGGAAGCGTATGCCGTTTGGATTGACGAATAGTCCGGCTTCCTTTATGCGGCTCATCTCGTTGGTTTTGGCAGGTATTCCTTGGAGTGTCGCCATAAGCTACATCGACGACGTCATCGTAACCGGAAAGACGTTTGAAGAACATCTTTTAAACTGTGAGCTGGTCCTCTCGAGGTTTGAAAAACATGGTCTGAAGATAAAGCCCCAGAAGTGTTCTCTCTTCCAGAATGAAGTTACGTATCTTGGTCACCGAGTGACACGTGAAGGCGTTCGTCCGGACGAGAAGAACATCAGAGCCATCGTTGACTATCCACAGCCGAAAACTCAACGTCAGGTGCGCCGCTTCTTGGGTATGTGCAACTTTTTCAGACGGCATATTCCCAACGCAAGTACAGTAATGAAGCCGTTGAACGAGCTTGTAAGTCAGAAGAAGGTCACTTGGACGGAAGACTGCGATGCGGCATTTCAAAACCTGAAGAGAGTGTTGACCCATCCTCCCGTACTTGCTTACCCAGATTTCACGTTGGAAGCTGCGCCCCTCACGATCACGGTGGACGCCAGCGGAGCCGGTGCCGGCGCTATGCTTTCACAAGTGCAACATGGGCAAGAGAAGGTGTTAGCATACGCCAGTACAACCTTCAGTCGGGTCGAGTCTAACTACAGCGCGACGGAGCGCGAACTTGCAGGTCTCAGATGGGCAGTTAGAAATTTCCGTCCATTCATCTACGGTAAGAGATACATTATAAAGACTGATCATAGAGCCTTAATTTACCTCAACAACATGAAAAGTGTCGATGCCCGTTTGATGAGGACGTACGAAGAACTACACTGTGGTCAGTATGAAATACAGTTCGTAGCGGGTAAAGATAACGTAGTAGCCGACGCCCTCTCTCGAATTGTTGATGTGCCTGTTAGTAGTGAGGAAGTCGACCCTAGTTACTGTGTTTCGTTGCAGGGATTTAAAGTTAAACTAGTACCTGGTGGACCGGATTCTCTTTTCCAAGCCTTATCTTTGGGAATGTGTGACTCTATAGCTGAACATTTGTCAATTCGTGAAGCTTCAGTGGTAGGAGTGCTGAAAAACCCGAGTGCGTTTGGTTTGAGTAGACGGAGAAGCGAGTTGAAAAGAATCGAGGCCATGAAGCAAGTTGGAGTCGTACCGGAACTGTTCCTGATTTCATCTTTTATGAAGGAATTTAAAGTCAGTGTGATAATTCACGAAGATGGAATTGGTGTGGTAAAATTTGGAAGTAATGATTATCCCTCCATTCACTTGCAGAGTCTCGGTGGCGTCCATTATAATCTTCTTTTGCCAGAGGGAGAGGACGCGGACGACATCATCATTCAGCATATTGATATGGTGAGGACGCGAGAGGAGGAGCCAGAAGTTGATCCTGTGGGCAAGTCTTCCGTCCTGTACCGCTTGCTGAATGACGATCCCGCTGAAGCAAATTCTCCAACCAAGAAAACTGTAACCTGCAAGGTTAGGACTCCTGAATCGGTCAGTTCAGTAATGGGTGTGGCTCGACAGGTAACCGGTGCTTTTGAACAGAACGTTACCATGTCCGGCGACGTAAATCTTCCGCTGACTACGGAAGAGATCAAAGTTCTTCAGTCGGAGGACCCGTTGGTAAGTTCGTTGCGGATGCATCTTCAAGGTAGTACTTCAGCCCAGGAAATTTCCCGTGAGCTCGTCAATCATCGCACGGGAAAGAGATTCGTCAAAGTTCTTGAATCGCTGAAGGAAGAAGACGGTGTACTGCTTGGTGGAATTCACAAAGTTCCAGTCATCCCTGCCAAACATCTGCCGCGGTTAGTCTCCAAATTTCACGAAGTTTCTGGTCATTTGGGTCGTGATAAAACTCTGGATGTAATTTCACGTTATTACTTCAGTCCCAGGTTAGCCCCTATTGTAGCATATATAGTGCGGCAGTGCCCAGTTTGTCAACGCTTCAAGGGACGAGCAAAAGGCGGAGCACCTTTGTACAGGCGAATACCCAGAGGGCCATATGAAGACTACGCTGTTGACTTGCTCGAACTTCCTCCTGGACGCGGGAATATCAAGTACTTACTTGTTGGTGTTGATACCTATACAAAGTTTGGTAATGCGGTGGCGTTGCGTAATAAAACGTCAACAACTGTGGCCAGAGCCCTTGAAGAGCAAATTTTTAGGTCTCTAGTCAGGCTACCGGAGACTGTGACTAGCGACAACGGCCCTGAGTTCCGTGGACGCGCTTTTACGAGCATGTTGAGACGAAATGGAGTGAAACATTTCAGGACTGTTCCTTATTCTCCTCAGTGTAATGGAGCAGTTGAAAGGTTCAATGCAACGTTGAAAAACCTACTAGCTCTGGCTTGTGAACAGCATAAGACGCCTTGGAATGACCACCTAACCAGAAGTTTAATAATTTATAATCATACGAAACATTCTCAAACAGGTTATGCACCATCGGACTTCTTCACGAACAATGCAGTCAAGTTACCCCTTCCTATCAAGAATCCTTACTGGCGCCCACCCAAGGAATCCTTCCGACCGTACAACGTTGGACAGAGAGTTGCGAAAAGAATTCCTCACTTACCTTCACACACGAAGTTTACGCCGCGGTTCGAGGGACCCTTCATGGTTGTTGAGGCTGATCCTAACGGGATCACGTACAAGCTAAAACGGTTTGACGGTACGGAAATCCAGAGTGCCCATTTTAATCAACTAAAGGAATGGCATGGCGACGAAGTGGAGGTCCTTGACGGTGTTGCGGAGGAACCGAAGGTCAAGAAACCGGCCAAGAGGCAACGTGTGGCGAAGTTTGCAGCAGAGTTGGAGAGGCCGGGTTCGGTGGAGCGGCCGGCAGCACGTGCCGATACACCAGAGTGGATGATGATCGGCGGAGTATCCCTCAATCTGTCGGGCTTAGCTGATAAGATGACGGCAGCTTTACAGGCAGCGACCAGGACTCCGAGTCTTCAGAACAGCGTGGACGACGAAGACGACTATAGTGCCGAAACTGAAGAGAACGCTTCAGTTAGGAATGACGCCCAGCGTAGTTTGGACTGGGAATACTTGAATGAAACTGCCAGCGAGGTATTCTTGTCGAGCGAGTCCCAGAGTAGCCTTGATGCTACAGTGATATCGGCCACCGCGTCTAGTGTGAGAGGTTCTCGCGTAAAGCAATTCGCGCAACCTAATAGACACACTCGGTCTTCGGCAAGACGTACAGCGGAATCACTCGTCAAGGCGTTGGCTCTCAACAGCGGAAGACTAAGCCCGACGTTTCCTGGTGCTCAGACAGATTATAAATTCGAGCTGGGAAGAGGATATTCTGGCGGTGTCGATGAGGACTTCGAACTTCCGAGAGAGCTGGCACAACACATCAGAGAGTCCATTTCTGATGGTCCTGATTTGTCGGACTACCTGGAGCGAGAGATGAATTCGCAGTCTTCCCGTTGGAATACAGACGCAGAAGATGAATATTAATGTTAAATTATTAATGTAATTCTGCGTTTAGGAGGCTATTGTACTTGCAAATCTCATTTTAATGTAATAAAGTGACCTAACGTTTGTACCCGAGCATTTCGTAATTTAAAATGTAAGTCAGACAGAATAACAGTTGCTCGAGATTTCAATGTACTTGAGTTCCAGTACTCTTGATGAATATTGCGATTTTTTTGTAGAGCCCTAGTAAATTGTCTCATGTTCGTCAATGTATCTCGATTTTTAGGAGTTGTTTGTAATCGCGCATCTTTAAATCTTACAATGTACGTACTAGCAGTAAATTATTGTCCCGTCACCCCATTCGATGTAACTAGTTTTAGTTGGGTGTGGGGGAATGTGAACGACGAAAAGTGTCGTTCATTTTTTAATACATATTTCTTCCAATAAAAATTCCTTTCAAATGCGTGGGCTCCCAGTGCGCCCATGCGCGTGTCGCCCTGCTTGCGACTTTTTATAGTACAATCGGCGGTAGGTTATATAAGGCGTGGCTTGGCGGGTCACCGTCAGTCGTCAACGTCCCGCTGTCTTGTGCGGACGTTTCTATAGCCGCTCTGCCTCAGACCTAAGCCTTGTCTACTTGATGCTGTAACTAAGCCGGATAATGTTGTCATGAATCGTGCCTGGTTTGCCGAGAAATTCCTTATACGTGTTTTATATAAAACTTTATTCGTATTGCCATCGTGGCATTTTTAATGTGCAAAAAAATTCTTGAATAAACGGAAATTTTTAAAGCGTTCCTTCACGTTTTTACTGAACACTCGAGTGAACTGTTGAAAATCTGAGGCCTGGAGAGAGAAATTATTCCTATCGACCTGCGTCTTAGTAGACTTAGTTAGGTTCCTAGCGCCACCCGACGAGACTAAGAGCTGGAACTGAGCAGCGTTGCTGTAGCTGGTGCGTAACTGACAAAAACTTCAGCAGCTGCAGTCTGTTGTTTACCGAGACGCGGTGACAAGGTAGTGACCTGAATGTTGAAAAACCCCTCCTTTAGAGGAATTATAAAAGTTATTTATTTTTGTTGTGGTCCATTTTTTCAAGGTTACCTGCTGCTTTTTTTCCTACGCTAATACTTTCTTTGTAAACTTATATCTTATTTCATGCCCTTCTTTTAATCTTGCTGTTCTATGCGCTAGGAATTTCGATAGTGATTTTAATTGTACATAGACTCCCTTAATTCCATCCTAAATTGTATCGTCTACTCTCTGTCTTGTTACGTTTCAATGTCATTGAATTTATTCCATAGAGGCTTGACCTCACTCGTAATCTAACCTCAGAGGTTACACAAGTTTACCGTACATAACGGTTTGTTAGTGTATTCTCTTACCTCTCTTATCATCTCTGTGTGGATGATTTCCCCTGTGCTATTGAAAACGAGCATAATCTTTGCACGCTTGATCTTAATGTATTGATAAGCTTTGCTTTTCAAAATTTTTTCCAAAGTTCACGCCTATTGAAAGGAAAATATTTTTTTCTAACAATAGGTTTTATTTGCTCTTGACCTCGTTTGTTTCCTGATCATGTGTATGAAGGAAGCCATGCACTTGCTGATTGATCCGAGTGTGTTTGCACCAGGTTTTTACTGCACTTTCATGGTGGTTTTGGTATAAAACCTGTTTGAAAACGTATGTGTTAATACTGATATACCCGTTTTCAAATCTCTCTCGATGTTTAATACATCATTGGGTCGTGAGAAGAAATCCATAAAAATTAATTCTCGTCTGTATGTTTGAGGCTAATTTTATTTAGCTATCAGATTTACCAAACTACTACTACAACGCCTAAACAGTGCAGAAGATGTGCAATGTTTAGTAGGAAATTTTAGCACACAAAAAAATGCTAATTCAGACATACAAATGCAAACACAATTTAAACACTCGCCTAAAACACCCAATAACCAGTTCTAGATGTAGGCAGCGAATGTGGATTGGAAGCAGTAGAGAAGGGAAAATACAACGATAATGTTCACTAAGGGTGTCATCTCGTTTCGGTGAAAAGCAACTTTGTAAGAAATACCAAAGCGACAACTAAATAGTCTTTGACCGAAGTTGTCGTTAACTGAGTATATTATTATTATAGTTCTAGATGACCATTTCTTTAACACCAGCTCTGAACTGTGAATGCAAATGTGGACTAGGTGTGCGAGCTGGTGGAAGGACCGCTGCTGCTGAAGCTGGACCCGGCGGGCGGGCGCGCTGGCGAGTTGGGCGTGAGTGTGTTCGAGAGTGTGGTGGTGGGGGCAGGCACTACGGACATCATGCTCGTGCAGCTGTCCTACACGCTCGCCACGGAGGAGGCTGAGAGAGTTGGTGTCGACCACGTCGCTCGCATGGCATCTCAGCAGAGTGGACAGCAAAGCAATGGTCAGCATTTGTATTGGAAAACTAAGCTAGGGTTAAGCCGAATGTTGAAATGTTGATTTTTCTTCCCTCAGGGGGATGCAACTATTGCATGTGTGGGAATTAGCATTCCCAGGAGGAACATGTGAGGTCCCGAGCTATTGGTTAGGTAGGCCTTCTATTTTGTTCAAGTACAAAAGGTATTTTGTTTTATAATGTTATCTGTTTTCGGTTCACTGCTGTCCTGTTTTTCAGCAACTACTACTTTGTTCTTCAGTTTATACTTTGTTTCATGAACTTCTTTCTATTAATTCTATGTTAAATGGTGCCTTTCTTCTTCCTCTCTTTGGACGCCTATTTTGCGGTAAGTGAGGCTTAAACTAGCATCTAATCTAATTTGATTTTTCTTCTCAACTAGTGACGAAAAATAGTTTTGGTTCAGGTTGGTATCTCTAGTGGAAATTTTGAGGGTTTTGCTGATTGTTTCTAGAAATGAACTCACGACTGGGACAATCTAACAAGGTATTGGTAAAAGTCTAATTGAATTCATTATGGCGGCGTCAGGTGTCGAGTTCAGGATGATACATGATTAAATGAACTCTAATGTATTTATTTCTCTTAGCTGTGTAGAGTATTATGCCTCGTGAAATAGTTATCGGTGTTTAGTTTCATTATAAGCCACCAGTAGCTAATTTTCGTACATATTATAATCTTGTAAGTATTTCATTATTTTCAGTCATGTTTTGCTAGTCTTCATGATTTTATCACTGTTAGCTCTATTATGCTGAACGTGAACTGCTGAACGTGAGGGATGATAGGTTTGCGAGAGTAGTAGCTGTTGGAAGTGATGTTAGAATGCCTCTGTTTGGTGAAGTGAATAGAAGTCAAATAAGAAGTGCAGAGGTGAGATGTGCGTTGGATGAAATGAAAAATGGGAAAGCTACAGGTTTGGATGGCTGCACGGTTGAATGTCTAAAGAAAGGAGGAAATGTGGTTATAGAATGGTTGGTGCGTTTATTAAATGTGTGTTTCGAGGCTAGTAAAGTGCCGGTTGATTGGAGTAGCGCGTGCGTAGTTCCGTTGTACAAGGGGAAAGGTGACAGGTATGAGTGCAGTAATTCTAGGGGTATAAGTCTACTGAGTGTCGTTGGGAAGCTGTATGGAAGAGTGTTAATTGGAAGAGTGAGAGTGTTGACGGATCGTGTGCTTGCTGAAGAACAGTGTGGTTTTAGGTGTGGTAGAGGTTGTGTGGATCAAATGTTTGCTGTGAGGCAGGTGAATGAAAAATACTTATTAAAGGGAAAAGATGTATATTGGGCATTTATGGATCTAGAGAAGGCGTATGACAGAGTGGATCGCGAAGCTCTATGGCAAGTGGTAAGTTTGTATGGAGTGGGTGGGAGACTGTTGAATGCGATCAAGAGTTTCTACATTGATAGCAGAGCATGTGTGAGAGTAGGGAATGAGGTGAGTGAATGGTTCCCAGTTGTGACAGGTGTGAGACAGGGATGTGTGATGTCGCCGTGGTTGTTTAATTTGTTTATGGATGGTGTGGTGAGAGAAGTGAATGCCAGAGTGTTGGGAAAAGGTGCGCAGTTGGTGGGACGAAATGGTATGTATTGGGAAGTGTGTCAGCTGTTGTTTGCAGATGATACAGCGCTTGTGGCTGATTCAGAGGAAAAACTGAGGAGACTGGTTGCAGAGTTTGGTAGAGTGTGCGAAAGGCGGAAATTGAGGGTAAATGTGAATAAAAGTAAGGTGATGAGATGTTCGAGAGGTGGAGTGTTTGGAACTTTGGATGTGAGGTTGAATGGGGAAGTTTTAGAGGAGGTAGAACATTTTAGGTACCTCGGGTCGGAGGTGACTGTTAAGGATAGTATGGAAGTAGAAGTGAAGCATCGAGTGAGCGAAGGTTGTAAGACATTGGGTGCAATGAGGAAAGTTTTTGAATGCAGGAGTTTGAGTATGAATGCTAAGAGGGGACTGTATGAAAGTTTGATTGTGCCAGTTTTGTTGTATGGAGCAGAGTCCTGGGGGTTGAGAGCAGCTGAGAGGAGGAAGTTGGATGTGTTTGAGATGAAGTGTTTGAGGAGCATGTATGGAGTAACTAGAAGAGATAGGATCAGGAATGAGTTTGTTAGGGGGCAGACGGGTGTTATCAAAAAGTTGAGTAGGCGAGTGGATGAAAGAGTGCTTGGATGGTTTGGGCATGTTGAAAGAATGAATGTTGAGCGGCTGGTGAAAAAGATATATATGTCGGAAGTGAGTGGTCTTCGAGCGCGAGGTAGACCACGGATGAGTTGGATGGATGGGGTGCGACGTGCTTTGTATGAGAGGGGTCTGACTGTGGACGTGGCGAGAGGGATGGCTGCGGACAGAAGTGAGTGGGGGCAGTGTATAAGGAGGTAATTTTATTTTTTGACGCGTTACTGGAAGCTGCCCGCGTGTGATGGGGTTGACCTGTCATGTGCGGGGGGAGGGGCTGCACTCAATGAAGCGGTCGGGGTAAACCAGCTGTGGCTGTCGGGCCTGACTGTGGAAGGTGGTTGTGCTGGGCTGCTGCTGATCCTGGCAGTTCAGGTGCGGCCAGTGCTGCCTCTCTCGCCTCCTAGTGACTAAGTGTGGTGATTGTGGCCTGCTGTCGGCTACCCTCCCATAGGGAGGATAAGCCCGGTATATGTATGTAGCTCTATTATGCCCTGAATTCTTTGCGCAAGCATTAGGAGTGCTGCAAACTACACGTCGCACACGCGAAATTTGTGTAATAACTCGAGTATTGCACGCAAAACTGACACAACAATGAACTCTGCTTGAAAGTTACGTGTACCTAAGTCGTAACATGCACTTGTTGAAAGCTCTGCATGTAATTTAATTCATAAGAAGCTTGTATTTTTGGTGTGGCACATTTGTTGCACTAAGGTATAGAGGGTTAAAATAAGTAATCTAAACCAATGGCAGATCAGTGTAAAACTTTCGAATGTTTATATACGTTTATGTTTGTCTCGCAGTATCGGACAACTTGCACGCCCAGTGCTCGGCTGTGCGCATGCTGCTGTCACGGGTGCAGCTGGTGCTGTCGTACGTAGAGGCGTGCGAGCGCGGCGAGATGGCGCTCGACCAGCAACTCATGCGTCAGATCAGCTCCCTGGCTCACCGCCTCCCTCTCCTGGATAACGAGACTTTCAATGAACACTTTTTCACGGTGAGAATGGTCGTGGTTTCCAGGTGTGTGTGGAAACGAGCACTGGTTGTTGCTAGAAGTGTTGAAGTGATTGAAAACCGCCCATCGCGGGAGTATCAAATCCTGTTCATGAGTGGGTTGAATATTTTCATTTTTGATAGTTTCTAAAAAACTATTTCATGGTTTCCATGTGTGTATATCGAGCGTACAACATGTTGAATGATGTCAATGCAACTATGATGGGGATGAACGTCGATAAAATTTTGTGATGTTGGTGTCGGTGTGCATTTGTTAAAGGGTAACTCAGTGATGAGCTGCTCCCAAACGGGTTTACGTGTCGAGAGTGGCGAAAATCGTGTTAGGTTTTTACACTTACTTAACTCCAAGAATTCTTCATGAAAAAGCCTCACCATTAATGTAAGATTTTGCTGACCCTCTTTGATAATTATTAGCCAGACTTGATCAATGAGAATTTTCTCATTGATCAAGTCTGGCTAATAATTATCATACATTCGCTGCCTACATCTAGAACTGGTTATTGGGTGTTTTAGGCGAGTGTTTAAATTGTGTTTGCATTTGTATGTCTGAATTAGCATTTTTTTATGTGCTAAAATTTCCTACTAAACATTGCACATCTTCTGCACTGTTTAGGCGTGGTAATAGTAGTTTGGTAAATCTGATAGCATTCTTTCCTTTTCTGAGTAATGTACCCCGCTGGTTTGGAAAGAAATGCTCATTCCAATTGAGTTGAAACAATGGCTTATTCAACGCTCCATTTTCAAACGCTGACTATGTGCGCTGGAGACTGTCTTCTGCAGTTGAGCTGGGGGCAGTTAATATAATGAATTGAATTATTGGTACATTTCATCTTCCGCGGCATTCACAACAAAAATTACACATCACGTTGCTGGCGCTAGAATTTGAACGCGAGACTTCCCTTATGGAAGATGTGTTACCACTAGGCTTGAGGTCGAAAGCTGCCTTTTCAAAATATTGATATATACATACATACATACATACATATACCGGGCTTATCCTCCCTATGGGAGGGTAGCCGACAGCAGGCCACAATCACCACACTTAGTCACTAGGAATATTGATACTTATATAAAAATATTGATAAAATATTCATAAAATATGGATACTTATGGTAAAATATAAGCATTTCATTTTAAATACCGCGTAAGGAAGTAAAGCTAGTGATGAAAGCTCGTATTTTGTATCTTCTGCTCTAAGCTTGACTTTTTTTAGTAGATTTCGAACTCACCGTAATGCTTGGGAAATTAAAAAGTCTCTCGCCCCTTGATGTATGTAAAGAAATCGTCATTCTGGGTAGTTGGGGACCCAGCGCTAAGTCGGCGGCGCTCACTGCAAGAGTCTGTTGTGGGTTTAGTTAAGGTATTTCTTTCCTTGTAATTTTTCTTCCCTGTATCATCGTTGTTCGATTATCTGTATTTCATTTATTATTTGTATTAGCCCACCCCTTTTATTTGAAATAAGAAGGCAAAACGAAAGAAAGGCCGTAAAATAGAAAAATTCAATCTCTCGAGTTGATGAGGCCGAGTGCACACGGCCCGTATCACCGATACGCTCATCACGCACTTTCGGCTGGCTTCGGACAGACAGAGCGACGGACGGACGCGGCTCTTATTATAGTTTAGACTAGTCCACCACCCTTTATTTGAAATAAAAAAAGAGGGCGAAATGAGAGAAAAGCCATAAGAAAAAAAATACAATCTCTTGAGAGTTGATGAGGCCGCGTGAAAACGGCCCGTCAAAATATATAGGACTGGAGCTTGTATCACAGATACGCTCACCACACACTTTCGGCTGGCTTCGGACAGACCGACCGACCGACGGACGGACGGACGCGGCTCTTATTATAGTATAGATTAGCCCACCATTGCAATGCTTTGTATATTCGCAATAAAGTTGAGTTTATTTTAGTTTTGATATGAACCAATTCTTAAAAGAAGACATAATATACTGATATATTTTAATTAATTTTTATTGAGCAAAATAACGGATGAAAAATGAACTCTTCTTGTATCATAACAAGAAACCATGAAAATTGACACCAGAGCTTGAAAATGTACGCGCTGCTTCCTACCATTGACATTCAGTTGTGAGATTTGAAGGGTGTGCTCTCTTTTTTATTATTGCACTCAACTATTGCTTCGCCGGTGTGAAAATGTAATTTTCCGAAGCCTATTGTGAAATTGAATGTACGTCTGTTCCCGCAGCAAAGCAATGACGTGGCGCTGCTGGCGTACCTGGGCGCCATCACCAAGTCCTGCAATTCCTGCAACAGGTTCCTGAACCGCTTCAATCTCCTCCACGAGCGCCTCGCACTCGGTCGCAAAATGCGCGGCATTTTCTTTTAATCTATGTCACTATTACTCAGCGTTAATATTAAATGTCTCACAACGCCTCACGTGTTTGTTCTTTCATTTGGCAGCTAATCCTCATCTGAAGGCAGTACACAGGGTGTCCTACGAAAAACGGGACTCGAAGTGAAAATAATTTTCATAGTTCAAAAACTATCTGCTGTCTTGTATTTTTGTTATACCATATTCTTTGTTGAACGCTTCACAACAAATGCTGTTCGTTTTGATATTATATAAAAAAATTTTCTTTAAATGTACTCTCCTGAAGGCTTACAGAAGGAAAGTCAAACAATGAAATGTGCACGCCACAAGTTAACTATGTATAGGTTAAGTTTTAGAACAGAAATTCTTACAACTACACTAGTAAATTATTTCATTTGAAACATGAATATATTTTAAGATAATATTAATTCCACATGTCCATTTCTGTCACGCACCTTTGAGCTCTTGATCGCATCAGATTAGATTAGTCGTTGGTTTTAGCCTCCCTACCCAGCAACAATTGCGATCCAAAGAGAGGAAGGAGGAAGGCACCATTTAGTATGGAGTTAAGGAAACGCGGAATCTACGCAGAAAGGCATAGAAACAGTTGTGAAAAAAGATTATGAAACAAGACCAAAGTTGAAGAAGACAGTAGTAGGTGCTGAAAAACAGGACAGCAGTGAACCGAGAAAAAGGTGGTCCTTAACATACAAAAACATTTTATTTCAACAAAAAGAAGGCCTACCTAACTCTCAGCTCAGGCCCTCACATTGTCCCCCTGGGAGCGCTAGTTCCCATAGATACAATAGTTGTATCCCCCTGAGGGGTCTTGATCGCATCAATGAAACTCGTTTGATTAACTGTCGATCATTTTTTAGCATATTGAATTTGTTTGTGATTTTTCCTTCAATTGTTCAATATTTTGAGGACTCGAATATTAGATACATTCGTCTTTAAGTGTCCTCATAGAACATAATCATACGTTCTTAGATCTGGGGATCTTAAAGGCCACTCAATTTGATTTAATGTAACTGTGCAGCTCTTAAAAACTTCTCTCAGCCGTGTTCTTACAGCTGTCTGTAGAATGAAGCTGTAATATGACGGTTAAGGGAAGTTTTTCACAACCGCATTGTTTTATTAAATCAATAAATTGAGTGGCCTCCAAGATCCCCAGATCAAACACCATGTGATTATATTCTATGGGGTAGCTTAAAAGATGAGCTCCAGTCCCCCTCAAAATAGTGAAGAATTGAAAGGATCACTATCGAATAAAATATTCAATTTACTAAAAAATTATCGTTCTCTATGACAGATAATAGTATCTCAGATATGTGTTAAGTTCCAGTGAACAGATATTGCTAATTTTTCTAAAACTTAAGACTGAAGGTGAACTGTCGCGTGTACATTTTATAGCTCGACTTTCCCGCGCATGTGCTTCTGAGAGCCTTCAGTAGAGTAATTAGAGGTGAACAATGTTTAAAGATATTTCATTTCAACGTATAGCATTTGTTGAAAAAAGTTCAACGAAGAGAACAATCGAAACAGAATAATAATGCAGCAAATAGTTACTAAATTACATTTTCATTTCGGGTTCTGTTTTTTTGTGGGATACCTGTTGTGCGCATCACAATTTAGGTAGACTTGCATTGGTCCTTATACAATGTCTGTAAAAATAGGCATACACATTGGAGAAGAATATATTTATGTCTCGATGTGCTCTTACTAGCTGAACTAATGGATATGTGCCACGTAATAGATTCTGATAACTTTTTTGTTCACATTTCAAGTACAAAGCAAACAGTTGGGCTGCTGCATAGCTGCCGTATGTTTTTAATAGTTATTTGCTGGATCCTCCTGACGCAAAATTGACCAACAGGTTTCACGTTAGCACATATTAGCTGCATAAAGATAGCTGTATGTAAGCGCGGAAGGCAATGACATCAAGATAAATGTGCAGCAGTCGCGTCTCCTGCAAAGTTGACAAATTCAAAAATTTTCATACTGACACTGGAGGTTGCGCGATAGCAGCCAGTCAGTCAAACGAAGATCCCTTCGCCCCCAAAAACCGCAACAAGCAGGAGCAGAGTTTGTCGTCCTTGCCATAAAGAATGAAAAAGGAAAATTGAACTTGACTAACTCTGCGTCCCTACTTCAAATATGTCGCAGTACTTGATGCTCCACGTAGCGCAGGTCGCTCAGAGTGCCTCCGTTCAATGTCACGTTTCCTATGACCAGTGTGTCTTGACTGAAGTTAAAGGAACACTTTTTTTCGTGAAAATAAATATCGTGTCAATCCCTAAAAACATATTACAGAACTTCAAAACAATTCTAACATGCGTCTTTCTTTAGAAAGGCGGCAATTTGAGCATTAAACAAAAATTGAGACTAACACGCGTAGTTAGAATCCACCAAATATCGCATCAGACCAAATAAGAAAATACAATACTTAGCTCTTAAATTGATACGTAAAAGAAATTAAAACGTCATTCATCATATATTAAGCAATTTATAACTAATGCCGGTGCGTTAAAGCAACGTAATTTGATGCAATCACTTGCGTAATTTTTGTCAGCTTAGATGCGCTGAGAATTTTGCCGTGAATATTGGAAGCTACCTCAGTGAAGTTCGTTTCATGAAGAAGATCCCCAACTAAATACAAGAACTACATCCCATACCACATCCGAACAGCCCATTTTGAAGAAAACAGAAATTAACTGATGAAATAAAACCTAAGCTGTCAATGCGCGTGAAATTAAAGGAGCTAATAACTTTTCAAGCAATGCAGTCACTGAAACAAGTGAACAAAATCAGCATATATATTTTTCAAAACAAATTGGATGAAAAATGAATCAGATTTTCTCAAAAGTTATGTCCAGAAACATAGTAAGCAATTCATTTTCCGTCTGGTCAAAGCACAAACTAGGCTCATAACAACGCAGAAGTAGTCATCGAAAATTCTCAAATTCTTTCCGATAACTAACCGCTTACACGTACATCAGCTGTTTCACAACAGATCTCGCCGCAACTCGCGTCTTATATTTCTATATCTCGTGAGAACCAGTGTCGTCTAGACGTACCAGTTTAACCTTTTCTTTTGTTAGCCACACTGTAGTCTTCACACCTTGATAAAAACAAGCACAAACTCATCCTACTGAAAGGCGGTATTAGATTTAGTTTTATTTGACATCCACTCACTCGAGTTACTCGAGAGCCTTTTTGAGTTACTTGCTCTCAAGCAAAGAAAAAGAGGTAAGGGTTGGCATAACAAAGATTTTAATCTTCATTTGCCAGAACACTAACCATTTCATTGGCATTGAATTAAAAAACGTGCAAATTTTTCTCGAACAAAATAAACTTTGCCTAAGCAGCATTGAAGTATGCGATATCCCAGTCATTAACTTGAAGACATAACTGAACAAACTTGTGAGAAGACCCAATTCTAAATTGATAGAACAAATATAATCTTCACAGTAAACGGATATAAAACCAAGCTCCCTAACGAACAGGGCACATAGCACGAGATAGATGACAGCAACAATCACGCCTCCTCTTGCACTCTGATATTCGGGTTATTCAAGGGGTCGAAGACGGGGTCTAGGTAGGGCTCTCCAGGTCCTGCGTTGCCCCTCCTCAGGAAGAGGAAGGCGAGCACGAGACACATGACCACCACGCTCAGCAGCAGCAGGCGGCGTCTTGAGCTCTTGCGACCCATGCACGCACTAAACGGCTGCTTGGTCCTGCAACGAGGTGTGTCGAGTGAGGTTTTGGTTGATATTTATTAGCCTAAACATGCCATTAAATAAACCGTTTCAATAAGTATATACCAAATGAAAATCCATTCGTCCACTCTTTAAGAGGATACAACCACAGCATCTACAGGTGGCAGAACTCCCAGGAGAAGATGTGAAGGCCTGAGCTGAAGGTTAAGTAGGTCTTCTTTTTCTTGAAATCAAACAGATTTTGTTTTGTTAGGACCATCTTTATCCAGTTCACTACTGTCTTTTTTAGCACCAATGACTTTTTCCACCTCTATCTGGCGAAGTTCTTAGTCTCGTTAGCCTTAAGATCTAATGAAAATGTACTTTATTTTTTCAATATAAGATCGCAAGTGCAAAGATTACGACTCCAGTTAATTTAAAATTATTTATATTCTTGTCAGCTATCCATCTACATACCAGGGTCTACTCCTTCTACTCAGAGGAAGCCATCCAACGATTATTATTATATACGAAAGTTTTAGACTCCCTTAACCACGACAAAGATGTTCTTAGAGAGGAAGGAGGAAGGCACCATTTAGTAAGGAGTTGAGGGAACGCGGAATCTATGCACAAGGTGCAAACAAACAGTAAGCTAAGAAAGAAGTTCATGAAACAAGAAAAAGTTGAAGAAGAAAGTAGTAGGAGCTGAAAAACAGGACAGCAGTGAACCGAAAAAAGATGGCCCGTAACAAAACAAAACCTATTCTATTTCAACAAAAAGGAAGCCTACCTAACCTTTAGCTCGGGCCTTCACATAGTCCCCCTAGGAGCGCTAATTCCCATAGATACAACAGTTGTATCCCCCTGAGGGGAGCCAACTAACGAGAACCACCCCCATACAGTCAAAATAACCAACAACTGCTCACTGCCACACACCTACGTTTTCCGCGAGTCTCTTCCACGGCTAGGCCCAACAGCACGACGCTGGCTCACACCTACTGCTTTAAAAGGACTCAAAGATTCCATTCACTAAACCACCCCGCAATCACACTTTCTGATTGAGAAGCTTGAGTCACTCCCGCGGGTCGAGAACCCCGACCCAGCCCATCATGACTCTGGTGCGGTCAGACACAATCGCTCTCCACTCATCCCTTTCTATGGCGTATCTTTGGCTTCCTTTACCGTAGTAACTGGAAAGTGTAACGCTCTCTCAAATTCATTCATCCATCTAGTTTTCAGCCTACTCCCAACACTTCGTCCACGCACCTCTGACCTCATCAATTTCTTCACCAACCGTTTCTTCTTTATTCTCTATGTATGACCGAACAAATTCAACACACAACAGTCCACTCTTCCGCCAGCTTTCTCCTTACTCCCCTCATACTCCTCATTTTTTACCTATTCCACAGTCGCTCCGGCCTTAATCTCGAGAAACTTCATCTTGAACACATTCAACCGACTCTAATCATCCACTTTAAAGTCAAGACCCATGTCTCAGGCCCGTACAACATTATCGGCACAACACTTTCGCACAATATCTTAACACTCCTACTCAGGAATCTATGCCTTATAACAGCCTTTAAACCTCCCCATGTTTGGTATTTTATCTTCTTACATTAGATTCCTCGATTACACACCCAAATTCTTTTACAGTTTCTCCTCTGACCAAGCCACTAACGCTATATCCTCAGCAAAGAAAAACTTGCACCAGATCGATGATACCACCCCGTGCATCAAACAATTCTAATTTCCCGTTCATCACTTACCTTCACCTCACTCACAAGTCCACCCATAGAGTACAGAGTTAACAACTAAGGGGTTGTTACACTTCCCAGACACAAACCTTCCTACAGTTATAATCTCTCACAACACTTCTCACTATAACACGTGCTCTGCTTAAACTTCTTTGTTAAAGAAGTTAAAGACAGAAACTTCCACGACACAGAAACATCTTATGGCCTCATCTAGGTTACTCTCACCATTCCCCGCAAAACTTTCTGATCAAGTGTGTCACACGCTTTCTCAAGATTCATAAACATCCAAAAAATATCTCTCCTAATTGCTATAATCTTTCACACACAAGGTCAGACTTTAAAAATTTGATCTTCCCACACTTTACTCTGCCGGAACTGCACTGCTCCTCTCCTGTAGCACTTCTTGTTAGATCCCTAATACGATTCACTAGTATTCTGCCATTCACCTTACCAACCACACTGAACAGGCTAGTGCAATCTCGAATTACAGCACTCACATCATCCATCCCCTTTGGTTTCATACAATCGCACGAAGTAACTACTGGCACACATTGCCTTATTTCCACCACTCAGCAACAACCAAGTCCAAACTCCGATCTTAACCCCACAGCGTACTTTCCAGAGAAAGTTCCATTTCACTCTAACTGCTAATTCATTATTGCATCCTCCTGCGACCGGCATTCTCCTTATGCCTCCAGTAGCCACAATCACAGCCTGCTTGTTATTCTTTACGTTAACAATTGCTTAAAATATTCTGCTCAGCAACTCTTGACCACCTCACTTTAACACGACGTCACCACATTCCCATCTTTCACTTCCTTGCTCTTCTGTGCTCTCTTTACTTCCTTCCAAAACCTTTTCTCGTTCTCCTCAGCCAACTAGCGTTACAATTTATGTTTATTAAGAAGTTTATAAATTCAAATTGATGAACTTGAGATCCCACTCAAAAATCAAACAGATACTCGAAATTAGAGTATTATTCAGTGAACTCATGACCACAGATAATAGAACTAGTTTCGCAGTGTATATTGATTTCTCTGTATGGGGTCACTCATTACAGGCACGCAGAAGTCAGTCACCCGCAACAATGGCACACAGTGGCCAGGAAGATGAAATTCTTTCTGCTAGCACACAACCGTGGGTTTAAGTTGAGCGTTTTGAAAAATTATTCTCCATATTCAAATCACAATATAAATTTACTAACTCACACTGTGGGTGAAAGTTTTAGAACCGCAACAGTTTCAAGAACCCCGAAATGTAATGCACTCAATAATTTCGTACTCTAAATGTGTATTTTTCAGGATCTGGGAGCACAGATGATATGTTACAGACACAACAAAATTGGTCTGGAAACAAAGTAGAAACCATAAATGAAACTGTTGGAAATTAGAAGTTCAGAAACTACCATAAACAGAAAACCAGAGGCCGATATAAACAGACAACAACTGAGCCTTTCCCAGTCAAGTTAAACAGTAAGGAATTTATCCCTATATAAGGAAAAAATCACTGTTTGAGGAGTATTTTGTGACAAACCAAAACACATCTCAACACCAGGACTGTACTATGGAGGAGCTACATCATTGCAGGCAAATGCAGCGTCCAACGTACACACTAGTTTTACAACAGTCAAACTAAATATGTCTGCCTGTCTACTAAAATAGCGCAGCATTGATTAGTGTCATTTTATGTTAAATTAGTTATAGATCAAACAAACTAACGCAACCTAAGTAGCAAATGCAAACCACGATTAACATTCAGGAAAGCAACAAAGTAAACAACAGCTGGACAGCTTACTTGCACCATCTGGTGAGCCACATGGCAACAGGACGCTTGTCGTATTTCTTGTTGTCAGGGTCCTGCGAGGAGCTGGGGAGCGTTGACAGGCTGGTGGGTGACTTCTTGGCAGCATAGGCACTTTCAACGTAGCTGGGGCTTGCGTCATCTGTAGTCCTTAGGGTAGAGCCTTCCACGACCGTGACGATGTCATCTGTGTAGGCAATTAGCATGAATAGGTTGCTATCAGTAAGCATATGTTTTCATACATTGAATGCTACTTTCAAAATTACAGCTGAGCTGCTTTTCAGTAGCCAAAAACTTACATTTAAAAATGTGCAGGTCCCCATGACACAATAAGTTTCATAAAAGAGCCTCTCATCCAAGGTAAAGAAAAATAAATTGGGAAAATGAAATAAAAATGCTAACCATGGTCACACATACCCAAAAGTGAGACTCATCTATCCAAAAAAAGCAGAAAAAATTCTCGGACATTGTCAAAGAAAATTGAGGATGCAATAGCAGAAATAGCAAAGAATGCACTTCCTTCAAAATCCAAATAATGCAACTAGTCACTACTCAGTCTTAGTAAATTACACTAAATCTTACAGTGTCATTCCAAGGTAGGAAATGTTAAGTATTTTTGGTACTAGCGATACTTTAAGCAAGGTCCTCTCTATCTAAATTTCCACTGTCTTCAACATTCTGAAGCAAAAATTCATTTTAATTGAACTCCAAAGCCACAACCAACGTTAAATTCTATTGATTTTGTCTTTATAATGTTGTTGAGAGAAGTTACAAATTATTTTAAGAAATGATCATCCTCTTTGCACGTAACATGAATTTGTAATTGTTAAATGTGAGGAGTAGCAATGTAGCTTGAATTCAAGAGCTGACACTGCCAATATTGAAATTAGTTTTGTTACCTCAGCTAACTAAAAAATATTCTTGACTTTTATCTTTCACAAGTGTAGATAAATTATACATTGTTCAGCCAAAAAGTTTGTTCTACCATTGTAAATTTTAAATATAATAATTTAATCAATTTTTCATAAAAAACATAGAGAAAACGAATTTGATATTTGCGTTACATCACCAGAAGGCAGTATTGCACCTGCTGTCTCTACGAGAAAATAACACAAACAATCCTATCGGAAAAAACAACAAAACAAACCTTTGTCTTAAAAACAGTATATCGGTGGAGCAGGACAGGTTATAGGAAATCTGCCAGAAAAGAGTCTCAAATGATGCTTTATGATTTAGGACTCGGTAAAGAACAAACACTCAGCAGAAAAAAGGTGGTGCAGGTGCACCAGTTCACATGTAATAGTGGCAGAGCTAAAATTCTGAGTACTAGCAGCTGGTATTCTCTGATGAACGCCAACTGGAGGAAAAGTGCTCAGCAGTTGCTTAGCATATCCTACAAAGGCCTGAAGAAAATTACAGAAAACACCACGCACTGAAAACTGAAGGAAATGGGTTAAAGGAGTTGCACTGCCACCAGGAAACCATTGGTCAGTAAAGCTATTCGAACAAAAGAGCTTCATTTTGCAAGAAACAAAAACACACGACTGCACAGGAATGGAAAGATATCCTATGGTCAGATGAATTGAGGTCATCTTGTTCTACAAAGGTAGCAGAGCTAGAGTGAAATAAGACGCTCATAAAGCTTTGGATTCTTCTGTATCACTCCGACAGTTAGGCAATTGAGGGCAGTGTAATGAGGATGCTTCCTATGGCTGGGATTAGGTTCAGCATTCTTGAAGAACAACAAAATAAAATCTCAGGACTGTTGAACATTCTAAATGAGAAAGGACAACTGTCAATGAATTTGATTTTCCTGATAGTTCTGGTATTTTTCAATATGACATTGCTCGCATCCACTAGTCTCGCGCATAACAAAATTGGTTCAGGGATCACGAAGATTCATTTTCTCATATGGAATGGCTTTCACACCCTTCTGACAGAAGCCCCATCACAAATTACAGGACCAACTGGAGAAGAAGCGGCAAGCCTCAGCACCTTTTCCTTTATCAGACGATATTCCTCTTCCTCAACACTCTTACTATCGACAAATATTTGTTGAAATTGTTCACTAAACCTTGAAGAATCTCGGCCAGATAGAATGGAAACAGTAATCAATCCAAATAGACTATTAAGCTTGATTGTTTATGGTAAGCCTACATTTCTCACGGATATGAAAAACTAAAATATCTAGCAGGGTATTGTAGATCATGATCTAATTACAAACAATACTTTCTTCCAACCTTTATGTTGCGTGCGAGTGGAGACGTATGTCACATCGTCGCTCTTCTATGGAGAAAAAAACATGAAAAGCATTTTTAACATTAAAAATTTTGAAGGAAAAGTAAAGTTCTTCTCAAAATCTCAGATCAGATAACCACGTTGGCTGAATTGCTCCTAATTTTACTCGATTATTGACAAGCCATTGTACTTACTGAAGCACAAGATTCTGATGATATTCACAACATATTGGTTGTTCAAGGCAGTAAGCTATTCACCCTTGGAAATTTGACATATATCCAATATAGCCGCATATGAAGTTCAGAATCAGTTGCCAAGGTGAAGTCAGATTGTTAGCTTACATTCAACCTGCACAGGCTTGCTAGTTGAAATGAAAGCCTCAATGATTGGACGGGGAATGAAAACTTAACTCTATGAATTCTTCAAAACCTAAAGGAGTATGCGTTGCAGAATACCCTTTTTTTTTCTTTCTAAAATAAAACAGGGAAACATTGCAAATTGTCACTTAAAAAAAGCCATTTAAAAAAAGAACATAGGTTTATAATTAAAGAGGAAAATACCAATTTTGGACAACTGGCAGCTAATCAAAGGATCTCATAAACACTTCTACTTGAAAACTTCATACCCTCTGTGCCGATGCTTCTCTTACTCTTAGTCAAACTCAAGATGGTCAATAGACATTTTGATGCACAACCCCTGGGGGAAAATAAATGTCCTCAATTTTATAACAGGTTCATAACCTTGGCCTAATGAAGAGAGAAAGATTTCTTAGGCTTCACAACTTTTATAGTAGAGGAGTGTAAGCACAATACACAATAAAATAACTCATTCAATTTGTAGGTAAAATAGCTAACAAAAAGTTGTTACTATGCTGAAATATAGGCCAGAATACATCAAAAGGATCTTTTTGTAAAACATAAAACCCACATTCTATCTATACATGAACAAAATAACTAGACCAACAACTAATATTACTGAAAATGTAAGCTAATTCAAAGATCTTCAAATTTTCATCTATTGTTGTT
Organism: Morinoia aosen; assembly: GCA_030386875.1. NCBI lineage: Eukaryota > Metazoa > Arthropoda > Malacostraca > Amphipoda > Talitridae > Morinoia > Morinoia aosen. The sequence continues at coordinate 22,682,301 of CM059579.1, forward strand.
CCTTTCAATTCAAACCAAGCAAAACCCAGCCAGTATGCATGATCACATTTACCTAGTTTTCTCATTTTATGTACATAGCCAAACCAAGTTAAGCTTGGTTCAGCAAAGCATAACATTCCCATGCCTAAGAAGTAGCTCCTATAACATGATAGACATTATTTAGTTATGAAGTGGCCCACCAACAGCTATTTAAATTTAAAATAATAGCAATGCATAACTGAAAACAACATAATTTTTAAACCACATGCACAATCGGCATGCAAGCTCTGACTAATTCGTGAAGTTTGAGACATAGAAATGAAAAAACCTGAACACACCTTCAAAGTTCCCATAGCTTTTCTAGCCCAGTGCCAGGAAGACAAGGCATCCTTCAGTGCCAGAGCAACAGGAGACGCAAGCTGAGGGGCAGGAAAGACAGGCGCGCTGCACTGGGGACACTTGAAGCCTGCAGGGGCTGTGTGGGGAGGATGGGTAGAGCCCCATCTCTCTAGACAGGATGTGTGAAAAACATCTGTGAAAAAGAAATTAACTATAGTACACAGGGTGTTTCAGAATAAGAGATACAAAATTGCACACCAAGTAAAAATAGCCAATTAAACACTTATTCTTCCATGAAATTTTTCAAAAAATTTGGGTTTTTGAGATATCAGGTGTTTATTGTTTTAAAGGATGAAATTCAACAACACAATTACTCGCAATATTCATTCAGAATATTTTCTCTTTTTGCACTTGTATTGTGCGTACACTTGCATGAATATTGTATTGCGGAGGGAATTGTAGGCTGTTACAAAGTTCCTGACACTGTCTGCCCTCATCTTCAAGTTCAAGTTTGTTTGCTACAAAATGTTTCAATAGTCATACAGCAATTAGATTTTAATCAAAACTTCTTGGTACATTAGGCATCCCAAACACCATCAAGGCATCTAAATTTAGAGCTTTATAATAAACAAATTCATATTTTGTCCCTAGACTGCCATTAGATGAACATCTTCATTTGAAGTGCAACTTGAACATTTGAGTAGATATTTTTATCTACACCTAAGATAGAAATATCAGAGTAATAATTTAAATATAATTGTAAAATGCACTTACCATAACATACAAGTCTGGTACAAGGCTGTCCATCTAAAGGAGACTTGCAGAAGAAGCAAGTGGGATCATATTGGTTGTCATTCAGCCACTGAAGATATGACTGGACAATACACTGCAAGAGAAAAGAAACATCAAGTGAAATAAAGAACAAATTATTAAAAAACTGATTCACATTGATGCATTCCAGAGCACTCTAATACCTTCTAACATAAAGAAGTTCTGAACCGTTGATGGTGTGCTCCTTTCCTTAATGTATATGCACTGTATTTTGAAGTATGAATTTGAATAAAATGATATAAACAAAATTAGATAAAATGAAAAAACAACAATCTGTATTCAATAAGTAACAGCCTTGCAGCATAGAAAAGAAATAATATTTTACAAATATTTACCAACACTTTTCTGCAATTTTTCATCCAAAGAATAACAATGGAATTTTCCTAATATTATTCCTAAAAAGGACACAAGCAACATTGGGACAAAAGGTTATTATCTTTGGAAATAAATGTACTTTGATTTCCTGTTTTCCAAATAATAGCTGAGGATACCACAGCTGTGTCAGACTCAGATCCATTTTACATTAAGGCATTGTTAGAAAAAACTACAATTCTGCCAATTAGGGTCATACTATACTGTAATTCTGCAGAATGGGCAGAATTAATTCTTCTAAACACTGAGCCACCTACTCAACATGTCAACACCTACTACTACAAAATATGCTAAGTAATTACTATTACTGTATATTGATTAGCTTATGACTCCATAGCCACAACAAAGTCAAGGTGCATTCACTCACAAAAGACTTTGCAATTTAGGAAATAAAAGAAAAAATAAAGAAAAGATAGTAAAAATGGTTTGAAAATTTAGAGAAGTAAAGTCCTGACACACAAAAGATAGTAGTCCTGAAGGGACTATTTTTAGCTAATGTAACTTTACGTTGTCCCTCTGAGGGTGCCAGTTCTTGTAGCCTAGGATAAACAAACCTAACAAACTAAATTCTATAGCTTGATACATCTCCTAAGGAATATGCTTTGTAATTAGAAATCATTTATTGTTATTTAGTCACTCAGAAAATGACATGTCAGTACTCTGGTAATAAGGTACCATCAATTTATTAACTACTAAAAACAATAGCATGCAACTGAAATTCAATTTTGATTCATTGAGCAATGCACTTACATAACTTCCCAGAGTTAAAACCTGAATTTAATGATAAATGAAGATTTCAAATCTCAATTGCTGGCATGATTAATTTTTTCACTAATCATAAGAAACACATAAGTGGTACTATCTCACTATTTCTTGAGATAAAAAGTCAAAACTGGTATATCAAATTATAAAACAAAAATCTTGTGATTTTGAGTCACCAGTATATGTAGTGTGTATGATTTTTACCTCACATTACTCATGAGTATTGCTAACAACATAACCTACTAATGCTACACATGAGAAATGTGAGCATCACACACATGCTACAAATACATCACTATAATGATGAAGTGAATTACCTTACAAGATACATCAATAGTTTAATCTTTTCTCAACAAATCTGCATAGTGGTTAGTAAAAATTTATGTTTAAAATCAAGCAGTTAAAAGTAGATCTGAATGAAGACAAATTAGTTGCTCAGAGTGTATCCCCAGCTCTACTGGCATTAACAAAAGCAAAGGTGAACATAGCTGATGAACAATGGTTATGTACAGAAAATACTCTAAACTTATTAGTAAGAATTAGTTCATCAGCTGCACGACTGATCACCTTTATAATATATATATATATATTGTCAGGGGATCCAGAGCACCCCTCAATGAGCTAGTGACAAATATACGGGACATTTGTTTCATCACATACAATTAAACTGATGCTGTTGAACAATATACATGAAGCCATCACTCAATGTAAGATGATGTTTTTAGTAGCTCAATTTCTTGGCTTTTTTTAATTTGTACAATACTTAAAATCTGGAAATACAGTTGGTACCAAGTAAAAACCAATAGAATAAATACACTATAAATGTATTTTGCATATAAATGACACAAATTGCAAGGTAAGTGACTGAACACTTCATAATGATTACACATTCCTGCTTTTGAACATCAGCACTCAAGCATACCTTGAAATTTACCTGAAACCAAAGGTGTTCATAACTTTATACTCGTAAAATTCCTTATTATTCAAGTTTCAAATATCATCTCACGCAGCAATTCAAATTAGAAATCCCACTTCAATATTTTTAACAATCTGTTTTTGAAATTTTATACACTACCTGAAAAATGTTAGAAATCAGCTACTCTTAGCAAAACAACAATGATTTCAAAGACTCACCTGGGAATGATCAGCCACAATGCAAAATTCGCACACATTAACACGATGCTCAAAACAAAATTGATTTGTAACTTTTTTTTTCACACACTTACAAAGACCCATGATCTAAGTTACTACAGAATACAAGTGTAAATTAAATTTAACCTCTGGGAACATAAACTAAAAATTACTACAAATTGGTAATCTGAAATTACAATAAATCTTAAGTATAATGATCTTCCATGTTTTCACTATTATTGTAACAATATTTGTTAGTTTAAAACTTCCTAGTATCAACAAAGCAATTTGAAGGGAGCAAAAAGTAGGGAACATTTGATATTAACTGTAGAAAATTGAGATTTCATAACTTCATGCCCAAGTATGACACCAAGTGCAAAGAAACAGAAACTTAGGAGGAAGGAGAAAAAAAAGACAATGAATAAAAGCTAAAAAAAAAGACTTAAAATAGGAAAGAATCAAAGGGAGCACAAAAGATACAAGTCTTGAAGCCTTCTCTATAGCTGAAGGTTATCCTTACAATACTCCCCTGGAGGCACCAGTTCATATAACATTGGTAGACAAACAAAAAAAACTAAAGCTATTGCCTATCCTTTATCTCCTGTGTTGTGAGGCTTCATACTATCAATTTCAGTATAACAAAACTATTTCAATTAGCCTATGTAAAATAAGATTAACTTTTCAGTTTGTCTGATATGAACTAAACACAAACATCATGTTATTAAAATGATTAAGAAGAGAATTTAGTTCTTCATCTCATAGGTAAATTCAGCTATATGACATATTCAATGTCACAGCCTTGTTTATTAACATGATTTCACAATTCTGAAGTTAATTTGTTCAGAATAAATTTTTACCAACTCCTTTCACTAATTTTCAGGAAGTTTTCTGCAGAACCAATCCAACATTTAAGTAGCTATTAATAGGTATATCTGAAATATTCAAAATATCTATTATGATCATAGAAATCATTGTAAAATGAAAGCTATTAATGGTCAACATGAACTTGAACTTGAAAATGAAGGCCAACAGCATTGGGGCCTTTGCAGCAGCCTACAATTCCCTCCTCAATACTCACAATATTCACACAAAGGGTTCAGCGCCTATGTACCAGACTTGTCCAGTACTATCCGGGATCCACCAATCCTTGTCACAAACTGCCATTAGACGGCATCACTGGGATAACCAGTATGTCAAGACACCATCCCCAGGCATGGTGGGTCATTACAGCCCACTTTACATGACTGGCTCATACCAGTCACTGTCTTTTACTCCAGGCACGTACAAGAAAAACTTTCAAAGCTTCAATGATACAAAAATTACACTCCTGATCCAATTCAACAATACAGCTCATACGCAATCATCTTCAGCACATCTAGCATACTACTCATTCTCTCCATACTGCTCAAACACGACATTCATGAAACTTTCTCTCTTGCTCATACTTACTACATTCTGCACAAAATGCTCAATTGTTTCCTCCACTCCACTATTACACTGCCGACATAATCTGTTATTATTCTCATTCCACCTCCATGTACGTCTGTTCACACTCGATGACTTACATCTCACAGCAAACAAGAGTTGACTTCCAAAACTACCATCATAGAATATCTCAAACTTAGGTGCTTCCCTTTTCATATACCAGTTAAGGACACCGTCTGGGTAAAAAAAAAGTCCGTTATTTATGGATGGATTTCTATGAAATTTTCACAGTAGGTGTGAAATTATGCAAAGATCATTTGTTATTTCGACAAAATTTTTGTATCTGCACTGGATTTATTTTTTAATTTCAAAAAATATGATAAAATAGGGTCTTTTTTAAAATCTATCTTCTTCTACAATTTTAAAGTTACAGAATCAGTACTTCGTTTTAAGATTGCTTATATGTCTATATAACCACACGCAATAGGGAATTTTGATAACCTCTTTTTGTGGATTTTGGGAATTAAAAAAAATGACCTTTTTTTTCATTTTTATTTTCATGTCATGTAATTTTCAAAATACTAAATGTATGAAAAAATGTTATTGCGTGTGGATACACTTTGCTAAGCCCTATCAAATGGCATATAAACCATTCTTGTAGCTCTAAAATTGTGGAAGAAGATACATTTGAGAAACCAATTATCAAGTTTCCATAAAAACGTGTTTTTCACAAAAAAAAATTTTCTTCTTATCTTTTGAACTATCAGGTTTTTTACAATGAACTCTTGAGATTTTGTAGCTCTTTTTAAGCCCTTTCGATTGATATAATTTACATTGCTGTAGCTCTGGAACTCTGGGAAAAAATATACATAAAAAGACAATACAAGTAATTATTCAAAACAACCACTTTTTTTATTTTTTCATTTTTTTTCTACCAAAATACGTGTTTTTTTCAAGTCAACTCCTCTGTTTTGTAGCTTTTTTCAAGCCCTTTGGATTGGTGTACTCGCCACAGCTGTAGCTATGATACTGCAGCTGTCATCAAGCTATGAATGAAAGCTGAGGTATCATAGATACGGCAGAACAGCTAAATTCTGAAATTGTCAAAAATTACAAAAAATATTTACTCAGCATTAGAATGTTTTGTTTGAATAATGGAAGCACTTTGAGTAGCCCGAAACAAACTATATTGCCATTCCCGCAGAGAAACGCACTCAATTGATCCCCAATAATGGGGGGGGGGAGGATTTAAGGTCACGCCACCCCCATCGCTTTCCCACCTCTGGGGGGCGTACCATTTGGAGTAAACTTAAGCGGAAAGTACCAATAGAAGCGCAAGAAAATCCTCTATAAGATGCATATAAAAACAGAAAATCAACACTAATCCCGATTTCTACCCAGACAGTGTCCTTAAGTGTAGGCTTCTGCATCATGCTAAGCTTCAACTTATTCAATCCATACTCTTTTCTTTGCTTCTCAATCTCTTTTTCCACCTCTTGCAGTCTCACTCAGTCCCTAAACCTCCAACATTTATTAAACTCCAGTCATCCACAGGTCACCCAAATCTAACATGAATAATTTTATAATCTTTTGCAAACTAAGTTTTCTTGCATGCCCCCAACACACTTTCTCCCAATAGCTTAACACTCAGATTCCATTCAAAAATTTGCTTTACCCATCCACTATTCAGCATTCTTTCAATTCTCACCTTCTAATTCAGCACTGCTTTCATCATTCTTTCTGAAAATAGGCTCCACCCTAGGTCACCTCTAATGGCTTCTGTAGCTGTCCATTTTGGAGCACCCAATGCTAAACGTCCTACTTTATTTTGTATTACATCCAGCGTTTCAAGATCACTTCCATTCCAGGCAAGAGCACTCATACCATACATAACACTAGGTTCAGCCACATACTTCCATATTCCTCTCACACATTCATACTTGTTTGCTCTGTATCTGGCCACACTACTTGACCGTCCACTCCACTGCTTTTGCCACTTTTTCACCCTTAGTTCTAGTGCATCCATCTTCACTTATCATACAACCTAGATATTTGTATTCTTTTGTTCTACCTATTCTGATTTCTCCAATATTAAGTTCTTTCATACTAGAAGACAGTGACGTGTCTGTTTTTGCCCGTCCGTATCCGCAAGTGTCATCTATTGCGACGATCTTAAACAACATGACATGAAGTGAAATGTACGTATTCGGTGTTACTATTTCAATTCTATTTATTTTATATTTGTCCTTTATAATCCTCTCGTAAAAACTTGGGCATGAACTGGCTCGATTTTAAATTCGCTGCCACAAAGTATATAGTAGTCTAGTTAACGCACCAAGCTTAGTTGTTTATAAACACACCACAAAAAGTTTTCTTAAAGTATAAAAATTCTTCGCTAAACCTGTCCGACTCGCGCGCCGTCGAAAGACTTAAGGCAACCACTCGTAACTTTTGAAAAAATGTACCTATTGACTTTAAATTATTATTATTGACTGATGAGCAGCGTGCTCGCGATAGCCATGTGCTATAGGTTCCGCCGCCGTGCGGCCGGGACCCGGGTTCGAAACTCGGCGCTGGCAGTGGCGATTTTCTCTGTTGGGTATAGGAGAAAAATTCCAAGCACAATACCCCACTCTACCCAGGTGTCTGAAATGGGTACCGGTCTCGACCGGGGGAAAGCGTCATGGCGTCCTGGCGTTAGTTATAAGGCATGTGAAAATCCAATGTACAAGGTGATATGTATCAGGCTTGATTGGAAATAAAGCATCCGTAGATGCCTTCATTATATATAAATTACTTTTAAACAAAAAAGCGAAACATTTTATATAAAAATATTTTAAACACATCTTAAAAAGCTTCCTGAAAAGTAAAAAAATGATTCGATAAAAATTTCCGACTCGCGCGCCGTCGCGAGCGCGAAAGGGTCAACTCAAAGGCCCCGATACACTGGCGTTCATGACTCGAGAAATTGCGGTAGTGGATCCAGCCGCCAGTTGAAGTGAAAACTGGCGACATGATACACCCATCACGCAAGATGAAGCACCGCGGAATGCAATGCAAGGCGCCAGTCTGTCTCAGCGTGTCGTACGGGTAGGTGCGTGATTGCGACCGGCCGTATAGAGCGCAGGATAAAAACAAAACACCCATTGCACTGTGCTTTCTGTAAGAGCTGCTTTTCACATTCCACAAGCAGTCGTGATTTTTAAATGTGTCAATAAAATTTAGCGATTGGGTTTTGTCTAATTAATTGTGGAGCAAAACATAGCTGCATACCTCTCCCGTCAACGCACGAAATGGTACTGCTCATGATGCAGCTCATCGCAGTGAAACCCGTCTACGTCTTAAGGGCCCGATACACTGGGCAAAAATCGCGGTGATAACCGCCAGCACGCCTCTCAATGTGCCTCCCATCCCTGCACACCAGCCAGTTGGCAGAGTGGCCACCGAGCTTTCAGCTATCCGAGCATGTCTGGATTAAGCCCGTGCCACACCTTGCAACTTCGAGTGCTCCATGCTGCACCGATGAGTTGCCCAGAGCTATCTCACCGCTCGGGCAGCCACATGAGCAAAAGTCCAGGCAGCTTGATTCATGTAGCAAGACGACACCGCACAGCAGAGCCAGTGCGAGCCAAGCAGGCATTGAGCACGGTTGTCTCGCTCAAGCGCTCACTGTTGTCTCGCTAGCGCGTTCTGCTATAATCCGAGCGCAGCTGCTTTGCAGAGCACATTGTCGTCTGACGTACTTCTCCTCTCAAAGCTCCAATGCAACTGACTGCCGCGCGTTGTCACGCGCTCATCCAAAAGCTCGTTAAGCCGCAGCGGTTGTTCTGCGACACCAATACAGTCACAAGTAGCATTGACATAATGCAAGGTGTGGCACGGGCTTTAGGACGGTCGTCACTGCGACGAGCAGTACCGTTTTGAACGTTGACGGGAGAGGTGCACAGCCATGTCTTGCTCCGCAATTGAGTAGACAAAACTCGAACGCTGAATTCTATAAACGCATTTAAAACATTCGACTGCTTGCAGAATGTGATGAGCAGCGCTTACAGAAGGCTAAAGCACAGCGCAACGTGCGCTTTGGTTTAATCCAGCGCTCCATACGGCTGGTCGCAATCGCGCACCTACCCGTACGATACGCTGAGGCAGACTGACGCCTTGCATTGCATTCCGCGGTGCTTCATCTTGCGTGCTGAGTGTATCATGTCGCCAGTTCTCACTTCAACTGGCGGACGGATCCACTACCGCAATTTCTCGAGTCATGAACGCCAGTGTATCGGGGCCTTTATCCAGACATGCACGGATCGCTGAAAGCTCGGTGGCCACTCTGCCAACTGGCTGGTGTGCAGGGATGGGAGGCACATTGAGGGGCGTGCTGGCGTTTATCACTGTAGCATTCGCTACAAAGCGTAAAATTATAAACTTCCCCATTCGCACTTAAATAAAATAATTATTAGCAATAAAAATCTTACTCTAAATTATTATTAATAATTTTCTACTTATAATAAGTAATCCTTAAAGTTTTTGTGCAAAAAGCATGAAATTAAAAGTCACGATTGACATGTTCGTGTTTTAAGCCTCTGAATTTGGCATCACTGCGCGGTGGCGTCTCTTTTTGAAACACACATTCTCTCGTGCATCACTAGCTCGTGCATACCGCGTTCGTGTAAGTGGAAGATATTTAGTGTTTAAAATAGGAAAGAAGAACCCGGTAATGTATACAGAAAGAAAGAAAGAAAGAAAAAACTTTATTTCCAATAGAGATTGTACAATATTACAATCATTGGTTTTTAAATATCTTAAAATTAATACACTTAGATGATACACACACACGAGTATTGAAAAACTCGTGTCACTAGTCGAAAATAAATGATTGAGGGCAATGTACTCCTAATCTTGCTTAATCTACATTTGACAATACATGTAATGATAATTATAAGAGATAACGCAAATTCATGGACGATGCATTTTCATTGTGGGGTGAAAAAACTTTTGACAGTTTACATGTACATGACATAAAACTTCGCAATTATTGATGCCAGGAAATAATATATGAATCGCTTGTTTCGGCAAATGTTCAAAAGTGTCATTTTAAGGAAGCATGAAAAAAAAATATAAATACAAATCCATATACATATATATACACGTACATATATACAGGGTGTTTCAAAAATACACGGCATAATTTCAGGTATGTATTTCCCACATGTAGACAATCAAAATAGTTCATTACAACATATGTCCGGAAATGCTTCATTTCCGAGTTATGGCCTTCACAACATTGAAATTCACCGGAACGTTTTTCTTTCCGCAGGTCGTTGCCATTACAGAAGATGTTCAAAATGACCACCTCCTGCTTGAATACAGACCTCACATCGATGTCTCATTGACCTGCGAACACGATCCCACACTCCAGGAATGTTGCGTATGTCCTCAGAGCGTGCCACAATTCGATTCCGAAGGGATTCCAAATCAGGCACCGGAGACGAATAAACCAATGATTTTAAATGGCCCCACAAGTAGAAATCGAGAGGGTTCAGATCAGGTGAGCGTGGAGGCCAAGCAATTGGGCCACCTCTACCTATCCATCGATCAGGAAATCTTCGATCCAAGTACCGGCGAGCCGTACGACTGAAGTGTGCAGGAGCGCCGTCATGCAAGAAGTGAGCGTGCTGACGATCGATCAGTGGAGTGTCGTCATAAACATCAGGTATGATGTTTTCCAGGAAGTTTGTGTACGCCTGCCCCGTAAGTCTGTTTACAAGTACATGGGGTCCAACTAACCGATCACCAATGATACCGGCCCACATGTTGAGGGAGAACCGCACCTGGTGATGAGATACAACAGTTGCATTTGGGTTTTCATACGCCCATACATGCTGATTGTGGAGATTTGTTATGCCATCTCGTGTGAACTGTGCTTCATCTGTAAATAATACTAAGGCAGGAAAGTTCGGATTTGCAGCACATTGCTGCAAGAACCACTGACAGTACCTAACTCGTGCAGGGTAATCTGCTGGTGACAGCGCCTGTACACGTTGCAAATGGTAAGGATACAATTGATACTCTTTCAGCAGTCTCCAGACAGTCGTATGGGGAACATTCACTTGCAACGCTAACCTTCGTGTGCTGATAGAAGGAGTTCTGTTCACAATCTCCAGAATCTCCTCCTGTTCTTCTGGAGTTGTAGATCTTGGTCGTCCCCTTCCCAATCCAGGAGAGTCAAATTTTCCATACTCGCACAGACGCTGATGGAGACTTACAAATGTCTTCCGATCTGGACATTGTCGCTGTGGGTACCTCTCCTGGTACAAACGACGAGCCAGCGCAGCATTGCCGTCTGCCTTACCGTAGATCAAGTGCATCTCTGCCAGCTCCTGATTTGTGTACATGACACACAGTCGAACGCCAAACACAACACTGAATTTAACCTTCGCCTAGGAATGATCTGTCAGAGTGCCCTCTTAATGTGTCCTTTGACGGCAACGACCTGCGGAAAGAAAAACGTTCCGGTGAATTTCAATGTTGTGAAGGCCATAACTCGGAAATGAAGCATTTCCGGACATATGTTGTAATGAACTATTTTGATTGTCTACATGTGGGAAATACATACCTGAAATTATGCCGTGTATTTTTGAAACACCCTGTATATACATACATACACACATACAGATATATATATATATATATATATATATATATATATGTACGCATAAGCATGAGGACCAAGAAGATTATAAGTTTTGTATTTCTAATTCAACAATTTTAACATAACGGTCGTTAGTTAATAAGCATTTTATTTAAATATAAATGGATGATCGTACAACAAATGTATAGTTTGTACATGAATGCTTTACAATAATAAAGAGATGACGAGTTAGGTAATGTTACAAGTTGAGAGTGAACAGAAAATGACCATTATCTCTAGTAAAATGCTAGTTGTCAGTTTAGTACACACATATGTGCACACATACATGTAAATATATACACATATATGTACACATAAAAAAAAGAAGAAAAAAAAATGGTTTATTTCCAATAGAGATGGTACAAAAGTACCATCATTGGTTTTTAAAATATCTTAAAATTAATACACTTAGATGATACACACACACGAGTATTGAAAAACTCGTGTCACTAGTCAAAAGAAATGATTGAGGGCAATGAACTCCTAATCTAGCTTAATCTACATCTGATAATACATGTAATGAAAATTGTAAGAGATAACACAATTTCATGGACGATGCATTTTCATTGTGGGGTGAAAACATTTTTGACAGTTTACATATACATGACATAAGACTTCGCAATTCTTGACGCCAGGAAATAATATATGAAATCGCTTGTTTCGGTCAATGTTCACAAGTGTCATTTTGAGGAAGCATAAAAAAAGAAAAATATCTATAAATATATACCCACATACACACATATGTACATATACGTATGCATGTGTGTATATATCCATACACACACTCACACACATACACACACACACACACATATATATACACGCGTTTTACGGCCATGTGTGTGACTAGGTTACGAAGAACACCGGTTTCGTTAACATGGACACACACGTGTGTACATATAAGCAAGAGGACCAAGAAGATTATAGGTTTTGTATTTCTGATTCAACAATTTTAACATAACGGTCATTAGTTAACAAGCATTTTATTTAAATATAAATGGATGATCGCACAACAAATGTATAGTTTTTACATGAATGCTTTACAATACTAAAGATATGACGAGTTAGGTAATGTTACAAGTTGAGAGTGCACTGAAAAAAAAGACCATTATCTCTAGTAAAATGCTAGTTGTCAGTCTAGTACACACATATATGCACGTATACATGTAAATATTCACACATACACATGCACACATATACCCACGCACATATTTACACCTGACTCGTAAGCATACGCAAATGCATTTCTATGCATCGAGGCAATACATGCGCATTCTACAGAGTGTCATACGCATAGCGTGGACACGTACACATTTACACAAGTAAGCATGTGCGCAAATATCAGCGTAAACTAGTCAGTATAAACCAGAATTCCAATCGAGGGAAACGGAGAAAATATCTTTTATTATAGCATGAATTTTATAAAATTTCGTACTAAAAATAGTGGCACAAAACAGTCTACTTAAGTCAGAAACATGAAAACGATTGTGGGACGTGAATAAGAAAGAAAACCTTAATGTCCTATAATGGTTTCATATTAGAAAAAAAAATCACATTATCCTTGAAATATGGCGCAAATTGTCGTCAATTGATAAACAAACATAGGTATCACATTATTATAAGCATATAACTATAGGCCGAATAAGTATATTACTGCAGTATAAATGGATGATCACACAACGAATTTATTTTTTTTTACATGGATGCTTTACAATTTCATATTAGAAAAAATACATTATCTTTGTAATATGGTGCAGAATGTCTGTAATTGATCAACACACACACACATAGGTACCATGACGGTCTAGTTTGATGCTTGCACAGAAACGGAGAGGAATGACATAAAATGCACCTTCGACTGGTTCATCTACTCTAGTGCACACAGTTGTACGTGCATATATACACACCCATATGCGCACATACACCTATATACGTACATACATATACAAGTAAGCATGTTTGCAAATGACAACGTATAGGCGGTCAAATCATAATACCTACGCATACTTCAAAACTGTTGTTTGATGTCTTGAATTATAACACAATGAGCGAGGGAGATTGTTCAGCAATATAGATACCAGGTAAATGAGATTCGTCAGTACTCATTCAGTATGTTCTGTAACTAAGGATTATTATTGAGACACAAGATGACGAGTTATTTTGGCTTTAAATTCTCTCGGTCTTTGAGGGACTTTAATACTCATGGGAAGTTTGTTCCACAGTAAGGCGCCTGATATGGACAGAGCCTTCTGCCCTAAGTGAGATGAACGATAGTTGACTAAGACATTATTGTTTCTGTTCGGTTTTTGATTGGTTACAGTGGGTGGATGGAAACGCACTATCTCAGCATTGCTCTGAGGAAGATATAACGAGGAGAATACGTATTGGGCCTTCTGCATGAGGAGCCTTTCTTGGATAGGGATCCAGCCGAGTTTATTGAGGAGAGGGGTTACGTGATCACGTCTTTTGAAATTACCGTTGCATACCACCTTGGCTGCAAAATTCATGCATTTTTGTAAGTCCCTTTGAAGGTATTGAGGTAAGTCTCCCCATACTAGGCTGCAGTAGTCAATGCGCGATAACACAAGGGATTGAATGGCTAATAATCTGGATTTTTCGTCTAGCATACTTTTTATTCGATGAAAAAACATTAAAGTTCCGTAGATTTTGTTGCAAGTAGTCTCAACGTGAGATTTGAAGGACATATTTCTATCGAACCAGATACCTAGATTTTTAACTTTTTCTGATGCATTAATTTTATCATTTCCAACTGCAAGAGTAAGATCTGAAGTTTTTTTAATTGCATATTTGGATCCAAAAATGATGCATTGTGTTTTATTAGCATTTAATTTGAGACCGTTTCGGTCGTACCATGATTTCAGGCTAGTCAGTAAAGTTTCGGCTTTAATTTGCGTCTGTGGTGTTTCCGATACAGAACTTGTTATTGCAATTTGAACATCATCTGCATACATAGAGATCCGTGTGTTAGAAGGCATTGGAGGGAAATCATTAATGAAAATAGAAAACATTAGCGGACCAAGAATGGATCCTTGGGGAACACCAAAATTGTTTTGAATGAATGGGGACAATTTGTTTTCTATGCGGACTGCATGAGATCGATTTGACAAGTAACTTTCAAACCATTGCGTGTCTATTCCCAAGTTCAGTATTTTACGTAGAAGTCTTTCATGTTGGACGCTATCGAACGCCTTAGAGAGATCGAGTAGTAGCAAGAGTGTTACATTCTTTTGATCGATGTCACTGTATATTTTTTCAGATATATTGAGCAGAGCGTCTTGAGTGATAGTATTTCTTCTATAGGCATATTGATTTTGGTGGAGTAAATTTGACTCGTCCAGGTGAAATGACAGTTGATTTGTCACCACTTTCTCCAGTAGTTTGGACATGACAGGCAAAAGACTGATGGGCCTGTAGTTTGATGCTGTATTTAGGTCACCACTTTTGTGCAACGGTCTAATAATGGAGTGTTTCCATTGGTTTGGAAACGTATTGGTTACTATTGATGTATTAATTATCAGACGAATCCATGGTGCTGTAACAGGGAAACTGTCTTTGATATATTGAAGACTGATACCATCATGTCCAACTGCCTTTGTGTTTTTTAGTGAGTATAAGATGTTTCGTAACTCTGGTAAATCGACAGGGCGTGGTCTCCACTTGACATCAGTCCTCGAGGGTGCAGTGGGGCATGAATTTTCAATTGTCGTTTCATCTGGATTGGTACACACCTCACTGAAAACTTGAGCCCCTACTTTTGAAAAGAATGTGTTGAAATCCGTGGCTGTTGCCAAGGGATTTTCAAAATTACTTATGCGATCTAAATTTTTATATGGGGCTACCTCACTCATGATTTCCCAAGTTCGCTTCGGGTTATTTTTAGCCGTTATCAGTGCCTGGTGGAAGTGAGTTTGTTTCGCTTCAGTGATTTTCTTTCGAAGAATTTTTTCATGTTCTTTATATCTCTTGTATAAGGCACTGTTTGATCTATTATTTTTGTACTCTCGCAAGTTAGCTTTCTTTATTCTGCTCATCTCTTTAACTTCGTCAGTGATCCAAACAGTTCGTTTTGGCTTGGTTTTTTTGGTGACGTAAGGTGCACATTCGTCGAGAGCTGCTGTGAAGTTCTCGTTGAAAATTGACACTTTTATTTCAACATCGTCAGATTGCATCATTTTCTGGAATTTGGTAGACCTATCGAGTAGTTTTTCTTGAAATAGTTCTGCTGAATAGTGCCTTTTCGAGCGATAGGTCATTAAGCGGTATTTTTGTCTTTCCTTCGCAATATTAATTTCACATTCTATAGAGTGGTGATCGGAAATAGAAGGTGATATTACTGTACTAAGTATTGCGGTGGGATTATTTGTGATTGCTAGATCGAGGAGAGTTGCAGAGATTTTAGTGATGCGAGTCGGTTCTTTGACCATTTGTGATAAGCTTAGTTTATACAATAGTTTGCTTAGCTGATTGTTTTTGTCCGTTAGGTCAACATTGAAATCTCCGAAAGCAAAGAATGATCTTTTTGCCTGAAGGATTTCTTTGAAGGTTTCCTCAATGAAATCTAGTGTTCGATTTAGGGGAGACGATGGGTGCCGGTAAAGGCTGCCAATGATTATTGATTTGTGTTTATTTATTTGCACTTCTAACCAAACCATTTCAATGCCTTCGCAAACTTTATTCACTAGTAGTGAAGATGTTGAGTACATTTCTTTCACAAAAATACAAGATCCACTACCTCGGCTGGTTTTAGCGCCATCGTAGCGGTACAACACGTAATCAGGAATGTTAAAAAATGAACTTTGGGTTCGTGAATCAAACCATGTTTCTGAGACACACAAAATGTCAATTTTTTCAGTGACCAACATTACTCTGATTTCATCCAATTTACCATTCAGGCTTCGAGCATTTACATGCTTAATTTTGATTTTACCTATATAAGCACTCTTTTTAAAGGTAGCGAGGTTACTATCTCGATGGGATCGTTCAGGGGATTTATCGATTTTGTCTAAGTTGCCCAGGGTGTTTGGCCCAGCATCTGCTATGTAAGAAAGTCTACTATTTGGCTGGGCAGCGGCACTTTGTCAAGATGAGGTAACCCCGGTCTGATTTTTGCCTTGTGTGACAAGAGCACTGTAGTGATCGTTTTTACGATGGAGCAGTAGTGGAGGGTTATTATTTGATAACTCTGAAATGGGAACGACTGATATTTTCAAAACACAATGATCTTTTTCATCCAGGACGAGAAGTTTTTGGCCTGTCACATTTGAAATGATTAGTGGTATAAGGTCTACAGCAGCTTGGTCAAAATGTTTTCCGTCAATGTAATTATCTATGAGGTTTTGCATGTCGCCACTGTTCTTGTCAAAAAACTTAGCATATGTGCTGTAGTTTGCTTTACTCTCTGTTTTGATTGCAGCCTTTAAGGAATTATAATTCCATTTTGATGCTGGTTGTTTTGTAAGTAGATGAGCTACTGCGTGGAGGAGGCAGTGTCCATCGGCTTTGGTGGGAATCAGTTTTATGTTCCATGATCGTTTCAATTCCTCCATTGTGGAATTCATGCGTTCACAAATGGGGCTGGAGACGTTTTTTTTCGCACTTTTTTCATCATTAAGAGGTTCTGAGAGGTGCGGGGAATTTACGTTTTTCTGGCTCTGAATTCCTGTTCTGTGGTGATTTCTCGTATGGGGATTTGCAGAGAACTGAGAAATGCTCGTGTCAATTATATTTTTCTGGTGATGATTGTGCATACCGTTGGGTAGTGGATTTTCCATCGATTGTCGACTGCAATTTTGCAGCGATTTCTCTTTTCCTATTGATTTTACTGCTTCCGAGTATGTGATTGGATGTTGATTTATACTCGTGTCTGAGAGGGGCTTTTCATCCTCTTCATCAGCATTGGATAGCAATGAAAACCTATTTTTTGTAGGCACTCCGCAGTTGTTTGTGGCGGATGCAGGAGAGGGCTTGTTATATGAGGGCAAACATCGGGAGGAGAGGGGAGGAGAGGGTTTGTTATATGAAGGCAAACATCGGTTTATGCTGCTGGAGGTTTCACGTGGATAGGCGGTCAACTTAGAACAATCATTCAACTCATTTTGCTGTTTTGAATAATCATTAGAGTATTCAATTTCTTCATTCAGATCGTGGGAGTTTCTGACACAGGAGATAAAATGTGAAGTTAGTCTCAAAGGTGATTTTAGAGCAATTTGTTGAAGAAAATGATGCGTGTCTTCTCGCGTAACGGGCCAAGTGCGGACATTGTTGTAAGCTTCATCAACAGGACCGGTTTTTACATTTGCTCGCAGCGGAATCAGTTTAAGACCAATTTTTCTGCACAGGCTCGATGCCATGTACAATTGCTGCCCACTGCAGGCACTCACCACATAAATACGAGAAAGAAGATTCTTTGTCCTGATAAAATTTTTTAATTTCGTGAGATTTTGGGACGAGAGGCTCAAACCTTTGAAACTAATTATATAGTTCCTGAAAGGTGCGCGTTCAATCTCATCATAGAGATCATTTAGACGTTCCGAAGTTATGGTCTGAATCCTGCATGCACTATCAATGTCATCTCTGTTGATTTTTGTGAGACTATTGTCTCCAACGAGAAAAGTGTCTAAAGGGGATTTCGCATAAGGATGGTTACTCGCAGCTACCACTGGCGTAAAATCATGAGCGCTGATACGATAATTTAAAGCAAAAAGCTGTTCTGTAATCACTTGAATATTTGATACAGTGGAAGAAATCGACGCTGGGCTTGGGGGACAATTTTGTCTCAAAGCTTTATTGAGAAATGCAGCTGTAAGAGACAGCGTGTTATTTATTTCGTGAATAGTTTGGGAACTGGTCATTTGGAGAGGATGTAAGTACCCATCAAAAGCGGTACCAGGTCTGGTTGTATTTTTCTCCACTGAAAATCTTACGTTATCCTCGCAGTTTACGCTCTGAGGTATTTTACTGCCAGTATTAGCTGCTTCGTATGCACTTTCAAACATAACTTCGCCACCTGAAAGGTCTACACACAATTTATCATTAAAATTATAATTAAAATTACCCCTTTTACTCTCTGACTGGTTGCACACATCCAAAATTTTATCGCGTTCTAACGATGACGTTGGTGTTTCCGTCGACGGTGAACGATTTTGAGCTTTCTCAGTGACGCAGGGCAGGGGCGACGTCGCCATGACGCAATCGTTTCGGCGAGACGAAGGAGCTAGCAGTGCTGTGGCAGCTTCCGCCAGTGAGGACGTATCTTCTTCACTAAAGATTCTCGGCTTTGTGGACGATGAATCTTCTCGGACACAGTCCAAAGCGTGGGGTTGAGAGTCGAGTGCTGCTTGTACGGAATTTCTTGAACTCGCTTCGGGTGTGCCCGTAGCAGGTTTCAGAACTTGAGAAGATGAATTATTACTAGGAGCTGAATTATTACAAGCAGCGCCTGAGAGATTTTCGCCCGTGTCAGATGACTCTGATTTTGCAGTCATTAGTGATGCTTCAGGGGCTGAGAAACACTTGCTGATACCAGACTTCACGAACGTCCGAGAAGCATTTTTCGTTTTGAGTGTTTGAGGACCTTGAACAGATGGATTCACAGGGGCGGATTTATTAGGTCTGCCTTTCCGCTTTATGGCTGGTGCTTTACGCTTTTTACTGAGTTTTTCGTGCGAAGCTGTACTGGATGATGTTTTTTCAGATGGGGCAACCTTCCGAGTAGTTGAACGAGTTCTATATTGATACATTGTGACGTTGATAGAGAGGAAGAAAAATTAAAATTTGTTCATTGGGTTAAAGTAGAAGACCTCGCCTTTTAAAGGTAGATAAAAAGAGACTGCCAGTAGGAAAGCAAGGCTTGGGGCTTGCCAGTAGGCTTGGGGTGTAAGACAGAGGAGGACAGAGTGTGAGCAGGAGGAGGGGGCAGGATGCTTGCGGTCGGCAGAGCAGCGTTGCTTGCTGTCCTGCTTGGGGAAGAAAAGAGAACAGAAAAAAAGAAGAAGAAAAGAAAAAAAAGAACTTCAACTCTTCCATCAGAAGATTGCTCTGGTGAACTTTTCGAGAAACGTCGGATTGTTCAAGTTTACTTCACATTGTGGAATTATGCTCTGTCTGTGAACACAGGCTTACTATGTTTAACATGGTAAATTTTTCCCGAAGTTGCTTGATCAAGTTTATTTAATTTTTATATTTAAAAGTTCCTTCAAAGAAGAGGAAGTTTTTTATCCTTCTCACATTTAACGTCAATAGTTACCCAAAATTGTCCATCAAAAGAACATGAGGTAAGCTAATTTTTTTTTAATCAAAAATTGAATGAGTACATTAGAAATTTTCAATATTCATGCTCTATTGTAACAAAAATAGTTCACAAAAAATGGTCACCATTATTTTCCAAAGATGCGAGTTTGACAGAGCACACTTTCTTTTTTGTTTCTGGAGATAACGGCACTTGTCCTTCCACGTTAAGAGTGGAGGTGTTTTGGAGGGATGGAGTGGAGATGGAGGGGGGATGGAGGGGCCAGGGGTAAGCTTGTTTGCGCTGCCCTCACCGGCACTGCGAGAGCAACACTAAGTTTTCACATCTCGCCACTCTGATCTGCTTGTTAAAATGATCATAATTGAATCACCGAAACACTGAAAGTTCACTTTTACCATTTAGTTAGGTAGACGGCACATTCACGGACACACAGTTCTAATTTCGTACTTCGTGGAGTTTTTCTTCCCTCACATTCTGAAACAATTTAGCTCCGGTAACATGGAGCGTGCGTCCACGGTGACAGTTGACGCGGAAGCGTCAACAGTGTAAATTCCCTTTGTGCATGTTGATAAACTTAAAGATCTGTTCATCGTCGTGATGTAGGGAAACTCTAAAATAGTGTTAAAATTCTTAGACTAGCATGTTCATTTTCGAGTGCTACCTCGACGTGACAAAACGTATAAATTTGCGTTTCACGATTCATTTCCTGTGTCAAGTCATTATATTATCCGACTAAGTTTGTGCCTTACTAACAAAGTTAGACATTTTGCAGCTGTCATATTAATTCAAGATCCGTTTACGAATACGGTCGATAGAGCGCGGCTAAAACCGCCGGCGTCTTTGTTGATAGAGTCTTTGTCGCCGGCGTTTTTGTTTCCCAAATTCGCGGAGATTAAAACTGTCGTCATGTGTCATTACTCTGTGATTTAAAATCGTACTTTTTGTACGTGGAATAGTATTTCTTTTTTTCACAACATACTTGCAGTAGTTTTCTGAAATGTGTTTGACGTGAAATAATAATTGGGAATGCCTTTTAATAATTTCGTACGTATTATAGAGTACGAAAATTATTCATGCATATGCCTGCTAAAGTTTTAGTTTTTTTTCTTCACCTTTTATTACTCCTTAAATCTTGCGTTTAATCGCATTTATTTCAATATAAATCACTTACAACAAAATAAAATCAATTTTTCCTTATTCTTGCGGCAGAAATACATACTAGCCTCTGCCACCGTAAACGCGTACTTCGCGCGTACAAAATACCTCGTGAACGCTCAAGATGTTATGCCGGCGGTTTATTGCAAATGGCTTAACGTAAAAACCGCCGGGTCATTGTCACCTTGATTTTCATATTTCGTCTTGCGAAATATTTTCTTTCTGTGCAAGCAACACGTTTAGTATTTCTTTTCTCAGGTAGATATTATTCCTTATTTTCTTATCAATGATGCTTTGCCAGTGCTTTTCAGATGATTGATCTTAAATGAAAGTTAGGATTTTTTCCTTGTTAATTCTCGTACGGATATAGAGATGTTCTAGATTACACAAAAAAGCTAGTAATTCTCATCCTATGTATTTTAGCTATTGTCTTATATATTCCTCCCTGCTGCATGAATCACGTGTTATTCAGTCTCCCGAATTTGCTATAATTCCACAAATGGAATCACTGATTGTTGCTCTAAAAGAATCACCAGTGGTTCTTTACAAAAAGTCTTCTTTTAAAATTTCATGCCCTTGCATTTAAAGCAAGAGCAGTTGTACAAGAGTTTCTAAATTGATTCTATCCTACTTTTGAGCTTGACAAAAGAGAGATTTATTAAATTAGCTCGTGTCGGATCTGTAGGATTTCTCGGAGTCTACTTTGTGGGAGTTTATCATATACGATGTTGGGGACTGTCAGTGGTGGAATTTTTTCTTGATGTCTCCTGGGACTGCTCATCCAGCGTTTCGACTTTTTGCAGGACCTCAACGACATCGCCAAACACACACCACACAATCAGTTCCCTGGGCTTTATTGGGACTTGTTTTGGACTTGTTGTTTTGGCCTTGTTTTGCCTTGACTGAATCTTTACAAATTATTTTCTTTGCAATTCAACTCCCTGCTTCCACTACGATAACTTGCTCGTCCAGCTTGGGGATTTGTAGTGAACCCTCAGCCGCACTTCAGCCTAATTTCATAAATAATAAAAACTAACTTCCTAAAATTAAATTATACAAATGTAATTATTTTTATAAATTTACAAGACCGAATTTATTCGTTAAAACCCAAAATGTTACAAAAAATGTCTTTCGAAAATATTTTCCGACCACGTTTCCGCCCGTCACTTCCGTTGGAAACATTACGTAGAACCATTTGGCAAGTTTCGATAGCCATTTTCAGGAGAGGCGTCATTCTCGTGTTCGATTCTCCTGTGTTAGTGCTTGGGCCCCAGAGGGGCAATTGTAAGTATCAAGTGTTAATGTTAAACATTTTACTATATATAGTAACTTGTCTATGTGTTGAGAGCTCGTTTTTGTGAACATTCACTATTTTTCCTTTTGTGCCGGTGTTAGTCAGGCACAAGCTTCAAGCTCACTGCCCATCTTTGTCACTGTTTCGTATTCACTATTCTCCGATGATTCTTGATTGTGCTTCAGTATAAGCAGGATTTTGGCATCAGCTACTTAGTTATTTTTTAGTGCTGAGCATATTGTTAAGACATTTTGCTGTCCACAGAGATCATTTTAGATGTGAGTTAAATATTTTTCCCTGAATTTAATTGAGCCTTTTTTAAATCACTGTAACTTTGTTCCCAGCTTAGTTGTTTTGACTTTCGTGTCTGTTTATGTGCTACTCCTTTTTATGTAACTTCTGCTGCAATTCTGGCTCGTCTAAATTATAGAGAACAAGAGTCCTCACCTTTTCTCATGCCATTTTATGTACATTATTTTACTTCTAGTTGTTAGTTCATACTCAGTCATGTTTTGTCTTTAGAAATTAGTTCCCTGTACGGGAAATTTAAATCTTCAGTCTCATGCTGAGTTGTAAGTGTAGTTTGCTTTTACTCAAGTTACAACCGCCAACTGACAGCAGTTGGCTGGCTATTTTTGGAATACCTGGAAGCCAAACCAGTATAATTAAATTCCATTAGCAAATTACATAACGATTATATACTCAGTTGTGTTGCTGCTTGTGATATCAGTGGAGTTTTTGACCAGTTGGTCTTGAACACCGGTTCTGGTTGTTAAGATGATTCAGGCTGCAACTCGGGCGCTAGAGCTGCGGTACTGACTTTAGCACTAGACTCTTCCATTGTTCCTCTGTAAGTAGCAGATGCAGCAGTCTTGCACATGTGTATGAATAGACTCGTTATCGTGCAAATTAATCCAAGTCACCTGCTCCCTCACAGGATCGACTGGACCACACATTCATGCACTCACAAACACGTATGAAACTAAACCCTAACCTCTTAATTTAAGGAGCTTACCTCCTCCGGGTTCACCCTCCTGGCTCACTCTCCGAGTTCTTCTCCAAGTTGCTCCTCCTTTTCAAATTTCACTATACTACTGGAAGGCCTGCATCCCTGCAGCTAAGCCGCTAAAATCTCCAGTTGAGACCATTTGGTCGAGAGTCCCCATCTCTTACCGAGTTTCCCCAACCGGTAACAAATCACATACTCAGCACTCAATTCACTCCTCACTTAGTGTCGGAACCTCCCACACTTACACCAGCATCGACTTCACACTCCAGCACGCGCTTCGCAAGCCTGAGCTGAACGAATCGTCTGAAGTCCTGCAACCTCCTCGGACTCTCCCCAAGGACGTCTCTCGAACAAAAATCAAGCCTCACACTTCGGCGTTCAACCTTCTCCTCAATAAATCCCATACCGGCGAGTGAAACTATTCTCTCATTTTCCCCCGGTGTTGGCTTGTGGTAGTTTTGTTGTTGATTGTAGACGCTTGAAATATTGCGTCCGAATACCGCCTAACTCCTTCTGAGTCAGTGGCCGTAATTCATTCATTTTGCAATTAAATGTGCTCTACCCGAGCACTGGTGACCCGCCTTTATCAAAAGAACATCTTCCTTGTGAAATCGATAAGTTCCTCGATATTCAACCTTTAAAAATCAAATTCATTTGTTTTCCCCACTTTGGGAGAACTTCATAGATTAATAAAGCCGATACCATAAGTGACAACACCAACGTCACGGGTTCTTTGTATAAAGGCTTATGCTACTATAAATTCCCAAACACCACTCATTACACCGTCGACTTCGTCACTAGCCGGAGCCTTTCGCCTGCACGGACTGCGAACCATCTTCAGCCAAGTTCTTCAGTAAAGCAAGACTCGGCGGTCCTTTCCGGCTCCTTCAAATAAACCAGAGACAAACAAGCTGAGTTTCCCTCGCCTTATTACCCTTCTCTCATGGTTTACAAAACCTATCGATTTACGTTTAGCGTTTGGCCATACCCACGGCTAAACCTAACATCACCACGATTTTTGCCCAGTGTATCAGGGCCTTAAGTCTTTCGACGGCACGCGAGTCGGACAGGTTTATCGGAGAATTTCTGTACTTTTAAGAAAATTTTTTGGAAAATGTTTATATTATTTAATAGAAAATGTTTTGTTCTTCTGTCTGAGAGTAATTTAAAGTCTATAGGTGCATTTCTTCAAAACGGACGAGTGGTTGAATACTCATAATTTCGTGCAGGTGGGATCATCAGTGTGACGTTTATGACTACCCTACATGCACGAGATACAAATAACGAGAAGTTGGTTTTTGAGCAGCAGCGAAGAAAGTTATTAAAAGTTAATTATGTGTTACAATAACTTTCCGCTACACCCCATCTACATTTATGTTTTTAGGCTTTCAGCAAAACCTAAGAAAGAGTTCATGACTACTGAAAAAAAAGTTTCCCCGCAATAAATAAAGTCTTAAAATTAATACAAAGAAGCTCCAATTTTCAAAAAAAAAATTTTTAATTTTACAGTATATTAATTGCAAAGTAAGGCTCAATTGTTTAATCATTTTGCTTAAGTCGTTTACTTGTCCATTTTTTACTTTACCCTATGAAGGAAAGCGAGTGGAGTGAAAAAATTGAAAATGTTAGGAGTAAAAGGAATGGCTCTTGATGGTGTACTCTGACCACATTTTGATGAATCATTGTTCTCTATTTCCCTACACACATTCACTTTTTCTTAGATGCGTAAAAGCAGGATACACTTCGGACATGAACTATAAGCTCCATGGATATTGAAATACTGAAAGATAAGGGGCAGTTATAGCCAAAGGATGCTTTATTTCAATCAATTAAGCCTGATGCAATTCTTTTATACTTGCTTTTAAATGCCTTATAACTAACATCATGACGCAATGATGTATACTGGCGGTCAAATTGGTACCCATTTTCGACACCTGGGTAGAGTGGAGAATTATGCTTGAGTTCTCCCTCTACCAAATGGGGAGAAATCACTGCGCAGAGCCGGGATTCGAACTTCCGACATCTTCTCGAAAGGGCCCGTTCTTAACCACTAGGCCACGGAAAACTTAAACTTTGTTTTAATGAATATACGCTTGGGTTCCTACAAAAAAAACACTCAAGTTTCTTCTCAGTCAAGCTGTTAAAAGCCGAAAACCATAGCAAATGCGATCCAATTTTAAAACAGCGCAATTCCTTTACGTTCCTTGTTTTTTGAAGAAGTTTCTAGTTCAACGTGCACAAGCGTTTTTTTGCTCTGCAATTGAATGCAGTCATATGTGTTGCCTAAACTTTCTTGTCCTCCGTTACCCTTTCCGTATTGACTCGGAAATGAACGCAAGACAAGTTAATTGTGGCTAGTGTATAGTAACTTCAGTGCGCTAGGTGGAGGCTTGGTGAAGACTTTCAATTCGAAGGCTAGTAAATAAATAAAATTGACTCTTAGTTGTTCAAGTTACCACAGAAGTTGTGAGTAAAAACTAGTTAGATAGAATTCAAAAGGCGGTAACGTAATAATACTGGAGTCGCAAGCCTTGCCAAGAATCGACACCATTGAAAAAATTTACATGAGCAAGAAAAAAAAAAACTACGAACACATGTCTCACACAAGTTTCAAGCATTTCAAGTGTATAAAAAATATTAAGACGAAAGTACTAGATTGACAGAATTGGTTAGATCATCACCGTGGTGCCTCACAGGAACAAACTTGACGTTCGACATTATAAAAGTGATTTAGCATGAAGAACACTTATCACATTAGGCAGATCCTGCATTTATAAGAGCCTGAGACTGGGCGTGTTGTAACGCAATGCCATCAAAGAGGTGTTGCCTCAACTGAATAATCCCGTCAGGTTCTTTTGCTAGTCATCAACGCAACCCGCATTTGTTGGCGTAGACAAGTAGTCCGTACTTTGACACTATGAGAGCAAATTAAAGTAGTGGGAAAACAAAAGCATCGAAGGGTATTGATAAAATCAACATTAAAGCACAGAGGTGCTCCCTGGATGACATCAATGAACGCGACATGTCCTTACTACCCTAAGCCACTCCTAAAGTGAACGTCGACACACCTTGTTGTCACAATCACCTTGAAAACGCAGCAGTCTCAAGTGAACTGTTCAAACACTCATTTACTTGATTTAATAAAACTGAAAAAATATTTCACGCAGCTTCATTTAGTTCAGCTTAAATTTAATTCATCGCATCTGAAATGAAAACTTAATGTCATAATAAAAATACTTCCATTGCGCCACATAATCATCATTCGAATTCTGTGTGTTAACTCACTGAATCCCATCAAAAGGTAGAATTAAATGAAAAAGATGTGAAATTAAGTTTTATTTTGAAACATTCAAATCCATTAATTCTAGAAACAAAAATCGCCCTGGAAATCAACATAGCACTGAAGCCAGTTGCCGTTTCTTGTATGATGACGGTGAGACATAAGAAAGAAAGAAAGAAAGAAAGAAAAACGTTTATTTCCAAGTTGCCGAATGAGATACATGCCAACATATTGGAATTTAAAAATTTCTTAATATAAGACGACCTAAAACAAAAGTTCCATACGAGGAGTACTAATAGACCTACCATCTGAGGTGTACAAATAGTTAAGCCATACGAGGCATAATTATAGACAAACTATACGAGGTGTGCTAATAGACAAACTATCAGAGGTGTACAAATATATAGACCACACGAGGCATATTGATAGACAAAATATACGAGGCGTACTAATAGACAAACCATACGTGGCGTGCTAATAGTCTAACTCTGTCAAGGGGTAGTTGAATAAAAATGAAAAATATCATCTCTTGGATATTTTATATTCCAAAAGATGGCTAACAACTTATAAATAATTCGAATACTACTAAAGAATTCTTCGGAACTCCCAAGTTATTAGTTGAAATTATCGAAGTAAGAAAAAGACAAAAAACGCTATACCGGAGCAGATTGAAACACCATCGTAAATGACAATCAAGTATTGAGAAAAGGTTAGTGCCGAAGTAATTTATAAAGAACATCGCGAACACAGCACGCACATCTAGAAATGCGTAAACAAACTTATACTCAAAAATTAAATGCATGGCTTGTTCAGCACACATATATCGAGATAATTTTTGCACGAGCGCTTTATTTAATTTGTCTGTTTATACTTTTAATTTCTTCTACTCACAAAAATGCCCTTCGGGGCCATGATAGATCGATTAATGAATCATTACGCAAGCGCGATCAATTTGTTTATTACTGGAATTTGGTTCAGTGTTAACTGATCGCAGAGCTTTAGGTAAAATGTAATGTGTCTTGAGGTTTTGCTTTTTACGCAAAAAATAGAAATAGAAACATATAATGCACATGTGTGTGTGTATATATGTGTGCGAACGTGTGCATGTGCACATAGATACATAGACATTCATATTTTCGTGCGCACACATACACACACATTTTCATATAAATACGTATTGAAATGAATATAAGAAAAATACTAATAAATATAAAAAATAATCTTGCTCTTTGTACATTTAAAATGAAAGCCAAAGCTCTATGTAATCGTAAGAAATAACCTGAGGAAAAATAAGGAATGGAAAAAGGACTTCAAAAAACGTATTAATGAAATGGTTTTTTAATTTCCTAAAAGAAATTTTACGAAAACTCAAGTTACCGTCGAGGAACAACAACAACAACAACAA
Source organism: Morinoia aosen (assembly GCA_030386875.1). Lineage (NCBI taxonomy): Eukaryota > Metazoa > Arthropoda > Malacostraca > Amphipoda > Talitridae > Morinoia > Morinoia aosen. The sequence continues at coordinate 22,710,240 of CM059579.1, forward strand.
CAAAAAAAACTCTTCGAGCAAAGGAAAAAGTTTACACCTCAGGGGGGGTCCAAGTTGGGGGTCTTCTGGGACCAACTTTGCATAGCCCCATGGCCTAGAACACTGCTCGTCCCATCCAATGTTCTGCCAAAAACTATGCTACACAGGGCACAAAAGAAGCTCGAAGTTCAAATAAAAGTGTCAGAGGATTGAAGTAATATACGCTCACAGACTTGATCTTGCAGACTTGGTCATGACTACATTGCAACGGAACGTATATAAATATAAAAAAAAAATAGTATCCATAAATAAAGAAAAGCGTAAAATAGTACAAAAAAGAGCCATTATATAAGGCGCTCAACAAACCATTAGTTGAAGTTCATAGTAACTCTAAAAGAAATGCATGCATGGAGCTCACATTTGCTCCCATGCACTGGAGATACTAATGTATTTTATGAAGTTGAACATTTTCTAGTTTCTATCCAAGTTTTTCTGTTTGACATCTCCTAATTAGCAGTAAAAAATATAATCACAAGAATTGAGCTGTCATGAGAAAACAGATTTACCTCACGCATTCACATGAACAGTCGCAACTCCACTCATGTTTAGTTCAAGTCCACCTGTGTGCGTGGACTTAGCTTTTCACACAACAGGGTGAAATAAAAATTATAAAACGAACAGTATCAATGAATCCTACAATACAAAATAAAATTATTGATGAATGTATACTTCAATCATAAATATTCTTTTTCTATGCACAAAACACTAGGGCAATAAGATAATTATAATTATTAACCTATAGGTGCTTTGGTAACTTTCGTTCTGAAGAAATTTTGGAGTGAAGTGACGCACACGCCTTGTCCTAACTCTTCATCGTTGTCGGAAGACAGCCACACACGGAAGCTGTCCAGAGACACGATGCATGTGTCATTGGCTGCTTCAAACATGTATTCCAACAGACCTACACAGCAGACCAGAACAATTATTAGATTATCACTAATATTTTCGCATAAGACTGCGCCACAATAAGAATTCACTGAGTTCAACTCTTGATCTGTAAACTGTGTCTCATAAAATTATCGAATTAAGAATCATGTAACTAGCAAAGTGAACTACAGAACAAGGGATGAAAGTGAGCAGCCAGCACACGTAAAAGGCGACTTGCGCCGAAGAAATTCGAAAGTTTCGGAGATAAGTAAGGGAGCATATCATGCGAGTGATTGACACGTTAACCAAACGCAATCCAATAAAGATGCTATTATTTCCACTATTGTTTCCCATGCTTTAGCTGTCGCGCAAATCATCTGAGTCGTTTATAATATCTAGGTACGGGAAAACAGCACAGGGCTATATTAATCACTATCGATGTCAAGTATAACCATACTATGTATAGGAAAAAATATCTATGGAAAACCCAGGCTTGAAGAGTTTTGCTACCAAGCAAATGATTTTGAAGAAAAATACCAAATTAGAATGCAACGGAAGAGTTAAATTGTTTAAATCGAAACAGTACTTGTAACATGTAGATGTGAAAATCTACTATCGAAGAGAAAACGATAGCGAATACGGAAACAAGAGACCAAACTTACCCACAGGTACTCCGTTTTTGTATGCAATGGCTTGCATAGCTTACACCGTCGAATAGCTCCTTGAGAACTATTCACAACCATTTTCCATGAGTGCGTACTTTCTTGGTTGAAACTATCGCGGTTGGTGCTACCACGGTGATCGTAACGACCACCATATTTTCCTTCTGAAGTACGATTGAAAAATGCGTGCAAAGCAGCAGCAGCAGCCGTTTCCTTTTCATTTGTCACCGTTCGACATCCATGTACAAAATGCTGCAAACACAACGAATAAGGGGTAGAAGTCTGCTCCAGCTTCAGTAATTTATTATGCTTATGGAAGGTTTTTAAAACCCATTTAAAATCAGGTGCTCAAAAAATCTGGTGTAACTTCAAAAATCCGGGATAGATCGATGCAGAAGAGCGAGTGAACCCCATGCAGGCACCGGACTTGTCGCCGCTGGCACAGACCCGTACGTACGACTCGGGTGATAACAAATTATACGAATGTAGTCGAAGTTTGTCGGAAACTGGAAATTTTAGGATAAATTTGCAGTTCAAGGTTTATGAAAGTCTTGCAGACTTTCGGTAAGTTTTTCAAGGTTTCAAGAGTTTTCAAGGTTTCAAGAGTTTTCAAGGTTTCAAGAGTTTTCAAGGTTTCAAGAGTTTTGAAGTTAAATATTAATTTCATTTACGGATAAAATATTACGAAGAGCAAAGCACCCAAATCTCACACCAGCCCCCCCAAAATTTTTATTTTACTAGAAAAGGACGAACCTCCGAGGGCCTCGGGTGTCTTCCGTCCATGCGACGCCAGTAGCCTGCTGCCGTCCCCCCGCTGCTTTTGGCTCAAGTTCTCATCTTGTAGGCTTATTCACGTAAAAATTCCCCAGAGAATTTTGGGGTCTAGGTTGATGAGTTGAAAGATCGTAGGAAGTTTCAGAACCGTTGAGCCGCCTGCCGCTGAGAATGAAGAGTACCTCGAAGCGAGTCTTGAAGTGCTGCTGAAGAGTACCGGAACCAAACTGATAACGGCGGGCGGACCAAATAGCAGCTCTGACGCTTGGCCTGACTGACACTCAGTTTTTTGTACAGCAGTTGCGTTGAACAGCAGCTCAATATGTTCTGGTACGCAACAGCGGGGAAAATGAAAACTTCCAACGACATCAGTTTTGGCGGTTGATAAAAGTTCGAAGCCGATTTGGTCTCATCTAGGAAATTTGAATACACTTGGTCTTTTCATCTGATTGAATGTTATATCTTTAATAGTATTAATATTTACTGATGAAATCTGTATTCATTTCCTATGATTATATTCCAATTTTTTTTAGATTTTATTTCAATTATAATAAACTATTAACTTAATCTAAGTTGCAGATATTCTGCATACTCCAAGACTTGCTTTTTGGTTGTCGGACCAACCCGCTGCTGCGATCTGTGTTTGGCTACAAAGCCATGGTCGTACAAGTCAAGAATATCGAGCAACATGAATTTGATTCTGCTATCTTTCACAACTTGAGAGTGCTGCTTAACGTCGTTCATACAACTTTTTATGACCTTCTTACCATGTTCATCAACCTGCTGCCAAAGAAGGCCACCGATAGTGATGAAAAGCTCGCAAAGAATTTCAGCCTGTTCAGTACGATGAATATCTTTCACTAGATCCTTGAAAAGACCCAAAACTGTTCTGTAACTCATCAAGCCTTGTTTGTAAAGTTCGGCAACGAATTTGATGAGGCCGACTGACTTAAGGCGAGTAGCATCATCTAAAGTTTCTAGTTCTTCCTCCAACAATTTTTTCCTTTCCTCGTTTTCACACTCTTCGATTTCTTTGGAGAGATTTTTGCGGTGCTCAGCCACCTTGTCAACAAACTTCTCTTCATGCTCTTTCTCTAGACGCGCCTTTTCGTCAGAATTCTGGCACTTGGCAATTGCTTCGCGAGAATTCTGAATATCCGACAAACGTTGAGCTTCTTCTTTATGTCTCTTTTCAAACTCTAGCTGGCACTTATTAAGGAGGGAATTACGGAAGACTTGTATCTTCGGAATAATCCAATTAGAGTCTACTTTGTCCACAACATATCTACACAATTTAGCATATTCTCCAGAAAAAAGCTGCTCGAGAACAGCTGTATCGAAAATAAGATTGACCAGTGCTTTTATGTGACTATTATTTTTCAAAATCATGTCTCTGAAAGGATCTTTCAATTTGTCATAATTTTCGGGACAAATCTTATTCATAAGGCCACGCATGGAGCGAAGAAGCTTGGCATTTTCATCAACAAATGTTGATGCCTTGCTGACAAGAACCCATGCATTATCAGTTGTTTTCAAATTGATCTTTCCAGCATGGGGTTTGGTATCAATGATTTCGGGTACATTCTTGCCTCCTCGCATGCTGTTTGATCCACGGTGCATTTGACCAGAACACCCGCTCTCGTGGCCGCCCATTCCTCCGGTGTTTCTATCGAAAGCGGGAGTGAAGTCACCAAGATTACCATCTCGCGGCCGAGACTGCGAACTGCTCCTCGCTTTCTCACGTTTTTGGTGCTCAAGTTCTTCAAGTGAGGCCAGATTTTTGGGCGGCTCAGTAGCAAAAGCACGGGCTTTCAGCATGAAATTCTTATCGTATGACTTGACTCCTGATAAGTTGTAAGGACTCCATTGGTTCTCTTGGTATGAATAAGCAAGTGTGGGAGCAGCAGGTTTAGCGCTTTCTTCTACTTCTCCATCAGTATCATGAGTGGAGTCAGTGGAACCGCCCTCGTGGCCGTCCATTCCTATGGTGTTTCTAACAAAAGCGGACTTGAAGTCACCAAGATTACCATCTCGTGACTGAGACTGCGAGCTGCTCTTCGCTTTCTCACGTTTTTGGTGCTCAAGTTCTTCAAGTGAGGCCAGATTTTTGAGCGGCTCAGTAGCAAATGCACGGGCTTTCAGCATGAAATTCCTATCGTATGACTTGACTCCTGATAAGTTGTAAGGACTCCATTGGTTCTCTTGGTACGAATAAGCAAGTGTGACAGCAGCAGGTTTAGCGCTTTCTTTTACTTCTCCATCGGTATCATGAGTGGAGTCAGTGAAATATCCGCCCTCGTGGCCGCCCATTCCTCCGGTGTTTCTAACGAAAGCGGGCGTGAAGTCACCAAGATTATCCTCTCGTGACTGCGACTGCAAACTGCTCCTTGATTTCTCACGTTTTTGGTGCTCAAGTTCTTCAAGTGAGGCCAGATTTTTGGGCGGCTCAGTAGCAAAAGCACGGGCTTTCTGCATGAAATTCTTATTGTATGACTTGACTCCTGATAAGTTGTAAGGACTCCATTGGTTCTCTTGGTACAAATAAGCAGGTGTGGGAGCAGCAGGTTTAGCGCTTTCTTTTACTTCTCCATCGGTATCATGAGTGGAATCAGTGGAAGGGTCACATTTCTCCTTGCTATCGGGAGATGCAGAAGCTCCTATTTTTTCTTTGGATTTCGCAATGCTAACAGAGTGTTTATCTGAGCCTTCTTCCCCAGCAGCGACATGATTTTCACAAGCAGGAGAAGCATTTTCAGTAGGACACTTGAGAGTTGCCTCAATCTTTTCAGCAGGCTTGTGATCAGCTGAGTCGTTGAGGTCAACTGACTTTTCAGGTGTGGCAGCTACACCATTCATCTCCTGCAACTTAACATTGGTGCCCTTGCGCTTGCTTGGTTCGGGTTTCTCTTTCGTCTCGGCAACAGGAGCAGGTACATCCTTTAAAGGAATTGGTTCTTTGTTGGATGTAGCACAGGCATTAGTAGCAGGCGCGGGAGAAGGGTTGGAGACGCCAGTTGCACCGCTGTCCGGAGATGGTTTCGATGCGCGGCCTTGGTCAGCTTTTGATGCTTTTCCTGAAAAAAAGCACATAACATAAACAATGAATACAAACAACAACATTCCAAGAATAAAATATGAACGATATTAGCAATACATCATAATCTTAGGGTAATCAATTTTACAGAGTTGCAAAAAAAAAAGTTTTGAATTTCACTGTAGCTACTTTCCAACGAGTACAAGAACATCATCATTTCGCATCGAATTTCAAAGCGACCAACCATGTGTCGAAAGAGAGCTAAGAAGCATAAAAATAACTGGTCCGAAAATACGGATAAATAGTTATTACTACAAATGGCTCTCCGGAGAACGTAAGGCAATATCTATCACATTGCGATGTAAAAAACCATCTTAATCCTGCAAAGATATTATAGAATAACGAGCAAAACATCGAGCTCTAACGTTCAACAAGACAACACCATGAAGCTCTGAGTGCATCGACTAAGAGGACCACGGAATACTGCGCCGCAAGACCGAGAGGGGACACCCCGTCACCATGCCAAAAATGCCAATAGGAGCGGCAATGGCCTGGCGGCTAAGCGTATCTTCACTCAGCGATTTTCATGCTTTGAAAGGAAACTTATCTCAAAAACCCAAGAAAAGATGCAAAATTTTATGCTAATCCATGGCAAATATCAAGTTTACCCATCAGGTTATTTGTCCCGTTCTAACTCTAAACATTAAGGTATAATGACTCATTTCATTAGTCTTGTAATGGTAAGAAAAATCGTCGCACCGAACAAATAACATAATTGACCAAAAGGAACTGAATGATTTTGCATTTTAAACTTCTCTTTAATCACGAAAGACCAGAAAATAATGCAATCGTTAGAAAGTATTTTAATAACTATAACCTTGAGCAGATTCAAGGTATAAACTACATTGGTGGGAGAGATAATGCGCAAAAATCAGTCGTCGAATGAATTTGCCGAGTTTTTACAGAAAGGTCATGCAGTATTTGCAGCAGTAGTAATATTGGTAGAGATTGATTGATTATAAGAAAGTTTTAGCCTCCCTTTACCAAGACAAAGATGTTCAAAGAGAGGAAGAATGAAGGCACCATTTCGTATGGAGTTAAGAGTACGCGGAATCTATGAACAAGGTGCATAGAAACGGTAAGCTAAGAAAGTTCATGAAACAAGATAAAAGTTGAAGAAAGTATTAGGTACTGAACAACAGCACAGTGGTGAACCGAAATAAGATGGTCCATAAAACAAAAAGCCTATTCTATTTCAACAAAAGCTCAAGACCTCACATAATCCCCCTGGGAGTGCTAATTCCCATAGATACAATAGTTGTATCCCCTTGAGAGGTATTAACTCAAGAATAAAGCCTATGATTGAAATAAGTGAAGCTCGCACACTAAATAATACGACAGAATGAACGATCAGCTCAGCAATAGGATGAAAGAAAGGGAAAATTCAAGATACGTATTAATTCGATCAGAGCAAGACAACAATTTTAAGCTTTGACATTACTTCTTTGTGACAAGCTGCGTGAAACAAGTGTTTGTCAAAAGAAAACAATGAATTTCAGAAAACAAAAAGCTAAGGAAAGCAACACATAACCACAGAACTACTATAAACTAACAAAAATGAAGATGAATTGGGTAACCAAGGGGAAAATTTATTTAATGTTACCTACTGTTAAACTAGGCATTAAATACTCAGCAGTTATTAGATACAGAAGAACTCAAGCATTAACACTTATGCGGCCAAGTTCAATAGATATGCTCTGCTTTGCTGTGTCAGGAGGAGTGCATTTCTTTTCTTCAAATAAGAAAAATAAAATATTCTATGCGTTGTTTATAATTATTTATTCATTGTTCATTTTAATGTTATTTTCATTGAAATTCAGTTCGAAAATATACCAGAATTTTCCCAGTTTATACAGAATTTTACTTACCATCACATTTTACTTCTGTGCCAATCTTTTGCAGTATTTTCTCTATGTTTGTACTTAATCAACGGTTAATCTACAATCATTTCTCATCATAAAGCCTTCAAGTTAATAAAAAGTTATTCCCATTCGCTAGAAAAGCCAAAATGCTGACAAAATTGCTTTGATTAAGGGGATTATCCCAGGCCCCTGTCGGTCCGGTGAGCTTTTTTTTGTTTTGTTGTTGGAAAAGGACCCTTAGGTGGTGGACTATTCGGTCCTAAAATTTTATGGCGCTACGGACACTAGATTCCCCTCAGGGGGGAGAGGGGAAGGGTAAGAGGACTGAAAATCCTGAATTTTCGACCCCATATAAAAACAAAACAAAACGAGAAATGGAAAATTTGAACCGGTAACTTTGTTTACAATGCTTCAAGGATTCTAAAACTGTTTATGGTTTTGTTCTAGCATAAAAACTTAATGAGTTCAATTCATTTGAAATATCAATAGAAATGAACTAAAAAACCAGTATGTCCAATTTTTTTAAAAAACTAAGACCTGAATTGAAAAAAATGAATAGAAGAAATTGTATTTATTTTCAAAAGTTTCACATAATAATCAAATTTCATAAGAATCAGACTACAAAAATAAAATTTCATAATTTAAAAAAAAAAAATTCTAAATTTTTTCAATTTTTTGGAAATTACAATTCACAGTGTGAATATGAAGTTATGCATGGAGATTATCGAAATAAAAACGAAAACAGCATTCAATTACATAAATTGTCCATTACATTACACTTCAACAAAAAATTTTGTTTTTGGCTTTTACCCAAAACCTCTAACTTTCAACATTCAAAACGTATCTCCTCATTGAGTTTTGATGCTAGTAGAAAACCAAAGACAGTTTTAGAATCCTTGGAATATTTCTAACAATAGTACGGTTCGAAACTTTGAAATTTTACCCAAATTTTTTTCTTCCAGTGTAAAAACCAAAAATTTGTGTATATATGATTTAGTGATAAAATATCGCATATATATAACATTTTATTTACAAATGTTAAAATTTCGAACCGTACTATTGTTTGCAATGCTTCAAGGATTCTGAAACTGTGTTTATTTTTGTTCTAGCATAAAACTCAATGAGATACGTTTTGAAATATCCATAAAAATGTATCAAAAAAACTAATTTTTCGTAAAAAAAACTAAGGCCTAAATCGAAAAAGTTACAGGAGTAAAAAAAGTTTACATTCAACAAATACATATACTAGCAATTTTCAAACGAATCGGACGAAAAAAGTTGAAAATCTGGATGATCCCTTAAAAGGATTTTCTTACTCATAATGCATGCATATCTCACCTATCACATTTACTGATAGGTGCCATATACGAGTTCTTAGTATTCACACAACTCATTAATGAAGCTAGTTTTAAACGCCAGTTCATTATAAAACCATCGAACTGTAAAAAACATATTATGAGCGTTATCGTGCCTGGCAAGATAATATAAACTAGCAGGACCCGTGGAAATTCCACGGACGATGTCATCGTTCAGCTAGGTGGACCTGTGAAAAAATTCCCTCAACATTACATAACCTATCCTAACCAAACCAAACATCTCCTTACCAAGCCGAACCTATCCTTACCAAGCCGAACCTATCCTAACCAAGCCGAACCTATCCTAACCAAGCCGAACCTATCCTAACCAAGCCGAACCTATCCTAACCAAGCCGGACCTATCCTAACCAAATCGAACATATCCTTACAGAGACGAACATATCCTTACCAAGAAGAACCTATCCTAACCAAGACGAACCAATCCTAACTAAGTCGAACCCATCCTAACCAAGCTGAACCTATCCTAACCAAGCTGAACCTATCCTAAACAAGCCGAACCTATCCTAACCAAACCGAACCTATCCTAACCAAGCCGAACCTATCCTGATAAAATGTCAAACATATCAATGCATGTAAAGGCCACCTTTAAATGTTACACTGAGAAATTCTGTTTCCATGATACCGCAAACTCGGACGAAACGTAACGGATGGACTAAGTAACTAAGGAAGGAACAAGCAGAATCTTATACAGATTGCCGCTACTGGGACATGTTGCAGTCGGCAGCAAATATCAGTTCAGAAAGACATGAGGCTTACCCAATCTGGCCTCAAAGAACCTGAAAGCAAAATATCCAGCCGAGAGCGCCACCAAACCATCAACTGCCATCCTCACACGGTGCTCGTCGCCCAGGAAAGTGTGGAAGCCTTGGCCCACGAGAGAGCCAATGGACCTGCGAAAATTTCGCATCCAGCACCCGTCTGATGAGGTTGCGCTAAGTTAGCAACTTACTAGCTCATGACAGAAAACATAAGTGCTCAAATCAGCTTCAAAAATAGAATAAAAACTGCACAAAAGAAATAACGATGCAATATTGTGGTCGTACTGAAAAAGAGAAGAAATACGATTAATGAGACCTGCTTAACATCAAAGTAAATCCCACAGCAGACCAAATAAAGTAAGCGAGTAGGCAATAGGTAGCTTGACACATGAGATTCTACCTCTAAGAACTCTAAAGAAAATGAGTCGTACGTTGTCTTCTTCCTCTAAAGCAGCTCACTTTGAGAGTTCTTCTAAAGGTAAACATGAGCTGAAAAGAGAGGTAGCTCTAATAAATGCTTAAGTTCCCACTAAACGAGCTGCAACTATGCAGACATTGGTACGTTCGTAACAATGAGTACATCAAAATAATTATCTATACATATCGTATTTACACCACAGACTCGGGTATTTCGCGATGGTGATTAAGTGAGTGCTCACGTGAAAAAAAAAAGAGCGAAGGCAGAGAGAAAATACCAATTTTACTCATCAAAAATGAGCCAAGGCAGAGAGAAAATACCGATTTTACTCATCAAAGTCTTAACCACTGATTAAGATCTAGATTTAGCAAGTAAAAAAGGAAACTGTTGATATAATAAAGTAAAAAGGGGAGCATATTCATGCCTAGCCATAAAATTCTTCCATTCAAGTGTGACAAAATACCACCATAGTAAAAGAGCAAATGACTGATTAAAATAGAAGCAAAAACTCATGTTGCAAATTTCAGTACTGCCGAAGGAAGCAACGGTTCCACTCACTTTATGGACTCAAGCTGCGTTTCTCTGTCTTCCTTGGCTTTGAGCCTAATTTGCTCGAGTATCAAGTCTTGGTTTTCCCTCGCCACTTTGCCTTTGGACAACACTTCTTGCTCAATCCGCTTCATGTCCAGCTCTGCACGCGTCTCCAGCTCATACTTCAGTGTTGCTGTAAAACGATGCACTTTCAATAAAAATCTGGTAAGATATACATACATCAAATAGGAAGCTAATTAGATAGTTTTGAATACACGGAAGAAAATATAAATTTACCAATATGAAACATGTAGCCAATAAAAAATAGGCGTTGATAGAAAGAAAATTATACTTATCAGAGCCAGAAGTAACAATTGCATGAAATACATTTTGCACTTCAAAGCTTCCACAACATCAAATTATTCTTGAACTAAAAATTTAAAAGCAAAGAAAATGCTAACAAAATTAGTCATTTATATACAAAAGAAAGAACAAAAAATCGAAAACGTTTTGGAGACCGGCTCCATCATCAGTTGTTCTGTAAAATACAAAGTATAATCAATCTAACGCAAGCATGAAAACACGATCGCTACTCAATTCCAGGATACACAAAAAAAAGACAACTATACATTGACTATCTGAAGAGGATACGAGCTAAGCACGTTGTTTAAAATTGGTTTTTCCTTAAAAATATGCAAAGATTCTAAAATCTTAAGGTCAAAACCACGGAAAGAACTGCTTATTATTTTAAAATCACCATCACGAATAATTGCACTCCACTTCTCGGTATGGCAGCGTATGGCTGAATGAGGATTGACCAACTTGAACTTGAACTTGAACTTGAGGGCCGACAGAGTCGGGGCCTTTGTAACGGCCTAAAATTCCCTCCACAATTTTCACACAAAGAGTTCAGCGCCTGGTACCAGACTTGTCCACTAAACTACTCAGGATCTACGATCCTTGTCACAAGCCTCCATTGGAAGGCATATTCACCGGGACAGCCAGTGTGTCAAAACACCATCCCCCGGCACATTGGGTCAATACAGCCCATTCTACCAGACTGGCTCATTCCAGTCACTGTCTCTTACTCCAGGCACGCACAAGAAACACTTTCATAGCCTCAGTGATACTCGCATTACACTCCTGATCCAATCCAGCAAGACAGCTCATACCGCAATCATCTTCAGCACATCTGGCATTCCACTCATTCTCTCCATACTGCTCAGACACCACATTCATAAAACTCTCTCTCTCTTGCTCATACTTACTACATTCCAGCACAAAATGCTCAATTGTTTCCTCTACTCCACTATTACACTGCTGACATAATCTGTTATTATTCTCATTCCATCTCCATGTACGTCTGTTCACACTCAATGACTTACATCTCACAGCAAACAAGAGTTGACTTCCAAAACTACCATCATAGAACAGCTCAAACTTAGGTGCTTTCTTTTTCATATACCAGTTAAGTGTAGGCTTCCGCATCATGCTAAGCTTCCACTTATTCAATCCATACTCTTTTGTTTGTCTCTCAATCTCTTTCTTCCACCTCTTGCAGTCCCACTCAGGCCCTACACCTCCAACATTTATTAAACTCCAGTCATCCACAGGTCTCCCAATTCTAACAAGAATAATCTTTTGCATACTGAGTTTCCTTGCATGCCCCCAACATACTTTCTCCCAATAGCTTACACTCAGATTCCATTCAAAGATTCGCCTTACCCACCTGCTATTCTGCATTCTTTCAATTCTCACCTTATAATTCAGCACAGCTTTCATCATTCTTTCTGAAAATAGGCTCCACCCTAGGTCACCTCTAATGGCTTCTATAGCTGTCCATTTCGGAGCACCCAATGCTACACGTCCTACCTTATTTTGTATCACATCCAGCTTTTCAAGATCACTTCCATTCCAAGCAAGAGCACTCATACCATACATGACACTAGGTACAGCAACATACTTCCACATTCCTCTCACACATTCGTACTTGTTTGCTCTGTATCTGGCCACACTACCTAACCGTCCACTCCACTGCATTGCTTTAGCCACTTTCTCACCTTTAGTTCTAGTACATCCATCTTCACTTATCATACAACCTAGACATTTGTATTCTTTTGTTCTACCTATTCTGATTTCTCCAATATTCCACAGTCTGTCTCTATCAGTCTCATCACTATTTATGACCATGACCTTACTTTTATCGGCACCAAAGTTCATCTTGAAATCTGTACTATATCCATTCACAATGTCAAGCATCCTTTGTAGTTCATGACCACATTCACTAACCACAACCACATCATCAGCATACAACAAACAGCTCAGTCTCTCATTACCAACTTTCAGTCCTAAACCACTCCCTCTCAGTCGAACTGCTAATTCTTCTGTGTACAATCCAAACAACAGGGGGGACAGAGTACAGCCCTGTCTCACTCCTCTAACACTCCTCACTTGCCCTGTTTCCAAATTTCCTAACCTGTAGATAGCACTTGTGTTCTCATACAGACTCTGTACAATGTTCACTATTTTTCTGCTAAAACCAACTTTTCTCAAAATTTCAAACAGCCTAACCCGATCCACTCTGTCATACGCCTTTTCAATATCCAGGAATGCTAAATATACCTTCTTGTTATCCTTCTTCATTCGCTCAATTATTTCACTCACTACAAACAGATTATCCTCCCCCCGTCTATCTTGCCTAAAACCATTCTGTTCTTCTCCCAGGACTCCTAATTCCTCAACTAAATTTTTCATTCTCTCATTCAAAATACCACAAAAGATCTTACATACTGTGTCACCCAGTGTTGGTCTGTAATTTTTAAGTTCTTTCATACTCTTATGTCCACCCTTATGCAACAGAACTACATTACACTTGTTCCAGTCATCCGGTACTCTTTCACTCTTCCATATCTCATCAAATAAACATTTCAACATACTGACTACACTCTCTCCTCCACATTTATAGAACTCATATGGTATCTTATCAGGGCCACATGCCTTTCCATTTTTCACTTTCTTCAAAAAACTTACAATCTCTTCACAAGTGATGTCGTCTTCCATTTGCAGTTCACGTTCATCTATCAGAAAATTTATTGGTTCATCATCTGTAACCTGCTCATTCATTCCACCAATGTCCTCCCAGTATTCTTCAACTGCTTTCACCATTTGCATCCTATCTTGCACACTGCAACCATTGACTACTAATTCATCAACTTGAATTTCACTACCTCTATCATTACCTTGTATGAACCTATACCAATCTTTTATTCCATCTGGACCTTTCTTTCTTAGATTTTCAACTTGGTGTCTCTTTTCTTTAACCCTAGCCTCATTGATCATTCTCTTTACTTTCTTCTGCTGGTCCTTGTACTCATTCCATACACTCTGCCATTCATCCTCAGTAATTCTGCGTCTTTCATACATTTTCCTCATACTGCGTTGTTTTTTATTTAAAGTCTTCCTTCTCGTTCGTTCTTCCTTTATCTCACTCGTAAACCACCTAGCATTCCCTGTACTTTTCCTGCATTTCATTCTACCGATTTTTTGCTCTGCCACATCATACAAGGTTCTTGCAATCTCCTTATTTAGGTCATTTACATTTCCACACCTGTTCCAGTTACATCTACTCAATTCATTTCGAAATTCTTCCCAGTTTGCCATTTTAATACGCCAATTTTCTCTTACTCTGCTGGCCTTCTGCATTGACTCCTTTCCACCCCAATTATATTCTAGTACAAGCATTTTATGGTCACTATCAATATCAAAATCATCTTCATCTACGAACATTTCTCTGACATATATTCTTGCTCTACTATTCACTATCATATAATCAATTGCAGTTTTACATTCCCTGCTTTGCCATGTATGCAAGCCATTTCCTATTGTTACATTCAGGTTCTCAAGTTCATTCTCATCACAGAAATTAATCAATTTTTGTCCATTTGCATTCACAGGCTCACCAAGTATACCAACATGGCCATTCATATCACCCATCACAATCAGAGGGCATCTGCAATGCTCTTGCACAATTCTTGTTAATATTTCATACTTTTTTACATTCTCTTGATGAGCTAAAATACCATCAGTTGTCATATAGCATACAACCACAATAACACATTCTCTGGCATGCATTCTTTCACACTTTATTACTAACAGATCTTCACTCTCAGGTTCATTTCCAGCAGGAAGTTCCTCTAATCTCCAATTTAGAGCATTTTTTACAATGAGACCAACTCCACCACCTCTTTTTTGCCAACTTACACGCCCTTTTCCAATCATATAGTACTTACTCTCCTTACATTTTAAACTGACTCTATCACGCATTTGGGTCTCTACTACACCAACACAATCCAAATCTCCATTCTCAAATTCTGCTACAAGGTCATTTAACTTTCCTGCATTCCATCCACGCACATTTATACATCCAAACCTTACAACATTATTGGACAATTCACGACATTTTTCATTTTTGCTCTGACAGCTTTCCATTCATCCAGTTCCACCTTCCATTACAATATGAGTACACCCAATCCACTGGATGTATCTCCTGGAGAGTTTCATCTCACCTTCTTGAGTAAGGTGGACACCATCTCCACGAAAACATCCACTCTGGATCAGGTTATCCATATCAAGGAAGCTGGAACCCATTTCACGCTTTCTCATACTCTCAGCTTTCATACTCATAATCCTTTCATGCACTTCCCTATTCACCTCCTTTCGCACCCTTTCATACTCCTCACCACATGCAGGCCTTCTCAGCAGGCTGGTCACAGCCACTCTTACATTCTTCTTTCGCGCCCTTTCAACAACATTCATAATTGCATTCACCGTATGCTCTCTCCCACATTCAAGCAATCCATTGCCACCTCCTTGCAGTAAAACCATCCCTTCATCTATTCCATCTATCACTTCCTCAGCATGCCTACAAATCTCTTTCACTCCCTTTCCTCTCATGCTCGTACATCCACTACGGTCAGTCATTCTCACAAACCTATCCACATTCTTCACCATACTGTCACCACATATTCTAATCGTAGGTCTCACTCTCCCTTTCATACTACTCTTTCGTTCAACTCTTCCACTCACATCACTCTTTCCATCCATCTTCCTTTCATTCACTTCCGCTACAGGCGCCTGCACCTCATGTGGCATATCAACAGGTTGCTCCTTCACTCTCTTCCCATTCGTACTTCTTTCATCATGCTCATTCATTCTTCTACTCTCATCTGGCACATTTGCACCACCATTCACTTCATTTATTGCATTCACACTCCTTGCACCATCATCTACTTCATTTGCACTCCTTGCACCATCATCCACTTCATTTGCACTCCTAGCACCACCACCATTTACCTCTTCATTCACTGCATTTGCACCATTCTCATTCTTTCCTTCATTCAACTTCCTTTCATCCTTCAAGTCAGCCTCTAAAGCAACCATCAGAATTGTCAATCTCTCAACCTCCTCTTTCAACTTCTTACTCTCATCATTCAAACATTTCCAGCACGTAAACACAAGATCACTCAACTTTTTCCGACTCATTTCTCTCAAACCTTTGCATGCATCTATATCTACCCACTCTTTACAAGTCATGCACTCAATCTCCTCATCCATTCCGCTTGCACCTCCCTTCCTACGACCAGTCCTATTTCTTGCCATCCTCAAACACAGACTTCTCTCTCAGTACAAATTTCACAGGCAGAAGAAGTCTTCACTCACCAAATCTACTGAAAATCAAGTTATCAAACAAAAAGAAACAAAAACGTTTCCTACTACTCACAGTCACTCTCTACAATGTCACACACTATACTCTTTATATGCAAAGAAAGCTTAACTACCAGTCAAAACACCTCAGTCAAAAGTTGCAAGTCACCACACCAAAGTCCAATGCTCAGTCTCAACTCTCACGCAACAAAAAACTACTCTCACGAGCACTCCATACAAAGTCACACACTGTACTCACGTGAATATACAAACTATACCATTTTCCAGCAACTTCACTTTAATTTACCACAATATTCGTCGGAGCACCAGAAACACGTGCACACGTGGATAAGGGATTTGTCAACAAGTTACCAGTACAAAAACTCCTTCCGTGGTGCTCTGCCACTCTTGCGGAAATATTGCGCGACGGCATTCCGACGTACGCCGATGCGCACAACTATACTTATACACAACAGAAGAGCGCATGATTTCGTTTTTTTTATTCTTTCTTTCGAATAGAAATGACTAATTTTGTTAGCATTTTCTTCACTTTTTAAATTTTAAGTGAATTTTAGATTTAAGCAAAGTGAAGATTTGTTTAGACAAATTATTCTTTCACCAAAAAGCACTTAGAGCACTCAACACTGTGACAAATGCAATCATCTTCGTATTTACGATGAAAAATCATGCATTGTCACTCATTAGGACTTCAAACAAGGTCATATCAAAATTCAATCGTTGTATTCCTATTATTTCTCAACGTAATGCAATCTTATCTATCACAGCTCAAAAAATGTTACCTCAAATACTTTACTGCACTATTTCAACATCAGACAAACAAACTGTATGTCACTGAGAATACACAAAATCCCCCACACTTCACAAAAATCCCCTACACAATTAATCACAAGCTTCACCACAGCACTTCTATTAACGACTCCAAGTCTGATGTGAAAACTACACTTCAAAAAGCGTCCGAAACTCGAGAATGCTTCACTTGACCCTATCACAAGAGCGCACAGCACCTCGTCGCATGGCCTCCTGCTTCATGACGGACTGCTCCTGCTGCCTGAGATTCTCTTCATTCAGACGTCGCTGCTGCTCCAGCTGGTCTTCATACCTGCGATGGCACAACCGTGTTCACTCAAATGGGCTTCAGCAAAGAACATTTCTTCTTTGCATAGTTTGCTACCCTTTATCAATTTTTGAAAAGGATGTAGAAAGCAAATTAAAAAAAAAAGATTATTTAGGTGAGAAAAATTAACATATAACTGCTTGCTTCTTGATGATTGAAATACAGAGCACAACTATCAAAAAAATAAATCATACCAAAATGAAATTCATGACATTAAACAACTGTCCATAACTTTTCATGTAAATTTAGAGCAAAGAATTCCAAGCGAGGGGATTTGGCTGAAAGAATTTCACAAATCAGGAACATCCAGCAAAGGAGTTACAAAGTAATTTTCTAATTTTAACCCGAACTCTAGGTAGACAATTCACAGACATCAAATAGAAATTATAAATGAAGTGTACTTAAAATAAATCTAATCACTTGTCAATTTAATCCCCGCATTTTTGATTTGTCTTCACATACATTCATGCTTACACTTGCTCACCTAACTATCCAACAGATGATTGCTGAAAATACCCAAGATATTCTAACAATTACTCAACAATTAATCATGCAGCTATTAGTGTGATATCTAATTTGGTTTGCAATCGCTAAATAATCGTTCCCAATGCTTCATTATTGCTCCGTATTTGTTCTCATTAACTCAACAAATGTTATATTTGCTTCCAGTGTACTTCCTGCATTCGCTTTAGGATCAGTTCTATAATCTACAGAAGCTTGGCGTTTTTTCATATTTACATCAAGTTCTTAGTCATCTTAGTCATTAATTAATACAGCATATACTTACTTAACCCCTTCCCCAACAATTTTTTTGTTAAAAACGTTTCTTTTTCAGACTAATTTTTATATTTTGGTTCTATATAGTATTTTTGATGGTTATGAAAACAGTTTGTAATTATTTTTTCTTCCCATTTTTGTGGTAAACTTTTTATAAAAAAAATACAAAAAGTTCAGCCTCTGTTACATGGTGCCACAAAGAATCATCTTGCCCAGTTTGTTCAGCAAAACGATTAGTCTCTACCAGTACTGAGTCAATAATCCTTTTATCAATAAAAAGACTGAAGAATTAAAATGGACTCAGCTCTGGGCGGTTTTCATCAATCTTTATTGCAGGTTTTCCTGTGAAAGGAAAACGTGGTGGTGGTGGTGCATTCATATGCTCCTCTGACAACTCGAGGCTTTTCCAAGCTTTCCCCTCACACCCCTCCTCCTCACTTTTAGAGAACAAACATCGGCATCTACGGATGCTTTATTTCCAATTCAAGCCTTATACACTTCACACTTGTACACTAGTTATTTAAATGCCGTATAACTAACACCAGGACGCCATGACGTTTTCCCCCGGTCAAGACCGGCACCCATTTCAGACACCTGGGTAGAGTGGGGTATTGTGCTTAGAATTTTTCCCCTATACCTACCTAACAGAGAAAGTCACCACCCAGCGCCGGGACTGGAACCCTTGTTGCCCTCATGGAGGCAGGTCCTAAGCCAAACGGCTATGACGAGCCCATGTGTCAGCAGAAAAAGTCATTGTCTGATGAACTGGCAGAGTTATCAGAAGTATTCAAGCTTCTGAGGGAAGGTTCATATTCACCATTTTCTGTTGAACTAGACATTTGGAGTGTAACACTTGAAAATGCTACAAAAAAATTAATGCAAATGTGGATGCAAACAACACCCATCTGACGACAATGGCTGTCGGTGCAAGTCAAGTAACAATATCCTTGAAATCCCACAGCTCTACCCTATCTCCTCTGCCAGGTGTGCGATTTGACGAGAATACTCGTTTCACACGTAGAATTGCTTACAAAGGCTTAAAATCGACGAGTATATACGTATGTAACTGGTTTTTGAAGGTAAAATTTTAAACAAGTATACTCGTTGACGATTGAAAAAATAACATTTTGTAAAAACGAGTAAACACGTTTCTGCCGGGGAAGGGGTTGAATTCAAAACTGTCAAACTTTACTGCTTCCATACTTCCTGCACTTAAAGAAGAGAACTCACCTGGTACGAGCAAGCTGATCCTGATACTGAACTTTCTGCTCGTCTAAGTTTGCCTGCTCCCTGATTTGTTTCATACGCTCCTCTGAGCGTGTCTTCTCCACTTGCATCTGTAACATCAACACACGATGCAACTAATTGTACAGACACTCACACAAAAGAAACAAAAATAAATTACAATACATTACATTCGATCAGGTTTTATTACTGATGATATAAATATCATTGCAATACATAATCATGAGATTGCTTTGAATGCTACGGAAAGGGTCTGACAAACGTACATTAATGCAATTGGAAAAGATAAATTAGTTTTAAGACCTATTGTTGCTACTTCGGCCATTGAGTTCCATTTAAGGATTACTGAACATGAAAAGACTCGAATCAAAATTTGAGGGGTAACTAAGGTGGGGCCCTACAAGTACCCTCCCCCTAAAGAGAAGGTAGTTCGAACAATAGATGTTAAGATGATGAGAGAAAGAGTTGCTGTTGGGGCCGAGCGATAAAGGCACGCTGTAGGTGTTTTGGCGGCTTGGTTGTGCAGTTTCGCGCTTGGTTATACGTTCTTAAAGTAAGAGGAACACCTAGCAAGAAATAGCAATGAAGATTGGCTGAAGATGGAGAACAGCTGCAGGGACCACCAGATGTAAGGGAAGCCTCGGCCCGTTGGTGAACCCGCTGCAGCGGCGGCTCTTGTTGAAGCCGGGGTCACCAATAATATGAGCTGTTCTGGCTACCTCAGCCATTGAATTCCATTTTAGGGTTACTGAACACGAAAAGACTTGGATCCAGATTTGAGGGGTAACTAAAGTGGGGCACTACAGAGTC
Organism: Morinoia aosen; assembly: GCA_030386875.1. NCBI lineage: Eukaryota > Metazoa > Arthropoda > Malacostraca > Amphipoda > Talitridae > Morinoia > Morinoia aosen. The sequence goes on from CM059579.1 coordinate 22,730,291, forward strand.
ATGACCAATTTGAGAAGGAGTATTGTTAAGCTAGTAAGCAGACCCATGAAAGAAAGCATGATAAAAACTCGAGAGTGACTACTGACACCATTTTAAAATTTACTAAGACTTCTTCACTTCACAGACATGACTCCTGACTTTTTTCTCACTCACGCACAAATTTACATGTACTTTTTAGCTCATAATCAGCCAGTGCTTCAACCCATATTGCTCATTTAACTGATAACCAACACTGGGAAACGTTTTTTTTTCAATTCAAGCTTGATGTGCTTTATTTGAATGCTGAAAGTAAAATCCACACTTGAATACCTTAAGGAAACTTATAATTAGTTTTAGTATTAATTATAGTGATTTTTGTTCTGATGTAGTGCTGCATGCGTTGTTGTGTAAAGTTATTAGTGTTGTGAGTGCTTGGATAGTAGAGAGCTGGGGAAATGAAGTCTTTCATAACTGCTAAGTGACCATATTTCCAACATTACTTTCCAGTCTGCTTTCAATAACCAAGCTTCACATTGACTAAATACTACTGCTTCAAGTACCACAGATATGATTATTCTTCAGGAAGCGCAACATACAGAACACAACGTTCATAGTACATCAAGTTACTGTTAGTAGTAAGGGGAAAGAGCTTGCCAGCCCAATTTTGGATTTATGGAGGATTTCAGCAATTAAAGAACGATCTTGAAAAGCCTCAAAGCCTCATCCATGATTTTTGGAGGGTTACAGCAATTAAAGAACGATCTTGTGAAGCCTCATAATCCATGATTTTAGGAATTAACTGGAAGAGTAAAAAATATTTTTATTTTGCAAAATTATTTCAATACTTAAAATGTTACGATCAAGAAAAAGTGATTTGCTACTGAAATTTTTAAAGTATATAATTTCAATAAAACGTTCAAAATATGTAATAAACTATTTACAATACTTGAATCACTGTGTGTGTATAGGCTGGTGTTTCAAATTCTAGGTACAGTCTTTAAAATACTTTCTCGGAATATAAACTTGGTTCAAATTTCTACAGTATTTTCCCTTTAATGGATGAACGTCTTGATTTATCATTATGTAGCAAAAAGGAATTTTGAAAGTATCACTGCAAAATTCAATAAATTCTTCTAAGGACATGTCTCCTGAGACAATGTCCATATGAATATTTCTTAAATCGTTAGTTGGTAATTCAAATAGAATCAATAGGTTTGCATTCGTCCGTATCGACTGACGAGGTAATAAATAATAATTTTGAGTCAAGTAAATCGAGCTGCAATTATTATGCCTCCCTCGGGTGTAAAAATTATCAGCTGGTGTCTGATTCTTTTCAGTTGCGATGTCATCGAATATGAATAATTTTTTTTCTTAGCATCCACTTCACTAGGATCAGGAATAGAAGTGATATCTTCAAAATATTTAACGATTACCTTTGCGCTGCGTTTTACAGCTAAGCCTTCGAGAAATGTATCAATATTTCCACTACCAATTTTAAAAAGCTCAATTATTTCAGACTGTTTATAACCTTTTGAAAAAGCATTTTTAAGTAGTTTATATTCTGCTTGTTTTGTCGATTTACTATAAAGAAACAGGTTGGTAAAATCGATATATTCCTCAAGAAGAAGTCTGATCAATAAACAGGTTTTACCACAATTCGATCTACCGACTATTACACACCGTAAAGAAGGTGAAGGAAAAATAAAATGATTCTTTTGATTATTTCTTTTACTGTCTTTCCACATATACACCATTTTATATAACTAATAAACTACAACTCATTTTACAATATTTATTTTCTGTTTGTAGCAATTGTAAACATTGTTTTTTTAAATTCGCTACTTCATCAAGTTCAATTCTTCAATGTATTTTTCTTTCTTATTGATTTTCTCGTTGGGCAATTACGAGAGAAAAAGCTACCTTTGGTGTCATAAGAATCGTTACTGATTAATGTTTCAAGATGAACGATATTTGACTCTAATTGAGTTATAACTTCCCTATTTAATTCGACACCATTTTGAATTTGATTAACATCTAATTGCAATTGATTTATGTTTGCAGTATTGCGAACAACTTCTCTTTGAATGTCTGTAATAATATCTTCCATTATATTAAGTTTATTTCTTCAATATGTTTTTCTTTTTTATTAAGTTCATCTATTAAAAAACATGTTTTTTTTATTTCAACGGTTCAACGGTTTCTCGTCTCAAAGTATTCTCTAACGATATTAATCTGTTTTTAATGTCAGCACTATCATCCTCCAATTTCTGCGATGACTGCTTCAATTTTTCTATTTCATTTGTATTTATGATAGTTTCTCTATCCTGTTCATGAAGATTATTTCTAAAAGTTTCAATGTATGAACTCATATCGTTGAATACTCTTTCGAGATTTGCATAATCTAATTTCACACTTTTTATTTCTTTTTCTTCCAACCTCTTTATTTCATTTTTCAAAAAGTCTGTATGTTCTAAAGTACCTGTTCGAATCACTTCTATTTTTTCCTCAGATATTCTACTATGTTCATTGAGATTTGTCATAATTTCCCTGAGTTTTTCTTGAAAACTTGTAGTATTCTCATCTATAGATGCTTGGATGGAATCACTTCTGAACTGATAATTTTCATTGATAAGATTTTCTCTTACCTCTATATTTTCTGAGATGAAGCCTCAAATTTTCCAAAACTTCGTCCACATATTTTTTATTTGTAGCATCAAATTCTTCAATTGGAAAAGAAATATTTGCAAGTCTTCTATTATTTAAATCGAAATTTTGATCTTCATCAAGATATTTAAAACCTATTCCAGGAGGTCCTGGTTGTGCAGATAAAAATGATTTTTTCCCTTGTTGTCCAAAAATATTAACGCCTATCATTTTTTATACATAGAATTTTCAATCCTCTAAATTTTCTCTAACTCTCATAGATATCAAATTGTTTACTCGGTCACTCAAACTTTCTACTTCCTGGTTTAATTTTACATTTTTATCAGTTTCATTCTGAATCATTAATTTGAACTGACTGATTTCATTCTGATTTGAAATAATGTCTCTTGAAAACTCCTGGAAAAGACTTTCAACATCACTCAAGTTCTTAGCTAGTTCTTCTATTTTTCTTAATGGGACTGACTCTGCTCGTAATTCCATTATAATTTTGTTAAGACCATTGAATTTTTCTTCGCTGGATGAGGTTATGGTTGACTCTAAATTTTTCAGCTTATTGTCAACTTCAACAAACGAGGGTGCTAAGGCTACTGTTCTTTCCATAACAAAAAGGTTTCTATCACTTAAATCAGTTAGATGTGCCTCTAAGTTTTTACTTTTTTCTTCAACAGTATTGTTCAGTGTTGATTCTAAACTCTTCAGCTTTTCTTCAATTTGATCATTAAGTGATGTCTGCAAGCTCATTTCTTTTTCATTCACAACATTAATTGTACTAATTTCTTGTTCTTCAACTTTATTACTTATTAATTTGTTCTTTGAATCAATTTGATCATTAATTTTAGTTTCTAAAGTCTTCAGTTTTTCATCCATTTGATTTTCTATAACTGACTCTTGATTCTTGAAATTCTCTTGAATCTCAGGAATTTTAACATCAATCAAATTGGTTATCTTAGAGTCCACAAGCTCAAATTTAGCTTCAACTCCTTCAATCTGATCGGTTAATGCCGACTCTTTAACTAAGAGCTTTTCATCGATTCTAGTTTCAATACCTGACTCTAGACTCTTCAATTTGTCCCCAATCTCAGGAATTTTTATGTCTGTTAGGTTGGTTATGTTTGAATCAATGTTTTCAAATTTAGCATCAATTTCATCAATTTTCTTCATCAATGTTGAGTCTATGCTTGATAGTCGTTCATCATTTGAAACAATTTTTGGTTCAAGAGCAACAAACTTTTCAGATAAATTATAAATTAACGTCTCTAAGAATTTAACGATTGAGTCTACATCAGAAAATTTCACTTGTAAATCTGTTTTCAGAGTTACATATTTCTCATCATACTCGTTTATAATTGATTCCAATTCATTTCTTTCATTTTTGAGAGCTTCAATTGTCTTTCAATGACTCTATATTAGAATCTTCAAGTAAACATTTTATTTGCTCTACATTCTGCAAAAGTCCTTCAGAATTATTTTCATTATTTTCATGTTCATGATTTTCTTTACAGGAAGGTAAAAAGACCAACTTTGCTGCATAAATATTTCCACAAGACATTTTTTAAAGAAAAAAAAATTACCTCTAGTTTATTTTCTAAAAACTAGTTGGGGTTTTAAACAGATCTAAAAGAATTGCATGAAAGCTTTCATTTTCTAAACGCTTCAGCATTTCTAGACATAAATGTACACAAATTACATCACCTATTTTCTGGATTTTGTAAGTAGAGAAAATTATATCAACACAATCTGTTGAGTAGTCTTTAAATTCAATTGGATAAATCAAACCATAACTATCAAAGTAATAACATATGTTATCTTTCTTATACCAACAAGTCCAATGCGTTCCTAATCCTTTTTCAGTGTCTAAGTTTAGGATTCCGCATTCCGTTTCTAGAGGGTGTTTCGGTAAAGTATCTCTCATGTAAATACCTCGAAAATTCGGAATTTTCAATATATTTATGTAGTATTCCAAATCATGTTTAGATAATGGTTGGTTAGGTATTACTTCTTTGGTGGTTTCAAGTAGAGACCCTTTCCACAAGGTTTTTTTTCTCGGAGTTATCCGTATACCTGAACCTTTTTTACTTTCCATTGCTTCATTGTGCCTTTTAGTTTCTGACAAGAGTTTATCATCAGCTTTTTTCTTATTGACTGCGGATGCTATTGCAGCAGCACCTCCAGCCAAAGAGCCAGCAGCCCCAAGGCCAGCTAATAAAGCTGGAATTGTAAATATAAAACCCCCTTTCGTCGCAGTATCTTCAGAAACAAAAGAAGTCTTTGTCTTTTTACAAATAATACACATACCTTTGACCAGTATCTTATTGTTCTTTGTAATTAAATATTGAGGATTATCAGCATCAGTTTTCTTCTTACACTTTACACAATACATTTTTTAAACATTATTATGTGAATATATTTTAATTTTTAGTAGTTTAAACTCATTTTATCACCGTCAGATTGCAATCGAATTACTGTGTCAGATAGAATCAGTGCATATGCATGTGTATCATCGGGAATATTGGTTTTAAATTCTGCGTTAATTTTAATATCAATTGTAGTTTCCTTGATACGTTCATTTTGTCTGCTGATATTAAACACATAGATGGGATACAAATATTTAAAGTGTCTGTATTCGATAGCACAATTTTCATTAGGTACATAACCTATTAACATCTTATAAGCTGTAGCATAATTGTTAGAATCGAAATCAATCTGTAAATTGTGATCAGGGTATCGTTCATTATTCAGCTGAACATATGCATTCGTCAAGTTACAATGATCGAAAATTGCATTGTTTACAGCTTGTGGATTAGCTTTCTTAGTTTGGAACGCTAAAATTATATATCGAGGTCTTTGAGTTCCTGAATTTGGAGTTAAAGTCCAATCTAAGAATTTCTGTTGAGAGTTTACAATTGTTTGTTCCAATTGTCTATTCAAATAAGGAATAGGTAATGTTATTTTATCCTTAATTTGACGATATAGCTTTATTTTATACTCATCAGACAGTTTGTAAGCGGTCATTTTCCAAATTAATTTTGTGATATTAATTTTACCATCAACTATTTTATCTTGCTGGTTTGCATCTTTCTCATCCGATTTGAATATAGCATTAGAATTATCACCTCTTCTTAAAGCCAGAGCATGTTTCACTCCATAAATTACCTTCTTATAATTTTCACAAAATCCAAACACATGTTCAAGTGGGATAGCAGCGCTGAATTTCCCATTAGCTGAACTTAAGTAGTCATTTCGATCGCTAAATCCTTCGTTTGATTTTTCATTCTTCTTAGTATCGACGCTCCAGAAAAATATCATGTTTTCTTTAACATTTCGGGGATAGCTAACTAATCCTTTTAGAGTTGTTGTAATTCCAGGGTAACTATAACCTTCAATTTCCTCATCTCCAATTCTGTAAGAAACTCTATCAAACAAATGCATTAATCCATTGTTGATTATTGTTATTTTTCATCTTTAAAATTATAATCACTTCCATCTTCTTTATTCAAAGCTCCTTCTATATAAATAAAACTTTTACTAGGTAATACAAACTGATCTTGATTCTGGATAATGATCTTGATATCGTTATGTTCACGGTTCAGATCAGTACCTATTTGTGGTTCATAGTTATGCGTTTCAATTTTTTCAATTGATTCATCAACTTTAATGTTTTCATTCCATCTTAAAGAATCCATTTTTTAAAGATAATTTTATCAAGTTATCTTAATTTCTAGACCTTAAGTGTAATCGAACAGTTACTTCTTCACCTCTAGTATTCAGAGCATGTCCATTTTGATCAGTAAGCCAAATTCTCAAATCATAGAGTAAAGGTTGATATATCGGTAGATAAATTGGTTTATTTGGATTTTCTACAATTTTATATCCCGGTGGGACGTTTGGGAAAAAGGAATATAAAATATTATGCAAAGAACCATTAAGGTATGAGCCGTTAATTGCACTACAATGAACGAGTATTGCGTAACAGACATTATGTTCACTATATTTATACTTTTATGTTCTCCAACACCTTCTAAGATAATTTCTCCAAATCCCAACATTGTATTCAAAGATTTTCATTTATTGAAAAATACTTTTAACGTAGATGAATGGAGAACTATGACGCATTTCAAAGTATTAGTATTTGCTTTGATTTCAATAAAGCCTGCCAATGTTTTTTGAATGAATTCGTTTATACTTTCTATTTCATAACATCCTGTTGGAAGTGTAATTACATTTTCAACACCATTTAATTCATAATAAAATTTATTATTATTTTCATCATTGTTAGGAATAGAATGATACATGTCTAACCCAACCAGTGACATTTCGTGAAATTTATTTTTGTTCAATTCTATTGCTGGACTAAAGTTTATACTTATGTCACTTTTTCTTTCACTAATTACAATGCTTTGAGATTCCATTTTTTAAACAATAAATCACCAAACACCTTTACTTCAGCAGTATTTAATAGACCTTGCTTTAAAAGTTCATGCGTAAGTATTTGCAGTTCATTAAAAACTCCTGTATTTCCAGCGGTAAACGAACCGAACAATAACTGGTGTCATTTTACAAGATCATTGATGTTAGATGGTAATACAATAATACCTGATCCTGAAACGTCTGAATCCTCTCTGTGAGGATGACGAGGAGGTATAGGAGAAGATGTAGAAGGTATAGGAGTAGGAGTTGGTCTAAAAGTAGACCTTAGTGACGGGTCGAAAATTGGTCTCTGACTTGTTGAAGGAATTTTGTGTCGACTAAAAATTGAGGATTCTACTACTCTTGAGCTGAAAAGACTTGGTTCAGGGCTTGATTCACGACTTGATTCACGACTTGATGGACTTGCTGATCTAATTGTTTCAACTGCATCTTGAGCTTTTTTTCGTTGAACTATTCGATAGAAGGGTTTGATAAATTTAGAATATTTCTCACCCCTATTTGCTTCTATGGTACCGTCATCCTTCAAATAAGCATCAGTTGAATACAGCATATCATAATAATTATTTTTATCTTCGTCCCTAAAATCAATAGGATTTTGCTTTGTTAATAATTCCCATAATCCAGTTGTGCCTTCGTATATTCTATCTCCAATTTTCAAATCATTACCCAAAATATCTACCTTTTTATTTCCTAGCATAACTTTACTTCCATCCCAACAAATGCCATAAGCTTTGTCATACTCATTTCCATGTTTCCATGCAAAACGCAAGAAATCCGATGCGATAGGCCCAACTACAGTGTTGGATTCAGAAGATGGCAAAGCTAGTTTCTCAACAGGTTTTCCTTCGATAGATTCAAGTTTCTCATGTGGTATATCTTTTATTGCCAACCTAGTTTGTTTAGTTTCGTCAACAATTTTAGATAAAGGTTCAATCAATGGTTTGTAAACTTTTTTAACATCATGGTATAAATCCTGTTCGATTATTCTATCATTTGTGAATTGCTTTTTCAAACTCTTTGCTAAGTTTAGTAAATCTGATTTAGTTTTGATATCAATCAACGCCATTTTTAAAGAGAAAAATTCAAAAAGACTTTAACTTAATATAAGTTCACTTGAACTGACATTTTCAGTTGCTGAGATCCATGAAGGTTCATCATAACCTTTCCACTTGACCAGAAGTTTTCCTTTACTCTTCTTGAGAATTTTCTCAATTGCATAAACATCACTAGTATATTTTGATAGTTCTTGTTCATAAAAACTTCCTTTTATTTCTTCACCATCAATATCTTTCAATCTATAAGTAATTGGTTCAGTAGACAGTATTTCGGATACAATGAATAACTCAGTGAAATTTGGCAAATAACCCTTCCGAAAGTCTTTCCGTTTCTTGCTTATTCTTACTCTCTCCCCAATTTTGAGTTTCGGTGATGTGAAAGTTGGTTCGGTTGGAGGGAATAAGTTATCATAAACCTCTTTACTGTTCTTTTCCAATGATCCTTGGTTAGGTGTCATTTTAATTGTTCTATGATAGCTATTATTGTAATTTTGCATTAAATCTTGTAAAATATTCACCCATTTTCTAGTTTTCATGTGTGTAAAATATTTCCACATTTTAGTTTTTAACGTCCTGTTGAAGCGTTACACAACTTGAGCTTTGGTTTCATTTTCTGAACTAAACCACTGAATGTTATGTTTCTTGAATAGTTCTTGAGTGGATTTATTTGTAAACTCTAATCCTTTATCTGTCTGAACTTTAGAAGGAATTCGTATTTTAAATAGTTTTTGAAATGAAGTTTTGATTTCTTCACCTGTCTTCTTACTTATTGGAATCGCCCATGCATATTTACTGAAAATGTCAATTACTGTTAAAATGTAGTTTTTTCCTTGATCTTTATAGTTTTGCATGTCAACCAAATCAGCTTGCCATTGATCATCAATTTATGATACCTTCACCCTTCTCGTTTTGAAATTATGTTTTATTGGTTTATGTAGAGTGCGAGTTTTTTGAGTTTCTAACCAATTTCGTACGAGAGTTGAAGATAAGCCGGATTTTTTAACAAGTTGATTCATTCCAGTATAACCAGTCTTTGGATTATAATATAAGTCATTCAAGATTTTATCGCTCACATCAGTGAGCGTGTTTAAAAGTTTTTTGTCGACGAGAGGCCCATTCCTGCCTAACTCTTACCTGCCATAATTGCGTTAACTAATTTAGCATCTTGTCGAACGTATTCTGATTCATTTGGATCAGTTGCAATTTCAGCGGCTCTTTTTGCTAGAATATCATCAGCATAATTTCTGTCTTTCGTTTTTGGATGTTGTGAATAAAATATGTCATGATTCTTACAAGCCTGATCGAGTGAGTTAACTCCTCGATAACCTTCTTGAATTCGCTTCTGCACCTTAGTTCCAGGACCGCAAAATAAGTAGGTATGTTTATTGTTGAATGAACCGTTCGGGACTTGTTCAGATTGAACATTAGATGGTAATTTCAAATGCATTTCAGGTAATGGAAGTTTTCTAAGTAATGTATTTACAATACCCTTCCCAGTTTTTTCTTCATTAACTATTGATTTCAAATCACTCAAATACTGTTCATTTTCAACAGATAATAAATCTTGGTTATAGAAATCATTATTGTTGTAGATAATCATTTTTTATACTTTATTTAATATATTTTATAGTGATTTAATGCTAGTGTGTTGATACCATCTGGTAATATATGTCGCTTGTCATCATTACCATTTAATGCAACCTTATTTATTTCTTTAGTATATAATTCGTGGTTAACACTTTGGATATTATACATCGTTTTGTATATTGTTTCATTATTTAATGCTCTCTTATATTCATCCATTGTGATATTGTGCTCAGTTATGTTCTTCCTTACACCTTTTGCTTTCTTACTCATGGAATTTTTCGTCTTGTAACAATATAGTTTTGCTCTGAGACCGACGAATTCTTCAATTGGTATTCCACACGTTTCGTCTTCCATTTTCCCAATCACTTTCATATTTTTAGTTGAATATAGGAAGTGTTCTTTAGAATAGTTTGATGTATCATACAAGTCTTTATTTCTTTCCATATCTTTTTACAAATCTTTTGTTTCGATATCATAACATAATGAATCTGTATCTGTGTAAACAACAACTTTGCCTTATTACCATATTTCTTTTTAATATGATTATAATGGAAATCATACATTAATGTTTTACTTATATCTAATACAGATAACCATACGTAGATTGGTTTATCAAATTTCAGTCTTTGTTTTTGCATATGACATGCTATCAAATTTTCTGAGAATATTTTAAAACTGGTAAAGTTTGGTTTATTTGCTAATTTAATTAATTCTTTCTCTGACTTTACCAAACACACATCTACTCTATTTCTAATATTTTCCATTGTTTTACCAAATACTGAATTGTTCATCAGCTTGTAGAAGTCTTTCAAATTCAGATTTAGCTTGCTGACGCATTTTTGTGTTGATATCAATATATGATTTCATCCATGGACTTTCATCAAACTCTAATATTCTATGAATTTTCTCTAACTTCAATCCTAGATCTAGATATTGTGTTAGAGATTTAAGATGTACAACATATTTTTCTCGTTTTCCAAGATGTGGAACTAATTTATTTACATCGTTTACTTTGATATTTTCTGGAGCTAATGGTAAATCATTATGGAGAGCATGTAAGTCTTTCGGATAACTTAAATCAACTTCTAATATATAACCTTTATCTGCTTTGAGTTTCGACTTTGGATTTTTCCATTTAAAGTTTCCAGTAGGTAATGATCGACACATAGCCCATCCGTAAAGATTATTTGCATCTATGTATGTGATAAAACTATTTGGTTTTCCTTTATCAAATGTTTCTGGAATATATGGATTGTTTGCTTTTGCATATCGTGTTGATATTGTAGAAATCCCACCTCTTATTCCTTTTTCGATGAATAGTAGCATATCAGGATCTTCAAACAAGTCCAATTCTATTTTTGTATGTTTCAGTAGAGCATCGAAAGACAATCCGGGAGCTGTAAAATGATGTGCTGGATCTAGAGAATAAGTTTTCATGCATGTTAGTCTAAATTGTTCAAATACTTCTGCTAATAATAATGTATCGACTTTTAGATATAAATTATGGTAATCTTTGAATGTTCTACAATTAAAAGCTCTCCACACTTTGAGTGCATGCTGATATTCATCTTCTGAAATATTTTTACTATTTAATCTACTGTAGAATTCACTTTTAGCTGGTAAACTATTAACGTTCATTTTTTCATAACTATTTACATATTCATACGGATAAATACCTTTTTTGTTGATCAACTCTAATTGTTCTTCATTGAGAAAGAACTTCGACAATTCTTTGTGCTCAGATAAATTCTTTGATAGTTTATCCAGAGACGAAGGTAAAAACCTGTAGCTGTCTAAAAACCGTAAGTCTCTGGTGATATCTTTAACTTTTCCTGCATGTTTACATACATAATAATCTACTTTTATGGTTTGTGTAAAACTAATATATTCTTCATCTGTTTGTGGAATAACGTTCAACTTTCCGGATATATTTCCCAAGTCTTTCACGAACAAATGAGCATCGTAATTAGACAGATTGTGTAGAAACACAGGTATAAAATTAGGATTCCTAATTTTTAAATTACATTTTAAATGAGCTGGACCTCTATAATGACCTGTCAAATGATTGTGGTCTCTAACTTTATAATTATCTTCCGTAAATTCTCCGCCACATACATAGCATCTTGTGGCTTCTTTATATTTTTCGAATTCATCTGATGGTAAATACATTTTCTTATTCATTTTCAACAGACTATAAATTCTCTTGGTCTCTTTTTCTAAATATTCTACAAACTTTTGGGAAGCATCTTCACCATTATATATTTCTAAGCGGGAATATTCATCTGCTTCACATTTTGTATAGCAACAGAATGAATTAGGATTGTGCTTCTGAATGTTCATGGTGTAACTTGAGTTTTGATTTGGTTGACACGTATCTATTTTTGTCAATGTTGATTCAAAGTCAGCATAAATTGCATAAGGATGTCCGATTGTTTTTTGGTAATGTTTAAATTTTAATTTACCTCCTTCAAGCACATACTTTGTTGGAGTGTGAACTGAGCAATCGTCTTTATGTTTATCTAGAATATCTGATCTTCTAAAAACTGATAAACAATACGGACATACATGTTTTGTGTAATGGTTACTGGTTTTACAAAAAGGACTCAATGATTTCATGAGAACATAGTGAGTCGTGTTTGTATCTCTAATGAATAGTAATGATACCACATCTTTATTCTTTGATGTTGATATTCTAAGTGGACACAATTCATTATTATAATTAAAACTATACACGTTAACGGAAATATTATTTTTTTCGAATTTGGTTATACTTTTTAGTTCTACGGGGAACCTTATATCAGAAAAATTAAGTTTTTCGGCTTCAGCTTTTAGTCTTTTAGAAATTCGATGACCGTTTTTTCATCTAGACAGAAATATCTTGCGATACACCACTTAACCCGCGCACGGTCGCGCATCCCTCAGAAAAGTAGTCAATTTACCCGCGTTACTCTGCTGTTCCCTGTTCACTTACCGTAATAGGCAGAGATGTAAAAATATGAAGTAATGAGTAAAAAATGTTGCTTTACACTTTGATGTTGTCAGATTTTTGATAACTTGAACCGTTTCTTTGTAATATGGAGTCAAACTCCGTAGATTTTTGCACAACATTGCTTCAAAGAGATCAATGGCCATTTTTGTGTTTTGGGAACAATGTAATGTTTTTCACTGCTATTTTATGCAGAAAATCCTTCCAAACCTGCTGATGTTTTTATTTTTCCTCTACAACAATTAGAAAAAAAGTTATGACCATTTATGTCTACTAGGTGTTATCCATTCTTCGTTTTAGTTCCTACATAAATGCATGTTTGCATGTCTGGTTATATTACTGTAAGTATAGTGTTTCGAAACTTGTAATTTTCACACAATATGAATAAAATACTGCTCTACACGCTACTGACTTCAGATTTGTCTTATTTGCCATTTTTACGAAATAAGGCGAAATAAGGCCCTGAGTAGTTTCGCTGGTAACTGAGGCTGCCACTGACTGTTCGCACGCACACCCTCTCACGGTCGCCTCATTTACCACACTGACTGTGCTTACCCCTCCCAACTTCCAAGTGGTTGGAGCTCTGCCTTAACCCCCACAATGTGGGGGTTTCTGGCTCCAGCTGTGTAGCACTCGCTGAGACGATCATTTTGGTGTATAACAACTTGGGGTTATGCCTTACGTCTGGCAACCAGTGAGCCTGGTAAATGAGGTGACCAGTTACAGTGCGCGGGTTAAAGCATTCGTTGTCGGTGTTTTGTATGTTAATTATGTCGGTAATTGGGATTATAATTGGGATTTCGAAACTTCTCAGGTAATTCAATATAGCTTGACCCTGTAATCGGTTTCTATTCAACGATTTTCAAACTGAACTCTAATAATTCTTCAACTATCCAACCAGATGAATTTCTTGTGAAACAACCTCTTTGTGTAAATTTGCAATTTCTATGTATCCTTTTGATGCTGTCACAAATTTACCAGAGTTGAAATACGCTTGGCACCGTATTTTCTCATTTTCTAATTTTAATTTATAAAATTGCACTTTTAAATTAAGCTGTAACTTGAGATTGTCAAATGCTTGATTTTTTATTACTTTTTCAATTTCAGGTGTGAAGTTTCTAAGAAATACCTAATAATCCTTGATTGAAATATCTCCGTAATCATACTGTGAGCTCATTCCATTTATTGCTCTTGTAACTTTTCTAAATTTACATCCATACACATTCCGGAAATGTTTCAATGATTTTCTATGACTATAGATATTTGTCAGGTGTTTTTTACATATGTCACAATATTTTTTTAAATTGTTTTTACGTAGAGTGAAGAATTTATTAGATATTAACATATTATTAGTGTTTTTCATGTGTCAGTGTCTTCTCATGTTTGTTAAAGTTTTTAATAGATACATTACATATGTTACAGAATACATTGAATGGTTTATTCATTTTTATAAGATTCTTATCTGAGGGTATTTTATTTTTTTCAGGATCAAATGAAGTCAATACTTTCTTTGTGTGTATTTTCGAGTTTTTATGTTGAGTGAAGAATTTATTAGATATAAACATATTATTGTTTTTCACATGTGTCAGTGTCTTCTCATGTTTGTTAAGGTTTCAATAGATACATTACAGATATTACAGAATACATTGAATGGTTTATTCATTTTTATAAGATTCTTATCTGAGGGTATTTTATTTTTTCAGGATTAAATGAAGTCAATACTTTCTTTGTGTGTATTTTCGAGTTTTTATGTTGTCGTGTTTTTTCAATGTTATATAATGTATATACATCTGATGATTTATCATATACCATTTTTAATACAATAAAAGTTCAACTAATTTGAAAAGCGTGAGTTCAGTAGTAGCACCTCCTATAAGTACTCAGGCGAGAAAGCATCTTAAGTGAACCCGGAAATTTTTGCTCCTTATCACAAAAATTTCATCATGACGAGCAATTGGGGGTGTTAAATCTTGCATCATGTTTTGCAACCGGAAAGTATTTAGGAAGATTGCATCATGTTGTACAACCGGAAAGTATTTAAAGGGGATTGCATCATGTTTACAATCGAAAAGTTTTCAAGAAGATTGCATTATGTTTTACAATCGGAAAGGAGATTGCGTCATGTTTTACAGCTGGAAAGTATCTAAGAAGATTGCATCATGTTTTACAACCGGAAAGTATTTAAGAAGATTGCATCATGTTTTACAACCGGAAAGTATTTAAGAAGGTTACATCATGTTTTACAACCGGAAAGTATTTAATAAGGATGCATCATGTTTTACGATCAGAAAGGAGAGTGCGTTATGATGTACGGCACAAACTTGAACCTTGATAAGAATTCATAACTATATTTTAAAGATTATTTGACATGCTTAAAAGCATACACTCATTATACCCTTGATAATCTTTTAAACCTAAATATTCAGCAAAAGATTCCCATCCTATATTTGTATACATTAGTTTCTTCTAATGAATTTTCTA
Source organism: Morinoia aosen (assembly GCA_030386875.1). Taxonomy (NCBI): domain Eukaryota; kingdom Metazoa; phylum Arthropoda; class Malacostraca; order Amphipoda; family Talitridae; genus Morinoia; species Morinoia aosen. The sequence goes on from CM059579.1 coordinate 22,745,471, forward strand.
TAGTTGTGAAAAAAACGAGAAGATTTTGAGGGGATACCTAAACGTTTTATTGAAATTATATACTTCTTTAAAAATTTCAGTAGCAAATCACTTTTTCTTGATCGTAACATTTTAAGTATTGAAATAATTTTGCAAAATAAGAATATTTTTTACTCTTCCAGTTAATTCGTAAAATCATGGATTATGAGGCTTCACAAGATCGTTCTTTAATTGCTGTAACCCTCCAAAAATCATGGATGAGGCTTTGAGGCTTTTCAAGATTGTTCTTTAATTGCTGAAATCCTTAAAAAATCCAAAATTGGGCTGGCAAGCTCTTTCCCCTTACTACTACTGTTCTTCATTTTAAAAACATGACCTCTGACTTTTTTTGACTTGCATCTAATTCAACCATAACTTCAAGATAACAGTCACCTTGAATCACAAAAAAGGGGTTTGAATTATGACTACAAACAAGACAACCATGGGAGCCCAGGAAGAATTCTTTGCGTTCTATTATAATGGCGTAAGAAGTAAATGCATAAATTACTATAAAATGTGCCAGGCGAACAGAAAAAAATTACCTCCATTTGACGTGCTTGAACCTCAAACTCTTTGCTCTGCTTGAGGTACGCATTTTGTTTGGTTATTTCTTGCTGCCGGGACAGTTCCAAGCACTCCTTCGCATTTGCTGTAACATATACATATACTGATTGAATGGAAAGCAATTGAAATATCATGACATTGTAATTATTACTCTATATAATTATTTCAAGTGCAGCTTATTTTGTAAAGCATTGATTTCATGTCAGTACAATGAAAAAGTACAACTATTCACAGCATTGAAATGAAAATGCTGATTGTTACTTAGAAAAATCTGAGCACTTTAACTCAACTAATTGCATAAGACATACACAAAATATTTCACTCATATTACATCATGAACTGTCCAATCTGAAAACCAACACAGACAGAAAAAGAACAAAATATTTCGACTGGAAATTAACAATCTATTCCATCAGAGGAATTTGTTGGCTCATCTACCATAACTACCAATATTATATTAAATCTCAGTGTATTTCCAGGAGAAAAAAAAGTAAAGTAGTACTACCATAAATACCAATATTATATTAAATCTCAGTGTATTTCCAGGAGGAAAAAAAGTAAAGTAGTACTACCATAAATGCCAATATTATATTAAATCTCAGTGTATTTCTAGGAGAAAAAAAAAGTAAAGTAGTACTATTAAGTATGGAATCAAGAGAATGGGAAATCTATGCAAGAAGTATCTCCCAACACTCTGCACAAACACGCAGCAAGATTGAAATTTTTTTGAATAAATAAAAAGTACAAGAAGAAAGTATTACATGCTAAAAAAAGACTGCAGAAAACCAAAAAAATACTCAAAATGTTATAAAACAAAAGGCAGATTCTTCTCCAACAAAATGAAGGCTTGTTAACCAACTAAGGACTACATCACATTTCCCTCCTGGAAAAGCAAATTTGCATGGGTAAAATAGTTGTATCCCTCTCAGGCAACTATTGAAGCCAAATTTCATGTGAAATCAGCAAACGCAATAATGCAAAATGAGAGTGCTAACTATGTGCAGAGCATATCGAATTAGAAATACAAACTGACCACATCTTTCATGCTGAATAAGAAGTAAAATAACATTGATCAGAGCAGAAATTAGAAAGCCCTCAGAAGTGGAGCTTAGTTAATAACTCTGCATTTCTTCACATGAAAAACTATCAAATATTCAATGTGGAACATACAAAACATTTCAGCAACATTTAAAAAATACCTACAGCTTTTTTCTAATGATTTGGCAGCTTGTGCAGCTCTTTCCAGGGCAGAGGAGTCAAATCTATAAGCTTCCACGGCACCATCCTTCTTGCGGTTATCTCCTCCTCCACCAGCACTCCCGCTGCCCCCTGCTGCTACACCTTCATCGCTTGGAGAAACAAATTCAGAGAAATTTTCTGGAAGAGGAGGATTGCAACCATCCCATAACCATGACATGGCAAAGTTTCAGTCCTGCAAGAGCCAAACATGAATGAGAATATATCAGCAAATGTTGTCTGACAATTAAAATGCAAGCAGTATGGATGCCTCATCAACACATCACATATCATAGAAAATGTCAACAAATTCATAATTTATACTGAATCCAAAAAGCTATCATCACATTTAACATTGCACAGTTGTAATAATTAGAATACATATTGCACTAAATAACTAGTAAATTAAAGTTAGAATGATTAATTTATTTTAAGTTACAACATTACTTTGAGAGATTCTACCATACATAAATAACACATATTAAAAACATATGAGCATACTACTGTTGGCTAAAAAGACATAGTGTAGAATTTAAGATCATCTACATAGCTAATTCCAAGAGAAAATAGAGTATGCACTCAAGTGAACAGTTTGAATCATAAAAATGTCAACATCAAAAGTACACTTTGATGTGAACAGCAAAAAAAAGCTTTTTTGACCTTAAGTAATGGCAAGCCTCTTAATTACTTCAATATTACGCAACCAGATTAGATAATTTGGCTCAAGACTCCCTTACCACAACAGTAGTGCGTCAAAGAGGGTTAGGAACAACACGCTATTCAGTATGGTATTTAGGTAACAGAATATCTAAGCACAAGGTTTTGAACCCTAACAGAACCCCCTACACATGGAAATAATATGTGGAAAAAAATTGTTTATGAACCAAGATAAAAGTTAAAGAAGAGGTACTGAAAAACAGGACAGCAGTAAAAAAAACCTAAAACAGAAAAATTATTTCAATAAAAAAGTTTAACCAACTCTCAGCTGGGAAGCTTATATTTTCCCAGTGGCAATGCTAATTCCCATAGATAAATTTGTCTCTACCTAAGGATATGACATTGAAATTGTAGCATCTTGCTAAAGATCTTTTAAGGTGAAATGAATTTTAATTTTATTGGTATTAAATTGATCCCACTTATCAAATTCTAGTGCTCTATAGACATTCAAGTGTTTTTTTAAAGGATTTATTCAGTTCACAGAAGGAAAATTCAGATGGAGTTAAAAACATTTCTAGTTCTACAATTTTTGAATGCTTACTACTTTTATCATCAGAGTTATACTTCCAAAATAGAAGCCTATATGATGCATTGCTATATATATATATTTTGATGGAAAGCAAGTCATTGTTAGCAAGCTCCATGACTTGCTGCCAAGTTGAACACTTTGACTGTGTTACATGGTGAAGTAGGCATCGTTGGGTTTATGGATTTCCGGAGATGAGGTTTGCGCGTCTTGCCGGATGCCTTATTGCGTTCAGGTCAGATGTCTTTATGGGACCTCCGCCGGAAGCTGTGCCTTGGGGGCGCACCGCATTGGTATGCACCGGAAGAGCATTGTTTAACTTCCGAGCGCTATAGCTTATAAGCAGAGTCGGTGTATGGATGAGGCAGTACAAGAATAGGAACCTTAGGGAGAGTTTCCTTTCCTACTCCACAAAGTTAAGGCTTGATACGGTAGTTAAAGCTACCTTAGGCTAAACCTCGTGTCGTGATGAAAAACCAAGATATTACAGACTGCGACTACTAAATATTAAGTTCAACACCAAACTCAAGTTTGAAGTCAATTGTAGTAAACTATTTTGAAAATACCAAACATGAATTGAACCGTACCTTCATTTAACTTTGATTAAGTATTTATGAAAATTGAATTTGTGACTACTGATCAGTCAGCAGCATTATGAAAATTACCTCCATGTACCACCGGTGGCACACGTCGCAGTCAAAGTGTTAAATTTGAAATGCATTAAAAAAGTACAAAGACAGCTAATCATCCCACTTGTTTCACAGAATCAATAATTCTTTTTTAATGAAAGTTATGGCAAATTTTTAGTAAACACTACTCTATTTCAAAATTTTTGTTGTTCTTCTTATGGTAATGAGATTAAAATGAACAGCTTTTTTGCTGTGCACTTTCCGTCGCAATTGAGTACTTAACAGGTTATAGCGGTAACTTAACATAACTAATCTAACCTGACCTAACCTAACGTCAGGTAGCCTTACATAACGGTTTACAAGTTTCGTAAAAGGTGAGGCGGTGCGATTACGTCACGGGCCCAGAACAAATAGCGGTACAGATAACGAGAGATGCACGACCTGGCGACAATTTGGACAACAATAACGCCATGATTTTTGACATTTGAAAGAGGAAAACTGTGAGGAAGGTGGAATTACCTTGCCGCCAAAACTCATTAAATACTCATTTGCGACGGAAAGTGTATGGTAAAAAGTTGTTTACTTTGATGTCATCAACATTAACCCGTCGCCACGTCCTGGACTCTTAGAAGGTCGGCAAAGCTAGCACATGTTTCACATCAGCAAACCTAGGGTTGCCATATATGGTCTTAAGCGTCTCGTTGAGCGCTATTCATTGGTGTAAGGTAAAATTAGGTGGGAGGAACAGGGAAGGAGAGGTATCAAGCTCAAATCTGTATGAATTCTTCTGCTCAGCCTGGAGTGTAGCTACCGGCGCTGCACAACCTCTTAGAAGGCCAGCAGTGTAGCTGAGGCATACCAGCACACACTCTGCCTCTAAGAAGGTCGCCATCATTTTTATTTTCTTATGTTTTTTGTTCCAAAAATGGGAGTCCAAATCCACAGATTTGCTCCTACGCAAAAAATAATACCACCATTGTATTCGGGAGGAAAAGCTCTATGCATATCAAACACTTTACAAACGATGAAACTGCTTGATAACAGCCTATACACAAAATGAACTAAAAAATAAAAACTGTGTTTTACATTTAGTGCACATAACTCCAGAACTATTGGACCTGAAAAAAATTCACATACCACAAGATTCAGCAACTCAGAATCTATGAAAATGCATCATAAAAAAACATAAAAGTGCAATAAATAAAAAATGGCCAGTGATTTTCTGATTTCTGTTTTTTGTATTTTACCGAAATAAAAACTCAAATTTCGTAGATTTTCATTGGGGTAGCAGTATTTTTTTCCCCACTGACAGAAAGAGCAACTCTCTCTCTTTACAATGAACCCCCAATGAAACTTCTAACATGATTAATGAATGTACAGTAAGTTGCACAGTTGACCCATTTTCTTCAAACCTCTTGGTAGGTCGACCATGTGGAGACGGGTTAAACAATCATCAAAATTTTGAAAATCAATTAGGGGGCCTAATGTGTTGTTCTGAAAAATAACACTTCTATTTCACATAATGGCACTCCGATCAGGATTTTGGTCAATATGCAGTTCAATGTGCTCTTGGAAATGGAAAATTTTGTTCTAAAGGATCACTAAAGAACATATTTGAAAAAAATTTTACACAAATGACATTCTGCTCGCTGATGTGTTATTTTCGAGTTATTCAACTTTGAAATTTTTGTCTTCCATTGCAGTTCCAGTCAGTTGTGCTTTCAAGCTGGAGCTTTTAGAGTACGTTTGGGTACTTTGTAATTTATTATTAGCCAACCCCACAAAGCCTGAACCCACTTCTAGAATGTTTTAGTTTATAACACAACAAAGGTTATCAACAAAAAAAATAAGCAGGACTGGAATAGTGAATACTTTAATCTATGGTATTCACTCCTTCGGTTTTGCTAATGTTCTATAGATGTAAAGATGATGAGAGAAAGAGTTGCTGTTGGGGCCAAGCGATGGGGTAGAGCGATAAGCCATATTGAAACTGATGTCAACTGCACATCGATTTCAGTATTCATCACCCCAGTCCCGCTAATATTTTTGGGTGATAACCTTCATTGTGTTATTAACTAAAATATCCTAGAAGTGGGTTTAGGCTCCGCGGGGTCGGCTAATAATAAAGTACGCCTTATACTGCAAAAACATTAACTTTTTTCCACGCTCCGTGCAGTTGCAGCATTGTTAGAACATGCTCTTTGGTGCAGGAAGCCCATTTCTTGAGCGCTGTCCCTATAACTCCAAAGTAAAATAACTTGAAAATAACGTATCAGCAAGCAAAATGTTATTATTGAAAAACGTTTTTAATCGTGTTCCTTTAGCGATTCTTGGGTCAGGAATTTTTAATTTCCATCAGCGCATTAACCTGCATATTGACCAGGATTTTTTATTTCAAAGACTGTCAATTTCTTTGTGCACTAAATTAAAATTACTATTAATAGATAGGCTAATCCAAAAAAATTGCACTCAAATTTTTTTGAAACTTTTTTAAACCATGAAGCAAACAGCTATTATTCAATCTAATATTTTAAATGTAAAACAGCAACATCACCACACTAAAACCAGGACTTCAGTAACAGCCAGAAAAACATCACCAAAAGTACTATCCTATTTGGGTCTAAAATACTCAAACAACAAGCTGAGGAGTCGTTTCGTAGACAGTAGCACCCAGATCAATAAACATGGTCTCAATCATCAAAAGTCTACACCAAACATACATCGTTAACAATAAGCAGGATTTAAAGCATTCCATTATTTTAAAAATTGGTTGTTGAGGAGAAGCTTCTAATCGATTTTTGAATGTTTATTGCGTGTGTCAAGGTAATTAGAACGAAATAAACAACTTTTCATTTATGCACTTTTTGGGGTAAATGAGTATTCAATGAGTTATAGCGGTAGGTAACTTACCGCAATCGTAGTGTTTGAAGCGGGAAGAAATAGCTCTGAGGGAAAGACTACAATGGACCCCCTCAGACCCGCTCGAATGATCAAGCGCATTCCAGTCCTCATAGACAAAAATTAACATAACGATATAACTCGTTATATACTCATTTGGACCAAAAAGTGAATAGAAGAAAAATTGTTTATTTCAATGTAATTACCATGTAATTTCGAAAATCGATTATTAGTTTCTCTTTAACATTTACCAAAAATTTGAGTATCGATAAAAGTAACAAAATACATAATTGCCTCAATGTGATAGAATAGATCTTATTGTTAAAATTTGGGGGTCACGTACGACGATGATGTTTCGTTCTATAATTCATTTGAAGACAAATGCAGAACACAATGGAATAGTGCGAGTCACACATCCTTTCGGCAATACGGTCAGATGGCAATTGACCCGTGGAGGGAGTATATATGGAGGGAGCATAGTGGTCTGTGAAGAGAACCAGATTTTGAGATTTCTCTTATGTCTGTGGTAACCAATAGCCGTCTCGCAAGTGTGACGTCAGCAGGGAAGTCAGTAACCTACTAACTATGATGGAGTGTGCACACGCTTGCTGAATGCTCTTCTAGCTGTTGAGTTAATTGCACAATCGTTAATCACTAATTTGGGATTCTTAGATTCCGAAAGATTCCGCATGTTGAAAGAATGAATGTTGAGCGGCTGGTGAAAAAGATATATATGTCGGAAGTGAGTGGTCTTCGAGCGCGAGGTAGACCACGGATGAGTTGGATGGATGGGGTGCGACGTGCTTTGTATGAGAGGGGTCTGACTGTGGACGTGGCGAGAGGGATGGCTGCGGATAGAAGTGAGTGGGGGCAGTGTATAAGGAGGTAATTTTATTTTTTGACGCGTTACTGGAAGCTGCCCGCGTGTGATGGGGTTGACCTGTCATGTGTGGGGGGGAGGGGCTGCACTCAATGAAGTGGTCGGGGTAAACCAGCTGTGGCTGTCGGGCCTGACTGTGGAAGGTGGTTGTGCTGGGCTGCTGCTGATCCTGGCAGTTCAGGTGCGGCCAGTGCTGCCTCTCTCGCCTCCTAGTGACTAAGTGTGGTGATGGTGGCCTGCTGTCGGCTACCCTCCCATAGGGAGGATAAGCCCGGTATATGTATGTAGATTCCGAAAGAATGTTTCCTCACTTGAGGACTCTTGAAAATATCAAAATTACTAGCAAAGATACATTAAGAGATGAAAACACTAAAAATTACAGGCCCCTGAATATAAAAAATTACAGAGCGACTTGCACGCACACCTCACTCGCTGAGTTGTTGCGGGGTACTAATCTTGCTTTGGAAAATAGGAGACAGAGTTGTAGAGGAGGTGGGAGGAGCAAACTTCAGCCAAGCGTCTGTGGTTGGCTCACGTGTGGGGCCTTGGGTATGCCCCAGGCTCTCAACTTTTGCAACCAATTTGAATCCCATCAAAAGCGGCTATGCTCCCTCCAGTAATTCTAGCTCCATGGACTGACCAGTGACCAATCACCAATGACTGACCATGGCTCCCAAATCCCAATCTAAATTTTCCGATAAACCTAGATTGAACATGAAAAAAAAACAGATTCGTTCAAAAAAACCTAGAAGCGTAATTTTAAAAGGAAAAAGTAAAAGTTAACATACATGAGGGAAAACAATGATGTTAATGCTGATTTTATCCCTGTTCCTCCTCTTAATTCTCTTCTGCAGCGCAAATATCAGTATTAAGACGACTTTTCTGTTGTGCAAGGCGCTTTTCATTACGCTGGTGACGTACTACGTAGATCTCCAGTTTTTGATGGTATGCAATTCCTCCTCCAATGAGATAAGATGCTTGCATTTTAACCCGTTCAGCAATAGTGCTGTCATGAAAGGCTTTCTTACACACTTCTGTCAAATGATCAGTGTAAGCAAATGACATATGATGTTTGGCAATGAAAGCAGAGATTATAAGTTCTGCCTTTGCCACGGTAATGCCACCTCCTACTTTTCTGTAAGCTTTGGTTTCTTGAAAAAAATACAACCAACTTCGTTGTTGACTTTGCACATTTCATGTTATTCTCGTGTTTAGCAGTCTTACTATGCCCTTACAACATTGACTTATTTGCGTCTTTTTTTTTTTAATCACAGCATACGCAGTAACTACAGCCCTTTTCACTTGCCAAATGGTTGAATTCAAGTTCTTGTCCTTCAACCATTCTTCTTTAAAAGATTGCTTATATCACTTTTTAGCTATCTTTTTGTAGGGCTAGCCATTTTTAACACCACTGCAGTTGATTTATGAAAATTAAATACCTAGAATAAATTTCTACATGCACTTTTAAATAATGCAATATCAGTTTTAAGGGGGTCCTCCAGGGCCCCTTCTCTCTCCAATGGTCATTTTTCATTTTATTATTGGAAAAGAACCCTTAGGTGGTGGACTATTCGGTCCTAAAATTTTTAGGTGCTACGGACAATAGATCCCCCCCCAGGGGAGGGGTAAGGGGACCAAAATCTTGAATTTTCGAGCCCATTTTGACCCCATATAAAAAGAAAACAAAAGAAGAAATGAAAAATTTGCAAATGTACTTTTGTTAGATATGTTCCAAGGATTCTAAAACTGTTTTTGTTTCTGATCTAGCATAAAAACTCAATGAGTTCTATTCATTTGAAATATCAATACCAGTGGACTAAAAACCAATATGTCAAATTTTTTCAAAAACTAAGACCTGAATCAAAAAAATGCATGGAGGAAATTGTGTTTCTTTTCAGAAGTTACATATACTAGTCAAATTTCATAAGAATCAAACTGAAAACAAAAAATTTCATAATTTTTATGAACAAGTAAAATTTTTTTAATTTTTTTCGTTTTTGGAAATTACAATTCACAGTGTGAATATGATGTTATGCATGAAGATTATTGAAATTAAAATGAAAACAGCATTCAATTACATAAATTTTCCATTATATCACACTAAAACAAAAAAATTAATTTTTGGCCTATACTGTAAAGTCACTCATTCTCAAAATTCAAAAGAATAGAAGTCATTGAGTTTTTATGCTAGGAACAAAACAATGACAGTTTTGGAATCCTTGGAACATTTCTAACTAAGTTATATTCCCACTCTTATCATTTTTACATTTTATTTTTTTTATAATAGTTCAAATCCCAAAATTTGTTTTTTTTCTGATATAGGGCCTATTGGTAAATTTTTGCATACAAAAAAAAATAAAAATGAAAAATCCCTGAATATATCTTCGTTGGAAATGTTTCAAGGATTCCAAAACTGTCTTTGAATTTGTTCTAGAGTTAGCATAAAAACTCAATGACTTCTATTCTTTTGAAAAAGGTATAAAAATGACCCAAAAAACTGATATTTCAAATTTTGCGGAAAAACTAAGGCCTAAATCAAAAAATTTCATGAGTTCATATATGTTTGTCTTGCAAAACTACGTATACTGACCAAATTTCAGATCAACCGGATCGAAAAAAAATTTTCCGGAGGACCCCCTTAAGGGGGTCCTCCCGTCAAAACTGAGTTTTGATCCGATTGGTCTGAAATTTGGCCACTGTATGTATTTTTGCAAGAAAAACATATTGTCCTCTTTAACTTTTTTGATTAAAGCCTTAGTTTTTTTTAAACTGGTTTTTTGGTTCATTTTTGGGATGTTTTCAAAGGAATAGAAGTCAATGAATTTTTATGCTAGAACAAATACAAAGACAGTTTTGGAATCCTAGAAACATTGCAAACAAACTGACAGTCCCGAATTTTTTATTTGAAACTTTATTTTTTATAGATATGCGATATTTGATCAATACCAAAAATATACCGAATTTTTAGGTTTTGAACTAGCATAAAAAAAGACGTGTTAGATTGCAAATTGAAAAATCGAGGACTGTCAGTTTGTTAGAATTGTTCCAAGGATTCTAAAACTGTCTTTTTTTTTCTTCATAGCATAAAAACTCATTGACTTCTATTCTTTTGAATTTTGAAAATTAGCGACTTCACAGTACAGGCCAAAAAACAAAATTTTTATTGAAGTGTGATATAATGGAAAATATATGTAATTGAATGCTGTTTTCATTTTTATTTCGATAATCTCCATACATAACATCATATTCACACTGTGAATTGTAATTTAAAAAAAAAACAAGAAAAATTAAAATTTTTCTTACTTATTTCATAAAATTATAAAAAATTTTGTTTTCAGTCTGATTCTTATGAAGTTTGACTATAATATGTAACATTGGAAATGAAACACAATCTCTTCTATACATTTTTTTGATTCAGGCCTTAGTTTTTGAAAAAATTTGACTTATTGGTTTTTAGTCCACTGGTTTTGATATTTCAAAAGAGTAGAACTCATTGAGTTTTTATGCTAGAAACAAAACAAAGACAGTTTTAGAATCCTTGAAACATAACTAACAAAAGTACATTCGTAAATTTTCCATTTCTTCTTTTTTTTCTTTTTTGTATGGGGTCAAAATGGGGTCAAAAATTCAAGATTTTGGTCACACAAAAATAAAATCAGGCATAGTAGAGATAGTAAGCTCTGAATTTTGACTCCATCAATATAAGTTCTGTGGCTCCTGCTGTACCTCTTAGACTCTAGGTAATTGTGGGTTATCTGCCACCACTTTTACTGTATGGTTTCTTTTTCATGTTTTCATTACAAAACAATGACTAAAAACCATAGATATTAATATATTTAAGGTGACCAAAAAAATATGCTGTTTTTTTAAAAACTTGTTTTTTTACAAAAAATACTGGGTCAATGTGAAGTTTAATGCAATCAGAAAATAATAATTAGCGATCCCAGGAATCACTAAAGGAACCCATTTAAGAACGTTTTACACGAATGACATTCTGCTTGCTGATGCGTTATTTTCGAATAATTGAACTTTGAAGTTGGCCTTTGCGCCAAAGGAAGGAAGCAAGCGCGTGAAACGGAATTTAATTAATAACGGAAGCTATTACAAGCGTAAAGAGGTTGGGTCAGGAGGGGGAGGCACAGTTCTTCTAATGAAAATTATAAATAAAGCTTCTAACCAACCCATTTGGGTGATGACCGCAATCTTGTTGACATCGGCTCTAAGATGGCAGCGCCCATGGTGGTCGCCATCTTAGAGCCGATGTAAACAAGATTGTGGTCGTCCCGTTAATGGGTGGGTTAGAAGCTTTATTTATAATTTTTGCTAGAAGAACTGTGTCCCCCCCTCACGACCCAACCTCTTTACATTTGTAACAGGGGGTTAGCTTCCGTTTTTAATTATATCATGCTCGCTTCCTTTGGCTCGGGAAGTCCAACTTCAAATTTCAATGATTCGAAAATAAAGCATCAGCGAGCAGAATTTCGTTCTTGTAAAATGTTCTTAAATGGGTTCCTTTAGTGATTGCTTGGAAAATAATTTTTTATTTCCATGATTGCATTAAACTTCACATTGACCAAATTCTGACTAATAAAAATGAATATTAATATATTCTCTGGTACCAAGTATAACCATGCTGTTTTTTTTACAAAGAATCATGACTAAAAAACAATATATTTATGTGACCTAAAAAGCCCCATGCAGTTTTTTAAAAAAAAACATGTTTCTTACTAAAATCATGACTGAAAAAACATGAATAATATATTTGAGACCAAAAAAATGTTTTTGTACTAAAAAATCACGACTAAAAAAACATGAATATATTTATGAGACCTTAAAAACCCCATGCTGTTTTTTAAAAAATATGGTTTTTTACAAACAATGATGTATAAGAAAACCAGGATATGAATATATTTTATGCGACCAAAAAACCATGCTGTTTTATTTCATGTATTTTTCATAAAAAATCGTGTCTTAAAATCATGGATATTAACATATTTTATGTTACCAAAAAATCCTTGTGTTTTTATTTTAAACATGTTTTTTTATTAAAAAGTTAATATTATTAATTTTTTGGTCACGAATTCTTTGTAAAAAAAACACCCCTCAGGGGGATACAATTATTGTATCTATGGGAACTAGCGCTCCCAGGGGGACAATGTAAGGGCCCAAGCTGAGAGTTAGGTAGGCCTTCTTTTTGTTGAAATGAAATGTTTTTGTGATGTTAAGGACCACCTTTTTTTTGGTTCACTGCTGTCCTGTTTTTCAGCACCTACTACTGTCTTCTTCAACTTTGATCTTGTTTCATAATCTTCCTTCCTCTCTTTGGATCGCATTTGTTGCTGGGTAGGGAGGCTAAAACTAATGACTAATCTAATCTGTAAAGAAAACATGGATATCAATTTATTTTATGTGACCAAAAAATCATGTTTTCTGAAAAAAAGATTTTTTACAAAAAACATGTTATTAAATTTTATCTGACCAAAAAAAACATGACATTTTAAAAACCATGTTTTTTTCACCAAAAGTCATTAATATCCATGTTTTTTAGTCATGCTTTTTTTGGTCAAGAAAACATGATTTAAAAAAAAACCAGCATGTTTTTTTGGCACATAAAATATATTAATATCCACATTTTTTAATCATGATTTTTCTATAAAAAAAGATGTTTATTTTAAAAAATACAGCATGGTTGTTTATGGTAAAATAAAGTATATTAATATCCGTGTTTTTTAGTCATGACTTTTTTGTAACAAAAACATTCAAAAAACAGCATGGATTTTTTGGTCACATAAGATATATTAATATCCATTAGAACTGTCCTAGGTCTTAGAATAAAATATCCACAAAGAATCTATTCACTCTATAAAACCTTTCGGAGACTAGCTCCATCCTCAGTAAGTCATTCAGTCAAATGTTTTTCAAAGGAACAGTGAAAATTCCTTGTCCATTTCACCAAATTTTACAGAATGACTGAGGATGGAGTTGGTCTCCGAAAGGTTTTATGGAGTGAATAGATTCTATGTAGATATTTTATTCTAAGACCTAGTACAGTTCTAATAAACATGATTTCAATATTAACAGCATTCTTTGTTTATAAGTTTCTAAAGACAATTCGATTAAAGAAAACTAACTTTCCTGATATTTACATCCGTGTTTTTTTAGGCATGATTTTTTGAATGTTTATAAAAACACTTTTTTGGTCCAATAAAATATAAAAGCCATGTTTTTTTAGTCAAGATTTTTCTGTTAAAAAACAATGTTTAAAAAAAAAACAGCATTGGATTTTTAAGGTCACAAATATATTAATTTCCATGTTTTTTAGTCATAATTTTTGTATAAATAATGTTTTTTTTTTAAAAAAACACATGGTTTTTTAGTCACATCTCTATCAATTACCATAAGTAAAGATACGTTATTATAACACACCATTTTGGGAGTTTAAGGTCATTCACATGTATTGTAAAATAAATGAAATATCAAAGCATGAAACCGCAGAAAATAAAAAAGTTCATAAAACCATAGAAAACCATCAATTAAGAAGTATGCTGTTTTATTTTGTAATTTGACATGAAAACAAATAATGTAATGTAATGTGGTTCTTTTTCTTGCTGAGTTATTTTCAGACAAAATATTAAAAAAAAATGTCCACGTTTTTTTTGGCCATGGTTTTTTTCGTAAAAAAAAATGTGTTTTTTTAAAAAAACCGCATGGTTTTTTTTGAGTCACATCTCTACTCATACCGCAATTATCTTCAGCAAGGTTAACATCGGCATCTTTGGGATGCTTTATTTCCAATCAAGCCTGATACATATGACCTTAGCATTGGTTTTTCAAATGTCTTATAACTAACCCTATATATAGGACACCATGACGGTTCCCCCGTAAAGCCGGTACCCATTTCCGACACCTGGGTCGAGTGGGGTATTGTGCTTGAGCTTTCCCTTATACCCAACAGGGAAAATCTCCGCGCCAGCGCTGGGAATGATCCCGCGACTTCCAGCATAGGGTAATGTTCGAATGGCCGTACGGTTCAAATCGTCGGTCATACTAAGTCAATTTCAAATCCTGACGATCGATAGCAATCCAAAAGCCGCCCCGTAAAACGCGTAGCAGATTACACCACTACAGGCCTTGTGGGTTGAGTTTTTAGATAGCTACCAAGCGCAAAAATTTAAAATTAACTAAGAATGACCGACGATTCGAACCGTCCGACCTTTCGAACATTACCCTACAAGTCTGATCCCTTAACCGCTGTGCCACGGAGAGCACAGACATCTGGCATATGCACATCTGGCATACCACTCATTCTCTCCATACTGCTCAAGCACCACATTCATAAAACTATCTCTCTCTTGCTCATACTTACTACATTCCAGCACAAAATGCTCAATTGTTTCCTCCACTCCACTAATACACTGCCAACATAATCTGTTATCCTCATTCCATCTCTATGTACGTCTGTTCACACTCAATGACTTACATCTCACAGCAAACAAGAGTTGACTTCCAAAACTACCATCATAGAACATCTCAAACTTAGGTGCTTCTTTTTTCATATACCAGTCAAATGTAGGCTTCCGCATCATGCTAAGCCTCCACTTATTCAATCCATACTCTTTTGTTTGCCTCTCAATCTCTCTTCCACCTCTTGCAGTCCCACTCAGGCCCTACACCTCCAGGATTTACTAAACTCCAGTCATCCACAGGTCTCCCAATTCTAACATGAATAATCTTTTGCATACTAAGCTTCCTTGCATGACCCCAACACACTTTCTCCCAATAGCTTACACTCAGATTCCATTCAAAAATTCGCGGTAAATCTGAAGGAGATGACAGTTGTCGATTTTCCACTTTTTGGTGCCTGAACCTAATTAATTGAATCAAAATAAACAAGTTTTCTTCTATTCTTTTTTTGTCTCAAATGAGTATTTTACGATTTATAGCGGTAAGTTTAGTTTTGTCATTGATGACGAATGCGCTCGAATAAACAGCTACTCATCGATTTTCGAATTTTTGTTGCTTGAAACATGGTAATAAGATCGAAATAAACAACTTTTATTCTATACACTTTATTCGTCAAATGAGTATTTAACGAGGTATAGCGGTAGGTTTGGTTTCGTCTTTCAAGACAGAGCGCTGGAAGCGAGACGCCATTGCAGTATTGCCATACAACTCAATCAAAGAATGTCTTTCCGCTTCAAAGACTGGAGTTGCGGTAAGTCATTTACCGCTATAACTAATAAAATACTCATTTGAGACGGAAAGTGCATAGAAGAAAACTTGTTTATTTCAATCTAATTAACAATGCTAAGGCATCGAAATTTACAAAATCGATAACTGTCATCTCCTTCAGATTTACCAAATTCGCTTTACCCATCTGCTATTCTGCATTCTTTCAATTCTCACCTTATAATTCAGTACCGCTTTCATCATTCTTTCTGAAAATAGGCTCCACCCAAGGTCCCCTCTAATGGCTTCTGTAGCTGTCCATTTTGGAGCACCCAGTGCTAACCGTCCTACCTTATTTTGTATTACATCCAGCTTTTCAAGATCACTTCCATTCCAGGCAAGAGCACTCATACCATACATGACACTAACTAGGTACAGCAACATACTTCCACATTCCTCTCACACATTCATACTTGTTTGCCCTGTATCTGGCCACACTACTTAACCGTCCACTCCACTGCATTGCTTTTGCCACTTTCTCTTCCTTAGTTCTAGTGCATCCATCTTCACTTATCATACAACCTAGATATTTGTATTCTTTTGTTCTACCTATTCTGATTTCTCCAATATTCCACAGTCTGTCTCTATCAGTCTCATCACTATTTATAACCATAACCTTGCTTTTGTTGGCACCAAAGTTCATCTTGAAATCTGTACTATATCTGTTCACAATGTCAAGCATCCTTTGCAGTTCATGTCCCTTATTCACTAACCACAACCACATCATCAGCATACAACAAACAGCTCAGTCTCTCATTACCAACTTTCAGTCCTAAGCCACTCCTTCTCAGTTGAACTGCTAATTCTCCTGTGTAACTTACAATCCAAACAATAGGGGAGACAGAGTACAGCCTTGTCTCACTCCTCACTTGCCCAGTTTCCAAATTTCCTAACCTGTATATAGCGCTTGTGTTCTCATACAGACTTTGTACAATTTTTACTATTTTTCTGCTAAACCCAACTTTTCTCGAAACTTCAAAGAGCCTAACCCGATCCTAGAACTTGAACTTGAGTTTGAGGGCCGACAGTGTCGGGGCCTTTGTAACGGCCTACAATTCCCTCCACAATTTTCACACAAAGAGTTCAGCGCCTGGTACCAGACTTGTCCACTAAACTACTCAGGATCTACGATCCTTGTCACAAGCCTCCATTGGAAGGCATCACCGGGACAACCAGTGTGTCAAAACACCATCCCCCGGCACATTGGGTCATTACAGCCCATTCTACCAGACTGGCTCATTCCAGTCACTGTCTCTTACTCCAGGCACGCACAAGAAAAACTTTCATAGGCTCAGTGATACTTGCATTACACTCCTGATTCAATCCAGCAAGACAGCTCATACCGCAATCATCTTCAGCACATCTGGCATTCCACTCATTCTCTCCATACTGCTCAGACACCACATTCATAAAACTCTCTCTCTCTTGCTCATACTTACTACATTCCAGCACAAAATGCTCAATTGTTTCCTCTACTCCACTATTACACTGCTGACATAATCTGTTATTATTCTCATTCCATCTCCATGTACGTCTGTTCACACTCAATGACTTACATCTCACAGCAAACAAGAGTTGACTTCCAAAACTACCATCATAGAACAGCTCAAACTTAGGTGCTTTCTTTTTCATATACCAGTTAAGTGTAGGCTTCCGCATCATGCTAAGCTTCCACTTATTCAATCCATACTCTTTTGTTTGTCTTTCAATCTCTTTCTTCCACCTCTTGCAGTCCCACTCAGGCTCTACACCTCCAACATTTATTAAACTCCAGTCATCCACAGGTCTCCCAATTCTAACATGAATAATCTTTTGCATACTGAGTTTCCTTGCATGCCCCCAACATACTTTCTCCCAATAGCTTACACTCAGATTCCATTCAAAAATTTGCCTTACCCACCTGCTATTCTGCATTCTTTCAATTCTCACCTTATAATTCAGCACAGCTTTCATCATTCTTTCTGAAAATAGGCTCCACCCTAGGTCACCTCTAATGGCTTCTATAGCTGTCCATTTCGGAGCACCCAATGCTACACGTCCTACCTTATTTTGTATCACATCCAGCTTTTCAAGATCACTTCCATTCCAGGCAAGAGCACTCATACCATACATGACACTAGGTACAGCAACATACTTCCACATTCTTCTCACACATTCGTACTTGTTTGCTCTGTATCTGGCCACACTACCTAACCATCCACTCCACTGCATTGCTTTAGCCACTTTCTCACCTTTAGTTCTAGTACATCCATCTTCACTTATCATACAACCTAGATATTTGTATTCTTTTGTTCTACCTATTCTGATTTCTCCAATATTCCACAGTCTGTCTCTATCAGTCTCATCACTATTTATAACCATGACCTTACTTTTATTGGCACCAAAGTTTATCTTGAAATCTGCACTATATCCATTCACAATGTCAAGCATCCTTTGTAGTTCATGACCACATTCACTAACCACAACCACATCATCAGCATACAACAAACAGCTCAGTCTCTCATTACCAACTTTCAGTCCTAAACCACTCCCTCTCAGTCGAACTGCTAATTCTTCTGTGTACAATCCAAACACCAGGGGGGACAGAGTACAGCCCTGTCTCACTCCTCTAACACTCCTCACTTGCCCTGTTTCCAAATTTCCTAACCTGTAGATAGCACTTGTGTTCTCATACAGACTCTGTACAATGTTCACTATTTTTCTGCTAAAACCAACTTTTCTCAAAATTTCAAACAGCCTAACCCGATCCACTCTGTCATACGCCTTTTCAATATCCAGGAATGCTAAATATACCTTCTTGTTATCCTTCTTCATTCGCTCAATTATTTCACTCACTACAAACAGATTATCCTCCCCCCGTCTATCTTGCCTAAAACCATTCTGTTCTTCTCCCAGGACTCCTAATTCCTCAACTAAATTTTTCATTCTCTCATTTAAAATACCACAAAAGATCTTACATACAGTGTCACCCAGTGCAATTGGTCTAAAATTTTTAAGTTCTTTCATACTCTTATGTCCACCATTATGCAACAGAACTACATTACACTTGTTCCAGTCATCCGGTACTCTTTCACTCTTCCATATCTCATCAAATAAACATTTCAACATACTGACTACACTCTCTCCTCCACATTTATAGAACTCATATGGTATCTTATCAGGGCCACATGCCTTTCCATTTTTCACTTTCTTCAAAAAACTTACAATCTCTTCACAAGTGATTTCATCTTCCATTTGCAGTTCACGTTCATCTATCAGATAATTTATCGGTTCATCATCTGTAACCTGCTCATTCATTCCACCAATGTCCTTCCAGTATTCTTCAACTGCTTTCACCATTTGCATCCTATCTTGCACACTGCAACCATTGACTACTAATTCATCAACTTGAACTTCACTACCTCTATCATTACCTTGTATAAACCTATACCAATCTTTTATTCTATCTGGACCTTTCTTTCTTAGATTTTCAACTTGGTGTCTCTCTTCTTTAACCCTAGCCTCATTGATCATTCTCTTTACTTTCTTCTGCTGGTCCTTGTACTCATTCCATTCTTCTCTTCTTCTTCTTCTCGAGGTGAGGGATGGTCTATCCCTCTTAAAGCCGCTGGTCTTGCAAAGAGAACCGTTGGACCTGGGAGCTTATTATCAAAGTTCTTCATCCACAGGTTTCTTCTTCCTTATTGGTTGAGTTTACAGAAAAGCAGAAAAGTCTGCATTACAAGTACAGTAGTTTTGTACAGCTCCTCTAACATCATAACACAAAAGCGATTAGTCTTCCAACACACAGTAACAAATTTTTTATCAGGCCTCTATTCTGAGGACATTTATCTACCTTACAATATAGATAACCTCCCAGTACTTTTCAGGAAAGTACCCAGGGAACTGAATATTCTTTTCTCAGTGCTAATAGGATAATTTCCTCCTCCTAATACATTTTTCAGATTAAATTCAACCTCCATACTTTCAATACACACCTTAAACACGAATCTCTGTTGACTATACTTCACACAATGTAATATATAATGGGGGATGGTCTCAGGGACATCGCAGCAGTCACAGTTTGGAGTAGGGCTCATATTAAAACGAAACAAATGGGCCTGTACACCTGCATGTCCCACTCTCAATCGGCTAATAGCACTTTCAACAATACGGGATGTTCCCCTTGGGTGAATTAGCATTCTAGGTTGATCAAAAAGATTCTTAAGAAAATGACCTTTGTTAGATGTCTCGACTTGAAGGCGCCACTGGGTGCACCACAGTTTGAGGAACTGTTCCTTTAATTCTGTAAGATGCTCTTCATAATGCAACCTAGTCCAGGCAGATTTGTTGTTATTGTGGCCCAGGTTAGCACATTTATCAGCAACTTCATTACCTTTTATGCCAGAGTGACCAGGGACCCATTGCAGATGTACAGGTTGTGGTAAACTCAATAATAGATGTTGTATTTCATAACAGAAACCCCTATAAGCATCATTGTAATTATTCAAAATAAGCTGGAGTGCTGTCTGTGAATCACTCAATACAACATAAGGTACATCCCGATTTGGCAAACTTTGAATGTATTTCAATGCTTGGAGAATGGCAAAAAGCTCTGCACCAAGGACTGAGTGAGAGCTGTTGATAAGCCAGGTAGTACACATACCCACAGATGGAACATACATGGCAGCAGAGACTGACCCAATAGCAGTCTTAGACCCATCAGTGTAAATCTTTTCACACAAACCATATACATCACTCAAGTACTGATCAAAACCACAGTTGATAATATTTGGGGGAAGGAGTTTTACATTTTGAATATCAAGCGAGATATTATTTTCAAAATTGGTAATGGCAGGTAGTGTCAAACGGCTGAACTTACTGGATTTTGGAAACAATCTCATATTTCTACTCTCCAAAATGTTATTCAATCTTAAGGCTATTGGACTCCCACCAGGTCTGCAAAATAATTTCAAATACGCAGAAATTGAGTACATTTCGGAAGAATCACATTGTTTTCTAAGGCACCACTTTAGAAAGAGATACTGGAAATAAAGATCCAGAGGCATAATGTACGCCTCAACCTCAAGAGACATTATAGGTGTTGTTGCGCGCACACCCAAGATACATCGCAAGGCAGAGTTCTGCAAGGTATTTAGCATTTGCATATGTTTCTTGTTGAAGTTAGGAAAGATGACTGACCCAAATGAAATTTTACTGCGAATAAATGATATGTACACTCTTCTCAGGAGCAATTGTGATGATCCCCATTTGGCACTGGAAAGTGCTCTCATCACATTCAATCGCTTTTGACATTCTGTGCGAATGTGCTTCACATGACTATGGAGTGATAACTTGGGTGAGTCAAAAATAACCCCTAGAACTCTCTGATTTTCTATGTGAGTCAGAAGCACATTTGATAGTCTTAGGTTAACACAATGATTACTCCTCCTATTATGAAATAGTTGGTATTTACATTTAAGGGGATTGACTACAAGTTTCCATTTTGACAGCCATCTACTAAATGTATTCAAAAAAGTCTGCATGGCACCTCTAAGTTCTTCTGTAGACTTAGCAGAGCACAGCAACGTGATATCATCTGCATAAGACACAACCTTTACTTTTTCCCCACTGGGTAAATCATGCAACATTACATTGAACAGAGTAGGGCTGAGAACAGCACCCTGTGGTAATCCACACTTTAGTTTCTTAGGTTGAGAATGGGTTGAACCAATCCTAACCTTGACAGAACGATTCTGAAGATAAGATTGTACCCACTGAACAGTCCTGATATCACACTTAAGTTTGGTTAACTTGTATAAAAGGCCCTCATGCCAGACACAGTCATATGCACTATCTAAATCAATATAGACTGCAACACAAAACAATTTATTTTTCAAAGACTCCCTTATGAAATTATTAATAAGCACAAGAGCATCGCAGGTTGACCTTCCTTGTCGAAATCCAGTTTGGTATATGGAAAAGATTTGTTTAGATTCCAGAAAATGATTTAGTCTCTTTTTAATGACTCTCTCCATTAATTTGGCTATACAGGGTAGTAAGGTGATAGGTCGATAGCCTTGCACCTCTGTGTAGTCTTTATTAGGTTTTTTTATAGGACATATTATTCCTAGTTTCCACAAGGAAGGCACAATACCTGTAAAGAAGCTTGCATTAAATAGGATTAACAGTCTGTTCAATAAGCTCTCAGGCAATTTCTTCAACATCAAATATGAAATACCATCACTCCCTGGACTGGTTTGCTTCAACCCATGGAAGGCTTTGAAGATTTCAGATAAAGTGATTGGGGAATTATATTCATTTTCTTCAATGGGTAGCTTTTTAATTTCTTTAACTGTATTTGAGACCAGAGCTGGAAAGGCTCCATCACAAGCAATCTCATGTCTGGTGAAATGTTCCAAAAACATTTCAGCCTTTGTAGCACAGGAAGAGTGCAATGCTCCCAAAGGGAAGTGCTGATTAGGCATAGCTGATCCATTCATACCACGAATAGCTCTCCAAACTTTGGTGATGCTGGTGTTAACATTTAATGAGCCAACAAATGACTTCCAGCTGTCTGCTTTTTTCTTTTTGATCAAGTGCTTAGCAGAAGATTCTGCAGCTTGATACAAGTGCAAATTGTGAGCATTAGGTGTGCGAGCAAGGACATTTTTTGCCTTGCGTCTCCTAGCTACAGCAGCTGCGCACTCAGAGTCCCACCATGGAGTGGCTCGGTGACATCTCTGTTTTCCAGAGGTTTTTGGGATAAACTTAGTAGAGGCATCATAAATATTTTGAATCAGAGTGGAATTTATTTCTTCAGCTGAAGCAGGGTAAACAATGTTGCATTTTAGTTGGTCCAAATAGGCAATCCAGGCATTCCAGTTGGCCTTTTCTACTATCCAACGTTTTGGACAGCTCATCTCTGATTTATGCAAAATTTTGCCAAAATTGCACTCAATTGGAAAGTGGTCGCTACCCAAATCAGCACCTCTACATAGCACTCCTCTGGTAAGAAGAGTATGTGATGATATGCAAAGATCCAGGGTTGAAGCAGTGCCAGTTCTTTTGTCAATGTATGTTGGGAGGTCAGGAGGATTTAATATCCCCATGGGATGGGAATCTATAAATTGCTCAATGCTACATCCTGTAAAATTATGTCTCTCTCTAATGTCCCACAAGGGAGAATGAGCATTATAGTCTCCTATCATGATACAATTGTTTAGAAGTTGTGAATAATAGTGAACAAATTCCTCTAATAGAACATTTTCATTAGGATTGTATATATTACATAGGTCAAAAGCTCCCAGCACTGCACTTATTCTAACAGACATGATCTCTAATTTACCACCAGGAAAAGCATTCAATTTATTGCATGAGTATGAAATATCATTCCTAATAAGAATGCACAGACCACCCCTTTGGGCTCTATCGCGATGCAACCAAACAGCCTGATAACCCACAAACTTGGGTTCACACATATGTAACCAAGTTTCACATAAACAGACTATATCAGGCTTTTTAGTATAAACATAAAGTTTAAGCTCTGACAGCTTACTCACTAAACCATTACAATTAAATTGAATTAACATAAATTGACTTTCTCTACAGTTTTGCCGCTTCAAATTTTGATTGGTAAGGACAAACTTATTTCTCATTTCTTGTGGGAATTTATCTGGGAGTTGCTCCAACGCGTCAAGGACTTCTGTCTTGAGTCTGGCTGAGCTTCTGCAGGTCCTTTGGGCATGTTGGATAGCTTTCCTTGTTTTTTTCCTGTAGCCTTATTTTTTTGATTAGCTGCAGACTGTTGATAAGGGGCTTGTTCTTTATTTGGCTCTGCTGCATGATGAAGTTCATTTAGAAGTGCTTCACCAGTTTTGGGGCCAAAATGGTTGCGGGCCATCCCTATCAGAAGCAGGTCTCGTTGTTTCTTACTTTCTTTCATCAGGTTTGCAGAGAGAGCTTCTAAGAGGAATTTGCTAATTTTAGAAAAAATAGCCTCTACTGCTGCTTGCACTGCTTCTTGACACTTTTCAACAATTGTTTTTTGTAGCTTCTCTGATATAACTTGTTCTATGTTGGAAAAAGCTGATGGCTGTATTGGAGGCTCTGTGCTATGGAGGTCACTATGTAAGGTAGTTTTGTACAGAGTCTCTGCATAAGTGCTTCTCCTCCCTGGGGCTCTCCGCGGCAGATAATACGACCCTTGTGTCTGGTGGACATCTGCTTCCACCTCTATAGTTGTCAGTCCTCTGTAAGTGCCTTCTTGTGGAGATTCTTGTGATAGTTCTTGTCCTGTAGAGTTCATTGCCAGTTGATCTTGCGCTCGATTACCATGTTGGCTTCCTGGAGTAGGATTACTAGTACCTGCTGTAGGAAGTGGTCTTTGGTTATATTTTGCATTTTTTTGCTGCACTATTTCCCTTCGGGCATTATTGAAGCTTAAGCCGTCTTGCTGGAGTGAACGAATTTTCAGTGCATCTTGTGTTATGGGGCAATCTCTCGAACTTGCCACATGGGACCCTTTACAATTGGCACATCTTGGAATTACATTGGATAAACAATCTTCTTTCAGATGATTTTCACTGCAAACTAAGCATCTGATGGAAGCAGTACAGCCACTGGCAAAGTGTCCATACCTTTGGCACCGATAACACCTGAGTGGGGGTTGCTCAAATGGCCTGACTTTGAATCTCATAAATCCAACTTTGATTGTCTGTGGCAGTTCAGTTCCACAAAATGATACCTTGACAGATAATGAGGGCTCTTTTCTCCCTTGAGTGAATCGCTGAAGACGATGCATGGCTAAAATTGGAGCACTCTCACAAGAAGCAGATGCCCGAACCTCTTCAAGGTCAGCATCTTGATCAATTGGACCAACAACTCCCCAGACAGTATCTTTTTTATCTGTAGCTGGTATATGACATTTAACAGCAAATTTTCCTACATTGGTAACTTGTAGAAGCTGTTGTTTCTCAGTGAGGTTAGGTTGACAAAATTCAACTGCTACCAAATTTCTGCGCTTATTCACTCGAACATCCTTGACTACCTCATAGTTGAGGATTTCTTTCAATCCTTTTGAAAGGGCAATTGGGTCATATGTAAACTTTTTTGCAAGAGAGCCAATGAGATTGTTATTACTGTCTACTAGTTGTGTAATGATCACAGTTGTTTCACTGCCCATTGACTCCTGGGTTTTATTGGTAGGGAAGTTCACTTCTGATTTTTTGTTGCTTCTGTCAGCAGCTAAGCGTTTCTTGCTTAGTTCCGTGGCAGAGTCTGATGAAGTTGAGTCATTATTGTTTCTCAACCTTTTGGATCTTCTATTTTTTGGGAACCAAGATCCTTCAATAACGCAATCTGAAGTCTCCCTCAGTTGGGTCATTTCGACCTCGGTGACTGTTGCATTTCCGACGGCCGGGTTGCTGCTCTTTCCATTGACGGTAGTCTCACTCACGGTTTCTCTCCCTGCCACAGAGATTTCGCTCTCGTCACCACTGGACTCCATCAGGGCCTCATATCTGTTGGCCGTTGGCTGGGACATTTTAATAGTAGAGGCGAGGTAACCCTCCTACACGGAGGGTCACTCGAAAGGTTTCTTCTTTGGATCTTGAAATTAAATTTGCTATTTGTTAGTTTTGATGCACTTTAGAACGAGGCGTAACCACGATGATGAGTAATATCAGCAAGATTACTTACAACCACCACCGATCGCAGCGACACACCGTACTCATTCCATACACTCCGCCATTCATCCTCAGTAATTCTGCGTCTTTCATACATTTTCCTCATACTGCGTTGTTTTTTATTTAAAGTCTTCCTTCTCGTTCGTTCTTCCTTTATCTCACTCGTAAACCACCTAGCATTCCCTGTATCCACTCTGTCATACGCTTTTTCACTGAAGTGGCGCTCCAGTTATGGCGGTTAATCCCGGCGTAGCGGAGCGTGCAAGTTCGTTTGCCACTCGTTTGTTACGCGTTTTAACGGGCGAAAAACGGATTAAACACGTTCTACCTTATCCGATTGGTTTAGTTTAGAATATGATATGCTTTTAAGAGCGGTGTAGATTCAGAAATTCTTAACTGCATTGTTCAATTTATTCGAGTTAATGATGAATTTACTCTCTGACTTTAAAAAAAAACAGATTTAGCGAATTATTCAAAAATTAAACCTAGCAGCCCAGGAGGGTCTAAAAAACACCGGCAGGCCGCAGCGGAGACATTTCAAGAAACACTTTGCGAGAAGTACAGGAATTTCTAGAGAATTTCTTGAGTCCACCTCGCGTGATTTTACACTTCAGTTTCCCACTCGTAACTTTGGAAAGAATGTACCTATTAACTTCAAATTGCTCTCAAACGAAAAAGCGAAACATTCTCTATCTATATAGTATAAACAACACCCTCAAGGTATTCTGAAAGTTACAAAAACTCTTTGATAAACCTTGCAAACATGCGCGCACTAAAAACACTTCAGTTTCCCACTCGTAACTTTGGAAAGAATGTACCTATTACTTCAAATTGCTCTCAAACGAAAGAGCGAAACATTCTCTATCTATATAGTATAAACAACACCCTCAAGGTATTCTGAAAGTTACAAAAACTCTTCGATAAACCTTGCAAACATGCGCGCAATAAAAACACTTCAGTTTCCCACTCGTAACTTTGGAAAGAATGTACCTATTACTTCAAATTGCTCTCAAACGAAAGAGCAAAACATTCTTTATCTATATAGTATAAACAAAACCCTCAAGGTATTCTGAAAGTTACAAAAATTCTTCGATAAACCTTGCAAACATGCGCGCACTAAAAACACCGCAGTTTCCCACTCGTAACTTTAGAAAGATTGCACCTACTGACTTCAAATTACTCTCAAACGAAAGAGCAAAACATTTTCTACAAATGTGTAATAAACACATCCAAAAAAGTTTTCTGAAATCTACAGAAATTCTTCGATGAACCTGTACGACTCACGCGCCGTCGAAAGACTCAAGTTGACCCATTCGCGCTCGCGCGTCGTCAGAACATCAAACTTTCCTGTGTTCTCAGAAACGAAATAATAATATTCTTAACGTTACTTTCAATCAATAGACTATTTCATTTGCATTTGTTGTCAAATTCAATGCGAAATTAAGGTAACCCTTTCGCGCTCGCGCGTGGTCAGAACATCTAACTTTACTCTGTTCTGAAATATGAAGTGATAATATCCTCAACGTTATATTCAATCAACAGGCCATTTCATTGTATTTGTTTAAAAATTCAATGCCAAATGTCAAGGCCGGAAACACATCGAACTAGACCGTGACGTATAAAACGATGACCATGTAAATTTTCTAAACAAAATCATAGCGGAGGAGCATAAGTTTCATTTCTGAGAATACATTCTTGAAGCGAATCAGGATATCACTATAATTTCATCATGTAACTCATCAGTTACAAAAATACATGAACAACTATTTTCTAACATGTGCTCGCGATAGCCGTGTGCTATAGGTTCCGCCGCCGTGCGGCCGGGACCCGGGTTCGAAACTCGGCGCTGGCAGTGGCGATTTTCTCTGTTGGGTATAGTAGAAAAATTCCAAGCACAATACCCCCACTCTACCCAGGTGTCTGAAATGGGTACCGGTCTTGACCGGGGGAAAGCGTCATGGCGTCCTGGCGTTAGTTCTAAGGCATTTGAAAATCCAATGTACAAGGTGATATGTATCAGGCTTGATTGGAAATAAAGCATCCGTAGATGCCTTCATTATTATTATTATTATTAACCTACAGCTACCAGTTGAAAAAGAATAAATGGAATAAGCCCGTAAATACTCGTATTGACAGTGGTGCTTACAAAGTGAGCGAACAGTAAAAGTTTGTTGACCTGCAATAAAATTTAAAAAAAATTATAGAGCACTCAGCATTCTGAAAGAATGTGTTGAGACGTCGAAACAAACACATTCAGAATGACATAACCTCAAAAATAATACATTAGCCTGTACAACAAACTTACCGCGGAAATTGTCCCGTGGAAAAATACATTAACGCATAAATGACCTGTTTCGCCGGAGAAAAAGTAAAAAAAGACATACCTCACAAATCTGAAAAAATCATATAATTTACAACGAAATAGTTTAAAATAAATATCAGTAAACATACTATTAGGATTTGAACAACACCAACATAAGTGGAGCAAGAGACAAATACTCAGATTTAGCAAAAAAATAGAAAGAAAGACTGAAAGCGTATTCTGGCTTTGAAAAAATTCGTCAGCACTGGGTGAAATCAAATATCAACTAAGGCCTACAATGGCGCGGGTCGAGTTCTACATAAACCTAAGTAGAACAGGGGAAAATTAAAGTATTTTATTTCAAAAGATGTTGCTGTGATCTCCGTGATCTCCATTTATATTTAAATTTAAAGATCACACAAGAAATGCACGGTTTTACGTGAATGCTTTACGATAATAAAGAGATGACGACTTAGGGAATGTTACAAGTTGAGTGACCAGAAAAAAGACCAGAAAAGACCATACAATTTAGGATACGACACTGAGGTTAATTATTACTGTTTTCGTTTTCCTAAGACTTATTTCAATCATTGTCAAATTCACGACGTTTTTCTGTAATAACTTGCGAAAAATTTCAGCAACAATGAAAAACTCCAAGTCGCATGCACCATGGCATTTCATGAGTCCCTAGTGGCAATTACATACTGTAATACTTCATTGTAGTGCACAAATACAGCACTTAATAATAAATTTCTCAACTCATAAATTCCTTCTTGGAGTATTACACTTCACCCACTCAAATACTGGACCTTTGTCTTCACTTCAAGGTTAATTTTATTCTCGGTTTTCAACTGTAGTCCTGAACAATGCTGCTAACCGATAGCTATACTGATCTTCACTTCGTATTTCCTAAAGTCATTACATGAGAAATTTTTCGACGTGGATATTTCCTTTTATTATCCACGGTAACAAAATCAAAACATATATTAGGGCCATTTATGGAAATATAGAAGCACGAAACTCAAAATTTTGTGTTTGGTATAAATCATCATTCATGCAAATATTCTATCATTAGTCTCAGTGTCATCCTTACCCACAGCAACATCTTTTGAAATAAAATGCTTTAATTTTCCCCTGTTCTACTTAAGTTTATGTAGAACTTGACCCGCACCGTTGTGGGCCTTAGTTGATATTTGATTTCACCCAGTGCTTACGAATTTTTTCAAAGCCAGAATACGCTTTCAGTCTTTCTTTTCTATTTTTTTGCTAAATCTAAGTATTTGTCTTTTGCTCATGGGTATTATCTCAAAATAAGCTTGTGTGTTACCTTGCATTGCTTATACTTTCATTTATAGGTTCAACCATTGAAATGCCTATTCGTCCACTTATGTTGGTGTTGTTCAAATCCTAATAGTATGTTTACTGATATTTATGTTAAACTATTTCGTTGTAAATTATATGATTTTTTCAGATTTGTAAGGTATGTCTTTTTTTACTTTTTCTCCGGCGAAACAGGTCATTTATGCGTTAATGTATTTTCCCACGGGACAATTTCCGCGGTAAGTTTGTTGTACAGGCTAATGTATTATTTTTGAGGTTATGTCATTCTGAATGTGTTTGTTTCGACGTCTCAACACATTCTTTCAGAATGCTTCAGTGCTCTATAATTTTTTTTAAATTTTATTGCAGGTCAACAAACTTTTACTGTTCGCTCACTTTGTAAGCAACACTGTCAATACGAGTATTTACGGGCTTATTCCATTTATTCTTTTTCAACTGGTAGCTGTAGGCTAGAAATAGTTGTTCATGTATTTTTGTAACTGATGAATTACATGATGAAATTATAGTGATATCCTGATTCGCTTCAAGAATGTATTCTCAGAAATGAAACTTATGCTCCTCCGCTATGATTTTGTATAGAAAATTTACATGGTCATCGTTTTATACGTCACGGTCTAGTTCGATGTGTTTCCGGCCTTGACATTTGGCATTGAATTTTTAAACAAATACAAATGAAATGGCCTGTTGATTGAATATAACGTTGAGGATATTATCATTTCATTTTTCAGATCAGAGTAAAGTTAGATGTTCTGAACACGCGCGAGCGCGAAAGGGTTACCTCAATTTCGCATTGAATTTGACAACAAATGCAAATGAAATAGTCTATTGATTGAAAGTAACGTTAAGAATATTATTATTTCGTTTCTGAGAACACAGGAAAGTTTGATGTTCTGACGACGCGCGAGCGCGAATGAGTCAACTTGAGTCTTTCGACGGCGCGTGAGTCGTACAGGTTCATCGAAGAATCTCTGTAGTTTTCAGAAAAATTTTTTGGATGAGTTTATTACACATTTGTAGAAAATGTTTTGTTCTTTCGTTTGAGAGTAATTTGAAGTTAATAGAAACATTCTTTCTAAAGTTACGAGTGGGAAACTGAAGTGTTTTTAGTGCGCGCATGTTTGCAAGGTTTATCGAAGAATTTTTGTAACTTTCAGAATGCCTTGAGGGTGTTGCTTATACTATCTAGATAGAGAATGTTTCGCTCTTTCGTTTGAGAGCAATTTGAAGTTAATAGGTACATTCTTTCCAAAGTTACGAGTGGGAAACTGAAGTGTTTTTAGTGCGCGCATGTTTGCAAGGCTTATCGAAGAGTTTTCGTAACTTTCAGAATACCTTGAGGGTGTTGTTTATACTATATAGATATAGAATGTTTCGCTCTTTCGTTTGAGAGCAATTTGAAGTTAATAGGTACATTCTTTCCAAAGTTACGAGTGGGAAACTGAAGTGTTTTTAGTGCGCGCATGTTTGCAAGGCTTATCGAAGAATTTTTGTAACTTTCAGAATACCTTGAGGGTGTTGTTTATACTATATAGATAGAGAATGTTTCGCTCTTTCGTTTGAGAGCAATTTGAAGTTAATAGGTACATTCTTTCCAAAGTTACGAGTGGGAAACTGAAGTGTTTTTAGTGCGCGCATGTTTGCAAGGTTTATCGAAGAATTTTTGTAACTTTCAGAATTTTTTGAGGGTGTTGTTTATACTATATAGATAGAGAATGTTTCGCTCTTTCGTTTGAGAGCAATTTGAAGTTAATAGGTACATTGTTTCCAAAGTTACGAGTGGGAAACTGAAGTGTAAAATCACGCGAGGTGGATTCAAGAAATTCTCCAGAAATTCCTGTACTTCTCGCAAAGTGTTTCTTGAAATGTCTCCGCTGCGGCATGCCGGTCTAAAAAACCAAGATCTGGGTGGAAAAACCCATGAGTGGGAGCCCTGCGACTCACCGATTCAGACTTCAGAGTGACTTCAGACTAACTAGTGCGACTATGGCACCATGGTAGCATGGATTCATGGAACTAACACTAAACACCGAAGTTCTAGAACATTCCAAAAACGCTTGGAGATTTACTAATATAAGTGTTTTAATGAAACACCCCATTTTACTGGAAACAACAAACATTCCCCTCAACAAATAAGCTAAGACTATCTACTATGGTTTTGTGCATGGCAGCAGTAGAGAAATTACTTGAGAATTTATTGAGTCCGACTCGCGCTACTTCAGACTTAAGTTTTTCACACCGGCGTGCCAAATTGCGACCATTCGGTCGAACGGAAACTCGAACGCACTCTTTCTCCCTAAAAACAGGGTAAAGAAGACCGGCAGGCGGCAGCAGAGGGACTTCATAACGCCGTTAGGTACAGAATTTCTGGAGATTTCTTGAGTTCACCTCGTGCGACTTTACACTTAAGTTGACCGACTCGTAACTTTCGAACGGATGCCCCCATCGACTTCAAATTACTCTCAAATGAAAGAGTCAAACATTTCCAGTAGTATGGTGTCCTACACACGACCACGGCCTCAACGGTTTTCGGGAAAATAGAGAAATTCTGCGTTGAGCCTATCCGACTCGCGCGCCCTCAAAAAACTTAAGTTGACCGACTCGTAACTCGCGCGTTGTCAAAACATCCTATCCCAAGAATTCGAAATAATAATATCCTCAACTTCACTTACAATGAACAGACCTTTTCATGACAAAAGAAGGCATGGGAAATTGAAAACAAATAAAATTAACCTCAGAGTCATATCATTTTCTATATCAATATTTCCCGAGAACAAAAGCTTACGTTTTTTCTGTTTTATCGAGCTATATTTTGATCGCTATTCAAGCCTTTTTAGTGGATATTTAATTTGTCCTGTGCTTATGCACTATCGTTAAACCCTAGAAAACCTATAACATAATTTCTACTTCTTTTTCAAGAATTTGTTGAACCCTGAACGCATTGTTTGTTTCTCCTCGCGGTTACTGTGTCGATATAAGTTGTGTAACCTTGTTTTTTCTTTTGTTTTCACTTTATTTAAGAGTTAAAACCAATCAAATGGTCATTCAAACAATTGGTTTGGTTTATATATTTTCCAAAATTAGATTGAATGACTATTACGATAAAATATTTATGATAAACTAATTTATGGCAGTGCATAACAAATCATTATTGACTGCCTGTTTTTTTCATATGTCTTTGAATCAGGTGATTTAGGCGTTTATGCATTTACATCCGCTACGATTTTTGTGTTTCGTTTTCCGTACAGGCTAATACGTTTTTTTTTATTTACGTCATTCTTAACGTATCTGTTTCGCTACCTCCACGCCTTATTTGAGGATGTATGCTCAGGTATTTTTGGGGTACTTTTTCCAACATTTATTTCACTTCAACAGCCGTTTACGATGCGTCTAGTTCAATATTGACGGGTTTATTGCATTTGTTATTACAAATTAATAGCTTTACGTAAAAAAAATTGGCCATTGTATTGTTTTTTAAAGAGTTAAATTGATGGATGAATGAAATAAAAAAGTTCTGAACGTTTCAAGAATACATTCTTAGAAGGGAGAACCATGCTTTGAACCGCAAATTTTTATGAACCGCAAATTTTTCCAGGCTCACTCGCCGTATGTATAAAACTGAAGAATTAATTTTTATGTTTTGAATGAATTTATTTCAAATTCTACTCTAAGCACTTTAATGTACTATTCAATCTTTCTCACAGCCCAATGTATAGATCCATCGTATCAGCATTTTGGAGATACAGATTTTTCAGTTTAACGTTTTTATTGGTATGGGTAAGTTTCGTTGAAGTTTTTAACTTTTAAGAAACAACGGATGGGTTACAGATTTCAGTTTTCGCATATGAAACTGTACAACTTATATTGGAAAGAAACAATTCTGTTCTTTACTTCATATTTAAAGTGAGACTCTTAATCTGACTCAAAACAAATGTTTGTGAGTGGACGGCGTCTAGCTGTCCACTTTGCTGACACTACAAATGTCTGCTGACCAAGCCACGAAATGTTTTTGAGACTCAGAGGCCTGCGCTCGGTTTGTTTTGAGATCCCTCCTGCATTTGCGCTTTGTATTAGGATGTCTTGTTGCTCCATGCATACTGCGTTAGTTTAATGACTAGCGTGTTGGTGTCAGGTTGTCCTTTCCATTAGTGACAGCAGATCATCATCTAAAATTTGACTCATCAAAGATCAAAACTTGTGGGTATTCAGTAAATAGAAAAGTGTTCCTTGACATTTTGTGAATTATTTCTTTTCTAAAAATGGAGAGTGTTATCGAGCTCATGAAATCGTTTCCGAGCAAGAGCATTAACAGCAAACAAAAACTTTATAGAATTCTGTCTATAAAGTTAGGAACTCATAGACATGAAAGATCAAGAAGTCGTTTCAGAAGACTCGAATTGTCAAGTCCAGCGTTCAACTTCCAAGTGGCCAGAATAGTTCAGGTAAATTTTTAAACTTAAATTAGTTTGGGCGAGTGCGACTCCGATTACATTTATGCTATTTTAATTCTTCTCGTGGGCTTTCGGACCGCCATAGCCGTGTGGCTTTCGGACCCGCCTCCGTGCGGACAAACCCGGGTTCGAGTCCCGGCGGCGCTGGTGGCGATTTTCTCTGTTGGGTATAGGGGTAAATAGGGGAAAGTCCTATCTTTAGTTCTCTAAGTGATTAATCATATTAAGCAGCAAGATTTTAAATTATTTTCTCACTAATATCTTTAAATATATATGTTATGTCCCGGGAATTTCCGGGAAAGTAGGAATTCCCGGACAGGGAAATTTCAGCCAAAAATCATCCCGGATCTCGGAATCCCTGGATGCAAACCCTAGTGATATCCTACTTTGAGTTTTAAAGTTTTTTAAGTCCCTGTAACTCGAAAGCTAAGTAGTTTTTGTCATTTTATCCTTCGCAAAAATCGATTTTTTTTACTTTATAGACTTATGGTTGAAATTTGTCCGTACAAAAAAACACCCTTTATAGTGTAGATTATTCTTATACAGTAAAATACAAAGTTCCTGAGCATAATTTTTCTTTCGTTATTATAATATTCAATTCAGTATTGGAGAAATTAAATTGGTTGGTCTGTCATTTTTGGTTGGTCTGTCTCCATTTCACGCTCTTAATAGGATACTTAATGACCGTACCTGTGATACGAGTTTGACCAGTACACAAGCACATGAATGTTTTAATCGCGGGTACTATTAGGATGGATATATTTGTTTGGCATCCACATCTGGAAGATTTATATATTGACAATATCGAATCCCTTCATTTATGACGGGATTACTCAGGTGTCTTCTGAGTAGGCAAAGTAGGCAGCGCCTACCCTGCGTAGCATAGATAAGAATCAAATAAGTATGCACCAATTCAACGAAATTACAATAGTTGATTCAATTACTATGCTCCAAATCGCAAAAATTATGATATACATGGAGATGAGGTAGGCAAAATTTGCACACTGCCTTTCTTACCTGCATCTCCACTATGCAGGGTAACAAGAAAAGAAAAAAGAAAAGAAAAACCGTATATTTCCAAAAAGGTTGGCATATGAGATACATGACAAACGTATTGTATTTTAAAAATTTCTTAATAGAAGACGGCATTAGACAAACGTACTATACGAGGAGTACTAATAGACAGACTATACGTAGTCTTGTAATAGACAAACCATACGAGGTGTACTAATAGACAAACTATGCGAGGCGCACAAATAGGTAAACCTTACTAGGCGTACTAATTAATAGACACGCCAGACGTGGCTTGCAAAATAGACTAACCCTGCCATGGGCTATTCAATTCAAAAATATCATTTCACGGATATTTTATGATCCAATAGATGGCTGACAACTTATATAGATTTTAAAATACTACTAGAGAATTCTTCGGAATTCCTAAATGATTTTTTGAACCAAAAGTAAGAAAAGACAAAAAACGCTATACCGAAGCTGCTCGAAACACACCGTTGTAAATGACTATCAAGTATTGAGAAAAAGTTAGTCACAAAGTAATTTCTAAAGAACATCACGCAACACAACACGCACATCTAGAGAAGAGACGCGTAAACAAACTTACACACAAAATGAAAATCATGGCTTGTTCAGCATACGTACAGAGAGCTGATAATTTTTCACGATTTTTCACGAGCGCTATTTAATTTGTCTGCCCATATTCTTCATTTGTTCTATTCAGAAACGCGTAAACAGACTTACACGCAAAAATGAAACTCTTGGCTTGTTCAGCATACGGACATAGGAATTATTTTTTCACGAGCGCTTTATTGCATTTGTGTGTTGATACTCTTAATTTTTTCTATTCACAGAAATGCCATTCGGGGTCGTGATAGATCTATCTATGAATCAAGCAAGCGCAATCAATTTATTTATTTCTGAAATTTGGTTCAGTGTTAACTGATCGCAGAGATTTAGGTAAAATGTAATGTGTCTTGAGGTTTTTGCTGTTACGCTAAAAATAGAAATAGAAACATATATATGCATATGTGTGTGTATATATAAATCAGCGAACGTGTACATGTGCACACAGATACATAGACATTCATATTTGCGTGCGCACATATGCAAACACATGCACACACCTACACACACACATTCATATATATATATATACACGTATTGAAAATGAACACAAGAAAAATAAAAATGTTAATAAACATAAAAAACAATCTTGCTCTTGCTACATGTAAATTGACAGTCAAGCTTTGTGTAATCGTAAGAAAAAACCTGAGGAAAAATAAGAAATACGATAAAAGACTTCGAAAAACGGATAAATGAAATGCTGTTTAATTTCCTCATAGAAATTTCCAAGAAAACTCAGGTTAGAGTCAAGGAACAACACAACAGCAAAGAAAACATCTCGGGGTTCACATCTTATCGGTATTCTCTTCAGCAATATACGGACATGTGGAATTCTTCGGAAATCCTAAATGATTTTTTGAACCAAAAGTAAGAAAAGACAAAAAACGCTATACAGCCAGTCGGCCAGGGATAAGCATCTGCTTATTGCCTTGGCTAGGAGGCTCGCGGCGCTCGGATTCGCCGTCCTTGTGACGAGAGCTGGCGCTGGGAAAGCTCTGGCTATGATCGCTCTCACTGTCTTGACTCTGGCTGTAATAGCTCGAGCCTTGGTGACTCTGACGACGATGGCTGGGGCTGGCCTGGTCTCTGCCCCGACGGTTGGAACGGTGTCCGTTCCTGCTCTCAGCCAATGATGATTTTGGGGGCTTGTTCCGACGGGCAGCGCCTTGCTGCTGGTTCTTGGACGAGGTCCTCTTTGACCTCGAGCTCTTGCGCTGGGAGGGTTTGAGAGCCGTGGCCCTGGCCTCTCGCGTACCCACAGCCGAGAAGGGTGCATGCAGCAAAGTCGTTCTGGCAGACGTTATCGACGAGAACACGGGTCGGTCGTGCCGCGCCTACGTAATCTTAGATGAGCAAAGCACCACGTCCTTCTGCTCTCCTAAGCTGTTGAACGCCCTCCACGTGACAACCCCCAAGTCTCACTACGAGCTGGAAACGCTGACCGATCAATCCGCCGCTCGATACGGCAGATGCGTGTCAGGGCTGAAAATAAAGGGAGTGTCCGAAGACCAAACCTTCGAGCTCCCACCGATGTTGGAATGCAACTCCATCCCCGACAGAAAGAAAGCAGTCGCGACCTACGAGCGCGTCGCAAGAGCCCCGGAGATATCGCACTTCGCTCAGCATTTCTTGCCCTTGGACAAACACGCGGAAGTCGCGGTGCTCCTGGGGACGGACTGCGGAGACCTACTCTACAGTCACTCCGACAAACAACGCCGTAAGGCTCCGTTCGTCCACCACACTGCCTTAGGCTGGGCAGTGGTCGGCAAGGTGAACGACAACGCCAGCCCCGAAGGAGAGCACTCTTACACGGTCGCAAGAATCGTAGCCGAAGCCGCTCCCAAAACCTATGGCCCGGAGACGTGCCTTGAGCCGCTCTCAGGAGAAGACGCTATCGCCCAGCAGCACAGCGATGAAACCTCTCATCCGCGGCCCCCCGACGATCGTGGAGACCCTGAAAAGATGAAAAACACAAGGGCAGAGGAAGACAATCAAGCGGAAGCCCCGCCAACGACGAGATTTATCAACCAGTCAGCAACAGACGACGAAATGGACGCTCGGTGCGATCCAGACAGCGCATCACCGGAGTCCAAGAAGAGACCGAAACGGGAGCTTCCGTACCCTAGTAATCTGAAGAGAAAGTATGACGCGCACCATGCTGAGCGCACATCTGTTGACAAGAGAGCTCGACAGAACGGGCCAAGCAAAGGGGGAGGCGGCCCCGCGGCTCCCGACCCTCCAGGAAACGTCAAGCACCCACCTCCATCTTCCCTTTACCAGCCCCTCAGTACCGCCTACGCAACAAGCTGCCGTCGGACTCCGAAGCATCGGGACGAGCATGACGCACTCGCCGACGCACGAGGAATGCCGGGCAGCGTCGAGAAAGACCAGGAGACAACACCCGGACCCCTCCAGAGGTCCACCACCCGCCAGCGACGGAAAGTTCGACGTTGGTCGGGGAAGCAGAGAGGACTCCTCTATGAGCCACGCCCGCGCAGCAGGTGGAAGGCCACCCACCCGTCGCTGAAGACAACACCGACGCGTCCCGCGGGGCGAGACGACTACAATGAGCACGTAGTGCGTGGCGCCCCGCCACCGAACCAGCCCTTAACCAGCGCTCCCCCCCCCCCCCGAAGGCAGTTATTGGTGGCCAGAGCCACCAAGGGGGGGGGGAGTGTCACGTCTTACAAGACGTGAGAAAATTTAAAGAATTTTGATAATTTCATTTTGGCAACATTCTGCGGATCCGCGCTGGTCCGCAAGAATGACGCCAACGTTTTATCTGTTTGAAGTGCGTGGGAGGAACAGGTTCCCGAATAATCTTAAGTTTATGTGTCTTTAAGAAGTGAATTTGTGTGGGAAGATCATTTAATTTACGTGTTACCTCGCTGGCTATACTTTTTGAGTGTCTTCACGCAACTTGTGTTCGATAGCGGTGAACGGCCGGTTTCTAGAGCATTTGAGGATGCTTCTGGCGGCCGGCAAACCCACCTACATTGAGCCAGACTAGCTGTTACAATTCTGTAAGGTCTGGTGTTTTCTTTCGATGTAGCCAGTAAACTGCAGTGTAATGCTGGGAATTAGTCAGGTTCAAGTTCAACGGTATTTTAGCTGAACACTGTGATTTTACCGATTTGTCCGTTGAGCAATTTAACCCTGAGGTTAGGTTGACATGTGCGTTCTCATGCTAAGTATAACAGCTCAAGATGGAAAAAGTTGGAGTATCAGACAAGTTCAGAAAACGAGTGATTTAACTGATGAACTTTCCTATCTCTATTTCACTCCTCCATGTGATTTGTATTAATGTCCAAATGCTTTTTAATTTGACACAGGATTATTTGAAGTTTATTACTATTATAGATTGGATAGCCCTACACTAGAGCACAGCGCAGGTTCCACATAGACACCAAATAGTTATAGTACTGAACACAATACCATGCAATGACACAGCAAGTTAGGTAAATAGTTCACTCACCTCTTGGATACCTTAACTTAATACTCCATTTTCAATACTGTGGCTAGCAAGAGTAGAGCGGAGATAGACGGGAAATGTATAGTATAGGGTAGAATAGAATTAGTACATTAGTTTAGAACTTCAGAAGTTAGATACCAACCACAGTAGTTAATTATGTACACACTCGGTCAACATTTACTTGTTGTTGAATCCGAGGCCAATAGCAGACTGACTTGCGAGTGTTGCTCTCCCGAGCGTTGCCAACTTATGGTCTCTCTAACTAGAACTTACACTACTCGCTATATTACACCCCTCCCTCCTTAATTAGAAACCCCTCCCTGTATCCCCAGTCCCCTTATTCAATAGTCAATCCTAAAGGTCCATTCTCACCACAGGCTTCCGAGCCCGGGTAGACCTGCGTGAGATGTTAGCACTTGGAGGCTCGTGCATCCTAGCCTCCTGGGTGGGAGTCGGGTAATCAGGTGTTCCGGTGTCAGGTTCATTGGTCGGAGGTGGTGGGTATGAATTTTGAGCAGGTTGTGGAAACACGATGGTTTCCTCCGTAGGTTGTTCCAAGGGTTCAGGGATGGTGTTCGAGCAGGTAATAACTTGGTCCTGGTGTCGACGAACGACCTCTCCCCCCTTCAGTTGGCACTTGTAGGATACCGGGCCTGTTTTCTCAATGGTGGTAGCAGGGGTCCATTTTGGGGAACCCGGCGTGTATTGACGGACCATCACAGGAGACTCCGGCGAAATATCAACCGCGCGAGACCCTGGGTGGTATCTTTTCTGAGCGTCCTGGCGTTGAGCAACTTTGGACGCGATTGCTTCTGATGGCCAAAGCAGATCAAGACGAGAGCGAACTTTTCTGCCTAACATCAGTTCGGCGGGCGTAACACCTGTTGTCGTGTGGGGTGTCAGCCGATAGTTGAACAGAAACCTGTCTAGTGCTAGGCGTAGGGGTTCCGTTGACTTTCGTATATTCTTCTTGAAAGTTTGTACCATGCGCTCTGCCAGTCCATTAGTTGAAGGGTGGTATGGTGCGCTCGTAATATGTCGCATACCACATGCCTTCACAAATTCTTGGAATTCGGCCGATGTGAAACACGTTGCATTGTCAGAAACAATTGTTACTGGAAATCCAAATGTCGCAAAAGTGTGTTTCAGGCACGAGATCGTTTCGCTAGAGGTTGTAGTAGATGTGGGAAAAATTTCAACCCACTTAGAGTGTGCATCCACGATCACTAGATAGTATTTTCCATCCATTGGGCCCGCGTAGTCAATGTGTATGCGATGCCAAGGCTTCGCAGGCCATTCCCACGGATGGAGTTCAGCTTTCGTTGGTGCAGCTCGAGTGCTCAGGCACTCGCTGCATGACTTAGTCGTTTCTTCTAGATCTTTGTCCAGCAGCGGCCACCATACATAGCTGCGAGCTAACTCCTTCATCCTGGATGATCCAGCATGGCCAGAGTGCAGTTCGTCCACAATGGCTTGTCTGAGAGCTTGGGGTACAATAATTCTTGCTCCCCAGAGCACACAGCCATTTTGTGTGGACAATTCGTCTCGCCTCCTAGTATACGGAGCGAGATCAGGGTCACCAATTACCGTCGAAGGCCAGCCTACTTGGCAGTATTTGTATACCTTTGAAAGTACTGGGTCCCTTAGGGTGCCGTCGCGGATGTGGGTGCTGGTGACTGGAGCTGACTCGAGGAAATTTACTAAGGACGTCCATTCCGCAGGAATAGGTGTGGCTTCCTCGGGAGTTGTCAAAGGTAGACGACTGAGAGCATCAGCTGTGCCCAACAGCACGCCGGACCGGTGACGCAAGGTGAACTTGTAGGACTGCAGTAGTAAAGCCCACCTTTGAATGCGCCCGGATGCCATCGGAGGAATGCTTCTACCCGGATCAAATAGTCCTAACAAAGGTTTGTGGTCCGTAACCACAGTGAAATCCTGTCCCCACAGGTAGCAATGAAATTTTCGAAGTGCGAACACCATAGCTAGGGCTTCTTTCTCAGTTTGAGAGTAGTTGCGTTCTGTTGCTGTTAGAGTTCGGGAGGCAAAATAGGCGGGGCGTTCAATCTCATCAATAAGGTGACACAGCACCGCTCCCACACCATACGCACTACTGTCCGCCACTACCACTATGGGTTTCTGAGGGTCAAAATGGACTAGAGTCTGAGAGTCCAGGAGGGCTTGTTTAGATTTCTGGAAGGCTCTCTCCTGACTTGCATCCCATTTCCAAGGGGTTTTGTCTCTCAGTAAGGTATTTAGGGGCTCCAGCATAGTTGCAGATGATTTTAGAAATTTCCTATAGAAATTTAGCAGCCCAAGGTAGGCTCTCAGTTGAGTTACATTAGTAGGGGCTGGTGCATTCTGGATTGCTGCTACCTTCTCTGCAGTGGGGTGCAATCCATCCTTGTCAATTTGGTATCCAAGGTAGGATACCTGTGGCACTCCAATTTGGCATTTATCCGTTTTCAGTTTTAGTCCTGCCTCCTGTAGTTTAGATAAGACTTGATAGAGACGCTTGTTGTGCTCTTGCTCATTAGTGGCACTCACCAGGACGTCATCCAGGTAGCAAAACACTCCTGGGAGGCCCTGCAATAGTCCTTCCATGGCACGCTGAAAGATTCCAGGTGCGGACGCAATTCCAAAACTGAGACGGTTGTAGGCAAATAAACCTCTGTGGGTGTTTATTACCGTGAGTTCCTTGGAGTCTTCATCCAAGGGTAGTTGAGCGTATGCCTGAGACATATCTAGCTTGGAGTATATAACTCCTCCTGCTAACCCGCTAAATAGATCTTCCACTCTGGGTATAGGGTAGGTATCAAGCCTAGTGGCTCTGTTGACTGTTAATTTGTAGTCCCCACAGATGCGGATGCTTTGATCAGCCTTGAGCACAGGGACGATCGCCGCTGCCCATCTCGAGTATTGTACAGGGGTGAGGATACCTTCCTGCACCAGTCTATCAAGTTCTGCCTCCACCTTAGGTCTCAGTGTGTAAGGCACGTTCCTGGCCTTACAAAACTTTGGTGGTACAGCTGGATCCACTTCTATTTTGAAATTTCTTCCCTTAAAGCAACCTAGACCTGGTTGAAAAAGGTCAGGGAATTTATTTGCTAACTCTTCAGGGCAGGTAGTCAATTTGTTGACATTATTTGATACTATAGTTAGCCCAAGGGAATCAATCAGGTCCCTACCCAGCAAGGCTGGCCCCTCCCTGTCTACAATCACAATAGTTGCTAGTTGAGGAACCATATTACCAGATTCACGCTGGATGTTAGCTCTAATCTCTCCGCAAACTACTAGCTCCGCTCCCCCATAAGTCCTAAGCTTAACATCAGAAGGTCTCAGCTTGGGTTTTGACTTAGCTAGTATTTTAGAGTAGGTGGCCATTGAAAGGATAGACCTGGCAGCACCTGTATCTACCTCCATCTCTAATGGCACACCATTTAGTAACAATTTTATTTTGATTGGGGGTTTCATTTCCTGGGCTATTGAGAAAATCTCTCCATAACAGCCTAGATTAGCAACTGGATAGTCTGCACAGGCTGCATTGTTAGTTCTATTAGGGTTAGGGTGGTGTTCCCTCCCCCTTTTCTCATGCATAGCATGCACAAAATTATTTTTGTTGTCTTTAGCAGAATTTTGCTTTTTCAATTTAAAGCAACACTTCTTAAGATGGCCTTTTTGGCCACAACCATGACAAACACTGTCTTTATAGGGGCAATCTCTACGCCAGTGCAGATTACCACAGCCGCTGCATGCTGATTTGGGGCTAGCTTGAGCCTGAGTTGTGCCCTGAGGCTTAATAGCAGTTTGCTTTACTATATGCTGGCCAACATTTAGTATGGAATTAGGTTGCCTTAACACAACCGTCTCCCTCAGTTGAGTTTCTTTGGCAGTTGCCAGATCCACGGCTTTTTTCCATGTGAGGTCATTTTCATTAAGCAAACAATTTTGAACATCATTACTGGCCACACCCAGTATGAACCTATCAAGAAGCGTCTCTTCCAGAACTTCCTGTTTGAAATTACAGGTGTCTGACAGGGCCTTTAAGCTAGCCACAAAATCAGCAATGCTCTCCCCTTGTTTCTGGTTCCGCTTATGGAACCTAAAC
Organism: Morinoia aosen; assembly: GCA_030386875.1. NCBI lineage: Eukaryota > Metazoa > Arthropoda > Malacostraca > Amphipoda > Talitridae > Morinoia > Morinoia aosen. Next base: position 22,788,139 of record CM059579.1, read on the forward strand.
CTTTCAAAGATCTGGTTGCGTGTCGGCTTAAAATGCCGTCTTAACGCTTCCATGATCTCCTCATAGGTAGCATCTAAAAGTCTTTTAGGTGACAGTAGGTCTTTGGCTAACCTAACAATTTTAGGACCCACCAGAGCAATAAATGTTTTAGCTTTATTTGAATCTTCCACTTTATTAATACTAAGGAAGCAGTTTAGCCTGACTTCATATTCTGGGAATTCTTCCTCTAAAGGATTGAATTCTCCCACTGAGCCTAGCATTGGCATTTTTACCCAGCTTTACAGCTAATTGTCAGATATCGACCTGAAATAGTAGTAGCAACAATATCAGTTGCAAGAGTAGCCAATTCAAGAGGCTGTAATAATACCCCTTGTTAAAAAAAAATCAGAAATTTACAGCATCAATACTCTAGTCACTGAATAATATAAATTCTGAGTTCCTTCATTAGTCTAGCCTCTCCCAATAGTTCTACAAAAAATAATCCTCGTCGCCAGTATTATAGATTGGATAGCCCTACACTAGAGCACAGCGCAGGTTCCACATAGACACCAAATAGTTATAGTACTGAACACAATACCATGCAATGACACAGCAAGTTAGGTAAATAGTTCACTCACCTCTTGGATACCTTAACTTAATACTCCATTTTCAATACTGTGGCTAGCAAGAGTAGAGCGGAGATAGACGGGAAATGTATAGTATAGGGTAGAATAGAATTAGTACATTAGTTTAGAACTTCAGAAGTTAGATACCAACCACAGTAGTTAATTATGTACACACTCGGTCAACATTTACTTGTTGTTGAATCCGAGGCCAATAGCAGACTGACTTGCGAGTGTTGCTCTCCCGAGCGTTGCCAACTTATGGTCTCTCTAACTAGAACTTACACTACTCGCTATATTACAATTACATTTCATAGATTAAGTTGGAGTATCAGACAAGTTCAGAAAACGAGTGATTTAACTGATGAACTTTCCTATCTCTATTTCACTCCTCCATGTGATTTTGTATTAATGTCCAAATGCTTTTTAATTTGACACAGGATTATTTGAAGTTTATTACATTTCATAGATTAACGCAAAATAGCGCAATTTTATATTTGTTTGAGAATGCTAGCCAACCGCTGCTTCACTATTTAAAAGATGTGATACAGAGAAAGATATTTTTTGTCGATTGGCTTCTCACCTATGAGCTGTGCTGAGCAAGTTGCGCCAGTCAGCAAGGTGGAAGCCTAGAGTTGAAAAATTCTCAGAAGTAGACTGAGAATAGGCACGGAGATTTATGAGCCCACCAGCACGTTTGATTTGTGTTTTCAAAACGACGTTGATGAACGTGTACTTGCCTCTCTCATTTTTTTTATAATAGAATTTATTGATAATGGTTGATTTGATAACCTGAGTGACTTGCCCCTGCTTTAGAGACCTAATTTTGCTGTCTCTTTTTCCACAGATAGGGTAAAGTAAAAGACAGAGCAACCAATAATTTTATGTCCTAGAATAAGCTGTTCCAGGTCTAAAGTGAGGGGCCTTTCCCCATCGTCTGTAAGTATTTAAAGTATTCTCTCTCAACTTGTAACGTTACCTAACTCGTCATCCCTTTATTATTGTGAGGCATTCATGCGAAGACTATACATTTGTTGTGCGATTGTCCACCTTTTTGTTCAAATAAAGTGCTTATCAACTAGTGACCGCTGTGTTAAAATTGCTAGATACGGATGTGTATTCATGTATATATCCTTTTATGCTTCCTTAAAAAGACACTTTGAACATTGGGCGAAACGAGCGATTCATGTATTATTGCCTGGCGTTAGTGACACGAGTTTTACAATATTCGTGGTCGTATCATAAATGTGTTCTTTCTAAATGTGTTTCTAGCTGTGTGTCCTCGGCAGGGTGTTCTTGATAATGTGTTCATCGACTAAGGACTTATTCTCTTCCCTGTCAATGCAGCTGAAACCCTTCTTGTTTCGTGAACTTATCTCCTAGCTTGCTGTTCCTGTGCACCTTGTGCGTAGATTCCGCGTTCCCCTAACTCCACGCTAAATGGTGCCTTCCTCTTTCCTCTCTTGGGACATCTTTGTCGCGGTTAAGGGAGACTAAAACTTTCTTATATAATAATACTGGTAATAGCAATGCGAATTGTTGTGGTGCTACGTCGTTAGCAGGGCGGCGAGTTCCCTTTATTATGTGCTGCTATTCTATGGCCTCTTATGTCTCACTCAGCTATTTCTCGTGTACCCTCGAGGTGTGAATTTACTTTCTTGTTGTGCGGTGCTATGTAAATGGTGCCTTCCTCTTCCCTCTCTTGGAACACCTTTGTCGTGGTTGAGGGAGGCTAAAACTTTCCTATTTAATAATACTAGTAATGCGTTACGAATTCCGTCACTAGAATATCATACCTAGGTCTAACAACATTTAGCAGTTCTCTGTGTCTCACTCAGGAAGTGGAAGATTCCTTTCTCGTTATACATTAATTGCTTATTCGACTGTGATCTTAAATTAGGATTTCCTGTCACGCAATTCCTGGTCCGAGTCTGAATCATACTTGTCTGGGCAGATTCACGGAGTCGTTTGGATAAGAAATAAAACCGAAGAAACCACGTGTTCTTCTTGGTGTCCCTACGCCTTCCGTTCCTATGCGTGCCGAAGCGAAGATAGAATTTCCGCCAGAGCACACGTAACATGGGATAAAATGGAGTAACATTGTGGCCGGATATCACATCTGAGTGGCGAATATTTGCAAAGTTTGGCACGTATACGTAGATTAAACAATAGTTAACAGTGATAATTTCAATTACGGAACTTCAGAGTTTTTTGATTTGAAAGTTCAGTGCTAGTGTGCGCTGAAACAAATGCTTAATTACCCCTTCCCCTAGCTCAGCAGAAATCGACTGAAACATTTTCGAGAATGATTTTGAAATAGTGAGACAACGTTGGCCATAATTTAATTCATTAAAAACATAGCACAATCCTCACATCCATAAACCTGTATATTGTTGTACACACAAAACGTATTTCAGAGTCTGTTTGTCATACGGATGTTAAATATGAATACAGAAAGGAGAAAAAAAATAAAGATGAGGAAATACTCCTAATTATGGAAAAACGACCTTCATTCCGCTTCATTGAACTGAATGCTGTGGTGCTCATTAAAGTCGACAGAAATAAGTAAGATGAATATTATAGAATGGCTTAGCAATAGTTAATTGAAAAAATTTCTAACTTTCTAACGCAAATTTCATGAAAATTAAAATTGCAGGTAAATGGGAAATTCACACCAAAATGCTGCAGGTCCTATGACAGAGATGCGAAATGACGTGACACATTTACTCTAAATTGTTTTACAGTTTTAGAGTTTTTGATTTGCTGGGGAGCTTGTTCCACAAAAAGCTCCAGAAACTGAGAGAGCTTTTTGTCCCGCGTTAGATGAACGGAAACTGACCAAGACATAATTCCTCCGATTTGTTTTTTTGTTTGGGATAATAGATGGAAAAAATTTTACCACATCTGCATTACTCTGAGAGAGGTACAGAGAGGAGAACACTTGTCGAGCTTTTTGGATCATTAATCTGTTCGGTATTCGGATCCAGTCGAGTTTTCTTAAAAGAGGCGTGGCATAATCGTATTCATTGAAATTTCCTTTACATACCACTTTGGCTGCAAAGTTTACACATTTTTGCAACTCTTCTTGACGGTATTGATGTAAGTCTCCCCAGACTAGACTGCAGTAATCCAGACGCGATAAAACTAAAAACTGAATCACAAATAACCTAGATTTTTCGTCAAGTGTGTTCTTAATGCGATGAAAGAACATTAAGGTTCCGTTAATTTTGTTGCACTTTGTTTCTACGTGTGAATTAAAAGTCATATTTTTGTCAAACCAAACACCAAGATTTTTTACCTTATCTACTGGTTCAATTTTATCTTCTAAAAATGTCCGACGCGTCCGACCGACCGACCGACCGACGGACGGACGCGGCTCTTATGATGGTATAGGTAGATTAATTATAATGAAAAATGAACACTCTAAGCGCAAGATTTTAACGATAATATTTTCTATTGGTAAAAGCGTTTTGGAACAAGATAACCTAATATCGAAATACATACGACTGAAGGAAGTAACTAATGACTTCTGCAAATTAAATGTCAGTTTTTACTTACATAGTAATCTCAAGAAGCGATAATTACGTGGCCTGATACTCACTTATGTTCGCTTTTCTTTTACTTTCAAGTTGAAAGGCGACACAAGCAAAATACCTCCCACCGGAGGTGTTCGTCTCAATGAATTCTTTCACGCTGAAAACGCTTCAGCATCTAAGGCGAAGTGCGCTAAGGTGAGTTCTAATTTGTTCCCATTCTCTAAAGTGAATTGGTGAAGCGATGGTTTCTTCTTTGTGCTGAGCGAAAAGTATTTGAGACAAAAGATAATACAGAAATCCGACTCACATGTGCTGAATTCATTGTATCCACTTTTCAGATACCTACTTGTAATCTTTCATGTTGCTGTCGCTCGGCTAACATCGTCAGTTGTTGTAGCTACTCACCTCTCATTTGTTGTCTCAACATCTCTTTCTACTTTTTCTCTTAATAATATGTTCATTTTGCTGTCGCTCGGCTAACATCGTCAGTGGTCTTAGCTACTCACCTCTCATTTGCTGCCTCAACATTTGCTCTTTCTAATTTTTCTCTTAATAAGATATTCAACCATTGAATGTTGATTTCATTTGTATTCCCATTTTTACCTTTATTTTTTTGTGTCAGTTCAGTTGTGTCAGTGTCTATACTTATTACCTAATACTACTTATTACCTAATACTATTGATATCTAGTCAGGTTCGTATACATACAAAATGTATCAATAAAATGTACGTGCACTTCAAATGATGAGAAAACTTTATTTCCATACATAGAGTGAAATGAATGGACTTCGAATACAGAAGACAAGTGTAATTGAAGAATCATGTTCGCAAATATTTAAATTGATGACCGTTTTTGCCCAGACAACGCTGATAACGCGCACCAAAGGATTTGCAAACGACGCGAAAAATGGAGAAAAGGATGAATCATCGGAAAAAGATGAATCATCGCCGGATTCTCAAAAAGGATCAGAGGCCAATTACGAAGTGAAATATGAAGATGAAAACTTAGAATAAGACGCATTAAATAAATCTACGGAGAAAAAATTTCTTATTGAAACAATTTTTTTCAAGATCGAAGAGATTTAGCTTGGCTCCTGATCAAATGGCTCATGTAGAACGTTCGTTTTCAACTGTTAGAAAATTTAGTACCGATAGCAAACATTTGGTAATGCGTTCATAAACAAAATATCTTTTGTGTCACACTTCCCGTGTAAGATAGGGGAATAATAAGCTGCAAATCATAAAAAGCGTTCCTGTGTTGCAGTTTCAATTGTGAAGTAGGGACAGTAATAATATTTAAGAAAGGAATAATATCAAGACTGATTTGTTTCTTTGACGTTCATACCTCACCGATTGAAATTGGTTCCATGTGGTAGGTATTGAAGACTCCGGCTCAGATACGCCCATAAAACACTTCTGTAGAATAATTTTGCATATGTTAAAAAAATTTAAATACTTAAATATTTTTTGAATATTTAGAAATGGTGTAACTTCGAAGGTAATTCCTTATGTTTTAAATTCTAAGATTATAACTAATGTTTGAAATTTTTAGATAGGATGAAATGTTTTAAATTCTTCGAATAAAGGCTTCTTTATAGCCCAAATTTTAGCCTCACTATAGCGGCAGACTGATTTTTGGCAGTTTTCTATTATAGTGGGGTTGTAATGAAAGGCATAAACATCACAAAGCCTCGAAGACGGGAGCACTAAATGAGACTGTTGAATAGTTGGTGAGGCGTATCCACATTGGGCGCCAAATTGTAGATAGTTGCAATTTTTGCTGGTCCTTCTTGGGAGCCAGAATTTCAGAGTCTTCTTATCCCGGAAGGATCTTCCTGATATCTTCAGGGAAAATGGAAAGTCAGGTTTTGGCGACTTAATTTATTAGTTGGGGCTTGCCCACAGGTTTTCAGGAGGCGAATTATTTTCCAGCAGTTGAAATTTTAGCCGATATAAAAATCAAGCTTTGAAGTTTTAGAGCCGAAGAATTTTTCTGGCTATGGAGCTTTTCACGCTGGTAATGCAGCCGTCGAAAGTTAGAGCCGAAATGAAATTCGAGCTGCGAAATTTGAGCCGATATAAAAATCGAGCTTTGAAGTTTTAGAGCCGAAGAATTTTCTGGCTCTTGAAATTTTCAAATCTGAGACGGATATAGGGTTCGCAAGTATCTGTGATACGCCAGTTCGATTATTTGCGAGAGAATTATTTTTCCTCCCGCGAAATTACAAAGCACTAGTCGGCATCTCTGACAATAGCCTGACACGCCCTTACCGAGAAGACATTACTGCAAGTAATGTCGCGAACATGCTATTAAGCCAGATGTCGACTGTGCCTTTTTTTTTTTTTAACCTATAAATGAATATAATGGTACATATGTACATCAGATAGCTTATACAGAATACTTAAGAATATTTCTTAACAATTAGAAACACTTATTCTAATACAGCTCAGGAACAGTCTTGTCCTTTCTCTTCTGAAGAGGCTGAATCCAGTTCTGGTTGGTTGGGAGAGCGCGATAAGAAGTCGGCGAGATGGTTCTCCATTCCAGGAATGTGTTCCGCTTTAAATTGAAAGAGGCTGAAGTATAAAGCCCATCGTTTAAGTCGTGGGTTTAGTTTATCCGCTTGTTGCAGATATTAAGAGGTCGATGGTCGCCATTGTGCATCGTTGATCTTGGTCGCCAATTTTGGTCGCTGACATGGTCGCCAATTTTCGATTGCTGATCTGGTCGCCAGTTTGATCGGTGATCTGGTCGCCAGTTTGATTGCTGATCTGGTCGCCAGTTTGATCGGTGATCTGGTCGCCAGTTTGATCGGTGATCTGGTAGCCATTTTGATCGCTGATCTGGTCGCCATTTTGATCGCTGATCTGGTCGCCATTTTGATCGCTGATCTGGTCGCCAGTTTGATCGCTGATCTGGTCGCCATTTTGATTGCTGATCTGGTCGCCAGTTTTGTTCGTTGATCTTTTTTAGATGACGAGCTTGGAATGCAGTCGTCCTTCTCCGGCAGCAGCTGCTGTTTGGAGGCCAGGATGTCCTGCGGTCTACCGTAGATGCCGGTGGCCATGGACGCCGTGGTCTTTTTAGGTGTAGGCCTTTATCGCGCATGCCAGACAGTGTATTACGATCATTACTTTCTAATTTCTCTATTTCTTCTTTGGTTGGCTTAAGCACCTTCCCATACAGAGGACATTCCTTGTTGATCTGAAGCTGTTTTGGTTCTTTAGATTTTTCAATTTCTTCTCTCTTAGTACTCGCTTTTGGAGTGACATGAGAGGTTTCAATTATGATAGGAGGCGTATGCTCTTCTTCAAAGGATGTAGTTCCTGGCACACGTCCTAGGATTATGTCGGTTGCAGGGTTATCCATTACTACGACTGTGATGTTGCCTCGATAATATGGGCAGTCAAGTTTTACGTTTGCTAACGGCGCTACGAAAGTTTGGCTGTCAGCTAGCTTCACGGTGATTTTGTTTTTAGATATGTTTTGTTCGGGCACAAGGGCTTTATTTACAAATACAGCTGTGGCTCCTCCATCCAGTAAGATTTCCACAGGTTGATCATTGAGTTGGCCTTGGCACTTTTTTAATTCTCCTAATAGTACTTCGGTTGTATTCGAAATTACCGCAGCATGATTGCATTCGACGGGTGGCAGGGTATATCCTGGGGACTCCTCTTCGATGTAATTTATGTGGGCAGTAGGTTGTGCCGCACCTCTTTCATTTCGGGAAGAGGTATTTTGCTGAGATTGCGGGTTAAGTACTTGGCACTCTGCGCTAGAATGAGTTGGATTTTCTCCATGGTGATTACAGAAGAATGTTCTCCAGTGGATTGGCGGACGGTTAAAGTAGTTGGGTCTGCCTTCTACGTGAGCTGGTCCAGTTGTCCTTGGCCTATACTGGAAATTCTGATTCTGAGGCGGTGCAGGTCGATACTGGGGATTTCGGTTCTGAGGAGGTCGATAGTTGAAATTTTGGGTCTGAGGAGGTGAAGGTCGATAGTTTCCGGTTGTGGTGTTAGAAACTTGATTCACCTGAGAACTTCTGGAAGGTTTTCCCACTGAAGATTCTTGACCTTCGTTTTTGTTATTCGTCAGACTGTTCTCACACAGTTTCTGGAGAGTTGTATTGGGTCGGGCTTGTAGAAATTTGTCCCCTTGTTCAGCTAGAGTCGCTAAGGTGTTACCGCTTCTGTCCTTGAGTTGAGTGGCAAGGTGAGACGGTAGACTGGAGTAGACCCTATCCATAAGCATGAAATTTTTCAGTTGGTCGTAGTTTTCTTCTACTTGGCTTCCGGTGAGCCATGCGTTAAGCGCTTGTTCCAATCTCCGGATGTATCGACTCATGTTGTCTCCTTCCTCAGGCTTCAGTTCATAGTAGTTACTGCGCAGTTTAGCGGGGGTTATCTTGTGGGACTCCAGCAGTAAATTTTTGAGTTCCCTAAATTGGTAGCGGTCGACCGCGGCCAATGTCTGGATGAGTCTTCTTTCCTTAGCCGTTACTAGATTTTCTAGTGCGAGAACAGCCTCAAATTCCGTGTATTCGAGTGCGTTGCTGTGACTCTCGAAACGCTGCATGAATTCTTGGATCCCCTCTTGTTCAGGGTTAAAAGCAGCGATATCGGGTATTTTGACCCGTCTGGCTTCTGGTGCCCTTTGCTGGTTGAGTTGTTGGAGCTGGATTTCATGCTCTCGTTCTCTTTCTCTCTCTCGTTCTCTTTCTCTCTCTCGTTCTCTTTCTCGTTCTCGTTCTTCTCTTTCTCGTTCTCTTTCTCGTTCTTCTCTTTCTAGTGCTCGTTCTCGTTCTTCTCTTTCTAGTGCTCGTTCTCGTTCTCGTTCTTCTCTTTCTAGTGCTCGTTCTCGTTCTTCAGCTTCCTCCAGAATTCTTATTCTTTGAAGGAAGGTTTCACGATAGTCTGGTTGCTCCGGAGTGAGGCCTAGGGCAGTCATGTACTCTCGGGCACGTTGGACGCAATCCATTTCTCTTTGCTTCAGGAAGTCGAGGTTCCTTTTTATTTTTCTTGGTTTTCAGGATTCAAAGTCCTTCTTTATTTTCTTCTGCTTCAGGGAGTCAAGTCCTCTTGTTTTTATTTTAGTTTTTTTTTTCTTAGCTTTCAGGATTCGTAGTCCTTCTGTTCGGGCGCCAAATTGTTGAATAGTTGGTGAGGCGTATCCACATTGGGCGCCAAATTGTAGATAGTTGCAATTTTTGCTGGTCCTTCTTGGGAGCCAGAATTTCAGAGTCTTCTTATCCCGGAAGGATCTTCCTGATATCTTCAGGGAAAATGGAAAGTCAGGTTTTGGCGACTTAATTTATTAGTTGGGGCTTGCCCACAGGTTTTCAGGAGGCGAATTATTTTCCAGCAGTTGAAATTTTAGCCGATATAAAAATCAAGCTTTGAAGTTTTAGAGCCGAAGAATTTTTCTGGCTCTTGAAATTTTCAAATCTGAGACGGATATAGGGTTCGCAAGTATCTGTGATACGCCAGTTCGATTATTTGCGAGAGAATTATTTTTCCTCCCGCGAAATTACAAAGCACTAGTCGGCATCTCTGACAATAGCCTGACAGAGACCAAAGGAGCTACTCAAGCCTTGGCATATAGGATTCACCTACAAAAGAAAAAATGGGTCGTGGTCGTCGTCTTCGCTGTACGCTATCTCGAGAAAGCTGAGAAGGTAAGGTAGGAGCTAAAATAAATGTAAAGGATGTATTCAGCTTATGTGTAAAGAGTCCAGACCTTCAAACGATCATGTGCATGTTGAATTCATCCTAATTATGTTGTAATTTTCACAATATCTTCACCCAATGACAAAGTCAAGTTGACAGTATTAGACATCAAACTTATTCAGAAATGAACATGACTGCAAGTACAGAAAAAATAAGACTTACAGATACTAATATTAGCCCTTTTGAGAGTTATTTGAAGTCGATGGGTGCATTCTTTAAGAAATGACAAGTGGTCCAAGCCAAGTTTTTTTTGAGGGCGCGCGAGTCGGGTAGGCTCAACGCAGAATTTCTCTATTTTCCCGAAAACCGTTGAGGCCGTGGTCGTGTGTGGGACACCATACTACTGGAAATGTTTCACTCTTTGACTTGAGAGTAATTTGAAGTCGATGGGTGCATCCGTTCGAAAGTTCCGAGTCGGTCAACTTAAGTTTTTTGAGGGCGCGCGAGTCGGATAGGCTCAACGCAGAATTTCTCTATTTTCCCGAAAACCGTTGAGGCCGTGGTCGTGTGTAGGACACCATACAACTGGAAATGTTTCACTCTTTCATTTGAGAGTAATTTGAAGTCGATGGGTGCATCCGTTCGAAAGTTACGAATCGGTCAACTTAAGTTTTTCGAGGGCGCGCGAGTCGGATAGGCTCAACGCAGAATTTCTCTATTTTCCCAAAAACCGTTGAGACCGTGGTCGTGTGTGGGACACCATACTACTGGAAATGTTTCACTCTTTCATTTGAGAGTAATTTGAAGTCAATGGGTGCATCCGTTCGAAAGTTACGAGTCGGTCAACTTAAGTTTTTTGAGGGCGCGCGAGTCGGATAGGCTCAACGCAGAATTTCTCTATTTTCCCGAAAACCATTGAGACCGTGGTCGTGTGTAGGACACCATACTTCTGGAAATGTTTCACTCTTTCATTTGAAAGTAATTTGAAGTCGATGGGTGCTTCCGTTCAAAAGTTACGAGTCGGTCAACTTAAGTTTTTTGAGGGCGCGCGAGTCGGATAGGCTCAACGCAGAATTTCTCTATTTTCTCAAAAACCGTGTAGGTCGTGGTCATGTGTATGACACCATACTACTGGAAATTTTTCACTCTTTCATTTGAGAGTAATTTGAAGTCGATGGGTGCATCCGTTCGAGAATTACGAGTCGGTCAACTTAAGTTTTTTGAGGGCGTGCGAGTCGGATAGGCTCAACGCAGAATTTCTTTATTTTCCTGAAAACCGTTGAGGCCGTGGTCGCGCGTGGGACACCATACTACTGGAAATGTTTCATTCTTTCATTTGAGAGTAATTTGAAGTCGATGGGTGCATCCGTTCGAAAGTTACGAGTCGGTCAACTTAAGTTTTTTGAGGGCGCGCGAGTCGGATAGGCTCAACGCAGAATTTCTCTATTTTCCCGAAAACCGTTGAGGTCGTGGTCGTGTGTACGACACCATACTACTGGAAATGTTTCATCTTTCATTTGAGAGTAATTTGAAGTCGGTGGGTGCATCCGTTCGAAAGTTACGAGTCGGTCAACTTAAGTGTAAAATCGTACGAGGTGAACTCAAGAAATCTCCAGAAATTCTGTACCTAACGGCGGTTTGAAGTCCCTCTGCTGCCGCCTGCCGGTCGTCTTTACCCTATTTTTAGGGAGAAAGAGTGAGTTCTAGTTTGTGTTCGCGCGAGTGGTCGGAATTTGGCACGCTAGTGTTTTTCACTCGTAACTTTTCAAAGAATGCACCTATTGACTTCAAATTGCTCTCAAACAAAAGAGCGAAACATGTTCTATTTCCTTTTTATTAACAACACGGTCATGCCAATATGAAGTTTTATAAACTTAACAAATTTCACAATCTCTATCATCTTGATGTGCTTTACACTACGCTGAGAAAGTATGTTTGTTTATACTACAGTAGTTATGACTGTTATAGTCTAGCAAATATACATAATATTTCATTGATTGATCATTATTAAATCACAAGTCGGGAAACAAGATACTGTCATCAATTTTTTCTATTAGCGATCAATGTAGCTAATTGGTCAAGTACGCTTGTCTCTCTTGAGACGCACTCAGGGTTTTGACACCTAGTAGTGCGAGATGCAGTGCTTCTCGTTAGAAAAAAAAAATAAAGTTAGCCAATTGTCTACTTGACACAGGTGTTTTAAATTGAGTATCGGCTCGATCGAGGTAATCAACACCGGAATGACTGAGTTAGTCATAAGGCATTTGAAACACTGTCGTTCAGTGTTATATGTATCAACATGATTGTTTCAAAATATCCGGTTCCGCTAAGTTAATGCTTCGTATTATTCATAAATGAATTGCACGTAAATAATATCAGCTTTGATATAATCCGTAAATTAATTTTTATTTTGATGAATAAAATAGGTGGCGATATGTAGTGAAAGGAGTGGTGTTTATGATTAATTCGTAGTGCGTCACTAGGATGCAGGCACGGTATACCTCTTTCGTCTACCATGATGCAGGCAGAGGAGCGAAATGACTCGAATAACTTGAAAGTTACCCAATAAAAAACCCTTACTTTCACTGCTCAGTTTTTTTACAAGTTTCACGCTCATGGTTTTGTCTTCATATTTTCAGATAAGCACGTGTTTTAAGCATGTATTGTTCCTGATATGTCAACCCTTACTTTTCTCGCACAGAGCGCGGCTGAGCGCCCGCCAGAACCACTTAGTTGCTCTTTGTTTCTCACGTAGAGAAGTGCCTGGTGTGTTCGATCTGACCCACAGACCTGTGCGGTGAGTGCATTACAGGCTTCTTTTCGAGCGTGTTACTCGTGCGCTTTGCGTCATTGTACAAAGCTCGTTCTTTTCGAACATACTTATCCTATATACATTAAGTAGGCAATGATGGAGATACTAATTAGCTCAATGTTTATTTTACCTGAAACATAGATTCGGACCTTCAATCGAGAACCGCTTTTTCAAATCAGGTAAAACATTTTAATAAGCTTTAAGAATAAGCTCACTCTTTATACTGGACTAGAAATACTGTATTCTTATTACATTCTCCAGTAGAGAAAATACAGCGTCTTTAAAAAATTTAAAATATTTATTTCTCGCGAGTGATGCATTGTAAGGACTACATATGCCCTGGGAACAATAAAAACGCATAAGTATTAAGATATAAAGTTTCTTGAACAAAATTATGAGAAAGGAACGGTTTGTAATCATCATGTACTGCTAGTTCTGATTCGATCATCAATTTGGAGGCCCGACGTTATTTTAATTACGTGAGACATTATGAAAGTACTAAGTCCAAACCTATTATAACATTAACATTATAGAAACAGGAATTTCTTCTGAGAAAGTTAATACCGGCTAAAGCTCATCATGGTTGTAAGTCACATTTGCGACGACCAACCCATTATATTTCCGACGACTGTTATAGAGTTCATCAATAGCTTTAAGGCAAATTCTACGAGAACTTACGAACGAATACAGTGACGGCTTGCTAATTTAGATCGTGTTATTTGAATAACTACCTATAACAACAGGATGATCGATACAGTTAACAGTGGAGAAAAATTTAACAGTGTTGGTAAATAGTGAGAATCATAAGTTTATGAAGAATTCAAATTTTGTTAAATTATTCGAGGAGTAATTTTTGACCACGCGTAATACTTGTCGAGAAATGTTACCAAGTTCAACATCCACAAACTATTACCACTTTTACTATTACTACTAAAATATCGTGTCTATTACGTAATTCACGGGCACTATTCCATGGCATTGAGCAAGCAAATGATGAGAGATGTTCTCCAGTGAATCCTACACATCACCTGGAATGCTTCATTTCAGGTGTATTAGACTACATATGTGACAGAAACTTTGACCCAAGCATTTTAATTGCGTGAAGCTTGGGCGTGAATGTATTCCTCTGTGTTATGTTTAAATCATAAAATAGGAGACCCATATGAAACATTTACTAATTCGCATTTTTTCCGTTGATAATTCCTATGAATAGGTTCAACAAACATGAATTCTCTAAAATAGGACAATGCCGCGATCGCCTTCAGTCCTCCGCGGAGGCAAAAAATGTGAAAATACATGGTCATGGCCGTGTAACTGATTTTTTTTTCGTTTGGAGGTCGACTACTGTAATGTCTGTAGATAGTCAAATTTCTCAAGGGTCTCTTTATGTTTTTATTGGTCAAATAAGCCATGCAAGCGCCGATATTGGGTAGAAAATCGCAGTAAACTAACTCTCATGTTTGACTACAGAGCCATTTCGTCTGGTGCATATTCTGGAGCTTGTCTCTTTTTTTTCAACACCGCTCTATTAATATAGTACTTGACCTCGATTCATTTCCTTACTCAGTTCTTTCGACAGCTTGTCAGCAAGTTGGTGTTTTAAAAACTGATATTTTCAATGTTCGTCTTCACTGCGAGTCATGCTAATTAGTTACTGATTTTGGACCTATACCAATCATAACATACTACCAGCAGAGCAGAACAAATTCATTTGGGCAAGTATCACAATATAGGCTTGGAAAAGTTGCCTGTTTTGGCCAGCTCGTGTGCAACTCAATGATTTCTCAACACAAAAGAGGGATAAGTGTGTTCGATTTGAACCCAAAATAGAGGGAAGGCTTGCTGAGTAGATATGCGTGGGACAGTTCTTGTTTGAGTCACCAAGATTAGTGGTACATAAATTTTGTTGTTGAGCTTCTTACCAAAGAAAAAAACCACATCGTTCTACTTCATAGCGGTAGAATAATGTACAAAATGAACTCCTCGTTGAATGTTTGAATAACAGCCGTTTCCTCACGTAACTTTAGACAGTAAGCTTTAATAGGATTTCTTCTTTTGTAGAAAATTAACGAAGCGAGACTTTATCTCGCGTCGCTGGAAACAGGTTGAGTGAACGTTCATTGTGTGCGTGCGGTGACTCGCACGGTGTTGCGTGGGAGCTGTTGTAACTTGCTGAGCTCAGTTCATCTAAGGACGCACGCCTCGTGCTCTCGTCAGGCACTCCTACGCTCGTTCAAGCATCGTCAATAGCCAGGAGTTGCGGTTTTTAGCCAAGCTCTGAACATTATGAGCTTGTTGATTGAGGGATCTGTAATGTTACCAAGCAATCTGTATGAGAATTGTAAGGCTAGGGCTCAGTGCCGGCTGGCGTTTCCTTTCAGGAAATGTAGACCACATTTCATTTCTTGCGCAATCACCAGCCTCACTACTCGTATAGCACGATCCAGGATGTCACCATCATCCTCTACGTACTCGTACTTTTACGTTAGATATTTTTCTCGTACTAATTCTGTTACCACGGTAGATGAACATGGTTTGTTGTGAACTCGTAATAAGGGTCCAAACTTTCCCTTTCTATTTTGGAATGTTGACACAGAGAAAGTCGATCTATACTTAGGGATATTCTTTTTTTTTGCTGCGTATTGCTGGATAATCCAATTTTCTGGTCTCAACGATAGTGAACTAGTTTTTTAACATAATATCATTTCGATTTAACGAATTGGAATTCATTATTCAACCTGCAACGCATCATTTATCTTAATACTTTATTACCTCATTCTAAATAAATAGAGACGAATTAATAATAATTCAGACATGGTATTGCAGAGCAGAAAATTTTCGAAAGTCAGCGGTAGGAAAAAATTAATTCAACTATTGATTGACAAGTCAAGATTTGGACTCCAAAGCGCAGACCCACTGGACTTGTTTAAACTGGTTTGCTTCGCATGATGTGATTGCAAAAGCACAAGGAAAGCTAGTGTACAACTTCCTATCGAACGTATTTAATTTACGTACTCGAACAACGTTAGAAATGATGAGATGTAGTCATTCTTCATTCGAAGTCAACCAAATTTTATTTTGAAGGTTTATTATGGATAGATGAAAGTGCCAAGTCTTGGTGTGAAGGAGCCCATGGAGATGAGACTGACGCCGGCATGCCAAAGCAGAGGCAGACCCTGCGTTGGAGAGGTCCTGGGTGAGGGCAGAGGGCACGCGACTGCCAGCGACACCTGACATTCTCCTCCGACGAGCGCCTTTCACTTCATGCAGGTCGTGCCTGGGCACAGTTGGTGCGCTCGCCGCCACGGGAACTTTGCTTGCTCGCCTCGTGTACCTCCACCGAAACAAATTACAGTCGAAGCTCGAATTGCCCATTTTATGCAAAACTCAACTTCTACGGATATTTAGTTCTCATTATTCATCTGACATGGTGCTTGGTGGAAATGAATAAATGACTTAAACCTGAGGAAGACCTGCTTGGTGGAAGATATGAATGGCTTAAACTTGTAACCTGAGTTTTCTTAAAAATTTCTACGAAGAAATTAAAAACCAGTTCATTTTTACGTTTTTCGAAGTCTTCTTTTCCTTTTAGTTATTTTTTTCAGAATAATTTCTTAGGATTACAGTGAGCTCAACTTTCATTTTCGGTGTAGTATATGGTAGGTTGTTTTTGTCTTTTTATTTTATATATGCATTTTTTTTCTTATATTTCATTTTCAATAAGTATATATATTAATATGTGTGTGTACTTATGTAGGTATATATATATATATCTACGTAAATAGATATACATGTTTCTATTTCATTACTTCACGCAAAAACCATCCGGTTAATAAATTTTATTGCACTAGCGAAATGATTCAAAAATAGATCTATCACTTCCCCAGAGGGCATTTCTGTGAATAGGATTAATGACAAATACAATTAATGAAACAAAGCGCAATTTGAGCATATGAATCGTGGTAAAATTATCTTTCTGTCCGTATGTTGTACAAGCTATGAATTTTGATGTAGATTATATGTTTGTTTACGCATTTCTGCCAAAATTTTTTAGATATTTGTCAATCATGAGTGGTAACCGGCTTACACTGTATCTCCATTTTATCCCATGTACCCATGTCCGCATGATGTTGCAGAGAATATCGAGAAGATATGAAATACGTTTTTTGTTGTTGTTGTTGTTCCTCGGCGGTAACTTGAGTTTTCTTAAATTTTCTTTTAGGAAATTAAAAAACCATTCCATTTATACGTATTTCGAAGTCCTTTTTCTATTCCTTATCTTTCCTCAGGTTATTTTTTACGATTCATCATAACTTTGGCTGTCACTTTAAATATAGAAAGAGCAAGATTATTTTTCATGTTTATTTTTTTGTGCTCGCGGTGGCACAGCGGTTAAGGGATCAGACTTGTATGTTGGAGTCGCGGGTTCGTATCCCGGCGCTGGCGCTGCGATTTTCCCCGTTGGGTATAAGGGAAAGCTCAAGCACAATACCCCACTCGACCCAGGTGTCGGAAATGGGTACCGGCTTTACGGGGGAACCGTCATGGTGTCCTATATATAGTCTTAGTTATTAGACATTTGAAAAACCAATGCTTAAGATCATTTGTATCAGGCTTGATTGGAAATAAAGCATCCCAAAGATGCCGATGTTTGTTTGTTGTTATTAAAATTTATATTATATTCATTTTCAATACGTATATATATACATGAATATGTGTGTTGGTGTGTGCATGAGTGTGTATGTGTGCGCACGCAAACATAAATGTCTATGTATCAGTGTACGCATGCACACATTCGCACATATATATACGCACATGTTCATATATATGTTTCTATTTCTACTTTTTGCATAAAAAGCAAAACCTCAAGACACATTACATTTTACCTAAAGCTCTGCGATCAGTTAACACTGAACCAAATTCCAGAAATAAACAAATAGATTGCGCTTGCTCAATGATTTATAAATCGATCTATCACGACCCCGAAGGGCATTTTTGTGAATAGAAGAAATTAAAAGTATAAACAGACAAATGAAATAAAGCGCTCGTGCAAAAATTATATCTATATTTGTATGCCGAATAAGCCATGCATTTAATTTTTGAGTGTAAGTTTGTTTACGCATTTCTAGATGTGCGTGCTGTGTTGCGCGATGTTCTTTATAAATTACTTCGTGACCAACCTTTTCTCAATACTTGATTGTCATTTACGATGGTGTTTCAATCTGCTCCGGTGTAGCGTTTTTTGTATTTTTCCTACTTCGATGATCTTATAAATAATTCAAATACTACTGAAGAATTCTTCGAAACTCCCAAGTTCTTAGTTGAAATTATCGAAGTAGGAAAAAGGCAAGGGACGCTGTGCCGGAATCTCTTGGAATATAAAATATCCAAGAGATGATATTTTTCATTTCTCATTCAACTACCCTTGACAGAGTTAGACTATTAGCACGCCACGTATGGTTTGTCTATTAGTACGCCTCGTATGTTTTGTATATTAATATGGATATAAGTAAAGGTTTTGCTTTTTGCAAAGTCTAACAATGAATAAAAGAGCAAAGAAAATCGCTTTAATAGAAATCATATTTCTTTAAAAAAACAACAATTCAATAAAAAGGAACGTTTCGACCAATTTTCGGTCATTTTCAACCATCTGAAAAAATACAAAAACACCGCGTTATAACGAGTTCAATATACATACATCAGTGACATTATGACATTAAAATATGACATTGAAAAAAAATAAAGGAAAAAAGAGACAGACTACACTAATTGCAGAGGGAAAGCCGATTGCGTATTGTTCAAGGTAGGTTTATCTTTTAAAATGAACAGCGATTCTAAAATGCGAAGGTTAATTGTACCGGATGTAGAAGAAACTATTTTAAAATCGTCTAACCGAATTTGAAGGTCACAACTCTCTGCATGAGAGCGAACAGCAGATTGGTGAGGGGAAGAGAGTAACTGTTTAGTTCGAAAACTCCTGCCGGCATGCTCAGCCACACGAATATCCAGGGCTCGAATGGTCGAACCCACGTATTCAGACGCACACCGTGCGCAACAATATCTATAAATGACGGAGGAGAGCATGCCTTTAGGTAGTTTGTCCTTGTAATTGAAATGAGACCCTATTTTATATGCATTGACCAATACGATTTTGAAGTCGACATGTGAAAAGTATTTAGAGAGCAACAAGTAGAGATCTTTTTTTGAGCTTTTCGGACTGCTTGCCAAAGAACGGAAATGAAAAATAACATTGTTTCTTGCGAGCAGTAGGTAATGGTACGCGGGAATAAAATTTATGATTTAAAAAATTCTTGATACATGAAATTACTAGTCCTGAAGGAAAACCATTTTGACTAAAAAACAATTTCAAAAACTCAAATTCGCTGTGAATGATATCAAATGAAGAGCAGACACTGTAGGCCCTAGAGAGTAATGTTTTGACACTGTTAATTTTAAATATAAATGGACAGAAACTAAAAAAACTTATTCCTAGGCCAGTGAATGTTTGCTTTCGATAAACAGAGCTTTGAAAACTGCCATCTTTACGGGTAATTTTACTATCCAAAAATGAAAGAGAATTGTGCTTCTCCGTTTCCATAGTAAACTTAATATTGGGGTGTTGAGAGTTCAGATACGCCAAAAATAAATTACAATGCATGGGATTTCTAAACAGTAAGAAAGTATCGTCTATGTATCGTCTATAAAATACCGGCTTGAAATCCACAGGGCAAGAGTCAAGCCATCGTTGTTCGTGATAGCACATGAAAATATTAGCTAAAGTGGGCCCCAGTGGGAGACCCATACCCAACCCATCAAGTTGTTGATAAAATTTGTCACCAAACATAAAAAATGAATTAAGAACAGAGAGCTGAAGGAGGGTTTTGAACAGAGGCTTGGTGAGGCCAATGACTAAGTCAACACTAGCAAATAAATAGTTTAGGCAAATGTCAATTGTTTCATGCAACGGGATATTAGTAAACAGACTCTCAACATCAAAGGAAACCATAAATAGTTCGTTAGCATTATTAAAGGAAGTCACTTCCTCAACAAAAGATTTTGAATTAGGCACGGTATACTTTAGCTAATATTTTCATGTGCTATCACGAACAACGATGGCTTGACTCTTGCCCTGTGGATTTCAAGCCGGTATTTTATAGACGATACATAGACGATACTTTCTTACTGTTTAGAAATCCCATGCATTGTAATTTATTTTTGGCGTATCTGAACTCTCAACACCCCAATATTAAGTTTACTATGGAAACGGAGAAGCACAATTCTCTTTCATTTTTGGATAGTAAAATTACCCGTAAAGATGGCAGTTTTCAAAGCTCTGTTTATCGAAAGCAAACATTCACTGGCCTAGGAATAAGTTTCTTTAGTTTCTGTCCATTTATATTTAAAATTAACAGTGTCAAAACATTACTCTCTAGGGCCTACAGTGTCTGCTCTTCATTTGATATCATTCACAGCGAATTTGAGTTTTTGAAATTGTTTTTTAGTCAAAATGGTTTTCCTTCAGGACTAGTAATTTCATGTATCAAGAATTTTTTAAATCATAAATTTTATTCCCGCGTACCATTACCTACTGCTCGCAAGAAACAATGTTATTTTTCATTTCCGTTCTTTGGCAAGCAGTCCGAAAAGCTCAAAAAAGATCTCTACTTGTTGCTCTCTAAATACTTTTCACATGTCGACTTCAAAATCGTATTGGTCAATGCATATAAAATAGGGTCTCATTTCAATTACAAGGACAAACTACCTAAAGGCATGCTCTCCTCCGTCATTTATAGATATTGTTGCGCACGGTGTGCGTCTGAAAACGTGGGTTCGACCATTCGAGCCCTGGATATTCGTGTGGCTGAGCATGCCGGCAGGAGTTTTCGAACTAAACAGTTACTCTCTTCCCCTCACCAATCTGCTGTTCGCTCTCATGCAGAGAGTAGTGACCTTCAAATTCGGTTAGACGATTTTAAAATAGTTTCTTCTACATCCGGTACAATTAACCTTCGCATTTTAGAATCGCTGTTCATTTTAAAAGATAAACCTACCTTGAACAATACGCAATCGGCTTTCCCTCTGCAATTAGTGTAGTCTGTCTCTTCTTTCCTTTATTCTTTTTCAATGTCATATTTTAATGTCATAATGTCACTGATGTATGTATATTGAACTCGTTATAACGCGGTGTTTTTGTATTTTTTCAGATGGTTGAAAATGACCGAAAATTGGTCGAAACGTTCCTTTTTATTGAATTGTTGTTTTTTTAAAGAAATATGATTTCTATTAAAGCGATTTTCTTTGCTCTTTTATTCATTGTATATTAATATGCCTCGTATGGTCTATCTATTTGTACACCTCTGATAGTTTGTCTATTAGTACACCTCGTATAGTTTGCCTATTATTATGCCTAGTATGGCTTAACTATTTGTACACCTCGGATGGTTTGTCAATTAGTACTCCTCGTATGGAACTTTTGTTAGACTATTAGCACACCACGTATGGTTTGTCTATTAGTGCGCCTGGTATATTTTGTCACTTAATATGCCTCGTATGGTCTATCTATTTGTAGGCCTCTTATAGTTTGTCTATTAGTACACCTCGTATAGTTTGTCCATTATTATGCCTCGTATGGCTTATCTATTTGTACACCTCGGATGGTTTGTCAATTAGTACTCCTCGCATGGAACTTTTGTTTTAGGACGTCCTATATTAAGAAACTTTTAAAAGCCAATATGTTGGCATGTATCTCATGTGGCAACTTGGAAAATAAACGTTTTTTTTAAATCAGCGGGAGTTATTTTCATTGATATACGTTGAGGCTCGCGTGAAAATATGTCGTGTACATCAAGGATAGACTCCATTGATCAAAAGAGAATGGCTTGATGCAGGAGTTAAAGAAGAGGGTGTTCTACATAATATCGGTCAAATATTATCTAAGGAAACTATTTCACACTTATGCATATCGTATCACAACGCGCGAAACATCAACTACAGTAGCAGACAACAATTTACAGCTATGACTTTCTGAGGCGATTTCTCTTAACTAATTCGTTTCCATACCTTAGCAAAAAAAAACATAAAAAAGAAAATAGCATTCTACTATTTGCATTCGATTCTATCACATGGTTTTTGAAGTGATCGAAAAAAGTGGAAGAGTTAAAAATTATATTTTGGTGCTTCTGCACGCTTTCCTTGGTTGCATCACGCAGTTTATAAATAAGCATCATTATATATTACGTCAATAATATATATATATATATTATTATATATATTAATATATATATATATATAAATATATATTTAAAATATATTATATATTATGTATATATATATATAATTGACGCAAAACTTTAGACACGTGGAGCACCTAGCTACGTCATTCTATTTTTATGATAGTAACTTTTTAATATTAGTAGAGTTATAAAATATCAAATGAAACAATAATAATTATTAAGAATTTAACTCAAATGATTACCTTGAATTAATTTTGAACCGTCGGTTGTACAGTCCCGTATACCAGCCCCAACTCCGTATAAATTTGTTCATGTACGGTAAACAAAAGGGCCATTAAACGAATATTTGGCCATTGAAGCTTATTATCACACGTCGGTAATATTCGTACAACAAATTTGAAAAGATTTTGGAGTCAAAATATATTAAATATCAACAACTAGTTCATAGTGCATTTGCATGATTGACATGGGCTGTGATTTTTAAAACAAATATTATTATTTTTTTAAATAATTATAAGGAAATGATTTATTTCCTATAATTACGAGCACAATATTGACGAGAGACGCAAAACGTACATGGCTCAATTATGTTTCCTGAAAGGACGGGAAGAGAGGGGGCGACACACACACACGCACGTGCACAAAAACACACCACTTACACTAAACACACTTCTCCCATATCATCTACGCTTATTTTGTGACTGGCAAGGAACATTTTAACTATAAAATTATTAATAAAATTTATTCGTTTGCGAATCAGTGGGGACTTACAACTTCTCGCGCTTCACAGAAAACCTATAGTTTAGATGATGTAAAAAAACAAGTGAATCAAAAACCGTATTTAAATGTTACTATCGTAAAAGTAGAAAGATATAGCTAGGTGTTCTAAGTGTCCGAAATTTTGCGTCAATAATCGATGTTTCTTGCGCTTGCCCCAGTCTGATCTAAACATGATAGTACACTTCTAGAAGAATGAATAACGAGAATGACGTGTTGTTGCATAGCCTCCATAAGGAAGTGCACGCTACTCATAATTTCCACAGTATCTGAGAGTTTCATTATCTGTTTTTTTTTATGAAGCAGCGTAACTGCAAAAAAAACAGTTCCAAAATGTGAGAGGCAGTTAAGACGTTAACACTCGTTAACTTCCTGAGTTGGTAACGAATGAAGTTCTACATTCTTTGGCTGTTCTAAATCAGCTGATGAATACTTAACTATACCACATAATTCAACTTAATTACTGAGGAATTGTAGCGAAATAAAGCTTGTTTGGTATTAGGAAAAAATTTTAAAAATTCGAAATTTCTAAGCGAATAATTCTTTTTACAAGGCGAAACTATCACAAATAAGAAAAATCGATACAATTTTTTATCTCCTCTGCACCCGCGAGCTTCAATGGAAACTGAACTTTAGAGAGCAAATTGCAGCGTCGCAGTCACCTACGGGACAGGCACATCAAAACAATGAGCAGAGAATTGATATTGGCGCAGAGCAGGAGAGAGAGAATAAATTGAAAGCCTTGAAATCGTCATGCTGGTAGCGTAAAATGTTAGACGTCAAATGACACCTCGATATTTTGGAGGGAAAGTATGATTTCATGTCATTGAAAGTAGCCCAGCAGGTGACTAAAACATGTTCCAACACATTTCTTATTTAATATTAGTTTCGATGTGTAAGTGACCTTCCTGATCGGTATTTGTGAAACATGGATATATTAATAGGCCTACATGTTTTATTAATATACGTACTTACCAAAGGTACATGTAAACTATTAAGACAATTTAGGAAACTAGTCTAGCATTTAAAGTAAAGCTGACAATATATTTTGAACGCCAGAACAAAAATAATTGGGCCATTTTCCACGCATCGCCTCATCAGTTACACGCATTGCCTTGTCATGCATTCCTTCACCCTGAGAGCTGAAAATAAATTTAAACACATTTAAGTTTTTTAAAGTGCAATTAGTTGTATATTCACATCATGTCCTGTTTAAAAGAGAAAGAGTAGCTGTTTTGGAATACAGTATTCTCCCTTTTCCATGATAGTTCATTGTAACATGTGACGTGGAAGTGCGCATTGAGTAAAAAAAAAGAACTACTAACCTTCTTAACAGCACAAGTGCACAAAATCTCACAATCCTTGCTTGCAGATGCGTGTGGCAACCCTCATTTCACTGGCGGCTGCGTGGGGCGCCGTGCAGTGCTCTGGTGTGGTGCACTGCCAGCCCGGGGACCCGGGGTGTGCGAAGTGTCAGGCTTCGTGTGATACCATAGAACTCGGCGCCCTCCCCGAGTGCTGCGAGGTCTACAGCGCTTGCTGCCCGACCTATAGCAACCAGTGTCGGGTCAGTGCTAGATTTTACCCACTAAGATATAATTTTACTTGATAACAAAAAGAAGAAAGAAAGAAAACAGTTTATTTAAAAAAAGTAAATGCATGAGGTGCTTAAAACGTTGTATTTTAAAAGTTTCTTGCTATAAAGGTCCTTATAATTGATAAACAAACTTATGAGGCGTACTAAAGTCGTATCGGGGGCTAATTATGTCACTGAGAGTAACAGTCTAAATATCACCTTTTGGGTATTTTACACACATAGAGATGGCTGACAACTTATAAATAATTTCAGTACTACTAGAGAATTCTTCGGAATTCCTTAATTATTGATTGATACATAATAAGAAAAGACAAAAGAAGTGTTACCGAAGTCTTACCGTTTGAAAAAACATTGAAAAATTAATGTCACATCCATACTACAATTCGATACAGTACTATAGCAGTTCGGTACAGTAATAATAATAATAATAATAATAATAATGTAGCGATACAGACGTCTTGTCTGTTTTTACAGTATTTTTCTTCAATCATGGCAGCGCGTTTGGCTGCTATGATTCCGTCAGTTGACTCCACTGATCGGAAGCGAAGCTCAACGGGCGGCGATACAGTAATGCCCACTATTGACCTACTGTGTATCCCGGCAGTAGGTAGTGATATGCCGCACACATACTCGTAGTTTTCTCGTCGCTCAATTTATAGCGGCTGCGATCAATACCCAATGCAACCAGAAATTTTGGTTCAATATACTACTCTAAATAAACACTAAAGTATCTTAATGCTCCGAATTACAGGAAACTGTTAGACACACTGCGCTGATTTTTAATTCGGCCAAAGAGTTATGGGAAAGAGCTCACTTCTGTCGACGGAGGATGCTCCAGAGTGATCAGAATGTTAACTGAACTGGAAGAAGACGTTTTGCCAATTTTATTCGTCGATTGTGACTTTCTTATTTTAAATATGTTTATTCCGCTCTATATAGCTAGGACGCAGAGCGCTATGTTATTTTCGTACAATTAGACACCCTGAGTACATGCGTTCGTTCTGTAGCTTCCCGATGTATGGGCTACCCCATGTTCAACGACATAAAAAACTAATACTGTACACATATAATTTTGCACTCACTTCTTTGCACACATCATCAGTCCTGATGATCACACCTAAATCCAGGTCAGTGTATAACGGAAGGTATATTCCTCTCGTACATTGTCGTGGTAAAATCGAAGCAAGGATTTTCAGCTTCAATCTCCAGCACTGGTTGTCGAACTGACCATTTGAATTATCCTAGTTAAGTCCGGAGATCGGTCTATTTGTATCATGTGCTCGTGCAGTGCAATCGACCGCCTCGCTTATTTAAAGGTTTTGTGATAATAAGTTTGATTTTTATTGTTCATGACATTCTTGAGACAGAGCAACAGTGCAGTTACCTATAGGTGCACCTCATTAGGTGGGAACGATTATCTTCCGGCACGACCTATCATGTCGTCAGCTGCTGTTCCAATGCCAACAGTTAGCTATGTTAACGTTAGTCAGCTGAATCCACAGACAGTTTCCAGTGCATTCTTTCGTGTAACTGACTGCTGTTTGGAGTACAAGAAATTCATAGGGAATATTATTCATAAATTAATTCGGTGTCTGTCAATCAGTCAAGTCAATCACTAACCCAGACGCTCAATGCTAGAGTATGCTTGAAGTACGTTACTTCAATGTACCCTGTACAATTCTCAGTGTTGGTAGTTACTCTCTTGAATATTAAAACCATCAGCATTGATAACCATGTTCTAGTCATTGTTACCACTCAATGATGTATGTTTATTTCCCTCTCTAAATTTTCAGTACTAGAGCCAGTATATTGTCAGCGTATCAATTCAAGTACTAGTGTCGCAGTCAGCAAAGAGCATATCTACAGCCAGGTTACCTCAGCTCGAAGAAAACTTTCATGCTGCCTATAGGACTCCTGACACACGTACATCGAAGCCATCGATGAGGTGGCCTCGATGAAGAGTGTCAGATTTCCTGCGAAGTCTTTCACGTGAACCCCAAAGCCCAAGCTTGGTGTGAAGGCGAAAAGTGCACCCGCCATTCATTAGACACTGACCTGTATAGCGTCTCTGTTATACATGGATCTCAATAGAACCATTTATCTTACTCTGGAAAGTATCCACTTACGCAGGCCCCTCATACTTTTTTATAATGATGAGCGCTGTACCATCGCACTTGAATAGGTGTTCGAACTCACAGTTAGCAATATGGATATTCAACTGAATGTAAAATAAAGAATCAGCAGCTACTTCACTTGATTGTTCCTCTTGGTTTGTCCGTTCTTGCCTATGAACAGACCCGAGGAGGGAGGTTTGCCCCTAGATCTTGTCCTCCTGTCAGTGGCTAAGGACCAAATGGCCAGATCAGTGTCTAATGATGAATGGATAAAGCCCTTTGCGCCTTCAACTGGAGCTTGGACTCCTGCGCCCGCCAGGGTGACTTTGCAGGAAATCTGAAGCTCGTTAAATCCGATGAACTCTATGAGGTCTCTCCTGGACCTCGGGTAGCAAGAATGTTCCCTTCAAGCTGAATAAACCTGGTTGCACATACAGCTGCGCTTCTCTGACTGTAACACTATTGTACTTAAAATTGATACACTGACATATCTGACTATATAATGGTGCTAGTATTGAAAATACACTGAGGGAAATAGCATACTTGGTCGAATATTAGCAATGACCAGAACAGGGATATCATTACTGAAGCTTTCTAGAGCGTACTCGTAAAATGGTATCCATCCACAGTCCACACTGATAACAAGTGCTCAGGAGTCTGTTAGAACACTTAAGTTACTAGTGATACAACTTACTCTAGCTTTGAACATATGGGTTACTAACTGACTGGGTGACTGTGAATCAACTTTTATAAAATTACCAGTGAAATTTCAGTACTCCAAACTGCAGTCAGTGAAACTAAAGAGTGCACTGAAAGCTGTTTTTTGAGCACTCTGGTTACTAACATTGACATGGCTTATTACCAGCAGAAGAGCAGTTACTGACATGGCAAAATGGGCTTGGGGAAAATTGTGCACGTATAATGAAATTCATCTAAGTAACAGCACTGATACTTTAAATCTCCAGAATCACATCAGCGACAAAAAATACTAATACTAATACATCACAAAATTTTAAACTAAGCAAGGAAGTCGCCCGCTTATGCATGAGCGCGTGACACAAATAGATCGTTTTACGGCCGTTTCGTTTAAAACAGAAGCGGTAAGGTCCTGAAATGTTGCCTGAGTGTCCAGCTGAAAATTCTCTCGTACAATCGCTTCGACACATTCACGTCGACCTACCTTACCCACTGATCTTTTGCGTGTGCATCACCTACTCACTCGCTCGGAACACATTCGACGACTTCAATATTTACCTACCGTCACACACTTCTCCATGCCTAATTCCAACGTTACTTTATTTTCACATAGGCACGTTCTCCTTTGAAAGAGGATTTCTTAGCACGCATAACTTATTTCATTCTTGTAATTCCCGTGCCTATTACAAATGGATCGAAATCTCCGGCACTCATGTACTCTAGATTATAAGAAAAAAGAAAAACATTTTATTTCCAATAGAGATGTTACAATAGTACCATTATTGGTTTTTAAAATATCTTGAAGTTAATACACTTAGATGATACACTCACACAAGTATTGTAATACCCATGTCACTAGTGGAAAAGAAATGATCGAGATCAACGTACTCCTAATGTTGCTTAATCTACATTTGATGATACATGTAATGATAATTATAAGAGATAACACAATTTCATGGACGATGAATTTTCATAGTGGGTTGAGAACACTTTTGACAGTTTACATATACATGACATAAAACTTCGCAATTCTTGACGCCAGGAAATAATATTAGAATAGCTTGTTTCGGCAGATGTTCAAAAATGTCATTTCAAGGAAGCACGAAAATAAATAAATATACATAAATATAAGCATGAGGACCTCGAAAATTACAAGTTTTGTATTTCTAATTAAACAATTTTAACATAACGGTCATTAGTTTATAAGCATGTTATTTAAATATAAATGGATGATCATACAACAAATGTATAGTTTTTTTTTACGTGAATGCTTTACAATAATAAAGAGATGACGAGTTAGGTAATGTTACAAGTTGGGAGTGAACAGAAAAAACATTATCTCTAGTTAAAATGCTAGTTGTCAGTTTAGTGCACACAGATGTGCATATATGCATGTAAATATATACACATATACATGCACATACATACCTACGCACATACATACACCTAACACGTAAACACACACAAATACATTTCTATGCATCGAGGCAATCACAATACATACGCGTTCTATAAAAATGCTCTGCGATGTTCTGAAATATAGGATAATGAGCAAAGGAAATTCGGGGCAACTTTTTCAGTATGTGTTGCTGCTTACAATATCTAATGAAATACTGTAACGATGTTTTATTAAATATTGTATCGTAAAGATCATTGGTTGATAGCGTCTCATTTATTATACGTGGGTGATCGCGCAAAAAATATGTGTATACATATATTTTATAAATGCTTTACAATAATGAAGTGAAATGAAGTATTACGTTGTGACACATTCACCTATCTACATACGCATAGTGTGCACACGTACACATATACACAAGTAAGCATGTGCACAAATATCAGCATAAACTAGTCAGTGTAAACTAGCATTCCAATCGAGGGAATCTTGGAAAATATCTTTTATTATGGCATGAATTTTATAAAATTTCCGTACTAAAAATAGTGGCACAAAACAGTCTACCTGAGTCAGATATAAGCCCCCAATACTTTCATAGTTTTACATTGCTGCTTTCTCAGGCCCCGACGAGTAAGTGAACTTGTACATTCATGCACGCATGTGTACCCTCAATAGCTTTACTTTTTGGCCCACACTCTAATACTTTTAACTCATTTCAATCAAGTTCAAATACCTAAGCTATAATATTCACTTCTTTGAAAAAATATGGCTAGAATTGACAGACAGTTACTTTTACATTTGTCTGATGTATCAGTGAAATGGAATTTAAATTGTTTAGATCGGTTTCACAGTGAGCTCACTAGAGCTGTTCCTTTTAACTTTGTTAGAGGACGTCTCGGAAAAGCAGCATCACGTTCATACGTAGAAATATTCCTTTCAGCTTCATGTCTCCCTCTCAAATGGCATTTAATTCAAAGGGAAATCTCCAAGTAAACATCCGTGTGAGGTTATCGATGTTATAATATTGTATACTGAAACAAATTTTGGTAAGAATAAAGAACATATATGTTTTCTTGGAGATTTATTTTATAATTAGAGAGGGTGGAAAAATAGTTGAAATTCTATGAAACCCAGGTTTAACCATACCAAGTAAAACTTAATATCAGCACAGTTGAGTTGGATCACTGTATTATAGAATATTGATGCTTACAAATTACATTCCACTATAGTCGACCAGCAGCGTGACTTCCAGTTAAATTATTAAATCTTTTTACTAATTTTGGCCATTTCATTGTACAAAGTTGCCATACATTATTTTTGCACCACATTTTAAGAAACGAGCGTACTAAACTGACTGAGACTCGCTAACTCAGTACGTCGAGAGATGGTTTTATTAGTAAGAGGAATACATATCGATAGCTCTCTCTGAACAACTTGGTCTGTAATTTTTGGGTTTGAACTCGATTGTTGGACAATACACATTGTTACATGGACAGGCTCCACAGCATGTGCTTTACTAAAACTAAAGAAAACGTCCATAAGTTAGTCACTCGATGATTTTACCATTCACCTCGGACGAAAATGTACGTATTTGCACTTGGTATCTTGCATTGCAGAGCTGCGAGGCGAACACCGCGATAGACCCTCACTTCCCAGAGTACTGCTGCGCCTCCTTCACCGACTGCTGCCACCTCGTTCCAGGGCTGGCGCTCGCCCCTGGCTTCTCAGCCAGACAAGGCGCCGATGTGAGCAGCACTGGCGTCATGCCTGATGACTTTAGATCGTTGCGCTCTTCATTTCATTTTTTGAATCATTGAATTTTTTCTTTTAACTTTTATTATTTTTAGAAGCTTGTGAGGAGACGGGGTATTTTTCGCCAAAGACGAGGAATCAGTTTTACAATTTCTTCGATATGTTCTATCGAATTTCTTCAGCTTCTATGCCTTAATTTACTCTCGTTCTTTATTAGAACGAATCAAATTTCCCGATTGGTTTCTTGCGTTTTCTCCTCAGTTGAAGTTCATTTTAACGTAAGAGTTATCGCGAAAAATTACCGATATCTGACGACACTATGCGCCAATTTTATTATCTTACCTGAGTACAATAGCTGTCGTTAAAATATTTCCTAGGATTATTTTGGTTGACTACAAGGTTGTCGCTATCTGCCCCTCAGCCCAAACCGTGAAAAATACATATCAGCCTTAAATCCAATGTGAAAAACTGTTAGTGGAAGACTTACCTTCTCAGATTTAGTTCTGTGCGTAATACTACAGAGGACATACCGTCATGAGGAGAAATTTGTGGGGTAATTGTTCTCGAGAGAGCACAATGCAACCAATCTTCGAAATTTTCTATCAATGGGATTTTGAAACGGGATTATATTTTCCAGAGCTCTGCATGTAAAGATGTAGTAACTGATGACCTTTACAAAAATTTGATATCAATATCCTTCCAGGTTGGCTATAAAAAATTACGTATACTAGGTGCTCATTGTTGCCTGCCCGTGTACAATGTAAAGAATATTCATTCAATTACTTTGCGATGGCTATATTTTTGAAGCTATTATTTTTACAGGCTCACAGTGAAGCTTGTTTCTTAATTAGCTCTACGTTAAGGCCAGGTGTGAGCCTGTAAGTAGCGTTCTCTTTATGTTCTTTGGTGTTTGACAGAGCGCAAGCAAAAAGGAGGGACAACACCAGTTGTTGCCCGGTGCAGTGCCGGCTGCAGGTGGCCAGACCTCGCAACCAGATGAGGTAAGGGGACAATTCCGGACATGCTCATCATTTTCTGCTTCATTTGAGATTTGTGTGTCCTCAACGAATTAATGGCAGTCAATAATGATGTTTATTAACTCATTTGTCTTTGTTAATTCAAAAAATAATTAATTCTTTAATTTATTCGTAAAACTGTAGATGAAAGAACTTTTTAAGCGTGCACCCTTTTCTCTTCTGATAATCTTATTTTTGCATTAGAATACCACCCAAAATAATTTGTCAGTTTCAATAATTTTTACCTTGAAAAACAAACATAAATTTCTAGTCGCTATAAAATGCTCGAATATCTAATTTCCAGAGTGGGAGTATATGGGCGAACAGACCTATTAGGCCTGCAAGCACGTAAATCGTAGGGAGATTTTGTGAATTATATCTTTGTGTGATGTTTAAGTTTGTTTATGTTTATTCAGTAAATCAAACTTCAAAATGGAAAAATTTGTATGAATTTTCAGCTGCACGTTTTTTACACTCCTAAATTTTTTCAAGTACTGAATAATACGTGATAATATCCAGTGCGACCGGAAAGTTTATGCAAGTTCAAAAAAAGCTTAATTATTATCATGTAAATGAAATCAGCAGACATTTCATGATACTTTAATGAATTATATGTATTGCTATTAAATACATAATTGTCATGCGAAAAATTTCAACTGTAACAGAAAAAAACATTTATTTGCATAGCAGCAAATTTCAACTAAACGAAAAATTGACGCAATACACCAAAAATCACCAAAAAAACAAAATAGTATTGCATTTTAATTTATTTATAGACTTTATTATTATAAACATATGACTTATCTCGATAGCTAAGAGTGTTCCGTAATTACTGCAAAATAAATAAATATTGAAAGTTTTCATGTTAATCTTATTTCCTCCCGTTTTTTAGAGCTTTATGAGCCTTGTATCAACAGAATTTGTCCGATTTTGTTCTTCAGATGAAGTAATATTACTTTATACTCTACGAGTATTTCTTTTCAAAGCACATCAGGCGAATTTTAATGCTGTCTATTTACATAAGCATTTATTTTTATGATGGGTTAATATCAAGACTATCGGTGGCCAATCCATGAGATTCGATCTATGAAGATCATGAGCTTTAAGAAAGTCCTTTAATTGAGTGCCTTGACGCTTGTGTTGGAGCGTAGTCGTGATAAAAGCCCCCCTCTTTCTTAGCCATCGGGCCCATCAAGTGTAGCTCTGCTCTCATCTGTCCATATTACTTTTGAGAAATCTTGCTTGAGATACTTCCAGGACTAATCGACTCGTTTTTCTGCCTGCATTTTGGTATAAAAGGAGTACTCTTAATTTTCTTGACTACTCCGACCTTTTAAAAGTAATCATTCCTGATTGATTTTAGGATTTTTAGGAGACCAGCCTTTTTTGAAATATCTTTATTCTTTGCATGAACTATTTGTCGTGATCCATTTTTTATCTTTCGATGGTGTCTTGGACTCAATGCCTTGGGTTTATTCCGTTTCTGCTTGGCACGGGCCACTTCTCCTTCAGACAAGTATTCCTTGATGGCACGACGATCTTTTTTCAATATTTTTGAAATTGCAACTATTTTTACTTTCTAAACACAATTTTACAATTGTCCTAGTTCCTTCTTGCTAAAGTTGACTTCATTTACTCATTATTCTAAATGTTGCTTCAACTATACGTTCACTAAAAAATCATGAAAATGCATGAATAAAATATTCAAAATACGGTCATTTTACAAATAAGGGTATTTTATAGGATTTAAAATGTTGAAAAAATATTTTAAAGGGAAATTCTTGATGGTTAACCAAAATAAAGAACTTAAAACACCATAAAAGTGTCTTGCATAAACCTTCCTCTGTCTTGCGTAAGGTAGGCACTCTAAATTGCCGCTTATCAATGTATGCCTAATAAGATGCTCGATACTTCGATATCATAAATCAAGCAGCTGTTTTGTGACAGCGCAATTCTTTTTCAAGCTATGAGAGAATTTAATTTAGTTTCCTCCAATTCTACGACTTATCGATTAACTTTAACGACGCAATAAAAATCTACTACCCAGGTATCACCGTCATCCACAACATTGCACACAACGTCCGTTTTAAAAACGCCGGAAGGTGCGGGTGCTCAGAACGCGCCTTCAGCAGGACGCGGCAGTCTGGCTGCACCAGCCTCACCAAACCCCTTCAGTGCTGCGCCACAGCTTCCCTCCCAGCCGAGAACGCGGCAGCGCTCCGTGGTACAATCCTCGTCTGGAAGTGTGCGACCGACTCCCGCTGCTCGAAAAGTACGTTGGCTAAGAGTTAAAAACGAAGAAAGTTTGTTGAAATGTAGTGACATTAGCAGAATGATGGATTATTCATTATTGAGTGCATCTAGTATTTAACAAGTTAATGATTCACACAAAGTTTGAATTTAACGTGAGGATAAACAATATAATTAGAATGCTTTGATATTTTAGTGCTGAGCATTTACGTTTACGAGCGTTTGAAACTATTGAAATGCTCTGATGGTGTGATACTAAGCACTTTAATTTAGGATCGTTTCAACCGTGCGTATAGTAAAACTTCACCTCCAACAGGCGGCTAGGAGAATAACGTCTGAATCACGTTCCAGGTGGCGGAGACAGCGACCATCACCCGGAGAGGCCGAGTAACGTCAAGAGGACGAGTTGCTCAGTAACTGAAGTGTAATTTCGCTCTTTGAAAATTCGAGCTCCATAATGCTTTTCGATCTTATGCACTCTCTTGAGAGTCTAATTTTCGTCAAAAATTATAGTTAGTTATCTAGCTTCGTTAGTTAGAAACACGTCGTTTTTCGTTTAGAACCGATTTTTATTTTCCAACTCCAGGAGCGTTGCGTAACCAGTCGACGCTATACAGACATGAAGTATTTATTCAGTACTTCAAGATAGTATTGATAATTCTTTCATTAATTCAAAATGCGTTAAAGATTTTTCTATTTCTTGGAGCGAGAAAAGCAATTGTGATTCCTACAGTGGTCCACAAACCTATGAATGGTGAAAAATTCCAGTTCAGAATATACAGAAATTTTTTCCGAAAAAACATATTTTCTGTAGCTTTCCATCTTGAATGTTAATGGGTATAACTGTTCCGTCAATCCTTGAGCACAGTGATAAAATGTGATAATATGCTGTATTTACTATAACTTGTGAGAGACTATTATTTTTTAATATTCTTTCGTGTTCAACGTTCCACGTAATTTTCTGGTCTGGAGGTGAGGAGACATCTGCGGTCTGACAGATGCCGGTACAGTTCCTGACAGCAGGGAATAATGGCTACAAATTTTTTATTTCATTGCTTTTAAAGATAGTCAATCCCATAACCCTGCAGATGTTAGGCCTGAGCCTTTGGGAATCGCTCGTTGATAAGTAGATAGATAATAAGCATACTTCTATTATCGATTCAATAAAGTTTGCGCTGATTATGTTTGAAAGCTGTAGACTTTTACAATGTACAGTATGTACTCTGTTCTCAAATGTACCTCGTCTCAAATCTCTCAGATAATCTGCATGATGCCCCAGGTATGCATTCACCAGCAATTTTTGCTCTGTTGCGTCTTCCCTAGCATCTTTGCCACCTTGAAACACTCAAAGGATTTTTTTCGAAGACACATCGCATCACTAATATTCGGAATTGTTCAGTTCCTTCAACCCATGATTTGATTTCACGAGCGATCTGTAAAGCACTACGCACTACGATAAGTTTGAATACTTCATTTGAAAGAATCAAACGTAAATGTTTTTAGTTCAATTTTGCAACACTCGCATTTTATGTGCATTGTATTAGGAACTGGACAGGGCTGTGTTTAGTTTGTCCAGCCGAGTGAATTAGAAGTAATAGAAACGCCAAGAATTCGAAAACGTCACTGAAGTAAAAGGGAACAATATTATAGTGTTTACATTTTTCAGCATTTGATGAGCATACAGGCGTTACGTACGAGATAGACCTATTGTTAAACTTGAATTTTTTCTTGAAACGAATAGCTGTCGCGTAGTTGGAGGTGAGGGTTCAAACACGTCACGTTCTTCCGCGTCGGAGGGTGTGACTGAGATTAAATTTTCATCAACGCCCTTACCGTAATAAATAGTGGCTTGCTTCTACTAGAAATTACTCTTTCGCAAAATTGCTTTCTACCGGCATTAACCCTAGAATACATACGAAATTTTTTAAGGGTACTTCTTGTTACTTTACTGACACGCAAAAATCGTGATCATTTTGCCTAACAGTCGGCTTCCATGGATATTCGAGTCATTGGGCCGAAGAGAGATGGGGCTTTACTTCCTGTTTTGACCCAGAGAAAACAAAAATTGTCCTGCAAGCTGTAGTTGTATCATCTTATATTTCAAGCCGAAAAACCTATTGAGTGAGGCAGTGAAATTAATTATAGTGCATTGTGAGATCATTTGAAAAACTCGTAAGGACATCTTGGTCATGCTGGTAAGGAAACATGAACATTAATTCATTTTTTAGCTCAAACGTCCAAGTCGAACGTCTAACTTGAGACCCATACAGTGATATAAAAATAGCACAGAAATTAATCATTATTAGATCTCTATAATTGGTTTTTTAATGCAAAGCTAGGAATAACATTCAAAAGTGACAACACTCTACATCTCTACTGAGCTACCCAATTGTTTTACAATTATAATTGACGTCAGTTCAATGAAATTTGAAAAATAAATTTGAAAATTATAATCACACAACGTTCATTTCAAATACTCAACATCACATACTTTTGACAGCAGCACACCATGCACAGTGTCCTCATGGACGATGATCTCAAAAATTATCGCTTCAATTGGATATGAAACCATTTTGTCAGGGGTTAATTTATTACATATTCACAAAAACTAAC
Organism: Morinoia aosen; assembly: GCA_030386875.1. Lineage (NCBI taxonomy): Eukaryota > Metazoa > Arthropoda > Malacostraca > Amphipoda > Talitridae > Morinoia > Morinoia aosen. Next base: position 22,824,199 of record CM059579.1, read on the forward strand.
ACTCCAAATCATACATGGATCCGCGAAAGATGAAACACATATTCAGCGAAGACTTTTCTCCTGTATTTTAATGCCGTATCTTTAAAAACTAAATATAATTAAACTAGCCATATATACAGAGATGTAGACATTATTACACAAACAAAATAACACGAACGACCTTAATTATTCCATTTATTTCGCGCAAAAACTGAAATTAATAGTTAAACTTTGTATTATTATGGGAGTAATGTTACAGGATCTTGAATTGTAAAAATCGTCATTAAATTCATAGGAAATGGAAAAGAGTGTGAGAGCGTCCTTCATGTCGATTGAAATTGTCGATTGTCGATTATGTTTAGTTTCAAACACTTTAGGAGTTAGTTAAGCACTTTTGATTTCAAAGCTCTTGAATTGAAGTAACGTCGTAACAAATGGATGCTAAGCAATAATGAGCAGGAACAAATTAGCATAACCCTTCGCTGTATAAGTCTGAAATTCTACGTACCAGAAACTTAGTAAATATCCATGACGTAAATGAAGTAAAACTACAATCTTAGCGCAAATCGGATCTGACAGTTCAGGTCGACAGAAGTGATGATAATACAAGAACAGGAAAAAATGACAACATCTATCGAAAACAGAGAAATTTGAACGATGGACATTATAAATTTCAAGATAGTTGATTCTTGTAAACTATATTCACAAATTGAATTCGAAATTCTTTCATCGTATTTTTCACTATTAGAATTCTACACTTCTGAAATGGGCCAGGAGAGAAAACACCGTACTGAAACTTACGGCGTTTTCCACCGAATTGATGATCGATTAAATTAAATATCATTTATACAGAAATGAACTATAAAAACTTGACTCATTACAAAATTATAACAAAAATAGAAAACATGAAACCAAATTTGAAGAACACAACCCAAAAACGAAACAAGGCACAGCGAAAAAAAATGCTTGCTAGGTATTGGCCCAATTTAGGCGTTAATTTGATAAGCATATTTCTAGGCAAGAGTACAAGGATGAGCACCGCAAGTGATAAAAAATCACAAAAGCTGCTATTGGAGAAAACTTTGATTATGTATACTGTATAGCTATAACGATGACTAGGAAAATGCGAAAAATGACATACAAAAATCTTTTTTTTCAGAACAAAACGCTACCACTTCTCTCATGAAACTTTGTGAGTTCAAAACATTAATATGCTGCAGAAATTTAGCTTGAAACAATTTCTTCAATGCAAGGGTAAACATTTTAGGTTTGTTAGCAAAGTTTACAGGAGAAATTAAGTAACTGCAAATTAGATTCATCTTTGGTCAGGGTTTTGGTCAAGAGATCACACCGCTTCGGCTAGACATGCAATGAACAGCGCACACTTCAAATGCACGTAATAAATAGAGAGTTAATCGTACTAACTGGCTTAAATTAATCTGTCATAATTATTAGTGCTTTTAGAGGAGAGTAAGTCAGTTGATAGTAAAAGATGGATAATATACCTCTGGCATTATAAAATAAGATGAAACATTTTTCATGTTTGATTGCTCGTAGCATTACGTTCGTGTTGTAGAAATAGTTTTTCTGTTCCTCATCCTTAGAAGAGAAAGTAAGTTAGTGCATTCTAAGCTCAGTGAGAATGTAAATTAGTTCCTTCTTAACCTTTTCCAACGGTCGTCTTTGTTTGTTATAATCAGAGCAGTGGCTGCACATAATCCGGTGAAAAAGCCGTGAACGCCCGACTGGGAGAGAATCAGGTTCTTTTTTGTTCAAAATAAGCTAAACAAATCGCAGCATGTAGAATTAACATGAAGTAATCAATGCCTGCGAATAACAAACGTCAATTATTTTCACAAATGTTCCAGTTAACGAAGGGAAAAGAGCACATCTAAAAGGTCATCTCAAATCCGAAAAGAAAAGTATCGGAGCACATAGTAACAGTTTGTAATCATTATACGCAATCAATTTTTACTCATCATTATACTCATTAATGAGTGCCAGCTATCTTAGTCATTCCAGAAGTTAATTACTCTGTTAAATCGACGACCCGAGTATATTTGATAACTCTCAAACAACTATCACTATTTTTTACAAGATCGTAGCTTCGACAGAAACAAACTTCAGTTCGTTATGCGACGCCGCGCCTTTTTTTGCCGCTCCCTGCACTTGCGTTGCTCTTTACATGCAGTATACGACGTACAATACTGTACAGGAAAGCACAAATGACCATAAGAAAGTTGCAAAAAGTTCATGGTGCGACTGGGTATTGAAAATGCTCAAAAATGACTAGAATCTCGCGTAAGTCTTATCAAGTGGGCTGAGGATTTTTTTAGTACCCTTGACTTGATAGCGTAACTACTATTTGAAGATCAGTATAAATATTCTTGATTGAATCATTTACGTTATTTAATTTTAGATTAGATGACACAATAATCTTTGGCAAATTACATGAAGAGTTGTGCGAAAATGGCACCTGATATTACAGACAAACGAAAGAAACACACTGAACGAAACAGCCCTTTTACATGCAAATGAATGTTCAGTACAGATCTTCCAGTAATCGAATATGCTCTCTATGACTTGTAATCCATTGTTGGTAACACGAAAATATTTGGTGAATCATAGCGACTGAGGTCTACATTGTCAAAATGAGTAGCTTACACTTAGTGAATTTTATTCTTCACCAAGGTACTTTTGTTACCTCGTTAAACGCCGAATAGATGCATTTTGAGTCCATTAAAATCATGATATTACTCAATTTTCTTAGGACGAGACGTCTGTTCGTTGCCCTAGGAACATTTGGTGAAAGTAGATTGGTTAACTCACACTTCTTTCCTTGCAACCGCAAATTGATGAAGCTTCAAAAATGATAATGCACCAAAAAATTACGTAAATTCTATTCAACATCTATATTTCCAGAAACTTGTGTCCCACGTCATGCATGAATGAAAGGTTCATGTTAAGTGAATAAGGTGATTACGATGAAGATTTGACTCGAGCTTGAACACGAATAAGAGGCACGACGTCCAAATCTTACGCCCCATGTATTACTCTTAGGACGCTTTCCAATGCGATGCAGACATCGACCAGCGGTTCTTCAAATACATTTTTCAAAATTTGATTTTAAAAACACACAGAAAACAGTAATAGAGAATCAGATACGTTGAAGAAATATAATCACCGAGCTCGACGATGTAAGGTTTAGTATGTAGAACGGGAATAAAAACTACTGTCCTAAAAGGAATGGGAAATGTTCATGAAAAAGAACCCTATAAAATGCAACAAGGGGTAGCCCAAGAGTAGAAATTATTAACGCGAGTTTATAATTACGGAGGGTGAAAAGCAGATCTGAGCCGTTTGTTCGCCTACAGCACCAAGAGAAAGTTTGCTCTACGCAGTAGATGGGTGCATTTAATTTTCTCCCTACATGATAGTACAGCAAGGAGTAAAATATCACTGAAAGATTGGCATTAAATTACAAAATCATAGTTAAAGAATAAAAATCTCACTTCGACGATGGAGAATTTCATTTAACAGCATTCATCAACAGCTTCAATGGTGGCTTTTTCCGAATCTAGAACTCAACTTTACAGAAAATTAATTACCAGCTTTAGCAATAATGAAAACGTAAATTGTAATCAATGATACAGTAACAAGACACAGTATATACATAAACAGCTAAACAGAAAACAACTTTTGGCACATATACTTTTTGAAATTGCGATTCGAAAGTAAAGCACAACTTCAGTCTTGACAGAGAACAAGTCCTTACTTACAAAGAATATTTCGTTGACATGTCCGTCCAAACTGTAATATTAAATTTCCATTTGAGGAATATTTTAAACTATATCAACTAACTAACAAATTCTTGATTGCCTCGTAGTCACAGAAACGCGTTGTGCAATGAAGTCTGACAGTACACCGTATTGTGGGAAATTTTCATGGTCGTCTTTGGAATTTGGTCCAGGAATTTACGAAATACGGATTATATTCAGATATATTTAGAATTACGGACTTTTATATCAGAAAATATTTCGATTAAATACATTAAAAATCAGGCAACGTGTAATTCATCTTTTTTGAAAATCGATTCGGCCAAAGCTTAGATAGTAAAAATTTCTAAACTACATTTCTCTCTTAATTGTTACGTGCGAAATTTGTACTCTCGCTTGTTCTTCCGTCTCCGATGCTTCATCTTGGACCTTAATTTAGTTCTTGCAAAGCTCTTTTTTCCTGGGCTCAGCAAGGACACAACGCCATCGAAAGTTTGATCGGACGAATGTAGAGAGACTTCCTTTCTTGACATAGGCTCATTAACGGTAGGTATTGTAAGACGAGCATTTTCAAGTTTCCCAAGCCTGTAAGCAATATCATTCTGATACAGCGAGAGCAAATTGAAACTATCTTTCAACATTTTAAAATGGTCTGTGAGCGAATTCATGTCAACCTCATGGTGAGCTTCACGGGCCGAGTTTGACTGGAGCAGCTTGATGGCTTCATGAAGCTCCTGAGTGGCCCTGCTCACGTTGTACTCCAGCTCGGCCAGCTCCTGCCCCACGCGGGTCTGGTCTTTCTCGTGCCGTGACTGCAGGCTGTCCAGGGCCTCCAGCAGCTCCACTGAAGAACGCTGCAGTTTCGAGATGCTCGAACGAGCCGACGAGCTTGAGCTGTTCGCAGAATTCTGCGCGTACAAACGAGAAAGTTAACAAGGTGGAAGAACTCTTCAATGTAAGCTGTAGATCCCGTTTCTATCTTTAATATTTAAAATTGGATTCGGGCATTGGGCGTATGAAAAGATAGGTCTGGAAATGTACAAAAAAATCACCTTACTGTGAGCTAACACTGTTTGAAATGGGACAAAATTCGGCCAACAGACCATTACGATGCTAAGACACAATATGACATAAGAGTATTTGAACATTACCAGATAAATTTAGTTTTGAAGTGAAATAACATAATCCAACTACTGTTGGCAGACGATCCTGTTCGGAGCAGAGGGGTTTTGTTAATAAACGATGACAATAAAGGATCTATTAAGAATAGGATATATCTAAAAATTTTATTCAGATCATCAGAAACGATTTTCGTACCGCGTTTGTGAAACGTCGCGAAATAAGTATTCAAAACATCACGCAAAAATTGTCGAAACATATTTAATAAAACCTATTATTCTGACGAAAATGCTGGATGAACAAGTGTGAAGAAACAGTGAAATGAATCTTTGAGTATGATTAGAGTAAATCAAAGCTTAAAAAAAGTCACAAGGGTGAAATTTGTGCAGAGATCCTGTTATTTAGATTAATAAGTACAGTATTGCCCCACCTCACTGAAGAACCCGGAGCTAAGAGCGCCGTCAGGCAGAGTAAACAGGACCTCGTTGAAGTCTTCCCGCAAACTTGCAACCTGGAATTTAAATATAAAATTTTAAATTTCAACTATCAAAAGCAGTGATACCGAATAAAGGTGGTATTTTCAAGCACTGCATAGAGTTGAGTGAAATGTGACCTGAAAATATTGAAATAACTGATTACTTCATAAAACTTCGATAATGAATCGAAACAAGATTGACCGAAGAAAATGTAGCCTCATTATTCGTTTTAGGAATGTGTCTTCAATGTGCAAGCAGCACTGCTTATGTTCGCTGAGGACAGATAGAGTTTGTCGGGAACAGAGAATGAACTCCAGCTAGGCGCGGGAGCATTAATTCATGAAATACTTGGATTGTAACTGCATGTGAGTATATGGGTCTGTGTGAGGATTGTTTTTTACGTGATTCAACGCAAAAATTTGAGAAGCGAGGAAATCGAATATTTATTCAGTTCGGTAATTTCTGTTATGAAACGACTAATTTTGCTTCACACACAAAAATTACGTTGAAATGAACACCGCAAAAAGATTTCTCCAGTCAATATTTCAAAAAAATCCCGGTTCAACAAAATGAATTTTACACATATTTATTTGGCGTTTTGTAGCACACTTTTTCAAATGGAACAATCACAAGTCATGCTCCGGGGAAAAAGCTCGCTGAAAATGTTTTCAAGTCCAAAAAAGAAATAAATAATTAATAAATAATGAAGGCATCTACGGATTCTTTATTTCCAATCAAGCCTGATACATATCACCTTGTACATTGGATTTTCAAATGCCTTATAACTAACGCCAGGACGCCATGACGCTTTCCTCCGGTCAAGACCGGTACCCATTTCAGACACCTGGGTAGAGTGGGGTATTGTGCTTGGAATTTTTCTCCTATACCCAACAGAGAAAATCGCCACCGCCAGCGCCGAGTTTCGAACCCGGGTCTCTACCGCACGGCGGCAGAACCTCTAGCACATGGCTATCGCGACGTATCGAAGACATATCGAAGAAACGTAAAATGCACATACTGAAGGAGAAAAGTTACAATTTGGTGCACTATTGTGTGCAAAAAATGGCGGAACGACGCATATTTCTTCCGACAAGAAACAGAAAAAACTTGTAACCGGAGGTTTAGCTGAACATTCAAGTGTCGAGTGAAAAGTGTTTGGTAAGACGGGCCTGAAATCAATAGTCACTGCATGACACAGATGTTGTAATGCAGTGTTCGTGTGAAAGAAACCGGATCGCAGAGAAGCCAAAAAGGGATGCAATAATTTACGAAGACGCTGATGTGGCCTGAGTATGATCTCGCGATCTTGTGGACTTGTGCCGCCATGATTAGCGCAAAAAATCTCTCCTTTGAAAAATACCCGCAGCTGAAACGCCTTATTCTTACTGACAAAAACAGGTCCATGGAATCAGTGAGGTTTATAAATCAGAGGCTGATAATAACGAGACAAAAATTTGCTTAAGTAATTTTTTTTTCGTACGAATCTTTCATTCAACAATGGTAATTATACTAACTCGAAATGATTATGGTGTCAAGGATAACAAATACAAATTCTTCTACAAATATTCACTGACGTCGCACGTTCACAAGATATTCAGCAATGCGTGTGCATGTATAAATTTACTTCACATTGCTCATGCTTTACTTCTTAAATTAGCTCCAAAATTTCCGGCTAGAAGATGAACTCTCTAGAAGGAAAGTGATCAAACAATTTTTCACAGAATCATGCACATATTTTTTTTCGTTTTAGGACTCTAGTTAAAAGTGAAAAATGAAAAACATACAAGGGTCACACTACAAAATTAATGAGAGAATGCGTTGCGCTAGGCTATTAACTGCTATGGTAGCCCAAAGATGGCAACCACAGCAGCCGACAGCTTGGCGGCAGCGACGCTGCCCTGCAATTGGTGCGCAGCGCCCGGCGTCCATGGAGCAGATGGGAGACGAGGCTCATAGGAATAAAGTGCATCGAGGGGCGTGCTCACAACGGCTCCACTTGAATTCAGGCACATTTTTGGATAGTGGGGGCCTGCCCACAGGGAGGCATTCAGAGCATTTCTCAAGAGCTACTCGACCGCTGCTGACGCCATACCGCACTAAATGACATCTGAGTTTACATACATATCCTCGTAACACTATTGTTTTCCAGTGACTTCTTTGGAGAGATGACTAAAATGTGCATGAATCAAGTGGAAGAATGAACTCAATAATGATGGTATTCCAGTCTTTAGATTCATGAGTCTGAAATTATCCATACGATTAAAACCTCACATTTTTCTTATTGGCTCAATGTTTTCATTATTATTGCTTCCTTAAACAGAATTGCTTACCAATTGATTTTGAACAAATGGCGTTATCAATAATTTATCATCTGAGTCCTGTCATAATGAGTTAGAACTTGAAAATCCGAAATGTTTTTCGAATATCTTTGTATCAAGTATCACATTCATTTTCAACCTCTCCCAAAAGTCAGATGTTTGTAAGGAATGCTTACATTTCTGGAGTGCCCCGATGAAACATTTTTGAAACACAAAGAACATTTTACCTGCAATAGTCAATAAAATAGTCACATGGTCATTTTTGTAAATTTTATTTGAGAGAAATAAACATTTGCTACAACTGATGAAATTCGGGCATTTTGCCCAATACACGCTGGCGAGATAACCTTAACGTCCACTTAAATAAATAAGTTTAAACACCAGCACACTGATAGAACGTAAGAAAGCCTAATTTGAGACCGTCGTAGATCATTAAAAAAAATTCGCAGGCCTAAATCGATCTGATGTTGCTTACAAAAGTCCAAAAATGGATTCCACGTATCGAATCGCTCGATGACTTTTGCATACCAACGCCAACCTTGATATTTAAAATCACAAGTTTTCCCAAAATCTGACCTGTGTAGGTAATAAATTGTTCCATGCCCAACAGCCCAATTGAAAGAAGGAACGTACGCATTGTTACTACGACGAAAACTTTAACTTTACCTAAAGTGGTTCTCTACTTCTTTAAATTTATGTAGATTGCGATCTCGGTATGAGAAGCTTCAATGGCATTCATAGCCTGTAGACCCACCGATGAGACATGGTAGATATTTTTTGTGAAGGCTTCGCTTTTCTGGACAAGAACTTTGATTCGATGACCATAGCACTCGTACTGAAGGACCTATCATTTGCTATCGCCAATCATGATTGATGAATTATAGGTACGCGGTTGTTACCACCGGCAGAGTTACAATCAATGATTGCCACTGTTGTGCACCAAGCGAAACACTTGAGTCGGATACTGCGTTCCAATCGATAGAGAATACAGCAAATGGAATAGAACACCTTGCGCCGTAAAAACTGAGCTCTCGACGTCAAAAGAATCTACGCACTAAAGGTCAGCACTACTTGATTGGAACGTGTAGCGTGAAAATTAGTACACTGAGTAGTAATGATCAGTTACTTTGACAGAGCAGAAATCAGAAAAAAGGAGAAAAATTATATTTTTCAGGCTAAATTTTCATGTTTGTGCTTTTTTAAAACAAAATTTGAGAATAAAGATCACTCAACATCTGACAACCCTTTCTGGTCGCAAGAAGCCGAGCTTTTAGTAATTCGTCAGTTACAATGACATTGTGTGTAATTACCAGTTTACAAGGTGAAAAATAAAAAAATAAAATACACAATACTCTATTACTTCAATACTCCCACAGACCGAGCCCAAATAAAACCAGATCTCCTTAACATTTATGCAAAATTCACACGCGAAATATTGAGGACGATAGAGGTTTTTTTCTTTACAAATTTTACCTTGTATTTTTTTAGCAGTTTTAAAATGGGAACACTTGTCACAAAAAAATTGTCGACTTGAACACCTGAACGCGCCACTACCTCGTAGCGACTCGTATGTTGATGTGACTCAAGAGAGTCGCAGCAGCATGCAGAATTGCTTACATTTCCCCACACCAAACGTTACAGAACGTGCATGAATACGATGAAAAACCCAAGTTCATGGCTATTTTCTTTTTTTGAAATTGCTAATTTTTGGTACATCCCCGACTTGCTAACACCCACATCGAGCAACGTTGTCAGGAATAGGACTAAGTGCTTTGAGTGAAAATCATACATCTTTTTTCACTGAATTATTCGCGTGCAAAGATTTTGAAATAAAATGCTCCGCCAGTGTGAATTTAAACTATCATTGTCTGAGATATAACACTGTCGCATGATTCAGATAATATTACGATCCATTAAAAAGACTACAAACGCTGGTACATTGTATTTAACTCAACATCAAACGAAGCGGCTAGTTGCCCAAACTTATTGAGATTTTCCCATCCGTGAATAAACATGTCCAATGGAATATTTCAGCTAATTATAGGTCGATATTACATCATGTTAGCGGACATAAACTGAAAATTAGTTTAAAACTTGACACTAAAAAATTCAAGTGCAATACATTACAGAGTCATTTTACGTGCGATATTTCAATGTGGTAGGAAAATTGGAAGTTTGGAAATTCGCTAGCATTAAAAGAGTATCACATTCACAAGTCTCCTCGTCGGCTAACAACTGTGCATATTATTAACTGAGCGCACATACACAGATCGATTATATCGAACCCGCTCGACATGCTACTAAGAAAAACGATCGAACAGCAGACACTAAGCGAGGCAAAAGCAGCAAAAAGAAACCGAAGCACTTCCGTAAGTCAATAGTTTTCCTTTATCAGTAATTTTTAGCGTCAACAGTGGACGGTGAAGTTTAAAAAGTAAACTTTTACTCGGAAAGAGCCCGCATGCTTGGGAGATTTTACTGCACACCATCTGCTCTTCGTACGTAGATCTTAAACGAGGTTTCTTTACACAGACAGCTGATAGCAGTTCTGGTCCTCCGAGCGCGCTGTACAGTCAAGAAAGAAACTTAACAGCGAGTAGGTAGTTTGAGAATATTCCCGCATTAACACTGCACATATACATATGTGGAAAATTCCTGGATTATACCATCGTGAGCAAAATACCCTGCCATCAGTACCATGTCCGTATACAAGATGCTCCTGCACGAGCAATTTATGCAAGACATTCTTGCTCTAACACCGTAGGCAAGATACTCCGATATTAACACTGCGAGTAAGCTGCTCCAGCATTAGTACCGAGTGTGAGATATTCCTGAATTATAGCACTGTGGGCAAAATGCTCCCGCCTTAGCACCCTCTCCGAGTTATTCGTGTTGTAGAACGGTATGTAAACTACCCTCGTATTAGTACAGTACGCAAGGTGCTCCTGCATTATAAGTAACACGGTATGCAAGATATTTTGTGTTAGCTCTCAAAGTACAAGGTACTCCATTATAGCACCATATGTAACACACTCCCTCAATAGTACGCAAGATATTCCATGGAGCAAATACCCCAGACGTGCAATTTCGCATTAATACTAAGGCCATCGGTTAACTATGGTCGTCTATTTTGCTACATCCATGAACGTTTTCGATTATATGTCAGATTCTAAGGAAAAGCTCAAATAAGCAGCATCCACACCATTTTGCTTTAAATATTTTGGGACAACGCAGCCTGTTGTTAGTGCATGAGCTCATAATACAAATATCATTCACAAAAATTGGAACTACATCCAAAATTATTCAGACAGATCATTTATTTCTGCAATTTTGTTGACTGAATAAAATTCATACCTCTCTATACAATATTCAGAAGCATAGCATTTTTCAATGCGATGAGTAAGTGAATTTTAATCGAAAAACTACGATTATATTTAAGGAAGTGTTTTAAATACTTAGTGTCCACTTCATGGTAAGGTGTTCATTTTAGTTCTAATCGGCATGATGGAAGAGATGCGGTAAGGGTACTAAGTTGCAGGTTTGAAAAGTGCGGAACACTTCACGTGTCACCATTGTCAACCTCGTCTACCCAAGCACGTTTATAAGAACTTCAGTTGATCCAAAGTTCATTTATGACTAAAAAAGCTTTTACAATTGCAAATTTGGAATTTGTAGACACTTAGACCAAATCCAAGCGAATTTGGTGACACGAAAGTTTATTTCCCAATACACACGGTCAATAACACGGCGACACAAAAGCAACTTTCCCTAATAGTATCGGTGACACAAAGAATACGGTGACACATAAGTAAATTTTCCTAGTACACATTATTGGTGACACAAAAAATACGGTGACACAGAAGTAAGCTTCCGCAGCACACACGGTCAAAGAACTGACAATCTTCTACGTATTCAAACGTATATTCAAACGAAGAACAGAGTATTTTGGGGCTTATTGTTTATCCACGTATTTTGCAAAAAGTGTTCCAAAATGTAGCTAATTCACCTATACAGATATTTATGACATAGAACTTTCCTTCAGACGCGACACCTCGCGAGAGCTTTGAATGTCAGCTACAATATGGCCTTGCCAGATCATCTATCCGTACGCTACAAAATTTTGTTTCAAGTTCTGATGGGAAAGCAAAATTTTCGATTTATATGAAAGGACAAATATGGGACACAGCGTCCTATTTGCAGACATAGCATTTTTATATTTTAACCTAAGCTGAAATATTTGTGCAACGTCCTGGTCGGTGACATTGCATTCGAATATTTTAACATAAGCAGAAATACTTATGGAACACAGCGTCATGTTTGGTGACACTGCAAATGGATATTTCAACATACAGCAAGAAATCAACATACAGCAAGAAATTCAACATGCAGCAAAAATCTTATTCTACGAATAAGATTCTCGAAGAATCGCCCTATTGGGAATATAATTTCAACATACACAAGCAAAATATCTATACCTTAGGGTAATGATGAACAAGGTGGTGTAGGACATATAAAAACAAGCGTGATCGAATTTAAAGCTAGGAAACATGTGTGTGTGTGTAAAGCACGCTCAACATTAGAAGGGAATAGCTGGAACAGTAGGATTGAACAGTTAGGGCAGGGGGAGGAAGTAGATGGCGCAGTGGGAGGGAGCAGCTTATGCAGTGGGGAGGGAGCAGCTGGGGCAGTGGGAGGAAGTAGAAGGCGCAGTGGGAGGGAGCAGCTGGGGCAGTGGGGAGGGAGCAGCTGGGGCAGAGGGAGGGAGCAGCTGGGGCAGAGGGAGGGAGCAGCTGGGGCAGAGGGAGGGAGCAGCTGGGGCAGAGGGAGGGAGCAGCTGGGGCAGTGGGGAGGGAGCAGCTGGGGCAGAGGGAGGGAGCAGCTGGGGCAGAGGGAGGGAGCAGCTGGGGCAGAGGGAGGGAGCAGCTGGGGCAGAGGGAGGGAGCAGCTGGGGCAGAGGGAGGGAGCAGCTGGGGCAGTGGGGAGGGAGCAGCTGGGGCAGTGGGGAGGGAGCAGCTGGGGCAGAGGAAGGGAGCAGCTGGAGCAGAGGGAGGGAGCAGCTGGGGCAGAGGGAGGGAGCAGCTGGGGCAGTGGGGAGGGAGCAGCTGGTCCAGAGGGAGGAGCAGCTGGGGCAGAGGGAGGGAGCAGCTGGGGCAGTGGGGAGGGAGCAGCTGGGGCAAAGGGAGGGAGCAGCTGGGGCAGAGGGAGGGAGCAGCTGGGGCAGAGGGAGGGAGCAGCTGGGGCAGTGGGGAGGGAGCAGCTGGGGCAGAGGGAGGAGCAGCTGGGGCAGAGGGAGGGAGCAGCTGGGGCAGTGGGGAGGGAGCAGCTGGGGCAAAGGGAGGGAGCAGCTGGGGCAGAGGGAGGGAGCAGCTGGGGCAGAGGGAGGGAGCAGATGGCACAGAGATGCTACGCCCGCCATCTGGCGTGGCTCGTGTTGACGGTTCAATTGGCGGCAGCAGCTGGGCAGCGCCGCCCTGCCTGCTGGAAAGCCACCCGACATAACCTCGACATGACCACCGGCGGATTGTAGCGCTGCGAGGCCAACGGCGTACAGTAGCTCATTGTGGCCACTCACGGGTGATCGCACCGTAACAAGGTATGACCACGGCTTACAGGTTATAAAGTAGAAAATAATACATTCATTGTTAAATTCATACCACTGCACGCTGGAAGAAGGTGGTATCAAGGGTCTAAAATAAATAACCCCCGAGATTCATTAACATGCACTGGAATGGCTTCCCAGTCGTGTATAAGTACCTGAGTGTCCTGATGCAACTTGGCCCATGAAGTGGAAGGATAACTCATAATTTATAGGCTAGAACGAGACAGCATGCTAATTTTTTTCCTTAGATCACAGTACCACGCTGAAAAAAACGGGAGACTGGCGGAGAATAGCACACTTAGGTTGAATAAATGGTCGTTTCTACGTAAGCTTGGTGTCCTGTACAGATCCTCGCGAGGCTGAGCATCGCAAACTTATCTATATAGGGTAATTGAAAGCCAAGAAATCGCCAGGTAATGGATCGAGCTTGAGTACAAAATTTCACTTTAAATTCCAGTTATAACGCCGGAGAAAATGGAAGGTCGAAAATAAAACTCTACCTAAGAATAACGTCAATTTTTTTACGAGCGTGAAGCTAAAGTAAACAATACTTATATGATGACTAATTTCTATGTCTGAACCTTATAATTTTGCCACTATATAATCTCCGTTCCTCCATGAACATTGGTCTAAATGTAATCGCAAAAATAGGACTGGAGCCATTAGGAAGAGCAGTAGCGGAGTCTCTCCTGTCATTTGCACTTGCATCTCTTGCGCTCTAATAAGCGCAGCTAATGATGGTCGTGGTGTATAATCAGAGCGAGGTGCAACCGCCAATAATCTCTCTTCTGCTTCCAATAAAACAAGATGAACGATAATGAGAAAATTCCTGGCAAAAACAGAATTGAGTTGCAGTAACTCAAGACCCACACGTGGGATCCAGCGGGCCATGTGGGTGCTGAATAAGACAGCTCATACCCAAGTTATGCCTCTGTGTTCAGTTTAAGCACTGCAACAATTTTAAAATCGATTGAAGATTGAAAAACTAAGCAAGCAACTTGAACAATAAAAGAACTTTAAAGCTTGAAGAATAAGAAAACTTTGAACGTGAAATGAATAATAAAAGAACGTTAAAGGTAACTTCTAGAATAAGAGACCTTTGATCGTAACTTGACAAATTTCAGGACCTTGAATGTAAGTTGAAGAAGATGAGAGCACTGAAGGGGACTCAAAGAAAATAACAATATAATTTTGTTCAATTCGGCGTGACAGGAGGAATGTGTTAGGGATGTACGCAGAAGTGATTAAAAATTACCTGTATTGCATAAGGGATTATAAATTAGTCACTTCTAATTTACACGCATAAGAACCCAGAAACACGAAAAATAAATTGGAAAAAATATGAAACTTTCCTGTCTATAAAAACACTGAAGGAGTTTCGCGCACCGCTAGTGAACATTAAGAAAGTGAAATGCTTTGCAGTTTCATACCCGAGAGAAATTTATAACATAATATAATTAACGTCAAAACCTCGTCACGATTATCAGAATTGATTTTATTTCAACATCAGAAGGCAAGATTATACGGTAGTGCTCTTGAGTTCAGTTTTTACAACTGCTGTAATTCATGTCTGTTGTAGCCATGTCAAAGACATTCGCATAAAGTTTTTTTTGCGGTTACTTATTGTCGATATTTTTGGGTGTGCAAGCTAGCTGTTTTGGTAAGCATTGGTTCGTTTAGCTCTCAATTATTGTGGTTCACTTGTGAATACTAATAAGTTTTGGTAGATGCTAAACACTAGGCTGATGCGTCTCAAAGAATGGTACTTTGCATTACGAGTGTCAATTATTGAGTAACAGCATTTCAAAGAAAGTGATAAACTTTTTAATATCCCTACTATAATTCTGTTTTCAAATCACGGTTACTTCCATCCTTTTTATATTCAGTGATGGTAGTAGGTACCAGGTCGTCTAGCGAATTTGAGGCCAGCCACACAGGGCCAGGTGCGCTCAGTTGCCGCCCACACAACCCTACACCACTCCAGCAGCCCAGGCAGCACAGGGACCGTGACAGCACCAGTGCTGTGAAGTGGTTGCTCGCTAGTTGGTGGTGGTATTTCATCTGAAAAAATACTGTGCGCGCAACTGAAGTGTCCTTACAGAGAGATAGATAATTCGCGAGTGAAGTTGTTCCGACTAACTCCCATGAGGAATTATTTGATTTTGAGCGACGATTGAAATTCCAAGAAATCCTAACCTATGCTATCTGAAAAAAATACTAAAAATTATATATATTAATTACATAACATAAAATTAGTGAGAAATTGCCGATAAATGCTCAAGGTAAACTTAAATATAGTTGATGATTGCCGAAAAGTTTTGTATTGAATTACTGAATTGCTTAACACATTTCGTGCGCTGTGACCCACCGGTCGTCACTTAGGTGATTTTTATAGTGCTGCTGACCCACCTGCAGTCACTAATTCATTTTTTATATATACTTAATGAAAGCTAAATGAAGGTCCGATCGAGTTAATGTTTGCTATTTTCAAGGTTGATTACCACAATTGATTTTAAATTTGAATTGAATATTGAACTTCAGTTTAACCCATCGCAGTTAACGTGTTAAGGAAGATACTCTTTGCCTTGAAGTGGAAACACAGGCCAGCTTGACATTGGAAGCACCGTCAGTATCGAGAGAGTTAAACACAAAAGAGTGTGTGGCGTGAACTAGAACTAGAATCAACAGAAACTTTTTCGCTGAAGATCAGGGAAATGCTCCTCATTTCGATTAATAGCTGTTTCCAAAACGTTACCAAACGTTCATCTCCTATTTTCTTTCCAGGACAAAATGAGGGACAAAGTAAGCTACAGCCACTGTAATAGTTTCTTCAAACACATGCATGGAAAATACTATAATTTAATGCTGAGGTTTTTCGCAATAGAAAAAATTAATCAGGTGTTCATTTTTTGAATTAAAACGTCATTTTCATAGCTATGCGAAAAATTCCATCCAATGAAATTCCAAAGATAATTCAGTATATCTAAAAATGCTTTGGTAATAAAGGTATAAATTATCATAACAGGAAGAGGAGTGGTAACTGCCAGTCATGGGAGTAATATTTTGAGTAATGATAATGTAAAATGATACTTCATAAAAAATTTATTTAATGGAAGACATGAGCAACTCTTAGGTCTGCCAGAAGCTCAGTTCATTATTTAACGGTAATGACTTGAGATCCGAGAACTGCTCACCTTTCCAGGTGTGGAGGGAGCTCGGTTCTTGAGGCAGGTAGCTGGCGGCAGGAAGTCTACACCTAAATTAGAGGAAGCTAATAGTAAAGCTGCGTTAAGGGATACAAACTAACGTAAAAAGATGCAAGCGCCAAGCGAAACAAAGGACGCGGACTCCATCCCCATGAGAAGACGCAACACCAAGCACAGCTAGGGAACAATGAAGAATTCAGAATAAGAGTTCATAACTTAGACCGTGACGATAAACTCAATACAAAAACGCAAAACGACGCAAACGGAAATAAAAATGTAGGATGACTATCGCTCTTTGTGATTGAAATCCCGACAAAGAAAGGAAGACGTGGAAGAGAAGGTGAGATGCTTATCAAACTGGTCTCACAAGTTTAATTGAAGCTAAATAAAAAATAAAACAATTATAAAAAGTGTAAGAAAAACGGGACCTCATGAAGCGAAACAAAATTGAAGAGGACGGAAATCAATATTGAGTTTGACGCAAGAAAAATAGTTCGTTATATCAACGTCACTTTGAAAGCGCGTTAAAAACAAGGCAAAAACACCTCACACGCGACGCTAAATACCGACGTGAACAACATATGCTTGAAGCGACGTTACTGCTGAGTAGGAAATGAATTACAATGATTATACAGATTACAATGATCATACTGAAAGAAGCTGCAGTCACAATATTAGCATGGACTTTATTTTACAATACATTCGAGACACGAAACATGGATGGAATGCAGAATAAAAATGAACCATTGAACTAAGGCTGGCAGGCGTCACACGAAGGGAAAAAAATGGTAGCTGCCCGCCATTGAAATTCGGAAAAAACTATGCGGCTGGTGTCCAGCTTTAATTAACTTAGGATGAAAATTTCTAAAACATTTTCTGCGCGGAAAAATATGATAGAATTAATTTCAGACGAAGCCTACGAACAGATTAGATCCAAATCATAAATTCCTGTGGCCACCAACACTGCACAAGTGCCTAGTTGAGTGCGACTCTGTCGTCGACTGTAATTCGTGGTTGTAATTCGTACAGTGTACGTGTAGCTAGGTGACTGAACACGTTATAGCAAACGTCGCTGTAGTTTACTGGAATCTAGAGTGAAAACAGTTTCACTCTTTTTAAAATTCACTCAAAAAAAGACCCGACACGAAATTGCCGAAGACATGAATGTTTCATTGTAACCAAGTCGAACTTGTAATATACGATTAATAATCGGGAAAAATAGGCAATAAAATTTAAAATGAAATATTTTTATTATTTATTCATTTTATCGTAAGAATAAACGAAAAAATAATTAATTCAAGTAATTTATGAATTCAAACTAAGCACTCTTCACGTACGAGATTTAATCGATTTCTGAAACAGTGCATCCCAACACTTGTTTCTACGTTTCGCCAATTTGCAAGATTTTTGTTACTGAAAATAGCTAAGTTTCAACTTGTTTTTGAATCAGGATTGATTCTTTATAGGAATAAAAATAACTTCGGTGCATGTAGGAAACAACTAAGCTACTACTATAGCTTAGAGTCTCGTGAGACCTTGAAAGCGAAGAAGCCATACACCACCGCCGGTGTTCATCGTATGCCCTAAAACCGGTCGGGCGAGTTGCACATCTTGCATTGGTCGCACACAATAAAAAACAGTTTTTTTGGTATTGTAATCTAATGCCCATCTTTTAAACCTTGTAATCTAATGCCCGTAGCGAAGATCGGAAAAATGAAAACGAGCAGCAGCTCCATGCAGTTCCAAGGCTGGCGCCGTAACTTAACCTCGATAATCCACGGATGAAGATTGAATTAGTTCTCCTGTCCCAGTTGAAGCTCAGGTGTAATTATCAATACGTTGTTTTAAATTTTTGAGTTGAAAATTTGTAGCCTAGATCTATAATAAACACACGCATTACAACAAATGGAGATGACAAACGAAGTCATATTTTGCGGACACAGGCGTCTGTCACGAATGGAGTGAAAATCGAATGTCGATTCTTCGATTCCAACTTGCATATCATGCTTTTTAACTCACAATTTTAATGGTTACTTCTCTCGAAGGCACCACTCAAATTATTAGATAAGATACTTTCATCTATGATATCACAATTTAACTTCTCACTTATAAATCGATATACTGGATGTGTCGAGCAATAATAGTCCGGCTACCACGAGGCTTAGAGTCGGCACCCAGTAGAAAAAAGCCCTATGCCCATAGCAGGAGGGAGCTATGGTCTGCTATCAAGTCCTTGTTTACAGTAATCTTGTGCTCCAGAACCCCTTCCTGTCATGCGAGCATCGAGCGCTTCCTCGACGTAAGCTGTAACTACCAATTCGTTGACGCTAAGCAGAAAATCACTCGATTGGGGCTAGCATCTTTCTTGATCGATCAACGATTTCACGGGAGGCTGCGACAGGAGTTTCATGCAATTCAAGACAGTATGGTGCTACAGCTACAATGAGTCTCTCCATCAATAGGATGAGGTTTCTGCTCATTAAATCGTTACCACAGACACGACATGAACTTAAACTTGATTTGTCACGCTATCGCAAGCTTGTAGCTGATGTGGATAGCCTTTACGTAGCTTCCTCACATGCAAATGGAACACTTATAACTGCAATTGTATTGTAATTTCCTGAAAGGTTGACACAAAAGATATTTCATTTGTATTTACGTGAAAATGTTAGTATAATTTACTCCAGAGAACGCGCTCAGCGTTATTCAACACGTCATTTACGTCAGATAAATGTTTATGATCAACTATAGTCTTACAGTTATTTTGTTATATTCCTCGATTACCTTCACATGCGAAGTGCATCCTTCAATTCATACGTAAATGGAAATACCCTGCTACATGCACAGAATCTGTACCCTACACGAATTGAACGTCGTAGCATATTTTGTCAGGGCTGACGCAGACCCCATACTAGGCCTTCTGAGTAAAATTGTATTCTTTGTCAGGTCTCAGCAACGATTATTTTAGACGTCAGGCAAGCAAAGCAGCCAATTTGGCTTTCTTGCATCGGTACAGGCAAACAATATTTTTCAGTGGGTACAATACGGCAGCTCTCAGATGCACCAGTAAGGCAATGAGATTATACCTCCATCATTGGGTGTTCTCAGGAGCTCTATTGAAAACTCTTCAAATTATGGCATAATCTTGGGCAGGTATTCCTCACGAGCACATACCTCGCGTCATTTTACGTTGGCGACTTCTTAGAATCTTTTGTAAGGTGTTCAGTTAATGAACCATCGGCAACGATGTTTTACAGTGTTACGATATTAACAATGATGATGGGAATTAAAGGGAAAATACGCAGAAAATGTAATATCATTCCCGATCTAACGTGGTCAAGTGAGATTTAACGTGCTTGAATTTTCTCCCCTGTGCTGACTGCCATAATTTTTCTTTGCTTAAGCAGTCTGAGTCACGTCACACAAAATCAGAAAAATGTCAAATCCTAAAAAATTGCTCAGATGGACAACTTTAAACTGGATGACTACAGAAATATTTGAGAAAAGAATAAGAAAATGTAAGTTTTCGCACTGGCCTGTGATGAAATAATGGATATTTTAGCTTACGAGAATACAAATGGTGTTCAATTTCATTGCACATATTAATAACAGAAATTTTTTTGTACAGTTAATTCGTCGTATTTTATAAAACTTTAACCAAAGAAGCAATGTAGGCAAAAATAGGGAAAAATATTATACTTGACAATTTTTTCTAAACAGGAAGAGTGTAATGATTATTCTGATTGAAATTGACGTATAAAACCAGTGATGAAATTATAGGAATTTTGAATAGGTACTGTCACTGAAGGAACGAAGAATCTATATCGTTATAAACTGGTATTGAAGAACACCGATGAAAGCATAGGACTTTTGATAAGGCACTGTCACTGAAGGAACGAAGACTCTACATGGTTAGAAACTGGTACTGAAGAACAGCGATGAAAGCATAGGACTTTAGATAAATTACTGTCACTGAAGGAAAGAAGAAGCTTCTTTGTTAGGGTCTGGCGTTAAAGAACAGCAGCGATGAAGCATAGGACTTTTGATAAGGTACTTTCACTGAAGGAAAAAAGAATCTATATTGTTAGAAACTGGTATTGAATAACAGCGATGAAAGTAGAGGGACTTTTGATATGGTACTGTCACTGAAGGAAAGAAGAAGCTACTTTGTTAGGGTCTGGCGTTGAAGAACAGCAGCGAAGAAGCATAGGACTTTTGATAAGGTACTGTCACTGAAAGAAAGAAGAAGCTATTTTATTAGGGTCTGGCGTAGAAGAAGAGGAGCAGGTGCTCGGGTGCGGCTGAGCTGCGGGTGCGGCGGCAGCTGCCGATCGCATACGCAGGTGTCCTCCAACCCCGGCCGAGTGCCCGCTCGCTCTGCCGCGCTGTCTCGCGTCAAGATTCTTTTCTCGTCGGCCTCCCTTATCCTCATGCCAAGGATTCTCTTTTTTTTTTGCATCCCGTTCTCACTCCTACACGAAGTGAGCATGTTTTTTTAAGATCGCAGAAGAGAAATCTTCTGACATCTCATTACAGTATTTCTTTGTTAAGGCGTTCTTTTTATTTCGAAAATCATTGCCTTTCTCCTGCATCCCAGTCTAATCTTTTAATTTTTGCTTTGCTTGTAAGGGAAGCAACTGACAATTCTATGCAGATGAGATGATAAGAAATCATGCACTTTCATCGTTTCAATTATGCAGGAATTTAATACAAAAATTCACTCTAAATCGTCGCCTTACAGCCTAAATGAGCTTTGCTTATTCCACCAACAGTTTTTGATTCCCTAAAAGACCCTATCTTTCCGTATATCATCACTTAAATTTATTCACACGCCTCATAAAACTTGGTACATTCTTTTCAGAAGTCCTTCCCACAAGCAAAGTTTTCTAGCCCCGGAGCCAGAGGAGCGAGATAAGAGCGCACAACCAGCATAACTACGTGCCCTGGTGGGAACAAGCGCGCAGATATGCTGGCAGCTGCGCCGGCAGATAGCAACAAGCGCGCAGATACGCTGGCAGCTGCGTGGGCTGGTGACAACAAGCGCGCAGGTATGTTTGAATTTGCGCGGTACTGCGTACCGCGTACAAGGGCCGTGTTGCTGGAAACAGTGAACAGCTGTTCAGTTTAAGATCATCTTTTGCTCGAGGAAACAGATTTCGTTCCAGAATTTTGCTTGTAAGCTGCGTAGAAGATTCAGATATGCTTCAAACATATTGAATGATTATTTATTGCATTGAATATTGAGATATTGATGAAGATAAATAAAATGCATGCTACGACGTTTGATTTTAAAAAGCAGTAAGGCTATGATGAATTGTTGGCAAATCACACAGCTCACCAACAGTTGCCTTCTGCGAGCGCTGTAAGTGGCTGTCAGTGTTTTTCTACATGCTTCACATTTAGGCTGTGAGTATTTAGGTTCATAATACAACACTCCTTAGTACATGATCGCGCTAATAAGGTGTAAAAATAAATGACAAAGATGATCGTCGTGATAGGTTGTTCATTCAAGATGACATTCGCATAATTTTGCACCAAATCCCGAGCGAATAGAAGTATAGACTGGAAGGAACCGAACCATCAACTCAATGCATAAAGTTGTTATGATGCTTGCTTGTTCCCTTCTTTGCGAGAATAGGCAAGAATGACCAACGGCTACTGTTTATGATGAGACAGCTTATTTTATTTTCATCCTTAATGGCGGAGCTGCCTGTGGAATGAAGTAATCGAATGAGGGAAATCTTATATTCTTATGTTGTTGAACATTACACGTACATTCGTCGCGGTCAGAAGACTATACTGCCTATGATTTAAGAATATATGCATCAAAATAAAAAATTACATCACATGCTTCACTTATTGATCAAGTCGTTCACCCTCTCAAATAAAAAAAATGCTGTAGACTTCAAAATTTACTGCAAATATATATGAATTAGTTTATTCAAAATGAATGAAGACAGTAGGCCCCGATTTACGAAAGGGAATGGCAAATTGCATCACATCAAATTTCTTCGAATGTAGCGTATATAAATGACGTAGAAGAAGGAAATGAATCAGAAAAAAATACATACATACTCACTCTGAAAGTAATGTATACTGGCATATAATAAGTGACCTCACATGTCTAAGTCAAATACAGCTAAAAGACGTTAAGTTCCACTGGATGCAACTCGGTCCCTGGAATGCAAAGATAACTAACTCATCATTGGTAAACAAGAAAGAGAAAGTATGCGAATTATCTTTTTCATGTGCATACTTCTATAGTAATTAAAAGGCGTGAAAGTGTGCTGAAAAATTATTATTTCGTGAACTGTACCTCCTGAAGTGGCAGATAAACGCCGGATGCAGGCGAATACCAATGTAATTAAAAAATAAAATTACACGATGTTTGACAATAGTACCTCATTCATTGACAGTCTCGTCTATCTTTAGCTTAACGGGGAAAAGGAACTGGTTCATAATTCAAACTTGAATATCAAAAGAGTTAAAAACGTAAGTTAACAGTACATTATTCAAGAAAGAAGTAGCTTTAATTCTTTATTGAACGTCACCTGTCAATAGTCATATATGCTCCTCACAAGATTCGGTAAAAGACAATACAGACACGCCTGCTAAATATACTCGACTCACACTATGGTCTTTCTTGCTAGAACCCTCCTCTACAAACTCTTCAATATAAAAGCTCGAGCACCAGGCACACCCACGTCAAAAGACAGAAGGGAAACGCTTTTGTATGTATAATGGTTGACAGAGTTCTTGGAAGGGTATTTCTTTCGGTAGCTGTTTCGATCATGCAAACAATTTACGCCGTCCAGATTGCGGGTTGGGGCCTCTCAAATGTCCGTGATTGCGGGAGCAAAAGCGCCGGTGGGACGGCTCAGTCATCTTGCGGTCGTTATAGCTCCAGTTGCGACGGCACTGCAGTGTTCGGCAGGTTTCCAATAAGATAATATTCTTTCCACGTAATTTCGATACGCTGAGTACACGTACTGCTATAAACCGTTAGCGTGAGTTTCAGGACGCGGCCAATGCTAGTAAGTTCCTGATTTTTTGAAAATAAGACAATTGAATTGCTATTGATGATTAAATTTGTTTTATGGAAAATTTGAATGTTCATTCTTGTTTCGGTAAGTTTCGCAGCGGTTCAAACAAGTAAAAATGAATGGCACTTGAATGAAAACTATCGATGAGCATTTTACATTGCACGTGTTTCCCGTAAATTCACGTCGCTTGCAATTAACGAGCGACATCCTGTAATGAGAGACATCAACGTCATAAGATCTCGTCTAATTGACACGAGATTCGGTCTGATGAGGTACCCCTCTTCAAGGAGAGATTGATTCGACGTGAATTAATTATACTGCACTTTTGCTATAATTGGGAACATCAACACGCAAATTGATGAATAAGCAAATATTGTAACTGATTCTCATTTGCAACTCATGCAATTCCTTCATAAGAGAGCTTCACCTCCAACGATTGAACAGAGGAATAGTAACCTTGCAATTTCTCATTATACGCGAATCGATGAACGTCTTAGGTTTACTCAAAAATGACCATGCTGAACTTGATTTCACACTTGTATTTCTGTGGGACAAAAAACGCTCAACTTAGTCGAGAATGAATGCAAAAAGCATGCATCCATGAATCGTTTTCAAGATAAAATCGCGTCACAGTAATTTTAAAACAGCAGGAGAGAAGAAATTGTAAACAAATCCATCCTGTAAAAATTGTGAGGACTAGAAGATAAATTTTTGCTCATGCAACCGAGCTTGAAGATAATTGCACTTTCTGGTGGTTTCCTTAATGGTTTGTTGGGTGGCAAGACGCAATAGCGTTAGGCAAGCATTAGGTCACAAGACTTGGCCCTTTTTTGAGTGAAAACCCATTTTGCCGAGGTAAAAAGAGCGCGACGTAAGTGGATCAATTACCTGATAGTCGTTGACTTGGTTAACATTAAAGAAATCCAAATTACTTTAGCTTTCAACAATTCTTAACGTATTTTTCATGAAAATTTCTTCTATGTCGGAGTCTAAAATTTCACACTTATTAACCTCATACTAAGGCGCATGCAATATGCCAGGCAACTATTGTCGACCAGCTTGGAAAATGCAGGAAGATATGCATATGACATTGGAAATAAGCGAACTAATTTAAGAAACAATCGAGTTGAAAATTTTTGCTAGTCATTCTAAGAATCGTGTTGGCTCCAGACATACGTGGAGACAATCCAGTACTTCTTTAAGATAGGCTCATATTTTCCGTTGAATTAAAAATTAGCACCAACTTCAATCATTTATATTATTTAGCTCAAGATTTTATCATGATGTAAGTAATTAACATGAGTTGCCTACTCATTTATTGTGGTTACGCCTTAAAAGGCAACTAAACGATAATTCAATCAACAACGCTTTTTCGTTCAAGAGAATAGAGAATGGGGAAATAATAGTTCAAGGGTGAGATGTGAAGTATTTTACCATCCATTTCCATACTCTACTTTGGTGTAACTGGTTCGATAGACGTCAAACCTGACGTTGTATGGTGTTGATAATGCAAAAATACAACAGCATAGTGAGGACAACTTTCTTGAAGGTCGAGTACACTCATCTATGGTAAACCCTCGAATAGCACAACGAAACATACCACACGCAACTGCATTACGAACACTGTAATTTGAAGTACAGCAATGCATGTACAACTTGTACCTGCTAATATGCTCATCAGTCGATTAAAATCGATGCAACTGCAAGACTGATTGATGATGAGGTCATCGAGCGAAGCGAGTTAACCGTCTTGCAAGCAGTGCCTGCTATAAGATTGATGAGGAGGTGTGGGTGAAGGAGGTGCAGTATAATGGCTATAATTCAGCGGGTGAGGAGTTTCTCAAGACTGCTAGTACAATTCTTGGTAAAAGCAAACTCATCCGCGTTACCAGGTATAGAAATATCTGAGACATAAATTTAGGAACACGTAAAAGATGAAGAAAACATCGTCCATTGGAACAAGGAAAGTATCACGCATGTAACTGGAAATCAAATACGCAGGATTCGACAGTAAAATGCAGTCAGAATTGAAAATTTAGAAACCCAAATAGGGCTTTTAAAATTCGTCTGAAGAGGGCTGGGTGTTATCATTCACGCTGGGTTCAGGAAAACGATCATGTGGCAATGACTTCATTGATTTACTAAAAATTTTCACTAATAAACCTTGAGTAACGTAAAAACTCGTTAAAATGAAGTAACTGAGTCAATTCTATATTATCTCCGTAAAGTAGACCTTTCCAGATGCAGACAATACTCGCACAAGAAGTAATTCAAATGAGACTAATGTTAGTATCTGTCCAGTCAGTGCTGGTACGTGGCATATCATATGCATAATTTGTGGAAAGGGTAACCGTAGCAGGCTTGTGGGTTGAAAATTTTTTGTCCTTATTGAATTCAAACCATTGAGAGAGATAAATTTCAGCTTTAATGTAGAGGAAATACATGTACAAAATTTCGATTTTCATTTTTTTGGAATCATGTAATATTCTTTTTGCAAGAATAATACACGATGCATACGGAATATTTTTAGGTCTTTGAAACAGAATGCTCTCTATTTCTGTCTATTTTTATACAATCTAAATGAATCCGTTTTCGCTTAAAAAATTGCAAAAGTACAATAAGAGGGAACCATCGCAGCCCAGGCAGTCTACACAATGAGCTATGTTGAAATTTTGGTATCAGTAGCCAACCACTACCGAATTTTGACTATCAATTTTTGTTTCAGGAGAACCATGACAAAACACAGTGAAAATTCTAGCAGTTAACATAAAAAACATCGTACTGATATGAGCGTATTCACCATCGATAGTTCATCTCAGCTGGATTTAAGACATAATTAGAGCTTAGTATTTACGTATATACTCACGCAAAATGATTGAGTGTTGAAAGTTACTAACGTATCACAGTTTTAATTTAACACTTTGACTGCGACGTGAACCAACGGTAGTCACGGAGAGGATTTTCATAACGCTGCTGACCGACCAGCAGTCACGAACTCAATTTTCATAAATACTTTATCAAAAGGAAGTGAAGGCCAGATCCAGTTAATGGTTGCCATTTTATAAATGGCACACTACTATTTAATTTGAATTTGAGTTAAATATTGAACTAAAATTGTACCTGCCGCGGTCAAAGTGTTTAACACTCGACTGCAATCGGTGCTTAGGCATTGTCTTTCTCGAGACACAGCCAATCCGCAGTAAGTTGAATCAATTGTAGCTATATTGACTGCAACTGAGCACAGCCTTCGAACAATGGTTGTGGCACGGAGGCGTAAAACTGCCATTCTCGACCTTTCCTCCATCATTGACGCCCTCGGCTTTATCTAGTACATAAGGGGGAAAAAAAATTACCTCAACCAAGGGTAAATTTACCCCTAGTTGAGAACTTCTGGCGTACGATATTTGAGTGCACCACTGTCTACTTCCGTACACCGTGCTGTCTCCTTAGCACCGCACGCTATGAGCTTTGCGTCACACAAGACCAGGCTGGTGAGAAGTGCGAATAAGATATATAGTTCTCTTTCCTCCTGCAAATACTTCAGAGATCAAATGAAATTCATTAAAGCTAGTACATCTGACGTGAATGATGGTTATTTGAGGCAGTAAAGTAACACTTCTTGTTCATCTGAAAGAAAAATCCTAAGATATTAACGTAACATTTACATAAGTAGCATTCAAATACGTAACCATTTTGTTCAAGCGTATAGTAATTGCACATTAGAATACTGTATTTTACACATGTTTGAGTGCCCCGATATCCCATACAACGGAAACAATCACAAAATATACGCTTGATTTTGTCGCCTTGACGTAACATTAGTGTTTGAAAATTATTCTGATTCTTTACTCTGATGAAAAGTATCAAAATTGTTTTTTGTTTGGAACGTCTAACTCCTACACTATGTCCGTGATTTCTCACGGAAAACCCACGATGTACTGTATACACGTACTGCTTGTTACAAATTCGCGTTAGTTGAATGCACAGTTCGACAAAAAATATCCTCACCTCATTGTGAATGTCAGCAAGCTTTGAGTTGGCTTTCTGCAGGGACTGCTTGGTCTCCTGCTCCTCCTGAGAGAGGGCACTAAGCTGCCCGTCCGCCACCGCCACACGAGCGGACGTGCGGGACAAGCTGTCCTGTAGCACCAGTACGCTCTCGTCCAGTCCTGACAGGCGAGACTCGACCTCCTGTCAGGCAACCAGAGAAAATATCCGTCAAGTGCGAAATCACCGAAGCATGTATCTAACGATATTGCACTTCCGTGAGCATAAGATCAAGTACATTTGTCGAGTTGTATTCATACTGTACAATAATAGTAGGTTTAGGATTTTGTATTCATTATGAAATAATATAATTCTGAGGTATATAAAATTTTTAGTTAAGTTAATAAAATGACATAACCTCCCAATACATGAGAAGAAGAAAATGAAATGGATCTCTCAAGACGAAAGAAATAATCATGCTGATGGGTCGTAAATAGAAAATGAGCAAAGAACAAAGAAGTGCTGTAGGACTCGACCATTCATTGCTTGTGTGAATGCTGAAGTCTAAAATTTCTTGATTTGGGAATTTAATGAGTGTAATGTGAGCTATTACTTCAAGCTATTTATAGAAATCCAATAAAAGCGTACCTTAAGGATATATGACAATGATTTATTTTCTCGCCAGAGGACATTAGCGTAAAAAAAATGATCTCTTCGTGCCTCCAACAAAACGCAGAATTGGTGATGTAGGGTGAAAACTAACTACCTATATTTTGCTGCTGCAATTGCCTGAAGAACGAATGTGTACGATGTATCCCGGATTCTATGCCCAATATTTTCTCACTCGCTGTCTCGCTAGAGGCATTTAGCTTCATAATTAGCCCTGTAAACTTAACCAATCACTCGTCGCTTTTGGGCGTGGTGATGCAATGCAAAAGAGAGGATAAACTCTTCATAAAAATTAAAATGCAATAAATAAAACAGTTGGAAGAGTTATTGAGTAAAATTAGGAGAACTTCAGAATATGTAACATTAATTAATGAAGTGCAATGAAAATTATATCACAATTGAAACTACGAGCACTATAGAGAAACAGGAACTGTAGTAGCAACAAAAAGTCTCGTACGATGAATATTACATTTTTAAAGTAATACATCAAACGTACCGTAACCAAAATTGCATCAGGAATTTAGGTGACAAAGAAATAGGCAAATGGAACAGTCCTCAAACATTAATTAATCACACATTAGACCACAACGGAAATTACCGAGGAGCTCCGACGCGATTATCAAGAAGCCTCACGTATTTTTGGCTAGTTTCTTAACCGAAGGATACTCATTCCTATTGAAAGATTGGGAGTAAAGCGACAAACTTATGGTTTCTCCTTAATATTAACCACACACACCTGTTGAACGTGCATGGCAACGGTCACATTGCACTTATGTTCCAAGTCCTCTTGCAAATTTTGAAGCCTTTTCCAGTTTTCTTCGATCCAAAGAATCTCTTTGTGTCGGTTTTCATCAGACGAGGATGTGTATGTTCGGTCAGTCGGCTGCGAGCGCGATGCTTCGGATGAGGAATGAAAAGTTAAATTTGGGACGGATGGCGGCGGTTTGGTTTGTGTCTCCTGCTCTCGCTGGCACATCGTTTCCAGCCTCTCTTGTGAAGACTTTAGGGCACTGACTTCCTTTCTGAAATGAAACAAGAAAAATCACGTAATTTTTTCAATCAGATATTGCAATGAACGGAAAGATGCATAAGATTTGAGAAAATAAGCCCAGGACTGCGAGTATAAGGATTCATGTGGTTTTTGAGCTACTTCGCGTCCTCCCTGTGTAGCAAAGGTGACAGAAATTTTTCGTTTCACTTGGAAAGAAAAAATCCCTAGTTCAATCGTCCGCAACCGCACGGTGCATATGCCGGAATAACAAGTAGCTGTAGTGTTCTAGAAAAGATCAATGCAAACGAGAGAGGATACAAAAGACCCGTTTTGCTCAATGAGTGTGTTTCTTATTCCACTCTTCATGAGGGCTGAAAGACCACTGAAATCTTTAAACGAATGTAAAAGTGAAATGGAGGGGAGCAACTCGTAAGACTTTGTTTATGTCATGCGCCGTGACATTTTAGTTAAAAATTTTCCTGCATGTTTCATTGCTTGAAAATATTGATTCAACAATTTCGGTAAGACAGCATTTTAAAAGAGACTATTTCTGAACTAATAGTGCAATAAAATATTAAGTTTCATCTAAGGCGCGTCCACAAAAGTTGGAACCCGGATTATTTTCGTTCATTGGAAATGAACAGAAAATGAGCAAAATTTAAAAAACAATGACCTAACAAAATGTAGAAAAAACAATGAACCAAATACGTTCCTTTTAGTCTTTCCTTTTTTGTGAAGAACCAAAATTATAGATTTTGATATGAACTTCGTCAGGTGAGAGAAGAAGTCGTCGAGAGGGAGAGAGAGAGAGGGAGAGATAAGGAAGTTATTGTTCATCGATTGCCCGATAACGCAGTATAAAAGAGTCCTTTGTCTGCACCATCTCCTATCATTTGATAAGGAGCCATGCTCTGATAGCGTATAGACCTGACGCTAAGAACTACACTATCGACCTCCCAACGAATTATGAAAATCTTCACTAACTGAAACACAACCCACGTGCGAAAAGATAGTAAGGGACCTTAGCATGGGCACGACGCAGTACACTCGACTTCAATTCACACGTACCTCAACTTGTACGGGGGAAAATTAGTCCCAATTATTCAAGTAATTTGTTTCAAGTTAAGAGTATCTGAAAAATAGGACTAACTCAAATCCGAGTTAGTGGATGTCGACACAATCGATGACGTCGCGTAGCTCGAAGATGGATTATGACACAACCCGGTCGAAATGATTGATCCCTTTGAATGATGCCAAAGTGGTATGAATTGTTGCGTGCAGTGAAGTTTTGTAGTTTTTTCCCCTGTTATAAGAGAGGAATATGTCTGATGTACGTCAGAAGAAACATCACAGTAATCTTGCTTCTGTTTTAAATGATGTTTTATACCTGAGCGTGAGACTTGAATTCGTCGTGAGTTTTTGTCCTTCGATGAAAATTTATCTTAGTTAATCATTTTTACACCCCAATGCGAGACGTTATGGCTAACGATTAGGCCGCCGAAGGACGCCAACAGGGCCAATTGACATCATACAAATATTTGGTAGTACAAAATTCAAAATTCTCAAATCTCATCAATGCCAGAACCCAGACATAAACAAAATAATGGAACATTGAGATACGAATTGCTGAAATATATTTTATCATAAATTTACAACGAATGCAAAAATGTTCGTTATCATCCTACTTACATACAAATTTTTCGATCTTACCGAAATGAAACTTACTTCGAGGATTGTGGGTTTTCCTGGCCCCATGGTTTAATTTTCCGTAACTTCTTACTAGGTCTGCAGAAATGATATAAGTGAATTAAAGTAGAAGTGAATTAAACCACTATGGCTTCCAAATTGACCAGGGAAACCCACAAATAAGATGAAACCTATTCTCCAGCCTACACATATTTAAAAAAATCTATCAAACGACGATAGAACTCAAGACTAAAAAGTCATATTATTTTGCGCCTCAACAATAACTGTGAGCTGCAGCTCATAACGAAAAAAATAGTTACGAAATATTTTCTTTCATTACTTTATATCGCTTAAATTTCAATCCAATGTTTTAGCAGTGTGCGTATGCAATGTGATCTCTTGCTAGTACGTATTACGTACATGCGCACAGCAGCTAGTTAGTGCAAAATCGGCCAAGCAATGACTTTAATTTTTGCTTTAAATATCGTATTTTCTCCTGCTATCATCGTGTCACGTTATTTCACGCATCACTTCCTCATATTGTTATAGTCAGGCTCATGCGTGAGTGCAATTTTTTCATAGATGAAAAGTAAGTTACTAACGTCACATGAGGAGTGCGCTGAGGGAATGGCACTCTTGCTACTAGATATCCGAAGAACGTTGAAATTGAACAATTTTGAACAATGACAGTCTTCCTGGTGGCCAAAGGAATCTCCATTCAATATGCTTCAACAACAGTGTTCACTATGGCATACTCGCTCAGCTAACGTGCCAATGTAAATGTGATATGTATAGACTAGTTCCTCCAATGCGTTCTCATTAATGTTCTCCGCTTTACATCTGTGAGCGGTATTTTGCAAGCTTTTTAACAAAATGTAAACTAAACGAGAGAATACTTTTTGTGTCTTTCCGCTAAAATTTTATTTAACCACTTACATCGTTTTACAATACCTCAAATGGCTTCAATACAGAGAAAAGCCCAACAGGTTAAGAATTATTCACTACCAATGTTGCAACAAGTTTAATATTTCAGGTTTAGTGGAAATTAACTGTTTTTTATTCTTTTCTCTCAGCACTATTTATGTAGGCGATAGCATAAATTTGTGGTACGATTTAAAGATCGTTCTTTGAGGGAGTTACTTGGTACTATTTCTACATTTATGTACATTTTTTAGGGAATTTCTGCTACTTTTTAGTTTTGAGCATAGAATAATTCGCTTTCCCCAAATTGAACTTTCAACATTATTGCAACAATAATATTCCCCTTATATCGCTAAAGCCAAAGCTCATTTATCAATTTAAGCGGAGACTGTCAATGCGTTTTACATCATTGCGTCACTGCTTTTATTTTTCAAGAAATTTATGTGCCTTTTTATACTCAGAATGACTCGACGATGGGAATACATTTTACTCTTTTTCTCTGAATCTAACGTACGAACATTGACGCAGATTATTGTGACACCCTTGTACGTTTATCTACTAAGAAGATTTTTTGCTAAGATATTTTAAAAACAATTTTATGCATCCGATATGGATGAAGTGTTTCAAAAATACAAATTAACTGTTTTTCCTTTCTTTCACTCTTCGGAAATAAAGATCGGTGCCAGCGACTTATTCCTTGCGTACCTAATCGTAAATTTTCAGTTATGAACCACTTACTGTAGCAAGCATTCTCAAGACATTACGAACTAGCACAGGGAACTTGGCCCAGAACATGTTTTTTTCGGAATGTTTGTACTTTTGATAGTGGCTCCTCCTTTGTAGTTTCATTCTGCCCATGAACTTTTCGCAGTAAACTTGACGGTTCAAAGGTAATATTTTTTCTGTTGGGAATATTACTTTATCAGCGACGTGTAATTTGACCCAAACCAAACATTTCCACACGCAAATCTATTAAATTTCAGTTTCGAAGCATATATTTGGCAGCTGCAAAGCTTCATCTAATTCACCCTCCCACACCGATTTGATCCACCTTGCCATGCTTCGAAAGGTAATTCTGATCACATACGAGAATTGGATGGACGTATGGCAGTAATTTTTAGAATTATTAAAATATCTTTAGCAGTTTACATTTCTAAGCTGGATTTTTTCTTTTCGTCGCTGAACTTTTGTTTTCTATTCTTCAGTACGTATTTTCGAATAAAAAACCTATACGAAATACAAAACTGGCACAGATATTTGCATTAAGAAAGCCAGCACTGCATATAATCAGAATAACCCCTTCAGCTGCAAATATGACAATGTACTTGCGATGAGCCTTCCACCGCTCAAGAGGATGTCGATCATTAAACATCGAAGTACCGCGAAAGGCGAAAATTTAATTTTTTCTTTTATTTTTCAGCCCTCGTCACGTTAAGCCTGGGAAACCCCTGCACAACAGCACTAACGTGTTTAGACTTAATCCCAAAGAACTATTAAACTTCGTGTCGTTTATTGTACGTTTAAGCGAGTGAGGGAGATTTTGGTATTTGAACGTATATTAGCGGGACTCGACTAAGAAGCTGATGATCCACCGTCACAGAATTGGCAGGTATGGTGATTCAAAAGTTTGAGATTCGAGCAATTATATTTCGTCGATTTTACGCATCCGAAATGCGGCACTAGCACTGGAAGAATAGCAGGACGGGAGGGGTATTTACCTCCTCCCCCAACACCCTGCTCCCGATCCCCACGTCCCAGCTACTGTTGCGTTTTTAGAAGATCGCGAGGGTCGAGAAGGTCAAAGCCAAGGTGCAGCGCTGGGACCTGTAGAGGCGCTCCGCACGCTTGCTTAGACCGGACAAATGTGATTATGGCGATGCTGCTCCCTGCTGCTGCACTCGCCTGGCGCTCCAAGCCTTTCCAAGCTCCCAACAGCGATCTGGGTAATTCAACTCAGGCTATAAACTCAAATGTTCCCTCGGGGTATTGCATCAAAGGTCGACAGATTCAGAGCAAAATGTTACGAGGTCAAGTCTTTAGACTAGCAAAATTTCCAAATTAGAAGCAACTCTTGCTACTAGATATCCGAAGAATGTTAAAATTGAACAATTTTGAACAATGACAGTCTTCCTGGTGGCCAAAAGAATAAATAATCGTCTAGGATAACTGGGCGATTGGTTCTTACAAGTGTAGAATTAAATTCATTAATGTCAGGTTATCGACCCGTTAGAGCCAGGTGTTGGCACGAGCAAGTCGTGGGCTGGAAAAAACAACAAAAACTCAAAAACGAAGGAATTGAGAAGTACTCATTTCTTGGTAATGAACTCCTTTCAAAATATTTCTATCGAGTGCAATCAATGCCTCTTATATATCCAGGCCTTCTCATGTATATCGTGACATCACGCGAGTGATTGGAAGTTTTGCGCCATTTGTAAGGAATCGAAGGGACGAAATTAATAAACTCAAATATATCGTTGATATCGCATGGAACACAGATGACCATGTAGGCTTTGAGAATCTAAGGAGATACGCAGGAGCAATTTTTCAATTATATAAGCGTACACTAAAATTCAGCTTCTCAAATTCATTTCTGATACGACAGAAAATCGAGCTCGTTTGTGTACGGCGTTAACCCATGCACGCCATTAAATGCGGCACTTTGAGAAAAGGAAGTATTACTTTCGCATATTTTCTTGCAATTTCAATGGATTTGATGCTTTCACTTAATCATTGGAGCATCAGAATTTCATAAGGGAAAGCTACTACTAACAATCATATTTTTCATACTGATCCTATATAACAAGAAATTATCAGTTACAACTAAAGTCTTGCACAGTTCTACAAAAAAGTGACAAGCTTAAAATTGGACGCTTGAAGTCAGCCTTAGTTGCAATTTCATTCCTACAAACGCTGCAACGCTTGAAATCACAGCAGAGGTTTACTCAATTATCACAAATAAATGAAAAATCCATAACATATGACCCCAACGAGTAAATATTAGAAATTTAATTATCTTGCACGACCCATGTGCAATTTTTGATAATTCAAAGAAAAATTTTGTTGAAAGTTATACGGAACAACGGAAGTTATTCGGAAAGTTATTCCCCATTAGATTCAATTTGAAAATGTCGCCATCGTCTGACCACTACATAGTATGACGTGACTGTAATGGTGCAACGACTAGGAGCTGACCAATAGCAGGCCTTGAGATGTAAATATTAGGCATTGGTACTGTTGCCGCAGTTCTGTCATCGACAAAGCAGCGCGACCCTTTATGTTTGAATTAGTTAGAATTTCGTTGCCTCTTGGCCTGTCCGTGTCACTTGGCTTTAGTAGCGCAGGGCTCGGTTGCCTCCGCCGGTGTAGCATATGTTGCACTTCGGTAGGGGCGTCTGTGTCGCTGCGCGACAGGTATCTATATTTCATTTCTCTTGTTTGTTCATTATTCATTTATTGCATATTCGCTTGTGTAACTTTGTGTATTCTTTACAGACCAATGTTTATTACCTGTTTGTAGTAACAATAAAGAATTGCTGCTACACGTGTTTGATAGACATTGTAAACCAAATCAGGTCGTGGAATTAGGGAGATGCGAAGTCGCACGACCTGGCAAAATCCTGACTTCGATGCTCTCCGTATGTAGACGTGAAATGGACCCTACAGGTACAATGAGTGTTCTGAAGATCATCAGCCCTACTCTAAGATTTGGCAACAGCGATGACGTCACACAATTGGTCATTAAAGCAGCGCGATTAAAAAGAATTAAATGACTGGAAATGCGGTGCTCCACAGAATTTCCATCAGAACTTTTTGGTATAGCGAGTGAGAGATAAAAAATTGGAAGTATGGTGTGTGAAGAAATTTAGGTTCCTAATATATTCTTGTATGACTCTTCTATTGTATGCTTTCTGATTTATATGCATGTTGAATCATACAATCGCACTATTATACAATCACAGTATTATACAATCGCAGTGCAGGTGTTGTATATGAACGGAACTGCAGCTCGTGCAGATTTCAATGAGATAGAGTTGAATTTCAAACAGTTCCAAGCCTGTATTTTTTTCTTTCTTTTGTTAACTTGATCATTTTTGAAGACCTTGTACAAGACATGATCAAAATGAAGAAGCAAACTGAGTAAGACAACATTACGATGTGCAACTCAAATGCTCCAGGGATAGAAAGAGAACCTTAACTCTATTGTTTGATATTTCAAGAAGATGCTTGCGAACCAAATTTCCTTACTTTAAATTATCTAATTTAATGGTGCATGCAAACAATAGGCCGAAACAACCTCGACTTCAACTGCTTTTGTTGTGATATCAGAATTAATAACAGAAAATCGTAGATTTTTACATTCATTAGAAAGAAAGGCATCACTGTAAATTTGTGGCTATTTTTCCAAATCTAGTCAGCCTCGTTCCATAAGAAATGAACGACATACTACATAGAGCTAAAATAATTTTGGTACCTAGATTCAGCACAAGAGACAAAAAATCTCCGACCATGTCTGTGACGTAACGATTTCCATGAGCAGGCCAGGCTATGTAGATGACATTAGTACTAAGTTATACAATACTTTTGAGTCGTTAACTTTTTAAGTCGTGGGAGACTGTTTAAGTCGTTAACATCAATTATGTAACAATAGTTCTGCTAACATTTTGCAAATGAATAACAAACTATGTCTCCAGCATAACTATACAATATTTAAAACGGAACACACGAAGCGGAGCATAAGACAGCATTTGACAAAATTCTGAGTAATGCTGATGAACTCGGCAGTGCACGAAGACGACAATGCTGCGAAGTACAACTTAAGTCGGCTTCAGCAAATGACATCTAACTGAAACTGCCAAAATGAAACAAATTCATAGTGCTTATAATCTATTTGGATAATATGATTTTCATTTAATTGTATTAATTGAATTACAGAGAACGAACTTGACATATAGATACATATAGATAGAGTAATCAGATCTCAAACTGTTTCCAGACTCGATATTATGACTTCCTCTTAGCGTTGAGAGGCGCAATCAAACATCAGGGTATATAAGGGTTCACCCACTGCAGCTCACACTGCATAACACCTAAAGCATTTGCGTCACATTGATTATATTAAGAAAAATATCAAGTTCGTGAGGAATTTTTCTCCAATATTAGCACAGAGAAGTTCGTCGATAACCACAATTGTAATTTACGTCAAAAATTACAGGCGTGTTCAAGCAAAATTTATTGGTGCTGCTTCTTTCGGCCGGTAGTGGATGGAACTCATTCAGCGTCATATTTTTGCATATGAAATTCTTGACGGGTGAAAGTAAGCCCGTAAATTCTGGCTGCAGCATTTGTTTCTTACGTCGCACAGAAAATATTTGCAAATTACAGTGCGGCTGCTGTGCAGACGGAGTTAAAAAAGGTGCATGAGGAGTTCTTTGATTTGTTAATGTGAACGAAGAACAAAGAGAGGCCGCAGGGCTTAAGCTGATCATAAATATAAATAATTTACAGTCAGAGTAGAGAACTTGGGGCGGCAAAAAACTGACTTTCGTAAATCACTCGAGACATGATCGAGTTATGGCTGTGAATGAAAATGTATAAAAGCTTTGTTCTAAATAATGGACCTACGAAAATTTCAAAGTAGTTCACATTTACGAAGTTCTGCAACTCCAGGTAGTAAGATGATGAAGTATATTTATTTTCATAAGCAAACAGTAAATTTTATAGACATGGAATAAAACGTGGAAGTAGTGCGCGACAGCACGAACAACTCTTAATGTGACAAAGAACGTGTGAAGTGTAGGAGACTGATAGAGAAATATCATCCACGAGACCGATACACAAAGAACTGGATACTATGCATACAGCTATAGCATATACAATCAAACCAAAGAAAATAAGTACTGTCGTGGAAAAAAAGAAAATAACTGAGTCAGTTACATTTCATTCGCATCATGTTCAGCATCTTGATATGATCGAAAGTTTGCGAGTGGAGTTCACCAAATTGGAACGAAGACCCCGAGGAACAGTTTCCAGCTGCAAGTGTTACAAAAGTGAGCCAAATAACTGTATAAAGTGGTTTTGATATTGCTAAAGCAAACCTCATATACTTTCGAAAGTGTTGATAAAGTGAATTTTCAAATATCCACACCCAAACCAATACGATATTGAGGATTTACCACATGCGCAGGTAACACAATCATTACGCGTACATATGTTCCTGTAGATGAATATGTGGCCAAAATAAGCGTTTTGAATGGGTAATTTTTTTTAAATATCTTGGTTCTGTAGTCCAGGTACAAAAGTGCTTCATCATTTTGACAGTACAAATGTATTTTAAACCTCGGAAAAATTTTACAAGCTAATTTTTCAGTTGTGTATGTCGTTATGACAATGATTTAGCGCATTAAATAAGACAAAGATCACAAGAAGCAAATTTACCGTTTTATAAATAAAATTTGAAAACAAGGAAACTCTTCATACATAGGCCACGTCGCACTTAGAAAGTCGAACAAAGGCTAAAAAGAGTAAAATTAAGACTAAGCGTTGTGGGAGCCCATGAAGTGGTGATCTCGTTGCTAACAGATAAGGGTAAAAGGGGTCTTCTATCCTTATCAAGTTGACACACATTAGCTTGAACTTATTTTTTGAACGCCCCACGCTAGCGTCAAGACGCAACGACGAGTACTCCTGATCGAGCCGATACCCATTTCAAATTCCTGGTTAAGGAAAGGCTGACTGTATTCCTTTTTCCCAAAGGGAAAAAAACATCGAGCTCAGCACGGTATCGATTCCAGGCTGCTCCCTCCACACGCTCCCAACCACTTGACCACGGTGACTACTTGCAATCGAGGTTTGAGATATTTCTAAAAATTTCAAGTACTCAACACGAATACAAAGAGCAATACTGAAAAGGGTAAGGAACCTAGGATGAGTAAGGATAAAACAAGAAGAAGGTCGTAATTGCAAGAGATTTTGGCTGATGAGAGGAGAAATTATCAACAGAGCTTTGGACTATATAACTACATCACAAGAAGACAGTATCTTGAAAGGAGCAAAAACTTTTTAACAGGTCTAGTATGACGCTATTTAGCTGATGGCCGACGGGTTTTTGGGGAGTTTGTATGAGCTGTCCAACTCACACTTGAAAGAAAATTGTTACGTGGTATCTTCATTGGATTATTGGTCACAATTTGGTGAAATGCTTGATTCTCCTCATCAGCAAACAGAGTTTTCAAATTCTAGTTTACTTTGTATGAGTGTAGCATTTTTCAAGGGTACTTGTTCTGGTAAGGAATGTAATAAAATTTTCAAAAAATTGTACATTTTCTTCTTTCATGTGATTGTAATTTTCAAATTTTAGAAATGATTCACATGTTATTTTATATGAATGATGGCTACATCAATATTTCAACCATCGCTGAAAGCAATTAAATTTAATTCACTTATATTTTCGTTCCCAAGAAAGCAATTAACTTCGCCACTATAATTCCTGGCCATAAGAGCCTGAAATTGATGAGCATTTTACAACGACTGCAGCTGCGGACCCGACCCGAATATTTAACTCGATGTTCGCCGCTACGACTGCAACCTGGGGCTGGACTTTTAACACTTTGACAGCGACTACTAAATACGAGTATTAACTTAAATGCCAAACTCAAATTTAAAGTGAATTGTAGTAAACTATTCTGAAAGTACCAAACATGAACTGGATCGTGCCATCATTTAGCTTTGATTAAGTATTTATGAAAATTGAGTGGGTGACTACTGGTCGGTCAGTAGCATTATGAAATTTACCTCCGTGTACCACCGGTGGTGCACGTCGCAGTCAAAGTGTTAAAACATTTTACGGTACAGCTGGTAGGGTAAGTTCTTTTGTGTTAACTTCGCTGCGCTAAGTGACACAGGATGTAATGTAGCTAAGTCGACTTAAAAGAAGATATTTCAGCTGTACGGAACGACGACTTAAAATGTTTTAAAATCCGGTTCCGGACTGTGGTAGCCGAGACCATTTTTAATCACTGCTTGTACACCGAGGGCTGAAAAGCTTTAAAATTTGGACCAAACAATAATATTAATGGATACTGTTATTTAAAGTTAAAAGTTCTGTATTTAAAACTGGGTAATGAAAATCATCGCACGACGTGCGAGATATTTTTAACTCGGCATAAAAAACTGTTACAGGAGTTTTCGGTGGCAGATCCGTTGTACCTACATCGCTGGAGTGCGTAAACGGCTGACAATGGCCCACTAGTACTGTAGAGATGCGCATGTTGTCGAAGCGAGGCAGTATGGAAATAACATGACATTCCGGTGTCGGGAATCTGTTAAGAATAATCAATTTTTGCGAATTTAAAAATGAGGATTTAGGGAAAAATTTTAATTGTGTGTAATAAATGTTGGGCTTTGTTTGGCGTACTTACAAATATCTCAGAAAATCCCAGCAGTACAGGAGGGTCGCTTCAACATGTATGTTTTTATGCCTGTATGTTTTCTTTTAACTCAGCAATGTTAGGAGGCCGCGATAAGGAGCGAGAGCCAAACGATGTATGTTTACAGTGTGTGTTGTTTCTGGAGGGGACTATTTTGTGATGATAGCAAATTTTTTCATGCGGGCGAGCCCTTGGGAAACTCGAGACGGTCGAAAAAATGCCTACACATGTGCAAAACAAAGCCGCCTTGTAGTCACATATAAATCGATACTCAGGCCGAGGGAAAGGGCAAACTAACGGTCGACTTCGAAGGTGCTGGAGCGTGGGATACAATGAGCCTAAGAAAAAAAATAAATAAAGACGAACTGCGGGACGACCAATGAGAAGAGATGTGGGCGGTCACTGGCAAGGTCTGAGGATTCTTATAGGCCGAAGGTGAGAGTGAACAACCCTCGAAGAAAATACGCCAGGGCTCAAGGATCGGAGGAACATTAGGCAGTTCGACCGGTGAGATCGCGACGCGAAGTATACGAGCTCGTGAAGATAAACCGCGGGTGTGTTCACTGTAACAAACGTGCTCAAAGATATAATGAAAAGTGGTTATTGGATATATTGAAAATCATACTAAGTTTCACGCCAAAATGTGATCATGGCATTCATACATGTTTTCGTTTTTTTTACTTGCAGAAGAGAGCAAATTAAAACCCCGACCAGCGTGGGAATCATTTAATGGAACATTTAAGTGCAACGTCTTTGGGGAGGGTAAGAGCGAAGCCATTTCTTGGGAAGAGATAATTCTTCGTTATAAAATTTCTGAAATTTATTGGCATACAGTAATGTAAAGATTGAAATGTGTTAAGGGGGCTTAATGGGTGCTATCATAATTAATGGGTTATAAATTGATCTTGCAGGTGGGACGGAGTCATATGTCTGAGGATTGATCAGCTCGACTGAGGGGAAATCGACGTGTGAATACTCTGAAGCGGAATAAGCAAAATAACGTCAGCACTAGACATTTTCTGAACAGTGAATCAGATAGGCCTTTGAACTAAAGCGAGTCGCGGACGATTTTGTGGTTGAAGTGACCATTGCTCACTGTACTGCTGGAACAACTGAGATAGAAATAGGACAGGATAGATGAATTCTCATGTGTAACTCTTGCAAACTTAGCGGCGGCCGGCCAGCCAATATTTCTGTGTAATTATGTGATGTAAGTCATTTGACGTATGCTATTTGATTTCATTACTTAATTAGCATTATTCCTAACACCATTCATTGTGTGTGCGCTCATTAATGTTTGTATGACGTATAGCTGGAAATTATAAATGTTAAGCATAGTTCATCCTGTGTATCATGCCCCACCATATTAGAAGCGATCAATCGTAATACCACGGAGGGCGCCCAGAAAATGCGCTACGTAAGTGGGTCAGCGAGCACCGGTGAGTACCTTTCTTTTTTTAGTATATTTACTGTAGTGTCAATTATTTTCCATGAATTTGTGTCGTATATGCATTCTTTGGAGGTGTGCCATTCCTCAACTCCGAGAGCCGGATCTTCCTGTTAATGAAATGTTAACAAGGAGGTGAAGGGTACATATCTCGTGACACCGGTTATGTCGTTTACAAACGCGATAATACCCGTGATCAACCAAGAAATAAGGTTCTAATACAACATGAAGAAAAAATCACATGTAATGTCTCTAATCCCTAAACAAGATTGGTTATAGAGCAGTAGATTACATTTAATATTATTCTAAAATAATTACCGTAAATTCATTACGTCCCGACGCAGTTCATCTTGCAGAGAGCGGTCACGGACGTCATCGGATTGACCAGTAATTTCTTCAATTTCTAACTTTTCATTTACATTATTTTCTTCTATTTCTGTCTTTCCACTTTTAGTCAACACTCCGATACCTTCGGTCCCGCTCACGTCGCTCAGAGGTGCTCCCTGTGTGAGCGAGTGAGGAGACTTCGGTTCACGCAGTACATTCTGGCCGGACTCTGCACGGTCACGCAGTACGTTCTGGCTGGACTCAACACGGTGTTGGTTAGCTACCAAATCTTCGACAGACTTCTGCAGCATCTCAAGTTTCATTCTGTCAGTTTTTTGCTGCAGTTGTAATCTGTCAACTTTGTCCCTCAAGTGCACTATTCTCTTGAGGTCATGAGCGCGATAGTCAGGCGCTGTTCTCCCCAAAACACACGTCACCAACGACAGCGTTATTATTGAGTGGAATAAAATCATTTCTAACTATTCAAAAATAAAGTAATCGCGCACAAGTATTGATTTCAAGAAGAAAATGACACAAGTAAGTGTTTCATACTTAATTCTGCAGCGTAAATTTACGTGACACTCAGTCCTGGAGACTGGCAGCGATAAGTAAATTCAAGCAATTTAAGTCGAAGGATTAGTAAAGATTACAAAATTCACTGCTTGAAAAACCACTGTGTTTGTATCAAGTCATCATGAGCAAGCGTGGGTCAGCACAGAAACTCAAGTCAAGGCGAGCGTAGCGCGGACTATCGTACCTACACACGACGCTGTTCAAAGAGCTACTGATGGTGCAGTGATGCTCCGCGACCGCGTCCGTCCGCGGCGTGGTGATGGCAGACCACACCATGTGGCAGACCAGGGGAAGACAAACAGAACCATCTGCCTCACTGTGCCTCTCGAGGATACTCAGAAAAAATACTACGTCGCCAGCAGCAGGACAAGATTTTTTCGGCTGCTCAGCCTTTTTCAGACTCGCAGCTGGCCTCAACGCAGTAAGTGGAGTACATTCTGTTTTCCAGTTAATTAGTTAATTTCAATAAAATAAATTGATTTTATCGGACAATATTTGATTTTATCAATGCCATATTTCATTTCATTATACATTTGATTTGAACGAGGGAAAATTTGATACATCTAATGCTAAGTTTGATTTAATCCCAATGAAATTTAAGTTCGTCAATGCGGTTTTAAATTTCAGTAAAACTAAATTTAACTTCATCAAAGTGAAATTTCATTTCATCAAAGCGAAATATTATTCCGTCAAAATGAAATTCAACTAATCAGCGCAGCATTTGATTTTGTTTGTACAAAATTTGACCTCATTAAAACGAAAGTTGAGGAAAACTGTAAGTAATGAAGAGGTATTGGCCTCATTTTCATTCATTCATTATTGTATCAGACCGACCCACGCGTTCCACTTCAGCGAAATTAGAGGCGTTTGTCAACGTAGATGGCGCGAAGCACTAATGAGTGCCACATACCACCCTCAAAATAACAGCCTAACCAAGCGTATGGCACAAACCTTCAAGACAAATTTACGGAAATCGAAGTCATGACGTCGAACATTAGACAGAATCCTGTTGAACTAAAAGCTAAAATCACATTCAACGCTTGGCGTGGCATGTGCAGAACTTTCGAGGAGTACGAAGTGCGTTCTCGTCTTGGTTTATTTTGGCCGTTGAAGCGGTTTCGTCAAAAGTTTCTCATCATTAGTATTTCTAAGTTATGAGTCCTCGTGCCAGGAGTAAAATATCAAAGAGAATAAATTTTTCATCTCTTTCCTCTCCGTGGCACAGCGGTTAAGGGATCGGACTTGTATGCTGGAACTCGCGGGTTCGTATCCCAGCGCTGGCACGGAGATTTTCCCCGTTGGGTATAAGGGGAAAGCTCAAGCACAATACCCCACTCAACCCAGGTGTCGGAAATGGGTACCGGCTTTACGGGGGAACCGTCATGGTGTCCTATATATAGGGTTAGTTATAAGACATTTGAAAAACCAATGCTAAGATCATATGTATCAGGCTTGATTGGAAATAAAGCATCCCAAAGATGCCGATGTTAACCTTAACCTAACCTAACCTTTCCTCCCAATCATACAAGTTTTTTTTAAATACGGGACTCGAAAAAATCTTAAATAACTTTTGATACAATGAACAGATTTTTGAAAATAAAACGGCAGTAAAGTCATGAGATTTAAATGTTCTGTTTGGCTAGTTTTTCAAGATGACATTCTTCATGTGGTGTCCACTCAGCTGCAAGCAATATTGAGCGAGTGTTCGCATGCTTCTTATTGCAGCACTGGTGAGGGTGGGTGGGACCAATCAATCTTTTTTCTGAGATGATGACGTCTTTGAGTTGAGTCAGATCCGTCGGTTTGTCACGATAATCCCTTGCCTTTAGATATCCCCACAAGAAAAAATTCAATAGGGATAGATCAGAAAACCTTGCAGGCCACTCAACGTCGCCGAATCTTGAAATCAGCTTTCCGGGAAACTGGTTACACAGGATGCCCATCTTATCCCTTCTGGTATGGCACGTTGCCCCGTCCTGCTAGAAGTAGAGCTTTGCAATGTCCATGGTGTTCACCGCAAGAATGAAGGTGTTTAGCATGTCTTGGTACCGCTGACCGTTCAACAGTTACTGCTTGGCCATTGTTGTCCTCGAAGAAATAGAGACCAATAATGTCATTCTCATGAAACCGCACGAAACAGTTACCCTTTCTGAATGAAGTGGAGTTTCCATAATCTCCATAGGACTTTCAATAGCCCAAAATCTCATGCTCTGTTTGTTTACACATCCGTTCAAATTGAAATAAGCTTCGTCCGACATAATCAAGCTTTTAACAAATTCAGTATTCTCTTCCTCCTTCTCCAAGAACCACTCACAGAAATTTTTCCTCCGTTTAAAATTAGTT
The DNA here is from genome assembly GCA_030386875.1 of Morinoia aosen. Taxonomy (NCBI): domain Eukaryota; kingdom Metazoa; phylum Arthropoda; class Malacostraca; order Amphipoda; family Talitridae; genus Morinoia; species Morinoia aosen. The sequence goes on from CM059579.1 coordinate 22,869,085, forward strand.
TCCTATAACTTTGGATAAATTAGAACTTTATACGTGTGCATTGACAACCTTTTCTTCAAAACGGGTGCCTAAGACTGAGTTTGGGATTCCTTTCCACAATCTCCTTGGATTTTTCAACATTCAATCCGACAGCAACATTGCAGGGTCGTCCTTCCTATTTCTTCTTCGCCAGATTTCTACTGTTGGCTAAATGCTTTACGCATCTGTGAATGACCTTCTTTGACAGAGATCTTCGCAGGTTGTACTCTCTCTTGAAACTTCAAAGGCTAGGACAATGCTCCTTCCATTAGAGAAGTATGCAGTGTTACTGAAAGCTAATTGTTCCTTTGTCCAGCTCGTCATCTTGGCGGTAGTTTCAAAGCAGAATGAATTTTACCGTATCCTCTGATTCTTATTTTGACTGTTGTATCATGAATACGCACATAGATACCAAATAACATATATAAATCTCAGGATTCTACTGCCGTTTTGGTTTCAAAAATCCGATCATTGTATCAAAAGTTATTAAAGAATTTTTGGATCCCGTATTTAAAAAAATCCTGTAAATCTAACACGTGACGTGGTTATTGCTTGCTTCTCACGACTTTACCATCAATTTAGGACCTTGACGTTAAAATATATGGAACCCAATTAGCTTTAATGCATTTTATTATTCAATTTAAAAAAATCCTTTTCATTTTCACAGGTAAAATGCGCAGAGACAACCTCGGCCTCTCACGCTGATGATATTCCTGCACGGTCATCGGTGATGATCCGTCAGTATGCTACGGGTGCTTCAAATTTGACGCCAGGTACAATAATGCAGGTTCTCGGTCTTTTCTCCAAATGTCGACGGCAGGATGGGAGAGGTCGTCCGCCCACGCCAGGACCAAGTAATCAACGGCTCGGACACCGTCCAACAGCCCACATTGACTCTCGATAGAGACGATGTGCAACTCACATCTATAATCGGGAAATTCAATCTTACGCCAACCTCCACCCGTGCAGGCTGTCCAGGGACACAGAACACCCATTACATAATTCAAGTAATTTATCTACCACAAGCGCTACAGTAATATATTGTATCTCAAGTCTACAACTTTTCACTTCAAATTAATCCAAGTCAAGTTAAATTTAATCAGAGTCAAGTTCGAATAATCCAAATCAAGTTCAAAAAACAGGTTTCTTGCTCAGCACATCCAATAGATAAATATTTAACACAAAAACGCTCAAATTAACGAGTGATCATATCAATTCTTAATTCCACTTAGGGTTGGATTAATTTGAATTTGACTTGGAATAATTTGAAGTGGAAAATGTGTAGAGCGCTTAACGCTTTTCTGAAGGTAGGCGGGGAGCAAATGTCTTCCAGTCAAAAGAGCGAGTAAAAGTTTAGCAACTCTTTGACAGGAGGGGAAACATAAATTTAGACATTAATCTGAAAGATCGTTCGTACACAACGTTACATCCCTGCTCGTCCCTTCGCTTTTTCTTCATGTTACATTACCTTCTACCCGAAGCCTCCATCTATCACCATCACTGAATTTTCAAGCATACATAACTACGCCAACTATATAACGATACGCTACGCTTGCGGCGAAAGTCATAAACACTTAAGTTCTGGAATCCTATTCGAGACACACCCGTTCGATACTTATATCAGGTTGTGCAGAAAATAATGGCCGTTTCTGGCGGTATGCTTCAAAATTGGTTTTACCATTGAATTTTTAGCGTCATGGCGTACGTGTGTAGGTATATATATGTATCTACATAAATAGATATACATGTTTCTATTTCATTTCTTTGCGCAAAAACCTTTCGGTTAATAAATTTTATTGCAACAGCGAAATGATTCAAAAATGGATCTATCACTTCCCCAGAGGGCGTTTCTGTGAATCGTATTAATGTCATATATAATTAATGAAATAAAGTGCAATTTGAGCATATGAATCGTAGTAAAATTATCTTTCTGTCCGTATGTTGTACAAGCTATGAATTTTGATATTGAATATATGTTTGTTTACCCATTTCTACCAATATTTTGTAGACATTCGTCAATCATGAGTGGTAACCGGCTTACACTGTATCTCTATTTTATCCCATGTACCCATGTCCGCATGATGTGGTGAATATCCAGAAGATATGAAATATGTTTTTGGTGGTGATAGGGCTTTGCGTATTTTTAGGGCATAATTTTCATTTCTCATTCAACTACCCTTGACAGAGATAGACTATTGGCAAGCCACGTGTGGTTTGTCTATTAGTACGCCTCGTATATTTTGTCTATAAATATGCCTCGTATGGTCTATCTATTTTGTACACCTCTGATAGCTTGTCTATTAGTACACCTCGTATAGTTTGCCTATTATTATTATGCCTCGTATGGCTTATCTATTTGTACACCTCGGATGGTTTGTCAATTAGTACTCCTAGTATAGAACTTTTGTTAGACTACTAGCACACCACGAATGGTTTGTCTATTAGTACGCCTCGTATATTTTGTCAATTAATATGCCTCGTATGGTCTATCTACTTGTACACCTCTGACAGTTTGTCTATTAGTACACCTCGTATAGTTTGTCTATTATTATGCCTCGTATGGCTCATCTACTTGTACACCTCGGATGGTTTGTCAATTAGTACTCCTCGTATGGAATATTTGTTTTAGGATGCCCTATATTTAAGAAACTTTTAAAAGCCAATATGTTGGCATGTATCTCATGTGACAATTTGGAAATAAACATTTTTTCTTTTTTCTTTCTTTCTTTTCCCGTAATTTAGGCAAACAATGAACATGAGAAGTTATCTACAGGTGTTCTATAATATTGTTGTACTTATTTCGACTACAACTCATTTCAAAAGCGACAAAGTCCACAAATTTGAACAAGAAAAAAAAAAGACTTGCGATTAATTTTCTTGCGTGAGTTCAAGATTGGGAATAATGCTGCTCAAACTACTGCAAACATCAATAGGGCATGAGAAGAAGGCACCACAAGTGAAAGAACAGTGCAAAGATGGTTTAAAAATTTTCGTGGTGGAGATGAGAGCCTCAGAGATGAAGACGGTAGGGGTTGGCCACTTCAGAATGAAGATTTGGGAGCGATTGCAGAGAGAACAAAGTGTCAGGGAAATTTACCAGCAACTTAATGTCAGCATTTAAACTGTGTCAGACCATCTGAAGCAAATCGGCAAGGTGAAAAAGTTCAACAGATGAGTCCCACATAAACAGATGAACATCAACGAGCACGGCGTTTTGAATTGTGTTCAAAAGCATTGAAACAATAGAATTCTATTTCTCGATCGCGTCATCACCTTTGAAGATAAGTGGATCCTTTATGTAAATCGGAAACGATCAGGTCAATGGCATTATCGTGATGAGGCACCCAGACACTTTCAAAACTGAAATTTCATCCACAGAAAATCACAATGACTGTCTGGTGGAATGCAACAGATGTTGTCCATTAAAGTTTTCTATACGCGTATCAGAGCATCATAGCAGAAGTTTACTGCAATCAACTTGACGAAATGCATACTCACGGGACAGAAAATGTGACTTGAACTGCTGAATTCACGAGGTCCAATTCTGCTCTATGACAATGCACACTCTCATGTTGCAAGACTGACTCTACGGAAGCTCATACCCTTGGAATATGAAACTTTACAACATCCACCTTATTCTCATATTTCTCCCACGGGTTGACATCTTTCTTTTTTGTGGCGATTTTCTCTGTTGGGTACAGGGGAAAAATTCTAAGCACAATACCCCACTCTACCCAGGTGTCTGAAATGGGTACCGGTCTTGACCGGGGGAAAGCGTCATGGCGTCAGTTATAAGGCATTTGAAAATCCAATGTACAAAGTGATATGTATCAGGCTTGAATTGGAAATAAAGCATCCTTAGATGCCTTCATTATTCATTATCTTTCAAGCATTTGGACAATTTTTTGAGCAACAAAACATTCAAAACCAAAGAAAAGGTCGAATCGGCTGTCATGAATTTCTTAACTTCTAAGCCATAAGATTTTTATCGACGTGGCATAAATGGTCTCTTCGATAGAAGACAAAAATACATGGCTGTTCAAGGTTCATACCTTGACTAATTTGAACATCAAATATCACTCAATTGATTAACAAAAGACTCTATAATCGGCCATTATTTTAACAACCTAAAACGAACCCAAAGGGGTGAAAAGCAGAAATATGAGGATCATTTCCAGCCGTGGATTCTTCATAAAAAGATTCGTTACAGATCCGTTTCCTGAAATGTAAAAGGCGGTTCTCGAAATTCGCTGCAGGCCTTCCATCAATGTTACTTTTTAACAGCTGAGGATCATTCTATTGCATCACTCCTACTTTTCCTTAAAATTTGATCTATGCAATTTCACCGAACTTTACTGTAACCGCATAAGAGCTAAGTTTTCAAACAGTGAAATTCATCATTAGAGTTAGATGCATCTATTAATATTTTGGTACAATGAGTTATGAAAAATACAAATATTAATTTAATTATATTCAGCTGTGTGCAACAAGTCTTATTTTGTTCATATATAATTTGCACCTACACTAAATATATGAATTTTATTAAATTATAAAAGCCACTTTTCATCTTTGGAACAAGCTGTCATCTCACGTTGCATTTCAGAAGCTGTCTCGGCTTCTCGAATTTTGCAAGGCACAGAATCTCGAGATTGGTTTAGAAGTGGTTGCAATCGGAACCAAATATTAAACTCAAAATCAATTTAGAAATTGATACCTCTTCTTAATCAAAGTTATTAAGAAGTCATCCTGAAGTGCTTCCAAGACAGTGAGATCAGCTCGAAGACATAAAAAATGAAAATTAAAGAAGTGGAAACAAAGACCCTTGCGAAATAGTCGGCTCCGCAATAGATGAGTGTCTAAGGAAAAAAACACACGATATGGAAACTAAAAGAGTAGGCTTGCCCGAGATTGATTGATTGGCTATAAGGGAGTTTTAGCCTTCTTTTACCACGACAAAGATGTTCAAAGAGAGGAAGGATGAAGGCACCATTTACTATGGAGTTAAGGGAACGTGGAATCTATGCCCAAAGTGCGTAGACACAGTAAGCTAAGAAAGAAGTTCATGAAACAAGAAACAAAAGTTGAAGAAAATAGTAGGTGCTGAAAAACAGGCCAGCAGAGACCCGAAAAAAGATGGTCCGTAACAAAAAAAACTATTCTATTTCAATAAAAAGTCGGCCTCCCTAACATTTAGCTCTGGACCTTACATAATTCCCCTGGGAACGCTAATTCCCATAGAGACAATAGTTGTAGCCCCCTGAGTACAAAACAGAAGTCTCATTGGTTGTTTCTACAGGTCAGATGAGTTTATGAGTTAGTTGCTGACCTTCCCAATGACCACATAACATGAATTCCAAGGGAGAAAAAAAGGAAGGCACCAATAAGTAATGAATTATGGGAATGGAAAATTGATACACGAGTGTTCTCACACTGGATTCCTGGCGAATAGAAAATTAAAGATAGAAAGAAGTGCATGAAGAGAGATGAGAGTTGGAAAAAGTAATAGGTGCTGAAAAAAGTTGCAAACCGAAAGATATGACCCATAATAAAGTAAAACATATTCTATTCCATCAAAAGAAGGTTTACTTAACTTTCAGCTCAGGGCTTCACTTAGTATTGTAAGAGTCGATAACCACAACCAAGGCAATCTGCTGAGAGCCAAGTGAAGAATTATTTCCAACGGACTGGAGAAAATTATATTAGATTATTAGTTAGTTTGCGCATCCCTATCCGCAACAAAGGCTATCCAAAGAGAGGAAGGAACAAGGCACCATTAAGTATGGAGTTAAAGAAACGCGGAATATATGCAGAAAGGGCATAGAAACAATAAGATGAGAAAGAAGTTCATGAAACAAGATCAAAGTTGAAGACAGTAGTAGGTGCTGAAAAAACAGGACAGCAGTGAACCGGAAAAAGATGGTCCATAACAAAACAAAAACCTATGTTATTTTGACAAAATGAAAGCCTACCTAACCTTTAACTCGGGCCCCCCCTCCCCCTGGGAGCGGTAATTCCCATAGATACAATAATTGTCTCCCCCTGAGGGGTTACGCTAGGAGAAGCAAGGATAACAGTTGAGAGCTACTTTCTTATGGAAAACTGGCGAGCAGGAAAAGCACTGATGATGCTCCCTCCTACTTCAGCGCAAATTAGTACATTCCAAAGTGTCTAAGTCTCGAACACGCGTTGAATGATAGTCCCCTTCAAATCCCCCATGGGCATCTTCGTGGCACTGAAAGTAATCTGGCAAGCGAAACGAAGCAACGTATAAAGTAATTATATGAAGATTACTTACGTGCTTTTAAATCTAAAGAATGAAGAAGATTTAAATTAATAAAAATTAACATCAGCACATAACTTTCAAATTCAGGCAATAAATATTTCCATTGAAACATAAATACAGACAAAAAGCCGCAACGCACTCGATTTAGTTTAAATGTCTCATTGAGGGTAAAACTATCATCGTCTATGTCAGCAAAGGCGAGAACAATAAGGAAAGTAACATAATTATAAGTAAGGAAACGAACATTGAAGGTACGGTGCTTGTACAAACCACTGCAAAAGATACAGAAAAGAGATCAAACCTAGCAACTGTACCCACAAAGACTGCTGTCAATAAGGATTGTTTACTATTACATCTACGGATATCGTTGAGTTGTACAAGGGAAATTGAATTTTTACAAGCACAGAAAGACTGGGCGCTCGTCGTGAACATTCAAGGATCTGCACGCCGTCGTATCTGTGGGTATGGTGACAGTGTTACTCGCACATAGGAATACCTCTGTGTTAAATGAGTCAGTAACACAAGCAACAAAGGACAGCTCACCCCCAAGAGCTCGAGAATCTTGTTATTGCTCAAACCGAGTTAGCTACAGTTCTAAGTAATACTGGAGATCCATCGTGGACTTCAGCAAACTCTTGTTTCGACTTTAATAAAATCTAGTCTTCGTTTTTTTGATGTAGAAAAACTTGAACAACATACTGTATAGCACTTTATTTGACATTCAGTAGATAGTAGTCCATAGCAGCTACTTCACAATGAATGAAAATATTTAATAATTACAAAAGAACCGCACTAGAATTCTTTTTCAGTGCGCAGATACAACAGGATAATAATCTTTCTTTTTACACTGGTATGGAAGTGAATAACATAAAAAACGTAGTTTTCTACTGTACCTTCGTTACTTAATTTACGGTTCGAACTCGGAACTACGAAGACGATGATTGTTTAAATTACATCTCAAGTTTCTTGGTGATACAGAAACTTTAATAATACAGAATTACAAAACAATCACCAGTAGATATGAAGTAACAAGAAAAAATGAAAGATGAACTCTTCACTTACTCAACAATAATTCTAACAATATTGTTATTATTGTTTCAACAATAATTCTAAAAGGAGAACGTTTTCAAGTACTTAATTTTTAGGTAACACACACCAACATGAAATGTCATAGCAGCACACTGTAACGATCCATGGTCTGCTTCAACTATATCACCAACAGCTACAAAAAATATACAAAATCAAAGGATATATGATTTATTAAAGAGAATCGATCAGGACACTTGTGACTGTGGGGGCACTCCACCGGTCTTCTCCCAGATCTCGGCCCTCTGGTTGCGGGGGTTCCTGCGCAGGCCCGTCCGCCGGAACTCGCTGCGCTCCTCCAGGTACTCCTTGGTGCACCGCTCCCTGAACGCTTCGTTGTGGTACCTGGAACAGGCGAGGCATCTTAATCTTCTCCATCGAATGGAGGCAGAACTCGGAGAGTATAGAAGTAGACCTCAGCATTGCATAGGGTGGCGCATAAGTCACTTCACCATTTTAAAATAATATATATATATATATATTTTTTTTTGTAAATAAGTGTACTTTATTCATTCTTTTTTAATTAGTGTAAAGATTGGAATTTTATTTTGATTTATGTATGAAAAATAAAATAACGTAAATGGGCTCCATTTTTAGCCTTGTAATTGTTATTGTTGTTTGTGGTTGCTTTTTCACTTCAGCTACTCACCCTCTATTGGCCAAGCGCCTTAACCATGCAGAAACCCCGACCGGGTAACAATTCAGCCTCGCAAACACGAGATCTTTGTAAGGCATTTTCCATGACAGTTTTTAAGTATCTGAGGCTGTATGGAATGAATTTCCTCCTATATGTTTGCTTCAAGTTGTTGATAGTTCCAGGTTTATTTATATACACTTTTTCTCCTCTGTACGAATAAAATTTAATTATCTTCACTCTTTCTTTGATTGTGAATTAATTCATATTTAAATTCTTGATGATGTAACTTTAAAATTCTGAAAAGAAAAATCAAAATTAATTTATTGAAAAAAAAACATATATATATATGTTTCATTATAAAATGGTAAAGTGACTTATGTGCCACCCTGTATAAGTGGGAAATATAAATTTAGGTCGTATTAGGCTGCAGAGGAGAAATACTGAGCGAAAAATTAGTTTCTGAAAATCATATCGATCATACACTCATGAAGCAGTTCAAATCCACTGGAATTTTGTGCAAATTCAAGCATATCCTACCAAGAGGAGCACTAAAAATCTTCCATAGCGCACTGAATTCATCCATGTATTCTATTCGGCATTGAAACCTCCATGCCTCAGACATAAATTAAATTGATATAATATTCACACTGTCAGAGCATCCTCCAACTTATAATACCACGCCCACACAAAAAATCCATTCAAGAAACAAAAAATCCATTCAAGAACTAAAAAATTTTGAGAATACCTGATTACCACCAAGTTTTGCTTGGAAGTTCTATGTAAAAAATATTGAATACCAACGAAAATTCTAACTTTTAACACGAAAATTAAGCTCAAACTGATATCCTACGAGTATTACATATGGTGCGCAAATTCACGTATTGAGCTACCGGAGAAAAGTGTCGCGGAGCAAGCAAAGGAATGTCGATGAATACCGCATGGCTCCGTCATTACAGACACGCCCTAATGGAATGAAAAATATTATAAGATACAGAAGCCTGTCCGTCTAACTACAAGCCGTTCGTGCCTACTATGAATAACAAACCAGGCTTGGGCTCTCACCTAACAAAGAAAGACTGCGTTTCGTTCCCAAGTAAACGATATAAGCACATGTATTACAATATTCATGGTACAAAATGATGTCTAAATAAGACGGGAGATGATATTTCAATGAAAATATGTAAAAATATAGATAAAAGACAGAAGTGATTATGATGAAGATTGATCAAAATTACAACAAAAGGATTCTTCCATTTTGCATCAATGTTTTCGTTCACCAGTGACATTTTCGCCCAAAAACTTCATGTGCAGGCTTAGTATAGGTAAATGATATCCATCCAAAGACGAGACTTTGTTTAGAAAGGGTCTCTGCTTCCTGCTTGAAATGTTATTATTTAATTCAGAGTATCTCCGGACTCGGTCAGCATCCTGGGCTTATAGTTCCGCCTTTAGAGAAGTATTTGTGTATCTGTAAAAACTACAATTACTCTCTATTTCTATATATAATGTAAAATCAAGACCCTGCTCTTTTTATCATTGCTGGACTTCATCTAGGAGCTGAGCATTAAACTATATTTTCTCTTAGATTGAAATTGAGTCTCTGTTACATGAGTTTAAATAATTTTGAGTCAGACATATAAGTATGCCAAGTTATTACTTGTAAGTTATAATTCCTCCACCTCATGATAGGTTGCCACTGGAGCCTCGTACTTTATCTGGCCCACAATGATAATAGTATCAACTATTAGATTTTAAATATATTCGAGCACCTTATTAGTCACAACGTACATCTTTGAGGCAAATACATTTTTTGCATGATCATACTGACTAGAACGTGAGAAGCAATGCACTGCTGTCCCAAAAAATTTTTTTATGCTTTCAGATCAGATTAGATTTCGTTAGTTTCAGTCTCTCTAACCACAACAAAGGTGTTCCAATGAGAGGTAAGGCACCATTTGATATGGAGTTAAAGGAACATGGAATCTATGCACAAGTGTGCTCCCACACAAGATCCCTGGAGTGTAAAAATAGTGTTTAGAAGGAAGGTTCTGAAACAAGATAAAGGTTGAAGAAAATAGTAGGCACTCAAAAACAGTGCCACTGTGAACCAATAAAAGATGGTCTTTAACTGGAAAAAGACATAAAGAAGGCCTATCTAGCTCTCCATTTGGAATCTCCCATTTGCTCCCTTAGAATGCTAATTCCCATAGATACAATAGTTGTATCACCTTAAGGGATGCTGAGCTTTCACATGGAACATTTATTCCATAGTGGGATATTTACCTTCAGTATACTATGCTCTATTACCTCAAATAGAAAAACAACCATTAAACAAGAAATTTTGACAACATTATTCAATCATTGATTGATCTGAAAGAACTTGGAGAAAAAAGCTAATTCATAATCAAAAATTTTTATGTAGAACTTACCATTTTTCTAAGCAATTCCACAATGAAGTGTTTTGAGGTCGACATTTTACAACCATCAGCAAACCAGCATCTTTGCAGCAACTATTGAAATCTGATAAAAAGGATAACTTCAGTACAATGAATAACACAGATGTAACTCATATCAAATAATGCTGTAGTTTCATTCCACACAAAAAATTGCCACCTGAAACTTAAGAAGTACAAATTGCAGGTAAAAAATATAAAAGGCATACCATACTGCTGACAAAACAGACGCATGTAAGGCATTACAAATAATTCAATGCAATATTGTATGCCAATGAAAAGACACAGCAATTATAGGGTAATTAAGGCCAAGATTTTGAACAATCTTCTTATGTAGAAACATGAATTCAGAACCACTTCCTAAGAAATCAATTTTAAAGTTGAAATATGATGCTAGCACTTGTATTACAATTTTCTTTGATTTTCTTTCTAACAAATATGCAGTACAAAACATTGGTCAATCTGTGGATGAAATAACAAAAGTAATATAACGACGATGTTTAGGTCAAAAAGTATGCTTAAAAGACCAACATAGTATTCCTCTTGGAAGTTTTAATACGAAGTGCACGAAGGAGTAAAAAACGAAATAAAACACAAACATTCATGATAATACATATGATTAGCTAAGAATTTCTGAAAAATACAAAAAATCACAAAACAACTTCCTCCTTAAAACCTTAGAAGCATAGTTTATGTCTTCAAAGTGACATAAAAGACATTGTTTTCTTGCCCAAACTGACAGAAAAGACATGGCTCTCATTTTTAAACAAGTGAAAAACAGTCTTCTACTTTTCCACCAGACAGAGAAGATAGTTTTCATTTTTATAGCTTATAGCCATAACAAGCTGTTTACTTATAAAACTTTGAAATTTTTGTGCTCTTCACCAGATCAACAAATTTACTGCTTTTCAATGGAACAACAAAACTGCTACTGCTACTAAATCATGTGTTCAACAGAAAAAAATACTGCCCATTAATTCCATGTCACACAGAAAAATTCATAGTGCATGAAAAATTGAAATTAATCAAGAAAAAACACAATATGTAATGCATTAAATTATGACCTCAATCTATTCAGTAAACATTTAAAGTTCAAAATTACATAAGGAATGCAATAATATCATTATATCTAAATTTCAACTTTTCACAATTCAAATATTTACTCATCCATAATCATAGAAGCTGTTACAAATTTAAACATAATTTATACTAAGTATAAAAACTTTCTCCTCAATGCCAACCAAACTTTAGACCAGCACTGCATGAAGCACTTGATGAGCATCTCTGCAATCAAGGTCTCACCCCTCACAGATTTAACTATACAGTAGTTATTTTACTTCTGGAATTCAATCATGGGCACTATTAAAATTGATTAATTACATTAGATAAGTTGGTTTAAATCTATCTAATCATAACAAAGGTGGTCCAAAAAGAGAAAGAACCATTAATTAGGGAATAGGGAGCTTGTGCACAAATTGTGTTCCCACACAAAATCCCCTCTGCTTGAGACTGAAAATTTAGATATAAGTTTACGAAACAAGATAAATTACAAAGAAATTAGTAGGTGGTGGAAAACAGGAGAGCAGTGAAGCACACAGGTGTTCCATAACAAAACAAAAACCTACTCTATTTTAACATACCAAACCAAAGTTCAAAACGCTACTCTTAACTTCTTGGAAGGCTAATTTCAATAGATATAACAGTTGTCCCCTCCTGGGGGGATTAGTAGGATAGATACATGTGCCTGAAGAGTGTACATGAAGGACTCATATAGGGAAAATTCAAGAGGTTGCCATGCCTGTCATAAAAATCCTCCCTGCACATTTTCAATTATTAAGGAAATCAGGGAGTTGTGCAATTTTAGATCAATATATTTTAACCAAATGAAATAACCTAAATGCTTTGTTGTACATTTTCCAGTGACATCTCTCATGCGGGAATCTGTGATGGTTTGCAAACATACATATATCTACAAGTATTTGCTCTATATCCATCAAAAGTCTTTTAACTTGCATATATGATATTCATACTCTCGAGAGTTAAAGATGATATTGAAACAGCAACTTTTATACAGATAAATAAATTTACTGTCTGTCATAGATACATTAATCATATACTTTAGAGTTCCTCAAGTGAATGGAGAGCAGTGTTTTTTTATGAGACCAACCTTATTAGATGGTTTACTATGAAATGTTCTTTGTGAATTATTACTGAATGCTGAATTTTCAATGCAATGTACTTCTCCACATATAACAAACATTTTGGTAAGTATAAAAATCCCCTTAGATTTATATAAAAGATATTGTGCTGTGATTTGATATGAAAATTATACAGTGACAAGAAATGCCCCTTCATACCTGATACTTCCTGGGTGCATTTTTCTTTATGAGCAATTTCTCGCATCTTCTTCGGAATGAGAACCTCTTTTTCTACTTTTCGAAGGGATAGATCATCTGGATCACCTGAAAAACAATTATTCTTGAAAATTCCAGCTTTTCCACTGCATGCTAATTGAATATGAAGATTTTTCAATTATATAAGCCATTCATAATGGATAAGAATAAGAAATTACTTACCATAACCAAATGGTCCTTGTTTAGTTTTCTCCTTAGCATTTGACATTGCAGATATAGTTAGACTTCTTTTAAATAAACTAATATATTACATTTGTTTTCTATATTCTAGTGACAAGTTGGTGACTTAAAAGCACACAAATAAAATAATGCTGTTGCAAAATATATACAGAAGTCTGAAATTGCTAAATAAAGTAGAATTAATACATTAACTGAAGTAGAAGGAAGTAGATTAACACGTTGACTAAGATATGTTAAACTGACGTTCAATATCCAGCTCAAATTTAAGGTCAAAAATAGTTAAAACTATTATAAATAGCAAACATTAAATGGGTGTATTAAATACCATTAATTTAAAAAGATTGTTAAGCCGGAAAAACTAAACCACAACCCACCGGTGGGTCGTTTTGTAAGCAATGCATTAAATTCAATTGGTTGAATATGGAATCCCTCTATCTATATTTTATTGAGATCTGGAAAAATACAGTAGGCTCTAAAGATAGAAAAAGGCACTAAGACTACATGTTATAGAAATAAAAATGACACAGGGATGAGAAGCATATAAACATAAACTTGTTACTATCATATTTTGAAAGTATGTAATTATAAATATATGCTCTGGATATGATTTTTTAAAAGTCATTATCCTAACATAAAATACATTAACAGTGCTAATCAAAGATTCATTTAAAACTTCAAAACTGGAAGGAATTGGCTAGCAACAAGTCACTATTGAAATCTGCTTACAAGCGAAGATTCACAAAAATAAGTAATAATCTCCAGCCTCAAAAAAACCTGGATGCAAAATAAGCAGCAAAAAAATTTTCTTGAGGTTTCACTCAGTATATTAAAAATTATAGAATTTTAATAAAAAAATCAAGCTGGAGATACAGGACTACCTGTAATAACTTACATTGTATATTAAGGGAACCAACTCCCCCAAAAAAAATCCTAAACTATTCGACCGATCTTCATGAAACTTGGTATAGGTATGTAAAATTGAACAAGAATTAAGATTAGACTCGTGTGTTTTTCCAATTTTCCCCATAGAAAACGTTTTATTCAAAGAAAACGTCAAAATAAGGGGTCTCGGGAAATCTATGGACGTAATCAGATTTTGAGATACAGAGATAATATTGGTATCGAAAGAAGCAGAAATGTATTCTCAACAACGTGACGTGGAGTTATGTTGAATTTTCGTAATAATTTTTGAAAAAAATGAAAAATACATAATTTTTTTATCCTTTTTCACACTTTTCCTGACAAAGGAAAATGTAGCTAATTTTCTATTCCAAAAATAATCATCTTGTAGAGGATTAAATTCTGGTTCTTTTGATACTAAAATCATCACCGTAGCTCAAAAACTATAGAAGACGCTATATTTTGAAGCCCCACATTCCGGTCCTCCAAAATAAGGCAAAACAGGTAAACACAGATATATTAACAATTTCAATTATTTCTTTATTATTTTTTTTGGGGTCAGCTAGGACCCTTGAAATTATACAGTAAAAAAGAGACATAGAAGAAGGCATAGCAACATCAAGCCATGAAGAAAGTGCCATGGGGGAGGTGTAACATGATAAAATATCACTTCCCCCTCCCCTCCCCCCCCATACTTCAAACCCCTGTAGCGGGCAAAACAATGAACGCACGAACTTCATTTTTCAAAGGATGTACCTGACATCTTACCCTTCCTATGGCAGCTAAAACCCAATACCTCAAGAAAATTCGATTATCTGGGAGTACGCTTCCCTTAAGTATCATCAATCAAATTGTAATTTTAGAACTGGTTAACTAAAATTTAGGTAAATCTTAAGGATATGTCAGTTATCAATTTTCCAATTTTTGGTGCCTGAACCTAATTAATTGAATCAAAATAAACAAGTTTTCTTCTGTGTACTTTCCGTCTCAAATGAGTATTTTACGATTTATAGTGGCAAGTTTAGTTTCGTCTTTGATGACGAATGCGCTCGAATAAACAGCTCCTCATCGATTTTCGAATTTATGTTGCTTGAATAATGGTGATAACATCAAAATAAACGACTTTTCTTCTATAAACCTTTTTCGTCAAATGAGTATTTAACGAGGTATAGCGGTAGGTTTGGTTTCGTCTTCGATGACGATCACGCTGGAAGCGAGTGCGCATTGCAGTGTTGCTGTCCGACGTGCTCCTTGAATTACTTGCCGCTTCAAACACTGGAGTTGCGGTAAGTCATTTACCGCTATAACTAATAAAATCTCATTTGAGACGGAAAGTGCATAGAAGAAAACCTGTTTATTTCGATCTAATAAACTATGCTTAGGCATCGAAATTTACAAAATCGATAACTGACATATCCTTCAGATTTACCAAAATTTATATAATAGCTCATACAGTTTAGCATACAATTATTCAAATTGCTTAAATTTTGCTGATATAGGCTAGTTGAAGAAAAATCATCCAACTCCCAGAGGCAATTTTAAATTCTTGTGTCAAATCATGGAAGGGAATCAATTTTTTTCTCTCAAATACTTCATTACTAAAAACTTGTGTTAGCCTTTCAATTTAGTTAGAATTTCTAACAAGTTATTTAGTTTTATATCAGTACTTGGTCAATATGAAGCGTGATGTGATCGAAGGAAATGGGAATTTTATTCCCAAGAATCACTAAAGGAACCCATTTAAGAACGTTTTACATGAATGACATTCTGCTCGCTGATGCGTTATTTTTGAATTATTCAGCTTTGAAGTTATAGGTGAAATCGCTTTCCCACGCAAAATGTGAAACACAGAGTACGACCAGGTTGGGTCGGGAAAGGCAAAGTTTGGATCATGAGGTGTTAAAGTTTTTGCCAGAACTTTGTAGAAATAAAAGAATGATAGAAATTTTTATTAAAATAATAAAAAATATTGTTACCTATCAGTTAATAACACAAACAGTTAACGTACTATTTCTCATACTTGGCGCTTTTTAAGTTTATTTTTATTCGTGATTATTACGTCAGCTTTACAGTCAGCTCATAGATGGCACCACCCAGTACGGCCACCGCCATCATGGAGCAGATGTAAACAAAATTGTTGACATGACCTTAATGGGTTGCTTTCAACCTTTATTTATAATTTTCACTAGAACAATGGCTTTCCCTCATGACCCAACCTCTTTACGTTTGTAATACGGGTTAGCTTCCATTATTAATTAAATTCCGCTTGGCGCGCCCGCTTTTTCGGCACGCAAAAGCCAAATTCAAAGTTGAATAATTCAAAAATAATGCATCAGCAAGCAGAATGTCATTCTTGTAAAACGTTCTTAAATGGGTTCCTTTAGTGATTTCCTTTGATCACATCACGCTTCACATTGACCCAGTATTTTCATCTAGACTGGCGCGTTTCTACTATACTGACTAACTAATTTGCAAGTGAGTTTGAGCCTCAATGTAGGGCGGGACATGAAAAAAACACCATGGCCTAGTAGTTGACTAGCTCGCCTTTCGTGTAACTACAAATCTCAAATAACGTGCCTGGTATGTTTTCCTATTAAGAAATGAATAAAGGTTAAAGGTTAGGTTAACATCGGCATCTTTGGGATGCTTTATTTCCAATCAAGCCTGATACATATGATCTTAGCATTGGTTTTTCAAATGTCTTATAACTAACCCTATATAGGGTAAAGTCCAAATGTTCGTCCGATTTAAACGGTTCAAACTTCAAACCCTCTCAAACGGTTCTCAAGATCGCTATTGCTGCAGCAAATACCGTCAAAAAAGCGCAAATGCATTGGGTTCATCGTGCTTTGCTCTAAAATGGATCTTTCAAACCTTGATATGAAAAAAACAACTTGCTTTGCGAACACTTTGTCCAACTGAAATTTTCAAAAATTCGTACCAAATTCGAAATTAATTTAAAATTTCGACCACGTTTCGAATCTCATCACAAAAGTTCGTACACCCTCTAAATTTAAATTTATATTTTTGTTTAGCGCTAAAGTTACCTGTGAGCGTTCAAATTTTTTGTAATATAATAGCATGTTCATTTTTAATGGGTTTGATACGTACGTTTTCATACCGGCAGGCCGCAGCCGAGACGGTTCAAGAAACGGTTTGTGAAAAGTACAGAAGTTTTTCGAGAATTTCTTGAGTCCTACTTCAAACTTTAGTCCACCACTCGTAACTTTTGAAAGAATGCACATATCAACTTCAAATTACTCTCAAACGAAAGAACAAAACATTTTCTACAAAGGTGTTATAAACACATCCAAAAAATTTTCCTGAGAAGTACAGAAATTCTTCGATAAAAATGTTTGATTCGCTTGCCATCGCGAGCGCGAAAGGGTCAACTAAAGTCTTTCGACGGCGCGTGAGTCGTACAGGTTCATTTTGAGGAATTTCTGTACTTTTCAGAAAACTTTTTTGGATGTGTTTATAACACCTTTGTAGAAAAGGTTTTGTTCTTTCGCTTGAGAGTAATTTCAAGTCGATAGGTACATTCTTTCAATTTTTCAAAAGTTACGAGTGGTGGACTCAAGTTTAAAGTAGGACTCAAGAAATTTCTGTACTTTTCACAAACCGTTTCTTGAACCGTCTCGGCTGCGGCCTGCCGGTATGAATTGGGACGAATGTTGACCTTAAATTATGGCTCCTCGTAAAACACACCACTACTGCAATGATGATCTCGTTCACGCATTAGCAGAGATAAAAAATGGAAGTTTGAGTATAAGCAACGCAAGTGACAAATATGATATTTCAAAAACAACGCTTCAAGAGCGTGTGCAAGGCACCGGCAGGCTGCAGCCGAGACGGTTCAAGAAACGGTTTGTGAAAAGTACAGAAATTTCTTGAGTCCAACTTTAAACTTCAGTCCACCACTCGTAACTTTTGAAAGAATGCAGCTATCGACTTTAAATTACTCTCAAACGAAAGAGCAAAACATTTTTTACAAAGGTGTTATAAACATATTCAAAATTGTTTCTGAAAAGTACATAAATTCTGCGATGAACCTGTACGACTCACGCGCCGTTGAAAGACTTTAGTTGACCCTTTCGCGTTCGCGATGGCACGCGAATCAAACATTTTTATCGAAGAAATTCTGTACTTCTCAGGAAAATTTTTTAAATGTGATTATAACACCTTTGTAGAAAATGTTTTGTTCTCTTGTTTTGGAGTCATTTGAAGTCGATAGGTGCATTCTTTCAAAAGTTACAAGTGGTGGACTAAAGTTTGAAGTAGGACTCAAGAAATTCTCAAGAAATTTCTATACTTTTCAAAACCTTTTCTTGAACCGTCTCGGCTGCGGCCTGCCGGTCTAATTCATAAACTATAAAATCTATACCTGAAAAGATATTAAGGATCATAAACAGTGAGGAGAAACTTGAAGAAAAACGTTGTACGAACAAACGAATTCATATAAATGATTTCTTCAAAACTCCGTACAAGTGGACGAAGTAATAACACAAGCCGTTAAAAGATTCGAAATTTAGTACACCTCAGAAACAAACAAAGGGAGAAATAAAACTCTGTAAAATGGCAGCACTACAGCTGTCAACACTCACACAGGTACGACATCACCTAACACAACAACTTCGTCAACGGAAAAATTTTTAGTCGGCGATGCAAAATGGTAGTCAATTAAGGCGTGACAACTTCATAAACAACTGAAACGTAGGTCATTCACTTGGGCTGTCATTTTTGTTCAAACAGTGATACTTATTTGCGGTGAGTGGCAATTATACAATATTATAAACCAGCAGTTACCACGTGAACCACTTTTCGATGAACTTCAACTCCATATTAGCTTGTTAAAGTAAAATATACTTGGTGTGTACGAAAATTCGAAGTGGACGAATTTTCGCAACTTACCCTATAGGACACCATGACGGTTCCCCCGTAAAGCCGGTACCCATTTCCGACACCTGGGTTGAGTGGGGTATTGTGCTTGAGCTTTCCCTTATACCCAACGGGGAAAATCTCTGCGCCAGCGCCGGGATACAAACCCGCGACTCCAACATACGAGCCCGATCCCTTAACCACTGTACCACGGAGAGTTAACGTTATATTTAGCCGTTTTTATTCATTCAAACCAGGGATGTGACACGACTCCTCCCTTCACTGTGGATAACTATCATGGTGTTACGTATAAGGCATTAAAAAGTTTCTTATAAGAAAAATATCACTTTCAATTACATTGATCTCGCATATGTGTTTCCTAGAGCAAGTATCAGTTCATGCTCGCTTCAGGTTTGTTTACGTTTTTTTACCCTACAATGGTAAATTATACCCTAATACTCTAGCTGATTGTTTTCTTCTAGATCACACAATTATGACCACTGCTGGATTATAAGGCAGCTTTAAAATCCCTGCTGCCACATTCATTTTGAAGGATATTAAAACTATTTTCAAAATAAAGCTGATATAATTTTAAGTTCACGGAAGTTTCTCTACCCCCCTAACTCTCGGCCGATTTTCTCGATAATAATAAAGGCATCTACGGATGCTTTATTTCCAATTCAAGGCTGATACATATTACCTTGTACATTGGATTTTTAAATGCCTTATAACTAACACCAGAACGCCATGATGGTTTTCCCCGGTCAAGATCGGTACCCATTTTAGACACCTGGGTAGAGTGGGGTATTGTGCTCAGAATTTTTCCCCTATATCCAACAGAGAAAATCGCCACCAGCGCCGGGACTCGAACCCTCGTTGCCCGCACGGAGGCAGGTCTGAAAGCTCCACATTTAGTGCCAACAATAATTTCCAAACTATTTCACCCACAAGCTTCAAATTAGTTTCAATTTAAACATAGAATCAAGGTCCATTTTAGCATAGTTAATAATGTTTTTGTAATATAGCGAGTAGTGTAAGTTCTAGTTAGAGAGACCAATAGTTGGCAACGCTCGAGAGAGCAACACTCGCAGCCAGTCTACTAGTGAACTCTGGTTCGACAACAAGTAAATGTTGACCGAGTGTGTACATAATATTACCTACTGTGGTTGGTATCTAACTTCTTAATTTCTAAACTAATGTACTAATTCTATGCTACCCTATTCTATATATATTCCTTTCTATCTCCGCTCTGCTCTCGCTAACCACATTCTGGTATCTGAGTATCTATGTTATAAGGTATCCAAGAGGTGAGTAAACTATTTTACCTAACTTGATGTCTATTACTATGTTGTGTCTATGTCTATGTGAAACCTATACTGTGCTATAGTGTAGGATGCGATATTGGCGACGAGGATTTGGTAGAACTGCTGGAAGTGACTAAGTGGTAGTGACTACTGACTAGTGAGGGAACATAAAATTTGCCTAGTGAAATTTTTGTTATTGTTTTTCTGCTCACTGGTGTTGCTAGACTGGCTAGACTAGTGGAGAAAATTAAAATTGATCAAGTGATTGTACTATTTGTGCTGTGAAAATTTTTTTTACAGCGTGTTTTTGACTTACTAAAAATTCATTATGCCATTGATAGGTTCAGTGGGAGAATTTAATCCTGGAGAGGAAGAATTTGGAGACTATGAAACTAGATTACACTGCTATTTTTTAATAAACAAAATAGAGGAAAATAAAAATGCCCCCACCATAATTTCACTAGTGGGTCCTAAAATTGCTAGGTTGATCAAGGACCTTATGTCTCCAAAGAAAGTACTTGATGCTACTTATGACGAGATTGTGGAAGCGTTGAGACGGCATTTTAAGCCAACAAGAAATCAAATCTTTGAGAGATTTAGGTTCCATAAGCGGAACCAGAGACAAGGGGAAAGCATTGCTGATTTTGTGGCTGGCTTGAAAGCACTTTCTAATACCTGTAATTTCAAACAGGAAGTGCTAGAAGAGACCCTGCTGGATCGTTTCATTTTGGGTGTGTCCAGTAATGAAATTCAAAATTGCTTGCTAAATGAGGCTGGCCTGACATGGCAAAAGGCCATGGATCTAGCTACTGCTAAAGAAACCACACTGAGAGAAACAGTGGGGTTGAGGCAACCAAATTCAATTCTAAATGTAGGTCAGAGCAGAGTTCAGCAAACTGCGTACAAGCCTCAGGGCAAAACTCAGGCCCAAGCTAGCCCCAAATCAGCATGCAGCGGCTGTGGTAATCTGCACTGGCGTAGAGATTGCCCCTACAAAGACAGTGTTTGTCATGGTTGTGGCCAAAAAGGTCATCTAAAAAAATGTTGTTTCAAACTAACAAAAGGAACAAAAGGGCAGAAATCTGATAAAGGCAACAAAAATAATTTTGTGCATGCTATGCATGAAAAAAGGGGGAGGGAAAACCACCCTAACCCTAATGGAACTAGCAATGGAACCAATGCAGACTACCCAGTTCTCAATCAAGGTTGCTATGGGGACATTTTTGCTTTAGCCGAGGAAATGAAACCCCCAATCAAAATAAAATTGTTACTAAATGGTGTGCCATTAGAGATGGAGGTAGATACAGGTGCTGCCAGGTCTATCCTTTCAATGGCCACCTACTCTAAAATACCAGCTAAGTCAAGACCCGAGCTGAGACCTTCTGATGTTAAGCTTAGGACTTATGGGGGAGCTGAGCTGGTAGTTTGTGGGGAGATTAGGGCTAACATCCAGCGTGAATCTAGTGGTATGGTTCCTCAGCTAGCAACTATTGTGGTTGTAGACAGGGAGGGGCCAGCCTTGCTGGGTAGGGACCTGATTGATTTCCTTGGGCTAACTATAGTTTCAAATAATGTCAACAAATTGATCACTTGCCCTGAAGAGTTAGCAAATAAATTCCCCGACCTTTTTCAACCAGGTCTAGGTTGCTTTAAGGGAAGGAATTTCAAAATAGAAGTGGATCCAGCCATACCACCAAAGTTTTGTAAGGCCAGGAACGTGCCTTACACACTGAGACCTAAGGTGGAGGCAGAACTTGATAGACTGGTGCAGGAAGGTATCCTCACCCCTGTACAGTACTCAAGATGGGCAGCGGCGATCGTCCCTGTGCTCAAGGCTGATCAAAGCATGCGCATCTGTGGGGACTACAAATTAACAGTCAACAGAGCCACTAGGCTTGATACCTACCCTATACCCAGAGTGGAAGATCTATTCAGCGGGTTAGCAGGAGGAGTTATATACTCCAAGCTAGATATGTCTCAGGCATACGCCCAACTACCCTTGGATGAAGACTCCAAGGAACTCACGGTAATAAACACCCACAGAGGTTTATTTGCCTACAACCGTCTCAGTTTTGGAATTGCGTCCGCACCTGGAATCTTCCAGCGTGCCATGGAAGGACTATTGCAGGGCCTCCCAGGAGTGTTCTGCTACCTGGATGACGTCCTGGTGAGTGCCACTAATGAGCAAGAGCACAACAAGCGTCTCTATCAAGTCTTATCTATACTACAGGAGGCAGGAATAAAACTGAAAATGGATAAAGGCCAAATTGGAGTGCCACAGGTATCCTACCTTGGATACCAAATTGACAAGGATGGGTTGCACCCCACTGCAGAGAAGGTAGCAGCAATCCAGAATGCACCAGCTCCTACTAATGTAACTCAACTGAGAGCCTACCTTGGGCTGCTAAATTTCTATAGGAAATTTCTAAAATCATCTGCAACTATGCTGGAGCCCCTAAATACCTTACTGAGAGACAAAACCCCTTGGAAATGGGATGCAAGTCAGGAGAGAGCCTTCCAGAAATCTAAACAAGCCCTCCTGGACTCTCAGACTCTAGTCCACTTTGACCCTCAGAAACCCATAGTGGTAGTGGCTGACAGTAGTGCGTATGGTGTGGGAGCGGTGCTGTGTCACCTTATTGATGGGATTGAACGCCCCGCCTATTTTGCCTCCCGAACTCTAACAGCAACAGAACGCAACTACTCTCAAACTGAGAAAGAAGCCCTAGCTATGGTGTTCGCACTTCGAAAATTTCATTGCTACCTGTGGGGACAGGATTTCACTGTGGTTACGGACCACAAACCTTTGTTAGGACTATTTGATCCGGGTAGAAGCATTCCTCCGATGGCATCCGGGCGCATTCAAAGGTGGGCTTTACTACTGCAGTCCTACAAGTTCACCTTGCGTCACCGGTCCGGCGTGCTGTTGGGCACGGCTGATGCTCTCAGTCGTCTACCTTTGACAACTCCCGAGGAAGCCACACCTATTCCTGCGGAATGGACGTCCTTAGTGAATTTCCTCGAGTCAGCTCCAGTCACCAGCACCCACATCCGCGACGGCACCCTAAGGGACCCAGTACTTTCAAAGGTGTACAAATACTGCCAAGTAGGCTGGCCTTCGACGGTAATTGGTGACCCTGATCTCGCTCCGTATACTAGGAGGCGGGACGAATTGTCCACACAAAATGGCTGTGTGCTCTGGGGAGCAAGAATTATTGTACCCCAAGCCCTCAGACAAGCCATTGTGGATGAACTTCACTCTGGTCATGCTGGATCATCCAGGATGAAGGAGTTAGCTCGCAGCTACGTGTGGTGGCCCCTTCTGGATAAAGACCTAGAAGAAACAACTAAGTCATGCAGCGAGTGCCTGAGCACTCGAGCCGCACCGACGAAAGCTGAACTCCATCCGTGGGAATGGCCTGCGAAGCCTTGGCATCGCATACACATTGACTACGCGGGCCCAATGGATGGAAAATACTATCTAGTGATCGTGGATGCACACTCTAAGTGGGTTGAAATTTTTCCCACATCTACTACAACCTCTAGCGAAACGATCTTGTGCCTGAAACACACTTTTGCGACATTTGGATTCCCAGTAACAATTGTTTCAGACAATGCAACGTGTTTCACATCGGCTGAATTCCAAGAATTTGTGAAGGCATGTGGTATGCGACATATTACAAGCGCACCATACCACCCTTCAACTAATGGACTGGCGGAGCGCATGGTACAAACTTTCAAGAAGAATATACGGAAGTCAACGGAACCCCTACGCCTAGCACTAGACAGGTTCCTGTTCAACTATCGGCTAACACCTCACACGACAACAGGTGTTACGCCTGCCGAACTGATGTTAGGCAGGAAAGTCCGCTCTCGTCTTGATCTGCTTTGGCCGTCAGAAGCAATCGCGTCCAAAGTTGCTCAACGCCAGGACGCTCAGAAAAGATACCACCCAGGGTCTCGCGCGGTTGACATTCCGCTGGAGTCACCTGTGATGGTCCGTCAATACACGCCGGGTTCCCCAAAATGGACCCCGGCTACCACCATTGAGAAAACAGGCCCGGTATCCTACAAGTGCCAACTGAAGGGGGGAGAGGTCGTTCGTCGACACCAGGACCAAGTTATTACCTGCTCGAACACCATCCCTGAACCCTTGGAACAACCTACGGAGGAAACCGTTGTGTTTCCACAACCTGCTCAAAATTCATACCCACCACCTCCGACCCATGAACCTGACTCCGAAACACCTGATTACCCGATTCCCACCCAGGAGGCTAGGATGCACGAGCCTCCAAGCGCTAGCGTCTCGCGCAGGTCTACCCGAGCTCGGAAGCCTGTGGTGAGAATGGACCTTTAGGATTGACTATATTGAATAAGGGGACTGGGGATACAGGGGGGGTTTCTAATTAAGGAGGGAGGGGTGTAATATAGCGAGTAGTGTAAGTTCTAGTTAGAGAGACCAATAGTTGGCAACGCTCGAGAGAGCAACACTCGCAGCCAGTCTACTAGTGAACTCTGGTTCGACAACAAGTAAATGTTGACCGAGTGTGTACATAATATTACCTACTGTGGTTGGTATCTAACTTCTTAATTTCTAAACTAATGTACTAATTCTATGCTACCCTATTCTATATATATTCCTTTCTATCTCCGCTCTGCTCTCGCTAACCACATTCTGGTATCTGAGTATCTATGTTGTAAGGTATCCAAGAGGTGAGTAAACTATTTTACCTAACTTGATGTCTATTACTATGTTGTGTCTATGTCTATGTGAAACCTATACTGTGCTATAGTGTAGGATGCGATAGTTTTCTTTTGTTTTTCGCCAGGTTTTTGATTCTCTCGAAAACACCTGTACCATGCCAAAATAAACGAATCTTCTGCAAGACTTTCTAATTCTCAGTAATCAAACATAGTATTTCCTCTCCAAACTCTTCCCTAATAATAAGTTATTGCTACTGCAGCCTATTCTAACAAATTCTTCATGTTTTTTTCCATTGCTACTAAAGCCACCTTTTACAAAACTCTTCATGCATATCCATTGCTACTGAAGCAAACCATAGGAGACCTTCTAGGATTATTTTTCCATTGCTACTGAAGCTCCTTACTAATAACCTTCGCAATTTCCATTGCTACTGCAGCACCATTGCTACTGAAGCACAAAAGTAAACAAAAAATGTCTATGTGCGAAACACTACCCTGCCATCCTGAGCAACTTAAATATGTAAGGGAACGGCCGTCTGTACACCGGTTGTCCTTTAATAGTTCTCCGTATCCCATACGGGTACGGAATGCTCAGCGCAAATATTTCACCATCACTTGACTAAGTCTTTCCCGATCTTCAATTTTTTGTATTGCTGCCTGGTCGGTGTGTTGGTAGCCTTGGGGACGCCTGAGGAGCACGCACGTTGACTAGGGTGGTTGTGCAAACGACTCACGTCGCACAATTGCCGTTGTAACCGGCATATGTGTTATGGGAAGGAAGGAACGGATTTTTTTTGTACTATGGCATACTATAAAAACCTAGACTGCGACTTCGCCTCAGGTCAACACCTGTCGAGCCAACGAATTCGTACGTCTTAGTTCGCTTTGAATTTTCTAAAGTCGTGGAAGTCGACCAATTCTAGATTCCCCGTTACACCGTTCAAAGAACGCAGTCGGAATCAGGTAATTCGGGCGCCTTCATTTCGGCGGATACTCTGGCACCGTATGCTCAGTGATGCTAACCTCACAGATTCTTTTATGGTCCCAGTTGGGGATCCGCGCTGAAACTTTCATAGTTCCACAGTTAACCTTCCACTATTTTCATCTATTTTCTTCTGTCAAAGCATCTTTTGGAATCTCTCCTTCGTATTTCTGACTTGCACTTTACAAGTAACAGCTTCACTGTTACCAGACCTTTCGGTCTCCTTTGGGGGGAGGGTAGCTGTAGTAATCGCCCTCAGCCGCACTTCAGTCTAAATTTCAGAAATTATTAAAACCATCTTCTAAAAATTAAATAAAGTTAACGTAATCATTCTTAAAATTTTAGATCACTATTTTCATTCAACATTACTCTTAAATCTATTAAAATTTGACCAAAGAAATACTTCGACAAGAAAGAACGGCGATTTTACCTAGAACCATATCGCAAGTTCATCCGTTTCCGGAAAATTCCGGAAACGCTCGTTCGCTCAAAGCGCATATAAGGCCGGCTTCTCAGGCAGAGTCGTCATTCTCGTATAGATCCTCCTGACTAGCGCTTGGGCCCCAGAGCGGGCAATTGTAAGTATCAAGTGTTAATGATAAGTGTGTATTATGTCTTAACTTTCCTGTGTTGTGTCTTAACTTGTTCCGTGTTAGGGAGCGCTCGTTATTGTGTCGTAGAAATATTCACTATGTTGTCTCTGTGCCAGTGTTAGTTAGGCACCAGCCTCAAGCTCACTGCCCCATCTTTGTCATTGTTATCGTGTTTACTATTCTCCGATGATGCCGTATTGTGCTGTCAGTGTTAACCGATGTTGGCATTGGCTCCTTAGATATTTTTTAGTGCTGAGCATAGTGTTAAGACACTTTGCTGTCCACAGAGATCATCTTTGGTTTGCTCATCTTTTGTGTGTTCCAGCTTCTAATTAATTGTGTTCTCAACTTTTGTATTTTGATTAAGTCAGGTTTAAATAATTTTGGAATTCCTCTGCAATTTTTAGTCAATGTTTAAATTCATATCTTGAGAAATGAAGCTATGATAGGTTATTTAAACCAATAGAGATTGTATCTTCTGTAGTCACTCACTCAAGTCAAGTCACATAAATAATCATTCTTTCTTGCTCATCTGAATTTTAGAGAATAGAGGCTTCACCTTCCCCATACGGAATTTTATTACATTATTTCTCTTCTAGTTGTTAGTTCATACTCAATCATATTTTGCCTTAGAAATTAGTTCCCTGTACGGGATATTTAAATCTTCAGTCTCATGCTGAGTTGTAAGTGTAGTTTGCTTTTGACTCAAGTTACAACCGCCAACTGACAGCAGTTGGCTGGCTATTTTTGGAATACCTATAAGCCAAACCAGTATAATTAAATTCCATTAGCAAATGACATAACGATTATACTCAGTCGTGTTGCTGCTTGTAATATCAGGATAGAGCTTATGACCAGTTGGTCTGGAGCACTGATTCTGGTGTTAAGATGATTCAGGCTGCGACTCGGGCGCTAGAGTTGCGGACTGATTCTTATCACCGGACTCCTGCCATTGTTTATCCTGTTAATGTTGCAGTTTGCGCAGTCTTGCACATGTGTTATGAATAGACTCGTTTTTTTTGTTCAAATAATCCAGCACGATGTCCCCTGACAGGATCGACTGGACCACACATCCATGCACTCACAAACACGTATGAAACCAAACCCTAACTTCTTAATTTAAGGAGCTTACCTCCTCCAATTTCTCGCCTCCAAGTCTCCTCCGAGTTCTTCTCCCAGTTGTTCCTCCTGTTCAAATTTTACTATACTGGAAGGCCGGCATCCCTGCAGCTAAGCCGCTAAAATCTCCAGTGGAGACCATTTGGGCGAGAGTCCCCATTTCTTACCGAGTTTTCCCAACCGGTAACAAATTCCCTACCCAGCACTCAATTCACTACTCACTTAGTGTCGGAACCTCCCACACTTACACATCATCGACTTCACACTCCAGCACGCGCTTCACAAGCCTGAGCTGAACGAATCGTCTGAAGTCCCGCAACCTCCTCGGACTCTCACCAAGATCGTCTCTCGAACAAGAATCAAGCCTCGCACTTCAGCGTGCAACCTTCTCCTCAATAAATCCCCATACCGGCGAGTGAAACTATTCTCTCATTTTCCCCCGGTGTTGGCTTGTGGTAGTTTTTGTTGTTGATTGTAGACGCTTGAAATATTGCGTCCGAATACCGCCTAACTCCTTCTGAGTCAGAGGCCGTAATTCATTCATTTAGCTATTAAGTGTGCTCTACCAGGAGCACTGGTGACCCGCCTTTGTAAAAGAACATCTCCTTGTGAAATCGATAAATTCCTCGATATTCAACCTTTAAAAGTCAAATTCATTTGATTTCCCCACTTTGGGAGAACTTCATAAACCTATCTCAAAAACGGATGGGCATAAATCACGTGAACTTGTGGGAAAATTTTCCCCACTACGGTTTGGGTGTGTCCGAGGTGGCTTTTCTCTTTCAACCTTTCCGCGTAAGTGTCGGGGTGCCCTACGCTGGTCGTTGCTCAGATGTTTCGGTAGGGTCGCAGGCGGGGTCGTAGGTACGGAACTTTCATTTAGCAGATTAGACTTGATTTTTATTCCTCTAAGAGCTGATGTTAGCTCAACTCTCTAATGACGTTTTGTCGAATTAAGCAGTGGTTAACTTAGTGTTTAAGCTGCCATTTTTATGCGTCCGTTTATGCCTTTACAAAGGCGTGTTGCATCGTCGGCCTACGCTTCGGTGATGTGGTTCGCGGCTAGTTCCGTGGCACCCAGTTCAGGCTAAGACCCCCTCTACCCTCTTCCTGACTGCTTCTTCCCTGTCTATTATTTTGTGTGCTTGTGCTATTATTTCATTACTTTTGTTTTGTAGACTATCGTGTCAATTTTCCTATGGTGCTTCAAGCAAGTAAAATTAACTATAATTAACATTGAAACTTCAATGAATTAACTCTTAACTCGTCCTTGCGACGTTAATTGATATTACTATTAATATTGCTATTGAAGTCGTTCGTCTTTTTGATGGGCTAAATTAGCCTGGATCAGAGCGATCTTCTAACTTTAAACTTCTTTCACAAGTAACTAAAATCTCTCAACTATTCTAACTATCTTTCCGCTTGAAGCACTTAATCTCTAACTGATTTCTTCTAATTTCCTTAATTAAACCTTCTGTCTGAACGTATCGTCACTGAGTGCATTAAAAACTCAGGTTAGTTGCTTTACTTGTATTGTGTTGTCATTTTCATTGTCATTGGTGATGTTGCTTCTTAAGTGAAATATTGTCCTTATTAATTTCGTGGTTTGTTCGGGGTTTAAGGTTGTTCGTTTTTTTTTATAGTATACTCCGGAGGAGGCTTCTGCTTGTGCTGCCGTTGTCGCAGCCGGGTTTCAGCTGTTCCAGCTAATTTCTAACAGGCTAGCCTCTCCGTTGCTTTAAGGTATATATCTAGCAAGAACTTGGAAAATTAGGAAGCATTTGCGTAATACTTGAAATTCACTGCTTAGTTGCGTTGTTTCGCCTTAACTTTCGCTAATATTTCTGTTTCCTAGCAGTTTAGGGTGGAGCGTGTGCCAGAGGTGTCGACGCGGGGTTCTACCTACTATTTCCAGCCCTTTTCTTGCGTCGCGGCGTTACTCGCCCTCTGCCTGCCACCGCTTGAGGTGTCGCCTCTGTTCGGAACTAAGGTTCTACGTGTTCTTAAAATTCCGTCTTTTAATTGGTTAATTAGAGCCAGCGCTACCAACCACTACTACCGGAGCCCGTCAGCGTCTCGTGCTCGCCACGCCTGCGCCCTGGACGGTGGTCATTTAAGGCGCCTGCTAACTTTTTAACGCCCACGGCATAAGCGGACTTTTAACTCGCCCTAACTTTTAATTAACTTAATAAAGTGTTTTTTAAAAAGGCAATTATCTGGTTAGCGAATGCTAGCCGTAAAATTAAATTGTACTAGAAATTAAACATTAAGAGTTGCGTTTGCGTTCATTGTGTTCGTTACGTTCATAGTTAAACCGCTCTGTAAAAGAGTAAATTAATAAAACCTTGACAAATTGAAATATTAATTTTGTTCTTCTATTCCTACCGTGAAAATCGATTGTGTGGGAATTATTTCCCAGAAACTGAAGTGATAGCACATAATCCAAATAATATCCAAGCCCTCGAAAGCCCCTAACTCCAAATATGTGCAGATTTTAAGGTTGGGGTCATGATACTGGCCTTCATCTAGGCTATACTCAATTTTGCTGTTTCCTTTGCTTATGAAACTGTGGTCATTAGCCGGAAAATGAAGTCGCGAGGGCGACGGTAGCACGCCTACCAGCACTCGGACTCACCTTTCACGCAGTCGTCCTCGCTCGATGCCGGCCGAGCCACCAGGTACGACTGCTCAGAGGGTAACCGTCACCCCTCCCGGAGCAAGATGATCACTCCTACCCAGCTGCCGGGTGCTCTCACCTGGGAACAACTGCGCAGCTTCCTCACTGCACTAAACTATAGTTTCTCCGCAGAACTAGACAGTTCAGTCAGAGCCTCACGATAATGAGGAAAGGCGCCACTCGGGGACGTAATCTGCGTTTTCACCGCACGACTGTCGTCAGCACACAGAAGCCGGCTGAGCTCGCCGCAGCCGTCCGGCAGCGGCGGCAAGATCTCCATCTCGCGGTGCAGAGCGCACATCGGTACAGCGTCTTCTTGCTGCGGCAAACACCACAGGCACTTTAGAGCAGCAACTGACCATTATGTACGCAAGGACTGACCTATCCGGGATGAAATTGAGCACAGATAACATCCTGCACCAACCACTTGTGAAAAGCGATAGAATTCACTTACCACTTCTGCATATTCAACTTTGTTTGTTCAAGTAATTGGTGAAAGCCCTGGACGAGGATTCCTCCGTATTTACATATTTTGGAGAGAAACTTCTGTCTCTTAATCAAGCTAAAATTGAAAAGGTATCTTCATAGCTCCCCAAGTTCGCAAAATTGTACGCGATGAAACTTTTATCCCATACCCCAAAAGAAAAGAGAAGCTTGCCTATGAGTCATTCAAGAAAGTTTTGAAAACTTCCTGGGGAGACATCGTTAAAAAGACTATGTGTAAGTTGTGAATGATCTACTGAGTCATTTGCATTGTATGGGATACAACATGTCTTTAAAAGTTAATATGCTTTACTCTCATTTAAATTTTCTTTTGTGGATAATCTTGGTGAAGCGAGTGATGAACATATGGCGAGAGATTCCATCAGTATTGATTTACTTCAATGTTTTACCGTTTGCAAAGTCTAACTACAAATAAAATAGCAAGGATAGTCACTTTTAAAATGGACATTATTTCTTAGAGAGTTTAATAGGTCAGAACTAAAAATATAAGCGGAATAAAATGAACGTTTCGACCACAAGGGTCATCTTCAGCATCTGGAAAAACAAGAGATTTTTCATAGAGACAACAACAAACTAAAAAAAAGAATATACACACATATGATTAACATTTGTAATTGCTAACAGGAAATTTGCAAGGGGAAGGAAGATTGGGCATCATTTAAAACCGGTTTGTCTTTCATGATAAAAACAGACTCTAAAAATCGAAAATCTGTTTGACTAGAAGATGTTGCAATTATCTGGAAATCATCTAAACGAACAGGCAAGTCGCACTTTTCTGCATGTGCACGCACAGAAGATTGAGAGGGAGAAGCAAGAGGCCTATTTGTTCGAAAGCTTCGTCCAGCATGCTCTGGTACACGAGTACGCAAGGTCCTTTTTGTGGACCCAACGTACTCAGACGCACACAGTGCGCAACGATACTTGTAGACGACTGAAGTGAGCAAAGCCCTCGGAAGCTTAGCTTTGTAATTGAAAAAAGAATTGGTTTTGTATGCATTCACTAAAATTATCCGAAAATTAATATGCATTAAAAGTTTTGATAGAAGCGTCAGCAAATCATTTTTCAGTTTTTCAGATTGGTAATTTCGAAATATGGTATAACAAAATAAAAATCTTTTTTCCGCACAGTTGTCATAGGCGGGCGGTCACAAAATTCTGAATTTAAAAACTTCTTGACTGAGGAATGTATCAGCCAAGCGGGGAAACCATTATTACTTAAAAAGTTATTCAAAAACTCAACTTCACCATGAAACGACTGAAAGCTTGAACATACATTATACGCTCTACATAACAAGTTCTGATACTATTTAATTTGAAACGAAAATTTCAAAAACTATAGAAACTCAAACCCAACCCAGTAAATGTTTGCGTGCGATAGACGGAACTATAAATTTGTTATTTTGACGAGTAATCATAGAATCCAAAAACGGGAGACAGTTCTGTGAATCTTTCAGCATGTCATACCTATTTACTTGCATTTGGTTTGGATTTTTCTTTGCCAGTTTATACGTTAAATTTTTTCAATTACTTTTTGCACTTCGAAAAACTTTTTGCCAGCCTCAAATCTTCACTACCATCTGAATCGTCTGTGGTCAAAGATCAATTGAAAATCTTAGCACACAAGTATTATTACGGCTTCAAGCCATATAAAATTTTTTCATGCATATTTAGCAGAGACGATGTATCACTATTGAAAAACCTAGCCTAAAATAAAGACATAATTGTTACACGTCCTGATAAAGGACGAGGTGTTGTTCTTATTGAAAGAGATAAGTATATAAATAGCATGAAGAACATTATTTCAGATGCAACTAAATTTAGAGTGATTTCTCAACCAATACCAGTGCACTCAACCAGTGCAGTGAGTGCAGTGAGGCAGTGAGGACGTCTGTGTCTTTGCTCCGAAACAAAGTGCTCAACTGGTTAATGATCATGCATTTCTAACCAAAAAAGAGTGCCCACTCAGACCATGAGAATCCAAGAATAAATTTTATCTAACCAAATTAAAAAAAAATCGAACAACAAGTGTGATATTCCATCAGAACAAGCACTCAACCCTTGCTTCTTTTTGAGAGTGTCTCCCTTCTCACAAGATGGCGACAAGCCCAACCAAGGACAACAACAGCGAGGGTATGCTGGAGCTTGATTATCCAGACGTACAAGACCTGCCAAAATAGACTAAACAAGTAGTTTCCATCCTAATTGATCTCTTCAAATCAGTAATGAAGAAATTTCAAAGCGAAATTAGTGACTTGAAAACGATGATTGAAACACTAACGAAGAAAGAATCAAATCAAAATGCAAGGATTGAAGAACAATATAAGAAGATGAATACCATAGTCTCTCGTCTAGAGCGACTCGAACGGAAAGAAGAACGTGAAGAATTGGAGAACAAAAAACGCACTTTGGTTATATCAGGGGGACTGCCGCAATCACGTCCTGAAGAAAATTGCATAGAAGCTGTGTGTCAGATCCTGAAGGACCAACTCAAAATCAACCTGAGTAACTCTGACATCACCACAGCGAGTAGATTGGGAAAAAAACCTCCACCCGGAAACGTCGACAGAAGAAAAAATTTCTTTTGAGCTACGAAAATACGAAAAGAAGCAAGAAGTTCTGACAGCCTGCCGTGTTACAAAACCGGAACAACTCTACGTGAATGAATACTTAGTACCTTCGCGAGCAAGTATAATGTACACTCTGAGATTGGCCAAACGAAAATTTCCGGAACAAATAGGACCCGCAAGAAGTTTGGATGGCAATATCAACGTCTCCTCTCCAAAGATACCTGGCCAAGTAACTCAGAGACTTCTAACAATCAATACACCTGAAGAACTAGACAAGTACTTGCTGCAACATGTCGGCAAATCCTCAGAGGAAATTATTCGTGATTAGTATTTTTTTAGACTGACGTATTGAGTTTAATATTATTTTGATATCTGTCCACATGTTTTCTTCTTGATTTTTGATTGAATTACCTTTACCTCTTCAAGGCATCCACGTCGACCTTGCAGCCTTGTTTTGCTGCTTACTAAATTGTTTTTCAATTTCTTTCTTTCTCCTTTTTATCGAATGTTCATACCGAACTTGCTGCTCAGACTTAACTCGTGTATATGTTTCTGAATCTGGAAACAATTTAGATAGTCAAGATTTTTTAAATTCCATAAATTCCATATGTCACTTCGTTCTTAAATCCATTTCGTCCTTGCTACATCTTATAAGTGTTATATGCGGAAACCACTGCTACGACAGCCTTGTAACTACATTATTTGCCATTTATGATCCCTAATGTTCCTGCTCATGGACTGAATTTGCGCTCTCCTTATGAAATCATACTAGGTTTTAAACAATTTAGACTAATAATCTGTGTGTTTTTAGTTTCTCTTTTTTTATATTTAATTCTAAATAGGAATGTCCTTATTTTTACCTTGATCCTGTAGTTTCTATCATTTTTATTTTTACGTTACATTTTACTTACTGTCTCTTAATGCTAATGACTGACCATGTTGACATATTCGACAATATTGATCCAGATCTCAATCGTTTGAATAGACTGCACCCAAACCTAAATGAAACTGGAAACTGTAAATACCTAAATATTAAAAAATTCAATGAATCGATGAGGAAGACCTGTAACGATTTTTCTCTATTATGTTGGAACTGTAGATACATTTATCCGAAAATAGATGAAATATCTTGTACTATCACTGAGCTGAACAGCAATTTTGATGTTCTCAGTTTCACCGAAAGTTGGCTAGACGACTCATCTAAAGACCAGATTCAAATTCAAAACTATCATAGCCATCATTCACTCCGTAGTAACAAACGTGGTGGTGGCATCATTACGTACATATCTAAACATATATCTTCGAAAGTCATTCTAAGTGCAACTATGAATCGTGAACATATTGAGACCTTATTTATAGAACTAACGAAAAATGGTAAACGGATTGTGCTTGGGACAGTATATAGGCCCCCAACAGCTTGTAACGTCTCTTTCCTGAACGAGCTTCAAAGCATTATATCTCAGTTCAACAAGTCTCTATATAATGACATAATAATCTGCGGGGATTTCAACTACGATCTTCTACAATATGATAGCTGTGAGCAAATCTCAAACTTCATAAATGTTTTTCAGTCTAGCTTCTTCCTTCCAATCATCACGAAACCTACACGTGTTGCTTCTGAATCGGCTACGTTACTCGATAATATTTTTATGTTAGATCCGACTGATTTTCTTACCGGAATAATAATTTCTGACATCTGACCATTTCCCGGTGTTTCTCATCAAGAAA
Source organism: Morinoia aosen (assembly GCA_030386875.1). NCBI lineage: Eukaryota > Metazoa > Arthropoda > Malacostraca > Amphipoda > Talitridae > Morinoia > Morinoia aosen. Next base: position 22,904,112 of record CM059579.1, read on the forward strand.
AATGTCTATAATCCTTGTACCAGCCCACAGGCTGATACTTATTCATTTCGTTGTGTAAACGAATACAACTTGGGAACAATGCGAACTGTTCTAGAAGAATTAATGCCATCATTAGACGTCTATGAACGGGACAATAATGCGATTAACATTGATGAAGCAATACTAAATTTAACTGAAATTATAGCGACCGCATATAACCAGTGTTGTCCAATAATCACCCGCACAATTACGCCGAAAAATAGACAAAAGCCCTGGATTACTGAAGATATCGTGATCAATATAAAGAAACGTCAAGCGGACCTAGCCTTACTATACGAAGGGCGAATATCTAAAGTATAGTATAACAGATTCAGGAATCATGTGACAAATCAAATACGAACCTCAAAACGAGACTACTTCACGCGCAAATTTACTGAATACAAAACTGATATTAAAAAAAACTTGGCGCCTGCTTAATTCATGCTATAAACCGAATAATAATACTACGAAAACAATTGAGTCCGTCGTTCACGAAAATGTAAAATACCACGAGAAAAAAGATATTGCAACTGTGTTTAACAACTTTTTTGTAAACATATGAAAAAATATAGCCGATAGTGTCTTCAGTGAACCCAGAGACCACTTGCTATACATGGACCATGTCCGTGAACCTAACTCTTTCTTTTTCACGCCAACTAATCCCTCCGATGTAATTACGAGCATAAACAACTTGAAAAATAAATCAAGTGGATTGAAAATTTTTTTGGCTAAAGTTCTTAAGGCTATAGCTGATATAATAGCACCGTGTATATCTTATATTGTCATCCAATCCCTTTCTCAAGGTATCTTCCCAACTCTTTCAAAATTGCGAGAGTCACCCCTATTTTTAAAAATGGTGATAAAAACTGCATTAACAATTATAGACCTATCTCTGTACTACCAATTATTAGCAAAATATTCGTGAAAATTGTGTATAAAAAAGTGCATTCGTATTTTGAACAAAAATCCTTCCTCTACGACAAACAATACGGTTTTCGTTCTAAGAAACCTACGACACAAGCTGTATTAAATCATTTGCAATACCTTTATTCTAATATAGATGAAGGAAAGCTTGTTTTCTCCGTATTTCTTGACTTTCGAAAAGCATTCGATTGTGTGGACCATAACGTATTACTCTCGAAACTACATTGTTATGGCATTCGAGGGGCTGCTCATGATTGGTTTAGATCATACTTAGCAAATCGGAAACAATACGTTGTCATTGACGACGCAAAATCAGACCCACAGACAATTAGCCATGGGGTTCCACAAGGATCTGTCCTTGGGCGTCTCCTATTTCTAATTTTTATCAATGATATCATTAAATCTACATCATTCTTCCAATTCATACTTTTTGCCGATGACAGTACCCTTTCTGCGGTCTTTCCAGACCAAAATCCCGCTAGGATGGCGGAGCGTATAAATAATGAACTTCATAAGGTTTCATTGTGACTTAAAGCTAATAAAATAAGCCTTAATATCGATAAAACAAAATATATAACATTCTCATACAAGAAAAATATATCTCTCCCACGCATTCAAATTTGCGAAGGTAAAATCGAAGAAACCAACTCAAATAAATTCCTCGGCATCATAATAGACAAACATCTAACCTTTAAAGAGCACATCGCTCATATTAGTTCTAAATTATCAAAATCTATCGGAATCCTAAATAAAGTTAAAAATTTCCTGCCTGAAACAGCCTTACAAATGCTCTACCGAACGCTAATTTCACCATACTTGCAATACGGAATAGAAGCATGGCAAGAAACTGATAAAAATAAAACCAAAAAATTTTTACCCTGCAAAAAAGAGCCATAAGAGCGGTAAAGAATCTAGAATATAATGCTCACACAAATGACTCGTTCAAAAATTTACGAATACTTAAGCTCTCGGATCTCTACAAAATTTCCATTTGCAATTTCATTTACAAAACATTAACAAATGATGGAGGCAATAGCCTAAAACAACTATTAACTGCGCAAACTGGTCATCACGACCATTTAACCCGAAATAGAAGTAAATTCATGCTTCCTTATTACTCAAAGGCTCGGTCACAACACAGTATCCTCTTCGTTGGAACTAAAACTTGGAACTCTATACGTGCCGAGATCCGTGAAAGTAATTCTTATAAGGTATTCAAAAAAAGTCTTGAGTCTCACTTCCTATCAGATTACTAGTCGTGTAAGATCACAGAGTCAAACCTTGTCCCCTACATAACTGGTCCTAATAATGTAATTTGCCTTGGTTAATTTCGCCGATCTTCAGTCTGTTCTTGAATCGTTTGTCGAATATACTATTAAATCTAGTCCATATGAACTATATTGTGAAATGAAGTATCTAATTTCGAGTTAATTATCTCATTGATCAGTCTAATGCGTCTCTAGTTCAAGTGAATTAGGTTAAACATTATTGTACTCCTAAGACTAACCTTGATGGTAGGATGCCCTAGAAGTCACTGAACTTATTCGGGCCCACAGGTAGCTATACTCAAATTTGACCATTGTACTAGACTTAAGAAACATTTTATCTCTGTATCACCTGTGGTAAATAAATTGTTTAAATTGTTTAAATTGTTTAAATACTAAAATTCACAACCAGTGTTGAAGATAAGATAAATTATTTTTTACGTAAACTCAAAAATTCTGGCTCAATTTCCGATGATGTGTACAAAACCTTATTTGTTTCCGGAAGCGCTCCTGGTGTTTTATATGGCTTACCTAAAATCCACAAACGCAATTTCGATGTAAATTTTCAGTTCAGACCTATTTTTGTAGCCTACCGTACTCCAAGCTTCAATCTAGCCAAATTTTTGGTACCTATTCTGACTCCCTTTACTTCTAATGATTATACAGTGGAAAATTCAAAATCTTTTGTAAACGATGTGGTTTCTATTGACAACGATGATAATCTTTTTATGGCTTCCTTTGACGTCGAGAATTTATTTACTAATATTCCGCTACACGAGACCATAGAGATTTGTTTAGATTACTTATTTTCTCAGACTGATTCTGTTATTGGCTTAACCAAATCCTTGTTCAAAACTTTTTTGCAACTCTCCGTTCTAAATTCATTTTTTTTTGACAATATCTTTTATCAGCAATTAGACGGGCAAGGAATGGGACTCCCGTTAGGACCTACCTTTGCTAATATGTTCATGGCTTTTCACGAAAAAAGGTAATTGGAAATGTGTCCGGTTGAATATAAGCCTGTATTCTATAAACGTTACATTGGTGATACATTCCTTTTATTTAAAGATAGTTCTGTACAGAAAGTTCCGCTATTCAGAATAAAAAATCTTCTTAAAGGCGAATATGTGCTCTAAAAGAGAACCATTCGTTACTTTTCTTTCGTTTCAAAGAATTACGCAGTTTTATTCACTCATAGCGCTATTCTTTCGCTAGACCCGAAAGAACAAAACCATTCTTAACTCCAGACATGCTTTACGCAAAAACATCAGTCTGGCACCAATCAATCACCTCAGCAATTAAATTTCCCGCCGTTCAGCTCATTTTTCGCAGTGTGTCACGTTCGTTAAATCTCAGCGTGCCTGGTGAGAGCATGTGTTCGACAGTGAAGCTAATCAGCATGAAGATGGTCTGCTAAAAGAGCAGCCTGCTCGTGGGGGGATGGGGGCGGGACGGCGACGCTTCGGGGGAGCGGGCGTTTCCCGCAAGTGGTGAAGACCTGGCACGCACAGGACTACCTTCTCGTCACTACGGGGACCCAAGGACCGGATTACTGTTATGGTGGGTTGCAGTGATTGATAGCGCTATGTCCAGTCAACCTGTTCAGTAATTCTTAACTACTTAACCAAGTAGAAGGTCCATCACTCTGGCCTAAGAAATAAATGAGAAGATCACGAAGGGTTCTCGCCCACTTAAGCACACTATGAGCTATTTAGCCATTGCTATAATCCTTCGAGCTATTTAGCCATTGCTATTATCCTTCGAGCTATTTAGCCATTGCTATTATCCTTTGAGCTATTTAGCCATTGCTATCATCCTTTGAGCTATTTAGCCATTGCTATCATCCTTTGAGCTATTTAGCCATTGCTATCATCCTTTGAGCTATTTAGCCATTGCTATTATCCTTTGAGCTATTTAGCCATTGCTATTATCCTTTGAGCTATTTAGCCATTGCTATTATCCTTTGAGCTATTTAGCCTTAGCCATTGCTACTATCCTTTGAGCTCTTTAGCCTTAGCCATTGCTACTATCCTTTGAGCTCTTTAGCCTTAGCCATTGCTACTATCCTTTGAGCTCTTTAGCCATTGCTAATTTTCTTTACCTTTACGCTATCTAGCCATGCCATCTCCGGGCTATCTAATTCCGAAGAAGCTTAAGGGAAAGCTTACTATTTGCTCTTAGTGTTCTTCCGTAAACCTTGTTTTACCGCACCGAACAAACCTAACTTAAGTATTTGTTCACAGCCCGTGATCTTCCTCCTTGTGAACGCCCATGGGCTAGTCGTGGAGCCGCGCTGCCGACGACACTTCGTCGGTCACCTCCGCAATGCATGGATACTTGCTGGGGCTCTGGATATTTAATCTCTCTTAAACTGTCATTCAAAAATGTACTGATGACTTTCAGTATACGTCCAGAGTGTTCGGCATTTCTTTCCTTGCCCCCATGGAAGTTTTTTCAAGAAGTTCTCATTGTAACCTATTTTTGTCGTACTTGAATTCTCAACATCCGAACATTAAGTTTACAATGGAACTTGAAGAAGAAAATTATCTCCCGTTTATGGATTCTATGATTACTCGTCAAAATAGCAAATTTCATAGTTCCGTCTATCGCAAGCAAACATTTACTGGGTTGGGTTTGAGTTTCTATAGTTTTTGTAATTTTCGTTTCAAATTAAATAGTATCAGAACTTTGTTGTGTAGAGCGTATAATGTATGTTCAAGTTTTCAGTCGTTTCATTGTGAAGTTGAGTTTTTGAATAACTTTTTCCGTAATAATGGTTTCCCCGCTTGGCTGATACATTCCTCAGTCAAGAAGTTTTTAAATTCAGAATTTTGTGACCGCCCGCCTATGACAACTGTACGGAAAAAAGATTTTTATTTTGTTATACCATATTTCGGTTACCAGTCTGAAAAACTGAAAAAAGATTTGCTGACGCTTCTATCAAATCATTAAATGCATATTAATTTTCGGATAATTTTAGTGAACGCATACAAAATCAATTCTTTCTTCAATTACAAAGATAAGCTTCCGAAGGCTTTGCACTCTTAAGTCGTCTACAAGTATCGTTGCGCACTGAGTGCGACTGAGTACGTTGGGTCCACAAAAAGGGCCTTGCGTTCTCGTGTAGCAGAGCATGCTGGACGAAGCTTTCGAACAAATAGGCCTCTTGCTTCTCCCTCTCAATCTTCTGTGCGTGCACATGCAGAAAAGTGCGACTTGCCTGTTCGTTTAGATGATTTCCAGATAATTGCAACATCTTCTAGTCAAACAGATTTTCGAATTTTAGAGTCTCTTTTTATCATAAAAGACAAACCGGTTTTAAATGATGCCCAATCTTCTTTCCCCTTGCAAATTTCCTGTTTGCAATTACAAATGTTAATCATATGTGTGTTTATTCTCTTTTTTTTTGTTTGTTGTCTCTATGAAAAATCTCTTGTTTTTCCAGATGCTGAAGATGACCCTTGTGGTCGAAACGTTCATTTATTTCCGCTTATATTTTTAGTTCTGACCTATTAAACTCTCTAAGAAATAATGTCCATTTTAAAAGTGACTATCCTTGCTATTTTATTTGTAATTTTATCAGTATACTGTATAGTATCCGCCAAAAGTATAGAGCGCTCCCGATTGAAATCAATGCTAAAAACCGTGGTGAACTTTTTACGCTTTTCGAAGCTGTCAGGCATCTGGTCATTACTATTTTACATCTGGAAACTCAGCTAGTTATCAGGCAGCGCGGTCCACTTGCGTTTTCCCACAGTCAGCTGTTCAGGCTCAGACAGCTGGCCCCAGACACTCGGGTATCATTTACCGCACGTTTATGTAAGAATGAGTATATTTAAAAAGTAATAATTATAAACTAGGGGCGTTTCTTGCGGGAACCGTCTCTCTACACGAGATCGTCAACATCCCGCCAACTACAAAAAACTCCTAACCACTTAGAAGTACCCTAAACTGCAACAATACTAAAAAAGGCGGCGGACTCCCCAAACACGGTATAGGCACTGACAAACATATCAAGTACTTAATCAACCCGTCTGTAATGAAGTGCACCGTACTAAAGGGAGCGACTCACTGGACAAATTTCCTCAGCGCGTTGACAAGCTTACTCACGAAATGACCAAATTTCGCTAGCACGCTGCCGTTTTCGTACACGGAGGTTGTCCGACAGTACGCACTGTACGCTGGCCATCGTGCTCAGTCATACTCAGTGCTAAAAAGTTGAGATGGGAAGCACACTGCCATATCGAGCTCCAGTGTGGAATGAACAAGAGCGCAAACATTGCGTTTCATAGACGCTTTTCCAGAACAAGAGTGTTTATGGAAAGTGAAATCTGCCGCGTACAGAAACAAAGCACTGAGGCAACGTGGTACAAAAACTGTCCAAGAAGTAATGGACATGAACCTTTCATTTAATGCCTGTAATATAGCGGGAAATGTAAGTTCTAGTTAGACAGACCAAAAGTTGGCAACGCTCGTGAGAGCAACACTCGCAGCCAGTCTTCTATTGGTCTCAGGCCCAACAGCAGTAGATGTTGGCCGAGTGTGATTATATAAATTACCTAATGTGGCTAAGTATCTAACCCTCTAATTTCTAATTAATATACATAATTCTACTCTACTCTTTTCTATATATTCCCACCTATCTCCGCTCTACTCTTGCTGGCCACATGTCTGGTAGTTGAGTATTTAAGTTGTAAGGTATCTAAGAGGTGAGTGAATTATTTACCTTATGTGATGTGTCATTGCATTTGTCTGTTGATGTGCTATTTGTGTATTGATGAGGTGGAATAATATTATCTCTGTCTTGATACATAACAATGACATTGCAAAGAAAACACAAAAATTTCGTGCGCAGTACCGAACAAAATTTATTTTATGTGCGTCAAATAGTTTACTGGATCGATCTTCGTAGTGATTCAATATTAGTTATATTACCGATGGTTTGGTAATTTAGAAATTAATTACTAAATGAGAGAAGCTTTCCATGAGGAAAAGCTTCCCGAATATCCGTAGCAGTGTAGTTGAAATCGTAGATAACTCGTAATGAATTATATCTTGTGATACTTGACCGGCCTTCTTAAACCGGCAGCGAATGAAATATGCAGCTCAGAAAACTAAATGAAAAAGCAATGCTCCAGCTGGAACATTATTATCACGTTCACCGCGATTCCTCGGTTGTTGAAGATTGTTTGGTTAATGCCCCGATACACTGGCGTTCATGACTCGAGAAATTGCGGCAGTGGATCCGTCCGCCAGTTGAAGTGAGAACTGGCGACATGATACACTCAGCACGCAAGATGAAGCACCGCGGAATGCAATGCAAGGCGTCAGTCTGCCTCAGCTTGTCGAACGGGTAGGTGCGCGCTAGCGACCAGCCGTATGGAGCGCAGGATCAAAACGAAGCGCACATTGCGCTGTGCTATAGCCTTCTGTAAGCGCTGCTTATCACATTCTGCAAGCGTCGAATTTTTTAAATGCGTCAATACAATTCAGTGTTCGAGTTTTGTCCACTCAATTGCGGAGCAAGACATTGCTGCGCACCACTCCCGTCAACGTTTAAAACTGTACTGCTCACGTGGAGGGAGTATATATGGAGGGAGCATAGCCGTCTGTGAAGCGAACCAGTTTTTGAGATTTCTCCTGTGTCTGTGGTAACCAATAGCCGTCTCGCGAGTGTGACGTCAGCACGGAAGCCAGTAACCTACCAACTACGTTAGAGTGTGCACGCGCTCGCTGAATGCTCTTCCAGCTGTTTAGTTAATCATTCAGTCGGTAATGATTAATTTGGGATGCTACGACTCCGAAAGATAATAAATTGTGTTTCCTCACTTGAAGACACTTAATAATATCAAAATTACTAGCAAAGATACATTAAGAGTTGAAAACTATAAAGATTACAGGCCCTTGATTATAACAAATTAGAGCGACTTGCACGCGCACCTCACCCTTTGACTTGTGGTGAGGTACTAATCTTGCTTTGGAAAATGAGAGCCATTGAGAGGAAGGGTTGTAGGGAAGGTGGGTGGAGCAACTTAAGCCAAGCGTCTGTGGTTGGCTCAGAATCGGGCATTCACACTGCCCGAGTGTTTCAACTTTTGCAGCCAAATTGAGCCCGATCGGAGTGCGCTATGCTCCCTCCATATATCCTAGCTCCATGACTGCTCACATGGAGCTAGTATATGGAGGGAGCATAGCGCACTCCGATCGGGCTCAATTTGGCTGCAAAAGTTGAGAGACTGGGGTGAAACCACGGCCTCATACGTGGCTACCTCACAGCCAATCACAGACGCTTGAACCTAACCTCCTGTACGACTCCACCTCCGATTTTCCAAAGCAACATTAGTGTTGCAAGAGAAATCTTAGCGTGAGGTGTGCGTGAAAATCGCTCTGTGATATTTATCTTTTTCTTCAGGGCCTGTAATATTTATTGTTTTAAACTGTTGGTGTGTCATTGTTAGGAATTCTGATATCAAGTTTCCCCAAGTGAGGAAAGACAATTTATTATCTTTCGAAATCTAAGAATCTCAAATCGATAAGTTACGTTCAGCCTAAGTTTAGCATAATATCGACTTTCTTTCTGTATAAGTTAGAAACTAAATTTTCGGCAAAGTGAATGCCATAGTCCATATCCAATTACTGTTTTCCATGGAACACCTTTTCCATTTATTTTCATAACTTTGTTTTTGTACAGGGTTAGGCAAAATCATACGACACATTTGTAGGTAAATCTAGACAACTATCGTGAACGCATTTGACTGTGCGAGGAAAATAATGGATCCCTTTTGATATTTTGATTGATTTAATTTTTAAAATATATGGGAACAGAATTGCATTAAAACCGAAAACACTTTTGAAACTGAAAACACTTTTTTGTTGCTTTACTTCATTTGCATATTATTAGACCTAGATACGGGTCAGATAATTTTGCCTGACATGGTATCTACGAGGAATCTTGAGTGATGATCGAGTTCGTGCGTATAGGTACAGTCCCATTATTATTCTTCCCATTTGATAACAAGAGTGATGTAAATATAATGAGTTGAACTTTCATATGTCGCTTTAGAAGTATTCAATTACTTGCGCTTTGTTCCTCTTTTGTTGCATTCATTACTTGTTCAGGCTAGAAGGTATTTCAACTTTTAAAGCCGTCATCTAACTTTGGCAAAGGCGATTAAATTAGGTTAAAAGGTGACTGTGGAGCTGATTGTCTTAATATAACGAATGGGCATGCTGAATCGAAATGAGATAATAAATAAATGCATTTAACATGTGTTAGGAGTATGAACGCTGACCGCTCTCACAGGATTTTGTTGACCTTAGTATGTTATTTCTTACGATTCATCAGAGCTTGGGCTGTCATTTTAAATATTGAAAGAGTAAGATTATTTTTCATGTCTATTAGCATTTTTCTTATATTCATTTTCAATACGTATATATATGAATATGTGTGTTGGTGTGTGCGTGAGTATGTACGTGTGCGCACGCAAACATAAATGTCTATGTATCAGTGTAAACATGCACACGTTTCGCACACATATATGCGCACATGTACATATATCTGTTTCTATTTCTACTTTTTGCATAAAAAGCAAAACCTCAAGACACATTACATTTTACCAACAGCTCTGCGATCAGTTAACACTGCACCAAATTTCAGAAATAAACAAATTGATAGCGCTTGCTTAATGATTTATAAATCGATCTATCACGACCCCGAAGGGCATTTCTGTGAACAGAAGAAATTAAAAAGTATAAACAGACAAAGGAAATAAAGCACTCGTGCAAAAATTATCTCTATATTTGTATGCCGAACAAGCCATGCATTTCAATTTTGAGTGTAAGTTTGTTTACGCATTTCTAGATGTGCGTGCTGTGTTGCGCGATGTTCTTTACAAATTGTTTCGAGACTATCTTTTTTTTTCTCAATACTTGATTGTCATTTACGGTGGTGTTTCAATCTAGTACGGTGTAGCGTTTTTTTTTTTGTATTTTTCCTACTTCGATGATCTTATAAATAATTCGAAAACTACTAAAGAATTCTTCGAAACTGCCAAGTTCTTAGTTGAAATTATCGAAGTAGGAAAAAGGCAAGAAGCGCTGTACCGGAATCTCTTGGAATATAAAATATCCAAGAGATAATATTTCTCATTTCTCATTCAACTACCCTTGACAGAGTTAAACTATTAGCACGACCCGTATGGTTTGTCTATTAGTACGCCTCGTATATTTTTTCTATTAATATGCCTCGTATGGTCTATCTATCTTTACACCTATGATAGTATTGTCTAATATTACATCTCGTATAGTTTGTCTATTATTATGCCTCGTACGGCTTATCTATTTGTACACCTCTGATAGTTTATCTATTAGCACACCTCGTATAGTTTGTCTATTATTATGCCTCGTACGGCTTATCTATTTGTGCACCTCGTATGGTTTGTCAATTAGTATTCCTCGTATGGAACTTTGTTAGACTATTAGCACACCACGTGTGGTTTGTCTATTATAGTACGCCTCGTATATTATGTCTATTAATATGCCTCGTGTGGTCTATCTATTTGTACACCTCTGATAGTTTATCTATTAGCACACCTCGTATAGTTTGTCGATTATTATGCCTCGTATGGCTTATCTATTTTTACACCTCGGATGGTTTGTCAATTAATACTCCTCGTATGGATCTTTTGTTTTAGGACGTCTTATATTAAGGAACTTTTAAAAGCCAATATGTTGGCATATGTATCTCATGTGACAACTTGGAAATAAACGGTTTTTTTTTTTTTTTTTTTTTGTGAGGTCGGACTTCTTGTTAGTCTGTTAAATTAGGTTTTTGTTTCGTTTTTAATTTTTACGGTTCACTTACCAATTTTATTGTTAGGTATTACCTTATTCATCATCTGTATTTAATTTCTCAAACCCTATTGTGATTTGACTTCATTTTAATACTAAATTATTTGTCATTTATTCATTACTACTCTCTGATGAGATAAAATGATGTATGTGAACTAATACTTGAATATTTTGTGGTGATGTATCGGTATCGGCAGTATCGGTCTTATTTACTGGTATCGGTATAGACAAAATCTGGCCGATACTTTTCAATAATACGTATTTTATCATAAAAATGATCATAAATAATGAAAGTAAAAGTATAATCAAATAAAGAGCCTATTGGTGCCTGGTAAATTCGTTAGCTAACTGTTGAATTACAGCGTTTAATCAGGCCCGCGAACTGAATTTACTACCTAGAATTTCTGATGAGTCACATACGGTCAGTAAGGGAAAGCTATGTAGCATGAATTATTAAACACAGTAGCGACATAAAATTCTTATCGTTTTACTACTAAAACTTATATAGTTCGACCCAATTTCAATTTCTTAAAGTATGTGACAGGCTAACAAAAATCAAACCAATTAAATAAAGTTGAAGGTGAATTTTAAAGTTTTTGCAAATTTACAATAGAAGTAGCTGAAAATTCTATTTTAATTTAGCATGTAAATCGCCGTACATTACGAATCTTGCATTTTTCTTCTATTTTAAGATGTTTGAAAAATTCACGAACAATTTCACAGTTTGCGTGTTTTCGGATCATTTCTGTTTCGGGGCCTATCGAATTTTAATGTTTTCTTTTCGCCAAAGTATCTATTTTGGTGTGAAAAACACGAAAATGATAACAATTTTGTGCAGTAATTATTCATTAAGTCTTACTAACCTAATCAAGGGTATAATTTCATACACCTCACTGTCAATCACAGTAAAAATTTCGTGGATCCTGCAACAGGTGCACGCACACACTACTGAGAGTGTATGGCATAGTCTTAAGAAAGAAAAAAAGAAAGAAAAACGGTTTATTTCCAATAGAGATAGTACAAAAGTACCATCATTGGTTTTTAAATATCTTAAAATTAATACATTTAGATGATACACACACACAAACGAGTATTGAAAAACTCGTATCACTAGTCAAAAGAAATGATTGAGGGCAAACGTCAGGCAGACACTCACCGACAAATGATAGACTCGTGAGTTTGCGTGGATGAAACGTATCGAGAAACCGCACTATTATCATTAATGGAATAAGTAAATTTCAAGCTTAATAAAAATTTGCTCCACAAAATGGTTAGTATTTTCGTGTTTCCAACACCAGAACACATACTTTAGCGGAAAAAAATTAAAATTCTATATCCCCCAAACCAAAAAGAGCGGTGTTTGCTTCTCCTGCACACTGTGTGTTCGTACATACGTATACTATTTGCGTTCACGCTGACATTTCTGAGACTAAATGCTACATTATATTACTAGTTTACGCCTGTAAAGGAAGAAAAATATCATTTAAGATTGAATTTAATCCAATAATAACTTCAGTTCAAATAAAGATTGCTAAACAGTGAATACTTATTTGTTCATGTATGCTGATTGCGGTATCATACGACGATAAAGCGGAAAGATGACGCAATCGGAATACTTTGTGAGGAAAACGAATGAAATAATGACACTGGACTGCAGTGATGCCAACTTAGCAATGACGTATGAATCTATCATCAAACAGGGAAAAAACGTTATAATGAAAAATCTAGCATATTATAAGGCGATTATACCATTGTATTAAATTTAGTCATTTTCAATTGCTTTCTAGTATCTATTTCTTGACTCATGGTAACTCAATGACCATAATGAAAACATGACCACCTAGTAATTTATCCGATAGAAGTGAACTTTCCCAGTTGAATGAGTTACAGTGCCTATTTATGATAATATTTGTTTGGTGGGAAGTCTTATTTACCAGTGCATCTGCATGCAATTTTCGCTGACATTGACTCCACCTAACGCCTTTACTTCTAGTTCTGAACGGAGTTATTACGTTCTAAACTGACTTTTATGCATCAGCTTATAGTGGCGTGAGGCAATGTAGCCTATGATAGGTTACAGTTGGATGAGAAAACGTCAACATCAGCATCCACCATTATACCATGGCAGACAGTGTCTGCTCCGTATGAGTTAAGGAATATAGTTGGGAATAATTTAACGCTCTTCATCAAGATCCAGCGTATGCATCTCGTCTCTTAACTAGTTATAAGAAAGAAACGATGTTTATTACTATAAGATACGGTAGTATAGAAAAAATTAAAACAGCCAATTTCGTTGAATAAATAAATGAAGTACATTAAAATATTGTAAGTTAAAACCTAATATCTAAGCTGTTATATTTTATACATAGAATAACATAATGAAAGCTCGTGCATGCTCATATCATTTATATTGCAAAAATGTTTTACAGACAGCAGGTTACCGAAGAAATTTGTGTCAATTGTAGCTGTTCAGCAAGACATTGCTCACGTTACTAAACTTGACTCCCCGAAGTGTACGAGTACAGCGTTACCGTAATGGTTCGCACTCGGTATTGCTGCATTTGTGGGCTTGCAGCAGAAAAGAATCCTGGACTCGCATTCTTCAAGTAAGTTTAGTCGACGTACGTTATGAATGAGTGGTTTGAATATAAATCTGGAAATTATAAAAAATCTGCTCAGGCGTAATATCTGTTCACCTTAAACTCTTTCGGTAAAACGGGATTATAAAAAATATGTACTGGAATTTCAGTTCTGGATCTTTTTGGAAAATTAAGGTAAAGGGAGAAAATAATTATTATTGCATATACTATAACAAGCAAGTCTAAAGTGAGATCAGTGAATAGATTTCAAATATTAGAGGGAAAATTTTTAGACATTTAAGTAGGCGGACCAATCGAGAAACTCTTGATTGTTCATTGCTCTAAAAATTTTCATGAAGGGTTTTTGAAGATTTTTCCATAACAGATTAAGCAATCTTAGAAAGATATCTAGTTAAAACAAGATGTATGTTGGAAGTACTTCGGTTGCCTTCATCAATAAATAAATACATTTGCTCTGATGATGGCAGAAGCATCTCATAATGAAAGCTCTGTAATGAAGCTCTGTTGAACGGGTATGTGAAGACTAAGGTTGTAGCTACATATCACTACTGGCGGATCCTATAACACGAACAAAAATGGACCGACGTCTTACGAGGCAAATACGTGTTTCGAGGTCTGTTTGGAAGAAAATTAGCACTTGATAGATTAGTACGTGAATTCTAAGTGCATTGACATATTCTCAGAAATTCAAGAAAACAGGTCTTCACATCACATATTAATTTAATCCTTTTATCCCATAAATTTCAAAATTCACCTCCTCGTTCACAAATGGAGCCGTCCATAACTTGCTTGAAAATCTTATTCAACGCATTTCTCAGTTTCCAGTAATTAGTGAATAGACCACGCTTTTCCTTGGTGAACAGTTTTAAGAGATAAAATAAAATTTTTCCTCAGTCGGTAATAATGTGTTGAGCAGAGGAATAGATATAAGGAGTAGAGTAATTAAAGCACATGTACATTTATACCTGTACGACCACATGTTCTACCTGTACGAGCACATTCCTCGTTACGAGGATTGTGTTCTCTTAGTTACTTTATATTTAAATGCACTATCAAAATCAGATTAGGCAAGAAAGGGAACTCATTTTTGTTGTCCTTTTCTGTCAATCATTTTTTGATTCAACTTTTTACACGGGTGTTACGATACAAATGTGTTATTATAAGTTGAGGATGTTAATGTTAAGGTGTCTTAAAAACCAACGTATTGACATTTCATGTTTGTACTGTATTGGAAATAAAATGTCTTTCTTTCTTTTTCTTTGATGCATGAATAATAGGAAAACTTATATTTCGTTGGTCATTCATCCATGCGTGCAGGAGTGCTTTAGTTGTTTTGATTGTTTAATGGTAACCTCCAATCAACTAATTTTGTGAGGAAACGAAAGAAGGAAAGCATGTCTTCAGAGTTAGAACTTCTTAAAACGATCTCTGAGAAAAGTCGTTCTTAAAATAGAGGTGTGTGATCGGATTCCAGGCTCGAGACTCCGGACTAAGCCTGATTTTTCCCCAGTAATTTATCCGCAATTTTGGAACCATTATTGATGAGAAAGATAATTTTGAAACTATTTTTGTTTTGAATTGATTTGAGAGATTGTTTGGGAACACTTCCATAACCTGTTGTTATTATAGCTAATCTACATTGCGTTGCAATACGATTATAAACACTTATCTATCGAATGGATTTCAGTTTATTTTTTATCAATTATAAAATTAACATAGCAAAATTAGTGTTATTATCCCTAATCGAAAACTTTAATGTAAGTATTAAATATATATTGTTAGATATATTAGCAAACAATTTCATTATTCTACCCGTGTACGGCTTATATTGGTTTTATTTTAATAAAATTGTAAAAGTATCGAATGTCGAATAGCAAGACTAACCGTGGAATTGCTTACAAAATCAGTCAAAGAGCCTAACATGGTGTACCCTAAACTAAAGGCCGTGCAATGAGGGAACTGTTTCAGTTTTGAGGTAGTTCATTTCAGTTATCAGGGAACGGGGTTTGAGAGAGTCAAGTTGTGAAGGCCCGAGCTAAAGGTTGGGTAGGCTCTCTTCTTTTTAAAATAGGATAGGTTTTTGTTTTGTTACCGACCATCTATTTTCAGTTCACTGCTCTCCTGTTTTTCAGCACATACTACTTTCTTCTTCGATTTTTTTCTGGTTTACTGATATTCTTTCTTAGCTTACTGTTTCTATGCACCTGGTGCATAGATTCCGCTTTCCCTCAACTCCATACTAAATGGTGCCTTCATCCTTCCTCTCTTGGAACATCTTTGTCGTGGTAAATGGAAGCTGAAACTTTATTATGTAATAACAACAACAATTCCGTGTACTGTAACTTCTCGGTTCATCTTCACTTGTTATTCTAATCCATTTATTTCTTTTTAAGGTTTCCTAGGAGCGAATCGGCCAAGAAGCAGTGGATGGAGGCGATCGGAAGGCATAAATTGAAGAGGCCGGTTACAGACGCATCTTATGTTTGCTCTAATCATTTCAAGGATCAAGACTGGGCTTTCTCAGCTTGTCTCAGGAAAGACATCCGAAAAGAAGGGGCTGTGCCTGGCTTCTTTGACGATCAACAATTTGAGCCTTCTTATTAAGTTTCAGTTATACCTGATCCCATTCCGATCCATTCAGGCCATGAGCCCATTCCGTCGGCTTCCACTGCATGCTCTTTGCATGCGTCTGCTCCCACTGCGTCTGCACTGTACAACAAGTTTTCACTGTACAACAAGTTGAATGATCTTGAAATGAGCTTCTTATGCACATATAAGTTCAGTCAGGACCATCTGGAACTTTTTTTCGGAAAAATTCGAGCTTATGGTGCATGCAATAACAACCCAACTGCAAGGCATTTCGCTGCCGCTTACAAGCGGTTGATGCTACATAACGACTTGTCCGATAGCCTTACAGGCAACTGCTACCCATTGGAAAAGGTCCCAATACTTACCGTATCCAGTGCATCTAAAACGACATCAATGCCTTTAAGCTCGTATCTCGTACGTAGAATAAATGAGAGCCTAACAGAAACTAAGATCGTGGTAGATGACTCGGAAGCAAAGTTTGAATTGGATTTCGATGTAGACACTGAAGTTCAATATCATTTTTCAGCAAATGATACTTACTATAAGAATGTAGTGTCTTATGTTGGTGGATTTGTGGTTCGTCAAATTATTAAGAAATTGAAATGTTCAAAATGCTGTGAGTGCCTTAGTGAAAGCTCGGAAACTCTTCAAAAGCAGTCATGCTTTAGATTCCTAAACCTGGTTTCAAAAGGGAATCTGATTTATCCCAGCAAAGATGTAGTTACTATTTATTTATCTACAGAACAGCAGTACAAAGCAAACATTTCTTCATTTGCTCCAAACCTAAGTTTCAATAAGTTAGTCAATTTAGTCTCTTTGTCTCTTCTAGGCATGCCCATCTTCGAAAGTTTGCGTGAACACTCCATGGATACTGATCCTCTGAGCAATCATATAGGCCTTCTGATCAAAGCCGTGTCTGCTAAGTATTTGGAATGCAGAGTTGCGCATGCTGCCAAAATGATGACTGCTAAATTGGTTATCGCGAAAAATAGTTCAAGCAGACAAATGTCAAATAAATTAATCCTTTTCAGCGGATTGTAAATTTAGGCAACATTAAATTTCATGCAGTATATCACTCATTCGCGAGTCAGTGATCACCATTTAAATACTGTTAAAGTTAGGATGTTATTGTTTTATAAGGCTGTTTTTTAGGTAAACAAATATTTCTCTCATCTTTACTTTAACCATGGTTAAAAGTGTACATATTATTTCTTTTTGAAGGATGTTTTGTAAAATTCAAAATTGTATTTACAATGGAGAATTGGGACGTCAAGGAAATATTTCGTAAAAAATTTAAGGAATATGCAGAAATACATTCCATCACTAGTTTCTTCTGTATAAAAATTTTGTTCAAGGAGACAGGGTAGTCGTTGGGTAATCCTTGGTAAAAGTAATGTTAAGTAATAACTCATTATTCCGCCGCTAATTGGATGCAATGTTATGTAGGCATTTAGTTTATGAAAGAAAGAAAGAAAGAAAAGAAAAAAACTTTATTTCCAATAGAGATTGTACAATATTACAATGATTGGTTTTTAAATATCTTAAAATTAATACACTTAGATGATACACACACACGAGTATTGAAAAACTCGTGTCACTAGTCGAAAATATATGATTGAGGGCAATGTACTCCTAATCTTGCTTAATCTACATTTGACAATACATGTAATGATAATTATAAGAGATAACGCAAATTCATGGACGATGCATTTTCATTGTGGGGTGAAAAAACTCTTGACAGTTTACATGTACATGACATAAAACTTCGCAATTATTGATGCCAGGAAATAATATATGAATCGCTTGTTTCGGCAATTGTTCAAAAGTGTCATTTTAAGGAAGCATGAAAAAATATATAAATACAAATCCATATACATATATATACGTACATATATATATACTTACATACACACACACACATACAGATATATATATATATATATATATATATATATATATATATGTACGCATAAGCATGAGGACCAAGAAGATTATAAGTTTTGTATTTCTAATTCAACAATTTTAACATAACGGTCGTTAGTTAATAAGCATTTTATTTAAATATAAATGGATGATCGTACAACAAATGTATAGTTGGTACATGAATGCTTTGCAATAATAAAGAGATGACGAGTTAGGTAATGTTACAAGTTGAGAGTGAACAGAAAATGACCATTATCTCTAGTAAAATGCTAGTTGTCAGTTTAATACACACATATGTGCACACATACATGTAAATATATACACATATATGTACACATAAAAAAGAAAAAAAAATGGTTTATTTCCAATAGAGATGGTACAAAAGTACCATCATTGGTTTTTAAAATATCTTAAAATTAATACACTTAGATGATACACACACACGAGTATTGAAAAACTCGTGTCACTAGTCAAAAGAAATGATTGAGGGCAATGAACTCCTAATCTAGCTTAATCTACATCTGAATAATACATGTAATGAAAATTGTAAGAGATAACACAATTTCATGGACGATGCATTTTCATTGTGGGGTGAAAACACTTTTGACAGTTTACATGTACATGACATAAGACTTCGCAATTCTTGACGCCAGGAAATAATATATGAAATCGCTTGTTTCGGTCAATGTTTACAAGTGTCATTTTGAGGAAGCATAAAAAAAAGAAAAATATATATAAATATATACCCACATACACACATATGTACATATACGTATGCATGTGTGTATATATCCATACACACACTCACACACATACACACACACACACATATATATACACGCGTTTTACGGCCATGTGTGTGCCTAGGTTACGAAAAACACCGGTTTCGTTAACATGGACACACACGTGTGTACATATAAGCAAGAGGACCAAGAAGATTATAGGTTTTGCATTTCTGATTCAACAATTTTAACATAACGGTCATTAGTTAACAAGCATTTTATTTAAATATAAATGGATGATCGCACAACAAATGTATAGTTTTTACATGAATGCTTTACAATACTAAAGATATGACGAGTTAGGTAATGTTACAAGTTGAGAGTGCACTGAAAAAAAAAGACCATTATCTCTAGTAAAATGCTAGTTGTCAGTCTAGTACACACATATATGCACGTATACATGTAAATATTTACACATACACATGCACACATATACCCACGCACATATTTACACCTGACTCGTAAGCATACGCAAATGCATTTCTATACATCGAGGCAATACATACGCATTCTACAGAGTGTCATACGCATAGCGTGGACACGTACACATTTACACAAGTAAGCATGTGCGCAAATATCAGCGTAAACTAGTCAGTATAAATCAGAATTCCAATCGAGGGAAACGGAGAAAATATCTTTTATTATAGCATGAATTTTATAAAATTTCGTACTAAAAATAGTGGCACAAAACAGTCTACTTAAGTCAGAAACATGAAAACGATTGTGGGACGTGAATAAGAAAGAAAACCTTAATGTCCTATAATGGTTTCATATTAGAAAAAAAATCACATTATCTTTGAAATATGGCGCAAATTGTCGTCAATTGATAAACAAACATAGGTATCACATTATTATAAGCATATAACTATAGGCCGAATAAGTATATTACTGCAGTATAAATGGATGATCACACAACGAATTTATTTTTTTTTTCCATGGATGCTTTACAATTTCATATTAGAAAAAATACATTATCTTTGTAATATGGTGCAGAATGTCTGTAATTGATCAACACACACACACATAGGTACCATGACGGTCTAGTTTGATGCTTGCACAGAAACGGAGAGGAATGACATAAAATGCACCTTCGACTGGTTCATCTACTCTAGTGCACACAGTTGTACGTGCACATATACACACCCATATGCGCACATACACCTATATACGTACACACATATACAAGTAAGCATGTTGGCAAATGACAACGTATAGGCGGTCAAATCATAATACCTACGCATACTTCAAAACTGTTGTTTGATGTCTTGAATTATAACACAATGAGCGAGGGAGATTGTTCAGCAATGGAGATACCAGGTAAATGAGATTCGTCAGTACTCATTCAGTATGTTCTGTAACTAAGGATTATTATTGAGACACAAGATAACGAGTTATTTTGGCTTTAAATTCTCTCGGTCTTTGAGGGACTTTAATACTCAGGGGAAGTTTGTTCCACAGTAAGGCGCCTGATATGGACAGAGCCTTCTGCCCTAAGTGAGATGAACGATAGTTGACTAAGACATTATTGTTTCTGTTCGGTTTTTGATTGGTTACAGTGGGTGGATGGAAACGCACTATCTCAGCATTGCTCTGAGGAAGATATAACGAGGAGAATACGTATTGGGCCTTCTGCATGAGGAGCCTTTCTTGGATAGGGATCCAGCCGAGTTTATTGAGGAGAGGGGTTACGTGATCACGTCTTTTGAAATTACCGTTGCATACCACCTTGGCTGCAAAATTCATGCATTTTTGTAAGTCCCTTTGAAGGTATTGAGGTAAGTCTCCCCATACTAGGCTGCAGTAGTCAATGCGCGATAACACAAGGGATTGAATGGCTAATAATCTGGATTTTTCGTCTAGCATACTTTTTATTCGATGAAAAAACATTAAAGTTCCGTAGATTTTGTTGCAAGTAGTCTCAACGTGAGATTTGAAGGACATATTTCTATCGAACCAGATACCTAGATTTTTAACTTTTTCTGATGCATCAATTTTAT
Organism: Morinoia aosen; assembly: GCA_030386875.1. Taxonomy (NCBI): domain Eukaryota; kingdom Metazoa; phylum Arthropoda; class Malacostraca; order Amphipoda; family Talitridae; genus Morinoia; species Morinoia aosen. The sequence continues at coordinate 22,925,060 of CM059579.1, forward strand.
CATTTCCAACTGCAAGAGTAAGATCTGAAGTTTTTTTAATTGCATCTTTGGATCCAAAAATGATGCATTGTGTTTTGTTAGCATTTAATTTGAGACCATTTCGGTCGTACCATGATTTCAGGCTAGTCAGTAAAGTTTCGGCTTTAATTTGCGTCTGTGGTATTTCCGATACAGAACTTGTTATTGCAATTTGAACATCATCTGCATACATAGAGATCCGTGTGTTAGAAGGCATTGGAGGGAAATCATTAATGAAAATAGAAAACAGTAGCGGACCAAGAATGGATCCTTGGGGAACACCAAAATTGTTTTGAATGAATGGGGACAATTTGTTTTCTATGCGGACTGCATGAGATCGATTTGACAAGTAACTTTCAAACCATTGCGTGTCTATTCCCAAGTTCAGTATTTTACGTAGAAGTCTTTCATGTTGGACGCTATCGAACGCCTTAGAGAGATCGAGTAGTAGCAAGAGTGTTACATTTTTTTGATCGATGTCACTGTATATTTTTTCAGATATATTGAGCAGAGCGTCTTGAGTGCTAGTATTTCTTCTATAGGCATATTGATTTTGGTGGAGTAAATTTGACTCGTCCAGGTGAAATGACAGTTGATTTGTCACCACTTTCTCCAGTAGTTTGGACATGACAGGCAAAAGACTGATGGGCCTGTAGTTTGATGCTGTATTTAGGTCACCACTTTTGTGCAACGGTCTAATAATGGAGTGTTTCCATTGGTTTGGAAACTTATTGGTTACTATTGATGTATTTTATTATCAGACGAATCCATGGTGCTGTAACAGGGAAACTATCTTTGATATATTGAAGACTGATACCATCATGTCCAACTGCCTTTGTGTTTTTTAGTGAGTATAAGATGTTTCGTAACTCTGGTAAATCGACAGGGCGTGGTCTCCACTTGACATCAGTCCTCGAGGGTGCAGTGGGGCATGAATTTTCAATTGTCGTTTCATCTGGATTGGTACACACCTCACTGAAAACTTGAGCCCCTACTTTTGAAAAGAATGTGTTGAAATCCGTGGCTGTTGCCAAGGGATTTTCAAAATTACTTATGCTATCTAAATTTTTATATGGGGCTACCTCACTAATGATTTCCCAAGTTCGCTTCGGGTTATTTTTAGCCGTTATCAGTGCCTGGTGGAAGTGAGTTTGTTTCGCTTCAGTGATTTTCTTTCGAAGAATTTTTTCATGTTCTTTATATCTCTTGTATAAGGTACTGTTTGATCTATTGTTTTTGTACTCTCGCAAGTTAGCTTTCTTTATTCTGCTCATCTCTTCAACTTCGTCAGTGATCCAAACAGTTCGTTTTGGCTTGGTTTTTTTGGTGACGTAAGGTGCACATTCGTCGAGAGCTGCTGTGAAGTTCTCGTTGAAAATTGACACTTGTATATCAACATCGTCAGATTGCATCATTTTCTGGAATTCGGTAGACCTATCGAGTAGTTTTTCTTGAAATAGTTCTGCTGAATAGTGCCTTTTCGAGCGATAGGTCATTAAGCGGTATTTTTGTCTTTCCTTCGCAATATTAATTTCACATTCTATAGAGTGGTGATCGGAAATAGAAGGTGATATTACTGTACTAAGTATTGCGGTGGGATTATTTGTGATTGCTAGATCGAGGAGAGTTGCAGAGATTTTAGTAATGCGAGTCGGTTCTTTGACCATTTGTGATAAGCTTAGTTTATACAATAGTTTGCTTAGCTGATTGTTTTTATCCGTTAGGTCAACATTGAAATCTCCGAAAGCAAAGAATGATCTTTTTGCCTGAAGGATTTCTTTGAAGGTTTCCTCAATGAAATCTAGTGTTCGATTTAGGGGAGACGATGGGTGCCGGTAAAGGCTGCCAATGATTATTGATTTGTGTTTATTTATTTGCACTTCTAACCAAACCATTTCAATGCCTTCGCAAACTTTATTCACTAGTAGGGAAGATGTTGAGTACATTTCTTTCACAAAAATACAAGATCCACTACCTCGGCTGGTTTTAGCGCCATCGTAGCGGTACAACACGTAATCAGGAATGTTAAAAAATGAACTTTGGGTTCGTGAATCAAACCATGTTTCTGAGACACACAAAATGTCAATTTTTTCAGTGACCAACATTACTCTGATTTCATCCAATTTACCATTCAGGCTTCGAGCATTTACATGCTTAATTTTGATTTTACCTATATTAGCACTCTTTTTAAAGGTAGCGAGGTTACTACTATCTCTACTATCTTCAGGGGATTTATCGATTTTGTCTAAGTTGCCCAGGGTGTTTGGCCCAGCATCTGCTATGTAAGAAAGTCTACTATTTGGCTGGGCAGCGGCACTTTGTCAAGATGAGGTAACCCCGGTCTGATTTTTGCCTTGTGTGACAAGAGCACTGTAGTGATCGTTTTTACGATGGAGCAGTAGTGGAGGGTTATTATTTGATAACTCTGAAATGGGAACGACTGATATTTTCAAAACACAATGATCTTTTTCATCCAGGACGAGAAGTTTTTGGCCTGTCACATTTGAAATGATTAGTGGTATAAGGTCTACAGCAGCTTGGTCAAAATGTTTTTCGTTAATGTAATTATCTATGAGGTTTTGCATGTCGCCACTGTTCTTGTCAAAAAACTTAGCATATGTGCTGTAGTTTGCTTTACTCTCTGTTTTGATTGCAGCCTTTAGGGAATTGTAATTCCATTTTGATGCTGGTTGTTTTGTAAGTAGTTGAGCTACTGCGTGGAGGAGGCAGTGTCCATCGGCTTTGGTGGGAATCAGTTTTATGTTCCATGATCGTTTCAATTCATCCATTGTGGAATTCATGCGTTCACAAATGCGGCTGGAGACGTTTTTTTTCGCACTTTTTTCATCATTAAGAGGTTCTGAGAGGTGCGGGGAATTTACGTTTTTCTGGCTCTGAATTCCTGTTCTGTGGTGATTTCTCGTATGGGGATTTGCAGAGAACTGAGAAATGCTCGTGTCAATTATATTTTTCTGGTGATGATTGTGCATACCGTTGGGTAGTGGATTTTCCATCGATTGTCGACTGCAATTTTGCAGCGATTTCTCTCTTCCTATTGATTTTACTGCTTCCGAGTATGTGATTGGATGTTGATTTATACTCGTGTCTGAGAGGGGCTTTTCATCCTCTTCATCAGCATTGGATAGCAATGAAAACCTATTTTTTGTAGGCACTCCGCAGTTGTTTGTGGCGGATGCAGGAGAGGGCTTGTTATATGAGGGCAAACATCGGGAGGAGAGGGGAGGAGAGGGTTTGTTATATGAAGGCAAACATCGGTTTATGCTGCTGGAGGTTTCACGTGGATAGGCGGTCAACTTAGAACAATCATTCAACTCATTTAGCTGTTTTGAATAATCATTAGAGTATTCAATTTCTTCATTCAGATCATGGGAGTTTCTGACACAGGAAATAAAATGTGAAGTTAGCCTCAAAGGTGATTTTAAAGCAATTTGTTGAAGAAAATGATGCGTGTCTTCTCGCGTAACGGGCCAAGTGCGGACATTGTTGTAAGCTTCATCAACAGGACCGGTTTTTACATTTGCTCGCAGCGGAATCAGTTTAAGACCAATTTTTCTGCACAGGCTCGATGCCATGTACAATTGCTGCCCACTGCAGGCACTCACCACATAAATACGAGAAAGAAGATTCTTTGTCCTGATCAAATTTTTTAATTTCGTGAGATTTTGGGACGAGAGGCTCAAACCTTTGAAACTAATTATATAGTTCCTGAAAGGAGGTGCGCGTTCAATCTCATCATAGAGATCATTTAGACGTTCCGAAGTTATGGTCTGAATCCTGCATGCACTATCAATGTCATCTCTGTTGATTTTTGTGAGACTATTGTCTCCAACGAGAAAAGTGTCTAAAGGGGATTTCGCATAAGGATGGTTACTCGCAGCTACCACTGGCGTAAAATCATGAGCGCTGATACGATAATTTAAAGCAAAAAGCTGTTCTGTAATCACTTGAATATTTGATACAGTGGAAGAAATCGACGCTGGGCTTGGGGGACAATTTTGTCTCAAAGCTTTATTGAGAAATGCAGCTGTAAGAGACAGCGTGTTATTTATTTCGTGAATAGTTTGGGAACTGGTCATTTGGAGAGGATGTAAGTACCCATCAAAAGCGGTAACAGGTCTGGTTGTATTTTTCTCCACTGAAAATCTTACGTTATCCTCGCAGTTTACGCTCTGAGGTATTTTACTGCCAGTATTAGCTGCTTCGTATGCATTTTCAAACATAACTTCGCCACCTGAAAGGTCTACACACAATTTATCATTAAAATTATAATTAAAATTACCCCTTTTACTCTCTGACTGGTTGCACACATCCAAAATTTTATCGCGTTCTAACGATGACGTTGGTGTTTCCGTCGGCTGTGAACGATTTTGAGCTTTCTCAGTGACGCAGGGCAGGGGCGACGTCGCCATGACGCAATCGTTTCGGCGAGACGAAGGAGCTAGCAGTGCTGTGGCAGCTTCCGCCAGTGAGGACGTATCTTCTTCACTAAAGATTCTCGGCTTTGTGGACGATGAATCTTCTCGGACACAGTCCAAAGCGTGGGGTTGAGAGTCGAGTGCTGCTTGTACGGAATTTCTTGAACTCGCTTCGGGTGTGCCCGTAGCAGGTTTCAGAACTTGAGAAGATGAATTATTACTGGGAGCTGAATTATTACAAGCAGCGCCTGAGAGATTTTCGCCCGTGTCAGATGACTCTGATTTTGCAGTCATTAGTGATGCTTCAGGGGCTGAGAAACACTTGCTGATACCAGACTTCACGAACGTCCGAGAAGCATTTTTCGTTTTGAGTGTTTGAGGACCTTGAACAGATGGATTCACAGGGGCGGATTTATTAGGTCTGCCTTTCCGCTTTATGGCTGGTGCTTGACGCTTTTTACTGAGCTTTTCGTGCGAAGCTGTACTGGAGGATGTTTTTTCAGATGGAGCAACCTTCCGAGTAGTTGAACGATTTCTATATTGATACATTGTGACGTTGATAGAGAGGAAGAAAAATTAAAATTTGTTCATTGGGTTAAAGTAGAAGACCTCGCCTTTTAAAGGTAGATAAAAAGAGACTGCCAGTAGGAAAGCAAGGAGGGGGGGGGGGGGGCTTGGGGTGTAAAACAGAGGAGGACAGAGTGTGAGCGGGAGGAGGGGGCAGGATGCTTGCGGTCGGCAGGGCAGCGTTGCTTGCTGTCCTGCTTGGGGAAGAAAAGAGAACAGAAAAAAAGAAGAAGAAAAGAAGAAAAAGAACTTCAACTCTTCCATCAGGAGATTGCTCTGGTGAACTTTTCGAGAAACGTCGGATTGTTCAAGTTTACTTCACATTGTGGAATTATGCTCTGTCTGTGAACACAGGCTTACTATGTTTAACATGGTAAGTTTTTCCCGAAGTTGCTGGATCAAATTTATTTAATTTTTATATTTAAAAGTTCCTTCAAAGAAGAAGAAGTTTTTTATCCTTCTCACATTTAACGTCAATAGTTAACCAAAATTGTCCATCAAAAGAACATGAGGTAAGCTAATTTTTTTTTTAATCAAAAATTGAATGAGTACATTAGAAATTTTCAACATTCATGCTCTATTGTAACAAAAATAGTTCACAAAAAATGGTCACCATTATTTTCCAAAGATGCGAGTTTGACAGAGCACACTTTCTATTTTGTTTCTGGAGATAACGGCACTTGTCCTTCCACGTTAAGAGTGGAGGTGTTTTGGAGGGATGGAGTGGAGATGGAGGGGCCAGGGGTAAGCTTGTTCGCGCTGCCCTCACCGGCACTGCGAAAGCATCACTAAGTTTTCACATCTCGCCACTCTGATCTGCTTGTTAAAATGATCATAATTGAATCACCGAAACACTGAAAGTTCACTTTTACCATTTAGTTAGGTAGACGGCACATTCACGGACACACAGTTCTAATTTCGTACTTCGTGGAGTTTTTCTTCCCTCACATTCTGAAACAATTTAGCTCCGGTAACATGGAGCGTGCGTCCACGGTGACAGTTGACGCGGAAAACAACCAGCAGTGTTATGTATACGGCACGAAAAGGGCCACATGGTCTCATACAAATGCATTAATTGTTTAATTGGTATTAAAATATTGGACCAAGCACTTGGCTGAGAACAAAGATTTGGGTTCATAGTTTCCTGATAAATTCCGTAGTGATCTAGTCTTATTTTGTGCTTCTTATACATTAAGGTATCATTATTTCATCAGCAAATTTACTATAGAATGTGCAATTTTTACTGCAATTTTTCAATGACCTGTATTTCACAAAAGACATGATTATAAATATAGGTCATCATTTCGATTGAAATCAATGGCAACCTTCTAATTGATCCTCCTTATAGTTATATTTTTGAAGGGACGCTTCTAATTCATCACATCCTGCTTGATTTCTCCCTGTTAGTTAACGGTAATGTTGAAAAGCCCATCAGTAGCCAAAGCGGAGGGTTGCTTGTATCAGTTTTTCTCAGCAATTTGGCTGCAAGCAGTAATAAAAATGCAGCATGTGTATTCTTGAATGATATATCCAATTACCATGAAAAAAAATGTGTTTAGTGTGAAATATTGTTAGTTGAAGACTATCTTTCATTCGTTTCACTGGTATCCTTTCTGCACTTCTCTGTCTCGTTTCGTGTTTTTCTTCTTTTGAACCTTCTTTCAACTTTGCACCACGATTTCTGTGCAGAAACTCATCATAGCACAAATTTCCATTTCCACAAATGCAAAAATGTACCATTATGCGTGCACCGAACTAATATAATCAATAGGTCCTTATTATGAAGCGCAAGTAGACTCGCTACTATTCTTACTCTTATTCGAGTCATTCGTATTTTTATTTCATTCATCCCCTCAAGTGAATGCCCTCAAGAGGATACAATTATTTAATCCCTGGGAATCAGCGCTTCGCGGGAGATAATGTATGAGCCCGATCCGATGGGTTGGTAGGCCTTCATTTTGCTGAAATAAAGTATGCTTTTCGTTTTGTTAAGGACCATTTTTTTCCGGTTCACTGCTGTCATGTTTTGCAGCTCCTCACTTTCTTCCTGACTTTTTTCCTTCTTTCAACCTTCTTTCTAAACTTGCTGTTTCTCTGCGCAGGGGATCCTGTGCGGGAACACGCCTTGTGCATGTAGAATCCGCGTTCCGTAATGACCGTCCTAAATAGAGCCTTCATTATTCCTTTTTATTTCCTTCCTGATATTTCCTTTCTTAATATTTAATCTTAATCTTCTAAGTGCAAGGGATTCTGTGCAAAAACACACCGTGTGCATAGAATCCGCGTTCCCTCTTAATCACCATCCCCAATGGGTTACTTCATTCTTCCTCTCTTTTGAACGGCTTTGTTGTGGATAGGGAGGTTTTTAACAAACATGTGTTTTCATATAATCTTATTTCATTCATTCGATTGTGCCAAGGTCAGTTTACGGTTAATTATTTACTTTTTTGTACAGGACAAAAGTGATGTTTGTTTTTCAAATATGTATGATGTAAGTTTGTTGACCTAACTTTCTAAACTAGTGAATACCATATCTGTCTGAACTAGTCAACTGTTTTTGAGCTGAAACCGGTTCGCTTTGTTATTTATCAAAACAGAGATTTACACTGCACCTCTTTTACTCATACTGTTTAGCAAACGGATTAATTATTTCATGCTGTTAGTATCATTTACTACAATATTTTTAGTATTAATATGTAGGAAATTCAATGCTATTTGAATTATCTTGGTACTTACAGTCCTGGAGGTTTGATTTATTTTGACCCCATTACGGAAAATAGTCTTATTATTAAATTGAAAAGCTAGTCTCTATCTTGATTTATTATTTAATCATTCCTACAAAATTTATTGTTCGAAAGAATAATTTATTATCGTGTGTACATTTTCCACTTGAAAATATATCAACGTCAATCAGATTTGGTTATTCTGCAATTATTTTTTCATTATTTACCCATTCAGCATTTGCTATCACCTGAATTATGTATTAGCAGCGTCTTCAATCAATTGTATGTCTTTAAATAATTTTCTTGTGTCGTGGATGATGTACAAAATGTTCTTTCCACTTTTGTGTTATTGCCCTTTAAAATAGGCGTTTCAAGCTTTCGGTTTAGCCTAATTTTAGGCTTGTAGGTTGATTTCATATGGAATGAATGATCTGACAGACAAGGAAGTAAATTATCGCGTTCTTGGGTAGTCTCCCGATAGTGGATTGGAGCTAGTGTTCCCCAAGAGAGGTAACATGAATTTTTTCTTTAGCGCGCAGGGCTGAATTTGAACAATCGATTGAGCCTTACTTCTAGCCTTTGATGTCAATTTGACGGAAAGTACTCCACGAAAAAGTAGTAAATCCTTGCGCTATAATGAGAGGACAGTATCCTCTTCGTTGGAACTAAAACTTGGAACTCAATCCCTGCGGAGATACGTGTAAGTAATTCTTACGAGGTATTCAAAAGATATTTTTAGTCTCATTTTCTATCATAATACTAGCCGTGTAAAATCACCGAGTCAAATCTTGTCTCCTCCATGACTGGTCCATGACTGATATGCTGTCAACGTCTAGTCTATGCTCGTATAAACTTTTTTTTAAATGCAGCATCCAATATCGAGTTAACTATCTCATTGACCAGTTTAATGCGAAACTAGGTTAAGTGAATGAGGTTTAACATTATTGTGCACCCTAGAATAACGTTGATGGTAGGATGCCCTAGAAGTCGCTGAACGTGTTCGGGCTCACAAGTAGCTATACTCAAAATTTAACCATTGTATTAGACTTAAGAAAAATTCTACCTCTGTATCGCCTGTGGTAAATTAATTGTTCACATTTCCTTTGAATTTTTAATTAATTTAGGTCAAATAGATTTCAGTATTGGGCGAAATTATGAAAAAACCCAGGTGACGCCCTGAAGCAGTGTTACCAAACTTGTCATTTCTGTGAACAAAACCCTGGAGTTGACTTTTTTCGATCTAAAATTTGACACCGAAATTCATTCATAGACTTTGAACTTTGCTGGGACTGTTAAATGCTTTCAATTTCAACAATCAAGTTTTGTCTCTCAAGATATCAGCTGAAGAATTATGTCCAGAAAAAAGTGCGTAATTTGGTAACTTTGCCTTCACGCAAAATCAAAACTCAGATATTTCTTGAGAAAACTAAGACCTGGGTTGAAATGCACAGGGGCGATTAACTCAACAGCTAGAGGAGCATGGAGCGCGCACGTGAGCACTCCATCGTAGTTAGTAGGTAACTGACGTCACAGTTGCGAGAACCCTATTGGTTCCCACAGAGATGAGAGAAATCGCAAAAACTGGTTCACTTCACAGTCGCCAATGCTCCCTCCATAATATACTCCCTCCACGACTGCTCATCGCAGTGACGACCGTCCTAATCCAGACATGCTCGGATCGCTGAAAGCTCGGTGGCCACTCTGCCAACTGGCTGGTGTGCAGATATGGGAGGCACATTGAGAGGCGTGCTGGCGGTTATCACCGCGATTTTTGCCTAGTGTATCGGGGCCTTTAGGTTGTACGTAGCAAAACTGGGAAATCGACTTTACTGCTCGTAAACATTTTCATTTTTCCAAGAAATAAGCAAAATGCAATTCCTCGGTAACGTTTCACCTCGTATGATGAGATTTATTCTCTTAAAAAGTTCGTGAAACAGATGAAATGTCATTCATTTGCACTGGTACGCGAATGAGAAATTTACCTGTTGGTACACATGTGGCCCAATACGCAGGGAACGTGTTATTTGGTTCATTTTCTCACATAGTTCGTTCAGTTGAAATGTTCCTTTTAACTATTTATCCGTTACGTTTCGATGTTGCCAAACTGTGTAGTTTAGTACTAATAAGTTGTTGTGCCCGGTGTGTGGTTTCAATTTTTGTTCAATAGGTGCTTATTTTTTTCACTTCTTTCATTTTCGGTCAACCAGTCAATTACGAGGCCGTAGTAGCCTCGTAAGAACCTTAAATCCTAATAAAAGCCCTTGGTATGGATGGCTACTTCAAACTCTAATAAAAGCCCTTGTTAATGGCTACCTTAAACTCAAATCAAAGCCCCTGGTGGAGGTAATTTGTGGTTAAAATATAAGGTAAATGTGTAGCGTTGGTCAGTAAGCGACTTTCCACTTTTTGGTGCCTAAACATAGTTAATTAGGTTGAAATAAACAAGTTTTCTTTCATGCACTTTCCGTCGGAAATGAGTATTTTACGTGATATAGCGGTAAATGACTTACCGCAACTCTAGTGTTTGAAGCGGGAAGTAATTCATCGAGCGCGTCGTATGGCAGCACTGCAATGGACGCTCTGATCCGATGCGCTCGAATGCTCGAGCGCGTTCCCGCCATCTAAGACGAAAGTTAACATACCGCTATAATTTGTTATTTTTGGGTGATAATTTCTATTGCGTTATTAACTAAAAGACCCTAGAAATGAGGTCAGGCTCCGCAAGCTCCGCGGGGTGAGCTAATAATAAATTACGAAGTATTCAAACGTACTCTAACAGCTCAACCACGCAAAAAATAAAATCTACCGCTCTAACTCGTAAAATACTTATTTGCCGCAAAAAGTGTATAGGGGAAAAGTAGTTTAATTCGATGTTACTACCATGATTAAAGCAACAAAAATTCGAAAATCGATTAATAGCTGTTTATTAGATCGCATTCGTCATCAAAGACGAAAATTAACATACCGCTATAACTCGTAAAATACTCTTTTCTGACGGAAAGTGCATAGAAAAAAACTTGTTTATTTTGATCTAATTAACTAAATATAGGCCACGAAAAGTGGAAAATCGGTTCCTGACCAACGTTACACATTTACCAATTATAATAAACGTATACAAAAAAATGTATTGAGGAATTAAACTCTTGGGCTCATTTAATTAGCGGGTCCTATTACTGCATGGACTATTTAACCGAAACTAAAACTACGATGAGTTGGTAGTCCTCTTAACTAAACCTCTTGATTTCCAACTTAATGAAAATAGAATAACTTTCAAATTCTCGTCGTGAGATCCATATCTCACAGCAAGTAAGTGCAATTATTTTTAAATAAACGAGGTGAGATACAAGATAATCTGGCGATAATTATGCCTAAATGTCAATATAATTAGTCGAGCTTATTCTTTATGTATTCATCTAAATATGGGTTAATTCTTCTTCCACCATAAACCCTCTCGCGTTGAGGTTCTTCGTAGTCGGAAATTTTTATCTCGAGAATTCGGCAGTCCGTTCCAAGCCACTAGCCAATATCTACGTTCATAAATAGTCCTTGCAGTGAGTGGAGTATCCTCTAAACAAAGTTGTCGATTATGAAAATTTCATTTCTTATAACTTATTGCTTATTGTACCAAGTTACTGTTAGTTGTATTCTCTTCTTCAGGTTCAGGACCACCTGAATTACTCTTTACGGGCATTGTTTTGTTCGTAACATCAACGGTTGTGAAATTCTTCCCATCGTGTGGGTCTGTGTATGTTGGTTGTACCACACGTGCTCAAAGATGTAGAGTGTTAGAGCATATTGAAAGAAGTTTCAGAACTGGTAATCCATCAAGTAACCCACCTCACTCAGCTGTAGGAATCCATTCAGATCAGTGTAAATCTCCTGTTTTGCAGCAAGATTTTCCCGTCTTAAGCTCTGCAAACCGTGTCTCTGATTTACGTATAATCGAATAACTTTTCATCAGCCTCTTAAAACCCGATTTAACGATATGCAGTCGTCATAACCGTTAAAAATAGCTTCTGGTAAGGAGTTTACCACCTTTTTGTGTTGTTTTTCTTCAATTTATGAATATTTTTTTCGCGTGTTTTTTTTCAGATAACCGCTGCTGATGACATTAGGGGCCGAAACGTTTGTTTTTAACACAAGTGTCTGTTAAAGCGATTGCCTATGCTATAACATTCATTTTAAAGTTAGGTCGTGTCTTTGAACTCATTCTGACACATAATATCTTTTACTGTTATGAGTGTACACGACCCGTCAAAAAATGACAGGATTAGATATAGGACCAATTAACTGAGCTTCAACATGGCTTTCCCATGATTTCTAATGCTATTCTATGGCTTTCCAATACTTTCCAAAGTCTTAACTGCTGATATTCTATTAAACCTAATCTTATCTACCAATACACGTGATATTCATTCCGACTCCCAATCTGCTGGGTTAAGGTACCGAAAATAATTGTGGAGATGATGAAGCTTGTATCACAGATACGCCCATCTCAAACTTTCGCCTGGTGGGTGTGACACACCGACGGACGGACACGGCTCCTTTTATAATAGTGACTAGTTCACCCCTCTTTATTCGAAATGAAAAAAGGGCGAAATGAGAGAAAGGCCGTAAGAAATAAAAAATAATTTCGAGAGTTGATGAGGCCGCGTGAACACGGCCCGTCAAAATATATAGGGCTGGAGCTTGTATCACAGATACGCTCATCACACACTACAGGCTGGCTTCGGACGGACGGACGGACGCGGCTCTTATTATAGTATAGATTATGATTATTCATAACTATCAACGACCTACAATCCAAAATTGCGCAAGGAACATTGAGTTCCATAATTGAGTTCCAATAGAACCGGGCTGAAAGTGCAAGGAATTTTTTTATCAGTGTGGACCTTTAAAGCGTTTGTGAAGGTCTGCTCTCGAAGCGTCTAACTTTTACGCATTCCTTTTATGTCATGGATCAGTATCGAGAAGCCCTCAGAAGATGCCACAAATTTAGACCGATATTTATATCTTGTTTTCCTAATCTGAATAAGTTCGAAATCACGTTTTTTGTAAAGATTATTTGTAGAATTCTTTTATTAATTATTTGAGTAACTAAGGAAAGCTTTCCCAATAGATATTTTGCGTGCATGTTATTTCCATAAAGTTGCTGACATTTTGACCCATGCTCACTCGTAGGCGCGTGTTCAGCCTCTACGGCCGCGAGCGCTATTTCCTTGATTAATGAAGGATAAGCCTTAAATTTAACTACAGGTAGAGGTAAATTTTATGATTCAAAATTCCGCCTCAAAGTTCAGTGTTCCCAATAATTCGTTCTGGGTCTAAGCCCCCATGTTTAAACAATTTAAACAATTTATTTACCACAGGTGATACAGAGGTAGAATGTTTCTTTACTAGTACAATGGTCAAATTTGAGTATAGCTACCTGTGGGCCCGAACAAGTTCAGCGACTTCTAGGGCATCCTATCATCACGTTATTCTAAGGTGTACAAAAATGTTTAACCTAGTTCACTTAACCTAGTTTCGCATTAGACTGATCATTGAGATAATTAACTCGATATTTTATGCTGTATTTTACAATATAGGTCAAATCGGCTATATTTAACAGTATGTTCGATAAAACGATTCAAGAGCAGACTGAAGATCGGTTATGTTACCCAGAGCAAGTTACATTATTACATTATCATTAGTTACATGTAGGAGGCAAGATTTGACGTGGTGATCTTACACGACTAGTATTCTGATAGGAAGTGAGACTCGAGATGTCTTTTGAATACTTTGTACGAATTGCATTTACGGATCTCCGCAGGTATAGAGTTCCAAGTTTTGGTTCCAACGAAGAGGATACTCTGTTGCGACCGGGCCTTTGAATAATAAGGAAGCATGAATTTACTTCTATTTTGGGTTAAATGGTCGTGATGACCAGTTTGCGCAGTCAATAATTGTTTTAGGCTATTGTCGCCATCATTTCTTAATGTTTTGTAAATGAAATTACAGATGGAGATTTTGTGGAGATCCGAAAGTTTAATTAAGTATTTGTAAATTTTTGAAAGAATCATTTGTGTGAGTATTATATTCGAGGTTCCTTACCGCTCTGACTGCTCTTTTCTGCAGAGTAAAAATTTTGTTTGTTTTATTTTTTTTCAGTTCCGTGCCATGCTTCTATTCCGTATTGCAAGTATGGAGAAATGAGCGTTCGGTAGAGCATTTGTAAAGCTGTTTCAGGCAGAAAATTTTTAACTTCATTAAGGATTCCGATGGATTTTGATAATTTAGGACTAATATGAGTGATGTGTTGTCGGTCTTGCCGGTTCCCCTGGTCTTGATCGGGGGAAAGCGTCATGGCGTCCTGGCGTTAGTTATAAGGCATTTGAAAATCCAATATACAAGGTGATATGTATCAGGCTTGATTGGAAATAAAGCGTCCGTAGATGCCTTCATTATTATTATTATTAAATGTGCTCTTTGAAGGTCAGATGTTTATCTATTATGATGCCCAGAAACTTACATGAGTTGGTTTCTTCGATTTCACCTTCGCCAGTTTTAATGTATGGGAGAGATACATCTTTCTTGTATGAGAACGTAATATAATTTGTTTTATCAATATTAAGGCTTATTTTATTAGCTTTGAGCCACGATGAAACCTTATGAAGTTCATTATTTATACTCTCCAAAATCATAGCAGGATTTTGGTTCGGAAAGACCGCAGAAAGCGTACTGTCACTGGCAAAAAGTATGAATTTGAAGAATGATGTAGATTTTACAATATCATTGAGATAAATCAGAAACACCTTGTGGAACTCCATGGCTAATTGTCTGTGGGTGTGATTTTGCGTCGTCAATGGCAACGTATTGCTTTCGATTTGTTAGGTATGATCTGAACCAATATTGGGCAATCCCTCGAATGCCAAAACAGTGTAGTTTCGAGAGTAGTATTTTATGGTCCACACAATCGAATGCTTTTCGAAAGTCAAGAAATACAGAGAAGACAGGCCTTCCTTCATCTATATTAGAATAGAGGAATTGTAAATAATTTAATATAGCCTGTGTTGTTGATTTTTTAGAGCGAAAGCCGTATTGTTTATCGTAAATAAATGATTTTTGTTCAAAATAAGAGTACACTTTTTTATACACAATCTTTTCGAATACTTTGCTAATAATTGGTAGTACGGATATAGGTCGATAATTGTTTACACAGGTTTTTTCACCACTTTTAAAGATAAGGGTTACTCTAGCAACTTTGAGGGAGTTCGGGAAAGTGCCTAGTAAGAGAGACTGGCTAATAATATTTGACCTCTCCGGTGTATGTTCCGACCTCTCAAGGTGTATTTTCAGGCGACGAATTTCTCACGTTGCGGAATGTAGAATTTATAGCGTATTATTACCCACTTGTTCTCAGAAAAGAATATAAGCCCCGATTTTTGTGCCACCGCTGTCGTCAGGTAGGGAAGGAATGACTGAAAGGTTTTTAGCAGTTTACTGGGGACCGGAGTTTACCGGACAGTGCTACCGGCGGGAAATGCTCAGCCAAGTGCGATTGCGGAGACACGACGAGCGTTTTTACGCGGCTCGGCTCACGGACGTACGGAGGGAGATATATGCCTCCCCCTATACGAAAAAACTATCGGCCGAAAATAAAAATAAAAACAAAGTTTTTGAATTTGAACAGATTAAAAAACAAAGTCTAATCAATAACGCAGATAGCACCGTCCGCTACAGTTCAAAAAACGTAAAGACAACACTATAGAACTGGTTAAATGCAATTATGCAAAGCAAAACGGGTTAGACACTTCAACGCAAAGCGAAAATGAAAAGGGTAGCTGAAGCGATAATACATAAAATCCCATTTTCTTCAAAAATTAAAATTAAAATACTAGTTACAACACCATTACACACTACATCTTTTGTACTAGACAAACAACGCAAGTAGGTACATGGTTGTAAAAACGCTAGTTATAACTCATAATGAAGTTAATTAGTTAACAGAAATTGACAGGGAGAATGGAGAACGGAGAAATGGAGAGAATGGAGAGAAAAGAAAACGATAGTTGCTTGAATCGATAAAGCTAACTACACATTTTGAAAATTCTGAAAATTAATGGCTTCATATGCTCACGAAGAGTGACCTTTGAAAGATTATTAGGCCGCACTTACCATTCGCCTATCATACGCCGTGTTGTCATTTGCCTTGCCTATACTACGAGCCAACTTTCACGTAAATGATTAATTTTATTTTATTAATCCTTATTAACGTGAATATAATCCCTTTTGAGCGAGTGCAGCTACCGTTTGATTAAATATTTGTTACAAAAATAAATATTATTTAAACAAGACGAGAATATATAGAACCACACATTCAAATAATGAAAAGGAACGATTCACATGTTTTCCGATTAATAATCCGATTCAAGAAATCATATCTTGAAAACTGAATGATTGAATTGATTGAACAGAAAAGAAAGGATCGGAGGTTACATGGTCGGTAATTGCCCACGAAGGAAAAGAAGGTCGCACAGTTATCTGAATGAAAACACAGACCCAGCAATCACGACATACCTAGGGTCAGTATGCGAACATAATGCATCAATGAGAGTATATGCTGTACACTTGTATATACATATATATTCGCAGGATTGTTCATGTTTACTGCAGTGCTCGCAGTTGATTGAACCACCGACTAATTACATTGGTATTCAAATGGATTTGGTTTCATTTCCACCGATTAGCTTTCAGGAATTTTACACTGAGTAATTTCCAAAATCAAATGTGTTGACTTTCCCCGCAAACACGTTTTTTCTCACTCAGGTAAATATTTTTTCAGCCATACGCAATAACACTTCCTCGCTTCTGTCTTCTGAGAATCTTTAGCGGCAGCAAAAAACTAAAAAAAATAATTTTTCTCCTGTTCCCCGGACGGTTGCAAAACAGGTGGGAAACGAATTTTCATCTTAAGATATTTTTTAAAAGCACTATTTACCTACAATTAAGGGAGTATAACCCAACCTATAAATTATTTGTGCCATTAATTTTAGCGAGGGTATCTGGTAGGCGGTTAAGATGCGATATATCGGTCCCTTACCATTTACTCAGCAAGGTCCAAAAACATCTTCTTCCAACATTCGACACCTTAACTCTATGGTCACGTAGAAACTTCCGTGCTATGCAAAATATTTCCCAGGGAAAAACGAGGAAATGGATTAAATAATTCTTTCGTCAGCTGCAAAATTTTTCTGTGAAACTGTTGAAAAAGAGTTCTGTAGAAAATGAGTTTGATAGCAAACCAATTTAGTTTGAAAACGCGCTTATTTCATTTGCAGGAGCATCTGAAGAAAAAAGAAAGAAAAAGAAAGAAAAACTTTATTTCCAATAGAGATTGTACAATATTACAATCATTGGTTTTCAAATATCTTAAAGTTAATACACTTAGATGATACACACACATGAGTCTTGTAATACCCATGTCACTAGTCGAAAAGAAATGATTGAGGGCAATGTACTCTTAATCTTGGTTAATCTACATTTGATAATACATGTAATGATAATTATAAGAGATAACACAATTTCATGGACGATGCATTTTCATTGTGGGATGAAAACACTTTTGACAGTTTACATGTACATGACATAAAGCTTCGCAATTATTGATGCCAGGAAATAATATAAGAATCGCTTGTTTCGGCCAATGTTCAAAAGTGTCATTTTAAGGAAGCATGAAAAATAATATATAAATACATATCCATATACATATATATATATATATATTATACATACACACAAATACACACATATATATATATATATATATATATATATATATATATATATATATATATATATATATATATATATATATATATATATATATATATGTGTGTGTGTACACATAAGCATGAGGATCAAGAAGATTATAAGTTTTGTATTTCTAATTCAACCATTTTAACATAACGGTCGTTGGTTAATAAACATTTTATTTAAATATAAATGGATGATCGCACAACAAATGTATAGTTTGTACATGAATGCTTTACAATAATAAAGAGATGACGAGTTAGGTAATGTTACAAGTTGAGAGCGAACAAAAAAAAAACATTATCTCTATTAAAATGCTAGTTGTCAGTCTAGTACACACATTTATGCACACATACATGTAAATATATACACATACACATGCACACACATACCCACGCACATACTTACACCAAACTCGTAAGCATACACAAATGCATTTCTATTCATCGAGGCAATTACAATACATACGCATTCTATAAAGTGTCATACGCATAGCGTGCACCCGTACACATATACACAAGTAAGCATGTGCGCAAATATCAGCGTAATCTAATCAGTATAAACCAGCATTCCAATCGGGGGAAACGGAAAAAATATCTTTTATTATGGCATGAATTTTATACAATTTCCGTACTGAAATTAGTGGCACAAAACAGTCTACCTAAGTCAGAAACATGAAAACGATTGTGGGACGTTAATAAAAAAGAAAACATTAATGTCCTATAAGGGTTTCATATTAGAAAAAATCACATTATCTTTGAAATATGGCGCAAATTGTCGGCAATTGATAAACATTCAGATGGACATGGGTATCACATTATTATAAGCATTTAACTATAAGGATTATAAGCATATTACTGCAGTATAAATGGATGATCACACAACGAATTTATTGTTTTATTTTTACATGGATGCTTTACAATTTCATATTAGAAAAAAAATCACATTATCTTTGTAATATGGTGGCAGAATGTCTGCAATTGATAAACACACACACATATAGGTACTATGACGGTCTAGTTTAATGCTCGCAAAGAAACGGAGAGGGATGACGCTATTGAAGAAGCGACCGACACTCATTCGTACGAATATCTCGTAAGGGAAAAATAGCAGAACTTTAGTGTGAAACGAAACTATCGATAAGCGTGACATGGCGTGATTGAGTGTCCTGCCATTGCTAACTAATCAGCGAGAACAAATAACTTAATTGTTGAACACGAGTTGGCGTGAGAATGAGTACACTTATTTCGCTGAGATATTCGCGTGATTTCACTAGGTGACATATGTACACGGGTCATGTTATAGCTTCAATATTCTAAATAATTTATTATATTATTATGAATTAGGCAACTATGAGTGATTATCTGCACAAATATTCAGCTAGGTTCAACGTTTCGTTACACAGAACGTGTGTACCTTATTATTAACTCATTCATCTACTAATGGGGTAATTTAGGTAACTGGAGTGCTACCAATAACGAATAAAAGTTTAATTTGCTTGATCAACATGGGGATACCAACAATTTACTGAATAATTCAATTATTTTATTTGAAGCAACACGTGAGTTTATAAGGGGTTTAATTTGAATGAGCGCGCAACATAGTAGGACTAAATAATTAATATGAGACTTCAGAAACAATCTATCAACACCAACATAAGCACAGCGTGATGTGGAAAGTGAGAATATAATGTTGGTTTACCACATTACTATTTAAACACCAGGCACACTTTTTGAGGGAAGAGCCGCCATTCGCAAAAAATACAGGCTGAATTCTGAATTTTGCACATATAATGCTTGAGCACTTAAACGACCGAATTTATAATGGCTAATCTCGTGAATAGTACTATTTGCATCAGTAACTTGATATTCTACGCTTGAAAATTACTGTGCACTTGTGTAAAATGAAAATCATTAATTTTACACCTTCATTACTTTCGAAAGATTTCACGGTTTATGATTAGCTCGCCCTGCTGTTGTCTCGGTCTCCTTTTCGCACGATGTACTAAATCACTCATTTCGAACTGCCATGTAGTCTTCACCCTCGTCACAAAAGAGATGATCACCACCTACTATAATATTACTGGGTATTGTTGAGCTGAATATCCGCTTCAAATTTTTACCGAGAGATGGATCTTTTTGTTCGTACGCCCGAGTTCTCTCGCGGCTTCTTCTCGCCCACCCACCTAGGTTACAAAATTTTATGATTATTGCCTATTCCTTTGTAATTTATTCCCCAGCAAATCATTATATTGATTATAGTTTAGCTACGTTGCAGAGGCATAAAACTGTAATAATTTTTCGGAAACATCAATTAAATTTCAAACGGAAATTCCAATCTAAATTATCCATTCCATTCCATGATAATTTTCTTTTTAATTCCTGTTCGGCTATTAGAAAATGAATCAATTACAATTGAAAATGAAGGACTCATTCCCGCATTAAAACAAATTGAATAAAAGCAGAAACTAAACTGAGAGCTTGAACTAAGTCCCTGACGTTTGAAATGACTCAAGATGGCGTCACCATACTCATCGGTTGGTTACAGCGAAACAATTGAAATAAAACTAATAATGCGCAAATCATCCTTTTGTTCAATTCCCTCAAGTAACGAAAACACTCAGTGTTTTTGCTAATTACGTATCTCTTGTTTGGCCAAGTTTTGATTTTTAGTGGTATCGAGTGCCCGTAGCGGGGAACGACACTTCTATAGGCTTCACTAAAATGAACTCCCTCTGTTGATAAGCCGTACCTTATGTACCAAACCAGCCCCTTGTTTTAGATCTTCCTCGAAGGCCGGCACCCATTCCCGCGCTTTGACTAATCCTCGAGAACCCTCAACATTCCTTCACGAGAACGTCTAAATTTTATAAGCGTAGCTAATACCCACATCTCTATGTGCTGAATACCTCTTAATTTGGAATTGAGTTTATATCACTCATGTATCTCTAAGTCCAACTATACTCACAAAGTCTGTTTAAGGAAACCTCCCCATGCTTCCCCCTTCAGCTCCCTCACGTACGCCACCCTACGTCCTGCGGTAACTCTATCCTCTTCTCCCTCCCACGGCGTAGTATAACGCCAATTTTCCCGCGCCTTTACAATAGTTTCACGACAAAATCGACTGTAATATCATAAATGAGTTTAATGGTTTAACTGCTGTAATGAGTTTTTTCAAAACGGAATTACTGAGCCGTGTAAAAAGTACATGCAATATTTTATTTTGGACCTATTGGCTTTTGTTTGAGAAAACGGAAGTGATTCGAAAACAAATGTACGAAGATAGGGAGGAACATCTCAATTCCTCAAATACTTAGGAGCATTAAAAATAGAGCTTTCGAGCTTAAAACACAAATCATCGTCAATATTTGTAAGATACATTCAAAATATCCGTTCAAACGTACAAAACATAGCCAACTAAATACAGAAAAAGGAAACTCTAAACCTATATAAATGAGTAATGGCTTCGTAGTAGGCCAACTTACCCTAAAATATGAAGTAGGCTTAACTGAAAATATGTAGCGCTTTAAGTTAGTTTATAATGATATTAGCGATGATGCTTTCAAAAAGTTTAAGATCCCTTTCTCCACGTGATAAAGTCTCAAAAACCTCAAGATGAACTGAACTGGATGATGAGATGCTTGACAATGATTTCTAACTCAGCTATGCATAGGACGCACCATATTTTGCTAGTAAGGGCAGATGATCCTCAATACTTAGTTATATCTGAGTTGACCAACATCATATAGCTTTACAATCATACGTAGCATTACACTGGATATACAAATACTAACACACGATACAGGCTCGGAACAAATTGGCATCTTAACCATGGTAAAGGAAACCAGGTAGGCTCAAACCAGTCTTTTATCGTTGTTCGGTGTGGTTTTACTGACGTCACGGCAACGAACCAATAGCAGCGCTCAAATTGCATCTGGTAGCACTGCTACCCCTAAATCTGGCTCCACTATTGGCCTAACGATATGGCGTTTTGGTGACGTCATAAAGTTTGTTTTAAATAAAGCCGTTCTATTGGCTAGCCGAACAAGAGGAGGTGTATTTCCCATAAAAATGACCCTACCTTGTTTCCTTTACCGTGATCTTAACCGAGGACCGAAAACATTTGCAATACTCAAGCTATTATGGAGCGAAATTCTAAGGTATATTTGAAGCTATTGAATTTAAAAATCGTACAACCAAGTTCCTGTGCAACTTTACAGGTTTAAGAATATGAAATATATGGGGGTTAAACGTTTATAATCTTTTCCGAAATTGTAAGTGGAGGTAGGCTATTGTTTCGCAAGTGGTAAATTTTCTTAAGGACCTTGTCATCATTAAAAGAGAACGGGTTTTTAGTTTTTTACAATACATGGACGGAGGTATTCAAGCTCGTTAATAGAAGCGTATTGATCAAAACAATATGTAAAAGTCTGATGAACAAGATACGAAATCAGATTACGATGAAAATTGAAATTTACTGTGCTATCATGCGGTAGGCCGAGTCCCGTACCTATGTTTTTTTCCGTAGTTTCTGCTGATGAAAAAACAGTTATTCACTTTTAATGGTTTTTTAAAAAAAATTACTCCCAAAACAATTTCATTTGTAAACAATGCAGCATTTTGTTTGCTACCGAGGTTAGTTAAAAAAGTCTACATGCTGTCTTGAAACGTATTGCCTTAAAAGATAACTAACTAAATAAAAATAAATTAAGACAACTAATATTTGCATTAAACTATAAACACATTCTCATTTGAATTCTTTCTCAAGAAACATCCTGTAAACATCTTCAGCAGTAAATATTATTTATAAGATGCTAATAAAACTGCAAACAAATGCACGGAGATGAAAATACAAACGTCCCTCAATTTTCAGCGTCAGTGATTTGTCAACATTTATCCAGTGTGTCTACGAATGAAGTTCTTGTTAGGGAATGGTGGCGTAGAATTCCTGCAGTAAAATCAATACAAAGAGAAAAATTGCAGCAGAATCTCGGTCAAAATCCGATAAAATATTTACAGCCAAACCGCACACATAAACACCACCAAGAGAGTGGAAATGACAAGAGCACCCCTCATTTCTCAGTCGCTCACTCAACTAAAACTGGCCACAGCCTGCAAATTCATAGCCAGGAAAGCAAGAAATCCAAACAACTCTCGTCTGAAAATGCTGAATGTCAGCCTAAATATCACTCAAGCCCCATGTACTTACTCGTCAGTACCACCATGGATGAATTAAAACGATCATTGAAAGTGAAGCTGCATCCTACCATAGCCGATGGGCACTGCCTCCTTCACGCAGTAACTCACCAGCTTAAAACAAAATCGCCCTCAAAATGGAGTTACAATTCCTTAAAAGCAGCAACAAAAAAAGAAAGCACTACAAATGAAAACAAATATGTCAATTTCCTTGCCGAGAAAAGCGGTGATCTACCTAGGCTCATAAGTAAATACATTGACGAAAAACATTTTGATCATGATGCTGGGGACTTAATACCACATATCATATCAAAGATCACTGGTAGGAGAATTTTCATCTTCGATGAGCAAGGCGATGGTATTTGGAGAACAGTAGTCGACCCCTCACCAGAAGTATCAACTAATAACCATCCGTTGATGCTTCATCGGAAAAACTATCACTACAGTACCCTTGTTGCACAAGACAAAAACAAGACTGATATCACATCATCTTCATGACAAAATACTGTTGTCCAGTTAAATGGCAGTCGCTCAAATACACCAGATGCTAGACTTGACACTCTGGGCAACAATGATAAAATCAATAAATCCACGAACCAGTCCCTACCAAGAAATCCCTCTGATGCCACAAATAATCGCCATAAAATAAAAAACATTAAAATTAAACATATCAATGCTCGTAGCCTCTTTAGTAAGCTGGATGACATTAGAGTAATGTTGGTCACAGAAGACATTGACATTTTATGTGTTTCCGAGACATGGTTCGATTCGCGAACTCAGAGCTCCTTTTTCAATATTCCCGATTACGTGCTGTACCGCCATGACGGCGTTAAAAATAGCAAAGGGAGTGGTTCTTGTATTTTCGTAAAAGA
Source organism: Morinoia aosen (assembly GCA_030386875.1). NCBI lineage: Eukaryota > Metazoa > Arthropoda > Malacostraca > Amphipoda > Talitridae > Morinoia > Morinoia aosen. The sequence continues at coordinate 22,948,663 of CM059579.1, forward strand.
AACTTATCAGTCGTCTTTACTTTTAACAAACGAAGTGTGCGAGGGCATAGAGATGGTTTGGTTGAAAGTGCAAATAAATAAACATAAATCCATCATTACCGGCAGCCTTTACCGGCACCCATCAGCTTCTCTACCAACAACAGTAGAGTTCATTGTGAAAATTTTCAAAGAAATTTTAGCTACAAAAATGTCATTCTTTGCTTTCGGTGATTTTAATATTGACCTAACGGATGAAGAAAATCAGCTTAGCAGACTGTTGTACAAACTAAACCTTTCACAAATGGTTAAAGAACCGACTCGCGTTACAAGAGTATCTAAGACTCTCCTCGATCTAGCAATCACAAACAAACCTACGGCAATACTTAATACAGTAATATCACCCTCTGTCGCCGATCACCACTCTGTAGAATGTAAAATTAATATTACAAAGGAAAGACAAAACTATCGTCTCATGACTTACCGCCTAAAAAGTCAATATTCGCCGGAACTATTTAATGAAAAACTTCTAAACAGGCTCACCAAATTTCAGAGCATGATGCAATCAGACGATGTGGACATTCAGGTTTCTATCTTTAACGAGAACTTTACAGCAGCTCTAAATGAATGCGCTCCTTATATCACCAAAAAAAACTAGGCCAAAACGCACTCTGTGGATTACCAGCGAAATTAAAGACCTAAGCAAAATAAAGAAAATTTACTTGCGAGAGTATAAAGAAAACAGGTCAAACATTACTTTATACAGGAGATATAAAGAACTTGGAAAGATTCTTCGGAAGAAAATCACGCAAGCAAAACAAACTCACTTCCACCAAGAACTATTAATGGCAAAAAATAATCCAAAACGTACGTGGGAAATCATTAGTGAGGTGGCTCAATATAAAAACTTAGAGCGCAAAAGTGATTTTGAAAATCCTTTGGAAAAAGCCACTGAGTTCAACACTTTCTTTTAAAAAGTAGGTGCCCAAGTCTTCGATGAAGTGAGTAAAACCAGTCCGAGGAAATGGACAGTTGAAAGTTCATGCCCTACTGCACTTTCAAAGGCTAGCGCCCTGTGGAAGCCACGCCCTATCGATTTACCAGAGTTAAAAACTTTTTTTTACTCATTGAAAAACACAAAAGCAGTTGGACATGATGGAATCAACCTCCAATACATAAAAGACAGTTTTCCAGTCACAGCACCATTTATTCGTTTGATTATCAACACATCAATAGCTACTAACAAGTTTCCAAAACAATGGAAACACTCTATAATTAGACCGTTGCATAAAACTGGTGACATAAATACAGCATCAAATTACAGGCCCATTAGCCTTTTACCTGTCCTGTCCAAAATATTAGAAAAAGTAGTAACGAATCAACTGTCATCTCACCTGGACGAGTCAAATTTACTTCATCGAAATCAATATGCCTATAGGAAGAACACTAGCACTCAAGACGCCCTGCTTAACATCACTGAAAAAATATACAACGACATCGATCAAAAAAATGTAACACTTCTGCTACTACTTGATCTCTCTAAAGCATTCGACAGCGTCGAACATAATCAACTCCTACGAAAAATACTGAACTTAGGAGTGGATACACAGTGGTTTAAAAGTTACCTTTCAAATCGGTCTCATGCAGTCCTCTTAGATAACAAGTTGTCCCCATTCCTTCAAAACAGCTTTGGTGTCCCTCAAGGATCAATTCTGGGCCCGCTACTGTTCTCAATTTTCATAAACGATTTCCCTCCAATGCCTTCTAACACACGAATCTCCATGTATGCAGATGACGTCCAAATTGCAATGACAAGCTCTGTAGCAGAAATACCACAGACGAAAAAAGGAGCTGAAGCTCTATTGATCAGCCTCAAGTCATGGTATGACCAAAATGGTCTCAAGCTAAACGCGAACAAAACACAATTCATTATTTTTGGGTCGAAGCATTCAATAAACAACATTCGAAATCTAGATCTAACTCTTACAGTTGGGAATGATACAATTCACCCATCAGAAAAAGTAAAAAATTTAGGTATTTGGTTCGATAGGAACATGTCCTTCAAATCCCACGTTGATAAAACCTGCAACGCAATTCACGGGACCTTACTGTTTTTCAATCGTATAAAAAATATGCTTGACGAAGAATCTAGATTGTTGGCCGTTCATTCTTTGGTCTTATCACGTATTGACTACTGTAGCCTGGTCTGGGGAGGTATATCGAAAGATCTTCAGAAAGACCTACAAAAATGCATGAATTTTGCAGCAAAGGTTGTCTGCAACGGTAAATTCAAAAAGCATGACCACGTAACACCTCTCCTGCATAAACTTGGCTGGGCTCCGATTCGGGAAAGGTTCCAGGCGCACAAAGCCCAATACGTTTTCTCCTCTTTATATCTTCCTCATAGCAGTGCTGAAATAGTGGAATTCCACTCTCCTACCGTCACGAACCAAAGGCCGAACAGGAGACGTGATGTCTCAATCAAATACCGTTCATCTAACATCGGGCAGAAGGCTCTGTCAGTATCAGGCGCCTTACTATGGAACAGACTCCCCCAGAGCTTCAAAACCCCTCAAACATTGAGAGAATTCAAAACTGAAATGGCTCTCTATCTTGCGTCAACACAATAAGTGTGTACTGCAGCACGTGCTGGAGGAGTGCGTACATGCAGTACGTGTGTGCGTATATGCGTATGGATATCGGTGTACGTATGTGCGTGTCTGTATGTTTAGAACGTATTCCCTTTTAAAATGCTCATGTTGATCCTGTTGTGACGCAGTGTCGTCCTTTACACTCTTCCAGTGTGCTTTCGGCCACACCATTTGAGGTTGTTTTGACTTTCTCGTTTTGCCCCAGCAATCTTGATAATGTTACGGTTGGCATTGTACATCGGTCCCTCTCATCTACTTTGAATCCGGTAAATTTTTCTGTGCCAAAGCTTGTAGCATACGAAATTTAAATTTTTCCGTTATTGTAAAATCGTTCATTTCATCCATACCAGGCATTTTAGCTTACCAGTTGATACAAAACAATGTAAAACTGCCTATAACATCAACCTAGCAGTCAAAGATGCAAATTAATTCTGGATCTACCCGTTGTACCTTCAACCTTTAATCCCTCATTTCACTAGTTCCAACGTTCGCAAGCTCAAATTTCAATATGGAAATGCACCAACTGGAGTGTTCTTAACAACGCATCACATATGCAATGTTTTCCTGACCCCTTGAAATAAAATCCAGTGTTAAAATCAGACCAACACAACGGAGAGAATGCATTTATCTACGTACTTTTCTCCTAATTATTTGTTCCAAAACTTAACCGATAGAAATATTACGATCCTCATGTATTTGATATCAACACAATGGAAGGAATGCATTTTCTTTGTACTTTTCTCCCAACCATTTGTTTCAAAATCAATCAATATAAATATTACGATCCTCATGTATTCGATCTCAAGTCATGGTCTTAACTTTAAGATACTCGTAAGTACTTTTCGCTCATATTGAAGCTTTTTGAACATGCGACGGAATTCATTAGCAATTTTTTTTTTGTGTATATTGGTGTTCCAGCTGTGTAGCAAATATTACGGGCTCGTGATCCAATAACACGCACCCTAACAAGAGTATTTTCAGCTATGTGTCACAAGGATTTTGTGTTCTTAGTGACTCACTTTCATCTTGCATTTCCAAACCCAAATTAATTACCGCAAAGAGAGAGAGCGGATGTCAAATGTGAGGGTATTTTAGTACATACTTTCTCTACTTCGATCTGTTGAAACATTTAAAAAGGCCTCGGATCTGACGAATGTCATAACTTTGAAAATCATCATTTTAGTCTTCTTATTCTGGTCTCGAATTGCTGTCGTAAGCTTTGTGGGGTAAACTCTTCTTAACTTTTTATTCTCGTGAATACACTACGACAACACTAATTTTAAATAGTTAACTTTTGCACGGTTCCACCTATGTTGAAAATATTACATCTAGCGATGTAAAACAATACTTTTCATGTCTTTAACCCCGATGTACTCTTTGCGAAAGTACTATTTGCGCAAGTAAGAAATATCATAACCATTTTGTGTTCTGTTATAGCAAATATAATCGTTGGGACACCTTGCATAGGGATGAAAGATCGGATGTGGGCTTTCACCGGATGTAAGATATAAACAAATGTAAGCGTAACCAAATGTAGAGACATGACCGGATGCGGGGCATCACCGGAAGAGGGAGTGAAGTGTTGTCGGATGGGCGAAAGGAATTCCTGGATTTTGGAGTTGATAATTTATTAGAAAAATAATACGCTCCATGTCCATTTCCGGGCACCACAGATGAAGTACTAGTAATTGTGGAAAGCAACCTCATTCCGCTGCGTGGACCCAACAGTTGTGATGCTCTTTTTGTTCGACCGGAGTAAGCAAGATCAATATTAAAATGACTTAACGAACGTAAAATAAGATAAATTTTCAATCCCTAGCAAAAATTTCAGAAATTGAAACTTAGAAATTGAAACACATAAACTGAAACTTAGTGCCGCCCTCCAAATGCAAACGATCTTCTTATACATATTATTGTTAATTTTTTATTAACTTGTGCTTCTCCCTAAATCCTGTGTCGACAACCATCATGTGTATTACGATAACCATGTATGAATAGCAATTAAGGATCTAAATCATATGTTCCAGCACTTAACATGGATATTACGATAACCATGTATAAATAGCAATTAAAGGTTTCTATGCTAAGGTATTTGAATGCATTTTTCGCTTTCATTTTTCAATACTTATGCGTACTAATGAGAATGTTTTTCAAATGAACGTCGCGAGGATTGTGCTCTCCTAGTTTCAAAATCAGATTAGGCAAGGAAAGGAACTCAATTTTGTTGTACTTTTCTATCAATCATTTCGTTTCAACGTTCTACACGGGTATTACGATACCAATGTGTTATAATCATTTAAGGATGTTAATGTTAAGGTGTTTTAAAAACCAATGTATCGACATTTCATGTTTGTACTTTATTGGAAATAAAATGTTTTTTCTTTCTTTTTTCTTTTTTTCTGAAATGCAGCCTGTGACGTCTTCGGCTGCTCTGAAACTACTCGCCACGTTTCTTAAAGGAGGAGCCAGAAATTTGTGTACTGTAATCCACTCCATCATCTGACACACCATATTCTGATTTGTGTGCTATCTTCTGTCTTTTTTCCCTAACGTAAATGTAAATAGGAATAAAGTTCCTTAATGCAAATCGTTAATGATAAATGTTCATGCAAACCATAAGTTTCAAATCAAGTTTAGGTGATAAAATGAGAGTCAACCGTCAAATATTAATTTAAACTTCTGTTGGGGATTTTCGTTTCCTAGAAGATATTTAATTTACTGAAAACATGATTGAGAAATTGTTTAACGTAAACTTAATAAAGTAAGAAAATTAAAATCAAATCGTGGTTGTAAACTGTTGAAGTATCGAAGATGTTGAGCATCGAAGGCTCAAGTGAGGAAGATAACAGGAAAATAACAAATTTAAACCGTTTTTCATAACATACCAAGGGAAACGTTGACTCGTAAATAACAATTATAACTCAATTTACCTTTTAGAATAAGTTGTGCTTCTGTGATATTGGCATTGCTTGAGAAATTTTTTGTAATTATCGTATGGCATTGAATTTCGCACAATTTTTGAAAGCCTTTCAATGAAGTTCGAAAAAATTCATCCCCCTTAAATGTTGAATATAACTTCAACATTTCATCCAATATGAGAGCATTTCAAAATGTAGTCATTTTAGAAGCTGTTAAGATATTTAAGAGGTAAGCAACCGAGAATGTGATTAAAAATGCATTTCGTGACATATTCATCGAAATTATGAATAATTAAATCGTTAATATTTACAATCCTTTCTGCTGAATAGATAATCGAAAAACCCTCCTCTGTGATTATTTTCTCCATATGCTCCTGGTTGATTAAAGCGAAATGATTACAGATGCCCACAGGAATGATGTCCACTCTTTTTCAACAACTTTTTTCCAATTATTTAGATTTGTTGGTTATGCGTTAACATTTTTCCTCAAAATTATCCACAGGCTTTCGACTGGATTCTTATCAGGGCTTAGTCCAGCCATTGTAGAACTTTGACACTTGCGTTTTTTAATTTTAATGGTATGTTTCGGATCATTTTCGCATTGAAAGATCCAACGAGGTCTTAGATCAAATCTTCAACAGATCTTCTTACATTTCGGTTGATAATTTTTGAACCTTGATCTTGTTCCACAATTTTGTTAAAATTGACAAGATTTCTAGTTATAGTAACAGAAAAATGTCCCCAACAAATTAATAGAGACATATTTAAGAGTTGGAACCACGTTTTGATTTGAATCACCTTTATTTCGCATATCGGAATCTTTATGTCTGAGAAGCTGGATTTTTACCTCGTCTTGCCAAAGTACGGATAATCAATAACGTGTATTCTTATTCAAGTAACGATCAACAGACAAACGATCGTCTGCAACTTTTGAGTCCCCTTTTTTGTCATGCTCTGGAACTGTTGGTTATGAAAGTTTTACGTAGGTGTTAATAAAAAAACGTACCCAGTAATGACTAAATTGCTGTTTTCGAGCGTGAATTAACTGCGCACTATTCTGTATGTCTTAACTCAGTTTAGTGGAATTCTTTCTTTTCCTGGTCTTCATTTACAGTTCCTTATTATAAGTAACTTTTCAAACTTCTTGACCATGTTTTGAACAGCCGTGGCATGCAGAAACAACGAATTGTTCCGATAATAATTTTTCAAGTATTTCCTATCTTGTTTTCATCCATGCATGACATTTTAGTCGCAGCTGAGTATTTCTTCCTCAACAAGATCACTTGATGACAATTAAACCTTAAATGACTTAAAACGATACTACCAGAATAATTATAAAGATTTGTATCGCAAGATGTAATATATGTGGGATCCTGTTATTGTAAGATATCAACCATCGTTTTATTAACAATTTCTTCGAAGAATTTTTCATAAAAACTTCATCAAGAAGCTTTATAACCTTCACTTTACATCTATAGAAAACAGTACCATAGTGTCATTGCAAGTACTTAATACGGAATTCGGAATAATTTATTAAAGTAAGAGGAAGACTTGCCAAAATAAAAAACACCAACGAATTTCTATGTGCCGTAATCTTGATTTTATAATTTTGTTATTCCTTACATTTTTCTTCGCCAATATAATTTCCAGTCGTCGCATACCGTCATGTCTTGCAGCGATGCTTGTAGCAAGAGTGTTCATACATATTGAAGATTTTTTAAATTCCTGATAATGAACGGAAAAACACATAAGCACGCTTTGATATTGATCATAGCACCGTGTTAAGATGGGGAAAAAACGTTTTAACCTTCACGGTCATTCTTATTGTCTGGGAAAAGAAGAAAAAATACAAGACTAGTCTAAGTGCGTACAAAATATCGCAAAACTGTATTCTAAATGAAAATAAAATGAATAATAAAACCATTATCCTAACTGCAGGGAAATGCGGATTGCATATCATTCAAAGTAAATTTATTTCTAAAAATGAAAAAATTGGTTATCGGTATTAGATCAGATGAAAAGGAAATGACTTACAAATCCTCTAAACGAACTGAAAGATCATGCAAATTTTCTTGCCCGCTGTCAACGCAATGAGAAAATGTGGAAGGCACACGTTAGTTTTAAAACTTTTAACGGCATGCTTTGAAAAGCAAATACCGATAGCTCTGGTTGGCGACCCCACTTACTTGGACGCATCCTGTTTGTAACTAAGCGTATACAAATAACAAAGGAGAGTACACTTTTGGGAACATTGTTTATGTGATTGATGGATGATGCCATCCTGTACGTATTAAGCAACACTATTTTGAATATAATTTGTGTGAAATCCTTCGACAGAAGTCAGTAAAGCTTTTGAGCTTCTTGGACTGTTCAAACAAACAAAACAAACAAACAGCGGCATCTTTGGGATGCTTCATTTCCAATCAAGCCTGATACATATGATCTTAAGTATTGGTTTTTCAAATGTCTTATAACTAACACTATATATAGGACACCATGACGGTTCCCCCATAAAGCCGGTACCCATTTCCGACACCTGGGTTGAGTGGGGTATTGTGCTTGAGCTTTCCCTTATACCCAACGGGGAAAATCTCCGCGCCAGCGCCGGGATACGAACCCTCGTCTCCAACATACAAGGCTGATCCCTTAACCACTGTGCCACGGAGAGCACAAGAAAGGAAATGAAAAAAATAATAATTTTCACTAACAGCAGGTATTGGTTGGAAGATATAAATCTAATACTTAGAAAGTTCACAATACAATAATCTAAAAAAAATTGAGATTAAAAAACTCTAAAGGTCAAATTCCTTATGAATGGCTCAAAATCTAGAATTTACTCAGGAAGCTCCTGATAGCAATGTTTCACTATTTGAATTACATCTAAATGTGCACAAGCTAGAAAGCCAATTGTCTGTTTGCGAAAGATTGAGAATTTAGACCTACCAATTTCAGCCTACAAAAATAAAAGAATTGTATCTTATTCAATCTCTTCAGTAAAGTTCATATCTCGTTACTGTTAATCAAAATACGCAAGAATAAGTTAAATTAATATCTGCTCTCGAACTTCAAGAACGCATCGTCATCATACCGTCCGGTGGAAAACACAGGCTTCTAGAAGATCTAGAAGGCAAAAATTTAGACATTGCTCTCCATGGAAGCACATCAGAATATCAGCGAAAGTTGTGCCCAATGGTAGATCCATCCCCTGACCATCTACATGCAGATCTAATTTGTTATCAAACATTAAAGCTGAATGAAGACAAGGACGTGGGAAAAAGGTTTTGAATGCAGTTCTGGTTAGACCACTAACTGAATCTACCGAGGCGAACAAATAGTCTAAACTAATTTCAATAGTCCCATGTCTCGGGTTACTCGTAAAAAACACTCGACATCAAAAGAAACCGTAAAAAGTTGGCCTGCATTTTTAGAGACGTCATCTTGACAACTTACGATTTTATATTTGGCCCAGTATACAAGTTACAAGTGAATGAGGCCAGAATAGAGATGACAATTTTCCAATATTTAAGCAGGGACCTTTTTAAGCGGCGTTCGGAGAACGGAATAAAGTATATATAGATTGATATTAAGTTCATGAATTCTTAGCAATCCCTATAAACCATTACCTATGAATAGTAGAAAACAATTCTTTTATATATCAGAACACGTCAGTTGTTTACTTTAATCGCAACCTCATCAGAAACTTGAAAACGAAGAAAATTCCGATAAAATTTATCATCTTTACTAAGAAAACGGTTCAGAGTCCCGCTCCATTATCAGTTCAAACGAGAAAAAATGAATTACGTCTGAAATAAACGACCAAAGTACAATGAATTGTAGGTACTAAAAATAAATCATGAGAGTAAAAATACAAAGTATGACAGGAAGAAACAAAGAATAAAATACAGAAGCACAAAAAGAATACATGTGACAGATAAGTATGAAATGAAATTAGGCTAGGACTGACGAGGAATCTACCTATTCACTTTTTGCAAAGGGTACGAACTTTCCTTATTGTTCAAATCAGGGTTTCGCTTGAAGATAAGCAGGGACTCAAAAATTCTGAGGTCATACGGGGTTGAAGCGAATTCTTGTATGTATTCGAATTCTTTTATATATTTACATTTAGAAATCAGTCTGAGCCACTCAAAAAAATTTCTTCTATTAAAGCATTTAGCACAAATTGATTTCATAGAAATGTTAGTTAACATGTAATGAATAGGGTCATGTTTAAATTCTAAAGACAAATTCCTTTAAAGTTTGCTGTCTTCCGTCTTGTATAAATTTAATTGCGTTCAGTGTGCGTCTGAGAACGTGGGCTGTACGACTCGAGCCCTCGATATTCGTGTTGCAGAGCATGCCGACAAGCATTTTAGGGCCAACCAGTACCTTTCCAGACCTTATCCTTCCGTCGGTTTTCATGCAAAACTCGTAACCTTGCAGTGCAGTTAGAAGATTTTAAAATAATTTTCGCTGCATCAGGTCCGATCAACTCTTGCATCTTGGAATCGTCATTCATCCCACAAATGTAACTTAATTAATACGACATACCATTTGCATTACGGTACAATTAGTACAGTGTTTTTTCTTCTTTTTAATCCCCATTATATATTTTATTGGGATATCTGGTTCGCTCTTGAATTCATTTTCGTTATGGTATGACTAGCTTAGTTTTGTCTTTTCTAAAACATTGGGAATAAACGTTATGGTTAAAACATTCTTTTTCTCATTTTGCTTTTCCACTCAAGTCATGGAGATATTATGTTCAACCCAAAACGTGGCCCTGAGCTTTTTTATTTATTATGTGCATTTTTTATCGTTTTTTATCAAAATAATGTTCCACGAATCGTGTGTGTGAATTGTTCCCGTATTTTGACTGATGACAATGTTATGTGAAATCACTGGCCTAGAAAGTAATGGAAAACAGTCGAGTTTTTTTCTGAACACAACATTCCACTCAGCGTATTGTGTTTCAAACGCTTTGAGGAGTTCCGCCTTAAATCTTTCGATAAATGAAGGTAGCAATACCAATTTCAATGGTCATGGGCAATTAGGGTAAAAGTAATTTGGGAAAGGATTTGGGTTCAGGGTTTCGCAACGTATAAAAACTGTAAATTCATTTGCATTTTGATAAAGCAGATTTTAATATTTCATTCAGTGAGAGATGTGAGGTGGGGCATTTAATCTTTCGTTTCATTTCTTCTGCAGGTATAATTTCCAATTTGTTTGAATAACGAGGCCCAACAAAATGTTTCTCAGCATGAACTAGCACGCTTTGAATCAAAAGTGACCTCGTTGCGGAACCTACTGTATATTTCATTTAGAAATTAAAACTCAATTTGCTTAGTAATAAGTGCAATAAAACCTGAAAAGTGAGTCAACAGAACGGAATGTCGAAATTTTCCCGTGATCGAATTACTCTGCAAGAGAAGACTAATGGCGTCATTAACTTACTTCTTTGATGCGAGCACCTTCATTTCAAGTCTCTGAGGTTGCGGAAGTAAACAAGTGTTGTTTTTCCCCTCTCCTGGCATCTGGAGGCTGTAAATGAAAGGAACTTAGACCTGTAAACAAACTTATAATTAGAAAAATAGTAGAACAGACATATGCATATTTTTTAAATATGAATAATTCAGTAAAAGATTTTGAATTAAAAGTGGGGTAAAACGTCTATGGATTAGTTTTTCTTTCAGGAAATAAAAATTTAGAGGATGTGCTAGTGCACGTCTATTTCACGTTTGCAACATGTACTATTTTTAGGCACATGTATATAGAAGTACGTCCCCGAAGTTGCGCACCATCGAAACTTAAAAAAATACATATGTATATCAATTTTATCGAAAATAATCATAACAGATGCTCAAATTGTCCACCCTCTGCAGTGACACGCGCCGTAATTCTTTTTATAAAAGTTTCATTTACTCTTTCTAAATGGAATCAGCGTTGATCTTTTGGCACAGTTGTTATCGCTGTTATCAAATCATCAACAGTGCGAGTACGATTCTTGTACTCAACAAATTTGAGATGTCAAAGGAAATAGTCAAGGGGTATAGGTCTGTCTTGTACTGTGAGTTTATAAGATCTAATCCCATATTAGATCTAATCTAAAACATATGAAAGAAATGCAAAGTATTGTATGGTGCGTGATTTCTGGGACACCTTGTAAATATACATGAAGCCGTACACTTGATATTATTGCATGGCGTTCGCAGCAGTAGCTAAAAATAGAAGTTTCTAGTCAAGCACCTCATAGCTCTGAGAAGCGAGTTCAGGGGCACCGGGTGTTACGAGTTAGTGTCCTCGCTTAGCTGTTTCAGTTGTGACGCTTTGTTTAGAGAACGGACCAGAGGAAGCGAACAACTTATTTTTTTTATCTGATGAACGTAAGAATGATAAAGTCTTTCCGTTTTAATTTTAATAGGGGCTTTAATTGGTAAGTCTCACACTTCTGCAAATATTTCTCTCTGAAATCAAGTGTTCATTCAGTAAAGTTTGTGTTTTCCAAGATAAAGTTTTATGCGTTTTTCTGGTGAGCAAAGTAACAATGGGTTCTCTTTTTCCAAAGCTCACGCACTCTTATGTTGTGTTTAAATATAATTGTGCGTTGTGCGCACCGGGGTATGGTGGAATAACTTCAAGCTATATTTATGCTTGAGTGGCGGAGCACCACGGAAGGAGTGTTCGCACACGCAACTCAATAGCTTAGCTTTCTCATTCAGCAATACTCAGCCATGCTGAAAAGTGCAATGCTATTTTTTGAGATGATGATTTTAGCCTGATAGGCAGTTCGTTCCTTGATTTTCACCTTAGTACCGTAGCACAGTTTTAGGAAATCGCTAATTTTAAATAACATGATGAGCTCTCATGCACAACAAATAGGTAATGTATGGTTGCCTGAGTTTTATGTTTATTTCATTTCTTTTTACTTTGATGTATAGAAAGTCTGGGATTTATTATGTGCCGTGAATTTATTCTTACGTAGGCTTGATTATATTTCGAATTTTACAAAACTAATGTTGGACCTGGTCTACGAAACGTTTTCGAATTTTGTTTTATGGAACATAATTATTCTCCAATCAGCGTTTTCTTTGTTTTAAATACTTGTTGAATATGTAATTTTAGCTCAGTGAATATCTACTTAACCATACTTTGTCTTGTGTTCTTTTCAATGGCTTGTATGTGGTAATTGCAATGGTTTTTATGTTATGCAAATGGTTTTTGGTGCCCATACAAGGTATTTAGATTTAGTGGTGTAGAATAAAACGAGCCATGGGCAAATTGTAAGTTTAATTTTTGTGACACCAATATAAACAAATCTAATTTCAATAGTAAAATTTAAGCACACTATGGAAAGAGTTAACGCTTGTGCTGGGCTTGTCTACCAACAAGCCTAACCCTGACACATTTACTGTTCTTGATTACCGCTCTTCTTCTTGAGTCACCTGCAGATTAAGAACGCAAACGAGCTCTACCGAAAATCATCAGATTCTGCAGGACTTCGGAGCCAGAAGCACTTCAGCGCTTCAGGCTTCAGCACTCGGTCACCAGGAAAGGAGGCTTCATTAGCTCTCTTTGGTTTCGGGACATCATCGTCGTTTACCTGGGACCTAGATGTAAGACATTTTCGTTCAAGATTCTATTTTTGTTTATTATTCTATGAAGAAAATTGGATGTCAACTATTGTGAAAATACGAACTTTTTCATAAACATGTAAGCTCTTCGTGAAGCTCCAAACCGAAGATTGGAGCCGGGGCAGCTCTGCGCTCTCGTGGGCCGGCGCGGCATGGGGAAGTTCCTGCAGCGGCTTCGCGCCATTCTGTCTTCGCCTCACGCAGTGGAGGCGTCGCAGCGGCTCAGCGGCACTCCTCGGCCGGCGCACGTCTCTTGAGCCCTACTGCACGGAGGAACGGCCTTCTAAGCACGTCCTTTATGGTGAGTTGGGAAGCAATTCCAGTGCGGTGTTCTCTTTCCATCTCAGTGCGTCGATTATTTTAATAATTGCCAGTGCGAACGTATATTATAAATTAAATTTTGTCTGAGCCGTACATAACTCTAAACTTTAGGCTCAAATAAGCTTAAACTCTTTTGTAACCTAGCAACCAGTCTAGCTGGTTAGCTAAATGCCATTGTTTGGGCTAATATTGTTCAGCTGCTGCAGGCTCGTAAAATAGAGTAATCTTAACTCTTTCCTAAAGTTTCGTGAGCCGCGTCAGCATGACCATTTAGTTTCCCTGCAAGGTATAAAAATTAAATATTAAATTATATTTTCTCTTAAAGGTACGAGTACTGGCTCAGACTTCTTGAAGCGAGCTGGAGGAGTGCGGAGGGTAACCGCGCTGGCCCGTTGCTAAAACTCCGGGCTCCCACCGCTACGTCATCGGGGCGAACCGTGCCGGCCAAGCCATACATTTAATGTTCTATTCATTTTTTACTGTTCGTACCTATGCTCAGTAAAATCATGGCTGCCGCATATAGTTTTACTCCTTTAGTGACCCTTCTCCAGATTTCATTTTCAAGAAGTGGCGTCGTTCAGTTTAACGAATGAGATCAAAGTTTTTTCCGTTTTGTTATGTCAGAACAGTCAGTCAATAAAAAACTGACCCCGTATGGGTGGCCATGTAAAGTGCGAAAATTCGTTTTTTATGTTTAAATTACGATCAACTGGGGGCTCTATGAACAACTTTTATTACCTTAAATTTAACCTTAGGTCCGATTCATGCATGGACAACTTAGCTGGATTCTGCTTGATTGACTTGAAATTTCTAGCCTCTATTTTTACTACGTAAATTGGAAAATGCCTAGCAACTTTTTAGTAAAAATTTGTTACCGCTTAATGCATTCAATCCTCTGTGCAGTAATTACCGCTTCGCTCAAAATTTTTCATACCCAATTAATTTTTGCATAAAATTTTTACACCTCGCCCAATACTTGGTTCAGTTTACGTTCAATAATAATAGAAGTTATTAGGGTGTTTCAGAAGCAAAATAAGAAAAAAAATGTTCACCGAAAAAATTTATTTTTTGAATTACCTGATAAAATCAGAGAAACAACTTCATACTTACTAGTCCACCCCGCTGAAAATTCTAGAGTTGATTTTAATATTTTTGCCTTTTTTTGAAATAAAAAACGAAATGAAATAAAGGCCGAAAGAAATAGAAACAATCCACTTTCTCTAGAGTTGATGAGGCCGACTGCACACGGCCCGTCAAAAATGCATAATTATGATCGACAAATGACATGACACACGTTCCTATCTCCTAAACATACACGTCACATTCATTTCGACTCCTAATCTGATGGATTAATGCACCAAAGAAAATGTGGAGTTGATGACGCTTGTGTCACAGATACGCTTATCTTGCTCTGCAGGCTGGTGGGTGTGACGGACAGACGGACGGACGCGGCTCTTATTATAGTATAGATTCATATCCCACTGAAAAGTTTGTTGCCAAATCCTAATTAGTTATTTATAGTTTCATGCTCTGCTTATGACCACAAATATCAGAGAATAGTTCATTCCGCTAAAAACATAATTGCAGCATAACTCAAGAGTAGGGACGTTGAATTAATGTAGCACCGTTACTAAACCTGCGGGCTATTCAACATTACCCCGCTAGTTCACTAAATAAAATGACAATAATTAAAATTTCAAAGGATATCTTTACACAACCATGCACAAAATTTCAAGAAACATAAGTTAAATAAATATTTCCTGTATAGAAAAGATGTCGGGCATGAAAGACTGGAACAAATTAGCGCTTACTATTTAAATAAAAGAAATATACATTACTTTCGTGCAGCTCATATTTCTCGCAAGAAGAACAGAGAATATGTAAAAACTCAATTCCTACAAGGCCTACAATGTGGCAAGGAGTCTAATACGAAACAAATCAAGAATTTGATCGCAATTTTCAGGTGCTTCGTTGTAAATCTAAACATTCTTTGCTAGCCTGTACTGCTCCCTCTAGCTGCCTCTATCTCCACCATCATTTCATCCATAATCTACTGATGCACGGATATAGTCTTTAACATCCATCCGTGTTTAACGTTGTGTTAGAAAATAAATTACAAAAACGCTCATTTCAAAAATATTTTTCGTGTATTTGCACTCCAATTATAAGGAAATTGCTCAGGCTGAAACCCGGCAGCATCATCCACTCCTTATTAACTTGATTGACCGATCGCAGCTGTACTAGGCGCGGCAGTGGTTTCATGGCTTCCCGCGGTAGTCAGGCCTGCGGGCGAGAAAGCGAGGCCGCTTTCTTGCTTGACTTGTACTCCGCTCCTCAAACCCTCGGCATCACGACCGCTGGCTTAGAGTCTCCGCTCCATGGAAGAACTAATGCTCAATAAGGGCACTTTGTTTATCCCCTTCGGATCTGGTCACACACTATAAGGCCCCTTGGAATGTCCTTTATCTTTACGTAGTGCTTATGAATCCTTTCAGTGTTCGCTGAACAGCATAAATATTGTGTAACGTTATCGCAATAACTACAGTATTTAAATGAATTTATTTTTGCTCTGTTAAATTTCTCAATTGTGTTCGTCTGTTAGGCCTTACGGGGAAAATAAACACGCTCTTGAATTTGCCTTAACACCAGTGAGTTATAACTGAAAGGAGTGGTAAATAAATGTATCTGAAGTATATATGTATCTGAAATGTGGTAAATAAATGTATCTGAATGTATAGTTTATTACGACACTTTGCGGGAAATTTTGCATGAATTTGAAATGTGTAACGAGCGTACTTTTTCTAAATTCATTAAATTCTACAGAAAATTATTGCTTGCTATTGAAACGATCAAACACCATGTCATGATTATTAATCCCGTGACAACATTTAACTAAACCTACTGTCCGAATAATTCTGTCAGACCTTGCTTCTGTGCTTCGGCGACATTTGACTTGAAAACGTTATAGATGGCTCAAAAAATCAATATGAAGGGTAAAAAGAAAACAACTCTTTTATTACTCTTTGATAATAGCATGAGGATAAATAGAAGAATGCATACTAAAAAACGAAGAAGAAACCACCAATAGACTAGTGCATATGACACTCGCACAACTTTGAAAGAAAATGTCGAAAAGTGAATAAAAACCCACTAATGGAGAGTCCATCATACGAGTTAAATTAGACACACCAACTAACTGAACCAACTTAAGAACTAATTTTAAGTGGAGACACTCTTACCCGTATAACTGCGTCATGAATTGAGTATCGTGTACTCCACATACGTGATGGCTGAGAGCACGATACGTCATGAATTACCCAGAGCTCTCACAGACATCGGCCCCATCATTATCAGACGCACTTTAATTCCACGACAATTTGTACAAGACTAGGCGATGTCGTTTTAAGCATAACAAATCTGTAAATTTAGCATTGATTTCACTGGCTATTAACTGAGCACGAGAGTGGTGTCATCAGTCATTATAAGGCTGCCATCGATGTTTGTTCTCAATAATACGTTCGTGACGATCGCATTTTCAGTGATTGCCGTGAACAGCGCTTTTAACGATGCCATCGCCGCTCAAATGCAACCATTATCGAGCCATTGATGGAAAATCTGCCTTAACACGACGATTTCTCGTGTAATATGTCGAAAGCTCGTTGATGAATAAATTGTGCTCGATGATTGTCAAAACCAGAATTTATTTAGTTTCTTGGTCGCATCATGTGCTAAATGAGACTACGCTATTAGTTTTTCATCTGACGAATAGCATATGCGTTATTTCATTAAATTATTCGAGAGCTGCAAATGAAAACAAGAAGAAAGTATATCAAATATACGAACGAGATCGAAACTACAGCAGTAAAGCAAATAACTTCGTCACAGAATTTTCGTACAACAGCAGGTTAGTTTCGAGCTTCAGAAACCAATTTAGGCTCGTAAACCAAGCGCGAGGAGACCTGGGGGCGAAAAGGGTCGATCTAGTGAAGCCTGATGTGTTCCTGCGCTCAGTTTTCCTCGTGTTTAGTTTACCTAAACCCTAGCAGCTCTGACCAAATACCCAACAAAAATATCGGGCAGAATTAGACAGCTCACTCGTTGTTGACCGCATAGACCATTCATGATCAAGCCTAGTCATAAATTTGACTAATACTAAATTAGGTTTGCAAAGACCGCATTCTTCACTCCGAAAGAACATAACTATAAAATCTACACAGATTGCTCGAATAACTCTTCTCTACGAGGAACTTGGGTTCTCCAAAACTTGTGGATGCTAATTTCACTTGCAAATGCTAAATACCTTTTGTCTACGAGCAGTTCGATGCACCACTGAGTAATAATGCAGCATTACGTAGGCAGACCTCGAGCAAGCGGAGTTCCATGGGGAAATATCCGTTAAAAAAAGGAGCTTAATTCGAGCTCTTACTGACCTCTGGTCGGTGATTTCTCATGGGAAATTCAACATTTTTATGTCGGCGAAAAAATCCAAGCAATTTGATGTTTTAATGCTAAGGTTGCGCAGCTTTCGGCTTTGGGTGCTGCTATTACGTTGGCAGCCTTCGGTAGCCCTAAGATGGAGTAAAAGCCAACATTTTTGAAATGAGTTTAAATATTTGAATGCTAAACCCGAATGCTCTGCATAGAAGTAGGCACGTAACTTGCATTTAGGTCGCTCAGGTGATGTTTGAAAATGATATTGCTCTCTTGAATAGGACTCGAAGCGAGAGCTCGGTGTAATGTATTAAGTCTATTCAAATAGCTTCAATAGCAGCCTGAGAGAAGTGACACTTGCTTCCACGAACGCTGCCCTACATAAACGCATCTCTAACGCCCTGCCGCTGCTGCCACATTTGCGTTCATGTTGCAATTCTTCTCCCCTCCAAATTTTTATGCAATATTAGTACAAAAAATAAAAACATAAATTTTGAAATTAGTGAAGATTTGTACTAAATTTCTGTGGGGAGTTACAGGCATAGTAAATCACGTTCATAAGCGTTTTTTCGAGCAGTTTTTACCCCAGGTGCCCACAGATTCACGAACTGAACTGAAGATAAAGTTTCTCACGGCTTTTCAAATTCATCACATAAACAAGAAATGAGGCAACTTGTTCTTGTAATCCTAAAGGATATTGAAACTATTATAAAAATTTAAATTTCATTTTACGCTAAGAATTTCCTTGCACATATTGAATTACCGTAAGCTCGGCCGCCTCTAAATTACTTTGACTGACATAAAATACTTCTATAAAATTACACGTATCCGTGAACCAATTACCGCCGTCTGCGGTCTATCAGAACATGCATCACAGATATTATATATAAATGTGGTGGCATCAGCCACTTGTTTACTTCGCAGCCTTCTCATTTATCACATCCCTGCGGTATTTGTTAGAAGTGACTGTTGTGAACTATAGGTAGTTCTTTTTATACTCGTATTGTGTGTGTGCGTACATTTGCATGATTTCACTGTCAGCTAAGTATTTCACAAATTAAGTTCAATTTTCGTCAGTCTGTGGGAGCATGCTCTTAGTGAAACCCCTTCAAGTACCTCCATGCCTTTAACGTGAGTTTTGAACGTATTGCGTTGCCCCTAGTAATACTCTGCTGCTTATATTGATCAAAAAAATTGTTTGTGTAGTTATTTGTTTAAAAATTCCTGGGATGCAAGAAAACCTGCGGGTTAGTGTTTCTGCATTTATTTTGTTTCCTTAAATTTAATTGCCTGTAAACCAATTTCTTTAGTTTATTCATTAAGCAAAAGTATAGCTTGCTTCAGATCAATTAATGAAAATTGAAACGAAAAAGAAAAAAGTATACAACGCGGAAATATACTTTCCTACATGAACTTTTATGGTATTAATTTCTTGTAGTGGCAACTAATTACTAAAGAACTTATTGCGTCTAAAACTGTTGCTCCTTGAACTTTACCTTAATATAGAGGTAGTGTTAGATTGGGGTTCTGTGTGGGCCATGGCGCACTGACGATCACGGTTATTGAAAGAAAATGTTCATCCGTCATTAAACAGAGCAATTACTTTGGTAGTTTACTCTTTTGCAGCTAGAAAACACGCAAGTAATTCAGATTGCGACTGGAATATTGAAAGGTGACACGCCAACTGCTATTTTTCTCACATTATTTTGGAAGTTTGAAATTGTATTGATTTTTTAAGAAAAAGTTTATGCAAATTAAAAGGGAAGAATAGAGCAATGTTCCAACGAACTTATGAATGAACTGTTGATAATTTCCGCGATAAATGAAACTAAAAGTACTCGGTCGATAAATGATGAAAATCAAGCTTCTTATTTTACAAATCAATAGCAATTAAAATATTTTCGTAAACATTATTCCAAAGAAAGGTATTTATGACGTGATATCTTGAAGTATTATAAATTTACGAATGGTAAAATAATTTTTTTGTGTGAAATCTTTCGATACTGAAATGTTCCTGCTGGAAAATAATGACAATGATGTGTTTTTCCAACATTGTATGTCTGAACTGGCTTTCACGAAATGTATTCTCCTGTATCTATATTTTCGGTATTTATATGTAACGGTTAAAAATATGTTAATATGTATGAACATGCTGTCGAAGTCTACATATTTTTATGTCTTGATTGTAACTCGTACTCTTAACTTTTTCGCACTATGCTTCATTTCTAAAAGAATTTTTAGGGGATAAGGTTTCATTTGCACGTACTTCACCGCAGTTTTTCGCATTTACCACCAGTCTTACGTTGCAAGTGTCTGTCATGTCATTCCAAGCTCTGCCTACGTGTGAGTGTTGCGACCGCAGACGTAAAATCTTGTCAGCGAGGCCATAAGAGTGAATTTATTTAAAAAAATTTAGACTATTCGTTTACCAAAAGCGATAGCGCAATAAATTGTATCTTAAGTCTAGTACAATGAGCACATTTGAATATAGCTACTTGTGGGCCAGATTAAATTCAGCGACTTCTAGATCATCATCGCAACATGTCATTTTCGAGACAGATATAATCAAAAGGATCATCTTCTTAAATTTTTTTTATCGCTTCTCATGAGAATCGCTTTTTTCCTCAAAGTCCATGAATTTTAACAGAAATGTTTTTATCTTTGCAGATTTTTTATATCCTCATAACTTTTTTTAAACTGTAGGGTGTGTAAAGAAGCATTAAGCTGTTTACCGAAATTTCGCTGGGCTCTCGTTTAGAAAAGTTTTTCTTTTCGATATAAAAAGCATGAGTCCCTTCCCAAGTAAGGAGATATTTACAGTAGAAAGAACGCAGAACAAAAGTCTGCACCTCCTTCTGATATTCAGCATCTTTTCTTGATTTTTTATACGAATTTTGGAGAGTTAAGGCTGGCGCTTCCGCCTGCTGCTGTCGGCGGTCGGGAAACGCTCCGGCTCTTCACTGAGAAAAACGGAGCCGTGTAGCTGAAAGAGCACAGTCTGTCGCATTTGTGAACTAAAATGAGATTCAATAATCTCGCAAACTGTGAGGTTCTCCAAAAATTCCTACGAAGCTTTTTTCAAGGAAATATTTCATTTTGTTTAGGTCCCTTCGATGTGATTAAATTAAGTTATTTCGCAAGTTTTATAGTCGTATTTTAAAAAAACGGTTTTTATATTTCAAGTTATTAAAGAAAGGGCTGTGCGCAAAAATGGTCTGCGTCTCACCAAGCAGCAAGCATCTATACGTGGAAAGGATGCGTGGAAAACTAGCATTCGCAGGGATAATGCTTATTTTGCATTCACTTAGCGATAAGAATTCAACGAGGCTATAAGTATGGATCGAAGTGGCAATGAGATGGTGCGTGCGATGTGGTTTTAAAAATATTTATATCTCTAATAACACGGATATCACGAAGTGCTGTGACATTGAACTTTTCGTCAAATTTTGATATGTTGTAGGTTTAGTGTTGCACGTTTACATTTTTAGGTGGCTTTCGGTAAAGTTTTCAACCAACAATAACGTGTGTTAACTGATAAGTTATTTTTTTAAAATTTAGCTTATTCTAGGCAGTCTTATTTACGCAAGTCATTCAAGCAATTAGGTTAAAAAATTGCACTATGAAAGAATTTCATAAATTTTTTCTGTGTGAAATATGTAGAATTCCTCATGGGACGAGGAGTGAAGTGTGTGTTCATAGACATAAAATGACGTTGGTCTTTCTCCGCAAAGGAAGAATGGGAAAATCGTTTGATTCTTCATGGAGAATATCATGAAAATATAGGATTATGTAAAGTCTTTTAGTAATAAAACTGTGAGAATCGCAGCAAAGAGAGCTATGTATGCGAGGAGGCTTTGTCTCATTGAAAATAAGGCAAGCATCCAGGCTTGTACGTGGGAACATAAGTCAGAGAGTCTGTGTCTCCACGCTTTGGCTATAGGCCCATGCCATTAAAATGTCTCATAAGTCGGAGGAGAAAAATAAGAGGGAAAAAGGTATCTTCAGCTACATTTGTACGAGAGGGCGAAGAAAAGGTGACGAAATATAGGAGGTGCTTATTGCTTTTTGTACTTTGTTAATCGTAAAGAGGTGCAAGGATTTTACAGGGAAATACTTTCAGATTTTGAAGAGTGTTACGAAAGCCTTTTTGAATGACGCTCACAAAGAACGTGCATACAATAGGGAAATTTCATCTGCGGAAGTGTGCAAGAGAATGAAACCGTAAGAAACTGCGTCGGGAGTAGATACGTCGTAAGTAGAAGCACATTTCAACGTTCATTTATGTTTGTATATATAAAAAGTATCAATATTAAAAAATCGATTAAATGAAGGTTGTGAACTGTTCATATGTAAGGGTATATGCATTAACATTTAATGAAATAAATAAATGCATATTGACAAGGAAATATAAGAAACTAAGCAGCTTAAACCTTTTTCAGCAAATATGTCATGGCAGGATAAAATATCACAACTTATAAGCTGGATTAATGGAAGAATATCTACATTACTGACAGGGGCTGGCTGGAGGGTGTAGTTGCTTTCTTTTGTTCCTTTGTTTCTGCGACCGTCATTGTGAAAAGAAACATCGTCGGGAAAATTTTGTCTTCCCGATGTTGGAAACGAGAACTGATGTTGGAATTAAAACAGGAGAGAACGAGTAGCTAGAAGTGGCATTAGAAAGTTAAAATTATGGTGTGTAGGATGCAATTATTTCAAACCTTGTTATCTAAAGTTCTTTGTCTTTCAGGTTGACGTAACTACAATTGGTGCTTAAAGTCTGCGGTCCTTTGACTTCATATTTCAATAGCTAATGTCAATAATGTTGTAAGAAAATTGACTAGCCAATATTAAGACTTCAGAAGAATTATAATTAAGGTATACCAAATTGCAATTGCATTTTCTTTGTGAACTGATAGTGAATAGGATCTAATTTGTGTGCGTAAAGTTGCGTAAATCGTATTATGCCCCAAGCATAATGACGGACAGCTCTTGCCACAAGAACACTGGAAAACCCATCCGAAAAATAGGTCTGGAGGGTAAGTCTGTCTATCACCCGAACTTTGTGAGTACCCACAATAATTTCAATTTTTACAGAGTAGAATATAGCTATGTTAATGCTGTGTTTATGTATTACGTTTGCAAATTGCATCATCATTTGTACGTTTATGTGGAGGTGTGCTCTCGTTCAATCCGAGATTTTCTTGTTAATATAAATTAGCAAGGGACTAAAACGTCGCGTGGCCGTTTTAAGCTTATTTTTATATACCATGATCGTGCAAATGAAGTGAAATCCGGTATGAGAATTATACAAACGTGAGTTTCGACACGTTGAGTTCAAATCCTGCGCTCGGAAAATGAAGACAAATATCTTGAAAGAATTACGCTTTACATTTTTATGTTGTTGTCTGCGATTGATCTTTAACATTGACTTCGATTTGCATACTAACTGTTTGAGCATCACTTAAATAAGAGATTTTCAGAGGTTACGACTCAAACCAAATTGTAGTTCTAAAATCCCCTCGATGAAACCCACATTTAGAAAACAATTGGCATTAGTTTGATGAGATAACCAACGTTTTACAACATAAGCTAGTGAGG
The DNA here is from genome assembly GCA_030386875.1 of Morinoia aosen. NCBI lineage: Eukaryota > Metazoa > Arthropoda > Malacostraca > Amphipoda > Talitridae > Morinoia > Morinoia aosen. The sequence continues at coordinate 22,972,186 of CM059579.1, forward strand.
GGATTTTCAATTAGTTTTTCGTACATTTACTGCAACCCGGTGAATCTAACGTAGCGTTAAATTATATTTGTCCTGCAGAATGAGCGTACAGTTCACGCATGACCTCCACACTCTCGTTAAAGCTTCAATACAAGTATCTCGCCCCCTGTCGCGCGCACCCGATCTTGTGGGGATCACTACCACCGCCGAATGTCTCCACCGCGGGTGCCGAGGGAGTGCGCTGCATGATAACTGACGCGGCGGTGGTGGCGGCGTTGAGGAAGTTTCCGCACCAAGGACCGGATTTTCGAACCATTTACATCGTAGTAGCGGTACAACTGACTGGGAGATTAATTTTTGTGGCTTGGATCCGCAGTGTGCTATTTTTTGTGAAAAATTTAAGCAAGCCGATCAGAAAAAAAATTCTGCATCTCCGAAATGCTTCAATAATTGTTTGAAAATCCCAGCCTGCTTCATTCACGAGACCAGTTGCAGAGGTATTTGTATAGCATACTGAATTAATCACAACCTATGTGATTTCACTTCATCATTGAGGAACAAATTTGCTCACCTTGAAATCAGGCTCTCGCTCTTGAGTGGCTGAGACCGATATATGTGTTTCGTAAATTTCTCAGCATTCCTAATTGAAATACTGTTATTTAACATTTATGAACTCCATTGTTTCCAGGAAGGAATATAATTACTATTTAAAATATTTTTGTTAATCCTCAAAGTTTCACTGCCATGAGCTAATCAGTATATTTTCAGTGACTCAGAATGAAACTGACAACCTAATTTTAAATGCTGGGATCAGATTTGGTTGCGAGTTTGAATATCGTATAATTGAAAAAATCTTATTAAAAATTCTAACTGCATAGCAGAGTTGCTTTAATAGATAATTTGGTTCAAATTACTGATGGGACAAATTGCTATATTTGTTGAGCAACACTGTGCTTCATAAACTGATAACAATTTTTTTCACCGTAAGACTTGCCGTAAAACCTAGTTTTTAGGATTTTATTCCCGACCTGGCCTTCCTCGCCTTGGATGCCGCGTGTGTACAAAATTCTGGTGGTTAAAAAGTAAAATGGTCCCGATCATCCACTTTTCTGGCTGGCAAGTGAGCCACACAGAAGACAGAGTAGATCCTTGGCTGGGCCTTAGGGACCAGTTCGCCAACCTACCCTGCCGCCACCACTAATCTTTGCCCGAGCTCTCCTACACCCAAAGCAGACCTGCGTTTCACGCACAACTTCACCGCCACTGCTATTAGAGGCCCAGCGTCGAGAGGTGGGAAGGAGCGTTCCCCTTACCTGGGGGCTCAGCGTCACTCTTCGCGGCTTTCGCTTCTGCTGCTGCGGCACCGTGTTGTGACTCGAGGTGAGGCTCAGCCAGACGTTTCACTCGCCCCTTGCTCACCTTCAGTAATAAGTGGATGATCCCATAGGACCGAACAGTTTTGTTTAAACTTTCCCACCAGGTTTTGTGCCGTAGTATACCTATTAATTACCAATAGTTTGATTCTGTGAAATTTATTCTCTAGTTCTAATTCTCACCAATTATTCTCTAATTCTCATTCTCGCCAATGATTCTCTAATTCTTATTCTCGCCAATGATTCTCTAATTCTCATTCTCGCCAATGATTCTCTAATTCTCATTCTCGCAATTTATTCTCTACTTCTAATTCTAGCAATTTATTCTCTACTTCTAATTCTATCAATTTATTCTCTAATTCTAATTCTATCAATTGATTCTCTAATTCTATTTTTAGCAATTTATTATCTAATTCTAATTTTAGCAATTTATTTTCTAATTCTTATTCTAGCAATTTATTCTCTAATTCTAATTTTAGCAATTTATTCTAGCATTAATTCTAACCTTTTTTGTTCTGTGTGCAGGTGCCTGTGTGCGGTCCCGGCACGGACGAAGAGAGCGGAAACTGTTGTTGCTTTTCAATAAAGAAAATATTGTGATTTTGAAAAGGGACAAATTTCCAGTTAACTGAAATTTTTATTTTCCTTCGGGCGTTAAACCGTAGATGGAAAGTAAGATTGAAACTTTGTTCTCAAACATATCCTTACGATTTTTTGTAAAGCGTGGGCCAGTCATGAGGTGCGCTGTCTTTTGCATTGTTTCGACCAGTGACATGGGAATTACGATACTCTAGTCTTTTGTGAGTATCAACTCAATCATTTGTTTCGACTAGTGACATGGGTATTACGATACTCTTGTGTCAGTATCAACTCAATCATTTGTTTCGACTAGTGAAATGGGTATTACGATACTCTTGTGTCAGTATCAACTCAATCATTTGTTTCGACTAGTGACATGGGTATTACGATACTCTTGTGTGAGTATCAACTCAATCATTTGTTTCGACTAGTGACATGGGTATTACGATACTCTTGTGTCAGTATCAACTCAATCATTTGTTTCGACTAGTGGCATGGGTATTACGATACTCTTGTGTGAGTATCAACTCAATCATTTGTTTCGCCCAGTGACATGGGTATTACGATACTCTTGTGTGAGTTTCAACTCAATCATTTGTTTCGACCAGTGACATGGGTATTACAATACTCTTGTATGTGTATTAACTAAGGATTCTAACTTTGAGATATTTTAAAGGCTAATGATGTGCTTTTTGCATCATCTTTATTGGAAATAAACTTTTTTCTTTTTTCTGTCAACCTGTCTTAGTTGAGATAGGGTTAGTCCACGGCCCAAAAATTAAGGACATCCTGATGCATTAATGCATATCGTGATACAGCTCACATTGATTGAAATTTATGTGGTGACGCCTTCGTTTTCAGTTTCAAATTTATTAACTCTTATATTTTGTTGGCACAGTTTATATTTGTGTCCTACAGCGGACATTTTAACTTCAAAACTAAATTAACGGGCTTAAGAAGTACAATACTAAATATTTTAAGTAAACGCAATGTTTATCGATTACTCGTTTATCATCATAGTCACTTTTCTTGCTTCGATTTTAATCACTGTCCTTGTTTTTAATCAACCACTTTGTTATTCCTTGTTTATTTTTCCGTCGTTGTGGCGTGTGCTAACTTTTTTTGTGTGCATATATCCCAGGTTTAATCGACCCCACAGCAAATGTTTAGAAAGTGCTCAAAAGACAAATATTGTTTTTGCATGCAAAACGCCATTGGTGAAGCGTTGCTGAGTTTTCTTCTTAGAAATTGCTTCCTATGCATTCGTGAGTGGATATGCTCCCGGTATTTTACATCAGTAGATGTTTTCTTACGTCATTCATCTGTACCTTAGAAAAAAAATAGTGTCGGACAGTGTTCGACAGATTCGATTTAAAATAGAATGCAAAAATCTGTCTTGTTGTGACCGGCAACTTCTGGAAATGCTATTCACGATGGAGATTTTTCTCGCTACAGTTCATCGCGCGCTTCCACTAGCAAAGTTCGGTTGCCCAGTGAAGGAACATTACTGGTATTCTGGTGAGGGTGATCGACTCATTGATTTAAGAAGTTATGCGTTTTTCTGAATCTAGGAAACCCTTCTTGCTGGGCCATTTGATTGTACTCTTAATTTTCTCAGAAAATTCGTCGTTTTGACAGACTATAATTTTAATATTTTCAATTCGAAATGTAATGTAGTACTCTCTATCATAAAATTTGCTTTTTTATTAAAAAAATTGACCACTCGTTGTTGAATAGTTCCCAACTTCGAATAATAATATGTGCTTTGTAAATTTGAAACAGTTCTGTCAATAATTTTAAAGCTATCGAGTGCACTGACTACAGTTGAAATTGTCAAGTACTGCAATTCGTCAGTGATTTTAGAACTAACGTGCGGCAGAATGTGTGAAGGCTTATTTTACAAATGGTATAAGCTGATCAAAGTTTTTGGAGTCTCGTAACATTGAAGAACAGAGTCGCTGCGTACAATTAATCAATAAAATATTGTTTCAACATGCCTTGTTTACCTTTCGCAGCTTCACTGTACTACCGATTTTTTCAGGATAAACTCACATAAGTGTGTTTTTTTTGTATTGCGTATTTCTTGCGATATCAGAGGAGGCTGCGATACACAACAATGTTTTATTTCCCCTAATTTTATTGATATAGGGATAAATAAAGCATTTGCTTGTCGGAGAAAAAATAAAAAATAGTTACTAATAAGTTAAAACGTGTTATTACACATATTGTAGGAAATATCACTCTGAAAAGAAGCAACACTCGTTCATATTTCAAGGGGTGTACAAAGAGTATTGACGCATAGCCAGGTTTTCTTAATACTATACAGAAGTGTTTAGAATAGTGGAGGAAAGGGTTATGTAGGAAAGGGTGGGTTGATAAATGTTCAAAATATCAGCAAGTAAAAAAATAAAAAACATCGCTTCCTTGTGGATTTTCGCACATCGCAGCTGGTCAATGAAACCTAACACTCTCGATAAATTCCGAAGGATTAAATTTGAAGAAAATGACCCTTACGCTTTCAGAAATGGACGAGTGAGAGATGTTCCGTCAATACCAAACCGATCTTAAAAATTTCTATGGGCCAAAGAATCCGACTGGAGTTTAAAAACAGTCATTTTAGTACAGATTCGGCATAGAACATCAACACACTTCTAACATAAAAATAATGGCTTCTTACAAAAGGAACTTCTTGGGCAGTAAGGTGATCGCTCGAGTGATGGTGGTCATTTTTTTCCAATATCCTCGCTCATTCTGGAAGATTTTCCGAAAGCAAGCATTTGACCATTGGGATTGCGTAATAAACGACGGGAAGTGATTGATGTCCGTGGAGCCTCAGTATATTGGCGTATTGCGGGGTAGGAGAGGCACTCACGCACTCCGAAGTCTTAAGGAAAAATTCTATCCAATTATACCAATGTCAGTACAGCTCAGGGCTTTATGAAAATGACATTAGTTAATTAAAACACTTCCATATTTTCGTATTTATTTTCCCACCGCATAGAAATTGCGCACAAGTTTGATTTGTTCAACAAAGAATCCATCATTTTTCAAATCAGAAACTTTAATAGTTCGTGGTTTCATTGCAGTGAACAAAGTCGACTCCAATTAAAGTAACTCTGAGTCGAAAAGTAAACAGCGATTCATTCTTTGCAGCTGGCCGACATTCAGAGCAGCGAAAAGAAATCTAAAACACATTTTCTTGGCCGTAAATTTACACTGGAAGATCAATTTACAGTGACGTCTCTTGAAGTTTCCGCTCCGCTCATAGATTAGGCGATTCCAGACTGTCTCAGATTACCGGAGACTTTGAGGGATCGTCCCCATATGAGCAAATACAATTGTGCTTAGTGAGTAAGCTACACGTATTGATTCCAAAAGATGGGTGCTACATCAGTGACGTATATTCAGGGGAAAATGATCCAAAACTGCGGTGGAAACAGTAGTTTTTACACGTTTAGTCAATGATGATAGTTCGAATTTTCAATATACTTGTGTAATAGTGCATTAAAGTAAATAAAACATTTAGGAATTCCAAACTTTCTAACATAGAATTCAGTAGCATCAAATGAAGTATATAAAAAAGAAAATGTTTACAAAACATTATACAATAATTAAATTAGGTTGGAGCACTCTTACAAGTTTTAAAATAAAAATGATAGCAAACGATACAGCAATACCTTGCTGCATCGCGCATTTCATATAAGTTCAACCTACCGCAATATGCATGATGAATTTAATTTTCTACAAACTTTTTTCAGCAACAATGGTTTTCCAAATAACCTAATCTCTAAAATTGTAAGGCTATTTTTAGACAAAAAATACAAACCGACCTACTCTGAGACAACTGTAAAGAAAAAGATATTCTATTGTAACCTGCTTTATTATGATGCACAGTCCGAGAAGCTTGCCAGTGACGTTTCAAAGCTGGTGGAGAAATTTTACAACTGCTTAGATTTCATTCCAATATTGACAAACAAATGTATTATAGGATCGTTTTTTAGATTTAAAGACCGTCTGCCTACTGAACTGTGCTCGCGCATAATCTATAAGTTTTGTTGCCCGCTGTGCGGGTCTAGCTATGTGGGTTGCACCCAGCGTAGTTTTAGAACTAGATTTTTCGAGCACATTGGTAGGAGCTTCAGAACGGGTAGAGTTTTAGCTAAGCCATCCTTTTCAGCCATTAAGGATCACGCAAAGCAGTGTAGTGTAATAGTACGCAAATCTGATTTTTCAATTTCAAGTTTCTGTTCAAATAAAAACGACCTGCATATACTAGAATCTTTTCACATCAAACAATTGAAACCAGCTCTAAATTCAATGTTGTCATCATTCCAGTTAGAAATAGCCTGATTTTCAAAAATAATTTGCAGTATAATCTCTTCATTTTTTTACTACTTTTTGTACTATTTTAAGTTGTATTCTTTTTGTCCTTTAGCCATGTCTGATCTTCTGTAATTCAATTGTCTTTTACAGGTCTTGATAATGGCTTGAGCTTTAAGCCGAAACGTTCGCAAATTAAAATGATTTTAAAATTAGCTGTCTTTGCTATCATTTTTATTATACAAAAATTATTGAATATTCCGTTGAGTAGAAGATGTTCAGTGAGACAGAGAGGAACGCTGCAGTGCTGATTTTTCCCTAACTTGTAAATTACGCTAGATTCAAGTTAGCTGATCTTCATTAGTTATGTACCATTTTATTCAGCACCATTTTCTCATACAGTTAGCGTTATTATCTATGTTTTCTAATCAAGTTATAAAAAATCAAATGTAAGGGCTATTCATAGAGCATGGAACGTTTTAAAATTAAAAAAAAACCAAGAACAAGAAAAAATTATTATATACATCTGAAAGAGCGACTTAAATTTTACTTCTCTACATAGTGACCGAACAAATGGAGGCACTTTTTATAACGGAGAACAATTTTTGAAATTTCTTCGTTATAGAATTCTGCCGCCGGCGATCTCAGCCACTCGGAGTAGACGTTGGGGCAGACGTTGGGGCAGACGTTGGGGCAGACGTTGGGGCAGACGTTGGGGCAGACGTTGGGGCAGACGTTGGGGGCAGACGTTGGGGCAGACGTTGGGGGCAGGCGTTGAGGCAGACGTTGGGGCAGACGTCGGGGGCAGGCGTTGAGGCAGACGTCGGGGGCAGACGTTGGGGGCAGACGTTGGGGGCAGACGTTGTGGCATACGTTGGGGCAGACGTTGGGGCAGACGTCGTGGGCAGGCGTTGGGGTTAGACGTTGGGGCAGGCGTTGAGGCAGACGTTGGGGGCAGGCGTTGGGGCAGACGTTGGGGGCAGACGTTGGGGGCAGACGTTGGGGCAGGCGTTGAGGCAGACGTCGGGGGCAGGCGTTGGGGCAGACGTTGGGGCAGACGTTGGGCAGACGTTGTGGCATACGTTGGGGCAGACGTTGGGGCAGACGTTGGGCAGACGTTGGGGCAGACGTTGGGACAGACGTTGGGGCAGACGTTGGGGCAGACGTTGGGGCAGACGTTGGGGCAGACGTTGGGGCAGACGTTGGGGCAGACGTTGGGGCAGACGTTGGGGGCAGACGTTGGGGTAGACGCCTACGTACCATGTTAGAGACTAGGAATTTCAAGTGAAGAAAGAGTTATGTACTCAGTTTCAGGGCCATATCAGATCAGTCACTCAGCTCCACCAATCAGCTGCTGGCGCTGAGTCAATGTGGGTTGTAGAGCAGCAAACCGGTCTTTCCCTATTGCAACGCCAATTGCGCAAGTATTAGCGTTTTCGTTCTTTTACACCAGAAAGCTGTTGTCTCCGTGATCGCATCGGATTAACGCGTGAAAGCTATCAGGAATTATCGCTGCACTGTCATGTGACGCGAGCATCCCTTCCTAATTTACATTAACAAGGGAATCTTGGATTCAAGAATTCGCACACCTCCGCACGAATAACGAAATGATAATGCAACTTGCACGAGTATGATATCGATATAATGTGGACACAGCGTTAATACTAATACTCCCTAATAAGGCTGCAAAAATGAAATATATTGCAAGTACTTACCAGGTTTCGGTCCAAGACTGACTTACGACTCCAAATCGTTTTTCTGATTGTTTTTCTGTATTCTAGAGACAGGACCTGTTCGCTAAATATATTTGTGACGTACTACACACGGAGAACTTTACGATATTGTCCTCACACGAATTACACCTTGGCACATAATCGCTCTGTAGAGGATTTTCAATTTCAAATTGCTCTACAATAATTAATTATACCTTAAAAATTTTGATATTTGGCTGCTAATTGATCATGTTTACAATTACTAGCAGTAGCTATTGAAATATGGAATTACAGGACCGCAGACGTTTAACCAGCAATTTCAGTTTACGTTAACATGAAAGACAAACACGTCTTGATAACAAGGTACACAATGATTGCTCCTTTATCACACAAATATTTCAAACATTCTAGTGTCCCTTTTAGATGCTCGTTGTGTTCATTTTATTCTGATGTCAGTTCTCGATTTGACCCCTGGAGTCGCCGTATAGCGCAACTCAATGTGGATTTCCGGGAAGGCAAATTTGGCAAATGACGGATCCTTCCTCGACTGCTGCACACCTCCCATCAAAATACAAATGTCCGCTCTTTTCAGTATTAAAATACAGACAAAAGAACTCCACCTGCAACTATAAATGCACTTCATTTACTATCCCCGTATAGCTTTTGAGTGCAGATCTGAATAAATACATTTCATTTTTCACCTTCAATAAGAAACTTCATTGCGTATCTATCGTCATACCACAAAAACTTTCCAGCAACTTAAAAGTAAAAATCGCATATGTGTTCAAACAATTTTTTCCCAACTCACCTAGAGCCATGTGCCCCTTGTTGCTTTTTAAAATTAATTTAGATGTTGAGAAGATGTGATATTCCGATGTAGCCATCTGCGGAACAATGGTCACACTAGGTAATTTTTTATGTTTTCTATCGATATATATTCAATTCCTATTTACGTATGTCATTAACTGTGAAGCTATTTACATCTACTTATGAACACTGCACATCACTCGAATGATCGATTCTATTATTGGCCTATTTTTTGTTAAAACAAACACCGTTAAAAACTGAACATTGAAAGATGCTTCTATTTCCCACGTTGTTGTTATCAGTAATTTTCATTTTTGCACACTTCAGTGGGGAGATATATTTCCTTGTTGTACACAAGTATGGTTGCGAACCATCTTTTGTGATGTTCTGCAACAAACTTCCTTAATTCTTAAAAAATTTCGCGAGTCAACTTTTGCCCTCCTCGCGATTAACGGAGAAGCTCAATATGCGAGCGTTTTTTCTTTGACCCCTCCTTTACATGGCTTCGTTTTCTCCTCCACCCTCACACATATTGTTGGAGAAATAATTTACCTCCTCTTTTCCCTCAATTTATGAGACATTTTAATGGTAGAAACACATGTTGTCGAGCCTCACCTACGACACAACAGTTTTTGTGAAAAAAATATTTTGAAAGTGACAGTTTCCTTCATTTTATAAAATTCTTACATTACCCTTTTTGTCCCATGATTTGCTACCGCACGAGATATGACTGTTCATTTAATCCGCACAACCAAAGTTTTGTCCTCATGCTGATATATATGGATGCACGTCGGTGTGGTGTTCGATAGAATTAGTGCAGGGGCTGCAAATGTATAAAAACTAGTAAGAGATTTTTTCTTTCAAAGAATTACTTCATAATTATATATCTTATGGTTTATTAATAAGTAATAATTATTATTGAATTTCAAATGGGTGCTAATCGCCTAATAAGTAAGTTACATTTTAAAATTGAAGAGTTAGAGATCAATCTTATCACTAGCCATTTCAAGTCTTGCTGAATGGGTATGGGACTTATTCTAAACAGTAGGCAAGGAAGTAGGATCTCTGTCACTCCCAGTGATTCTAAGTGAAGCTTGGAAAAGCTAACTCTCAGTGAGCTAAGGGCGGTTGTTCTTCTAATTAACGAATCTCTAACCTCAAGTCATTCATAAATGAAGCTCAAGAAAACAAAGTAACTAAACTAGACAAACCCAATTAAAGGGTTTCTTACATGCAGTGATTACTCAAAATTAAAAACAAATTTCACTCTGTTCTCTAATAATTATGAATGTAAAACTAACGAATATGTGGGAATATTGGGCAATAAAGGACATAGATTTCTTTGAGCGTTTCTGAGGAAATTATATCTTTATATTCGAGCGAGTAGTAAGCACGTTTTAATTACCCTTGAGAACCGTATTGATGAAATTATTTTTGTTTTAGCCTACGGCGAATGGAAACCATCAACGGCCTACGCAACAAATTTGGCTGGAATCAGAGACGTGTTGGAGGCGAGGGAAGTTCGTTTGTCGTATTAACACGAACTTAAAAGAAACACGTAGAAATATCTCACATATCTTGGCGGTAAAAAGAATATAGAAAATAGGTTTACATAGCTATCCATACTTAGCACGAGAGAAATCAGTGAGGAAATTTGACTGTAGGGGTGGAACTTGCAAATAATTTTTTCTGCTTGAGCTTGCCGAGGCAGAAGACCATGGGGAAAATACTGTTGATTGGCTGGCTGTAAATAGAAAGCGAGGGATCAGCCAAGCATGAGATGCGCGTAGGAGGGATCTGAAAAGGCGCATCAGGATGTTCACTAATGATGGTGCTGGATTATTTAGAGATCAGTCTACGATTTGAAACGGGCAGAGAGAGTGCTCAAATAAGCAAGAAAGTATCATTACACGAAGATCTTTTTTGACACTTGTTCACTCGAAAGTTAATTGAATGCCTTATCGGAAAATATTGAAATTTACATCTAAGGGAATATACACAAAAAATAGTAGAAATAGCAAGTAGCGTATAATTTTAACTTTTATCACTCACGGTCTTTCAAAACGTCTAACATAAATCTTTATGAGAAGATACTCAACGATCTGTAAAGTCCTCAGTGAATCTTTTAATCATTGAAAGGTTACAACCATTTATGACGCAGGCATCTAGTGATCAACAGAGTAAAACATAAATTGTGTTGCAGACCGCGCTGAATGACGAAGTTAAGGTTAGCAAATGAAGTATTGGCGCACTCTGAGTAAAGGACAACCACTACGCCGTCCCAAATAAGCTTGTATGAGTGCTATCATAATTGCCAGTAGCGCTTCCATTAAACGGTAAAGGGAATTTCCACGTACCGCAGATGCTAGCAATTTGTAGGGTGAAAGTTCTAGTTCCTTTATTCAACATTCGAATAACTCGCGCTCTTGATTGTAATAGGTAATTGGCCGGCCGACTCGCAGGGCCGGCCAAATTGTAAGGTCATGATCGACAGGCTTGCTACTGATTGCTCAGCTTTGTTATAGTTGTAATAGCGCAGTATTGTGCTCAGCGATTGTGTAGCAAGCTAATATTTGTGCGAGTATATTTTAAAATTGGATGAACGTATATTCTGTCCTGTAAAATGACTCTAGAAATAAAGGACGTCCTGTCGTCGAAGAAAATTCCAATAGAAAACAATTGGAAAATATGGTGCTGAATAGTAAGTCTTTGTGCGAAACTTGGTGAAAAGCATTTATTCATTTTTATCTACAGGTTGTTGTGGATGTATGAGTATTACCAATAACGATTTGTGATCTATCAAAGTACTGTTATATTGTTTATACTGTATATCTATGAGGAGGTCGACCATTTTTCGTTACGTGGTCTGCGTTATTGTGAGTAACGATCAAATCATCTATAACTCACTAGCTAACCTGGTACATATAATAGAATTTAATGTATCAATAATCCGAAGAAAACTTCTTTAAACTGTGTCAAGACACTGACGTCTGTTATATAAGCTGAGGCGCAGGCGAACGAAAGTAGCGTTTGACATTCGTTCCCTTGACTTTGTCTAAGCGCTATGTTTGCATTGCCACCCCAGAAATTTTGGCTGAAGTTATTCGTAAGTGATGAAAACTCCTTAGCTTTGAGCATGCGTAGAAATTCACTGCTGACTTTTGGCATCTAGCATAAAAATCGTTCTTTCTGGGCTTTAGATTTTCTAACCAAATGCACTTCGCTAACCATCTTTCGCAGGAATAATTTTTCATACTGTCATTTTGATCTTACTTATCTCTTGAAGTAGCTTCGATCAAAACCCGCTGAGCATATGAAAAAAAACTTAGATGACTACAATGTTTCAAACGCATAAGGAAACTTGGGTGACTGCCACTGACTGGTCACTATTTTCTATGAAAACAGGTTTAATAGTTTTTGTTATCGATACGCCTCATATTTCCTTGTGTTTGCTCCTTGCTCTTTTTTGTATTTGTAGTACCCATTGATCCCCTGCTCCTCACTAAACATGTCTAACCTGGGGTCTACATAACATCCTCGTTGATTACTGCTGACATCAGATTATTTGTTCTGTCTTATCAGTCCAATAAAGTTAGGTTCATCTTAAACAGCCTTCTAACAGGTTTCTTAAGAACTGCATCATGCCGATTTGGCCGTTCACTGAGTATTCTACCGTTTCAGGGTTGCAGTCAGACTCATCTATAAGGTCCTGTTTAGCTTGAAGCAAGATCAGAACGAGCCTCGATCTCAAGGTGCCAAAAAAGCCCTGTTTTTTCTACAGGCCACATTTTTGACAAACACTTGCAGATCGTATTGTTGTTTGAATGCTCGATACGAGTTATTAAATTTAACATCGAAGGTAATAAGTATTGAACCAAACAACTTTCCAGTGGGCGGAGGAAGGGTAAAGTGGGAGGTGGGTGAACAGTGCGATGTGTCCTCGTCTCTCACACTGGAAATGTACTTTGTGCTTAATTCAGCTTTAATATTGGATTTATTTCTTAGCCAGTGCTATAATTCATTATTATACACAAATTTATAATTGTACAACATTTTACTATGCAAAAAGAATAACTAATCATGTGAATTATGCGCATGGCGTGGCTGAATCGCTCCTAAAACTAATTTTCAGGGAATAGCTAAGTGAGCTAGCTAAAGTTTTTGACAACCGCAACCGCAAGCGTGGTTTTTAAAAATATGACAAACGCAGACACAGCCGCAACCGCAGTTGTGGAAAACTGACCGCCCCCATCCACCACTAATTAAATCGACTTTTGAAGTTATTAATGAAGTTTTAATTAAAATAAAAAACAAAACAGCTTAACAATTTTACTTTTAATGTTGGTTTGAAACACTGTCATTCAAAAAATATACGAAATCATCATTGACTTAAATTTTTCATTGTGAATAGTAATGTATGGGCAAATTTTGCACATGACACGGCACCTTATCTCCTTTACACATCTAAGGAGGGTCTCGATTGAAAAGGGATTGAAGCCATCGATTGAAAAAGGGGATTGAAACCCTTGATAAAGAGAGAAAAAATTGTAGAAACTAGAGAAGAAAGATTCACAGAGAGAGAGAAATAAGAGATAAAGAGAAAGTCCTGCACTGCATTAGGCCTGATCAACCTGAGGAAATTAATGGAAAACTGACAGATTCAATTTTTTTTAAGTAATCACGTGAGTTAAATAATGCCTGGGCGAATAAGCGTGCGAATGAATGAAAATCCCCATGACAAAAATAATAAGACAATTAGTTTTAGGGAAAATAAAAAGGTATTCTGACACAGAATAATATGAAAGTTAAAAATGTAAAGCCAGGATGAGAGCCCATGGGCAGTACACTCCACTTTGAATATCAAACCATTAAAGTCAAAAGAAACATTACTCATTTATAATAGATCAAACTTCCGATGACATCCTTAATCCCGTACGTAAAAACTGTTCCGTGATCTTTCCTCTCGTTAAAACGACAGCTCTTGCAATAGTTTACGTCAGTCTAAACTAGCGTTGAATAAATAAAAGACAATTCATAATAAAAATAAAAAGATATTAACATGGCCCCTTTCGAATCCTATTGGTTAGAAGCATCTTCTAGTTCGTACGTCCGATGTCCTTCTCACCATTTTGATTACAATGTTTCATAGTTATGAACTATCCATCATAATTTGTTCCTCTGCAATAAAATAATGAATAAATTGATAATACAATTTTCCTGCACTGCATATATATTAAATGTTTTTTATTAATTGACCCTTTCATTTTGAAACGAGAATTCCATTCAAATTTAGGACAGCATTCGACGACTTTCAGTAATCTTCTTAAATCACTGTTTTGCATCAAACGAAATGAACTGAATTATAAATGATGATGAATGACTCATTACCTCGTTAATGTAAATGATATAAAATAAAAACTGTATAGAAAACTTTTACAGAGTTCCGGATGTTTGAAATGACTCAAGGTGGCGCGGTCACCCTCGCCAGGAAGTTGCATTGAAGCGTTGCTGATAAAGTGGAAAACATCTCTTAATTTAATTTAATCAGCATGATAACGCACAACATATTAACTGACTACGTTTTTTCCATTTTAAACCAGTTTCGAATCTAAATTGTGCAGATCGACACAGCAAAGTTGTGTGACACACGTCTTCGGTTGGTACTGGCAAAAGTCTCCCTATTATTCCTTGATGCTTCTTAAATAATCCCCCAACCCTCTAGTTTAGGACTGCTCACGCGCTCCCCTCCGAGGTTTCCCTTAAAAACATTCAGCCTTCGCTAGGCCCTTGACATTCCTCCTGGTGAACATGTAAATTTTGTAATTATCTCTACAGCCCTCAACCCAGAGTATCATACATCTCTGAAACTAAGTTAAAATGAATATTATTCAAATTTCGAAATCCAATCGTGCCCACAAAGTCTGTACCTAAGGAAGCCTCCACACGCTTCCCCCCCGCCAGCTACCCCAACATACGCCTCATTCCCCTACAGTGCGACTCCCATTCCTTCTTCCCCAGCGGATTAATACTCTCATTTACGCACTTTCCTACGCGTCGCTGTTTTTACTCGCTTCATACTATCCTTCATATAAATGAGTACTACTAAATTCTTAAATGCAACACGTCATTTCCGTTATTTCTTTATCCGAATTAAACATGAATCTACTGTAGTATTTCAAAATGATAATTTGATGTTCTACTTCACATTTATATTGCACTAATGATGTAAGTGTTATGCAATACACATGAAAAAATTATATGAACATAAAGGAAGCAACAAGTTTTGTTACCAGGTTTTAATCGCTTGACCTGTGTCGCACTCTCTTTTTTCTCTAAGCTCGTTCTTGGCGAACTTATCCCCTTGATCCCAATGAATAATTCGGACCTAGTTTTATGGTGGAAATGATTCTCAGTTGAATTTGGTGAAGAATGAATGATCTTTGAGGTAAGCAAGAGCGGACAACCAGCCTCCGGCTCTGGCCCACCCGGGTTTGCAGGACATGCTCCCTCGGCTGCACGGACTCGGCCTCTCGGTGTCCACATCCGCCGCCGGGAATATGACTGGCCACATTTTTGCGCTCAGATGCAGCCGCTCGGTGGTAATGAGGCATGCATGAAGACAGCCGGAGCCGCTGAGAGTAACTCGGTTAATTAACCCCTGCAGACAGCGCTGCCTCTTACATCACAGGATTGTTGCCGTGATGAACGGGTGCGCGCTGACGCTGCATTAAAGTGAACGCATCCGAGAGCTCTGGGATCCTGCTAAATCTCTCAGCTAATGATCTCAAATGCGAAGTTTTTTGAAACGTGCAAAGTTTTAGTTCAGATTTCCGAGATATTTTGAAAATTCACCTCCAAGTGAGGTTACATTTACTTTATATATACTCTGCAGCGGTGGCGAAAACATCAGAGCAGCAGACGGAGAACTGCTCCTAGGATGAAGGCGTGAAGGCAACGCACATTTAATCTTTATGGGTCAGTAAATGCTAGGTGATGCCATGTGCAGAGTGCAGTGAAACACGAGGTGTGATGAAATAAATTCACATTTCCTGCATTTCCTCAAATTTAAATCGATGTCAAGATGAATTTAGGATTCACCATTCACATGTAAAGACTTTGTAAAGCGTCTGAGCGATGCCATGTCTGTATGTATACTTCAATAGTTTGATCGAACATTTTAACGAACGTTTCATGTTCAGTATAAATATTTAGCTATATTTCTAAAATTGGCATCTTCAACAATGTTGCAACTTTAATGGTCGAAGTTTATTCAATATCATTCGTCACGAAAAGTTTTAGATTGTCGCATGTGCTTAACATGAAGTCAAAGTCGTACGTTTTTAGCCAATAAAATGGCGCGTGAAATGAACTTCTAGAATGAGAATTTCAATTTTTGGTTCCTACTTAGCATGAACCACTAAACGTAAGAGCACATTAGTCACTATTATCTGTTTGCTGAGTAGCGCGCACAATGTACTACTGTAGATAATACTTTATTTAGATGAAAACCTTAATCGCTGTTATTGGATCTAATTACGTGCTTCAATTTGAAATGACCGAAATTGTTTGTGGAGTTATTCGTAGCTGCTAGATTTTTGTACCACATGTTTCCGTAAAACCTTGTGTATAAGTAAAAAAACTTCCGCACATAAATAAGAAGATATAATTTAACTCCATTTTTAAACTCTAGGTTGTACTACATTTCATGTCTCAAATTTGGGGGAAACTGCGTTTTTCTTCCATTTTTAGAATTTTAGCTCCAATTGTTGAGTGTTCGCTCATGAAAAGACAATGTGGCTTCATCAAGTTTCAGTGTTACTTTTCTTCAACTTGCCGTTCTTTTCTTCCGATTTTCTTGTTGTGAAATCTGGTCTGCTGATGCATGACACACTGCGTCGTGTCTTAAAATGACTAGCTCTCATAAATTTCAGGCACGTCGGATTTCTGATTTCTGTCGCTACTCGTGATCAAAACAAAAAGTTCATTTATATCGAGCTGAACTCGTGGCATCAAAAATAGGATCAATATCAAATGATTCTCACCTAACTTTGAACTAGGTGAAGCTATAGTTATTTCTTCGCGGTAGTTCTATGCTGCAAAATTGTGTTTAATTTAGCTGAAAAGGTTTTTCCAGCCTCGAAATTTAGGGGAAATATTTTAGCGCTCTGCTGCTTTGAAACAATTTTCTTGTTTTCCAGAGGTATTTTCAAGCAAAAAATAAAAAAAATTATTTGTCATTTGTGCCGCTCTGCACTGTTTGATCGCAATTTGATTGAAGTTTTGTATTTTCGTAGCTTAACTTAGAGTGTTTACTGCGTGGCAGCTGTAAATCTACGATGCGAGAAGCGCTTCTAGTGTGACTAGCTAACATGTGTTTAAGATGTTTTATATGACAGATATACTCGATTTCTTTTCGATTCATAGACCAATATATGGTATACAAAAAGCCTCTCATTCAGCTAACCCCGACAATGCTGACAGACAAGCCTACCTGGAAGGGTTATTGAATAGGTGAAGTTGTTAGCTCAGTTAGTTAAAATAAATAGTAATTTTGTGACGTGGCCTGGTCGATGTAAGCTTGGAATCGTGGGATTCCTCCTCAGTGTTATCAAAATTCTTTTCGTGAAAGTTCTTATCGAGGTGTTTTCTTCCCGCACCGAAAATTTCACTTACTCTATTATGAATCCCTATTTGCTCTAAACATATCAGACTTTACAGAAACATCCTCGAGCAAATCTCTTCACATGGGAGTTTCACAGTGTTCTTGGTGAAAAATCAGCCGCTATCAATGCTAACTGCAGACTCATTATGGTCCACGTACAACGTTATAGTCATCTTTTGATGTCTTCAGAAGTATAGGCATTACAGGAGAAGAGATTGAAGACAATCGTAAAGAAATCTGTCACTAAAACACGCCACATAACTGTCACTGAAACGAGTGACATATTTCATCAAAACGAACCACATAATTGCCGCTGAAACGCGCCACATAACTGTCATTAACTCGAGCTACAGGCCTGCCTTAATCAAACCACACAATTTTCACTGAAACGGAATCGATGCTACTATATCTGCCCTATGATAGCCAGAAAAGCAAACGACCTACCTTACATTAGAATAATCAATAGCAATGAACTAATATCAAAGTCATTTACGACGGCACTATACTCGCTAATAAATCAAGTTAAATACCATTTATTAGGATAATCGATATAGACACACACGCAGCTACGAGCCACGCAAATGCCAGTTTAGTCACTTTCTTCTCAGAAACTTGCACCCATTTTCGCAACTGCAAGATTTGTTATTCATGCCATACATTTTTTACTTGAGCATCAGTCATATTCACCTCAAGACAGCTTATATTTTCCGTTTTCACATTAACATCCTTACTTTTCTTGCGTTCGTTTAAGGTTCTTCTCCCTGCGAACGCTGCTGTAAGAACAACACCAGATGTATTATTAAGTCTTCCAGTTTTTGGGCTCGTTCATGTGTCTGGACGCAGAATAAAATAAGAACTTTGTTGTGTCCTATTGTCGTGTGAGATGACAGGACAGCTCGCTGTCACAGCTCACGGATGCAGGTGAGACGCTCTCTGAGCGAGTAAAAACACCTGTGCTGACTGGCCATTTTTGAGAGGGCTAAAAAACGAAGGCAATCTGCATGTCAAACTCAAATATCTGCTGCTTGTGCACGCTTGACGAAGTTCTTCGGAGAGATAACGATGAAACTTTTCCATCGTTCTTTTTCTTTTGCTTGGTTTTTGGTGCTCCTGACTTAAGAGAACTCAGTGATATTCGAGGATAGCAACATTGTTCAAGGAGCTGCAGTGTGAGGGAAGCAATGGTACAGGTGGCAGCAGTGTGAGGGTAGCAATGGTGCAGGTGGCAGCAGTGTGAGGGTAGCAATGGTGCAGGTGGCAGCAGTGTAAGGGTAGCAATGGTGCAGGTGGCAGCAGTGTGGGGTTAGCAATGGTGCAGGTGACAGCAGTGTGAGGGTAGCAATGGTGCAGGTGACAGCAGTGTGGGGGTAGCAATGGTGCAGGTGTCAGCAGTGTGAGGGTAGCAATGGTGCAGGTGGCAGCAGTGTGGGGTTAGCAATGGTGTAGGTGGCAGCAGTGTGGGGGTAGCACTGGTGCAGGTGACAGCAGTGTGAGGGTAGCAATGGTGCAGGTAGCAGCAGTGTGGGGGTAGCAATGGTGCAGGTGACAGCAGTGTGAGGGTAGCAATGGTGCAGGTAGCAGCAGTGTGGGGGTAGCAATGGTGCAGGTGACAGCAGTGTGAGGGAAGCAATGGTGCAGGTGACAGCAGTGTGAGGGTAGCAATGGTGCAGGTGGCAGCAGTGTGAGGGTAGCAATGGTGCCTGCAGGTGTCAGCAATGTGAGGGTAGCAATGGTGCAGGTATCAGCAGTGTGAGGGTAGCAATGGTGCAGGTGGCAGCAGTGTGAGGGTAGCAATGGTGCAGGTATCAGCAGTGTGAGGGTAGCAATGGTGCAGGTGTCAGCAGTGTGAGGGTAGCAATGGTGCCTGCAGGTGTCAGCAGTGTGAGGGTAGCAATGGTGCAGGTATCAGCAGTGTGAGGGTAGCAATGGTGCAGGTGTCAGCAGTGTGAGGGTAGCAATGGTGCAGGTATCAGCAGTGTTAGGGTAGCAATGGTGCAGGTGGCAGCAGTGTGGGGTTAGCAATGGTGTAGGTGGCAGCAGTGTGGTGGTAGCAATGGTGCAGGTGACAGCAGTGTGAGGGTAGCAATGGTATATGCAGTGGAAGTAGATGAAGTCTTGCAAGTGAATTATAGAAAAGGGTGATGGCGTCGTATCACCCTGTTGTATTATAACTCTGTTACCCACAGCATTGCTATTGTGACATCGTGAATCATAACGTTATGATTAAAGGCTGGCCAACGAGAACAACATTATAGTAACTTTGAGTACCTTCATAGTTTCGTTTTTAAAATCGCGCAACCAATAACATTTTCACTATCAGAACGTTGTGAAAGATATCATTATTAACATGACATTGTAGGATATACATCTACATTACCAACATAACGTTGGGAATCATAAGAGTATTATTTTTATTGATTAGAATACTCAGTATTTACGGACCTGAGCGCACTTCGTCACTTATGTTATTATTTTGTAACACCGTAATTGTTCCCAACTCAGCGACAAGTCCAGTTTCATGACTTGCTTTCCGTATATTTGAAAGAATGTGTTTTCATTCAAAATTGTCAAAACAATTATTAAATTGTAGCTTTTGGAAATTGCAGAGAGATCGCCCAAGAGCGTTTAATTTAGTTTATAATGAGCAAGTATGATTTTAAGAAATCTCTTCCATAAAATTTAGAGACGCTTGCACCATTTTATGATTCCAATCACCATCCTTTCTGCTAACTAAAGTCGAGTCATAATCAATCCACGATTTTAATTAGAAGTAAGCATGGCTCAAAAGACTCAAAATTCTTCGAATTTTAAGAACCTAAAGAATTGGCATGTAATCCAGACACCCTATATTTATTTTAAAGAGAGGTCTCTATAGCAGAACAACAGGGAATTAATTATGACACCTGTAACGAGCCGAGTGTCCTGTTATCATGTTGTACCCTAATCTCATGCTGCCTGACAAAAATAACACACAAGCAACAGAGTAGGAGTAGAAGAAGACTAAGAGTCGTATTGACAGTCAAAAATCTTTGCCCACGAACACCATTACATTCATTTGTATTCAAGAACCTTTAAATGTAATATTAGACCAATCCTTGACATGTTTGTTTCTTTAATGCTCTATTGAAGGTATTTGCGAATTAGACTTGCCTAAGAATATGGCATATCCGTTAACAAAGGATAACGACGATGGTGTGCGATACTGCTGTATAACTTCCGGATAAAACATTGCTTTGTTTTATTCCTCTAGAATTGCTGTTAACCCTCGATGCAGCAGTTAAAAATAATTGAGGATTTATATCCGGTAAGATGTCGCGCAATCAAGGTTTAGAAATATTAGCTAAGCTCCAAGCTGTTTACGTCTTCGTGCGTCAACATCAATTCAGTCTTTGCTAAAATTTACTTTTCTTTATCACGAAGGGTACACGTGATGAGCAGGGCGAGAAATTTGCTACTGCTTTTTGGTTTCGAATTATTGCAGTAACTAAATTTTTGATGGTACACTGCAGAGT
Organism: Morinoia aosen; assembly: GCA_030386875.1. NCBI lineage: Eukaryota > Metazoa > Arthropoda > Malacostraca > Amphipoda > Talitridae > Morinoia > Morinoia aosen. Next base: position 22,993,130 of record CM059579.1, read on the forward strand.
GTACGCATGATGAATGTTTAGTTTTTTCAGGCCGAGCACATTTTTTCCTCAACAATCGCAAGTGCCTAAATATTTCTATGTACAAGAGTGGCGTGTCTCTTTAGAATAAGCTATAATGAATAAAATTGACCGCACGATGAAAATAGTGAAAGCTGCAAGGAAGATGTCCGAATTTGGAGTTGATTTAGACGGCGTGACCTACGGTGTCAGTGTGATGATGAAATTTGGCAGAATAATTGACTGAGATCGCTAGCTAAATTATACTCGTGGCGCAGGAGGTACTGTTTACCTTATCGTAAAATGATCACAGTCGAGGAAGCTCCCGTAGCGTGTCGAGATACTGAAAATAAAAAGGATGGATTTTTCGCACTTTAGACGGGAATAATAGGAGCACATATCTTTGCAGTGGCTTACCACCTATTTGGAAGCACTAAGTCTTGGAACTCATACAGTACTTGTATTAAACCTAGTGACACAAACAGGGCGAATATTCAGTAAATTCTGGTTATTTCCAACGCAGTCAGATACATTGAAAATTTTTTAAAAATGACAACCATCGGAGCAGAAGGACTGGCTCAACGTCGTGGTTAAAATGATTTCTGATTTTGTTGTTAAATTTATTAAAAATCGAATTACCGAGAAATTTTCTAAGGCTCCTGAATTGAGAAGAATTTTGTTTCGAAATCTCAGGAAGAGTAAAATCTACGAACTCAGAAACCGAGCTAAACCTGTGTAGCATCTCAGCGAGGCCCCTTGTAATTATTGAACAAGTAGATTAAGTCCCCGTAAAAAACAGAACCCTTCCCTTGTTTCCAAAAGTCAGAACCTGACGTAAAAAATAGAGATAGCAAAAATGGCGACGTATTTGAATTATGAGTAGAATTTTAATGGTTCAAAATATGACCGATAAAAACGTAGGGGAAACTTTCCCTTATACTTCTGTGATGTGTTTCATGCACAGAAGTGGACCAACACGCTTGTTTCGAGAAACGAAAAACTGCAGAAGTTTTTTCGAAGCCGTTTTCATGGCGTTTATCTTTGTCAGAGCGAAACCTCCCTCTCGTCTCGAGATGTCAGTGTCGCCTCTTGAAGACGGAGGGCCGGATTTGGGCAGTGATTGGTTGTCGCTTCGAGGACCGTCACACAGCGGCATCGAGTGTTTACTTCCGCGTCTCCTCGGACGCTGCCACCGCGTGGGCCAGACAAATTTCTTAACCAGTCTCTATAGAAAGCAGTGCGCCAACTTTATTTCCATTTTGCTGTTTCTTTTTCTTGACGCATTCGAAATTTTTTATCTTTTCTTCGTTTTTTGGAAATCTAATAAGTAAAATGAAAAGAAGAACCAATGTAAAACGAAACATTCTTTTAATTGCAAACGTTTCGGAATCTTTGATTTCATCATCAGTGATGTAAAAAAAGAGTAAAAAACGATCATGAAGAAATTGTGAAAAAACTGTAAGAAACTATCACTATACCTACATCCAAAAATAGTTATGCCTAACCATTAAAAAATGAAAAAGCAAACTTCTTCGTTTTTAGCAAACTGATGAAATCACATTGACGTTTCCGTTGAATTGAATTCCATGTTAAAATGAATTGAAATTTGAACACTGAACAAGTATGAGAAGATCACAGTTTTTTTTAGTAATTTCCACAGCTTAAGATTTTTCAAACATAGCTGAATGATTACTTTAAATGAATATTATGAGCACCAGAGCAATTTATTCACAAGCTTATTTTCTTTCATTATTTTGTGCATGTTAATATGTGCTATTTTAATGCGGTAAAGAGATAAAAATTTAATGTCTTCTAGATAAAAATTGTAAGGTGTATTTCAAGCATCTTTATGCTGGATGTACCGATACTTAACTGCTTTTTTCTGTTGTTCGCAAAAATAAATTATTAAAAATAAGATAGAAGGAAAATGTAGCTACAATAAGTTATAAGAAATTTTTTCATTACTGTCGTGCATGTACAAGACTTTCGGATGCGTTTCCTATACCGAATTTGCCGCTACTACGACATTATTGCACAAAATATCTGAATCTTCTCACAACTGTTCATAACAAGGGGTTAAATATGGCCGACTTAGCGCACTTTCGAGGAACTTCCAGCATTGAAAGTAAGTCTTGGCACTTAGCAAATTATTAAACGCAGGTGTAAACTGCCTTGTCTGAGTTATCCAGGTTTCAATAACGCTTTATGAATAGCCTGCAAAAGTGGGCTCAAGCATTTTGCGGTTAGTTGCAAGTGCGCGAGAGCCTCCAGAGTACGTTTTCATCATTGCCAGCGGCCAAGTTTTGTTAACACTAGAACGGCCGAGCGGTCATTTTGATAGTTTTTAGAAATTCAAATATACGTATATTTCATAATTTTGCTCTGATACCTCTTATACGCCTTGGCTTTTCCTGAATAATAGTGATAATTATGTGCGCAAAATTACTTTTGAATATGATAAACAGTTTCTGGAGTACAACATGGTATACCTAAAACGGCGGGGTGGTCATTTTGACCGCTCCGTTATTTTGCTAGTGTATATTATGTATGAAGCATTCCCTGCAATATGCTATGAGGGAACCCTGGCACATACATTTTCACAGACGCACATACATTTTCTGTGATTGAAAGAAGGGTGTCCCTGACACTGTTTCAACATGTTTTGACGCGGGCCTGTTGCTCGTTTGCCATCGGAGGTAGAGCAAAAAGCATAACGCAAATTTGGAAGATGTGGTATGTACAATTTGGTACGAGAATCTCCTGGCCCTACATCGCTGCCCAAACGTAAAATTGTAATCGGGTGTGTGCGGAATGCTTTCAATTTATTAATAGATAATTATGTTATAAAGCACATAAAGGAATGCGCCGAAACGATGGCTAGCTCACAATTAGAAGTGAATATTGGTCTACATATTATGAAGAAATATGCGCTGTTATGGGCATCACGTTTGCTCGAGGAGTTCTGACGAAAGGGCAATTAGTTGACGATCTTTGGTCAAAGACATTTTGTCCTCAATATCTTTGTTTAACAATGCTTCGCCAACGTTTCAAAGAAATTATGGAGTTATCACGCTTTGACATGAAATCAACGCGATCTTTGCGTTTGAAAATGATAAATTTGCATTGGTTTCGGCAGTTCAGGGTTGGTTTATCGTAAATAGCGTCACCTGCTACAGCCTAATGAAGACATCATCGTAGATGAGCAGCTATTTCCCGCTAAGGCAAGGTGCTCTTTTACACAGTATATTGCTAGCAAACAAGACAAGTTTGGTAATACATTTTGCTGGTAGATGATGCGAAATCCAAATACTGCTTGAATGGGTTTCCATATCTTGGAAAGGATCATTTTCCTTCAACTAACCAGCCACTGTCAGAACATGTAATTTTTCGCCTTGTTGAACTTTTTACAGGGAAAGGATGAAATGTGACCACTGGCAATTTTTTCACTTCGGTGTCGGTGAACCTGACCGAGAAGCTAAAAGCCAAGAATACAAGTCTTGTAGGCACTGTGAATCGGATTCTTAGAGAAGCCCCTCAATGTGTCAAACAATCCCGTGAAGACCGCTACACGTCGCGCACACCAAAGAATAATGAGTCTACACTTACAGTGTACCAGTACAAGCCCTCAAAAAACGTTCCTGTGTCGAGCACGCTATACATAGAACCGTAGCAATTGGCAATTGGCCAAAGAAACTTCCTGAAACTATCGAGTGCTATAACTCAACAAAGTACGGTGATGACGTCGTTGCCCAGATGGCATGCTTATACTCCACAAAAGCTGGATCACGTCTATGGCCTCTCCATGTTTTTTACAACGTTTTGGATTTAGACAAATGTGACAATCCTCCTACACTCTACAGAGAAGTCATGGGGGAAAAATTGATAGTCGTAAATTTCATCTTCAAATTATTGTCAGTGAATCTACAGCAGGAGTACAAAACACGAAGTATTAAGACCACTCCAGTGATGATGATGATGACGTTCTTGTGGACGAAGCTGTAACTACTAAGTCATAAAATAGAAGACAATGTCAAGCAAGAAAATACAAAGGAAATAAGAATATTAAGAATATCTTTTCTGCTAAGCAGTTTAACTATAAAGGTTATTGCAAAGAAGAACTTTAAAATCATTTTAATGAAACGTTTCTAGCCTCAGCTCATCATCAGTCATTTCTGAAAGTACAAGATATACAGTATTGAATAAAAACACGACAAAATCATAAAATTGCTCATTCTTCACGCATTCAAACAAGTATATAGATACAAAAGACATGACATAAAAACTGAATAAATCTAAATATCAAAACTTCACTGACTAGAATCGTAAATGTGAGTTAAAACGGAAAATAAGAATACAAGAGTACGACTAAAATGCGGAAGGGTCATAAGGTCAGCTTAGTAGCTCAAATAAAATCTAACCAAGAATAGAGACAGAGGGGGGGGGGGGGGGGGGGAATGATTAAGAGAGAAAGTGAGAGAGAGAAAGAGAAGACAGAATATAAAGGGGGAAAAAATATATATATATAGATATATGTACATTGAATATTGCTCACTAAGAACCTATAATTTTTAAAGGATAAGCACTCTGCATATCATTCAGAGCCATTTTCAATCTGTGTATATAGAGAGATTCTAGCATGCGCAGTTCACAAGAATTCGAAGCGTAGTCTAAAATTTTAAATCGCTCTTTACTGATAATTATATAATTTGTTCGCATTGACCCATACAGTGCTGCCTTATGTTGGAATGTGAAGGTGCCCCTAACGGACGTCCAGTGCGATGACTCCTTCCGGCATGCTCAGCGATTCTCATAAATAGTGCTCGGTGGGTTGATCCCACATACCGCGATGCGCAATGCGCACAACTAAATTCATAAATGAGAGATGATCGCAAGCTCTTGGGAAGGTCATCTTTGAAGCGAAAAAAGGATCTAATTGTGAATTTATTTAATAAAATTATGCGAAAGCGAGTCGTGGGAATTAATTTACCGAGGACATTAGTTATGTGCTTCCATGAAAAATTGTGGCTCCAAAACTGTCCGTCCAGTTTTAAGCCTATCCTGTACAAGCGTTATGTAGACGATACCTTTGTCCTGTTCAAACGTGCAACTGATGTGCAATTATTTCTGCAATATTTGAATGTACAAAATCCTAGTATTAAGTTTACAGTAGATTTAGAACACGGCGATTGTCTTAATTTTCTTGACGTTAAAGTTTACAGGGCGGAAAATCAATTTTTTACCTCGGTTTATAGAAAACAAAGTTTTACCGGTTTAGGTCTCAGCTTTTTTAGTTTCTGTTCCAAATCTTTTAAAATAAATAGTCTATTCACTTTAATCAACAGAGCCTATAGGATTTGTTCTACTTATGATAACCTTCACCGTGAGTATGAGTTCCTCAAATCTTACTTTTCTTCCAACGGTTTCCCTGTTGTTGCCTTTTACAAATCTATTAATACTTTTCTTTCAAATGTGTTTAGCCCTCAAGAGGCTGAACAAATTTCATCAATTATATATTGCGTTCTACCATATTTTGGCTATCAGTCTGAAAAGTTGAAAAATGAACTATCTAATGTCCTCGGTAAATTAATTCCCACGACTCGCTTTCGCATAATTTGATTGAATAAATTCACAATTGGATCCTTTTTTCGCTTCAAAGATGACCTTCCCAAGGGCTTGCAATCATCTCTCATTTATGAATTTAGTTGTGCGCATTGCACATCGCGGTATGTGGGAAGGAGTCACCGCACTGGACGTCCGTTAGGGGCACCTTCACATTCCAACATAAGGCAGCACTGTATGGGTCAATGCGAACAAATTATATAATTATCAGTAAAGAGCGATTTAAAATTTTAGACTACGCTTCGAATTCTTGTGAACTGCGCATGCTAGAATCTCTCTATATACACAGATTGAAACCGGCACTGAATGATATGCAGAGTGCTTATCCTTTAAAAATTATAGGTTCTTAGTGAGCAATATTCAATGTACATATATATATATATATTTTTTTTCCCCCTTTATATTCTGTCTTCTCTTTCTCTCTTTCACTTTCTCTCTTAATCATTTCCCCCCCCCCCCCCCTTTGTCTCTCTTCTTGGTTAGATTTTATTTGAGCTACTAAGCTGACCTTATGACCCTTCCGCATTTTAGTCGTACTCTTGTATTCTTATTTTCTGTTTTAACTCACATTTACGATTCTAGTCAGTGAAGATTTGATATTTAGATTTATTCAGTTTTTATGTCATGTCTTTTGTATCTATATACTTGTTTGAATGCATGAAGAATGAGCAATTTTATGATTTTGTCGTGTTTTTATTCATTACTGTATATCTTGTACTTTCAGAAATAAGACTTCAGAAGAGTGCTCCGAATGTAAACTTGATGTTTGTGGTAAATGCACAAGTAAAATATGTAAAAAAAATATCACGCAGCAACTGTTGGTAATTCATAAAAATGAAGGCTGAACATAAGAAATTGGATTTTCGTACAATTTTTTGTTAAAATGGCTTTAACTATAATGTAAAAGGATATAAAGTTATTATCACAATTTCACCTATTTTGTTTCTCCATACGTTCTAGAGGGCATATTCAAACTGTTCTATTAACATAAAATGATGACAACATGAAAAGTAAAATATTAAAAATGTAAACAATGAAATACTTTGAGGGATTGTCATTAATTTGTATATGCGGTCATTTTGACCGGCCGGCCGTTCTAGGGGGTGGGAGTCAGCGGCCGTTCTAGTGTTAAGCCTTTCAGAAAGTGGACATAGATTAGTGTCACCAGTAATGTTCCATAGAATAAAAAATGTTTTTGAACGATTCATGCAATTTCCCACTGAATTTGTTTCAAATTCAGAAACAATTCAAAACAAATGCAAACAATTCAAAATTTGAATTGTTTGCATTTGAATTTTTTATTGGTACTAAAATCGTTAATTTTCTGGAGTTTAAACTTCTGAATTCCTCATTTTGAGGTAAAAGAAACTAATCAATGAATTTCAAAGAAGACTTTGCATCTCATTCATTTCCGTCATGTTTAAGGGCAGTCATCGACTGGCGTAAAGCGTCCACACAAACACCAAGAGTCATTGTTTCATTCACGTTTTTAAGACCTAAAACACAGAAATTCTGCATTTTCAGGAACATCGTTATTTTTCAAAGTTTTTTGACACGGATTTGAACAATTTTTTTATTCCAACGTACACAAATTTCATCATTTGTGCCGATTTTTCCTCCGATTCTAACCCTGAAGATGAGTGATTGAATATGTTTACTTCTGTAAAAGATGTTTGATAAAATATAACTTGACAATTGAATTTAATTGATTAATTTACATCAATTTTATTATTGCCACTTTATGTTCTGCTGCTTTCAACCGGTTATACTAACAAAAAATTTCAACTTTGTCGTTACTTTGTCAACTTTACGTTACTTGAGGAAAGCGGAGTGCAACTAACTAATTTTTGTGCTCTGATTCCAAATTTGTGCTCGGATTTGTGATAGCATGTAATGATCTTAGGTAATATATACATATATACATATATATATTTATATATATACATATACACTCATATTTATATAATACATATACATATATGTATACATGCACTACTTGTTTGAAACCCTTACTCATGCGCTAGTGAGTGTATATTGAATCCCCTTGCTGTTGGAACCATCTGCAGTCTCCCATCATGTTTCCGTTGAAGCGTTCATGATACTTGTTTCTGTCTTAGAAATATTTTGGAGGAACCTTCTACAATCTAGATTAGAATGCAAGAAATGCATTTTCAGAGACATATGACACCACATAGCTTGCATGCCTTTAAAATATCGTCCATTAGTTCTCTATAGTTGTTAGTCATATGATTACCAAGGAAGTTCTGCACTACATGGACAAATAAGTTCCATGCTGTCAACTCAGGTGGAGTCCATGTATTGCAGGACTCCCTATCAAAATTCAATTCTCTGTTTTCCTATCCCTCAAAAATACCTGCTTTTGAGTTCAGCATAACTTTTCTTAGCATCAAATTTTTCTTTAAGATACTAACTATGGAAACTATAGCAAATTACGTAAAAACTATAGTAAAACTATAGTACTAGCTAGAGTTGGACCTCACGCTATAGCAGCACCGATAAATTTGAGCGTGTACCAAAGGCATGTGCTGCTCATTTTGATACAGGAATCGAAGGCTTATTTGTTGTCATAGTGCAGCAACACAACTTCGAGGATGTCAGTGCTTGCATCGACGATTAGTCTTTATCTAGATATTCGTTTCCAAGCAGATCCATGAGGTCGTATTCTCCAGTACAGAAATAAGCATCATCTTTGTTTTCATGGAAGGCAGCTAGCCTTGACGCTTACAAGTTGATATTTTCGTATGCTGCTCTAGAAGATTCCATTGCAGTAGCTTGGAACCGAACAGTTTTGCTGCCTCTTTCGACGATGACAAATCCCTCACCAATCATATTCAATGTCTTTTGATTTATCAACTGGATCCTCTTTTCCTCAGACTCATCCACTTACATTTCATCTTCATTGTAATCTTCCCCTTCATCCGATTAATTAAACATCTTTTCTAACTACACTAGGTGATGGAGGAACTGGTGATGGTATCTCTATATTATGAGGGAGGGTTTTTATAGCTGAATCTCATTCTGGATGTACAATTTTTGGCTAGTTCTTCTTTGAGAATCCCTTTATATTTGTCACACAAAATGGCAATCCGAAACAAAATTTGAAGTTCACGCAACACCGTTGATACAGCAGAAGACATACTCTTTCATTTGCCATTTAACCACTGTGTAAGGCTCATGTAATTCACAGTACAAGATTTGTGAGGTGCCCAGGGCTCATCTTGATCACTATTTCTGCAACCAAACTCATAATTGTATGAAGTTTTCCCTCATTTAGGTGATACATTTTCGTTGGTTGATCGGAGTATTTCTTCCACAGATAATATAAAAGTTGTCTTGGCTTTGGAAAGATCCCAGTCGATTCCCGTTTTCGATTTAGTTTGCTTAAATCCTTTTTTAAGCTTTCAATTTCAAATTAATTTAGAGATTAATATGAATTAACAGTGAATTCCTGTGTGCAGTACAATTTTACCACCACTTTTATACTGGTTAAATCTGATGATGAGAATCAATGAGCAAAATGTACACAACGCATCCTCTCACTACAGTGGCCGAGGCAACATTGTAACTCGGCAATGTAACACGAGAAAACATTCCTGATTACAAGTTTGGAATTAACAGACTTGGTTTAGTAAAAATCACACCCTACTTCAGTAAAAGCGAAATGTTTCTTAATTAGAAACATGAAAGACATTTATAACCCCCGATTCTGTTCAAGAACACTTGGTTTAGTGTAAATCACACCCTATTTTCCGAGTAGTAAAACCTTTTATGATAAATGTAACCTTATTCCTATGAGAGAGGTGAAATTAAATCTATTTTGGGATATAAAACTTGTCAACTGCTACTGCAGTGCTAGGATCCACCCTTTTTGTGCTACTGCAAATACTACTTCAACTACTTCTACTACGTCGAAGGGAATCTGAAATCAATGACACAAACCCATAAATAGCGCAACCATCACAGTAGTCAATCAATATACAGCAATCAACTAAGAACACAAAAATGGCCCAGCCCCACTCTATCTAACGGCCCATGAACACTTTCCAAAATTTTGCCAAAAACAAATTTATCAATCGGTCACACAACAACGACATTAAAACGACCATTGGAAAACAACGAATCTAGCACTAAACCAGCCACTGAGCAAAATGACGAATCTGAATAAGAGAAAAATGATGATCAACAAGCCTAAAGAAAAATTTTTACCTACAATGACGACGTCACTTAAATATTGGTGTGCAACGAACACGAAAAATGCATTTCTCTCAAAATACATTTTTCTGTCATTTCTCCCAAAATGCAAAAAATGACAGCCATCATATTGAACGTAAGTGAAACACGGTTAAGCTAAATGGAATACATCTCTTTGCGGGAGTCTTGTTTAATGGATTCCAATTCTTCAATGTTCATATGCCCTCAGCCAGTAAGGGAAGTGGTGTTTCCATACTCTATGTCAAAAAGAAGTAGCAATCACCACACCTTAAAGCGATAGCAGTAACACAGAAAACCTAGCCAGCAAAGCAAGTGACGACGATGAATTTCATGATCTCCTACACAATAACCATTTATGATTTTAGTACTTATAGCAGAACGTTAATTGTGGGCTACTTCAATTTTCGTTACATAGAATGGGCCTCACGACGAATTGGAGCCCCCCCAAGATAAGCTTGTTGACCTTTCGGCCGTAAATTTTTGCAACAGCTCGTCCTTGAACCGACAAGATAAAATAATAGATAATGCTTCGCTATCACTTGCCCAGGTGTCAGAATAAACGCTGTAGAGCTGACGGACAGAGTAGGATATGAAAGATTTTGCTCTCGCTGTTAATTTCGCCAAAAAACGAAGATGCATTCCAAGCTACATACTCTTAGAATTAATAATAGAGGAGGTCGGCAAAGTTGATTTTGAAGATCCAATCAGGAACAAAAACGATCGATAATGCTTCACGATGCTAAAAGAAAACTTCACATCGCTTCAGAGTACCATATCCCAATGAAGCGACTGAAGCCGACCAATAATCCTCCCTGGCTTGTACGAACACACGAGGTTGGGCACCTCATAAATGTCAGACACCGGTAGTATAAATGACTTGAAAGGTATTAAACAGAAGTCCATTGCTTGCAACACACTCGAATCTGCATGAGTCGTCAAACGAATGCGAACAAAGCAAAATAAGGAAAAAATTACAGTTGCAGTTCAAGCTAAATCAAACCCAAAAAGCTTGCGTAAAGCTGCTGAACTACTGATCGAAAATGTCGGTAAAGCCCAAACAGATGTGAAAATTAACGCCGGAATAATTAATGGGAATCTCTGTAATCGTAAGAAATTATTCGGAAAAAATAACCAATAAGAAAGAAGACATCGAAAATCGTAGAAATGAACTGTTTTTAATTTCCCAATTGAAATTTTAAAGATAACTCAGGTTACAGTCAAGGAACAACACAACAGCAAAGAAAACATCTCGGGGCTCACATCCTGTCAAGAAAAAGAGACCCACAAATATTTCAATAGCTTTTATGATGTTACCCTAGAAGGGTTCCTTCATCTTGAGGACAACGTCCGATGCAGAAATAATGGCTCGAAATTGATAGTCTGGAACCAGCATAGGAAATGTTTTCTCAATTGGCGCGGTGAACAAAATCGTTTTTATCATTACTGGCTCGGTCATTTTCAGGTATTCTAAAGTACGAGGATTAACTGGAATTCCAAGGAAGTGTGAAGAGAATAAACTTCATGCATAATTTAGTAGGCATTATCAGAAACTGCATTTAATTATGCGGTGTTCAGATTTACGATTCCATTGATAATGTTTCGGATAATTGCGTCTGCAAGGCGGGGAAAAGAGGTGATCATGGATCTAATATTACTAAGAACGTGAAGAAAGCTGTCAAATCATGGGATAATTTTTTTTTGGAGACATTATATCAAAACGAATGTACCGGTACTAGTACAGAAAAACTGATGATTATGTTTCTATTGTGCCTGAGCGTAATTGATGTCTGAAGACCACTCGAAAATGTGCCACTTAGTTCGCTTTTGTTTTCTTATTGTGTTCTGTTTCCATCAACTTCTTCTACTGCTATTACTCATTATTCAACGGATTTTTACGGAAGAGATGAATTTCACTCGTTACATAGCATTATCAGTGTTTTAGATTGAAATAGAAGACACCTACTGAAGTCAAATAAGATTCTTTTTTTTCTGACTGTTGAATGCGCTATCATGAACGGAACAGCGTTTCTATCGTTGACAAGTGCGGGGTATTTTAGTCGTCCGTAGATCTTTTCAACAGCTCTGCATAACGTAGTGGAAGAAATTCGCGCATATTCTCGTTGAGACTCGATTAAGAACTTGAGGTGAACAATATTCAGGTCACATGATTGAGTACGCACGGTCACGTTTTCAGGATAAATTTTTGTTCAAGTTGCGGAGCACACTTATTCACAGCTGACGTAAGAATTATCAACGAACGGTATTTTAACGCCCTTAATGGGCAGGAAATTTCCAGCTACAGTTAAAACAATAAAAACTTGCACTCAACTCCCGGTTAACAGAACTTTCTTATTACTCAACTCAACGTGTAAACACTTATTTAATGGCATCTACTCTGCGAAATCGAACATTTCTTACTTTACTAATTGTGGGAAATCTTATTTCCCTAAAATTTTCGGTATATGTGTAGCGTTGGTCAGTAATCCATTTTCCACTTTTCGGTGCCTAGAAATAGGTAATTATATCTAAATAAACAATTTTTCGTCTTTGCACTTTCCGTCGGAAATGAGTATTTAACGAGTTATGGCGTTAGGTTTAGTTTCGTCTTTGATGACGAATGCGCTCGAATAAACAGCTACTCATCGATTTTCGAATTTTTGTTGCTCAAATCATGGTAATAACATCGAAATAAACAACTTCTCTTCTATACACTTTTTTGGTCAAATGAGTATTTAACGAGGTATAGCGGTAGGTTTGGTTTCGTCTTTGATGACGATCGCGTTGGAAGCGAGATTTCATTGCAGTGATGCCCTACCACGGGATCGATGAATTTCTTTCCGCTTCATACATTGGAGTTGCGGTAACTTATTTACCGCTATAACTCATAAAGTATTCGTTTCAGACGGAAAGTGCATAGAAGAAAATTTGTTTATTTCGATCTAATTAACTACGATTAGACACCGAAAACTGGAAAATTGATTACTGACCAACGCTTCACATTTACCAAATTTTCAACAACACATTCATATCTAATTAAATTAAATCCAATCTTACATAGTCATTTTGTCTGTATACTTCAGCATTAGGTGGCCACCTGATATCCACCGCTTTCTCTCAGACTTTTTCCTACTTTGACTGATAATAAATCGATAATTCTACTTTGGCTCATAATAAATTGATAATTGTACATTGATTCATAATAATTTGATAATTCTCCTTTAACCGATAATCAATCGAAGTGATTGATGAAAATAAGTGTGTATCTTATTTCCATCAGTTCCGGTGGCTTTTCTTTAAAACTATTCTAGTCTCCGCAGCTAATTTCTGAAAATATCCTCGGCGGACAGAAAATCAAACTCGAGTGAAAAAAGTATTCAGTATAGTTGCGTCCTGATGAGCTATGTAGATGACCTCTTATTGTCAAAAATCTGTTATGAAATGATTTCATCGATCTGTAGAAGGTTTGTTCGGGTTAGGTTAGGTTAGATTAGGTTAGGTAGGGTTAGGTTATGTCGGTTAGCTTGGGTTAAGGGAACAATTCAATACAAATTTCATTCAGGCGCTCAAATACTGAATCACAGACGGTTTTACGCTAAAGATATTTACTGTATAAATACGTATGCATGTATAAACATACATGTATATATTATTCTCAGAGGGAATATGCGAGGACCGAAGCTGAAAGTTAGGTAGGCCGGTACTTGTGGGTTATCTGTCATCACTTTTAATTTATGGTTTCCTTTTGATATCAAGGTTAGGTTAAGTTAGGTTAGGTTAAGTTAGGTTAGCTTAATTTAATTATTATTAATTTCTATTATTTTCAATTTTGCTTTGCTTCTAGCTAAAATGAATCTCTGGGACGTTCCAAGAACTGAAGAGGGAAGTCCCAGGGATTCATTATATACAAATGGAAAGTAGATAAATTGCATTAGAAATAAATATAAATCAACAAGGAGACCTGCTCATCTAAAAAGTCCATTCATACTGTCCAGAACATCAATTCCTTATTCATAAAACAATTACATACATTTTTTCCCCTAAACAAGTGGTGAAAGATAACCCATAAGTACCAGTAGGACTCCTACTGTTGAAATAGAATAAGGTTTTGTTTTGTTGTACACCATCAATTTCAAGTTCACTGCTGTCCTATTTATTTTTCAGCACCTTTTACGTTCATCGCAAGTATCATGTGGTTTCATAAGCTTTTTTCTCAACTTACTGTTTCTTTGCACTTCGTGCATAAATTCCGCTTTCCCTAAAGTCCGTACTAAATCATGCTTTCCTCCTTCCTTTCTTTGGAATGCCTTCATGGCGGTTAGGGAGGCTTAAACTAACATCTAATCAGATATACACAAATACATATATGTACAGTATATATATTTCATTTTTAACAGAAATGCAGTGGTCGAAGAGTTTTGTGGTGGAGCAAGAGATGCACTCCAGAAATTCTCCCCGACAAACGTTAAGGACCCCTTGATTCTGCGCGACAAACCTCGCGTTCACCGCAATTCTACAATGTTTGCCAGCAATCGGAGAGCAAAGAGACGCATCCGCGCGGGGCGCTTCGTTTAAGCTGTTTGCACGGCGCTCGCCGCAGCGCCGCTGCAAGAAATGAGCGGGCCACCGCGACTGGCTTTGGTGGGTCTGCACTCAGCGGACGACCATATCGCTGTGATTTGCTTCCTGGTCCACCGAAGTTGTCTTTAACTCGGACCAAAAAATATTTACAGTTCAGATTTCACGCACGCGTTAAACCATGACGTCGCTTTACAAAAGCAAACACGGAGGACGGTCTTGAATTTGGGCAATGCTTTTTATGTACCGTATTTGACGGAAATCTAATTAGAAATGTGTTGATAAATGACCACGATTAGTCAGAGTAAATTTGCTGACACCCGTTTTTCCCAAAACATATGTTAAGTGCGCAACGAAGGGAAGCGCCCTATGGGAAGGATAGCTGTTAAGGACGTGAAACGAGACAGAAGCGACAAATGCTTGTATCGAAATTTGCTTGGACTGTGGAAATAAATTCAACAATTTTATTCCTACTTATTTAATGACACTTATTATTAAGGTGCCATTAATGGCTGAGTAGAAACCATTAAATACACGTTTTTAACATTAAGTTGAGTAATAAGTAAGCTCTGTTAATTGACAGTAAAGTTAAAGTTTCTATTTCTTTAACTATTACGGGAAATTTTTTCTACAGAAAAAGGGCTCAATAGTCTTAAATATTTAATTGAATTACTTTTTCATTCGCAGTTTCTATAAGAGAGCATTTGTGAGTATACAATGACACGTGCTTGTCTTTTCCCTTTCATACAGCATCAGCGCATAAATATGCAATCCTCGCAGACCTTAAAAACTATACTTCCTTTAACAGGAACTGAATTCTATCGTACTGCGTGTAATGAAACACATGCATTTTGAAATTGTTGACTGTGTACATTGTGATGAAATACATACCCTGTTCAAATGCAGTTCTACTTTTCTATTTTTCTGCCCATGAGATTTGTTGACTGTACATTAACATTATTATTACATTTATTACTTTTCGCATTAATGGTCACCTGGGTTTGCTGATGCTCTTCACAATGTCATTCCTCGCATTAAAGTGAGGAACTTTTATTTGCAAAGTGGTGGCATTTATGCACTGCACTTTAGTGTGAGAAGCAAAAAATCTTATGAAAGTGTCTAGTGTTATATTACATGATTCTCAAGTTTGTTCTGTTTTTCGAAAGAACTTTAAATGATAAGCTATCAAATACGTTCAAATATGAAGGTGTAAATGTTTCTGTAACTTGAAATGAAAGCTCTGAGTCTACACATACCATCAATGCCTTTAATTCCATTCTGAACTGACCCAGACGATTCGCCGACGAAAATGCGTTTGATTTTCCTCCCAACCTCTCGGCGTTTTCAACTTAAAAAATTGACAGGAAGCCTCTCATGGGGAATTTCCGCTGCATTTTATCTAGTTTACGACATGCATTGCCACCGCAGGACTGCGGCACGCACAATATGCAATTTAATCCCATTGTCGACGTGGCATTCTTACTTTAATGCAAGAGTGTCGTTGACGCCCAGAAAAATACATGCGAATGATGCGAAATGTTGTTGATGGCTTCTGGCTTGGCATAACTCGTATTACGTCAACTTTTATTTGTCAGTTTCGGTACATGTATGTACAGTGAGCGATGGAATTATTCGCACCAATATTCAATACGTAACTTTTTGTGGAAATTCGTGTGTATTTGATGGTGACCTCTGTAAAATTTAATTAAAACATTCTGTAACATGCTTGAAACTCAATTATTGTAGGAATAAATTCATGCAGTCCACACGCACGGCAAGGATACTATAAAGACAACCGGACAAAATTGTTCGTACTGAATAGCAACTTGAATCTTACGCAAATATTTAACGGTTGTGGCGTGGCCTTTTATTTTTAAACTTTCTCGAATCCTTTTTTATACATGATGAAATTCGAACAAGTCTCTGCAGAAATTGTCCACCACTCACCCTGATCATTTTGTTCTGGCTCCTGAAAGTCCGAGAAGCTAATCCTCTTCTCTCTTCAAAACTAAATTTGAAATATTCTTACCGGTATGCGGTCATAAGCATTTTAGAAAGCTGCTCTTTCATAGAACATTGCCGACAAAATCTCATACCTAGTTGTCAGATCTCAAAATAAACAGCGGAGAGGTTACAGACAAAGTGGAAGTTCGCCATGAGATTGATATTAAGCTTCTATAGTTCCTCGCTAAAACGCTTTAGGGTCTTACGATAACGCAAACTAGACAATTCTCGGACCCAATATGGACATGTTGAAGAAAACAGTATTGACAACAAGAACTGGTGAGCGATTACTCTCAAGAATGTTTCCAAGCCCTAATGAACGACAGAAGTAAAGCCAAGATTTTGGGTGCGGGTTCACGAGGTATTTAAGTGATATTCCTCAACCTTAAAACTTAAATATTAAGTTATCTCAAGCAGACGATTTATTCGCAGTTGAAGGACTGGAAAATAATTCAGCCTCCTAGGCCCACCGGACCTGAAGGCATAGTTCCCCACATGCAGAAAGAAACAGCCAAAGTTATCAGCAAACCTTAGCGAACATCATCAATTGGTCTCTCGGAACCTTGCTGGTCCTATCGGAAGGAAAGCTAGACCTGGAAAATATCAGTCAAATTTTAGAAAAACGGATTAACTTATTGAATACCGAACAATCAGCTTAACATCGGTCGTCAGTAAAATAATGGATGCAGCTATAGCGTGAGGTCTACTGCACTATAGTATGAGACCTACCTCTAGCCAGTACTATAGTGTGAGGTTGGCTAGGTTACTAACGGATATTACTTATTTCCATATATTTAATTTAGCGATAAATAATTTGTACAATGTAAGTTGCTCCTGGGT
Source organism: Morinoia aosen (assembly GCA_030386875.1). NCBI lineage: Eukaryota > Metazoa > Arthropoda > Malacostraca > Amphipoda > Talitridae > Morinoia > Morinoia aosen. The sequence goes on from CM059579.1 coordinate 23,010,398, forward strand.
AGGCGATATATGGCGGTAGACCTCACGCTATAGCAGTACCAAATAATGGATTCAGTGCTCACAGTACAAGTAACAAACCATTTCCAAACCCCCAAATTTGATTGCATTAAGCATGGATTCATGAAAAAAACGTGAATGTTTCAAACCTCCTCGATTTCTTTGAAGAATTTGACGAAATTTAGGAAAGCACTGATGTAGTAGGATTCATATATTGACTTACAGAAAGCTTTCGTAAGTTTCGCCTTGAGTAGCTAATTACCAAAATAAGAGCCCATTGCACAGAGGAAGACTACTCCTAGTGGGTGTGCAACTGGCTTTCTGATCGCACTGAAAGGCGAAGCAATCTTCACAGGCCAAGCAATCTCCTCTTCCTCGTAAACTCCAATGTCATGGATTGCGAAATATCCAATAAATCCAGTTCGAAGATGACACAAAACTCTATCGAAGGAAGGGTGTTCACCGAGCGGAACCGAATCATCATTCAAATAGACCTCAGCGAACTTCTACAATGAACTCCAGTATGAGAAATGCATTTCATTTTTTCATTTACGTTTCGAATCCATTTTTTACACATGATGAAATTCGAACAAGTCTCTGCAGAAATTGTCGATCACTCACCCCGACCATTTTGTTCTGGCTCCTGAAGGTCCGAGAAGCTAATTCTCTTCTCTCTTCAAAACTCACTTTACTTTACTCTCTTTACTTTATCGATATTCTTCCTATTTGTTCCATTTTAAAATCAATCAGGAATTGAAAAAAGATTTCATAAACATTATATACATGTAATTTATTGGAAAATATCAAAATTTACAAAACACTTAGCAGTGTCTCATTCGAAAAAGCGTAAACTTGCCACGAAAGAAAAACACATGAGATGGCTGAGATATTACTGACAATGAGAAAAAATCTGTCAAATCCTGGCGTCACACATCGGTGAAACAGCCGCACTTTAATGGTGAAGCGAATACACTAATGATGATACGTGAACTATGATGTCTGAGATTGTGATTGTTTTTTTCTCTTTTATTTCTATTGTGGTGTCTATCGAGTTTTCGCATTAATGAAAAAAACGTTTTAGTCCTCTAACTTCATATTGTCTCAAAGGAAATTTCTTTGCAAGTGATTGGTTGAGTAATATTGAGTCGTTTGTACCCATGGTGGCTTCGCAAGAGGTTAGTGCAATCATGATTCAATTTAAAAATTCTACATAAGACTCAAAAATTCACACACACACATTTTTTTTTATTTGAGTACCGTGGACATAATTCTTCGATGACTAAGACTGCATGAGCTCTGTTCACAACAGTAAATGTATTTTTTTCGTACTCTTTGCTCCGGGTTAGTTGTGTTGTTCTGTTCGTCAGAACTGGTAGCACTGGCGTGAACATGTTAAGGGAGAAAGAGATCTGAGTTAAATGCGCAGTGCTCACGAGTGTATAATACTTGCTTTCTCATGTCTCAAGAAACTAGAATATCTGCTCGCATTAGGTAGTGTACTTAGTATTGAATGAAGTTATAGCTCCCAAAAGTCTGGTGAAATATTGGAATGAGCTTTCTTGATATTGAAAAAAGGTCCAGATTTGAAAAGCTGTTAGAAATTTCTTTGATTTAAAATTATGTTGTTTATTTTCAAAATTAAATGTGTAATATGTTCAGTTTTAATATTGTATTTAGATTAACTAACATGTTGTGTTCAGGCTTCCGTAGCTTCTAGGAAAGGGCAGGAGGTGCTTGGACCGACTCAACTCTGCAGATAATTTTCAGATACTTTCGATATACTTTTAAGATACTTGTCGCTTTAGAGCATTGGTTCCCAACCTGGGGGTAAATTACCCCCTGGGGGTAATTTAGCAAATTTTTGGGGGTAATGGAGGGGTGATAGAAAAATGTTAAGAATTCTGAAAATCAAGTAAGCATTGGTTTAGGATTAATGTTAACTTAGTCTTAGTATTTTAAGTTGTAAACTGTAAAGTAAACTTATTATAAGTAAGTAACAAAGCTAAACCAAATAACAATAAATATCAAAAACTAATATACAGTATTAGAAAAAAAATATTTAGCTAAGTGTGTGGTAACCGAAAAGTTTTTTCACAAGTATGCTTCAGGACACAAGTCACTCAGTAACCCCGATGACTCATCGACGAGTCCAGTACGCGTAACTCACTGCCCGAGTCTGCCTCTATTTCACACTACCTAGACGTAACCCAGTTTCTCTGTGAACATCAGCCGAGGTGGCCATGAGCTGGTATGTATGTGTACTGCCCTGTGCAGTTTATACTTAGTATTTACCCACTGTTACTGTGAGTTTGCGTTATTAATTTTGTATAATATAATGTATGCGTGGTTCTTACGTTTTCAATGGTTTTGCTAGCATTAGCGGAGTATGCGAGGCTGCGTACGTTCACTATAGTCTCGCGCTACAAGATGCTCTTGTGCTGACAAGCATGATACATGCAGCCTGATGAATGTATGCGTGTGTGCTTGCATCAGTGAACTTGGGTTAGCTGCCATGCAAGAAATTATGTACCTCGCGTTTTGCAGTGTATTCACGGATATTGTGTTGAATAAGTGTTGCGTTGAGGTTTTCAGTACTAGTGTACTGAGGTTTTGGTGTTGCGGATTTGCATGTGATATTCGAGTTGTGTATGGAAGTGTAATTTAGTGTTTTAGTGTAACTGTGTATGCGAGTGCAGAATTTTTTATTTTTATTTTTAACACAGTTGCATCATTCCTATGCTGAATAAGCTCTTCTAATGTTACCTAGAATGCCTTGAAAAACTAAATAATAAGTTCTCAGTGTTCACTTTTTATGCATTTTTTTCTTTTTCTGCAGATTGAACAATAAAATGTCCAAAAAGCGAACCTACTCTGACGCCTTTCTTCGCCATGGTTTTGTGAATTTACCATCCGATGGAGAGGATCGGCCACAATGTGTGATATGTCACAACGTGTTGACAAATGAAAGCATGAAGCCATCAAAACTCTCAACTCACCTCCAGGAGTGCCATCCAAATCTTCAAAATAAGGATCAGACTTATTTTCAGCGCCAGGCTGTAGCACTGAAGTATATCCAGTTCGGTTCATCTGGAATTCAAGCCCAAAAGCTTCAAGCTGCAGTCGAAGCATCCTACTTTGTTGCATATAAAGTTGCCGAACATCAGAAATGCCACACCATTGCAGAGAATCTGATTATGCCTTGTGCATACGAGATGGTAAGCAAGGTATGTGGGGAGGAGCAAGCGAAGAAACTGAGTGTCATATCTTTATCAAACAACACCATCCACAGACGAATCTATGGCAAGGCATCAGATATCTTGTCCCAAGTTATAACAGAGATCAAAGAAAGCTCATATAGCAGATTCTCCTTGAAATTTGATGAATCGTGTGACATAGCCAGTTGTGCTGTTCACCTTGGGTTTGTCCGTTACGTCCACCAGGACAGGATCAAAGAAGAGTTCCTATTGTGCGAGAATCTGCTGATAACCACGAAGGGAGAAGATGTCTTCAATATCATCAACAGTTTCTTTACCTAGAATAGATTGGATTGGAACAGCGTTCAAGAGGTAGGGAGCGATGTTTATATAAGGTCCAAATTAGTACAAATACTATGAATTACATGGCATATAGTTTTATACAGTCATATGCATGATTAACACAAAAAACATCGTGGGTCGTAGTGAAAAACTAAAGTACAAAAATAATTAAATTAATACCATATAATTATAAAGCAAAAGATAAGTAACAATGACTAACTGTCGCAATCTATAATAATTTTTCTTTTTAACCCTTTAACGACCGAATTTTTGTACTCATATTACCGTTAACACAACCACCGTCACTAAACTGGCGCTGGCATCAGGCAGTCACCAATATCAGGATGGGAAAGGAACTGCCACTTGGCAGAGAACTTCAAAGAACACATTAGGGAACTAATTGAATAAGAAATACAATATATTGAGGGTATTTTTGAAAGAGGACACTGGTGTCCTCTGGGGCGTTAAAGGGTTAATCCAGGTCTCCGTCGATGGAGCACCGGCGATGATGGGTGGTCATCGTGGATTACGGGGCCTCATATAAGCTGTCAATCCAGAAATTTCTGTAGATCATTGCATCATTCATCGGTACTCTCTTGGATCGAAAAGCCTGCCTGGTAATCTGAAGTTAGTGTTTGAAGATGTGTTGAAAATCATCAATTTCATCAAATCCTGGGATGTGAATTCGCGCATATTCTAGGAGCTGTGAAAGGAAATGGGAGAACAGTATTAAGTTCTGCTTTACCACACCGATGTTCGCTGGTTGTCACGAGGCAAGGTTGTACATCGTGTCATTGAGCTCCGAAAGGCTATTCAGGAATTTCTGGAACAAAAAGGATCTCCTTTTGCTACCAAGTTCACTGATAAAGAGTGGCTTGCTCGACTTTGTTACTTGGCTGACATATTTGCGGAGCTGAACAGTGGTAATCTGCATCTCCAGAGCCGAAACACGACTGCCATTGATGCCCGTCACACTGTGGCTGCATTTCTGGCGAAACTGAGACTCTGGATTCGGCGCTTGGAGAAAGGAGTGATCGCCCAGTTCCCCACCCTAGACCAGTTAATTGAGGAGTATGGTTATGATACTGAATCTCTTCTACAGACCATCAACAAAGAGATGAGCGACCATTTGAAGGGGCTTAAAACAAGCATGCATCACTACTTTCCAGAGAGTGACCAAGAAACAGCCAGTCTTCAGTGGATCATTCATCCCTTCTCTGTACCTGATGAGGCCATTCATGATGATGATTTCCCTGCAAAGGAGGAGTGGATCACAATGCGAGCCAATGAAGCCTTGAAAATCGAATTCCAAAACCAAAATGCAGATTCCTTTTGGATTTCACGACTAGCCGACTCGCCAACTCTGTCCAAGAGAGCCTTGAAGTTGTTGGTATCATTCTCAACAACGTATCTGTGAGAGAAGAGGTTCTCAACTGTGCTGGGGATGAAAACAAAAAAAAAGGACTCGCTTGAATGTTGCAAACGATGCCAGGCTGGCACTTTCAACCACGAAGCCAAGAATTCCTCAACTAGCTTCAAATATGCAACTCCAACCATCTCACTGATGCTCTTGACATCTTTGATAAGTCATTAGAGATGCAAAATGTACTAATACAGTAAATAAAAGAAATTATCTCTAGTGTTTTAGTTTATTCATATATATATATTAATGCTAAATTGGGTAACAAGCTGAAAAAGGTTGGGAACCACTGCCTTAGAGTCTTCTAAGGCTACCAGTGTTGGTGAATCCTGCGGCGCTTCACAGTCGGGCGTTGTCTCCGACGCTGGGTGTCCATGGTGCTGAGGTCGGGGCCGGCTGGTGCTGAACCTGGCGTGGGGCAAGTCGAGGCTTCCCCAGCGTAAATTCTCTGTTCTCTTCATCTCTACTCCATCAGCTCTTTTTGTTCTTTATCTTTATTCTAACTTAGTGTGTGTGAGTGAGCGTGTGCGTGATTAAGTTATTTCATTTAAAAGGCCTGGTATGGCTACTCATCCTTAAGTGCTCTAGAACCTCAAACTATAAAATCAGACTGCTAGTCTGAAGCTTAAATTAGAAGGGACCACCTAACTGACGAGTCGACATACTCTGATGTGGTTACCTTCAACTTGAAACTTGAACTAACCTTAAATCTTAAACCTTAAACCTATAAATCTCTTCTATAACTTTAAATCTCAAACCTTAAACTCAACTTACTCTGGAGCACTTTCCTAACTTATTTTCCTCTAAAACTTCAAGTTTTCGTCCTTGGGCTAAGCGTTTCTACTCTGAGTTGCACCATAAGCTCAAGTGTGTATTTATAATTATTATACTTGATTTATCCTATACAAAACAAAAAAATGAATAAACATTACTAATTTTGTTGGGGTCTTTTGATTTCTAACGGTGTATGGGATTTTTTTTCCGCAGTATCCTATAACCATCCTGACGCAGTTTCGTCTGTTGTGGCTTCTAACTCGTGACACTACTGCAACGGTTGTGCTTGGCATGGAGTTTAACTAGATAATTTTCCTTGACTTAAATCTCACTTAATCCTGAGACCTGATTATATTCATTCATATGCGCCCCTCTGACATTGACTTTTTTTTCAAATTCTACCTTTATTTTTCAGCTGACGATGGGAAATTGGACGTGTTGTGAAACGGAGTTCCGATGTGGCTGGGGTCACAGATCCCGGGGTTTTTGTTAACTAAGAGTATATAGTCGGACGCTGTCCGCTACCGACAAGCCTGCCGAACTTCCTTGCCTCGATCTCGCCCTAACTGCGAACGTAAAACTTCTATAATTTTAAAATAAAAAAAAAATTCTAAATGAATACATTTCCTCCTTAATAGAAAACCCTTAAAAATTGAATAAATAAACGAACACTGTTGCGACACCTTGAAATTAAATTAAAGATCGCTGTTTTGTGACACCCTTAAACTAGATATAAGATCGTCGTTGCGATGCGTTAATCATTTTTGTAAACTTTGTCCTGTACCTGCTCGTTTGACGCCGTCAATGAGTTTTTAACTTCTTTTTTGGCCATGCCTTTCCAGTCTATCAAAACTAAAGTTGGTTTACTTCTTAAGAACCGATTGTTATCAAGTAGTTTCTACTTGGATTGCAAAATTCTGTAAAGCTTAAAATTATATTGGAGAACGAATAAAAATAAACCCTTGAGTATTCCTTCTCCTCCAATGATTGTGTGAAGGATTCAGAAAATTTCCCACAAAACATTCGAAGCGTGTGGAAATTTTCTTGCATAAGTTCCAAGGGTTTATAATAAGTGTTAATATGATTTTCCAAAGCCATCTAAAAAGTTACGAGCGCAATTTGAAAGCTAAATACATTACGTAAAATATGTCTTGTTAACGTTAACTATTTATGAGGCTTATGAACTGCCTGAGAAAAATTGACTTAGGCGATAATGTTTCAAGTTTCCTTTGTACAAAGCTTATGTGTTAAGTATAAATTAACTTGAAACGCAATGTTTCGTAGAAACTCATGACTGTAGTCTTGTTTGAATTTTAATAGCGAAATTAATTGCAGTTGCTCGGGACCTCTTTGCAAGGTCGCAATTTGGTCGAGCTCTGCGGAGATGCTAGTCAAAACATTAAAAATATACACTGGAAACAAATGCGGGAGACAAGCGTTCGTACCTGTTTTTTAGATGAATCAAAGCTTAGATTCGTTCTCTCCCCTCAGTGACGTCTGATCAGACGCGACTGCAGTGATTGGCTCTTTTTCTGGCACGCCCTCGCGGGTTTGACGCAGCATTCATCACGGAGGCTCAAAGATTCGAGCTTTCTCGCGCATCAAGGAGAAAACCAGCTGGTGTATCTGGTGGTGCTGCTATAATTGATCACTGAACTTTTTCAGGCTAATTTGATTTGAAAAATTACCATGGAGTGGCAATTCGACTTAGTAATTTTTTGATATCCATTGAGGGACACAGACACATAGCTGCTTAAAGTTTCTCATATGTGTGTAGAGCAAAATGCTTTTTACATCATTCGTAAATATTTATTGAAAGTCAGAAGCGTATCCGATTTAAAAGAGATGCATATTATTTCTGAGAAAAGGCGGTTCAGGATTTTCAGCTATAATAACTCTAAGCAGTTGGTGAAATTATCGGATGCGCCTAACGTTTAATGCGAGTTGATAAATGAAAGTGAATGGGTATAGGTATTCACACTACGTAAATTATCTCTAATTTTCTATCAATTTTTGCAGTGTGCCAAATTTGAGGAAACATTCATCGAACAAACGCAAAGTTCATTAGAACATATAAGCCATGGGAGCAATCAAGAAAACCTATCTTAGATTTTGATATAAATTGATGCACACCAAAGTCAGCTTCATGTAAACTATTCATCTGAACTCTGCGTAGTTCAAAACAAGAACTGTTGCGAGCTTCCCACCAAAAGGAGGAGTAGATATTTTATTGAATTTACGAAAAAAACTCGATTTGAATGACTTCTTTGCAGAGGAAGGAAGACAGAGACGAACGAGAGCGCTTGTTTGACCATTGGATAAAGAAAGCTCTTGACAAAACACAAGTCCTGAGACGCGGTGTGAGCCCCAGCCTCAGTGCGCCGAAAACTCGCATTTTTGCGAAAGAGTCAATTTCATTTGCAAATGGGAACCAACTGCAACAGAAACTTGCACGCTCGATCGCTGCTCTTCACTGGAGGTTCGTCAGAGTTGCTACGAAAAGTAAGGATAATGTCAATTTTATCAATGTACTTTATGGGATTTTGATCTTTTGTGATCTACTTTCTGAAGTCGAATTGGAGACTATAAGCCAAATAAAGCTTACAGAGAAGCTGGACGCAGCAGTTGATGGGTGCAATAAAAAATAGTGAGCTTCACCATACCAGCTGGTTTGCGCAAGCGACCGAAAAAGAACGTCTTTGTGAGCACTTCAGCATACAATAAGAGATTGATAATTTCCTGTCATTAAAGTCAAACATTACTACGCAATTCGTGCGTCTTGCAAACTCAGAATCGAGGTAAAAAGTTTGGAGGCTTAATTATTTGCGAAGAGGAACCATAATTCTGATGGTTATCTTCTAGTGAGCGTGTACCTCGGAAAAAATGCTGACAGAAATTATCAGTTGCCTAAGGGAAGGAAAAAAGAGGTTGGCAATATTAATCGAGTGCGAGCGGGAGACAATGTTGTACTACTTGTGCTGCAAGATATTTGTCAGCTGAGGCAGACTCGAGACTGGATGTGTCTGTTTGTACTTTCAGGGTTTAAGAGTAATAGTTTGATTCTGCGATATTTAACACTTAGACTGCGACGTTAGCCACCGGTGGTCACTGAGGGAATTTCCATAGATCTAGCTGACCGACCAGAGGACGCAAACTCGATTTTCACAAATACTAATGAAAATTGTATCGAATGGATCGTAAAAATTTACATAAAAAATACAATTCATTAAATGCTTATTTTTTTTAGAACTGAATGCTGAAATTAGCTTCAACCTGAGCTGATTATTGAACTTCCGTTAAACTCGCTGCGGTCAAAGTGTTAATGCGGACCCTGCGGTGTGTAATGTGGGACCTACGGTGCACACTGAAGATCTTGTATTGTTTAATGAAAAATATGCGTTGTACAATGAAGATCTTGTATTGTATAATGAGAAACCTGCGGTGCTCAATGAAGATCTTGTATTGTATAGGCCCAATGAGAAACCTGCGGTGCTCAATGAAGATCTTGTATTGTATAATGAGAAACCTGCGGTGCTAAATGAAGATCCTCCAAGGACTCTACAGTGTCGATTCACGAGCGAGCTGGAGCAAGGAGCAAAAGCTTCATTAACTATTGTTTAAGGCCGAGACGAACTAATGACGAGTGTCTCGTAATGTTTCATCCAACTTTCAGCGAACTTCTCTGAAGGAGGATCAAGCACGTCGATGTGAACGAAACTTCGGTTTCTGACTAAAATAACGACTTCCCATTCTCTCCTTCCACCGGCGGTAGCGTGAATTCAAATGTGGAAAGGCTATGTATATTCATCAGCGAGTACAGACGCAGCAAGACTCAAGGGATGCCTGCAGCGGCAGGGATCTTAAGAAACGCTTTTTTCCACAAAGCTGAAGTCACATCTGAATGGAAGATGCTCTAGTTCACGGATGAAAGTGGACGATACACATATGTTATTTGTTTGAATTCAGCCATGGAGTTTTATGACGCTGTTGAATTCCAAATAAACTCAAAAGTTGTGAGCGAGCGAATTAATAATAATTTGATCACTTCAATGGTAAAATGAGATCAATAGTTTTTGCATATTTTTCGATTCATGGAACTTCTCTAATTGTGCTCAGATGCGAAAAATTCTTATATAAATTCGTTTTTCAAAGCTCAAAGCACCACAAGAAGTAGGAAAGTTATTCTCTAAGTGTCAAGAGGAGCTGGAAAGCGAAGTTCTAAGTGCTGTGAAGTGCTAAGTACCTGTAGGCATCGGCAAGCTCAGCGCTAAGCACTATGAGGTGTTGGTCAGCTCAGAGTCAAGTATTAAGAGGTGTTGGTAAGCTAAGTGCTAAGTACGAGGAGGTGTTGGTGAGCTAAGCTACAAGTGTCAGCTGGAACTGGAAAACTAAGCTCAAGATTCCAAGGGGCGCTGGAAAATCAAATTTCAGGTCCCAAGAAATCCCACACGTTAATTTCTCGATGCACGAGACAGCCACGAATGAAATCAGAGGCCAGGTCCCTAAAGCAACTGAGGAACGTCAGGTCCCAGGAGTAGTTGGATGGTCAAGTTTCAGGTCCCAGGACGCGGCATGAGCTCATCTCTTGGTCCCAGGAGGTGCTGGGAAGCCCATGGTCCGAGCTGGCCAGCGGAGCGCCATGCTGCCTTGATTGAGCCATTGCCAGATGCGCGATTGGAACGCGGGAGAAGAATTGCCCCATAAAGCGCCTATTGGACTCATCCAAAGGCCCACTTCGGCCTTTCTGCGGCATCTGCTCCCTTGTTTAGGGAGAGATACTACCGAAATTGTGCAGAAATAATGCAGCGCCCGTGTAGAGGTGGCACCTAAATTGTGCGGCAATAATATACACAACGGTGGTGTACAGGTAGAATATTTACAGTGTAGGAATAATGTAGCATAGGCGTAAAATGGGGACCTAAATAGCGCAGAGTTGGGGCAGTAGTGGTGTAGTGGTTTGACTTAAAACGCGCAGAAAAATTTTTATGAGGCAGTGGTACATGAATAATACAAAAATAACATAGCTGTGACGGTGATACGCAGGTGATATACATGTAAATGTTGAGGGGAATAATTTATTCTCGGCTTTTACAGAGGTGGCATATTGAGAGATAAGAAATAATGCAATACTGGTTTAGGATGGGCATCGGAATAGAGAAAAAACGATGTATCGATTGTTTATACGTGGTTAGTATGCAAAAGCAATCAGGCGATGGAGCAGAGGTGGAACCTCAATGGCGCAGAAATGACAATGCGACAGTGTAAGGCTATGGACGATAAATTAGGCAGCAATTGGAGGCAATGAATTTTCGGAGGCACTGCTGGTATTGGGGTGCTTCTCTGTGTGAGAGAAAAAAAGTGTAATTTTAATTATCACACAGCACACTATTCGGATTTCCCAAAAATTTAGGACAACTAAAATATGAGTGCTTCTGGGTTGCTGTAGCATGCAATCAATATGTTAGCCATGTGAGACTTGCCTTCCAAAAAATAACATATGCTAAATAAAAAATAGATGTGAAACTGCAAGGGCAGTTAAAGCAATGCACTCTTGCTTTCATTTTCTTGGTTTGGCTTCCTCGAAAAATATTTCGACATTTGTTAATCACCTTCATGTAATCAAAGTTTAAAAGTACTTTGTTGCTATAACATCGTTTCAATTTGTAGCCGAAGTTTATTAGTACTCAAACACAGTCTTGTCTCTGTAGCCTCCAATTCTGATGTTCAGATCACAAACGAAGGGATTCTAGACACTACAAGGTGGCGAGATGCTAAATTCACACCACAAGCCGCTCAGAATAAGTCACTGTTTACTAGTCTACAATGACAACTAAAGTTCAGCCCATTTGGGGATCTTCCGTCCATGTAAAGTTCCTAAATAATTCTCATAGAACCCCATGACGTCTCCAAGTTTGAGTCGCCTGAGTTCATACTCTTACTCCCGGTTGAGTGCCAAGATTACTCTTTAACTTTCACTTGCTTTTATTTTGATCCCAAGCGTTAGATCATAAAAGCCAACCTGAGCTACATTTCCATGGCAATTTGAGTTTTAAAATAATTTTTAAACTTTTTTTATTTAAAATTGAAAGCGATTTAGATCGTTTAGATCGGGTTTTAAGCGGCTAATGAAGAGGGATTCGATATAATACGTAAATCAGTGACTGAGCTAGCAGAACTTAAGATTGAAAAGTCTTGCTTTAGAACGGGAGATTTACAATAATCTGAATGAATTCGTATAGCTGAGTGAGGTGGCTTACTTGGTGGATTACCGGTTCTGAAACTGCTACCAATAAGCTCAAATACTCTACATATCTTAGAGAGCGTGTGGTAGAACCAACATACCCAGACCCACACAGTGGGCAACAATATTTATACACGGTAGAGGAGAACATAGACATAGGTAGTAGGTAGCTACATTTCCGAGTATTTTTTCAGACATCCGCTGATGATGACTTTAGTGGTCGAAACGTTCGTTCTTAACAAAAATGTCTTTTAAATCGATAGTCTTTGCTATTACCTTCATTTTGAACTGTGATTCGACAAGATTCGACACTTGTACCGTATTTATTAAAACTTAAAATACTAGAGGTGGATAAAAATAATGAGGAAATATGCAGATTTATGCTTTTACATATACTTCTATAGTGTAACAGTTTTTGACGGTATCTGCATAGATTTCATAACCTACTTGTCTGCCCCTGCACCACTGCTTCTCCCGCAAATGAATACGATCAAATTTTCCCTGGATTGATCAGCACTGAGCATTTTTATTCAATATTCATGGCGAAGTTTAACTTCACGGTACGAGTCATCATCTCCAAATACTTAATTTTCGGATAAAAATGTTTCCTTATTGATGTGAATTGTACAAGCATGGAGCAGGAGCCCTTACACAAGCAATTATCTTGACTAGTTTTCGATTGCTTTAACGCGTCTTTTTTCTATCCTTGGATCAGGTTTTCTTGTAATCTACGGCGTCTTAGCAGTACAGCCGCTCAGCCTGGTCATAAGTCACGCTGCGTCTCATGACGCAGTGGTTAGAGAGTTCCAACTCATGCTCTCACGAGAATTAGGTTTAACTTTTTTCTTTTACCAGAAATTGTATTTTGAAGTCAAATTTTATTACGCAAGCAGTAATTTTTTATAGCTGCGCTCAGTGTTTCAGAGCTGTGGCATTTTCGTTATTGTAGATGATATCGTAAGTTCTTGTAATGAAATCTTATGAATGAGTAAAACATAATGAGACGTGCAGTTTCCCCGAAAGTAGCCTCAGGTCGTCAAAGTGTACAGTAAGAGTCATATTTTCATGTTTTAATACGAGTTTTTTCCATTCATCTTATAAAGCAGACGACCCTCTTCATGCTTCATTAGTTCTTCCTTGTGCTCCTAGCATTGGTAATGCACTATAACTAAATTCATGGTCTTCACTATCGCAGACATATTTCTCAGCCGACCAGTAAGATTTTTCGGAATACGTCTATAATACTTTGCACGATTTTGACTATACTGATGAGGACCTTCAAGTAAATAGTGTCCAAAAAGACTCATGTTACCATCACTCACATAATTTGTCCACTTCATAGCGCGCTTTTAATATCCCATCTCCGACACTTCTTTATCTTGCGATATTCTCGACTGCGATGACGACAAATACGATGGCGATGCTAGAGATTGGCTTGACGGTTGTGAGGTTTCTGGTGATTGCCTCAGAATACGTACCACACAATCGAGTCGGAGGATCGCAGAGTTACGTCGAGTCGGCCGGTCTGCGTGGAGAGAGGGGTGCGGTGTGTGCTACCCGCCGAGTAGAGCAGTGGTTCTCGATGGTTCAAGTTCAAGTAACTCGGATTTATGCAATTTGAAATCCGCGCCTGCCACTAAACCTAACTATATCATACTATTATATCATACAAAATTTTATGTTCACCAATTTTGTTACTGAATTTCTCGTTTATTGTAGCTATCCTTTTTTCATTTTTGAATGCAAGAAACCCGAAGGGCAGGGATTTGCAATTAGACGACCAACAAAAAATTTTTGGTGCCAAATTAAGATGTCCGCGTATCGCTGCTTTTCACCTGACCTACTTTCTTCTAAATTATTATTTTTACAAATATATAGCATATCCTTTTGTGTTCTTATGCTTCTCCACCTCTAACGTCTGTCTGACTGATTCCTAAATTTTGTTCTAACTCTCCACCATGAGCGATAGTGCGACACAGAACATAAATAAACGCAATGCTTCCAAAGTGCTGCTCTTTATTTTTTTTAGGATTTACTAACATTATTGGAAGACAATAATTTACTAAATTAAAATCTAATGGCAGGACTAATACTCAAAAATTTTTTTGCTATTGCGTCCACGGTAGTTGTTATTATTGCGTTTCCAAAGCTTGGGGGGATTAACGCGAAAGCTGGCGTAATCATACTGGTTTTTGAATGAAAATTGATCTAAAATTCACTAATCTTACTCAAAGTGAGGGAGGATTGTAAAATGCTACAATTTACTTTGAGTTAAGTTGCAATTTGCAGTGCAGCTCTCGCTCGAATGCTGACATCTGAGGCTGTGTTTAGACGAGCGAGTAACGTTTCATATTGATGCTTTATTAAAACTTCCAAATTAATTTCTAATGAGTGTTTGAGTGCAACAGAGAACTAAAATATAAAATTTGAGACTCATTAGTGTTCCTCCTTCATTGCTGTGAAGCGAGCTTAAAAAAACTCATGAAAATCCAGCAGAGAACTACATACCGTATTAATGCTGCAGTGAAATTTAAAAATTTTTGAATGCAGAAAGTTAATATTGAAAATCAGTTTCCCAGGACTGCATTCATTAGTCTGTGTGGTGCTCAGCGTTCAATTTATGAACATATCGAATGAGCATTCGTAAACACGGAGGTTCTGTTCCTCTCAGTTTGTGAATAAAGAACTTTGCGATATATTAGTGCGATTTGAGTTCGTGTAACAATCACTGAGAGTATCTGACGAGGTGATCGGTGAAGCCAGACTCCCGTAAAATATTCCCTATCGCAAGACTGTCAATAAAGTATTGTTCGAAGCAATGTGCTGCCAGCAAAAGAATGGTGGCTGCAGTTATAGAGTGTGGTAAGCGCTTTCGATGGGAAATTAACTGTGAATATTCTGGTAGTAGAACAGAATGGAATATTGCTGGATCTTATAAATGATGGCCTCACGTAACATTATGTGGGTCAGTTTGTCAACATACTCTTCTTGTGCCAAGATCGTTCTCTGAAGACTATCGGATAGTTCCTAATAATAAATCAGTTTCTCCCGGGACATTTTATCTCATGCTTTTCTCAGTGAAAACCTCAAGCCATTGGCTTCCGACAGAGATCAAACTCTGAAATTGTATTTCAATCGGGGTAAATGGCAGTCACGTTTCTCGGATCTAGAACCTTGAAAAAACGGCTTGACATAGTTATTCGCGAACTGGAAGTGTTCGGGAGACATACCGTCTTGCTGAAAGGTGAAATTATAATATTTAAAATTTAAACGATTCACCAAAGTATGAATTTGTTTTCACTTTTGCCCTGTTCTGCTAAAATGAAAGAGAGACTTCCCCTTTTAGAGAATACTGGCTAAGACATTACTGACACCGCTTTCTGACGACAGTAAGTATTGCTTATAATTTTCTAAAAATTGAAATTTGCCTCTACTGTGTACTGCGTCTTATCAGAGAAGATCATTTCTTCTTCTCGCGCTCCACTCTTTGTGAATTTCAGAATCTGAATTTTGCTGGCTCGTCTCTGTTTCTGGAGAGAAAATAGTGCTTCTAAACGTTCATGGAAGAAAGCTTGAGGTTAGTTTTGACTACCTTTAAAATATTTTTTTTCACTGATGTTTCCGCAAGACCAATTTAATCATGGATCTCCTTGGGCTTCTCTCTATTTTATCTCACACGGGCTGTTGACTTTGTGGGTGCAGGTTGAACGAGGTCATCAACTTGCTTGTAGTTACTCAGCCTCTCGGTATTACAACCAAACTTTAAACTATTCATACGAACACGACGTATCGACTCGCCACCCCGCGCGGACCAGTGAACTTGAAGCTAGACTCTTGCCTGGTTTCAATAGTCTGAGGCACAAGCCTTGCGGAAGCAAACAACTTCGTCAGTATTTGATAGTGACAGTTACTCGCCCTTGCTCTACGGAGCAAGGTCAGTGCTCCCTCCGAATGCGCTCAGTTTACAAGCGCTCCTTAGCAAAAAAAATTGCAGCCATTCATCTATCTACGTATCCTCACTAAAGGTTTCTTCGGTCCACCCCATACGATTGTAGAGCCACTGCTTAGGGCAATGCTCTCCGCATTTTTAACTCAATTCAACTCAGCACTTACAATCTGATGCCTGTCCCAACACATTCGCATTACCCACGCTCCAGCAAAGCTCACATACGAGATCTTGACTGGCAACGAAACTGGCTTGGTCACCTCTTCGAGTTCGCTCAGCGCAGCCACGCGAATGCGTCCTCACTGGCGGATGGTCCCCTGAGGCTTTCGCGGCTTAGGATACTCAGCAATGTTCGCTAAAAAAAGTAGCCAATTTGAAAATGTTGTAGTTTGTGAAATGTTAGTGCTGGAAGGCTGAAGTTGGTTTCATTGATGAAAGCAGAATTTAAAGCTTTATTTTTTTAGATTATTTTGTCTATTTAGCACACCAGAAGAAAAAAATCACGGATTAACATAGGAAGAATTTTAATTATTAATGATAAGACAAAAGCCGTGAGAAAATTGATTGCTGAGACGCAAGTAAAGCAAACTACTGTACATTTATTAGCCAAAATGAACTTCATTTAATATAAAATTCAATGTCATCAAGAAATCTCACCGCAGAATAAAAAATATTAGGCGATCTGATCAAATATTGTAAGATAACATTACTTTTAGTGATGAATGTGAGATTAATTTGAAAGGTATGCCAAATATACAAAATGATCGAAATAAAATGAAACTTTAAATCCTGTTCTTTTCAATGAAACATATTTCAGTCTTTTAACACTAATATTTTACAAGCAACAGCGTTTTTAAATCAGCTAATTTATTAGTGGACAATAGCAGATCTCAGCTACCGTGTCCGTGCATCTCTTCACAGCATCGCAAACAAAGGAATACATTAGATTTAGAGGCTTTATAATGTCGGATTTCGATACCGTTACATTTCGATACTTATTTGTAAATATTAATTCATTTCCTTAAATTTTATAAAAAACTGGCAGTAATAGTCTGTTTGGTTAAAAATACATGAAATTATTATTCAAAGACAATATCAGGATAAAAGACGCTTCTAATAAATTATGGTTGAAATTCGGGAACATTGTCGGGATTTTTTCCCGTACAATAGTGCATACTATGCAGGCACTCAACACTTCTTTAGCAGCTCACGTCACAGTTTTTAATTTAGAGGCAGACGCAATGGCTGGGCTTGAAAAACATATCAAGATAAATTTCCACTTCTCAGGAAGATATAGAGATTAATACTAAAACTAGGGACCTTCTGTGGTACAAAGTACTTTCTACACCAAAAGCACAATTTTTTGATTTGCCGTAAACATAATCATTTGGTATTCGTCTAACTGAATAACGACAGATGGAGAAAATTTTTAAATAGAACTGTAATGTATACAGTGTTGATTTACGCTGCAAAGATTATGCGCTGAAACAAGTTTTGGTGGATATTAAGGTTTTATACCGGTTAAAATAATGACAACATAAAAATTTATAACTCGAAGTCGAATCAAGATTTTGTGCAAGTTCGTAGTTATTATTTCCACGTACGACTTGGATTTATGCATCGAATCAACAGTTTTGAATTCCCAATTCATGATCAAAACTATATTGTAATGCTTAGAACACCCAAATATCATATAAAATAAATACCAGTGGACAGTGGGTATTTGTTGAAAGTTTTACACTTACTGAAATATATTTTATGAAGAGTTTTTAAACAAACGCATTCAATGAACTGGCCGATAAAACAGCGGTCTTATCCGGGTGCCTTTCCGTCAATTCCTTACTTTTTATAAAAGACAAAACAATATATTGTGAGAGATCCTTTGAAATTAATATGTCGCCCATGTGGGTCTGGAAGACCATAAATTCTGATGTCTGCCAAGTCCGGACTTTGATCTCGTATCCTAAATACCGACTATAAGACCTTCGTAAAAGTTCTGAATGTTTTATTAAGAACCACACTTTTGTGGGGCCTTAATGAGTTTTGCTCGATTCAGTGAGCGCGGGAATGAATCTCAGTAACTCAAACATGAAGAAAAACAATGACGATGCTTTAAGATGCAGGTCGTTAGAGAGACTACCGAGATTGTTTATCTTCTAGACCTGTCTGGGCCGGATGTAATATGTATGATGAGAAAGAAAATGAAGATATTTCTTCATGCTCGTAAAATTCTGATTTTATTTGTCTGCTAAAGTTTGTTGGCTTTGAGAACTCAGCGCCAGACAGCTTCATGAGAGAAAAAGCAGTCTTTTAAGTCTCTAGATTACAGTGTTTTTGAGTTCATTTTTTATTCGTTGTATAAGCAATAGTGTGCCTATATCTACCGTGGCCAAGGAAATGTTTTGTCATCGCTGCAATAACAGTTCCAATGAATGTTCCGAGCAAATCACTACATGACTGCGAATACCGAAATAAAAATCGCCACATGAAGCGCAGGATTAATTAAAAACAAACTAAAAACACTTCAACACGTTAATTGAAGAGTGTGATCAGCACGAATTCATGAAGATTTAGAGCTCAAATAAAAAAGTTTTTAATTTGAGTTCACCACATCTTTAATATTCAATCACAAGACTTCAGTAAAACATTTTACAGCATGCGTTTGGCTTATGCGACTTTGAATCCAAATTAATAATGAAAACATAACTAAGTTTACGTCCGCAACCTCCCCAGGAGTTGGCTTGGGATTCAACCCGAGAATTTACTTGATTTTATTGATCGTTGTCATCCATTAGCGTCGCTGCTCTCAAAGGCTTCATTCAAAAACGCTAAAATACAGAAATGAAACTATGGATAGAAACTGCCAAAAGATAGCCTAGCAATACTTGCGGGAGCGTTCTTCAAGCATTTGTGATGAACTGTAATTTGCAATGATTGCATCAGCTCGAGTGCAGCCAACAATCTCCGTCAAATCAGCTCATTACTCTGTAATGAGAGCGCTGCATTTCCAGTGAGGGTTGGATAAGTAACAACGAAGCTCAATTTCGTTCAGTTCGTGCTGCTACATTTACATAAGTGTTAAACACGAGTAAAACCCAACATTTTCGGATTTTTAGTGCAGGCCTGCATAAGTTCATGCATTGGAGCGACACATCACTTTATCTGAGAGTACTAATGGAAAATCTGATGCCAGTTCCAGTCTACTCGGGCACTAATAAAATAAAAGATAACGAAAATTTAAGAAGTTTCGATCTGACGTTCGGAAAATAATGGCACACCAAATCTGCTCGACCATTTCCCTGGGCTCTTCATTAATTTCATCTCAAGTGAAGCGTAAAACACTTGCAGTGAAAGCCCCGTTTCTGGAGGGTCTCGAAACGATCCGTGTATCTCGATGCCGAACTTAAAATGCGCTAAGTTTATTATACCGTTGAGCCCGTTATTTTGGGGCGCGCCAGAAGTGGGACTGGTTTGTTGCAGATTAGATAAAATCTTTAGTATGTTTTATGTGTATTGATACGAGCCGAATGCGCCCAGGCCCCTCGCAACGAAACGATTGAATATTTAAGTACAAATGCTTTTGATGTTGCTGATAAATCTTGGTAAAAAAATTTAAAAAGTAAAAGCATCTTCGTTTTAATGCAATATGTTGTATAAAATGATTGGTCATTATATGACTCGAGAACTACAGTATTTGATGTTTTTCAAGCAATGACGTTTTCTACTGAGTCTTGCATCACGATCCCAATCTAATTTTACAGGTCATGGATTTTTTCAGCTTTTAATTTGAACATCTAATGGTTCATTTCTGCTCAATCTCGATCAAACTAAACAAAATGAGAACAGACGTCCTTTACTTAATTTTTTGAGCAACTATGAGCTCAATTGTGCAGCATCTACATCTAGTGTCTCTCATGGCCAAACATAAAATTTACTCTGTCGTCATCATTGACTTCAAAGTGTAAGGATTGTTATTTTCAGTCTATTGCCTTGAGTTCCTAATTATGGTAACGAGTCACAACTACAAATAGGAATGTTATAATCAACACATGGCGTTTAAGATGGTTCATTTAACTGGGATAATTTTACAAGCTTGACGCTACTTAATCTGTAGATAAGAATTATAAGTGGTAACGTTAGTTTAAAATTGTGAGTTATAATGTCAAGCAACAATAGTAATTAACCAGTAAAGATAATAACGGTTAAATTTTAATAATAAGTGAAAATAAGAGTTCTGGTATGATAACAAATTTTACCTCAATAGGTTACTTTCATCCTACAGACCCGAACGGGCTCATTTCCATTTGTTTTTTCGGTTGCATCAAAATATTTTATATCACTTCTACAAATGTTTCACCCATGGTGACTCAGGCTAATGCTATTGATCAATGCTATCGATATAATTTTAATAATACAGTTGAGGACTTGTGCCATTTTCCACAGTTGATTGTTATGGTACCAAAAAAGCTACAGAGGGACATTTGAACAGCGAAAGCATGGATGTATAACAGAAGCTAAAAAGAGAAGAGTATAAAAACGACCTGAGACGAGCTGCATCTTATTTGAAATCGTTTGAGAAACACTGCGGTCAATGCAAAACAAAACTTTTGGCAAACTACGCTCATGAAGACTTGTACAAAGGCATATTTCTGCAGATCAGTCGTAATGATCAGATTTCTCTTGAAAATATAGCCCCAACCGTTGAAATATTATTCGATTTCAAGACCAGTTAAACATCAAAAAATAAACCAATCGTGGAAGCGTAGGCTTCTCAACTTGCAAAATCCAACACATCGCTATGTGTCCATAAGGACATGAGATATAACCTCCAACTACAACCAGCATAAGCAGCTTCCCGACAGTAGCTGAAAATTAGGATGGAAATGAAAAATATAAACAATGTTGAAAATAAGCTCATATCAGCATGAAGCTCATGTCAATATTAGAATAAACACGTTGTACACCGCTCTTGTAATACATATGTTTATTGTGTAAAATTTGAATATCATGTTTCGCAAGCTGCTTATCAGATAAGAGAAAAAATGTGTCCGATGCTTATCCCAGAATAATATTATTGATGACAGAACGTGTGACAGCGCTCAGAGAGAAAATAAGACTTTAAATATACGCATGTATGCAATGAATATAAAGGGTACTGTTGGGGTTTTGTCGCTTGTTCAAGCCAACGGCTGACCTAATTTTAGAGTTGAGTTCCAGCCACCCCTTATATTTCCAAACGATACGGGATTTTACACGAATTCATTATTAAACTTTAATTTTACAGACAGAATTTATCGCATTTACATAAATAATAAGTACTGAATTTGTAGCATAGAAGTTACATCCATCAAATTTAGATCCCGTCCCCAGAAAAAATGGTATTAGATGATTATACACTCCATTGGGTAGCACGACCGAAGCCCGAAGATGAAGCAAGTAGGACAAACAGCAATCAGGCATCAGCTACAGAACAGGCTCCTTGAGGTGTCGACCACAGTGCCGCCTGGGTCGGAAGACACCTATAAGAGAGTGAAGGCAATAAGAACCGATACCAAGAGGTCACGTCGCAAGAACAGAAAGAAGTAGGATTTTAATTATGTCAGTAATCCGGATTGTTTATTTTGGGAATCACTGACATGTACCATTTTAATTTACAATGAAGGTGCAAATTCCAATTTGTGTGATCACTATTCTCATTTCACAAAGTTCTGTATCGCTTTAGGGTTCATATCGTCATTCATTTTTCTCTTTTCTCATTTATTCGAATGACATTGCGAACAAATGTAATTGGATCGAATAAATTGCCATCACACATCCTATACTCATCACATATCAGCGTTCATTTAAAAGTATCCACTCGTATTAGCATTTTGGTGCGTTCAACCATGTCGGCTTTACAACGAAGATGAAACGCACATTTTCCTTTTCTTTGTGATGAGCTTCGCGAGCTGGAACGACGGCACGTAGACGCTAATTTAATTCGAGTTCTAGAAGTCTCCAGTTCCGTCCCATTATAAGGTAGCTAAATGCGTTGGAGCTCTTACGATATGATAAAAAGATTTCCACGAGCTCAAATGAATATCCGAGTCATATGAATTTCCCAATGTCCCATCAATGATCGTTGCGGGTTGAATGAAAACGACGTTCGTGATTGGCTATCGCGTTCACAAAGAAAATCTGCTTGATACATGTGCATTAGAGTTCGAAATATATGAATTTTCTTCCGTATGAGACTCGCGTGAATCCCCTGAGTGAATATTCGTAGCGAAGCACCGTAAATCACAGCAAGAACTGCCGAGGGTTTTAGATAAAATTTTCTTAAATGAAACTTGTCGATCGCTGCAGCCAGTTCAATGGGCACCCGCTCCCAATGTCGGAACTCTCATCTGAAGGAAGTGCTTCCCTTCCTGGACTTCGTGAAGTGCATCCTGGAAGCCCAGTAATCCTTCGATCTCTTCATCAGCGGCCCAAAGACGTGATAAAAAGAAGGCTGGTCTTAACGGCGGCGCGGCCCTGGACCAAACGAAGATTGGTGGCGTTCCTGGTGATATTTTCGTCGGCCGCTTGCGCATCGTCGTCCTGAGGCCGGCTGTACAAAATTTGGTGGGAGATTCTCATGGTATTTTCGACGCCCGCCGGTGTATCTGCGATGATGGGCTGTCTGTATCTTCGGTGATGGGCTGTCCGTATCTCCGATGATGGGCTGTCCGTAACTTCGATGATAGGCTGCTCGTATCTTCGATGATGGGCTGTCCGTAGCTTCGATGATAGGCTGCTCGTATCTTCGATGATGGGCTGTCCGCATCTTCGATGATGGGCTGTCCGTATGTTCGATGATGGGCTGTCCGTAACTTCGATGATGGGCTGTCCGTATCTTCGATGATGGGTTGTTCGCATATTCGATGATGGGCTGTCCGTAACTTCGATGATAGGTTGTCCGTATCTTCGATGGTGGGTTGTTCGCATATTCGGTGATGGGCTGTCTGTATCTTCGATGATGGGCTGCTCGTATCTTCGATGATGGGCTGTCCGTATCTTCGATGATGGGTTGTTCGCATATTCGGTGATGGGCTGTCTGTATCTTCGATGATGGGCTGCTCGTATCTTCGATGATGGGCTGTCCGAAACTTTGATGATGGGCTGTCCGTAACTTCGATGATAGGCTGCTCGTATCTTCGATGATGGACTGTCCGTATCTTCGATGATGGGGTGTCCGAAACTTCGATGATGGGCTGTCCGAAACTTCGATGATGGGCTGTCCGTAACTTCGATGATGGGCTGCTTGTATCCTCGATGATGGGCTGTCCATTCAAAAGTTGGTAAAAGATTCTGGTGATATTTTTGGAGTCCGCCTGTGTTTTTCAATTATGGGCTGTCCGTTCAAAATTTGTTTGGAGATTCTGATGATATTTTCAACGTTCGCCTGTGTATCTTCGATGATGGGCTGTTTGTTCAAAATTTGGTTAGAGATTCTGATGATATTTTCAACGTTCGCCTGTGTATCTTCGATGATGGGCTGTTTGTTCATAATTTGGTTGGAGATTCTGATGATATTTTCATCGTTCGCCTGTGTATCTTCGATGATGGGCTGTCCGTTCAAAATTTGGTTGGAGATTCTGATGATATTTTCAACGTTCGCCTGTGTATCTTCGATGATGGGCTGTTTGTTCAAAATTTAGCTGGAGATTCTGATGATATTTTCAACGTTCGCCTGTGTATCTTCGATGATGGGCTGTCCGTTCAAAATTTGGTTGGAGATTCTGATGATATTTTCAACGTTCGCCTGTGTATCTTCGATGATGGGCTGTCCGTTCAAAATTTGGTTGGAGATTCTGATGACTTCTTTGTCAGCCGTTTGGGCATCGTCGTTGTTAAGCTGTCCGTAAAAAATGTAAAAAAATTTCTGATGATAATTTTGTCGACTGCCTGTTCATAGTGTATGATATTGGCTTATGCTCGCTTATGTGCTCGCGGTGGCACAGTGGTTAAGGGATCGGCCTTGTATCCCGGCGCTGGCGCGGCGATTTTCCTCGTTGGGTATAAGGGAAAGCTCAAGCACAATACCCCACTCAACCCAGATGTTGGAAATGGGTACCGGCTTTACGGGGGAACCGGCATGGTGTCCTATATATAGTGTTAGTTATAAGACATTTGAAAAACCAAAGCTAAGATCATATGTATCAGGCTTGATTGGAAATAAAGCATCCCAAAGATGCTGATGTTTGTTTTTGTTCATAATATTGGTTTATGTTTAATCGTACGAAATTTGGCTGGAGATGATGTTTAACACAATTAGTAGAAAATTTGGTAGGATACTCTGCTGATGAGTAAGACTGTTCGTATGAGATTTGGAAAAAGATTTTCGTGATATTTTCGTCGAAAGTCGATAGGTATAGGTAGCGGAAATTTTTCGCTCAGAAATAAGGCACAGAATTTTGTCAGGTGTCATCAGTGTCGGTCGTATAACTTGAGTACACATGTTTTATAGAAATGGATCTAAATTTTTTGAAGAATCTATTTTATTTCCAAAAAGCATTTTTTATTTGATTAAGTTTTCGTTGGGCTGACGAATAAGATCCCCTGGATCTTACAGTTTTAAATCTAGAATTTGTATCATCAAGAGACAACAGAGTGCCTTATCATAAGAGATAGCATTCATTACACAATGAACTACAAATCATTTTAGAAGCATTTTCATGGCGCATTCATGCATTATAGGTAAGATCAACGGAGCTACCAAATTTTGGCTACTCACCTTTTATGCATACAATACGTTTCTCAATTTACAGCACGACTGTCTACAACCTGACCGACCAAGCTGCTTAGAACCATTCTTACTCGACCAGGCGCAGAATTTTCGAAAAATTTCCGTCGTCATAGAGGTCTAACCGGCTGTTGAAGTTTGCCTACCGACTTGGAGACCCTTCGTGCTGTTTTTTCTTCCTAAATGTGAGCCTTTCACGCTTATTGATAAAAATACAGCGTCTGGCCACCCTTCACGATTATCAGGGGCTGTGCGATTTAATTTAATTTAAATATACTAAAATATTACGATTTCCCTCAGGATTATCAGCACATATAAAGCACCCAGGTCGACAGGTGAGCATTTATTGCCGGCTGTGCCACTGCGGCAACACAAAAAATGTTTGCAGATCCGTGTCTGGTTCTTTAATCATTGCCATGTTTACATTTTATTCCGAGCATCTTCATGAGTATTCTGCATTAATTAATTCCTGAAACTCTCCTAAATAATTCAAATCCACTTGAACAGCCTTGAATTTGTTACACATGAAAACGATCATAGGATCAGTGAAGCCCCTCACGCCTATTTTATATAAGGGACTTTATTCATCAGCGTATTGAATTGAGGCAAAATCATACGACACACACACATATATGTATATGCGCCGTGGGGAACAAAATTTCTCAGACGCATGAGATTTCAAGTTTATCAAACTGTTAGTGGGCCAACATACACGTAATTCATTTTTGTTGATTAAAATGAAGATGTAAAATGAACCCTTAGAGCACAAAAAAGCATATAAAGCACCTGCAGAAGAATTCAACCCGTATTTAATACTTGATTGCGAAGGCATCACTATTTACCCCCGCTCGGAGACGGCTTCCCCATGCTGAAGTTTTGAGTTCACGAGTTTGTGGTGATATGTTCGCTCATTATTCAAAGCACTTTGATATAACATTGCCAAATTTTTCGGATTTCTGTGTGTGATATGATTAAAATATGAAGAGATCCGCAAATTTTTTCAATCGAATTGAGGTCTGCCGATAGGCATTTCTATTCTAAAACTTTTACATAACATATGGCTTCTACAGGTTAAATTATCATAATAAACTCTATAGGGAGGTATTCAAAATACTTTAAAAGTCACTGAGACTTAAAATGTTTAATTATGTATGATTAAATTTACCTGTTCACCTTTGCATTTACGTTCTCGGTTAAATGGCTACTGCATGCGATTGTAAAGACGCATATGCATGCACTTGGTTCATCGGTTTTAACAGAGCAGTCGATTTATGACAAAGCTATGAATGATGACGGACCAATTGCGGGGCAGTGAATTTGCAGACACCCCCTTAATTTAGGGTATGGCAAACGGCACCTCTAAGAGGACTGCGAGAATGAGCACTGAAAGATATTTCAAGACATAAGAATCCCTGCATCGAAGATTTGCAGCCATACACATGAGCCAGCGTGAAATCGGTTCACTCCACGCTGCAAGACCACTTGCAAGGCCATATCGTCTCATAGAAAGACGATATACATCAAACTTTTCCTGAGTCAACTACCAGCACACGTGCTGCAACAAATATTTTTCCTGTCACAGTACAGTGAGTTACATTACAACCTTCATCAACCATTTCACACTCAGCGTGTTCAGAGCTGAGATGTGGATTATGACTCTCGGCATATTTAATTTGATACGCGGTTTACACTCGGACGAAAGCAAAATTTTGTATCAAAAGTTCTTCTCACGGGTGCCAAGCAAAAT
Organism: Morinoia aosen; assembly: GCA_030386875.1. Lineage (NCBI taxonomy): Eukaryota > Metazoa > Arthropoda > Malacostraca > Amphipoda > Talitridae > Morinoia > Morinoia aosen. The sequence goes on from CM059579.1 coordinate 23,036,823, forward strand.
TCACGTGAGCGAGAATATTCAACTCGTATAAGTTGCATTTGTGATTCATTTCAATCTTCATGAAATACGGGAAACATTTACAAAGGTAAATTCTTCGTAAATATGTGGGTGGGCATTTTTCACTACTATCTCATCGGCCCCTACATCCTACCAGAAAGAGTCACTGGGCGCGATTATTGCACGGTTCTTGTTGAAGTGCTACTTTGGAAGCTAGAAAAGAAAAAAAAGGAATAGAAAAACCGCTTATAGGTGTTCCTTAGACGATTCGCAAAGGAAAGTGGTTTCAACACGATGTGCATAATTAATGATTGCTGTTAGGCAACAATTTTACGACGAGTATCCAAGCCGCTGGATTGGTTGAGGCGGACCAAACTCTTGGTCACCCAAGTCTCCTAATCTGAAGTCCGTAGACTTCTACCCTTTGGGACATCTGAAGAGTTTAGAGTCCCAAACACGTTCCGTCCGAAGAAGAACTTTCGGCAGGATCAGTGATGCCTGGGCAAGGACTGCTGAAAATCCTGGTGTCTCCGCACAGATTCGGTAATCATTCCGCTGGCGCCTATATGCATGCATCACAGCAGATGAGTGGAATTTTAAATTCCTATATATTGTGGCTACTAATATAGCTTTAATTTCTGAATTCTTGTTAAACAAATACATTCCGAATTTAGTTCTTCATTTACCGTTCGGCACGCTCTCACATTGAGTCTAAGTAACTTTCTTAGCTCAGCGTGTTTGAATGCTCCTCCATAATAAATTATACTAATTAAACCAGCAAAACCTTAGGTTAAGGTTTGTTTGACGAATTCTGAAACACCCTTTGTAACGTTTAAAATTGTTTCTGTGCAGCCCCTATTGATGGTGCAGTGTCTTACATTTGTACCGAAGGCGTTAAAATAAATTTTAATTAATTTCGAATAATTTATGCCTCATTTTAGGGTTTCTCAGCGTGTTTTGACGAATAAAAACTCTGATTTTCAGTGATACAGCTTACTTTAAGAAGTTGGTGGCTGGGCCATATTCTTTAAATTTTAAAATAATTGAACCAGCGGTAGAATACAGACAACTGATAAGGCAAAAATGTTTCGATATGAAATTTATTCCGAATAGAGATGAGTGATTTGATTCTGTGAAGAATCTGACACTTTTTGTAATTAAATTTGGTTATCTTCTGCACCTGTGGCTCATTTCTAACTAACTGTAATTCTTCATCGAACCATTTAAATTGTTGTTCCACAAAAACGCAGAATGTGTTAGAGAATTATTTCTGTGTGATTGTTTTTTAAAAATAAAAAATATCATATTAAATTATTTTTATTAAATTATATGATGCTTTTTTCATGTATCACATACTTTTTTGTCGATGAATCAATGTTTATAACTACTCAAACGTTTTATTGCACATCTTTAATTAAGCCATTGAGAACTAAAATTTGTGAGTTTCGCGTATGTGGGTTGTCTTGCTCACTGTTTAATCGCACAAAAACTCATGTGTGCAGATACTTTCGTCTTTCCTCTTAATTTACATCTTCATTATCGATCATAAGTCGCTGATTAATTTTAAATAGATGTTCATGAATGTGGTTACACGTCCACAACTAACTAAACCTCAGATAGGCTACAATTAATTACACAATCGCGAGAATGTATGCTTTCAGATTTTACTTCATTAGCGATTAGTGTTTTTTCTTTCATAGCTTAGTAATTGACGTAAAATTGATGGCATTGTTATAGTGTGTCCCCTGGAATTAGAGTAAATTCAAGTAATACATACTTTGCCTGCAATTATCTTACATGTATTAGCGTTTCAGACTGATCATGCAGTCAACAGCCTTAATTAAGGGGACTACAAAACAGACACTTAATGCCAGCATCTTCAAAACATTGCAGTGCGTGCGAAGTGTTTTGCCTGATTTTACTGTTGAAACTTGGGAAAAATGAATATGCCTTGCAGATCGACAGAAATTTTACTCTTGGTTTAATAATGTTTGTTAGTTAAATATGTTCACAAATTCTCGACAGCGGAGGACTCAATAGTCCCCATCGCAGAGACGTTTATGCGTGTTTCTTTATTTTCAATCAAATTTAACGCGTGAAAAATGAGGAGCAGCAAAAGGAAAAACAATGTAAAAATCTTAAAAAAATAAATATTTCTACATAAAGGTAACTCTCATCATTTGTAAAACAGCAATGAGCAATAAAACGAAATGAAGGGCTCAGTCAAGTAACAACTTCAGAAAATTTTTTCTGCTCTACAGATTTTGGATAAACTAGGGTACACTAACGTGGCTGAAGCAAACCATTCTTAATGTGCTCTTTATTGACCTTGGAATTATATTTCTTCTCAAAGGAATTATGATTTCAATTTTTCACAGTAACTCATTCAAACTACTTATCTCCATTAACTAACAGAAATAATCGTTTCATTCCACCAGTCTTCACTTCATACAACATTCATTATCAGTGTCTCGAAATGAAACTGCCTCTAAAGTTTGTAGGTGCATTTGACCGTATGTGTGTGTTACCATGAAGAGCGTTTGAGCAATTTTGAAATTGTAATTGAAAATGATTTGAATGCATTTTCAGACATGACCCAATTAAAACTGAACTTCATATGCTCCATACGAATGCATTGCAAAGGTTGTGAACAAGTAGGCTAACTTGAAACATCAAAAAGGTATAATATTGAGAATTTTTTATGTTATCTCTAGGCTGCTCAGTGCTCTATAGAGAAAAATTCCCTACGACTGTATTGCATTTGCAACAATTTCCGCCAGTACACACTAATTGCGACCTCCAGAAGTAACTTGTAACACAAAAGGACATACCGGGAAACTAGTCACTGTTCATAGGCTTCAATTATCGCAATTAGGAGAAGTGCTATATTAAGGCGATCTTCCAGTAACAAAAGATACGCCACGCTTAAAGAACGCAACGAAAAAATTTGTCTTTTTTACATGCAGTTTTTAGAAGTATAAGATCCCTTGTACTGTTTTCGGGAATACGCAACATAGTGAGGGCACTTGAACATTTAGTTAATTTCTTGTACTGTATGCATCACTGAGTTATTTATCGTGCCGATATAACAATAGGTTAATGTAAAATTTATCTTTAAGATTGGCTACATCGGTTAAAATAGAATAAAAATAATTCACAAAGAGGGAATAATTCGTTTCAATCGCAAACTAAGATACACTTGGGGCACACATTTTACCACTTGCAATTTCTCCATCGTAAAAAACTAACTGCTGTGGAAGCGTACGCGGCATTCGGAAAGAACATAACTAAAGATGATAGCAGTACCGAATTTGAGGGCGAAAGTGCCAAGGAAAATAATTTCATTTACACCAAGAATTTTCGTTCTGCCCAGGAGATATGTGGACTTATTTAAAACTTTCAATTTTTATAGTTTATCGGATCCTCTTTCACATTGATTACAGCTTTCACTCGATAAGGCGTAGATTTTATAAGATTTTACAAATAATCTATAGGAATATTTGCTCGAAGTAAGACAGTCGTTGAGATAGATTTCACAACGAAAAAGGTTGATGTGTTAAGGCTTGCAGCTCTCTCTTCGGTTGGTCCCAGAAGTTTTAGAAAGGGTTTCTATCCGGTGACTGTGGAGGCCATACCATACGATCAAATGATCCCTCGTAATTCCTGAGCAAATCTTGCTCTACAAGAGATATGTAAATGCGAGCGTTGTCGTTTTGAAAAATACCTGAGTTATAAGGAAAATAAAAATTCATAGACGCGTGTACTTTTTCACCTAAGGTTCTCAAACAATTATGAGATATCTTGTTGCAGAACATGGTTGCAAAATCTAATTCGACCAAGTGAAACACCGCTCCCCGTTGTCTGTACTGACGAAGCGAAGCATGAAAGATCAAAAGCTTTAGGGCTTCCAATTCCTCTCCTTCTCTGCCATCTTCCTGGAACACGATAAAACCTCGAGTTATCTGACTTCAGCACTTGTTTCAATTGCTCAACAGTGAAGTCTTCGATATTTTTGCGAATTGAAGCAGTTTCGTTCAATTAGCTTTACCGATCAATGGACCCCGGCAGCGCTTCCCCTAAACCCATTTCTTTCAGTTTTCGGCGCACAGTGTGAGCAGGTATTTTTTAGGGATGTCGTTGAATACGCTAGTCAACTGCTTAACATTTTTAAAACGGCTTGCTTCAATTAATCGTTTCGAAAAACACCTGTCGCGAATATTCAGTATTCTGGTTTCACCCAAATTATCGCTGAACTTCACCATCTTTTTACCCATGAGCAATTATTATTGACACAGTCCTGAGCCGTCAGGCCATCATTTGAGACTCTTATCTGGCAGCTTACCCAATTCGGTGCAAACCTATATCCTGTCTTTTGTTAAAGACAACCTTTTTGTAGACATTTTCTAATTAAATCTGTCATGCTCGCTATCACTAAATCAGGCACAGTACTGACAATCAGTGGCACTAAGCGCAGCTATTGTTGCCATATTTTTTATTCGAAGCTTGTTCAGAGGATATGCAAGTATTTACAAAGAATATTTTAATTACATTTAAATTCTCAGTAGGTGCAACAAACTTTTTGGGCAAAGTGTGTATGTATAGAGGGGCGCAAAAGTCCCTTCGCTATTTTAAACGCTTAATACACGACAAGCTGGGAAAACTGGTTACACGTGACATGAAAATTAAAATCTTACAGTTTTCTCATTTAAAAATCACATCCTGTAAATGTCTTTAATTATTATTTAAACACAAGCATACTCGTGTTCTATGTACAGTATTTTCTATGACTTTTTTTCAAAATATCTGGAGTTATTCTGTTGATTTATTTGATGATTTTGTTTTTTAACTCCTGAAGAGTATAAGACATATTGATGTATACCTTTTCTTTGTGGTATTCCCAATAGAAGAACTCTGAAGGCCTTAAATCAGGAGACCGTGGTGGCCATGGAACGTCACCAAAACGTGAAATTAAACCACAAGGAAAGGCAGTTCTTAGTTTTGCCATAGTGTCTCTTGCTCTGTGTGATGTCGCTCCATCTCTTTGGAACCACAAATACTGCACGTCCAAATCTTCCAGTTATGACAATATATTCATGTATCTTTTGTCTGTAGTTTTTTCCTATCACTGTCATGGTTGCGCCATCAACATCCTCGATGAGGTATGAACCAACGATTTTTGCACTCGTTATGCCGCGCCAACTGTAACCTTCTGTGCATGAAGTTGTTGCTCTTGGACTATCCTAGGGTTTTCATCACACCAGAAACGGCAGTTTGCTTATTAGCGTGCCCACTGATAGGGAAATGAGCCTCATCAGACATGATTAAGTGTGAGGTAAAAGTCTCATCATCCGTAAGGCAAAGAAATGCACGTGCGGAGCAGTGATGTACCGATACCAGAAAAGAGGCCGATACCGATGCTCAATTTTTTTCAGGTACCGATACCGATACCTTTATTTTTATTATAAGTAGTTATAAACATTAATATATAAGAAGAAACAATTACGGACTGTTTGGCAAATCAGGATTGCACTCCTGTGCAACCAATATTTGTTTCATATTCGGTGGTGCACAAGTATATTTATTTAAAATTTGAAATGTATTCATAAGGAGCAATAAATGTATACTATAATACATTTGGATTATTGATGGCTTATGGTGTGCACAGACAATATTCGAATTATTTTTTAAAATAGCGAAAAATACGAATCTGCCTTGTATGGATACAAGGAATCTATACACAGCGGGCGCTCATGTACAGGATCACAGGATTGATTCTCTGCGCATAGAAATAAGTGGAAAGAAAAATAAAAGATAAAGTTCAATAAGAAATAGGGAGGTACTGGAAATATGGCATTGAACCGAAAAACAGATGGTCTTTATATAAAAAAAAACTAATCTATTTGAGCAAAGAGTAAGATCTATCTAACAGTAACTTGTGTTAACCTAATATTAATTAGCCTAAATAGATACGCTAGTCGGATTCCTATGAGTGAATCAATCAAAAAATTATATTATTTGAACATGAAAAATAACGCATACAGATGAAAATTAATTTACTCGGGAAATTTATTCTGTAATTTTAGTACGAAGTTACGATCTCTGTAAAATATACATTAGGCATTATTCGTTAGGAAAATTTTAAATTAAGTAGTATCCTACTAGCATGCGTTGCGTGATCTCAGGCAGATGTCTCGTGTTCTAGCGTGCGTTTGTGAATACGCGTACGCACACTCAAGCAACTTTTTCTGTGTAAATGAAATAGGTTGTGACAATAATTATTCGTGTTCAATTATAATTCATGTCATGCTCAACATTAAAGTTAACCTATATTATTATACCTGATGAAGAAATAAATTTGTCCAGTTAATGTTTGTTATTAAGCTTGACTTCCAAAATTTTTCATTACCGGTCTCGTGAAAGTAGTATAAAAGTATCGGAGTATCTGCTAAGTGCCTTAATTTTTTTGGACGCTGATACCGAAACCGATACTTGATAAAAAGGCCGATACTGCCGATACAGATACCGATACTATCGGTACAACTCTAGTACTAAGACTTTTTTCTATGTACTGTAGATGCTCTGCAAATTTTAGGAATTGTGTTATTTTAATTTTATATGAAAACAATTTAAAAGTATATTGTTAGGATGCGCTGCTATGATCTTCATGAAATTCTTAGTTGTTCGGAATGTTGTTTAGGACTTTAGGCGACGTTTTTAAATCTGATGCAACACTTAGTGGAACACGTTGAAGTGCACATCGGTTTTGATACGATCTCGGTGTGTCAGGGCGTTCTTTGTCTGTTGAGCCGAAATCTCTGAATCTTGAAATCATTGCTATAATGCAGAGTTTGGAAGCCTTTGATGACTAAATCTTCTTACGAAGTCCCTCTGTACTGTGACTAACGATCCATTGTGAGAGAAATACCTTTACAAAATCCTTGCTTGTTGGCCCTTGCTGTATTTCGTCATTTTTAGGACATGATATTCGCGTAAATTTTGTTCAAAAAATATACGTTAATTTCGTATCATCAGTACAGAATATAACTTTAAAATTTCCCACTTCAACTCGTATGCAACGCATTTTTATAGCTGGATGTATTGTCGTGTAATGTGTTCAAAATAGTTAGGTGATTCGGGCTTCCTCTTTGCTTGAATGAAATTAGCAGCTCCACCTTATTTGATGTACTCTAATTCGACTTTGCCAGCTTACTCTGTGGCCACAAATATAAATTTATTGATGAAGTTTTGCTGGAAAGTAGAGGTATCGTTCTTCATGCGCTCGTCTTCGAACACCGCATTGATCTGGGACACGTGCGTGCTGGCTTGCACTTGGATAGGCTGCTGGCGGGCGGAGGTTAGAGAGGCAGGGGCTTGTGAGTAGGTGTAGGGTGACTGGCAATGGAAAAGAGGAATGGAGATAATGGCATAATTTGTTCACCGCACTTAGGTAAGCAAAATCCAAAAGGCAAAATCATACAAAACACATATATGTTAATTCAAGAGAAGAAGCGTATTTTTTTTTAATGGTGGAATTTATGCAGTGCAGCGCCTGTCCCCAGATTACCTCCAAGCAAAACAAATGGCAAAAGGCACAGCCAACCGCAGCATTCGAGTACCGGAGGGGAGGTACACAAGGAAGAGTAAAGTAATATAACACGTGTGTGTAAACTGTAGTTCTTACATTTTTGGCAACAGAGATTGCTCAACTTTCTGTTTTAGATCCATAATGGAAAGTAATAGAAAATACGCATTCTAGCTTAAACAGTTATAATATAAAATGGTTAATATTTGCAGAATACAATGAAACGTTGCAGCAGAAACGGGCCTAGAGGCTGATTCTCTATCGTGTTAGGTTGGTGCAAGAGTAAAGTTCTATTTTTAGAACCGGATGCTCAACATTCGATTTAACAATTATTTAGATTATGATACTAGTGTAATATATTTTTCTGAATAGACCAAATGATTTTTAAGATTATCTAGGACATTCACATTTTTCTCATATATTTGCATCCATGTTTGTCCCATCTGAAGACCACATAAGGAATATTCTACTGTCCGAGTTTCGCAACGGTGTTGAACGATACAGAGTGATTAAACAAGAATGAAAATTTTGAACAGTACAAACTCTGGTGAACCAAATAGAAAACTAACATCACCAACGTTTTTCCAGCTCTCCATGGACAAGGGAGGTTTTACGAGGCCTGTCTAAAAAGTATCCGACCTTTGGCCAGAAAAAATATTTCGAATACCTGTCGGAGTTGGGACCCTAATCCCCTTCAAAGTATGCCCCTTGTGCTTGCACACACTTAGCCCACCGATCCTTCCACTGCTGGAAACACCTCTGGTAGTTTTTTTTTAGAATGGTGTTCAGCTCCATCGTCGCATTGCCTGTTTGACTCCTTCGATGCTGACTGTTTTCTTTGATGTCCGTGGAATTGTGTGTCACGAATACGCACTGGAAGGACAAACAGTGACAAAGGAGTACTATCAGGATGTTCTCCGGCGACTTCGTGATGCAGTTCGGCGCAAAAGACCAGACATGTGGACTGCGAACAACTGGCACTTGCATCACGACAACGCGCCCGCACATTCATCCCATTTGATCCGCAATTTCTTGGCCAAACATGGAATTACGACCGTTCGCCAACCTCCCTACTCTCCAGACCTGGCTCCTTGCGACTTCTGGTTGTTTCCAAAATTGAAGACACCACTGAAAGGATCCCGTTTTGAGAGTAGAGAAGAGATAATGCGGAACGCGACGACAGAGCTGAACACCATTCCAAAAGAAGACTTCCAGAGGTGTTTCCGGCAGTGGAAGGATCGGTGGGCTAAGTGTGTGCAAGCACAAGGGGCATACTTTGAAGGGGATTAGGGTCCCAACTCCGACAGGTATTCGAAATATTTTTTCTGGCCAAAGGTCGGATACTTTTTAGACAGGCCTCGTATTATTCCGTGGCTAAGATACCGGATGCATGGAATACGCTGCTATCTTTGTGTCATTTACCACAACTCGACTTCGAAAACGGATGCCCTGCACACCAGAAGTTCAGCTTCAAGAAAAATTTTCCCTTTTCTGCCAAAAAATCCAAGTTCATCGTTCTGAAGTATGAAGAATTCAAGTACTCTGCAGCAGTGAAGAGGGTTTTTGGAACAAAGTTCTATACAAAAAATTCTCGTAAGGTTCCAAACCAAAAGGCATTTCAACGAGTCATCGGAAATGCCACTTGGAACCTGTCGATTACTTATTCACTTCGAGCCTCTGCAGTCTTTTCAAGTCCTCCGTCAATGGCATGCATAATTTATAATCCGTGGTGAAGAATAGAGTTCATTATATATATATCTTACTATGCAAGTGAGGCCGCATAATCTCTTCAAAACATTTATGGGGATGATGAAAGTACAAATGGAAGTAGTTGCAGGAGGTGGTTTAATCGTTTCCGAACAAGTGATTTGCATTTAAAAGACAAGCCAAAGAAAGGTGTTCGAAGAACACTTGATTCCGAACAGTTGAATGTTCTCGTGTCGAAGAATATTATTGTTACCACTAGGGAAATTGCAATAGAGCTAGATGTGCCCCATACAACCTGCTTCTGATTTCCATTTGTACCGAGGACCACAGACCCATTATAGTGGACTCTGGTTAACAACGAGAAAAGAGATGTAATGAATATATATTTTCATGATCGTTGGCTCATTCATTTTCCCCAAGATCTTTACATCGGACATTACTTTGTACAACCTGATAGATGCAAAATGAAATGTAATAGTGTACGCACCACTTATCTCAAATATTTTAATATGAATTGGTCTATATTTATCGAACATAATGGAACATGATTGCGAAATCAAACCAAGTGGTCAGTTCCAGGGTTATCCCTGCATGAGTCCCGTGCAGTCAGACACTAATCACGCACAGGGCCCAAAGAAACAAATTTACTGTATCCAGTTTTTACATGCAAGCACTAGTACTTTTATTATTAAAAATTAATAATAAATAAACTATGATAGGTATTATGATGGGGATAATTGCAAACGATCGAGGAATTCTTAAAGTTTATTTTCATGTCGAATAGTGTCTACAGATACCCAGTGTATATTGAGGTGATAAATCTTTGAAATTTACCTCCAAAATGGTGCGCTACACGAAAGAACAACGAGGAAAAATAATATATTATTGTTGAACTCTACTTTTCATGTAATGGTTTAATTATTGCAGTGCAGAGAAGTTACAGGAACATTTTTAATGATAAAAGAAGTCCTGATAAAAATTTGCATAGAAGCAATGGTGTCTAAATTCAAAGAAACCGGATCAACAGAAGACAAACGGCACTTTGGAAGGCCGCGAACCGTTAGAACTTATGTTTCAATTCAGGCTATTTCAGAAAGCGTTGATGATAGGAAAAGTTTACATTGACAAGCCTAATACTCTACAAGAATTAAAACTGGAAATTATTCAAGAAATCAGCAGGATAACTCCAGAGATGTCAAGTGCAGTAATGAACAGCTTCATTAAAAGAGTATGTTTATCTTTGACCAACAATGGTAATCATTTAAAGGATATTATTTTCCATACTAGTTGTAAAATAAACTTTAAGAATTCATCAATTTTTTGCAATGATTCCAATCGTTATACCTTTCATACTTTATTTATTATTAATTATTTAAAAGGTTGCGTTACTTATGCGCCACCATGTATTATCATTTATCACACTATCCTTCACGCGTGTGTTACATTGTGTAGTCCCATGGCTATATCACACTATTAATAGCATTCGAGCCAAGGTAACCTTCTCACAACATGTTGACGTTAAAATTTAATGATACCAATGAAATCGTGAATATATATATCATATTAGGGACGTCATTTTCGGATGACGTCAACTAAATTACGCAAATCGGTTTTTCAAATCTTCATAGAATTTTAGTTAGCCATCAAACTTTAGAATAATGGATGATTCCCGAGCAGTCAAGTGGTTAAGACGAGTTTTAAACGTTTTCGCTTTGCTACTTTAACCATGAGACAATATTTTCTAAGAGCTCGTTCCGAATTTTGATCGTTCTAAATGGAAAATAGTTTCTGAACCTGAGCTGTCTTAAAATTTTTTCTTACTTATTTTCGGCCGCTTTTTTTTGTATTCGAACATTTTTCTCAGAGCTGAAAAGTTCTTCTTGGTTAATATCATTAAAACCATTAAGGTATTGGTGGGTTGGTCTATTCGTCGACCTCGCAATCAAAGATGTTCAAGGGCAATGAGCTTAGTCTGTTGAAGACGTCGCTCATAGCTGGAGTTAAGGAGTTATGGAGTCGTTTATGTAGCTTTATGCTGAATTCTTTCCATTTTGTGGGCACCTCACCGTGGGATAACGAACCAGAGTTGGTATGGCTATTCTAGGTATGGGCAGACTTGTGACTCTTTGAAAAGCAGAATAATGTCTTTTGACCCGGAGTCGAAGTTTTTCGCGACGAAAGCAAGTGACCGGTTTCCATTTCTAAAGCATTTTTACTACTTCTTTTCATGCTTGAGATCTTTGGTGATAGGGACACCAAAATCCTTTTGTTGGTCAATTATCAAGTGGAGTATCGTACGTGGTATGTTTGGAAAACCGATAAGTTCTTTCTATGCTCATTATTGAGCATTTTTCGATGTTAACATTTATTTGAGAGGCTTAGGTCCATTGGAGAAGACGGCTAAACTCTACTTGAATAGCAATTCTGTTTCGTTTGGTAGACATCCTGTGAAAAAGTTTTGTGTTTTCCGTGAATTTATCAATTTTACCGATGATTCCGAGGTGGAGTTTGTTGGTGTAGATCATGAAGAGTACCGGGCCTAGAACCCTCATTTGGGGAATCCTTGAAGTTACTTTTGATTCGTTTTAAATTGCTTGCGGACCGCAACTGTTTGAGTACAAACATTGAGCATCTTTCGTAACTATCGAGAGTGGTACTCTTGAATACTATAGGCATCCACTATGGCCATAAATTCGTTTTGATTCTCCCACGTAGACCAGTAAAGTTCCGTAAAACTCCTGCGTTTTTCTTGCAGCATGAGCGAAGCTCCAGAAAAAAATTTCGGGTTTAGAGATATTTATTATTCGGGCCATTAGCCCGAATACCTATCCCTCGTTACTGATGATAGATGTCATTTAGAATGGGCTATGTTCATTGCCGCATCTGTTTGTTATATTTTTTGAAAATTTGAGTGAAATTGGATGGATTTCAGCCTTGCAGAACTAACCCACTAGCGAACGATTGAACATGTTCTCTGTAAGGGTTCACTGAGAACGTAGAGTCTTTCTTCAAGTACAAAGAGCATAAGTCGTCAGCCGTTCGATTTATATGAATTCAGGAGAATGAGTTCTTTTTCCCTCTCTTGCGCCGAAATCATGTCGTTTCTCAAAGCAAGTTACATGTTCAAGGCTTGTGCTTATAGAATTTCAGTTGAATTCTTGCTAGTGAACACTCAGGTCTAGGACGCATTTAGATTTTTATCTCTACTTTCGTCATCTTTTTAGACTTGGCCGGTAGCGTCACACATTTCCTTTGAAATGATTGAGAGGCCATTATTCCTTTAACATCTTTATGAAATAAGTAAAAAAACATGAACACCTCTTACAGTGATAGAATTTCATTTTTTTTCAGCACTATACTATAGGATTTTTAGGAAATTTTTTGATTAAAATAAAAACCCAGTCTCGTAGCATGAAAACTAGACCTAGACTGGATTAAACTAGACTAGGCTAGACTGGACACGCCGTGCAAGAAGATGTCTGCTAAAGTACACATGTGTTTTTTAAAAGTTCAATTTAGACGGTAATTCAGAACTAAAAAGGAAAAAGACAATGCATATGAGTCCTAATTTAATCGAGTGGTCTGCTCAACAGTTAGTTCAACTGGAATTTTGAGATCGATGTCAACTCATGATACCATGAAGACGAAGTAAAATCCTATGGGATAAATGTAAACCAACGCAGAAATAGCAGGAAGTTTTGACGAGAGTTTCCAATCATGCACTCTAAAGAGGACTCATTCATTTAAGTGCCACGTTCTGAACTGATTGAAATATGTCAGAGAACATCAGGCAAGCCATCACCGGGTCGGAATATTGACTTGTTATGCAAGACTACAATTTAACTCTCTGGATGAGACAACACGAGCCATGTATGGCATGAAGAGGGAAGCCTCTGGCATTACAAGCATCATTCCTAAGGTGAAGTTTGTATCATAAAATTACTAACATAAACGCCACGAAGCAGTAGTTATCATCAAAGGGTTGGTAACAAATATTGGGTTAATTATTATTATGTTATGTACGGGGAGATTTCGCTTTTCCGAATATTACACTTGTAATTTCTTATTTTTCTATGGGAAATTTTGGAGGTTTCATTCAAAATGATGCTGCACCTATGGCAGAAATTTGAATTAAACAGGCTGACTAAAAATATGAAAATTGCAGTTTCCAAAGCGATTTGAATTATTTCACCTCAGACTTTGTTAACGAAAAATGGGTTAACGGTACTTTATTTTCGTGCCTGCCGACGTGAGAATCAGCGGAAGTTCGTGTGGGTTTTTGAATGGATAAAATATTTTGAGTCTAGGCGAGTCAACATCACACATACTTTGTTTTAGGAGTCTAGGTGCGTTGAGGTAAATTGTCAAAAAATTAGGCGTAAAAAGGAATCACAAATTGGGGAAAAACAGAGTCTGACTTGGTGCTAGTTTTACGCAGCTTATTTGCGTGGAGCTGAGAGAACAAGAGAGGAGGAGAACGTAGTTCGTGTTCATCGTAGTTTTTTGATAAATTACCCCGATGATTGATGTTTCAATTAGTGAATTTATGTATTCAGAGCAAAAAAAAATATGTATTTTACACAGCCATGAGCAACTTTAGCCCAACTCATTCCTTCCTGCAATGCTCAATATGTACGAGTATAAAGCCGTGACGCATTCAAGGTGCTGTATATTTTCATATGTTAGTAATGTATATTAATCCTTTTTGTCGGGAAATTTCTACTGCCATATTACTCAGTAATTATTTCATTTTTCAAGGAGCATGCCAAAGGTTGCTCTTGCGTTAAATAGGACGAACAAAAACACAACTGGTGCGTGAACGATTCAGATATAAACATGCAATTGACTTCGGACGTCATGCACCTCGTAAATATACTCATTTGTTGGACACGAATGTGAAAACAATAATTCTTTCAATCTCATGGAAATAGTTTATCACAAAAAATATAATTATTGAAATTACAGAACTATATCCCTAGATATCAGGACGAGTTTCCGCTCCGAAGAAGTAGTTCTTCAGTTCTGGTGTGTTGGTGAAAAACGAAAAAGTTACTTTCGTTCATGTCTAGTTTGTGTCCACCGCTGAAACTGACCGCTTGTTTCAAGTTAGAGCGATTGTTCATTCTTTAGGTGTGTTTTTGAACGCGCGGCTAAGTTCCTGAAATGTAAAAGCAGAAATTGACTATCATTATGTTGTGTTTTAGTATTTTGTTCACGTGGTGGGAGCATGGATGGGTGAACTAAGTACCTTATCAAGTAGACAAGGGAGCAGGCAGACAAAAAATAAAACAAGCAAGCAAAAAAAGTTGCTGAGTAGGATTATGTTGAGAGAAAGGCTTATCCGAAGACGTCGATTTCGCTGTGACCATATCAGGCGTAGGCCAGATTGCTCATGTGAACAATTTGCACAACTTGGAGCAACAAAGGTCGAACTGGGGAATGCGAGAATTAATGAATTACATCGAAATGAGCTGCATGAATTTCATAAAATATAAACGACGTTCACCAGTGCGCAGGTTTGCGGAAATTCTTCTGAGTGCTTCGCTGTGAAGCATACTTTTTAGGCATCTATTTTAGGCACTCTTAGGAAAAAGTGTACCTTACAGCGTTTTATTGGCATCCGAATCATGAGATAATTCATATCTAAGATCAAGTTGAAACTTAGTACAGTGGATCACAAATTTGCGTTAAGACGTGTTAGTGCCATGATTTCTTCCTTCGCTCACATGTTAGCTAATGTTGAGTTATTTAACCACTTACGTGTCTTTTTTACCTGATAGACTAACGTTCCTCCGGCACTCAAATAACTACCGATTTGAGTCAAGAAATACCAAAATTTAACCCTTTAACTCCCATATTTTTATACTCATATTACCGTTATAACAACCACTATCACTAAACCGACACTGGCATTAGGTAGTCACTGTCATCAAGATGTGGAAGGAACTGCTACTCGGCAGTGAAGTTCAAAGGACACATTAGTGAACAAATTGAATAAGAAATACAATATTTTATTGTTATTTTTGAAAGGGGACCGTACAGTCCACTTGGGCGATAAAGGGTTGAAGTTGTGTGTTTATGTGTTCAAGTTTTATATGTTTTAGTTTATTTTTCTTTATTCGATCTCAATTTTTTTCCTTCTCATGCCTCTTGTCAAGTTCGTATTCAATATAATGGGCAATGTTTAGCGACAGCGGCAGTCAAATTGAAAAGATTCAAATTTCTTCTCTCCTCCTTCCTTCGTTAAAAGTGAATAATGTATTTACCCAGAATCCTTACATCCAATTCACATAAATGTTTTGTAGTTTTGTAAGTATGTATTCATATGTTTTCTCTTTCGCTCACATTTTTCTCGGTGAAAAATTTTGATCCGTTCTTTAAGCGAGTCAAAGAGCTAGATTGGACGATGCTTATTTCACATCGCAGCACCAAAATAATATGACACAATATATCTCAGGAGATCTCAAGATATCTTTTCATACAGGCAGTTTTTTTCCGGAATTCTGTGACGATGGAAAAGATGCAAAACCAAAAACGTAGGTCTTGTTTTTTTAAATGAATGTAAGTTTCGATTTATTTCGACCTGACCAGAATTTACACAGAAGTGTGTTACTAAAATGTATCAAGTATTTTGTTGACAAACGAGCTAGAGTTGAAAGAAATGATAAAGCTATTTGAAATGCATTCATTTTTTGTTGTATTGATTAATTGCGCTATTAATTTATTTCATTAGGCAGTAAAATTTAATTTGGAGTCAATCTTTGAGATAAGTTATTCAATCACAACAAGTTGACGGACCTCAACGCTAGACGCAGATCAAGAATCCGGAAAAAATCACTAAAAACAAATCTCGTGCTCACATTTGCACTGTTAAATTTTATAACGACTCAATGCAAGGAATTATAGCTCCCATGATGAGTGCAATAGCTATTCGCTTTGAAACATTTTAGGTCGTTGTATTTTCCGACCAGCTAACGTAAGTACCATAAATTTGTGCCTCATTTCTATGTTTGAATCTCAAATGTTTTCAGTTCCCGCAGACTTATTTAGAAAATGAGAGTCACCATAGGCCATAGGTACATAGTACTTGTTTTGATATCAAGTTATTGAAAATTGAAGCGAAGCAAGAAGAACCTTTTTACGGAAAATAATTACGAGAGTGAGAGCATTACTGTTTCAACCTAATATTTCACTAGGGTGAGACCGGGGTCAAGTATGCGTGTGTGTGGCAATATGCACATAAAATATATAAAGTACAGCAAGATCTTGCGACGCTTCCGGGTCTCATGTTTCTCATTTAGAGAGCAAGAACTCAATTACCTTTAATTTTACATGTAATATAGATTTCTCACGGAGGTACTGTTTCCCCAGTACAGAGCTTGTGTACCATACTACATCATAATTGTTAAATGATTTTATCATAGTCCGTGACGTAACAAAAACAGGCGTGTCTAAACACTGCTGGTCTTCTAAATGATTTCACAACAGCGTCGCAATCTTCATAATACTTTACGTTAATTTTTCAGAGCTGTACTCTAGTCACTAAAATTCAAATTCATTTATTAAACTCAATGTCCCTCAAATTGTTTTAAAGTATGGTGAAGTTCGGGTACTTCGAACGTCCCAGGTGAGAGCTGTTAGGCGACGTCGAGACATAGCTTTGAATTATCTTCGACGTTATCCCATCGGCCCTATTCTGAACTAATTATCCTCACGTGGGATAGAATTATTGAAGACGTGATGGAATCCTATTTACTGGATTGGATTTTGAGCCTCTTTTGTCGCGATATTGGCAGGCAATAAGAGGTGATCATGTTGCCGAGAGCCTCTCTGGAAGTCGAGCTTCGAACCTTCCTAGGAGTCCGCCGCTCATAATTGCTCTAATTCTTTTAATTGGTGAGAGTGAGCTTGGAAAAGGTCGTATTAGCTTGCTTTAGAGTTTTATATATCATTTTAAAGCTTTGATCTCGAGTCAACTATAGACTTAGCTTTTGTACGGTCTGACGAGATGTCAAGCTCTGATTCTAACGTTGATATAAGTAGCATAAAACGATGCTACAATTAGTTAATATAGACATTAATGTATAGTAATATAATAATCAATATCGGCATTTTTCCAATCGATAATTAATAGAAATTATAAAAATACTATTCTGGTAATGATACAATAAATGACAGTGTTACTATCTAAGCAAAGTGCTCCAGTTCAACACGGGTTAAAATAGGAAGATCATCACTTACCATCTTTACACAAAAGAACACTCAATTGTTAAAATTCTAATTCTGTCAATCTCTAAAGGCAACGTTTCCATGTAACTAACATCATATAAAGGCTGTAAAATACAAAAGAAACCCTTAGTCACATTGGTAAAACAATGTCAATGCAAAACTTAAACTACATCAGAGCGGATAAAAAATTTAGGTAATCACATTGCGAGAAAACGAGATAGGACTAATTTTGTACAAGATTGAATGTATAAAATGATGTTATTGACATCTAAACGTTGCCTTTAGAGATTGATAGATTTAAAATTTTAACACTTGAGTGTTCTTTTAGTAAAGATGATGAGTGATTATCTTCGTATTTTAACACGTGTTGAACTGGAACAGTTTCGCAAGGTCGAAAAATTGGAAAATGAAATATCTAAGCAAAGATGGAATTAACACTGAAGGCGGTCGGAAAATATCATTCTTAGAAACATTTAATTAGACATTTCCAGCCTTATGCCAATTCTTAGCAAATAATGAGGAAATGACAAAGTTAAAACATGATCTTTATTAAAATCTTAACAGCAAATGAAGTTCTATGCCAATTCTTAGCAAATAATGAGGAAATGACAAAGTTAAAACATGATCTTTATTAAAATCTTAACAGCAAATGAAGTTCAGCGATCGCTATGATAAGGAAAATAAATTTGAAAGGAAAATTAAATATTAAAATGGTTTAGAATGGACCAAATGAATTCACAATTCAGGGATTTATTAATATCAGAGAGTAAATAATCTGCCTATCATCAAGAGAACCTTAGATGGATTAACAATTCAGTGCCATACTATAATCGGTAGATGAGTTTTCAGAGGGTATGTCTTATCAGGAGAAGGTTTTCAACTGTGAAAAACGTACAAAGGGTCTAAAATACACAAATCAAATTCAGCAAAGCACGTATCGAGAACTTTAAATTTATCGACAGAAATGATCAGCTCGCTTGTACCATTTGTGCAACGTAGCCCAACACTAGAATGAGAAGAAGAACCAAGAAAAGGCTATTTCGATGGTTTCGAGCATCATATTCAGCTACCCTCACGTAAAGTGGTCTATGAGTAGGACCCGCACACTCAGATGAGTAACGTGTGAAACTAAAAATGTTAAAGTAGAAATGATCGCATGACGTTCGCTGCGCACCTTTAAAGCGCTAATATGGGAATTCGGGCTTTTCTTCATGCAGTAAAATAATACAGAAAAAAGGTTAACAACAATTTTTGCTATAGGCGAAGCAAAGTCTTTCTTCCATTTCCCTCATTGGGGTTCAAAGTGGAGGATGACACAATACATGAAGTTAGGAGCAAGGCTAACTTCAGTGTGTTCGTAAATATTATTCAAACACCTGCTAATTGAGTATCAGGAGCGCGTGGATGCAAATCCGCAAAAAAAGGCATGAAGTTGTAGAATTTTATTGTGAATGATTGCGGAGTTAAAGTAAATCTAATGATGAATAAAACCCCAGAGCGACATCACTAATCACATTAAACACTAGGATATCTTGCGACTAATCCTAACAGTAAACTTTTCGGGACGTCACCCATCAACACAATATCTGAAAACAATACACATACTATATATAAATAGACAGAAGCTAGTGTAGTGAAAAATATATACTGTGATACCAAATCAAAAAATATGTGACAAACATACAGAACGTTGAAAAGAATCACTCCCCTGGCTCCTCATGAAGAAGATAATTACAAATTAACAATATGCTATGGATGGGCACTAAATTTATCTCATGCTTTTTAATTGCTCATGCTTTTAAATTAAACTCATAATTTTTAATTTGGAAATATGAATTGGTGCTAAAATCCCAAGGCCTTAGAGACTGAGGCCTAAGTCTCTAAAATGTTGAAGTTCTTAAGCGTCATGGGAACATTGCACTTAGCGTATGAGCGCATCGAAGAAGACGTGGGATTGGTTAAAATAGTTACTACTACAACTACTTTCCCAGGGGGACAATGTGAGGTCCCGAGCTGAGAGTTAGGTAGGCCTTTTTTGTTGAAATAAAATGTTTTTGTTATGTTAAGGACCACCTTTTTTTCGGTTCACTGCTGTCCTGTTCTTCAGCTCCTACTACTTTCTTCTTCAACTTTGATCTTGTTTCATAATCTTCTTTCACAACTTACTGTTTCTATGCCTTTCTGCATAGATTCCGCATTTCCTTAACTCCATACTAAATAGTGCCTTCCTCCTTCCTCTCTTTGGATCGCATTTGTTGCTGGGTAGGGAGGCTAAAACTAACGACTAATCTAATCTACAACTACTTCTTTCTGCACGCTCAGCAGCTGTGGAGTGAACAGATCTATAGCTTGAACCTACATATGACGATGTAAACGTGTACAACTACGCTTATGCACCAGAGAGCTACGTGTTTTCATTCTGGTGCGTTAGACTGAGGTCCAAATCATTAAAATTAGACTGAGGTCCAAATCATTAAAATTAGACTGAGGTCCAAATCATTAAAATTAGACTGAGGTCCAAATCATTAAAATTAGACTGAGGTCCAAATCATTAAAATTAGACTGAGGTCCAAATCATTAAAATTAGACTGAGGTCCAAATCATTAAAATTAGACTGAGGTCCAAATCATTAAAATTAGACTGAGGTCCAAATCATTAAAATTAGACTGAGGCCCAAATCATTAAAATTAGACTGAGGTCCAAATCATTAAAATTAGACGGAGGTCCAAATCATTAAAATTAGACTGAGGTCCAAATCATTAAAATTAGACTGAGGTCCAAATCATTAAAATTAGACTGACGTCCAAAATATTGGCATTAGGTTAAGGTCTAAATCAGTATCATTAAGACTGAGATCCAAATCATTATCATTCGATTGAGGTCCAAATCAACTGAAAATGATATTAACAATAGAGCAAATCGTACATACCCGCGAAAAATCAGAGCATGCGTGCTGTTCAGCCTAGTGATGGATCGAACAACCGCAACCGCGTTACAACCGCCAAAAATCATGCAACCGCGAACAAACTGCATTGTGGTTGTGGAGTTCATATCGCAACCGCGTTCAACGATTAATTAAGCAGCCACGGTTGTGTAATATTCTGATTTATGCGAAAGATTAGTTTTGCGCAACATGCTAATTGCAGCGCCCAAAATTCTCGCATAAAACCGCTAAACCCAACAACGTCATTACCCACCCGCACAAAACACAGAACACGGGAAGTAGAGCGCAGTGAGCTGGAGGTCCCACCATGGAAGACAGAATACAACGTCCTGTGCTCCTCCACTCTGCAGTCTGCAGCGCTGAGTGCTTGCTTGTTTTCAATTGTTTACAAGCCGGCCGTGGTCGAGTGTGTTTCGTTGCGTCGGTGCTGACTGCTCGCTACTGAATATCGAAACTTTCGCTCACTTCTTATTAAGTATTTTCCATACGCTATCGAAAAATCGCTTATACGTATTGCAGTATATTTACATGTTTACTGAATGTTCATTATGCATATGTGGGTCGAACTGAGTTTCGTGAATATTTTGCTGCTTCAGTTTGACAAGTTTGACTTTGTGAATGATGGCATACGCACCGCCAAACATGTCGCCACCCTCTTATATGCTCCGATAGCATCAGCTAATAGCAATTGGTTACTCGGGTACCAATAGTTAGGTAATTGCTTGCCTATTTAGTTCAGTATACTTAGTTGCGACAAAGGCTGTCTTAAATTTAGAATGGCACTACAAAGGATGATTGCAAAATTATACAGCAAGGTTAATTATCTGTTGCACTTTGCCACGATAGGCTTGTTTTAAATGTACGAAGAGTTCGCGAGACTCGAATTCAGGAGTAGAAATTACCGCGCCAGCACGCTATCGACCGCGCTATCGATCACCCTATAAGATGATCGAAGCACAAAGAAAGCAATGCTTGGCACAGTGAAAGCAGGCGCGCACTGTCCCGACAGATATATTTTATTCCCTTATGTATCGACAGTTCAAAGTCTATAGTCACCCCTTGTTTCTGGGGTGACTAGACTTTGAACTCTCGATACATAAGGCTTGTTTTAATTTCAGCAGGTGTTATTAATTTGTCATGCTGATACTTTCATGACACTTTATGAAAATTCTCAAAAAATATACTCTATTCCCTGATTTTAATTATCTTTAATGTATTTCATAATTTTTCTAGTTCTAAATGGTGTTAGGTATGCAACAGACGTTTCTTATATTTTGAAAATTACTTATTCTTTTTGTGGCATATTTTGTATTTATAGCTATCAGCTTATGCTGTGAATGTGTAGCAAGCGAAAACATGTATAAAAATTTGCGATGGGTCATTATTTCAACTTCAAATACTTGTAATTCGAACTTAACACTACAAGCAATTGGTGAAACTGGAGTTCAATATTCGACTCATACTTAAAGTCAATTGTAGTAATCAATTATGAAAACAGCAAACATTAACTGCATCGTGCCTTAATGTAGCTTTAATTAAGTATTTACAGTATTTATGAAAATTGAGTTCGTGACTACTGGTCGGGAATCTGTCGGCATTCTGAAAATCCTTTCCGTGGCCACCGGTGGCCGAGTGCCATAAAGCGGTATCAGATATCTTGAATTCATAATAAAATTACTATTTCTTTAAGACGAAAGTAGACACAGTAAACACATTGTTTTTTAAAATTGAGGCGTATAAGCCTTACACAGTGAATAGTGATTTCTGAAACTGTGGACGTTTCAGAAGTGCATTTGTTACCATATTTCTGTAATACTTGAAAGTTGAAACAATATTGCAATTCTTATTGGCTGAACAATTGTAAATTTGTGATGTGTCATGTTCTTTGAACGTAAAGTTTTTTGGACATTTGCCCGGAGAATAGCTGGTATAATGTAACAAAAATGCAGATCAGCAGCATCTAATGAATGTATTTTGTGAAAGAACTTGAAGATACAGCATAAAGTGATCTATGTAAAAAAGTTTATTTTCGTAAGGGACATAGCACGGATATCCTCAAATATCACTAAAAGTACATGCATGAAAAACTATTTGAAGAATGAAAATACTTAAGGAACAAGAATTACAAGATAAATCTTCAAAAAATAAAAAACTCCATTGGACCTGATAAAGCAAGAAACAAAACGACGAAATGAAAGAATAGTTACCTTCTATCACAGCGCCAAATTGTGGGATATCAATAACCTCAGATCAAAGTCTCTGGATCGAAAGATTTGTGACATGCTTATAATAGACGACCTGTCTTTCAGTTATGTTGAGGATATTGGTTTCATGAGACTGTTAGTTGAAACTAGTCAGTAATAGCAAATAAAGCAAAGGCCTCATTACAAAATCTCGCCTATGATAGCATGTATCCGTTGGATACAGATGAAGTGAATGATATACTGGGAGGCCTGAAAAACGGTAAACTGTCATTCATAATGGATAGTTGATCTGATATTCCAGCTGATGTATCTTTGACGCTGAGGTGTCCCGGCACAAACAACAATATCCAGAAGGTCAATCTTGTCCTTTACACTAAGCCCCTGACTGATCGCCATACTGGTTACTCTTTTCGATGATTTCAATGATCATCTGTCACAGAAATTCGGTGAAATGTTTGAAATATGGAATCTGGAGCAAGCCGTCCGTATTGTGATGAGAAATTCAAAGGCAAATATAAAGATATCCTTGTTTCTCAGTGCTGCCTGCAAGATGTAGGAAGTACTGCTCCATCTGGAAAAGTTGGCTACACTAAAGTGTATGTTATGCTCAGGTATTTACTGTATTAAGCCATATATTAACATCTATAGTTCGTTGCATAAACATAATGCAATGAAGCAATCGATACGTGCAGTTATCTGTGGACTTCATCGCGCGGATCGAAGCCTAGCCTTTGTTGAAAAATCCCGAACGTACTCTAGGCAGTTTACGATAGTAAGCGTTTTGATGAACCTAGCCAAGATTACAGTCCCCCACACTCCAAAAAAAGATTTAATTCTCACACATCTCTTTCCAGACGGCCTGAAAAGAACCGTCTACGCCAAGAGTTCCCAACGTTTTTTGTAACCCGCACCCCTAGGAAAATTTCAGTCGACCCTCGTACCCCCTGAAATAAAAGCGTCAACGTATAGCCAATATCTTATTATTTACCCAAACTTTTCTTGCAACCCGAGGAATTTTGTCACGCACCCGTAGGGGGTGCAAGCACCCTACATACAATGTCACATGGAAGCCACGTGGTTAGGTGCTGGTTACGTGGATTTTAGTTGGTAAAATGGATTTACCACTGAATATACTCATTATAGCCATATTAGTACGTTGCATGCTGGATTTGATACGTGGGATCCACGTGTGATTTCCTATTAGCTACCACATTGCCTTCAAATAAATTTTTTCCACATGGGAGGCACGTGTGTATGCAACGAACTTGCTTATGAACGGCTTTTAAGAAAATATTGTGTATATGTAAATAATAAATTTTTGTTGTATGTTTTCGATATAATGTCAAAGATTCCTTTCAGAGCACATATTAAATTCTGCATTTATAACCAATTACACGTTTACACATCAGATTAGTCTCAAATTTAAGTATTATTTGCTTGATGGTCAAAAATATATACGTTATTATTTGAAGTATTCAGGTTCAAGCTGAGGTAGAAACTCCTTGTGCTAAAAAATCTAAAATTTGCCTTTTTAAGACTTAGTTGTGTCTTATTCAGTTTTAATGCTCATTTTAAACATTTTTAATAACTAATAAAGTAATCATTGATTATGAAATATTAGCTGATTATCTTTTTGAACCAAAAATTGGGAAAACTAAATTCTATAAATGCGTCTGGTGCGATGTTAAAAGCTTTCGTAAAATAATATTGAAAGACAGAACACACCAATGAATTAATTGATATACACACATGAAACTATTTGGATAAGTTTTGACGTTTCGATTTCGAAAGAATGTGCATCTGGCAACTACCCCTCCTCTCAGACGTTGTGGCGCCTCCTATTCAAACTTCCGTGCTCCGTCTTCCGTAACCGTTACTTAGTTCTGCTCAGGGTTGCCAGAAGTGTTACGTTCGTAACAAAAGTGTTACTTTTTGCTATTAGATCCTTATGTTGTTACTTTTGTTACGACTTTGACAAAATTCGACAAATGTGGTTACTTTTTGAAATTTCAGCTAATAATTCTTTAAAGAAGGTCTCGTTCCGTAGGCACTCGTGCTGACTACAGAGTCTTTTGAACCGTTCCTTGACTCGTTCATAACTCGTATGGTCGAGTTCGGCAACGTTCGCTCGGTAACTGTCAAATGATGCAATGATTCATTGAGTTGAGTTGCGTCTGTGAAAGCGGTGCCTCAGTTCGCTTGTGCTTTCCACTCACATAATAGCATCTTATCGGTTGATCTTTATGATTTTTCAAGTTATAAAGCCATTATTCCATGATGAGTGCAAAAAAAGATAATTCGGAAAGTGATATTAACAAAATACCCGAAAAGAAAAAATGTAAACTAGCTAACGTTTGCCAAAGAAAGCTCAGAGAAGAGTGGCTTGACGATGAGAGATTTTCAGCTTGGATTCAAATTAGTAAAGTAGATGAAAATAAAGCATATTGCCAGTTTTGCAATTGTGAATTAGCTGGTGGAATAACACAGATTGAAAGACATGGAAATACAGAAAACCACAAAAAAAATGAGCGTACTATTAACAAGTGCTCAAAGGTGACTGACTTCGTGCGACCCAGTACGTCAACGCTTCGTTCAAACAAAGTTGCTGTATCTGAACTAAAACTTCGTGTCTTCGTCGCAGAACACAACTTACCTGTCTCTATTTTGGACCACTTACCTGAGTTGGTTGCTAATGTTTGCGAAGATCCCTCAATCCGTGGAGACATCGAAAAATTAATGCGGCCGAACGAAAAGCACCGGTGTGTTTCGTGCTGTCATTGGTAAGCATTATTTAATCGAACTTACTGCAAAATTAACGAAAACATAACTTTCGTAAATTATCGATGAAACCACTGATGTTTCCACTACTAAACAACTTGTTATGGTTGCCAGATATTATGATCTTGATGTGCAAAAAACTGTGGATAAATTTTTGGCTTTAATTGAGGTAATGGATTGTAACGCTAAAGGAATTTTTTATTCTTTGACTATTCTATTTTTTTTAAACATGGCATTTCCTTTGATTATCTTATTGGGTTTGCAAGCGATAACGCAAGTTTCATGATGAGCCGGAAAAACGGTGTTCAACATTTGCTGAAAGTAAAGGTCCCAGCATTATATGTTCAAGGTTGCGTATGCCATTCAATGCAACTGTGCGCTTCCAAGGCTTGCTTAGAACTCCTGAACGAGCTGAAAGATTTAGCTCGAAGTATTTACTCATACATAGCAAATAGTCCCAAACGTCTCAATGGGTATAAAGAATTTCAAAAGTTTACAGACACCGACCCAAGAAAAATCTTGCATCCAAGTTGCACTAGATGGCTGTCTCTTGAGCAAGTCGTAGAGAGAATTCTGGATCAGTGGACAGCTCTCACTTCATTCTTCACATCAGCAGCATTAGAAGATAATGTCAAGTCGGCTGCAGCAATTTTAGAACAATTGCGGAACCTAAAAAATGAGATGTACTATTCATTCTTGGCCTTCATAATACCCAATGTCAGTAAGATCAACCTTGAATTTCAAACTGAGACCTTTCGACTGCACAAACTGAAGAGTCCTATAAATATTTCTGTAAAAACTATCCTGTTTCTTTGTGAAACGAGAAATAATCAAAAATAAGGATCTAGGAGAAATTGTTGTTAATGATCCTTCGGTCTTCCTTCCATTTGAGAAAACCATGGAGGCAAAGTAGAAGCTGTTGATTGCAAGAATTCTGAAAAAATTTCTGACAAGGACCTGAAACAATTTCGAGTGATCATCTTGAATTTTTATGTACGAAAAATGAAAGAAATGTTTAGCCGTTTTCTCTCGAATGAAGTGCTTAAAAAGTTGGAATTACTTGAGGCTATGGACCCCGGCAACGTTAATGTGGGAAAACCTGCGTCCATCATTCATTCCTCTTCCCTTAAAATTTCCTAACAACATTTCTGAAGAAGAGTTCGAAACACTGAATACCGAATGGCGAGAGTTCACATTTGAGGACACGAACCGTATAACTGACGAGGAACCTGAAAACTTCTGGTACTCTGTTTCAAAAGAAAAGTGCGGTGATGGACTTCGATATCCACTATTATCAAAGTTAATGGTGAGCCTACTTGCGTTGCCTCATTCCTCAGCCTGTGCCGAAAGAATATTTTCACTTTTAAATAATATTAAACGTAAAAACAGGTCTCTGTTGAAAACAGAAACATTAAAAGCACTTCTGTACTGCAAAAGTTTACTTAGTGGCACTAATTGCATGAAATGGCAGCCTCCTCAAGAATTACTCAAATTTATGACGCAAGAGGACTTATACAGCAGTGCTGAAGAAGGAGCTACTTTTTGAAAGGTTAGTAAACACTTCCTTCAATATTAAATTATTTACTTGACGATTTTCAGGTTTTGTTACTTTTTGATTCAATTTGTTACCTTTTGCGATGGGAATTTGTTACTTTTCACGAAAACCTTCTGGCAACCCTGGAACTTCTGCTCAAGACGTGATGGTGTTAATTGTGCTCCTGTGTATTTCTAGGAACATCATTCAATTCGCAGTATTAATGAATCTAAGTGGAAGATAGGGGTAATTAACATGACGAGCTGTTCACTGTCCATATTAGAGATATTAAAACTGAGCATAGTTTTCATGCGCTGCCGGTTAAAGTGATACGGCTGGTTAATTTCTCTCCATTACTTTCTGTTGAACTGATGCTCATTTTGGTACTGAAGCCGTGAACAATAATCTGATTTTTTTTACAATAATTCTCTCATAAGCACGACGTTGTGATGAGAAGTGATAAGTCGCTGGAAATTGTGTAAGATTATTATACAGAGTTATAGTTCTTAAATATATGTAAACCTTTCGACGACAATGATGACTTTAATTGCACCATTTCTCGTTTGCGCCGAAAGAATGAAATATCGTTTAATTCTTTTTCTTGTGATTCATTTTGCTGCTTTGTGGTACTCATGCTATAAAATATATTTGCGTAAGCATTTCAATTTGAAATACCGCCTAAGAAATCCATCATTACAATTATTCGTTGGTAGGATGTTGTTTCTTATTTCATTATTTATTTTGTTAACCTTCATTTTGAGGGTTTAACAGTCTTCACATTATGGATGAGGTTTGTGAGTATAATTCATTTTGTCAATGTTTTTTTCCAAATTTGTCATGATACAATAGAAATGTATGATGAAGGACAAATTTACACCCTAAAATGCATAAACATGTATTCACAACCATTATATATGAATTTGAACGGATTGGAAGTGAATTGTTAGAAAATTTTCATGCATTTGAAGGGTAAATTCATTCTTCATAGTTCATTTTTTATAGAACCATGATGTTTCAAATGTGAACATTGAAGTTAGCGCTGCCATTTTATCATATTTAAGGAATTGAATTTGTTTCTAAGAAATGTTAACAAAATCCAAGAATGAAAATTCAGTTAGTACAATTTCTCGATTTTGATTGATGAAGTTTGCGGTGCCATTATATTACAGAAATTTGATTTGTTTTAATAAAAATGTTACAATTCATAACTGAACAATTCATCTGTCATCATGATTTTTCGAGTTTGAATATTGATATTCCCTGCCATAGTATTAGTGGACTTTAATTTTTTCTAAAAATCATTGCAAAATTAAACAAAAATTCCTTGCTGACGGTCAGTTTTTTCCATTCCAAATTAATGTGGTGGATATTCTGCCCTGGATAAAATTTATGAACGCGCTTTTACTACGAACTCCCAAACCGGGTGTCCGACAAAAATATCCCCGACTTTTCGATTGATTATATCTCCGAAATCAATTAACGTATTTTAAATATATTTTTTTACAATGTAGCAAATTTAGTTTCTTTTTCG
Organism: Morinoia aosen; assembly: GCA_030386875.1. Lineage (NCBI taxonomy): Eukaryota > Metazoa > Arthropoda > Malacostraca > Amphipoda > Talitridae > Morinoia > Morinoia aosen. The sequence goes on from CM059579.1 coordinate 23,065,329, forward strand.
AATAATTTAACTTTTTGAAAATCGTTTAATAACCACTCAACAGTGATCGATTTACTGAAAGAGGTAGAAAAACTAATTGTTGAAAGGAAAGTTTTAAAAACAACACTGGTGATCTTCTTTATTTCTCAATACCTACTGTTAAAAATAATTTCACAAAGATGTATCCTACGTACCCCCAAGACTTCAAACCCTCTGAGAGGTTATTTACTTTCTTGTTTCATCATTTGAAGACACTCAAAATGTAGCTCACTAACGATCAAAGAATTTTCATCCTATTGGAATATGAAGCAACATAAAGGGGTTAAAAAGTAAGAAGAGCATTTAATTTTCTTCCAAATTTTCTAACAGTGAGAAACACAGTCTTCTTATATGATGAATCCTTTCCGGGAATGTTTCATTGATTGGTTTTTCAACTTTTTATAGATTTCCATTGCTTCGTATTCCAATACGATGGAAATTCATTGATAGTTAGTTAGCTGCATTTAAAGTGTCTTCAAATGATGAAACAAGAAAGTAAATAACCTCTCAGAGGGTTTAAAGACTTGGCGGTATGTAGGATACATCATTATGAAATTATTTTTAACAGTAGGTATTGAGAAATGAAGAAGATCACCAGTGTTGTTTTTAAAACTTTCCTTCCAACAATTAGTTTTTCTACCTCATTCAGTAAATCGATCACTATTAAGTGGTTATTAAACGATTTTCAGAAACTTAAATAATTCGAAAAGAAACTAAATTTGCTACACTGTGAAAAAAAGACATTTCAAATTTAATTTATTGCGGAGATATAATCAATTGAAAAGTCGGGGACATTTTCATGGGACATCCGGTATAGCGTGGTATAAGTTATGCTGTGGAGGGTTCATAGTCTGTGTTCTTCTATGAAAGCCTTACTTATAGATGCATTCAATTTTTGAATTTCTCATAATACAAGTCAATGAGTACAAAGAAAATTCGAAATGTTTGAATAATGGAATTATTCACTGCATCTTAGCCTGGCTGTTAACCCTACTTTTTGCACTCGGGAAAAAATATCGCAATTTGCAAGTTGCTCCGAGATCGTCGGTTGATATTTCATTCACAATGCATGCTCGCTTTTATGAATTAACAGCCTTGTGACATAAATATGAGTGTAATACTTGTATATATGTCACTAAAACACGCAACAACGAGTGGTGGAGGCTGCCATGAAACCCTATGAATACTGAGATGCCATTCGTTTCGCCGCTAATTACTGTACCGGCTGTTGAATTACTTCAAAGAAAATCTCGAATCATTTGCGATCAGTTTATATAACATTACCATGTATGGTATCAAGATTCAGTGCGTAATGAGAATGGCATTTTGGGGGGACGTGTTCTCAACAGGTCATCTGCTACAGGACGTGGCAATACAACGGCACCGGAGCGACCAACCAACTTTGATCACCACATGGAAACAATGTATAATACACGTCGGCAGAATTCATGGTAAGTCTGCTTGATTTATAGATGGAACCCATGCGTTATTACCACATGGATCCTAGCTGGCAGAAGCAAGTGATGGCCATGAGGCATATGGTTTCCATGTAGGACCCACGTCCTCTACACGTGTCTTAACCTGGTGGGAACCACATGGGGCCACTTTCCAAAAGTCCATGCGTTTTCCACATAACAAGGGCGCGTAGAACCCATATGGTAAACATGGACAATCCATGTCGTAACCATGTGGTTTCCATGTGACATTGTATATAGGGCACCCCAGGTTGGGAACCTCTAGTCTAGTCTAGGCGAATCCAACCGCGTTATTATCGATTTTGGCTAAAAAGAGGCTTGTCAGCTTCACGCTAATTTGCAGAGCCATGAAGGACCTTGGTCTCAACTTTTATGCACTAACTAATTAGATGAAAGAATGAAAGAAGTTCGTATGGAGGGGTGTAAGAAAATTTTAAAATGGTTTCAGACCAACGGTCGGCCATCAAGTTTTCGTTTGATAGAAGATTTTTACCGTTGAAAGGGCTTGTAACAGACCTAACGATCGTTGGATTGCCCCTCTTATTTTCAACCTACAATGACTATGAACAAGCCAGTTAGCGTCATTACCTTCTGCGTGGTTACGAGTGGGGATGACGTCTTTATCCAGTTTTTCGTCAACAACGGAAATGTGAACGCCGAATCCTACTTCAAAGTCTTACAAACAGAAATTATTTCATGGGTGACGGCCTAGGCTTCAATAAGAATTTTATGCTCCAACGTGGCGAAAAAAACAGTTGGCCGTTGACTTGCTCAAAAAGCTCGGTGTGTGATTCTGGTGGGAAAAATTTCAGCCTTCCGACTCGCCAGAAGTGAACCAGTTTTATTATTTTTGTCGCAAATTGCGGCCAAAGTTTGTGTGAAGCCCCACAACAGCATCGCTGTCCTTCAGGACATCAAAAAGGCCGTGGAGTAGTTGGGAACAGCAGAAGTTGTCCAGCCGTGTTCAGCTCTCGCAAGCGTGTAGAAGTCGTCACCGCGACCTAAGGCGGTCATATCGAATAGAACTTTGGGTCTGCTGGTCTACTAAATAAACGGTCAAAAATTTCAAGTTATAGGGTTCGAGCATAGAGAAGAATATAGTACGGTTTTATCTGAAAGACCCTGTACTTTTTAAAAACAGGCGAAGTGAATAAAGAGTCTGCAAAATACATGTAACTGATCAGCATATCTTTACGAAACGGAATAAGTTGCAGCGGTGGCATCGCCTGGACAGAAAGAAAGGAAAATGTCCGCGACATGAAGACTGTACTCGCGAGGTCATTAGGAAGCTGAGGTCTAGAGCGCTGGGCAGCTTCGGCCGAATTCAATATCGTGGCGTTTAGCATACATGTATAAATATAAATGGCCTCGTCCCGTCATATAGGAATGGTACTACAGGTTTCGCACCAAAAATATTTCTTGTTTGTTTTTCTTTAGACGAGAGCAAGAAGAGGAAGAATGATTGCTCGCTGACACGATTTTTTTCAAATTCTTGTTTTCTTGGCTTCTATAATTGTCCAATACTTATTTTGTCACGGAGGATTATATGCATAGTTAATTATGATGTCTAATTTTCTTAACAAACACATGTTTTACGAGTTACACGGGAAGAATAAAGGTTTACTTTTATTTTAATTTTTTTCCCGATGTTTAAGAAAATTAATTAGAACCTTAAAATTTAACGAAACACTCCTCACTCAGAATTCCCAATTGGTGATACTTTCATTTCTCTTCGAAAATATCTTCTTATTTAGAACGGTTTCATCAAAAATTCCGATGCAACCGCTTTTTATTGTCCATTTGTATTAGGGTGTATAGCACTCTTATTTGCCAGGTAGTTAACTCATAATGACACTCGTGTTTAAAAAAACAATTCGGAGAGAGAATTCTAAGCCGCCACTGACGAAGAATTGGTAACATTGTGACTTAAACACGATGAAATCGTACGCAGCATGTACATTTGAGCGTGGTTTTCATACCATGCTTTATTTTTAATTTTACCACTTCAGGGCTTAACAGAACTATTGCGATGATTGTCATCATGCGTATCGGCATTCAGTTAATTTCTTTAAAAATTTTCTGCGGGGAAATAGAATGAGGGATCCAGTGAAGTAATATTGCAATAATCTGTAGTGCGCTTCTTGTAACCAGTTTCCAGTTGAAGCAATGAGTGCGTCACGAGCGAAAATCTAATGCAAAATTCAATTTTTAATCAGAGTTGCAGGTATTTTTCTCTACCGAAGCAATAAATGAAGCCTATCTTCTCGAACGCCTCTGGCCCTGGTGATCTGCTGCTCCGCCGCAGCCGACATCACCTTTCCAACACAGACAGTTGCGTTTCAATTTCCGTTAGCAGTTTATCTCCAGCTAAAAAATCGGAATATTGTTTCCGTAGTCGTAGTTGCGCAGCTGTGTTTTATACTGATAAAGTAAAAATCCTTCTGAACGAAATGAGTGTTTCCTGGATGTCTCGACAGAGGGTTGTGCGCGCATGCGTCTGCATGAGGGTATATCTTGACAACAATAGAAAGCCATTCGCTCGACAAATATCTTAAGTTCTAAAAATAAAGTATATTTATTTAACACTTGCTATAGACTAACGACCACTCAATGGCATTTCTGAAACTGCGCACTTTGTGGCAATGGAACCACGGAGAATCTGGAAGAATGTTGAAAACCCATCTCAGCGTTCATGAACTTGTCTACGATTCACAAAAATTTTGAAGCCCCGAACTATGAAAGTAATATTAATGGGCATAAAAACGAAGCATTTTTTATAGAATCAGAACTGAGGAGTGCTAACGAAAGTACTCTAAAGAGAGCAAAACAATCTAAAATATTCTTGAATTTTTTTTAACGTCAGTTATACACAAATGGTGAATGATATCTTGTTCTAGAGATTAATGTTTTATGGAAAAATTATATTTTATCGGTAATTATTCCATTGATTATACCCTCACTGAGCCTTTCTCACGTTGTTCAAGTCGGCGAGAACGTTGGAGCGGAACATTTTTCTTTATATTCTTAACTAATAACATTTAATTTCCTAAAAATACGATTAATGGCAGTCTGAAAATATCTCGTTTCCTACCCTTAGAAGTCTCAACAAGTCTCAATGCTCTTACTGCTCGTGAAATCGATCGAACTCGTGAATCGATTGCCCGATTGGGTTGGAAGAGAAGGTTTAAACCTAGTAAAAGAATTTCATTCGCAGGCTTCCAACGTTATGGGAAATAGAAATCATATGAAGAAATTATCCAAGAAATAGCAATCGTGCAGAAATATCGGTAGTTTACTTTTATTCGAACGTCAATTGAACGTCAACGCTTTTGTCGAGTTCGTGAAAATATTTATAAAAATTTTCTTTCACAGTACATGCTTCGTCGGCTATTGCATCGAGGGAGCTTCCATGGCATTATTTTTTTTCAACTAGGCAGCAAAATTAAAATAACTTTTACGCATGAAGTGCAGGCTGCTCTTAAGCAAGATTTATTCATTCTGTTAACTCCAGACCCAGCCCTGACGATAGAAACGTTCGCTCAGTCGTGGAGCTGCATGGAGACCTCTTCGATGTTCCCATAAACACCATCAAATGAAAGAAAAAAGAAGCAAGATATAAAATTATTTGCTTCTCGTAAAATTGAAGGAATGCGGATACTTCCTGAAGTTAGTAAAGTGTTCCAAGACGCGCATCCAGCTTACACCTGCTCATTTACCGTGGGTTTTGGATTGACTCGGTCTGACCTGAGCCAGCCTGACCATTCATCATCGCCCTAGTTCGCCTAAGTCAAGGAGCTTTAAATGGAATGGAGGCGGCATCGCTATCTTTTGCCAGTCAAGCGAGTGAAGCCACTTTTGCCGACCCAAGCCTCGCCCACCCGGCATTGGGTCCCAGTGTGGAGGTAGTGTTGATAGGAGTGCAAGCAAGTAGTGGAGGTGGAGGTGTGTTCCACCTCCATCATCAGCGACTGAAGACCGCGCTGTTAAATGGCTGACTTGCGCTACTCTGTGCTATACATTTTTTTCTTAGGCATATATTTCAATTGCGTCCTCGCTGAATGATAAAGAAACTCATATTGAAAAAACTCGTCCTTGACCGCAGCGTGTATAAGCGGCGCCCTGTCACGCTGAGTGTCTGACACGCACTGAGCCCGTGGAGGGAGTATATATGGAGGGAGCATAGCCGTCTGTGAAGAGAACCAGTTTTTGAGATTTCCCCTATGCTTGTGGTAACCAATAGCCGTCTCGCAAGTGTGACGTCAGCACGGAAGTCAGTTACCTACTAACTGCGTTAGGGTGCGCACATGCTCGCTGATTGCTCTTCCAGCTGTTGAGTTTATCGTAATCATTAATTTGGGATTCTAAGACTCCGAAAGATAATAAATTGTGTTTCCTCACTCGAGGACACTTAATAATATCAAAATTACTAGCAAAGATACATTAAGAGTTGAAAACTGTAAAGATTACAGGCCCTTGAATATAACAAATTAGAGAGCAACTTGCACGCGCACCTCATCCTTCGATTTGTGGAGCGGTACTAATCTTGCTTTGGCAAATGAACGAGTTGTAGAGGAGGTGAGGAGGCGAGGAGGAGCCAACTTCAGCCAAGCGTCTGTGGTTGGCTCACGTGTGGGGCCTTGCCAATGCCCCAGTCTCACAACTTTTGCAGCTAATTTGAACCCGATTGGAATCGGCTATGCTCCCTCCATATATCCTAGCTCCATGACTGAGCCCCATCTCCGTGTTTGTGCCCGTATACCCTACAGCTACCGAAAATTGGCTTCACTTTAGAGCGCTGATGCCGCCTCCATTCCATTAAAGCTCCTTGGCCTAAGTCATGAGGGACTAAAGTCAGTTCAGCAACATTTACACCTCTTTAATATTTTTTTTTGTGAGTATTCGTGGCTCGTGTAAATGATGACCACCCGACCAGTACAGGAGATGACCACCTGACAGTTAAAAACTGCCGCAGTTTGCTCGATTGGCCTTTTGTCTTGTCAAAATATTAAAATTTGTGTGCTTTTCAAATTGAATTCTGCGATAAGAAGCCCCTCAGCAACTGGCAACACAAGACTGTCATATGCTGGGCGATCTTTTTGATCGAAGTCTATTTAAAAATAAATCTTGAGAAACTTAGAAAAGCAACGCTTCAACCTTCAATGGCCTTAGCATTAGAAGGAGCTGACTTGTGTTTCTTCATTCATTATTAATCTTCTGTGAAGATTGGTGCTGCTCGCGTACCATGAAAATGTTACCATCCACGCTAGTTCAAACTCTACTGCTTTTTCTATATCCCTGGTACCACCTGCACGAACTAGCCGGTACCAATACCATCATCCTCTGCCGGTGCGAAAACCTTCTCATTAAAAGTCCAGCTGTTGAGAGGCTGAAGGATCTTTTTACTGGCGTTCATTCATCAAGCTTGAGTAGATCGATTATTCCTGCAGAGCCAGAGTACGGTAAACTTGACTAAAATTCTTCTGTAGTTACCTCATTTGAGCAAGTTGGCGCAGGACGCCTTCTGTCGGAGCATGACGGCTACAAACGAGGAGTTGTGGTGCGTTGCTCAGGATTTCCTAGCCTGTCAACTTCACGGCTGGAATAACGGAAATTTCTGACTTATCTGGCAATTTAAATATCTTGTACGCAAAACATCAATTTCTGATATTTTGATGACTGGGTCCTTAGAAATTCAGGTTTGTTTCTGGTCGAACAAAGCCCTGTAAAGAGGTGAAGTGTGATGATCTAATTTTACACAAAATAACCTATTTTACTCCTGATAACAATCAGAAAGATATCCGACAACCCGTCGCATTTTTGTCACAGTATGACGCAGTAGTAATCCGCCTTCACTGCGCTGCCTGTTTTAAACCGATCATCAGATTTAACGGCCATAGAAAATGTGGTCATGTATTGTTGAAAAATATATGAAACTTTGGTTTAGGAAAAATGATTCATTTTGTGGTTATCTCTGAGAAACTGAATGAAAAATTTTGCTTAATTTCCTTCAAAAAGGGAGCGTTGTGACGGTACAGTTAAGAAAGCTATGGTAGTTGAAACCATTGGCAAGCCAATGAACTAATGCTATTTGGAAGTTGGTCCGAGGAGCATAGTTAGAGCAGATGGCTCTGCGATGAGAACCGTTACCCAACGGATATTTTTACTGAAGCAATCAGATACAGTATTACGTTGTCCTATTTTTTATGCGTGAGATCTTCTAGGATGTGGTTGGTTAATTTTTCAATTGCTGTGAGTATAAGGAATTGCATGACCTGTTCCAGAATCGCTGGTGCAAAACAAGTATTCTTTTAAGATAGAGATGAAATAATAATTGAGTTCAACTTTGATTAGAAAAGAGAGAAAATTCTAATTGTTGAAGGCGTGAAGTATGAAAGCTATTCGATTCATGTTAGTTTTTCACCAATAAATTTTTCCTAGGAACTTAACTTCATATTTTCTGAGAAATTTACAATCTCAATTGCAACCTGATGAATCTGGTAAACCTTAATCGCTTGGTATACTTGAAATGTTAATTCACTCCGACCTAATTGAAATGACACGGAAAATCACTGTCTACTACATTCACTAACTACGTCATCATTTCCCAACCCTCTTTCCTTCACAAAAGCGCCACTTTTACTGAAGCTAAAACGCTTCTCATTGATCTCACAGTCGCACCACTGCCTCATCCATCAATGGCAGTGTTTACCGCGCCCTACGATAAGGAAGCTAAATTTACTCACGCTTTTTCCGCCGCGTTTGGGAAGTAAAAATTAAACTAAGGTTTTTACTTCTTGCTTCTCTGTACCCCTGAAGTTTCTTCGATACCACCATTATCGTTCTCCTTAACTTGATGTTCAATACCAGCACCAAAAACGGGCCGTTGCGCTGACCTTCCCGCAGAATCTCCTGCAGAACTTGATGTTCAATATACCGACTACAAGAGCTACAGAGCCTCGTGTGCATTATTTCCTTGAACCATTTTCGATAATGTTTCTTGTAAAGAAACACCGGCCTGGGCTCGGCTGGCAAATGGAAACCTTTCCCGATATGAGCTCGAGTTTATTGCAGCCTTAGTAATTAGATTAGCTTACTCACCGCGGGCAGGTCTTTGTTTGGACTCGCCTCCGGTTTCTCAGCTTTTTATCGGCTCAATTATAACAGGATGAAATCCAGTCACGCTCGCCACTTTATTTTTTCTTCAATTTTATCCTGGTCTTAAAAAGCATCTTTGATCAACAAATGATGAAAGCCCCCGTGCACATCGGGGGCAGACCATCATAATACAAAAGTATGTGTTCAGAAAAAAAACTAGAAACAAACTGCGAACAGCATCATGTGAATTTTTTTTTCAGGTGGCCAAGAAATTGAGAAGTCCGAGTATTTATTCTCGAACATTGAGAAAGCAGTCAGAAAGGCAGCACCATGGGTTAAAAATTCAGCAGTTGAATTAGAAATAAACAAAATTGAGGAACTGAACATCGATATAATGAATTTAAAGGAACTAATGTGATTAAATGCTTTATCTGAATCAAAACATAAAATCTACATAAATATCTAAATACATTAACTGTGAAAAAATTCTTAAATTTAAATGAATCACAAATATGTAGAACTGTGAAAATGGAAACAAACAAAGAGCATCGACTCACATGTAATACTAAGCATCGACAGCATCAATCCAATAACATGTGACTAAATTTGCTCATTTGCACAGCCGAGTTGCCAGAGCCAAGAAAAGGCTTTAAAATTTGGAATTGTGGCCAAAATTAATACCTTTCTTTCGACATTAAACCTTTAATATTCTTATCATTTTGACAGAGTTTTTGAGACTAAGCTACTGATCAAATTCACCAAAATTTTCTTCTCTACATACAAGATCCAGGCAGTGTCCATGGATAATTTTTTTTTCAAAAATGATGTATTTAACAATGCATTGTTGCTATTTGCTTGGTTGATTGGTCCGTCTTTCTATCGTCCTGTAAAGGATACTTAATGATCCCATCTGTGATACAAATTTTCATCGCAGATGCTATCAGGATCAATATATATGTTTGTCATCCACATCTAAAAGATTTATTTAATTAAAATATCGATTCCCGTGTTTTTTTACTGGCCATGTACGCTAGTATTCGTATTTCTATGAAAGTTTATAAAACTATTTCTTACTACATTAGCTAGTGTGCATGCCCCGTCAAAAATGACGGGATTCCATAGTTTCCTTCATACGAGTCAAACAAACAAAAATATCCATCCTAATAGTACCTGTGATTATAATATTCTTGCACTTGTGTACTGGTGAAATTCGTATCACAGATACGGTCATTGAGCATCCTTAACAGACACGCGCACCAACTAAGCAAGCAGCAACTCTGAATTATTATTTAATTATTTATTAGCCAAGGAGTTTTTGAAAAAAATTGCGTTATCTTTTTCCTCGCGATAAGCTTCATTTTCTTAACTATAGATGCGATTTTCACTCAAGATTTTTTGATTTCCATATAAAAAAGCTGTGCTGATGCGAGTTTTTTATATTATTTCAATGGTATTTACATTACCAACCAAGCAAGTAGAAAACTATTGTAATAACATAGGATAAATTACGCACAAAAAGTATATTTATTTATTTATTCATAAACTACGTAGAGCAAGCCCCTTCTCTCTTGCGGTTGGACACATTTCTATCCAAGGTGGCCTCTTTTGTCAGAATTTTATTCTAAAATATCGTCTATTATCTCTTCGAAGCCTTGCAAGAAAATCACAATTTCGAAAACAATAACTCAAGTTCCAAAATCTCGAGCCTTATACGAAGTGGAAGCCAGGTTACTGGTCAAACGAATTTAAAAACATTTCTTTTCGCAAAATCAATTAAAAATATCAAAGCAACATGATGAATATCAACAGAAAAAGCTCCAAAGAAAATTTCTATTTGTAAAAATAAGCCGATTGCGTATTCTGGATACCATAATGCAAGTGAAAGGGAATTGAATCACCACAGAATAATGATGCAATAGAATAATTTCTTGTATTTCTTAAGCTTTATCCTTGTTGCTATCCAAGCTATCGATTAGAAGAGGTGGTCACACGGACGGACGGACGGACGGATGGAGGCGGCTCTTATTATTACGAGTACAAACGGCCCGTCAAAAATATACAATCACGTTTGACCAATCACATGACCCACATTCCTATTTTCTAAGAATACACGTGATATTCATTCCTACTCCGAATCTACTGGGTTAATACATTGAAAATTGTGGAGTTGATGAAGCTTGTATCACAGATACGCTCATCACACACTTTCTGCTGGTGGGTGTGACACACAGACGGACGGACGCGGCTCCTTTTATAATATAGATTTACATGAACACCTGGCGTTTTATTATTGGGTGTTGATTCTTTGCTCAGGTAAAAGTTCATTTATGCAAAGAAATATGAAATGTTCTATATTTTTCAGATAATCATCATACTTATATAATAAAACACTAGGTGTCTCCTTAAATTTATAAAGAAATAAATTTATGTATATTTTTTTGTGTAATTTCTCCTATGTTAGGAGAATGGGAGTCTCACTGAACACATTAAATTGGTTGTTCCGTCTTTCTTTCACGCTCTTAAAGGATAGTTAATGACCGTCTCTGTGATACGAGTTTCACCAGCGCAGAAGTACAAGAATATTTTAATCGCGAGTGCTATTAGGATGGACATATTTGACATTCACATCTTGAGATTTACTTAAGAAAATTATCGTATCTCGTCATTTTTTAGGTATGCTTAGTAAAACGAATCACAAACAGGCAGCTATTGTTGAATTGTCTGGAGAGTCAAGGTATCAAAGATCGTCAAATGGTGTAAAAAATTATGATCGATCATTTTTGACGTCGGCTTGACGAACTTGGAGTACTGCAGATCGTCATTAAAGTTGCCGTCGTAAGACACGTCACACCTTCCAGATCATCTCTGCACACAGCAAGGGTCAGGTGACATTGAGAAATGTCGATGGAACGTTAGCCAGAAAAATAAGGGTGAGTAAAAAGTAAGTAATTATATCGGAAAAGAAAACGTGAATTTGGCAGCATCCAATCTACAAAAGCATTAGCATCTTTATGACCTGAAGAAATTTAGCGATCATCTGAAGTAAATTATTTTATAAACAAATGAGAAGAAGGGTACGCTTGCAGTTTTCATCGCAGTTTCAGATGTGCAAATTTTGCTGTTGAGGCGACGTTCAACAGCGAGAATATCAGTGTTGACAAAGACATTCCCAGACATCACATATTCCTTAAGAGCATTTTACAGACGTCAAAAACGCGACGCTACGTTGTGAGCTGTGGTAGCAAAACTGACCTCATCGGACAACTACACCTCGGACGAAATCCTCGTACAACTGCCTCCGTGGGACAGTTCTTTGAGGGTTGAGTTGAATAGTCTCACTTACCCCATAAACAATTGACCCGGAGAGGCAATAGTTAGGGAAGGTTAGGTTGAGTTGAGTTTAGTTTAGTTAGGTTAAGTTAAAGTCAAGTCGAGTCGAGTCGAGTCGAGTCTGGTCGAGGGTGGGGGCTGGAGGTCGGGGGTCGGGTCGGATCCGGCTCAGCGGTGCCATCGTAAAGGGTAGTTGCCGAAGAGTCAAACGCTTTTGAGCAAGAAGTTTTGTTTCGAACACGGTGAACTTAGGCAAAATTTGGGTCTTGTGTGTGAATGTATTTTCTCTTTTCAATTCCAGTGAGACAAGCGCGGAAATATCAAAAACCTACAGAAACACGTCGTGTACAGGGTCTTTTGAAGATCTTCCCAATATTTTGAAAGGAGATGCATAGTAATCCGGGAAAGTGTTCTGCGAATTTTCCTATCCTCTGGAGTTTACCGGGAATCGGCACATTGTACCATGTGATCAATCATAAAACTGCTGTCGACTGACAAGAATGAAACATAAAACGTACTGTAGGAGCTCAGTAAAACTAACGACGTATAGAATGAAAAAATTGTGCATCGTATCGTCAGAATGGCGTTGTATTTGACTTTTTTGCTGGTGAAGTGTTGGCGTAAAAGTAACGATTTTCTGTGTTACGCGTGAAAAACTTTTGTCCATGATTGTGAAGAAATCACATGCATGCGCTCATATATTTCGGATGGGTATAGAGTAATTCTCAATATGGTATGTGTGAAGCGGTGTACGTGTAATGACCGGATAATGTATGAAGTGTAAACCATGCTACTAATTAATTAATTAATTAATTAATTAATTAATAAGCGGAAATATAAACGGCAACAATGCGTCCTTGTGCGGAGCGATTGAACATCAGGGTAAAATTGGTGGGACTATACAGTTTCAATTTCTATCAGCGCAGTTTGTCTTATCTATTTGATTTAGAAAAGAAGTCCATATTGAAAAAATTTACTAAAGGAAGCATTTGAAAAATATCATGTTGAATTATAAATCTTGGAACCGAAAATTGATGCTTCACGATAATAAATCTGATAAGCAAATTTAAAAAAGTTGGGGATATTTTGGTATCCAGCACTTGGTCTAACACGAGTGCAATGTGCTGATTCAGGATATGAAAACCATTTATCTCTGTCACCAACTGTGTATTAGATATCCGCCTTCAAGATTTATATTTCACTAGACCAATTTATTGCTACATGAGTTATAATGAACACGGCATTAGCTGAGAAAATAATGAAGTTGCAGGTACATGATTCATATAATATATAGTAATATTTAGTTCAACATCTGATACACATATAAAATCCATAAACACGGAAAATTCTTGCTTAACCTGAAGAGTATTTGGTTTAGTTTCTTAGTCGCAGACTTGCGTTTGTGATATTTGGTGTGTCAAGTCAGCCAACGCTGCTGAGTTCCATCGACCTTGATATCGTGACTCCATCACCGAGATGTCCAGGTGACTTGTTCGTCACTGACTGAACCTGGGTGTCCGTGGAAAAAATCAAGGTGTGAGTCGAGGAGATGACTTTGAGGGACATGTTGGTACCGAACTGTTTGTACGCACGAATGCAGTTCTACACAACATAAACTTCATCAGTAGGTTTGCAATTTCTGAGAAAATTTCTAACATATATTTGTCAGCAATTCACTTCATTTGTCAGCAATTACCTTCCTTATTGGTAGATCTATGAACACTTCTTCTTTCGTTTTCATGTAACTCAAATCTGGAAAATTGTACAGGTGCCAAAAAGCATCGGAGTCGTTGTCTAGCGCCGTCACGAAATTCTTCAATAGCCCCAACATGATGTGGAGCGGTCACATGAGAACTTTACCACGGTCTATCAATATGGCACACGAAGAACATAAGCTTAATTCAGAAATGGTGTTTAAAGTCTTCCGATGGGATTTATTTGTTAGATTACCGCACGCAAAGTAAAACAGGTCTGGTAAATTTATTCAACCGCTGGACGCCATAATTTTGCCTTTAACTATAAATAAAAACCCATGAAAGATTAGTTACATTATATCTTAAATATTTTGACGCATTACCTTAAGTATAACTATTTTCACAGACGAAGACAATATTGTAAGGCGTTGCATGAAAAATTACTAAAAAGGTGGGCGAAAAAAATTCGAGATCAGGAGTGTTTTTTGAAAAAAATTAGTCAAAACTTTCAAAATCTGACGAGAAAGAGGGAAACGATTTTGAGATTTGAAATCAGCATAAAAAACTACGGTAGAAAAAGTAAACACCATGTCCATAGCTTATTTATCAGTGTAATCTTTATTGCAGACAGTTTAAGTACGTACATGTGTGTGATGTCGGTATTAATGCCTTGTCATCCATTAACCTCTAGGAATACATTTTATATTTCCTAAATAGGTGCCACATTCCTTTCTTCAGGATTCGCGTTGACGCAAAGTAGCGAGGTAAATTTCTTTATAAGGTTGAGTTAGATCATTGTGTGTTAGGGCTGGTTAGATTAGATTAAGTTAGGATAAGCTATCCATACGTTAGGTTACGATAGGATAGATTAGATTTAGACAGGTTAGATTATGTTAGGTTAGGTTAAACTAGGTTATATTAGCTTATGTTCGGTTAGGTTTGGTTAGGTTATTTTAGTCAAGTTTTTATGTTCGGTACAAACTGAACAATCTTTCTCAGGCAATACTTGCCGTATTTCAGAGGAGCTATTGTTCTACGGAAGTAATTGTACAGGAGCAGTTGTTCGGTAACAGTTGTCCTAGATCAGATCCGTGGATTGATATTTCCAAAAAATTGAAATCACGCGATTTTGTTCAACAAGATGGTATGGTGTGTACAGAGTTACACGCTGAAAAACTTCGACTTCTGTGCTTATAGAAACTGAAGAGCATTTTAAAAAAAGCCGATTGATTCTTCAGAGTCAGAGCGCACTCTCTTTCACTCTTCAAATAGTACAGCGACGTCAGATACATTTTAGAAGGATTTTGAGCACGGATAAGTAGTGCTATCTTCTCTCGATCTTAACGCAGTGGAGTTTCTGCGTGATGCAGTCAGAGGAATTGAGTCAGAAGCCTGCGCTTCCTTTTCGAGAACTGAAGCTTCGAAAGACGCTTTCAAAACCACATGTGAAAAAATTCGACGTCCGACGAAGTAGACAAAGATTAAATAAATATCCATTAAATGAATTGACATATTAAAGTAGTTGTAATGTATAAGAAATTTTTTATTCATTCCGTGCCTCTTCACGGGTAACATAAGATTGCTATCATTGCAGTATGTTTCAATGTGACGCCTTTATATAAAATTTCTTCAGATGTCTCTCAGTTGCGATCAAAAGTTTGCTTGTTAAATAAGCACTGGATGATAGGAACTTGACTTGCGCGACAGCTCAGTTGAAGACCGCATCAGACTTCATCATCAGGATTTTCATTTAGTTCAAACATGCCGCTCTCTTACACGCGAACAGCAAATAAATAGTGACAGGAATAAACTATTCTTATCTCTTTGCTTGCACAAACTGTAAAAGTAATGCCCTAATTAGCCTTTATCAAGAATCTACAATTATTATTTTCATAAAATTCATGAAGGACATTTAGTCCCCTCAATTTTTATCGATTTGAGAACACCTTTGAATAATATAGAAATCTAAACTATGCCACTGTGTTGTCCAGTCTTTTTTGATAATTCAAGCCTTACTTCACAAATTATTCGATGTAATTTACAATTAAAATTAGGAGCTGCCAAACGTAACTCAGGGCGTCCATGAAGGACATGTTTTTGGGCCCCTTCCCTTCTATTCTTCATTTTATAAGCGATACTGCAAAATCTAAATTATTCTTCGAACTACATATTTTCATTCGGATTAAACCACATTACCATTGAGTTATTTCCCGTTAGTAATGTAGGCATCTCCAACACAAAAAAAAATCAGGAACTAAACCATGGCTCACTCAAACTTGAAAAAATAAGACCTCCATAAATGTCAATAAAACTATGTATACTTTTCTCTCATAAAATGCGCTACTCCTTAGCGTTATGATTAGCTACGAAAATTCCAAGACGCCGTCCGTTGCAAAATTCTCGGGTATCACGCTAAATAAAACCTAGCCATTTACAGATCATTTCAATCACATACACACGAAGCTAAATTAATCCTGTTCAATTTGGCTTCAAGTCCAGCCCGTTTTACTGGAAAATGTACTAAGAACACTTAATAGCACATTGATACATTCGTTTACTCAATGTGGCGTAAAAACCTGGCATGGTGCAATCAAAAATGAAACTTACGAAATATTCACGCTGCAAAGATAGCCATTAGAGCTATCTCCAACATAGAATACAACGACCACACCAACCAATTCTATTTAGAAGCTAAAAATTCTGAAACCGTCCAACGACTACTGATATGCTCTGAAAAGTTTTTGTACAAAAAACTCAAAATCCATGGAAGCTATGAGCGTTGATAGCAAGTTAATGTTCAAACTGACTACCCTGGTCACATGACGAGAAGTTGGCACAAAATCACTGCCTCATAGCTCAAAAGTTAACTACCAAAATAATTTTTATTCTTACTGGTAACAAATTCTTGAATTTCATCTGTGACATTGTTTGTGATGCCACCACCTAAACTGCAATCTATAAAGTACGCCAAAATTTTATGCGATTCCAAATTGCTAGTGAAATATATGATAAATACAGGATAAAGGACAGGCGTTGCGAATTAAGAAAAACCCAACCAAACATAATTTACGAACTTTACTCCTCCCCATGCATAATCTAGAAGATAAAACTCAAATAATAGAGCTACCAGCACGAGTAGACATACAAATGTAACTCTGCATGTAGATATGAAGGTGTAGATGGAGGTGTATATGATTTGCGTAAATTATTTGTAAAATACTCCTGATGAATAGGCTGTCATACTAGATTTTCTCGCAGTTAGGTATAAACTTACTCTGTCTTACATGTTTAACTAATCCTAAGGTAAATTTGTCAATAAACTAAGTTATTTTTCATCTTTTTTCAGAATTCATCCCTCTGTTGATAGGCTGCTATAAAAGCTTCGTTGCTTAGTTACCCCAAAGTGCTAATATTATTGGCTGTTAGATATGAAGTATATTCTTGTCATCTTTGTAATAACGTACATGCTGATGGTAAATTATTATTTCAAGTCTTTTGAAGTTTTTGGTTTATGAATTATTAACTAATGATATTTTAAGGATCTTACAACATAAATATCAATACAAAAAATGAATGCTTATCTAACTTTGAGGTCAGTCTCGTTCTGGGTGTGTTAAAGTATCGGTTACATATACAGTTGAAAATAGTTCATGAAATTTGGAGATTTTAAGCTTTTCGATAATTTAAAGTCGCTCAAAGTTATGTAAATCTTAGGAACCATTTTGATTTATTTTTGCGCTTACTTTTCTTTCAGGGATAATTTGAATGGGCTTACCTAAAATAAGAAAATATATTGTTTAACCAAGTTCTTTGTATCTGACGACGTTTGATATTTTTCCAAATATAGTTTAATTTTAATACTAACGAGTTGGACGCAAGCAGATGGTGTGGAGGCGCGCGTCGGTCCGCCTCGTGTAGCCGCACAGGAGGAGGGTGTCACTTCCTTCGTCTTGAGCTTCAGAAAAGCTCTGCACATCTCCTAGCTTCTGAATATTGGATTTGAACAATGTTTTCAATAAAATTGACTATACAAATTATAAAACATGCGGTCTTTGATATCCTTTTCCTCTGTTTTCCGTTGTCTGTCAAAAGATGTTTCGGGGCAGATGTAAGCTAGTTATTAAAACGAGAAGTGAACACAATAATTTATGTGATCAATTTTTTGATGAATGTCCCAACTGAATGATGCAAATATTTTGCCAACAAATTACAAAATATTTTGCCAAAAGTATCTTTATAGTGTTTTTGGTCTAGGCATTTTGAACGTGCAAAGTAACACTAACGGAGCCCCAAATGTGAGGAATATGTTCGAAGAATTTTCTGAATGGAATATCTCGAGCACCTAAATGTTTGTTTCAGTAAAGCTGCGTGAACAAAGTGTGTTTACCCAAGTAAAAAATGAAACAGTAGTTTTAGCATAATTCTGATTCAATGATTCGTCGTTTGTGCTGTCGAGTGTTTGTTTTGTCATACAGCAGATGCCAATACAATCTGCTAAAAATTGTTCAATTTTTCTTCTAACTTCAATGCTAGAGTGTGCAATCCGAATGAATTTTACTACTATTCATTTTATGCAAATTCTACCCTTAAAATTATAAAGCATTAAATTTCATTTTCTACTTAAACTTCAACTGAACGTAACCAAAGTTGGCAGACGCCGGGAAAAAATATTTTAAGTCTTATGGGATCCATGATTTCTGGTTGAGTAGCTTTGGGATAAGCCATACTTCTCTGGATCTTTTTCTCACACGGGCTGGAGAGCCGAGCGCCATTAGCTCGCCTGCTAAGCGATATCCGAGTGCTCATCCTTATCGTAACGGGCAGCTACAGCGCCATCTCGAGGTCCACAGGTCATAACTACAGCAGTTGCTGTTAGCGAGACTCCCACTTGGAATACCAATGATTTCTCGAATGCTTTCTCATATTAGACATCCATTTACCATAGCACACGAGGAGGCTGTAGTGTAGGCCGAACTTACAACGTACGTGATAGATGTTGGAGAACAGACTAAAAACTTATTATTGACGCTTTGGTGTCCTTAATTTTGGAGCCACTCCTTGCTGTTTCGAGATACTTTTAAATTTTGGAGTTCCTTATTTAAGTACCTCAGACTAGGTCGTTGTTAATATTTACAGTTGAACGTGTTCAAGCGAATAATTTCATTTTAATTCATTAGAACTTATGCATGGTCAGTGTGGGCGTATAGATACCTAACTTTAGTAATTCAATATGTCTAATCGATAATAAAATGGCGATGGATGTCACTGAAAAATAAAAGTCTTGCGAGATGATCTGGTTGAAGGTGTCGTTCGTAGGACCCTGAGGTGCCCTAAATGGTGGCTGTAGACCCGGCCAGCGTTTGACTTGCTGACGACAGAGACCGGATGAAGTCACATTTGTTTCGCGGTTCAATATTTCTTCATTTCTTCATTTTTTCTTTCTTCATTTTCCCATCACAATCTATTCGTCCATCAATAGTTTCAGCGCATTCTTGTAAAAGCGTCAGAGCCGCCTTTGAAATTTCCCCCATAGAGTTTGGCCCAACACTATTGAAATGAATAGCCCTGTAAAAGAAAACTAATTAAATTCGCAACGTGTTTTAGACAACTTTGTGCTCCCACGAAGCCCTATTCACGCTCAATTTATTCAAAACGAACGATAAAAAAATTATTGTTGTACTTGTCGCGAATATTGATTTCGGTTATCAATAACGGTTGATTTTCCGAGATATCCTTCGCTTGTATTTCCTGGAGCTAATTGTCAAAATTGTCTTACACGAGCGGCTGTTCTGCGGTTACGCTGAGCTCCTCACTCACGCCGCCGCAAACTCTCTCACCTTTGCACCAGGCACGGATACAGGTATTATCCGCTACTTTCCTTCATTCTTCCTCTTACCATCTGCACTGCCACCTTTCCACCAGCACCGTTCGTTGTTTTCAACTAAACGAATCCCTCTCATTATTTTATGATTTTCATCTAACCGTTAATTTTTTTTCGTCTATATCATTTTTCCCTTCCGAATGATTCTTTCTTTTCCCGTCTGCATCAATCTTTCTTTTTCTTTCATACCAATCTTCCTTTTTTCTGCGGTACAATTCTTTCGTTTATCATTCACAGCATTGTTTTCTTTTCCTTTACAATCATACTGTTTTTTCTGCCCTCAACATTCTGTTCTTTTTCCATTTAGATCAGTCTGTTTTATTTGGTATTTTGAAATAATTGACGAACACTATGTGCAGGTGATATTCTATCCGCACTGAAAAATCCCTTTAAGGGTTCCCTATCTTTCAAAATATAATTTACTTTCTGCCTTGAAAATCTAAACCTAAAAGTCTAAGTATAAAAATTTACTGAAGATTTAAATAATATCTAAGAAATATAATATAATATCCACCTTAAAACATTGTAAATAAAATATGTGAAAAAGGTATCTGCATTTCAGTTGTAGGGTTTCCGTTAAAATAATTGTCTTTAATTCTTATTGTCGATCAAGTAATGTACTCCTAGTTGTAGTGGACTAAAAAAGTGAAATAAACACCACCGTGGTACGTTTAGGGCTCCTGTGGGAGAACCACTAGAATGATGAATGATACACTCTAAAGGATTGCAAATGAAAATTTATAGATTGAGTTAAATTAGACACATAAGGGAAAACTCATAGGCAAAGAGGCGTACGATTAAGTAACGTATAAAATATACCCATGTCTCTCAAAGCACTGACACAGATGACCAAAAAATGTGGCGAGCATGCAGTATGCCATACTGCTTAGCTAACAAAGAAACACTGGATCGAAGTTTAGGTCATGCATCAAGCCACACGGTGCTCGTAAATCAGGCATAGTGGACCGAAGTATATCTCAAGCATCAAACCAAATAATGAGGCCCAGTTGACCGAAGAATGAGCACCATGCCACACTATTGACATTGGAACAGCAAACCACACGCATCAAGTGCCACGGAGCGTGTAACAGAAACGAGGTTTTCGATTGACCAGAGGCGGGTGGGAGAGGAAGCTGGAGCTCAAGACTCGGTATGCAAATGCAGTAATGGACAGAGCGCTGTTCGATACCGTCTTGTGCTGCTCAGCAGGAGCCGAGGGATGTTTGACTAATGTTGACTCCACCTTGTGGCCGCAACTACCCGGGACGATGGCATGTTCTCTAACCAGCGCAAGTGCGGCAGTTTAGCCATTCATTAGCACACGTTTCATCAGTTGTGGTATCATATATCAGTTATGGTATTTAGTTAGCCTTGAATAATTTCGTTTAAAGCCGCATGGATGTCAAGAAATCTCTTGAATTATGACTGCTCGCATTTAGAAGTAAGATGTTAAAATAAATTTTCGTGGATCGTTTTTTGATTTTTCTCATTTATTTTTGATGAGTGATTCGTTTTGCAACTTCTCATCGAGTAGTTGGTCCTTGTGGTATTGAATAGATTTCCGTGGAAATTTTTTTTTTCACGCTTGAGTGCTGTCTCTTAGTTCATCGGTGTCATGATAAAGTACTTTTTTTTAAATCGTTAGTATCTGACTTGCTCTACAAGTATTTATGGAGAGATATAACTCCTATTGTGCTTGACTTTTGCAAATTTCTTTATTATTCTCCGCTTGGTAGAAAAATTTGAGCATCTTCTCTAAAATTTGCTTCAATTTTGCTGGCAGTGATTGAGGAAATGCATTCAAATCTGGGCTTTCAAACAACAGGATGCTGCAAGGCATCCTTTGTCATTTTAGATCAAAGAGTCGTAAGCAAATGTGCAGAGGCATCGATAACTTCTCTTTGTTGGACGCCTTGTGATCCAAGACCTGAATAACAAAGCATCAAGGCGAGATACCTTCAAACAAATGCTCAACATGACAAGGTGTCAAAAGTGTCAACAAATGATGCAATGGAACGGACGATCAAAGGCTACTGATTTTCTGGCTAACTTCTTTTGGAGTAAGGCGAGCTATCTCGCTGACTTTGTTTGCATGTTATATTTTAAGCGATATTGCAGTCTATCGCATATTTCTAGGGATTGTTCGTTCGCTGGCTATCTGGAAATAAGTCTTGAATGCTTGCAATTGTACAGTTTTCTGATGCAGCTTGTGCATTAGATTGGGATTTTATCTGTAGAGTTTTTAGTGTTTTTTAGCTTAGACGACCTAAATATAGTAGAGAAGTTATGAAATAAATATTTCAATTTTTCGAGATCGCTAGCCAAGCTCCATCATGGCTTTTCTATCAAACGAGGAGAAGTTTTTGGCCAATTTCACGCTGAAAACTCGGCTTTACGGGCCGTCGGTCGACGAAACGAGCCCTATGATAAATTCATCGGTGCAAAAATGTGTCACGACAGAACTTTGAACCGCTTGCAAAATTGACATCATCGTCTCATCATCATTATCAAGTTCTTGTGAGTTTCCTGATACTGGAGGATAAGAGAACATCCCACTCGAGAGTGAGCAAAGAAAAACTTTGGCAGTAAAGTCCCGAAATGATGGTCATGTGTTTAGGCCCCGTCGTTCGTGGTCTTGAGTGATGGTATCTATGAAACCATATTACATAAATTGCTATGGGAGATTCGCTAGAAATTCGACAGGCTTTGTGGTCTGTAGGTTTTTCAGCTCGGATTTTTCAAAGGAAAATAGGCTTCGAAATATCTCAGCATGAAAACCATAAAATTTTTAGAAAACTGTGGAAAATTAAAAAAATATGTTTTTAAGCATATTTTTGAACAGGATTTGTTCACATTTGAGAATTAATATGTTAAACTGGCAGCTGTATTGAAAGAATCTAATTCACTGATATAACAGTCATGAAATCTCCCACATTTGAAGAATTCAGAATGCTAATTTTTTGAACAATGGTTACGCGATTTATTCATAAGTCTAAAATATTGAGTTGTCCTACCTGTTCATTTTACCGGTTCTGACTCTGAAATTAATCCATCAGTCAACGAAAGCATTCGCGAATGCAATTTTTAAATAAAAATATTAAATGTGTTTTTGACAACATTTTCTAGTGTTTCAAGCAGAAATGCCGGGAATGCTTCAGTTACTTGGTCAGTCATATTTATTTTATCGAATTCTGATTAAAGTACGTTTTGATATTTGTTTGTCTTTTGTGTTAAGCCCACCCGATAGAACCGCTTCAATGAGCAAGGCAATAAAGTTGTCGATGTGAATTCTTCGGGTAAATTTGCGTATGATGAGTGTATTTTTCCGTGTGACAAAGAAGCGAAATGATCCAGCATTCCGCAGAAAATGAAACAGCTTGAATTTATTAAAGTGCATCCATGGGTTAAATGAATATCACTCCAGTATAAAAAATGAAACCGTCTAGAAAACATCATCCACTTCCAAAAATATTATTTGTCATGAATACCGAAACTATTAAATTCTTCTACAGCGTTAGTGAAGTTAGTTGACAATTATTGGTTGTCTTATTCTCAGATTAGTCAAAAATACTTGATAAATTGAAAACGAAGTCAATGTAAAGCAGGAGATTAGCAATTTTTATCGTATTCATTGCATTTCTTGCCCAATTATAATTGTTGAATCGAGACATTTTAGAGGTGAGCTTCGAGTGTGCAGAGCTGATGTATACTGCTTTGTTTCTCAAGCTTCTATTCCACTCATCAAAGTTGCGTATAAATCAGACATCTGCAAACATGAAATTTCAAACAGCAAAATGCACCTTTTGATAACTAGCTTGTCGGAAAAAAGGAATTGAGCGATTTAATATTAATTGGCTTTTTTCATGTGTGTTCATCAGTTGAAATTTTCCATTTTCACGCCTAATTTGATTAGTACCATGTCCAGGTGTTTTCTTTGTCTCTCTTCTTTGATTAGTTTTTATATTATCATAACTATCATTGCCCCTTTAATTCGATAACGTTCAAAATATATTAGCTATTATTTCAGTAATTGATGCATGATAATTTTTTAATTTCCTTATTGAAAAGGGCCAACGAGAGTGTTTTCATGAATGAACGTTGCAGAGAAAGATTCTAAAGCGATATAAATTCAGTAATGAATAACATTGATTGATTATTGTGAGATCACTGCGTTTGAAAACGTCTTGTTCATCCTTTTTTATAGACGACTACACAAGAGACGTAGATCACCGCTCGAATGAGCTCACAATAGATAATAATACAAGCCTATGATGCGTCGGAAGCCTATCGGAGAAGAAGGAGCTACAGACTAGTTTTACAGAGCCAATGGAGCTCAATTATGTTACAGCCCACTGCGTTCTCTCATAGCTCAAAGCCCTTTGCAGGTGAAACTTTCTTCGTATAGTGAGATAAATGGCCGGTGGACGCGCGGTTCAGTCTCTGAGACCTTTCATGTAATACAGCTGCTTAGGGAAGCGTTAGCTACAGCCGTGTATTTTAATCTCACGTCACTATACAGACATTGTCTAATGGTCTCTTAATTTTATAATGAAATATGAAATGGTTTCGTGCGAGTGGAACTCGATCAATATGAACCGAAATTTGGCGTTGACTCGTTTTGTATGTGAATAAAAATGTATGATCGTCTCGCTAAAAAAATTAGACTTCTCATAGAGAGGTAGGAACGCAGTGATCGTGAATGTCCAAGCGTTAACGCTTCAAGTGTCTGCAAAATATTTTTCTTACAGCTCAACTGGGTTTAGTTTCAACTGAAAGTTAGAGCATGCAAGTAAATACGAGATGTATAAGCCAACTGACTGGAAATGGCAAGATCGGGGAGCTAAAACATTTTTTAAATGACTAGGATCGTAGAGCAACCGATTGCTCGCATGGTTCATAAATGTTAATTTTTCAAGGAGTTCATATTTCCATTTTTAGAGGATTTTCTCATTGAACAAGGCAAGTTTAAATACAGGCTTAAGATTTTACCAGCTTCATTAATGAAATAAGTTAATTTTCTACATTTCGAAATTACGATGCGATATCTCAACATATTTGATTTCAGCTAAAGCATGCTTTTGATTTGATTTGTATTGCGAAAAGTAATTGCAATAATCAAGAGACGAAAATTAGCTGGTAATTCAAAATTATTCAGTCACTACTGGTTGAGTTACCAAGTGTTTGGACAGTATAAAACGAGAAGCAAATGTCGTAAAATATTTTACAACAATGCATTTTTAGCTTGTTTTGTATTTGTGTCTACGATCATTGTTATGATGTCTCATTTTCTCAAAATTCAAGTTGGTGTAATGTTTAACTCAGAATTATGAATTCCCTTAAATTCACGAAATTTTGAGATTTTTTGATATGGCTTATGAAAATATTGGTGGTCAGATAGGTTTCAACATTAATATTGAATTAATAACTCTGGATAAATTTTATAGCTACTCGCTTCGGCAGGGACTAGCATATTTATACAGAAACATACTGACCCTCTCTGTCTTATTAAGATAGCTCTGGTACTTCAATTTATTTATAAGTTCTCGACTAGAGAAGGCTTATTGATAGTGTTGACTCTCAATCTGGTTGTGTATTTTTTAGTACCATGCTAGTGCGAAGTCAAAATCTTTCTACATTGGTCATGGAGGACCGAAGTGTGCATCAGCCAAACTCAGCCATCAAATCCGCTGCAAATGAAAATATTTTTGTGCGGCTCACAGTGAGCTCCAGAGAGCAAGCTTCAGGTGCAAATAAATGTTTGGCTTTTTGTAATTCCTACTAATAAATAAAAGTGGAAAAAACACGCTTAACGAAAACTTCGATTGCGATGTGAGCCGTCAGTGTACACGGAGCCAATTTTCACAATACTGCTGACCGACCAGTAGTCTCAAACTTAACTTTCACGAATATTTAATCAACGCTAAATAAAGGTTCTATCCAGCTATTTTCAATATTGCTAACAACAATTAACTTCAAATTTGGGTTCAATATTGAACTTAACCCATCTCGAATAACGTGACTACACTTTAGGATATGTGTAATAATACGTAAATTGCTCATTTACGTATGGTCATAAATGAATCTCATTTAAATTACTTCATCTCCTATTTCAAAATGGGTGTAAGGGTTTGTTTGAAAAAAATGTATCATGTCAGAACACCTTGAGAATCGAAATACCCTTGCTCATTTCGTATTTAGTTTGCGGCAGAGTGGCGTATGGCATTCACTCTGCTCGTTCCCCTGTAGCTGTGATGTCCACGCAGCTGGTGAGCGCTACTCTAGACGATAATTTACCCGCTATTTTGATGTTATAACCTTGATTTAGGTGTTGAGATAGCATCCAGTGTTTGAAGTGCGCTTTCTGTTGTTTATAAATTCCGTTTATGTTCTAGGTCCCCCTACTTCTCTCACCACTCCTTACTCCAGCGACCCAGTTCAGTGTTACTAGTACTTGCTAACTTCGCAATTAGTTTTTTCCTATAATTATGAGAAGTACTGAAGTCCTAATCAGCCGTGTATTATACAGTATTTGAATTTAAATTCTACAGTTATCTTGTTGACATTACCATTTGATTAGTTTCCTAGTTATTCATCATCATTACTGAGACTTGAATCCTGCCAAAAAACTGAAGACAAGGAAAGTCTTAACAATGGGTTTTAGTGCACATGGTGAAATGTTGTCGACTAAATCGTGTTGTTTTATTTCCCGAATTTTTTATAAAGGATAGAAATGTATTCGAGCGGCAAAGTCGGTTTTTCCGAGGGCTACTTATGAACTAACATAGTCATCCGAAGCAACCGCACAAACGTCGTCGAAGTGTTTAAGGTTAAAGAAACTCAACGAATAAAAAGTATACGTTTCATCCACTGAAGTTATTCTCTACTCAGTGAAGTGAAACTTGGCTAAAAAAAGAGTGAAATTTCACTGTTCCATTTTCCAAGCTTACTGCGTTGAGAATAACTTAAGAGGTCAAAACATTTATTTTTACTCGTTGTCTTTCTTTAAAAACATAATATGATTATTCTAAACTGACTTTTTTTGCACTGATATTTATATTGTCAACAAGCTTTAAGCCTCGAGAGAAACTATAAACAAATTGGTATTGTCTCAACAAGCACAAGCATGAATTCATAGATTTGCTGCAGAAATGGAGGTTAGCATAGTGGCGACTGTGCTCAAGATATTGGAAATCGTCTAAAATAAAATAATACTTCTCTTCGTTTGAAAACTTTCTTCGCACATGAGGAAATATTGTCATAGAAGTTTATTTTCCCCCTTGACCCCACATTCCTTGGAAAATATTCGGGCATGCGCGTTTAATTTTCCTTAGAAGTGTTAGAGGAGAAAACGGAAGACAGGGAGCGGCAAGTGGCACAAGAGCAGTTGGTCCGGCGCTGCGGAGCAACACCTGCCTCTCACGACCTTCTCAGCACAAACACACATTGCAAGTCGAGCAACTTCTAGAAGATTCACAGCTTCAGTTTTTGCTCCTTGAAACTTGCCAAACAAAACAACTCCCCTAAGGCCTCAACTGAAGATTCAGACGTCGACAACTTGACGGTGATACTGACCCAGGATTTCTCCTCGTTTCTTACTTCCTGGCAGAAAAAGCAAGGCATTTCTGTCCAATTTCTCGGTTGTTCGTGGCCAGACCTGTATGGGAACGGGGGTGCGGTGGAGCAGGGTGTGCGGGAGGGGAGATGGTGTCTGAGAGGGGTTGTTGTGGCAAGGGAGAAATCAGCTCTGTAATAACAATGGTTTGTGAGAGTTGGGAGCAAAGCTAAAAAATTACAGTACGGTTTCCTTTTCTTGAATCCCGTCTATTTATAGATAGAGGCTAATACACAACGTAAAAAGTGAAGATATTCAAACGAAAAATTTCTCTCATAAATGATCTCATAAGTATTTCTTTTCTTGACCTTTGGGAAACATTATTACGGGATACTGAAAAGGTTTTTAAACTTGAAAGATCTACATGTGACAAAAGGAAAACGCTATTTGATGAGATGTTGTAGTGGCATAAATGATTAAAACATAACAGATTTTTAGAGAGGGAAAATGTTGTAAAATCCTACTAGCTTTTTTGCCTTTAAGGGGTGCCCGTGTGTTAGTCGTTCCACGTGTACAGCCAATTCAAAAACGTTGTCTAACAAAGAATTTTTGTGCGCTTAACTTCAATGAGGAACTTAAAGATTTTGAGCAGCAAATGATGCAATTAACGTATCTGTTGCACAGAAATACATGCAAGGGAATATTTTCTTGATTTCAAGGGCAAATATGTAATTCCTGTAAATTTTGGATTGGGAATAAATTTAGCTTCAAAATTCTGCTAAATTTTGGGAAACTTTTGTCTTGGGATATAAAATTGGCCTGGTAAGTCGTCGTCGCATACAACATTCAGCTTATTCTGCGAAACTATTCAGCTAAACAATTTTTACAGAGCCGCAGGAACTGGAAGCTGATCAAAAAAAATGAGGAATCACTTGTGATAGCGGTAGCTCTAGTTAGGTGTATAGGAGATTACCTTTGCGAAACATAAACTAATTGGATTTGAGCTGGGAATGTCACAGTGAGTAAAAAAATAAACAAAATAAACAAAAAATAAACAAATAAGTAAAAAAATAAACACTGAGATCAAAAACTAAGAAAGAAAACGAATCGTTTTATTACAGGGTTTTCAAAAAAATATAGTTAATTAGTGCGTAACATCCCTAGGACATATTTAACTCATATTGAACAAACACATGTTTGCACAGGAATTTTAAGTCAAATTCTTCCAATTTTTATAGTTTGCATTCATTTTTAATCTGTAGACTTATGAAAGTGAGGTTGAGAGCACGGCATCCAGTGAAGGTAATTTTAAGGCTGTTTTGAGCAAGTGGCAAGAATTCCAATCTGAAGGATGCATCTTAAATTTAAAGAAAATTTTATGAAAGAAAAAATTTGGGCTCAAACGACGTTCTTAAAATTTTGAATTGGTAAACTGAGAAATAAATTGCAGATCATGTTTAGGTCAAGGTTGAGAAGCAAATTTACGTTTAGGGTATGAAACACTACCTACTTAATCAGACGGGAGACTGAGTTCATCTGAGCTCAAGATAAAATCTCAACCTGCCATGGATAAAATTGAAGTGCTCTGTCATTTTAGACGCGGCGGTCAGGTGGCGAAAGGGCGTCTCCTGAGGGAGGCTCATTTCCTGATCCTTTTAAATTGAGTTCTGTGCACGTGAATAATTAGAGCCGTGAGACACAACGCTGCCACTTCGAAATTAATGCAAAGACCAACAGGAAATTTTATAATGATGAGACTAAATACCAATAGTGAGGTCAAAACGGTTGCGCATTATTAGTTCATACATTTGAAAAATCAAAGAAGACAATCTTAGGAATAATCTAAGAGAAAAATTCAATCACAGATTCTGGGTAATTCATCGACTAACATGCGTTCATCTCTGCTCAAGGTGAATAATTTAAAAAGTATTTTACTTGATTTCTTATAGAGAGAGGCTCAGAGACTTCTGGGTACGAGATCGAATTTCTTCCACAGCACAGTCAAGGCAGAACACCACAAGTATTCATCATTTGATTTGGCTGATCGATCGTTTTGCGCTCAAAAATGAATAGCCGACAGTGAAATACGCAGCGAACGCAATCTAAATCTACGGAATTTACTACCAGTATTTAAATATGTTTTCCTAAAGCAATTACACGAGGGTTGGACTCCAATGACAAGCAATGAATAAAAAAGGCTTCAGAGTTTCCATGAGTATACTAGATCAGCAAAAAAATATGAGATTTCACGAGAAAAAGCAATTAAAGTTTGCGCCATGCTGCGGTGTTGTTTCTTAGGAGTTCATAATAATAAACTTGACCTCAGATCCATACTTACATTAAAAAAATCCCAAAGTCAACAGTCCTGTAATCAATACCACAATATTTTTGAGTTTTAGCAAAAGAGAGGGAGGTACAAATACTTTTTTATAATTACTTGGGTTTTGAATAGTGAGGCAGCCCGAATGAGTATTTCTGCTTCCAGCCGAACTGCGGGTCTAGATCAATCAGCAGCATAAGTCAAATAATGGATGTAGTCAAGCAGATCGATGTTGCAATCCAAATTGTTGCTTTGTATGAAGAATGGAAATTTATTGCTCAATGATTAAAAATTTCGTCTCGTTTTTTAGGAGTTTGCTGACGCGAATGCACCATAATTCTGCAAAACGTTCTGCAAGACGAGCCCTTCTTCATAATTCTGCAGGCACTGGAGTAGATGGACGGCACGATGAGAAAGACTTACCTTCATTGAATTTCGTACGCTCCAGCTATAGGCATTTCATGTTTTAATTATGGAGAAGCACGTCAGTGGGTGGGTCATAACTTGACTTATTGAAATTCACAGAGGTCCGGCAGAGCATTCAAATTGAGTCGACTTATTGGAGTGGTAGCCGTGCCAACTTAATGCCAGTCAATTGCGTGGGTCTGGGTGCGCTTCAGTGATGTGCCACGGCGCGGGCCATGCGACTCGACTGACAAGTGTTATTACGGAGCTGTATTTCAGAACTCTTTTGTACAAGCATCATATTTCGGGATTGTCATTTGTTCGAAAATTCCGCAATGTATATCACGGCCTCAGTCATGACACCAGTTGCTTGAAAAGTGTATTTGTTTTTATTTTTTGATCACTTCTTGGTAACACATCAACTACCATTACAAGCAAACAATGTGCCAGATATAATCGTTTTAACTTAACGGGAAAGTGTCCTGCAATAGTATGCTTGTGAAGAAAGCGTTGCAAATATTGAAACTACCAATTAGTAAAAAATATTCATCATAGAATTGAAAGGGCGATTTTTGGGAACTCTAGAACGTAAAATGAAAAGAAGAACCAATATAAAAGGGAACATTCTTTTAGTGGCAAACGTTTCAGAATCTCTGATTCCATCATCAGTGCTGTAAAACAAGGAATAAAAAACGATAATGAACAAATTGAGAAAAAGCTATAAGAAATTAATATCACTATACCTACATCGAAAAATAGCTATTCCTAACCATTAAAAATAGAAACACAATTTCTCTTAAACATTCGGAGCCATACGTACACATACACCTAAATTCTAGCAATCAAACCAACACACAATAACACCTACTCAAAGTAACAGAACTGCACACACACATACACATTCCAACACACTCATATTTACACAGTTGGGGCTATATTTAATTTCATCGCACTTTGATCATTATTTAGCTGAGGTCGATGGGTGAAAATGAACAATGATTCCAGAATTCTGAGGTCAAATTCCTCTGCAGTTATACAAAGTGTGGAGAAATTGGAACTTTTGAAAGGGAGGTTTGAACTATGGCAATGATCTCTGATGGCTGACTGGGAGGGAGACGAGTATGGACGGCCGGTTCTATGGAGATACCAGAGTGTTTCTGTGACGAAAAAATTGTTTGAGTGTGGTACTTCCAACATAGGACTGCAGGCAGCAATCACATTTATACAAGTGGACACAACCATTTCTCAGGCACTCTTCCAAACGCTCTTTCAATTCGAAAAATGAACCTATTTTAAAACTATTTCTATAAAAGGGTCGCATGTCAACGAAAGTAAAATGAGAGTGTATCAAAGATAAAACAAGGAGAAGAGAAGAGAGAAAGGAAATAGTTTTAATATGGTTTATATTTCAATAGAAAGAGCGTTTGGAAGAGTGCCTGAGAAATGGTTGTGTCCACTTGTATAAATGTGATTGCTGCCTGCAGTCCTATGTTGGAAGTACCACACTCAAACAATTTTTTAGTCACAGAAACACTCTGGTATCTCCATAGAACCGGCCGTCCATACTCGTCTCCCTCCCAGTCAGCCATCAGAGATCATTGCCATAGTTCAAACCTCCCTTTCAAAAGTTCCAATTTCTCCACACTTTGTATAACTGCAGAGGAATTTGACCTCAGAATTCTGGAATCATTGTTCATTTTCACCCATCGACCTTAGCTAAATAATGATCAAAGTGCGATGAAATTAAATTTTGCCCAACTGTGTAAATATGAGTGTGTTAGAATGTGTGTTTGTGTGTGTGCAGTTCTGTTACTTTGAGTATGTGTTATTGTGTGTTGGTTTGATTGCTAGAATTTAGGTGTATGTGTACGTATGGTTCCGAATGTTTAAGAGAAATTGTGTTTCTACTTTTAATGGTTAGGAATAGCTATTTTTCGATGTAGGTATAGTGATATTAATTTCTTATAGCTTTTTCTCAATTTGTTCATTATCGTTTTTTATTCCTTTTTTTACAGCACTGATGATGGAATCAGAGATTCCGAAACGTTTGCCATTAAAAGAATGTTCCCTTTTATATTGGTTCTTCTTTTCATTATACGTATTAAATTTTGATCATGGCATCAAGGCTAATTTGTTTAAAATATATACATAGAATCGACAATTTCTCCGAAATCAAAGTACCAGTCGTCTGAGTTAAAAAAATGTCGAGTAAAAATTGCTAAGGCTTGACTGAATTGGCCAACAATTTATTTATACGTCCAGATGTGGCCTTTAAAATCGATCTCTTCAACGTTGCTTTAATTTCTGCGTGGCCTAATTTCTGCGCAGTAGTTTCGGTTATTGAATAATTCATATTAGAAGGTATGGTGACTAAAATTCTGTGTTCTACGGGCGATCAATAAAGGACTAAATTTTTCAGTTTAAGTGGCCAAAATCACGAGGTACACGAGCATTGGTTAATTAAAATACTTTGTTTGCAATTGAAGTTTCTTTATTAACATGGTTATTTTCATGTTAAACAGGGTTTGTAATTTTTTTCGGGGATTATTTGTGTTTTCCATAATACAGGAACTGGATACTCGCAAATGTAGCTATGTTTTAACACGTTTACCGCGTTTGCGCAGTTGGTTCGGTCGGTTTGGTTAGGTTGGAAGGAGCAGAGTTGAAAAACCGTCTTTACTGCTTGATTACATTTTTTATCCTTTCTAAGAAGATGGGAAAATATATTTGCACGGTAACATTTAACATGTATGCCATAGTCTAATTTAAATAAAGGTAGTGGAAGAATCGAAATGCCATTCATTGATACTGGAACGTAAATGAACAATTTACGTAGTGGTCAACATATGCATTAATACGCAGTCAACGAGCTAAAAAAATAATTACATTTATTAGAGAATGATCATTGTTAATTTCGACAAGCATGTTTTTGCTGTCGATGACCGGAGTGTGTTATCATTTACAACACTCATTGATTGAATGTTTTGTAACATACTTCTACAATTTTGAATGCGTGTAAACGCTTTTCTTTCGGCGTATCTAAATCATAAGTAATAGTTCTAGGAAACACCTCTTTAAAGAGATCATTATGTAATTTAAGAAAGTCAATAAATAAAAATATTTGGAACGCTTCAAGGGCCTAGGGCTCGAGTAGTCGAGCCCTCGTATTCAGAAGCACCCTGTGCGCAAAAATACGTGTGTTGGAGCCCTCGGTATTCGTGTTGCAGAGCGTGCCGGCTGCAGTTTTAGAACCAACCAGTTCCTTTCCACATCTTCCCACTCTTCAGTCCGCTCTCGTGCAGAGAAGTGCGATATTCCTGTTCGATTAGGCGTTTTTTAAGTAATATCTTCTGAATCTAATCAAATAAACCTCAGCATTATAGAATCTCTTAACATTTTAAAATAAAAACCTGTTTTAAATGACATGCAACCGGCTTTCCCATTACAATTTATGAAATATTGGCACTGAACATTTTTACTCTCTTATTAGTGAATTGTTTCTTTTGTGTGTTTTTGCTGTTTGTTTCGTATGATTGATATGGGTGTACATTTGACATTTGTATAGTTTTTCTTCAATTGTTTCCAAATTTGGTAATGACCCAGAAGAAAACGATCCAAATATTTATATTCAGTGATTTTCTTCAATACGATATTGATTGCATTAAAGAGGTGTTTCCTAGAACTGTTATTTAAAATTTAGACACGCAAAAGGCAAAAAATTTTTATGCCTTCAAAATAGTTATAGAAGTATGTTACAAGACAATCACTCAACGCGTGGTAAAAATAATAACAAACTCTGTCATCAACAGCAAAAACATGCCTGTCAAAAAGTAAAAATGATCATGCTCAAACAAATTCAATTATCAACTCAATTATTATTATTTTTAAATGATTTTTCGTTGCTTTTGAAGTTTTTACCATCATCTTAGATGATAAATCTTTTATTTCTAAATCAGTTGTTGATGAGGAGACTGAGCGGAAGTGCAGCACAGGAATTTCTACACGACTGCTCTGGGAGCTGGACACGGCGGCTGCGGAGCGCTGTGCGGCCACCACACGCATCGATGTCCGCCAATTATCACGACGGTGGCGAACGCCAGTCCGGAAGGCCGCAGAAAATCAGTGTAAAATTTACTTGGAGAATTGCAAAGAATTTCCCTTTGAAAATCGAGAAAAAATGTCTTAAGCAGAATCGTGCATGGGAAGCGCTGATTTGGCAAGTAGCTTGTTAAATTGTTTGGGAGGTCTTTGGAAAAAAGTAATTTAGTGCGAAAAAAGGATTTTCGAGAATCGACGATGGAAATAATGATTGGTGCCGTGGGAATAGACTCTGTGTAAGAAAACTTTTCTTCGGCCATTGGTCTGCAATTCAGCATTTATAACGCGTTAATTGGTGTATTGGACTTTTTCCTGAGATTCAAGTATGTTTGTGGATTTATGCTCTGTAAACAAGAAAATGAATCTATTTTTCTTGAATTCCATTCAATAAAAAAATTTCTACCAGATACTTGATGCTGAATTGTTTGTTCTTCCAGCCGGCCCAGAAAATTTTACAAATAGTAATATGGAAGGATATTTTTTTTTAATATTTCGTAGTGTGTGGTTTTTATAACAAATGAAGTCTGGAAATACCTTTCCTACACAGTTTGCACGAGTGATATAGCCTTTAGTTAAATGACACTTGATGTGTGATTGTCAATATTTTGTGTTACTCATATTAAAGGATTTATCCGAATCAAACAATAGCTTAATTATTCACTCATTTTATAGCTAAAATATCCTTCCCATGAACAGCCTTGTTTCTTGTATCCAAGACATTCTCATGAGAATGACGGAGCTTTTTTCCGTCTTTGTCCGAGCAACTAGACAGAATATCTATTTCTCATTCACTTTACGACAATTGTGCCATTTACCAGGACAGTCTCCACGAGTTCAGGCCGGGAAAACCGGCCGTTTGTTCGCAGAGCTCCGTGGAGCCGCTCTTTCTTCGTGCCTTTTGCGTCGCGACTAAATCGCAATCGAACGGCTGCTGCTTTGCACACCAGACGCATTCGGACGGCCAAAATTTTCTCATCTCCGAACCCCGCTTTTGTGTGGAGCGCCAACGCGCCCCAAATGGCGGCTTACGGACCCCAAGTTCCCCGTGGCTCCGAAATGGCTGCTTGGGGACCCCAAGCATCTTCTCTATGGGTCCATTGGCGGGCAAAAACACGGAGCATGACGACGCGTGTCATTACACGTGTTCGGGGACAAGGAAAATCATTGAAGCTTCTGGGTGGCTAATTTAGCGATGTGACATTATTGCATCCGCTGCTGTTTAGAGCGCACACAGTGATCCCTTTGTCAGGCTGGGCGGTTTGAATGAAACATGGGACATTAATTAATCAATATGAATTTTCATCGCAATTCAAATGCTGTACTTTATTATTAATTGCTTCTTGGGATAAACTAATTTACTAACATGCTTATAATTCTCTTCAGCTTGAATTACTGACTCACTTTTACTGAGCGATCTCGCTTGCATAATTTTCAACCTCAGCGCCGATGTTTCCTAGCTCTTAATTTCTAATAGTAAATGAAGCTGTGTCATACCAACCACGCTTAACGCACTCACTAACTTAATAACCAGCGTTCAAAGTAAGTTTTCTTTGGATTTATAAGATATCAGTCCGACACCCCTCTATGACTTAGAATATGACTTAGAAAGTATTATTCCTTTCATGACTAACCAGTATTGCATTGATTAACTAAGTAATGTGCTGGGTCGTTTTAACAACTTATTATCTCAACTAGTTTACTAATTATCGGGTTGATGGCCTACACAACTCCACATCTATTACTTACTGGCACCTTCGACTTTTATTTAAGCAGAAGATCTCAGTTCTGTCGCTAAAAATAAATGATATTTCAACTTGATCGAGTTATGGTTTGTGTCTGGAGAAGCCAATTAGATCTTTCATTTTTTCTGCTCCGGAACGTTACGGGTTTGTCAAACTAATTCCTTGAGTGTAATGATAGTAATTTTCTATCCTTCTTTAGCAAATTGACAAGTACAAATAGGAACATGCCACAGTTTAAGTTTTGAATATACAGTATGTTTAACACAGCCATTCAACTACAGGCTCTTCATAAAATTAAAACATTCTTTCAACGCGAAAAAATTCAATGTCCAGAGACACATCATCGAATTTTTCGAATCGTCGGTATATTTTGACGACAAGTGTGTTAATTTAAGTAGACAGAAGAGTTAGGTAGTTGCTTGGGTAGCATAGTAGTGAGCTTAGGTGTCCATGACATGATGTATGAAGCTGTACATAATTCCAAACTGATCGAAGATAGTCAGGATTGGCTAGTACGCTCCCCCCACAACCTGGGATTTGAGCGGGGGACACATTAGTTTATTTCGATCGCCATCACCTAAGACTGGCTCACTGTCATTTTTGGTATAACGCAGCCCAAGCAGTTGTGTCGCTCAAACTATCGTACAACACTCGTGGTACACTGTATAATCAGAAAAAAGAGAAGATTGCTTTCATAAAGGACACTATGGCCTAACCTTTACAATGCACTATTCTATTTTAGGAACACTATTTTAGGAGCAATACTGGAAATTTACTCCGATAATAATAATGTGAACAAAAATTGAACTGATATTTGCCGAAAGTATCATCGATTCGACGTTGCCATGCTGAAAGACAGTACCCGAGAGTTATTAACAACACGAATAGAGTTAGATATAAGGGATGAACATTTCTCGTGTCATAATTAATATCCCAAGAAAACGTTTGATCAAATTTTTCAGGAATGATAGCTCTCTGAATAATGGGGTGCGTGATTGTGGTGTTACATTTCTAACCATGAACTTTATTTCCTTATCCTCATAAAGCCCACGCTGAAGTTTCAACAACATTCACTATTTATTTTCTTGCATCGAACGATCAGACCATTTATGTTACTCATGTGAGTAACCTGAAAGTAAATCAACAAATATGACACGCCTCGTGATGGAGCAATTCATACTGAAAATATATTCGACTTATGAGCAAATAAGACAGTTGTACATATTTTTTTGCATAAAATGTTGAATGTCATGTAGATCCTTTACATATGTATGTATATATATATATATATATATATATATATAAATATATATAAATATATATATTTATATACGCATACATATATATATTTTTTCATAAAACTATATCACAGTGAACTTACTTATATAACATACCCAAATCATCGTATATTAAGAAAACTCGTAAAATACTTTTAACGTAATTTGCGAAATCCTCAGACCAACATTATTGATGATATCATAATGAACATTCCATTCGAACATTTGTTTCCGAATGCACACAAAACTGATGTCGCTTGCAAATTTCATCATTTGAACCAACTTGAAGGCACGTGCACACGGAGATTCAGTGCCGTTATCAACTCACAATTATATTTGCTCGAGTCAAGTGAAGTATTGTTGGCATTCTCTGGAGCACTTTAACTTTCAAGATCTTATTTTCAAACTCGGCCGCTGGCGAAATTTATTCATTTTCAGTTCTTTATTCTCCAGGAGCTTTCTGTAACCTTGCAAATTTATTCATTTTGGGTCTCGACGGATCCGACCACGGCTGCTTGAATAGTTAAAGCTTATGGAACTCCTGATGGAATTCCTGAGGAGTTTATGTTCCAAAGACACCGACTACTCCTATTAATAATTGCAAAACCGTCGACCGAGGGAAATGGGCTTCGCAAACTTTTACTTACGGGACCATACTGACAAAAATATAGAACTTCGTTGTATAGTTTTTGACTTGTCATTGTTAGAGTTTTTAGCCTGCATGACCGCTGCGGGATGAACGTCGTACCGCTAATTTGACGAAAGAAATAGCGTCTTCCATGCGTTCCCCTTAGATCTTCTCTCACATTCAATTAGTCCTGGGATAACATTGGTATAAAGAACGGATCTCTCATGTAATTATCTTGTATGGTTTATGTCGATCTTTTTACGGTGTTTTGATGAGAAAATTAATTGAGCTGAACCTCTTGATTAATTTTGAGTGGGAGCGGACTCCGAAGAAAGGCCCTTTCATTCACATTTCCAGTTGTATTTCGTTTAGCTGAAAGGCTGTAAATTCATTATTTTAGGGAAGCCATTAACATTCACGGAGATGGTCGTAAAATTTCAACTAGCATGGATGAACACCATCACAGTATTTTCAGCACCTTTTACGTCATTCAATTACGTACTTTTTCACGTTGATCTTAAGATTTTCTCTGAAGAATTCTAAATGCATTTGACGCTAAATTTTGATTTCGCCCCGGACCCTTGTTTGCTTTAGACTTTTCTGAAGTGCGTCTTACTCGACGTCACTTGAATTCTGCTGGTATTTCATTTAATTTTAATCCTGATAACTACTCACGCAAATACGTAAACTGTGCTCCCTGAACGCTTTTTGACGCTTTTTAATTACGTCTTCAGTTATTAAAAATGGGTATACCTTTACTGAGTCTTCTTAAATTTGCGTTGATCACTTGAATACTCATTGTTTAACTTATCGTTACTCAAGGAAAACATTGCCAAGAAGTAATTATAAGGAAAATGACGATTTTCCTTTAGTGTTAAGGTTGGACCACGTCTCGAAATGAGCTGTTGAGTTTTCCCTTTAGATCCGACGCCAGGCGCTTCGAATGAATTAATTCCACGTTCTCGTCGCGTTTCTTCCCACAGCGGCAGCTGCCGATAACAAACGTGTTTTCATAAATTTCTTGAAGCAAAGAATTCGATCTTTTCAGTTAGGAAATAAGTTGGCGTCAGTGCTCGTCGAAGGACAGCGCGGAGTGATGGAATCAGACTCGTTATATTATTTTCCCGCGTCTTACACGCTTGTCTTATCTTGATGCTTTGGATATTTTCATAAATGAACCCGATGCATCTCGCTTTGCAACACTGATGTGTGTAAACTTTGATGTCTAAGCTCGAGTTTGTTGTTTTGACGGTTCGTAGAACATAATACGAAACCTGAATGTACTTCTTATATATTACGCTGAAATTCTGCTATGGAATAAACATGAGAAAGCAATTAATAGCAAAATTTATGCTGTTTCATCGTTGACAGACACTACACAAAATCATTTGTGTTGAGTTAGTTTATATGTTTCAGATGTATGTTCACGACGCATTCAGTTCGATTAAATCTAGAGCATTCACTCTATTGAAGTCTACAATAATTCATATCTTTAGTGCAATGGAATACGATGCGCAGGATTTGGAGCATGTATATTATGCAACTAGTTTTATGGGTGAGATTCATTTGAGTGTAAACTGTACCATGACTTAGGAGCAGCCAATTACTTTTTGAATTTTTTTCGGTTTTGTGTGTGTGGTTTGCCGTTTTTTTAAATAATTCAGAAGCTTCCGTCTGTTCAGACTTTCTTGTAGCACTGGGACTCACACTGAGCAAGATTACTGGTTTTATATAGCCTAAATGAATTACATTTGATTTCAAGAACAACTTTGAAATTTGAGGTGTCCATGCAAGAGGTCTCACACCATACAATAATCTGAATTTCTTTTTTGATGATTCAGGTTTGGTCTTATCTGGGTGAGAAACTAAGAGTACAAGAAAGATTTCAATTGTTTTTTATGTTTGGAAGAGATAGGGCAACATACCGCTCTTTAGCTCAAGAATTCAACCGCAATCATCATGAGCGAGAACAACTATTGAGCCTTACCGTTGTCTGCTCTGATCAACGCTCGAAGCCTCAAAAGCCTAAAAGAAAGTTTTATAAAGAGAATTGATGCATTTGTCAATGAGAGGGTGGATAATTTGAGCATCTGTTATGATTACGATCGATAAAATTGATGCACATACATGTTTTTTTATAAAAAACTGGACATTGAGCGACTATTGGGACATACTGTCTCACGAACTGTAATCGAACTGTAACTGTATGTCGAACAAGACTTCAGGTAATACGAATCCTAGCTCAAAACTCTACTCATTGTGAATCATCATTGAACCTTTATCCAACGTATCAGGTAGTTGATAACCGACTTCTTCAAGAAGTTAAACGATTTGAAAATTGGATTGCAATGGAAAACTATCCCAAGTGTACGAGCAACAGCATGGCGAGCATGACCACATTAAACAAGTCAGATTTTACTGTGTAATGTGTTAGTTCCCGGTGAGTGTTAATCGTGGAGACCCAATTTAAGTTCTATTTTTAACATTAATTTTTTCCCGCAGTTTTTGTGTGTAGCAATAGTTATGGTACAGTGACACAAAAAGTGAGTGGAATTTTAGGCTACTAAAAAGATCAACTTTAGTTTATCTAAAAGAGCTGCATGAGTTAATTCAGTTTTATTCAATCGAGTGCTGTTTAGATGTCAGGGCTCCTTTTATTTCTGATGAGTTAAGTTAAGCTAAGTGTGGTTCAAATTTAACATTCGTATATCTCGCAGTACCGTGGCTTCTTCCTGCTCAATGAAATTGATATCACGAACTGTCGTTTTAACGTTTTTAGTATTATCCAACGCTCTGACTGTGAAGATTAGAAGTTTTGTTGTATATTGTATATTGAAATTAAAACGTCATTGCGTTGATTTGTTTGACTGATAGTTCGCGCAATAAACAAAGAAATTCCGCATCCAATCTGCTTTACTGTCCTAAAAGAAACATCCTAATAATGTTTAAAATTCAACAAATTAGTGTTTGAATTCAGCATGAATAAATTCTTTGCAACAAATCTTCAGTATGTAATTAACATTTGAAAATACTGAGACTTTTTTGTTGCCCACCTTGTATTGTTTAAATTACATCCGTAATCACGTAGATAGTCAAAATTGGTGTAAAATCTGTATTCATTCACAGTATTTACTGTTATTAAACATAATTAGAAAAAAGACTGACAACGTCCATCTACCGGGGCGAAAGGTTACTTAAAAATTAAAGATAGTCGAGTTACTGGAAGGGCTGAAATTTTCAGCGCATCCCCTAAAATTGTCGATTCGACTAACTTGGATCTTTCAAATACGCTCCTTATAGGAGTCTCTCTCTGTCGCATAATTCGTACCCTCCAGATTGTGAAAGCTGTCCAATTAAGAAAAGGTTAGATGAAACCTAAACGGGTCACTGTGGAAGTTGGCTAAAAAAATGTATATGAGCTAAGAAACATGAGGAATATTGCAGAAAAGGCTTGAACTTAGCACTGTTCAAAGTTAAAAATCGTATGCAACACACCGACCAGAAAAAGGAAAAAAGTAACTGGTAAAGGTACATTTGATCAAATTCAAAAAGGGTATGCTCACTGATATCATTATGTATTGAGGTAAGAAACTCTTCCCTGTTGAGGCGGCGTCCAACTTCACGAAGGATAGTATCAAGAGTATAGTTGTTTGTAAATATTTCGGAGTACAAAATTCTGTCAAAATTAAGCTTCGCTTATGGTGTGGGCTGCCATCAGGAAAATGCTAAAAGAAATTTTGTATATGTTGATTAAAGAGCAAAACTGAAATCAAACTTGTGAAAATTTCAACTTCTGCACTTGAAAAAGCTAAAAATACGAGCTGTGTGCTTTCTATCCCGATAACGCATCCTCTCACACATGGAAAGCCACAACAGCACATAGCGACAGGACTTTTTTGAAAGTTTCAAATCTCCCCATCGCCTTACCTCACTGGATTTTTCTGTTCAGTCCATTGTTGAGTTTGAAGCCTCTGCCTTCCACCATATCACGACTGACGCTCTGAAGCTCTTATTCATTAGGAATTAGGGAAATGCTTTACTTTAATTGTTGGGAAAACCATGGTGCGTGCTGCAGCGAAGTTTTCGAGGCAGACCTCAAATTTGTGTCTGGGACTTGAGGTAGCCGTTTGAATTATCATTACCAACAGTAATATCAGTTATTTTCGTTAACACTAATATCGATTATTTAGGCTACGTGCATGTAAACTTGTAATTTACGATAAGTTGTTCATCGCGGTTTCTCAATCATATTAGCTTGCTTTCGGTTTGAAAATAATTTCTTCTTAAAATTAAAATGCTTAAAATTTCTTTTATTAATTTTGGAATAATGCATTCGGAGTCATAGTGCTGGCGTGTTGGTTACTTAGTTCGTTATGGTAGCACGCTAATTAGCTACGAGCAAAATTTGAGGCAAGCTTTTTAATTAAGTTAGAAGTAGCTGAGAGTAAGGTGAAATCGAAGGCTGGAATTTCTGAACCACGTTCGGAGAGGCGGTTTTTGCGCTTTTTAACGCTCAGCCAAAGTTGAGATTACCTATAGGCGGCGGAGAACACAGATAGTTCAAACTTTTTCATACTTTGTATAATATACTCCCGATGAGTTACGTGATCTCAGCGATTTGTTATTCGTGCGGGTGATTGCTGTTCATCTTTGTTTCACTTCGTTCCGCTGAACATTTCAGATTTATTCCAAGGTAATGAACGCTCTTGGCCGCTATTTGCTCAGGCACTTACTTACCTGCTGGAGAAACTCTTGGCCACAACTGACTGACCTGCATATACACATGAAGGAGACGCTCTATAGGCCCGGCTTTGCCTACGTGGGTGTGGAGGCTGATTGACGTATGTAGCTACCCTTCTTACTTCTTTGCGTTATCTCGTAGGGTGGCAAAACTTGCCATACTTGGCAAACATAACGGTTGTGAACCCCAGTTATTTATAATATGGAAGCTTCTTAGAACTGTACCCATAATTATAATTCATTTATTGCACAATTCGTAAATGGGTTATACCTTTAATATGGCTCATCAAATGATTTTAATTTCATTAATTATCCTATTGCTTGAATTTGATGGTAAGTTAACTCTCTCTATCATTGTGTTACATATCTTTTTCAGCATGAAGTAAATGCAGAGTTTCAGTGAGCGGTGCGTGTAGGCAATAAGGCGATAACTTGAACAACCTAAAGTTAATCTCCCGAGCTACCACTAAGCCTAGGCTCCCTACTTTGATTAATTCCGACCACTGTCCAATCGCTTTCGCTAACGGCAGAATTGCAATGAAACGTAATAATTTTTTATTCTAAACTTAGACCTCGTTTTATTTACAATGATGTATCCCAACAGCTACCTCTTTTCCAAAGCCTTTGTTGGAGCATAACTTGTGGCAGTTATTCTTCAAGGCAAGTGCAGGTAAGAAGAACTACTTCGCTTTTACTTCTCCAACGCCCTTTGTAAGACATGCTTCAGCCCCCATATTTTTTATTTTAATGCGTTCAAAATGTATTAAAAATACTGTCTGCACTAGTAAGTGCGAGGTGTGAAATGAAGTAATAAGATCAACATCGCAAAGTCAGACTCGGCATTGCCGGAGAGGCAGGACTTGGAGAGTAGGTAGAGCGAGAGTGGGATACACACGAGTTAGAGGCTTGCTTAACGTCAGTTAGTGGTCCAGAGCAATTCTTGTCCGTGAAAAAGTTTTTCTACTTCACTCTAAAAATGAGTGACATCAATTTTGAACAACGGAGTGCTATCAGCTTTTAGTTCAGACTTGAACACAGTGCACAAAACTCTTATAAAACTTCGGCAATTAAGTTTATAGAGACGGTGTTTCGTCAAAGTCCCAAGTTTTTTGTCGGCTTAAGGGAGGAAAGAATGAAATCGGTTGATGATAAATAAATAATGAAGGCATCTACGGATGCTTTATTTCCAATCAAGCCTGATACATATCACCTTGTGCATTGGATTTTCAAATGCCTTAGAACTAACGCCAGGACGCCATGACGCTTTCCCCCGGTCAAGACCGGTACCCATTTCAGACACCTGGGTAGAGTGGGGTATTGTGCTTGGAATTTTTCTCCTATACCCAACAGAGAAAATCGCCACTGCCAGCGCCGAGTTTCGAACCCGGGTCCCGGCCGCACGGCGGCGGAACCTATAGCACACGGCTATCGCGAGCAATATATACGGACGTGCTTAACATTACAAAGTGTATTATACGGGTCAAAGATCAATAAAAAGTCAATTTAATTACTGAAGAATATATTTGTTACAAAAATAAGTAAAATAAAATAATATCTCCGTCTTAACTGTATGCAAGCTCGGTCTACCTCCCCAGACGATATAGGCTACGTTGCAGTACTTAGCCATAACCGTAAATCTAAGGTCTAGAAAATTTACTGTAATACAAAGAAGAAGGCGCTCCTTAAATATATAAAAAAATAATGAAAAAAATAAATCCACAAGTAAAGATAAACTACATATCGAAAGGCTTTTTCCAAGAATTGATGAAAACGTTGAGAAATCCATTGAATTGTGTATTCAAATCGTTTATTATTGGTCATAATGACCAGGAAAAATTAAATTTCACTCACACTA
Source organism: Morinoia aosen (assembly GCA_030386875.1). Classification (NCBI taxonomy): domain Eukaryota; kingdom Metazoa; phylum Arthropoda; class Malacostraca; order Amphipoda; family Talitridae; genus Morinoia; species Morinoia aosen. Next base: position 23,109,439 of record CM059579.1, read on the forward strand.
CCGTTCATCCGATTTTCCTATAAGTTTTAGGAATGAGTATAGTCTGTTCAGAAGGCCTTGTCAGGAAGCAATTGCAGTAAACGAGTATTCGACCAATAAAAATGTTGCTATGGCTCCTCAGCTTCTTTATTCGCCTGATTTGAGTCCTTGCATCTATTTATTTTTCTTTAAAATGAAAAATCACCCCAAAAGTCGTCTTTTTGGGGCACTCAATAACATTCAAACAGCTGTAACCGATCAGCCGGAGGCCATTCCAGTTTCAGCTTTCCAGCACTGCCGTAAGGAGTGGAAGATCTGTCTCCAGCCCGTGGAAGTTGTTTGGAGGGAGTCACTGTTGAATTCTAATTCTATTGGAATACAAAGTTAAACAAAGGAATCTCATTACTTTTTTCCATATTTCTTATCTCAAATAATCATAGAATTAAGCTCAGACGATCGTCGAGTGATGCATTCATAATCGTTCGCGAACTTCAATTGTTACTCTTAACATTTCTACTCATACGAATTTTGATTCAACTTATGAATATCTGGTAATAATTTTTATCCTGATAAGTTGATGTATGCATAAGAATATATATATGTAACTCGTAGACTCCACTGTATGAAATTTTTCCTGCATCAATATTTAAATATCTTATGTATTCGTTACTCCCATATATTACTTAGATCATTTACGTGTAGCGTGCTGCGTTTTAACACAAAATTGTTTATCGCTTTCACCTCGGACTTGGTAGAGTTTTCCATGAGGTTTCTGCCGCTAGAGAAGGCGAGGCCTGGGCGGACATTGCGACTGGCGCATTGCGTCGCGGGATCAAGTGTTCTTTGACGCCGGGACGCGCTCTGAGCCCGAATTTTGATCAGTAATCACGGCGGCCCGCCGATTGCATTAAGATATCAGCGTCTTCTAAGACGCGCGTGTGAGAAGTTCTCTAGTTCTGAGAAGCCAAGCTTGAGAGCCTTCAAACTTCATAAGAGATCGCATCAAATAAATCCCACCGACAAATGGAATCAAGTTTCCCAACTATTTCTTTCTGCATGGCAGCTTCTGACTCGAGTTTGATACTTGCGTCACTGCATAATGCCCAGTTTTCCTTATGTTCTTATCAGAAGATGTGCAGTTCGAGACTGGGGACAACCGCTATTTTCACTGCGTGATATTTACTCGAATTTATTATGCGCACAGACGCCTGGACTTGCCTTCACAGAATATAAAATTCAGCCTCCCGCTTTTATTGCTAATAATTTTTTTTGTATTGAAGGACTAAAAATTTGAGTATAATAACTTGTTAATCAATTAACCAATTAAAAGTACTTTTCTATAGCAGGAAACTTAAAAAAACACACCATTTAGTGCTTATTTTCTGCATCAATGCATCATTCTAATTCGACGGATGTTCTGCTAAACATTATAATTATTGTTCTGCTAAACTTTATATTGCAAATAAGCACTATAATTGCTTATTTCATGTTTTCCAGTAGTTTTCACACTCTTGTAGCCATGTTTTTGCAGCCCAGGAAGCTTCTCATGTGGAACCATAAGTTTACTTTTTAATAAAAAAAGTCCAACTCTCGGAAGTTCGCTGCACAAGCTGACGAGAATAGCGGTCTATCACGATCTGGCATCAGCGCTACTTGGAGTTGAAAAGATTTATCTGATTAGTTTCCACAGACGTAGTCCTAATTCGTAAAGAAGTCTTGACTTTTCCAGCTATTCATCGATTAGTTTTCGAATAAATTGTACGGAAGCGTTGATCCTCGCTAGTAACACGCTGAGCAGAGCTGTTCCCTCTGGAGTTTGCTGTGGAAGTTTGGATTACGTGTATAGTTTTTGGAGTGAAAAGGAAGGCTTTTTTTATTTGTTTGTGAAATTTATGTGTTTAACGCAAATTATGACTGATCAGCTCTAACTTTTCACTTCCATCACACCGACTCAAGGGTTTCATTTAAGTTCTTTGTTTACGTGAAGGAGTGATAAATTCGTTCGATAGAGTACCAGATGAGAAAATTAAAGCTAATCGGATTCTCTAAATCAGTTATTGGCTCTCAAAGTCGTGGTTAACAATTCACGAACAAGTAATTATTAAATACGCGTTGTTGAAAATAATATGAAGCGGATTTCGATATCCTATTAAACTACTACCGATTATGAGCGTCTCAGAATTAGTTTGCAAATGCCTCTTGTCTTCCATAGCCAGAGTAAATATTTTCCCGAATGTGCTGATCGTGTCTAACGAAGAACCGATAGCTTAGCTTGGAGTAAAAAATTTAGTGCAGAGCCCTCTTTAAGCCACTGATCAGCAGTTCCTTATTTTTAGGGCCGAAGTTTGTACAGCTTCTCGCGTAATTCGTCGTCAAATGTTGCAATAAGACATAGATGTTTGCATTGACCTAACAACATGGGCGAGGGGAGATAGAGGTACTTCATAGCGTAGATATTCGTTCTGCTTTTGTTCGACATTCGAAAAAAAATGATGCAAGCCGCTCTCACAGTTTTCTCTAGCCCCGAGTGGTATTGCTAAGCAAGCCTTTCTAGTAAATCACATGCTTTATGACGAGAGGAGAAAATGGAAAAACGAACTCGCTGAGGTAACTTTCCTCCAAACGTTCGTGAATGAGTTCTTCCTCGCAAGAACCAGTTTTTAGATTTTAATGTTTGTTTTACCTTGAGAAAGAGTTCAAATGCATTGACTTCTCAGTTCAAATTATAATAGAGTTACTTCTATTCATCAGGCTAAATCTTCTCTCACACGAAACACTTAGCTTGTCGAACTCATATTTTACTATTTCGGCTTCAAAGTCTTCTCTGATGATTATTTCTGTTATTAAATTTAACTCGTCGCAGCTTTTCTTTAAGAGAAAATGCCTTTGAATTTTTGTCGTTTCGTTCTTTTATAAAAAGTTATTCAGTCGTGCGCTCCTGATTTAGATTACTTGCAAGCCATTTTTTGTAATTAGCATGAGGGGGGGTTTCATTTTTTGAACTATTGTTCTGTCACCAAAAGCAGGCGAAGTAATTCATAATGAGTAATTCAGAATATTTTGGATTTGAAATTTTAGCACAAGCACCGGCAGTAACGGAACAAAATTCAACTTTGCTAGCTCTTGCACCTACCTAAAGAACGATGATTTTTCTTGTCAATAGAGTCAATATCACATCAATCAGAATTGACTCGCCTAAACCAGTATGCATATCTTACTAGTCGGAGAAGCAGTCGAAGTTTCATATACTTTTGTATTCACCTATACACCCAATTAGCTTTAAAACAAGTGGAGTTGTGCTTTTGCGTTAACGTAAATAGTCCAGTAAAAACGTCATGACATTTTACTAACACATTTTGACACGCTTCACTATATTTGTACGAGAAAAATGAAGACTGGAAAGTTAAGTTTTATTCAAATAAAGAGATGTCTGGGCACTGTATTCATTTAATTATCTCTAAAACATTGAATACCTTAGCACTTATACGAGTATGATTTACAAACAGGACTCCTATACTAGAATATTTGGAATACTAAATCATATTTTGGAAACAGCGAGACGTAAAATCAAATCTTTATAGAAATGCAGCGTATCAAGTGTTATAATTAACAAGGCAATTATGTAGTGTGGATAATATTTCTTAGATTAGATCGGGAAAATGTTCAACAACCCCAGATTCGACGCTCTGTGGAAAGCATCGAGACTGAAAAGTTAGGCGACAGTGACGTCAGAGTTGCAGGTCTTGGTGCGGCTTGTGTTTCGCTTCCTCTTCTACAACGAGCTCTGCTAAGGCTGTAATAACTAGTTGGAGGTCCCTAAAATATCATGAAGGCAGATATTTCCCTGGAATGAGGCTTCCCCCTAAAAGGGTCGAAGTTCAGCCTTAAAAGATGTCAAGCCTCCAGCAGGAAACGAGACAGATAGAAACCTTGTCATTAACCTCGACGGTTCAGTCGAACTGGCCTTGGTTTGGGCTTCCTACATTAGCCTAACGATGTGAACTGGGGCTGCTACAAACAAAATTCGTGTGTTAAGTGCTGAAGAATCTTGCTGGAATGGCGAGAGCAGCGAGCTTCTCCTAGCATGAAGAGTGACGCTGACATGCTGGGGTATGTTTCAATTATTTTGCTTCTCGCTCTCAGAATGGAAATATTTATAAACAACATTTTGAAGATTTATACTAGGCACAAATGAGTACTCCGTTCCATAAAATATGTAATATATAGCACCGATTGATTCCTTTAAGTTTGAATTATGCCTCAAAACGAGCGATGTTATAAGCTAGAAGTTTCATTGAAAATACAGGAACATAACATTTGTGCTGAGTCAAATTTGTATAAGCGAATTAGCTTGAACTTTCATCCCCCGAGCTAAATTCAGCAAAGACATCCAATTTTATATTATCAAGAATATTTGTATTTAAAGAACTTCTGTTATGACGCTATTTTTCAGCTATTTTGTAAAGTTCTTTGTTTCACAGTGAATTTAACTCTCAACAAAGCGAGCAGTTCACGAGGAGACTTTGAACGAACGTCACGTTTTTAACTCATAGGAACGGCACAGTGGCGCCTGACAACTTTACCTTAGACATTAGTGAAACATGAAATGTTTTAAGTTCAGGTGAAAAATTATTTACATGCGCACATCGTGCGTCAAGAATTCAATGCCAAATTCTAAGAGAAATTACAAATGGATTTTAATTGTTTCATGTCTAACGGATTTTCATTGTTGTCAGATTATTGTTTTAAATTTCTCTTCGGGCATGGAAATGGTTTTCTATGCCACATTGAATTACAAAATGTTTGCAATGCTATGAATTGCACTAAACGCTACGATAATAATTTATGCAATCACTTTTTTGGCGGTGAAAGTTAATTTTGTTTTACATGTAGCCCGTGGAATGCGTTGACGCGCTGGAGGGGAGTGAGCACGTTCTATTTTTATTTGCTCAAGGCAGAGAAATCGTCATGTAAGATTATTGCATTCGTTGAGGTTGAGGGCGCTACAGTAGCCTGCAACCAAGGCTACAAGTACGTATGTTGGCTGAACGAATACTCTCTGCTGAGCTTAGTTTGATGTGCGTTATAGTAAATATCAGCCTAATGATTTTATTCTTCGTATTTACTTTCTGTGATTTCATAACGCCATAGATGATACTTTTGAATACTGTTTTCTTGATTATTTTCCACACAAGTGAGGGCGGGGGAATAGGTGCGAAGTGAGAAATTCTTATCACCTACCATCGACCCCAACATTTGGAATTGAATCGTATTCAGATTTTTTTTATGTACTGTGATATTTGGAGCAGCCTCGTCCACAGTTGACTGCTTTGATACAAGTGATGAGGAGACCATTGCAGGGAACTCAGGCTATGAACTCAAAAGGACTATGGAAGAATGTTATAAATACTGAAGAGCAGTCTTGGAGCGACAAAACTCACATCTCGGATTCAAGAAATCGAATTCCTCAGGGAATTTGGTGCTGAGCCCGGTGTGATTAGGAGAGAGGCTGAGACGAAGAGAACGGCCCGAGCTGCGAGCCGCTCTCATTACAAAACTTCCAAAAATCTGTGTGACGTCCTAAAGTAGCGATGAACATCATTAACTTGAAGGATGCAAACAAGTTTTTTCGAAGCCATTTTATTTGCCGGAACATCTTTCGATATGTCAACATTTTAACCCTAACGTATGTACACACAATTTACACTTCACACAAGCGGATGAAGAAAAGTAAACGGAGTAAACAAATTTTGAAACTGTTGCTCAGGTTTATCAATCCCTTCTATGATCAGATGCACTAATTTTGCAATGCTTAAAATAAGTCTAGATTACAAGCAAACTCAATAATGTGCAGTCAGAAATTAATAAAATTATTTTGGCTAAATAGCATTGAATAGGATAAATCATTTTGATTAGCAAACGTTTACTTTTTCTAAACTTGTGATGATTAGAATATTGTTGTAAGGAAGAAAGGGGGGGTAACTAGCGTTCCTTACTTCGAATTAGGCAAATGTTCGCTTCTTGATATACATTATGCAACTATTTTCTTACTAGGAATTAGGTAAATGCAGTCACGTTTGAGCGTCCTTGCTACCATAGTTCGAATCAGTTCTCGGGAACATCAGAAATAAAATATTTTGTGTCAGTTAAGCAAACGACCCAAAGCTTCATGACACACGCATCTCCACGCGCAATGTTTTCGTTCAAGGGTCGGTGTGAATAATAAGCAAACAAAAATACTACTCTTGCGTAGTACATTCGACGTGAGATGCATATATTAGCTCAAGGCTCTCATAAGAAGTTCATGAGGAGATTTGCAAGCAAATGAACTCAGACAAGCGAGCACACCAGGAAGGTCATCCGGACATTCAGCTGATGACTTCAACAATTAAGATAATTTAACATCTGCATAATTCCACTCCAACTTCGTTTCATCGACGTACCACAATTTTCATCGTACCACAATTATTATTCCAATAATCATATTCGTACCGTAATTACAAACTCGAGTCGTGCTTTAGCGTCACATCTTTTCAACAGATTCATCCCAACAAAATGTCAAACAAAACAGTTCCATCACGGCACTAATTCAAGGTAAAGTTTCACTGCCCAGCAACACATCAAGTCGCCTCTGAAAGTTTCTTTGCATCAAAATCCCGCTCAAATCGGAAAAAAATTCCACGGCACCAGCCGAAGCATCGTTGACAATCAAGCTAACATGTCCAAGAACAAGTTAATCTGCATGTGTTCGCATTCGAACACAAGTCATTTAGTAATAATAGGAGACAGTGTTGAACCATAGTTATTTACATAAAAGTAATACGTCATAGCCTTGAATGAGAGACATTCTCATGTTCGTATTTTGGTGTGCCAATGGAGTGTCGTGTATAATAAACATTAACACATGATTCTCATCATAATTTAAACACGCGCGATCACAGCGCGAAGGACCAGAATCCCATAAATTAACAGGTTATTTAGTTAAATATCACCATATTGATGTAACATTTAACTCCACTCAGACCGAGCCAATGAACATATAACAACACCTCACATCTAAAAGCTGATTGTAAAGTAGCAGTGAGCAATGAATTCCAAACAGAATGCATGGACATTTGACAGGCGATAAAAGATCCACATAAAACGTTTGAGAAAATCATTTTTGTGTAAGCTTCAGTATTCAAAATTATGAACTCTATTACTCTATACCTGATCTACTCTACCTTATTAGAATACTTCTTACTTTGTATAAACTGCTAACTATATTTTACAAATTCTGACGTCTGGCTCTAATTTGCACATTATGTACACGGTTTTATGTATCCTTGGCTCCTCAGTACGACATGGCAGGGTCACTTAAGGTATTACACGGAAACCAACTAAATCTATTATAGATAAGAACACTATAATCAAATTAGGATTCAGTGTTATTATGATAAGCCGCTGGTCTAGAGATACATGAGCTCAAAAAACAGACCTAGCATGACAAGTCCCATAAATGGATTCAAGTTCGGTAATATCGAACGTAACATTGGTGGTTATTCATGATAAGCAAAGAACATTGTACATTGCAGAAAGTGAAATTGTTTTTCTGTCTTTAAACATCACACATGACTTAGGCCAACACTTAGCAAAAAAGAAAAAAAGAAAAATTTCAATCTCAGTCAGGATTAGTTATTGGATAAATCTGATCCTCCATTGAACAGAAGTATTGTTCAATACTTTCGACAGTGATCAAAATTCGAAAGATATTAGAAGGATTCAAATTTTCTGAGTTGGTAATTTGAACTTTTCTTCTGAGTCCGCATTTTTAACATCGTCAAGTACTTGTGCGAAACTTAAAATATCATTCTTCTTGTAACAAGTCTCACAGTTCTTTCAGAAATGTAACTGGAAGAAATCCCTATCAAATGGTACTCGCCTCAAGTTTTCATGATGGGAACCCAAAAACTTCAAGATGTTTATGTGTCCAAGTACTGTTTATGAAACCTCAGGTATACCTTTCGATTGAAACATCTTAGATGTAAGTAAGATAAAGAGAGAAAAATAAAAAATTATAATGTAATTACGCGGGTGACCTTTTTGAAATCAATCTTGTACTCATAGTCTTAACTTTTTCTATATCTTTTCATAAATTTTCTCCTCAGTCAGTATCGGATAAAAAAATACAACTATTATCATTAATCGAAAGGGAGCGTTTTAAAAATCTTTTGCGAGTATCGTTCTTTCCCCTAAAACAATGTTGGGTTGAGTCAGCGAGTTGAATCGAAATGCGTATATGAAGCTTTATTTATTTTCAGTTCACTGAGAAATTTATTTAATAATTAATTGTATAATTTTAATTCAAATCGAATCTCTCGTTTTCGGAACTTGTACATAAACTATATTTGGTTTTAATTCCTGCAAGTTGAGTAAATTTAGAAGGAAAAAGAATTTTTGAGCAATGCAGATTGACTCTTAGACCTAAATACAAGCACATTTAAGAAATAGATCAAACTTTTCAAATTAACAGATGAACATTCTCTATTTACATAAGCCGTTCAGTGGTCGCATTAGTATAGTATGCGCTTACTCGAAACTCGAAAGCGCCAGTACAGGGATATCGTCGCGGCGCAGTATTCTTCACGCTGGATATTTGTTTCTTTAGGTAATTGTGCTGAAGTCTTCAAGCTTCGTGGAATAAAATGTCAGGTACGAGTCTGAAATAAACAGTGCCGAGTCACGAGCTTGATGAATGTGCTAAACTTCCAAAACTTCGTGTAGACTTTTTAGCGGGAAGTTCGCATTTCATTTTATGCTCAGTTCTTCGGACTAAAATTGCAATGCCGTTTTATAGCATTTTTTTTTTTGCCAAAAGTCTTTAAGTTTTCATTCAGATTGCGTAGCGCTTTATCGTATTACTTTCGAGTTATGGAGTTTACTTACATGGTTCGATACAATTTCATGGCTACAGAAAAAATTATTCTTAAAAAGTGAATTTATCGAAAGGCCGTAAGTGATTTCACAGAAAGTCATTTTACATTCATGTATGCTGAACTTTTTGTAGTCGAAGCCGTTGTTGCTAACAATTGGCCTTAAAGTGAGGGCTCTCTCAGATGATTTGCAGTTCTACCTCACATTTGAGGTAGTACTATAATGAATATAATAGAAATCCCAGTACCAGTGCGTAAAGCCTTGCAACGGCCAGCAATAACTCCGTGATTCAATCTGCAAGAACAATCAATGTTAGCATGATCAGCGTTCGGAATACTAACTCTGTCTCTGAATACGAAGAGCAATCTCGGCAGCAATGACAATTCTGTCACAGTGGCCGATAGTATGGGTTTCTTTTGATTGCCAATGAAAGGAACCACGGACTGAGAATCTGACGAAGTCGATGATCTAGAATCAGGCAGACTCTGAGCCCAAGAATCTTTTACAATGGTTGAAGAATAAACCTGTTCATGCAAGATTCCACTGTAAGAGCCTAGTAAATTATTGCGGTTAATATTGACCTAACATGGATGCTGTACTTGCAAGAGTCGCAAATGCAAGTTTTCTCTCTTTGCAAATGAGTTTCCAAGTTCTGAACACAAATTGTTAGTATCTCGTTCTCGTTAACCTTTATTATTCATTGAAATCGACAGTGCCCTCACTTTTGAAACAAAATTGTTTACATTGTCTTGACAATGTTTCGAAAATAAATAATACGATTTATTAGCGCTGAGAGAAATCCTTTTTTAGTATTATATAAAGTGACTTTTGAAGCCTGTGTAGATCCGTACGACCAGCGCACTGAGATCTCGGGTAGCTGAGGTCGCTCCGATTTCCTAGGAGGGCTCGTCATCCGATAAGCCCTGTTGAGGACAGGAGCCTTCCGAGCCGCTCAATTACGAGGGCCTCTCTCAATGCCAGAACATCAGGACAAGCTTCTTTTAGCTCTCAAAGCAAATGAATATTTCAGTGCATCCCGTATCTGCTTTCTAAAAGTCACCAAGAACGAGAACACCTTTTATCTTTCTGTGAGTAAAATTATCTAGGAACAATGAAATGCGGATCGCCAGACGGTAGGTTTCAAAGTTAAAGGGTTGAAAAGCTAGCTCATCAGACTTAGGTCGAATAATAGAAACATTGCTTCAAAGACTTAATTTAACCAAGCTAAGTAAATAAAGTTTTGGGGTAAAAACAGATTAATGGATTCGGATAAAAGTTTTTGGTTGCGTCGCCAGTATTCATTTCTTCTTTAGATAAGAAACGGATAAATGTTTGAAAGGGCATCCTCAACTTTATCTATAATAATAAGACAAGACACCAAAATTTATTTGATATTCAATGAGAGGGATTGAAGAAGAAAATCTCATTTTCAATATTCTGAAGCTTGGAGCCGTAAACTGAACTTCGAGCGGAAAAAATATTGAAAAATAAAGAATTACGCGAAACGAGTTTGAATTCTTCCTAGCCATTAACATCTTTTGGAAAATTTGGCGGTCGGACGTAGCTCACAAGACGCGAGAGCGAGAAGGCGCCTCCACGCAGAACTCGTCTCATGCAAACATGGCTAAGAAGAAGGACGCGACGCCGGTGAGGGCCGTGAGAGCGAGTGCCATGGACAGCGACTGTGGGGAGTGGCCCCCGTGCTGCATCGCTGCTGGGTGCTCGCCTGGAGATGACCACATCAAAAAAGTCAATTTTAATTGCCTCCCACATCAAAGCTTTGGGATAACGCAGTTGCAGGTCGTGTATTACGTTGGACTTACTTGTATCACTTGTGGGAGCAGCACATGTACTTTGTATTCACGAAGCATAATCACAAAATAGCCTAACCTAATTTCACATGCACTATTTTAAGTGTTCAGGTTGTAGTATCGCCCGGGTCAAAAAGTATTCGTCTCTCAGTTCCCTTTAGTTTAAGAATTAGAAACCACTCTATAGAAAAAATAAAGCCCATTTTCATTTCAATGCTGAAGAATCAATCAGACGTTTTCATATTCTCAGACGAATATTTTTTCCTTATTCACTCACCCTATGAGGAAATATGGACGAGATTTAAATATATTCCTCCATTCACTTAATTCTCCTCCTTCACACATTAACTGTTCATGAATTAAGCGAGAAATTATCGAGATTATTTTCTGAATGCTGTCCTCTAGATTATTGATTTATCGTTAATTGGTATTGGAATCATATTTAATTTGAGCGACAATAATCAGCAGACACAATTTAAAATTGAATTTGTCTTTATTTGATCCATTTTTCTTTTTCGCGTAAACCTTAGGTGACATTGGCCACAGCACGTACAGTAGGAGGAATATTGCGTGCTGACATTACAGACTTGAGTTAAATACTGTTTTATTGTTTACATTGAGTCCAAAAGATATCTTAGGGCTGAGATACGTATAAACATCGCTGTGAACGTTTGTTACGGTGAAAAAGTAGGTGTTGTGAATAATTTTCTGCTGGATAGTTCTGGTTCGTTTTTAAATGAAACCGTGACGCGTGACCACATGGAATTTTTTATTTTTTTCGTGTTCGAGAAAAGAAGCCTTGCATAAGAGTCGTTTGTAAGTATAATTACTGGCCAGGAAGTAGTGTCCGAAAATTTTAATAATTTCAACTTGAACTGATAAGAAAACTTGTTGAGATCGTCATACACTGCATGCCCATATAATTAACCCCCAAAATAGCTGGTTTGATATTTCTTTGAAAAAAAGCCCGAATACGGTGCTTGGTAACACGGTCATGTGCGCAGCAATGATAAGTTCTTACGCTGAGAGTAATAATTTGGCGTGAATAATATTGCAGTGCTCTCTGAGAGCTGTAATGGCCTGGCCATTAGGGTGCATCTCGCTGGCTTCCCCCGCGCTCAACTGTCTACTTTTTATGACTTTTATGGCTGGCTATCAAATCGGGGAGCAGACATCGCAATCCGTCCGCAGTATAATTCTAGCGAACAAATGGAGGTTTTCAATGAAACTTTGCTGCAGGCCATAAATGTTCGCCGTCATCGTGAACATGGGGAGAAAAAAATATGTTGACATTTTGAAACAAAACGGATGACTCCTAAAAAAATCCATCCATGCATATATAAAAAAATTTAAAACGAAGACCTTGACTTGCACTGATTTTATCTTTTATTCTTGAACTAGGCATGTAGAGCCTGCGTGAAGAATGAGTTTAAGAATTTCAATTTTTTAACAATGCTAGGGCATTACAGACATTACGCAAATAACCATCAATGCATGAATATTATTAACGTAAGTTTAACTGATTTCACGACTAAAAACACGTCAAGAAACGATAATAATTCGTAACACAATTGATGACCGAGATAAAATAAAGAACACGAAGGCTGCGACGATGAGGTTTTCAGTGCAGGCCCTTGACATAAAATGCAACTTGAGCCGCTGATTCCAACTGCATTGGCGTTTTTTTCCAAAAATGCCATAATCCTGCCAGTCAAATAATTCAGAAACGGAAATTTTAAAAATTAAAAAGTCTTTAACAACCAAATCACGCTTAGGATTCTTGTGGAAGTAATTTGACACTAGATGGTGCAGTGGACGGATATGGAGAAAATATCAAGATCGCATTGCTATCGCTTTAGCTACTTAAGTCATTTCGACTTGGAAATTGTTCTTAAATGAATAAAACGTACTACACAAATTTGCTTTCTATCTTAAGAAACGCTAGCACCTAAGTTTTAATGACAACACCGTAGCAATACATTTGATGTGATGATTATTTCAAATTTGTTCCTTCCATTTGATGGTCCTTCCAATTCGAAAGCGGAGATTTCCTTCAGTTTTGCCGAATAGAACTTTCTTACAACACCATGTTGATTCCTCTGTATAAAGTTCTGCAACGTGAGTTATGGAGCCGTGGAAACTTCAGGAAAAGAACATAAAGCAAAAACTGGCGAAACTAGATACTGGCGTAGCACACTCGGATAGTCACTCATTTCGACAAGTGCGGTTAAAAAAACGCATTTTTTCCGCCTCCGACGCCACAGCTACGAAGCTCAGGAATTGTGATCGATTAAGAATAATTAAAAATAATTATCTATAGCTCTTAATTTTACAATTTATACGTCTTCTGCAAAAGAAATACGGAAAACTACTCCTTCTCTTCTACAACTCATGCACGACGAGGAATGTGTTGTTTAATTTCTTGGTTAAGATAAAATACTCAACTATGAGAATAACTAAGCATTGTTAGTTTTTTAAAGAGTTGACGCAGCAACGTAGATATAACTTCAGTCGAAACAATACCAAGAAGAAGTAGCACAAAAATACAATAAAAGGAAGCAGGGGAAACAATACAGCTGCGCAGAATCTAAATAAAAAAATGGGAGTGAAAAATCTCAAAGCAAAGAACGCAGCTCGGCTCAAAACAAAACAAAGGAAGGAGGATATAAAAAATTACGACCGAGAGGCTCTCGCTCATATTTATCCCATCAGTGGGAGCGTCTGCATGCAGCTTCCAAAGGCTTGCACGTTCAGCTATATTCATCTAAAATTGACCAGCGTGCCCTATAACTCAGTGCATGCTCCCCATCTGTCGTTGAGTGCACAGTTTGCCTCCCGAGGGGATCAAGAAAGCGGCCTCTGGCGGAGGTAATGGGCTCCGAGACCTGTTATGAGCTTCATTCATCCTGATTCTGAACATATGAAAATATTTGGGCCATTCCCACAGCATCAACCCTATATTCAAGTTAAGGTTTCAGATTTCGACGTTGGGGTCGTGTATAGAAAGTATTTTATTGCTATGGGACCTATCATTTGCCACACTTATTGCTTGGATGAGGGTTTGAACTCTGTTATTATGGTAAAAAAGAAGATGTCTAAATCGAGCAGTTACTTACTCTACATTTTAGTGTCTTTCTGAAGTAGGAAATCCGTATTTGTGTAAGCTATTTTATATCTAAAAGAAATTCATACAATAGCAACAAATTACGATTTATAATAATGCAGGACACAAGTCATCTGAACAATCAAAAGTTTGAATACAAATAAAGGTCTTGCATGGGATACAGTGACACTGCTTGTTTGTTTTGAAAGTGTTCGAGTGTTGAACGACTAAAACTTTCATGAAGTGAGATTAAAAAACAAGGCTTTCTAAACATTTTAAAATTCTTGCGAAAATAAATTTAGGGTCTTAAGGAGCAGTGAAAAGAAAAACCATGAATCGCTTAACTCGAAAAATTCGCAGAAGTGAAACTGGAATTTAACAAAAATAATTTTGAAACAGTAACGAAAATTACATCAGAAGCAGTACAAGTACATAAAAAGTGCAATGCACTTATGTAGGAGCTCTCGGCCACTAGCAATTCTCTTTCTTAAATTAGCTGCTATTATGCACAATGAATGAAAATATTTACGAATTCGACAACAAACTGAAAATAGCCTAGGGCTTGTGGGTGGAGTGCTGCACGATTCCTAAGTTTCAGAGAAAGTTTTCTAACAAAGGAAATTTCTACAACTTGAAACTAGAATGTGTAATTTAACGTTGTCAATCACTTAAATATGCAGTCAAAAATAATGTGCACTAAGATGTGTTAAAATATCATTCAGTGTAGAGAAAATAAAAGCAAAGCTGACCACATGAAATACATCGGCAACAAGCATGAACAATCATCACCGTTTAAAAACAAAGTATTAATCTGTTATAATCGCTAATCACATGAGCAATACCGACATCATGCATGACTAATGAACAGTGTTAAAAACAGGCAATTATCTTTCACAATCGCTGACCAGATGAACCACACTGGCAACATGCATGAACAATCATCACCGTTTAAAAACAAAGCAATAATCTTGTAGTATACTCTCGCTGACCAAATGAACCACACTGGCAACATGCATGCACAATCATCACCGTTTGAAAACAAAACAATAATCTTGTATTTCACTCTCGCTGACCAAATGAACCACACTGGCAACATGCATGCACAATCATCACCGTTTGAAAACAAAGCAATAATCTTGTATTTCACTCTCGCTGACCAAATGAACCACACCGGCAACATGCATGGACAATCATCACCGTTTGAAAACAAAGCAATAATCTTGTATTTCACTCTCGCTGACAAAATGAACCACAACGAAAACATGCATGAACAATCATCACCTTTTTAAAAACAAAGTATTAATCTGTTATAATCGCTAATCACATGAGCAATACCGACATCATGCATGACTAATGAACAGTGTTAAAAACAGGCAATTATCTTTCACAATCGCTGACCAGATGAACCACACAGGCAACATGCATGGACAATCATCACCGTTTGAAAACAAAGCAATAATCTTGTATTTCACTCTCGCTGACCAAATGAACCACACGAGCAAGAAGCAGACCAGCCCTCACCGTTGAGTATGTGGACGATGACGGAGCTGGGGGGCGCAGAGCTGGGGCTGCAAGAGTAGGTGCCAGAGTCGCGTGATGACGCCCCTCGGATCAGCAGGTTGGTGGAGGTGTGAGGACCCTTCTCTGTCACCACGTTCACGCCTCCTCTCTCGCTGTCGTAGCTAATAATCTAATTCCAGGAACATAATAAAATTAAAGCAAAGAACGTCGTTTTAGAATTGATTTACGAAGTGTTCAATTTCATATTTAGGGATAAATGAGTGTCAATTCACTGTCGATTTGCAGCCAATTCGCACCAGGATTGTTATTTTGTGTGATTTGCTTGTCAAGAATATGAGTACAAAAACAAATGTTTGCACTGCATATACTTCTCTATGTTTTTCATTATTTTGCCCAAAAATAAAATCGGGACTTGTTTGAAAAATGAATAAATTTCAACAATAAATATTTTAACACGGTTGGGTTCAAATTCTGTTTACGTTTACACTTCTTTGAATGCACCTTCCTTTCCTTACAAATGTCTGTAAGCAAAAGTTGCTGAACCATCTCATGGAATGATTGTAAAAATTAAACAATTCATTCGTGAATTTTATAACATTTTCAAGGTAAAACATTATCAACCGTAAGTAATCAAATTCCAATTTCTAAATTTGAGGAAGAATTTTTCGTTGGGAGAAATGTGCGCTAAGAATTGAACAAAATAAGAACAGAACAACATTACTAATATAAAGAAACATGAAGTCAACTGTTGAAATTAGGTGTTCAATCCCATCATAAAAATAGTGTAAATGGATGTTTGTTTCATTGTGGTGATGAATATGTTTTAGCCATACATTACCCATCATACGATATCTACAGCTGAAAGTCTCAATATTAAGGCCCTTTTAAAAACAGTCATTCTACTGAGTTTTCTGAGTCGACTTTCGGGAGATACTCGTGCGTATATGAAGTATATGAAGCAGTCAACAAACTGAATCAGCAGTCAACACTACAAGCACTATGAAGCAGTCAACAAACTGAATCAGCAGTCAACGCTACAAGCACTATGAAGCAGTCAACACTACACTGCCCATGATGCTACAGTAACTAACTCCAATCAACTGTCAAGCTTTGAAAGCACATTGGAATTTGAATTAAAAAATGTGTATTTTGGACTCTCTGAAGCTGAATGGTAAAGTTTGCATGAACTCAGAATGCACACTGATCTGTTGCTCTTGAATATTAGTAAGGCTGTACCATGGGCAGTTCAAACATAACATGATCAATAATTATCTTAAAATCTTTGAATTTGAAATTGAAGCTGCGGAAACTATGATAAGTAAAAATGGAAATGTGTTAAAATTAAAAAAATATAGTACTTTCACGGGAAAAAAAGAAACATCAAACTTCAAGATTTAAGAACTGCGTGCGATAATTTTTCACCCCGTATCATCTATTAGAGCCTTGAATACAGTGCACAAGTTAGGCCTCAACTATCGATTCCTTGATACAAGCTTAAACACGGTCGATTACGAATGCAACTTGACAGTCACTTAAGCCACGCTAATTTAAACGGCAGACCCCAAGGTGCATGCAATTATTCGCTTAAATAACCGACATATAATTATGGTGACAAATTATCCTCGATTTGAGTGATTTTAGAAATGCACTGCGAGTATCATGTTGCTTCATGGGAAAAATTGACGTTTTTTCGGAAAAATTCACTTGCCAACATCATGCCTTGTAGTCAAGAGATGAGTATCGTTAAGTATGGATTTAACTATTCATTACATATGCTATCATCTGAATGACTAGAATGGGATGTCAATTAACTTATGAGACATGTTTTCTGAAACATGTTAATAAATTACCGATTCTTGATTAAACATTAACCAATTATAATTCATGATCATTCACGGATTCATTATTTAGATAATCTGAGATATACTGCGATCAAAAGCAATCAAATAATTTACTAATGTGCGCTGGAACTTCATGCGCAGATGGGAACGTTTTCATTGTACGCACAGTACGCAAAAAGATTTGACTCTACCGTACGACAGCTGAAATGTTTCAATCCCGCCCTGATGCAGAGAAAGGAAGCTTATTTTGTTGCAGTGAGGAAGATGCTGTTTTCATGCGTGAAAGAGACACTCGACAAATGGCATTTCTGAAGGATGCCAGTGCCGTCGTCACTCTGGGGAGCCTGGGAGAACGCGCGCCTCTTCTACCACGATCAAAAGTTCATTCGAAGCACATAAAGGTTGCTTAAAAAACCTTCTTGCGAGCATCCATTGTCATCCAAACAGCTCGAATTAAGGCCAAAAAATAAGCAGCCATAAACTCATGACTGCCATTTAAGGTCGGTAAGAGTATACGATAAAGATATAGGCAGGGGATGTTGATCTCAGGAAGAGAAGTTAGAACCATAAACTGGTTTCATGAGTTTTGTGATGGGCTTTGAATTTTACGACCGAGCATTGTTGCTGTACTCTCAATTGTGTTCTTTTCTTTTCTTCTCTCGCTCTGTCACAGCTACTGAAGGCGACACCACTTGTAGTAAAGGGGCAAAACGTGAGCTCTTCATTTCATGACTTTGACTTTTGCTTTACTTTCAATGAGGGTCTTGACTTTTGTTACTGTTGCTCAGTGTACCGTTCTTTTAAATTAACTCTTGCGAAACATGTTTTGCTTGGAAAGAACGCATGCAAATTAAGAACGTCAAACTGAAGGGTAAATTTTTCGCTTTTCAATGTACTATTCGGGGTAAATCGAGCAGTTATTTATTTTTAATTTTTTTCTCATCTACCTGATCTTGTTTAACCTGATGATCGATTTTCTCCAAACGTCTGTATAACTATGAAAATTTCATTTTTCGAATGAACTAACTTGTTCTTTGACATTACTACATGGACATACCGAACGTGCTCTTGACTGCTCAAACTACAGCTGCTTAAAGCAAAAAATAGATAACAATTAAGAAAGTATTTATGCACACCGCATCAGTAATATTTTGTGCCAATCTTTTGCTCATCATTTTAGACAACCATTTGTTGCAACTGTTTCCTGAATGCAACGTCAAAGTTTCCCTCGAAAGACATTTGTGCAGTTCAGACAGAAAACGATTACTTAACATACGAGTATCTGGACTCTCTCATACCGCCTTCTGTGTTGTCTTCAGTACACCATTAACAAAAAACTTTCTTAACTTATTTGGAAATTTCCATATTCGCAGCAGCGAAGTCCTAAGGACGCTGCATCAATTTGCCATCCGGTGTAAGGGTTCGTTCGCCGTCATCCCTTCAGTTCATCGGGCATTTCGAGGTGCTCATGCTTCGATCCTGTTAGGGTCGATCATGGGACTTCGACACACCTACGCAGGGAGCGAGGCCCGCGTGTTGAGGGCCTCTAGTTTTCACTTCTGCGCCCTCAATAGACATATAGTATTGAATTATTGAGGCTAGTCACTAGTAAGCTTTGCAGTGGCTTGTTGGTGATGCTAATGTTGTTTGAACACTTTTCCGACCCAAACTTGTCTGGCAATTTAAGAAATGTACTTTACCTAAGTGCATATCTTATTATTGCCTTAGCGTGATATTACTAATATTATAATTTGACGCCAAAATTAGATTTCATCAACCAGGCAGCGGATGATGAAAGAATGGCAGAGTTCAAGCATTTTACCTTCAGTACGCAGGACGCTTTCTAGTTTCCTTTTCTTTTTTTTCGAACGTTACCGGAAGATAGCAGTAGTGAACTTCAGGTAAGTTCTTTGCACATGAATAATTTATAAATTAGGCAGCTCCAGGATGTTCCCACTTTACCTATCCGTCGTATCTAAATAATCCATCGCAATATTTGCTGTAACTCTTACCAAAACTGTGTGTTCCAGGCAGGAGGCAGGCGTTTTCAGCTGAGCATACCATCCTACAGCTCCTTCATGCCTCACTCCAGCTCAATCATGCCACACTCCAGCTCACTCATGCCACACTCCAGCTCACTCATGCCACATTCCAGCTCACCATGCGACACTCCAGCAAACACATCCACATTCCAGCTCACACACCCTACACTCCAGCACACACACCCTACACTCCAACTCACACTCATAACACACCTGCTCACACACTGGAAATATAAATACCCTGATGTCCTAAAGATTGCAACTCTTCGATTCACTCTGTGTTTCTCACACCCTAGCCTCAAACACTACACACACACACACACACACACACACACTCCCACCTTATTGTTGAGCTTCTAGATCATAAAGTCAGGAGGCCGGGGCGTGTGGTCAAACACACGCCACATACCCACCTTATTGTTGTGCTTCCAGATCACAAAGTCAGGAGGCCGGGGCGTGTAGTCGACTACACACGTGAGGTTGATGCTGCTGCCGCGGTTGATGTACACGTCAGGGCCTCCCAGCACGCGCGTGCGGGGCTCTGTAGGGGGAGCAGCGATGTGTCAATTTCCTATTTATTCATCTAGAAAACACTGATAATCTTGCTGGGCTTACTAGCTTGCTTGTTTGCTTGCTGGTTTCCTTGCTTGCTTGCTCGTTTGCTTGCTTTGTTTGCTTGCTGTCTTGCTTATTTGCTTGCTTGTTTGCTTGCTAGCTTGCTCGTTTGCTTGCTTTGTTTGCTTGCTAGCTTGCTCGTTTGCTTGCTTGCTTGCTTGCTTGCTAGCTTGCTCGTTTGCTTGCTTGTTTGCTTGCTAGCTTGCTCGTTTGCTTGCTTGTTGTCTTGCTTGCTTGCATCGCTCTGCATCGCTTGCTTGCAACGCTCTCTCATAGTTCACGCTCCGGTTTCAGTAATCAATCAGCGGAAATTAAGCTCCTTTCTCCTAGTATTATCGAAGAGGTAAATTTGAAGTTCCCACATTCTACATTGTGGGTACGATATGCTTTCAGAATCCACGTAAGGAAGAGTACTTTGACGAAAGGACGTCACGGAAAAATCTATTCAATAACTCATGCCGTCACGGTCACGGTTTATGTATAATACCGACAAATCGGACGTCATGAATTCACTAGTTTACGCGTATCGACTACAAAATCGGTAAAATCGTAATTCAATAAGTGAAAAATTCTGGGTCTTTGGTTTAGAAGGTGAAAGTAAATCAACATATATTTACGAACGATAAGTAAACCAGGAAAATTGCGTAAAATTTTTACCAGTGAAAAAATACGCTTTGAATGTTCGCTCATCATCAACTGAAAAATTATTTTAAAAAAGCCATCTACAAAGCATGAGAATGATCTAGAATAAGAGACCCTAGCACCCGCAAAGAAGCATAAACAATATAAACAAAAAGGACTATCTATTGGTTGTGGACAATTCAAAAGAACTAAGATGACTAATTAAAACTGGTTTTATTTTGCGGATGAAAAGCGATTCCAAAATATTCTAAGCGTTGATAAATTTGCCTTACCTAAGGTTTTAAAATCATCGTTGTTAATTGGGGTATAACGCAAATCTGCATGATCCCGTAGAGCTCAATATTAAGGAGTTGCCGTTACATTTCCATTACGAACACTCTTAATACTAGGGGTTCATCGCAGAAAAAATGGATATTGTACTGATATTTTTTTTCAAAATCTTCCTCACAAATTTTTGAATTTTTTGCCAATTAAAACTCCCAGCTAGAATCTGCCGAAATTCTCGTTCTAGTTTAGCAACCTCTTACAGTGAACGATTTTTCAGTTGAGAACTCGTCGCAATTTGCAAAATTTGCTGATAAACCGAAGCAAAAAAGACTAGTTACTATCAAATGTGTTATTTTTTATACGTAGGAAGTCCTTTGATTTACGTTCCGCTGCGTGAGATATAGATGTCTGTCTTAACTTTTTAGTGCTCCCCATTCGTTCGTACAAGGCCTTTCTAGGAAATTATTCAGAACGCCGCTCAAATCATCTGTTCGAATTAATTTTTCATTTAAATGGGAAATTTTATCAACAGCTGAAATGTATGAGAATTTAAGTCTCCCTTCCCTCAATATTTGATAACGGGTTCATGTGTTTTAGTGAGAAAACAAGCTTAAATGAATACGCTGTAATGTATGAAACACTAACAGAATGTTAAAGTAATTTAACCAGCAAGTAAATATTTTGGAACAGATAACGAAATAAGAACGATCATTAGCATTCATGAGATTGTTTTCTAGACATTCCAGAAACCCTGCACGTGAAATTTGCCGTTGATTTAGCACTACATTTAAACTAATGGTCAGAGCAATGCATTTAATAAGTTTTCTTATTTGACTTTAGCACGTTTTACTAGATTTTCATTCGTTTTCTGATGAGTTTGGGCAAAATTTAATAAATATAATAGATTATTTTTAAATTAAGAACTTTTTT
Organism: Morinoia aosen; assembly: GCA_030386875.1. Classification (NCBI taxonomy): domain Eukaryota; kingdom Metazoa; phylum Arthropoda; class Malacostraca; order Amphipoda; family Talitridae; genus Morinoia; species Morinoia aosen. The sequence continues at coordinate 23,131,103 of CM059579.1, forward strand.
GGTATCAAAATATCTTCTGGCAAAGCATACATTTTTCAAGAAACATAGTTTTCCAATTTGAATTAAAAAAAACATGCACTTGTTCGAGCAGAAATAAACCACGCTAAAGCTATTGCACCGATATTTTAGAATACAAGCAACATTTATCAGTGAAAACTTTTCCCTAAACTACGTACGCATTCAAGTTTTGACATACACAAGATTAAGGTAGGTCAAATAAGTCGTCAAATTATTCCGACGATTCAAATATTTTGTAACATCTTTTCATCCTTTAGGCAAATATAGTTTTAATAAGTCATTTTAGTTTTCAATTTTTCGTAGCCAAATAAAAGTGAACTTTATTTTTACTATTTATACTTTGGTGAGTGAGTTTCTTAGTGCACTTATTGGGTTGGTCAATACGTTCGTTCATTTTTGAATGCTATCTCTCTGACCTTTTAACGACCGTTTTCTTATTCTTATTTTCAAAATCCTGTATTCGGTACAGCGAACTTATTTACTTCAGTGTGTAATAAGCCTTCAAGTGGAGAAGTTCTAACATTTTTGTTCGCATTCATGCCCTTGAAATGGTGGACAAAGTCCAGCATTACTGACATCTAATGCTTCTTTATTTCAGAATAGGAACTAAAGTACCAAAAGCTTGCCGAAATATATGCCATGAGTATGGGGAAGTTTCTGTTGCATCCTTTCCTTTTCTGGAATAAAAAGCAGTAGATATTGGAAGTGCTGTGCTTGGTTCACCATTTCAAGAGCTCGAATGCAAGCAAAAATATTAGAACTTCTCTACTTGGAGGCTGACGTACACACTAACGTAAATAGGCTCGCTGTATCGAATTCAAGATTTAGAAAATAAGAATATAAAAACGGTCGTTAGAAGGTCGCAAAGATGGCATTAAAAAAGTGAATGATTTTTTTTGGCGAACCCAATAGTCCATTCCATTATTTTACAAATAATTTGCTTTATGCATTTTCTTAGGTGATGAGCGACACTCAAAACGCTTTTTGGCATAAGTAAATGTTTTTTACTACAATACTCGTTATCTAATTTATTTGAGAAATTAGGAAATATTCTAACGGCTGTTTAGAATGTGAGCGTATGTTTTCACATAAGGCTATTCTGCAACCTCGAAAAAGTCTAAAATAAATTAAGGTAACATTGCCTTTAATTTGTTACTTGTGAAATTTGAACAAAATCAGTCGTCGCTAAGTCATTATTTTATGTTTAAAAAATTATTCTACAATCGAAGAAATTCATTGATTGATCAGTTTGAAAATATGGATCTTCGTTTCTGGCATGGAAAATAAATCTGGCAAGTTCGTGGATATGCGTAACTTATTTGACGTCATGATAATCTAATCACTGAGCAAATAAAACAAAACAAAAACACAAATCAGATCCGTGAAACAGAAATCGTGATGCGTGTATTTAAACTCATTTACTTACACGCAAAAATAAATCAAATTGCCATTAAATAATGCTAATGATTTTACTAGTTCATCTCGTGTCAAAAGACGAAGAAAATTGCTTAGCATATTAACTGAAAAACTCAAGCTATAAAATTCGATATCACTATTTATAAAATAAAACGTTTCGATGTTACTAATACCATCTTTAGACTGAAACCATACAGATAAAATTTTTCAACCACTTGTGCAAAAATGTAGATCCGTTAAAAATATAAAAAATCACAGTGCAAGACTACTAGAGAGATAATTTTTGTTTAAGATGAATATTTATCACCAGACGACAAGTTAATATTGCACAACAGCTACCCGTTTGAGGCATCAGAGAAAGGCGAAATGGACGATCGAGCGAATGTTTAAAACTTCTCAGCTAAACTCCTATTGAATAATTTTAGAACAACAAATGATTGGTAATTTCACAGTCAACAGTCCTTATAATAATTTTGTGGTAATATGGTACATAAAAATTGCGAACTATCAGCTTTAAACTCTTAACCAGCTCTTAAGAAAACAAATAAAATCTTAAGAACAAATAAACTGCAGCGAATTCTGCAAAAGTAAGAGTGGAGCCTTTTGGTGAAATAATTTGAAGGAAATCATGCTGATTATGACTTATTAATGACTAAAATTACTGACTTAATGACTATTGATGACTAAAATGACTTATTAATGACTCTTTCGAACCACCAGCTATAAATCACAAGTTGGTGATGCTTGGTTCATCGTAGCAATGAAATAGAACACATTTTTAACAGAAGTTCTGATTAATTCGCTCACGACAACATGAACCAACGACCGCTTTGATGAAAACGAGTCTCTAACGAGCAAGCGAGAATTGTGGTTGCAGGGAGGAGAAGGCTTCTATATTGATTTAACTCAACACAAAATTAGCAATTAATATCCTCAGCCAGAGTGACTTCCGAGGTTCCATTTGATGTCTGGAATAGCATGGAATATGAACTTGAGGGGGCTGAGCAATACATCCGGGAGCCACTCACCGACCACGTTGAGCCAGAGGGAGTGCTTGATGGGCGGTGTGGTGGAGACCTGACACTCGTACAGGCCGGAGTCGCGGACCTGGGCGAACTTGATGGTGAGGGGCCAGTCTTCCGAGCCTGCGATGTGCTCGGCTCGGAAGCGCTGGTCGCTGGTGTACGTGTACCTGCCCACCGTGAGCAGGTGCAGGTCCCTGTGTCGCAGCCACGACACCTGTGGTGCATCAGGTCGCGTTATGTCGGGTGTCATTCATCGTACGTGTCAGGCGCATGAAATAAAATTTTCGTAAAGTACTTGCAATACCACGCGATTTTTTAAAATTTAGAATCATTTTAACTGGAATATTATGATTAATGAAATTAAGCTTGCGTTTGATCAACGGATTGCGACAATAACAGGACAAAAAACAAAGGAGAAAATTTGAAGTATGTTTTTCTTAACGGTGAGGAGAATCTCATTTGATGTCATTAATTAATATTTAACTGAGCTTAAAGAATCTCGGGAACCAGAGAAAGAAAAATTTTTGTGTTTTATAAAAACCTGAATATTTATAGTGATAGAAAAGAAAAATTTCATAAGCATTTAACTAGAGAGTTTCGTTCTATATGAGTAAATGTCAACGAAGTATGAGGAGAAATAATTTTTATTCCAATCTGATATCTAAATCATTAAACCATCAAGTTAAAAAGATATGAACTAAATATAATGAAAATAAAATGAACATTCCTGAAAACCATTCGGACAGTAAAAAAAGATTTAAATTATTAACGAACTATTTCTAGACTAGAGGTTACCAATTCTTGCTGAATTTATGGGCGCATTTATCTGATGTATATATTATACATAGTGGCTCCAGCATGTGAAATTCAAATTTGTTTTACGTCTTTATACAATCTTTTTGTATTAATTTTGCAATCTAACGTTAACGCAGTTTTCATCCACTATCACATGTGAACGTGTCCGGCGCTTTTGATCAGTTATTCAAATACGCCCCTCGGATGAAACCTTTATCTTTTTCCGGTTCATGTAACTTTCAAACACCTACATTCATGGGATCTTTGAACAACACGCACCAATTTATTAAGTTCGCTTCAGAGTTAGACGACTAAATACAATACGATGGAGGAAATTTCAGTGTTGTTAATTTGTACCACTCTGATAATGAATTCTAAAACAAATACTTTCGAATTTTTTTCCAATAGTTCTTCACTATCTATTGCTATCGGAGCTTTATTTTTCCCGTAGAATCAACGTATCTTACTGGCAATGCTGTGTTAAAACGAGTAAAATTACTGCGTTTTACCTTCCTTCGAGTCTCAATCAGAAGAGCGGAGAAAAGAATCTGAGATTTTATGCGCTATATTCTTCGTATCATGTTAGTGAAGATTGTTAAAAAGTTTAATCCGTTTTACAAATGTGCTCCCGACCTACATACAATTGTTCAAGCACTGTCTCTAAGGGTCGCTGAGTGTGCTAGTCGGAGCTATCGGACAGCCATTAGTTTCTTGTTTCTCCCTCGTAATTTAACATGAGACAGCGTTGCAGCCGATAAATAGAGCTGGTAGTTGTAAAATTTTTAACAATCAATCAAAAACTTCACATTTTTGCATTCCTGAGTTCATACATATTCATAAGCTGAAGCTGCCTCTAAATGAAATCCAAGTCAATGCCCTGTAAAGTTTGCTTGACTACAATTCCAGGTATATATAAATATATATGTATTAGTGCAAACACTTGCGGGAAACATTCACTAGGTTTTTTCATGTTTCGTTCACGTACTTTTAGCTCGCTCAATTCCCTTTTTTGTGGTAAGATATGAATAATTTTTTTCCGTTGCTGCTTCCGAATTTTGCCTCGAACATTCCTACGGTCGAGTCGTTCAGAATAAATAAAAGATTTTAGAATTTTTTCTCAAAGCTTTCAACGACAATGTTCAACCATTATTTTTTTTCGATGCTAAATTATTTTCTCCTTGCACAGTTCCAAGAACTTTCCAAGGGCATCGCATCAATTTGGCTAAATAACATGGTGAAAATTTACCACATTGATTCAATCGATCCGTGCGTGACGGCAATAGCACTCGTAAGTAAAATGCAAAAATGAAGTGCCATTTTCGCATCCTATTAACTATGCTTCTATAAGAGATTGATAATTCAAATCATACCCCAAGACATCGCAAGCAGAAGAGTAAAGAAGAGTGTGCCATTCTTTGTCAAGAGAAGTCTTGATGAATAAATATACAGGGTGTCCATAAGGTTTCTTTACTATTTGAAACAGTTATTACAAGTGCAATTGATAGGATATTTTATTCAGATGAGTTCTATTGTACTCAGCATTTATTGAAGTCTTTTTTACTTTGTTTAATAGACTTCTACATGGGTATGATTAGTTGCACGAAGCATATCAAGACGGTACTCGATTTATGGTCATGTTCGCTGTAGCATAGCCTCATCAATTGTGACAATGGCTAACACCGTCCCTGTCTCCATTAATTTCTTGTGCCATACATGAATTGACGGATGTGATATTGGATCTCTTCCATACTTAGTTCTGTAGTTTCACTGAGTATGCCTATCCGATTTATTTGAATAAGCCATGGGGCACATTGCGCCTGCTCTTGAGGGGTAGCCATTTTTTAGGGATTCATACAACAGCACTTCTTTCACAAACAAGATTCCTCAAACACATAAATGTAAAATGTGATTAAAAACTGTAATAACCACTGAATACAATAAAACAAATCTGAATAGAATATCTCATCAATTGCATTTTTAATGAATTTTTGAAAAGTTAAAGAGACTTTATGGACACCCTGTAGTTTTTCATTAAACTATATTCAAAATAGATCAGTAATGAATTCGTTCAGAATTACATTTTAGCACGTTGAATTGCGATGATATCGAAAATAATTTCATCTTGCAAAACGTTCCGTATTTTTGATCTTGTTTTCAAAACATTACCTCAATCATTGCATGGTCGAAAATGAAAGCTGCAATAAAAATCAATCACAGTACGCAATCAGTTAAGATCAAATAACTTATTTTTTAGAGATACAGTATTCACAAACTTTAGATTCAAGAGACCTGCAGTACTCACTGTCCTGTTTCCTATCTGATTGACCCGGCAGTTGAGACGTGCTGATTGGTCCACGAGAGCCGTGACGTTGCCTGACCTCTCGATGTCGAAGAACGGACCAGGCGGCAATTGGTCAACGAATGGAGGCATGTGGTTGTGCTCTTCGTGGTCATAAACCTGCTTAGCAGGAGGACTGCTACCATTCTTTCTGTGTTTAAAATCTTGTTTTAAAATTGGAATGGTTCTCCGCCTCCTTAGTTTGTTTTGTCTATTATTAGTAGTGAGTTTATAGTGATAGTTGGATGATGTGCGTTGAGAGTTTGATGATGGCCAGACGAGCTGGGAAGATTTGTGAAGGCTGAGGTCGCGGGAGGGCCGACTGCTTTGCCAAGAGTGGCCAGATGAGCTGCTCGTCCACGCTGATGGGAACAACACAGTTAATGATAAATCGTGTAGTGCAATGTCTCTTAAATATACGTTGGAGCTCAATATTTCCTTTGTCAGCCAAGAAGTTAAGTAGACTTCAGAATTTCAATCCCTCCACATTTCACGGTTACTTTCAGAGATTATTGGCTTGTTCCGGCTTAGAAGAAGATACCACCGAAAAATCTTTAAGTATTTCATGTTCGTAAGATCAAAGTGGCAGCAGTCAACCATGAAGCTTTAACTACGTCGAAATTAAGCTAAGGAATAATTGAGGATTCAGTTCAAGAATCGCAACGAGAGCAAACATTACAAACTAAGTAAACAATTTTTTGATTAATTAAGCGCTTTGTTTGAAAAAACTTCGTATAACCTTACTAGTGTGGATTTGAATTTCAAATTGCCTCACAAAATCCAAGAACGGATACTAATGTCGGCAGTGCTAACCATAACATTGAAGTGTTAAGCCCTTCTCGTGAAATTTGGACTGAACGTCTTCCAAATTCGAACCAAAATGACACTTTTAATTAGCTAGAAAGACTGGCTAAACCTGGATAAACTGATAATAATATTGCTAATCGATCAACGGATTTTTAGTCGCACCCACTGAGTCCTTGGACAGTGTGGGGACTTGCAATAAAGTTACGTGGACTATTATCATACAATCCAGCTGCTTAGTCATGATATCCGATGACTGCAGGGTAGCTCAGACAAAACACAGCGTATTTACATACAAATATATTCCGTTTCATTTCTATGAAAACAAAGACACTCATTTTCATGATGGCCAACTGCTGAGCAAGGTAAGAAAATAGGCCAGTGAATGTTTACTTCATTAGCATGCACATGGGGATGAGATGAGTTATAATTCATATTATGTTACTGGCGTTTGATGTATATTTCACACAAACTTTTGTACGTTCATCGCATCTGGTATATTCAATTCTAAGGCAAAGGTAATATTTGCATTTCCTTGTGTGAACATTGGTTGTGGTTTGCACGAATAGAACATGTTGGAGTTTTTTGTGAAAAACTTTTCATAGGGGAATCACGAATCTCTCTCTTCTTCAGGACTCTATCCGATGATATCCTTCTCTTTTTTTAAGCCAACACAAAATCTGCTGTTATACGGCTAGGGTTTGTGAGTTTCATTTACGCTTAAATTGTTTTTTAAGACATAGTTAACGATTCACACATTACATGCGACAACAAACTCAACGAAAAACTAAAATTGCTGTCGTAAGGACCCATTCGCAGAATCAAATAATTAGGTAAAAATGGAGGTGATTGAAAAGTTCGACGCATTTTTTAAAGTGCTGACCTGATGCAAGGAAGAGCGGCTGGAGCACCAGCAGAGCAGAGAAGGACCTCATCGCGAGGGCTTCATGTCGCGACAAGGCAAGCCAATCTGGGGACAAGATGAAAGGTTCTCTCAATTTGGGCACAAGATGAATGGTTCTCTTAATCTGGGCACAAGATGAAAGGTTCTCTTAATCTGGGCACAAGATGAAAGGGTCTCTTAATCTGGGCACAAGATGAAAGGTTAAAGGTTAGGTTAACATCGGCATCTTTGGGAAGCTTTATTTCCAATCAAGCCTGATACATATGATCTTAGCATTGGTTTTCAAATGTCTTATAACTAACACTATATATAGGACACCATGACGGTTCCCCCGTAAAGCCGGTACCCATTTCCGACACCTGGGTTGAGTGGGGTATTGTGCTTGAGCTTTCCCTTATACCCAACGGGGAAAATCTCCGCGCCAGCGCTGGGAACGAACCCGCGACATCCAGCATACAAGTCCGATCCCTTAACCACTGTACCACGGAGAGCAGGAAAAGTTCTTTTAATCTGAGCACAAGATGAAAAGTTCTCTTAATCAGGGCACAAGATGAAAAGTTCTCTTAATCTGGGCACAAGATGAAAGGTTCTCTTAATCTCGGCACAAGATGAAAGGTTGAAAGACAAGATGAAAAGTTCTGTCAATCTGGGGACACTATGAATGGTTCTGTCCAAGGTGGTTGCGTTTTTATCAATGTGAGAACTATATGAAGGGTTCTGTCAATTATGGAACAAGGTGAAATATTCGGTCAGTCTGCGGAAACGAAGAAAGTTTTTTAATCTGGAAACAAGATGAAAGGTCCTTTAAATTTAAAGACAAGATGAAAGGTTTTCTAACCTTAGAACAAGATGAAGAGCTCTGTCTATCTGGAGACAAGACGAAAGGTTCTCTCAATCTTTGTAAGGAAAAGACGTCCCGAGGGTGCGGCCAATCTGTGATGCGATAAAACTTTTACGAAATTCTTGGGGGCAACCAAATCTTTAGACAGCCGAACTATTTTTCTCCTAAACGTGCACTGAAGCACGAAGTCGTCCGCTAAAATGCCGGTAATAACAGCCCGGAATGAAGCGAAGCTCGTCGAGGCAAAGAAAATGTGCTCTGAAAAATCGATAAAAGGAAAATCATTTAGGATAGTGTAAATAAACCCCAGCCACAACAAAAACTGCCGCGCTGACAGAGTTAAGCCTCCGCTTTATGGCCTCAGTAGCTTGCATTTTCGATAATCAGCTAAGTTTGACCGTAAAGTTCTCGCAAACAACCGTGAGCGGGGCTTAATAGTGTCGGACTGCTCGTGAGTGGCACGTAATTCATTGTAGCTCAATAAATTCGGAGGTAAACCTGCGATTACTGCATGGCCGATGTAGCCAGGCCCGCCCTAAGCCAATCAATGTCCATTGCGACAGCGATCAGAGCTGCAGTGTTCCGCTGCTCCACAGGGAAGAGGGCGGTATCTGGAGGCCTCAGAGCGAGTTTTTCCGACCTTGAACTCCAAATACAACTTCAGCGGCTTGTGGCGTCGTAATGACATCAGCTAACATCTGTTCAAACGTTTCAAACTCAATTACGTGTCCTCGTTGCGACAACACGGCAAAGAATGGGATCCTATCATAAAAATATAATGCATTGTTATCAGAGCTGCTAATGATCGACTGTCATGTTATTGGGTAACTTCATATCTTCTCACTGCAGAATTGACTTGATGTCCATGAAGCTTCATGAAATTTAAATTGGACGGAAAATCGGCCCTAAGTTTCTGTTTTAATCATGCTTAGCATCGTTTTAATCCTGTTTACCGAGCGCGCCAAAGTTTAGTTTTTAATGAGGTCGCTTCAATATAATAGTTTTCATTAATGGTGAACGTACAAGCCGAGCATTTCAAGCACATCGAGGTTGACATTATTACGTAAGCCGGAATTCGCTTCATCATGTAAATCGCGGGTCACTTTACCGGAAAACAACTATTGCAACACTGTATAAATCGAGGACCGCTACACTCTGTAAATTGAGTGAAATGTTGAATACTAAAACAAGTGCTTTAATAAATCGCATTAAAACGCGCTTCGCATTCAAGCTGAAAATTACCATTTTGAAGCCTTCGAACCTCATGCGAACTAGATGTGAAAGCATTAACCGAGCTACAGGGAAAACTTCTCAGCAATATTAAGGAACATCCAAATGACTGACATCTTACTAATCGAAATTTTCTTATTAGTTCACGTGTTCACGCAATCATCGAGCATTTATCCATAGATATGCAGCTTCATCCATGAATAACTATACTTGAAAGCATTCTAAAAGGAAGAACTCCACACGAACGTATACGTACGAAGCGTTTGAACTTATCAACTTAAGGCACTGTAGATCAGTGGGCCATGACATTCTTCAGTCCTCAGTGAAGAGAGCAAAGCTCCTGCCTGACGTGAAGTCCTGCCTGCAATACGAGGCGGTAACTAAATGCAGCAGACTACCGCTGCTCTGCCTCATGTTTTCAATACGAGGCAGTAACTAAATGCAGCAGACTGCCGCTGCGCTGCCTCATGTCTACAATACGAGGCAGTAACTAAATGCAGCAGACTGCCACTGCTCTGCCTCGTGTCTACAATACGAGGCAGTACCTAAATGCAGCAGACTGCCGCTGCGCTGCCTCATGTCTACAATACGAGGCGGTAACTATTAACAATAGACGGTCGTTAATCGGTGCTGAGAACTTGCCCATAATTGAGATAAAAATTAGTCTCGTGAATGAAAATGATTTTGTGCCACTAGCGGCGCTAGGCGTCGTGATGCTTGATGGCTCCGTAAATGTAAATTGCTATTTGATTTAATACTGGAATTAGAAATAGATGCTGTCCTGAATAATGACATTGTTAGTTTTACTAGGGATTCAACTCCTGGATACTACTACGCATTCATTGGAAGATATGATTATGAATTGAATTCTGAATGCACGCATATACTTCCAACGCTGGTTCACATTTGAAAATAAATAATTAACTAAACACACCGTTTTTTCATGTATAAATCCGATCAATACGATTATCATATTTTTAGTGACATCTGTTCCATGATAACAATTATAAAAAATATATGCCGCGATGCGAAACATTAATTAATATCAAACATGAATTACATGACATTCGGGGGTAAAGTAGGAGCAATACAATGCAAATGTGTGCAGTGAATTTTTATGCATTGAACAAAAAATACGCAGAATTAAATTATAAATAATTTAAAGATTCTATACGACAATTAATTTGGACATCAATTTGGAGCGGCACAAGAAAAATTGGGCAATCGTAGGAGTTCAAAAAATATTGGCATGCATTTGTAGAGCAGCGGTCAAGCGTGGGATCAAAGGCAGACTGCGACGAATGATGGAGATCACGAGAAATGATTGAGATCGAGGTGAATGACCGGGATTTGGCGAATGATGGAAACAGTGAAAAATGATGGGGCCGACGAACGAAGGACACTGTGACAAATGATGAAAACTGTCACTGTTGACGACTGCTATCGTGAATCCAAATAACCCCTGGTGATCAATAAATAATAATCACTGAACTAAGTTATTAAATAAAAATGTGTTAATATAGTCAATAAAATTATGCTTATAACTCACCTGCCTCTGCTACACATAAACTGAACGATAATGAAATTGATAGTGAATGATACACCCTTATCTGTGATACGAATTTCACCAGTGCACAAGTACAAGAATATTGTAATCTCGGCTACCATCGGGATGGATATACTTGTTAGTCATCCACATCTGAAAGACTTGGATGACAAACAAATATCAATCAATTTTCCCAGTGATACAGTAATAAGACAGGGGCCCATTATTTAAACTTAATTAAAGTGGCTAGCTGAAGTTATCAAGGTCATCGTTTTTGTGTTACAAAAATATTGTGATAACCTTTCAAAGTAAGTTATCTGAGACTGGAACTTAATAAACACTTCGCCATGCAAGAATCAAGTCAGTAGATACTCTGTACTATAATAAAAATACTGAGAACGTGACATCCCAACTTAGATTTGACATACCAACTGAAACTGTGACACCCAAGGTATGAGACTATGATAGATTAAGTGATACTAAATCCCACGACACCATGACATACTAATCATAAGACTATGATGTATCCACTGGGGCAGAGGCGAGTTATCTGTGACTGTGACATGCCGTGCAAAGAGAAGATTACGCACGAAGTGGCGGTAGTTCGTGAGCGAAAACTTCACTTAGCAATTCGAACTGTAACCAACTGTAACTGTCTCAAACGAGGAGCCCAAGGACTTCAAGACGAGGAGAAGGATCAAAAACCCGCGTACGAAACGAAGTCCGAAACCACTCTGGCGACTTCACAAATCTCTGCTGAACGTGAAAGTTTTAAACAGGACCAGCTTTTATTGCCGGGCCGCAGGCGCTCCCAGAATTCCTGACGTGAAGACCTTCGCTAACTCATTCGGCGACTGCTTGGCTTGAAATAATTCAGCCTGTGTTAACATCTCACTTTAAAAAGCCTTGTAATATGAGAGTGGCTGTGCTGGCAGGCTGGTGAGAGAGAAATGGAGAGGGTGGGCAAACTGGCTCATTTGCCGCACAGTCCGCCGGTTAATAAGTGATGAAAGCGAGCAGCGGAGTATTCCTCGCACGATTTTCTCGTTCTGAAAATCTTGTTGCCAGCAACATTTCAGAGAAAGCCTGCCATGGGCTCCTGGCTAGTGAAGCATGAGAAAAGGGAAAATACAAATTTCAAGGGCTGAGATTTTTTTTGCCGATTTCATCTCTTTTAATTAATCCGCGCCTCAAACTAAGAAAGTGAAACACTTCATACATCAGAATGAAAATAAGTTCATATTTATTCCCAATGCTCCTTATGTGAAGCGGCTATGATAAGGCAGGCACATTGGGAGTATGTGCTTACGTGGGGTCGGTAGTTGAAAAATGAGCGCAAAACTCATTTTTAAACTGCAGTTATTATGAGTGATACTCTATACGGCGGCTGTTGTAGGCCACTATGACGACCGTTGCGTGAAATCAAGGAAGGAATTACTTCACGACAGCCTACTATTTGAGGTGTGATTGTGTAATTTATTATCTCTATTGCACTTTTGTTATAAATTCGTTAGCACAGTATAATACTGATTGAATGGAGTCTGCTGACTGCATATTTGTATGTAGCGATAGTACATCTACATAAAATTTGAAATGTCCCAATTGTGTGGCCACATTTGACATGTGGCTCAATGAAGCTATAGTACACGAAACCTAGGAGAGCTGTATTGATGGCTGAAGAGAATGTTGGCTGAGACTCAGATAGGTTGGTGATCATTATCATGAAGTTAGGGGTGCACGAAATATGTACTGCGTTTTTTATCTAAGTATTCAGTTGTTCTGACGTGTGCATCAAAATATAATAAGGTCTTCGTTAGCATTATTTTAAAGTCGTTAAGCTTGGAAATCTGTACTCTTCGAAAGTTTTGATAGAGTTGTTAAAGGAATTTAGACATATCAAGCTCGTGTTGATTTATTTATTATTGATATTAAAATTACCCAGGACTACCGTGTTCTAAAATAGTTTAGTGTAATTGGACACGAATAATATGTAATATTGTAAAAAGTAGTTGTTATTATTTGATGTTCATCGCATTTACATATTTAATGCTCTTTATTGTTACTATTCATCTGTAAAATTAAGACCCACGTGCGACGGAGGAGGTTGGTGAGCTTATGAAGTTCCATGCGTTTAGGATCGCAACCTAAAGGGAATTAAATGCAGAAGTTTTGACGTAATAATTTAACTTTAGGTTTTGCTTCTTGATTCACTATTCAGTGAACTGTCAAATCTTTTACTCCGTTACTTCTACATTTTCCCTGTATCCGAAAGCGTGCTAAAAACCATGTGCAGCGAAATTTAGTACACAGATTTGACGCTGGTTTCAATGATTTTTTTTAAGGTATATAATTTGGTTGGTATAATTATTTTTGCCTACCTGAGTGTTACCATATATTAAGTCTTACAATGTACGCAAATCGCTTGGTAGTCCAACAGACTACGTAGTTTTGACTCCCAAATCTCGATAAAAATTAAAAACAGGTATATTTCTTAAAAACAATCCTTACGTTCGTTCTGACTTATTTGGATTTCAACACAAGTAGAGTAAATTAAAAGATACATTTAGCGCTCTGTTTGTCTGGCCTGGACAACGGAGGACAAATTCAGGCAAAACAGAACAGAACGAAGCTGGACTTGCAGAACTGCTTGGACATCGGGCCGTAAAAACGGAAAAAAGCTAATATGCTTACGGAGTTCTCGGCAGTAATGAGAAGACAACACGGCTAGGTCTGAAGACTCTCTGCTTGAGTCACAAGCACAGACTTATTGGGGCGTGAAGTGAGCCAAGCAGGAGTAATTATTCTTCTCTTGAGCCGCTCCCAGGAGCAGCTCCTCATTTTTGAGACGAGTAACCATGATGTCGGGCGGCGCTGAGGACCATCCATCATAAACGGCGACTCTAAAACGAGCATGGAAATTTCCTCAGCAAATTACATCGGCGCGTAAGTCGGGCACGCCGTCGTTTATTAAGTCCTGCGCCGGGCAGGCAGCGCACAAATCTAAGGCCTCCACAACCTGGAGGCGTCCGCTCCCAGCTCTACAGTCTTAACCTAGCGGGCGCGCGCCGGCGGCCTTTTGCATCCAATTTATGTCACTTATGAACTCCCGGCTTTTGCGAGTGAAAATTTTCTTCCACCAAGCGCGTGTTCAAAAATCAGTATTTTCGTTGCGTGTGTATTCTTCCCTTTCTATTCTTTGTTCGAAACCTATTTTATTTTGTTCTTTGAAACCTGTGATTACCACTTACATACTTTGTCTCATTTTCCAAGTTAATTATACTCGCTCGTCCGAGTTCAGCGTAGCACATGACAGAAAATACTCGGACGCAAGTGACAGATAAAACAAACATAGAACACTCGCGACATGTCTAAGCTTTGTTTTCAAATATTTCCCTGCTTTGACTTAGCAGCTACGCGCTTCAGCTGCTGCGAAAAATCTCGTTGTTGAGCAGGATTCATTGTGCTGTGTTACGCGCAGGTGTCAGGCTGAGACAACACTCGTTCATAACCTATGTCGTGTTTGCTCCTTTGTTTCCTCAGCAAACTACGACCATTCGCAATTAATGCGGCATTTGCCCTCTATTTTCGCCGAGCGGGCAGCATTTATTTATAACTAATCTGATATTCGTCCCGCTGTTTGCTTCCGCTGCATAGTCAGCTTGCTGTTGTGAAAAAACATCAAACTTGAAACTGATGTGCAACTTTGCAGCGTTTGGGAACGTAAAATCTTCGAGTAAACTTATTGATTTTACTCGTCTAACGCTCACACAATGTGCACACAATACCTTTAGAAGCCCATCACTATTTTGTTCTTAATAACCTTCAAGCTCATTACCAAATTCAACCAGTACTCTTGTACGAGTAAACCCTATCATCATGCTCACCCAATATTCACGTAATGCAAATACTCACGTAGACCTTACGCTTAAGCTGCTTGGGGCTCACACATACCAATAGTTTTGTGGACAATGCTCGTGCATACCTAATACTCACGCCTGTTCAATACTCATGTATTCCTAACCGTTTTATACATGAATTTCTTAATCACCATAAAAAATTTTTGGCCCTGTTGTTTGGATCAATGTACCACACTCATGATAGCCAAATACAATATTTAGAATTTTTGAAAATTTTGAAGCGTAACATATATATGGAGATAATCTGTACCTCGCCTGTATGACGATGAAAGATGGATTATGCGCTTCATGGCCCTATGATGGTCCTATTGCCATCCCGATAGTCCTATGTCGGGATGGCAACTGAAGCCGTAGTCTTCGAACTTTTAGCAGAAGAGTGCATGTAGATGGACTTACTCTCTTACTCGATGATATATTTTTGCCTGCCATAATATAATCATCAGCTATTTTTACTTGAAACTCAAGCAGTGACTTGTGTTATCCATTTTCCAGTTAAAAGCGAATGATATCTTCCGTAGGGCAACCAACCACTGTAAACAGATATTTTGATGAAAGTAAAAGAAATTTGGCATGTACGACTTTGTACTTCGAAGTTTAATTCTATTTGAAAAAAAGGGTATATCTGGAAGGTCAACTCCTCCCATAAATGTATTATATTTCTGAACCATTTGAAGACAGGTGATGTACTTGTACGTCTTTTCCTTTTGTGACCATCTTTTCACTGGACTTTTTTCTCCACTTCCTGTCAAGATAATTGCAAAGTGAACTGATTTATTATCCAGCCATTTCGTCACTGTAATATTTGAAGCTGAATTTTATCTTCAATCGTACGCATGATCCTCTACCTTTTTCTTTTAGTTTTTTTCCCAAGTGACAAATTTCAGAGCTCCTTGCATTCTATTTGGTGTGATGGTTCCCAAAGCTATAATGTCATTGCTTAATTACTTTTTAAAAAGGAACACCCAAATAAAAAATTGTCAAAATAAACTTAATAGTTCATATTTGTCGGGAAACGTTCGCTCAGATGCATGGCCAAGTCGCATGTTATCCCTAAATATTAATCGCTGGCCAAATACATCGTTTTTCCGGTCTAAATTTCGCAATTGTAGATGATTCATGAGGAGCCTTACCTGGTGAAAACCTTATACTCCCATTAATATTTTTCAAGGATTGAATTGCTTTATGGAAGACTTTGATTTTGTCAGAATAATTTACTCATCAATTGAATGAAACTCTTCAGCTTCTATTTTCTGACACATTTTCTATACGGAATTTATGACTGGTCTATTTTTGCATAACTTGTTAAAATTTAGTGAAGATTTTTGAAGAATTTTAGAGTTGCCGTTGAAGTAAAAGTACTTTTCAAGTGCTTCAAATCTGTTCACTCCATTCAAAGCTCTTGAAATTTGTGAAAGAGCGAAGTGGAAAATTTTGCGAAAATGCAAATTTTGAAAACAGTGTGCTAATCATACACATATATTTTAGTCATATTGTATGTATCTTTAGGTTCCTCATGAATAAAAAATTTATGACATGAACTCGGTTACCTGAAATAGATTAATTTCATCTCCGTCGTCTTCCATCTATTTTCTGATTCATTATTTTCAAGGATATCTTCACAAATATTGTAAACTTTAGAAGATCACCTGATTTCCATGTGACAATCCACCGCAATGCGATGAAATCCTGCACCGCAAAACGTGTTAGCATTTATAATGGCGTCTACCCAAAAAAAGTGCAGTATTGTCCTAGTGCGCAATACCGCCAAAAGTAGTGACGTTAATGTATCATGTAAGATGAATGTTACACTTAAAAAAGCTAGTAACTACACAAAACTGAAATATTCAGGGAAACTATGTGCACATTTGTAGATGCACTCTTTCTCTTCAATATATTACTCCTAAACTAACGTAGAAATTCGAGGGAGTATAAGTAATCAATAAAAAGCCACAAGCATTACTCACCGATAGTCAAGGCTGTATAACAAACAAACTTAAAGGAGAATCACACCCTGACACGCCCGTGTACTGTGCTGCACTGGGGGGCACAGTTTCGAGGCAGAGCTTCACTGCAAATATGCGCATTTGGAACGAGGACAGAAGTCGCACTGTTCTTGTGAGCTAACCTTCCCTGAAGTGTAACGTGTGTGTTACGTCGTAAATGTAAGGACTAATACTCACGCCTGCTCAATACTCATGCACACCTATTTCTTGCATCATGCATACCTAATTATTATTATTATTAATATTATCACAACATTGAAATGCTTACATAAAGCAAATGATGGTGTATTAACATTGCTTACGTATGATTGTGGAGGCGTACCTATACAAAATACATACGTATTGAAATATACCGTAGAAACCACTAAAATACTAATTGCAATACTACTACAAAACAATTAAAAACGAGGATGTTCTGTTGGCATTGATATAAGGTATGTATAATTGCAACATCAATGAAAATCTGAACCCTCTAAAATGACATTATGGAACACAACTTCGCTGTTACTCGAAGTAGAAATTCATCAGTATTAGACGTATAGTAGTATTCGTAGTAGTAGGAATATATGAGTAGTAGCAATGACAAAAAATGTATGTGTAATAGTAGAAGTAGTGACAGAAATATATGTGTGTAGTAGTAGTAGAAATAAATTGGTAGTACAAGTATAACACCAAAAAGCTGAAACGTGTAAAATGTTACATAATTGAAATACGAAAAGCAAAATGCAGATTCGTGGTACGTTCAACATCGCTAAGTTAGAGCCTTGACTCAAGCAATTCTACAAGTTTATTTAAGTCTTTGATCTAACAGCAAACGTACACGTCGGACTATACATACTCCATAGATTCTACACGAGAAATATTTCTGCCAGAATAGTTTGGTTGCTGATTGGACAGTACTCGTGTAAGAATACTCGAGTGTTTGCGCTAGAGTAGCATCACAGACGCTCCCTGCATCCGGTGCTAGCTGCTCTACAGATGCTTCTGTGACGCTCGCTGCAACCACCACAAGTTGCACTCTTAGAGCGAGCACATCCTGGTGCCTGACTCCATCTAAACAACAAATTTTTGAACGGGTTACAAGGGCGATGCAAGATGAACATGGAATGAACTCGTGTTGAGCTGGGAAATACAACGGTTATCTGTTCAAATAAATTCGGTAGCTCGAGCTAAGTTCAACTTGTGCTCACGAGTCCAATAATTTGCGATGCTAGGAATTGCTACGAAAATATTTTACAAACAATCTCAACAGTTAGCTCATCTGTTACACTAGTTTCAACGGTAGTGTTTGCCTTTAAACATCGCGATAGCAATACTACCAAGCCCTCAAGATGATATTTTTTGCACAATATAGCACATTAGCACTAAAGACGCACATTTTTCTTAATTTTCTAATTCGGTATGCGAGTCACTGCAAATAATCACTCGAATTTAAAAAAACAATGAAATTAATTAATTTAAATTTCTTTACTTGAATACTGATTATTATGCTATACATCCCATCATAGAACACTGAGCAGTATTCTAATGCACAGGATTTGCGCAGCAAAAATTTGACTGTTGAAAGGGGACGTTGCTTTGCTTTACTACAGCGCGAAGCGTCGGCACGAGAGCGATGGTTCAAATTCTAGGCAGGAATTGTTTGCACTAAACATACTGGTCGGCAATCCGAAAGAATGGTGCTTACTGGAGAGTAAATGCTCTCATTTAATTTAAGATAAATATTCTACAGCCGCAGCACAAAAGCACGCTTTTTTCGTTTACATGCAAGTTACATTCACGCACGAAAATTTCCACTGTATTTTGCACGAAGATGAAGGCTATTGTTGGAAAACGTTCCGAAAGCAACCAATTTAGACAAGCATGCAGGGGACACTCTCATTCTTTATTGCTGTGACAAAGCTCATACTCCTGCACTTAAATTCTTGAAAACCTTTCAGCATCGGTATGATATTTGAAATAACAATTGTTCAATATACAGTCAATAAATATTCACAACCACGAAGAAGATTGTTTGTTTTTACACACGCTCCAATTGAATCATTGTACTTTACTCGATATTGGTTCAAACATATAGCGTGCGGTCGTATCTGCAGAGTGCAATCCAAATAGATACAATTGTGAGTGTCTTTGCTTCTATGCCCATAAAGCGCATAAATTTACCAGTGGTTCACTTTATGCTATTGTCCAAAATAAAGTGATGCATCTAGTCGAGGGCACATCTCAATGATGGATATTATTTGTTTAGGCATTCTATACATAGAAGACACTTTCAATTTATCGCTGCGCTTGTCAACGTTGTAAACACCGCTTGAAAGTTTGGACTTCACAAAAAATGTCGAAACAATTCCGGAAACAAATTCCCATAATAGGAGGGTATTCACTGCTGGTATATATTAGTGGAAGCATAACATACATTTGCACCTTGAGATTCATGCTTACAAGTGGTTGGTGTTACTCAGGCAACCCCTCGTACACAGTGTACCTGTACAAGAGCCTATTTTGAGACAGGTAACATACATTTTAATCGAAATCTGTGGTGAACTTGTTTTTTTAACTGAAATCGGTCCTTCGAGTATGAGGAAAATTTACCCCTAGTTACCATTATTATCCTCAGAGTTTTGACGAGGGATACAGGTCCAAATAAGTCAAAATTAAAGCGGTAAAATGGAATAAGGGGTTTGAATTTATACATCAAAGAAGTATTTATAGTTCACATAAGGCAGCAGTTTATTGATTGGCAGAACAGATTGTATCAGCCTGCGAGTGCCAATAAGCGCGCAGTACGAATTAATGACGCGTACATACTCAACATTAACACTGGGATATTCTCTCATAATTTCACGCACTGAAGATAAAAAATGTTCTGAAAAACAACCCCAAAAGACAGTTCGTCAATTGAGAACTTCTCATCTGAATTATACTAAAAATTGTCGTTCAGTCTTAGATTTGTTCCATTTGTAACTCTCGTTGCTTGAGCTGTTTAAGTGAATGGTGCTTTGTCGCACCAGATTGTCAGTTATTATTGATGTTATATATGTCCGATTTCGGCAGTTTTGGCCCCATAGACGTCTCCTCAAGCATAATCTCCTGCAGAGACACTGAGGCTTTGCGATGTGAACTTCGCGATGAATATTCACGGCCTGGAGCTGTGGTTCAATAGTTTTAATATATACTAATTCTGGACATGGGGGTTTATTTCAGTGATTACCGAAACCAGTATAGTTTCGTGTTTTCTGGCGTTTCTTTTTCAACAAATGTTTATCACAGGCTGTCATCCTGAACTTTCGTACTCTGTTTTGTGTTGCGCAATATAGCTTTTTGAAGTTTGAATATGTGGGCATAACCAGTGACACAGGGACAGAGATCTTTGAAACACCTATACGGTTCCCTGTCTTATATATAGACGCGGATGCTTCAGCGCAGTAAGCTCCAATGATTATGACTTTGTACATCATGCTGTAAATAGAATTTTCACATTCAACTTTCACTTCAACAGATGGTCGACTGATAGGTTTTATTTTGGCTTCATTAGGTTGGAGACGAGTGAACTGAGATGGATTTATAGTGGACGGTCGAAGTATGGCATATATTGCAACGAATAATACTTTTACTTTATCATAAGACTATCTTACTTTTGGCCATACATCTCCTTTAGATTTACAGTTTGTTCTACGTGCGTAATATAATTTAAGTATTGGATAAACAATCTGCTTCAATAAACCAATTAGGCCTCGTCAAAAATACTAACTTCAAGCAATATAATTAGCGTATAATAATGCTTCTATCGAGCTACCTGGAACCGAGGACTCAATTCCATTTCCTATGACGAGGAAGCAATGCGACTCGGGCAGAAACTCTAATATGTAATGGCTGACTAAAATAATTCTGCTGTACTTATGAGTCTGGAATGAGAGAGAATTCGCTTGGGTCTGCAATCATGCGGGTCAGCAATCAATCGAAGCTGCGAAATTCATGAAAGCGAGAATAGGCTCGACTTGGGATCAACTGCAAAGCTGTTTTCCAAAACAGTCAACTAACGAAGCAAAATTTGTTACTAATTGAAAGAAGTTTATAGTACTCTATTCGTCGAGAAGTTCAATAAAACGAAATGTTTTATGCTCTTCCTTCTTTGTGCTAAATTCTGGTGAATATAGCAGCTTGTCCTTTCTTATAACGTTAATAGCATGCTGTGGTTAAAAAATTACTCCACTCGTGTCGAATTTGCAAAAAAATAACACTAATAACTTCACACTTAATCGATTGCTGAAAAAAGTTAACGGACGAAACGGCATATATTCCTTTATAGCCAGTCGGATGCAAAATTTTTGTTCATACGAGTTCTGAAAGTGAAATATGCTCTATTATCACACCATGGACGCTTTCTCGATGGGCATGGACGTGATTTGGTAAACTTATACAGTGAATGATTTTATGATACTTCTGTAGAAACTAGATCACAAACATATTCAAAGCTTTCCAGGTTAGCTGGTCGATCAGTTCAGACTTGCTAATTTATTATGGTGTTCTAAATTGTGCTCATACCTTGAACGTTTAAGACATTAAATCGTGAGGACTAGCTTGCAGCTTCAATGCTGAATTTCATACTACCCAAATACTGGTAACACTCACGCACGAATTAAATGAATGAATAAACGAGCATTTGGTAAAACTTCTTCAATTTTCCCTCGACATGCGAAACAAAATTACTCGCTAAACGAGGTACGTCGATTTAATCTTGCTGTTGAGGCAACATTACCTGTAAAGACATGTATCTTCAGTCGTCCTTCATACCTCGAGCTATCCATCACGCACGCAGAACGGGCTCGAGCTCTATACCTTGAATTATTGACGAATATGAGGCATTGGGGCTAGTTCGCTGTGCCAGAGTGAGGGTAAACTAAATGATTTGTCCGCTGTAATTTCGATGCAGCAGGTGCGGCCATTCGTATGGAAGTGTCGCTTGATATTTTATGACATTAGGGATTCGTAGGATGTCGAGCTACGGACGCACAAGTCTTCGTAATGAAATTCGAAGAGTTTTCTGTAAATTGACCGGAAGTAAGGCCACTCTGATCTGCACCTGAAAATTGTGATTGAGTCATTTAATTTTCCCATCTGACTGAGAAATGCAGGCGATTGATTTTGAAAAACCAAATGAATATACATGGAAAGCGTTCTGTTGAGAACAGTTTTTATCAAGTGCCAGATAGTAGTTCCTTCTCTTAAGGGTAAATAAAACGGTAGATTTTAGTTATCTGAAGAGGCGTGCAGGCTTTAAAAATGGCGAGGTCTTCTCGGACAACAAACAATAGAAAATGACCGAGCATTCAACAGCCCGGAACAGGTAACCGTCGCGTCATGCATAAATGAGTACTCCCGCCTCGCGGTGGGTGATGAATGGTCATTGTAACTCTCACGTATAGGAAACATCATTCTTGGAGCACAGGGTAGCACGAGACCAAAGTTCTGTCGCTCTACTGGAATTACGAATGCCAGCTTAGGTTTATTTCTCACGGCATGACCGCTTTCGGTGCTTTTGCTCCTAGACCGGCTATCATGCCGCCCAGCCGGGAGTGGGGCACACGCACATCAGGGTTAGGAACCTGGTGCAGTGGTGTTACCCAGCGTGTATTTGTTCATTGATTTCAGATTTTTGCAGGTTAAACTGTGGCGATGGGTGGGTTGAAGGATCAAAACTGCTGCTTCGATGTAAATCAAGGCTTACGCAACATTACTTCAAGCGGAATAGCGTAATGAGCTTCATATGCTCTAATTTACGTGTTAATTTCATGGAAATCAATGTGATTACGGAAAAAGAGAAAGTATTCGGTGAAAAAGGTATGAAATAAATTTAGAATGCAAGTAGAAAGTTTTTCATTCTATTAATATGGAAAATAAAGTATAGAAAAACACAATAGTTAAGTAGTTTTGCATCATTTGTAACTACTCCTCCAGTATTATCTGAGAGGACGAAGATCAAATCATTTCACGAGGCTAACAATGCAGAAAGCATCGTCAATCAATCCTTGAATCCAATAATTATTTTTGATACAACATATGCAGAAAATGTGCTGATATTTTATTACTATTATTATCATTATTATTATTACAGTTCATTTTTCATTCCTTCATAACTGAGCCAGATCATCTTTATACGGGTAGCCCGAAAACTCATGGTACAAGCTTTGACTGAATACATAACATGCAACAAATTTTCTCATCAATGAGTACAAATTCAATTATTCATCGTTACCAAATTATCAAATTTTTACATAAGGTATAGACTATAACTGCGGAGGGGGCAGCCTTCACAGGCGTAGATGGTGGAAACTCTTTTGATTACGTCAAATTTATTACGGAATTATTCTCGCAATCAGTGTTCAAAGTGTCCGCAGGCTACGCCTAAGTACGTCTGGTACCAACACAAACGCGATTTCCGGACAGGATTAAACTTTCGAGAATCATACGTTCTGAGAATTTGAAATATGGTGTGTAGGCGCGTTACCCACTAACATAAAAAAATGTATTTCTGGAATAATAAATGTCTTCGAGTCGTGTGTGTAATTTATTTTGAATTATCACGAGAGGAAATACGTTCAACTTAGTAGAAATAATATTCGTAAATTATAATGAAAGGAATTTATCACTTCATAAGCAAGGTTGCCATTCGCATTTTCATCTGAGGCTCCCATAAAGTTAAAAAGACGGGATAATATTTTTATGAGGAAAAGGAATGAAATCCTACTGCCCTGACGAAGCTTCCGTGACCTAGCTTCCTGTAATTATTTTTGCTATCAGTCTGGACAGTGACAGCTAAAAAGGCAGCGAGGGAGATACTGGCTTGTGCTGATACCGTGCACATCCACGTGCGACTCTAGTGTGTGTTTAGCGCTCTTTTAATGGTGCTGACAGGTCGAGGCTGATTAGAAAAGCGATTCATAAAAGTGAGGTGGAGGGCTCGGAAGCGTGAGTTGCTTCCGCTTTAATAGAGCGTTTTAATGTCACTTAGGTGCTTGCGAACAGCAGCGCGAGCTCCGAGATGGTCTGTAAAAAGTGAACAAATCTGCGCGCAGTTACATGCATAATGACGGTGATTATAAAGTGCGAGAAGATACAATTAATGTATGATGTCATACTAAAACAGTTCACTCTAATGTTGTGTTAATTTTAAGTTTTAATCCGTCGCAGGTTTTACGGTGTTATACAGTGTAACATTAAGCATAACATTTTTTGATATGGATAACAGTACTTGATGATGGATTAACTACTGATGAGCATATCATAGTCAACTCCAGAAAGGGATTTTATAAAAAGAGCATAGTAAAAATTCTAGAAAGACTTCATGTAATTAACTCAGCGAAGTTAGTGAGACCTGTCAGCAATATCATGAACTATCAAGTAGAAATGGTAGCTTGTGATCGTAATGGGAAGGAATAAGATGCACAAAATGTTAATTCCAAAATGCTATCTTTGAAAAAACATTAGTACTCTATAATTCCAAGTCTTGTCACGATGTAGATCGTGTTTCAACATTCCTACATTCCCCGAATTTGAATGTTTGAGGAAGTCCTCCTATGACAGTCTAGACCCACCGTGCCCTGACTCAAATTTGCCCGTCTGCAGCTTAGCTCTGACTGGTGCAGGGACCGCGAGTGTATGCAGTTCTCTACACTCATGAAAATCTTCACTGATTGGTCTGCAAATCATGAACAGCTAAAAAATAGGATTATTTACATCATCATCCATGAGCTTTGATTATTATTTCAATTCCAAACATTTAGAAAACAATAAACTCCGTCATTACGGCATACACATGTATGTTATAAAAAGTACATGCCACTATTTTGTTCCACTTCAGCATTTTCATTACGAAATAATGCGTTATTTAATTTTAAGTAATATGGGATTTTTTCACCCAAATTTCATGACGCTATGTCGTATTCCAGCATTAAACAACGCATGGCTACCAGACGCCAGCTGTGCCCTGTCACGGACTCGTTTGGAATGCAGCAAGCGACGCACTGTTGGACTTGAGCGTCTTCCTGCTTCTGTGCATAAAATGGGTATTTTACTCTGGAGTACAGTTTTTTGGGAAGGAATAGAAAAAATAATTATTGAGAAGAGTGATTAGGGTGGAAATGAAGTACATGCTGTGGGCCAGTTTTATAATGTGCGAGTCATAATGTATGCTTGAAGTCCGCATGTTCTTGTTCAATTTGAAGTTTCATCAAAGGAAGGAAAATTTCACATTCCAGAGTTTTAACGAGAGTTAAAAAAGCAATGGAACTTCAGTAGTGCTGTCCAATTTTTTCCTCCCAAAATCAGCGCATTAATTTTCTTGCTCTTAGTTAATAAACTGGCTAATTTGTTAGCATTTGTTATTTCGATCTAATGAGTCTACATTTACCATCGATTGTCTCACCAGAAAAGGGTGGTTAAAAGAGCGATTTAAATTAACTGATACTTATACACGAGTTGTCCAGAGAGCTATGCATTAGATTCAAAAAAAGTGCATTTAAAATCATTTCATTGGCTCGCTTCACAGCTTCATACACTCGACATTCACAAGTCCAGCTCGTACCTCCATATCAAGATAACTATTTTCATTACCTAATTACTCTGCTTTAGCCCAGAGAAGCACACCAACCCACGCTCAGTACGGCGGCGTGACTCTCTCATTACAGCGCAGTAAACATGAGCAATATGGCAGAACAAGGATACTGCGTTACCGCACGCGCGCTGAGCGGCCGGACAGCAGCAGGCACCTCAGAGCGCCGCTGTAAACTCCGCTGATTCCGATTAAACTGCTGAGTGATGCTTGAAATGTACATAGAAACGCAGTGTCCTTGTTAGTATTTAGCATACCTATTTTCATAACTTTGGTTATTATTTTAACAAGTAGGGGAAGCGAATTATTCCGTAATAATATTAATAATAGGAAATAAAATGTTGACACCAGGATGAATCATACGCTCTGGAGGTTATGTCTGTAGGCATGTGTGTAGGTTATAGGGAATCAATGTTTCAGGCATAAAGTAATAGTTAATGTTCAATTAATTTATCATGTTTTGTTATTAAAGTTATTGTGTCAGTGGATTTTTACATACACTTAGGGATTTAAGTGTCTGAAACATAGATGCTGCAATGTCTAATCGGACTGATGTTCGAAAGCAGACGGCATTTTCTCCTCACCTGTGGAATTTGCCACTAATTGTCGCTATAATCAACTAACGGTCTTTCATCCGCTTAAAATTATTATCATTCATTTATGTATGATTTTATTTCAATCTGATTACATGAATTTATCTGAAAAAATCAGCCAATGTTGAAATGAAAGTGCTTCTGTCTCGTAAATTTGAAGTCGTGAGGTCAAAACAATTTTATAGAAATTCGTGCCATGGAATAGTGCAATCAATAAACGTGAAGCAAGTTTTATTTCTCTACTGGATGTGATGTGTGTTTATGCAATTGAGTCACAATTAAGTTTTAGAAAATGTTCCGAAAGGTGTGTCAGATACTGTAGACTTCAAAATCCTTCTCTGGGTAACAAAGAGATTTCTGTCCTTTCCGAACAGCGTCTGAATATGGAACGAATCAAGTCGTCCACGGTTGTAAAGAAGTGGGTAATTTTGTTCACTCATATAAATACTCACACTAGTCATCATACATCAAGGGTTTTGGACCACAAGAAGTACATGTGTCCAGAAGCGTGGGGACGTACCCAGCCAGAGAGTAGTGACATCAACATCTGCTTGAGGCTTTCATTGAGCACGCTCGCGGCTAATGAATAATTAACTTTAATTTGTGATATTGGACGGGCTTGAAGTAAACAGATGTGTAATGTGTAAGATAATCTTGCAGACCTGAGGTGCTGGTAAAGGCTCACAGTCGAAGTTTACCAAAGATCGCCTATTTAACCATTTAAAACTCGGAACGATAGTTGGGCCACTTCAAATTTAAAATCCTCTAAATTGGGATTGGCAACAGTTTAGCTCTCTCTTTTTTTCAATTTTGCGCAGTAATTTCTTATTCTATTAAAAGTGTTATCCCATTTTTACCTTGGCAGATGCTATAACAAAGGATGCGCCGAGCTTCGAAATTTTCCAGCTGTCTAGTCTTAAGATATTTTTAAGATATTCTCTTCTTTACACTTTTGGTCCAAAATTCAAATGGTTAAGCGAAAAATTTCTAGGGGAAAAAGTTGTCAGTACCCTGAAATGACAATGAAATTGTCCTTGTGTGGGTGCGTTTAGCTTAGGCAAGTGCCTACTATTTTATTTTAATTTAAAAAAATATGAATCTTTAAAGCTCTATGCTTGACGACGGAAATTTTCGACGTTGATAATAAAGTTTTTGCATTTACGAAAAAAATATTTATAAGTTTTTGCGTGAATTTACCAGAAAAAACGAGGTTAAGAACAAAATTTGCTCGAGTTACATAGGAACGTTATTGACTGTGCTAGATTATCTTACTTTGAATTATGTTATTGATTATGTTATTGAATGTAACCAATGGTAATTTACGAGAGCAGGCATCTGGAATGCCTAAAAATAAGTTTCATGAATGCTTTTTATTTCCCTTATTTTGTTGTTCACTTCGAAATATTCCTTCACCAGTTGAATTACTTTAAAAATACATTATATGACCTAAACTGGAAGCACTAGCCATCTTGGCACTGGAGTAGCGTCTGGACCCCAAGGAATAAGATAAATACAGCGTGGGCGATGGCGTTTGGTCTTTTCTGCTTCAATGTAAATGAAAACACTCTTACACAACAGTTTTTTGGTCATAAAGTATATGAAAATCTATTAAATTATTGCAATTATTTTAATACAGATATTTCAGATTTAGTCCTTAAATTTAAGTTAACCATAGGAAAATGAGCAAACATGAAGCTATTATCGAACTCCGACACGCGAAATGTTAAATCTGGATACCTCTAATCTGTTAAAAGAGCGAAAATCAACTGTGTATTGTGTAATGCACAAGTGTGGTTTAGCATTACTCAAGATTGTCCTCGATGAAAATTCTGTGCAGAAATTCCTTCATCATGAATTGGCATCGCACATGTAAAAAATCGTGCATCAGTAGACGTTTTAAGGCGGGGACTTAATTGACCGGGTGAATCGAGTAAAAAGGAGTCACATTAATAAATGACGTTTCCAATATTTCGCATGAATATAATGAAGCATTTTGTCTCACACTCATTTGCTGCCGGATTTGGGATTTTTAGTGATTTTCTGCACAACTTTTATAAAAACCTCATCAGCAAGACACACCTTTTAATTCAAATATTTTTAGTGGTCTGGGACGGATATTTGTCAAAATATTTGCATTGAAATCATACCTACCGCGCACTGGGCCCATTATGCGCGTGGTGTGCATAGGTGAAGCGGGCGGCAATATGACGATGTCACCAAAAAGCTCAGTTTTTCATGGCCCCAAATTTCGGTTTCACGTGACCGTCAGTGTGTGCACACTCAGTTGGCATACGAGGTCATGAGCGGCAGCATGTAGGGGCGGAGACTAGCTCCCAAATTTGCATTATATTGAATATAACTTGGCACTTTTGATGCGACTCTCCTGCATCAATAACTTTGCTGCCGCGCACCCGGTGAAGCTCTCTCCCTCAACCAACTCTCGTATTTGCTTTGAATAAAAATCAAACTATTTTGGAGTGACAGTATTCAGTGAGTTAGCATTTTCTGAGCTATGAATATCATACAGCGTAGCTTTTGCTTATTTTTTCGCCTCTGTCACCAATTTTTAACGGAGGACACCACACTGAACACCAATTGCGTGAAGTAAGAGATCATCTTAAACCCCATGCACGATATAGCATGACCGAAAATTACATTCTTGAACACCACGATATATAGTGTGAGGTAGGGACATTCTTGGGCGCTACGATATTGCGTGACAGAAAGTACCATCTTCAACACCTCGCAGTGACGTGGGACCTGCTACAACTGTGTTCCGACCATCATAGAAGCAGGCCAAGTCTCCCTAAGTACCCTCAAAACAACAAAAAACTTGATATCGAGAGCGACCTTGTGTGTCTGGAAACGTGCGAGGAGAGTAACGTCTAGGATCCTGTTACTCGTGTTCAACACAAGTGATCGAGATTCCACATCTATAAAAGCGCAATGCGCGAAAACTTGCACAAAATGAGCGAGTTGCGACAGTAGAACTGCAGTGTAATGTGTAAAAAGTGAACTAAGCGCGCAGCAACGCCTTTCTCTACAGCATCTCAACCTGGACGTCGTTTGTACCATCAGGTGGAAGTTTTATTTCATCAATGTTCGTCATGGTGGAGAATTAAGCACTTATGGCTCAGCGGTGACCTGAATATAAGATAAACTTTTTTGTCATTCAGACTCCTCGCATGGGCTGAAGTTACAAAGAAAGCTCCGTTCTGTTCATTATATTTGCATCGAGCTGGAGGACTGACTGAGGTGGAAGAAACTTAGCAGAGCGTGCTGTGAGGGCGCATACGAGCAGTGAGAGCACCTGTTCCTGCAAAGCAGCTAAATGCGACGGCAATATCAATGATTGAACTGGCAAGAGCAGGCACTGCACTGATAAAAACTTTATTTTTGACGACATGACTTTGACAGTAAAGAGAACAGCAACAGAAGCAGAAAATGGTGTTGTTGTTGCGTTAGACACAAATGAATGAAAATTTATAGTTCGTATTATATCAAGGTTATTAATCAAGAGTAAAAGTACCTAATTTTTTAGGACGCAGACAAAGGCGACAATAGGCGCTTAGACGTGAGTTATGAATCACGTTCATGTAAAGTTGCGAACACTTTGGGCCACAAAGAAGCGAAAATGGCGGAGAAAGAGCTTTGTGCTCCTTAGTACACATTATTTATTACCCTCATGCTTAGAAAACTCAAATGAGTGCTAAAATAAACTGTTTAACTGAAGTTTAAATTCCTCTGTAAACTTTCAAATAACGTTAATTGACAAATGTATTACAAATAGGAACTTTAGGCTCAAATTGGAGTTCTGTTTCAGGAAATTCAGGAAATCTTCAGTGCTACTTTCTTAGATATTAATTTGCCTCATTAACACATCGCTGCTTCATGAATACGAAGTTGTACGCCAAATCCAGACGTTGCTCCTGAAAAAATACTAATAAGCTTTCTTGTTCAGTGATCACCTCGCTAATTAGACCCTTGTCTATTTTGAATTTTGTAGGAACCTAAACAACAGGTTCAGTTTATGTTAACCTAAACAGGAACAGGAAATCTATAGAAGGACACTAATTTTCTTGGAAGTTGATGTAGAACGTACGGATGCAACTCCATACTAGGCCAATGTTTTTGTTCAGAATGAATTATTCAGTGGGTTAAAAAAACAATTTCACGATAGGCAGCTCCAAACGTTTTTTTGGGGTCCCTGAAGGATCTTTTCATAGCCCACTTTTGTTTCTATTTAACGTATGATTTTTCTTCAGTATTGGTGTCTGAAAGAGAAAAGGATGTTAAAAATTAAGTGGTTCTTAAGTTGTCACAGAAAGAAAACGTAATGGAGCAATGGGAAATTAACGTGCCCTGTTATGGAAAATTCCTCCTACTCCTGTTCTGGAGATCTTTAATATGTTCCTATTGGTCGTTGGTACGTAATTAAAATTGTACTTAACGTTATAATGAGAAGTAATTTTCCAGTTAAATTGATATTATTAACCCTACTGAAGCCTCTTAAGACCAATATTACGTGCCTCTTGAAATGTGTCCATTAAGTTTCAAGGTTGTTGGAAGACTTCACTTAAAATCATAACTATGAGACATATCTTGATCGATATGAGATAAGTAGTACTTGCCTAATAAGAGGTAATTTGCATCTATACCGTTCAAATAATCTATTGATGTTTCTCCTTTTAGAATAACTTTGAAATTTGGCCTAGACTACACTTTCTTAACCCAGCTGCAGCCCTATTATCGCCGACCGCAACCATATGAAAACCTGTCGCCTCAGTTTCGTCGTTTAATAAAAACTATCCTTGTGATGATTCAAAGTTAAACCATCACTCTCGATAGGAGTGTATAACGTAACGGTATAAAATGTAATCTCATACTGTATAAATATCTGAAGCCATATAACTACTACTAAGTTGTTGACTTTGACTTGCAGCCCGTATGTTTTTTACGGTTATGTTGAACTGCCCTCTGTGAGTTACGCGGATGTTTGCGTGATTTTGATTTTTTACTGGCATATCAGGAGGTTGCTAAAGTTTCGATTGAAATCTTCTCCCTTTTAAAACTTTTCTTAATCTCACGTCTGACAACGATGTTCAAATCGCTATGTCAAGTTTGGTGTTTGAATTTCCATAAAAACTGAGGTTATCGCTGAAAACATTATTAATAATTTGAATTCATGATTTGATCAAATTGGTCTCAAATTTAACACAAGCAACACTCCTCAAGTCAATTTTTCTGGATCTAGAGATGAAATCTATACTATAATAAGAGCCTCGTCCGTCCGTCGGTCCGTCCGAAGCCATCCTGCAGTGTGTGATGAGCGTATCTGTGATACAAGCTCCAGCCCTATATATTTTGACGGGCCGTGTTCACGCGGCCTCATCAACTCTCGAAATTATTTTTTATTTCCTACGGCCTTTCTCTCATTTCGCCCTTTTTTCATTTCGAATAAAGAAGGGTGAACTAGTAAAAAATAAAACTCCAACGTATGGAAAAAAATCTTGCAGTGCCATGCATTAAAGAGAAGAAAGTCCCTCGGGTCCAACATGTCTTCCATGTCCCATTTGGCAAAACAATAGAATAGAAAAATTTGGTTTTATTTTTGAGGCTAAAAAAGTGTTTTGACAAAAAGACAAGGTTGTTTGGCATTTAATTGCATTAGTACAATCGTGTTTTGGGCGAGGTTTGCTAGAAAACTACAAATTGTATGTTTGCGTAGTTGTCTTAGGAAATATACGAGAATATCTACTAAGAAAGTTACAGAAATGTATTAATTTGGTAGCTAAACTTTAAGATAGCGGTATATTTAAAAAAAAATATTTATTCAATTTCTCATTTAATGAAAAATTTTATTCATACTCCAAACAAGAGAGAAATCGCATTCATTAAGCCTAATATATATTCTCTTTTATATCACTCAATGAGAGTAATGCAGAAATTGTAAAGTTTATCCCATCCAAGGTAAAGGAATCAGAGGAATGATGTCGCAGTTAACTACCGTTCGTCTGACGTGGAGCAGAAAGCTGTGTTTTTGTCATGAGCCTTCACTGCAGAACAAATTTCCCCAACGAATGAAACTTTGTAACCAGTAAAAAAATTCATGAGAAAGTGACACGTTTCTTTGAGAAAATTAGAAAATATGTGCTGAAATTCATAACTGTTAGAAGCGCGGACATGCAGAAGTGATAACCCAGCGTTGCTATAGCAGAGTCCATTATGTTTTGTATTATTTAGCATTTATCTTCTTTTAAGCCATTATTGATAATGGTTCCAGAATATCATGCAGGAAGCCTTTTTGACCAACAGTTAAACAGTACATCGTTATAATATTTTGGTATACTATTACTGCCTGCTATTATTAATTTGCCTGATGTAGATAGATTGATCGTTGCTTACCATCCACTAAATTTTTAATGTTTTATTACAGGAAGCGTTATAAGACCCAATTAAGGGATATTGATGAACTCTGTGTTCTATCGTAATAGGTCATTTTGATGCATGGTGAATTCTATCCGCTTCTCTATCCATCTAATTTGCTACTTAGTTTTATAAAATCTACAAGAATATATTCTTAACTTGAAGAAAATTCACATCTTTACATCAAATAGTGAAAGGGTATTCTTAAAGATGAAATTAAGTGCGCTAAATTCAGCTCAACAAGTATGGCATGCAAGCAGCAGTAATTAATTCAAAGCCTTTAACGAAGAGCTCCAAAAAATTCTTACGGTTGACCTTTCTATTCACAAAAAAAATCATTGTCAGAGTGCACTTCCGAAGAAATGATCCCTTAAACTCGTAAGAGTGCTATTACTGGAGCTGTTACTGCTCTGTAGTTCGTATTCTTGTATTGATTGGAATAGATGTATAGACATGTTCATCTTTCAGGGGCAATAATCCATATTCTATACAGAGAATAAAATTCCTAAAGAGTGATGTGTATTTGCATTTTTAAATTGTAGGCCATTGTGTATTGTTTTCAATTTTATATAGAAATAAAAGATAATTAAACGCTTCTTTTTGAAAGAATTAAGTATTGAGTGATGGGTTACAGTACCTCTGTTGGGATTCTAGTCAACTTATAAGAATGGTAGTCAAATATTATTACGTTATTTTTTATTTAGACATTTTTTTTGTAAATCGGAGAAAATGAGTCATGCATTAATTTCTACGCGGACAAGAACAGTACAATTTTTACAAGAGAGAATATTTGCTGCATGGCATACCACGTATCAAATAACAAGCAAAGAGGTATATTTCATCTGTTTTTCTGCCAAAAAAACATAGAGGAGTGCGGCCGTAACTAATTTATTGAAAAAATGGGTACAGGCTCACGCTGGAGCACAAATGGAAGGCATACCGCTGCCTAGAAATTTGAATGCTGATACTGAACTGTACAAAGAATAGAGTGAAATGTATAAAGGACTGAATTTTTATTTATTTTTATTTTTACTCTAAAAATCATTTATGACTCAACAACATGCTAGAATCAGCTTACAAAGGGAAAAAATATCAACGTGTTATAAATAACTGCGAGGATGTTTACTTAATACTTCCGAGAAAAATTCTTGAGCGTGCAACATGCTCTGTACTGCAATGCTATTTATGCGATTTTCTATGGCAAAATAACCTGTTCTAGCCACAAGAATATCATGAGCCAGTTGACCTAGCTTATTGATATGTTGTTTTTATAGGTATGCGCTTCGCAACGTTCTTGTTAGCATTGCGTCGAATGTTTTCTTTATTACTCGAGTCGACCATGACGGATTTGTGTGAAGGTAATTTTCGTTCATGCTCATATGCTAAAGATGTTTTAAAGTTAGGGACTTATCTAAGTATACGTCTCCGTGTAAGAAAAGATTATTTCTAATTGTGCAGGAAACAACTATCTATTTTACGTGCACGATCATTCAAGTCGAATAGCTATTTTTATCAGCAGTTATTACAGTGTAATCGGCGGTAATGCTAGTAGATATTTTGTGACATTTCAGCAGATGGAATTGCCATTATATTACTTGAAATGAAATATCTAGGTCAAAGTGTTTCTAATTTTACTATTATTTTTTCAAGTACGCGTGGGGTCAAAACACGACGCCTCAAAAGAGCGAGCTGGGGCATTAATTAACCAAATGCGATGCAGCCTAAAGTTTGCCAGTCATCCCTGAGTGTACCAATTCACGGCCAGCCGATCGAAAGCTGTTCTTTTATGAAACGAACATGGATCGTGTACAGCATCTTTTATTCAGTCGACTGCCAGGTCGTGGAGGGAAGTTGCGTCACGGTGTCTTGAAATATGTGAAATTCGGATCCTCGCTCCTTGAGTTCTTCATATATATATATTGAGTATTGATTAAAATGTTGTTGAGCTCAAAGTTATTCCTGAAAAATCATTCGAGGCTATTGATATTTGAAATTAAATATTATAATACGATTTTAAAAACCAGAAATACGAGTATCACGTATAAATCTGTAAATGCACGTAAAACCAAGCTTAGGTATACTAGCATAGTATACCTGAAAAAATTGTTTCTCATACGAAACTACTGAGCAGAAGGCAATCACTGTGGTTCATTTGCATGGTCAGAAGGCAATCTCGTCTTGCTTGTTCATTTTGAATTAGCCGCTCGAAAATTTGTGATTTTTCACATTTTCACATTTTCCACGAGTATTCACTATATCACGTTCCCAAATGAAAGATATAGGAAAACAGGAAGTTAACGAAGTAAGTTGGGTCTATACCGTGCGCACACTGCGTGTATGGGCTTGTGCGGAGACGTATTTACCAAAATGAAATGTTGCCATGCATCACACAGCCAGAGGCTTTATTGCGTCCAAGTCCCTCACACAAGCTGGCAAGACTGTGGGTGGCCTCAGGACTAGGGATGTTCTTGTAGTTCTCTGCTGTTGCAGAAGATGCACTTGTGGTTTTGAGGGAATGTATGTGGTGGTGGACTTGCAATTTCTGATGATTCATATCGTGATTCCCTTGACCTTTTCCGGAGAATGTGGTGATGCATTTAAAATTTTGCGGTCATGCGTTCTTGTGATGTGCGTGTGATGTTGTGGTGTGAGCGTGAAATGATGTGGGGATGCGTATGTGGTGTTGCGCTCACCCATGAGGTGATTCATTTGTAATTTAATGGTGATGAATACAATGAGGTGGTTGTAGAGTTGCATACAGTGATGCATCTTTATTGTTTTAGTGATGATTTGATTGCAGTGGTGTACTGAAGCAGCAGCAGCGTAACAACATATGAAGTCATAGAAGTTGAATGGAAATTTGATTTATGAAATAAAAGCCGATAGCTCTGGAGTGACACAATGTTGATGGACCCAATTACGGCCTTTATGCTGCGCAGCTGTGTGCAACATCCACTAGCGACACCTGCTAACCGGCACCGCTTTATTTTCTTAGCAGAGATCTTAAATTTCGGTAATTGTTATATTCGAGTATCTGTTTGAGTTATCTGATTGGGCTTTGCAGATATCAATGTCACTGAAACTATTCAGGAAGACGAAACAGTGTGAAATGTATAAATTATATAACAACGGCTTATGTATTTTGATTGATTTATAAACTTATAGTGTCACAGAGTCTCTGTTAGAAAAATTCCTGTGTAATATAAGAAATGGTCATCTATTCAAGAATAATTACTCTTTTATTTTCGTTGAATAAATTCATAGCTGAACAAACCCCAAGTCAGAAAATTATCAGTCTGATGATACTCTGATCTACGGAAAAGGGGAAATAGCAAAGAAAATTGATTCACCGCTTTTTATTCGGGAAAAATTAGATTATTCACAAGGCAAATAAAGTACAAAATTGGCTATAAGACGATCGCCCAATCAGAAAATTAAGAGTTTTCATGCGATACCAGCACAAGAAACACAGCGCGCTACGTCCAGTCCAGCCTCCTCCCCTGAGCAGAATGTCGGCTGGTCAATAAAGAATTGTGCCGTGCGGAGGCCATCGGAATATTGAGAAAAAATTTTCGGTCGATGCTTCTCGAGACTTCAGTTGAATTTAAATGAGCTTTTTCATACTACATTGGCCTTTTCTGTTGGGGACTGGATCTTGGTCTTACATCATTTACCATAGTTTAGATAAAGTACATTGTCAACTATTTTCACAGATATATTGCAGAAAATCACGCATAGTAAACATTTACATTCCTTTAAATTAACTTTGTTATTTTGTCCCATGTAGTAGATAGCCTTAAATATTTGATAATTATTGATATTTTTGCTGTAAACTGCGACGCATAATTCATGTTTATTCATTTAGATCCTTTCTGAATATACCCTTGTTGAAAAACGCCGGATTGTGTCCGTTCATCCGTCAAAGGATTGCATTTATTTGAAACGATTATTTGATGAGAGACACTCAAAATAATTAGGCACTCAAAATGCATCATTGAGGCGCGGTTCACTCTGCTTCCCGATGAGCACCTTCTATCCCAGTCTAACTTTTCGTCGGAGCGTCTACTGTATAATTTTAGCCTCCGAATACAGAGGCTGTAATTGGACGGCTAAAATCATAGATATTCCGGCAAAAAGTTAGACTAACTACATTAAACATGACGCCATCCATGCAGTTCTACATCGAATTCCCTCATACCACATCGTGTGAAAACTCCATTTGTTGGCACTGAACTCAAGCAGGCAAGGCTGAGGCACAAGGACTGGGGGTGTACAGCAGTAGTTCCCTGCTGTTACAGTTGATGTACTAGTGGTTTTGAGGGAATGTATGCGGTGGTGGACTTGTATTTTTTTTTAATTCATACCATGATTCCCTTGAATTTTTACGGTGAATGTGGTGATAAACATGCAATTTTACGGTAGCTGATTTGATAAACTTGGAAATGGTGATGTGGCTTGTTGGGTTGTATGGTCGCTGGTGGTAATTTTTAGAGCAATCTTCTTTGTTCATTTCAATTTAGCAAAAAGATGCGAAGGTTACACCAACTGTGATTCAATGTTAACAATGTTCCTAAATTTCACGGACATCACCCCTGATGTATAGCTGCGATTCGTTTCAGCTTGATGTAGGGTATGAGATCAAAATTTTGTACGAATGTATAGCTGAAAAGTGTTCCGTACATATTTGAAGATTTTCAGGAGTACTGATCGTTCAATTCTCAAACTGGAGTTATTTTTAGAACATAATACCTCTTGGTGCTTATATTTTCAATCAAGTTATTCTGTATATTGATTGTTGTAGTATATAAACATGTAGATCAATTTGAATTCACTAAAAGTTGCATTGAAGAATCTTTCAGCTGGTTTAGTTAATTTATGATTGACTGAACAGCCTTCATTACAGTTTTTAAATCTAACGCTTCCATCTGACTTTTAAAAAAGCCAATTTGAAATCAATATTTCCCATTTTAGCCACTATGATCAGATGCCACTCAATGACTGCGATAGCCACTCAATGACTGCGAAGCGCAGTCATTGAGCTATGATTAAAAATTTAGAAATGTGCGTGTAATTCCTGTCGTTCAAGTTCAGAACAATAAAAGTTGCCGGCTCTTATTTTCACAGCCCACACTGAAGGCTGTACCACGTCATCGTGCCCCTGCGTGAGGTGATGGGTTGCCTGGCGTCTTTTGCATACGTAGGCTTCAAGAATAGATATCTCCTAGCGGCACAACTGCTTGAAGCTGTGCACATTCATAGCTTGCACTATCTCAATTGTCCCATTCAAAGGCAATCTACATAGCTTATATAAATTATTATTGATAGCTTCCATTGATGCAAACTGCTCAAATCAATTCATGGATTGATTCACAAGTACATCACATATATTAACGTCCGCAGCGACCACCGACAAATGGCTGTCCCTGTTCAGCATGACATGGAGGACTGTGGCTCGGGTGCTGCAATAATTGACGTGTCAAATTAGCAGCTGAACATGAGGGCATACTGATCAAGCCTCCTCGGCGGCCTGCCTGTGGCACTTGACGCTCTTCACAGGCAGCGCAAGCTTCACCACCGCAGAGTTATCGGTGATGAAATTTGAGTCTTTTCGTTGGATATAATTCAGGGGCAGGTCGTATACTAGAATTAAGTTAATTTTTTTACTAAAGTGAGATCTGTTTTTTTGCCACGTCTAACGCACTAATTAAAGTTTCTGATTTTGTCATTTTCATCCTCCTGATTTCACATCAAATAGTTGGTTACGATTACAATCGAGCTCTAACGCCAGTCGAAAACTTTGCAATTGTTTGACGAAAAATACAGCAGTTGATTCAAGCTATTTGTGGCACTTTTATTGCTAAACTTATAAATTTCTTCCTGATCATAACTATCTATAGCTAGTAAAAGGGAATGCATAATAATCATTTCAAATGAAGAAAGCAACAGAACAAAAGAAGAAGTAAACGAAGAAGCAGAAACTGACATACTCAATCTCAAAGTCGGTCACACAAAACGAGCATAGACTCAGTAAACATCTCTTTCTTCTCCTTCTTCCAGCGAGAAGTCCGAGAGCCCTAAACATTCTTGAAAATCAAGCAACCAATGCGCGGTACCGAGAAATTCTGCGAAGCGCAGCCAGCTCGGAGCCTTCCCTCCGGCGGCGAGCGAGCGCTGTTGTGTCTGTAAGCATCAGCACGCGCAAGCCCTGACTTACAGCTTTCGTGCATGTCGACAAGCTTGGATGCTGCTGACATGAGTTGGATGTTGACAGACTTACTGCTTACTGCATAAATTTAGGATTATTTCCTGGTTGCTTCTACTTCATTAAATTCAGAAAAAGAGGGTGCTGACG
Source organism: Morinoia aosen (assembly GCA_030386875.1). Classification (NCBI taxonomy): domain Eukaryota; kingdom Metazoa; phylum Arthropoda; class Malacostraca; order Amphipoda; family Talitridae; genus Morinoia; species Morinoia aosen. Next base: position 23,169,922 of record CM059579.1, read on the forward strand.
AAGTATATGTATAATTATCAGTCCAAATTAAAATATCTTTCACTTTATTTTTTTGAAGCAGACAAAGGTTTTTTAATAAGTACGGGATATTTTTAAGATAAGATAAAAATATTGCCCCACATATCGAGGGACGAACGTGTAGTTATCGTTTAGCTATATCGCAGCCTGGTAAAAGGTCCGAGATTGTTGCAGTGTCAAAATTTACAGATCGTCACACTGCGTTGGTTCGACGACTACCAATAACGGTTTCGTGCCTGTCGTGCTCGTTCTTCTCACCCCTCCAGTATTGTCGGAGCCAGAAGAGCATGAGTCAGACGAATACCGAAGAGTAGCTGAAGAAGATCATCCGACTCAGTCTAACTTTTTCGCCGCCTGCAAGCATGTTTTTCGACGACCAAGTAATTAAATCGCTTGGGCGGCGAATAACATGCATGCTCCAGCGAAAAAGTTAGACTGGGGATAAATAAATATCAGTGATAAAAACCTGAGGTAGATTGTCAAAAAGGCTTGAAATCATCCTTGTTAAATACACTAAAGCGTTTACAACTCAAAACTCTCAAGAAAGAAAAACAACTGGCGTCTACAGATTTTTCTTCATAAGTTCATCGATAGTACGTTCATATATGCCCCTGTGTTTCTAAAAAAGAAATTTTTCTCTAATGAGGCGAAAGCTGTCATAAGTCAAAATATTGAAAAAATCTGTTACGAACGACTTGACTGGCGAAGAACAGCTTTTAGACGTCATAACCCTGCTCTCGTCATTGTGCGGGAAGCCATTTTCAATGCATGGAAATTCCTTATTACGTTTACTATGTAGGGCGCGAAGGTGAACGCAAACGCTTACACGCGTAAAAAATTCTGTCGCGCCTCGACAAAAAGTTTAAAAGCATTGAAAAAGCCAGCTGTTCATTTTTAAACAAAACAATGGTCCCGTTTATGCGCTAAGCAAGACTTAACAGGGGTGTCAGGACCATTTTTCAAGATAGATAAGCTAGAAAATGTGTTCATTGCCTGATCTCAGCGCAGTGGGTTCCAGGTTTAGCCCATTGTAGAGCCAAAGATCGTTCTCCCTCCAGTCAGCTGAAATTGTGAAGCGTTCCTTTTATTGAGCATGGAAGAAAATTCCTCAAGTTATACTGCACAATTTTACAGAAAGGTTTGAGGCAGACTCGAGCAAATAGTTTACGCTAGGGGAGATGTAATGAAAAATTATTTGTCATAACACATATAAAGGTTTTACTCAAATGTTGTAACACGTATTTCCTTTATTTAACCTTAATGAGCCTTTTGTTTGTCCGAAGATTTATTATTGTGATAGTTCAATGGCTGTGTAGAGCGCATTCTTATGCACAACAGATACGTGTGCTAATTAACCAGGTAAATTATCCAATCACAGCAGCATTTTCAGTTCTGCAAAGCCGTTTGAACATCCTGCTAACGCCAGAAACTCAGCAGACGCACAATATGCAACAAGTTGGCTATTTCGGTGACGTAATTAACGAATTAGTGAAGTCTCGCGTGTACGAGCTACTCGTAGGTCGCAGCAGCCTAATAATGAAGCGTGGTATTGGAGCGGCGTTGTGTTGCAGGCTTTATCGAAATTATATAATTAGAAGAGCACGCTCCTCCTTCTCTGCTCCTGGGGAGCATGTATTCTCCAGAGATGCAATTTCAATTTACCTTGCGCGTTGAGATACACCAAAACTCCTTCTCGAGTGCATGAGAGAAATGCAAGACTGAATCTGGGCTTACATTTTGTTATCGAGGTCTGGAAACGTATTTAGCTAGCTGGAATTCTTCTGCAGGAACTAGCCGCAATTTTAATGATGGTGTTGTGTCCATTACGCGATTCGTCTAGGCTTTCGTGTGCATTCCTGTCTAATGAGACAATAAGTAAAGCTTCAAGTAAAATAATGTTAAAAACATAGGAAAAGTGGTAATGTTTTGTTGGGGGTTACCATTATGAGCGAGAACAATTTATTTTCTTCTAAAGAAGTTTCTAAGGTTACATTAAAAGAAGAGTGAACGAACACTGACTCTGGAATTTATAATTGTGCACATACACAAATATTCACAGATAACATTATCGGGTATCATGTGCCTATTTTCTGATGGTCTGCCGCATTAAAATCGCACGTGGCAGCAGGTGAGCTTTGATGATGAGGTTCTATATGTGTAAACTGAGGCCAGATTTTAACATTGTGAAAAACATTCATTACCAATTTGGTCCGTCAATTTTATTGACAAAATTATTTGATCCGTCAATTTACGCATCAGTACTACAGCACAGCAGAATAATACTCTGCTCAAAACTAAAATCAGTGCCACAGCTGGTATAAGACTCAAGTGAAGTGCTATGGCTTCTACAATATTACGCTGAACCACTATAGCTTAAGTTATACTTCATAGGAACACCCTAGCAGCACTCTGGCTCCTCAATACTGCACAGCAGCACTATACCTTCTATGATACTACACAGCAGCACTATGGCTTCTATAACTATACACAGCAGCACTATAGCTTCTATGATTCTACACAGCAGCACTATGGCTTCTATGACTATACACAGCAGCACTATAGCTTCTATAACAATACACAGCAGCACTATAGCTTCTAACAATACACAGCAGCACTATAGCTTCTATAACAATACACAGCAGCACTATAGCTTCTATAACAATACACAGCAGCACTATAGCTTCTATAACAATACACAGCAGCACTATAGCTTCTATAACAATACACAGTAGCACTATAGCTTCTATAACAATACACAGCGGCACTATAGCTTCTATAAAAATTCACAGCAGTACTTTAGCTTCCATTGGAAGACTTTAACATTGTCTAGCCAGAACTGTTTTTTATCCCGTAAGATCAACTGTTATATTCAGAATTTTTCCCTAAAAACACCTATTCCTTCAAGCAACTGGATCTCAATTCATGTGCAATGATATATTCCCAAACTCGTTACTGATAAAAAGGGGATTACTTTTACAAAGCTTAGTTTTCTACAACTCACAACCAATTTCTAATACTAGTACGAATTCATCATTTATTTGAAAATCTTCGCTCTAGATCACGTTGATAATGTTTGATTGAAATCAACTAAATTATATTAGAAAATAAATTTACGCAAAGCATCATAACTCAGAGGCAAAATAAACGATCACATCTACCGCCCAACTGTGGCGCAAAGCTTTTGGGACGGCCACAGGCCTGAGCCTTGCCCCATCTGCATGCATTGTGTTCTCACTGGCACACAAGCAGCCAGACCGCCTCAACACCAGCACTTCGGAGCTGACAGTTGATGAGCCTACATCAGCAACCGACAATATTACTCTAACCCTCCTTTGTAACTATTTTATCCTCATTTGTAACAATTTATCCTCGTTTGTAATTATTTTATCTGTGTAACAATTTTATCCTCGTTTGTAACAATTAATCCTCGTTTGTAACAATGTTATCTTTGTTCGTAACAATTTAACCTCGTTTGTAACAATTTCATTCCAGCTTGTAACAAATTTACACAGAATATTCTGCTCTCACCTCCTGTATCCTTGTTAGCAACAATTATTTCCAGAATTTTACCATTAAAATAAAATCCTTGTCAAGCCGGTTGGTTCACTTTTTCGACCATTAATTTTTTTTAAATTAAAATAAATATATTTTGGTTTGTCGAAGAAGATTTGCAACAACACGAAGCCTTGGTTCAAATGAAGAAATTTGTTTATACTTCTATTGAATTCATTCGAATACTGTTGTTTAGGTTTTTACAATTTTGAAAAGATCATTTCAAGGGATATTTCTTTACCTCAAAATTTTCCTCTCACGAAATTGTCATGCACGGATTTGACATGAATGGAAAATGTAAAAGTTGGATCATAACATGTATTGAACACGTTAGACTTTTCATGAAGTAGTGAAAACAATGTTGTGCGGGCTTCAAGTAGTTTTTACAATTAATTATATGGTGATTCTTAACTTTCCAGGAAAGAATAATTTAATTCGTCGACTTAGATCTAAGTTTTTAGGTAGCAAGAGAGCACCAAGAAGATCTGAAATAAATGACTGGGCTGCTCTCAACATTCTTTGTTTGCAGGCGAGGAATTCATTCTATGCGTTCATGTTAGATATACAAATAAAAAATCTTTTCCGGAAAATCTCAAAGTTTTTTCTAAACCTAATACGAACCCAGCGACCTCATATCATAACATGCAAACCATAACTGAATTGGCCCATATTTTGGCAAGCACTCTTTAATCACATTCAGCTACACAGATAAGAATATATATTCCCCCAATAGCATAAATCGCACGTAGATTTTCCATCATAATCTCCAGAGCTGAGAAATGAACTCAAGAGCTCTGGAAATCAAAAAACATCCTCCCACTCGCTTTCTAAGGCGGCCGGCGGACTCCGGGGGAAAGAAAAGAAGCTATCCATCAGGCGCAGTCTGAAGCAGCTCTTATCCGTCAATGTTGAAATTGCAATAAAATCCTCTACTGTTGATTTATATTGACGTCCCGATAACATTGATCGATAGCACGCTTGGCTTTGACACGTAATGACAATTCCAGCCACGAGAGGGCGACACCGTTCCGAACAACTTTCCAATAGACATGATCAAATTTGCAACCCGCCCAACGCTGGGGAGAGACTCGGCCAGGAAGCGGTGAAAAATTCTATCAGAAAGATGGTGCGAAAAACGTGAAAGCTAGTTGGACAGGGACACCAATTAGCGTCCTCGGCGCTACAAGCAAAGAGGGGAACGCTAAACTGCAAAAGGCGGCAGAACTGTCGGGCAGAAAATGCGGCGAAACTGTCGCGAGATGGCCGTGAACGCTTGAATCAAGTGAAAATTCAGCCGCTCAGACAGAGTGGATTTCAGAAATTAAAGCAACGCAAGGAAATTGAATTGTGGAGTTCAGACGGCGGAAAAAAGATTAAAAAATTTTCGTTTATAGTTGTCAAGTTTTGTCCTTTAGTAGTTCAACACCTGCCGTTATTCAATTCAGCTGGTTCTTGAAGTTTTTCTAAGGAATCAATTCAGGCAAAACGGGGATGTATTTGTGATAAATTAAATAGATATTGAAAATATGTATGATTTATGTGTACCAAACGCATATTTTGTATTAATAGTTTTTCGAAACAATATAGTGAAGTGTATCGTATAAAAATGAACGTAATTTAAAATGAAAGTGTTATGTGTTCGCGAGGCAAGAGGGTTAATTTTTACTGAGTTTAGAAAAAAACATCAATCCATTTATGATGAATCTGAGCTTCTAGCTGCAAGCTTCCACGTCTTGCGTGTTTTGCACTCAGCGAGGTTTGCGCCCGGCCGTGTAGCCTTCATAACTCGCACACCTTTTAAAGACTTTTAAAATAAACTTTCTGCGAGAGCATCATTAGTGAAAAAAAAACTAGCACGAATTCATTCCAGCGGACCCGCTAATCTGAACTCTCTCTCCAGAGAGTGCATGGGCCTGAAGAAAGGACGTATTCTTCACTAAGATCGTTCCACCGAGTCCATGTGCAGTTCTCCATGAGAAATGTGATGTTGCAGTTGCCTAAAATCTTGGTGAAAAGGATATTCTAAGTTCAACAGTTGCAGAGCGTCTCCAAGAATATTCTGGAATTTCAGTGTCGGGACATGGTAGTCTCAAAGAACTAAAATGATCTTTTGTGCCGCTGTTCATGCTTTGGCAAGCAAGGAGCATTCACGTGTCCGCCTAATGTGGGCCTTGCCCTCAGGCAGGCAAGGTGTGTGTGTGTGTGCCTAAGCATTTGCTTACTTTGGATGCTTCGAGTTTATTCTAAACATTTTCCCTCTCGGTGTTTTTCTAGTGTTTCATACGTAATATTCATAGAGCACCAATTCCATATAACATTCTGAGCTCTTGATAGCACCATGAAATTTCTCAAAAAGACTTCAAACAGACTTCAAAAGACCAATCAGCTCAATTATTCTTAAGAAGTATCTAATTTATTGGTGAATAATTAGTAATAAAAGTTTCAAGATACACGTCTTTAAAGAGATCATTATTTTATTTTGGAAAGTCAATTAATAAAAATGCTTAGAATGTTTCAACCTCCAGGGGGGATTATCAACCAGTAAAATTGGTAAAGGGAACATTGAAAAAAATTATTTAATTGGTAAAGGGAGTCGTGTATCTCGACACTTACATTTATAATTCAAGTTTGCAAAAGGCAAACCACTTATATTCATTGATAAATAAAGTTTAAGCGCAGAGTGCTCCTATAGTGCTGCTCGCTGGTTATCTCTAATGCGTGGAAACGAATATTAAAGAAAGGACAAAAAAAAAAAGACACAGCGTAACTACAAACTGATGAATGACCGATAATAGCAGAATAAATTTTAAAGTTGGCTTCCTACAACTCCAAGAAATGCTTTTGGGAAGTTTACATCTACTTTATACCTGGAGTAAATATTCAAAATAAATTCACTTTGTTTTCTGTTGTCAGTTTTCGGGGTGAAAGAGAGAATATAAGTTTCAAAAACTAACAAAAAAAGGTATACCATTACTGATCGTTGCTGAGCGAGTAATAAAGAAAAAATGACATGCAGAAAAGTGAACAAAGTCAGCCGGTAACAAAGTGTGTTGGGTTGTTAAAATGTTTTAGGTCAATAGAGATGAAAGGCCTATCGATATTTTTACCTGATGATAAATTTTTGAGAGACTCTCTCGAGGCTTTTAGAAACGCTGCAGAAGTTTTTAAAGTTTTATTAAGTTCCTTGGAGTTGGCGTAGAGCATCAGGGCTCTAAAAAATTCCGCAGGTGTTTTTCTAGACAAAACTTTTCTCAAAAATTGAGAACCTAAATGTTTAAATAGATTACAATATTCACAGGGATCGTCGGAATATTTTGGAATAAACTAGAAAAAAAACAGTCCGAGAGACTTGAATTCTAGGTCAAAATATTTTCTTGCAAGGGACCCTAAATGTTTTCTCAGTTCCACGGCGCAGCAGGGCCAGGGGAATTGAATTTACGTGTCATCACTCAGAGCGTATTTTTAGAGTCCCTTAAATTTATAAAGTTGCCTAGTGAAGCAACATGCTCGCTTCCTTGCACTGGACGATAGATACTGACGTCTAATGTTGATATTCAATTTAAATTCCTAAAATTCTAGCTCATAGTAAAGCGCTGACAGTGATTTGTACTCCCCTGGAACTACCAAATGATGAAAATCGTTCCCCAACGGCTGGACTCGATGGTAAATTGTAGCCTATTTCAGAGAATGATGGCAGCAGCCTGGCCACAGTGTATGAATCGATTCTAGTAATGCCAGTTTTCTATTTTAAGCCTAAATTCAGCTTATGAGGGCATCAAATTTTCTTATTGTTCGAGCGAGTGGAAGAAGGACATACGTGTCAGATGGTTAATCGCAACGCTTGCCCCAAAAGAATAGTCTCGGAGGAACATTTCACACCTAAAACGCTGTGTTGAAGTATGCTTGAGAGGTGTTCTTCGTGACTGAGAAATTTGCAGCCGTAAAGGTAGGAGCCAAACTTTGCGACGTAAAATAGCAACTATTTCCTATTTTTCAAAAAGATTTACAACATAAATTTCGAGATAATCAGGCTCAGGAAATGAGCTTTTTCAGAAAAATGAAAATTATTCTTGATCCGTAAAATTGCTGGTAAAATACAAGTGTAAAAAGCCGTAAGCGGCAGATATGTTGCTCCTGTCCTGTACAGCACATTTCATAATTAGAATTTTTGCTTCAGTATTTTATATCAATCTTCCAGAACGGTGATCCGTGCATTAGAATAACGACTTGGGCTTCAGGATTGACTTCGATCACGATTTGTGCTTCGAGATTAGAAACCGAGCTTCAGATTTTGCCCTTCGAAGTTAGGAGGCGAGTTTTAAGAGGATCTATGCGTTAGAATTTTGATCAGAATATAATACGAGTAGGATCCACTCTTTAGAATTAGGCTGTGTGATTCAGAATTACACTCCGAGTTTCAGAATTGAGTAACAGGCTTCGAAAGGGAGAAACTTGAAATCCAAGCCAAAATTTCGGCTCATAAGCTTCCAAATGAAAATAAGTGCGACTATTGATTATAAGGAATACATATGACCGCATACCTAGATCTGAGCCTACGTTCTCTGAGAAGCTGTTTCCAGCCTAGGTAGAAAATTTTAAAGAAAGAAACGATAGATAGGGTTAACACCAAGCGTCTCGATAACCATAGATATGAGACAAAGAAAGTGAAATTATTTAAATAATTATATTTCGATTACGATAGTTATTAGTTAATTTGAAAACATAGGACATTTCCTTCAATAACACATCTGCAAGAATTAAACGCAAAAAATCACCGGAAAGTTCGGCTAAAATAATATTGAAAAACACGCCATGGGAGAAAATGTGCATGTCTCCCTCAAATATGTGTTTAATTATAATTATTGCAGAGACTCATTGATATTATACATTAAATTCGACAAAATCTCTCGGCGTAAAATTTTGGCGTTGGGATCGGACTTCAAAGGGGAATCGGACTTCAAAATGTTATTGCGCTTAGTTCACGGAAAAATGGTTTCATATTCACGGTTTTTCAAGAGCTCTATGTGGCACCATTCAGCGAAAATGATTGGCTGGCGATTTCAAATTTTACAAAATACTTTTACAGGTTTACTTATCTGAAAAATTTTTTAAACTTTTGATCCAAAATATGCTAGGGACTTAGTATTTATTATTTTGGTGTCCTAGGATCATCTTTTATTTGTCTACGAGCTGTTTTACTGTATTTGGGGATGGAGAGCATGTGCACAAACAGAAGCGTTTTGAGAATGCAGCACAACCATGGAAAATGCTGAAAAGACTTAAAAAATGATGCCATATAACTACGGAAGAGAACACTACAGAATAAATAAAGAGAAGAATGCTGCAAAATTTTGATTGAGATACCATGGTAGCCTGAAAAATTGACAGGTCTAAGATGTATTGGGACAAGACGATGCAGGCGGAACACTGTGTATTGTACTGCATACTGATGGTGTTGTGGGAATACTGTTCATTATACTGCAGAACAATGTCGTAGAAATACTGTAAAGTATACTGCAGAACAATGTTGTAGAAATACTGTACAGTATACTGCAGAACAATGTCGTAGAAATACTGTACAGTATACTGCAGAACAACATCGTAGAAATACTGTAAAGTATACTGCAGAACAATGTCGTAAAAATACTGTTCAGTATGCTGCAGATCAATGTCGTAGAAATGCTGTAAAGTATACTGCAGGACGATGTCGTAGAAATACTGCACAGTACACAGCAAAGTGGTGTAAGTAAACGACATACTGCAGTAGAATATGGAGAGAATGTTTTACATTATTCTGCCAGACAATGGGTTCGAGGGAATATTGTACGGTTTGGTAGAAGACAATTAGATTGTGGAATAATGCACTATAATCTCTGGGTCGTTCCAATTGTTGAAAAACGGACTCTTTAATGGTCTATGTTATCATACAAAAAAAACATAGCAAGCTGCTGATAATGACGAACCGTGCGACCACCAAAAATACGACATCAAGTCGCCAAATTCTATTTTTTCACTTCTCCTAGAGAAAGAATTCTTTTTTTTGTACGAGGGAGGGAAAGTCAACGTTTGATGTTGCTTATATCAGCCCTAGTTTAAGAGAGTTGGGCATCGTTCAAAAAGTCGTCATAGGGATACGAGTCCTTCGACACTAAACCTAAAATCGATAGACCTTCTAAAACTCCAAAACGAGTGGTCGAGTCACGGTTGAGATGCTTTGAACCGTTGTGAATCGACAGCGACAATTTTGTATCAGTTCAGTGAGGAGTCTGGAAACGTCTTTATCTAATTGAACACTTTTTTAACGGACATGATTCAAGGTAGCCAACCTTTGATTGCAAACAAAAACACAGAGACCCGATTAAATTTTCCTCTGGAACATGTTTAGAAAGAGGGATCAAAGAAGCAATCCTCAATCTCAAGATCACTTGTGCAATTTATGTCGAAAGTAGTGCTTCATTGGGCGAGGAACCGATTGGTTCTTTTGAGAGAAGATGCAGCGGTGTCATAGAGAATAACATATAGGAGAGAGAGTTCGGGGATGTTCACTTAATGCTCAATGTTAACTGAAAATAGAATAAACGAAGTATTTTGTATTTTAACGTTACTCATGTCTTCGGTCAAACAAAATTTGTATTTTGTCATTCAACGTTATAGTATTGCGAATACTTAGTATGAAAATTTTGTGAAGCTTTTTATACAAAACTAGGTGTATCACTGCTTATTTCATTTTATGTAGAGTAATTTTATTCCCATAAATGCAGTGAACATACTATAGGGAAATATTCGGTTTTACTCTTTTTCTGTTTTTCATACATTGACTGATTCTGCAGTGGCATCTGAGCGTGGGTTATCGGAATGCTGAAAAGAAGAGCAATTTTATAGTACAAAGGATCAAATGATTTTAAAATAATGAATAGTTTGTGAGGTGATGGTACATGATGCGTAATTGTGCCCTAAAAGGATTATAAGGTTGCATCGTGTAATTATTTGAGCAAACCCGACTTCGGGAAATCGACAGACAGATTGTTTGTGGAGCACAGAAAGCAGAAATTATTGTTCCATTCTAGGACAGGAATGAGCCAGTACTAGTGTTAGTAATTGAGAGAATTAAGGAAGCACAAAACGAAAGAATGGGAACATGCAAAAAGCAAAAATTGCAGAAACTAAATTATGTAGTGAACTATGTAGTGAACAATTCACCCAGAAGCCAAACTTGACGAATAAAAAAGATTCCTTTAACCTGATATGAAGAAGCAGAATAAATTGTACCATAATATCACCTACGAAACAATTCATGCAGATGGCAACAATGTCCAATAAACATCGATCACAAAACTGAACGCAAGTGCGCGTAACTCGTAATTCCGATCCAGAATGAAAATTCCTATTGCTCAATTTCATCGGTAAAGTAAATCAATTTCAAAGGTCATGGATGATGGAAATAAAAAGAGTAAAGTTTGAAACGACAGAGGACACTATCGAAAACGAAATCATGCTGTCACAACCAACAGCGAAAACTTTCGACCCTCCCTACATCGAATTCATCCAATTTTGACTCGAACTACAAATAAAGACCCGACTTGCATCGGTGGGAGAGATGTGGGAGATGAAACTCAACTTGCCTGTCTTGCCTTATCTCGAAAGATGAGACTTGGAACCTGGAATTAATTTGCAGGGCTCGGACCTTCCCTCCGCTGTCTACTGCCAAAGTTATTTTATTGAAAATCTCGAACACCTCCATGAGGGAATTGGACTTTTACAAAGCTATCTCCTGCCACTTATTTTTTGAAAAATCTCCTGCATTTAATATAAAAATGTAAGGGAACACTGGAAGGAAATACTATACCGTATTAAGCCACTATCACTTAGATCGTTCAAATTTAGACAGGCGCAAAAATTGGCGGGTCATGTGAACGATTCATTTGTGTATTAGAAGAATAAGGATGTGAAAGCTCCACGGTACTAAATAAAGAAAAGATTTTTATTCAAATGTCATAGATTTTTTGCAAGGAAACTTAAGAGAATGAAGTTTTAAGATATTATTCCGTTTAAACAGCTGAATCTGAAAGTATTGCAGTGTAATTGGCATGACGTTTAGCAGGATCGCTAAAAAGAACTACGAGACATCAAGTAGGATCGTACAGGGATCATCATGCGTAGCGTTCATAGGATGAAGTAGGAGTGCATCCATGGCAATGATCACTTCCATATCAATCAACAGTAACTATACGAGTATGTACAGTATTAAAACACATGTGAGTGATGTGACATGGCATCAATAAATCTTTAACGATCAATACATGTACTCAAATCGTCACGTCTTTTATACAATGACAACCAAGGTAAAGAGAAGCCTAATGATCCTAAGTCTAATGAAGCAACGTCTGCAAGGTTCTACTTGTTTGTTTGCTAATGGCACCTGAGCAACATAGTTGCGTGACAGCCAAAAATAGAAGTCCATGCCATACAACCCCATTGATGTTCCATTTTGAATGATGGGTTTTCATATTGCATTTCCAAGTCGATACAATGAGTGTAGCACTTTTAGTATTTTTTCTTCGAGAGTATGAATTCATAAAATAGTTCGTATCATTATTAGTCGAAGAATAAGTTTTAAGTTAGTTAAAGCCACTCTATTCACTTCAAAGTGTTCCAGAGAGAGAGGAAAGAGGAAGGATATATGTTTACACATTTTCGGATAAAAAAGCGACACTGAAAGACGCTAATGGAAAAGATGCGTGCGGTAGAAGAAGAAGTAGACCTAGACAGTAAAACGTGCTGAGAGAAGGACAGCAGTAAAAATTAAAAAAAATAACCTGAAACCAAACAAAAATCTAGCCTATTTCAACCAAAAAAAGCCTATCTAACGTTCAGCTCATGCCCTGACATCTCCTCCTAAGAGCGCTAATTCCCGTAGTTACAATCGTTGCTGTCCCTCCTGAGGAGAATATCACTTAAAATCTCACTTTTTAAGAAATAAATTATTTAAGATATAATGCAATTTATTGAACATCAATTGCTTAAACTTTTAAAAATGAAAGATATTTCAATGGTTTGTGCAATTGATTCCTAGAAATATTTACAGTCATCATTATTGACATCCACCCCAAAAATTTCTTCATAGAACTAATTTTGTCTCAATTTCCATTTAAATCCTTGAAGTGTATATTTTTCAGAATGTATCCTCAAAATAATATGCTACCGAGCTAACGAAAGCAACTCGTGTCTCATTGCGATACGCCGGTCCGAGGGAGAGCCGACGGCACAATAAAAATAAACCTCAGTATTTTCATCCCATTCGAAGGGGAGGCCGGACACGAAATGGATCATTCACGCAAGTCTGCTCGATGAGCCTCCGCAGTCACGCGTCTTCTGGTCTGGCCTTCATCATTTTCTTGATGAAAGCCAAGACTCGAGGCACCAATGCAGCCACTGGTGGTGCACTGCCGCACAACGCGGCCGTGTCCGTCCAGCGAGCGCTGACTTCTTTAGATAGAAGGCACGGAGTGGCGAGCCACGGTCGCGTCGCGCTGCTTCGATGAGGTCATTGTCTATCGTACTCTCGATTCATTTCCATCCCTTACAGAGTCTTGCTATTTTCCAGAGCTCCAAAGTGTGTCTATCGAATTCTCGATTCATTTCGATCCCTGACAAAGCCTTACTCTTTTCCAGAGCTCAAAAGTGTGTATCGTACTCTCGATTCATTTCCATCCCTTACAGAGTCTTACTATTTTCGAGAGCTCCAAAGTGTGTCTATCGAATTCTCGATTCATTATGATCCCTGACAAAGTCTTATTCTTTTCCAGAGCTCCAAAGTGTGTCTATCGTATTCTCGATTCATTTCGATCCCTGACAAAGCCTTACTCTTTTCCAGAGCTCCAAAGTGTGTCTATCGTATTCTCGATTCATTTCGATCCCTGACAAAGTCTTACTATTTTCCAGAGCTCCAAAGTGTGTCTATCGTATTCTCGATTTCTTTCGATCCCTGACAAAGCCTTACTCTTTTCCAGAGCTCCAAAGTGTGTCTATCGTATTCTCGATTCATTTCGATCCCTGACAAAGTCTTACTATTTTCCAGAGCTCCAAAGTGTGTCTATCGTATTCTCGATTTCTTTCGATCCCTGACAAAGTCTTACTCTTTTCCATTGCTCCAAAGTGTGTCTAACGCATTCTCGATTCATTTCGATCCTTGAAAAAGTCTTTCTATTTTCCATAGCTCCACAGTGTATGGGATTTGCAGCCTGATAATGCATGAGAGCTTTCCGGCTGTGAGTTTGAACCCTAACTCGTTCGCAATGTATGTTCTTCGGGAAACAAAGTTCACCACAATTTCCCCCTGACGCGGTAATGAAATTGAAATCCAGCTATGGATGACTAACTTTAATTGCGGCCTAGATTTTGATAGAAAGGCGTAAAGGCCTCACCCATTTCTTTGCTGACCAAGCTCTATAACAGAGTTATTTCATCATCTAATCATTCTGCTTTCCGTGAATAGGGTATCCCATGCATATAATATCAATTTTATAACCTATTGCTACTAATGATGAATAAAAGAGCAAAGAAAATCAACTTAATAGAAATCATATTTCTTTAAAAAACATTTCAATAAAAAAGAATGTTTCGACCAATTTTTAGTCATTTTCAACTATCTGAAAAAATACAAAAGCACCGAGTTATAACATGTTCAAAATACGTTCATCAGTGACATTATGACTTTAAAATGTGACATTAAAAAAGAGAGACAGAGACTACTCTAATTGTAGAGGGAAGGCTGATTGCGTATTGTTCAAGGTAGGTTTATCTCTTAAAATGAACAGGGATTCTAAAATGCGAAGGCTAATTGTACCGGATGTAGAAGAAATTATTTTAAAATCGTCTAACCGAACTGGAAGGTCACAACTCTCTGCATGAGTGCGAACAGCAGATTGGTGAGGAGAAGAGAGTAACTGTTTAGTTCGAAAACTCCTACCGGCATGCTCAGCCACACGAATATCCAGGGCTCGAATGGTCGAACCCACGTATTCAGACGCACACCGTGCGCAACAATATCTATAAATGGCGGAGGAGAGCATGCCTTTAGTTAGTTTGTCCTTGTAATTGAAATGAGAAATTTTTTTTATATGCATTAACCAATACGATTTTGAAGTCGACATGTGAAAAGTATTTAGTATTTATGCTGCTCCCTAAATACTTTTTACATGTCAACTTCAAAATCGTATTAGTTATGCATATTAAATAGGGTCTCATTTCAATTACAAAGACAAACTACCTGAAGGCATGCTCTCCTCCGTCATTGATAGATGTTGTTGCGCACGGTGTGCGTCTGAATACGTGCGTTCGACCATTTGAGCCCTGGATATTCGTGTGGCTGAGCATGCCGGTAGGAGTTTTCGAACTAAACAGTTACTCTCATCCCCTCACTAATCTGTTGTTTGCCCTCATGCAGAGAGTTGTGACCTTCCAGTTCGGTTAGACGATTTTAAAATAATTTCTTCTACTTCCGGTACAATTAACCTTCGCATTTTAGAATCCCTGTTCATTTTACGAGATAAACCTACCTTGAACAATACGCAATCAGCCTTCCCTCTGCAATTAGTGAAGTATGTCTCTCCTTTTTTTAATGTCATATTTTAATGCCATAATGTGACTGATGAACGTATTTTGAACTTGTTATAACTCGGTGTTTTTGTATTTTTTCAGATGGTTGAAAATGACCAAAAATTGGTCTAAACGTTCCTTTTTATTGAAATGTTTTTTAAAGAAATATGATTTATATTAAAGCGATTTTCTTTGCTCTTTTATTCATTGTTAAAATTTGCAAAAAAACAAAACCTTAACTTATATCCAATTGCTACTATCGTTATATGGGTTCAAAGTTCTCCCTACTTTATCAAATAGTGTATCACGCGGCAGCTCTCTTTATAAATCTAGACATCGCAATATTTAATTTTATGGGTAGTCTATCATAGTCTCAACAAACTATTTAAAATGTTCATCACAATTCGTTTATTCGTCATCACACGTGTCACGTTCCTCGATTATTTTGTGCAACTGTCAACTCAAAATTATCATCTCTTGACCCATAAATTTTACAAATGCTACTTATTTTTCATGTGGAACAGCATCTATCAAAGTAATGTACTTGATACAATTGGTTAACTTCACGCACACAATTCGTCTTTATTCCAAACAATAAATTATCAGTGCGTAATTTTGATACTCTTGCTTTCAGTTTGGGGGTTGAAAATGTGGTAAGACTATTGTTTACATTTTGAACAAGAACAGTCTCAATTTCAGACGACAATTCCCCGTTCGTCTACAAGTCGCAAGTAATTTGAATGAATTTATGGGAGAAGAACCTCTTAAAGATTGTTTCGCTCAATGATAGATGCTGCAATGCTTTACACCAAGAAAAACCAGGACAAAATATGAAGGACCGCTCAAGACCTCGAAGAGTAAACTTTAATGTAAATACCTTTGGTGTGGAAGTAAGTTTTTTGTTATTCAAAAATTTATTATTTTATTTGTATATTTTATTTTTTTATTTCGAATTTCAATAAAATAGATTATAATAGGTAGATATGTAATAAATATAGATTTATGTATATCTATTTATTTATAGGATATTTATCTATTTATATTATATTCTTTACATTCTATATATATATAGTAATATCTATAATAAATATAGATATCATTTTTATCTATATTTATTTGTTTCGAGTGAAACTAGTAATGCACGAGCTAAAAGAAACAAGTAAATTTTTTTAAAAAGTTCATATTTAATCATCTTAAATTTTTTTCAAACATGATTACATAGAGTATAATTAATTCGATTTCTTACCATTTTCTTCCAGCATTTAAGGAACATTTCGAATACATAGCTCATTCGGTTCAGTGTATGCAGGTGTCCCCTGTTTGAGTGATGGCCAACTTTAAGAAATCGCTTAGAAAAATACTAAATATTAAGAGACTACCAGTATTATATATCTTAACTTGTAAACTAGCATCATATGAAATAGATTTAAAAAAGAACGATTATTTAGTTTGAAAGTTTTATTAAACGGGTAGTTTCTACAACAAGCGGCTTTATCCCTAAGTACCTTCGTTTAGCAAGCTACCTTATTGAACATGTTGCTTATAATGAGTTCGTACTTGTTCCCTGCAGCTGCATTCGATATGAACTCGTAGTTAATGAGTAGCTCGAAGCAGCTTCATTTTGTAGGATATTCGAGAGGAGCTCTCGTGCATATTATCTCACTCGCGTCGCAGCAGCTGCGGACCGTCACGAGTATCAGAATGTCATGCTCGCCGGGACTGGTGTTTTGAAACTGACCTGCTCACCACGAACGCGATATGTGATATTTGGTTTCCAGAATACGTAAGTCAAGTGCGGGGCTCTACAATTCTAATTTTTCATCGCCCAAGTTCACAACTTTGAATTTTTTTCAAACAAAATTAATCGCAAAGACCTCCCGGCACTTGACAGCCCTGCAAGGCGATCACATGCTGAACAACCCTCAGCTTCGTCCACGGGAACCTACCGCTTTCATATTCAGATATCCTTAAATCCGTCCACGGTAATGTAACGCTTTCATATCCAGGTATCCTCAAATCCGTCCACGGTAATGTAACGCTTTCATATTCAGATATCCTCAAATCCGTCCACGGGAATGTAACGCTGTCATATCCAGATACTCTCAGCTCCGTCCACGGGAACCTAACGCTTTCTTACCCAGATTGCCATAACTCCATCCACAGGCCACTAATTTTCCCACCACGGTATCTACAACTCCGCCCATGAGTTATGATTCATCAAGGCCCTCATCCCCGCAACTCCATTCAGTTGCAGCCATAAACAGTTCATGTTCTGGTAATCAAAACTCTGTCAACGGGCCTCGAGTCGCTTATACTCTGATACACGCAGCTCCATCCAAACGGTCATGGTTATGACCGCTAGAGTGCAGCTGTAGTCCATCAGTAAATATAGCCGCAGATCATTGTGATCACCTCGTTATAGAGTCGATACACATTTTTAAAAAACGTCCGTCACTTACTTAATGTGAATCGGCGGGGAAAATTTCTATTATATGTCATGATTCCCTTCGTTTTTCGTTTTACTACTGACTTTTTAATATCAATGTTTTATTTTTAGTTTCTTGTGAAATAATAGTTAGTCCTTAAATTCCTAACACCGGGATTTATGGTTTTTCAGAGCACGGGAGATGTATTAAATATAATTAAAAACGTTTTTCTATCATGATATTCTACTTTGGTTTCACTTTTATCCCAAAAGTGAGATTTCCAACAAATTAGCCTAATTCAACTAACAGTAAATTTCAGTTTAACTGGTGAGGTTTTAGCTTATTTCTGTCATTATTATAAGGAATTTCGTATTGTATCGCTGAGTTTTAGAGCTTTGAATAAAATCAAAAAATTTCTAAATTTACAATAAAATTAAGAACATTTTTGTTCGAAACTCAAAAACTACTAGTGAGCTGGAGGAATATATTGGGTAGACAAGCGAAGTGCAAATATTAGTAGACTTGACTCTTTTTGACCACATTTAATGACTGTTTACACATGATAGAACAACTTGAAATGGAAATTAACAACAAAGAAAATAAAAGCAGCTAAAGCTATCGTAAACAGGGATGTCATGAATTTCTTGAAGGAATATTTTGAATATTATTTGAACACTTATTTTCATTCATGTTACTAAACGACTTCGCACTTTTCACTCTTATTATTTTACGGTCCTAACGTTGCAGGGATCAAAAAATTTGATTACGTGAATAGAAAGAGCAAAACATTCTACATCTACACAATGAAGCAACGAAGAATAAAAACCAAATAATTATTAAATGAAGTAAAATGCTACGCTTACATAGGGAGACATCGCATTACAAAAACCAAAGCATTACTAAGAAATGCAACGCCCATAATTCACTATAGAAGACCACAAAGCCAAAACTAAATAAAGAAAACGAAAAAAAATCGAATTAATCTCCGCCAAATTGGAAAAAACAATTTTACAGAATCGAATGCCATGATTACACAATACAATATCTAAGACTGCTATTGTTTGAATGGTGATTTACTCCGTCAGATGTAAGTGGCATGAAATACTCATCCACACAAAATGAAACTGAAAGAATGTTCACTGTCGAATAAAAAGAAGTCGTAGCAATGAAATAAAATGCTCTGAGTACGCCAAGGGTCTATTATAAATTTAAGCTGCCGTTTACAGAGCTTGAAATTTCTATTAGTCCAAGCGTCGTCAAGCACCGATGGAGTGAAGTCAAACATGAAACAAAGAAGTCACCAAGTGCTTCTTATTAGTTTTCAACACGCACGATCATTTTCGGTAGATTAGAGCGGGGAATTGCAGAAGGTAAAAACAGTGTTTTTCATATGATGTTAATTTTTTAAATGTGTGCATGCCTCCTCGTCCAACACTTCAGTGAGTATCGAGGTATCGAGTCCTGAGGATTACCATTTACTGAATGTCTACAGACTGATAATAACGAGGATTAGTTTGTTTGGTTAGCAGAAATAAACTATTCATTGTAGAGTTATCATTATATTTATTTATTTTGAAATAAATTCTCTGGATTGGATTTTTTTCAGCAAACCTTGAATATACTTGATATCGTTCAATTAGCTAATCAAAATCACTTTTTTGGGTAATTTCCGAATGAGTTGAACAGTCGCTGCCTTGATTCAGATTCGGTTGCATAAGAAAGTTGTGTTAGACATCGCTTCCAAACTAGATATTTATTTAAACTTAGGAGTTACCCATTCTTCAAATAATATAATAAATACATGTTCAACATTTTATTGAAGGCTGAGTTAAATTTACCCAAGGAATAAGTGAAGACAATCATTCTGCCTGTAACAAGCCTCCAGCTTTTTTGTCTCTACATATAGGGATTTACAAGCCGTCTAGAACACCCATTGAGGGTATAAATGTCCATATTTTTCCTTCTTCGTATTCAAGAATAACAGTAATTGAATATCTTAGAATTCAACTAAATTGAACAGGTATGAAGTTTTTCTCATGAAATTGGTACATTGGTACCAGTAAAACATGGTAAAAGGATCGATAAAAATATATTGTATATTGCAGGAAATAGGTTATGAAGCATTTTACGGGCAATATGGGTAACTTAACTTCGAATCCTAACAATAAATAAAGGTCTTTAAGAAGAAAACCCATTGAAGAAAATTCCTGAAGACAACACTAGTTAATAACCTAATACGGATGATCCCCATCATTTTACTTATGATGAAAGCAATGCGACTAATAGTTTGAGAAACACGGTCAGACCGCATTACGTAAGATGTTTTTTGTCGACCATGTAACCGATGACTGTTTAATATTTGAATGTATAATAATTGAACTGTCACAGCCACCTAGTCACAATACATCGACAATGACCCAAATAGAATATCAATTCTTGCGACGCCGCAACAAATCTCCCGCAAGTGGCATCCCTTGCTCCAAACGCTTACTGAATGTCGGCAAGGGACGTTGACATACGGTACGGGCAGGCAAAATCGAAAAATGTTATTAGAACACCGATTGACTGTTTAAATTTCAAAGAAGCATGATTAACATTACAACGCTTTTATTTGAAAAATGTCTCTAAAAAAATCCGTCATTTTTAAATATACCATGACGATAATTTTTTTACTCTAAGTCGTAGCGTAAGTGGAGATGCTGGTCATATCTACTGAAAATTAATATAGAACTTTTTGTTACGTACAACTGTCTTTAATAGAATTGCCCCATTTCAAAATATGCATTGCCTATTTTGCTCTATGAAAAAACATCATCCAGAATAAAATATATCTCTCTAGAAATATTGCTGATCCTATGTTCACCAAGTCTCTGTCAAATTTTTTTACAGTTTATTTTAGTTGTTAACTGCAATTCCTAATGTCCTTCAAAATTAACCAAGTGAATTTTGTTGAAGGTACATCACTCATCAATCTCGTGTCATTCCGGCAGACGGAATATCAAGTGTTTACCTGTTTGAAACGTAGCTTGATTCACGATACTAATTGTAATAAACCCATGCTCTGCAAGTGAAGGTTGAATCTAGTTTTCTGATGAAATTTCAACCCAGTTCGGAAATAGCATTTCTCACGTATCAGTGGAGAAAAAATAACGAC
This sequence comes from Morinoia aosen, assembly GCA_030386875.1. Classification (NCBI taxonomy): domain Eukaryota; kingdom Metazoa; phylum Arthropoda; class Malacostraca; order Amphipoda; family Talitridae; genus Morinoia; species Morinoia aosen. The sequence continues at coordinate 23,190,670 of CM059579.1, forward strand.
AAATTTTTCTTCTTCTGAGACAGGCAATACGCGTCTTTAAAATTCTCGTCTCCATAGCCAAAATATTTCGAGCATGCTAAAAATCTGACTAAAATGAGGTGCTTTCCCGCAGAAAATTTGTAAGATACTGTATACGAAGCCTGAGCTTTCTATCAATGTTTGGAAAACCCGTTCATCTTTGAAATATGAAGTTACAATTTCTGATATCTCCTTTGAACGTAGCATGTAGATCGCCGAATGGAAAAGCCCAAACTAAAAATAAACCTGAGCTTATGAGCTTCGTGTTTGAATTTCTCCCGCTTTGAATGAAGATCAACTTGAATTTCTAACTCCTCCGTACCGTATATAAACACATCTATTCAATTGAAAACAAACATCCTTATTTTTATTATCGCACTAAGATAAATAAAATGTTTCCCTCTTTCATAGACAGCAATCATAAATTTTCTATTCAAGAGCTTCGCCCTCAAAAGAAGCCACTCAAGTTTGTATCTCTAGTGATAAAATTACGTAATTAAAAGCTCCGTTTCTTTCAGCCATGATTTTTAGTTTGAAAGTGATATTTTAACGTGCAATAATGATGGATAACCAAAGTTGTGCATGGCCGCTTTGTGTACACCCAGCCCACATTCGCCCTGCTGTGTACACTAACTACACGGCACTAGCCGTGTAGTTATATTTTGGAATTGAGTTATACGTCTAAGAGAAGAATGCTACAGCGGGCGTGAAAAGTTTATATATATAGAAGCATCAATATAGGACGAGATAAAAACGGAGCTACTCTCAGACCCAGAAAAGTGATAGTTCCAGTCAATGTCAAAGTTGACGGACAAGTGGACATTGTCATCCCTTTTGATGAAGTCGCTGTCATCTTCCGTATAAATGCTACGGAGGAGACGTCCTGTCACGTCAACTCCGTACTAACTTCTGCATGCGGGAGCTGAAGCAGTGGCAGTTCGCTAAATCTGCTCCTCTCGAAAGCTAAAATTTGTTTCAGAGCCGAATGATATTTTTTCATATTATGAGGGGAAAGTCGTTTTAATGGAGGTTATTTAAAAACGTTCTAATTAGCGAGATATCTCCCATATTAATTTTTACAGCGGTTCTTAAATTCTAAATTTAATAAATTATACTTACTACTTATAGAAAAAGCTCGCTCCTGCTTCTTGACCAGAATTCGAAAAGTGTTCAGTTCTCAAGCAATAGATCCTATAGCATCTATTTTAAAAATGTTCCTAGTTGCGCATGTTTTTTTCATTCTCAGTCAGTTTCTAGCCAATCGCCATTTTGTAAATTCACTTACGAAGCAAGACACTCATTAACACCAATCACCCTCAATTATGCTACCCGACGGGAAAGAGTTGGCGGAATTGGATTCCAGGAGACGAATCCGAGACTACGCCTTGAGAGGCTGTGAGAGAGCGTCGCGTTACTTTCCTCAACCTCGGCTAAGATCTTACTGAATCAGTGTTGCCAACTCATGCGCTTAGAAAGCGGCTACAGAATGGTGCAAAATTCCCTCGAGCTAGCAGAAGGAAACAACTAAAAGACATTACTCTCCTGAAAACAGAACAGGGAACTGGACAAAACTTTTAGAGAATAGAGAAGTACTTTATGACAACTTTACACTGCTCACCTGAAGAGGAAGAACAGAAATTTCAGCGTTTCTTGAACAAATTTCTGTTCTGCGGGCAACACCGTTCTTGTCTGACTAATGGTGGCAACACTCTGACTGGATGATGCGACTGATACCCACCGTTGACTGATAATTGAGATGTTTCCCACCAGTATTAGCGTGTGATATCAGTAATATTCATAAACATGAGTTACCATAACGAATTCCTCACACTTCAGAACCTCATCCCTACAAAGTTGAAATCTCGGTACCGAAATGTTGCCAACTTTCGAACTGACAACCCAATAAACGTTGAAATTAATTTTTCTTCAATTGTTAGACAAGAAAATTGAAACGAAGAGATAAATTACGTTGCTTGAAGCATTTGTAAACATAAGTGATAAGGAGAGTTTAGGAGAGCTTAAGCTAAATTTCAAAAGTAGTCGCGTTAAATAAGGATGATCGGAAATGAAAACAGTGTGATGAGATCCATGGCACAATGCAGACGTAAATCGAGTGAAGGAAAAGAAGAGAAAAAATTTGGTTAGACTCCTATCTGAATTTTTGTTTTATTATTTTTTCTCGAATTTGCAAGGAATTAAAGAATAGGCGAATGAGAGAAGGAACTTAACCAGTTCAGCGGCCACCTTAGCTGTCGATGTGATTTTATCGTCCAAGGTGTAAAGTTCTCTTAATACCAACAGTCAGAGCGCAGTAAGCTAGCGCAACACTCGTCACTGATATACTTCACCGGCGTCAAAAATAACAGAAACATTCGTAGTTGAAGCTAAAGTTAATAAGCAGGCAAACAAGCAAGCAGGCAAGCAAGAAACCATACATTAAACTATCTATTATCACAGAGGGTGAATTTGTTACAGAGTAGGAGTACAAAGTCCCTGATGAGCAGAGTTACCCGAACACCGCAAAATTGTGAGTGTTCTAATCATTTTTCTGCATTGTAGTGCTTTATAAATCGTTCGGGTTAATTCGGCAGAGAGACAGTTAAGCCTTGATTATTTATGTTTACTGTAAACAGGTGAAAAGAGTGTCCACGCATATGTTTAGTTCCTGGAAGATCGATAGGTTTCGTGTGTCGAGCTAAAATTCAGATCGCAATGATCGTGTCGAGGTGACACGTTCTGAGTCGCATGCAGGCTGCGGAATAAATGCGGCTTCTTTAATTAACACGTTGACATCAGAGGGTTAAAATAGAGTTTAATATTCAACCCGAGCTTAAGATTAATTGTAGTATGTTATCATGTGAATTGAAAATGTTAACTGGATCACGCTTTCATTCAGTTTTGAATAGGTATTTGTAAATATTGATTTAGTGACTACTGGTCAGACAGTAGCATTATGAAAATCCTGTTCGTGACCACCGACGTCTCACGTCGCGGTCAAAGCGTTAAGGATGGACGATTCACTGAACATCGCGTTCTACTTCACCCTATAGCTGCTCTCTTCATCAGTAATTTGTCCCCGTGGTAATTCTCATTGAATTTCGATTGCTGAAGAGAATAACATTTTCGAAATGGCTGGCTGCAGCGCTTCCCTACTTGGAATTGTTGTAAAAACGATGCAAGGACTGGAAACGGGTGACATCAAACCGAAAAAACTGCATCAACACTCCTCAACTTAAAGTTTTGGAGACAGAACTAAAAATAAAAATTAAAATAACAACAAAAGATGGAAGCTAAGTGATGAGATTTTGAAGTTTTCCGCTCTACAACTCTTCAAATTTAAATTAAAACGATTTGCTAGAAGTGGGTTTAAGTAAACTGCGCCTGCTCCCTCCGAGGGCACCTCAAAACTAGCTCGACCCCCGACAGCGTCTCTTGCTTTACATTATCTTTGGGAGACAGAGAACTGGGAGAGCTTTCTGTGCTCCTCCGTATTTACTCGGCAAGCGAGGGAGGCAAAAGCGATATCCACCGCGGTTTCCGAAATCTAGAGATATCCTCCGGCAATGTCCAATCTCCTGCTGAACGCACCTCTGTGCGAAACCACGCAAGGCCGCAGAACAGGTCAGACGTTTAAATTAGATGCATTTTAGCTGAGTTGTATATTCTGGGTCCCGCATTGTGATGCACTCGAGGTGACAATGAAACTGTTGCGCCTGCTCATCTTGCTAGGATTTGTGGGACAAATGTTTGCACTCCCTCAAACATATATACATTTTTTGACAGGTATTAGGCTAATTAAATTTTCCAGTGTTACGAGACTAATTTTGAATTATTTCAACTTGAATGATATGTGTTAATAACACAAATCCATAACGGCATTTAAGCATTTATGAAATTCTTTATGATTTTGACTCCCTATTTAGCTGCGATATCCAAAGGTTCAACTGAAGACATACTTTGATGGCTGTCGGAATAGGTTTTGGATTTTATACCTTACAAAGATCCTCAGATTACAAATTTAAAGTGAATTTAACTGCTCATATTATTAACAAGGTTTGTGACTCACTAGCCGGAGATAGTTAAATCTCAACCTCTGACTCCGTAGACTTGTTGCCAATTTACTGGGTCTCGTTTCCCACTTTTTGGATCCCGTTGCCAGCGAGGAAGCAGCGGCTGGCTTCATGCCCAGGGCTTTGATCTTGACAATCCCTGTTTTTGATGCGAATTTTCGTGGAATCGTCAGGATCGAGCGAGCATCACTGATCACTTAGTCTCATGAGATACGCTGATTTACGATAATAAAACCTGCTATTCATGAATATTTGTATAAAATAATTATGACCGTAGATTAATTACGCATTAATGGTACGCATTACTCTGACGTGATAATGAATATTTATAAATTTTGGAAGAATATTTGTTTTGCTCGGTATACGCGAAGATGCTCATTTTATTCAACGAAACTAAAAATGACCACGAAAGGCAGGGTTCATTAAAACGAAAATTTCAGTCAAATTTTAGGATCCACTTATAGCACAAATATTGTTAAAATAAAGTTATAAAAATTTTTTATTACCTAAATTAGAAATAATTCTTGGTAAATATTTTTCAAAATCTTATTATTTGATCCACTTTTGATTTGGTACCCACTGTGCTGCAATTTAAGCCATTTATAAAAAGAAAAGTTAACTCAAGAATTTTTTAAGCGAGGTAGCTCAGGTTATTCGTGCTTAACTAAAATTCCAGTCGTGATGAAGTTACAAAATGGAAAACACGTAATTTACCAGCGAAAAATTTCGTACTGGCATTGATTATAATGCTCTGACCTTCATAATTAAGACCAAAAGACAAAAAGAGAGTTAACTGAAAGTATTATGAGGGTGGAAGCATAACCGAAGGACAGTAGGAAAGTGAAGTGTGATCAAAAGGGGGCAAGGTTTGGCTGAAGTTACTGTTCAGTTGATGTGAAGTGTACATTGTAATTTAATGCAGTTTAAATGATCATATAAACCTATCATACTGTTAAAATATGAGCAAGGAATGAACGAGCAATTAGACGGAGGTAAATATAAATGCGTCAGTAAATCCATTTGTGAAGTTACCAAGCAGGCAACAAACGGTCAAGGGGCATAAGAAATGAATCTATTAAGACATCAAAACGTGCGGCGAGTGTTGCATTGGTCTCCAATTTGCTGACATCAAACAAGTGTTCACTATTCTTTCTTACTAGTGTAGCATCAATAGACGACACGGCGGCTTCAAGACCGAGCTTCATTTGAGTACATTGAAATGCGCAGTAAATTTCTCATTTTCTTTGCTGCTCTTCCGAGCTGCCGTCCTGGCCGAACTAATGATCTGTTTCATCTGAGCCGGAGCCAAAAATCCATCTAAATTATTGCCTGATAGATTGCCTCACTCCGGCTCAATGAAAGCATTTCGATGAAGCACATTACAGCCGTAATTGCACTTTCGTCCTCCATTAACTGAAAAAGGCAATTAAATAAATACAAAAGAAAACTAAATTATATTAACGAACAGCTTCGATACTCAACACCTGGTATTATAAATTCAAGCGGAGCACATTTATTAAGAGGCTTTACAGGAATTACTGCAAATCTGCTTTGATTTTGTGCTATAAAATTTTATTGCATACCATTAGGCGTGTAAACTCAGTAAAAGTTACGGAAATCAGTGCAGTTCAAAATGAACGCTCACCTCCGTTGTAGTGGGGATAGCTTGTAGTTTCTTGAAGTTGTTTTACGTCTAAACTTACTTCGCCATGGAAAAGCATCATTAATAGCGTCAGCATTAGTGGTTGTTATGGGTGGGTAAATTTATTCTCCTTACGAAAAACTTTTATCAATTGAACTATTATGTAGCTCGAGACATTTACTTGAAAACTGGTTACCAGCTATTTATTGAAACAGCGCATTTTTGCATTCGGTTATGGATTTTCAAGGGGCCTTTTTGATACTTGAAGACATCATTAAGACTTTATTATTTCTCGAGTTTCGCATCCAGCGATAGTTCTCAAAATGATGCAGGTTGCACCTGACTACTTCACAACTACTGAAACCATAATACAAAGGCACAGTGAGCAAGAAAACGGATCCTGAAGTATTCCGAGTGAAATACTATACCGTTCTTGCTTCCATAAAACAAATGATCTTCCGTGTCTGATAATGCCATTGACAGATTGTTTTACCTTTGCAAATTTCCTCGATGCGTTTCCCAATCTTCTGCAGTCTTCAACATCTTGAGTTTTGGACCAGAAGCAATCTACTCAATTGCTTTTCCGGTTATCGTCGAAAAACGTCCACGCAGTTTCATTCAAGAAATGATGCACTCCAGTATTTCTGGGCTGCTGAAGAATGAGTAATTTTTGAACTAGAATTTAGTGCTTGAAAATAATGTTTAACTTTGATCCTTGACGATGGTTTTCAACATGTCTTCTCATCACTATTAAAAACACAGAAAATTTGCTTCAGCTGTCGACTGATGTGATATAAAAAATTGATTGAAAAGCGCTCAAAGTTAAAGAGAGATGTCATGAGCCTGATCCTGAAGAGTGTGTGCCCTGACGCTTGACTGAAGATATGACGACGGAAGCTTTTATGCGGCGCCTACTTCTACTCGTGAAACTTCAAGCTATGTCATTAATTGACAATGTTTTCTGTATAATCCTAATTACAATATTGTTCACAATATGTTGTCAATATTTCTTATATGTTCGTCAGATTTTGAGTCAAGTTTTGGTAGCATGTGGATACTCCTGGAAACATAACCCGTAGATCGAACGATAAAATACTATAAAACTGAGGCACTTTCCCCCTAACACGAGCTCTTTTTTCGCCTCGCTACTTATTTTTTTCCGTTATGGGCACTGTAGTAATCCTCAGAAGAATGATTGTCTCCCTCTACAAAAACCGCAAAAAGCTAGAGCACATCACTCTACGCGCTCCACACGAGCTGCATCAACGTAGAGGCCAGCGCTTTTTCCCTCTTTAAGAGCCTTTAGCCCTTCCCTCGTCAGGGCGGACAAATATCAATGTCCAGCAATGCGCTCGCTCATTGGAAATGAAAGCGGCCTATAGAAGGCTGGCTGCAGCCGCCCGAGCCTACACCTAAATCAGGGCAGGGATCTAAGCCCTGACCTCGCCCGACACTCGCTGCTCTTTTCAGGCAGCACCCCCATTAGCTTCCTTAAAGACTCGCAAATGGAGTGTGGAGTCTGAGAATAGATCAAGCTTTAACTGCAGGTATCATTAGCGCGGGCGAAGCCCTACACCACCCAGACCATAGACGACCTACTGCCAGCCAAACTTTCCCTTTGTAGCTCGAGCTTTGAATACGTTCTCTTTGTAACTTGAGCTTCTCGTATTTGCGTAATAATTTATTTTACCTGATGGTAATGATATTGACCAATGGTTGTGTGGTGCCCGAATGCAAGGCTTTCAGTTTTCTCTTTCTTTTCAGCGAGTTCTAGATTAAAAAGGGAGCCTCGGGATAGCCTTACAGATGATCTCATCGGCGCTGAAGACGATTTTCTAGGTATATTTAGAGCCTGCGTCAAAACGCGTGCAAATTTGGTTCTATTCGGCTCGCATTTGGCTACCTAGCAGGCAGGCACAACTTGCGCCTCGTATTATTTCTCCTCTAATTTATGGTTGATATCTCAAAATGATGATCTAGTTTAGTTTTAATTCAATAAAAACTCTAAGCAAATTCAAAAAAAGCAATTGCCTGCAAAGTGCAGAGACATTTTATTTTTTTGGCTAGTAAAGAAGAATATATTATGTTGTTTAAGCAAATTGATGTGTGCCAAGAGTACTTGTATGATTAGTGGTACATGGAGATATATAGGTGCATGCTGTTACTAACAGAAGTATTTTCTTACTGAAGAAAGAACTCTCGATGCCAAAAATGAAGAGTCATCTAACAACTTCATGCCTCTGATGTCGAAGTAAAAAAAAATAAACTTCCACGTACTGTCCGTGTTTGCTCGGGATACCGCACCCAATTAAGTTCAAATATCAAAATATTATTGAACGCTTGCATCTTTCTCACTTTTGAGGCTATTAACGAGCGGTCGATTCTCGAATGAATATGGGATTGACTTTTATATCGATGATGTTTACATCTATCTTTACGATAAAAACAGTGTGATTCCACAAAGTTTTTTTATTGTGGATTGTACGACTACACGCACTGATTGCTCAATTTTCACACACAAATTAGTTAACTATAAACGCTTGCAGGATGTCATGCTTGGTTCTTGCAATTTTTCAAGCCTGAAACTTGTCATCACACACTTTGAAATGTCTTACGACCATTTTTCTACCACTGGAGAACAGAGCACAGTCGGAAAGATTTTCATTCTTTTACAAGGGGAATATCGAATTATTAAATGGATAAACTGGAAAATTTATTCTAAAAGTTTTTTCTAGCTTTTCTCTCTTGCCATGCCACTTTCCCACGCAAATTTTCAAGTACGAAACGTCGACATGTATACAGCAAATTTGCGTGGGAAGGTTTCACTCACTTCTAATGCACAGCAGGTGAAACACTATATTTTTCAAGTGAAGCTTGAAATACTTCACTGCTCTGTTAAATAATTAAGCTAGAAAGAATGAAGTTTATTTACAAAGAAAGGATGCAGGAATAATGCATTTTTTAAAGCTGTTTAACTGACGTAGAATGAAACTGACGCTGAATGTTAACAATTTATTTGAAGTGTTTTTCTTAATAAGAACTTTCGTGCAGTCCAGAATAAGTACGTCAGTGCTTTCTTAAACTCCTAAGGATAATGCATAATGAAGTATTTCGCCTGATTTCATCATGAAATTTTTTATTGGGTAAACTTATTCCGACAGGTCAGCGCAGCTACAGAGAACGTACGTTTCCTAGAAATACGAGTATAGTTGCGTTTCCAAGTATTTCCAAGTCTTACAGATTATTTGTACCCATAGCATCTTGAATGCCAGCTGTTTACTGAGAGCTGATCCTTTGCGAAAGCTGGTAATAAGGGCAGCCCTTCGGTCAACATTAAATGATACGAGGGAGTTTCCGACAAATGTACAGGCAGGCCGTTTACAATTTTACCCTCTTGAGTCAACTGAAGCCCATGCTTAGTTCTATCCTAACTTGTTTAAATGTTATTAATCAAAGCTCACTGTATTAGGGGTGACATTAGTTTCATTTTCAATAAGTATAAACGATTATTTCTCAAAGAAACTTGTTATGCGTCTAAACCTAGAAACTTTTCGATTATTAGGCTATGGCTTACTCTACAGCTCAGTGAAAATATACATTTTTCAGACGGCGAGTCGTGGGAATGACTTAATTCCACAAACCTAACATCATGAGCTTTCGTGGAGACAATGAATAAAAGTGCTCTTAGATACACGAGTCCTTACAGTCGGTATAGAATTTATTGAAAACGAATAACTTCATAGAGATGATGACAATCTTTGTAGGCCTGTCACTATGAAACCCGCCACAGAGACTAGCCTGCCTATAACTGAGACGAAAGTCCCGGTCTAGTTAAATAACTGAGACAAAGGGATGTGCTGAGGTCTGACGCGTCCTAATTGCTTATCTGAACCACCAACAAAACTACGAGGCGCAGAGCCGATAAGCCTTTCTCTCCTAATGCTTTCATATAATAACGCGTCCCATTTAGGACGCATTTCCGAAATACAAAATGAAATGGCAGAAATGGACCGACTGGATTGTTTGCGAGGACATCTATGCGTTGGGCGGCAATTTGTGGAAGCTGTATTGAACTGATGCCACCGTCGCACGAGAACCAAATGGTGACGTTTCGTCTTAATCGTCAACAAACCCATGTCATTCTCTGCATTTTTCCGCTGCGAAACGGTCAGATTTTCGTCGTGATCTTCGATAGATGGTAGCGGTCTGGCCATAATTTGGCAACGAAAATAGCCGGGGATTGGGTTGGTTTCTAAATTCTATGGCGGGGCAACGAAAATATAAGCCAATTTAGATAAATTTAATTTTAGATATCAATGCTTAACATGTGGCTCTCTATAAATATCAATTCGCCGTAAGAGAATAAATGAATCATAAAAAACAAAGCTAAATAGGCGTAATGTGCGGCACAGGTTTAATCCGTCCGGTGCGCGAGAGGCCAGCCGAAAACTGACTGTGTCGCGGCGCTCTCGCACGTCCCCGCCTTATTCCGTTAGTGAAGGACACGGGCATTGCTGTAATAAAGAAAAGATAATCGCAGGTCAAAGATGTATCATTTAGATTTAGAAGTATCATTTAGATTTAGAAGTATCATTTAGGTTTAGAAGTATCATTTAGATTTAGAAGTATCATTTAGATTTAGAAGTATCATTTAGATTTAGAAGTATCATTTAGATTTAGAAGTATCATTTAGATTTAGAAGTATCATTTAGATTTAGAAGTATCATTTAGATTTAGAAGTATCATTTAGATTTAGAAGTATCATTTAGATTAATTCGAAGGAATTATCGGAGAAAAAAATCAATTTTAGAATGATCGGATTTTGAATGGCTTTGAATGATTGTAACAAAAAATATTCCCATGAATAATTTGTTTAATTAATGTCCTTCAATAAATTAGACCAGGTTGTGAGCGTATATTCAAGAACTTCAAAACTACAGTCAGTCGCTGAATATCCCCGACACGAGAATGTCTCTGACTTACGTAGTTGGATATGAAGTTTAAGTGTAAAGACGTTAAATGAGGCGGTGAGGAGAACGAAGGCCGACGAAGCCATGCCCCGGGGAGGCAGAGGAAAGACTTAGCCGCTCATGGTAGTAGTCCCGCCACCTCGCACACAAACATGGGTACCAGCGAGGGCGGGCGAACAGGGAGAGGAGCGGACCACGGCACAGTTCTGCGGAGATATCTGGCAGGCTCTCCAGCGTTATCAGTCTCCCTAACCAGCCTTCAACCTTCTGAGGTCACCTGTGAATTTTCTTTTTCTGACTCTTCCAAGAAGAAGTTGGGAAGGCAGTCAGAGACAATTGTCGAATACTCAGCGACCGCAGAAAGATTAAATCAATAATAAATATGAATTCCGATATTTACATTTGTCGGCAAGTGAATTAAACCAAAAAAATACAGCCTTCAAAATCCGATTTATTATACATGTAGTCATTCAGTTCTTTTTAGACAAATGTATTTTCTCTTGTGGTGCATCAAATTCAAAGAAGACAAACTTTGTGTTTGCAATCTAGCATGTTCAAGTGAATGTTATTTCAATTTTGTTATTCCTTTCTTGTTTCGTTGAAAATTAGATCAGTCAGTTTTGCTGTGGATGCGAATTTAAAAAAAAACATTCTCGCTGCGTAACAAATAAGTTCGATAGAATTGTGGTCAAAATAATGTTCAAATATTTGTGATACGTAAGAAATATACATAAATGATTACTCACAGTTTGAGTTAAATATGATTACACTGAAAAGTTCAGTAGTAGCACTTCTTAAAAGTGACATTAATACCTCTGTAGTATTTTGATAAAAGTTTTAAGCTTAAGTGTTAGTTAAATTACATATCCTTTTATCCACCACATTTTATTCTTACCATGAAAATTTAGTTAAGGTATTTTTATTCAGTGAAGAGATAGGCTTCATTCTAATAAACTAAACATAGCCGTGCTGTAATCTACAATCTGGTAGGGAGATATTTAGATTCTTCCACTGAGATTTTTGTTCTTTAGAAAGCGACCTTAGATTTTGAAATCTTTCTGAAGGATTTCCTTTAATTTCTCTTTTACTTCTGAAACAGGTCATTACTCTTTAATTTTACAAACCAAATCATCATGAATCACGGCGAAATCTGACAGAGTAAGATGTTTCACATTATCATCTCGTCTACCTCATGAATTTGATAACGTAATACTGTGGATTAGTCTTCGTGTAACGATGGATTAAGACTATGTTTAGAGATTACGGATTAAAGAAAAAACTGTACCGAGCGACGTGAATTAGGCTCTGTGAAAGAGAGCAAGGCAATAAACAAATGTTAATAATAAAAATAGGACACTTCAGTTTCACCAATCTCTCTTCAGTATATGTAGAGAATCTGCTTGAATTCTAACAGCAGTTATGGAACTTAGCTAGAACTTTCTTTCTCGGCCTTTCCCATAGAGATCAGTTGACTGTCTAGTGTTTTGTCAGGTTTCGAATTGGAATGCTGGAGCAGAGGATTTTCTTTCTATTCTGAATAAGCTGAATGGTGAGCCGCTCCGGAGGGAGAACGACTGCACATATCAAGATCAAAATGTTTTGAGCGCGTACTTGGAATAGAATGCTGCACAGACCGCGGATGAAACTCCGCGTGTGAGCGTAGTTTCGTGGTCTGAATTTTGTTCTCGACTTCAGACTCCGCGGATTGGTGAATTGCCACTCATTCGCTTTCAGAGGTTTATCTGTTTTTAGTTCTCACCCAATGTTTTACTGGGTTTACAACGTGAAAATGTAAAGATGTTCGAGTTTGAACGTTATCACTGAGTCTAGTTCCGTACATGTTCTTCGAAGAGACAAAAGTAAAGGCCAAGACTCAAATTCTGCAAACGACTCGACTTCGTTTTGTATATGAAAAAAAAACCCAAATCAGTATTTCAAAAAGTTTTAATAAGCTATGCATTACGGCATTCTTTTAAGTGGGTTCTTTAAGATGCATGAAATTTGGATGTAGACGTTATACTGAAAATGAGATCCATATGATCTATATTCCATTATTGGATGTTTATTTTCAACTCATACGAATTTCTGCGTTATGAGATAAGGGATGCAACTTTATATGAAGAATGAAATAAATTAGAAACTCAGGAAAGAAATGAGCAATTATAGAAGAAAACTTTGAATTACAGCGGAAGAATGAATAACTATAATAATAACCAGTTCTGCTCATGATAAAAAGCCACATGGAGTGTTAATAATAGTTTGCGTGGCAATAAAGTTGGCTGTTCATGCTCATACTACCTGAGACCAATTGTGACTAAATTTCTCTTTTCTATGACCAGAGATTTGGGAAATTTGATATTCACAGACTGTATACTGAACGATTTTACACTCATATTCTGAGTTTTAAGCGTGTGAGACATGTTAAGTGAAACACTTCCGTTTAAAGTCTGTTAGAGTAGGTGCATTTGTGATCATGAATAAGATCACTCTCTGATCTCAATAATTTGAATATGTCACTGTGAGTAAGGCGTTTTTTCTTATTGATAGGATTTTATTTAGAGCGGGATTTTCATTTTACACTCAATCTTATCTTCTTGATAGTTTCTCTTTCACTAGGTATTGTATTTAACTGTGCATTGTTCTGCTTTTAAACATGCGAAGTACTTTTTTTCTTCTCACGCCGCTAAAGTTTGCCCACTTGTGGCTGAAGAACCTTTCGATATTCCTGCAAAAGCTCTTATGTTCGATTGCTTATTTCTGGACACCGAGTGAAGCAGTTCTCTGTGTACCTCGAAACATCACACAGTTTCGTGGCAGTAACTCATTTGAGCTCGACCGGTTCTACAGAAGGCGGTTGTTTGAAGTGCGAGTCTGAGAACAAAGGGTAGAGAAAATGCAATAATTCTTGTTTCCGGCGCCCACATGGAGTTGGGCTGGCGGCTGCAGCGAGTTGGCAGGGCGCTCAGCGGAGCAGATGACGAGTTTTCCGCGTTTTGTGTTGCTAGCGAAGATTTTTGTAGAATGGAAAGGACATCCTAATTCTCTTAATGCACTGCGGCTCTCTCGTGGATTAATTTAGGCCTGCCGCTGTTGCTCTTATTTCTGCTCATGATGAACTACGGCTGGCACACTTGTAGGCTTGAGGCAACCGGCATACTCGCAAGAAACTCTTTAACGTCATTATTGGCCTTTCACTGAAATGAAACCCACAAAGTGAATTAAATGAAAAAATACGTCATTTTTCTTGCAGACAGAATATTTCAATGGTATTTCTCACTCTAGATCAAGGGCAAGACGCCTGGGCTTGCCGTGCTGCATGTGCCGCGAGCGAGATGAACTTTGTACTTCCTCGCTGGTCGAATGCAGAATTATCTCGTTTTGAAACGCCGGTCTGTCTGGAGTAGTTGTTGTTTTAGTCGCAATAAAAAGGATGAAGTCACAATTTATAGTTTCACTATGTGAGGCTGAAAAATGTTTTAAGTGGAACGTTCATTGCTAGGCTTTTGATTTTGCGTAAATAATTTCTTGTCTGACTTCACAGAATGATGGAAGTGGGCAAAGAATAATTCAGTTAATTCATAGTTCCATTACATTTCTGAAACGATGCTGATATTAGAACACTAACAACGAATTGAAATTAACCTTTTCTAAAATTTAGCCGAATACCTCCCATTTTTTATTAAATGTTATTTAATAATCCTACGAACTTCACCTTCACCTGATTCAGAAAAATTTTTCTTAGAAAATACGAAAAACCTAATAAGCTCTAATATAAACAATTAATGCGAAAAATTACTCGAAAATATCCCCTATGGTAACTACTGTACAAGTGGATAATCAGGTGGATAATTTTAGCTTTTGTATTTTAAAGAATATGTGAGAAAATTTTTGCATTAACTAGAGACGTTATGAACTCGGCTCAGCTGTCTGTAGCTCGGCTCGGCGTGTGTAACATTGCCAAGCATTGCTAGGGCAGCCGAATGCAGGAGGGGCTAACATGATGTCTATGTAAGACATGATGTTATACGCTGTGGTGTCCATGTCAGACATGATGTTATACGCTGTGGTGTCCATGACAGACATGAGGCTATACGGTGTGGTGTCCATGTCAGACATGAGGCTATACGCTGTGGTGTCCATGTCAGACATGAGGCTATACGCTGTGGTGTCCATGTCAGACATGAGGCTATACGCTGTGGTGTCAATGTCAGACATGAGGCTATACGGTGTGGTGTCCATGTCGGACATGAGGCTATACGCTGTGGTGTCCATGTCCGACATGAGGCTATACGGTGTGGTGTCCATGTCGGACATGAGGCTATACGGTGTGGTGTCCATGTCGGACATGAGGCTATACGGTGTGGTGTCCATGTCAGACATGAGGCTATACGGTGTGGTGTCCATGTCAGACATGAGGCTATACGGTGTGGTGTCCATGTCCGACATGAGGCTATACGGTGTGGTGTCCATGTCCGACATGAGGCTATACGGTGTGGTGTCCATGTCCGACATGAGGCTATACGGTGTGGTGTCCATGTCCGACATGAGGCTATACGGTGTGGTGTCCATGTCAGACATGAGGCTATACGGTGTGGTGTCCATGTCCGACATGAGGCTATACTATCGAGATTTTTCGCTTGCCCGCACTTACTCTCTAACCTTTTCACGAAAAGGAAGGAAACGAAAGGGTCTTATTCAGACATTTATTTCAGTTTAATTATTTTTATCAGTTGAAGACCTCCAACGGGAGGCATAATCTTAAACTTAGATTTCGTTCAGTTGAGACCTCCAACGGGAGGCAAACTTTTAACAAGGTAACTAACTGAGGCGACTCCACCGTCGAGGCTGTCGCAACACTAAAGTTCAAAACCTAGACGAAGAAAATAACCCGTAACTCAGACAGCTGCCACTTTTAAATTTAATCGTCTCTCCGCAGTGCGAACGCAGAGTCAACCACAAGACTGCTGTGACTAACTTTTGAGGTAATCTAGTTGTTGGTACTAGATAAAAACAATATAGTAACTGTGGCATGGAAAATTAATTTGAGCCAGAGAGACGAGAGACCTCCAGCTTCCCAGTTGCTCCAGAGCACTTCAGGGCACTCATATTAAGAAACGAGCATGGTCCCCAGCAGACCGGACCCCGCAGCCACAAGCGTAGAACAGCCCCCAAAGGAGCGGCCGAACCCAGCCAAAGCAGAGCTTCCTGAAAAATTGAGAGGTTGAGTTTTGGAAAAAGCCTATCATAGAAAAAGAAAATATCAAGAATTGGCAATAGATACAAAATAGGAGAAAGTGAAACGATGAAACTAACGTACGCACCCTAAGGAAGTGCCGGAGCCTGAAGCTGATTGACGAACAGAAAAGAACTCTCGGAAAACAGGCGTAGTAATCCCCAGGAACGACCTTGGCAATACTGTGGAAAGAACCGTACGTCAAGGTTGCGTTCAGTCACAAAAGGTGAACCAATTATTCCGAGATATCTTATAGCACAAAAATAGATAAGTTAAATCTAACGGCTCACCTAAAAACTGGTAGTCTTCAGTGATTGCAATCGTTCAGGCAAGAAATAGACATTTAAAGTGAAATACAGTTGAGTAATTCACGCTCCACGCAGAATAGTAAAGGATAGGTTGAGACTTTGATGCTTTCGAAAGAAGGAGAAATTTAACTGGCAGAGCACTCTCTGGAGAGTTAAAAGAACCTCCCCTTTCAGACGAGTGAATACCTTAAAACGTACGTCAATTTGATTAACTTCAATTTAAGGGTAATATTTGAGCCTTAAAATTACAGTGGAGCGCAATTTAAAGAAAATGGGTGTTAAGAACACAACTAAACAAACCAGAAAGAAATCCTACTTCGTAACTGAAAACATAGAAAAGATGAATCACAGGAAGAATAGAATGGCCCGATTCGCAAAACTGATTGTCACCAGGAACAGCAGCTGAGCACCAAGATACCACCAGGTAACCAAGCCAAGCCTGGCCGCGAACCACGGCCGCTCGCAGAGAGGGACGTCACTACGACTGATGGTGACCGCACATTACCAGAGCACGCGCCAGAACACAAGCGCTCATGGAGCAGGAGAAGTGGAGAGTCTGCCGGACGGAATCCCCATCTGCTAGAGGTCACGTCCGGAAAGCAGAAGTTTTAATGTTAAGGCTTAGTTTGAAAATTAAGAAAGTAACTAGAAAGGTTTTAGCTATTCAAGCTTTGAATTTTAAAGATTGCACAATTGTCGAAAATTCGACACACTCCCACAACAGGGCAAGAGCGTGAATTATTCTCGCAACCTGGCTAGACATTTCTCCGCTGCAGCGCGCCTCGGGCGTCCCAGGTCCGCAGCAGGAAGCAGCTCCCTCTCGGGCACAGCCTCGTTTCTCTCTGACAGAGGCGTGTACGGTCTAATGCCATCAGCGTGAACTTCCATCGGATAGAGAAGCGAGATCGCATACTCTCCAACAGACTTGTCACCCCTAATGACCTCAACCGAACGAGCTCTCCCGTCCGCACCCCGGAACAACCTGGTAACTCGTCCCAAAGCCCAAAGCGGTCTCGCCTTAGTAGGAGATGAAATTAAAACTATGTCGTTTACTTTAATGCGATCAGCCCAATGTGGCTGGTAATGGTCCACTCTACGTTCACGCAGGGAGAGCAGATAATCATGATAATATAAATCTCTAAATTTAGCTAAAGCCTCCTCCCTCCGTTCTAATACACTTAATAAACTTGCTTGGGTCGGCTTTACCAATTCCGACCCCACATTTGAAGAGAAATTAAGGTTACAAGTAGGGGAGAATTTCAAGAAAGCATTGGGGGTGATTATTTCTCGCTCGTCAGGTGCAGTTTCTCTGTATGTCAAAGGGCGAGAGTTCACTGATTCCTGCACATCAGAAAGCAAGGTTAGAAAGGAAAAGTATTCAATTTTTCCTCTCCCTATTGTTTTATATAAGCATGATTTTACTACTCCCAAGAGACGTTCCCAAACACTCCCATACCAAGGAGAGTATACCGGAATACGTACATGGCGGACGTTATTTTTTGCCAAATGAGCATCTAATAAATTATCGTTATGGGAAGCATTAATAAGCTCGGCTCCCTGAATGAATGATGGAGCATTATCGCTGTAAAGAGCAATAGGCATTCCATATCTGTTTGCAAATCTCGTGAAAGCAGAAATGAACGAATTTGAGGACATATCTGGCACCAACTCTAAGTGCACAGCTCTGACATTTAAGCAGGTGAAAATTAAAATGTACATTTTTGTTGTTCTGTCAGCCATCCGTACATGAAAATGGCCCGAATAATCCACCCCTACATTTTGGTAGGGATAAATGAACTGAGTTCTATCTTTGCACAAGTCGGTTGGTTTTGGATATCTGAACGGTAATGAATTGAATTTTGCACAAAGAGAACATTCTTTCAACACGGCCCTTATAACAGGCCTGCCCTTAGTAACCCAAAACCCTTGATTTCTAAGTACATTTTGGGTAGAATTTACCCCTAAATGATTACACTTCACATGACAATTTTTAATGATAAGTTTGGTCAAATGACTATCACGTGGTAATAGTACGGGATTATTAACTTCGTAAGGAAGGGAGGTACACTTACCTAGACGACCCCTGGAACGAATAAGACCGTCATCGTCAATGAATAGGTTAAGGTCCCTTACTAAAGGAGGAACATTAGTTTCACTATTCATGTTTGTAAGAAACATGAATTCTTGAAGCAAGTATTTACGCTGTTGATTTTTGAACCAATACAGTTTAGCTCTGTTCAAGCAATCTAATCTACTGAAAGTTTGTTTTTTGATTTTGAAAAAAGGACTGAAAACTCTAGCAGTGACATTGATCAGCTTATCGAAGTCTGAATATGTATCTGCAGGGAAAATTGGCTCTTCACTCAGAGGAGGTTGAGCCATGGAAGAACATGTCACCAATTGGCGATTAGCAGGAGATAAACAGTTTAAAGTGTGAACAGGCCAAGGCGCACTTTCCTGTAAAAATGCAGGACCGTACAACCAAAAATTTAATTTCGAAGTAAACTCTTTTAGCGATAAGCCACGCGTTAGCAAATCGGCGGGATTATCAGCGGACTGCACGTACTTAAACTCACATCTAACATCAAAGTCTTTTTCTATATTAGAAAGAATGAGAGAGATATCTCTGACGCGATTGCGCGCAAAAATGTTTTTAGTTCGAACTTCGCGATTCAAAATCCAGCTAATAGCTATTTGAGAATCAACAGCAATTTTACAGGTCCTAACTTTAACTCTCTTCAAAGTTTTGAGAAGTTGATAGAAACATTTCAAAGAAAGGAAAACTGCTAATAGTTCAAGGGTAGGAAGAGTTTTAGATTTGATGGGTGCAACTTTCGTTTTGCTAAAAAGCAACGAAGGTTGACCGCTACTCTCGCTGAGAGCATAAATGCAAAACCCGTAGTTGGTAGTAGAAGCGTCCGTGAAAATGAAAAATTCTAAATCTTCGAACGAATTCAAGCAATGGCGGGGAAACTCAAGAGAGCTAACTTTATTTAAATCTTCTTGAAGAGAGCACCAACTTTTATTTAAATCAGCCGGTAATTCATCGTCCCAACCCAGCTGGGTCTTCCACACTTCCCTCAACAAACCCTTGCAGCGTACTGTTATCGGAGAGATCAAACCGAGGGGATCAAAGCATTTCGCTAGTCTGGACAAAATTTTCCTTTTTGTACCCTTTTCACTAAACTCTAGTTGATTCACTAGACTCAGAGTATCTCTATTTTTACTGTAGGTATAACCAAGAACTTTAACACTAGATTCAGTCTCCTGTAAACCAACCTCGTCATTCTGAAAAGTTTCCTGCAAACTAACATCATTCGAGGTCCATGACCTCAAGTCAAACCCACCGTCTTTCATACGCGATCTGGCACACTGATAAATTTCAGTCAATTTCTCGCGGTTGTTCCCTGTGACGAAAAGATTGTCTACATACATACAATTCCCTAAAAAGAAATTGCAATCATCGTCAGGGTACTGCTTCAAGTGTCTTTTCACCACATAATTCAAGACAAAAGGAGAAGTCACGAAACCAAAAACTATAGAAGTGTATCTATAAATTACCAACTCTTCTTCTCTCTTCCACAATATACAAAACTTATTCTTATCAGATTCTTCTGCTAACTTAATTTGCAAGAATGCCTTACGGATATCTCCAATCATCAATATTTTGTCCATTCGAATCCCAATCAATAAAGAAAATAAATTTGCCATCATGTCAATACCTGCAAAAGCTGCTTCATTAAGAGACGGGTTCGAGCCACGCTTCACACTACAGTTTAGAACTGGACGCACTTTTGTAGTACAATTAGGATCGAGCTTCAAAACTTCACGATGCGGTATGAAAATCTTCGGTTCAGTACACTCGAGAGGCACAATCTCTAGTACTTTCTCATCTAACTGTTGTTGAAACACATTATCGTAAGCATCATACAAATTATTTTTTTCCAATCTTTGAATTAATTTATCCAATACGGCACGAGCAACAAAGAAATTGTTATCTACCTTTGTGATTTTATCATTCCAAACCAAACGCACATGATATCTACCTTCTCTAAATTCAATGCCTGATTCAAATTCATCTAGCTTCGTTTTATCCTCGTCAGAACAAGCCTCATCTGAGAGCCCGATGGATTCTAAATCGAATAACTTTTCGAGATTCCCTTCAACGTTGCCTTCAATTATACTGGCCAAGGGATCCTGACTACAATTCGTAGGTTCTAACACATAATTAACACATGCCTCCTTCTGACGAGAAACTTTCCTTAGGTTTCTGTACAACTGAATGGCTTCTTTACGTGACAAGAAATTTTCTACGTTACCGACAGGTATAATTTTATTTCCGTAAGAAAACGCAGAGCCATTTACGCAAGGTATCAATTGCAAGTCTGGTAAATATTGTAACAAATCTATACCCATGATCCCATCCAATTCCACCGTATCTGAACCAAAAGTCGAATTAAATCCGATATCTGCAAGTTTGTGTTCTTTAGAGAGATTAGAAATAGCTTGGGGCAAGCCAGGCACAGTAATATTCATTTGAAATTTTTCATCAACGAGAATAGGCGCTTGCAAAGGTTTACGACCATTTAAAATGTCTATAGTTAGGCTAACCTCTGCAAAATTTCTAAATCCTTTCTCCAAGAACGAGCTCACAGCAAACTGTGTCTTGCACAAATCATCAAAAGAATCTAGACGGTTAAATGCTCGAGAAGAAATGTATGATCTTTGACTACCTGTATCAACCAAGAGCCGTACATTCGTAACTTTGTTACCCTTGCCAAATGGCAACGTAAGAGTAGGTAATAAATATCCAGCCTGTAACTCTGACGCAACATTTATACACACATTACTCTGAGTAGATAAAGAAGTACGAGGACAAAGAGCCACTATGTGATTCTTGCTAGAACAATTCTTGCATTCAAAATTCAAGTTAGCTGAACATCTGTCAGCCGAGTGTTTGGCACTCGAACACTTTCCACATAATTTGAGTTCTTTGCATCTATCTATTCTACTCTGCAAAGTCGGATAGGCTGCACATCTCAACATACTGTGACTCTTAGCAAAGCAAAACTTACAAGCAGCTCTTTCAAAAGGTAAGACAACCGCATTAGCGAATACAGCACTATCGCCAGATTTATCATCGAACACTCTGGGCACCGGTTTAGTAACATAGGCTTCATGTGCAGTTTTAAGGCTCAACGTAGTGATAATTTCACTATAGTTGTCAAATAACTGAGTCAAACTAGGATAATTACATTGAAGTTTACGTGCCGCCTCCTGCCTGAAGGCCATAGGTAATCTCTGAAAAACCGAATGACTGACCAATGTATTACCGGCATGTTCGTTCAACAGGTCACAATTGTACCTTTTCAAATCTGACAGAGTCCCTCGAATTTCACTAAAGAATAACCGAACGTTAACAAACGAACTATCCTGCTTACACTGCAAGGAAAGCAACTTTTGACACAGCTGACTAACTAGAGCGTCCCTATCTAGGAACTCTCTCTCCAAAAGAGCCAAGGCTACCTCAAAGTTATCGTCGCTAACTGATAAGTGATCTACGAGTTTCAGCGCATATCCACCTAAGTAACTTTTCAAGTAGGTCAGCTTGGCAGCTGCCGTCAAGTTCTGTCTGCGACCTACGACATCATTGAAAACAGACAAAAAATTATGATACCTTAATCTGTCTGTTTCATCACCCTTAAAAACTTCTATTTTTACTTGCGGCAATTTAACATCCCTAACTATCTCAGAGGCAACCGCAGACCTCTGAACAGTAGTGCTATCGCCTTTAATTAACTCTGACAAATCCTTTTCTATTTGTAAAGAATACTCTGCCTGCTCATCTACCACAGAATTTAATTCGCCATCAGCCGTCTCACCTTTAATCAACTGATCAATGATCATGTCGTCGATGGCTCTCACTTGTTGAAGGTTGGCGCGCACGTCATCACAGAAGGCCGTCATGTCCCCCAGATCATCTTTAGCCAACGCGTCCCGCGCTCGTTTGAGCCCTATGGTGATCTTCCGTCTAAATACACCGCGTTTCCTGGTTAGGGAAGCTTTATCCATTCTGGGAAAATTGATTAGTACCCAAATACAGGACGACACCGGATGAGAGCAGGAGCAATATGAGCTGAAAAAGAGTTATTAAGCAAACGGTTATAAAGGGAGGAGGCTTGATTTTAACCTATGCTAGATAACTCGAAAAAATTAATAGATGAAGATGAAGAGAAATTAGAAAAGTAGCAGTTTTTAGTATTAAAAGGTATCGAGATTTTTCGCTTGCCCGCACTTACTCTCTAACCTTTTCACGAAAAGGAAGGAAACGAAAGGGTCTTATTCAGACATTTATTTCAGTTTAATTATTTTTATCAGTTGAAGACCTCCAACGGGAGGCATAATCTTAAACTTAGATTTCGTTCAGTTGAGACCTCCAACGGGAGGCAAACTTTTAACAAGGTAACTAACTGAGGCGACTCCACCGTCGAGGCTGTCGCAACACTAAAGTTCAAAACCTAGACGAAGAAAATAACCCGTAACTCAGACAGCTGCCACTTTTAAATTTAATCGTCTCTCCGCAGTGCGAACGCAGAGTCAACCACAAGACTGCTGTGACTAACTTTTGAGGTAATCTAGTTGTTGGTACTAGATAAAAACAATATAGTAACTGTGGCATGGAAAATTAATTTGAGCCAGAGAGACGAGAGACCTCCAGCTTCCCAGTTGCTCCAGAGCACTTCAGGGCACTCATATTAAGAAACGAGCATGGTCCCCAGCAGACCGGACCCCGCAGCCACAAGCGTAGAACAGCCCCCAAAGGAGCGGCCGAACCCAGCCAAAGCAGAGCTTCCTGAAAAATTGAGAGGTTGAGTTTTGGAAAAAGCCTATCATAGAAAAAGAAAATATCAAGAATTGGCAATAGATACAAAATAGGAGAAAGTGAAACGATGAAACTAACGTACGCACCCTAAGGAAGTGCCGGAGCCTGAAGCTGATTGACGAACAGAAAAGAACTCTCGGAAAACAGGCGTAGTAATCCCCAGGAACGACCTTGGCAATACTGTGGAAAGAACCGTACGTCAAGGTTGCGTTCAGTCACAAAAGGTGAACCAATTATTCCGAGATATCTTATAGCACAAAAATAGATAAGTTAAATCTAACGGCTCACCTAAAAACTGGTAGTCTTCAGTGATTGCAATCGTTCAGGCAAGAAATAGACATTTAAAGTGAAATACAGTTGAGTAATTCACGCTCCACGCAGAATAGTAAAGGATAGGTTGAGACTTTGATGCTTTCGAAAGAAGGAGAAATTTAACTGGCAGAGCACTCTCTGGAGAGTTAAAAGAACCTCCCCTTTCAGACGAGTGAATACCTTAAAACGTACGTCAATTTGATTAACTTCAATTCAAGGGTAATATTTGAGCCTTAAAATTACAGTGGAGCGCAATTTAAAGAAAATGGGTGTTAAGAACACAACTAAACAAACCAGAAAGAAATCCTACTTCGTAACTGAAAACATAGAAAAGATGAATCACAGGAAGAATAGAATGGCCCGATTCGCAAAACTGATTGTCACCAGGAACAGCAGCTGAGCACCAAGATACCACCAGGTAACCAAGCCAAGCCTGGCCGCGAACCACGGCCGCTCGCAGAGAGGGACGTCACTACGACTGATGGTGACCGCACATTACCAGAGCACGCGCCAGAACACAAGCGCTCATGGAGCAGGAGAAGTGGAGAGTCTGCCGGACGGAATCCCCATCTGCTAGAGGTCACGTCCGGAAAGCAGAAGTTTTAATGTTAAGGCTTAGTTTGAAAATTAAGAAAGTAACTAGAAAGGTTTTAGCTATTCAAGCTTTGAATTTTAAAGATTGCACAATTGTCGAAAATTCGACAATACGGTGTGGTGTCCATGTCCGACATGAGGCTATACGGTGTGGTGTCCATGTCGGACATGAGGCTATACGGTGTGGTGTCCATGTCAGACATGAGGCTATACGCTGTGGTGTCCATGTCAGACATGAGGCTATACGGTGTGGTGTCCATGTCAGACATGAGGCTATGCGCTGTGGTGTCCATGTCAGACATGAGGCTATGCGCTGTGGTGTCCATGTCAGACATGAGGCTATACGCTGTGGTGTCCATGTCAGACATGAGGCTATACGCTGTGGTGTCCATGTCAGACATGAGGCTATACGGTGTGGTGTCCATGTCAGACATGAGGCTGTACGGTGTGGTGTCCATGTCAGACATGAGGCTGTACGCTGTGGTGTCCATGTCAGATATGAGGCTATACGCTGTGGTGTCCATGTCAGACATGAGGCTATACGCTGTGGTGTCCATGTCAGACATGAGGCTATACGCTGTGGTGTCCATGTCAGACATGAGGCTATACGCTGTGGTGTCCATGTCAGACATGAGGCTATACGCTGTGGTGTCCATGTCAGACATGAGGCTATACGCTGTGGTGTCCATGTCAGACATGAGGCTATACGCTGTGGTGTCCATGTCAGACATGAGGCTATACGCTGTGGTGTCCATGTCAGACATGAGGCTATACGCTGTGGTGTCCATGTCAGACATGAGGCTATACGCTGTGGTGTCCATGTCAGACATGAGGCTATACGCTGTGGTGTCCATGTCAGACATGAGGCTATACGCTGTGGTGTCCATGTCAGACATGAGGCTATACGCTGTGGTGTCCATGTCAGACATGATGCAATGAGTTGAACAGGCTACTGAAATGTACTATGATACAAATTGGACTGCATTGTAATTCGAAAATAAAGTTTTTTTTTCAGGTTTTCGGCTCCACGAGAAAACACACTCATGTATATATACTCACCTAAAAAAATATTTTCTTAGGGTCATCTCCTTGGAGCACAAGAGACAATGTCACTAGTTTTCCTTCCGCGAATCATTTTGTGATTAAAGGAGAAATAAACTCAAAATAGTGTGTTTTACTTCAATAGGAGTCACCATTTTCACTCGTCGTAAGGTGAACAATAATTTTTTTTTCGTGTTTTCAGCAAGCTAAACAAAGAACCCTTCTTTATAAAAGCTGTATAAAAACTGAACATGTGTTTCTTCATGTGATAACCCCCTCGTCAGCAGACTGTACCTCGGCGTTATTCACGTACCGTCGGTGAAGAACCCTACGTCAGTGGACCGAGTCTTGTCGTGGGCTCTGTACCCTCTGTTAAAATTTCTTCGTCAGCAGATCGTGCCACAGCGTGGTCCCTGTACCCTCAGTTCAGAGCCCCTCGTCAGCAGATCGTGCCTCAACGTGGTCCTTGTACCCTCAGTTGAGAGCCCCTCGTCAGCAGACTGCACACTGTCATGGTCCTTGTTTCCTCTGTTAAAAATCTCTCGTCAGAAGATCGTGCCCCAACGTGGTCCATGTACCCTGAGTTAAAAAACCCTCATCAGCAGATCGTGCCCCAACGTGGTGCCTTTACCCTAAGTTAAGAAACCCTCGTCAGCAGATCGTGCCCCAACGTGGTGCCTATTCCCTGAGTAAAGAAACCCTCGTCAGAAGATCGTGCTCCAACATGGTCCAGGCACCAATCTCCTGACCTGAGGCACGACCTGCAGCCTCCTCAGAGCAGTTTGCTCGCTGTGTCGCAAGAACATAAATCGTATTCTCCCAGGCCAACTGTAATTAAACTTTAATGAAAGCATTGGCCAATCTGAGCAAGGTTCTCTGAAAGGCCTTAACTTGTTAGGAAGTTATGTGGGTGCTTAATATTCGAGGTTACCGTAGAAGATCAGAAGCAGACTTTTAATTTAATTAGATTATGAAGATCTCCTTTTGTTGGAAGTGTGTGGTTCACGCGTTGTTCGAAGAACTGCTCGCTAAAATTGTGCAAATACATTAGCTGCAGGGAAAATAATTTAGCACGAAATTTGCTTCAAAAACAAGTAAAAACATTTTGTTTTCATGCAGGTTTCTATCAAGTATAGCTTTGGAGTGTCCTCACCACTAATTTTCAGTATCTGGAAAAAACCAAGGAATAAATAATTAGGCATACTTTTGTCTCCCCTCAATGAGCGCATCCCACTGCCCACACGAGAACCCATTGTCCCCGTTGCTGTGCGAACGGCTCGGGATGTGATTATTCATACGAAAAAAGCGCCTTATAGGGAAGGATTTCGAAAATATTAGACAATCAACCTATAGTCACCCGAACGTCAGGAAAAATTTCGACTCTCATCGTTCATTTTAAAATAGGTTTAAGTTCTAACGTGATTTAAACTTGGTAACTAAATAAAGGTTTTAAGAACTAACTGATTCATTCTATCCACAAATAAAAAACAGATTTACTTACCTCATTAAAAGTTTACAGATTGCATAGAATACAAATTTAAAATAATTTCATCCTGCTCACATGGGGTTTTACGTGCGTTAGAAAGCATTTCATGTTAAATACTCGAACTAACGCTCAATGATCCCTCCAGCTCTATTCTACATCAAGTAAGAAGCAAGCTCCCAACCTTCTTCATTCCGATTTTTATTCCTTCTCTCATGTTCACAAAATCTTACTCTGTAGTTGTTTTGAAACTTAACCAATTATTTTTTCCTTGCGCTTTTAGTTGCAGGAGACGACCGGGAAAGACACCACAAAGCCTCAAGTTCAAATTTTTTTTCGTGGAATTAAGGTTTTCCACACACTTTTTGCAAATTTTGTTTCTTAAATTAGAAAAGTGACATGAATATAATGGACCTATTCAATGATGAGAAAATTGCGCTGTGGTCGAACAGACTCACTATTCTCACTGAAGGGAAAATAAAGCGACGTTTACGTATTCCCGATTTGCATTGGAAGCAATTTTCAGACTTGGTATCTCTGCCGTTAGAGAAAACTAAATTTAACCGTTCGTCTAATCCCTCTAACTACTTAACGTAAATTTATGGATACAATTTCATCGATATTTATTCTGGCTTCGTCTTGAAAATGGAAACCACTTTCAATTTCGAGCAGCTCGAAAGATTCACTAAGAAATCTAGCGAATGTGAATAGACTTGGAATGTGGCTATGAAGCACAGCTGCAAGCTGCAGCTAGGGTCTCTGAACAACGCTCCAAATGTTCTTTGCTAATTAATTTGGTCATCATGAGTCAGCGATGGTTAGAATTTCGAATAAAAGTTAAAAAACTAGCTCACCTATGAGACAATTAATCACTAAGCATTTTTATCAATCCATGACGAAATCATGCAGCACGAAAATAACAGACGCTCTTCGTTCTAAAATCATCTTGCAATCTCGTGAAAACTGATGATGTTATCATATTAGAATCAGGTTTTTTTACGATAAAAATGTTAAATTATTTTAGGTTTTCCAAATTTTAAACACCAAGTTATAACAGTTACCACATTTATTAACACTACATAGGATAAGTAATAATATTTCGTATCCTAATCCAATTACAGCAATTACGGTATATTACAGGATTATATTATGCTGAAAGAAATTGAGAAGAAGTATTTTAAAAACAGATACTCTGAACGTTTCGAGCCTAAGCTCATTCTCAACAAAAAGTCTGCAAATAAAATTATAGACAAGTCAGTACACCCAAAATTACAGAAGTGCAGGATATAAGTACGAAAACACAAACAAAACAAAAAAAAAAATATAATAATAATTACCGGTTGACTATTTTCAGAGGATATGCACTCTGCATTTCGTTGAGAGACGGTTTGAGTTTATGGATGAATAAGGACTCTAAAATACGTAGGTCTAAGTTGGCGTTACAAGTATCTAATACTTTAAATTTGCTAAAATCAATAATCTGCTCACAGGAATCATAACTGCAATGTTGTCTGATACTAGAATGAGAAGGAGAAGTAAGTAAGCGACCTGTACGATGACTTCGACCTGCATGTTCAGCAACCCTGACGTCAAGTGCAGTTATTTTTCGTGCCATTAATAAGTTCATGAATAGTAAATTCATTCCGAAATCTCCTGTTCAAGCTCTAAACTATAGTTACTGTGTTTTGCCATATTTTGGATATCAATCGGAAAAGTTGAGAAAAGACCTTTTAATGCTTTTGACCAAGTTTTCCCCGGAAATTTCCTTTCGTATTATTTTAGTTAACAAACGTACCATTGGATCATTTCTTAGATTTAAAGATGTACTTCCGACCGGCATGCGATCTTCCCTCGTCTATAATTTCAGTTGTGCGCATTGCGCATCGCAGTATGTGGGTTCCACCCACCGAGCACTTTACGTCAGGGTTGCTGAACATGCAGGTCGAAGTCAACGTACAGGTGGCTTACTTACTTCTCCTTCTCATTCTAGTATCAGACAACATTGCAGTAATGGTTCTTGTGAGCAGATTATTGGTATTAGCAAATTTAAAATATTAGATACTTGTACCACCAACTTAGACCTATGTATTTTAGAGTCTTATTCATCCATAAACTCAAACCGTCTCTCAACGAAATGCAGAGTGCATACCCTCTGAAAATAGTTAACCGATAATTATTATTATATTTTTTATTTTTTGTTTTGTTTGTGTTTTCGTGCTTATATCCTGCACTTCTGTAATTTTGGGTGTACTGACTTGTCTATAATTTTATTTGCAGACTTTTTGTTGAGAATGAGCTTAGGCTCGAAACGTTCAGAGTAAATGTTTTTAAAATACTTCTTCTCCATTTCTTTCATTGTAAATTTGCTTCGCAAAAAAGATTTTCCTTTATATTATGCTAATCAATTGCATAAGTAAACAAATAAGATTCTTAAAATATAAATTTGATTCGTGTTTCGGAAATTATTTCAACCCGGCGCCAAAATCAGGTGCAAAATTCTCGATTACTATAGGATTTTTCTCAGGCCTTTGATCAAATAAATTCAAATTGAACATACATCGTACATTTGTTGCCATTCGTTATCACTCAGCTCATTTGTGTTTACACCTTTAATTATAATTTATTTTCTGATGAACTTTCTCTTCCAGGGGGAATTTTAATTGATTGCCATTTCCATAAAGATTTCATGATATATTGGCCTAGCAACAGGAATCAATTTTCCAGTTTGATGCAGAGGAATGATTCATATTTCTGACGGCTGAGCTCGGACGTCCGAAGCTCGTTATTGGAAGCAAATCAGCTAATATTTACCTTCAGAAACTAAAAGCCGCGTCGTCAACGCTCTCTTTGGCACAAATAAAGCGGCTCGGGCTTTTCCGACAGCTACCATCGCTGGCAAGGGTGCCGGTTTAATTTATTGCAATTTTAGTTCATCCGTGACCGAGAAAATTTGCCAAATAAAATGACGGGACGTCAAATTTTCAGCTTGGGCAATTAGATCTCTTGTCTGTACAAGGTGTGCCTCGGATACTCGCCAAGTAGATTGCAAGCAGAATCTGCGCATGGTGGCAAGCCGGAGAGATGTTGACGTTCCCTTTCTCAAGTTTAAGGTAGATTACGAAATTGAACGTGGAGTATTGCAGTAAAAAGTTCTACCCATTGATTGAAAAACGTTTAGTTTTGAGCAATGTTTTCATATGCAGTAATAGGAAATTCACAAATTTGCAGCGCAAGAATGCCTCTTTGGGTTCAGAAAATCATCAGCATTTTCCTTTCAGGTGCAAGTCTCACATCAATGTCATCCAATACCAATATTACATGATGAAGTTACGGCAGAGAAATATTTCTTATTTCGTGTTCACAGAACCGATTCTTTGAATTTCAGAAGTTGAGATTTGGGAGAAATTTTCTTTACGTGAGACCCTCAACAAGTATTTGCAAAGGGCTTGCGGAAGTCTAAACTACTGACAGCTGAAAATTTTCATTTATATCTGTGGGAGAACAAAACATTATGTACTCTGTTCAAGGATGCACTTTAAAAATATAAGAGTTTTCCTTCTGGAATGTAAGAAACATGGTCGATAAAAATTGTATCCGTAATAACTCAATGATGTTTTGCATAAAATGACAATGCCATTGTATGCTGCCTCATAATATTCAGGGGACGGTAAAATATCCCATTGCATGTGCGTAATATTGTCAATTACCAAAGTTTGTTAGAAAAAAGGAAAATTCAAACGGCCAAATATTTTGATTGTGCAGTGCTTAGTCCATCGAACTGCATCATGAAAATAAAACGGGTCTTATGGTCATCTTGAAGCACTGGATTCCCCAATTCTATTGAAAAGCTTTTCACCCTGAATATAACTCAAATTTTCAGAGCCAAATATGGTTGCACAAAGCTTCTGCTTTGAATTCGGTTAGGTGAGGCTTTCGTTTGATGGAGAGAGCTTGCCTTACGATTGGTTGGTCCGTGACGTCTACTGCTATCGCCTTCAATCTATATGCAAACTCATGTGGAACTCAATGATCTGGGATTCAAATCTCGAATAGGTTCTTGCTACGTTTACTTTTATTAGCCATGAAGCTTCGGCTAAGACTGTAATGGTTATTAAATGGTTCGAGCATGAATGACTGCGGTGTGGTCACCAAAAGAGTTAGTAATTCCGTTTCCAATGTGTATCGGAGAATTCCGTCACTGAAACTCTCCCGGTCAAAAATTGTGGATAGCTTAAAAATAACTTCACGAGTCTCTCTGAAGCTGTTGGAAGCTCGGAAGAGGAAGAGCGATTGTTTAATTTTCTGAATGTTTGAAAAGCGTTGAAGGATTTTAGTTTTGTTTGAGCACGAGCTTCTGGTTGTTCAAGTTTGACTTTGGTGGAGAGTTTTTCGCCACAGATAAGACGGAGAAACTCGACTGAAAAGCTATAAATGTATTCTTACTGCGTACTTCGGAAGAGATACATACAAGATACGTGCGGGAAATGACACAATACAGGGTAATCATGATTTTAACATTAAATAGAATTTGTTTCTCACAAAAATTGCGACCCTTATCAATGATATCGACTGAAAACGAACACGTTACGTCAGAATTAAATAATAAGTTAGGGTAATGCAACAGTATCTGTTTTAATGGATACGATAATTTAAACAATTCGGTACAAAACCTTTGGGAATGTCATGCATTTTGAGAAAAAGGTTCCTTTTCAAATGTAGAAATTGGATTTTTAATATCATGCAAGTGGAATATTTTCATTGTAGATAGATTAAGATTTAGCAAGTTTTAGAAAGTGATTGCCATTGACAGGTGATCTTTTCCAGACACTCACACTCACTTCGCATGACACTCATATGCGAATATAATTGGTGCTACCCAAGGAGGTGAGCAAGTGAAATGATGAAATTCTCACTCGAAAAGCGTAGACGTATCGGCAGCGGGGAGGATGCTTCGATCAAGTTCTCCTAGCCAAGAATCTGTGGACGATTGGGGCCCGAAAATGATAACATTCCAGTGTCTAATTTGTTCAAAGTCCTTTTAGACGGTCAGGGGAGAGTAATGAAAGCACGCTCTGTTCCCGTTGCATGACGACAAAGGCTATGCATATCATATTGGAGCGCTGATATTGCAACAGCCAGTGAAGAAGCGAAATTTCGCTCCATGTGACTGAAAACAAACATTCAATTCTCTTTATTCCTAGCTTTATAGAAGCATAATCTTCGCAGTGGCAACAACGCCTTCTAGCAAAAGTTTTCAATATATCAACAGTGCAGTGATAAAAATCTATGTTGTTTAAACGTGTAAGCAGTAAACTTGGGAACTCGACAACGTTTTCAAACCCGGTTTAAAAACCGGTTTTACGGTTTTTCAAAAAAGGGACGTAATAAATAGTTTCTAATAAAATATGGCAATTACACACTAGTTTGGTTTATAATTTATTGTAATACCCAGTCAAATATTAATAACATAATTAATGTTCAAGAAATCTTCGATCCTGACCTATCGGGTTCTCTAACGTCGAGAATATCTTCAAGCCTTTACTCTCCACCTCATGAGCTCAGCCGCACTAACGTGCTTACGCCGCAACATGTCGCAACTCCGTCGTGATGTCCAGCTAAGGGAATTTAAGACTAGAAAATACTGAGAGGCAGAGAGAGAATTGCACCAAAACCACATCATACTAACTTCATTTATGCTAATCCAATATTTTTGTTTTGAAACCTATTTTTATTTTGGACGAAGGTTCAAAGATGAGTGAATGAAGTTACGTAATAGTTAGTGACTGTTATTTTAGAGAAAGGCTGGGGGGGGGAGGAGTACGAGCGCTAATGAGAGAGCATCCGGGATTTACTTGTCGATGTTTTTCTCCTCAAATGAAACACCGATTTTGCGTTATGAATATTTTGTTGACGTTTTCCTCATTAATGTCTTGTTATTGAGTCGCAAGTGTTAGTTCAACCTCATAAAAAAAAATTATTCCTCGAATTGTGTTTTGCGTTTCGACTCTTTATCGAATTTCCAGCGACAATTGTCAAGCTACCAACTTGCCTTTTCTTTCGTCGGAGTCTCACTAGTCACCAAAAATCAAAAGGAATTTATTTTAAACTTGTGCGTCAGAGTGAAAACATTTCTTGTGAAAAATATGACATGCAATTATTTTGAGAATTTCATGAGCAATATTGAGCCTGCTTCTCAACTAAGAAAATTATTTTCCTGAGAAAATTTTTTCGAAAAAACAGTTTTAATTTCAAATGTAAGCATTAATTGTTCATTAAAGTTTGACGCTCGTATAATTATTATTTTAATAATTTATTGCCGCTGCAGCATCTGAGCGCGAGGATGAGCACAAACCTTGGGCTTCTGAAGCAATTTGCAGAACTTTTGCTCCTCGCTCTTTATTCAGCTCGAATTATGTATAATGTGCTTGTTTTAACGACGCAGAGATGGAACGGAAATTATCAAGATGCATTTGTTAAACTAGAGTTGTTTTCTTACGTTAATGAACAACAAATTAATTTATAATCGCATAAAATGAACAAAGCTTGACAGACGCATGTAGTGGCTTGTTATAATTTTGTGATAATTAAATGCACGAAGAAACTCAGTCGTTCAATGCCCTCACGAAGTTAGCTATGGAATTCAGCAGAGCACACGAAGTCAATACTGAGAATGAAGCTCATATTGTCTGAATTTGACGTTAACGTGTTTTGTATTTTTCTCTTGTTATTATTTATTTCATAAATTTACCCCAAACTTTCAAACGATTGTTCTAATTTCAGGACAGAAGATTTCTTTTTAGGATCGATTACGAAGGTTCATAAAACAGAAAAGGATTTTTTTAGTTTTAGTAATGTACCGCTGATTCAGCACTGAGGCTTTACAAATAAAGCACGCAGCGCAAAAAATAGAACAGCGAAGGTGATGGTGAATTTTAAAGATATAATAGGTAGAGTTTACGTGCAAAATTTTTTGTCATGAAAGAAAAAACTAAATATGAATCTTACAACTGAACATTGGAAGTAAAATTAAAATTATAGGCTCCAAATCTTATGTCAGGCCTCACATGGGATCTGAACCAATGGTAACTCTCCAGAAAAGCAAAAAATTTTAGCTGTGCAGCAGCCTTCGATGAGTCGTCACGTGAATCTTATTTAAATGCAACTGAGAGATTTGAAACTTCTGATTATTAGTCGGACTGTTAGAAGTCCTCAAGAATTAAACGTACATA
The DNA here is from genome assembly GCA_030386875.1 of Morinoia aosen. Taxonomy (NCBI): domain Eukaryota; kingdom Metazoa; phylum Arthropoda; class Malacostraca; order Amphipoda; family Talitridae; genus Morinoia; species Morinoia aosen. The sequence continues at coordinate 23,224,453 of CM059579.1, forward strand.
CATTAAAAAGGGATGAAATTTTTGCAGAAAACGAATTTATATCTCATCATCAACTGAAAAAAACGATTAGTGGACGTTTAGGAGGTTTAGAGAAATGTTACTGACCATATACAGGGCACGACAAGCAATCCTGCGTTATAGAGAGGGCTGTGGAAGCCTAAAAATGCAGAATTGATTGCTGCACCCTGTACTATTTAGGCATTCTTCACTTTCTCTGCAAAGCAAAAATTGTGAATTATATTTTTAGTTACTTTTGGTACCAGTGTTCCTTTATGGAAGTATACGGATCCATTAAAAACCTTATGCTGCATAAAACTTGAGCATCATGCGACCATGAAACTGTAAGAGAATGTTAAAACTATGGAATATGGGTTTGTGTACGAATAATTTCATTGTCAAGGGCGTGTGTCATGTCTCCTAGCACTACAAAACCACAAATTCAATGGTCATTATTCACTCACGATTTCCTTGAAGAAAACAACTTTTAATTTAAGCATTGGTTTAAAATTTAAACCAACAACGGAGCGTTGCTCAGAAATTTTCGCAGCTCAGAAGATCAGGACAAAAAGAAACTATAAGTTCTCGCCGCTGTCAAGGATTTACTCTCGAGAGGCCAAATCATTTTCGTTCGTATATCTTCGCTGAAAAACAATGTCTAAGACTGTCTATTTTACTCGAAATGCTAAATCAGATTTAAAAATCAAAATAAAGCAGCGAGACTTCGACGCTGTTTGCCACTTCATGATAACGTACGTAATGGAGAATTAAACGAAAGGGAATGGAAAGCACATCTTTAGTTCTTGTATAAAAACGAGCTTATTTGATACCTCCTTATGTTTCATAGTACTCATCGGCTTGCAATGGGTTTCAGTACTGTACCTGTGGCCCAGAGCATAGAAAAATTAAATACCGTTGCCTCAAAACTTCCTTTTCGCTGACACTGTCGTGTCGTTTTAATTACGAGTTCCTGTAGCACTTTTGCGCTCGAGTTTAGAACAACTTAATCGCTCGATGAATAAAAACTTTTTAATGGGCTTTTTATCAGACCACACAGCTTCTACCCACATCGTGGCATAGAAAATCCTTTGTATTATCGGCCGAAAAAGAGACGATACCTCCTGTCGGAGCGAATTCTTTCACGTATCACATTACCTTAGTCAGCAAAAATGTCTTCGGTATCGGCACCGCAGAGAGCTCAGCTGCCCCGATTATTTCCTTTATTACAAAAGATCTTCCTGAATATTGCATCGACGAAATTTTCAAGAGAACTTTCCAAGAAAAATGACTGCAATGAAGGCCTTGTGACTTAGATAAGAATTAATTTGCATTTCTGTCTTTTTACAGCCAATTTCTGACGTGCCGACTTAGAGACAGGTAAATGCCTGGTTGCTGGCACTTAGAACGGGTTATGGACGAGTATATGACGCATTAATCGTCGCATTAGTTTGCGACAGTCTATAGCAAGAGAAAAGCTTGATTGCGGACCTAACAATGGTGCATTCGTGCTGGGTAGATGATTCTCTAGTTATGTACGTGTGTGTGATGGATTTGCGGCAAGCGAATAACTGAGTTGGGATGTGTGGATATACCTCACGCTGATGGCGCACACACATTCAAATGACAAAGTCTCACAGGGGACATGAGACAGGTGCATGCACACTCATAGTCTGCCTGGTATCGCAGTGGGCAATGACATGTTTGACTGGTTAGTGGCAGCAAACGAAACATTAGAAACCATTAAGGGCTTTGTTCCGGATGCTTGATGGTTAGAGCCAAGAAGATTAACACGCGGAGAATAAAGGAGGCATAATATTTCGAAGAGAAGTGAAGAGTACATAGACATAAAGTGCAAAGAAATTGGTGGGAAATGATGCATTTACATAACGAAAATAGTTGAAATCTGATATATTAGTGAGTGAGAAATTATTTTGTCGAAAAAGATAAGTTGAGGAAAATGACAGCTACTAAATAGATTGGCGATTGATGCATTGTAAGGGATTATTCTCAACAGCCTAGTAGATGAAATTTGACGCTTGCGTTCATGCATGGGCCACGAATTAAAGAATTATGAAAAAAGATGGGCACTGGGAATGCAAGTGATGCATAATTAGACTCTAGGATCAAGTAGCTAATCAATGAGAGATTATGAGAGTTCGATCTTCAATGGTTAGTCTTGTGAGGTAAAAACCTAATAACGACGTCATTGTTCGTCCGAAATTGGTTGATCATCATAGTTTTTGAAAACCAATCAAGAGTTTAAAGTCTTTGGTCAAAAAAAACTTGGTCTTCATCTAATAAATAACTGAACATTGTTCCAGCTTTAAATTGGAATGTAGTTATGGGAAACAGCCGCGTATTTTACCGCTTAAGAATATTAAAATAACATTGCTTCAACATATAAGTTTTAATGATTTTAGAATATCCGCAAATGCCGACTTTGAACGTAGTATAAGTTATAATAAAAATCATGGCCGATTTGAGCAGTAAAATTTTACCTTAGATAATGAATAGCCAACATATTTCAATTAATCAAAATTTGAGCCTTAACAATCAGACCATTTATTTCTTATTTATAAAACATCTGGGCTGTAATGCAACAAAATTTTTAAAAGCTGGTTCCACTTCTCGGTTGGACTTGAAAGTTTTACCATTAAAAAATATCCTTGCTTGTTTAAAAAATTACAGTCAGGGTGGGAGGTAAAAGATCATGAGGGGAGATGGAGTATGAGGTGAAGCATAATTGGCTTCCATAAAGCTGCACGGAAAAAGCTAACTGCGAACCACCAGACAGTCCCCGTAATCTTTTGCTGATGAAATTTTGGCTCTGGAAAATGTTTGAGGGACTTATCTCGATAAGGCCACAAACTGAATCAGTTGCGGTTTCCATGAGAAATTTACTTTTCGACACCAGTGAGTATTCGGTCCAGAAAATTATCATTTGCGTTGCGCAGAGAGAGCATCGAGCACGTGTTAGAACGACTAACTTTTGAACTTCATTGTGTTATGCGGTAGTCATTTATTGAACATTTTCCCCTTGCCATTAGTCTACAAGTTACGAGGGACTGTAGCAAAACTGTCACAAAGACTCCAAGATAATTTTTTGGCACTCTGACGTGGATTTTCTCAACAATTGTGCTCAGATATTCTGACTGTATAAAAATATGATTTACTTTATTTTTTCAGTCTAAAGCTGTCGATAGTTTCATCGAAACGTTGCATTTTATAGATTGATAGAATTTTAGCGATTGACATTGGTTCAGTAAAAATTTTTAACTGATTTTCGTTTTATTTTGACACGTGAAGAACTTGAACTATCACAAATATAAAAAACTCGCTAATATTTATACATTACATTAAGAATAATACGCTAAAATGATATTTCCAGTCATTCGACACTTAGATCAGCCATTATTCTAGTAACAACCCACTAATAACTTTTTATAAAAATTAGCCAGGTCATTTATTATACGTTAGCGTTTTTTGTATCCTTCGAATACTCCGGTTTCACGGCCTCCAAGACTTCATTATATGTGAATGTAACACATTACCCACTTCCCACAATTACGCAATAATACGTAACTGCAGCACAGTTTACCATTTTCACATGAGATGTTCTGGCTCTGGTCATGTTGCGAAAATGTTAATATTCATAAAATTCTTCAAGTTACGTTACTCAGTGATCTCAGATTCGCGGCAACTCATGGACATTTCTGCATATCGCCGTCCTCGCGACCTGCCCTCTAGCATGCTACATCGAAGGCAGGCCCGAGGTGTCCGGTGTCACGCTGGACACACACTCCGAGAATATTGCTCTCCTCTCAAAACTCTTGGTGAAGCAAAGCGGCAAAACACGCTTTATTTTGCCCAAAAACAAACCGTATTTTGCTCCGCAGCCATCATTTCTGCATCTGCTCCAGCGCTTCCAGAGGCTCTGGCGTGAGCAGGACAAAAGGAATTTTTTTACCTAGAAAATAGTGGCAACTGCATGACCGCTTCTGCAGTGCGCGTACTGAAGGAAATAAAAGCAGCCGCTGTGGGCCAAGTGGGCGGCAAAAGGTAGCGCGGGGATGATCGACGGAACTTCATAGGGAGACAAAAGATCCCCGTGGGAATACGAATTCAACCTTAGGAGTTAGAGGAAAAAATTTCCTTCAGGGGATTTAAAGGCATGATGGTGAAATACGTTGATGCAATCAAAACACAGTTTACCGAGGTCACGAGTAAAAATGTTTAGAGGAGTTAAGCAGTAATGCTTTCTTCCAAGAAATGAAAATGATATTACGGTAGTAATAAAACTTTGAGAGATCATGGATTAAAAATAATCTTTTGGCAAATAATTATGTAATGTGTCTAAATGATGAACGAAAACTGCGTATAATTAAGAAAGTGAGACAGTGTAACGGAAAGAGAAGCCAAAATTCCCGTTAAGATGACGACACCGTTTCAGCAAATCCGCTAGGAACACGGCAGTTATCTAAGGGGGGAGAGAGCGGTCACGTAAGAAGTGAAGCCCGACCCTAACAAAGAGCATCGCGGATGGGAACAAAGGTCTACGAGCGGAATAAATGTTCCTACAAAGAAAGAAGAAATTTTTGTTACAAGTTTGCGTGCGAATATCAAAGACGGAATTTGGGGGCCTCATGAACACTGCAGGAGGATAACCAGGCCCAGGTGTTGATGCTTCTGCTGTTTTTTCCTTACACTTAGATTAGTTTGGGTATCTTATTTCCGATTAGAATATGAAGCGCTGTGCAGAATCAAAGCAAAAATAATAGTCTAAGGGAATACTTACTTAATTTAGGTGTTTAAATGACTATGAATATATAGGATGTAGATCAGCAATGTTTGTTTTAGTCACAAGTGCTTCATTACGTTAAGAGGGATTTGTGCTAGTCTCAAAAAATTTTTATACTGCATTACTGAGAGGAAAAAAGATAATCACGAAAAAGACCCTAGCTTGGAGTTGAGGAAGAAAGTTGAAGAGATTCGAAAAGTTACTTGCAAACACAAATCATGACAAGCTGCCCTTGCCTGAGAACATTGCAGAAAAATGGATTTTTTTTGAAGGCTAAGCTTGGCAATGCCTGGTACTAGTTGACCTGTCAGTTCCAGCATCAATGGTTCATGTTACTCGGTAGAACAGTAAAAATGATATGTGAAAACAATCTGTGAACTTCTGTGATCTCATGTCACACTGACGAGCTCAAGTAATTTTGAACGGTTGTGTGAACCCTGGATGTGGCTTGTGACACCAGCACATGTAACCACACGCAAGTTACTTGAAGAGTTATTTTGCTCGTCAAAATTAAAAAATTTGAATATTTGTCACAAATAATTTGCCCACGTTTTAGAATTTTGTTCAGAAAAGATTCCAATATCTCGTCCAATACCTTTAACACAAGTAACTCGTGGAACTCCTATAAATAATTCCGACTCGTGTGAGGCTAAGTAAGTTTTTCATTTGACCATCGACTCAGTCGTTGATTATTGATGCGTCGCGGTCTCATGCAGGACGAGCGGTGTTGGCTGAACCGCGTCTGAGAAGACTTCCCCCCCTCCGAACCTGGGGCAGAAACGCACGCCTGCTCTGATCACATGACCCCTGATATGATCCACGTATGATGTAGAACACTTCTCATGCGCGAGATGAAGTTCCGTCCTTCATGAGCACTTCTCACAAGGCTTCCTTGCGCTAACTTTACCCATTAGCGAAGATGAATGCCGGTCGTTAGCTCTGGAAAATTCATGGAAGGTTTTGGACTTGATGCACGACGAGTGTACGCCTCCCAACTCCGACGTTTTCCAATTGCGCCGGTGTCCTCCTGGTCGCCGAACTTCAAAAATTTTGAGAGAGTGCTCGAATTGCCTCGAGATTCTCTCCTGCTTTGAAGTTTCCGACCGCTCTTTCTCAGGCCTTCGTTCATTATGAAGGTAACCACGTGCTCTCCTCCTCAGCCTGTGTTCATTATAGGGGAGAGAAGGAGTTATATAACTTTTGAGTCGGTTTGACACGTCATCATTTCTAGGAGAGCAGGATAAGTAGCCTGAAAATGGTTACGCGTCAACTCAACGCAAAGAAAAATTTCACGAGTAGCAGGTTTTATTTCATAGCATGGGATATGCAGGGTTGTCCGGAAAGTTCGAGCCGATTTATAATAGTTCATCGTCAGAAATATTTTAAAACACAGAATTTGACATTTAATTTAATTTTTTATAGAATGAAAAATGGAATTTAACCCCACCTCCATTAGCACAGTTCAAGCTATCTTTTCACGGGAAAAGGCTTGAGATCCTTTACTCTGTGTTAATTTCATAACCTTTTGAAATACTGAATAACAAATCATTTTCGGCATTTGATGCTTCGTATTTTCATAAGGAGAAAAACGTTTAATAAGCAACCGGATATATATGTGAAGTTTGCGTTGATGATTCTTTATTCGAAAGACCTGTGCGGAAGTGATTCGCGAGAATCCGAGTTTGAAATTGGGGCCATATTGATAAAGATCGATCATGCAGACAATCCTCTACTGATGATGCCCCAAATCAAGTCTTTAACTGAGAATAACCCACAATGTTCAACCCGGGCACAGGTAGAAAATCTCAAACTATTAAAATCTGCCGTCCATGAGCACCTTGATAAAGCTTGGGTTCGCAAAGCGCTACGATGTTTGGATGTCACATGACTTGAGTGAAAAGAGCCATTTGGATTGCATTTTTATCTTGGATTTGCCTTGGAAACGGAATGAAAAAACGTCTTTTTGAAGCAAATTGTGACACTAGATAAAAAACAATTGTTTACCGAAATGTACAGAGAAAACGATCCTGGAGTGAACGGCATAAGCCTCCCTTAGCCACCAAAAAACGGGTCTTCACCCTTAGAAAGTGTTGCTTAGAGTCTTGTGGGGCTGGAAAGGAATTCTGTTCTATGAGCTTCTCAATTAACAAGACAATAATTTCTGAAAAATACGGCTCACAATTAGCCAAGGTGTTGTCTCTCACATGGATATAGCAATACCACGCGTTGCTTTGAAAACCAGACAAAAATTGCGGAAGCTTGGCTGGGATATGTCACCCCGCCCTCCATATTCGCCAGATATTACTCCTTCGGACTTTCACTTATTCAGTTCTGCAGAATAGTCTTAATTGTAAAAATCTGAATTCTTTGGGTAACTTAAAAATTCACCTTGATGAATTCTTAGCCATGAAACCACCGCAATTCTGAGAAGGAAAGTTGAAGGAAAGATAGACACGCATGTGCGACAAAGTAGTTATAAATTAGTAAATTGAAAATATGGTGGCTAATATTTATTGAACTTTTTTCACTTAAAACTGGCTCAAATTTTACAGACAACCCAATACAGCACCCCATATTTAATCTTTATATCATGTCATTACACCGACAAGCCTTCTATTTTTTTTATAAATATCCTTCTCTCGATGAATTGATTTATGTGTGGAAATAGATGTTGACACAAAATACAATAAACTTCTCAGTTTGCTTTAAAACTGCATTTATGCCAATTTGATAGTAATTCCTTCCTCTGACGCATGGTAAATACGACAAGTAAGCGCAGCCAGCACATGAGCGCCGAGCACTTCATTAGTTGGTACCATAATAAACAATCAAATGAATTAGAGAACATGGGGCGAGAAATTACGTGTTACGTTTTGAAGAGCTCGACTCATTTGGAACTTGCTGTCTTCCGGAAGCCCATTAATCATCGTAAAATTTGGTTTAATGGTTTTAAAATTACTGTGAATCTGAGTGCTTGCTAAATTTTTGCTAATGTAATACTGCTTCTTTCTTCAAACCCAGTGTTGAAGGTTCGTTACGTTTCATTGCGGAAGTTCATTTCTTCTTTAATTGCTTTCTTGCTAACTACGCGTTTTTAAAAATCAGCTTTTACTTGTGATTAATGTAATAATTATATTCAATTATAAGTGATACGCTACTCCATTTGCTCGCTGGATTTTGCATAAAAATTTTAAAGCCCGTTAGAGAAGTAGAGTTCAGTCCCCACCTGGGGTGCTGGAGGGGTTATGAGCACAAGAATATAACACGAAGACAAGTCTTGTGAACAATCGCGTGTAACTTGCAAGAATAAGCTCTTGTGAAACACTGAAAGGAGCAAACGAAACGAAAATCTCTGAATTTTTTGGTACAAATACACGAGAAAATAATAAAATTTATTACGAGTCTTTTTTACTTGCCTCTGAAACTGCGATAATTGGAAAACGGAAGCTGCTCGTTAGTTTGCGCAGAATTTTGTTCTTAATCTTTTGCTTGGAAGGTTATATTCCGCTGCAAATGCACACAACGCTGCATCCCCAAAATAAAAATTCGCATGGTTTGATCGTTCTTAGAACGTTAATAGAAAGGGAGAATATTGAGGTATCTTTAATTCAGGGGAGTGCATTAAAACAGCCGTGGTAACAACATCCTCATTTCTTGAACGCAAGTAAGAGAAGAAGGAGAACCAGCGAGCGACTAAGGACTCAACCAACGCCCTCAGCCATTGCCCTGTTCCGACCAGCCGCCCTAACTGCCTCCTACATTCGATGATCACATCGTTTGAGCTCGAAGAAAAACAGAAAAATAAATACCGCTCGAAAATTGTCCTTGTTGACCATTCACGGGCCCTCGAGGTCCACTAATGGCCTTCGTTGGTGCTAAACAGCCGCGCTAGTGACACAATCTTTTCGTCCAGATCCACTAATGGTATTTGACAAAGCTAAGCTTCTGCACTAGCAGCACGGCCTTTCCTTCGAGGTTCCCTGATGATATTTGTCGTTGCTCTGCTGCTTCAAAAGTAGCGCAGTCTTTCCTCCCGCTCTAGGAATATCCTGACAGCTGTGATTTCCAATTGATTATTGCTTTAGGTATTTAATTTGTTCCTTATTGCTACGCTAGCCGGGTTTTCTTTCAAGTTTGGACCTTTTATCGATTGAGCTTGGTACGGACAGGCACATTAAGCAAGTTTGGTTCATGGAATGAAAGAAAACCAGCACCGTCGGAACACAACACCCGTTTTAATGAGTGCAATTCTTTACGCTATGTCAAGGTAGCTTTGAACTCTTTGTTTTTAGGAAATAATGATTCGAATAGAAAATTGGTGAAAATAGCAGAATGTTTTGCTTTAACTTTTCCACTATTCAGAACTGCTATGTATGTCCATTTAACATTCAAACGCATTTTTGGTTTTGAATTGATTAACCGAATTATAACTGGCGACTCAGTTTGGGCAGATCCAAAACCTAACTTCAAGAATAATATGAATGTTCGTACGAGGCAGTCACGGAAACGTAAGACTTTATCAGCGGTCAAAAAACGCACGTATAGTGCAAAGCTATCGCTGAGGGCAGGCAGCAAAACAGAGATTCCAAACTTTGTTTTGAAACCATTTACGCGGATTGATTGCAAGCGATAACAACTTTCCGCTGCTTGTTTGGCTGGAACTTATCAAGGAACTCCCGCGAGTTCAAGGAATTGAGACGTGCATTTTGTGACTTCATAGAGCATCGCACATCGGCCGTGAGCGGCAGTTATTGGCTGCAGCTGTGCTAGTGGCGTGGCACTGAGCACCTAGTGTTTGTGGCACTGAGCGCCTAGTGCTGGTGGCACTGAGCACCTAGTGTTTGTGGCACTGATCACCTAGTGCTGGTGGCACTGAGCACCTAGTGCTGTGGCACTGAGCACCTAGTGCTGGTGGCACTGAGCGCCTAGTGCTGGTGGCACTGAGCACCTAGTGTTTGTGGCACTGATCACCTAGTGCTGGTGGCACTGAGCACCTAGTGCTGTGGCACTGAGCACCTAGTGCTGGTGGCACTGAGCGCCTAGTGCTGGTGGCAATGAGCACCTAGTGCTGGTGGCATTGAGTACCTAGTGCTGGTGGCACTGAGCACCTAGTGCTGGTTGCACTGAGCACTTAGTGCTGGTGGCACTGAGCACCTAGTGCTGGTGGCACTGAGCACCTAGTGCTGGTGGCACTGAGCACCTAGTGCTGGTGGCACTGAGCACCTAGTGCTGTGGCACTGAGCACCTAGTGCTGTGGCACTGAGCACCTAGTGTTTGTGGCACTGATCACCTAGTGCTGGTGGCACTGAGCACCTAGTGCTGTGGCACTGAGCACCTAGTGCTGGTGGCACTGAGCGCCTAGTGCTGGTGGCAATGAGCACCTAGTGCTGGTGGCATTGAGTACCTAGTGCTGGTGGCACTGAGCACCTAGTGCTGGTTGCACTGAGCACCTAGTGCTGGTGGCACTGAGCACCTAGTGCTGGTGGCACTGAGCACCTAGTGCTGGTGGCACTGAGCACCTAGTGCTGGTGGCACTGAGCACCTAGTGCTGGCAGCACTGAGCACCTAGTTGGCAGCACTGAGCATCTAGTGCTGGTGGCACTGAGCACCTAGTGCTGGTGGCACTGAGCACCTAGTGTACTGTGCACCCTGTGTTGGGAGCACTGTGCACCCTGTGTTGGGAGCACTGTGCACCCTGTGTTGGGAGCACTCTGCACCCTGTGTTGGGAGCACTGTGCACCCTGTGCTGGGAGCACTGTGCACCCTGTGTTGGTAGCACTGTGTACCCTGTGTTGGGAGCACTGTGCACCCTGTGTTGGGAGCACTGTGCACACAGTACAGAGGACACTGTGTACACAGTACAGAGGACACTGTGCACACAGTACAGAGGACACTGTGCGCACAGTACAGAGGACACGGTGTACACAGTACTGAGGACACTGTGTACACAGTACAGAGGACATGGTGTACACAGTACAGAGAACACTGTGCACACAGTACAGAGGACACCGTGCACTCAGTACAGAGGACACGGTGTACACAGTACAGAGGACACTGTACACACAGTACAGAGGACACCGTGCACACAGTACAGAAGACACGGTGTACACAGTACAGAGGATACTGTACACACATTACAGAGGACACGGTGCTTACAGTACAAAGGACACGGTGTACACAGTACAGAGGACACTGTGTACGTAGTACAGAGGACACTGTGTACATAGTACATAGGTCACAGTGTACCAGCCGCAGGAGGCACTGTGCACCCAGTGCTGGAGGCAGCGTGCGCTCAGTGGTGAAGTGTCGGGCGTTTTTATCTACAAAAAAGAACCAAAATAATTGCCGGCTACTGACTTAGGCAATCCACGTCAATCAGCCAGTGACGAGAATTTCATCTTGAAATGCTTTTTGTTGCTGATAATGGTGTTCGAACGCGGTCAACTAACTTTTTTAAAGCGGAACCTTGCTACACAAAGTAAAAGTTACACATATTGGGCAATAGAAAAGCTAGTGTTTGTAGAGTTTGGATACTTTTCACTATAAAAAATTTAATTCATACGATTCTCACCGTTTGCTGCATTTGCTATAAAATCTTCGACTGCTTCAATGTGGCTACCTAATTACCCTATAGTTAAGAACTGTCGAATAAAAGGATAGAAAATTATATTAGACGATGCTCACATTTCATCGTACCGCCATTCAAATTACCCAATGAACTTTAACAATCCCAATTTTGGTATTTCTCATCCTGCTGGGTGAATTGGCTGAAATCTCACTGCTTTGCGTCGTCATGGAAAACTCTTGGTACAATAAATTTCTTCATTTGTAGGACGCTCTAATTTGCTGGATTCCTCGATTGCTCACACGAGCAATATCGGCAGCATGCTGGCTATTGAACCCATTATTTCATGCGTTACTAAACTTAAATTTTAATTTTTTTGCAGTTACACTTCCCATCGATTGCGCCGCCAGGCAGCCCGGCGCTTAAACTTTCTCTTCCAGGTTCGGTCGTTTTCTCTCATTCCAATTCTTTCGGCTGCAAAAAGAGAGTGCGAGCCGGCCGCAATTTTTCTATTGGGTGTAAAAAGGAGGATTTTGAGACCACGGAGAAGCCGCATTCACTGGGCCCTAGGAGGCTGTTGAGAAAGCTAATCTAGGGGCCATTCAAGTAATGAATGCCAAGCGCAAAACTTTGCAACGATATCCCTCTCGCCTGCCTTGATTGTTCCTCGATAATTGCAGCAGAAAGCTTGACTTGGGTTTTGGTTAAAAACTTGAGCTGATAATTGCATTAATTGCGGTCATGACTCCTGGCTGAAGAGGAACATCTGGGCTGCCACTCCGCTCTCGTAGGACTCTTCGCTTGGCGCCTGCGACGCTCGTAAGAAAGCTAACTATGGCCCTCCAAATAGCAGGTGGATTCTTATCAATTAATAGAGTGAGTTGTTGAGTTCTTCTTGCGGATCTGGTTAATTAATTTTCAAAAATCCTATTAAATAACTTGTAGGTTTTTGAAAGAGAATGACTCAGGGAAAAGTTGCTCGAGAGTTCAGGTGTTAGAGCGCGACTTTTCTGGTTGGTTTCAAAACTGACTTGAATGAACAGCTATTTACTTAGAAGCAGTTATTTATTCAATGCTCATGAACAATTATAAGAATAAAAGAACAGTTATTTACAGAGGATCAGTTATTTTTAAGTTTCATGATGATCGGGAAGGACTTGATTAGAGCTCCACTTGAATTTGAGTGCGCTGCAGAAATAGATGTTTATGCGTTCAGGCTTTGGCCGCAGTAGAAATGGAATGGGTAAAACCTTCACAAAAGATGCCACGAAAAAATATTGAAGCATATTCAGGTCTAATCTTGCTTAACTGTTACGCAGATAAATTGTCTTCACCAGCTGAACCTAAATTTGCATTAAATGGTTTAATTCGTTCTCTGTTCATATTAACAGCACAATAGTCAGGTGCCTAGTATTAGGTTCTCAAATCAACTACGTGTCATGGAATGAGAAACAGACATCACCACAAATTTTTTTTGGTTAAAAAAATAGAGATTATGACTTCAATAAGAAGTTTATTGAATTGAGATCTCCCAAATGACTCGCCAGGAGTAATGATAACAGCTGGATGAACATTTAGTTACACCTCTGGTGCAGCAGCAAAATTTGTGTTACGAAAGCTAACAAAGCTTATTAGATTGTTTTTTTTGTAGCTATTTAAATGCAAGCAGAATAACACACCAACTGATTATACTTGAAAATACATAACATTATTGTATCACGGCATTGTCTGAACGCTCGTTTTTAATAAAAAATTGATGTAATGCAAATAATTTTGTGCCATCAAGCTTTCATCGTCGCTGTGCTATCGTCGTGGGTGGAAATTAAGTAAAAAAGTTTCAGAACTCATTCTATCATGCCAGAACACATTCTACAAAGGCCACGAATGGATTTCATTTACAGCCTTGCCTGGACAATAAATGCTCTAAATAAATCCGATGATAATATCATGATGAGTGCCCCAATTACTCGTATTGTTACGAAAATCTCTACGCACAGAATGTGCTGCTCAGGAAATCAGAATGCATTCAATGATTTGTTTGTGCAGCGTGCAGAGTTCAGGTTGAGTGTGAACAGCAAATCTTAATTCTCTCACCAAATTTTTTTCGTACTTGCGCAATAAATGTTGAGAGCTCAAAATATGGCGTAAAATGAACGGGGATTCATTCAGCCCCTCGCAGCACGTGGGTAGAAAATGGAGAGCAAGTTTAGGGTCCCCTTCGCTGCTCTAAAACGTGAGACTCAGAAAACAGTCGTTTGAATTTTATTGCTCATAAAAGTGCCGTGGCCCTGATTTAGGGGCAACCAAACCGGCCTCCACTCGATGAACTGCTGCTTTGTGCATGAAATAAAGCAAAAATTTCTAATTTACGCCCTTTGAAAGAAAATTCGATGATTTGCTCACGCTTCGTACCTCTTAAGAGAGAAATGGAAATGAAATGAGGGCGAAGAAAATCACGTAGAGAAAACATTGAGTTAACTTTTTTAAAATTTAACCTGATAATGAATATCCTGAAATATGTATGCTGAAAGATATAAGTTTTATGAGAAAAATGGTATATGGTGTAAAAAATAGCAAACCGTATTTTGGTATTTTTCCCAGACAATGAATAAAGATGTTAATTGGATCCCTGATTAAAAAAATGTTTTGCTGACTTTGAAATGTGTTTCGATTGTGGGCCATTTTGACTCAGAGGGATGAATTTGGTTCTCGTTGCTTGGCTAAAACTCCTCAGTAGAAGGAATAGGTTTCGATATATTGATAGTGTTTCTGAGCGTGATAAAGATGCCGGCAGGAAAATATCACAGTACGAGCGAAACAGCCTCGCTGGGGTCTGGAAATTGCACGCGGTCACTGCGATATTTCCTTGTGATGTTAGCAGTAAGCACTGATTGTCTTCAGTTCCTCGACTCTTGTATCAAATGAATTTCGTAGCATAAATGATTCCTTAATATAATTTATTTGAGGGCATATCAGCGCATCCAGTAGCAGGAATGCTTACGAATATTCCATTACGGTGACATATGAGAATCTTCAGCCATGTTATCAATACATTGAAGTGTAATTTGAAAAATATGGGTGCAAAGAATATAGGTGCATCTTCAGTCACGATGACACAGGGGAATTTCTTTAACGGTGTCTCAAGAAAAGTTTCAGTTACAATGGCACATGGAAATCTTCTGTCACGGTGACTCAAGGAATTTTTCTGCAGCGGTGGCACAAGAAAATCTCCAGCTGCAGTGACTCTTGGAAATCTTCGGTGACGGCGGCGCGAGCTGCACGCAGGCATTGCAGACAATCCAATTACAGAAGGAAGGTCGTGACATTTTCGACGCAGTTACGGTTTCCCTCATAGGTCTTCTTCCTTCTTTAGTTTTTGTACTGTGTTGCCATATTTGTTGCTTTGCCTGATGGTGGCTTACATCGCAGCACCACATCTTCATCGTTATCAAATGAATTGCAAGTCGCTGCCAAATCTTTGCATACTTTTCTCTTCATGGAAGCAAAATATACTTCTCAGAGATTTGGAATCAGTTGAACTTAGAAGTACAACTGATAATGAGCAATTAATACATTTGCTGGTTGCCGGGATTAAAAGTTGCAGATATGTTGTCTGAAAAATATTGTTCTGTTAAATGCACAGTTCGCGGTTTCCTCATGCTCACAGTCCATCAACGCCGGTCACGTAGCAGTCGGTATTCAGCTGTTCTCTGCTGCTTTCATGACATGTCTGGAGGTTATTAGTGAGCCAATGGGGAAAACAATCCGGGGCACTGACGAACTTTAAATAAACTATGATGGCTCATATCCGCTTCTTTTGTCCGCAACATGAACAGCCACTCGGCCTTGGCAGTCGGTCGCTCTTGAGGCGCTCTTGCCGCCGGGCTGCGGAGGTGCCCCTGAATAACAAAGCAGCCCTCCTTCCCTCCCGCTCTCGCGCGCCGCACGTCACCCGCACTTCATTCCTGCCACCTGGGGTCTGCTCGACACGTCTGGCACGCGGGCCAAATTTTCAAACATTTCACGTCGTTGCAACGGTGCAGTCGGTCGAGTAAGTTCTGCACTCGATTTGGTTTAGCTATGTGTTGTTTTCGCGCTGTGATTCTCAAGTTTGAGCTTTTTTTCTTGTAGTCTGAGCACTAAAACAAAACATTTAGCGACACGGCAAGGCTCTCCGATGCTCACACCTCAAATTTTATTCACAAAACCGAATAATTTCGTCCAGAAAAAAAAAAATTCGTAGAATCGCCATGTTGACAGGAGAACTCATGCCGTGAATAAAACGACTTAAATTGTTTGTAAATCCGACCGCAGCGCTGCACATTCAGCACACTTCATCTGCCGAAATAAGAGCAGTCTGCTTTCTTTGGCTAAAAATAATTGTCATATCTGCATTTGCAACATCTTTTTTAGAATTCTAACGTACGTGATACAGTAAAAGTAGGTTGTACATATAAGTCGGTTGTACAACGTAGGTTGTACAATATATAATAACATAACAGCATAATGCACAGATGCACACACCATTGTTGAAGTTTGCCTCATTTGCATACCTATTTTATAACTATGATATAGTTAAATGCAAAGTGAAACTCCCCATAAGCTCTTGCAATTCATTATATTTCACACTTCTATTCACTTGAGCGGCAGATTCTAAACATTTAGGACAGAGTGGTTCGGCCTCTAAATGAATCCCTGCAGTAAAAACATTGATGTGAGGTAGTATTGAGCTGAATAAACTTTTTTCTAATTCCAGAGATATTTTCAAATTAAAGTGTATTTCTGTGTGCTAATGAACTCCAACAGTGAGCACTTGAATTATTCCTGCACACAGTGTACACTTTCAAGCTACCGATTTCGCGAAAAAAAAATTATCTTTGTTTTTCCCTGTGTAAGTACTAGACCGTAATAGTCGCAGCTGGTGTAATTGTCGTTTAACTAATTTTGAAGTAGTCCGAGTGGCTTTGAGAGTTGGGTCAAAATATCTCAAAAATGGACCTTATAGCACTATTTTCTTTCCGATCGCTCTGTACAGCTCGCGTGAGCTCCACCATTATGTTCATCACTACGTCCAGCGATTTGTTAGACGCTTTTGATCAATATCCCTTAAGGGAAAAATAAGTACAAACTTTAGAAGTAGAATTAAGGTCAGGGCAACTCATTTTGCCCTGTTGAACAATCAACTACTTTGGTTCGATCCCACGGCAGTTCTGTTCTCGCAGTATTTTTACTTGAGCATGGGGAGTTCCTTTAGTGATTATTGTAAACGCAGAAGACGCACCCAAAGAAGAGATAAGAGTCTGCCTCTTATACTCATCAAACTTGCATTTCACTCACTCACTTTTTTAGTTTTAAAAACTGAAAAATAATTTCTACGATTCTACTGCAGTAATGGACAACAATACAGATGCCAAACTATTTCTCATGATAAACTTACAGTACATTTTATTTTAATTCTTCAGAGTAGAAAAAGATATCACGAATTTGTTTTGCAGTTTTCTGGGTATTTTTAGTTCAGGAAGGCATTGAGTCTTGAAGCTCATTAAGGGAGGTTAAAAGGTCTTCATCCAATCAGGATATCTTGAACTTGAATAGACTTTTTCGCATCCCATGCCACGGAGCGTCGATGAAGTTCGAACCTTTTAATCATTTTGCCCACCAATATTCTATGAGATGAGGCCTGCTTATTGTGCTCCAAGGATGCTCGTCTTAATAACTTTTGTTATATTTTCCCTCACGGCTTCGATTACGGATCCTGCACATCCCTCACAGATATGGGGTCTAAAGCAATCGTGTCTCAACCCTGATAAAAATTGTTTCTTCGCACATTTCTATTCACTTAGTAAAAATGTTCACTGGAGGCTTCTTTTATTGTTTAAAGTCCAAACCTCCTGCACTTCAAATCTTTCGTCCCCCAATAATGAGTTTCAAGTTTCTAACAAAGAATACGATAAGGTTATTATTCTTTTGAAGCCGAGTTTCCAAGGAAGTTCTGAAGAGAACAGTCAATTCCGATTTCTCTAAAACTAAATTATTTCGTATAACAATTTCGGGAAATTATTTTGTTTAGGGAGGTAAAAATTTCGGTTTCACATGAACTTGCTATTCTGGTTTTGCATTAACTTGATGTTTTAAATTGAACACAGATAATATGGACATGCTGGTAGTGCTTCCTGCTCTCAGGAGTGTAAAAAAAAGTAAAAAATCTTAACTAAGCTCATAAAGATACGTATTTCCATCAAGTGTTCTTTGTACCGAGTGGTTCAAACATCCAGGGATAAAGCCAGAGACTTACAGCGCAGTATATGAAAGCTAGCATGTGCGCCATAATGTGAGGGTAGACAACAAACTCAACCTACCCATGCTCACGCAACCCTCTGCGTTGCATACTGAGTGTTTTGACTCCACAATGATTAAAACCGCCGTCGAGCTGAAAAAGAGATTCATGGACTGAGAGTTTTTGGGGCGAATGGCTTAGGCAGAAAAACACACACGGTAAAATTGCCATTCAACTGTAATAGAGAGGCACGGAAGTTAACTTTTTTGAGAATACGTTGTTAAGCAAGTTAACTCACTCAACAAACTCGCGATTGTACTGTGATTGAGAATCATGGACATCCGATTTTTGAGAACTTGTAATGGAGAGAGAAAAGTACGTTCAACTAATTAGGATTACTTTTCAGCGGAGAGTAATGTATCTCAGCTTTTTAAAAACATGGGGCCTGGCGAAAAAAACTTCCCCAACAAATGCGCAATTGTATTGCGATCGAGCCGTGGATCTCAGTTTTTTGTGAACAAGTGGTCTAACGAAAAACTCATAGCAAACTTCTGAAGTGCAGCGCTTGAAAATGAGAAGCTTTTGAGAATTTGTGGTCTAGGCAACCGGGCTTCAGTTCATAAGCTATGCATTGAACAGAGTTTGTTCTTCAGACCGGCATCAGACGCGCCTCCTGCCAACGATGACAGTAGCCATGCACTCTGAATGGTACAGCAGCGGCCGCAGCCACTACGAGCCCTGCAACTTAAATGAGCAAAAACTTAAGCCTCAGGGAAGCAGGATTCAGATACTGCGCGATGTCGGTAAAAATCTGAGCGAATTTACAGAGTGAGTTTCAAGATGGAGAGTTTCTGAATGTGTAAGAATTTCGTACCGATGCCTCTTGACTGATCTGATTATCTTTTCACGTGCTTCGAGGGATTTAAAAAAATTCCTATTCCACTAGATACTGTTATTAATTATTTTCACTCAAATTGTTTTCGAATTCATGATAGAAAGGTTTATTCTCTAAAACCCATCTCTCACTTCTCGATAAGTTAAATGTTTTATGAAGTGTTGTGAGACATTTAATTTTATCAGGTTTTTGTTTTGTCGCCTGACACGCCCGAACGAAGGACGAACAACATCAACAAAATACTAAAATGATTAAGTCAGAAGAATAATATAATAAATATTTTTTGCTGTAATAGGTGGGCAGACGTTTCATTAGACAGTATTGCTTCTAAATGAAGAGGCCCCTAAGTCCCCTCGGGTACAATGGCAAGGAGTATTATTTATCGAACTGCATATTTATTTCGAAAAAAATTCGAAAAAGTGTCCGTCTACGGTCTTGAAACTTTTTGCGGAGAATCTTTCGAGAAACATGAAAGTATTTCGGAACATACATGCAGGCACTGATCAAATTTGAAGGACACCAATGAAATTTTCAAACAGAGAATAAATATCACACTGGTCTAGCGCTGGGAATTACCTTCAATGAAATCCCGTTCTGGCCCAGTTTTCCTACCCTATTAGTCACGTGAATTGCACTCAGAGAACTGCTCAAATACGATACGTATTTAGAGAGGTACGTAGTTATAAGAAAAATCTAAAAAGAATCGTCCGAAATCTGCATGTACAGTTTCCCCAATTTTTATCTTGTTACATTCATGCACTCAAAAGCAGTTCCGTGACGCACACCGCTGCTAGCAACAGCGCAAATTGTAGATTGTGTTCGCTGTCTCTACAGTTATACGTAGAAGAGCAAAGACGACTTGCTCTACTTTTATATTTGTAATTAGGATTTGCAAGAAGCAGAGCATAATTATTTATCCTCTCTGTACAATCCGCGCTCCATTTTGACTATCATTGTCTAGCTGTAAGTAAAGAATATCTGAGCCCAAACTCTGACGTACGAGAAAATGGATATCTTTTTTGAATAAATAATTTGCTTTTCAGTAATGTTAGCAGTCTGTCTCATATGTCGTGCATCAGGTATTTTACTGTTGAGGGTGATGGCAGCCAATGGCA
This sequence comes from Morinoia aosen, assembly GCA_030386875.1. Classification (NCBI taxonomy): domain Eukaryota; kingdom Metazoa; phylum Arthropoda; class Malacostraca; order Amphipoda; family Talitridae; genus Morinoia; species Morinoia aosen. The sequence goes on from CM059579.1 coordinate 23,244,100, forward strand.
GGAGAGCGGGGTGGCAGCCAGTGGCAGGAGAGCGTGGTGGCAGCAAGTGGCACGAGAGCGTGATGGCAGCCAATGGCAGGAGAGCGTGATGGCAGCCAGTGGCAGGAGAGCGTGATGGCAGCCAGTGGCAGGAGAGCGTGATGGCAGAAAGTGGCAGGAGAGCGTGATGGCAGCCAGTGGCAGGAGAGCGTGATGGCAGCCAGTGGCAGGAGAGCGTGATGGTAGCCAGTGGCAGGAGAGCGGGGTGGCAGCCAGTGGCAGGGGAGCGTGATGGTAGCCAGTGGCAGGAGAGCGTGATGGTAGCCAGTGGCAGGAGAGCGTGATGGCAGCCAGTGGCAGGAGAGCCGGGTGGCTGCCAGTGGAATGAGAGCGTGATGGCAGCCAGTGGCAGGAGAGCGTGATGGCAGCCAGTGGCAGGAGAGCGTGATGGCAGCCAGTGGCAGGAGATCGTGATGGCAGCCAGTGGCAGGAGAGCGGGGTGGCAGCCAGTGGCATGAGAGCGTGGTGGCAGCCAGTGGCAGGAGAGCGTGATGGCAGCCAGTGGCAGGAGAGCGTGATGGCAGCCAGTGGCAGGAGAGCGTGATGGCAGCCAGTGGCAAAAGAGCGTGATGGCAGCCAGTGGCAGGAGAGCGTGATGGCAGCCAGTGGCGGGAGAGCGGGGTGGCAGCCAGTGGCATGAGAGCGTGATTGCAGCCAGTGGCAGGAGAGCGGGGTGGCAGCCAGTGGCATGAGAGCGTGGTGGCAGCCAGTGGCAGGAGAGCGTGATGGCAGCCAGTGGCAGGAAAGCGTGATGGCAGCCAGTGGTAGGAGAGCGTGGTGGCAGCCAGTGGCATGAGAGCGTGGTGACAGCCAGTGGCAGGAGAGCGTGATGGCAGCCAGTGGGAGGAGAACGTGATGGTAGCCAGTTGCAGGAGAGCGGGGTGGCAGCAAAACGTGGTGGCAGCTGGTGGCAGGAGAGCGTGGTGGCAGCCAGAGGCAGGAGAGCGTGGTGGCAGCCAGTGGCAGGAGAGCGGGGTGGCAGCCAGTGGCAGCAAAGCGTGGTGGCAGCCGGTGGCAGGAAAACGTGGTGGCATCCAGTGGCAGGAGAGCGTGGTGGCAGCCAGTGGCAGGAGAGCGTATTGGCAGCAAGTGGCAGGAGAACATGATGGCAGCCGGCAGGAGGGCGTGGTGGCAGCCAGTGGCAGGAGAGCATGATGGCAGCCAGTGGCAGGAGGGCGTGGTGGCAGCCGGAGATGCCACACTCACCTGGAACTCTCCTCGACTCACCCATTCAGAGCCATCAAGGCACACCAGTCAGAGCGGTTTCATTAACTAAACGACAGCGTGCGACGGATGTCTCTGAGGTGTAACTTAAAAATAATTTTTTTTTTAAATTTGTACAACTTTGATTAAAAAGAAATCATGCCAGGAGGACACCCGCAAAATGTATCCGTTGAAAGGTTGAACAAAGTTGCTTAATGTGAGGATATTAATGCTATTAAGTAGCCCTCAAATTGTCGCTACCATTGAATATTTAATTATTCCACTGTTAAGGATGAACCATTTGAGTTTCTATATTCGTTAGTCAGAACTCTGAAGTCATAGTTGTGTTCAGAATATTATTTTAAATATTCCATGCCAATTTATTTCAACTATTGTTCTCGAGTGAGTTTTTGGCCGGCTGAACACAATCATTTGAATTGCAGGGCAAATTATTCGTTAGAAGAGCTCGATTGTAAAACAGGGCAATTTAGCTGTTCATTTCGAGCTGAAGTTCATTCTAAGCTTAATTGGGGCGATTCATTTGGCGTATCCATGGCATGGAAGGCTAATGAAACCTTGATCGTGAGCCTGCGTCCCGCGTCTGATTGACGGACCTGAGTGATCCTGATCATAGAATGCGGCCCCGCTGATCAATGGCTCCGTGCGCCGGATTATGCAGGATCATTGAAACCCTAATTTGATCAGCGGCGTGAACCACATCCGAGTTATAGGTGCCTATTTCATTGAATAATAATTGTTCTTGAGCTCTAAATATACTTAATAGCAATGAGAAATGTTTTTCAGAAACGCAACAACTATTGAAAATATGTATATTGATGAAAATATAGGTTAATCGAACGTTCGTTCTTTATGAGATTTTTTTGCGATATACTTTAATGTCCCTATGTTCATATTGGCCTTCTGAAAAATTAAATGGTTTTCAAAACTTCTGAACTCAAATCACAGTCTCACGATTTCAAATCATCGTCTCAATCGTCATCTAGGTGCTGGGTCAGTTTTCCTGTATGAGTGTTGAGTTGTGTTCCATATCTTGGCTGAACTAATCATTATTGACAGCTAAGTAGAAGTGTAATGTGTTGCGGCGAAACAAAATAAAAACTCTACAGAAGCAAAGATACTTGGGATCCTCACATATCAAATGCAACGTACTTTTCTTAATAAATCGTTGACCATGCATATTCTAGGATATTACTCGATCGGTTGCCATACAGTTCAGCTTTAAGTAAAACTAAAAAAATTTTGCAGCTCAAAACACTTCACCGGGAGCTTTGAGGAGGACGTGCGCGTGGGGGCCGGAGGCTCCTCACGTGCGGCCAGGAGACGACGGCGCTGCTGGTGCGTGACCTTCTCTTCAGTGGGAGCTGGCCTTCTGCTGAGCCGGTATTGGATTGCTTATGTGTGATGTTTGTGTGTATGTATGTATCCTTCTTGTGTATGTGTATGGCGTGTAGGTTTGTATGTATGTACAAATATTTTAAAGCAGATGGGATCGTTGAACGTTCTAATACACTAAAGTTGGCATTTTATTCGTGCACAATCATCGAATTTAATATTTCATTGGTATTCTGGATATTGTGGACTAGATCTCTAGCTGAATGTAATATAGAAAACTTCCCGGAATGTATTACAGCAATAATGAGTCCAGGCTGGCGTTCCAACTGACACATCCACAGTGTATTAATGCATTCATTTGCATGACATAGCAGCTCCCATTTGCCGCGCTTGACCTCACCCCTTCTTGACACTCGCCTTGCTGCGAGCTTGGCTGCGGTGGCCACATAACGGCCGGGGCGCCGCCTTGCATAAGCTATTGCAATATTGCGGGAGACCCGCCGAGGCAATATTGTCCGCAGACACTTTGTTCCACGATGCTCAAATAAATGCATGGTCATAGATATTAATTGCAGAGTGACCCTGATTCTAGAAAAGGATAAAGACTTAATAAATCACAGCCATCAATGCACTTCTATTTGCTTTGGAAATGAGGAAAAAGTACATTTAGCTTAAAACGCAAACGTTCTCTTCGCCGGTCATCGACGGTCTTTTCTTGCTCTTTCTAAGACAGAGAAAGTACCAGTAACTAACCCAACATCCTATTATGAGTTTCGTGATCAACATCAACAACACAAAACTTTCTTTTCTTTTGTACCAAGGCATTCTTGCTTCTGAGCAACTCTAACGGGAAAGGCATCGCTGAATAAAATTAAGGCTATTTCGATAGCGCCCTTGACCGTCTCACACAGCAAGTCCCTGCTAGCCTACACAGTAGCCTCTACTGTCCCACACACACACTTACGAGTCCCTGCTGTCCCACCTACTCACATGTCCCTACTTTGCTATGTTACTCACGAGTCCTTGCTGTCCCACAGTAATAATAAGTCACTGCTGTCCCTCTCAGCATTTTTTGCTACCATACAATAGCAGCTAGAAAACAGCATTCCCTGCCGGCTGTGCAACTCAGCTCACAGTCCTTTCCTGTACAGACAAAGTCAAATGTGTTGACGTTCTGTTTTATGAAAGGTGCAAAGCTCCTGCACTCAGCAAACACGATACCAGAACTGTTCTTTAGGCGCTGATCTATATAAAGAAGCTCACAAAGTTAGGGCGCTGAACTTGGTTGCTATAAAAAGGGCGATGTTTCTACAATATTGGACGTCGTACAACATCATATCGACAACAGATGGGCTCGCGTGAGCAAGAAACTCTCAATACTCTAATGGGTTTCTGAAAAACTTTCCTGAATTTTCATGCTGAGAAGTCGTTTTTTTGAATATTAATTCGATTTCAAAAATGCAAGAACTGTACGCTGTGTCATTTCTAAAGATATATAAATTTCATCGTAACTAGATGGGTAAAAGTGGTGCTAGATAATTTTTTAACTTCTCCGGAAAATGACCGTGGAAAATTAATTAATTTTTCGAGGTAGAAGTATTACCAAGTAAGGTGCACACGGTTCAAATTAGAACATGTAATTGGAATTTATAGAAATTGTTGGTGAAAATGAGTTATAATAGGTGATACGAAAAGCTTGGGAATTATTCGAACTGTTGAATGGAAGTTTAGAGTGAAATAAGAAACTTCATGTACAATGCTTATTTCGAATACTCATTTTCAGTGGGAGATACAAACATTAGTATATCATAATTTCATTTGGCATGCGTCCAAGAGGCAAAGCACCAGTCATCTACTTGATATATTTATGCAAACAAGCGACGTCGAAACAGTCTAAAAAAAAATGTTTTGCTGAATATTAGATTTTATCCTTGTTTAGCGTCAATACCATATTCGTATTCAACAAAAAATAAATTACGAGCACTTGATGCTATACATCATCGCACAATTTTTCACTTATATAGTAAACAGTTATTATCAATAACTTTTGTTTTTTATTAGATGCTTTTCAGGTGTTAGTTCACGTCTTATTCTTTTCCGTTTAGCACATAACTTTCAGCCGAGGAACGTTTTTGTCAGAGTGCCGGTAGTTTCTTTTATAATTTCATGTTCGGGTCCGGGGTCCTAGAGACAGTCACTCGACAAAATACATACGACTTAAGCAGCTCCTATCACAAGAAGAGAAAGACATGCCGAGTTTCTATGATATTTATAAAGAAGCGTAGATGACTGCAGAACAAGGAAAGTGCCACTTTACAGTACAGGAAGAGTACACAAGTAAACCTAAAATTAGGTCGGCGTTTGGCCTCCAAGTGTTCCGCTTGAGCAAGCGTAGGCCAAGTCACGACACAGGCTTGTGTCTGCCCTCAGCTAACTAATCATCGCGCATGCTTTCTGAGGGATGAACGCGCACACAGATTCATGCGTTAATTAAACCTAAACGGAAACCCTATTATCGCGTATGACTTAGGGGAATATTTTAATACAGGAGATGAGATCTTACAGCAACTGGGCAAATAGTCAGCATATTCTGAGACGCACTTCTTACAGCTCAAGACTGAAAGCATCTGCAAAATTTGGACTGCATTCGTAAATTTTAATTTACTGAGGGATAAAAATGACATTTTATGATCCTGATATTTCCTTGGAGTTTCAATTTGGTTTTAATCTCGAAATGATACCAAAATAATTTGCTGAGGTAAAATCTGAGAGTGGTTCCCATTCATGAGGAAATTTGTTACTTGCCAACTATTCTAAGAATTTGATAGTTCTTTAAATTTTGCAGTGCACCACCCGCAGCCAATTCCGCTCTTAACGAATATTGAGTACAAGGTACAAGATTGTCACCTTTGGAAGTTACTCGTAAGAGTAATAGCAATATCTACCATTAGAAAAAACATAAAAATAAAATCAATTTTGTACTTGTTGGACGTCAACATTTTCTTTAAAGAACTATTTTCTCTACATATGATAGGAAGAAATCTATATTTTTCAATTTGTACCGCTACTGCATTGTTCTGTGTGCACTCATCATTGTCTCGTTGTGCAGTGTTGAAAAATTTCTGCGCTTGTATCTAGCTTTTTATCGATAGAAAATATTTGAAATAAGTATTTAATGATTTTTGAATCTGAATTATTGCTCAATTGTGAGCATATATACGTGCTTTAGCTTCTCGAAGGTGGAGCGACAGTTTAACTTCATGGTAATAAAGTGGCTAGACCCTTAGTTTGCATTTATTTTTTCAACGTGGACGCTGTTGATGGCAACCAAATTATTATCGATTCGGATGGTATAACCGCGAACGACTGCTTTGACCGAGTTGATGGAATCGACTGCTTTGACTGAGGTTAGATTCGATTCCATCTCCAGTTGAGGTGTCTGTATCGCTGCGTATTTGCTAAATTTATTTTGTATTGGGCCTATCGTGCTCATTCGTTATGTTCATATGTTGAACAAATTTTCAAAATGAAATCCTTCTTATATAGTGACTTTATTTCGCACTGGTGTTTCGTTTATATTTCAAACCAATGTTTATGACGTAATTGCAGTTTATAATAATAGTTTCTACATTTGTTTGATTTTAACTGTAAATTAATATTAGATCTTGGAAAGGATGAAGTTTACCAACAGTTTCAAACGTTAGTGCTTTGATGTAAGGGAAGTGTAATCCCTGCAATAGCCGCAAATGCCCCAATTGAATATAATTCATGATTTCGTTTCGAGTACCGCATCCATAAATATGGACCGATTTCGTTTCAACTAACTATGCTGCGGTAACATTCTAACCTTCAGGAGCAAACAAAATTACGCAAATTTTGTTGTATTCGAGCAAATTATGACTTGAAAATTTCAGATTAATTCTAATCATTGATTTGATGGATGAACCTGCATTAATGAATTTCATGATGAGTTAAGTTTTGAAATCATTCGTTCGTTTCTCAGATTCCGTGACAGAGCTGTTCACACGTAGACGAGAAGAGAGGGTTCGGTTCGTGGTAAATATGTGGTTCATTTCTCAGTGTAAACAGCTCCTCTAGAGATGCAACAAAACAGTGATAGCGAGTTAGGAAAGGTATGGGGAAATGCTTTCCCTCAACGAGCATGTGTTTAACACTTTCTAAATTAGGCTGAAAGCTGAAATTCATTATAATCGTAGTCGCGCACCATCCAGGCTTTTATAAAACACATATGTATATCAATTTTATCGATCATTATCATAACAGAAGCTCAAATTGTCCACCTCTGCATTGTAACATGCATCAATTCTCTTTATAAAACTTTATTTTTCTCTTTTGAGTGTTTCAGCGTTGATCCTTCGACACTCAGTTAATTGTTATCGCTGCTCGATTGTGTGGTGCGAAACCCTTGGGACACCCTGTGTTTGCATACTCGTATTTACAAATTTTACGAATAAAGTGACCTATAAAGTTTTTAGAAAAACTTCGTCAGAATAAAACGTTCAAGTCACCTCGTTTTACGCTCGCATTCTTACGTTATTCTGTTTTTGGTTTATGATTTGTTTATACTTTCTTAGCGTGCATTTTTGTGGAATGGGAAAACCTGCAAAAGGGTGCAATATTTCTTCTCCGGGGAAAACTATAGTTCAAGGGCAAAAAACTGGAACGTCTTTTTCGTACTCGGTAATGCAGTCCAATCGAAAATGTTCTATAAATGTAAAGTACATTAACCTAGATATCTATGTGGATATGAAACGTGAAGTTAAAGATTAGCAATGCCAAATTTATCAGTAAACTTGATAACAAGGCCCTTACTTGAGACAGGACTGTTAAGAAGATGACTCGTGACGAAATTATTCTCTGAAAGGAACCGACGTATTCGCGTACGTACGATGAACATTTACTGAATGACAGCGGGAAAAAGTAGAGAGTCTGGGATGAAAATTTGAAATATTAGACGCTCGGTTCTAGTTGAATGACGTTAATTAAATGTCCAGCTGACGTTTGGTTTGAATTTGAATACCCAAATTCCTCCTGCGAAGTATGAGGTTGGGGCGAGTTCAGCGCTGTTGCGACGATGCATGCAATTCGCAATGTACGGAATTCGCTGTAAAGACATACTCGATATAACGTTGTACTCCTATGTCACAGGAGAATCATTGGGCAGTTACTTTCCGTTGAATTGAAAAGAGATTCCAAAAACGTATCATTACAAGTACAAGAATGGTTCCGACGTCTAGTCTTCGAGTTAACATTGAACTTTGGAGCTGTTTCCTGAATTATGATTATAACAGAAGAATTGTTTTCGTCCAAAAGTTTCAAGAAAAATTGAATCAGCTTGACAAGGAATGGAAGCAATTACACCTAGCGATTTTAACTAAGTTGTTGCATCTTATGAAAAGACGTTGCAAAGCTATAATTGATGAGAAAGCTTCTGGAATGAAGTATTGCGTCCAGAAAATTGCACACGTCTTTTATGCTCCTATATTTTGACACAAGTCGGTGATGTGTGCGATTTTTCTCCTCGGTTCAAACTACAGTATTTTTTGACAGTATCATGAATATTATTTTATTCACATTTGAGGAATTTGTTCAATTTTATCCAATAATTTAAAACGATTTAAAATAATCGGCACGAATTACTTTGAAAAATATGAAAGTTGATATAATTATACTCACTGGCTCATTTAATGAAACATCTAAAAAAGGAGCCAGCATCGCTAATTTCTGATGAGTTTTACAGTTTTTGCAACATAATTACTCCATCTTACTTACCGACTGGTTTACCGGTACTTCGCACTTGCTTTCAAGCCGCGGTTGCAGCCGTAGAGGCTGTTGCCTCATCGCTAATGCTCTGCCTGGAAGGAATTCTACCCAGGTGCCCTTTGGTGCTGTCATTTTAATCCAGTATTTTCCGCAGATTTTTCGATGGCAAAATGAAGCGTTTTCCAAAAATTGAAGTCCTACGTTAAGTTGCTTCAAGGATATTAGTTTTTTGTGTTGTTTTTAAAATATTCCTAGCAGAAGCCTATTGTTAAGTGCATGTGAGCAAAATGAAAAAAAAGGTTGAAACATATTTCTTTTCTACAGTTAAGAAACTAATGAGAGGAACGAAGAAAAAAATCTGGTGGGCTCAAATTTTAAGAACTTTCACGATTTTCGTAAAACAAAAATTTAAAATACGCAATACGTTCGTACAATTGAAATAATTTGACGTGCTTTAAAAAGAAACAGAAGCTTTGATGAAGCACAAAATGAACAACATGTAGGCATGCGAGAATGACGGTCGTCGTTTTATTCCAAAATCAACCAAATTTCAAAAGCTTTGATGTTTTCAGTGTTTTCAATGTGTAAGTGCAGAATAAATACACTGAAAATTTTTTAAAGTTTGATTCCCGACTGTTAAATTTGCAATATTTGAAATGTTTTTGAGTTGAGTTTAGCGTCAAGCGTATTCGCACTGGGAATCAAAGGGTGCTGAGATTGACTGTTTCACAATTCAAAGAAAACTAAATTGATCGCTCACGTAGTTCTGGTTTTTGAAGGCTAAAGTCAAAAACTAATGACGTACGGCTTCAAGTGCAAGGCTCAGTATTGAAAAAACTGAAAGAAAAAGGGAGATAATCTTTTAAGTCTACTTCAGAGCGCTGAATTTTTCTTAGAAGATTCTCAGAATGAACGAAATAATGTCAGTGTTGGTAAGCACGGATTGTAATCCCATAGCTGATAGCTTGCTATGCAGAAGAGGGTAGAATTTTTTCTATTATTCAGGAGCAGTCCCGAAGTAAGATGCACACTAGAATTAGCATACCGCGAGACCAAATTAAGACGTTTGAACATTTGCACATTCTGCAATATGACATCTGGTGTACCTTCAATTTAAGAAAAAACAATTAAAAAAACATTTCCTAAGCGCAATAAAACCGGGATGTACGACGCAGGACCTCTCGAATAACATATTCATGACTACTTGCTCTAAGAAAAAATGAAATGCGTGCTGCATGAGTGATGCGCACGAATGCGGTTCATGTTTTTGTCATACCGGTGGAGATTGCGTGAAAAAGAACAGCTTCTGCATATTCAAAGTTTATCTTTTTGCGCTTCGTCATAAAGAACTTTCTCTTTGGCTTTACGACAGACTGCACTCTCATGCTTACTGCATGAATAACTTATGAAACATTTGGTGTGTACTAACACTCGTGCATAACTTTGTAAGTTTTTATAACAAGGCATAATATATTCATTGAATCATACATTATTTGCAGCTTTCAACTGTTTAACTACCGTTAGTTTCCTTTCAGACTAGAAGCAAGGACAGATGACAAAATAAAGGCTGGAAGGTTCTCGTCCATGAACGCTCTTCGTTAGATGTGATGTATTTTCTCGATTTTGTTGCTCACGCTGTGGGGATAGATCACGAGGGAAGTGCTTTGCAGCTGCTTTTTTGAAATCAAAGCAAGTTATTCTTGAAAATTTATTTTATGACCTCATTGGTATCAGTTTTTAACTCAATAATGAAAACCAATAAAATTTCTTAAAATTGAAAAAAAACTACTGTCATTTACCACAATTCCTGAGCGTATTATTCATGACCCTTCTATGTTCCCTATTCTGTAGACCATTAAATTTTGACGGAAATATCAGTTACACTAAACTCGGAGAAAAATTAAATGCTGATTAAAAATCTTTCTGTATTCTTACCTAACGTTTGTTCACAAATTGATCACGAGCGCTCCCTCTTTTCTCTAAAGAGGATGCCCAGTTTTAACGAACCGTTTAAGAATCACGAGGTGAGCTGCATGATAGGCCGGTGCACGACGTTTCAGCCGCTGCTTCAAATCCACGATGAGTTAAAACAGGCGTAAAGAAATAAAAGGATTCGACTTAGAACACTTTTTAACTTGGAAATTTCTGGAATGCCATCAAACTCTTCTCTTTATAATTTCTTGGGTATGTTCCTCCGAAAAATGTTCCGAAATTTTGGTCGAAGCGTTGCCGGAGGAAGAAGCATTAAAAATGCACTTAGATGACACGCTTTTAAATATTTTTTATGTGTGGTGACGTCGTGAGCACATTACTGCTGGCTGCACCTATTGCTCTCGGGCGTGTCTTTGTGGTCGGCTGGACACGGAGGAAGAAATTTTTCGGCCAAATTTCTAGCACGACGTGACCCGTCCAAAACTGTCGGAATTTGGACCCATTTTGCGGGGGACTGCAATCCCTGAGCTATCTGCAGAACGACCGCCCCTAACTTCCAGTTGCCGGCCTTCTTTTTGCGCTCATGTGCGCCGATGGAACAAATTCCAATTTTAGCCATCTTTTTGGGAGTCCGAAAGCGACACATCGAGGACTTTTCCAGTGGGGCTTGGGGAAGGGATGTGGGAGGGCGGGGAGCGGGAAGTAAACGGAGGGAAGGGAGGACGGCTGGCTGGCGTTTATTTGTTCGAAGAAACAATTGACTGAAATCATTCGACGATGCTGCAAATGAACCTTTCTTACATTCTTAAATAATTATTTTCAACTTACTGAGACTACAATCATAGTAATTTGAAATTAATGAGCTAACGTGCATTCCACGAGGTGTCTTGAAGAGCAAATTACTATGTAGTGGAATATCTTCTAATAATGTAATATGTTACTAGGCTAGATTACGTAAAGCTGGGATCAGAGCGTCGTGAACAGACGTCGGAATGTCAAACCGTTAAGACGGCACAAGTGCGAGGGGCAGCATTCGTTCTCATGTTCGCTGGCCATTAATTTCTGTCACCCTTGTGGTCGAGACTTGCACCAGACTGCTGACTCAGGCGTGTTCACAAAGGCTGGCACACAACACAAACACACACGCACACACATCAGCACACAAATCGAAGGCAAACACCAGGTCCGACAACACAAACTCGCACACACGCAAGAAGAAAGACGCAGGCTTGAGGACCAGCAACGGCCGATCTACGGAGGGCAAGGAGGCGGAACCCAAAGCGAGGGTTCCGATTTACAGCCATTCATGGCGCTGAAATAACGTGGTCATCGAAGCTGCGCACCTGAAGGCCTGTTTACATCGGGGGGCAACGACATTGTTGAGCAAGCGCTTGACGCGCGCTTGCAGCAGCGCTTGACGCCCACAACTGTTCACACTCATTTTTTGATACACGCGCGTGACGCGAATCATCTACAAACAGCGGTGAGGATGGATGTGAGTGAAGAAGAGCTGTGGACAATTATATTAGGGTGTGCTGCTGTGAAGAGAAAAAAGGTAGGCATCGCAGCATTTGGGTTAAAAAATGGTTGCAGAAAAGAGATGGGAGGGGTTCATACACTCACATCTTCAGAGAACTTTCAGTTGAAAATAAATTGGATTTTCAAAATTATACAAGACTGCAATAAAAATTTGCATTGAGTTAATTGTTATATATTGAAGGATGACTACTTGAAGGTTGGTGAAACAATCATTTTCCCTTTTGTTTATTAAATCCTTTCAAAACAATTTTATTGTTAAATCAATATTTGATTTCAAAAATAACAGTCACACTTCCAGTTCATTTCAATATTGCAAAACAAAAAATTTAATGAATAAGTGTAAAATGGTAGACATTTTTGACACAAAATTTTCACGAAGAAGCGAAGATACACGTAATTCCCAGTAATTGTATTGCAAAATGTACCTTAAACACATAAGTTAAGGTGATAAGATCATTTTAAATACATAAATGGCATGAAATCTGTGTAGTTAAATTAAGGTTTCTACTAGAAAGTGAGACCATACAAATGTGGTGTTGCTATCCATAGTATAAGCTGAAGCGTTAACGTACACACTACCTCACATAACCACGGCCAGCAGCCGACTCAGTGCAGCGACTGTGTTGCATGTTGCATGCGACTGTGAATCGCTAGCTGGTCAATCATTCGGATGCCCGCCTGAAGCGCACGTACATGAGTACAGTGCCGCTGACCACCAGCACCGGCCTATGAACGAGAGGGAACAGCGGAAACGGCCTGATCAACCCTGCATGCATCTATGAACTTCTCCCAAGTGGGGAAGTTGTTTAAAAAATGATTTGCCTTGGAAGATTTAAGATAAGCTGTTAGAATGGTTTGATTCAAGATTGCTTAAGGGACAAGGTTGGTGTTTTCTGAATAAGGCCACCAGTCGCCATCGAACGGCAACACTTAATAAACTAATGACTTAATCTGACTCAGAAGGAGTTAAGTGACGGTATTCGGGTTGCTCTACTGGCACCTAATTTCATTTGCACGACTTGACCTCTGCAGGACAATGAAAGGACTTTTATACTCTCGCCTGATGTTTATTAGTTGACTCTGAGTGCCGTGACTACGGCAGCAGTGGGGGGTCCACTTCTTGAGGAAGAAGGTCCGGGTCCAGAGAGTTGACGCACTCCAGCAGGTGCCGTGGCTCGAGGGAATCCGGGGTGGATCCCGGCGAGAGTGGATTTGTTAGTGTAATATTCCGCAGGTGCGGTAACAGTTTGTATTATGAGGTATCTCGAAGGAAGCAGTAATATCTGCCAGTGCCTTGTGGCTTACTTTGTTGATTGATAGCCGTTTAGGCTGAATAAATTTTAGGAACGTCTCAAGTGATTCTGAGAACGTTCCGAATGCACCTCTAGTACGTTTTCAAGTGGTTCTGGAAACGTTACTATAGGGTTTTGTGGTGATGTTTGTGTTTCGGCTTCGCAGGTTCTTCTGTACGGGAAGAGAGCTTGGGTTACTTGTTCAAGCATGATAACACAAGGAGAGACAGTCGCTACGCAAGCCAGGCTGCGAGCTTTACTGCTGAATTACAGGATTGCCTCAAATAGAGGATTATATGCGGGTGCCTCGACCCAATTCTGGCGCCTGAACAAGGGCGAGGCAGTCGCAACAATAAGTACTCGTATGGACAATCATGAATCTTCCCACATGCTATCTCTCCAACAAACGAGTCTTCTCCGGGTACTACTAGCCTTGACGCGTCTTGTTCTAAATCGTCTCCGAAATGGAGTGCAACATTAGTTCACAAGATCAAGAGTATTATAAATCAAGGCTGTGGTCGCCGATTAATCTAGGGTGTGGTGCCTATTTACAATGAGTACCTTAAAGATCGGTATTGGACGCTTAGAACGGTTCCCACTAAGCAACAGCAAAGGGCTCGCTGTACTGATCTTACGGCTAAAAGTTGTCAAAAGATCCATTAACTTAAGCTAGGAATCGTGCCAGGAAGGCATGTACAGCCTAATTATTATTATTATCTATTATTAAATGCTGAATCTCTAGTCTACCTGGCTTGAACGTGAAGGATGTCCTACGAGAGGAGAGAGGAAGGTACCATTTAGAAAAGAATAGAGGGAACGCGGAATCTATGCACAAAGTGCACAGAATCGGTAGTTAAGAAGGATTTAGAAAGCATTGATCATGAGGATGCATATCAGAATAGTATTAGGGCATCCTATGAGTTACAATGAACAACAACCACTGGAGGTAGCCGACATTGACATGAAGTATAAGGAACAGGTAGCTACAATTGAAAGCAACAATTGCCGGTTAAACTAAATTAAACCCCAAATCAGATAATTGGATGATTTCTGGACTAAAAATTCCCAGGAGTTGGGAATTTAGAATATTCAGAGACTTCCCAGAGGTAAGCACAATCACCCTAATTTAGCTGAATCAGGTAACGACTAATTATTAACATTATTATACACAAATTGACCTAACCCAAAAATCAGTAGTAAGAGTTGTCACTAAAGTGATTATGATAGGAATTCTTGTTACTGTTACTACACATTGTTACACGCAATCAGACAGTGGGATGGTTCTGATCAGGAAAGAATGATTATTTATATGACTTGACTTGAAGTGAGTAACTACCGAAGATACAATCTCTATTGGTGTAAATAAACTATCATAGCTTCATTTCTCAAGATATGAATTTAAACATTGACTAAAAATTGCAAAAGGAATTCCAAAATTATTTAAATCTGACTTAATTAAAATACCAAAAAATAGAGAACACAATTAATTAATACTGGAACACACAAAAGATGAGCAAACCACTAATGACACAATGGCAACAAATAGATTATTCATATTCAATTGATTAGAGGCTTGAACACACAATTAATTTAGCACTCAAAAATTGACACAATGGCAACAGAATAGATTATTAATATTCACTTGATTAGAGGCTTGACACAATGGCAACATGATAGATTATTAATATTCAATTGATTAGAATTGCTTCTTGGAAAAACTATGTTGCCATCAAATATAAGGTATGCAGCGATAGCCGGCACAGGGGAGGTGCGAGAGATCACACTTCTTGGCAAGAGCCCTACATCACATGTGACACGATTAGTTATTTGAGAAAACCTACTTAATAATACACAACATATTATTTACATAATACATAAATTAAATAGTTACCCGTAGAACAGCAATAGCACACACAATACTTTAATTCTCACCAGAGAAGAAAACCGAGATGCACACACTTTGAATGACTTGAAACGAGTGACGCTTGTGCGGGTTGAAATGTTGCCGACACGGCGACATGGGGGTTTCGTAACTATTCAAAAGTGATTTCTTAGGGATTGAATTTTTCAGTACACAATTTTAATAAAATTGAGGATAGAAGTTAATTAATTTCGTAATGAATTTTTATTCTAATGGTGGACTTTATTTTACTGAATTTTTAAAAGATCATTTTGAGAATTTCCGAAATTTATACTGAGTTGCGTGCCGAAGGTTCGCTACACATCCTCCAAGCCTCAAGTGGAAGCGGAGTTAGATTGGCGCCAACGACACATTACAGAAGAGTTCGAGTGATTTGTGGTATTGAAAACTCTGAAAATAGCGATCTTAAGTACAAGTTTAGATACAGAGCAGCACATTGAACAGTACTTCAAATTGACGCGCCATCTAAATGTGATTTTGTATCATGCGTTTCTTTACCGAATGAGCTGAGTTCACACGTTGGGCACCGTGTGAAACGTCTTATTCTAATGTATCTTAAGGTGAGCCAAGGTTTCACTGTTTTTGCATTATCCCCATTTTTTCGTGCTTTCGCTAGCCCAGCTATTTATTACGTTTTTCTAATTCCGATTCATTGTACGTAAATCTACTTTTGATAGTTGCCATAAAATTTTGGGTAAAGTTAAATCATGCAATCGTTCGTTAGCGCTTTTTATGATTCGAAGCGTGCATTTCGCTCATTTGGTGTGCTATTTGTGTTAGAAATTGTATGTCGATAATTATCATATTTGCATTGTTCAATTAACCCCACTCACGTGTTCAACATTAAAATAAAATATGTTAAATCTTTCAAATTTTCGTCATTTTCCCATGCAGATCATACTAAGATACGTAGACGCGTGGCTTACACTATGCTAATTCCTGCTATTCATATTTTCCACCCTTTCTGTCCATCCTCTTTCTGTGTATTTCCCATCTTTAATTTCCTTTCTACTCTGACTATCGGGGTTTAAATTCTTCAATCGTAACGTGACGGGCGGCGTCAGCCGACCCATAAACGTATCGTGACAGCAATCAATAAAGAGCAATGCATACACGCCAAATGTGTTTCACGCAAGACGATTGAACATATTTCTCTAAAATTTTGTTTTAATCCTGTATTTATTTAATAGTTTCTAACCACTTTTAACAGTTAAGCAAAAGAATTAGCGCAAAGTCGCATTCATTTATTGATGGACGATTTTTTAAAATAAATATAAATTCTGAAATGCAGAGGTCAGGCGAAGTTAAGGTTGAATCCATGCTTTTCAAATTTATGTTTTTAAAAACATGGTCTTTATTAGGTGAATAAAATAAAAACAGCGTTCTGAACATGAATATTTTCAAAGTTATGTGTTAACCAAATTCATCAGAACTTCGCATTTAAAGACGATGTACACCTTAAAAAACCGTCCCTCAACAAATGAATGAGAATAGGCGGTGAAACTTTTCATAGCATGTTAAATTTTTTGATGCAATTTCATTTTTATCTTCACTATGAATTCAATGTTCTCTTTTCGGTATATTCAGAAATACTAGTTGGTCTTTACATACTTAACATTTAAATTTATTGTTTTTTGAAGCACTGAAGATGAATTTTTCAAATTCCGATACGTTTGCTTTTGTAATGAAATTCTCAACTACGTTGTTTTTCTTTTTATCCTAAAAATGAGATTTCCCTGATCAGCCTTTTTCATTTGTCTTTTTGTTATTTAAAAAATATTTGTTAGGTTGGCAGAGTGATTTAGATAAATATCGCCTTGAAATACAAAATCTAGCCAATTCCTTAATTATCTGGATGATTTCGGAAGCTTTAGATTCAGACATTTTTCATCCATGGGGCTATTCATCTTTCATTCATTTCAATTCATTTCTAATACACCAGTTCCGTTTGATGAAAAAGACCCGTCCCACACTCTTTACTATGATACAACCATGGCACTACCCAATTCCACAATGGATGTGTTATTTCGAGTGTCGTATGCTCTTCATTGCTGCTTCCAAACCCGTGTTGCCTTTTTCTTTTCAAAAAGTTAGATTTTAGTTCCGTCTCATCACATTACATACTTCTTTTCAAATTTTCGACTCCAACTGTGTAAGTTTCGATCACTTCAAAAATCTGCAACCAACTTGTGCTTCGATAATCGAACATTAGCAGGTGATGGCGATGCTGTGTTGCCAACAACTTAGTGAGTCAATGTACGTCTTCATTTACGTGATATAAAGGGTATTTGTGCATACTGCGATGTTAACATGGCATAGTTTTTCCATTGTAGCGTTTACATATTCACTAGGTATACTCAACATGCACGCCTTTGACACTTTTGTGTTGAATATTGCTGCTTACCTACATTGCCACTATTACGATTTTGTAACCAAAATTCCGTGTTTTGGAGGAAATGATTTCAAATTTTATTCATGTTACTGATTCATTGAGAACCGTTCAGTTCGCCATCATCTGTCGCCAAACTGCATTTATCGCTGAATTTTTATTTCTGTCTACATAAGAGCAGACTTTTGTGGCGCCTGATGAACATGTCATTTAGCTGATGAACCTGGATTGGTTGGGGACCATCGACACGGGCAACTACTAATATAAAGGAAAGTAGACAAAATGAACGATCGTTAAGACATTCAATAAAATTATTTTGCTTCATGCACTTTTGCAGAAACAAATTTAAAAATCGAAAGAAAGATAAAAACTTTGTTGAAAATCGGTGTGACGCACTTTAAAATCCCATGTAGTATGAAGTCTTCTTCAAATCTGACCTCAATCCCGGTGTGTAGAGTATATTCGTTGTCTGATCCCCCTGTGCTTCGTCGGAACGCCCACCAGAGGTACGCACACTGATTATAGATTTTCAAAACCGATGTTGAGTAGACGTGTAGTGCGCTATTGTAGTGAATTTCCTACACTCTCATGTCTCGTGTACTTCTGTATTACTCGCCCGGTGTTACTTACTTTAAGTTTGCTGATTTTTATGTTGTTGTAGTTTACGTGTGGCCAGTTGCCTAAGCTCTCTCTCTCTCTCTCTCCACCCCTCTCTCTATAGCATTACGTAACCTTACTCAAACTTCAAGCTTTTCTATCATTCCCTATCACATATACTCCTCAATGTGGAAATTATTTGTCCAATGAATGAGTTTTTTTTACTTGTGCCACCGACCAACTTGCAGTGCAGCGCGAATACATGAATTAATAACTATACACGAATACGCATCCAATTTATTGCTTTAATATGTGTTTTACTCGCACCCTACGAAGAAAAAAAGCACACATTCCATACACCTAGATTTCACCAACGATATGGTCTCTTGAAAATCCAAGTGCGAATTAGCAGAACATCATCGCATGCTTATCGCAGGGAACAGTTAAGGCGCCTAGTCACGAAGACACGAAGCGGTACAGCAGCATGCGTCTTTTGCATCTCAAGCCGTGGGGCAGACGGGCTGTACAGGCAGCCAGACTACGAAGCAAAGTTTGTGCCTCTCATTTGCATCGCGGACACCAAGGAGGCCGTGGCGGGACGAAGAGGTTTCTCTTCTTTTTTTTGCTCATTAGTGCTCAGCGTCCTCAAAGTAAGACAGTAATTGTTTTTTAGAATTGTAAGTAGCAGCCATTCACGAGCGGCTCTAGAAAGCGTTGTTTCAGTGCTTTCAAGCTTCACTGAATGATTGTAAAAAATATCAGAGTGGTTTACTTCTGCAGACGCGGGATTTGAAACATATCGTAGAACACAAGGTTTTTGCGTTGTAACTTTAAACGCGATGGGCTGGATGTGAATCATTTCATATTTGCTACAGTTTCACTCATGTTGGAATATATTAGGTTAAAATTGATATCGCTTCTCCTGTTTTTGAATATAAATGAAATAAAATGATCCTTCACTAACGAATTCCGTCAATAAATCCCTCAATACAATGGCTTTTCGTGGATTGTCCGAAATCGCCATATCTTCGCCTGCAGAAAGTAGAGTCACAATACTTTGAAGCTGAAAATTGAAGGAATGCAATATTTCTGAGCACAAATATCACAAGTATACAGAAAGCCCTCCGTAAAATAAACAAACGAGCGCGCTGTTGCGATTGTCGGGGTTGCAACGATTTGTTATTGCGAATTTGTTGTCCTAAAATTGCTCGAATTTCCAAATTGAACAAACATTGCCAGACCTCACCTGCACGCACTGTAAGAAAAAACATGCAATTTTTTCATCAGTAAAAGTCATATACGCTGAATTTGTTCTCTATTCAGGTTTGTGGCGTGAACTTCGTGCAGTGGAGTTAAGCGAGGGCTGGAGATTGGCCAGATGGATGTTGCCAAAAATAATGTTTCAGGTCATGAATCTTAATGACAGCTTTTTCTCTGGAGGCTTCCTGCTCGGTCTTCATGAAAATGATGGATAAAAATGATGGGAGTGCGGTAAAAACACTCTCCGGTAAAGTTTTCTCACATCACAATTTCTTGTCATTCTAAATTCTTCACAAATACAGAGAAGCACCAAATGAAGAATATTGATATTCTATTTAATTTTTTTGGTAGTGCACTCAAGAAATAGTATTTAAAGAGTCTATAGTGTTTCTAGCGATTCTTGCGCGGGAATTTAAGAAGAAATATTCAACGATTACGTCATCAAATATATGGAAAGTATTAGAACTTATTACACTCAGTCGTCAATGTGCGGATGTTATTCATGGAAACTTGTTGCAGTTTGTTACCCAATACATTTGGGATAGCCACTCGAATTTACCATACAATGGTGAATATGATGTCTCATAGCCCCGAATAAGCATGTTTACCGACAGAAACACATATTTCGGCGTTTTTGAACATGTCGATTAATTCCTATAAATATTGAAACTGTTCGCTCAAAGAATTAATTTTCTTTCCGGGCATTTTTTTGCCAAAGCATGAATTAAGGAAGAGAAGACAAAATGAAACTCTTTTTCACTGATCGAATAAACCATTCTCGAAGTGCACAACTCTTTCAACGACACCTGGGGGGAATAGTGTCAAATGATTTTATTTAAATGGCCGAGATCGCTCGCCTAGCTCCGATTGTGATAGTAACGTCCTGGCGACCAAACGGAGAACTTCATTACGTTGGACTGACACTTCCTCGAAATTAATCCAAAGAACCCCAATAGAACGCTTGGAATTCTCCGCTGGACTCTCGTTGAATTTAGAAATTAGATCACGTTGTAAGTTTGGAGGCTTAAAGACCGGCCCAAGTTTTTAGAGGCCGCCTCGCACCCCCGCTGCCGGGTCCAAATGGAGGGCTGCCTTCACTGAATTTAGGCCGTTACGTTACTCGTCAAATGGTAGCAAATGATCAAGAGCTTATCACATGTTGAAATATTTGTTCCTGAGTATGATTTAACTTTCGTTGTTTGTTCAACCTGACATCGGTCGCTAGTAAATTTAGTCATGACAAATCACGCATTTGGATGGCGAATTTAAAAAAATTCGTTATACTGCAAACTACACTAATGATAAACTGAGTTTGTAGAACGTGAGTTTCGAGTGAAGAATTGAATAATTATCTCTTCCCCAGTCGCTCGTGGTTTTTATAACATCAGTTCAGATATTCGATTTGCCTGAGCATCATTAACTGAGCTAATTTTTTATTTGAGCCCCACGATTGGTCTCCCCAAAGTGCACTGCCACATGCCATAAAGTGCGTCTTTCTCAATACTGAAAGAAACAGTATATGATATAAAATAAATAATAATACAGAAAAATAGAATAGGAAAGAATAGAACAGAACACAGTAGAGAAAAACAGAGCAAGGCCGAGCAGAGTTGAATGTGAGGGAATGAAATCCATTTACTGTAACGAGACGAGTGCCCCAATCTCGAGGTGCCAACCAAGTCTTACGTAGCGAGGCCAATACCGCACAGGCAACTGAGTGGCAGCACAGAGGGAATGTTAAAATAACAATCATAATCAGCCCCAATCAGGCGAGAAATTTCAGTTTTAATTTCGTAGCTCCAGCTATTGAAATTTGCGTTGTGGATTGTGTTTCGAAAATGCGTTTCACATTATCAATATTTTTAGATGATGAACATGAATTTAAATAATGTAAAATCTCAGTAATCGTTGATTCAAAGATTGCATCAACGACAGAGTGATTCGAAATAGGTATTTGTGCTTAGCTTGTGATGTGCGTGTGTGGTCGATAATGTGTGATTGGAAATCCGCTTCTGTGCGTGTGTGTATTTTTCCGCATGTGTGTGTGCGTGTGCACGCGCGTGAATTAGGCTATTTGAGCGTGCGATTATTCACGTGCGTTGTGTAGCAAGTCGTGTGTGTATACAGCAGGTCATGCGTGTCTATAGCAAGCCATGTAAGTTTGTGTGTAAGTGTGTTTGCGTTCTGTAGGTGATGTGTGAGCTGTGGGTCACATGTATGCATAGTACATATGTGTGTTTGAGGCAAATGGTGTAATTGTGCAAAAGTTCATGAGTGGGCTTTGGCAGTGTGGTCCTCCGATGTGAAGCAGATCACGTGTTTGCGAAACAGGTTATACGAAAACAAAATTCTGTGCAAATGTGGATTTGATATTTTGTGTGATTAGGCAAGTCACACCTGAGACAAGTGCCTTGTGTGAAGTACGCGTGTTGCAGAGCATCCACATTTTGATGACAAAGATTATTTTATGTCTATGTCACCGATAATGAGCAAGATATGTGGTGAATCTCACGTGTATGGTATAACACTTATATTTGTGATACACTAAATAATTTAGAAATCATGCACATCATTATTTTCCTTAGTGGCACAGCAAAAGAAACTGATTTCTGTTCGTATATTCACAAAACCAGAGTTTGTATAGCTTTCACAGCGGTACAGTCCCTATGACAGCCAAGTTCTTGAACCCTGAAGAGCGTGAGCTCCCCTCTTCTGATTCTTTACCCTCACAGCGCTGGAGATAGGATTGGCAGCATCGGGAATTACACGCTCTGGTGTTGTTCAAAAGACCGCACCGACTTCTGTGTCGCCTGCACCAACCAGCAGCCGATCTTGCACTTCTCAGACGCGTACTAGGTCTCTGTAAAGCGAAGAATTGAGGGCGGCCTTTCAATTCCGCAGCTTGGAGCTCCAAACAAATATGAGAGAAAGGAAATGACATATGGGAGATTTAGCTCTGTCACGATGCCCATTCATACACGTACGTGAGAGCTGTGTCAAGATACAGCCATCAATAGCTTCGGGACAAATGCTTTACCCATTGGAATCTCGGTTGTTGAATTGGTCTCGGTCATTGGTCATTGGTCTCGGTTACATTTGAATTCAAAATCATCGAATGATATTTGCCCTTTTGGAATACATGGATGTCGTATAGTTACTCTGAGATCGAGCGTTTTGAATGGTCTATAGAAATGGAATAATCGGTTGAAACACTTAAAAAACGTTTCAACGTACTCTCATTTCCACTAACGATGGAAATATTCTTCTTGGCATTGATGCACAATTGAATGACAGGTAATTCAGGCCATAGTTACATAATCGACTGAATTTAGGTACTTTGACTTTAGAATCGTTGAACATTGCATCCCAAACAGGTTAGTGAAAATTTGATAATGATTCTCAATTTGTAAGTAACTCAAATCCATTCCACTGTATGGCTAAAAAAAGCATTATTTGAATTCTATATGCGGCCAAAAATATTTTAGTCGCGCTACGTGGTTTTCAACTGATTTTTCTAACAAGTAGGATCCATCGTTAATTTTCAGGGACCCAAGAAATAAGACGATAAAAAAATAGATCTACACCTTTAGAGTAATAATTTTCTTTTTAGCAAATGACTAAAGGTGTGTTTTCAAAGAAGTTTTCAAAAATAATAATGATAATAATAATAAACAATTCAAATTATTTTCGAGTGATTAACAAATGCGTTCCTACGGGGCACAGGAGTGTGCCATGATTAAATTATGAAAACTTTCTTTATTACTTTTTTGAGAATACAACGGTCGATATCCTATTTCTTATGATGTTGATGAAAAAAGCAATGACGGACGCAGTTTCCTCTGAAATGAGCGCGATAGGTGGTTTCGATAAGCGCGGGTTGTAAGCTAGAAGTTGTATGACCATTATTTGTGGTTTATTTATCTTTTTTTTTGGTGAAGCGCAATCCAGAAATCTAGGGGCAGTAGGTGTGAGATCTCTCATTCAGAAAAATCTCATCACCATCACGAAGGAATATAGTTTATTGAGAAGTGAACTGGTTTTTCATGGATTGACAAATAATCCTAACTCATCATTTTGTAAGCGCGGAGGATTGCAGAGTTATTGTTTCTTTCAGAGGAAGACTATACTGTATGTTCTTTCTAAGTTTTAGGCAGTTCACAAAAAGTTAGAGCTCCTAAGTTCGCAATACTTGCGAATAAACAGTACTTCTTTGTGCTGCAGCTGAGTTGCGCCCGCGGACGTAAAAAGGGGGAGAAGACTTCGGTTGAAAGATTTGTCTGAAATATTTATTTCCTACAATCATGTAATGTTCATCGTTACAAGGAAGACTCAACAGTGAACTTGACACCTTGCGATCATACCGATCATTTTATTTCAGACATAATGATTTGTAGTTTCTGAATCTATGATGGAGCTGGACTCCGAAATGTTTTCCCTTTAAATATGATTTATTTCCTTGGAATTTTTCTCGTTTTTAAGTTTCTCTTAATGATCATCATTTTAGCATGTCGGGCCAAATAAGTAACGAGGACAATATGGCAGTTCTGGTATTCACAACGCGAGGTAGCAGACATCCATAGGTGACAGGCCAGCTCGACAGGTGCCTTGTCCTCTTTGATGTAGGCCGCTAATTGGCAGGTGAAGGACCGCCAGCAGTAGCGACCTTCATTTCAATACTAAATAGACTTAAATGCTGCTATCATTTCTCGTTTCTGATGTTTCTCGTCAAAATTTTATTTCAAACCTAACTTTCCTCAAGTAAGACGAGGCTAAATTCAACATATAGAAGTAAATCATCCTATTAGGAACATATATTTCTTGGAAAACCAAACGTAGCTGAATGATGTCTGTTTTCGGTCAGATCGAGGTCCAGCAAGAAGAGCATCTCGGTGATTGATAGGAGTCACGAGTGAGCCAGTATCAAACGCAGATTGAGTCTCCAATTGCGCCGACACTGAAATTTCATCAGACAAAGTCCCGTTCTATGATTCTATTTCCAACGTATAGCCAAAGTTGAGATCAGCGTCACGACAAGCGATGCACCATACGTTATTGTCCATTCTCCGATGAAGGTCTGTGTGTGGTTTTAGCCCTTCTAAGATCTGTTGCCAAAAGATTTGTCCTCTCATTCATTGCATTTGTTAGCTCTGTTATGAATTTTCATAGTGTACAAAAACTTCATTCGTTACTTTTCGGAATTTTTGTGTCTTCTTCGTTTGTCCGAACGCACTGCGTGCAGTTCACTGTTCTGTGCAGAGCTGATTTGCTTCATCAGCTCGTTTCATTCAATTAATCATGAATTTCACCCATACTCTATATCCAGCTATTTTGGTATTGATTTTCCTTTGACTAGAATTTATCCTAAACTCCTAGGTTTTCCGATTCATCACCGTTCGTTCCATCATCCTGATAAATTCTTTTTTCTACTCACGCACTCCTTTGGCTCATTATTTGATAATTTTACTAATTTTTATGCTTCGTTTCCTTTCCTCACAGGTTCTTACATCAATTCCGGTGATTTTTCTCCAGTGTTACCTACCTCATGCGATTCTTCTTCCGTACTACCCCATGCTATTTTTCTCCCGTGTTACTTCATGTCATTTTGTCCCATGTTACTTCACGCTATTCTTCTCTCCTCATTTGTTACATGCCAGTTTCCGTTGGTGCTGCTTACGCTATTTTCCTCTGTGGTTGCCTCATGTCATTCTTCCAGCGAAATGCCGCATGCTTTCTCCTCTTTTATCGGCCTGTTCCACTCGCCAGTTCCAGGAGGCGATGGTCTCATCAATGAGCGCCGCAGCCTCCAAATGACCAAAGTTTGCAATGACGGACCACCGCTAAACCGTCACTTCCAGCAGCCAGGGCGAGAAACATGTCCCTGGCAAAACGCTTTTGCCTTGGCTGTTCTGCGCTTTATTGGGCACGGATTTAATTTTTTGCATGCAATAGCATCTGTTGATCGAGACTCTTTCTCATCAATTCTGTTGCACAACTGTAGTACTCCACTTTTTCCTTCGCCGACATTGCCGCGTTGAACAAAAAGTGCTGCAGATATATGCCACCTCATGCTGTCGTCGTTGTAATACGAGCTTGAATGCTTCGTATTTTTGTCGACATCGGTAAAAATTACAATTGGTTTCGGGGACGAAGTCTGAGAATTGTTTCATAGCCTGCTTAATATGCCTCTTGGTCTTTTAATACGGAACTTCGATCTTTATCCAATGAGCACATGTCTGAAATTCGTGTTAATTATTTCCTATACTCCTCATCATCCGAATTTCATATCGTATTTTTCACTATTCCAACCTATTGTTATACCTAAGCCTTTCCTCTCTCCATTTCTTTGGATCAATACAAGGTTAACTGATGTAGGCACTTGCTGAGTTCACAGCTCTTTCCCGGCGTCCTTCACCATTCTTATAGAACGAGTGTCAAATTGTTTTGTAAATTTGTTCCCTTTTTCATATATCCATAAAGCTTTGAGTGTTTTTGTTTGCTTGCTTGGTCAGAACCGTCTATAGTCATCTTTTGGCAAACAGACCAAAATTCCGCACCTGAGCCAAGGCAGGAAAGAATTGGAGAACGTGCTTTTCTTGATGACATAAGGCAATCGCACCCCTTTTCGATTTTTTTATTATTGGACTTAGAACCGTGAAATTTGTTTACTGATAAAAAACCCCCAAAATACACTTATGGTGTCTTGCAAAAAATTCGATTTCCTCAAAGAAAACGAATTACGAACAGAAAACAAAATTTGAAGGGAGGGTTGTTCAAAATACATCTTCTCCATCAGTTTTTGAGCTACAGTAAAGAGATGGGTATAATTGGATGCGGAAATGCTCAGGTAATACGATAATTTATAAAGATTCTTAAATTCCTAATTTGCAATTGAAAAAAATTCAAAACGATGAATTTTTTTCGTAATATTTCATACATGTGACGTCACAACTTTTGATCAAAACGAGGTTCGAATCGCCATATAGATTATCATATTGCCCGAGTCTTTCCGAATGCAATGATACCCATATCTTTACTGTAGCTCAAAACTGACGAAGATTATGCATTTTGAAACCTCAAAATTGGTACTTCTCATAAGAGACAAAATAAAGAAAAGTAAACATCCTTATTTTTGTTTTAATTTATTTGTGGGCCTGAAAGGGACCATTCAGTTATTATACAGTAATAAATAGACAAAGGAGCTTACATAGCAGCGTAGCGCCTTGACGTACCAGCAAACGTGCTCTGTGGACATGGTGAAATCCCCGCCCAACCTCCTTTTTTTGAAACTTCCGGCCGTAGCGGGCGAACGAGCGAACGTACGAACCTCATTTTTTCACAGGACTTACCTGACGTCTTGCACTTCCTATAGCTGCTAATACCAAAATTTTGGAATATATCATGATTTTTACTAAATCAAGGGAGTACGATGCCCATAAATATTTTCAACTTTCATTATACATTGCAGATTATTCAAATTTTCAGTAATACGCAGGAAAAAATTCCATTTCTTCTTGGCCCAACTCATAACAATCCTCCACAGTCAGCTGAAAATGCAGCCTGTTACAAATGTTTATATTACGATATATATTTCTGACTGACCCTTCATCAAGTTTTCGTAAAAATATGTATTAATTGTGTGATTTTACACTCAAGGAATGCTGGCTTATCAATTAACTTCTAGGCTAGAAAATTAGTTATATACACGAGTTGTTTCCATGTACCACGTTTCCAGTGAACATTAAAAAGATGGATGATGAAAACACTCGATATCTAAATACCAATATTGTTTACATGACATGTTTCGTTAGTGAAGAAAATTTTCAGCCTGTTTTTTATTGTAATCATTGAACTCTATAAACATCCATGAGGACCGTTAATAAGCTTAATTACATCAAATTCAGCTAGAAAATAGTTTCCAAAGTTTTTATCCGACCTTAGTATTTAATAATTGCATACGTTCTGCACGGAATTATTTGTGGCGCACTTTTGTGAATAATTTCAATAGAAGTGAACACTTGTTAAACAATTCGTCTCCTGCATCCAAAGCTCCACACACGCAGACAGCATACACAACATTTCTGGAACAATTTATGCCTTCAGTTTGTTAAAACGTCAGGTGAGAATTGGCCATGAGTTTTCCATGAATAAGTTTCACAGGACAGTTGCCACTGAGCGTCCTCTTTTAACTGTCCGCGGGATTGATGGTCCGTGCATTGAGCCGCCCAGCTTATGACCGCCTGCACAGCGCCGCTCGTGTCGCCGCTGCGTCAAATTACGGGGTACAAAATGCAATTTCATTGCGTATTACTCTTCTAATAATGTCCTGGGTCACACGACACGAGGTCTTCCAGTTAAAACTAATTAAAACTGTCCAAATTAAGTTCAATTTAATTTAACTCGGAATTTTAACTGTCAGCTTTGCAACAGAAATTGACAATTCTACGCATCTCAAGGTCAGAAGTGCAATTGTATTCGAGTAATCATTCTTCTCCAGATAACTTTTGTTTTATCGGACACCGTGACGAAAGAACGCATGCTTGAATTTAACTGCCTTTTCCAATACCTAAACTCATTATTTTTCAAGTTTCAGCATCTTAGACATCAAAGCCTAACACCCGTTACCCTAACCCATGTTGCGCTAGCTACTATTCTTCTTGCCCTCGTTACGGTAATTCTCAAATTTCTCGCTGCCAAGATGGTTTTGACCAATATGACCAAAAGAAAGTACATCGGTGTGAACTTATGCAACCAGTGAGGATGTATGGATGCGCGACGTGGTCATTCGCCAGTTCCAGGAACAAAAAAGGCACTGTTGGTTATAATATATTATTCCTGAACACCTGGTCAAAACAATTTTTACATTTTGAAGCCTGGAATGGTCATAATTATATTTTACGTATAACTTCTTATTTGGGGATTATGGGAAAAAGATTACATGAACGATTTCCTGACTCAAAACAGAGCAGGCAAACTCCATCTCCTGTGGTAATTTGTTTCGTTCATATGAATTCTAGCTTTTGAAATATTAATGAAAAAATAATTCGGACTTTTTTATGCATTGAATACCAAATGCGTGGAAGCGTGAGAAGGGAAAGGAGTAACAGTACCTTTCGTGTCATAAAAACTAGCTCTTCAAAGTTCTGTCGAACATTAGACTTCATATAATGAAGAATTCTATTTTTCTGTAAACTAGTTTTAGTCATTATTCAATGTAATTTTCCAGATTAGAGTATTTTCATCTTTTTTATGAGTACTTAATTTGCATCTTTTTTATGAGAAAAAGTTTCTCAGATCAGTAACTCACGTACCTACTGTAACAACAGCAGTAAACGAACTTCGAATGTAGAAATTCCATCGTTGCGCATTAGATCAGACGTTTTCATTTAAGTGGAAAATAAATGTCCTCTCATATTTAGCATGTTATTTGTTTTTCTATCAAAACCAAAAACTCCTGGCAATTCCTTTGTAGTATTCCCACTACCGAATAGAAAATAATACAACCGGGCTTCGCGCAGGTTATCTTTCATCTAAACCATCAAGTACAATATTATGAAGCACACACAGATATATTAAACCATCTCACAAAACCCTTTTATTCTGAGAATAATGACCACCGCAAGTGTTAGCGATTTGAAATTCTCAGGAACTCATAAAGTTAAGTTTATTCGTCTCTTATACCATCAATCGGAGTATTCTGCTCGATTCTTCCTCTCACCAGGGAACCGCTCAGAATCGGCTTTTGGCTAATTGAATACGTCAATCCAATCAGAGCTCTTATTTGATTCGGGGTAGAAAATGCCGAGAGCAATATTGGTCCATAATATAAAGGTTTATTCGATACTCGGCTTAGCGGTAACTAGCTTCCACATCTGTAAATCTAAATCAAATGAACCTCATTGCCGGGACTCGGCCTTAATCGGCAGTGCATCAGAAATGTTTACATTCAATTGTTCTCAGCGCCTAATCTGCGTCAAATTTATAATGGTATTTTAGAGTTTGTTTGGCTACCGACTTGTAGGGAATTAAAAATACATCAAGTATATAAATATGATAGTTTAAGTGACGATTTGCTATTCGCTCATAATATCTGTAAAACGCAAATACGAATTAAAGCTAACGATAAGTTATGCGATATTCAATATTTTTAATGATTTCGATTGCCACACCTCGTTTCTTCTGTGTGTATCGTAAAGCCTTTTTTTAGAATTTAGGCGACATTTGAAAGCCATGTGGTAGGCTTTTTCGTTAACTTGGGCTCTTGTTTGTATGGTCAATTTGCAGTAACCAAATATTCGATTTTATGATTTAATTTTTCATCCAAACAATTCTTTTGAGTTTTATGGTCGCGATAACTTCTGAATTATGCAGCTATATTTGAAAATTTGCAATCTGTTTTGTGATCGAACGAGGATTACTGCATGTAAGAAAGGACCTCCTGATTTCCTGATGCTGATGACACATCATATTTCTCATTAGAAAATTGTAATTTTTGTTACAGCTATTACTACTTAGCTCTCGAAGTTGTGAATGATATTATTTAAGACAAAGTAATGATTGATAATAAAAAATCATTGGGAAAGAGTCATATAATAAATGTATGTCTTTACCAGTCCTGAAAGTGTGCAATGTTAATTAATGTTAGGCCAAGATCTCGTCATTGGGAATCCAGAATCAGAGATAATCCATGAAAATAATATTGGGTATTTCTTTCAACATTTAGCTGAAGCGCAAGTTGATCATTAATTACCTGGCATCCTTAAGTCCACACCTACATTGTATTACTAAATTTGTACTGATCCGTTCATGTGGAATGGTTTTTTATTAAAGCAATTGGTTAATTTGCATGATATATATTGAAACTTTTTGATGTGCAGCAAATAATTTTGGTTCTCTTTGAGATTGTCTGCTAGCTGGGCTTTTGAATAATTTTTCTTTGCGAATTATCAGTTTCGTAGATATAACCTCATTTTTTACGTAGAAATGTGCGAGATATTCTTACAGATCAAAATCGATTATTAAGTTCAGCACATTCATTGCACAATACTACAGCGGTGTATTTTAAAACGCTTCAGGTCTCAGGCTTCTGTTCGTTGGAACATAAATAAACATAATATGTTCGTTGGAACATAAATAAATTACTAAACATTTTGCCATTATGAAAAATTGCTCGCACCAGAGTGCAACTTTTCGAGGAATGTGAAATCTTTTTTTACGGGTGTTTATTGAAGTTATTACTGATGCGTATTAATATTTTCATATTGAAGGGGTTTGCATTTCTCATTTCGAGGTTAGGATGTTTCTTACAGAGTTGTTGGTGTATGAAAATAGAATCATTGAAAGTAATTCCAGATTTAGTACCAATTGACCTATTTGCTCCATTTATCATGTATTAGAATAGTAATGGCCTTAAAATGTTTTCCAATGATTGAATGAAGTATTTGGCAATAGTAGACTATCGTACATCATGAATTTTTTTCGATATCTGAAGCTAGCAGTAGGAGTCAGATATGGCAGTATCTACCTATTTTTGAAAAATTTGTGAAAAAAAGTTTGATAATGAAATATATTCTTAGTTATACATTGTGCGATATTACCGGCAGAATATTCCTTTTAGAGTCACAATGCAATTGCCAAACAGTAAGTGAAACCAAACATCAAGATATGTTCCTTAAAGTCTACACTTCATATTTTTATCTTCATTATTTTTATCTATGTAAATAAAAGATTACCATAGGCAAATTTATTATGGAAATAAGTGCAGCAGCATACCGGAACACTAATATAAGAAAAATAATGTAACCATTTGGGACGTGCACCACCGCTTGGAAATGTACCATTCTGATTCTAAAAAAAAATAATAAACAGCAAAGTGCGTACCAATGGCAGGAACGTTTTTTCATAGCTTCAACTTCATTTCTTTACCCAGTCCCTACATCATAATAGTTCAGTATGAGTGAACAGCATGCATGGAAAAGTGATTTCTCCGAAAATTTGTTATTCTAACGTGCCAGGAAGAGAAAATATCACATTTGAACTCGTGTGTGCCAGGTAATTATTCACCTGTCTATACAACATTTATCTATTATCGCTTAAATAGCGAACATATGCGTTTAAATATACATTAACATTGAAAAGCTTTAAGACAGGCCCACAAACAATGACATAGAAGAGCTCGAACGTGATCAATTAAATTCATGATATCGAGGGGTAGTCATTTAGTGTAGCTGGGTTATTCTTAATGAGAAACAATCATTAAATTAGTGGAGTTTTCGATGCTGGGTAGTCAGTGTAGGTGGGTGAGGGCGTAAGGGTGTCTTTATTTCAGACGGATAGTCATAATAAATGCATAGTCATAGAGATGGGCAGTTGTCAAATTTAGACTTGTCAATGAGGCACCATTGGAACACCTCTGCTTTCCAGTAAAAAGTCCTTAAATCTTCTACGCGAAATCTATTCTAATACTACTACGTTAGGCAGCTGCAGAGCGCAGGAAAATTAAAACTATTCTTTTTTTAGACTCTAGATAATAAAGGCAGATTGCAGTTGATGAGGCAGAACACTGGGCAAGGAAAACTCTCGTTCCTGCATTGGGTCCGGGGATTTTTGGAGAAATGTTTTCTGCGTCGTACGCACGCAACTGATCAGAGGATGCCATTCTCTGCGTTCTTATTAAATATTCCATCAATATTGCAGTCATCGTCGATGCAAGAAAGGCGGAATAAGTTATCAGAAAATGCATTAAAAAGAGAGAGCGCAATTTTAGCGGTTATTGACAAGTTCTCATTATTCCCTTATCGAGCTTCGTGATGTTAATGCAACTGGATACCCGGAGCTATACATGGGCTGATTCGAGCGAGCGTGGAGCAGGAATTGCTGAAGTTAAATGATTTAACCCTCATGTTAGCTTTTGCCTCTTTCTTCTTATTTCAAATATAGTGTTCTCCCAATGTAACCCTTTTGATGATTTTCGAACTCATTCACGCACGCAAAGCACGTTCGTACTTCCGCTTTGGCCAAACATTTTACATGTACATGCAATGTTTACAATTCAAAGCTCAAGAACTCTGCTTGAGAGCACCAATTAACGTCAGGTGGACGAGACTACAAAAAATGTAACTGAATTCGACTCACATTATCGCACCCAGTAGCAGAGTTCAAAAACATATTGATAAATTTGAAGCACAATTCTTCACTGCGTTTGGCTATAGATTACAAAGGTAAGTTATGTGTAATTTAAATCTGAAAATCGAATGTGCTCACTTCATCAAATCAGCGTTGGAAAATATATGGAACATACATCATCGTCGCCCTCAATTAGCTTGGTGATTATCATGCGTGTATCAGCATTTCGTTTCACTTAATGTCTCATGTCCACACTCTACCTCATTTCTTCCAGTATGTGTAAATTTCTCCTTTAGTTAGTACTTTCTTGGTTTTTTATGGGCTAGGAAGATCTTCATCGAATGGTGAGTCTGCATGTAACACATCTATCCCCTTCTCTGAGCTGGTAATTTAAAGCTTCATATTTCGAGTCTGTGGCAGCGTAAAGGTAAAATCTAGTCAGGCCATTCTGGGTTGTAATTACCGAAGTTTTTAATTTGTTTCGGATAGGTAAAATGGAAACTATTCTTCTTTCTCACACTCAAAGAATAAAGACAGATAAACCAGAGTAAAGCTGTAAAACAAACGTGAAAAAATGCACAAAAAAATTTATTACTGAACTACGGTCTGGTTCGTGGTTGACAATTGCCATTTATTATTGACAACACTATTTCATGGCGAGTCAGTTACATCGGCAAAGTGTTGGAGATGAAGTTTTTCTACGGCTGGAAAAATTGAATTTATAGAAGTTCTTGTTTGTTATTGTGCTCGCTTTAGTCTCATTGTCCATTTAGTCTTTAATTTTAAAAATATAACTACCGTATATTTTAAACAACAATTGTTTCATTGATTTCACTCGAGTGAACTCAATCCGAAGTGTAGGAATTGATCTTCCCATCCGTAGTGAAGGAATTGTGTGAACAGATATCGGGAAGAGCATCGAAGTCTGAAATTATAGGAGGTACTGGACAGTTTTATCCTATTTTCTTTCCCCAAAATTTAAAGCATATGAAGAAGTCCAAACAACCGTTTTCAAAGTCAGATCAGATGTCAGGTTTTCAGAAAACTTGACATATAATTGAATGTACTCCAATTGATATTTTAAACACATCAATTGCCCGTTGAAGAGAAGAAATATCAAAGTGAATCATATGCGTCATTGCACGTTCTATTGATTCCACAAGATAGTAATCCAACAACAGCCGTGAAAAACTTAAACGCTGTCTATCGAGGTGTGAGTGTTAGAAACTGCCATAGATTATTTTTCAAATTTAAAGCTTAGGGACCTTTTCAATTTCTTCAGATGCTCCTGAACAGTAGACCAACGTGCAAAACCCTTGGGTAAATGTTCTGTTTGTCGAGGATCTTCTTCCACTGCAGCTCTGAAAAGTTCATCATCCAAAAGAATATCATCATACAATTACCCGTTCGAAGCTTATCAGTAAGATCGAAATTGGCGTCTTTAAATTTCAAAAACCATCCACGGCAGTTTCTACACTCCACCTACTGGATAAACAGCTTTTATGTTTATCACTGCTGTAGTTAGATTGCTACATTGTGGAATCAATATGACATAAAATGACGCGTACGATTCACTTTGAAATTTATTCGCTTCCATGGGCTATAGATGAGCTGAAAATATCAATTGGAATTGATTCAAATAAATGTGAAGTTTAACTGAATATCTGACGTCTGATCTGGCCTTGAAAACAGCTGTTTGAACTTATACACATGTTTCAAAGTTTGTTAAAGAAAAGAGGACAGAACTTTCCGGTACCTCTAATATTAGGACGGGTCAACTTCGCAACTCCAGTAAACTCTGACTTGAAATTACAAGGTTATCAAGTGCTGGATGCTAGTTTTTCAATATTGTTTTATGAATTATTAGCAGCTCATTAAAATTGGCATGAATATTCAAGAATATCAAAAAAGAAAATGTCACTTAAAATATAATTAACCGACCATATTTGACCACTACAGTGTCCCAATAATCATATAATAACATAATCACAATCACTTGACGCGTATAGTCAGCGACACTGACTCCTCGACTGAAGCACAAATTAAAAATAACATCAGTCGAGACAGCCGAGCTCCGCGCTATCTAAATAAAAAATAAGATAGCGTATACCGCCGGCTACCATGGCACGTTAGAGACGATCGGGAATTAAGAGTCGACTTACTCTGATCGTTGTAAACAAATCTGCGGTTACAGGTAGTAGAGGTGTTTCGTTGTGTATTTAATGAGGTATAATTTCTCACTAAACACTCTAAAAAGGTCAAAATTCCACTTGAATCACCGTCTTTTTTGTCTCCGAACTATATGTAACCTAATAATCTTAAACATTACATTAAGGAGAATTTTTTCTTATTTTCCCATTTCTTCACTACTATTTAGATTCCTGAGTATCAGTAATACTCCTGACCTCCGCATCTCCTCAGCATCCCGGAGAATGATCTTCAAGTGCCATTGTGCGCCAGGCCGCCCCTCTACATCGGCGCAGGAGGGGCTCTCCATTACTGGCATCTTTACTCAATTCATCGCCGTGAGCTGCTATAATATTGGCCGTTAGAGCGAGCTGTGGGGCAGCAAAATCCCCTCTAAGTGCCAATCTTGTTTACATATGAGCAAGTCGAAGAGCCGCATCCAGTCCTTTAAATACTGCTCAGTCTTGCTGCTTCGTTTAATCTTGCCATCCATCAGTGTGTCTAAATGCTCATCAAATTACATTGTCATGATAATTGACTGCATTGTTTCCATTCATTGCAGCACATCATAGATTCATTTCAGTGTTCCGTCTAGTTTCTTCGTGCTGGTAACATTATTGTGTTTTGCAGCTCCCTCTCATTTCATGGTCTCCTTGCCTAATCTCGGTGTTCAATTTCCTTGCTCCGCCTCATTGCTCGACTCGAATCACGGTGAGGAATCTTGCAGTATTTCTCTTCGGCCGAAATGCATCGAGCATTAATCGAATGAGCGCAATGTCCTGTACAGAAGTCTTTGAAGACGTATCTTCTGTATTCAGTGTTAACAGTTCATGAGAACGCACTCGCTGATACTTATGTAACTGTCTCTTATTAAAGATGTTGGAAAGCAGGATTTTTCAGCCGCTGTCAGTGTCGATGTCTACAGCAGAGTAACCCCATCCCAACTCTGCGGCCGCGTTAAGCTGACAAGTTTCTCGAAACTCATGTCGCTCTATAAGATTGGGAGGTGTGATGCCTTAAAATGCTCATTGTCTAAAATATTTCCCATAGAAAATTTGACTTTATTGCTGTTGATCCATTGATGGCAAACTTAATGTCTGAAAAGACTGGTGCATGTTATAACATTGTTGACAACCTCGAACTTTGCCGCAATGAATATTTCCAGATACTTAGAGTGAACAAAAAAAATACGCTTTTGGACGCCATCTTACGTATCTCTTTTATGAGAAACCTAAAAACGAAGAAAATTCCAAGGAAATTAATCATATTTTCTAAGAAAACGTTTCGGAGTCCAGTTCCATCATCAGTACAAAAACTTAAGTCATTATATCTCTGAAATAAAATATCAAAGTACAGTGAGTGGCATGCGTAAACGATATCACGAAAAGAAAGAGAAAAAGTGTCACAGAAAAATATACATATGTATAAAATTGAGCTGGAAATGAAGACGCTGCTATCTATCTACTATTTGCAGAGGGTATGAACTGTCCGTATTGTTAAGTTAGATTCTCACATAAAAATACACAAAGATTAGAAAAGCCTGAAATTTTAGAGGGCCGAAGCAGAGTCTATAATTTCTAAACTATCAACAGATGTGGGTACACTTCTTTTTTGGGCGCGATTGTTCACTGCAGAATGAGATGAGGGTGCTAGTTGAATACCAGGGCGGAAGCTTCTACACCGATGCTCTGCCACTCTGATGTAAAAATATAATAACTTCATGCCAACGTGCCATGACGTGCACTGCACACGACTATAAGAGTAAGCCAGAGAGGCTCACATATCACGGATGCGTATCCTTGCACCGGAAAAAGCAGCACCGGTAAAACTATGGACCAGAGTGACACGTAATTCAAAATAAGGAAAATGTTTGCACACAGAAATTTTAATTCACGCAACGTTTCCTCAGATGGCGATCTAAAAAATGGAATTGAGCAGTATAAATGGTTGTTTTTTTTAACAGCATGTGACGCGTATTGCTTCAAGAGAAATTTCTTAGCTTGCGAATTAATGACGCTCGATCATTAGCAGTAAAATACGTATATACTTGAAAATTCAAATTAACCAATGTGCATTTTTGACGGTAGAACACGTTTTTCATCCCTTATTGATTTGAGTTTGAATGGAAGTAATTTTGTTACTTGTTGAAATCTGAAATTTATTTTCGTTTTTTTTTGTCACCAGGCAATCTCGAAAGGACATAGAGTTATTCATTTTCACTCCTAAGGTAAACTTAAATGATTTTTGCTCTAGATCAAGGTAGTTGAAAAATTTTTCAGCAAGCGTTGGATGTCTAAATAGAACATAAGTGTCGTCTATAAACGTATCGATTGTAGAGCACTGGCTTAATACAGGAGGACAATCGTCTAACCACTTTGCATCACACAAACACTTGAAAATATTGGCGAGTGATGGGGCTAA
The DNA here is from genome assembly GCA_030386875.1 of Morinoia aosen. Taxonomy (NCBI): domain Eukaryota; kingdom Metazoa; phylum Arthropoda; class Malacostraca; order Amphipoda; family Talitridae; genus Morinoia; species Morinoia aosen. The sequence goes on from CM059579.1 coordinate 23,281,139, forward strand.
TGGAAGTCACATAGCTAAACTACATATTTGTTTGTAAAGTTTAGCTGCAAACATAAAAAAGAAGTGCATAACTGACAATTCCAACAGAGTTCTGAACAGCTTGTGAGTGATACTCATAATTTCAAATTACCAGCTGAAAATGTTAGGTAAATATGCCGAATTCAATTTCTGATGTCAAAATTTGGCGAGATTATAAAGCCAATAAATAAAATTGTATTGACATTGAAGATAAGCTGGATATTTTTTTACGTGGGCTAACAGAGTCAACAAATTTACAAGGGAATTCATTACAAATCTGTGAACAGTTGACAATGCTTTCATATGTGGTTAAAATACAGTGTCTCAATAAAATGTACTCATACTTTGACTGTCGCGAACGTGCTACTTTTTTTGAATTGCAGGCGTATTTAATTTATCACAGTATAGCAGAAAGTCACCTAAGCTTGGAGTAGAGGAAGTTCGTCCTGAAATGTTATCGGAAGACCAGAAACGCGATTGAAGTGCAAAGACTATTCAAAACTGAATTCGCAAAACTCCGCTCCCAAAGCGCCGGACTATTAATATTATTATTGCTCGCATCAGAGACAAATTTGAAGCAGATGGAACCGTCCAGAACGTCAACAAAAAACGCTCTGGACAACTACGGACATTCACGAGCTCTGGAAAAGAAGAGCAGGTGAAGGAAACACTCCTTCGATCTTCACAGAATTCTCCTCGACAAACTGTTCGGAAAACGATGGCGTCCATGGCATCATGAAGCGTCTGCCCTGGAAATGCTACATCCCAACACTAAAGGGGTGTTTACACTAGGGGACATTTCGGCTGTGAGGTGCGACTCGTGTAGCCGAAGCTCACCACTGAGGCTCAAATTTGTGTGTGTGAGCCCGAAGTTCCCGATTCGCTTTGGTTGAATCCGTGCAGCGGCTACACGTGTGCGAGGCGCAGCTCTAGACCGGTCAGTGTGCGGATGGCAGTCATCAAGTGAGGTAGCGCCTCTCTCTCACCCGTCATGGCTGACTCAACACTACCGCGAGAAACTACACTGCTTCTAATTGAAATGTACTAAGCCCATCAATGCCTTTGGCAGACTAAAAGCTGTGAATATAAGGAGGCTGCTTTCCATTATATTTTAATGAAAATGAACGAATATAGTAACATTTCACTCATGCAAATAAAAAAGAGATTACGTAGCTACGATGCAGCAACAATATTCACACAAGCTCGTCTACAGCTGCATGGCTGCCACTTGGTTTTGTGCTGCATGGCTGCCACTTGTGTTTGACCAAAAAATCTAGTGTGACCTCAAAAAATATCGAGAAACATATAGATTTAATAATAAAACATCCAAAAATTTATCTAGAAATAAATTAATTATCTACTATAATAAATTAGTTGAACAATAGCATATAAGGATATTTATTTCATAAATTGCTTTATTTTAGGCAATTTATCTTTATATAAATTATCTAGTATCCTGATATTTACCCTAATAAAGCTTGGTATCCAAATATTCTTCAATTTTACACGTGTTGCGAGTAGAAAGGTCAGTCTCTATTGCATTGCATTTCATCAATGCTCAGATTCCTACTTCTCAACAATTGTTTTAAGGCTTTCACACCGCTATCTTCATCACTTTTAATAATTTTGCAATTACTAAGTAAGTTGATTCTACTTTATTAGATGCATTACTTTAGTATATAACTGATACACCAAGTAGTTTCATGATAGAAATATCATTGCTCCATCCAACAATAAACTGAACTCCTTGTTACCAATATCATTGGTCGGTCTTTCGTCAAAATGAGGCCACATTACATTATTGATAATGTATGTGCATTTTATTCCATGATTTTCTGATATCATCACTAGTTTTGCAATTGGAGATAGTGTGCTGTAGCTTATGAACCGTGAAATAGCCGTCTTGGTGTCGTTCATAATCTGAACATAACATGATCAGAATATGGTTGCTTCACTATTCAGACAATTTGCTTAAGTAAATTAACAAATATAATAAGAATGAAGCAGTAACCAACCATTATGGTGACTTCCTAATTCGAATTTACAGTAATCTATGATTTACATAGCTTAATTGTAATTCTAGCTAGAAAATTTCTATCACGCTGAAAAAACTATATGGATTTTATAGCTAATATCTAGGTTCGAAATTTTACATCTAAGCTTCAGCAAAAACACCTAGATCTAGCTATATAATATCTAGCGTGGCAGCCCTGTTGTGCAGCGCGCGCTCCATGGCTCGCTCCAATGGTGTCTAGTCTAAACGCACATGGCTCTTGTGAAGCTCCACACGAGGCGTCTACACGTGAGCCTGCAGCAAAATGTAGACCAGTGTAAACGGCCCTTAACCTATGCTCTCACCGAAGACGATCCTGACCGGAGACTTAATTCCTGTGAATGGCACCTTGTAAAATGTGCGGAAGATGCAGGGTTTCTACACAAGATTGTGTGGAGCAATGAGGCATCCTTATACATAATGGCTCCATTAATTGTCATAATTGCACGTATTGAGTCCCTTTAAATCCTCTTGTAACACTTGAACGCAACGTAAAACTACCAAGAGTAACAGTGTGGTGTGGGATATCCACATTGGACATCATAGGACCATTTTTTTAACGGATCTATCTCTAGTGAGAGTTACCTCAACTTGCTTCAGGAATTTATCGGTTCATAAATACAAGAGATGTTTGGTGATGACGACGAGATTTACTTCCAGCAAGATGGAACACCTTCCCACTGCCATCGCTATGTGTGAGCTCACCTCGATGCAGCTTTTTCAGTCACATGGATTAGACGAAGGGGTGCCATTGAATACTCTGAGCGTTCATCAAACCTCACGCCCATGAACTTTTTTTGTGGGGATATCTCAAAGACAAAGTTTATCGCACCGAGTCAAGAACAATTGATTCATTGAAATTGGACATTAAAAGACAACGTCGCCATGTTCCTAATAACCCGTTTCATGACGTTTGTGAATCCCTTGGTGTGTCTATCAGCGTTGTCTGGAGATATATGATCATAAATTTGAACATTTGCGACCATAATTCTTCAATAACATTTGTCTTCTGTATTCGAAGCCATCTCATTTCCCTCTATGTTCATAAGTAAGGATTTTCTGGTCTTTCGAAGTGTGAGTACAATTTTTTGAGACACTGTATTAGACGTATTCCCAATGTTAGAGAATTAACTTCATTTTATGTTGAATTACTTTATAACAATATTCTTTTCTAGGAAAGTATAGATATCCATTCAAGCCGATTATTTTCGAAGAGTAACTTAAAACTTAAAGGTTTCACTTGCAAGCTGTTCAAAACTTTGCTGGAATTGTCAGTTTTGCACTCCTTCAAGTTTGCAGATAAACTTTACAAATAAACTGACGACATATCTATAAGATTTCCAGTGGTGCCATCCCTTGCCAACATTTTCAAGTGTTTACACGAAGCAAAGTGGTTAGACGATTGTCCTCCTGATATTAAGCCAGTGTTCTACAATCGATACGTATATAGACGACCCTAATGTTCTATTTAGGCATCCAACGATCGTTGAGAAGTTTTTGAATTACCTGAATCTTAGTATAAATCAATTAAGTTTACCTCAGCTATGAAAATGGAAAATACTTTCGCCTTCCTATAGACTACTTAATGACAAGAGACGATAATCAATTTCAGACGTTATCACGTTACAATATGACCATTCAAACTCTAATCAAAAATATGACCATTCAAACAAAGTACAAAAATTTTCATGAATTTTTACCTACATATTTTACCGCTAACGGGTTTCCCTTGAGCGTCATGAACTCGCTAATTAAGAAATTTCTCTTCAGCAATACGCGGCTCAAGCTATGGAAGAAAACAATGAAGACGATTTATACTGCTTATTTCCATATTTTGGAACAGCATCCGGGAAGTTGTCACTTGATTCAAAATTACTGTATGCAAAATGTTTTCATAAAATTTAATTGTCACTTTTGTTAATAAATTTAAGGTTGCTTCTTTTTCCGGCACAAGAGTACGCTTCCTATTGATATACGATTCTTTCTGCTTCACTCTCATAGTTGTGTGCAGTGTACATCGTTGTACGTCGCCATGAAGTCACGATTTTTTTATAACTGAGTGGCATAGCATCGGTGTAGAAGCTTCCGTACTGGGATTCAACTAGCTCACCCATCTCTTTCTGCAGTGCGCAATCATGCCAAAAATATAATGTACCCACATCTGCTGACAATTTAAAAATTTTATACTCTGCTTCAACCCTCTATTAACTCAGGAATTTAGTGCCTTTATATATTTTTAAGCGAGAGCCCAACCTAAACAATAATGAGTGTTCTTACTCTTAGCAAATATTAAATAGATAGTAACCTCTTTATTCCATGCTCAGCTCTATATGTGTTTTTTTTTTTACATTTTTGTATTTATTTTCGTGATATTTTTTATGCCTACCATTCATTATACGTTGATGTTTTATTTCAGAGTGACAATGATTTTGTTTTTGCACTGATAATGGAGCTGAACTCCGAAACGTTTTCTTGGTACATATAATTAATTTCCTTTGAGTTTTCTTTGTTGTTAACTGTCTAATAAAGTGGAAATTCAAGCAATCTACTGACTTGTTCATATATATTCAATTGAAATTGGGTAATGAAAGTATTTTTAATACATGCCATTGTTGCCTTATCAAGGCTCAACTTCATAATCGTTTTGGCCTAACCAAAAATTTGAATGTGTTAAATTTCATATTCACATAGTTCAGCGAGTTAGGAACATATATCTTCGTTATGGTATTCAACATTGTCGTCTAAATTGAGTGCATCACGAGCTTAGCGTCGTTTTTTTTCCTCTCGGGTAAAATTTAATCGGAATGAAATTGAACTGCAGTTGAACGGTACATTTTCGCTGTCCATGAGGCAGGATAAGTTAAGGTCAGAGCAATATAATTTTTCCAGGAATAAAAAATTTCTTTGAGCAGAGGACTTTAAATGTTGAAATGGAATTCCTATCAATGCCTATGTACAGGACGCCTTATTTTGTTCGGTATGGCACATAGTGTAAGAGAATTGCTCGAATCACAATGTGTTGCTATTATCACGATGACCGAAATTTACAGTTATGTGCGTCATTCTTCTATCAGTACCAGCCCTTTTTGGCCCAATTGCCCAGAAACCTTTACGATCAAGAGCTCTACGCTCCTGTTCAGAGTTGTTCTTCAGAGTGAATGAGAGTAGATTTTATCTTTATTTCACATTTTATATTTATTTGCTTGACACCGTCACGATAAACGAGTACGTTTTTTCCTGCACGAGGTGGAGAATCTCATAGTCAATTTCATCATCCGTTTACATCATCCGCTCGCATATGCTCTGTCGAGATTTTACCTTCAGTAAGTTAGGTAAACACGTTTGCTTTAGCGGATGCAAAGCTTGGAATCATGTTACGAAAACCCTCGCTTCACAACGACACATTCATTCTTTCATCTTGTTAGCTGCAGCTTATCTCTGTCCCGCACACGCCAGCGCTGACAGGCTATCGCCTCAGAGCCGACGTGACGGCGCACCCGTCACTGAAGAGCCGGAGACGCGACGATGGTGCGTCGAGCTCTGGACCTGTGCTGTCGGCAGCTGACGCATTTAAATGCACTTACAACAGGAGTGCAATTTTGCAAGTGCACCTCTCGGTGCCTGTATATTGCATTCATTTGTTCAATAGCATCGCGCAAAAAATGGCACACGTTTTCAATTTGGGTGTGCCTCTCTCCACTAAAATTCGACGCGAGCAGTGGAGAGTGTCTGCTCAATTGGAGGGATAATGGAGTCAAGCCTGGTGTCCTGCCAAATGCTGTGCTTTGCCAACCGTTGCTGCGCAGCGTTTCTATAGAGTAACTAAAAAGATCGAGAGCAATTCACGCCAAATTCTGAGAACGATCACCAAATAAGTCAGAATCCAAATCCCTTCTACTCGGTACCGGTATTTCGTTAAGGAATATTTTATCAGCTTTGTGTTTATTGTTTTGCGGAAGTTTCGGTGGCACCCATTTTGGTGAGACGCAGTTCTTAGCAGGGCTTCAGCTAGTCGGTCTACCTCGCCGTTCTCTTACACGTTCGAATTTCGAAATGTTTCGAAGAGACTTTTCCTAAGTGCCTTTCCAGTGGGGTGCACAACTGAATTTCCAGTTTTTATGAAGTTGTTTACTACCTTTGAAGACTATGATCAGAATAAGACGAGACTTGTGAGCGAGGCCCAAATATGCATTAGTCCAGCCTATTAAGATGATGAAGGCGTTGAACATGTGGGCACATAAACGAGATATTGCTGTCTAAATATAATATGTATACCATAGAAATTTGAGGTCATATAGATGGATGAAGCTAGCCGAGTGATAAATGCAAACTTGAGCAAATGAAAAATTTTATGGGTTCCTGGAAGGTAGGTTCGTCGATGCGTCATTAGAGGAAGATACAAATTGATAATATACTCCTGCAATATTTTATATTATATCAAATCATATTGTATTATATCATTGTAGTTGACGCGACGAAAAAATGATTTCATTTTCAACTTAATGGACTGATTAAACCTTACTCAACCAAATCTAACACAGGTTACGCTAGCCTAAAATGGTTGATGAAATCTACTGTACATATTTGTTTAATTATGGTATTTATAAACATATATTTTTACTTTGTGTGATTTTTACGATATTGATATGGAATATAAAAATCATTCTCCAGAAAAGACTACAGGATATGAACTGGAACGTTTTAATATTTTTCCACAATTATTAATAAAAGATTTAAATTTACTCCTAATAAGCCATCATTTTTCGGCGTCCATTAAAGCTGCTGTGGACGCAGAAAAAGTTCACCGAAGATAAACCAACCCATGCCTAAAAATGAGTATATCTTCGCTAATGTACACAATATTTGTTAATGTAATTACTAATAGAATGAGTAGGCTGGTGAGTAAGCAGGATAGTGAAACTAGAGTACTTCACATTTAAAAAACGTTTTTTTTTTAAATTATAATAGTAAGTTTTTCGTAGAAAACAATTTTAAAATGAGCTCTTCGAATACGTTTCCTTCCATATTTAGATGCCTTCATTTTCACTTTCAATAATTTTTGAGCCAGTTTTTATCAGTAAGAATGAAGTGCAATTCGAAAAAGAAATTGACATTCATTGTATGGTATGCAGTTCCCATGGGGGTGGAGGGACGGACTGATAAAGCAAGAGACTACCCACTTCGTATCATTTTAACACGTTTCCTGCGAAGGGGCCACTGGTGGTCGCTGAGGTTATTTTCATAATGCTGCTCACCGAACTGCGGTTACTATCTCAATTTTTGTAAGCACTTAATGAAAGCTAAATGAAGGCACGATCCCGTTAGTGTTTGCCGTTTTTAAAATTGCTCACTACCTATTATGGACTTCAAATTTGGATTGAATACTGAACTTCAGATTTACCCGTCACATGAAACGTGTTAATAGAGAATTGTATTTTATGTAGGATCGTGCCATATTCTATTATAATTTGTTGTTTCCCGCTTCCGTTCTAGAATAAGTACTGCGTCAAAATTTTCAAGTCGTAGCATATTGCGCGCGTTTACGCGCTATGCTGCGAAAACAATATTTTTATTTTGGTATTTTATATGTTAAAATAAATACTTATTCTGAAATACTTATTGCTTACGGAATACTTATTCAGGTATTTTAAATATTACAATAAATATTTATCCTGGAAATAAATATGTTTGTCAAATATTCCTACACAAATTCGTATTGTATTAAATCAGATCGTGCTATTACATTCAAGAAACGAATTAAAGGTTCACAGAAATAAATAAGTGAATGGATACGTATTCATTAATTTTATTCATTTTTTACTCATAGGTTAAAATAATGTAAAAATGCTATGGTTGAGAAGGTGTGGCTAGGATGCACTCAAATTAGGTAAGGTTAGGCTAGAATAGTTTAGAAAAAATTATGAAAAAATGTATACAAATTAATTTTTTTCGAAAAAGTTATTTGGAAGAAAATTGAAGGGAAAGTTGATGAAGGAAAATGAAAGCTCAACTTTCGGGTTTGCTTAAGGTCGGTAATGCAACGTTTGATTCTGTAGTGTTGATACCAGCAAACAATTGAAAGTCTCAAGGAAAATGCGGAAAAATTGGCTATGGTCCAGGAAGATCCACGATGACCATTGATGTTATAAATGATATTATATTTTAAATTGTGTCGTATGCTATTATGCAATATTATATTAAAGTAAGGTAATGTGATATTTATTTATATCTTTATCGTTAGTATTTACAAGATGGGATAAAGATAATTTTACCCAAATGTGGCACATTGATTACTCAAAAATCTTCAATAGGGATGAAGTAAGCTAAGTTTCATTTGCAGTAACAGTAAAAACTCATCCTTTGTAACCAGGTTCAAACTATTCAGTCAACCGCTTATAGGTCAGGCACATTGGTGTTCAAGACGCTCCGACGGACTTGCAAGATATTCCTCACCGGATTGCAGTTTATATTATTCTTAAATACAAGGGTGACATAATTCGAAATGTATTGACGTGGTTAAAGTTATAAGATAAAATATTTTTGTTTAAGAACAATGGTGGTGTCTGCGCTTTATTAAATGGGAACAGATATGTTTCGACTGAAAATTTATTTGTAAATTAGTGGTGGAAGTAAACAACATTTTAATGACTGATTTTTACAAATGAACGACATCCGTTCATCTTTTATTATCCCTAAGTGTAATGCACATTGAATTCAGAAAAATTTTGATGAACGCATATTAATTGGTTCTTTCCTGGCTCATCATTTCGTCGGAATTGAATGGTCAACACAAAAAATCCTGAAGGTGGGAACAAAAGAGAAAATTTATATAAAAATGAAACGAAACTCATATATTTACGTTTGATGGCTTTCGAGATTTCTTACGCCAAAAATGGGCAACATTTTTGACCCGCCTTGTATAACATATTAGGTAATCAATTAACCAATACCATAAATGAGAGTAATCGTATACGCATTTATATTAATACATTATAATATTACACATGATCAGTAATACAATCTACAAAGTTAGGCTAAAATAATTACAATCAATTGCAAGGCAGTAGTATTTTACTTACAGAAATCCATTCGTAAGTACACAGAGTAGAAGTAACGGCAAATTTCCCCGCATCAGCAGCAAAACCCAATACTTGCAGTGACTGAATTAGGATTACATCAGAAATGCGAGATAATGAATGGGAGCATAGAATCACGCATCAAGCCATAAAGCTATAGTTATAGAATGAAATAGAACTGTCTAGCTTAGATAAGTTACCATGGAGATTACCTCGAATTTATTATTTAAGCGACTATAAGCCTGGTGCTGTGACGTTGGAGAAGTGAGGACGCTAGCTAGTTAGCGCAAGCGAAATTAATGTTTCAATAATTCGTCAAAACTTGATGAGTGTGAACTCAGTCTATGAACATACCTGTGTAATTCAACTCAAAAATTTTATGCGTAAATGTAAAATAAAAGTATACTAACTTATCGAAAAATTCACGTAATCCAATGCGTTATACCCACAGAACTCAACACTGCGCTCGCCAGCCCGAGACAGAAAAAGAAACACGGGAAAACTTGCTTGACTGCGTTTCATTTCCCAAGATTGATAAATTTCCTTCACATAACAAGTAAGCAATATCTTTTTCAATCGATCATTTTAGCATAAATGTGAAAATACTTCAGCATGAAATTGTTGACCATCATAAACGTTGAAACAGTGTCAACGTGTGCGCCAAGCGCCATCCATGCCCTTCTTCCCCCGTTCGCCTCAGAGGTCTTATAAGCGGTGAGCTCTTTAGGGCCCGCGCATTTGGTTCGCATCCCCACCTGTAATATCATCGTACCAGTAAACATCTCACTGAAGCCGAACAGGAAAAAATATTATCGCACAGCTTCAGACAACTCTCTAATGTTTTGTATAGACCTCCCTGAAAGGGTATAACACAACTTGTCACGCTTATAAAACGGACTGTGGATAGGTTAAGGGAGCCTCCCTATTTATCTGCCTGTAAAAACAAGCCATGGTTCATTGTAAACCTGTGAAGACATCGACTCGGATAGCAGAGCGCGACTTGAGCAACGGACAGGAGATGCATTGCTTTCGAACTATTGCAGTATGAAAGAAAATATCAATGATGACTATATGCCCTGCAAAAAAAACGACCTTATTTTTAAATGGATATCTTATCCCTTATGAGCAAGCCTGATGTATATCTTGAGATAAGCGAAAATATAATTTCCAGGTAAAATGAGAAAAAATAATTTTTTTTAATAAAACATCGGCGTTTCCGAAAAGTAATTCTGAATAAACGGTGCGCGCTCAAGCTATGAAAACCAACGAATGTGGAAAATTATTTCCTGAAATAAGTAAATACAACTTCGGACGAATTGATAGAAAATTAGTTTGCACCTAGGCTACTATGCGCAAATCTTATGTCACATTTGTAAGCAATTTCTATCCCCAGCGTGTTCAGTATTTATAGTTATCATAACTATTAAATTAGAATGTTTCATCGGCGTTACGCATTGTTTGAAAAAAATTATCCAACGATGATTTTCAAGTTTTTCATGTAAAATATTTTTCCCAATGAATCGAGTTTTTAGTGAAACGTTAGTACTAGCAGTGGTAGTAGCACAAAGTTCACTAGCGAGATTTGAATAAAAATTGCTTTAATAGTTACATGAAGCAAGTGTGTCTCCATCAAAGATTCAGCATCATTCATACAACTTATCTCGTTTTATAACCACATTCTTTCTAAATGTACCCACGAACTGCAAATTTACCAACGACGAACCATTGAATATAACAGGGAATAGAAATATAGAGACAGTGTCGCAAAAAATAGCAACATCAAATTATAGCGACACCAAGCAAAATGAATGACAGTGAAACTATACATTGAAACAAGGAAACAATATGTTGTGACAGAGTAGGTTTATTGTAACAACGTTCAAAAAGGATAACAATTATACAAAAAATAATAACGTGCGTAAATATTATTGTAACAAATTGACAATTTCTGATAGAATTGTTTATAAGCAAAATAAACAGTTCAGTAGCCATATAGTGTAGTACATAATGCATTTTGAAACTATGCATACAAAATTATTGAAAATTACAATAAATAATGAACATCACATGTATCACACATGAACCAGGCACGTCAGAGCTGTTCTGGAAAATTCCATTGCTTCCCGGTCAGCGGATATTGCATCTTCCACTGACCGGGAAGTCATGGAATGAAGTCCTACATGTATTATTGTCGGATGGCATTCAGACTCCCGAAAGTCAAAATCCCGAATGTCGAAATCCCGTATATCTAAATTCCAAAAATCAAAATCCCGAATGTTGTAATCAGGGTTACCAACTGGCATGTACAGTATTTCACTGCCAAATATGGTCGGGAAATAGACATTCGAGATTTTGACTTCTGGAATTTTGACATTCGGGATTTCAAGGTGAACTCATTATTTTCAATTTTTTAATATGGAAGTGTAAAAAAAATGATTTCTCTCGTCAACAGGAGTTCAAAAGATGTTGTTACATCTTATGAATTTTCGTTACTATTTTTTGCATCTGTTACATTATTTTGAACCTGTGATACTGGCCATATGATGCATTGTTACAAGATTTGATTATTCGTTACAGAAAATGAACGTCTGTTGCAACATTCTGAGAGTGTAATACAATTTGAAGCAATGTTATATTTATTTGTCTCCGTCACTACATTTTGCATATATGTTATCAATTTTTCAGCGTCGTCACTAGATTTGTACTGGATGTTGTTATATTTTGAGCCGGTATTATTTGTTTTTATTCGGTTTTATATGATTGTGCAAACTGTGGCTATATTGCTTTGATGTGTGGTTATAAAACGAGAAAAGGCGTAGTAAACACAATGCGTGTTTGGAAAGCATTGAAGCAATTCAAAGAGACCGGAGATGTAACGAATCAGCCTACGTAGCGACTGTCATCCTCTCACCTCGTATAAATGCCTAAAGTAGCTGATGTGTTCATTGAGACCATGTTTAGAATACTTCAAAAAGACTTGCAGACCACTCCATACAGATCTAAAAAGAAACCTCTCCTATCTTCGAGCACAAACGCTTGGCCAGAACTGAAATTCTCCGTTCTCGCGTCTGTCAAGGCCCGTTTCGCAGCGTCATTTTCAGCAAAGATGCGAAATTTGACATGCAAAGCGAATATAACTTTTAAAATATCGCTTTTGGGCAAGGCCTGGCAACGTTAATGCCTAAGTGATCACCCGAAGAGCAGGCGTGGCTTCGGTGATGCTGGGGGCGACAAAAACTGAAACTGAAAGAAGTTTATTATTCATGAATATAATTTGATTGTCTAGAGGAATTATTATAGGCTAATGAAATACGTTTCAAGATTCGTGGTTATTCATTTCAGTAAGACTCGGCAGCTTCTCAAGGAACAAAGGAAACACACGAGTGGTTAGCATGCAACTCACTTCAATTGAAAGAAAACATGGCCTCCTTCATCACCAGATCTGAATCCTCTCTGAACAACGCAGGTATACTTTAGAGTTCTTCGTGAATGTTAAATTCTGAATAAATTAAATAGAGTTATGGATATTAATATTCTATTGAGTGTGTATAACGTGGATAAAACTACTCTATTGAACATAAAAAAGCAGAAGGATAAGCTAATGAATACAAAGCGGTTATTTTTGAATATTGCCATAAATAATTTTATCGTAAATTGTGTAAAATGAGATAATATGTACTATATCTACTAGCGGGTTAAGAAGTTGAGATATTTAAAATGAAAAATCTCTACTTTCGACTCTGCATTAGCTCCTTAAACTTGAACAACACATTGCAACTGGAACACCGTGCTTGTTCCAGTTACCAGTTCTAGAGTTTCAGCTGTTATTTCATTAAAGAAGATGCACGATTATCACCTATGTAGTTAACAGCATTTGAAAGACAATTTGTTTTACACTATAAGAAATACCAGCGAATCAAAAATGACCAACAGCGAAGATTGCTTTGCAACGCTGGAGGAATTGTGGCAAGAGGACGAAGACTTTTCGACGTGTGATGCGTCTCGGTCGTCAACGCTGCAGACTCTAGGGGAAGAGATTCCAAAAGCTGAGGCGGGAATGCATCCCATTGATGGGGAGTTTTTCTTTTGTTTCTTGAGTTAGCAGCTTCTAAAGCTGTACCTGGCCATGGATCAAATTTCCATCAATTTAATTTTATCAATTCGAAAGTGTGCAAGTACGCGATGTTACGGATAACTGTAAGATTTTTCGTCATAAAAATTTTGTTTCTCAACAATAGGCGAAGACGGCTGTCCAATAATCCTTTTTAACATCAGAGGAGCGCTGAAAACTTTTTTCAGCTATTTAAATTTCTAAAAGCAATCCCGACTACATTGTACAACATTGCAGAAACCGAGACGTGGCTTTCTGAAGAAACGGCTATCATTTTCGCTGTTGGTCGTCATAGCACATTCAGTCTGCATGGAAATTATTTCGGAGATAACATTTGTGTACATGTCATATTAGTACGTACAGCCAGGAAACAGACTGATTTATTATTTAATTGAGACTATGTAATTTAATAGAGACTATGTCTGCGTCAGTGTACTGTCACTCGTAATATTTGATACGTTGATCATTTTAATGCTCGTAGATGGAATTAAATTGATAAATTTCTGCAAACAGTTGTTCCCTATAATTTTCCTACACTAATCTAAAAGCTGATTGGTACAAGCTGCAATCTTGATGAACAGCGACATCAATGGAAAAGCAAATTTAATTATCTTTAAGTTGTACTCGTACAGCGTCTCTGATGAATTGTTTCTCTTAAAAAAGTGCACTAGGAAGTTGTCGAACCTGAGGGGTTTTCTGAGAAAATGTAAGGGGTGCTAAGAAAAAGTGAAAGCCATTTTAATTTGTTGACGAATGCTTACATGTCAAACACAGCTCAAATTGCATCGAAACGTCAAACGAAATTCTAGAAAACTCGTGAACATTTTCATTAGAATAAACTGAGCAGTGCTAGGAAAAACTCGATTGGAACTTGGGAAATATTGAACGGAGTGATGAAGAGACTAGTATTTCACTGTACGACTAGGATAGCATGTGAGAGAAAATTAATGTCTCCTGCTCATGTACCTGAGTATTTTAACAATAATTTTTGCGCTACAACGAAGCAATCTGAACATTAGGCTCCATTTAACACATGTTGCAGAGCGCCCGACGCCTGTGAACCGGGTTCGTCAATCATGTTTTTTGCCCTCAGCACCTCAGGCGAACCGTGAATGATGGTATGTGGAATGTTGTCACCTTTTCCTCGTGGGCACCGTGGCCTGGTGGTTGAGAAGAGACATCGGTTCGCTTCCCTGCAATGCCAAGTCGGCGGTTCTCACCATTGGGATGAGACAGAATCATCCGCCAAGATGTCGCAAATGGGTATCGGTTCTACTGGGGGTAATCGTCATTGCTTTGCGGTGTTACGTCATTATGAATTTAATGAATCAAAAGTACAATTTTAAGTATCAAGCTTGTTTGGATTAAAATATTCTTTATCAAGAAATGATTTTCAATAAATGAGACTCAATCACAACATTTAATTCCAGCCAGAGATGTAATATTTCCTCTTTTTGCCGAACTTTTTAGTGAGTGCATTTTGAATAACACTTATCCCGATGTTTTTAAGACAGCTAGAGTTGTTCCAGTTTCAGAAGATAGGAATTCAATATACGTGGCTATCCAGAAACCAATCTCAACTTTTGGTAAAATAACTATGAAAAATGAGTGTAGGCGGATATCTTTCTAGCTAGAGAAGAATGAAATTTCATAAAAGTCTCAATTTCAGTTTCTTCATGATTCCAGCACTTCTTTGCCGTTTATCTATTTCGTAAATGGCCTGCTTTTTAGGTTTCCCTGAAACAAATTATTTTGGATCTCCGCAACTGTTATGATAGAGTGAACGTACGTTATCATATTATCTGAGAAACTTAGTAAACAATTCTTAGTAAACAATACTTAGTAAACAATACTCCTCATATACATGGTATATGAGGAGTTGCGAATGATTTACTTAAAAGTTTCATTCCGAATAGAAAACTAACTGCGAATTGTCATTGCCAAACATCTTGCGTGGTGCCGGTCAAAGTTAAACTCCTCGAGGACCTGTAATGGGAATCGTGTCATTTAGTGTGTTCATGAATTATACTGTTCTCACTTCTGATGCTGAACTTACATTGTTATGGGTAAAATATTGGTATGGGCGAATTCTAATAACCTTGACGAAAAATAAAAAGTATGACTAAAAAACTCAGTTCATGACAATTAACTGACAAACTAACGTCTCATGATGGTAATCAGATTTATGTTATTTACCCCTCGTCCTCATCCAACAAAAATGCCACTTATAGCGATTAAGAGGAATGAACTTGAACGAGTTAATCACTTCGAATACCTTGGTTTAATACTTGCTGACCTGCATGTGTTCATGGCAAACATTCGGGAGGTTAGTGGCAAAGTAAGTCAGTGTTGCGGAATATTCTAAATTTTGTCCAGGTTTCTTGACAGAAGATGTTTGGTATCCTCAAACTTTTTCTTCGTTTATCCTCGTATGTTTTATGCAATTTCAATCTTAGAAAGAGCTTTAGATTGCAATGCACACATAACAGATATTATTGCGAATCATATTTTAATAATAATAATAGAACGCGTTAAGTACATAATATTCGACCAGAGGGCTCAAATATTAGCATGTA
Organism: Morinoia aosen; assembly: GCA_030386875.1. Classification (NCBI taxonomy): domain Eukaryota; kingdom Metazoa; phylum Arthropoda; class Malacostraca; order Amphipoda; family Talitridae; genus Morinoia; species Morinoia aosen. The sequence goes on from CM059579.1 coordinate 23,296,973, forward strand.
TAAATAGCACAATCCTTTACCATTAGAATATGGATTCGAATATGTATTGCTTGATTTTTCACAGAATGTCATTAATAGAAGAGTGGAGATGAAGTATCTAACAGGAAATAAGTATAACATATGGAAAGCCATGAGTAGTCTGCCACCTAACCTACGTGGCAGAAAATAGAAAAGAGGTCGGTAGGTCGGTAGCCTGCTAAACCATTTAACTTTCAATTAAAGCTACCGTACTGCATACGCCAGCGAGTCGAGACCTAATAAAGTAGAGCTATAATAACTATGAGCCAGATGGAGTACTGTTATTGCTTCTCTGCTATTCTGGGAGACTCCCAACTTGTGGTAAGTAATAAGGATTTGTCAACTATGGGGCACAAAGTAGATTAAGGTGTGGAGTAAAAAATTTTAATATTTTTCTTTCTGAGTAAATTGTAAAACGTTGCCTTTGTTTATTAAGCGCAGCGACCGGTAATTAGAGTAATTATAAATGGACGGAATTGACAACATAGCCTCTGGATGAGAATAGGCCGAGAAGCTAAGATGATAAGCTTTACTCGAAACTTTGTATTTATAAACAAAACTTCCGTACTCGAATATTTTCTTGTGTGCGACGAAAGCTTCAGCGTTTACGTGTGAATGCTATACTTATAATTAATACAGTCCAATGATCCTTGCGTGACTAGATAGAAATACAATGATAAATCTTGCATTAAATTATTTTAGACATTGACAAACTTTATATTAAGATCCGAAGGAAAGATATCGTGAGTGCTTTTTTACATGAAAAATTTAACAATTATGTCACAAATTTAACAATAAACTGTAGAAAGAATTGACTTATGCTCAAATTTTCTGAATTTTAAAATGAAATAAAAATGTAGCCTTTTCTTAAATGCGCTGATTCCAGGAAAAATAATAGAACAAGGATTATTTAAATTCCTGTTGAAGACAATGCAACCTTTCAATTAAAAAAATACATTGCAAATCTTTTTTCAACGTATCTTTATTATCATAGGAAAAATATACCTGATAATATCAGAGCTGATAAAAGTCATCACTCAAACAACCTGGAGCATATTCAAGAATACAACTTCTTTCTTTTTACATCAGGTAAAGACAATGAAGTTTTTTGACTGTAAAAACAGTATAAAATACAAACCAAATTAATTGGAGCAGTTCTCGGTAATTATGTTCAAATGTACAGCCGATTTTAAGATCTTTGTCCCGCTAAATTAATAATAAATTCCCTTTCCCCAAGTAAGTTATTTTTCCAAACCCCCTTACAATTGCCTGGGCAACCCCCACTCTCAAATTCGATGAAAGAACCAATGTTAACAATTATTGGTCACTTTAAGTCATGGCAATTTTAGTGATAAACTCGAAAAAATTGAAAGCGAGAATGTTAACGAATATTTAAAATAAATTAATTTCTATATGATATAAAGTTTGGCTTCCGATCTCATGAAACTGAATACTGAATCGTTCACAATATCTGTTCTTCAATATGATCTATAAAAAATTTTTTCATAGTGTTTTGACTTACGCACAGAATTTAACCGCGTCCACGACAGCATTTTACTTCGAAGCTTCAATGCTACGGCATTAGAGGAGCTGCTCATTGAAGGTTTAAATTATGCGCAACGACGCGCGCACAATTGCTGTAATTGGCAGCGCTTGTTCAGAACTACTCGATGTTGTGACTGTTCCACATGACTGTTTCTGTTTTGATATTCATCAACGGTGTAGTAAAATGTGCTCCAGTTTCCAAACTCATCCAACCATTCCTAGCGGAAACTGTAATACAATGATGAACAGAATACATAGAGATTTAGAAAAAGTTTCAATGAGGTTTGAAGCAAACAAAATAGGTTTTACTGTCAGTACAACTAAAGGTATAATTTTCTCTTATATAAGCGAAATGTATCTATTTTGCCCATCATAATCTGTAATAGCAAAATCGGGGATTATCTAAATTTTTAGGAATTATGATGGGCAAAATTTGATTTTGAAATTGAATTTCTCATACATGTATTGGTATTAAAATATCGAAATCCATTGAATATTTATGATAGCGACAGAGTAAAACAGGTTTGCCTGAAGCAACTATCAAAATTATGTATTTTAACTTAGTTTATTTCTAAACTGGGGAATAGATGGTTGGCATGGGACTGATAAAAATGAAATAAAATAGGCCTTAGAGTAATAAAAAAGGTAATACAATGCTCACACAAATGATTCCTTAAAATGCATAAAAATCCATGCTCTTTCAGATTTCTCTCAATTTTCTCGGCGTAATGATTTTAATGAAACTTTGAACGATGCGAGCTATGAAACCTTGCATAATTTCTACCTTCTCAATCTGGTTATTACTTGGCTCCGAAGAAAATTCATGTTCTTTTATTATATCAAAAATAAATCTCAATACAGATCCCCTTTCAATGGGGTTGAGGCTTGGAATCTGATATTTTCAAATATTCTTGAGAAGAACTTATGCGGAGAGTCTGAAAAGTGTTTTGAATGTTCTTTCTTGCTTGCGTATTGACAGAGCTCGCGAGAAATAGTTTTCACCTCTCCATCAGAAAGTTTAAGACCTTATGTCAAGCGTTTTAAAATGTATCTAAACTAAGTCTATTCTTGAATACGCCGCTCTGGAATGTATTATTGCAAAACATGACAAGTAAACACAATTTTTCTTTTCTAATGTCAAACAGATATTCGTTCTGACTAGTGTATGCTTAAGTCAAGTTTATTAGATATGCAATGGAAGTGTAAACGTGGAAAAAAGTTGCCACTGGATACCACTGAAAACAATAAACTTGGGCTCGAATGTACATATATAATTACGTCTCAGCCTGTCCATTCTATTAGTTCTATTACAAATTTCAGTGAAATTCTAATTACGGAAATCATTTGCTCATTTATACTGTTTGACAACCACCAATCCCTTTCCAATTCCAATCCAACCACCAATCGTTACTTAGCACTACCGCCTCGCTCTCTCAAACACGCTCCCAAAGAGCCCAAATTTTGAGTAACGTTTATCGTCACATCAATTATTGCGTCACAGGCAGTACAGCGGATACTTGAGCGCTGTGCTGCATAGTGACTGGAAGAGTCCTAAAATGTACCTTCACATCATTCTCTGATTGATGCTTTCAGCCTCTAATGAAAATGCATGTAGTTTTAGATATTTAAATTACGTTTCTTGGGTATTGCTAGGTTCTGCATTCGTTAATAAGGAATTATCAATGGCTAACCTGCCTGTAAAAACGTTGCTGTCATTACCCTATATTGGTCATATCTATTACTGCGTCTATTCGCCTTCCTCGGTGTGCCCTTTTCACTTCCCCTTCGCTGTCCCTCTATCCTTCCTTGGAAGGTTTTAATTCCTCCCTCGAGACCGAACTCTCTCTGTTCTCTTATGAGAGAGGCAAAGTCGCGTGACACATTCACAGCTTAATCAAATGATTTAATTGCGTTAGAGATAATCCGTTTTGAGACAAATTGCTCATTATTGGGTGAAATTCCACACAGGCATCTGTTTAACGACTAATAATTTTTTGCAAGGATATTTCAACTGATAGGCTGATGCCACCATTGTATATAATTAACGCCGTCATTTTCGATAGCCCAGGTAGACTAGTAACGTACCGAATATCATCGCGTCTGAGCAGTCCCTTTCTGATGGCGTTCAAATACTTGTAGTGTTGACGCACCACGATTGAAAAAAGCGTGGGGCAGAGCAGTTTCAAAAATTCAAGCCTGAAAAGCTTGTTTATTTATCAACATACCCCGTTTCTTTTGAAAGACAATAACAACCTGCTTATAGGATAGCGAGTCATAATGATGCATGAACGTCTGAGAAGAGTCTGCACGAAATTACAGTAGTGGTGGAAGTGGAAATGTGTGGCATGTACACACATGAGAGCCAGGCAAGGGCACTGCCAGGCAAGGGGGTTTGGGAAGGAAGGAAAAAAGGTTAAAGGAGAGGGAATAGATGAGTCTTGCAGAAACTGCAAAAATAAAATTGTTTAAACATTCAGGAATGATTAATGGTCGTACTGGTCATTCGTGTGGAATATAGTAAAAATGGGCAGAGTAAGCGGAAATTTCTGATGTACATCATTGCCTATACGAGTATTTCCCTAATATAAATTTAGTCTTGCAGTATCATTTATAGACAGCGATAATTTTAACTCGGCCAAAAGTTTCACAACAGTGATAACAGTGTTTAAAAGCATTTAAATCCTGAAAATATGATTCAATTGGAACGGTAGTACTACTTTAAAATAAAGAAATCTGTATTTGTATTTTTTAGGATAAATGGAGCTTGAAGGCAGTTTAATATTGGTCTCATTAGAAATTGATGAGATTTATACAACGGCTAGCTAAGACCGAGGCCGGCTAAGTCTATTTTAGAACTCCCATAAACGATAGCCTCAACGTCCCAGTCTTTTAAAGCACTGTAATGTCAGTCAAAACGAAAGGTCGGGTGACATTTCTCTGATGTCAACGGCGATCAATAAAGGCAGTGTTTTACCTCGTCAACTCGCAAGATTTTTTATTTCGGGCGACTTAACGAAAGCTCGGCAATATCCAAGTCTTACAAGCCAAAAAGTCTTCAGTGAGAGTTTATCAAACTCTATTAGATTATGAAGTTGAGAAGCACCAAAAACTCGCTTCTGGCATCAGTTTTACAGAAGAAGTTAATATTGATTGGCACAAGAGCCATTCACTGCGAGAAAATCTTTCTAAAATGATGGAGAGGAAATTAAAGCTCATCGAACCTTCAGTTCAGGTGACGCTGTGATCGATGAGCAGCTGGAGCTTACCGTTAAAAACAATTATTTTCTCATGAGCTCAATGTTCAACCGACTTGAAATTGTACCTGCAGGCTCACATCATATCATGTTATCAAACTCAAAATCCTGCCGATTAAAAACTGAATACTGCTGGTGTCAATCAAAAGAAAAAAACTGTTTTTTTTACTAGCAATGTGAATGCAATAGATGCGTGGTCTTCGCTGATATCTTCAACGTTAGCTTAGTCTATAGCTCACAACTAAAATCAAATACTATCAGAGTTGAAGATTTTTATTTCATCACATTCTTGTTTCGACTGCAGTGATTCAGATTTTAATGAAGCAACACATAGTTTCAAAATTTAGCCAAACACGATGATATAAGTACGTGCTTTGAAGCATTATTTATCAATGAAATGAATAGCAAAACAACATGTGTAGAACTGAGAGGAATTGTTTCAATCACGCTGAACTTTCCATACCAAGCCTAACGCTGTCGAAACATCTATGATGAATATGCCGTATCAAGGCGTGCGTTTTAAACCTCGGTGCTCATGCTTATCTACCTGCCCATTGGGTGGCGCGAACTGATATCTCACGCATTTTCTAGTTAGGGAACGGAAATTGAGGTTCGTCCGAGCCTAGGGAATGGCATAATTCCAAAATACATACATTTTCGCTCAGACCATTGAGAGATTATATTTGTTCGGGCTTTAGTTCGGGCATTCAGTTAATGATGTACATGCCATCAGTGTTTCTTTAAGAATAAATTTTCATGCCTAATTAGATGTTAGAAGGAGAATTTTGAACGAGGGAAAAGAAATAAATACTGAATTGACACACATTTGCTTAAAGGACGCTCGGCTGATGTAAGAAGGTCATAAATATGAGCTGACACTTGTGCTTTAATTAGGCAATGTTTAAGTCAGAGACAAACGGCTTCTCATCACAACTTCGAGGAAGAAATTCTAAAAATATCCCCCAGAATAAAGCAACGATGAAAGAAGGAATTTGAGAGCAGAAGTATTTTTCCTAAAAGAAATTTGGGAAGGAGAAAATTCTTCTCTTAGCTTTTGGGAAAGAACTCTAGATTGAGGAGCCACTGTGGGGTCTCCCTCTCTGAACTATCGTAAATGGAAGAAAAACGACGTTAATTTTGAAACATGGCTCGTCCATATTAGAATTATTACTTAAATACGAACGATCAGGTTTGAAAGAGGGAACAGTTTCAATACCTAGAATAATATGTTTTCTTGAAGAGTACGGTGACGTTATTCTATTGTTCAGAAATTTTTGCATAAAGTTTCTATGCATCCCTGCACAATCTTTTAATCTGTCCTTACACAAATTTGCTCTTGAATAAATAATAAGTAATTTATTTACTGAAGCTTGTATGAGCCTTTCGTAACGGGTTACGAACCTAGATTTTGCCCTCCTTTCTTCGAGCTTGAAGAAAAAAAAAAGATTAGTCTGCTTCAAGCACTGTTGGTAGCGCATCAACAGAAGTTAGAAGGGCAATGCTCAGGCCACTCACTCCTTACTTTAAACATTTTTTGTTCCTGTACTAGGCCATTGCCTGGTAGTAAGAGCTACTCGGAGCCGCCATCACTTTCATTGGTGAAATAACTTCGGCATCTTGATGGAGTAAACATCCCCGACCGGGGCCCCCGTCTCGTCTCAGCCACTCAACGGAGCCGGGAGATGACAGCACACCGCACCACAGCATAGCTCTCCTGCCCAGCTTTGTCCCTTAGCGAAAGGCGCTCGTTAGGGTGGTTGAGGCAAGGTAGAACTTCGGTCACGAAGTAGGGGCGGTTCACTCTTAATTCAAACTTAATCTTTTGACTTACGCCTACTTAAAGAGCAAATTTGTTCATTCTCTCCTATATTTTCCACTTCTGTATTCTATAAATATCCGTGGAAGAGTTTGTTCATGAAATTTTTAACAATCATATCTTGCAGAGTGGCAAACATCTTAAAGTGCTCTGCAGCATGCTCATGTAATTCAACTTTTGCAGGTTGTAGTCATGAGAGGAGCAGGCCCAGACGGGGGTGCACCCATGTGCCTATTTCTCCGCGTTTCACACGGGTGAAGTCGGGTCGCACGAATTTCCACCGAGCAGCAGCAGTCCAGCTTTAAGTTTAAAATCTCTTAGAACCGTTAACCAGACCGTTTCTACGGTTAAATTAAAACTCAGAGTTGGCTCTGCCCATTTATTCATTCCCCGTCTGTAAGGTTTTGCTTATCTATCTCCAGTGGTTCTCCTTAATACATTAACTTTATTCCAAGATAGCACACATAGAGCAATGAGCCTGCTCATTTGTATACGTACTCAGTTCCTTCTCAGTCACTTCGTGGTTCTTCAAATTCGCCTTCGGTCAGTCCGTAAGTACTTCACTGGTATACATTTATTTTATTCTACATGATAGCAGAAAAAGAGTATATTTCCAGCGTGGCTTATCCGCAGGAAGGAGAATCCGAACAGTAGGTCTGAATTTTTTCACTTTCAAAGAAATTCCGATAAATTGTAGACCATCTGACAGCGAGTTCGAAGCAGGACATTCGTTCTTCTTTGGTCCAGCGCCAGAAAGAATGGCGATAAACAAAAGGCAAGCCTTCAAAGGTCGCGCAGACACGGTGGTATTTCCTCCGCATCTCCGGAATCCAGGGAATCCGAAGTCATTTTTTCCGTCGAGGGCCGAGGCTGTCCGGAGACATTCGGTAGATGTCGTCGAAAGATGGCAGAGGGAAGCGTTCAATCGAACCTTTGATAAAGCCCAATCAAAAGACAGGGTTAACAGAGAAGAAAAATTGTTTGTCAAGTGAACCGATTTATAGCAGTAAATAAATGGACGAATAAAATAGGCGTAATAAAATAGATCCCTACGACTTAGATAGATGAAAAAATAACCGTCAACGATGGTGCATGCCGGCGTTTTGAATGGATAAACGGTTCGTGTAAAATTCATAGAAGGACATCACCGCTGTTCTAATTGACTATTAATTTACACCTCTCGAAGAGAAATTGCACAGTTCAAGGATTAGAAGTTGGCTAGGATATTGAATTTTAAATGGAAGATGTATGGAAATAAAAGTAAAAGTGAATAAAATCTCAGGCTAAAAAAGCTGAAGAAAGAAATTCGACAGATATATTGATACGAGTATATAACATGGAACTCAATTACCTGTCAGCTGAGAATCTTGTTAGTTACAAAGTGTCTTAGTATGGGTCAGTAAAATTTTAATCATTGAAGTTTATCAAGGTGAAGAATCTTATAATTATGCATTTGTAAAAAAACAAAACTTTGTTCGGACCACAGGGTGACTAACAAAAACCTACCTTCTTTTTCAAAATTAAACAGTGATCGGACTTGGACTTATCACTCATTGAAACTTTTTAAGCGCTCATGATATCTTCATGACGGTATCAGTGATACAGGATCATTATATATAAAATGACTATCGTATTGAAGAGTTCCTCGTTAAGGAAATGATTCGTTTTTGTGAACCATATTGAATGCAAATGCAGTGTACCGACACTAAAGCCTCAAACGGCTGAGGACTGATATTTTCTACGATAACGTTGGTAGCAATGGAGATCAACGAACCAATGGATGCTCAACACGGGCAGAATGATTCGCTATTTTTTCAACAATTTTGATGATATCCCCAAATAATATTTGCTCAAGAATTCATTTTAAATTAGTTCAATGGAAAATCGTTACAAAACAAGATCGTTTTTTGGCTTTGCATTAGAAATAATATGTTCAGTGCACTTACTTATAACTTGCTGCGGTCTGATTATTTTCACAAGCAATAAAGAAACCTACAAATGTCTAAAAGATCGATGCTTGCATATTTCAAGTGACTATTCATCGCTCAAAATTTGAAAAGGGTTTTAGTTTTTGTAATTAGCGAAGAGAATTTGAGAATATTGTCAATATTTTAGCTAACACGGATTTTTTATGGCTGTTTTTTTATAGTGACAGAAACTAACGATTGTTAAATGATGATTAATCCTTCCTGTTGACCTTTAAAAAATATTAATTGTAAAATTCAATTCTTTCTTCTATTTTTTATAACCTAAACAAGAGGTTTACTACTGTTCGCTTTCAGTTCATTTTGATGCCAAAAGGAAAATAATTTTTCAATTGGCTGTTTAAAGACTACAAATTAAAACAAATTATCTATATTCTATCATGCCCGGTCATATTAATCTTAAAATGCGATCGTAACTCTTTTTAACTTCAATTGATAGGAATTCATAATGCTCAAAATTTTATCGTGGTAATTCGTTATGTTTAAGCCTTACTAGTACTTTTTAGGTCTCGTCTTTATATTTTGTTCAAAATGAGCTCTGTTCGGTAATGATCATGCTTCTGCAGGCTTTCAAAATTACGTTTTTGCTCTCTCTACCAAACCTTGTATGCCCTTTAAGTGAGAAGTCGCTTGCTAGAGAATCGTACACTTGAATGATGAAATTTTAAAAAATATTCCATGCGTAAAAAATTTAAGCATTTTGTTTGCCAAGCTCAATATTCCAGGAAACCGCTATCATGGTAAAAAACTGGGACGTGTTGGTCCTTCGTTTACATTCGAATACTACAAAATCATGTCCGATAAAATTCGGCCATTTTACGACAACACCTGACAATCCATTGCAAAGGTCGACTCTAATTACCATATGCAAACTTTAGAGCACACAAAATTGAGTTGGAACGCGCAAATAAATAGATTTTCGTTAAGATTTGGTCGAGAATTTTAACAAAAGTTTTATGGGTCAAATTTTTTATAAAATTAGTCAGAAAAAATTAAGTCAGCGATGTTGTGCATACGAACGTACTGCACAACTTCACATATTGACTAGAAAGTTAAAACTTTTCCGCTAATTTCCAAAGTATTTATTGGTTGTTAAAACAAGTCTAGAAATGTAGTGCAAATTTGCTTGTGTTTATTGAGAGTAGCTACGCTTGTGATGGTCGGAAGTGCTTACATGCTAAAGGTGCATTCAATAGCTGCGCCCAAACAGACAATTTTTGACGGTTCCAAGTCTAAAGTATAATCTTTAGAGGAACGGATGTAACCTCAGGATGAAGGCTCGTTCTGTAGGTCTTATCAACACAAATGCATGGCATGAGTATAGAAAGTATAAAACTACATACCTTTATACTGCAGCATTGACGGAAGAATTATTTCTGGCTAACCAAAAAGTTCTGTGATGAAAACAATTGAAAAAGAATGTTATATTTTACATAACTTCCATTTATCGTATGTAAGAGGAATACGCTACGAGGTAAAGTACGGCTGGCCAACGACTTCCATTCCAATGCCCTAAATAGACCTGCCATCGTGTGAGAGATATGTTCTCATATATAAATCCAGCATACTGTGTGCGTAATGCTACGATCCTCGCCCAATCCGTCTCGAATAACCCAAGCAAACCCAGCAGACGCCGTTTACTCACTCCATCTTACCTTCTTCAAGTCTTCACCACTACATCGTTGAGGGAACTCCAACCACCTTTTTTCTCTTACAAGAATATATTTATATGTCTTTGTAATCTTAACCATCTGGGATATTATTCATTTTATTTAGGATAAATGTAGGATTCAGTACCTTGAAAATGTATAAAGATTGCGGGCATTTTACCAATTAACAATTAATTCTCATATGTGACGTGTTTGTTCCGAGACTGACGGTAGATTACTGAGCTCGAACTGGAGGTTGACTGTGCGAGATCACAAATACTGATCACGAACCTTGGAGTTTCTTTCTCGCGGTTCATTGTATAGTGGTTCCTTCATCAATCATCATAATATATGAGGAGATCTATGTTGCTCTAGTTTAATCTTTTTTAACCTCATTTCAAAAGGGATCGACCTCCTCGAATGTCCAAAACTGGATCCCTAAGATAAGTCTGCATTTTATTACTCGTCTAATCCAGCTTCTCATTCATCAGCTTGGTCATGTACAGATATCAATGTTAATAGCGAAATACGTTATTTTTTCGTCTCTTTAATTTCCTTGTAAGTTAGGAGGAACGAGGAAGGAGATGATGAGGTAAATTTGTAAACATAACTATAAAGATGCTGAAATGTACATGCTAATAATAATCTTGAAAATACGGTTCTGGCTACACGCTTACCAAAATAATTGTTATGATGACCAAAGTGAATCATTCTATCGCTGAATTATCGATTTTATTTAGAATATAAACATTGTTTGCGTAAATATTGGACTGGTGGCAGCAAACACAAAATATTTTGCTAAAATGATTCTTAAAAGAATATGATTCGGTCGAATAAATATTGACTACGACGTGCGATACGACGTTACATTGAGATAATTTACTAAGAGCTCGAAACCATAATGTGACGCGAGTAGGAATTCAATCGACGCATATAAGAAAAATGACAAATACAGCCGATAGTTAGCTCCGCCGAATTCTGGGGTAAATATTTAAGGAATATTATTTCTAAACACCAGAGTACTCGTACCGTGCAAAATTCTGTCGAAAATATGTAGGGCGAGGAATTCTGGCAGTGTTATTTCCACTGCACTAACTTGCTCGTAAGCTCAAGCAGAAAATGTCAGGCCTGGCGGGACCATAAAGGCAGATAAAACCTTAATTGGTACTGCCACTGAAGTTCGCTTGTGCCCCTCCAATAATCTTTGAGCCTCAGCACTTTGATCCCCACGCATTGCTTATCTTCACTTCCGCTACCCAGTGGGAGGAGTGTTTCCACTATTCCCCAGTTGAAAATCGGCTCTGTGTCTCTAATGGTTTTCTACAGACGAAGCAGTATGGGGTTTTAAGGTCGATTTAGAGCAGCACATTGTGTCAATTGCTCGTGTTGCAGAGATGATCTATTGCAGTTCATAGATATTCAGTGCCGTAAAAATTACACGGGTGCTGCAAATACTGCCAGAAAACACTTTAAGTAACTAGTGTGCACTGTTGTACAGCCGCTCCCTACGATGCGCTTCAGATTAGTGAAGGTAACTGATGGAATTTCTGCAGTGGCACGCGCACGAAGGTAAAAAAAACTAATACAGGAGCAGTCATGAAATCTGTTTTGCAGATTATAATTGCTGCGTCGAATTTCTGTACCTCTACTTCAATTTTTGATAAGGTAGAGAGGGTATCGACATTCTTTACTCGCCACAACCAACTGCCTCCAACTTCGGAGTCCACCGAAGTACGGTAGCGACCCGAGGTGAAGCTCGCTGCAGAAAGTTTGATGCCGTCTTCGCGCTCCTGACATTTCTTAAAGGAATGATCTCACAGGACTGAACAATTATTTCTCTATTTCTTCAAAGTTCTGTGAAGGAGTAAAAAACAATCAATGTTATAGAGTTATTTCATGTTTCAGATTATCTTTCTCTGCAGGTGTTTGCTTGGAAACCTGACTGGAAAGATAGCCTTTATAGCTGGCATGTAGTATTTTTCAGATATAAATAACTAAGTGAGAAATAGAGAAGAGGAATCTTTTCCTCGCAAACCAGTTAAACTATTCTAATTTGGCCATTTGAGGACAAAATGTTTAAATACAAATCAAAATGGGGGGAAAGGAATTTTTAAGTTAATCCTTGATGCTCATGTTTATTACGATTTGGGTTCGGTGCTTGGTGCTTTCAGCTTGCACAAAATTAATTTTAAGTGGTTATTTGCACTGTGTGCATATCTCGAATGAGAGTTCAGCTCTATTCTAAAGGGAAATGTCCGTATTCCCTTGAGGCGAATTTGAAGAAAAGTTAAAAATATTCAAAACCAGATTTATAAAAAAAACGGACTAAAAATTTTGTAATTTTGAATGCGATTTATAGTTAGTGGCCAAACCATCAATCCAATCACGAATGTTTTGCTCACTTCGTCATTTATTTGTAATTTAATCCTCGGATGGTTCCAAATTTCGATCATATTTGTTGCGATGTTTAGGGAAAAAATATTGAACTCAGATGTTCGTAACGGCTGATTTAATTCGAAAATTTAACCAAAAATTAGTGCAAAAAAGGAGCCAAAAATGCTCACACACAGAATAGAAAGGAATGTACCACTGATAATCGTCAACTCGCCAAAAACATGGTCTCTCAAATAATAAAGTAAACCGGAATTTCCCTCTGACGGTTTTCGTATATTTCAATCCTTTTTGACCACGTTTTTGCAGTGATAATATGCCATTTTCAATGGCTGCGTGTTCCGATTCTCAAAGATTTTTGCCGGTGATGTATTTGAACTTTCAATTCTCGCCGCAGATTTTCAATTGGATGCAAGTCAGGTCTCATCGCAGGCGATGCTAAAACTGTAATTTCATTTTTTTTGGAGCCATGCTGCCACCGATTTGGACGAACGTTGCAGCCATTGCTGAGAGCTCGAACTGAATCAGCCTCGTGAACATGAGGTTTTGCGTCGATTACTTGAAGCTCACCCTTAGGACCTGGATTTTACCCGATTTAATAGGCCTTTGATTGCTAAAATACTACCACTCCTACATGAGTCAAAGCAGTGACAAAACATGTGATAGCACTCACATTTAACTGCTGGCACTGCATTCTTGAAACGAAATGATTTCGGAACAATACATTTTTCAAGCCCTATTTGTTTGCACAATTTTATCTCAATACCATCAAATTTGTTTCATCAGCTCATAACACTAATTTTCAGAAATAATTTTTATTTTCATGGTTAGTTTTGACAAAATTCAATGGTAATGGAAATGCGGCGTGTTGTGCCAAAACGTTCGCCTCAATGTGCGTTGACGTGAGTCATTCCTGTACATCTACGAGTATGAGCAATCTTGTTTTGCACGAAAACTTGGACAAGGCCCATAATTTGTGAGTAGCTCTATTATGGCGCTCTTCTCTTCCTGCATAATTCGTCGTTGTTTCTTTCAGCTGCTGTCATTTCTTTTGATAATCGTCGTGACTTAAGGCCACAATTATTTTATTTTGTCAATAAAGATCAATCGAGACTTTTCAACGTCTCCAATATAATTAGTATTTTACGTCATTTAATAAACAATTAATATGGTAGCGGGTTAACCTTTTCTCCTCAACAGAAACGATAATTCTTTTCTTATTTAAGGGGAAATTCACGAGGCATTGACATCCTTATTTATTTTCTAATCTTGACACAGAAATAATAAAAATGGATCTAACGCACCTAGTCACATTTAATGAAACATCGGATGTACGCTGAATGTTTCTTTGAATTACCTATTGCACAGAGGCAAGAAATGAGGATGCATTAGAACGGATAAGTGTTATTGTGTGGTGAAATAGAATAAATTAGGTATATATATATATTTAGCAAAATCACATCAAATTTCATTTTTGGGCTAAATTCCGCGATGCTATAACATTTTAAAGAAGGGTAAACATTCTGCGGGGCTACAAACATTGGAATGTGTTGTGTGTCGTATCGGCGAGGGTTTGGGCAGCGCTCTCAAGTGCTTGAAACGGGATGTCATAGATCAAAGTCACTCGGCGGTTGGCGCTTCGTCCAAACTTCTACGGTTCAGGCGTCCACAAAACACAAACACACAATCTTGAACACAAAACACATCCAGGCAACACAACACAAGTCACACACACAACACACGGGTAGGCGTGAGCGAGCCCCTTCAAACAAGCGAGGGTTAGCTTCGAGGAGGTAGGGGCTGGCTCATGGGGTGACCGCGGCTGCTCTACCAATGAGAATCAAGAAGTAGAGTAGGCAAGGAGGTGTGTCAGAGAACGCACCAGTTACATTTCGGCAACCCGAAGCAAGCAAGATTTCTACCAATCACTAGTGAAACACGTGATCTTTGCGAGGGAACAATCGCGAATGATCTGGAAAAGAAAACAAACGAGAGTATATAAGCGGCGGACAAGTACATTCTAGGAGGGATTTTTGAGCGCACGTGAGAGACTGCGCGACGTCTGAGAGTGCACTACACCGCAGGTCGGCCTCGCCGACTTGCCTTCTACCAAATTGCAATGTGAAAGTTAATAATTCGAAGTACAAGAAACAACGTTAGACGGCGGCAAGCGTTGAAGCACCGTCTCACAAAGGAACCTGATCGAAGTAAACCAGCCTCGCATCGGTGATCGTCATGAATAAACGCGTCGGAGATTCAACCAAGAGCATTCAACATCTGTGCATCGGGGTCGAACTCACAGTCAACTTCAGCGGCAGTCGTCAACATTGCAAATGGCAAACAGTTAAGTTCGTCCACCCACAAGGCGTAAAGCAACGCGCAAATCTACAGTGAAGTGGCTTACCATTGAAACTCTTAAGACACTCCAGGCACCACGGCGGCTGTGAACTCGAGTTGGAATGCCGGCGGCACGATGAGGGAGCGGCAGAGGCATCGCTGCAGCGCGGGCAAGACATCAGCCTACACCAGCAGCAAACCTAAAGCTACGACGTGGAACATCAGCAGTGAGCAACAGCATCGTCAGTGAATGTCCATCAGTGAATCATTTATTATCAAAAGTGCGAGTGTTTTATAGTTGTGAGAGCTCTTTTAGGTGGTGATTGAAGTTCAATTTCAGATGTAGAGCAGCACACAGATAAGTGCTTTCCAAAGTATCGTGAAGAATCATCTAATTTTATAGGCAACCGATTTATTGTGTCTATTTAGTCGAGGATCCACTTCCCGTTGTATGATTCGACACCGTGTCACAATTCCAGGTTAAATCGTGATGTGTTACTCTCGCAAATATTATGATTTGTGTTACTGTGGATGCGTGAATCGTTGTCAACGAGGGAGTATTTGTAACTTGAAGGCTCGGTAAGCAGCACATTTGTATGATGTCGTGTTTAATTAAATATTGTGGCGGTAGAAACTTACGTATTTTTCACTGACGCCGCTGTGCCATTTCAAATCATTTCGTTCCCATGCCTTGTGTGTTTATCCACGTGTTCATCTCAAAAATAAATGTGTCTTAATCTTTCAAATTCTTTTATTCTCCATGTCTGGTATACAGGTGTACGCAAGCATAAAGGATAATACTATAACATGTGTGGGGGTTGGAATTCCCTCAGCGTATGGAAAGGGGGTCCTAAACGACACCCCTTCTCTGTATCGCAACAGGAGAAATATATATTAATTGTCCTATGTAAGCGTACTGTCTGTATGTCAGCTTGGAAATTTTAAAGGAATTCATTTTCAGTTGTCTAAAAATTTCTGTTGCTTTTAATTCAGGCAAACAGTCGCTCGATAATTAAGCAGAATTTTCTGCAAGTACAATTCACCCCGTGTCATTTTTAGTACGCTCCAATTCTTGGGGAGTAATTTCTTACTTAGAGATCTATGCCGTCGCCTGAGACCGGGCGAGCTGTTGGAAGGATAATAAAAGACCGGAAATTTCTTGTGGCGGTAAAGCTGAGCCGCAGTCAGACTATATCTGAGCGCCTAATTTGAAGTGAGCCTGACTGAATTCTGTAAAGCTGTGTAATTCTCTGATATTAAGTTTCTCAGGAATAATGAGAAGTTCATTTAACAGTATTGCAGGCGTAGATCAGATTTTTTTGTCACAATGTTGAATTGATTAAGTTGAATATTGTCTTCTTGGCGAGTTTCACAACAAATTTTAAAAAATAACAGTGTTGAATCTTCTGAGAGCATTTTATTTTCTTGGCCGTGCTAATCGTTATAAAAATTGCAAGTTCTGAAGTGCAGCCGGCATTATTAAAATATTTTTGTTCATCATGGGAGACATTTTTTTTTGGTAATCATTCAATGCCTAAAAGATTTTGTTTGTGTTACAATCTCTCAAGGATTAGATTCAGTCGTGTAGGTGCGTGATGGGCAGCAGAATTTTCGTCATGTGCTAATTTTCTGCGAGTTATTGTGGTGCCTCCCAATCTTGGTACTGATTCCGGCCAGAGCTGGGCCGCTGCTGCATGAGACTGCGTGAGTCGGCTTGTAATGGCATTTCACTGCTTTGAGTCATAAATGCGTGAGAGGACGGAGTAATAAAATTTGAGATTCTTGCAGCTGCAGTAGAACCATTTTCTGAGCGCCTTATTTGAAGTGTACGTGACTGTGTGTGATCCATGGCCATTAATTTTCGAAATGCTACGAGAAATTTATACCTTCTGGAATCTTTGCTCATTTTTTTTGTGCCGCTAAGTTTATTGAGTTAATATTGTCTGAGGGAATATTGCATCAAAGTTCAACTTACTCTATCTTCCTGATAATCTGTTCGATAAAATTTTTCTTGAGTGCTGAATTTTTGGTAGAATCTTTCTATGATCTGTACCATTATTAGATGTAACTGAATTTAGGTGTGAAGCATTGGCTGTGGAAAATGACGCATTAACTTCAGCAAACACCGCCTTAGCACAAGTGAATCTTCGAGACAAGTTTACATTTTTCGGGCTTTGAGACATTTTAGTAATTAATCTAGTTGAAATTGTTATTTTTAAAGGATACCTCACTTATAAATAATTTGCAGAATTTTTTTTTGGCCTCGTTTGTGTCAAGCTTCTCCGATCAGCTTTAGCAACGTGATTAATATTGGATTCGAGGCGTTTGAGCATTTAATTTATGATAAGTAACATATGCTGAATTTGAATTGAATGTTTCCAGGATGTATCGATCCATTACAATTTACTGACTGACATGTTGAGAGCAATGGATCCCTATTTTTATACGTTAAATTTCAGCAGTCACCGCCCTATATCAGTTGAACCATTGAAATGAATGTTAATTTTTCTTAGTGGGCAGGGATAGCTAATGATTGTACAAGTCAAATTTCATATTGTGACCAGTTCAAATTATGTGGTGAAAATGCTTGAGGTTTTGTGTAACTTAGAGTCAGACAATTCCTTTCAAACCAGCTTTGGCGATATGATCCACAGTTTCATTCATTAAAATCCGAGTATTTAATTGTGATGATAAAAACAAAATTTTTCTGAGATATGGTGACGAAGTTTTTGAGAATAAATTTCCCTGCCATCAAATGTGCGGTAAAAATTTTTTTTTGTTGCAAATTGTTGAATGAATTAAGTGACGGTGCTTAGGATAATAATTAAATGTAGTGTTTTAAAGTAAGTGATAATTTTCAACGATGCTGCACTTGCAATTCATTTCATTTCATTCTGCAGTCGGAGAATAACAGTTGAATGCCATTGTGATGAGAATATAGTCAGCGTGAATTGAACTAATGGAATCCGATGCATTTGCTAAGCGAATACTCATGCAGAGCTTAGTCTTGAATATGTATTTCATAAATGTTCGGTATGCTGTTTTCTTATTGAATGATTCCAGGATTTGTCACCTTTTAATGCTCATTGGTTTTATGTGTTGAACGATGGCCCGGATGTACTCCTATATTTTTAAGTTGAAACCGCGTTACATTACTTGAAAATTTGAATAAGTGTTGCGTTTTTTTTGGTATGCAAAATATTGGATGACTGAGCAAGTTTAAATTTATTATGACACCTCGATTAAATTTAAATTGAGAGTTTCCTTGAAGTTTCATATGAATGTAATTTTTCCCTAACAAGCTCAGGAATAGAATTTTTTTTCTCACCCGTCGAGGTGAGAGTATTTAAAGAAGAATGGTTGACGTCTTCTGCCAAATAATTTAAACAATTTACAATTTAAACAATTTATTTACCACAAGAGATACAGAGATACAATGTTTCTTAAGTCTAGTACAATGGTCAAATTTGAGTATAGCTACCTGTGGGCCCGAATAAGTTCAGTGACTTCTAGGGCATCCTACCATCAAGGTTAGTCTTAGGAGTACAATAATGTTTAACCTAATTCACTTAAACTAGAGACGCATTAGACTGATCAATGAGATAAGTAACTCGAAATTAGATACTTCATTTCATAATATAGTTCATATGGACTAGATTTAACAGTTTATTCGACAAACGATTCAAGAACAGACTGAAGATCGGCGAAATTAATCAAGGCGAATTACATTATTAGGACCAGTTATGTAGGGGACAAGGTTTGACTCTGTGATCTTACACGACTAGTAATCTGATAGGAAGTGAGACTCAAGACTTTTTTTGAATACCTTATAAGAATTACTTTCACGGATCTCCGCAGGTATTGAGTTCCAAGTTTTAGTTCCAACGAAGAGGATACTGTGTTGTGACCGAGCCTTTGAGTAATAAGGAAGCATGAATTTACTTCTATTTCGGGTTAAATGGTCGTGATGACCAGTTTGCGTAGTTAATAGTTGTTTTAGGCTATTGTCGCCATCATTTGTTAATGTTTTGTAAATGAAATTGCAAATGGAGATTTTGTAGAGATCCGAGAGCTTAGGTATTCGTAAATTTTTGAATGAGTCATTTGTGTGAGCATTATATTCTAGATTCTTTATCGCTCTTATGGCTCTTTTTTGCAGGGTAAAAATTTTGTTGGTTTTATTTTTATCAGTTCCGTGCCATGCTTCTATTCCGTATTGCAAGTATGGTAAAATGAGCGTTCGGTAGAGCATTTGTAAGGCTGTTTCAGGCAGGAAATTCTTAACTTTATTTAGGATTCCGATAGATTTTGATAATTTAGAACTAATATGAGCGATGTGCTCTTTAAAGGTTAGATGTTTGTCTATTATGATGCCGAGGAATTTACTCGAGTTGGTTTCTTCGATTTCACCTCCGCCAATTTGAATGCGTGGGAGAGATATATTTTTCTTGTATGAGAATGTAATATATTTTGTTTTATCGATATTAAGGCTTATTTTATTAGCTTTAAGCCACAATGAAACCTTATGAAGTTCATTATTTATACGCTCCGCCATCCTAGCGGGATTTTGGTCTGGAAGGACCGCAGAAAGGGTACTGTCATCGGCAAAAAGTATGAATTTGAAAAATGATGTAGATTTAGTGATATCATTGATAAAAATTAGAAATAGGAGAGGCCCAAGGACAGATCCTTGTGGAACCCCATGGCTAATTGTCTGTGGGTCTGATTTTGCGTCGTCAATGACAACGTATTGTTTCCGATTTGCTAAGTATGATCTAAACCAATCTTGGGCAGCCCCTCGAATGCCATAACAATGTAGTTTCGAGAGTAATACGTTATGGTCCACACAATCGAATGCTTTTCGAAAGTCAAGAAATACGGAGAAAACAAGCTTTCCTTCATCTATATTAGAATAAAGGTATTGCAAATGATTTAATACAGCTTGTGTCGTAGATTTCTTAGAACGAAAACCGTATTGTTTGTCGTAGAGGAAAGATTTTTGTTCAAAATACGAATACACTTTTTTATACACAATTTTCTCGAATACTTTGCTAATAATTGGTAGTACAGAGATAGGTCTATAATTGTTAACGCAGTTTTTATCACCATTTTTAAAAATAGGGGTGACTCTCGCAATTTTGAAAGAGTTGGGGAAGATACCTTGAGATAGGGATTGGTTGATAATATAAGATATGCACGGTGCTATTATATCAGCTATAGCCTTAAGAACTTTAGCCGAAAAATTTTTCAATCCACTTGATTTATTTTTCAAGTTGTTTATGCACGTAATTACATCGGAGGGATTAGTTGGCGTGAAGAAGAAAGAGTTAGGTTCACGGACATGGTCCATGTATTGCAAGTGGTCTCTGGGTTCACTGAAGACACTATCGGCTATATTTTTTCCTATGTTTACAAAAAAGTTGTTAAACACAGTTGCAATATCTTTTTTCTCGTGGTATTTTACATTTTCGTGAACGACGGACTCAATTGTTTTCGTAGTATTATTATTCGGTTTATAGCATGAATTAAGCAGGCGCCAAGTTTTTTTAATATCAGTTTTGTATTCAGTAAATTTGCGCGTGAAGTAGTCTCGTTTTGAGGTTCGTATTTGATTTGTCACATGATTCCTGAATCTGTTATACGTTACTTTAGATATTCGCCCTTCGTATAGTAAGGCTAGGTACGCTTGACGTTTCTTTATATTGATCACGATATCTTCAGTAATCCAGGGCTTTTGTCTATTTTTCGGCGTAATTGTGCGGGTGATTATTGGACAGCACTGGTTATATGCGGTCGTTATAATTTCAGTTAAATTTAGTATTGCTTCATCAATGTTAATCGCATTATTGTCCCGTTCATAGACGTCTAATGATGGCATTAATTCTTCTAGAACAGTTCGCATTGTTCCCAAGTTGTATTCGTTTACACAACGAAAGGAATAAGTATCAGCCTGTCGACTGGAGCAAGGATTATAGACATTTTTCTTGATGAGAAACACCGGGAAATGGTCAGATAAGTCAGAAATTATTATTCCGGTAAGAAAATCAGTCGGATCTAACATAAAAATATTATCGAGTAACGTAGCCGATTCAGAAGCAACACGTGTAGGTTTCGTGATGATTGGAAGGAAGGAGCTAGACTGAAAAACATTTATGAAGTTTGAGATTTGCTCACAGCTATCATATTGTAGAAGATCGTAGTTGAAATCCCCGCAGATTATTATGTCATTATACAGAGACTTGTTGAACTGAGATATAATGCTTTGAAGCTCGTTCAGGAAAGAGACGTTACAAGCTGTTGGGGGCCTATATACTGTCCCAAGCATAATCCGTTTACCATTTTTCGTTAGTTCTATAAATAAGGTCTCAATATGTTCACGATTCATAGTTGCACTTGAAATGACTTTTGAAGATATATTTTTAGATATGTACGTACTGATGCCACCACCACGTTTGTTACTACGGAGTGAATGATGGCTATAATAGTTTTGAATTTGAATCAGGTCTTTAGATGAGTCGTCTAGCCAACTTTCGGTGAAACTGAGAACATCAAAATTGCTGTTCAGCTCAGTGATAGTACAAGATATTTCATCTATTTTCGGATAAATGGATCTACAGTTCCAACATAATAGAGAAAAATCGTTACAGGTCTTCCTCATCGATTCATTGAATTTTTTAATATCTAGGTATTTACAGTTTCCAGTTTCATTTAGGTTTGGGTGCAGTCTATTCAAATGATTGAGATCTGGATCAATATTGTCGAATATGTCAACATGGTCAGTCATTAGCATTAAGAGACAGTAAGTAAAATGTAACGTAAAAATAAAAATGATAAAAACTACAGGATCAAGGTAAAAATAAGGACATTCCTACTTAGAATTAAACTAAAAAAAAAAGAGAAACTAAAAACACACAGATTATTAGTCTAAATTGTTTAAAACCTAGTATGATTTCATAAGGAGAGCCCAAATTCAGTCCATGAGCAGGAACATTAGGGATCATAAATGGCAAATAATGTAGTTACAAGGCTGTCGTACCAGTGGTTTCCGCATATAACACTTATAAGATGTAGCAAGGACGAAATGGATTTAAAAACGAAGTGACAGTGAAGTTATTTATGGAATTTAAAAAACCTTGACTATCTAAATTGTTTCCAGATTCAGAAACACATACACGAGTTAAGTCTGAACAGCAAGTTCGGTATGAGCATTCGATAAAAAAGAGAAAGAAAGAAATTGAAAAACAATTTAGTAAGCAGCAAAACAAGGCTGTAAGGTCGACGTGGATGCCTTGAAGAGGTGAAGGTAATTCAATCAAAAATCAAGAAGAAAACATGTGGACAGATATCAAAATAATATTAAACTCAATACGTCAGTCTAAAAAAATACTAATCACGAATAATTTCCTCTGAGGACTTGCCGACATGTTGCAGCAAGTACTTGTCTAGTTCTTCAGGTGTATTGATGGTTAGAGATCTCTGAGTTACTTGGCCGGGTATCTTTGGAGAGAAGACGTTGATATTGCCATCAAAACTTCTTGCGGGTCCTATTTGTTCCGGAAATTTTCGTTTGGCCAATCTCAGAGTGTACATTATACTTGCTCGCGAAGGTACTAAGTATTCATTCACGTAGAGTTGTTCCGGTTTTGTAACACGGCAGGCTGTTAGAATTTCTTGCTTCTTTTCGTATTTTCGTAGCTCAAAAGAAATGTTTCTCCTATCGACGTTTCCGGGTGGAGGTTTTTTTCCCAATCTACTCGCTGTGGTGATGTCAGAGTTACTCAGGTTGATTTTGAGTTGGTCCTTCAGGATCTGGCACACAGTTTCTATGCAATTTTCTTCAGGACGTGATTGCGGTAGTTCCCCTGATATAACCAAAGTGCGTTTTTTGTTCTCCAATTCTTCACGTTCTTCTTTCTGTTCGAGTCGCTCTAGACGAGAGACTATGGTATTTATTTTCTTATCTTGTTCTTCAATCCTTGCATTTTGATTTGATTCTTTCTTCGTTAGTGTTTCAATCATCGTTTTCAAGTCACTAATTTCGCTTTGAAATTTCTTCATTACTGATTTGAAGAGATCAATTAGGATGGAAACTACTTGCCTAGTCTGTTTTGGCAGGCCTTGTACGTCTGGATGGTCAAGCTCCAGCATACCCTCGCTGTTGTTGTCCTTGGTTGGGCTTGTCGCCATCTTGTGAGAAGGGAGACACTCTCAAAAAGAAGCAAGGGTTGAGTGCTTGTTCTGATGGAATATCACACTTTTTGTTCGATTTTTTTTAATTTGGTTAGATAAAATTTATTCTTGGATTCTCATGGTCTGAGTGGGCACTCTTTTTGGTTAGAAATGCATGATTATTAACCAGTTGGGCACTTTGTTTCGGAGCAAAGACACAGACGTCCTCACTGCCTCACTGCACTCACTGCCTCCATCATGGGATATGCCAATCATGGGATAATTTGAAAAAAAAGAATTTTGCTCCTTGCTGTCAAATGCAAAGTAAATTAAATTTTTCATGCCGGTGTCTGATGGAAGCTGAGTCAGTGGCGGTGCCCAGAATAATAAATTTTAATGAAGTGTACTCGTTTCCTCTCTGAGATTGTGTTGCATCTTCTGAAAATGCCCCGCAGCCAATTCTTGGATAAATTTAGTTACTTAGAGATAAAATACCGCCACACACGTGACCAGTAAAGTAAACTCCATTTGTTGAATTTCAGTATTTATAACAATTTCATGCAAGACTACAGTGTTCAAGAGTGAGAATTGAATATTGCTTTTTTTGAGCTTTTGCTGAATTCGATTGCTTCAAACTGATTTGTTTTGTTATTCTTCTCAAATTCCGTGGACATAAAATTTTTATAGCGTCATACCACTATTCATATAAAGTCCTTGGAAAATATGATTTTGTTTTGTCGAGTGTGGCGGATAAATTTAGTGTACTTCAATCTCAGCGTCCATAAGTGGGATGAAACTTTATCAATAATTAAGTATACGTAGTTTTAGGAAAGGAACACGTGGAGTGCAGACACATTTTGCCTATTCAGTTTCATGCCGCCAATGAATAATTTTTCCTTTTGAAGTGTGCGTTAATTGGAAAATTGTGTATTTTCTTCAAGTCGTTGGTTGTCTAAGCTAAGGGAATGTTCAAGTTATACTCATGTGAGAGGTGCAAGTTGTGTCTTACTAATATCGTAAAGTAAAGTATTGCCTCGTGTGAGAGATGAATATTTCCTGCGTACGCCTGGGGTTATTGTCTCCCTAAACAGGAAGATTTACTTGTCGTATAAAGGTAATTTGCCTGGTGTTTACATAGAAATTTATCCATGAACATCCCTGAGAATTCTTCAGAATATTTTTGGATTTTCATAATGGATTCCTAGTATTTGTCTGAGCATTCTCTCTCGTTCGTGCGCGGACTTCAGACAGGTCACGAGAATTAATTTGCCTGATCAACAAAGTAATTCAAACGAGCCATCTATGTTTGGGCGCGAGATTGAGGGAGCGGAAACATACGACAATGCTGTGAATGTTGAATGTTAAAATGATTAGGCAGTAACTTTAATCAAATTGTGTGGACCGTTTCATCAGTAATTGAAATTAAATCGTCAATTGATGGTGAGAGTAGGTTTGCATAATTAGGATGGATTTACCAACTTCATTGGGATATGTTTATTTTCTACTACGAAAATGCTCAATATTCGAGATGGAGTGTGATTTCTGTAAACAAATTGATTTATAGCGTTAAAATTAAAAATGAATTACGACTGGAATGTACAAGTGAAGTCTTCATCGAGGATGTATGTAAGCGAGATAGACCGCGCAGCAGAGAGCATCGGTCGGAATTTATTGCTTTATGGATAGCACAAGCAATTAAGAAATTGTGGCGGTACGTTCAAGCTGATGTGGTTAAAACTCTAGTGTGGTATTACGGAACGCAAGAATGTAGGATGTTGTGAGAACATGGAAAGAATGTATATTAAATGTTATCAGTAACCTTGAAATAATTGCGTTGAAATTGAAG
Source organism: Morinoia aosen (assembly GCA_030386875.1). Lineage (NCBI taxonomy): Eukaryota > Metazoa > Arthropoda > Malacostraca > Amphipoda > Talitridae > Morinoia > Morinoia aosen. The sequence goes on from CM059579.1 coordinate 23,321,983, forward strand.
GACGACGAAGAAAACGATTTCATTGAATAACAATTGTGCAATGCCTCAAGGTCTGAGACTTAGGTAATGATCATGTCATTTTTGTACATTTTTGTGTGTGTTATCAGGATGTTAGATCATCAGAACGGCTGTTTTCAGCAAAAGTATGATGTAAAGTCTGACAGAGTGATGACACACTGTGTATTCATTTTTCATTAAGTGCGTTAGGGATGTCAACCAAATTGATCTATTTCCCGATCTGGCGTACAACATTTGTGTGAATGTTTATATAATCCTGTGGCAAGGTGGAATCATTAAAATATGCTGCACTGTCTCTGGGGCTGAGAATTGAATAAATTTTATGTCATGTCTACTTTCTTGCATGTATGTCGGTGTTGTCATTAATGTCGGATCGCTAGAAAAGCCTTCGCGGCCGAGTATAACGTAAAGTCCGATGATCTGGCAATACCCAATTTATGTGTAATTTTTCTCTTGTATGTCGGTGTTGTCATTAATGTCGGATCGCTAGAAAAGCCTTCGCGGCCGAGTATAACGTACAGTCCGATGATCTGGCAATACCCAATTTATGTGTAATTTTTCTCTTGTGTGTCGGTGTTGTCATAATGTCTGATCGTTAGAAAAGCCTTCGCGGCAGAGTATAACGTAAAGTTAGACGCCTTGACAATACCCAATGTATATGTGTTCTTTTTCATTGATGCGTATTCAGGATTTCGGCCTACCAGGCAATTCTCCTGCTAGTTCGTACGTCATGAGCAAGAATGTTTTATTTTCTTCGGAATATTTAGGTGATTCAACTGATTAGTAACACCGTCGAACGAATTTCGGCTTTGGCTAGAGTTGGTTGAGGATACCGGAAATTAACTATTTTATGTATGTATGTAGGAATTCTTCGCGTAGCTCACGTCCGCCTCACTCAAGGCAGATTTGAAGGAAACCGAGGAACAATTCTTACGTTGATCGACCATGTAATGCGCTGTCTCTCGAGTACAAATGAACCATGTTAGACAATCAAACGCGTATTTTTCGGAAGGAGATCATTAACCATTAACGCGAACCTCGGGGGTTTTACGTTATGCTAGTCGACAAGCTGACTGAGAACAAAACCTGAAGGTCTTCGTAAGTAAATGTGCTTTTTTTTGTTTACAATGAAAGAGCTTATGAGCTCCAACGTGGGAGTCCAACGCGTATCGACGCAGTAATCTACAGTATTTGTCCGCGAATTGACGCAACGAGGATCTACGGAATTTCCACGAGTTCACGTGACGCCAAGGATGAATTTTTTAATGGAAAAGCTTCAGTAACTTCGATTCTCAGCAGGGGGCCCTCCCCAGGATCAGTAGCAAGCCCAGGATCAGTAGCAAGCCAGGATCGGTAGCAAGCCAGGATCAGTAGCGAGCCAGGATCGGTAGTAAGCCGAGGATCAGTAGCAAGCCGAGGAGCAGCAAGTCACAGGAACAACAACAACAAGCTGAAGCTAGGCGCGCAGGAGGAGCAACAGCAAGTTTTTTGTTGCAAGGAAAACGTCTACTTTTGAACCACAGGAGGAAATAATAATTATGATGAAGAAAAGAGTTGAGGTTGGAAATTGCCTCCATTGAGATTGTGTTTTGGGTGGATTGCAACCGAGAAAGCTGAAAGGATGTCTCTGCTTGTAAGAAATTCGCCGATTTCTCGATCTCTAATTTATATGTTTATCTATGTCGATGAATTTGCCGAGAGCAATCCGAGAATAATATGTCGTGTGTGTTTTATTTGATGCGTGTAAGTTGTCGGATATGTGCGGTATCTTTACTGTGTTCTTTGCTATTTGCGTTCTATAATAATGTGTATAAGAAATGTGTGTTTCAATTATGTAGTGTGTGTGTCAGGCATTAATGAACCTTTTATAAATGCGTCAACATCGCCGTGTTGCAAGAAGGTAGACCATGAGGTGATATGTAAGGATATTTTGATGTCGGGAAAAGCGAAGGAATTGGAAAAGGGGGGTGAACATTTTCTAATTTTAACGTAAGAGGTATGTCACGGTCATAATTGAAATTAACGGGTGAAAATTTTGAACCTTATAATACTTTGATATTGTCATAGGGAAAATTTGAACCGATGGCTCAAATTTTGTGAAGGGCGCGAGGATGTGTGGTGAAATAGAATAAATTAGGTATATATATATATTTAGCAAAATCACATCAAATTTCATTTTTGGGCTAAATTCCGCGATGCTATAACATTTTAAAGAAGGTTAAACATTCTGCGGGGCTACAAACATTGGAATGTGTTGTGTGTCGTATCGGCGAGGGTTTGGGCAGCGCTCTCAAGTGCTTGAAACGGGATGTCATAGATCAAAGTCACTCGGCGGTTGGCGCTTCGTCCAAACTTCTACGGTTCAGGCGTCCACAAAACACAAACACACAATCTTGAACACAAAACACATCCAGGCAACACAACACAAGTCACACACACAACACACGGGTAGGCGTGAGCGAGCCCCTTCAAACAAGCGAGGGTTAGCTTCGAGGAGGTAGGGGCTGGCTCATGGGGTGACCGCGGCTGCTCTACCAATGAGAATCAAGAAGTAGAGTAGGCAAGGAGGTGTGTCAGAGAACGCACCAGTTACATTTCGGCAACCCGAAGCAAGCAAGATTTCTACCAATCACAAGTGAAACACGTGATCTTTGCGAGGGAACAATCGCGAATGATCTGGAAAAGAAAACAAACGAGAGTATATAAGCGGCGGACAAGTACATTCTAGGAGGGATTTTTGAGCGCACGTGAGAGACTGCGCGACGTCTGAGAGTGCACTACACCGCAGGTCGGCCTCGCCGACTTGCCTTCTACCAAATTGCAATGTGAAAGTTGATAATTCGAAGTACAAGAAACAACGTTAGACGGCGGCAAGCGTTGAAGCACCGTCTCACAAAGGAACCTGATCGAAGTAAACCAGCCTCGCATCGGTGATCGTCATGAATAAACGCGTCGGAGATTCAACCAAGAGCATTCAACATCTGTGCATCGGGGTCGAACTCACAGTCAACTTCAGCGGCAGTCGTCAACATTGCAAATGGCAAACAGTTAAGTTCGTCCACCCACAAGGCGTAAAGCAACGCGCAAATCTACAGTGAAGTGGCTTACCATTGAAACTCTTAAGACACTCCAGGCACCACGGCGGCTGTGAACTCGAGTTGGAATGCCGGCGGCACGATGAGGGAGCGGCAGAGGCATCGCTGCAGCGCGGGCAAGACATCAGCCTACACCAGCAGCAAACCTAAAGCTACGACGTGGAACATCAGCAGTGAGCAACAGCATCGTCAGTGAATGTCCATCAGTGAATCATTTATTATCAAAAGTGCGAGTGTTTTATAGTTGTGAGAGCTCTTTTAGGTGGTGATTGAAGTTCAATTTCAGATGTAGAGCAGCACACAGATAAGTGCTTTCCAAAGTATCGTGAAGAATCATCTAATTTTATAGGCAACCGATTTATTGTGTCTATTTAGTCGAGGATCCACTTCCCGTTGTATGATTCGACACCGTGTCACAATTCCAGGTTAAATCGTGATGTGTTACTCTCGCAAATATTATGATTTGTGTTACTGTGGATGCGTGAATCGTTGTCAACGAGGGAGTATTTGTAACTTGAAGGCTCGGTAAGCAGCACATTTGTATGATGTCGTGTTTAATTAAATATTGTGGCGGTAGAAACTTACGTATTTTTCATTGACGCCGCTGTGCCATTTCAAATCATTTCGTTCCCATGCCTTGTGTGTTTATCCACGTGTTCATCTCAAAAATAAATGTGTCTTAATCTTTCAAATTCTTTTATTCTCCATGTCTGGTATACAGGTGTACGCAAGCATAAAGGATAATACTATAACATGTGTGGGGGTTGGAATTCCCTCAGCGTATGGAAAGGGGGTCCTAAACGACACCCCTTCTCTGTATCGCAACAATATGAATGGGACTTATCTTATCTGAGGACTCCAGGAAAGGTAGCTAATATGTGTTCCGTGAAAACCAATTAATTTACGTTACTTGATAATATATGCGTAGTTCACTTGGTTACAAAATGTTACAAGAAAGACAAAGCCCTAGCCAGCCCCCAAAGGGACCAGCCAGCAAGACGTGTTCTGAGCTCCTAACTCAACGGTTGTCACGGCCTGACCATGGAGCTAGGATATATGGAGGGAGCATAGCCGATTACAATCGGGTTCAAATTAGCTGAAAAAGTTGGGAGACTGGGGCATTGGCAAGGCCCCACACGTGAGCCAACCACAGACGCTTGGCTGAAGTTGGCTCCTCCTCGCCTCCTCTACAACTCGTTCATTTGCCAAAGCAAGATTAGTACCGCTCCAGAAATCGAACGATGAGGTGCACGTGCAAGTCGCTCTCTAATTTGTTATATTCAAGAGCCTGTAATCTTTACAGTTTTCAACTCTTAATGTATCTTTGCTAGTAATTTTGATATTATTAAGTGTCCTCGAGTGAGGAAACACAATTTATTATCTTTCGGAGTCTTAGAATCCCAAATTAATGATTACGATAAACTCAACAGCTGGAAGAGCAATCAGCGAGCATGTGCGCACCCTAGCGTAGTTAGTAGGTAACTGACGTCCGTGCTGACGTCACACTTGCGAGACGGCTATTGGTTACCACAAACATAGGAGAAATCTCAAAAACTGGTTCTCTTCACAGACGGCTATGCTCCCTCCATATATACTCCCTCCACGGGCCTGACTGCAGGCTTTCCACGCGAGGCGACTCTAATTACCCTAGCTGAAGGGTGTTGATTACCCCAGATTACCCTAAAATACCCAATCCTGACCTATGGTCTTTAAATAAACTAAAAGGTAAATGGACTGGTTTCCAGAGCTCCGCCAGTATGAATTAGCACTGTGTTACACACTGCATGAGCGTCAGGAGGGAAGACCAGTTGAACGACGTTAGAATGCTGGTTTGATATCCCAGACGATATCACGCACAAGATGTTTGCCAAATACCTGTCAAATTGTTTGATGCCCGCTGTTTTCCTAGGCGCACTTTTTTCAGCGACTCCTGATTTGGGAAAATTGTTTTCATCAAACTGATAGAGGCTCTCACAATGATATAGGTAGGTGGTGCTTGCCAAAAAATGCACAAACTTGCAGTTCCACTTTACGAGCACGATTTTCGAGAGAATCATTTGATGGCACGTAGCAGGCAATTGATGGGGTTTTCTTTGCCCCCATGGATCGTTGTTTTTGCTCTCTGAGAGCATGTGACGTTTGATCTCCGATTTCCCACAAGTAATATCGGTTCGACAAACCTTACAATATACCACATCCTTTAGCTCTGTTGATTTTGAGGACTTGGCTAACCATCCCTCAAACTCAGGTTCCGATGTCCACGAATCTTTAAATGTTTACTGATAGTTTTTAGGTTCCACGTGGAGCTTTCCTTTTGGCTCTTTCTCCCTCGGTGCGCGATCATCTGCCATGCTGCAAGAAATGCAATAATTTGTGTACCTATCCCTAGTATAACTATCTACTTTTAATTTCAATTTCCATCCATTCACGCGCTTTAGCCATTCTTTCCCCATGCTCAATCGAACCTAACACTTTCAGCCGCTCTCTCTCTTATGGCTTTCTGGCTTTCCTCACACATGACCTTCGTCAAATCTTTTTAATTACGGATCCAATCTTGTTACATCCAACCTTGTTACATCACATATGCTTCTCAAAGACTTCGTTGCCATCACATTCACTCGTTAACTCATAAATATGACCGTAAAGTAATCAAATTTATTCATTTCCTAAAGGGCGGGTGAGGAAATTCAGAGGGTTTTAGAAAAAGCTACCTGCCTGTATTCGTATGCATAAAATTTTCTCAACACTCAGTTGCTAGAAGCCCTAGTGCTCCAATTTTGGTTGACGGAATTCTAGGCATGATCGCAGCTGTACAAAGTTCTACGTCCGTGTTACAGCGCCTAAGAAAGACAGTGAGAATACAAACATACGAGTATATTGCAAGTTTTAAGTCAATAACTGAACTCTTTTGTTTAAATGAATTTTTGTAACCAATTTTATAGCTTCTTCCTTTCGCCTTTAGCACCTTTTGTAACTCGAAGTGTCAAAGGACCCTGTCGAAATTTTTTGTTTGCATCTCTACAATAACATGCTTCGTTGGCGTGCATCATGGCTACGAAATAGGACGCCTTCCACCTAATTAGCTGGCAAAATACCGGCGCTGTGTGGTAACTCTGCTGTTAAGTCAATGACTATCACAAGAATGAACCTATTAATTTCTGTGCGCCCGGCGGACGTCTTAGCGAAAATCCGGTGAAAAAACCAAGACCCATACGCGCACAGATTCAAAGGAAGATGAACACCACTTACCCTAGACGCCGCGTGGCGTTCACCGAAGGATTGTTCCTTCTATTGATGTCGCCTTTTTATAGGGTAGCCCCTCGAACGCGTCGTCGCAGCGCCTTCAAATTTGGCAGGTACATAAAAGGCCCTTTCGACATGAACCTAAGCTTTTTTCTTCGAGATCGTGCGAGAACTTTTCCTTCAATGGCCGTTCAAAGGTCGAAAATCGACCGAAATGACACATTTTCAAACTGCTGCCAAACACCCATAGAATGCCTCTAGGCGGCTCTTATTTCAGCATCTGGTAGACGAAACAATGGAGTATACGCCAACGTTGCCATTTTGCGATCCGTTCATAAAAACTATCCCTCTTTGCCCCTCAAAGTTGGCGAAAAATTTTTAGGGTATTTTTGACGAAATTTGGAGAATTATTTTGAGAAAACCACGGAGGTTAAATCTTTCAAAGTTTGATAGCTCGTACATTTCCAAAAGTTCTAAGCCTCATAAAATCAACGGCTCTTGAAGCGATCAAGTTTCGACACAACTTGGGGTCAAAGTTTTCCTCCAAATTTTCGAAAATTTTGTGTGAGGTTTGAGTTTGCGTAAGTATTGAACGGTAATACCTGGGGGTGTCAAACTTTGTGGTCCCGTTTAGAAAGCTTTGTAATATACCCAGCGAGTTTTACAGAGTGCCAGCTATGGAAACTTGAGTGGTGCGCAACTTTAAAGTTGAAGTAAAAAAACGCGTTTTTTATAAGGTCATTTTCGCCCGCCAGTTGTGACGTTGTTTGATTGATTGGTGACTTGAAAATTTGATGCGACCTAGTTTCAACCTTTTTCTCAAAGTTATTAGGTTTACAGTTCATCATGAGCAAAACTTTTCTCAAAAAATGGTTCCAAACACAACCCCCAACACCCCCAAAAAATGTTCGGAACATGTTTTAGGAAAATGGGGGCGATCTACGGAAAACTTCATTTAACATTTTCTGCTCGGTTTTTTGTCGTGCATTCAAAAGTTTTTGGGCAGGTTGAATTTCGGCTTTGTTTGAGCGTGAGACATTATTTTCACTTTTCCAGGTCATTTTTGGCTTTCCTTCACCCCTGAAGCCCACTTCCTCACCTTCGAGGGAGCTGAAAATCACTTGATAGATGCGTCTTGAGGAGATCTTTCGATTGATACTCGTGTCTCAAAGTTGTAGGCCTTCAACTTTTTGTTCAAATTTGAAAAAACATCAAACCTTAGGGAGGAATCGCAAAAATTTGCCAATCTAGGGCAAAAACTGGATACCGATCCACCTTGTAATGAAGTCTCCAGAATGCGAATTTTTTTTAATGGCGAAATTTATGGCCTGAAATGAAACTTTATGGAGTTTAAAAGTTTTATATGGATGCCCATTTTCATGAACTTGGTGCTGTGTTGTTTTTCGATTGCGAAACAATATAATTAAATGAATCGTTGAAGTTCAAATTTTTTTTAAATTTTTTTCCATTGGAAGCGATTTTGCTAAGTTTTGAGTGTTTTAATGTGTTGTTAGAGCTCATAAAAATATATTGTATTTCGAAGTAAACGTTGTAAGTGCCTGTTTTTGCCTTGAAATTCATAATTTTTTTTTGCATGACGCGTAATTCATCATTTTCAATGGTTTATATTCGTTTCACAGGAAATTTTATAGAGAACAAATGTGTTTAAAATAGGCGATTTACCTTATGGTTGGATTATTTCTCTTCCAACAAGTTTTGGTACAGAAAAAAAAAATGTTAATTGAGCTTAAAATTTTCGTCTAAGTCGAGAAAATCGGTATGCAAGGCGGTTTGCAGTTGCAATACCTAAATGAGGTTCAGAATTTGAGGCTGAAATTTTGTGCTGCTTGTAGAAGTTGTAATGTAAATGATGTTAGAACTAGAAAGATGACAATACTAATGTTAAAGTGTCCGCATCATCGTACTGAGCATGTAAAGTGACTTCAATTATAACTTATTTTTGGAATGGAATTGTTAACCGTCATAAAATTGTCTTTGTAATGGATAGAAAATTATTTCAATGGGATACTTGTTGATTAAAGGGCGTTGTTAGGAGAATCCATCCTTCTGTCCCACTGCAGTCATTCCGCACAGTCAACTGTTACATCAGTTTTTCATGAAGAGAGATACGAAATCAACCCATAAGTTGTTGAAAGTGAAAAGTGTCCCCTTTCTTCAATGAAACGAAACTTGAAAAGAAATTGTTAACATTGTCTACTGAAGATTAACATGATACGTACATTTAAAATGATTCCAACTCGATAAATTTCGTAATAGGAACAGAAATTATTGATTTCCCATATTCATAAATTTCAAGTGTAATGCCTGTTCGATGGGCGAATTGGTCCTCAAAGACGCGGCCTGCCGTGTGTGTGTCCTTTATGACTGGGATAACAAGCAAGATGTGGATACAAAATAGTTATTATTTGTTTATATAACTCCTATCTATTAATGTATAACTCATTTATGTATGTCAAGCTTCGTTGTTACTTGAATCTTTGCCTGAAATACTTAGATATTGAGTGAAGTAGGAACAGCATTTTTGACTTGAGTTACCCCTCGAAGCCGTGCTCAAGCAGGAGGTATGTTCAGTGATTTTGAGACACTGTACAAGTTTGGGTAGTGACTTGAAAAACAAAACGAGAGCGTTGTTCAAAGCTTCGTATGTCGGTGAGTTTTTGAGAATTATTTGTGGTACTACATGGAAATATTATCGGCTCATGAGTCGGAAATACCTCTGTATGAGAATTCAAGATATGAAAGAACTCGCATTTTAACATAGAAAATGGTGCTAAGTTGTTTAGGCGGTGTAAACCAGTGAAGCTATTGAATATGATGGAAGGATCGATTCTATTATGTTTTTCGGGAGTTAAATTGAACATTTACGGGTGAAATCACGAACATGAATTCATTTAGAAATGATAGGAATGGGTCATTTCACTTATTTCGATGCCGAAATTTGAATGAATCTTTAATGAGAGAACTCACTTTATTGATGTCAAGCTTCGTTTTTGCTTCAATGTTGTCTTTAAAGATGAAAATATTGAGTAAATGCATAACAGAATTTCTTACTTGAGTTACCCCTCAAAGCTCTCCCTTGAGCTGTGCATGTTTTCAGTTAGTTTGGGATACACAATGTCTCTTCTTGGAACGAAAATTTAAATTTGATGTTCGCTAAATAACTTATTTCGCATAGTTCATGGTTGCAGTTTGCACGAAGCGTGCGGTTTGATGTAGGGGGGCGATAGCTCATTTTTCGTGTGGAGAAAGTGAGATTGAGTTATATTGAGAGGTAATGGTTTTGTTTTCATGGTAAATGATGATGCATTGGTGAACTCGGTTATCAATTGAGTGTAGTTTGAATTAGGCATATGATTTTATGTGCATTGCAGGTAGATGTTGGAAATTTTGATACAATGTACATATGTATGTCTGTTTATGCTGACATTTTGAGATTTGACCTATCGACATTTTGGGGTGAATGAGTAATTTTCGAAAATTGTATGCATGTTCAAATTTACGATGAAGGGTACTTTGAAATCAGGTAGATAATTCATTTTGGGCTGATATGAAGCGGAGTGAAAAGCAGGGTGTTAAAGTGGTTTATTATATTATGTTTATTCATAATTGTTTGATATATGGGGGAAATGAGTTTGTGAAATGTTTTAGCCGTTATTTCATCATTGGAACGTGTTTTGAACCGTTTTGTGAGTAATTTCGGCTATTTCGATCTGTGTAATGATCACGGATTTGGAAAATTTAGGGAAAAGTTCGATAAAAGTGTACGGATATGAAAATGTTATTGTCAATGCAAAAAGGGATGCATATGAGAATTGCTGCAAATGAAAATGTCAGTACCATGCGGACAGGTATTTTTTAGGCTGTTAGTGAAGTGTAGGGGGTAAGTACGGTGAAAAAGGGGTAAAAATGAGACAGAAATGGATTTTTTTTAGAGTTTGAAAGTGTTTCTAAGGTAAATGCAGTGTCCCTCGAGTATGACTAATATAAGAGCTGTAATGATGCCGCTCTGCGAGGTGCGTAGCACCCGTAGAGCGGCGCAAGAAGTCAGATAAAATTTTCTCAACCTTCGAATTTAACCGCGCGACGGCGCGTTCCATCATTATGAACCCAATGAAGATGAACAGGTGTCGATGTTGTTGTATGAAACGAGAATTAGCTTTCGTTTTGATGTGGTATTGCGATGTTTCTTTATTTTGGTGATTATTTATATTTTATTGAGGATTTATGGTTGTTTCTTATAGTTTGGAGAAGGATTGGATTATTTAATGGCTCTGCATGAATAAGTGCGACGCTATCTGATGTATGGTAATGTACAGCTCATTAACATGATTTATTCGTGAGAACAAGAATACATTTGGTTCTTGTGGTTAATTTGAAAAAGTATTGATAGTAATTGGATGTGACACGAAGTTGGTGGATATTTTTTGTTTTCTCTTGAAGGTTTGAAATGAATTTTAAGAACGCAAGGTTATTTCTCGCTTATGCAGGTGAGTAATGTATTTTGATGTCTGAGGTGGCAATTTTGGAGGGTTATGGGAAGCCTAATTTCCCTACGTCAGGCTTTGGCGGAATTTGAAATAGGTTTGGTAGAATTTCATTTATTTTTGAAACGCATGTATAATGAAAATTTGGAATGAGGCTCATGTAATTTAAATCAGTTATAGGTAACATGTAATGTATTGTGGTTAAATGAACGAACATATTTATAGTCTTGTGAGCATTTTTGACCTTAGGTGAATTCGTGATTTAATATTAAAATTTCATTCTCCCAGGATTCTGTATGTAATATTGTGAAGAAAGTTTCAGTCGCGCTTCATACAAGGGATTTATGTAATTTTAAGTTTTGATTTAGGTGAAGCTATATAATTTTGAGTAGGAAAGGTTAAATGACTTTGTGTAAATTGATGAGAACCAAGGGATGGACGGTAAGTTGAATGGAATACAACAAGAGTGGTTAAAAATTAAACCAAAAAATTGGATACATGAGGTTATAAAGTCAGGTGGGGATAAAATTGGTGATGTTAGGTTTGATTAGACTATGTTGGGTTAGATTACTTGAGGTTGGGTTGAGTTGGTTATATTAGTTTAGGTTTGGTTCGTAAGTGATTGGTGAAGTTATTGGTTGAAGTGTGATTGGTGTAGTCATTTTATAAGAGTAGATCTGATTGATTTGTTGAGGTTGTGTTACTCATGAAAAATGTTAGTTACCCCTCAAAGCTCTGTTCCGGCAGCGCATATTTTCAGTTATTCGGATATAGACCAAGAAAATTCCGAGAAAGAAGAAAATTTCAGAATTCAGTGTGTAACCGATGTCTCTTAGATACGCGTTGAAATTAGAGAGATCGCCGTCTGTGGAATGATTTTTGAACTGTAAATATGGCCATGTTTCGTTTTTATATGGCAATGGTGTCGGAGAATGAATTGATTATGGTGTTTGAAAGTTGAACATAGAAATTGAAGTGAAATACATTGTACACATCGGTTTGTGATTTGAGACGATGGTGTATCTGATTGTGTTGGCCAATTGTGGTTATTTTTACAAGTGTGCGCGACATGTATTTGTGTATATGTGTGTCTGTGTGTGTGTGGGAGTGTGTGTGTAAGAGTGTGAATGTTTGGGGTATTGAGGTGTGTGTGTGTGGGTGTGTGTGTGTGTTGTCCGCCCCCGGTCTATGCTGGTTATTTCTACGATTAAATATGTCAGCTGTGGTATTCAAAAATAAAACAAACATACCTGTCACTAATCTGTTGGAGCTTATAAGCATGCTCACAATCAGAACAGGACAGAGACTTTCGTCGACTGGCTGTTGCTGACACCGATCGAGTTTTTTATTGGCGAAATGTAACTCAGAATCGTTTGTCAAAACGAAGTGGACAAGAGATATTAAAGCTTCGTATCTTGACGCCGTCTTTCGTGAGCTATACCTGATGACACAGCAGCAGTGCAGTTTTGTGAATACTAAGTTGTTACTCATTTCACTGTATTTCGTTCAAGTGGTGACCAGTAGGGTGCTTGCATATTGGCTTTCAATTTTCTATTTTTCGTAGATTAGGCGGGCACTTCCTTCACGGAGCTCTGATTACCCTAGATTTGCCCATATTTATCATTACCCTAAACATTACCCTAAGGTATCCCTGATTATTCTAAAATAGGGTAATTACCCTACTTGTGGAAACACTGCCTGACTGATTCTTCCTTTTCAAAAGCAACGCTCTTGGCGACGCGGTCATTTGAGATGCTGACTAGTAATAACGGTATCACAAGATTGATATATGAATGGAAGATATTTCCTAAAACAATTCAAATACATATGTACTTACTTTTGTTAATATATTTATACTAATATTCCCCATTAAAACACTCATAATATTAAGTAAAACATTATACAAGATTATTCGTTGATGTTCCTGGCATTTTCTGTTGAGGTTCCTTGTTTCATCGACGTCCAAACGAAGATTCTTCCAGAAGGTATAGATGACATGATGCTCTCCTTCGTTGATTCACAGATTTGTGGTTCTTCTAGAATTTTTTATGGACAAGAACGTTGGCCAATCGCTTCGTCCAATTCTTAACGTCACTTCTCTTACAGTTATACTGAAGTATAACAGCTCCACAAGAAAATTTCGAAGTCATTCACGTTCACTGTCGTTTCAAATTCTATCAACTTCTAGAAGGCGTTGAGCACAGTAGATCTAGGGATAGTTAAGTACTTTAGAAGAGTTCTGTAATTATTATGATCAAATTTGTAAAAGCCATTACTTTTTCGCCTTAAATCGACGTTAAGTTTTTTGTTTCTTTAGCCATCCTGCCGCCAATGTGAGAATGAAAAACATTATGTGCATTGTTCCACTTCGTGTTTATTGTCCTAATTTTCCAAAATATTTTGTTAAATAAGTATTCTAAAACAACTTTGTAACTAAAAAAACGTGAGTTTTCGATAATTACGTGGTTTTAAACTCTTAAACGAAAACGTGTGAATATTTTTCTCAACTCATTTTATGCTTCATGTTCTCTTTAAACATCTTAAGTTGATCTTTTCATTGTTAAAACTGCGTTCCAAACTATTCTTACGCATTCAATGTCATTTAAATGATTTGAAGTTATACGATCCTTTAATTCTAATAAATGGCTAACAGTGCTCAATAACGGTCGGTGTACTAATGGTTTCGTAGATAGCTTCCGTAGGACGTAACTATGTATGATCCAAAACTTTTCCACTACGATCATCGATCATACTTAAGTTAACCATGAAATAGCACAAAAGCCATTTCCCACCATAGTTCCTCAATTTTACTTCTGTTCCGCATTTCGGGTTAACTTTCTGTGTTCCGCATACGCGATTCATTTCTGAAGCTGATCGCCGGAACTTTTAAGCACAATTTCCAGCTCAGTATATCTTGCACTTTGAGATTAAAGCTTAAGTTCCACAAGTCGAGTCATTTGTCAGTTTTTATGCACAGAATTTTCCGAACGGAAAGTTTTCGATACGAGAACGCGCGTCGCATCCAATTTTCTGGTGCATGCTTTGAGTGTCGAGCGTCCAAAGGAAGACCAGGGCTACCGAGCGTTGTGCGGGCGATCGCTTTTCCAGTCCATATGTCTGACGTACGGCGTGCCATGCACTCGAGATCAGCAAGACATTACGGGCATATGAAGATATACAGAGCTGCATAGTCAACTAAACACTTCCCTGCAGCCTGCCGTTGCTAAGTCCATGTCCGAGGCATGAGAGATGGAGACAGCGAGCACCAGCTTAGTGATAGACCTTACAGAAGTACTTCGACTGCTTCGGTGGGCAGAGTGCTTGCTGGTGATGAATGTGGAACTCTGCATATTTGGGAAAAAAAACTTTGCACAAACTTAAACTGTAATTTTTTGAACGGTAAATTAATTTTTCCCGAAGTTTTCAGGTTCAATGTTTCCTGAAACTCAAGTTATTAATTTTCAACAATGTTTCTGCACTATTTTTATTTCACGCTCAAAAAACATATCTTCGATAACGTTGGATCATAATTTTTGTTGAGTAAGGTATAAGAGTTGTTACTAGGTATTTTTCCAGAGCTGAATCCAAAACTGACCTCAGTTTTTCTGTAACACGTCAAGTTATTGAACTATAGGATTTTTATTTTCCTAAAAAATATGCAAAATACTGTGCATAAAAGTTGCAGAGCTTGTTTTATAAAAAATTACAAATAGTAACATACAATGAGATATGAAAGAAATAGGCATGAGTGGAATGCTTGTTTAGCTTTATCATGCTTTTTCAAAGGATAAGGCTATAATTTTGTACAGGAGAAGGTGAAAATTTACTGCTGTAGCTTTTTCTGGCGTGTTCAATTTGAGGACTGTCGGGCTTGATGCTCCAACAATGGTCAGCCATAGTATGAACATCCCATCTACCCTGGTAGATAAGCTTGAAATCTTGGTGAAATCGTTCACCTTTCTCGTCGCTAGCGGCACCAAGATTTTCCGGAAAGCTGGCGAGATGGCAATGCAAAAAATGTAATTTAATGCTATTGTTGCAGCCGAGCGTATTGTAGCCACCGTGATTGTAGCTCTCCAATAATTTCTGAAAAATTTCTATGTAGTTATTCGAACGAGTATTTCAAAGAAAATTCTTGACGACGTCTTTGAATGATAGCCAAGCATTATTATCAAGGTCTGACATAGTACCTATGTATGAACTGTTCATCTTTGATGATCTGTGAAATTCGTGGACCATCAAACACACCGTCTTATTTTTTTCGATTGACAGTCGAGGAAACGACAAGATGATGTACGTCAAACGATCGCTATCTGCTGCCAATGCCTTTACAAATTGTTTCATAAGACATAGTTTTATATGCAGAGGTGGGAATACTATCTTCTTCTTGTCAACAAGTGGCTAATGTACAATGGTAATATCTCCAGGTTTAAGATTAGATCTTTGAAGCCAATTAGTTTCAACCCAATTCTTCTTTCGAGCTCCGCGCTAACCCACACAAAGAGGTAGCAGGAATACTTTGAATACCCACGTATCTGGCCAAGAAGGAAAGACACCATCTTAAAGTCAACACAAATGATCCAATTGTGTTTGTCATATTGCAATAACTCAATAAGTCTCTTTACATCTCCAAATATTTCTTAAAGACACACCGAATGCCCAACTGGAACTGCGCCAATCAGATTGCCATAGCGTAGAAGGATGCCCTTCGACCTCTGTTTTGAAATAAACAGTCTAAAATAATTTGGATTGCAGTTTGAATGCTCTAATTCTTTCGGTAAATCAGGAATATTATGGCAAAACGCAAAATCTGTCATTTCGAAAGTACTACAGGAATGTACTTTCTCTGGTTCGAAAGTATGATATCGTCTCTCCTTTTCCAAGAATGTTTTTCTCTTTCACTCTTGATGCTAATATTTCTGAAGCCTTTTTTTATAGGCCCAAATCACGTGCTAATCCTTCAATTCGTGCTGATCAAATCTCCTACGAACTGGATCCTCGTGAATGTCAAACTCTGCATCATTGCTGTCACTACTGTCTTTAGCTGAATGAGGCATAGGTCTTCTAGCCGACCATATATAAGGATATTCTCTTTTGATTTTATTTTTCTCGTTAAATAATGATCTTTTCACTGAACAAAAGTAACAGTCAGCTGAATGATCTCGTTTCTCCCGCCAAACCATGGAAATACCAAATGGCATCTTTTCACGTGTTCCTTTGTTTTAGATCCGTAAACTCTCGACACACTGCTTGCACACTTTGCAAGGGGCCCATAACTTGTCCTAGTCACCGAGTTTCACCTTAAAATATGCAACATAAGCGTGTTTGAAAAATACCCTCTTACTCAGATTGGTGAAACTCGCACATATATAACAAAAGGAGACAGGGTTGCTTAGGAATATACAATGAGACGTAGCAGGAGCAAACATGATCTAAAACAAGCTGCCACATAGCTCTAGATGAGTCAAATCGTAATTAGCTAGCAAGTTTTACTACAGCTAACTAATGGAATTTTGCTTATCGGGAGGGTAAGCTGTGGAGAAAGAATTATACGAGCCAGAAAAAAACTACAGATTTGGAATCAGAATGCCAATTATAGTCAATATAAGTTCAAAAATCAAACTCAGAAAAAAAATGTTTCAAAATTGTTCTCCTGTGATATAATGCTTTACATTGCTTTGCATAAATAATGAGTGAGTCAGTCGCTAACCCTTTGACGTCTAGTATAATCCAGAAATACAATATTAAATCCCCGTAATATTGCTTGAAATTTGCCAAAAGACAGTCACAATCGATTTTTCACATGGATTTTTTTTATAGTTTGCAGGCCCATTGGTGACCAGCGGAATATACTGTAACTTTTGAGCGTACTCGCTGCCTAGCCTATACATCGATGTTGACCTCAGTTGCACTCTCCAGTGGCACCGGCTTGCCGGAGTAGACTTGAATGCCTGCGCTTCTCGACTCCAACACTTCATGAGTACCAGACTGAAACATCACTGGGACAAGATTTTCAATTTTTTACGTCTTCATACAGTTAGCTGCGTTAGTTCTACTAATTTAATTTATCTAAGCTACATGATCAGAGCATGTACAGCGTTATCAAGTCGACTGATAAGAACTATACAGATGCGACGAGGCAAAATTTTTCTTGATCTGGTTGTCGACTGATTTCGGGGAATTTTGAATAGAAATATCGGTAAAATGTTTCAAAGTTTTACCATGGATACTGGTTGCTAAAAATGCAATAGCGTAATATTTTGAAGCCCAATTGTTTCATTAATTTGAAGTCTCGTAGGTTATCAAAATTCAAAACAGCACCGTTGTATTGTATGATGAGGCCTAGTCTATGACATTTCACCTTACAGTGAAGGCAGTACATCAAAATGCATTTTTGAACACAACAACTAGAGCTTGGCCGGGTCAGCACGAACCGTGCCATTGTTCTCATCAGTCGAGCGTGCTGGTGCGCCGCATGAGAGACGCTCTTCCGTGATGACATTGCAGGAGATTACTTCTCTTGCGCTAGAACGTTCACAAAAATAAGACGAGGTGTCACATGCTGGAGCTACGTTGCTGTTTTTCCCTGGCGTGGCCCGGCTCCAAAGTTATGCATGACAAAGAAATGGTTTGGCTCAGCTGGGCACCACGTGACGCGCGCGTGACGCGTGTGGGAACGACCGCAAAATTGCTTGTGGGACATGTGCGATTCAAATCCGTGTAATTATTCATTGAATGAAGATTATTCTTACGAATTAATTTATTACGAAGATTTGATAAGTTTGATTTTACTTAGAATAAACTATTGAACTGATCCATTGAAAATTTTACGGCGCTCTACAATTTTTGAGCTAGAGATATCTAAAGTTTGCCATTTATTCCATTCACCTGTTGCAGTAAAACACAATATTTTAAATTTAAACCTTTTTGATGAAATTAGCATGTGGTAACACGCAACCCTATAACAATAGTTTATTCTCCTACTTTTCAAGATACAAATATTTAAATAAACGATAGACGAGAACATGATTTATCATTGTGAAAGTGGTAAAATGCAGCCTATAGGAAAATACTGTAAATATCCCCATATTCCAGACAGAAACTAATACCCCATATTGGTATCACTGAGGACGTGCAACTGAAAATGGAAAACCCCTTCATATGGAAAATTGATGTAGTCGAGCATGGACTGAAAGCTCTACTGAGCGGCACGGGCGCAATAATTTATAGGTGATGGACGGGTACCGGCTCAGCCAGGTCCGTATAATGCGACTATGGAAGTTAGCGCCGGGCACCGCGAGGCCAATTTCTCAGCGCTGTGCTTCCTCTCGCCTGCCCTCGCTTCTTAATTTGATTTCACGATGAATCTGACATCAAAGGAACTCGACGAGTGCATTCACTTATATCAGCTCACAGTGAGCTTCGCCCCAAGACCATGCGCGTTACGCTCACTCTCGCCGAGCTGCCAGCGCAATGAAGAAATTACAAGAAACGCTCACAATTTCTTCCTGTAAAAGCGCTAATGAACTTCCGCCTACACCAGAGAGTGAAGTGTTTGCAAATGAATGTCGCAATTTTATTTGGCGCAATCGTTCCAATTACTTTTCCGCACCTCATCAAGCGATAGATAGCGTCCTCGTCACGGTGTACTAAATTATTCTTATTACCAAAGTTTCACAATTCGAATTTAGTTAAAATTCATTTCTCTTTGTGTTTATTTTATCCACAACATCAACAAGCGGTTCAGATTCTCTGACGAAACTGATGCAGGCCATTATGTACAATTCAACCATAACATCAGCAGGAGACGCAGTTCTACGAACCTCTACATCCACTAATGACATATGCTACAGAACTTTCTATGCCTCTTTTATATGCTCTGAAATACTTCTGTTGAGGTTTAAGCGATATGCTACACAGTGAAAGTTAGAAATATTCATTCATTTCATCCAGCACACTGAGCAGGTTGAAGAAACCTGAACGAGTTACTTAAAGACCCGAAAAAACAAGGCGAAGTTCATATCATCAGCAACAACGTTATGAAAATTCCAGTATACTGCGAGAGAGGAAAATATTTACTGCTACTAGCCGCTGTAAATAACGTTCATGAAGGTAATGAGAGCATGCAATAGGTATGCTTGCAGTTTGCCATCAAGCGATATAAAAATGGCCAGTTTGAAGCTCTTGATTTATGAACAACTCAATCCTGCGCTGGCGCTGACGAAGCGTCTAGTACGAGTACCTGACGATCTCGGCGTGGCCAGTGCACTGCATGTCACACTAGCCGTGCACTGCATGTCACACCAGCCGTGCACTGCATGTCACACCAGCCGTGCACTGCATGTCACACCAGCCGTGCACTGCATGTCACACACCAGCCGTGCACTGCATGTCACACTAGCCGTGCACTGCATGTCACACACCAGCCGTGCACTGCATGCCACACACCAGCCGTGCACTGCATGTTACACACCAGCCGCGTGCACTGCATGTCACACCAGCCGTGCATTGCATGTCACACACCAGCCGTGTACTGCATGTCACCATAGCTGTGCACTGCATGTCACACACCAGCCGTGCACTGGATGTCACACACCAGCCGTGCACCGCATGTCACACCAGCCGTGCACTGCACGTCACACATCAGCCGTGCACCGTATGTCACACCAGCCGGGCACTGCATGTCACACCAGCCGTGCACAACAGAACACAGTGCTGCGGTCGCAGTACCGCGCACTGCCGGGAATATTTACACTGCCTCACACTTTTCGCCGCCACAAGTGCGGCAATCAAACTTGTGCGGCGCGTCCTAAAGTTCCCTGCTCTTGAAACTGTCTTGGAGAGCGGTGGGTCCGCATGGTGCCTCCTTGAGCGCCCGTACGAAAGGGTGCGTAAGTACATGAAAGTGGTTTAAGTATCGCGCACTCGAGAATGTCGTTGAATGGCCAATGAAATGGACGACAAATGAAGCAAAAAAATGAACATACTCTGCACGAATTATTTTACTTTGCTAGTTTGTGGACTCCAGCCTGCAGTTAACCAGAGAACGTAAAGGTGAGTTTTAACTCGTATTGTATTTGTCGATGGAAACTGCTTTTAGGTAATTAGCCCCAAACCATGTTTCTCACGTGGTACATTAATTTGTACATAAATGGGGTTACCATAAATGACTGAATCGGACTGAATGCAGTGATTGAATTTGAATGCATTGGAGAATTTTTCACAACTTATAGGCCTTTAATGCGTGGTCATTGGCAGCGTACAAAAAAGTTTTGTTAAGCGGTGAACAACTCAAGAACACAAAAATTGGTAACTGATTGCACACATATGAATTGATCTTTAGTATGATAACCAACGTTTGAATTCCAATCTGACAACATCTCATACTACATATTACGCCAAAATGTGGCTTAGTATTCATCAGGAACTTAAATTTCATGTAATTTCCATTAAGGAGCGAGAAAACAGCATTTTCTACCGGCGGTCAGAAGCAACTATTTCATCTCAACAACTTACGTGTACTATGGCTTCCTTTCAGTATTTAAGCGTATGGTTATTCTATCTCATTAAATTGCAACTGAGACAAGCCGAATACGAGCTCTGAATCCGCTGCTGAATGTAAAGATTTCTTCCCGTCCGACGTCCCGTTCGGTCATTGAAAATGACCTCTCACTTTCTTTGTGCAGTTGATGGTAAAACTGGTGATAGTTTTACAGACGCACGTGTCCAGAAATACTACCCTCACAAGATTTGGGAAACATGTCTCGTAACTTCATATTTTTTGCAAAAATACTTCACTTTAAGAAAATGTGTAAAAACCGTTATCACTGTTATTCTTGAGCGTGAGAATGTGGACCAAAGTTTACACGTGTGTGTTAAGGACAATTCTTAACTGTTCGGTCGGGAAAACAAGCGGCGATTGTTTGGGGTAGAGGTATCATATGTCACGGTCTTAAGTGCGCGACCAGGCGAGCACAGGAATCGTAAACGAACGACGCACACACGAACACATGCACAAGGCAAGCTGGGGTTTGGAAGGCATTGGGCGGATGTGACGTAGTGACAGAGGCCCACACAATCTAAGCGAATCACCGCGCGCCAAAGGTATGACGCAAGAAGGTGTGTCTCAACACACACCAATGAGAGTCCCAGACGTCAGAACGAGCAAGAATTCCGCCAATAAGGTTGCAGATGCTGCCTCTGTAGAATAGAAGCGTCGAGAACGATCGAGAAAGAGGGAAGCGAAACACATATAAGGCCCGTAGAAGGAAGCATGGAAAGGATGAATTTTTAATGGAAAAGCTTCAGTAACTTCGATTCTCAGCAGGGGGCCCCTCCCCAGGATCAGTAGCAAGCCCAGGATCAGTAGCAAGCCCAGGATCAGTAGCAAGCCCAGGATCAGTAGCAAGCCCAGGATCAGTAGCAAGCCCAGGATCAGTAGCAAGCCAGGATCAGTAGCAAGCCGAGGATCAGTAGCAAGCCCAGGATCAGTAGCAAGCCAGGATCAGTAGCAAGCCGAGGATCAGCAGCAAGCCCAGGATCAGTAGCAAGCCGAGGAATAGCAAGTCAGAGGAACAACAACAACAAGCTGAAGCTAGGCGCGCAGGAGGAGCAACAGCGAGTTTTGTTGGAAGAAAAATGTCTACTTTGAACCACAGGCTGAAACAATAATTATGAGGAAGAAAACTTGAGGCTGAAAATCACCTTCATTCTTGAGATTGTGTTTTCAGGTGGATTGCAACCGAGGAAGCTGAAAGGATGTCTCTGCTTGTAACAAATTCGCCGATTTTTCGATCTCTAATTTATATGTTTATCTATGTCGATGAATTTGCCGAGAGCAAGTTGAGAATAATATGTCGTGTGTGTTTTGTTTTGTGCGTTCAAGTTGTTGGATATGTGCGGTATCTTTACTGTGTTCCTTTTTATTTTGCGTACTACAAAACTGTGTATAAGAAGTGTGCGTTTCAATTAATTAGTGTGTGTCAGGCATTAATGAATTTTTTGTTATAAAGGCGTCAACATAGGCGTGTTGCAAGAAGGTAAATCATGAGGTGATACGTAAGGACATTCTGATGTCGGGGAAAGCGAAGGAATTGAAAGAAGGGATGAACATTTTCTAATTTTTAAACGTAAGGGGTATGTCACGGTCATAATTAAAATTAACGGGTGAAAATTTGAACCAACTTTGCAAGTTGGCCCAAATTTTTCTGGGGCGATGAGGGTATTGTCCAGAAATACTACCCTCACAAGATTTGGGAAACATGTCTCGTAACTTCATATTTTTTGCAAAAATACTTCACTTTAAGAAAATGTGTAAAAACCGTTATCACTGTTATTCTTGAGCGTGAGAATGTGGACCAAAGTTTACACGTGTGTGTTAAGGACAATTCTTAACTGTTCGGTCGGGAAAACAAGCGGCGATTGTTTGGGGTAGAGGTATCATATGTCACGGTCTTAAGTGCGCGACCAGGCGAGCACAGGAATCGTAAACGAACGACGCACACACGAACACATGCACAAGGCAAGCTGGGGTTTGGAAGGCATTGGGCGGATGTGACGTAGTGACAGAGGCCCACACAATCTAAGCGAATCACCGCGCGCCAAAGGTATGACGCAAGAAGGTGTGTCTCAACACACACCAATGAGAGTCCCAGACGTCAGAACGAGCAAGAATTCCGCCAATAAGGTTGCAGATGCTGCCTCTGTAGAATAGAAGCGTCGAGAACGATCGAGAAAGAGGGAAGCGAAACACATATAAGGCCCGTAGAAGGAAGCATGGAGAGGGAATTTTTGAACGCACGTGAGAGACTGCGCACGACGTCTGAGGGTGTTCCACACAACAGGTCAGCCTCGTCGGCTGGCCTTATACCCAACTGCAACTTGAAAGTTAATAATTCGAGGCACATAAAATAACGTTGGACGTCGGAAGTCATTGAAGCATCGTCTTACAAAGGAAGCCTAATCGAAGTAAACCAGCCTCGCATCGGTGATCGTCATGAATAAACGCGCCGGAGATTCAACCAAGAGCATTCAACATCTGTGCATCGGGGTCGAACTCACAATCAACTGCAGCGGCAGTCGTCAACATTGCAAATGGCAAACAGTTAAGATCGCTCACCAACACTGCAAAGTTCAACGCATGAAACTACAATGAATCAGCTCACAACCGCTTCAAGGGATCAGCTGCCCGTAGAAAGAAGCGGGGGAGGGCACCACTGCAGCGAGGTAGCAAGAGATCAGCCTACGCCAGCAGCAAGCCTAAGCTGCGACGCGGAACATCAGCAGTGAGCAATAACATCGGCTGTGAACGACGTGGAACATCAGCAGTGAGCAACAGCATCGTCAGTGAATGTCCATCAGTGAATCATTTATTATCAAAAGTGCGAGTGTTTTATAGTTGTGAGAGCTCTTTAGGTGGTGATAGAAGTTCAATTTCAGATGTAGATCAGCACACAGATAAGTGCTTTTCAAATTTTCGCGAAGATTCTTCTAATTTTATAGGCAGTCGATTTCCTGTGTTTATTTAGTCGAGGATCGACTTCCCGTTGTATGATTCGACACCGTGTCACAATTCCAGGTTAAATCGTGATGTGTTACTCTCGCAAATATTATGATTTGTGTTACTGTGGATGCGTGAATCGTTGTCAACGAGGGAGTATTTGTAACTTGAAGGCTCGGTAAGCAGCACATTTGTATGATGTCGTGTTTAAATATTGTGGTGGTAGAAACTTACGTATTTTTCATTGACGCCGCTGTGCCATTTCAAATCATTTCGTTCCCATGCCTTGGGTGTTTATCCACGTGTTCATCTCAAAAATAAATGTGTTTTAATCTTTCAAATTCTTTTATTCTCCATGTCTGGCATACAGGTGTACGCAAGCATAAAGGGTAATACTATAAAATGTGTACGGGGGTTGAGAGTCCCTCAGCGTCTGGGAAGGGGGTCCTAACCCACCCTCTTCTCTGTATCGCAACACACGTCGGTCCAACCCCTTTCTACTCAGAGCATGGGGATTCAGTGTTGAAATAGGATTCAAGTTTTATTGGGAAATTTGAGCTTATTTTCTCAATAAAAACTGTTCATTAATTGGAAAATATCTATCCAACGCCTATTTCTCATCAACTCGTCGATCCCCAGGCAATACCTATTCGGTTCAATCCCTTGCACTCGTCAGTCAGATGAGGCAACCAGTGGTGCATGAGAATGGCGGACAAGTTGCATGACTTTTTGGCATAATCGATGATAATCTTCTCATTCAAACGGATATTTGTTGAGGAAATTCATAGATGAATGATAAAATGTACATCATACCACATATTATACGTGAATTCTTGTAAGCACATATACCACATTCAAATTTGCGCACAAAAAACTATTGACCTTAAATGGGTTCGTATCTTCAAAGATCTGTAAGTCACTAAGACTGCAAGTGAAACTTCAAAATTGCGACATGCAACTAGCGATGTGTGTGCTCGTGTTACCTAGCAAGTGAAGTGCGTTGTAGTGAGTTTGTATTAATGGACGTGGAGGTAATCACCGGTAGTTGTTCCCCGCATCAACTGAGGGCGACATTAATGTTAATGACAAGTTGCTGGCACGATGTGTTCTGTAATTCAGCTGAAATTACTTGCTCTGATCAGTTCTGATAACTTTCAGCAATCATTTACAGAGAGAACAATAGACAATAGATGTGCAGGCAGGGTCTGTAGAACTCAGGCGGCTCCCCCTCTCCTCACCGCCCTTGGGCCTACAGAGAGAAGCAATAAATTTTCGTCTTCGTGAGCGCATTCGATGGTCGGGGCAGGTCGAGGGTAACTTGGGCCGACACCCAAAGTTGCAAAATTTGTCCCTGAAACTTTTCATTGCAGGAGTTGTTTCAGGAATGGGATCCTTTTCAAAGAATTAAAATTCGCTTGTTCCTCTAATTGAGAGCGTCTGACTGAGGGATTCTAAAGTGTATGAACTTTTTGGCGCTGTTTCCAGCGATAATGAATGCATGAATCAAACGTGGCTGTTCTGGACTGCACAAAGACTCACTCCTAAGGTTAAAAAGTAACTTCACGTTCGGTATCCAATCGTGTATCATGTGCGTTAAATAAAAATCTCCGTAACCAAAAAAGTCATTTCCAATTTTCTCAGTTCGTGTACAAGGGAACAGTGTTTTCTCTCAGTAGTTGAGTTGAGGACAGCAGAAAAACATGCATGAACGGGCAGCTCATTTTGTCCATTTTGCTGCCTATTTCGAGTTTTCTTTTTTGATTCTTGCGACGGTGATTCTAGCCTTCATGGTGAAAATTGAATGTTCTCAATAGTTATAATGAACAACAAAATGTTGTCAATGTTCTTATTCTGGCTTCATGGCGGATTTTCCCATTCAATGGATTTGCCAATGGAGAGACTGTTCTTGCATGTTAAGCTATTTTAATTTTCTTCATACTATAAATTCTCGAATGAAATTATGCAGTTAGTGATGATATTTGAAATAAGTTAAGACAGATGAAAACTTTGGGTAGTTTATGTTGCTTTGCTGAAAGTAATTTTTAAAACGACTTCAAAAATGAATAATATTTTCACCGCACGCTTCAACTTGAAATCGTGCGCAGGACATTTCGATGATCAACATTCAGAACTGTACTGAGTAACCATCACAATTTAGTGGATTTGAGCGCGAAGTAAAATAAGCAAATCACTGAACTGTCATGCACACTATGAATTAAACGATATGTTTAGAAAATTGGCAAAATTCAGGGGTAGCGTAACAAAACCACGAAATATTAAATGGACATAAATGAGAAAAAGTCCTCAGAGAAAGCCAGTAAACCCTAAAAAAAACTCAGGCTAAATAACCGCCAAAACTTTGCGGTAAATAATAAGACAGAGCTCTGTTCATTGCTTGCCATTGCTGGATTCTTGGCTCAAGTATTGGACTTTCGAAGGGCTTGTATTGAAAAGAGACTTCAATGGCTAAGTATTGGAGAAGTTTTCCGTAAGTATTGAGACTTTTTCTCGGTTTTGATACGGAGGAGCAGCAGTCGCAGAAGTGCTTTCTCTATGCAGGTCTGAATACGCAGAGCAACTTATCCCTCTGAAGTTACGTAACAAACCTCCACAGAGCAGCTTAAATTGTTTGGAGTATCAGGGTTCCTTAAGGTAATGACGACGGCGTTCCAAAAGATTTTCGCATCATTTCGTTTGAAAGTTTCTATTTAAGAATCGTTACGTATTAGGACTCAACTAATCAGAGAGATCGCTCATTTTGCTCGTTGCGGATAGCCAAAAATCTCAGGTAAATTTTAAACAAAACAAAAGGTTTCACGAAGGCACTAATGATGCTGGGGTGCAATTCATTCTCTTCAGATGTAGCTGGTATTCCTGCATGATGCGCTCCAAGGTAATATTAGGAAAATGAGGTAAGACGCACTAAAACTCTGATATTAAACGACAGGGAGAACACTTGGCTTAGCACGTGTATAGGCAACTATATAGTCCTGGGGCTCCCGACCAGGGGTGCTCGCTCCCTCTGAGGGTGCGAGACGATATTCCAGGGGGTGCACGGGCAGTTCAGGTAAATAATAGGATATTGTTTATATGGCTGTATTTTTATTCCAGGGGCTGCAAGGTTCTAGAGAAATATCTCTATAAAAAAGTTGGAAATCCTTAATACAGACTTTTTGTGCATTTTTCACAGATATTGCCCATGACTATTTTACCCGCATTCAAACGAGCAATGACGTCAGAATTGTAAGAGGTGAGAGCGAATATTTTATTTCCCCTCTATTGTATTTTATTTACCCTCTAACTATTGTATCTTTGGGAATTAGTGATCCCAAAAGGAAATTGTTATGCCACGGGCTAAAAATTAGGTAGGTTTTATTTTTTGTCGAAAAAGAATGATTTTTTCTGGCCAAGAACTATATTTTTTCGGTTTACGGCTGCCATGTTTTTAAGCCTTTATTACCTTTTTCTGCAACTTTTATCTTGGCTCATAAAATTCTTTCCTATATTCCTGTTTCTATGCGCAGGGATCTTGTGTGGCAACACACATTGTGCATGGCTTCCGCGTCCCTCAGCTCTGTATTAAATGGCGCCTTCGTTATTCCTCTTTTTGGAATGCCTTTGTTATTGTTAGAGAGGCTTGAACTGACTTATATTCTTAACCGTACATTCTATTCTTATCTCAAACGCCTTGCATTAATTGGTTTGAATATTCGTGCACGAGTAAGAATAGATCATTTTTGCAAAATCGGGCATCAACTCTTGGCAAAGCTTCAAATTCACCCAACCAGAACTCATATATTTCAGAGCCTGCAAAAAAATTGATTGTTAGGCAAAATATTGAAAGTTAAGGTACAATGAGTCTATTTACGTTTTTATTTGTGTTCTTTAAACAGTACACATCGCGGGAAAGAAAATCATCGAATTGGCAAAAAAATGAATTTTCCTCGAAGATGAAGCCGCACAAGTAGAGCAAAACAAAGTGTGCTTAGTGATTGACTTTCCCTTCGGGAATGTAGCAAGAGATAATTTGAGAATGAGCTTCAAAAGTAATGAGTTAATGAGGGCTTAAAAAGCTTGATAAATTTAACCCTGGGAAGTTTCTTTTCTCTTAGGTAATTACGAACAAAGCTGCCATGGTAAAATAAACAGGAAACATCGCTGGAGAATTCTTTCTGCGGTAAAAAAATGTGAACACTTTTAAATATGCTAACAATCCGGTTGAAAAATGTTTTGCATTCCGAGACCCAATCTCAAGAGTTGCTGGGAATACGTTCCGACCTCTCGGCTCGGCAAAGAACGAAGGCGTTTTAAACATTCTCGCATCCTCTCCGAGCCTCAAGTGAGTGTCCTAATGTCGGACACATTCAAGAATTCTGAACAGAAGATTTCTCAACACCAATGGAGAAACTCCTAAGAATTCTGGTCGTATTTGAGATACGCGGGAAATGTGAGGCCCATCTCCAGTGCTTTAATAGCACAAAATAACACAGACGAAGAGCTAGCATGATGTGCTTCACAATGGCCTCCCATTCCGGCTTCTGCTTCTTGAAAGTTGGACACGAATTTCCACCGGGAATCACTGCCAAGCGCCAGCGTTCTGGTCCACGGTGGCATTCAAGTCGCAAATGACGAAGAATTTTTGGTTAAGGTGACAGTGTGCAGCCCAAGAAGAAAGAATCACTTTGTTCGAGCTAGTGCTTGGATTTGTAGAAAATTTCTGGTGGCCATAACCGTCAACGGATCCCTCGCATTGTATTTCATAGTTCCTTTCTTCCCGAGGCTGGACGACTCAAACGGGTCCATGTTGGGTCTTGTGATGAATATGTGATTCTCGTTCATTATCCTCCACGATACCCTTACGTTCGCTGAATATGAGTCAAGAATTTAAGATGAGGTCAAAAAGATGACAGAAAAAATGCAAACGCTTATCATAATGGTCATTCAATCTTGATGATGTCAGAGTGTACACATGATATTAATTCATTTTCATCTATCACTTTTTAATAAATGAATTCAGCTATAGTAAAATGAATTCATGTCCTTAGAAGAATATTTTTTAACTAACTCCTTAATGAGATCTATGCACTTTATGCTCAAAATTATTATTTTACACTTTTCAAGTCGAGAACGTTCCCTCACACCTATTTTCGTCGACTTTTTAGAATTTTTTCACGCAGAATTTTTTTGGAGATTATGCTGCAGCCTCTAGTTTGTTTCATGACAAGAAATTCAAGAGCGAAGCAAATATTATTAAGCAATGAAAACATCATCATTGCATCATCTTGATAACATTCAAATATTATTTTGAATCAGCCATTCCAGTAGGATGTTTGTTTAAAATGTTGGCTCCGGATAAAAACTCGGGGGAATAAATGTACTGTATACTGACGAGGTGTCGCAGCACTCACGTTGGGTTAAAGGGAACGGTGAGAAGGTGCTGTTACTATTCTCTCGGCGATATCCTTGGTTTTCATTTTGCAAACAGTCATCCCATTTCAGTCATTATAAATAAATATTTCATCATACCCGAGGAGACATTTTCTCCGCACAGTATGACCTTCAAAACGCTCAACTTTTCTTAACACGACTGGCTTGCCTGCGCTCTTGCACGCAGAGGTGTAGTTTTGAATCGTTTGAAAAAGTGTGTTAAAAAAACGGAATAGCGAGCAAAAAAACCGGCGTCACTCAGGAAGAATGAGGGCATTTTTACGCTTCACGAGGGAAGAAAGGGGGGTAGACATGTTAGGGGTACTTCTGGGGGATGAAGTGGTGGAGAGTATAAACAGACTTTGACGGCATAATTGAATTTAGAGATATGAGGGATGTAAATTCAATGCTAAATTGAAGGGTGTACAATAATAAGACATAAGAATAATAAGTACATGCTTATAAAATTTAGATGTTGAAGCTAAGAAATGTGAAGGAGGCGTCAGGGAATGAAAGGCCTTCTTCACAAGTAAGTCTCTGGCAGTGTTGCACACGCACGTTATACTAACCGACGAGATGTAAAACCAGAATTTTTCAAACCGGAGGTACGTAATTATTTAAATCCATTGAGTATTTGATTGAATGTGAGAACAGAACGAAGGAAATATTTTGTGGATTACAAATATTAGGTAAATTTTAGTTATATTGTAAACAAGCAGTGAAAACTGGCGACCCCATCTTGAACCATTTCAAAGTCAGCGACTTCGTTCAAGTTTTCTGTTAATTAAGAACTATTTCCCATTTCATTTTTTTAAATGCGAAAATGAGTCGTTATAATTGTAATTTAGTTCATTTTCTGATAAAAACACGGTAAAAATCTTTAAAAAGTAGGAAACAGCAGTATGCTTTGTCCCCAGTTGAGAGGGCTCTTCGCGAAATCCGGCGAAAAAAACCTTGGGCATTCGAACTAAAAGTAAAGCCAGTAAATCACATGTAGTGCCGCAAGTAAACGCTGCAGCAAGTCCGAGCGTACGAACAAGTTAATGCAACGGAAACAACGTAGGGGGGAGAGATGACGGAGGGCAAAATATTAAAATAAATCGAAATGCATAAACTAAACAGCTAAATAAGTCTCGCAGAGAGAGCAGCGGGTTGCGTGAAACGTGAAAGTATAGGAATGTTTGGGTGAAGTGTAAAGTGAAATTATTGATTTGTTTTTAAGGTGGGTCACGAGAAACGTGGTATTCCAGAGGCTATGCTAAAAAAATGCCGTCAACAAGTGTCCAATTATTACATGCAATATAAGGCAGCGATACATGCCTCCTTCTTCGAAAATTTCAGCTCCTCCTTTAATAGAGGGTGCGTGGTGGGGAAATTATAATCTAGTGATCTAGATAGTACCCCTTAAATTTTCATTTTGAGCTGTGTTCATCTTTGTATCTGGGGTCCTGCAATTATTATTTGGTTGTACTATGTTCCGCGCAACTTTTCAACAATGTTCTTCAATTCACGTGTTTACTTTGAAGAAAATAATTCAATCTTTCGGTTGTTCATTATCCCTATGCTGATCAAGCTATTGAGGAGTAAGAGGCGCTCTGTATGTCTTATTTCTTCCTATCTTTTATTTAACTTTTCTGCGAACCTCTCCTCTAATTTTTTCACTTCTATTGCTTTACCTAGCGAGGGTTTAAATCCCCTCTCTGTCGCCTGACGTTCTCTTTACACCAGTGAGGAGGGCGTTGAGGCGCAGTGGCAACGTTTTCGAAATGGATAAGTTTGAATTACGTATTGTAGTACATTGTAATATTGAATAAACCAAACTCATCTTATGGAGATAATTTCCTTATCCCAAGAATGTTTGTCATACCACTATTCTTAACCTTTCACCTGAACCTTTTTTTGACGAACGTCTTACGCTGCTCTCGTTTTCAAAGTTATTTCTCCCCGCGAGATTTTTCGAGTCTCACTCTATCAATAGTAAATTCATCTTACTTACATATCAAAAGCCATCAACAGTTCAAATTTATGTACTATATAGTCATTCAACTTTTGCTAGTTCTCATCTCCCTTTCTAACACATTTCTGTTGCTTCCTCCGTCCTCTTCAACCCTTCTTTTGCTATTCTTTTTTTACAAGTAAATTAGTTAAGAAGTAGGGCGTTACATAAGCATTTCAGGCAGAGTTTCAACACTAGCTAGCCAGCGATAGTCCCTCATGTTATCAGAAAAAAATAACTTAACTGTTGGCTACTTATTTTCTTTGGCATACGAGAAAAATTACTCTGAATTAGAAAAAAAAATCACTTTCCTTTCCTCTTCCCACGTGCGACATGAAAGTGCCTCTTACACTCCACAATGTGTGCAACGAAACACAAATTTTTAATTTTCACTCAGGTGTGGAAACATCTTCGACAAAATTTGAATTTAAAAAGGAAAAAATGAGCTGGAATTTCACGGTGCGCGACGCAGTCGCTGAAGGCGGGGGGCGCTGTGCTGGAGTGGCGCTGTGAGCCCCTCAGGGCCGGCATTGACAGGCCCTCGGGGGCTGGTGCAAACAGTCTTGAGCGCCTGACAAACACTGGTGCTGGTGGTGTGGTGGTGGTGTGGTGGTGTGGTGGTGGTGTGGTGGTGTGGTGGTGTGGTGGTGGTGGTTGTGGTGAGACAGCTGATGAGAACACTTGTCATTGTGCGCTACTGGAGATAGTCATAATTCTGGTGACTGGTATAGTCGTGATAGTCTTGCTGCTGGTTTGCGGGTGCTACCGAATGCTCCATAATATATCGCGATCGCTGAGTTTGTCAACCTGGCTTTGAAAAACAGACAAACAATTCATGTAAAACATCGTACGTTTTACATTCTCTTATTACAAATCAAACAAGGGGATTTTAAGCTAAAGATCAAAAGTCCGTGCATTTAACCGTCCCATTAAAGTGTTATGGTGGCCTAGATTTTTTTTATCGATGTCACATCAAATGTATTGATCACTATCTCCTATTGCAGTTCGCTGTCGACATATGTAAAGTTCTTCCTTCTCGTGTAATATCGCCGCTGACGTCCTATTCGTTGGTATAATATAGTATTAGTTTGATGACGTTATTTTCTATTAATTTTCATCGCACCTCTTATAAATCATTGAGACAATATTCCAGCTTTAGTTTCATTGCTGCGTCAGGTCATTTCCAAGGATGTGGGTTCTATTTCTGACACCACATATCATTACTAATCATAGCTTGCAGTTCCTATGGATAGAGGTAAATAATCAGAAGTAATCCAATGAATTTAATATTGAATGAAAAAGGACATTAGGAGGTGAGGCCTCATCTTTGAATATAACTTGCGAAACAGAACATTTAACTCATCAATAAACGTACATAGCGCGATACATTTTCGAGTACAAAGTCTAGACCTATTACGTGAAGAAAAGGGGATGAAGGTGAGGCTCACATAATGCAATTAGGATACTTAGCTCGGTCGTTGACGGCGTTTATGAGTCAAACACGACTCATTAAAGTAACAACGAGTAACCCTCACTACCTGGCTGAACTTGCCAGGCAGCGAGGTAGGGAGCACAAGCAGATACGTCTATTGCTCACTGTCGCTGGGTGGCTTCTGCCGAGGCCGACGCTGCTAAGCGCAGGAGCCTAGGACGCTGTCCCTCTTGAGAACAGACAGGTTCTCTTATAGACAATACTTTACGTTAGCTATTCCTATCGGAAATGGCAAGTATCATCATCTAATTAGAAGAGAATAGGTTCACAATTGAATGACAGTTAATTTACCCAGAGTAAATAAGATCCTAAGTCTCTCTAAGGAAGGAAAGGAACATACATTAAGCAAATGGAAGTATCAGGCAGTCCGGCCAGCTGTCGATGTTCCGTGACGTGTCACCCGTAGAGGGTGCGGTGGCGCCTTCAAACGGTGAAGTTGATGTTGTCGCTGTTGGTAGAGCTGATGACGACGGTTGATGATGTCTAGGCGAAGATCGTGAAGACAAGAATATGCAGCCTTTACTGACGAGAAGATATTTCTATGGAAGCCAGTCTTTTCGAAGGTATTTCAGTCGCTAGCTAGGCAGACCTTCCTTCTTAACGCTTATTCAAACACAGCGTAGAGTATAGTCACAGTAGAATCATGACAAAAGGACCAACTTCAAAGCAAACAAAGCTCACGTCATTTGCAATATTTCCCCTCGCCCGGTATCGCAAAATGACCAAGTTCATATGATTTACTAGTATAATTAAAAAGCAAATTAGTCTAACAATATAGCTAAATTAGAAGTAATTTCTAAACATGATAAAATGGAAGGTATTATCTCTTATTGCTGTTCGACGGTTAAATTGTAGAAAAAATCATCATCCTCTAAAGTGAAGTAACAGCATAATAGCAACTGCTTATTGCTTTAGTTATACATATTTCTGTTTTTGCTACTAAATCCATATTTATTTCAGCCAAAAAATCATTGGACAAATTAATGTCTTGTGCGAAAACAGACTTTAACTTTTTGCTAAATTTAGTGGAATTAATGCTATTCATTTCTTCATCAAAAATTGTTACTCATTTCAATAAAAATTACCTGACGTCATTTCTTCATATTTTATTCAACTATTATTTATATTTTTAATTTAGAGAAAAAATATTGCTCAGTTTTCAGTTTATTTTTTGTCATAACATTGTGTACCTCCAGTTAACGCTTATCTACAATGCACTGTGACATAACAGTCACCAGGAATGCAAGTAGTTATATTATTTATGTATTAAAAATTATAGATAAAACCTTGGGTACCTTGTTTTCATGGTAAATTTCTAACTAGTTCTTGCTAAAAAATTTCATAAGTTCAATATGGTAAAAAACAGGACCGTTGACTGGTCGTTACCCGTGTACGGCGGTGTAAATTAATTCCCGCTATGCACCATTACCAGCCATAGAATACTCCATTTATCAATTCAATATACAACGAACAATGCGCCAGATAATATGCAACGGACTCCCCATCCAACTAGAGTCGCCGGCTTTAATCCTCTGATAACGGACAAGATCGGATTCCTTCGCCTCTTGGCCGGGCCTAACCAAGCGTAGCGGACTGGAGGTTGTCCAGTATCGAACATCCTCTAGTGAGATTATCGCTATTATTTGGAGGAATTTCCGCGGTGTTCGCCCTGCAAACTCGATCAATAAGATAGCCGCCTAAATGAAGTTGCGTAATCTGAACTCGGGTCCAATTAAGCCTGGCCAGGCAGTGTTCATATCGCTTAGGACAACGCCAGCTGCCTGCGACGAGGGAGAGGAGGAGCTGTGAGTACCTTCGTTATGCCACACTGCAGCGCGTGATGCAGACACTTCAAATGCTTGCGTCTTGGATCTGGCAACACGAGATGCATCTGTGTTGACGTTAGCTTTTTTGTTGACCCTTTCGTGACCCAGTCTTCATCGTATTTCAGTGGCTCCGTGGCTGCGCTGTAGAATATTGATGCCTCATTAAAGGCTTCCAATACGTCATAGAAAACACAAAATATATTCCTAATAGAATTTGACTTCATTAGGTTATTTAGGTTGCAAATAGAATAGGATGTGAGAACAGAAACGAACCAAGTACCCCATTCTCTGGTTACTATCCAAGTCCCGCGATGTGAGACTCCGGTCACGCACAAACATCACGGGAAAATTAGAAATGAAATAATAGTGATCACCTTCACAGTCATCAAATTTAATGGTGCACGAGCGCCATTACATTTATTTTCGCAAAATAAAGCAATTGATTAAAAAGAAAAGCAATTTTAAAGTGTACATAGCTTATAATATGCGTTTAAGAATATTAGATTCCGTATCCAACGCTGAAATAAGGAAAAACAAGAAAATAAAATTTATAAGACACAGAAAAGATAAAAAAATAAATGCACATACCTCTATAAAAACCTAGATGTCAACCTTCATTCAAACACAAGTAGAACCGACACGTGCCCTCATTCACATTCTTACACAACCACGCACTGGCATGTATGTTTGTTTATATACAACTACACATTTACTTATGGTAACCTCATACACAGACGTGCGGGTGCGTACACACATGCACACATAAATTATGTTGAAACAACGCACAGTTTGACTGCGCTTAAATCTTCATTTAGGTTAGGCGCATGTGTGGATATGAATGAAGACTCCAAAATCCAAGGACCTTGTTCATTGTTTGCTGTACGGAGAGTAGATAAATGAGTTTTTTGAAAGGATGCGTGAATGCTGACGAAGATCTAGAATTACTGAATGAGGAGGATATGAGAGTTTGCGACCAGTTCTACGGGTAATTCCTGAATGTCGGCTGCTTCCAATGAATTGTTGAAGTTTGGTACTATCAACATAAGTCTGCATGCAGCAGTCGCACTCATAGAAATAGACTCATCCACTCCGTAAACTTTCCTTCAGTCGTTCTTTTCTCTTGATCAAGGAACCTATTATAAGGTATTTATAAAAACATTTTGACGTCAGCTGAAGTAAAAAACCTACTGACCAGAGAGACGACTTTCCTTTTCAGTTCCGTGTTCAAATAACCTAAGAATGATAATTCTACGTGCAAAATGTGCTTCGCTGCCTCGAGGTGACACGGGAGTAACAATATTTTTTATGTTTTGTTTCTTTTTTTTATTCGTAACCTTTCGAATAATTTAGGGCACTTATTATTAAATATTAATGTGTTTTTAAATTCAATTTCGAATTATAAATACAAAAATTTGGAACGTTTCAACCTCCTGGGTCATTTTCAACCTGAAAACAAATAGAGAAAAAATAGTCGACCGCAAATCAAAATATATCAATCATTCGACAAAAGAAACAACTCACTAATAATAAAGTACAAATATACAGTATCAATATTATATTAGTTTTGAAGGGAAAGCTGATTGCATGTCATTTAAAACAAGTTTTTCTTTTGCAATATAAATGAGATTCTAAAATGTAAGGCTTATTTGATTGGAAACATGATATTACTTTAAAATCACCTAATCCAACAGGGATAGCGCACTTCTCTGCGCGAGAGCGGACTGAAGAGTGGGAAGGTGTGGCAAGGAACTGGTTGGTTCTAAAACTCCTGCCGACGTACTCTGAATAGTCTGAATACGTGGGCTCGACTAATCGAGCCCTTCTTATTTGTGTAGCAGAGCATACCGACAGTAGTTTTAGAACCAATCAGTTCCTTGCCACACGTACCTTCCCACTCTTCAGTCTGCTCTCATACAAAGGAGTAAGATATTCCAGTTCGATTCGGCGGTTTTAAAATAATGTTGTTTGTATCCAATCAAATGAACTTCCGCCTTTTAGAATTTCTTCATATTGAAAAAAAACTGATTTTAAATGATATGGAATAACCTTTCTCTTTACGGCTAATGAAATATTGATACTGAACATTTTTAGTTTATTATTATTAATGAATTGTTTCTTCTGTGTGTTTTTGTTTTTCTTGTCGCATGATTGAAATGTTTTGATTTGCATTTCACTAGTTTCTTCAGCTTGTTCAGGCTGCTAATGACCCAAGAGATCGAAACGTTCCAAATATTGTTATTCATTGACTTTTTAAAATAAGATGATGATCTCATTAAAGACGTGTTTCCTTGTACTTTATTCATAATTCGTATATACAAAAGGCAGAATATTTACATCAATTCAATTTAACGGTGGAATATTTAAAAAGTACTAGATATACGATATACATGATGACTTACTTCATGTTGTATAGTGACGCTCTTGGGATATTTATGGAGGTTCCGGCTGCAGAGATTTATGAGTCTCGCTCGCTCGGAGTTTCCGGCGGAACCGCCTATGCGCGTCTGGTATTTACAAGCGCCGGATAGGTCGGAAGCGCGCCTACTGCCGGGCGGAAGTTCATTGTTCGAACTAGACTTAAGAGCAAGCTGTGTGAACTTGAGATCAGCACAATACCAGTAGTCCTGCTGTTCGTTTTGCTATCCTCTTGCCTAGTTTACGGCTAGGCTAACCGATCTACAAGGGCTGTCCAGTAAACCTTATATCTTGCTGAAATTCCAAGATATTACACTTCAGTTGACGTCAGAGTGTTTTATAGAAATAGTTTTAAAATTGGATACTTTTTAGGAGGAATAAACGACTGGTGGAGTGCTTGTGGAGTGGATGTGTCTATTTTTATAAGTGTGACTACTGCATGCTAACTTATGTTGGTAGTACTAAAGTTCAACAATTCACTAGACACAGAAAACGTTCAGGAATTACCCATAGAACCAGTCGCCTACTCTCTTCTCCTCCTCATTCAGGAATTCGAAATCATTGTCTGCATTTCAATCGTCCTTCCAAAAAAAATGCATTTATCTACTCTCTAGACCAAAAATAAAGAATAAGATTTCCGGATTTTGGAGTCTATATTCAAATCCACCCAAAAGCCTAACTTAAATAAAAAATTGAGTGCAGTCAAATGAACTCTATTAAGTGAAACTCTTTAAGTGCAGTCATTGCTTTAACCTACTGACATATTTCTGTGCGCGTGTATGTGTATGTGCGTGTGCGCGCGCCTGTGTGCGTGAGGATATTTCAACGAGTAAATTGTGGTTTTGTGTGCTTGTGCGTGCTTGTGTGAGTAAACAAGCGAGGGTAAGTGTCGGTCCTGCTTGTGTTTGAATGAAGGTTGGGATCCAAGTTTTTATAGATGAAAATCTATTAATTTATTTGCTTTACTGCATGTTCTTAGTTTGACTTTTTTCTTTTTCATGTTTTAGCTCTGAAGATGGAATTTTAATTTTCTAAAATGTTTGCAATAAATAAATTCACATTTTTACATTAGCTTTAATTTTCATGTAATGCGTGAGATTCCCCAAGAATCGTCTAATTGGAAATGTGGAGTGTTGTCGTGGGCTTGTATATATATATACATATACATATATATATATATATATATATATAGGAAGTGGCGATTTTAATTTTCCACGTGCGTTACTGAGCGACTGTCGATGTTTAAACTTTTATACAAGGCTCCTGCTCACTGGAGGAGTCACTTGCGGTCTGTTTGATAAGCAGATCTGTCGCACCTTGTGAACGCAGGGCTTCGAGTCACCTACGAATTCATTGATGTTTCTGATGATTCCAAGATCATAGTCGTTGATCCCAGTGATGAGGATGGGTGAGTGGTCCCTGAGAGACCACTGATGCTGCTCGTCCTAACATAATCAGAAATTACAGACGACAAGACCATAAATACTCGTTCATAGAATAAAGCATCCTTCGAATATTTTCAGACAATTCTGATGAAAAATGTAAATATCATGTTTCAAAAAGTCTTCGACTCTACACAGACGAGAATACCTGAGAGTAATAAACAACTTCAATTGCGGGACTTTTCAATACTTACCCCCTACATCACTATTACTAGGAGTGAAGTGCTTTAATCGACAGCTCATAGAGGGAGTTTTGACTTTGTGACTTGGGAACATCCTTGCTACAAATGTAGTCGTCCAGGAGATAGGAAGCAATGGTCACGTACCACAGTAATCTCGTAAAGTACAAGAATAAGCAAGGTTCCTTAAAATATCACGAAACGTGTCTAATTTATTCTTGAAAGTCATGAGCCACGTATAATATAACTACATGGTTTTAAGGAAGCAACCATTACTATTGCTATATATAACTTAATGCATAACTAAAAGTAGCCAATTGTAAGGGAAAATCACCGAGAGCAAGCACAAGTATAGTAAAATATGAGTAAATGCATCCCTGAAAGCAACCATCTTCACCAGGCAATAGCAATATATCCACCAAAAAGACCTCAGGGGCCCTGGGAAAGAGTCCAGAAGAAATAAAGAGGCAAAATGCGGTCACAAAATGCTGCAGCGGAGTAATTCTTCTGCCTGCTTTTCGTCCGTATTTAGTAGTAGCAGGTGTGATTCTTGCAGAAAAGGCGCTGTAAAAAATAAGATTCAACCGCTGACTTGCGTAAAAAAATTCCAAGTGTTTTTCATAAGGGCTCAAAGTATATCTACTTTTTATGAGCTCAATAACCTCGTAGGAGTAATTTTTTCGCTATCAAATCCGAGTTGTATAATATTCTTTATCCCAAAACACACAAGTTCATACAGAACATCTAGCACAAGATCCGTGGTTATGTACTATTGAACTAACTCAAGTTGTTCGACTAGAAATGTAATTCTATTCGAATTTAATGTACTCGATGTAATTCTGTTTTTATTTAAAAAAAAGAACTTTTACGTTGTAGAAACGATTGCAACAAAACAATACTGGTACTTTCAGCATTGTTTACTGGTACTGGTTTACTGGTACATTGTTTACTGGTACAATACTGGTACTTGCAGCATTGTTTACATTGCAGGTAAATTACAGCCTTTGAATGTTTAAACTCGATCAGTCGATGAGTTCTGCTGTTAGCGCCAACATTTCGAACGGTCCACAGGAGAATTTTAGATGGGGTATCATCAGAAGCTCCCTCTGCTATGGACGATCACAAAAGCTACATACTCATTAAATGGTAAATTTATATCTAGCAATTAGTTACACAATAGGCTTGGACGCACAGGTTTCTTTTTGAAGCCACACATTGCAGAGCTTCCTACGACGCGCGCAGAATGAAAGCAATTAATTGGACGGATTTTTCTCAATGCGTAACTCTAGTGTTGTGCAATTTTTTCTAAATTGCGCTGATGAAATGAGCTGAAAATTGTCAATTAAAGGCCGATAGAGTTCACTAGTGCTCAGTGATGGTTAAATTTCTCCATTCGAGGCAGTGCTCGCTGGCACACAATGGAGCTTTGCGATTATTGGTTGTATTCTGATGTGAGGAATTCTCCCTAACATTGCGCAGGGGTGTCTGACACTGCATAGTGATGACTAGCACTGCATAGTGCGGCTTAGTATAGACCAACCGGGGTTGAAAATTTGGCCGGGGCCGGGGCCAGGGTCAAAAAATTTGTCATGGCCGGGGCCGGGACGGGGCCGGGGTTATCAAATTTACCACGGCTGGGGCTGGGGCCGGGGCCGGAACCGGGGCCGGGACCGGGGTTCAGACCGTGTAAGGACGTGTCACGACGACGTAATGCATAACACCGGTTAGTAGCTCAATGCATGTTCAATTACGGTTGCGGTTGGTTGTGTAATTATGTCAAGTCACTAAAGTTTTGTAGACTTGCAGTTGCAGGGCTTGTTGAATTAATTACTACAGAAGCAATTATAGTAATTATATGTACCGGGTGTTCAACAAAAAACGTCCCCTACTTTTTAATTGATTCTATCTCCGCTTTAAATTAACATATTTGAATTGTCTTTTTTCACAATGTAGTAAATCTTGTTTCTTTTTCGAATAATTTAAGTTTTTGAAAATCGTTTAATAACCACTTTACAGTGATCGATTTACTGAAAGAGGCAGAAAAACTAATTGTCCAAAGGAAAAGTTTTAAAAACAACACATGTGTTTTTCTTCATTTCTCAATACCTACTGTGAAGAAAGGCGTTTTCAAAATATCACCTCCATGATTAATAACTCTTCAACAACGAATTAAAGAAGTGTTTCAAGAACTAAAAGAAAACGGTGAATTGATCCGTAAAACTCTTCGTTCAATGGCGGCTAAAAGTAATGCTTGCTTCGAGAGAAATGGAGGGTATGTCGAAGGTTGCTAAATTACTTTTTTATGTACTCTTTATTTAAGGTAATGATTTGTTACTCTTTTAAATTTTTGTTCGTTCTTTTTTTTGGAAAGTGCAAAATAAGGAATAACATCAATATTGTTTTAAAAATTTTTCCTTTTAAAAATTTGTTTTTCTATCCGTTTCGATTAATCGATCGATGTAAAGTGCTTTTTAAACGATTTTCAGAGACTAAAATTATTCGGGCATAAAATAAAATTTACTAGATTGTGACAAAATGACAGTTAAAATATGTTAATTTAAAGTGGAGATATAATCAATTAAAAACTCAGTGACATTTTTGTTGCACACCCGGTATAATGACTAAAAGAAGTGCGTCAGCAGTTTGGGATAACTTTTAGATATCGATGAAGAGTGTAGAAATTGCAGTGTGCACCATTTGTGACGCAAATATACGACGAGGACCGGCTGGTGCATCTCAGAAAACTTTATCAACTAAATTTTTTCGGGGCCATCTAAAATCGACACAAAATGATCAATTCCTGGAAGCTGAAGAAAAACCAAACAAAGAAAAAGAATTGAAAAATAGAAACAAAACGAACAAGAAGAAAAACTAAATGTCTATGTATTGAAAACAAACAAAGACAGTTTAGGTTGCAGCAGTGGCAAAACTGCCGATTGTAGCAAGTCGTCTTCGTCTACTGGCAAACAGCTGACTTTATACGAAACATTTACTCAATTCAAATATTGGGAGCAAAATAATGCTGACAAATACAAAGAAAGGAATTGGTTATTTACTGGCTTTGTGACGCGCTCAATCGTTACGACCGTGTAGAAAAGGAAACTTTTTTGAATTTTGTAGGGTTTTTGAATATGAAGTTTCAAGTGCCATCAGAGAAGGTGATTAGAACAAGACTAATTCCGAACCTCAGTATCCAAATTCAGTTTGCCATTTCAGAGGAAATACAAAAGCAAGTTAACGAGGATAGCGTCTTCTCAATAACTGCTGATATTTGGACCTCTCCGAGCCGAGATTCTTTCATGTCAATAACTGCGCACTGGATTATAATTACAATGAATGGTAGTATAAATACTGCTTTTTCTTCTCAGTGACTGCATGTTCTTCTGGATTGCAGTGAAATCGAAAATCTCTTGAGAAATCATTTTAAACAAACTTGATTAAAAAACACGTGAATCTTTCACTTGCGGATAGCCGGGCACACAAAGCTCTATTCACTTCAAATAATCCTAGTCAAGTTCAAATTAATTTAAATCAAGTTCAATTTAATCCAAATCAAGTTCAATTTACTCCAAGTCAAGTTCAAATTAATCCAAGTCAAGTTCAAATTAATCCTAGTCAATATCAAATTATTCAAAGTCAAGTTCAAATTAATCCAAGTCATGTTTAAATCAATGCAAGTCAAGTTCAAATGAATCCAGCCCCAAGTTGAATTAAGAATCGATATAATCACTCGTTAATTTGAGCCTTTTTTGTGTTAAATTTGTATCTATTGGATGTGATGAGCAAGAAAAACGATTTTCTTTTCAGCCAGGAATATATAAAAAATCTGCAATATAAAAACAAGCTGTCGTAAAATGTGCTAAGTATCCAGCATTAGGAGGCAAAGTGTGATTTACATCTTTGAGCGGAGTAACAGATAAAAATTAATTATAAAAACTTCGTATTATACTACACATTAAAGTTGTTTTACAATTCTAAATTAGTGGCAGTATGCATCCCTTCAAATAATTTTGTTCAAAGATACTTTTGTGTTACACATACACATAGTAGTATCGAGGATTTATTTACACTCATATAAAGATTTACATGCGTGAATTTCCACTTTGTCACATACATGAAATAATAAATGCATGCACTTAAAAATGATTGCCACTGGGCGATGTGTAGATTTAACCTTTAAAAGAAATATGCAAATGCGATTCACTGAATACTCATGTACGATACCATTTGATTACAATTTATATGAGTACATTACTACACAT
This sequence comes from Morinoia aosen, assembly GCA_030386875.1. Taxonomy (NCBI): domain Eukaryota; kingdom Metazoa; phylum Arthropoda; class Malacostraca; order Amphipoda; family Talitridae; genus Morinoia; species Morinoia aosen. The sequence continues at coordinate 23,364,382 of CM059579.1, forward strand.
ATGCAATCCTGCAATAGCAATAGAAATTGTACCGTCCATTCAAATGAATAGGCCTAGGCAAATATATCATCTAGATCGCTGAAAAAAATTGAAACTTATTTATACAAAAATCGTTTGAACAAGCAAAAACAGACTTCGTTGCTATATTTCTTTTAAAGGATAAATCTACATATCGTCCAATGGAAATCTTTCGTAGTTGCATGCATATTTGACTACATATATGTGATAAAGTGGAATTTCACGCATTTGAACCTCTATATGAGTAATTAAATCCTCGATACTACTATGTGTATATGCATGTGTAACATAAAATTGTCTTTCAACATAAATATTTGAATGGATGCATGCTGCCATTAATGTAGAATAGTAAAACAACTCTAATGTGTAGTATAATACGAAGTTTTTATAGTTGATTTCTATCTGTTACATCGCTCAAAGATCTGGATCACACTCTGCCTCCTGATGCTGGATACTTACCACATTTTACAACAGCTTATTTTTATATTGCAGAAATTTTATGTATTCCTTGCTGAAAACGCTTTTCTTGCTCATCACTTCCAATAAATACAAATTTAACACAAAAAAGCTCAAATTAACAAGTTATTATGTCAATCTTTAATAATAATAATAATAATAATGAAGGCATCTACGGATGCTTTATTTCCAATCAAGCGTGATTGGAAACCTTGTACAATGAATTTTCAAACCTTGAAACCTTGTACAATGCATTTTCAAATGCCTTACATCTAACGCCAGGACGCCATTACGCTTTCCCCCGGTCAAGACCGGTACCCATTTCAGACACCTGGGTAGAGTGGTGTATTGTGCTTGGAATTTTTCTCCTATACCCAACAGTGAAAATCGCCACCTCCAGCGCCGAGTTTCGAGCCCGGGTCTGCCGCACGGCGGCAGAAACAGAAACCTATGGAAAACAGTAACACAAACTCAACTTAGGGTTGGATTAAGTGAATTTGACTTGCATTAATTTGAACTCGACGTGGATTGGCTTGAAAACGACTTGGATTAATTTGAACTTGACTTGGATAAATTGAACTTGACTTGGATAAAATTTAACTTAACTTTGATTAATTTGAAGTGAAAAAGGTGTAGTACAATACTAAAAACCCCGGCTTAGGGCCCTATTTTGCCGGGGCTGGGGCCGGGGTCTGCAAAAATTGGCGGGGCTTGCCGGGGCCGGGGCCGGGGTCAGCAAAAATGGCCTGGGTTGGCCGGGGCCGGGGCCGGGGCCGGGGCCCCGGTCGATCTATACTACCTAGCATTGTGCAGTGAATCCTAGCACTGTGCAGTGATGCCTAGCATTGTGCAGTGGTGCCTAGCATTTTGCAGTGGTGCCTAGCATTGTGCAGTGGTGCGAAAGCACGCCCGCTAGACCTCCATAATTTTGTTTTGATGTGGCTAACTGTGTTGGATTCTGCCCAACAGAACAGAAGCTCAACCTAACGGTTGTATGGTCCCAAGTAACGCATGCATAAGAGGACTCAGCATTGGCAGCATTCAAGCGAGAAAGAAGTGACTGTAACCCTGGGACTCTCACAATACAGTGTGTAAATGGTCAGCAAAAGATCCAGGGCTTCATGGCCTGATAAAAGCCTGTCCAGTAACGATGTGCAGGGCAGCAGCAGCAGCGCGGTGACGCCATCACCTGCAAGTAAGGGCTAAAGCAAATTGCTTCCCATAAATACCATGTGGGCTCTCCATGCCTCCTCTCTTGCAATATTTACGCATTGCTCCCCATAACACTGTTTAGAGCAGTTGCAGCCGTTTGAGATAAAACAGCTGCTGCTGTCGGCAGGTCTTGTTGCAGCACGGTCGTGGGTACAGCTCTGCTTTACTTTTTGCTACTAATCTTATTCACCAGTATGCATTCAAAACACATGTGGTAATGACCACAATAAAGACAAAGACTTTATCTCATCCGCTCTCATGCTACATGTCTCCTATATTCAGTAAGAAATAACTGAAAAACTGAGACTCTTTCGTTAATTCTTTAGTTACATATTTCAATTATGCTGGGCGTTCCTCGTCTTACTTTGCAGTTCGAATAAAATGGGCCAATTATTAATTAATATCATCCCCGTTAGAGTAAATGTAAAATGACAAATTCATGTGCTGATATACCAGTTTCATCAAGTGTTTAATAATTTTACTTGATTTATAATCATACATTTATTTTATAAATGAATCTCGTTAAAATTTGAAAACAGTTAACGCCTGTAATATTCAACTTTTGCTCTAAGTTGAGGGGATAAAATACATGCTACGGCTGCACTCTCTCCGTGTCCTACCTAATTGATCCGCCGCAATGTCACAGCAAATTTAAACTAAGTTTCTCGAAGCAAGCATCTTTCTTACTGGGTCAAGTGAACGCCTGCGTAAGTAAATACTGTAATTCATTTTTTTCTTCAAGCGGAAACCGGAGGGCTTCGAATTATTTTGTCGTTGTTCAGGGCCCCCTATGTCCCCAGGCATGGTAGCTTGTCGAACTCAAAGGAGTTCAACACTGTGAGAAAGGACAGTTCTCTCCCGTTTAGAAGATTTCATGTGTCTAGCAGAGAGAAGTTCCAGGTTTTGTCACTTTCTTCTGTATCCGTCAGAAGGCGGTGAACTTCACAGCACGCTGACGTCTACTTACACATCTACTGTGATACACGACACTTCACACCACACACCACTGCGTGGCACGTCACCACACCACACAACCCAGCATGGCACGAGACACCACACCACACAATCCTGCATACCACGAGACACCACACCACACAACCCTGCATGCCACGAGACACCACACCACACAACCCTGCATGCCACGAGACACCACACCACACAACCCTGCATGCCACGAGACACCACACCACACAACCCTGCATGCCACGAGACACCACACCACACAAACCTGCATGCCACGAGACACCACACCACACAACCCTGCATGCCACGAGACACCACACCACACAACCCTGCATGCCACGAGACACTACACCACACAACCCTGCATGCCACGAGACACCACACCACACAACCCTGCATGCCACGAGACACTACACCACACAAACCTGCATGCCACGAGACACCACACCACACAACCCTGCATGCCACGAGACACCACACAACTCTGCATGCGGCGAGACACCACGGCGAGACGCGACTCATTCGAGCTAGAACGTCATGTCTCGAGAGACGCCCGTCTCATCACATTGAAGCAGGCCGAGTTACATGAGCACTTGCAAATGATAATACCGGAGTGATGCTCGGTATTTCGATTAAAGCAGAGGGTGGGGAAGGAGTCCCCGGGGTGATGTTCCAGGCCCCTGGCACTCATACTAGCAAGATGGAAAATTCCATTCGAGTTCAGGCATTCCGCACTTGATGGCATCACAGATGGAGGTCTGCGAGATGACTGAGGCGGGGAGCTTTCATTAGAGCCCTGAAGAAAGGTGAGATGCAAATTGCTAGCAGTGTGAGAAGAATGCCACATCTTATTTATTAATTCTATCGCTTGACAATTTTGTTACTGGCGATTGCGGTTGGGCATCTGGTTCGCAGAGCGCGGCTGTCGGTGAGCCAAAGATGTTAGGCATCAGATATCAATTCTACACTCATGGTATTCGGTACAAGAAAATAAAGATGTTAAGCATAAGATTGCAATGCCTTCCCTCATGGTACTTGGTACAAGAAAATAAAGATCATCTGGCGTTTGATAACTGGAAAACGATATCGTTCAATCTCGTTCATTTTTCAAATTTTAACTTTTTCCGACGATAAATGAAAATACAATTTTGACTGCGGAGAGTATAAATATTGGGCTGCAAAAGGATTCAATATGGTTTGAAGCTAATAGAATATGTCTCAATATCGAAGAGACAAAATGCATTATATTTTCATACAAAAGAAATGTGTCTCTTCCATACAATAAAATTAGTGAACATAAATTTGAAGAAACCAACTTCTGAAAGTTCTTGAGCATTATATTAGATAAACATCTGATATTCAAAGAGCATAGTGAAAATATCAGTGCTGAATCATTCAAATCTGTTGGCATCCTCCATAAAGTGGAAAAATGTATTGCCTGGAGAAGCTTTGAAAATACTTTTTCGAGCGCTTGTTTCACCATATTTACTCTACGGAATAGAATCTTGACACGGAACTGATAAAAATAAAATCAATTTGTTCTTTGGGATGAAAAAAGAGCCATTAGAGAGGTAAAAAAATTAGAGTTTATGCTCACACAACTGATTCGTTCAACAGGTTAAAAATACTCAAGCTTTTGGATCTCTATACAAGCTCTCCAAATGTAATTTCAAGTATAAAACACTGACTGAAGATCGTGACAGAGAACTCAAACCATTATTATCTGCACAAACTGGCCATCATGGCCATTTAACTCGAAATAGAAGTAACTGCATACTTATTTATTATTCAAGATCTCGGTCACAACACAATATCTTCTTCATTGGAACTAGGAATTATTGAAATGCAATCCTTGCTGAGATCCTTGGAAAAAGTTCTTACAAAGCTTTGAAAACGAATCTTGAATCCCTCTTCCTATAGAAATATTAATCACATAAATTGACCAAGTCAAATTTTTTTCTGATATATGAGTTATCTTATTAAGGTAAGGTAATGATTAATGACATAGATCTTAAGTATGCTACTAATCGTTTTCTAGATTATACTATTCCCATCTAGCCCATACTAACTATTTTCGTAAAAATTAAGCTTCGAATTATCAAAGAATCAATTTATCGATTAGTCTAGTATGCCCCTAGGTTTTAAGTAAATTAGGTTAAACATAACTGTACACCTTAAAATAGCGTTGATGCTAGGATGCCCTAGAAGTCGCTGAACTTATTCGGGCCAAGTAGCTATGCTAAAATGTGTCCATTGTACTAGACTCAAGATGCAATCTATTGCTGTATTGCTTGTGGTAAATAAATTGTTCAAATTCTTTAAAATGTTGGTGCACTTCTTATGCTCGTATGTGACAAACAGTTTACTTATCATTATAAGCTTCCTCTAATCCTGGTAACATATATATGACTGTTATACATTATGAGATGGTAGCACCCGGACACTGTGTTTTCGAAAAGTTTTCTTGTTGCTAGTTTTTCGCTATTTCACCTAATAATTCTTGCTCTATTAACGAATATTTTTTAACCCATTATTAACGTATATATATGACCGTTTATTTATAATTTTATTACAGATAAAACCGTCATATGGAGCACAATATGTTTCTTTAATTCGATCATTTGACTTGCAAAATATTCAACTGCACTTATAGACATGCTTGCAAATTATTACACCCACGCAATTACAGAAATTAATTTGAAACTTTCGGTGTTAGGCACGTTGACATTTATAACAATTTTCGCTCAGAAACTGTGAGTAACTTTAGGTCTATTGTCAGTCAATACGTAATAGTTTTAATTTCATAGAGTTTAAGTGGGCCCGAATAAAACTTAGATATAGTTGCTATACATCACAACTAAACATGAGTTTAGGATCTGACGCTGATCGATTAGGAGGGAATCTCATGACACTCAGGAAAATATAAAAGCTACTGATGATTGCTGTTGAATAGTGATTATCTCAAATTGAATGATATAAAATTGTGCACGCCCATTAAAATTAGGTCTTTAAGATCAAGAGTTGAGACGATATTAAATGAGCAGCGAAGAGACGATCAAGAGTTGAAGCAATGCCCATTTACGCGCTTCGAATACGGCGGGCCGGATGATCATCATGCACTGATCGCACTAGACAGCAGGGACTAGCTACGCTTCAGTGCTGCTCCAACTTTTGTTCCTCTTTAACTTGTCACGGTGATTCCATTGGTCTTTATTCAGAGAGTTCTGTATTGTTGATAGTTGATTTACAACCAATCATCAGAGTTTCATGGCTGGTTCGTCGGCGACACAGCACGGTCCCTGCAATCTCAGAGCAGAGAGCAGACTGCCACCAATAAAATATTGTATTCGCCCTTTGATTGCCTGGAGATCCATCGTCAAGTCCGCAGAGGCTATAAAGATGCCCCGGGCAATCTGCAGGAGCAGTCCCGATACTTTCACTAGGGAATTTCGTCATTTTTTCGCCAGATTCAGTAATGTATTTAATCAACGATGTCACTATGATTCGCCCATTTTTAGTTTTGAGGTTTTCAAAATGATTAAATCATTTTGCTGCAATTTCTCAGTTTTCGTTTCATATCATATCTCTTGGACTGTTTTCATTTCTCTCTCTCTCTTTCGAACGTTTCAAGGTGCATAAAAGACTGATGTGATAAATATAAAATACTTATAAAAGACTAATGTGCTTCTGGTTTTCGTAAATAATTGTTCATTTTCGATTGGCGTGAGCTTATTATGTTGAAGCGTTTCTCATAGTTTTATCACTTTCAAGCTAATGTCATCACTCTTCTACTGTATGCATCTTGTCCACGGGTTCTCATCGTATTTGCTTATTTGCTATTAGGATTTTCATTTCCTTTTTTGTCATCTGTCTTTTATTTTTAAGCATTAGGTGAAGTCTGTTCTCTGAAGTTGACTTTTGTTTCATAAAACCTTTTGCTTCATATAAGTAGAAGCGTGTTATTCTCTGCCTATCTGACAGCAACGGTTTATCGCTTTAATGTTTTCTTCTTTGCTCCATAACAGGTCTTTCTGAGAAGCATTTTGCAGAATCATCTTTCGAAACATGAAGTGTTTTATCCCACACTAAATTCTCTACTTGTGAGCAAAGCCCAGAACAGATGTTCTCGCGTTCATTTTTTCATTTTATCAGGCTCTCAAGGACTTGGAAGCATCTGCCGTGATGCAGCTTCGCGCAAATGCCAGTCCTCGTTTATGATTCATCGCAACCTTATCTTGAGAGATGCACGCCCTGCACAACATATTCTGACGCAAATGTCGAGTAACTCAGGGTGCAGGCGTCAGCGCGGGGCCGCGTTGGAGAAGCAGAGTTTTGAACTATGGGATGAACTTGAACAGAAGATGAAATGGAATCAGTGAGGGCTCTCATATTTTAAAATAATGAGGATTTCTCGCTCGACAACAATGTCTCCCGAACACAGGCATAAATTCGTAATCTTTTTAACACACTTTGCCATCATTTCCCTTCATCTGGAAGGCAGAATTGGTGTGAGACTTTTTATTGCCCATAAGTTCGCTCACATCTCAGCACCTGTTTTTACTTATAATATTTTACATTGAACTTATTTTACATCGACATTGTTAGAGAAGGTTTTGCTTATCGAATCTGCGTTGAACTTCCGCACATGTTTGGACATTTAGCATCCGATTCTCTTCCATGTGTTCACCAAATAGGCACGTTTCATTTAATAACGAGTAAATTGAACGAGTTTCATACGGCAAAATATCAGTGCAGGCAGAACCAAATGCGAACGGTTAAATTCTCTGTATAAATCCTCCGCCCGAGCCTCGCAGACCAGATATGCTGGTGACGATGCTCGAAAGCAATGTCAAAAGCACTAAAGCTTAGCTGAATGAAATATTTTTTTGGTTCTATCAATTGATTTTTTATAAAGACGAAAAAAGGTTGAACGTTCGGATGAACAGTGGCCGAAGTTTGAGCGTGTCCACACAAATTGTGCGGTGGCGTTCTGGGAGCCGGTCAGGGGAGAGGACATAATCGTTTTCAAGACTTGCAAGATATTTTCATTACGATGTAGAAGGCACTAAAACAATATAAAAAAGTATAAATTGCTTACAGTATGTTTAGAATAAGTATCCATATGTAATATTCACCGAAAGAGGCTACTAGAATGAGTACTCACAGGAGAGCGTAGGATTCTAGTTGGCACTATAACCCAGTTTTACTCGGATCAGCGGGGCAGCTTAGGCATCCAAGTGAACTTATGCACTGGGCGTCTTAAATCATAGGTACTCCGAATAAAAGGTAGACTGGGAAATAAACAAAGTGAAATGATCAGGGTAACACTTCCAATGTTGACATCCGTGATCACTTCTAAAATTATGATTAGTTATTTCTTGGTCTCCGAATCGTCACTCGATTAAGCCTTCTAGAAATATTTTTTAAATATATCTTCTGCAATATAATTTTCAGACGTCGCATGCGCGTCAATAAACTTTTTCTTGCATTTACATGATGCTGTACGACGTTCGTGGACACAAGTGTGTGGGCCCAGAACCGGACCGTTGTGTACGTGCCCATGTGAGTGTAGCTTATCAGGAAGTTTCGGTATGAAGATATCTAGTATCCCCAGAAATAAATTTTCTCATCGAAGACTTAAGCACATTTATGATGTAAGAGCATTTGAAATTCATTGCAGAACGTTCTGCGCTTAGATTATTTTAAATCCTTCATTTAAGTTTGGGGTAATTTTCGCGACTTAAAATTCTATCATAATGTATATTTACGAGTAAATTTCCTTCTGAAGACTTCATGGCATCCGTGTATTAGAATTTTTCGGCTGCAACGATACTTGCTGCGAAGATCATCGACCGCTCTTCTGCAGGTCAGCCAGAACTGAGCTTTGTTCTTTATACCCCAGCCAGGCTCGGGCAGAGCTCGCTGTAGGCCGCGCTGGCCTCCCGCAGCTGTGTGGCCTTTTTTATGGCCAAAAACCTTCTTTATTTGGGTGTTTTTGTGCTAATTCCGCCATAAAGGCCATATCTTTATGATCAAATATCATTTAAGAAACGAACTAACATGTCAAGTTTGGCCAGAAAACTGCCCATCCGGCAGCTCTGTCGTGTAGCCGCGGCACTACGGGAAATAATTCACTGGAGATCTAAAGACGCCTCAGTCACAATTGCGTGCTATGTTCGTTTCGGAGAAATGATGATGAAAACTCAATCCCATTTACCACAGCCACTGCAGAAGCTTTAATTTACGAAATAAAGCACCAAATTTCGTCAACCGAAATTCAATCATATTATTGTGGAACATAACTTGTTATTGTAATGGAATTTGTCTTTGCGAATATGTCTCTGCAGCACTCGATTTCTGGTCTCTTTTCAGGTCACTCCAGGCCAGACTACAGGAGCAGGACAGCGCTCCATGGAGCCTCAGCAGCACACTCCAGGCCAGACTGCAGGGGCATGACAGCGCTCCATGGAGCCTCAGCAGCACACTCCAGGCCAGACTGCAGGAGCAGGACGGCGCTTCATGGAGCCTCAGCAGTACACTCCATGCCAGACTGCAGGAGCAGGACAGCGCTCCATGGAGCCTCAGCAGCACACTCCAGGCCAGACTACAGGAGCAGGACAGCGCTCCATGGTGCCTCAGCAGCACACTCCAGGCCAGACTACAGGAGCAGGACAGTGCTCCATGGAGCATCAGCAGCACACTCCATGCCAGACTGCACGAACAGGACAGCGCTCCATGGAGCCTCAGCTGCACACTCCAGGCCAGACTGCAGGAGCAGGACAGCGCTCCATGGAGCCTCAGCAGCACACTCCAGGCCAGACTGCAGGAGCAGGACGGCGCTCCATGGAGCCTCAGCAGCACACTCCAGGCCAGACTGCAGGAGCAGGACAGCGCTCCAGGGAGCCACAGCAGCACACTCCAGGCCAGACTGCACGAACAGGACAGCGCTCCATGGAGCCTCAGCAGCACACTCCAGGCCAGACTACAGGAGCAGGACGGCGCTCCATGGAGCTCCAACCATAAAGCAAAGACTGAGCGCTTTTACGAAGCATTAAAGGAAGCTCGGCTCTAGAGCATCTCAATTTTACGGCACCTCTTCTTGAATGTGCTGCATATCACTTGGCGAGGATGTGCTCCGGGACAGTGTTATGTGCGTTCAGGTCCCGTAACTTAGCAAAAATGTAGCCGCGAAGAAGAGCAGTCCTTTATATTTCGCATATCGTTGTGTTCACTGAGATTCAGCTCTCCCCTTTGTTGAGTAGGACACGGGCAGTCATCTAAATGGGGCAAGGGGATGAAGAACATGATGAAATACCGACGTAGAGCTTCATGCAATGTAGTGCAGTTCTTCAAGCAGTGCATATGCATCTATCTTTGAAATTTTCTTTATTAACTCTCAAAAAGCCTGTGTAAATATAACGAACTGTTTGTAGAAACGTTGCACAAATCACTGTCATATTATTCACACTTTGAAGATCACTTTATTTGCAGTAAATTACCATGCCTCTCTTGTCTCACGGCCGTTTTCGTTGGTCCCAGGCTGCACTTGAAGCAATTTTATAATTCAAGATGTACAACTCAAAAAGCTCGTGAAGAGCATGCTTTGATTCAAGTGGTGGGAATAGTTAAAAAAAATCGTAATTTTTTTGGCGGCCTAAAAATTTACTAAGGATTTTCTAGTGACACTGCAAACATGTTATAAAAAATTGTCTTATGCATTTTTCGACGTTACAAAAACTGTGAAGACTCATTTTGAAAATTAATGTTTCCGAAAAAATAAAGATAAAACACTTCAGAAAACTTGCATGTAGTCAGAAATACCTAATCAAAAATTGAAGCAGCAAAAAAAATGTACTTAATATCTATGAACATCCTAAATAAATTGTATATCAGATCTTTACTCTAGTTCTTTTATTCTATGAAATTAGTTGTTCTTCACTGACGATACGTTGGGGCTTTCCAAATGTTTTCGTGTTCAATATTCAAGTGATTCCTTCGTCTCTTTTTATGCACTTGCCCTGTTAATTTTCCTTTAGGATTCACTCTGGATTTACGCCTTGTGATCCAACAGACCAGTCTAAAGAGCTTATATTTTGAGCCGCACTATTTTTTTGTTAACTTAGCTGTCTTTAAGGAGGTATTGCACTGCTGAATTGTAACTTCGTTCATAACGTGGAGACTGAAAAATGTCACAGAACTTTTCTTTAAAGCTTTTTGGAACTTTACAGTGTTTGGCTTGCCTTCCCTTACTCTGAAGGCACCCTTGATTACTCGGCAAAATCCTCCCCTGATTAAAAAGGTACGTGGGATCTGAATCAGCTCGGAAAGATATGCTATTTCTTCTTCATATTATCAGAGAACGAACAGAAGCGATAATCAGCAAGTTCTCTCAAATCGAACTTTTTTCCTAAAAACACGACTTGAACATTTGTCAAGGGTTCACGTTTCTTATCCTTTCACCTCTCACGCTTGTTTAATTTTTCATTTTTTGGACCGCACGAGGCCTTCGTCATTTCAGACAAAATTCTCCCAACTCGACTACTACTGACCAACTCGTCATAGAGACATTTTCATAAATTTTAGAGACATTTCACAGCTTTTTAAGCACTGTTTACCTCTAGATGCAATTCGGAATAATCTGTGATTGCTCAAAGGTGAAAGTTTGAGTAGGCCTACCTGTCTGCTTAACGAATATAGTGCCATTGGTTTCAGGATTTTCTAACAAGTTCCAGACAACTCTCTGTGATTTCTTAATCTTTCTTAAAAAATGTAAATTATTTCCGAGGATTTCACTCCATCAAGTTATTGTCTTCGCTGATGTTGTGAGAGCTACAGGTTTTCCTATTGAGTTGTAGAAATAATAGAGTATATCCAGTCACTTGTTTGCTTAAAGCAATCAAATTGTTAAAAAAGGATAGTAAAAATCTTTTCATTCAATGAAGTCCAGTAAAGTAGAAAATTCCCACTTTTGATGTGCTTCAATTTCGTTTTCGCAATAGCTGCTTGAAAAAATACTTTCTGTCCATAATTCAACCTTAAAAATTAATCTTTGGCTATTCTATGCAAAACAAAAAACAGTAACAATTTTTATATTGAATTTGCAAGATGTGGGGAAATATAAAATTCTGAACTGCTCATAAAAAAATACCATATATGAGCTTACTATGCTTGTCACCAGAAGTTTTTATAACTCTTGTAGAAAACATGCGTTAATGTGCGCCTCTCTCTAAGGCATGTATTATGTTTCACCTCTCTCAAATAAGTTGGTATATCACGTACACCGCCAAAACTACACATGTATTTCGACGGTCAGTGAGCCTGTCAATTGTGCTTTATTTTTAAACGCCCTACCGTTGCAAGTTCCTTGTCACTTTCATTACATACCTCGAAATTTTTTTAATTACCAAGATGAATTCTACTCCTTGTGATTCACTCCACTCCCCCTGGTGAGCCCCATTTCCTAAAGCCTTTCACTTTTTCTGAATAATTTACTTGTTTCCTCCACCGCTGGGAATTATTCTTCATAGAGTTCATTCTATCTCTTAACTGAGCCAATTTCGTTTTCGAACTGGTCCATTCCATTTGCCAGGTTCCCATTACACCGCAATTTAACTCCGTGTTGACCGTAAGCCTGATGACTGTCTCAGAATTAATAGTTTAGTTCAAGTTTATATTGATCGTTCTGTCTAGACAGGTCTCCGAACATCGGCTTTATAACCCTGAACTGTCAATAAACCTCCGAGTCCAGCGTTTCAAAGTCGTTTAGCTCTCTTACTTACTTCCAGATGTCATGTTCTTTCGCTCGATCTACCATGTTTCTTTACTTGAGCTGCCGAGCTGTCATGTTCCCTGGTTTGAGCCGCCATGTTTCTTGCCTTGAGATGTCATGTTCCTCAACATGAGCGGCCATGTTTTTCCACCTTGAGATGTCATATTACTTAATTTGAGCGTCCATATTCCTTGATTTGAACCTTCGTGTTTATTGTTTTGAGGTCCCATGTTCTTTGATTCGAGCTGAAACATTCCTTGACTGGTTCAGCCACTCTCTCTTTGACGTAATTTGCGTTCTGACCAAGTTTTGTGCAACTGTTTGCTATTTTCTGGAAGGCTTGGTGTTAGGTTTGAATAAATAAAACGAGCATTTTTAATGAAACTGACGGTGGTTAAGAATAGCACATTCAGGCTAATGATAAGAAGCAACTGCGTGACTTTGACGTATTATTCTGCCAAGCTTGATTCACAATCAGAAATCGTTCACTCTCTCCTGAAAAAACATCGCAACTTCTTGCGGACAGGCATTGCGAGAGTGAAACAAACAAACGGAGACATATGAGGTACTTATGACCCATAGGTTGCAACTAAAGCACTGATGTAGTGTGTGTCGCCTTGCTACACATTGGTATTTTTCATTCTGTCCGATTTACTAAAATTTAAAAATTAAAATACAAATGAAAGAAATAAATCCATTATAAAATTTTTGAAAATATGTAAATTTTACGAAATCAATTTGTAAATTTTAAAATTTTCAATATGGAAAAGTATTTTGTTAGAACCTTTTCAATTTCCGTCAAAACATTAAAAAAGGACTCACTGGACAAATTTTCTACCGTTGCCAAGCAAATTTGTGCCCGCTTCTTGTTTACTAGCTCCTAGCTCACGTACAGTCTCCACAATACTAGGACAAATAAGGAATACAAAATTATACTTTTTGGGGGTTTTCAACTCAAATTTTTAAAACATTCTTCTAAAAATGCTCCTGAAAATAACTTCTGACAACCATTAATACAATAGAGACCTACTTCTTCAGCCGGTAGTGAACGACCTCGTACTTCAAGGCACGTCAAAAATTGTAAATACCTACATAAAATATTAATGTGAGATAAACTTTCAACATTACTGAGCATATAAATTTCGCAACACTGTGAGGTCAAGTTAGATAATTCAGAGGAGAATTAGTCAGACCATCTGGCCTACTGGGTATTATTGTCACACGTGTCTATCTACTCATCTTTGATGATGTAGCACAGCTCTCATAGTCATCTTATTAGGCCCGCTGTTTTGTTCGGATCGTCCTCAATAGTTGCATATTCTTCAGAAGATTCAGCTAGCTTTTGTAGTTTCGCCTGCAGTTTCTGTTTGATTTGGATTTTTTTTAAATCTCAGTCAGATTTTCATGAGAATTCAGAGGTCTGTGAAGTAATTCAGGTTACTGTGAAACCTCAATCAACCAAAAAGATCTATCGTTAGCTACAGTCTACCAAAGATTTTTTTGAGGAGCTTCAATGAGATTTATAGAATACTGTAAAGTCCTTTAGAACTTTGAGTATTTTCTTCAAATATCATTCCGAAATGAAGATCGCTAGAAGTGTCGTCGATTTTTTAAGAGTTATTAAAAGTACAAGCAGTTTTCAAAGATTCTACGCGAGCATAACCCTATTTCTGGGGTTCCCAGTACTCTACGCTCACTCTGCGCTCTCCGCCCACTTCGCGCGACGCGCAACTCCGCCAGTTCTTGTGATCGTGCCACCGCTGTCTTGAGCCGTCAGCCCCTGGAACTCATCTCGGACTATCGTGCGCTTCCGCAACTCATCAGCGTCAGTGACGGTAAATGCGCAAAATTAACTTGGCAAGTAATTAGCCGTAAGTAGTCTTAAGAGTCTCTTTACTAGGCGCAGCACCTCCTGTGCCCAAGGCAGACATCGCGCAGCCGGCTGGGACGGGCAGAAGCATACACTCCTCGGAGTGAGCAGGCAGAGTAAACGGCGGGACGACGGAAGGGGAACTGTTATGATTGAGATAACTGTATGCATATATGTTTGCATTATAACACACTTATAATGCATGGCATATATGTGCGTTTGTTAATTAAAATTTTATGTTCAGAGCAAACTTGAGTTTGTAGAATAACAAAAAGGTCAATAAATCACTTTAGTAAAATGGGAGCCGATTCGATCAGCACTCTGAAATGGAAAATGCAATATGGTGGGCGAGTAGAACAGAAGCTAAAAGGAAAATGTGAGTGATGAACGTGAAAGCGAAGCAAAGTTGCTGCCATTGAGGAAACAGTGTTTTATGAAAAAATCAGTCAAGGAAAGCATGTAGTGAATGTGGCTTAGTTGAGAATAATATGCGAATAAGAGTAGGAAACTGAAACATTCAAGTTAAGTTTCTCATGATGAGGGGAAAATTATGAGGATGAACCAGTTTACAATACGTTCCAGTCGCTTAGCGTTAGGAAATTGCATAGTCCTGCTATGGTCACTACTGGTCAAATATTTGCAGTCATACATATTAAAAATTCCATTGACGTGGAGTAAGCCCTCATGAAACAATAAAATAAGTTTTCCAAATGAAAAATATCGACTTGAAAATAATTATTTATACCTTCATACTCTACACAACTCTGGAAGGCTATAGCAGTTACTGAATGGACGGAAAGACAACGGGGACGCTTCAAATGCGCAAGATGTTTGACGGCAGAGCTATGCGCACATATCAGCTTTAAAGTATAATTGTCTTGAATTAAACAGCTGAACAACCTCTGACTTTTGCCTCAATTCTAAGGAAAATAAAACCCAGATTTGCTCCCATATATCAGCACATGACAGAACATCATTGCTCGAGCTAAAAACGGTTTGATCAAAATCAGGATCTTTCACTGCAAAAACGGATCCGTGAAATCATATTTCTCTCTCAGTTACAATCGTGAGCGAAAACCACGACCAACGTCGGTGCCGCATCGAGTGCCAGCCGTGCAAATTGGGGCGGACGCAGCTTGAATTAAGCCGTGGTTTTGAAGGCAGTTTTTGGTCGGCTTGAGCCGGGCTCAGTAAACATTGCAGGGTCTGAACCCTCGCTTAGCGGGAGTCAACCTCAGTTTTGGCTGCCCTCTCAAACTAAACGGGAAAAGGCAACGCAAAAGTGGACCGGAAACGACGGAAAGATGGAAGCCTGCTGCTGCTACTCAGGGGTGTGGGGTGGGCAGGGGTGTTTTGGGGTTGTGAGGGTATGTGGGGGTGTATGGGGATGAGTGGGATGTATGAAAGTGCATGAGGACAAGTGAGGCTGTGAAAGTAGGAGTGACTGGGGGTGAGTGGGATGTGTAGGTCTGCGTGTGTGTAAGAACGAGAGGTGTGCATTTGTGAGGTGTGAACTGGATTGTGAGGGTATATGTGAGTATATGAGGTTGCGTGAGGTTATGTGGGAGATTATACGAGATTGTAGGTGAGAGTAGGAAATTTATAGGAATGTTATAAGGCGTGTAATTGATGTGTTTAAGGAGTATGTTTGGCGTTTAAGGGGGTGAAAAGGTGTGTGGAGGGTGTATAGGTTATGTGGGTGTGTAGGGAAGTGGAGTACGGAATGGTGTGCGGATATCTAATCTGGAGGCGTGTGTGGCACCTGGGAGAGAGTGGGAGGTGTATGTGTCGGTGTGATGCGTGCGTGGCAGTGGGTGCATGTTTGGGGGGAGGCGTATTGGAGTGAGCGAGTGAGTGTGAGTGGAGGCGTGTGGAAGCTACCTACCGAAAGATTCGTGTCGGAGTTTGTGAGGGGATGTTACGAGGAGGAAAGGGGGAGCGTGGGTGTGATGTGTGAGGAGCATGTGTGGGAGCGGGAGGAGCTAAGGAGTGTCTTTGTGTGTGTGTGTGTGTGAGTGTGTGGGGATGTGCGGGTGAGCGGTGTGATGGAATAGCACAGGTGTGTGGAGGTGAATGTGTGTTGATGCGTGCAGGAAAAGTAGGGATGAGTAGAGAGGAGCAAGGATGTGTGGAATGGATGGAATGGAGACCAGTATACGATGGGAGGGTGTAGGGTTGAGAGGTAAGGGAAATGTCATGAGAGATAGGCTGTTTGTCTCAAAATTAGGTTACTTCTTCTTTTTAGTCAGCACGTAAGCGGGGAAAGGTCAGAGTATCGCAGGTAACTTTAGTCTGGATCTAGTGGCAACACGGTAACATTCCTATACATATGTGTATTTGCCTTTATCACTCGGAAAACCATGACTAGCAACCATGAAGGTTGCACTTGCTCCTATACTGACAACTGTAAATTTCAAGCTGGATTTGTGGGGTTCTCTCCATCGGTAAAAAGTGAAAGAACGACTGAAATTGGCTTCAGAGCGGCTGGCTGGCTACGAAGGATTAGCAATTAGACGATCAGCATAAAGCTCCCCCCGGGATACTCTGCAGCGCAGACTAGTAGCGCTCTTGTGGTAGAGCCCACGTTATTCAGACACTGTGCACAACTACTGCATGTAGGAAACAGGAAATCGCATACCTTTCATGAGTTTATTTCCGTTGTTAAACAGAAACTAATTCGATTTCTATTGAATAAAAAAACATGGAAAATATTTTGCGTAAATATTTCAGGAAAAAACATAGAGGTATATTTCATTTTTCTTTGACTGTTGACTGATTTAAGCGGAAACATATCAATATTATTTTTCACCACCTGTACGCACAATTACAGTGATATCAAGTTTGAAATCAAAATTTGTGTAGAGCTCAATCAAAAAGCCTGAACGGGAAACTATTTGGGTGAAGTATTTTTTAAAAAGATCATTCTTAAAGGAGGTCTCTGCAGTTTGAAACGCAGTCCAC
The DNA here is from genome assembly GCA_030386875.1 of Morinoia aosen. Lineage (NCBI taxonomy): Eukaryota > Metazoa > Arthropoda > Malacostraca > Amphipoda > Talitridae > Morinoia > Morinoia aosen. Next base: position 23,381,631 of record CM059579.1, read on the forward strand.
AAAAACTAAATAAGACTTGAACACAGGCTAGTGAAATTATCATACTCTGTAATTACTAGCTTAAGAAAAGCTCAGCGGCGGTTGTTCGAAAAAATGAAATTGGCCTGTTTCTCTATTTATCGATTCAATGCATGGATATTAATATCCTGATTTTTCCATGATCAAAGGTGAGTTGGATCCTTTTTCAACTACATAGATAAACTTACAAAAGGTATGCCCTCTTCTGTTATTTCACAACACAGTTGAGCAACATTTGCGTCTGAGTACGTAAGCTCTACCACATGAGCGCGGTGTGTGAGCGTTGCTGAACATGCCGGTATGAGCTTCCCCACCGATCTCCCCCTCGATAGTCCTCCTCAGCGAGACAACCACTCCAATGCCAAAAACTGTATCCACTCTGTAATATTGGGTGATTTCAACGTTTCAGCCTCTGCTTCCAACCTTGTTGAACTTCTAATTATGGAGTTTTTTATTCTAATGCACACGCTTTTGTTAAAAAAACCTTAGTCTGCTTATCCCTTGTGTCAGGGCCAAGCGACGGAAGAATTCCGTACAGCTCTAGTTATGGGGATGTCAGGTCAAAACGCTCTCGGCACCCCAACCACCTCGGGAATTGATACACAATACAACCAATAGTTTTATTGATTGCATATTTAAAGGAAAATATACATATATATATCTTAACTCATAGTTAGCAATTTAGAATGCAGGTGGAGAACCGTGATGGTGGGCGAGCACAACAGCGGCCACAGAATACACGACAGGACGGGGGCACTCAGGACCCGTGCAGGACAAAGCACCCAGGACCCGTGCAGGATAAGGCACCCAGGACCCGTGCAGGATAAGGCACCCAGGACCCGGGCAGGATAAGGCACCCAGGACCCGTGCAGGATAAGGCACCCAGGACCCGGCCAAGACAAGGCACCCAGAACCCGTGCATGATAAGGCACCCAGGACCCGGGCAGGACAAGGCACCCAGGACCCGTGCAGGATAAGGCACCCAGGACCCAGGCAGGACAAGGCACCCAGGACCCGTGCAGGATAAGGCACCCAGGACCCGTGCAGCATAAGGCACCCAGGACCCGTGCAGGATAAGGCACCCAGGACCCGTGCAGGATAAGGCACCCAGGATAAGGCACGCAAGTGCACACTAGGCTACAAGCCAGCGAGTGAGCTAGTTAGCAGACTAGACGGACGAACATGAACCGACACGAGCGTGGCTTCCCGTGGCACAGGGTAAGTCCAGCCTGCGAACAAGCACACCACTTTAACACTTCTGGCGGCTAGTCAGGGTCAACTGTTAATTATCGGTTAGAGAAAATCTCATTAGCAGGTCTAGCGGGAAATAAAATAACTAATAACTCAGTTTCAGTAAATATACAATAAGCAAGACAATGCAGAAATAATTATTGGATTTGACTTAAACTAACAGCCAGTCTAAGCCTATCCATCCGCACAAAGGCGATCCAAAGAGAGGAAGGAAAAAGGCACCACTTAGCTTAGAGTAGCGGGTACACGGAACCTATGTAGGAAGGACACAAGCACAATTAACTGAGAAAGAAGGTCATGAAATAATCTCAGTTGGCGTAGAATGTAGCTAGTGCTGAAAACGAACAGCGATGAACCGGACAAAAGAGATATTACTTAACATTACAAAACATTTAATTTCCACACAAAGAACGCCTACCTAATTTCAGCTCGGGCCCTAACAGCACAAAAAAACAAAAGTTAACAACTTACTCGTCAGAAATGGTGACACTATCTAATGCTTAGAAGAATTAAGTTCACCAGGGTTCTATGGTTCAAGTCTAGAATAAAAAAGAAACAAAATTAGCGACAGGGCTTAAACTACGTGAGCTACAATAAACAGGTAATAATCACACGTTAGAAGGAGACTACGGTAGGCTCCTTCTATGATCACGAAAAGGTACCAATCTGTGAAGCATCGCAGGCTAAATAGAGGCCTAATCTATGTCTTCCGACGTCACCGGAAAGAAGTGCGGAAGGCCGGCAGGGTCGCCCCTACCTACACCTTGCAAGTAGGTGAATGTTTTTATTTGTTTTTGAAATATTTTTTTCGAGGAATAAAGCGTTTTGCTCTGTATATTCCTCCTTATTTCAGATCAAATCTCATTGATAATGCTCGTCGAAGTCAAAACGGTAATCTCTAATGATTTGTCCTCAGTTTTAGAAAAAATGTTTACAAATAAAGTCCAAATCATTGCTCTGCTTTTCATTGCAAAACTCTCCGTAGAAACAACCTCAATGTTCGTCAAGAAATGATTAAATGTATTGTAAATACGATGTATGCCACTGTGTAGTTATCAAACTCTTGTATTGTTGAGCAATAGGAAAAATAATTAACTCAGAACCAGGCTGTCAAAAAAATCAAGCAAACAAAAATACATGGAGAGATTTTGTTGAAAATTAAGTTAAATGCGGCCAGTGAAAAAACTTTATGAATGAGACTGTAACGGCAAAAACCGAACATCGAAAAGATGGTAAACGTATAGATAAATTTAAGACCTAGAAAATTTTTTTTGACAGTATCTGAGAGAGAAAAATGAAAACAGAGGACATTGAACCTGAGTTATAAAATGTTAGGGGCTGGAATTTTGGACATAAAGGAATTAACAGAGATGACAAGTGTTTCAGTTTCATGGGGTAGATTCAGTGATGAGTGGATGGCAACAGTGTTTAAACATATATTAGTAATAAGAATAAAATTCTGGTAAATAGGTTTGAAATTAGAAATTAGAAATAATGTAAGGTACGAAGTAAATTAGAACTTACGCATAAATAATAAAAAGAAGAACCAGTGTGAAAACGTATATTATATTTATTGCAAACGTTTCGGAATTGAAATTCTATCATCTATGCTGAAACGAGAGAAAAATGAATGTCTTTTAAATCTCAATAAAAAACATACATGCATTTACCCCACAAAATTTTCTGAATGTCTAAGAACTTTAATTTGTATTGATTCACAAACAAACAGTTGCACACTCCTAATTCACACATGCACATATGTACACGCTAATCTAGATACACCAGCGAACATGCACTATACATACACTCACACACACACACACACGCACACACATACACACAAACACACGTACACACACAACACGCACACACACAGAATAATGTTAGTAGGTGGGGCAATTGATAATTTTACGGCACTAATGTCTTTATTGAGGTTAGGTTTATGAGTGAATATGAAAAGTGATTCTAAAATTCCAAGGTCATGCTCACAATTAAAGCTCTACCCAGAGTTGAAAAATTATTACTTTTGAAAGGATGGTTTGAATTCTCTCAGTGATCTCATATTGCATATTGAGGTGGAGTGATTAGTGCACTTCTGGTTCAATGAAATATTTCTGCGTGTTTGATATGTCTGATGAATATTATTGTTGGAGTTTGGTCCCGCCAATGTAAGACAGCATGCAACAGTCACACTTATGAAAATAGACACAGCCACTCCGCAGGCACTCATCCAGTCGTTCCTTCCTGCTAAAAAATGGATGCAATCTTAAAACGATTTCTATAAAATACCCTGACGTCAGCCGTTGTAAAATACACACGAATCAAAAACACTACATCCCTCTCCAGCTCTGCGTTCAAATAACCTATGAATGGTAACTCTACGTACAAAGTCTGCTTTGGTACGCTCAAGGTTGCAGGAGAGGGGCAAATTTTACGATCTAAAAATTTTCTCACATAATTCTGAATAAATGATTTGCGATATTTGTTTTAAACCAATAATTTTGCAATGTATTCAATTTCAAGATGTAATTTTTTACATGTACTGGAAATGCAGTATTCACGATGAAGTAAACTGTGAATACATGATTTTATACATCCTTTATATACACAACTGAAATAGTTTACAGCAAGACAAGTGAATATAGGCTTCCTGTAGATAGAAGTAATGAGTTTTGAATTTGACTTGTTATATGAGGACGTCTAAAAGGGATCTGATCATTTTGCTGTACCTCCTTTTAAATGAATGAGATGAGTTAATATACTGAAAGAAACTATTGGCTTCCATTTCTGAACAAAACAATACAAATGTATAGTCCAGGTACCTTTGGTAAAATAATAGCTTAAACTTCGGTGGGCACTGGCGGAAAAAGTGTTTTTCCAAGTTGGCTAGAAAAGAGTTCGCTGTTAAAGGAGAAAGGTTAGAGCCCATGGCAAGTCTGTCAATTTGGTAGCACGTTTTATCATTAAATACAAATTATGAATCTTTCAGCGCTACTTCAAGTAAACGTTTAAATTGCGCTTTATTGTAACCTAGTATGGTTCTGTTATCTTTAAAAATGCAATCCGGCAAAACAATAATAATCTCATCTAGTGGAACGTTAGTGCACATAGACTACATCATAAGTGTACACGAAAAGATTATCTATGTTGCCAACGGTCGACAAATCGCGAACAAATTCATACGAGTTTTCTACGGTATATTCGCTGTTACAAAATGGGGATTGAATAGGAACTAAGTTCGCACAAAGCTAGAGGTGTGGGTATTAGAGTCCCTTTTCATACTCACTCAAAAACCTAACCTCAACGAAGACATTAGTGCCGTAAAGTTACCAATTGCCCCACCACTACTGACATAATTCTGTTTGTGTGTGTGTGTATGTGCAGTGCATGTGCGCTGGTGTATCTAGCGTGTGTAGGTGTAGATTAGCGTGTACATATGTGCATGTGTGAATTAGGAGTATGCAACTGTTTGCGTATGAATCAATGCAAATTAGAGTTCTCAAACATTCAGAGAATTTTGTGAAATATTTGTATACAGGGTGGCTCACACAAATGACCCCTCTTTTTTAATTACCATTATTCAGTAACTATTTAACATAAAGGTTTCTAGTTAGTATCATTTTAAAGGTAAAATTGTCTTTTTTAATTTAGTGTAAAATGTTTTCCAACATCATTACCAATTTAAGCACAGTTACTCTCAGAACAGTTTTCGACACAATTTTTTAAGTTTTCATACTAAAATGAATAAGAGAAGAAATTGGAAAATTAAATCAACAATTTTATTTACTTAATATCTTTACTTCAAGCTCAACAGTTGTTCAACTGCTCAAATAACGTCTCACCAACATGAGACATTATGCTGGTGACCTCTGTTGGTACCCGACGCACTCGCCAAAACTGTGTGCGGGTGGAGTGTGGGATAATGGATATTTTCGCTGCTCGAACATTCCTCGCATTACACAAGAAATATCAAATATATACAATTTTAATTTATTTTCTCCGATTTTTTATCCTATATATTTTAGCATAAAAACTAAAAAGGTTGTGTTTGAAACTATTCTCGCGCAAAGACAAAAAAAAGTTGCCTTTAATCTGAGTGTAACTGTCTCTAAATTGTAAATGATATCGAAAACCTTCTTTAGCTAAATTAAAGAAGACAATTTTTCCTTTAAAATGAGACTAAGTAGAAACTTCCATATGTGATAGTTACTGAATAATGGCGATTATAAAAAGAGGGGACATTTTTGTGAGCCACTCTGTGTATGTTTTTATTGAGATTTTATATTTTCTTCCTTTTTCTGCTGTTTCAGCGCTGACGTTGGAATTTTAATTCCGAAATGTTTGCAATAAATGTTATGTACGTTTTCACACTGGTTCTACTTTTTATTCTAGCGTAAGATTCTCAACGAATCGCCCTATTGCCTGAGTAAAAATTCCTGAAGAAAAATTAGAAGTGAGAGAAAATTTAGACACTATTGAAAGGCCTAATTAGTCAACTTAACAAAGACACAACTTTCAGGATGATTGATAAACTTTTGGGCTTTAAGAAATGCTTCGAAGTAAGGGCTTTTCCAGAATTTTTGAATGAGAAGAATAGTGCTGTAAGATTTCATAAGTGTTCGAAAGTCTCTCTCTGTCAATCGTAAAATTTTGTGTGAAACGATTCTGATGCTCTTCTTGGAATCCTATCAACGGGACAGGAAAATGTTGGATACTATAAACGCAAAGCTTGTGGCCCTCAAAAGAATGATGGCAGAGATTGCTGACACTATGCGGACTATTTTTTGTATCGTCATTATTCATCTGGATCTAGCGGTGTGGAGTTTTGTGGATCTGCAGTTTTTACTCCCCAGAACTCATTCATCATCCCCTAACTGCAGTTATTAATAGCCTGTTGGACGACGTAAGTCTGTCGCGAGCATCACTTTTGGAGGATATTGTTTTGACCGCTCCTTGGACTACGTACGCTATACCGACCGCATTTTGGCTGACATTTACACATCCCGGCCATGTGTCGATCGACTACTCATCCCCGAGAGGGCGAATCTTCACTCCAGGAACCACCCGGAGGAACAAGGCAAGAGCCCACTCACTGACTGCTTGCTGGTGGGCTTGTGCCTGATTTTCGCATGAGAGATTGGCATAGCCATGATAGTTGGAAAGTCATTTGTTGGTCCAGCTCGAACAGAGAAGGACCCATAGAACTAATGTATGCTTTCTCGTCATTTTGCAACTGGAAAGTGCAATTCTAGGAGCAATACGGTGAGAGCTAGTATTGAACGAGTTTATTTTCAGTTAACTTTTTCCAAATCATTCCATCTTCTTTCCTCTGATCCTTTTTTCCCGCAAAATGACGCCTGTCAAAGGCAATTTTGTCAAAGGCAAAAACAGAACATTCTCGATTCTCATTAATTTTAGAATATTGACATTGTTTAAAAACAAGAAGAGACAATGATATTGGAAAATTCACTGATTACAATTTTATGTTCATCAATACCTGGTACCTTTGAAATTCATTGTCGTTGTTTCTGCGATCGTAAAAACAGCTTCACGCGAGAATTTCCGGAGCAGCCTAAAGCTTCAAAAAATTGTTTATATCTTCAGCTGTCGTCATCTCTAAAACGAATATGAAACAATCGTTTCGTGTAATTTCAACTTCGCGAATAAGAACTTACGAAATGTGTCATTCAGCCTTCAAAAAAAGCATTACAAGTATTAGCACTAACGTGAGAATTTGATTAACGAGGTCCAGAAGAAGTTAAAACAAGCCATTACCGACGATTTTCCGCGCAACCGACGCTAGCGTCTAGCGTGGGGCATTTACAAAAAACGGAAAATTTTTTGCGCTCATGTGCGTGTTCGTTCCGTTGGCTAACGAAATGATACAATAGTTAATGCAAGCGCTTCGGCTTATGGACAATATTAAGCAGTTTTCCTGCAATTATTCTTTCGTTGATTTTCTAATTGTCATTTAAATTGTTCTATAATTTCTTTTATATTCAGACACACTCGTGTTTTAGGTGCAAATTTTTGCAATTCGTCGTGCAAAAAAATTTGATAATGAACTTTCCTGCAGAACATGAGGAATTTTGAAATGAAGATGGTATGTTTTGCTTTCAAGTTCATTTCACACTATTTCCATGCTGATTTAAAAAAAAACGCTTAAGTGCGGCAATTAGTGAACATCCTTGAGAACAAAATCACAGTCACTTCTGCACGCACTCGGTCAGATTAACACTCGTTATTTTTCAGCGCAATTTAAGGTTAGGAAGCGCAGAAGCGGGCAAACAAACTTCGAAATCCGTTGTAGACAAACAAAGCGACTTACCCGCCGCCCTAATGAGCGCCAGGACGAGGTGCTCGCCAAATCCTTCATCTTCCAATGCTAAAGAAAACTGCGGACGACAGCTCGCGAAAATTCCTCAATTTATGTCGAACCTGAAAAACTGAGCCCGATGAGCGATGGGTGCGGGCACGCGCGCTTCTAATGGTTCAGAATGGATGACTCATTTCCTATGTTAATTTGGACTGCGATTTACCTAAAATGTTTTCCCGAAGTTTTACCGAAGTAATTACTCCGCTTGAAAAAATCACAGACCGGAAATATAAGTCCTCATTTCAGAACTCGTTTCAATACGTGCTCGATTGCGGACATTAGCATAACTGTGAACCCAATCGATTTCTTGAAGGGAGTTATAGAATTCGTATCTTAAGGTATTGAACATTACCATCATTTGGTTTGTTTTCTGAAGATGACTAAGCGCCACGAGTTCCTCAAGTGGTCCGGCCCAGAGGTAGGGACCTTACTACTAATCGCAACGCTGATCGGGGGCAGGCTGCCGGCAACAATAATGGGGCTGGCAGAGCCGGCGATGCCCAGCGGCTGCCTCGGCAACGTGCTCTCACGGTGACGTTGCTGCGCTGAACTGCGCAGTGTGGGCCTTGCTGAGCAAATCTGTGCACTGCTGCCGGAGATTATTTTTCACTGGGATCCATTTGTCTGCAGAGTGAATGTTAGCAGCTATTGATTATTATGCTTAAACAAGTGTGCACGTCTTGCTAAAAATGACCGGATTCAATACCGTTCATGAATATATTTTTCAGATGTGGATGGCAAACAAATACAGTATATCCATCCAAACAGTACCAGTGATGAAAAATATTCATATACTCGTACACTGGTGAAACTCGTTTCGCAGATCAGGTCATTACAACTATCCTTATTAGCGTGGCAGAGAAATGTAAAACCGAAGTCCAAACAAATAAACCAACTGAATTATTAGGTGGTAGCAGAACCCGTGGAAATTCCACGGAAAATGTCATCGTTTAGCTAGGTAGACCCGTGAAAAAATTCCGTCAACATTATCTAACCTTTCCTATCCTAACCTATCCTATGTCAACCTATCCTGATAAAATGTCAAACACATCAATGCATGTAAGGCCATCTTTCATTATATACACTGAGGAATTCGGTATCCATGATACCGCACACTCAGACATCCTATGTTAATTAAGAAGCGGACACCAAAGCAATATATAAATAAATATATAAAAAAAACATACAACGGGTATTATTAGGTTAGACTAGTGCGCACGGCACGCCAAAAATGATGGGATTCAATACCTTTCATGAACAAACTTTCCAGACGTGGATAACTAACAAATATATCTATCCTATCAGTACCCGTGATAAAAAATATTATCCTACTTGCGCACTGGTGAAACTCGTATCACAGATACGGTCATTATGGCTATCTTTATGAGCGTGACAGAGAAAAGGAAGAAGCGGACGCAAAATAAATAATCCAAGGGTATTGTTAGGTAGTAGTAAAGTTGGAAATTCCTCAGGCCCGTGGAAATTCCAAGGCGGACCCGTGTAAAAATTCTGTCAATATTACTTAACCTATGCCAACCTATCCTATCGTAATCTAACCAAACCTATCCTTAATGAACACACCATGACGCAATTCAAACATATCAATGCATGTAAAGTTCATCTTTTGATGTCATAACTGTGGAATTCGGTATCCATGATACCGTAAACTCAGACAACCTATGTTTCTCAAGCGGACAACAAACAAATATATAAAAAAATATACATAAGCAGACTATTGGTATTATTAGGTTAGATAATCACCCCAGTCTCTCTTGTTACGCTCATAACACTTTCATGAGCTTGCACACTTCAAAAATTCAGGGCTTGGCTTAATATGCAGAAAATGAAATTGCGTAACGTTGTTAATCGAGAAATGAATACTTAAATATTGGGAGTAATATCCGTAGACCAATGAACCATGTGTTCCAGATTTCATTAAAACCCTATAGAAAATTGTTTGAATGGTTACGTGCACACTAATTAAATTGGTGAACACGTCAAAGCAATATTGATCGAATTGTCTTCAACCCAACTTGGAACCTTTGCAAACAAAGTAGAATTGGCCAAGCTACACGCTAACTTTTCAACACATGTTTATTATAAAATATGTTTTATGCGTCTCAAACTCTTCTATCCTTATTTGAGGTCAGATTTATGAACGTCGAAGTTTTAGTAGCATGCTAAATACAAAATTTAGTCAGCATTTTTATTACTCATCTGATAGATTGACTAGCTAGGAATAAAGCTTTCAAATAAACAAAGTTAGGAGAGCAATTATAGAAGAGTATTGTTCTATGAATATTTTTAATTATTATTAAAACTTTCGTATAATTTTATACTCGACATCAAAATCCGAAAAAGTTGGAAAAAGGCACCATTACAGCTCATCCAATGTTCTTGGAATTTGGCGCGTAGGATGAAAATAATATGCAGAGTAGAATTTAGTGCGGATTGGCCAACCTAATGTTTCCACATGGATTGTCTTTCAGCAGTCTTTTGTAAAGATAAATTCAATTGCTTCTTAAAGTTCTGAGACCAATGGAACTTGGTTGTACATGTGAGTATTTTAAAGTTTTGTTTTACGGCGTGATTGTTCCAACTTATAGCATGGTCGCCAATGTTGATGTTAAGGGGATGTGCAAGAGGACGCTAGGAGAGATTCCTTTGTGCTCAGCAACGCCCGAGAGCAGTGAACGCTTTGTCTCCCCACAATAGGTGGCAGGTGGCATGAACACAGTCTCCCGAACGGAAAAATTCATGATTTTCAAGCTGTAGCCAAAATTTAGTGTAATTTAAATTTAACGGTCGAAGTTCCTAGTTGTCGAAATAATTTTCCTGTTAATTCACTTGTAGTAGTCTGACCAGTGGAATAAAACTGAACAGTGTGAAATGCTCTTTGGAAAATTGGCACAAAGAACCGGTTGGTAAATTTTGTTCTTAAAATTTGCTCATAACTCCTCTCGATAAAAATTCCAGGAAAACATTTTAACACAAGTCATACAAAATTTTTAATTCATTTTTACAGTGCTTTTAGTCCGTGCAAAGTTTGAATGCACGATCTGGTGAGCAGAACTGTTGGTATCCATGCTTCATAATCAAACTATCCAAGCTTATAAAATAATTTAAAATCAACTACCTCAATTAAAACCTAATAAATCATTTTAATTCATTGACAAAAACCTCTTTTGGCGGCGCTGAATGTTTCATTTTATTGCAAATACTAGGTGCGCAACTCCCAATTCACGTTAATTTAGCCTATCATTTTTATTTTTCACCCAAAATTTTACGAACGTAAGATAAACTAATAATTCCGCTTTTCCCGATTAATTCTGAGACTGAAGATGAGAATAGGTTCCCCTTAAAGCTCTGAATTTATTGAAAATATCGGCAGATCAAGATGCATCATAATGTTTTCTTAATTTTCTTCTTATTAGATCTCAACTGATAGCAATTCACTTAAAGTACTATACTTCGATTTCCCACTACAGCTTAGATTGAGAAGCTAATTTGACGAAATATGCGACATGAGAAATTTCAAATCCTTTTTCTTGCATCTTCCCTACTTTCATCAAATCCCGTGTTAAAATGAAAAACTGAAACATAATTTTTTTTGCCTCAGTAGCATGTCTTTCTTTCTAACGATCTTCTCTTACCTATAATATGACTTTGTGCAATGCAATCGAGTTGTAAAGCAGCATTTAATATCAACGCTTAAATAATGAATTGTTGTGATTGTACTTTTTCCAGAATTTCATCAACTAATTTCCTTAAAAAACATACATTAATCAAAAATTTGATTTTTCAAAGCATAAAATAAAAACCAGAGGACATACCGGTACAAAGTAGAGCTCCGTATCCCTTCCATGAAATAGCAACGTGTCACTAATATTTTATACTTCAAACATTCATGCACATTCACGACACAGAACTGCAACTGTAAATCATAGAAGGGCGTCTTGTTTGAAGAAAATCTTCTATTTGCATGCATAGGGACAGCGCGCTGTGGCCATTCTGCCACGATTGCACTTCCCTGAAACCGATCACGGCAGCGCGCAGCAAAGCATCCCTTGCGTGCGTGTATCCTGACGCAAATTTGATGTCATCAGACCTGCCAGATATGCGAGGCATGCTTCAGGGATCAAAAGACGCCATTGAGCAATATGTTTCGAGGATGTCTTGTCGATATAGTGGATTCAGTGAGTAGAGGCGCATTTGCTTGACTTTAAGACGACATGTTACTGATGAGACGTTGCGGGAGCAGCAGTCAAAGTAAAACCTCATGATATTTTATTGTTCTTAGATTTATTCCTGGGGAACCTGTTGTTGTTGAACTGGTGATGGCTACGATTGAGATGAGCAGCATTCGCCTTCCTCAAAAAAGTCTGAGCAGGAAAGTCGGCCTTAACATACCATCATCATAACCGCAAGTGTGAAACTGACCCTCGGCTTAGGGTTGGAAACTGATGAAGTTGTTAGTTCTTCAAATTGGATTTAATGTTTTTTAATTTTAAATAACATTGTAATTTTTTATATCATAGTGCATTTCAGCTTGGTAAATTTATACTAACCTCGAAATGTATGTGAACGAAAAAAGTATGGAATTCATCTCTGTGCAATGTTTCAATATTGACTACCTACCATTTTGTATACCATTTTTCTTCTATTTCCCGCTTTCGTTATTTCCATTTAACGCTTTCCTCTAGATATAAAAACTATCAAAATAACATTCATCAATGCCCAAATTCTCAACGTTAAAGATGGATGACATCCAAGTAATGTTGCACGCGAAAGAAATCGGGGGTATTGGTGAATTTGAAATGCGCTTTGATTTGCGAACCCAAGGTTCGTATTCCAATATTTCAGACCATGTATTGTATGGTTATGATGGCGGCAGGAGTTAAAGAAGCAGCAGTTTATTCATTTTCTCTGAAAACGTCTACTCAACGTTCCTATTCCCAACGAACGAAAAGTATGAAGAATAAAAGAATTTGGTTCGATGCTCAAGTAAACAAACACAACTTTTTCCTTATCGGAAATCTTCGCAGGAACCCATCTGCATCTGGACGCCCAACTTCAGAGTTCGTTGAAAATACGCTGAAATTTATCTCAGCTGCAAAAATGTTTTTTCACTGGTTCGGGGACTACAACGCTGATCTGACATATGTTATCCATCGGCTATGTAAAATATTCTATGAACTTAATTTATTGAAAATGATTCAAAAACCACTGTCCACCATTGACATTTTCAAAGCTCCATAGATTTTAATATAATAAACAATCCCAAAGCAGTACTCCGCTCAGAGAATTTACCCTCCTTTTCCCATCACCATTCGGTAGAGTGTTCCATCAATATTGCAAAAAAGGATAAAAACTATTGTTATATTACCTATCGCACCAAAACTTACCGCTCACTTGAACTATTTCAAATAAAACTATTCGAGGGATGGAATGAATTACAAAGTATGAAAAATAAAGATGATTAACAAGTTTTAAATTTGAACGACAATTTGTACGAGTCCTAGGTCAATGTGTACGCAATTTCACGAGAAGAACAAAGCCGAGAGTGCAAGCGGAAAAGATTTGACACCGACATTATTATCAAAAGACGTTCAGTATCCTCAGTATTATCAGTATTCTCATAATACCCACATTCAGTATTCTCTGAAAGCGACATCAACGCCAGGAGAAGAACCTTGGAAAATAAACACATTGAGCATAACGGGATCGCCTTCAGAAAGTACTGATAACTGCAGTGCAAAATCCTTAACGAACTCGGGATATCATTAGAGAAGTGGGGGAAGGTAAAGGTTCAGACCATTAAAGTAGTAATGACAACATTTTGAAAACAGCGAATGTTTTCAACACTTTCCTTTCAAAATTGGTGAAAAAGTGTCAAAGACACCATCTAAACCCATTCCAAACAAACATAGAGGTGTGCAGCCAAGCAATGCTTAACCTCCTGATTCCAGAAACGAATGGAAACCAAAGCTAGATAATATTCAGTAGATACGTATAGTTTTACGCTCCCCGATAAAAGAAAAACAATAAGACATTATTACATCAGCCATCAATATATTATAGACAGCTTTCCTGTCACATCACAACGGATTTGTTTGATAATAAATAGTTCTAAAGCGACACGCAAATTTTCTTAACACGTTGACTACGTTCGTGCTGTTGCTACGCTTGGTTCGGTTAGGTTGTCAGTGGCAGAATTGAAACACCGACTCTACGGCTCGAATCCATTCTTATCCTTTCCAATAAGCGTGGAAAATGTAATTGCACGATAATATTTTACCTCGTTTGCTAAAATCAATTTTGAAAAGTTAGTGAAATGATTGAAATGCCATTAATTTACGGCCGTGTGCAAATGGGCAATTTACCTAGTGGTACACACATGTCCCAATACGTAGTAAAAGTGTGAATACTGAAAACTATCCGTATAGTTAAGTCATTGCACAAATCTGGTGACATCAATACAGTATCAAATGACAGACCAAGCAGTCTCATACGTTTTATAACCAAGAAATTCTGCAAAGTAATGATAAATGAGCTTTTGACTCTCATGGAGGATCTCCTTCATGAGAATCAATATGCTTACAGGAAGAACACGAGTACTCAAAATGCTTGACTTAACCTCCCAGAAAAGATTTACAGAGATATTGACCGAATAAATATTACTCGTTTACTTTCCCTTGATCTCTCCATAGCGTTCGCTAGCGTTGAGCTTAAAGCAGTGGTTCCCAACCTGTGGTACGCGGACCACTAGTGGTGCGCGAGGGCCGTCCAGGTGGAACGTAAACACTTTCGGGGTCATGAACGACTTTTATTCAGCTATTGTGATTGAGCATAACCTCCGTAGTGAGCATAACCTCCTCGTACCCGACGCTAGCCCGTCACGCTGTTCCCCAACAATATGTGTTTCAATGAGAGCAAATTTGAACTCCTTCGGTGCGGCCACCATCCGGATGAATTATTCCTATACACAACTGCTGGTGGGGTGGTTATTGAGAGGAGTTCGTCGATCAGAGACTTGGGCGTGGTCGTTGAGGACGGAGGAAGATTTGCCAAGCACATAGACACGGTATCCAAAAAGTGTCGAGCGGTACTCGGTTGGGTCCTCAGGACGTTCCGGACCCGGGAAGCGGTGGCCATGTTGACCCTATATAGGGCACTGATCCTACCCCTAGCCGAGTACTGCTGCCAGTTGTGGAGCCCTATTGCGACGGGAGAAATCCAGAAGATCGAAGCGATCCAGAGGACGTTTACGTCAAAGATTGTTGGGCTGGAGCAGCTAAATTACTGGGAGAGGCTCCAGAGGCTGTCGCTGTACTCCCTGCAGCGACGACGAGAGCGGTACCTAATAATCTATACTGGCGTTGAGGACGAGAATGCATCCCCGACTGGGTAGGCTGTGCGTCGTCCCGCCGTCCAGCAACAGGGCCTTGGCCAGCGTGAGGACACGCCACGAGAGGAGCTGTTGTCGGACCGAGACTCTTTAACTGCCTCCCAATTGAACTGAGAGAGTTCCATGGGGAACTGGGTGCGTTCAAGTTGAAGCTGGACAAGTTCCTGGCGGCGGTTCCTGATCAGCCTACGATGCCGCACTACTACCAGCCCGCGGAGGGGAACAGCCTTCTTCAGCAGTTGGCGCAGCTGCGAGTACAGGAAATGTAGACGAGTCGTCTTCTGAGGGCGGTGCATCAGCATGGCCCGGGCCTTGAAGGCCCGAACTACATCCCAGGAATCCCAGGAATCCCAGCTACTGATTTTCCCCTCGACGTGGGAGTGCGAGCAGGGTTCTCAGTTTCCATGGCCATGAAGTCGTACAGCCGGAACCATGGATCTTGCTGCGCCCGGGCATGATTTCCGATGTGCTGTGAGCAAAGTCATGCTCCGCATTGACGAGCTGGTGGAGAAGAAGCAGATACAACCCTCGCTTTGAATTATTGTTTTCTTAGTTGATTTGCGTGTTCTTCTTGCACTATTATTAAAATAAAGTGATATCTGATCGAATTTAGTTTCTCTAAAACCAGGTGGTCCGCGGCAACTATAAGGGACCTCCAAAAGGTACTCGATCACAAAAAGGTTGGAAACCACTGATTCATGAGACTAAATGCACAAAATCTCGAGCCTAGGAATAGAGAAACAGTTTTTTGAGAGCTAATTGAACCTCTCTCATGCAGTATAAGCAAACAACAAAAGGATGTCATTTCTTTCGACTGATTTTGGATTTTTTCCCAGACTAATCCTTGGCCATCTCCAATTTTCTGCTTTCATCTCTAATTTTTTTCCTTCCATGTTGCCAAAGGCAAAAATTTTTATACAAAACAATGAAGTACTAATTAACATGGCCAGTTCGATAGCGGAATTATCAGTCAACACAAGTCAGTACTGAAAATTTCATTCGCAGCTGCAAATTCTGGTATGACCAAAATGATCTAAAAACTGATACTAGTAAAGCACAAAACGCTAATTTTTAATTTGAAAATGCTATCAGTTAATGCCTTAATTTACTTTGACGTTCCGAAATGATAAAATCAAACTAGTAGACAAAGTAAAAATCTTAGGTATTTGGCTTGACACAAACCATTTCTTTCAAACCACACATTAAAACGAAATGAAACAAATTTAAAAGAACCTGAATGTTTTTTCTTTGGATGGCGAACACACTTGAAGAAAAAAACAATGTAATTGGTCATTCATTCTTTGGTCTCATTGCGCTTCAATTACTGCAGCTTAGTTATGGGAACACACGACAATTTTTTCAAAGGAATTGCAAAAATGTACAAACTTTGCAGTCAAGGTTGTCTGCAACGTAAAGTTCAAAAAGGACGTCCATGCAACCTCTTTTTTGAGTAAACTTGACTGGACCCATGTACAAGAAAGATTCCTTACTCACAAAGCCCGACACGTGTTCTTCTCTCTCTCAGAGCATTAACAATGCTGTACAATTTCTTCAGCTCGCCATGCCGAACAAAAAATCTAATCGCAGGAATGATGTCTTAGTTAGCTACCGTTCATCGACCGGCGACAGGCAAAAAGCTCGCTCAGTTTCAGCTGCGCTGCTGTGGAAGCTCCCCCCAGCAAATAAAAAACTTTCGAACAGGGAAAGAATTTAAGACGAGTGTGTCCTGCCACTTCGAATCTTTGTGATAGGGAATTGCACACTGTAGGAGAAAGTAATACCGAAAATACCGTCGTCGCTTAACTGTTGAATTAAACGAATTGAAACATTTTCACTGTTATTTTGAGGTCCTTAAAAGCTTGAAGTTTTATGTTTGAAATATTTTACTTATATGAAGATGCTTGCTTCATCAATAGCGTTGATTTTTCATTTTTAAATCCGCTTACTGCAGATAAAGGTTTGGGACAGTGAGCAGTTTACGGCAAAAGTACACATTTTCTAGATTTTCACAGGAATACTTGCTCTGTGATTTTTGTTCAATGTATATTGCAGTATGAATTTTTTGAATTTTTAATTAAAAAATACACCAAATGACAATATTCATGAAGCGAGATAGTCAAGCAGAAGAATTCCAATACTGCTGGCGCAAGAACATTGGTGGTTGATTTTCAGTAAAATTTTCAGTAAAACGAATGATCTGGAAAGCTTTCTCCAGTCAACGGCGAGCATGATGTAAGACCCTGAATACTAATTTTGTTTCTTCATTTATTATATGCTGAATGATTCAAGTACTCAATTAAATTCATTGTAAGAAAACTTCAAAGTGCGATCAGACATTGAACAAATTGCCTCCAGTGCAAGAATAAAATAAAATTCACCCCTAGAATAAGATACTCTTACCAACACATACGTCTAGATTTGAAATTTTAGTAAGCCACCTCAGATGCATTTACCTGCATCTCATCCCACCCTCATCAAAAATATATGTGAGGAATAGCTTCAAAATCGTTGAGCCATTATGTTAATTCAAGCAGAATCGCTAAATTTTTGCGTACAAACTTTTTATCAATTCTCAATGGAAATTTTTCGAGTTATTTTTTACTTCTCAAAAACTTCGATTGTCATAACCCTTTTTATTGCATTATCACGAACCAACAATGCATATTACTTTTGAGAGTAACGAATGAATGGGAAATACGTTCTATGTACTTCAACTTCTGATTCTTTTGTTGTTTCCATCTGGAGTTTAGAAACTGTTTCCTTATTTGCGTGTTAAATTTAAGACATCTCTTTCTTAGGCACATACAAACACGTGCAAAGCTAATAGTCATCCATTTTAGTACGAGTTAAGAAGCCGGAAAAGAAGTATTTAATTATATGAAGAAAAAAGGAACTTTTCATTTGCTGCAGAATTAATGAAAATGCTGACAATCACACTCATTACACGCTCTGCAACCCCATAACTCAGAAAATTAATTCAGTAAATTGACTTGACTGCAACAAAAATAAGTCAATTGACACCAATAAGCGCCATATGTCTCTGTGTTTCAATAAATAATTCTAAAAAATGCGTGTAATCTACGACCTGGAATTTATGAACTATTTACGTCATTACTTCTCATACATTGTACATAGTAGAAGCTTCAGAATACATTTTATTGTGAGCGTTCGCTTATTTGTTTTGAACAAGCGTGTTGTACAATGCATTTTGTAACTCATGGATTGAATACCACATCTTCATGCAAGATGTTTACGTTGTCTAAAAGAAATCATTTATGCCGGTGTAATTAGGATAAAATTTTTTCTTTATTTAGCCATACTGTGACCATGTTCACTACGGTTAGTGCACTCTGTTTTCCTAGGGTAAAATTTCTTAGTAGAGAATGTTTAATTCTACAATAACTGTCATTTACTTCCACTCATAATTCTCTGAAAAACACAGGACATTACTGTTCAATCTTGCAGGCTCAAACATCAATGTGATGGCTAAGTCGTTCAAAGCGAGCCTGTATCAACGCCCCAATGTTTTCCTTTCCGTCCGCTCTACCGTGTTTTAGACTTCTTTATATTTTTTAATGTGTACCGAAAGAAAGAGCATATTTTTACTGTTTTGATAGCAGCTGATTCAACCCTGTCATAGATATTAGAATATATACCGTCGTATTCATGCCTGATAAATATAAGTACGCTCATGTTAAGGAATATTCAAAAACCGTGTCGATTTTTTGTGATAATTATTCGGAAACGTACCATTTTTCCATAATTTTAATTGCAACCGTTGAAAATAGCAAAACGCAACGTTTTCCATGAAATAGTATATAGTCATTGCTCCCAAATAGCCAGCATGTGGGTAAATTGATCCCAGACGAAGTATGTAGTAGGGTTGCCCATGCCTGATTTATAGAACTGAAGCAAGGAAAAGGGGATAAAAGCCCGCCTTAAAAGGGGATAAAAGGACTATCTTAGGAGGACTAACTATACTATGCAGCTTTGTTGCAGAGGATGACAAATGTCGTAGATCGGCGAATCAGGGATTACTCTGGAAATCATTAGCGGAATCACACGGCGTAGAGTTGTACGTCTTCCTAACGGTGCCGCCGTAGTTCAGCACAAATAGATTTCTTTCTGTTGCTCCAACGGACTGATTATTGCGTAGAAGGCAGCCCCACGAACCTCAGGAAGGGCAGCTGCGCAGAAAAGCCAGCGCCCAGGAAAGGTACTGCACAGAAAACAACCACTTTTCTCGAACCCACGCGTCGACCCGCATGACGGTATCGACGCTAATAAATGAACTATCATAGCTCAGGGAAACGTCAACGTAAGAAAGACTGTAATAGTTGAAAAGGACTCAAATAATGGGACTGTCATACAACCGTCATAGTTCAATGATATGTAAAAATATAAAAAAATTAAGCGAAAACAAGTGACGCAGATAAGTTATTCATCAAATACTCCCTCAATGGCAGTAGTTTTCTACGGAAAATAATTTATAATTTTAGTAGGAATCTCACATGGAGATCACCTTTTTCTTGAGTAACTGTCAAGAAATTGATATTTCTCTTTGAATATCGTCTCCATTCAGAAATGTGACTGATTCTTTGAAAAAAACGTGACTATTGAGTATTTGAAAAAAGCTTGTTCCGCTTGAGTACCCCTGGACATGTTAGATCAAAATTTACTACAAGAACTGACCTACTTTAGAAGTAATACATCTTTCGTGTTCATTAGGCATTAGTTACGTTGTGAAAGACTACACGTGCTTTGTTCATAAATGTGTGGCTACTGATAAACTTGGAATAAATTTGTACCCTTCCTTCGTTTGCGTAATTTTTGCCCTATTTTGCTCGAGGGGAACGTCTACCCAGAATCTGGAATTTTTTTACTGCTTTATTTGATAGAGACATGCTTACTTCACAAGCTGTCAAATTTCCAGAACGATCTGAGCACCGTGAGTGGGAGAAATGGGGTAAGGAAGGGGAGAGGGGTCCAATCAGCAGCCAGCGCCGACCAGCAAATGCATGTGCCACGCCGCTGAAACTTTTTTTGTCGTTTTATTGCTCTGGTAAACACAGAAGTCCTTATTTTGGAAGCTAGCAAAGGTTCAGAACGTTCTGTGCTTCGTGAAAGGGGGGAAACGGGGGGAAAGGGGGTGGATTCGAATGCAGCTGCTAGCGCCGGACAGTCACCGCATTAGACATGAATCAGAAATATCTGGATTTTGTTTTGTGGGTCTATTCGGCACAGAACGCCTTACTTTACGATCTAGCAAAGCTACACAACGTTATTTGCCCCGTGAGAGGGGGAAACAAAAGCGGGAAGAGGAGGAGCGCGTCGAGGAGAACACCACAGCGTGCGCTCCTGGAGCGGTGGTACGTATCTGTGATACCAACTCCACACGTATCTGTAATACCAGTACCATACATATCTGTGATACCTGTAGTACCAGTTACCTCAAGAAACAACAAAAACTAGCAAAAAAGATATTCATATGTTCAGGTAGCTTTCAGAACGTCAACCGCGTTAACTTTTCCAACTAATATAGCTTGCAAATAAAAACAAATGAAAAATTGTTGAAAAATGCGCTTCCTGAACAGTTGAAGGTAACAAGTTCACAAGCTATCTCCTCGGAAAGTTAGTATCTTAGAGCAATGATTTGAAACGCATTGAATGCGCAAAAAGTGGCTGCTTGGCTGGACGGAGAATCAATTTAAAATTCATAGTACTTTCTAAGTTACATTGAAAAGTCAACGGAAAAGTCAATGATTTTTCAATTTGTTATATAATCATATAAAACTAAACTATCATGAATTTCAAGTCCATTCTCCGTCCAGCTATGCAGAAAATTTTTGCGCATTAATTAAGACCTAAATCATTGCTTTACAATAATACCTTTCGGAGGAGGTTGCTTTTGAAAACACCCTTTTTTCCCTGTTACCTGAGTAATTAATTATAAAATTGAAAAAAGTCTGAGATACGCGCCTATAATCCTATCAAAAATACATACGTATGCTCAATTTCATAGATCTAGTTCGCTTACAGAAAACGTGATAGCCATTTTTTTGATTCTGGGCAGACGTTCCTCTCAAGCTTGGGCCAGTCGTAGCAAGGAGGTTTAAGTGTATCCAACTTCCTTGAGTCGTAGTGACGACTCCGCAATAGTCGTAGTGGGCACAGCGTGGGGTATGCACTCAAAAGGTTTCAGCACCAGACAAAACATCGCATCTGTTATACACAGTCAAGATCACACCAGACTCACTGCACACAGATTCATAATACGTTTTGCATCCCTTCTGTCCCAAATTTGATCGTCAGATCAACAGCGATTAGCATGTATTATATTTAATTATTTGAAAGTTTGTTAAATGTTAGGAAATTTTTGTTAGTTCGACGATAAAGTTGAGCTGATGATCAGCAACATAGAACCCAATGACAATCAAGAGATAATACTCGATAAAAACAATCAAAACTGCGATCAACTTGTAAGGTAGAAAGGGTACAAAAGGATCTTGCTGACCCAATTGCGAAACAGGTCGAGGGGCGTCCTGCTCAGTTGTAGCTCGAAAAATTCATAACAAAAATTGGTACAAAGGACTGCTCTTACTCCGGAGCGATGGAAAATGGACCGTTTTTACAGATGGATAATGTCGCTGTTTTTCGAAAGGTTCGATGAATCCTTGCGTCCCTTATTGTGCTTTGAGTAGTGAGTGCCTCAATGATAGCGCAGAATTTGAATGCATGTCTTGCTGTCCACTTCCCGCGGGATAAGAATTTTACGAGTATTCGTTAAGATATTTTACAAAAAAATTTGCCGCAGTTTTACCTTTTATCAGTCCAAGTAAGTTGGTAAACATAATTTTTGTTGACTTTGGTCGACAGTTATTATGAAGTAATTTTTGGATGCTGAATCTAAAACTGAACTCATTTTTTCTTCATCACGTCAAGCTTGTGAACTATATGACCGTTCACTTTACTCGTCGCTAGCAGCACCAAGGTTTTCCGGAAACCTGGCAAGATAGCAATGCAAAAAAAAAAATTTAATTAATACCCATACTGCAACCAAGCGCTTTGTAGCTTTAATACCTTCTGAGCAATGTCTGCGTAATTACGCGCACGCGTAATTCCAAAACTGTTCTTGATTAATAATAGTAGTCAAATCATTGAGATTAAGGCACGCATCATATTGTTATATGGTCATGAATTGCAAGGGCTTCTAATTCCGTTGGAGAGTATTTTAATTCATTGCCTTCACGTTTCCGACTATAATAAGCAATGGGCGGTTCAACATCACCGGGGAACGAACTGAAGCAACGCGCTACCAATTGCTAAGCCAAAAGCATCGCTGTGTAGGACAAACTCTTTCTAAAAATGGGGAAATTTGAGAATAGGAGCAAAAACAGGTTTGTCTTTCAGGTCATCGGAAGCCCTTTGGTGAACGTCAGTCCATTTGAATGCATTCGACTTTTTCGTGAGTTCAGTCAAGGGTGCAGCAATACGAGCGCAGTTCTCAACGAATTGAGGAAAGAAACCTGTGGCGCCTAGAGATCGTTTTACATCTTTGATGCTCTTAGGTCTCGCAGCATTCGGGCTCGAACTTCCTCTGGTTTAAGGGTCAATCCCTCAGAAATAACTCGAATTAGAACAGCCTAATCAGACTTAAAGATAAACGATAGAATTGCGAAAAATGTAATCTTATATATAAATTATAATGTAAAGATTGTTAAGCATGTTACAAAGGGGAAACGGATAGAAATCTTTAACAACGAATTGATGAGCATGCTAAGAATGTGCAGAGGAAGAATAGGTTATCCCTTGTCTATTAGCATTCCGAAGAAGATAACCATTCTTTTGATTTTGAAAATGTATCTATCTTATAAAATGTTAAAAATTAATACGCCCGAAAAATTGTCGAAGCAATGTACAGTGTTTAGGAACCTAACAAAATTAATCGTCATCTTGATGTCCCCCCGCAGTTTCTTCCTTTGCTCATCAGTCGCCCTTGATCAATGATTTTCGGCTTACATCTAAAAATTTAATAAAATGTTTTGTATACTAGGTACACGCGGATACCATAAGGGGTTTTGTTCGAAAATACATCGTTCCCCTGATGACGGCCAGAGCTAATTTATGTAGCCGAAAGCTTGGGTCAAAAAATGGAATTTGTCTTTGCTGGTCTCAAAATTTTGAAAAAATGGAAATATCAAATGAATATTTTATTTCTTAGTGGTTATTGGTGTTGCAACCTGTACAGGTTAATTATATTCATTTTTATGAACGACTTTTAAATTGGCTAACAGATTCTATAAATCAAATTTTACTATTATATATCTCCTACTGTAAGTGATCCTTCAAAAATAACGGAATTCTATAGATTCCTTTAAAAAGTCTCAAGATATAGATGACAAACAAATAGATCCATCCTAATAGAACCCGCGATTAAAATATTCTTGTACTTGTGCACTGTTCAAACTCGTATCACAGATACGGTCATTGAGCATCCTTTAAGAACGTCACAGACGCACACATCAACTAAGCAAGCAACGCCTGTACATTATAGTTTAAATTTTATTAGCCAAGAAGTTTTTAAAAATTTGCCTCACCTTTTACCCACAATAAGCTGCATTTTCTTAACGATAGATTCAATATTCACGCAATATTTTTACTTATAAACATAAACGAGCGGATGCCAGTTTTTCTTATTATTTTAAAAGTATTTATGATGCCATTCAAACAAATAGATTACCATTGAAATAACATAGGAGAAATTACGCACAAAAATATAAATTTATTTACAGATTGATAGAGGCATCTGGAGTTTTATTATACAGTGTGTTGGAAAATTCAGTGCAAATATTTTAACCATAAGTTAAGTCATCATAGCCGTACACTCTAATGCAATTTTTGCCGAAATTCAGCTTTTCAAAAAAGTTACAGCGTTTTTAATTTCCATTTCGAAAAACAATTTTCTCTGTAAAAAATTCAATTTCCAAGCGATTTCGACGAAAATTGGTAAAAAGTAAATATTTCAATGCTCTATGCGCACATCTTGTTAAAATGTGAAAAAAATATGAAATAACTAGGAAAAAATACATTGAAATTCAAAATAAGCTCCACACGTTGATAGTCACAATAAAGTAAAAAAACGAAAAACATACGATGAAAGCCTACTTCAAGATCTTACAGATGATGTAATGCATGACAAAAATAATCAGATTAAGTTCATTTGCCACGAGGAAAACTGATATAAGTTCACCAGTATTGACGCGCACCCACATGCTGCTCTGTCACTGCACCAGATAGGCATGGCTAGACGAACGTGAGTGCTGGGGTAAGTGGGTTTTACTACGTTTGAGGAGAATGTTGGGATAAAGATACGAAATTGAAAGCTTTAATCTTTTTTATGGTATTGACTATGTTACTGTGAACTTGTTGAATTTCAGTATTTTAACTTGAAGTAAATGAAAAACAGGTTCCCACGAACCCATTCTTGCGTAGATATGAAAGAAAAAAATTAAAGTGTAATTTTACAACACAAAATTATTTAGCTACTGATACTCACAGCACGCTATGTTTCTTTATTACAGGATGTATCATCATTCTGGATTAAGATTCAAATTAAAACAGATGTTTAAAATGTTTCCCAGTTTCTTCTATGCACAACCTGCACCGTTTCTCCAAAGACTGCCGTACTCGTTCGAACACTCCTCTCTTTTCTGCTGTCTCCAGTAGCCACCGCAACCCTAGAAATCTAATCTTCTTCTGATTCCACTGGCGTCGCATATACGAGGATCTTCATATGTCCCACAGAAAAAGGTCTAATAGGTTCAGATCAGGAGACCTAGAAGGACAGTTTACTTGTCCTCCACGTCCTATTCATATGCTTGGGAACTCAATGTTAAGTGTGTCTCTTAGTACTCTTGAAAAATGAGGAGGGGCACCATCTTATTGAAACATTCTGCTGCAAATATCAAAAGGAACATTTTCAACTAATACGGGAAGAGTCCTTTGCGGGTATCCCAACAACAAACATTGTAAGTATCCCCTGTCAGTGGTGCAGGGAAAATGTATGGACCGATCAGGTGATTCCCTACAATACCTGCCCAAACGTTGACAATGTACCGATGTTGATGTTTGTGTTCAACGTTGGTGTGGGGATTTTTTTCTGCCCAGTGGTGCCGGTTTTTGTGGTTAAAAACACCCTCTCTTGAAAAATTTGCTTCATCTGAAAAAAGAACGAATGGAGAAAAATTCCTATTGTAGCGTAGCTTATTAAAATACCATCTTGACAAGACAACCCGAGGCTGGTAACCTAGTGGTAGCAATCCTTGAACTCTTTCATATCTGTAGGGATGAAGATCGCTCTCACGCAACACGTTCGACACTTCCGCATGATCTCTGATCCCAAGTGCATCAGCAACACAATGACAACTTGCATTAGAATGATTTTGAATGTACTTTAGAACAGGGGTTCTCAAAGTGGGGTCCGCGGACCCCCAGGGGTCCATGGCACTTTGACTGGGGTTCAGCACAATCTGACGAATTTAACAGTGGATGCGGTTAAGGTATTTAATTAAAGCTTTCCATGAATGTTGATATTATAGAACAGTGCATTCAATGCATTCCTGAGGGGAACACATGTGAGGGGGTTCTCAGCTTATTTTTGAGTAATAAAAGTGGTCCTTGGTTGAAAAATGTGAGAACCCCTGTTCTAGACCCTCTTGCTCCCGTTCAAGATTTAATCTGTCTCTCCCTGCTTTAAGTTGTGTAACCTTAACCAGTTTCTCGAAGCCTTCTGTGAATAGCAGTGAAGGTCCTGAGATTTGAAACATTTCTGTTCTGGAGCTTGTTTCTGTACAGTAGTGCTGCTTGCCTCGAGTTACCTTGCGCTTCTCCGTGAGTCCCATGAATGTCAGCCATTTCTTCATTTGTGAATTTTTGCATGACTGGGCAGTTGGCAGTGTTACTCTTAACGCAATCAAGTCAAGAAACGAAATGATAAGCAACCATGCAATCGTCTAGACTCACTAGAGGAAAACTTTCTTTGAAGCTAATATTGTTTTGTGGTCTGTAAACCTTATAAGTTTAAATTTTGTCGTGTGAAATAATTCACAAAATTTCTTTCTAGAAACTTTTTGTCATATCTTCATTCACTTACAAACATTAATTTCTTTGAACTTAGCGACACGGTTGCAAATGCAATGAACCTTATGAGGGTTTTGAAGCCATGATTACTCAATGAAGTGATGAAATAAGAAAATACGCACCCAAACAATATCTAAGCTGTGACTTTCTGATCATTTGATTCTATTCTACATACATATTTGTGTAAAATTTCAACATGCCTAATAACTCAAATCGTACAACTTGTGTTTCATCCAAACATTCTTCCCAAACGCTGTAAATCCATTTATCACAGCACTCACGTTCGTCTAGCCTTGCCTATCTGGTTCACTGACAGGGCAACAAATGGGTACGCGTCAATACTGGTGGACTTATATCAGTTTTCCTCCTGGAAATGCACTTAATCTGATTATTTTTTGTCATGCTTCACATCATCTGTAAGGTCTTGAAATAGGCTTTTGTTGTAAGCGTCTTGTTTTTCACAATTGTGACTATTAATTTGTGTAGCATATTCTGAATTTGAACGTTTTTTCTTAGTTATTACACACTTTTTCAAATTTTGACATGTGCGCATAAACCATTAAAGGGTTTACTTTATTTCCAATTTTCATCAAAATCGGTTGTAAAATGAATTTTTTACAGCGAAAAATGTTTTCGACATGAAAATTGAAAACGCTGTAACTTTCAAAAAAACTGAATTTTGCCAAAAAAATACACCACAGTGAACGGCTATGATAACTTTACTAGTGGGTAAAATATTTGCACTGAATTTTCCAATACCCTGTATAGTGTTGATTATTCTTATACAAAGAAATGTCAAGGGTCTCCTTAATCAAATAAATAAATAGATTTAGGTATTTCCTCTGCAAAATTTCTCCTATGTTATTACAATGTTCAATTCAGTATTGAACAAATAAAATTGGTTGGTTAGTCTTGGTTGGTTGGTCTGTCTCCATTTCACGCACTTAAAATGAAGCTCAATAATCGCATCTGTGATACGAGTTTCACAAGTGCACAAGAACAAGAATATTTACTCGCGGATACCATTAGGATGGATATATTTCTCTAATCCACATCTGGAAGATTTTTATGAAGACAATATCGAATCCCGTCAGTTATGACGGGTCAAGAACACTATCATATATATCTATACATTACTGACGAGTGTCTTCTGAGTAGGCAAGGTAGGCAGTGCCTACGCTGAGAAGCATAGATAAGTATCAACAGTTTTTTCTATTACTACGTATATATGCACCAATTCAACAAAATTATAGTAGTTGATTCAATTACAATTCTGAAAATCCTCAAAATAATGATGTACAGTACGTATGGATAAGATAGGCAAAATTTACACACTGCCTTTTCTTCTCTGTATCTACACTATGCAGGGAAACTATGGAGAAAAAGGTGTCATATTATTGCTCAACACTATGTCATATCTCCGCTATAATTGGTAAAAGTTGTTGTGCTTTTGTTGCATGGGCCTGACGTTTTTGGAATGTTTTTTTTTACGAATAAAAGACACTTTTAACTTCTTTGTTTGTAATATGATACTATATTTTATTTTCGTCTGACTTTTTACTATGTATTTGACACTTTCTTATTTTAATAAACGACCATGTCTTTTTTCATCCTGTATTTTTGGTGCAATTGGGAAAGTTTTCTGCAAGAAAATTTGTAATATCACATAAATGCAACAGTCATTGCCGCTGAGATAGCGCATTGCTTTCAGTTACCCTATGTGTGTGACTGAGTGGAGTTTTTGTGGCTGTTAATTGTGTTGTTATTTACACTGCAGCTCGTTTTCATTGTATTTTAATTTTTCATATGTTCCAAAACCGATATTGATCACCTTACAATATTTTCAAATCTTCAATAAGAAGAAGTAATTAATTATATAATGCCGAGAAACGGATACTATTTCTGTTTTTAAAATTGTAAAAAACATAATTATAAAAACCTCCATTTCAGCGTATGCTTACTTAGAAGCTGGGGAGTGATTAGAAGATACACATGAAACTGACATAGTGAAATACAATATAATTTTTAAAGAACCAAACATCATTCAAGGAATACTTTAGAAATGAGCAGAATTTTTTATAGACACATTAAGAGCGTACGGAGTTACCACTCTCTATTTGAGTACAATGTATTGCATCAGCTGAGTTGTTCTGCAAATAACTTGCAACACATTTACGACTAGTTTCTGCATTCCTATGTATTAATTGAAGAAGAAATGAACGAAACAGAAACAAACAGAATGAATTTTCGATCCTTTCAATTACTAATTCCTGCTTTTTAACTGCAAAATATGCATTTTTGCACAAGTAGGAAAATTATGTTTCGCACTCGTAGGTATCTCATATGTATGTGTTCGAACCCACAATGAGTATATATCAATGACAGTATTAAGTAATTGGTATAAGTAAGCTGTATTTTAACTCTGTGTTGTTTACTTTCGGTTTTAAACAATTATAAACAATTCTTAGCAAAAATTAGAATCGAAATTACCAAAAAATAGCGACTCCAACCTCGACTCCACCACATCCGAATGAACGACTCCGACTCTGACTCCACCACATTCAGAAAAGCGATTCCGACTCCACCCTAAAACATGCGACTCCGGCGACTCCGACTCCAAGCTCCGCGCAACCTAGTGCCAACGCCTTTTCCAGGTGTTCAACGACCGGCGCGCCATTTTAGAGAACCCATCTAAGATCCTTCCCGAGTTACCCTAACAAAAAGGGTAATTTTCATCCCCCAAGGGGCGTATGAGATTTTTATTATACACTCACATTTGGAGAATGAATTGACGCTTAAAATGAGACTAATTTCAAATTTTTAGGTGCAATACTTTAGAAATTATGACTCACACAAAATGAGGCTTATAGAGAAAACTCGGGAAGGATCTTAGATAAGTTCTCTAAAATGGCGCGCCGGTCCCCCACCGAGGGGCGTATAAGATTTTTATTATACACTCACATTTGGAGAATGAATTGACGCTTAAAATGAGACTAATTTCAAATTTTTAGGTGCAATACTTTAGAAATTATGACTCACACAAAATGAGGCTTATAGAGAAAACTCGGGAAGGATCTTAGATGGGTTCTCTAAAATGGCGCGCCGGTCCCCCACCGAGAGGCGTATGAGATTTTTATTTTACACTCACATTTGGAGAATGAATTGACACTTAAAATGAGACTAATTTCAAATTTTTAGGTGCAATACTTTAGAAATTAGGACTCACACAAAATGAGCCTTTTGAAAAATCGGTCAGAGGCTAGGAGAAACTTGCTCTTCATCTTCCTCCAGGGAGCGTATGACAGTTTTATTATACACTCACATTTGGAGAATATATCGATCTTTATAATGAGACTACTTTCAAATTGTTAGGTGCAATATTTTAGAAATTATGACTCACACAAAATGAGGCTTATAGAGAAAACTCGGGAAGGATCTTAGATGGGTTCTCTAAAATGGCGCGCCGGTTGTTCAACGTGGCTCTCAAAACCGCAGAAATTTATAACAATATTATCTACATAACAAAAGACCCGAACCTATACCCTATAGTTCAGGCCCGATCTCATAAATATGTAATTGCAGCAATGAATTAAGTAGTTTTGATGAATTTTTCATTTTAATTATATTTCTGTGACCTCATCTCTAAGGTTATCATCCAAGACCTTCAACGATTTTTCAATGAATTAAATGAATTAAGCCGGTAACCTTATTAGTATTAATAATGATAATTATACCCTGCATTAATCAGACGTAATGTGACTACCTATAGGAGTATCTACAAATATCTAAGGATACTATGATCTAACCAGACATGCGTCCCCTCTGAGAAATTCATGATATACATTGTTTCAAATTTCTTTACCCATTCGTTCAGCCCAGCGGAAATAAAGTAGTTTCCTTCAGTGGAGGACTGAGACTACATCATATTAGGTGGCCGCCACGCCAACAACATATATACTCTTTTAAATATTGTCTTTAACCCTCTCCTTTGATCAGCATAACACAGCATTCTCATTAACCGGAGGCGATGACTATAGCCTGTGATGTTTACATCTCAACTATTCAATCCTCGAATCATTCAATTTCATTCGAATTGTTTCATCTTCAGCCGTATCAATTTAATTTTTGTGTGAGCCCGCTCGTCAAACTTGATGCGTGTTTTTCACATTGATGTGTGTAATTTGCAGTTTCGAAATGCCATTCAGGTTAGCTTTGCTTAGCGCCATCACTATTGTTGGTTGTGATGTATTATAGCGTATTGCCGTTTATGCTTGCAATCTCGTATCGTGTTATTTGCTTCCGATCAACTGTGATGATGATTTCATAGAACGGTAATTATGTATATTTATATAGGCTCTCTCGCTCCATATCCTTAACGTAAACTATCCACGTTAACATAACGAATCTTTGTAAGCAATAGTATTCTATGTTAAATGAGTGGAAACACTCCCGCAAGGAGAGGAGCAATGTCGGGATGTACTTTCTTGTGCTAAAATTATTATCACTTCGGGAAAATCCACCTAGGGTGCGGTTACTTATAACACGCGCTGGAGAGTCTTACTTATAACACACGCTGTAGAGTCAGACTGTCAGAGACAGGCAGTCACCGCCGAGAAATTGTGGCGTGTGCACGAAAGGCGGGTGCACGAGAAATTGCGGCATGTGCCACTTCGATGCTGGGGCGGTGCCCCGCTCCTTTACTGCATCTTTAAATCAGCTCCAACAAACCCTCATCGCGAGCGGCGTGTCACTACCTCATTCGTTAAAAGACACAGACACGGTCCCTATATATATATATAGAACGGATCCTGCCTGGGACCCCAACGACCTCAGGGTTGAGTAAGGCGCCGACGCCCAACCTCGGCACCCAAATATCAAAACCTACAAAACTTCGAGATGAAGAAAGCAAATGCCATGTTTACAGCTTTTTGAAGGGCAGCACTAGACGTGACTAAGCCTTGAGGAGAACTCAAGTACCTGTAGCTTCCGAAGGATGTTTTGAAACCAGTGATATCCCTAATTTCCGTCGTAAGTGGTAATTGGTAAAAAGCTGAAGTGGGATATGTCTATGTTGTCCATCATTTTGTTAAACAAGGGTTCATTACTTCTCTGTGCATCAGGCACCAGCGCGGTATGATCCTCAGCCTGTCGGTCGGTGTCAGCGTTTTTACGTCTGGTAGAGCTCGCCCTTTGTTCACAACTGTCTACGGGAGCTACAGAGTTGCCTGAGCCTAGCTCACATCCAGCTGCTGTATTGCTGCTATCGCCATCGCTCGAGTGGTCTGTCTCTTCTACAGCGACGTCTAGGACAGCACAAATTTGGTTTGTATGCGGAAGAACGTTTTTAAATTGTATTTCAAAAATACCATAGGTACAGTACCACCTCGAAAAGTTGCTAGGGTACGTGGTATGGCAATGACTTCAAAAGTTACGCTCTGCTCTAGCACAACTGTTTTCCCATTCATATGTTGAAGCACTTTTTAGATGGGAATGACAGAGTGTTCCAACTTCGACTGCCAGATCGTTGGGCATTCTCGCTTCACTAAAACATGCGGCCTCTGATAGGTTTACAAGATTTATTTAGCTACAGGCACTTGTTGAAATCTATAAATTCTGTCATTTATTTTTAAATGACCATTTTAGTTCTGACTGTATTTCCTTTCTGCATTTTATCATTTTAGAAATTCGCATGTTGACAGTATAGCACCAAGTAAAAATAAATGCTTTACAACTATTACGTTGTGGAAACAATTAATATTTCCTAGAATAAATTTAAGGTCAACTGTGCAATGCGTGTAAAGATTGTCTCCATTTACTGAATAAAGTACTTTAGAGCATCTTTTGATTTTGGGAGAATTTTGAAAGATATTCCTAATGACGGTAGATTTTATAACTAGAATCAACATAGGTGAGGCATTTTTTGCTTTCGATATGCAAAAAATTAGAAGGGAAAGGCTTTGTGGTCGGCTCTTGAGTTTTTGCTTCATGGCCGTGACGTTATTTTTGTAGTTTTCGCTATTGGGAAATTTACGCTGATGCTTGTTCCAAAAGTAGCGAGTGCTTTCCTAAGAATTATTGTTTGACCATCTATAGGGATTCGGAGGGCGATAGACTAGTTTTTGAGGTGGAGTATACCGTTGTTAATTACTCTTAAGCACTGCGTTACATTCATGAACACGTCCCTTCCCACTCTGAGAAAGTTTTTCTTCGAAGAAAAATTCCTTACCAAACCTCGACCTATCCAAGAGCTTTGTGACTGTCTCTGGATCAAAATCGAGGAGCAACTTTTCACTGATTCTAGGATTTATATTCTTGATCATGGTTTGTATCAGAATCTTTTGCGCTAAGTTATCTTCATAACGTCACTCCTGACCGAAAGTATCTTCCCAGCTCGCAAATACTCGAAATGTGTATACATTGATAGATTCGCCATTTTGTTGGTGCGGGTTAAATAGAATCTTGTGCACAGACTTTCTGTAATTTTTGGCGCCTATGACATCATCTAACGTTACTAATTGATCAGATTTGAAAACAAAGGAATCCCAAGCTTTTCCGGTCGGAACGTTCTTTAAATATCTACAGTACAAATTTTTGTCATCTGTGAAAACCTCAACTCTAGCCTGAAAATGCTTCAAAAAGGAAGTAACACATCCTTCGCCATTGAATTTGGGAAGTTCAGGAACAAGGTATAAAGTTTTCACATTATGAGTATTTTCACCATTAGCCATGATTCAAATTGTAAATCATTCTTAGTTAAATGTTTTGCAGACATGATATTTCCAAATACACTGATAAATCAATTCACATAATGACATAAATGAAATAGAAATAGTTATAAGAGAAATATAGAAAGGCTGTATAAATAATTGGCATCAATAATAATCAACGAGCATGAACATGATCAGGAATAACTTGACTTATGGCACTTCAAAGAAAAAAGAAAATTTAAGAAATTATAATAGACACATATAAATAATTGGGTATATGAATAATAACGTTGAAAATAAATACAATGGTAATACAAAATGGGTCTACAATAGACACAATAATTACACAAAATAGGGTCTAGGGGCTGTGAGCGGGATATTACGGAGCGTGAGCGCGGCATGATTAAGCAGTCATTTTTAGTAAATCACTCTTCAATCTCTCTTGCGCTGCCACCATTGTAATGCTTCTATTTGTTTGCACGTAATCGGGAATACACCGTTGCTGAAATCATTGTCAAATGTGACATTTTTTTATCATTATCGTATTATTTAGGCACGATTCTTTTCGTTTCTGTCAATTATTATTTCACGACGCATGCGGTCATTTTATGTCCAGTGATTCATAGACAATGAGTTGATCCGAACTTCCACTGATTCATCGTTAATGTCTTATAATTTTAATGCAATCAAATACTTATATTTTCTAATGAATTCGATCTATCGCAGCTAAAATGTAAGTCGTTTAAATATTAAGTCAACATTAAGTTTGAGGAAGGAATACTCGAAGAATTTTAGCCAGCTATTAACTAAGGTTATTATTGAAAACACACTTTGATGATAAGAGGCAAATAAAGACTCGCAATCATGGGACGCGAGGATAAACACATTCAGCTTGCAAAGGAAATCCAGCGATGACGGTAATTATTACAGGGTCTCAGTTCTTACATGGATTTTAATGTGTCGAAAGTAGCTGCAAACTTCACTCATATAGAAACACTTTGTCTAGCGACAGTATAATAACAGAGAATACCGACTGAGTCAAAAATAATTTGAGTCAAATATTATCGTCTAGCAGAGTTGTTTAAGTATTAAATAATAAATCTCGTTGGGACGAAATTTCGTCTTAGCATGAATATCCTCTACTGCTACCAAGGCTTTAAATGCGGTAATCGTGGGAAAAAAATCGTCGTTGGTGACCGATATTAAATGACAGACCAATGATGCAAAAAGGAAGGATCCTAATCTTGTCGTAATTCTGTTAACTTACAACGTGAAAAGCCTATTCTTTCGCTATATTTATACAGGAACTTATTTTAATAACGTTGTCGTAGTCTCGCGTCCTATTTAAGCATAATTGAGCCCAATGAACAGAACATTACATGCATACATATTTTTAGCATTATATCGTTCACTTGTGGTTGAACGCGATCGTTCAAGCTTAGCTTCCTCTCGTTCTCAGAAGCCGCAAGCGTAGTTGTTTTTTCACCCAGCAGCCCAGGCAGTCCATGGTAAGAAGAATTTCACTCTCGACAACACTCGTGCAGTGTTTAGTTTCGATACCAGATTTGTACCACACCAGCCATGTGTGTAGCTGCTGTTGACATTCCTTTCCCTCTTCCGGTTACGCTTTTTCAAGCAAGTGAATGAATTCGGGATGTGAGCAAATGACATGTGAAAACTGTTATTATATCTCCGCTTACTCGAAAAAAGTAATTAGTCCCTAATAACGCAACGTAGCAAAACATAAACTCAACGATGTTGTCAGACGAGACCAAATTTTTTTAAACCTGTTTTACTCGTTCTTTGAGCGATAGATGGAAGTTCGTTGCTATTACAATACAATATAAGGATGCTAAATTGTGCACGTGGATGGCGAGCGTAAATCTGAGTTCGAAGAAGGAGAGTTCCCAGGTATGAGTGCTCGTATTTAAAGAAGATAACAATAAGGCAATACTCGATTACATTCAACTACTGTATACGAGGTAACTTGTTCTTTAAATTTATTTTTGAAGCTTGTATCGAAGCTATATAAAATGCATTGTCATTGCTGCAATATGCGAGTGAATGCATTTAGATTGAGGTGATTACGTTTTCCTATTATTATATTACTTGTCACTTTTTCGGAAAAGGTTTTTTCTTTGGCTTCTAAATTTCGTAAAATCTAACCTCGATTTAATCCCAGCTTCATAATAAGATAAATTTGAATCTTTCTATAACCATTAACTAAATCAGTTATAATTCTCGAACAGAAGTGTTAACATGTCCTGCAAGGAAATAAACCGATAGCAAATATTTCTGGAAAGTGAACCAATAATAAATTTATCATCAATCAAACAATCGTCAACAACACCATCGTTCGTACCCCGAAATTGACCAGTATTATCGTCTCCATTAACATCATTGTCAATAATTCCTTTGCAGTCCAGTGATACTTTTCTCGTTCATCGTGATTTGAATACATCACGGCCTGCGACGACGCTATTATGCACGGTCACAGTCTAAATTAAACAAGATCGCCGCCCAGATTACATCAGATTACCTAGGGGATCACCTTAAACGTCTTTCAAGGATTCCATTTCCCGAAGCCGTTGTTCACTAGCACTTTTAGCGTCTGGGGAGAATTCCAAGATCTTGAAACAAACGGCGAACACACAGTACACGTGGTTTTGCAGTTCCGGGTTTCCCAAATAGGCAACGAATGTTCTTCAGTTGAAATGTAATTGAATATTATTAGCATTTTGCCAGTTGTGTATGAGCTCAAACTAGTGATGAATGTATCTACTCACAGCTGCATAAAATTTCACTAGCAACATTATGCTCTGTGTTTCATTAATAATATCATTTGCTGCTAGCTTCGTCTCTTCATGCTATTAATTCCACGCTCTTGAACAGCATTTCTTGGTCTGATAGTTCCAGTTTTCCGCTGTAAAGATGCCCTAGAAATAAAAATAAATGAATAGTCAGCTCATTGCGTAATTTTGAGCGAATGGAAATGGAAAGGGGAAGGAAAATCGTAATTACCACCATTAAGTGCACTGGAGAGAGCGATTGCAACAGAATTAAACATCATTTAATGCTAAGTGCCCTTCAATTTTGTTCATGAATCTCGTCTGAACGACGTCTGAATGAGACAAAAACGAAACAGATACGGCCATTTGACCGTGACGGATCGTTTTCTGTGATTTATGGTAGCGAGGTCGACTGATTCTGCCCATTGTATCGTTGCGTATAGTAACGTAAGCGAGTGCAGTTCTGTAAATGACTTGGCAGACAATAGCAGCATTGGTTTACTGCGTTTCATGCCTTCTCGCGCTGCTATGGTGTTAGACAAAGTTATCACACTTCAATTGTTTGCTTTGTTGAATATCGAAGGTTGTGCATTCCGATGGCAAAACAAAGTTCACCGCTACACACTTGTTTGCTTTGTGCCATATCAAATGGTGTGGCCTTATGATTGCAGGAGAAAGTTTGTGGCATCCCAAGAGTACATCCATGAATGATATTCATCTCAGGAATCATGCTAAATGTTGTTATTTAGGAGCTGAATTTTTGCCCATCAAAGGGTTGATGCAGTTGCATAGAAACCATGCACTAGCAAATACTCAAATAGTGCGTCGTTTTAAGGCAAATTTTTAAAGATATGCTGAGCAAATATTAAGATAGAATGACAGCCATTATCACTTCACAATATGCTAACAGTAATAGTTCACACACATGCCACCGTGAATATCCTATACTTTCCCTCACTGCGTATTTTACCTCTAAATATTTCTATAATTTCACGACGTTCATTACGTGAGACAATGCCCAAAAATAAATATGGAAGCCCTAGAGCTTAAAATTAAAATTAAGACTTTCAGGCAGCAGAGCTTTCATGTTCTTTTTCGTGAAAAGGTGCAGTTTACGAGTTTGGCCAGCCTGCTTTGTTTCTCTTATTAATTTGTAAAATTTGTTTCTTTGGAATCACTGGCGTTAATTTAGCAGGCGCGATAAATAAAATGAGAGTTCTGTATAATTAGCTGCTTACCGTCATCTAGAAAAAACAATCGTGGCCGACTACAGAAGAAGACGAAAACACCAGAAACTTCTATTTTATTGGAGCAGCATAATCCGGAACACATCATGATGCTATTTTCTAAGAAAAAAGGGAGAAAAAGATTTAGGCAGAAGTCTGGAGTTCCCTCCTCGCAATCGCGAGTGCGGACAGGACTGGCCAAACCCCAATGCGTGCCCTATAGTGCATAGCCGACTGATTTTGCGTAATGAACAACGAATAAAAATCGAACAATTCAGGTAAGCTACCAGTCGGAAAAAATTGTTACAATCACTTAGGCCAACTATAGGGATTATGAATTGAAGCAAATAAGAACTATTAACTACAGAAAGTGGGAATCTTCAATCAGAATAAATAGGAACTACAAATTAAAACAAATAGGAATCAGTAATGGAAACAAATGGGAAACACTAATTCGAACAAATGTAGACGATTAATGAAAGAAAATTGGAACTACCAATTAGGAGAATTAGGAACTATCAATAACAAAAAAGGAACTACTAATTTGAACCAATAGAAACTGTAAATTAAAACAACTAAAACCTATTAATTGGAACAAATAGCAACTATGAGTTGCAAATCTAATCTGAAAAAAAATATTTGGACTCAACTGAATCATATTGAAAGGTCTCGAAAAGCAAGCACAGTGACAGACGGGACGTGTTGGACAACAGAGAACATGGGGACAACTGACCAGCCTCTGCCAAAATTCTGATGTAATCTTCCATGCAAGAGTGTCCTTCGATGCTCCTCGGTATTCTACGAAGATGCAATAGTTGCACATCATGCTCGGTTGTGCTCAGGGTACAACAATTAAAAATTGGAGAAGTTGCTCCACGAGTTTGATAGGTACAGACTAAGAGAGCACGTCGCTCAGAAGTAATGAATGAAGAAATGAAGTAATTGTCCAAATAGGGGCTCCATGAAATAGTCGGAACGCTCTAATGACGTGAAATATTGATCCAGGTTCCTTGCTATATATACCCAAAAATGCAGAATGAAAGAATAAAGATGAGCTGTGTCTAACCTCAAGGCGAGAATTCGAAAGGAAGGCATCTGACCGATGGGGTTGCGCATTGCGTTTGTCTTCAGAGGCTGCCGACGAAATAAAAATTACAACAAATGCCGCAGATATCCCCTACGTGTATATCGCCCGACACCGCATGCCGCGCCATTAGTTGGCGTGAGGCTCAACATCAACACGTGAGCGTTCAAGTCATTCCATCATTACCAGGAGGTGATTTAAAATGACATGTCTGAATTATTAGCCGTTTTACAAAAGCTGTAATGATTGAAATTTTACCTTTAAAATAAATCACAGTTTCCTTGGGGCTGCATGGGACTGATTTAGAGCAGAACTTCTTAATTAATAATATGTACCTGTTCCGTATTAGAATTTGCAATTTATAGAGTTTAATTTTGTGGGTTGTGACATGCAATAGCCACATTTATGGTCTTTTAATTTATTCAGTAAAGTCAAATTAGAGCAACTTCCAGGGTCGCTCGAAACCCATCAAAATCGTTAAGATGTTAGTATCGATGCATATATTCCACTCTTCGATTAAAATTAAATTATTCGGAGATCTATATCGATGGTGGGTTAATTGCAGACAATGACTTCTTCAACATACGGTGAATAACATATTCATTGAAAAAACTTAACTTCCAAAAAACATATTGCATTTACACATGTTGGTGCTCAAGCATTAAGATTCACCAGCATTCCCAAAACAGTTAAGAATATCTTAGCAGGCAATGGTTAGAAAATAATATCAAGGACATTAATCCATCTTTCCGGAACGAAAGCGAGGCATAAAATTGACAAAAGAGAACCACCAAACCTTTTAAACTGTGTTCAAATGTCATTAGAGCAATACACTCAGACATAGGCCATAGAAATAATTTCATTGAATACCTGTTGATACCCTTTCAGCACCCAATCAATTTGTCTCTGTGATGTTTAAGCCTCGGAATGTTTAAGGCGATAAAAATCTTAAAAAATAAGTATCTGCTCTGACCATCATTATCTTTCACCCAGAATCTCAAGTTTCAAATCCCTTACCATTCGAAGACGCAATTTCAATACGCTCGCTCCCTTGAAGCATATGCGAGGTCCAGAGCTAAAGGTTGAAGAGGATTTTTGTTAAAATAGTACAGTTTTTTCGTTAACTACGTGACAGTCTTTTTAGTTCACTGCTGTCTTATTTTCTGCACTTACTACTTCGTTCTTCAACTTTTATAATAATTGATAAATTTCTGTCTCAAGTTGCTGTTTCTAAGCTCCTTGTGTATAGATTCCGCATTCTCCTTAGTCCACACCAAATGGTGCTTTTCTCCTTCCTCTCTTTGTAATATCTTTATTGCAGTTAGGGAGGCTTTAACTAATTTCAAATTTGATCTCAGTGTAGTTTCTACTCCATTTGAGTTTAGGCTTGGATCTCGATGTCTCTTAATATCCTTATGAAAAACTCGTACCAGGCTATAAAAGAGTCTTGAGATTTATTTCCTATCAATGTAGGTATATTGATCAAACCAATTGTTATGATATAACTTTTCCCCCAAAGAAGAGTATTCGAAATGATGGGTCAGCTGTCTTAACTGAAATGAACCCTAAAACTGTCATAGAATAAGCAGTTTTTATTTCTCTCACTAACGTTATATTACTAACATAAACGTTATTTTCCATTGCTTCAAGTAAATCCTTTATTCAATCTATACTATAATAAGAGCCGCGTCCGTCCGTCCGTCCGTCCGTCTGTCTGTCCGAAGCCAGCCTGCAGTGTGTGATGAGCGTATCTGTGATACAAGCTCCAGCCCTATATATTTTGACGGGCCGTGTTCACGCGGCCTCATCAACTCTCGAGAGATTGTATTTTTATTTTATTTCTTACAGCCTTTCTCTCATTTCGCCCTCTTTTTTTATTTCAAATAAAGGGGGGTTGACTAGTTAGTATAATAAGTAAGCTTAGAACGAGTCTTCTTAATTAAAAATCTTATGTAAGAGATAAATGAGCGTAAGATTTTCTTTGGATTTTTTTAGAAGGTTCTAAGCTTTTGGGGCAAATAAGTTGTCTCGTTTGAAACTGTTTGTTTTGAAAACAGGTAAATACTGATTTTACCCATGAATAACCTATAACTTTTTAACCTTTTTTAACCTTATAATCTGTTTAAATGTCAAATTACTTAAGAGATGTGAACCTTCAAAAAATAAATTTCAAACCACAAATTTGAGGATTGATCTCTCAATTTCGTTGAGCTTTGTAATAAATATACAAATTTTTGTTCAGTAGGAGAAGAAGTGTCTGGGAGAACTATTTTACTTTGCTCGTTATATTGAACAATTTCGTTCGTTTTAGATTTGTGCGCGACGGCCAAAGCGGCGCTCATCACAGCGCAGGGACACTGAAATGAAGCCAGGGACATATTATTGAGGCGCTTGCCAGGCCGTAAAACAGAAGAAGCTGCGGCAATAAAGTTACGGCGACCTAATATCCGACCCACCAAAATATTCGCATTTTAAGGATCAACTTTCGTTCTGCTGACATCGGCGTGTTTCAGAGGCTGCCTGTTCCCTCAGAGGCCTTTGTTTCAAGGGCAATCCCGGCTGATCCGTTCACGGTAGCATCCAACTTTCGAAAATTTCCCCTTGAAATTCTTCTTATTGTCCTAAATATGCTGGGATATATACATGGACTGGGCGTTGCGAGTGAGAATTTTTGTCAAAAGTGGTGATGATGGCGCGACTGCTGCGACGGCAACAACTGGTAACCGGATGCCTATCATCGTTGTAACTATAGCACATCTCTTTGTTGTCGCTCCCAGCGCCAAGTTGTGGTGCTAATTTTGCTAATTACTGGCGGCTCGGCGTTACGCCAAACTAACAGGGCTTTGTTCTCTCAACTCACACAAGCTGTGGGTTTTACAGTACCAAACTTCACTAATCAAATCAATGTCGGATGGAAGTTTTACCTTCATTAAGACCTCAAATTGTGTGCTGCGTTCCACAGGTACGTTTGTTTGGTTTTAACCCTTTAACGTCCGAATTTTTGTACTCATATTACCGTTAACACAACCACCATCACTAAACTGGCGCTGGCATCTGGCAGTCACCGATATTAGGATGGGATAAGAACTGCCACTCGGCAGAGAACTTCAAAGAACACATTAGGGAACTAATTGAATAAGAAATAAAATATATTGAAGGGGAATTTTGAAAGAGGACACTGGTGTTCTCTGGGGCGTTAAAGGGTTAACGGCATGTTTTGATAGGGTCTTTTTCTACGTAGTGATAGTAAAGAAACGAACATGATGCGCTGTTAGACAGTTGAAAGAAGAGTATTTCTTAATTTTTTTCACTGACGCCTTCAATACTATTCTCAATTTCAGTAAAACTTCTCTTCGTGTGAAGAATTATGTAGATATTGATTAATTAAAACCATGTGGAATAATTTCTGTTATTTAGAGTGGAAAATTTCTGCGTTGAAATGAAAAACATTTACACATTCTTTTAACGTACTCAATTCTATCATCGATTTCATTATAACCTGAATCAGTGTTTTGAATCAAATTTCGTCATTATTTTTTTCAACTAATTATAAGAAAAAGAAACTAGATGATCAATATCCTTATTTACCTGCATTCAGCAGAGAGATTAGAGACAGCTAAAGTGTCAAGTTTTCATTATATAAAAAGCAGCGTCTTGTTTTGCACACTGAGGTAACGGTAATCAATATTCCAACTCCATTGTTTACCACTGCAGGAATCACAGGTGTGATCAGTTTGAATGAAAATCGGCAGCGTTAATTTTCTGGGGCTTCAAAAAATGGAGATATATTCTTTTTTAAATTCAGCTTCATATAATTCAAAATAAATGTATACCTGTTCTTTTGCAAGGCTATCAAATTAGGAAAAATAAATCATTAATTCCGTTTCTGTAATTTTATCCATGTAATTTTAGTTTCTGCACGTGGCATTTCTCGTCGCTTCAATTTATAAACAATGGTCTCTGTGTTTGAGTTTCTTCGGCTCAGCAAATTTTTTCGAAAGATAGAATATATTTTCTAGATAATTTTATATGAGCGAGGAAATACCAGGAGACACCTCCCGGTGACCTGCAGCGTGAACATTCACGACCAAAATTGTAGGACTTTCCGCACGGATATTCTCTTAGCGGAGACCTTGTAGGATTTTCCGTCCAAGACTGCAAAAAAATACGAGGAAGAAACCAACTCGTCCGCAGGGAACTCCTTTCTGGTGTGGTTAGAATAACGCTCGCAGAACGGTGAACTTACCGCTTGCAGAACGGTGAAACTACGCTTGCAGAACGGTGAAACTACGCTTGCAGAACGGTGAAATTACCGCTTGCAGAACGGCGAAACTACGCTTGCAGAACGGTGAAACTACGCTTGCAGAACGGTGAAATTACCGCTTGCAGAACGGTGAAACTACGCTTGCAGAACGGTGAAACTACGCTTGCAGAACGGTGAAATTACCGCTTGCAGAACGGTGAAACTACGCTTGCAGAACGGCGAAACTACGCTTGCAGAACGGTGAAATTACCGCTTGCAGAATGGTGAATCTACGCTTGCAGAACGGTGAAACTACGCTTGCAGAAAGGTGAAACTACGCTTGCAGAACGGTGAAACTACGCTTGCAGAACGGTGAAACTACGCTTGCAGAACGGTGAAACTACGCTTGCAGAACGGTGAAACTACGCTTGCAGAACGGTGAAACTACGCTTGCAAAACGGTGAAACTACGCTCGCAGAACGGTGAAACTACGCTTGCAGAACGGTGAAACTACGCTTGCAGAACGGTGAAACTACGCTTGCAGAACGGTGAAACTACGCTTGCAGAACGGTGAAACTACGCTTGCAGAACGGTGAAACTACGCTTGCAGAACGGTGAAACTACGCTTGCAGAACGGTGAAACTACGCTTGCAGAACGGTGAAACTACGCTTGCAGAACGGTGAAACTACGCTTGCAGAACGGTGAAACTACGCTTGCAGAACGGTGAAACTACGCTTGCAGAACGGTGAAACTACGCTTGCAGAACGGTGAAACTACGCTTGCAGAACGGTGAAACTACGCTTGCAGAACGGTGAAACTACGCTTGCAGAACGGTGAAACTACGCTTGCAGAACGGTGAAACTACGCTTGCAGAACGGTGAAACTACGCTTGCAGAACGGTGAAACTACGCTTGCAGAACGGTGAAACTACGCTTGCAGAACGGTGAAACTACGCTTGCAGAACGGTGAAACTACGCTTGCAGAACGGTGAAACTACGCTTGCAGAACGGTGAAACTACGCTTGCAGAACGGTGAAACTACGCTTGCAGAACGGTGAAACTACGCTTGCAGAACGGTGAAACTACGCTTGCAGAACGGTGAAACTACGCTTGCAGAACGGTGAAACTACGCTTGCAGAACGGTGAAACTACGCTTGCAGAACGGTGAAACTACGCCTGCAGAACGGTGAAACTACGCTTGCAGAACGGTGAAACTACGCTTGCAGAACGGTGAAACTACGCTTGCAGAACGGTGAAATTACCGCTTGCAGAACGGTGAAACTACGCTTGCAGAACGGTGAAATTACCGCTTGCAGAATGGTGAAACTACGCTTGCAGAACGGTGAAACTACGCTTACAGAACGGTGAAACTACGCTTGCAGAACGGTGAAACTACGCTTGTAGAATGGTGAAACTACGCTTGCAGAACGGCGAAACTACGCTTGCAGAACGGTGAAATTACCGCTTGCAGAATGGTGGAACTACGCTTGCAGAACGGTGAAATTACCGCTTGCAGAATGGGGGAACTACGCTTGCAGAATTTGGGAACTACGCTTGCAGAACGGTGAAATTACCGCTTGCAGAACGGTGAAATTACCGCTTGCAGAACGGTGAAATTACCGCTTGCAGAACGGTGAACTTAACGCTAGCAGAACGGTGAACTTAACGCTTGCAGAACGGTGAACTTAACACTTGCAGAACGGTGAACTTTTCATTTACTTGGAAAAAATTCATTTCGATTGATTCGTCTTGGGATTAAATCAAACAAATATGTAAAACAGGACATCGATTCCACAGAAATTTAATCAACCAATCCTCGGATCTCTTACAAGAACCGCTCGAATACACCGACATTTTGGTATTTTGATACATACAGGATATGTATCATACATCTAGTGGTAGCGTAAAACTGCTGGTAGTGCAGTGCTGCTGGTAGTGTAGTTCTGCTTGCAATGTAGGGCGGCTTGCAATGTAGTGCTGCAGGTAGTGCAGTGCTGCAGGTAGTGCAGTGCTGCAGGTAGTGCAGTGCTGCTGGTAGTGCACTGCTGCTGGTAGTGCACTGCTGCTGGTAGTGCAGTGCTGCAGGTAGTGCAGTGCTGCAGGTAGTGCAGTGCTGCTGGTAGTGCAGTGCTGCTTGCAATGTAGTGCTGAAAATAGTGCAGTGCTGCAGGTAGTGTAGTGCTGCAGGTAGTGCAGTGCTGCAGGTAGTGCAGTGCTGCTGGTAGTGCAGTGCTGCAGGTAGTGCAGTGCTGCAGGTAGTGCAGTGCTGCTGGTAGTGCAGTTCTGAAGGTAGTGTCGTGCTGCAGGTAGTGTCGTGCTG
Organism: Morinoia aosen; assembly: GCA_030386875.1. Taxonomy (NCBI): domain Eukaryota; kingdom Metazoa; phylum Arthropoda; class Malacostraca; order Amphipoda; family Talitridae; genus Morinoia; species Morinoia aosen. The sequence continues at coordinate 23,426,192 of CM059579.1, forward strand.
CAGGTAGTGTCGTGCTGCAGGTAGTGCAGTGCTGCTTGCAATGTAGTGCTGCAGGTAGTGCAGTGCTGCAGGTAGTGCAGTGCTGCAGGTAGTGCAGTGCTGCTGGTAGTACAGTGCTGCCTGCAATGTAGTGCTGCAGGTAGTGCAGTGCTGCAGGTAGTGCAGTGCTGCAGGTAGTGCAGTGCTGCAGGTAGTGCAGTGCTGCAGGTAGTGCAGTGCTGCAGGTAGTGCAGTGCTGCAGGTAGTGCAGTTCTGAAGGTAGTGCAGTTCTGAAGGTAGTGCAGTTCTGAAGGTAGTGCAGTTCTGAAGGTAGTGCAGTGCTGCAGGTAGTGCAGTGCTACAGGTAGTGCAGTGCTACTTGCAATGTAGTGCTGCTGGTAGTGCAGTGCTGCTGGTTGCGCAGTGCTGAAGGTAGAGCAGTGTTGCAGGTAGTGCAGTGCTATTGGCATATTGCCTTGCGGCAGATGTTGTATTTTTGCGTGCTATTGCTGCAGCTGACGCCGGTCTCTGCAGCTGTGGGCCTGCTATCGCAGCTGTTGTCTTGTGTGAAGCTGTTATTTCCCTGAAGTGGTTGGTTTCATGTCACTGCAGCTGTTTTCTAGTCGCTGCAGCTGTTCTATTTTTGCAGCTCATGTTCTGCTGCTGATACTGTTGTTCTGTTACTGTTTTTTTGTTGCAGCTGTTGTGCTCTGCAGCAGCTCTTCGGTACAGCTATTTCGTTGTTCCAGCAGTTTCGTTGCTTCAGCTGTTTTGTTGCTGGAGCTGTTATTTTGCTGCAGCTCTAACACTGTTGCCGCTAATAACAAAACCTTATTGCAGCCACCCTGTCCCGAACACTCGATTTCTGCTGTTAGAAAGCTGTATTAACAAAACTTTTTGCCTACAATTTTCATTCAGCGTTTCCCGGTTTATTGGTGCTCGGTTAGCCTGTTTTCGTTGGTACCGTTGTTGGACCCTGGTAGGTAGTGCGATGTTTTAGTATAAACTCTGTTGAAAGTTGCCCAGTCTTATTTTATAGTGTACAAGCAGAAATAGTGCAAGTTCGGCACAGGTTGCAGTTTTCATCATTGCCGATCCCAAATGAAAATTCAGTTATTCAACTGCAGTAAATATTGATCGTAAGTTTGTTTATTTTTATGCCACTACAAATAAAACAACTACTAGTGTTTCCTCGCGATCACAAATGATTGCGTCTGCTAGTTGGAGCCATATGCTATCCTTTCCTGAAAAACCTGCAACAGCTTTTAAATAAACAGTTTAATTGCGTATCACTTTTCGAGTCGATTTCTACATTTTTGCATCGGGATAAGACGTGCAAAATTTTTTTCAATATTAAAAAATCACAGGTAATTTAAAATTCGAAAATTGCAGTGAACATCGTGTTGACCGCGATAGGTGCAACAGCGCTCCCAGCGACGGGAAGGATACAAGGAGCTTGTAACAGTCCAGGCGTTACGGGGCGGCCTGGCGTCATATTTGTGAGGTGAAGTAGAGACTGGCATATCATATAAGCATAGATTGTGTTTGTCATGTGGAGTTAAATAGTCCTCATTCAGTTTTGGAAGCTTTCTTAAATTGTCATTATGTTTTCTGATCGGTGTCCATTGGTGTTTACGTATACATATTTCCACAATGTTACCGTGATATTTTACACAATCGTTGGTATTTTAAACCATTTCACACGCCACAATTATTGAGACCTCTTCAAGTTGACGTAATCTTCCTTGCACAAAATTTTGTTCACTTAAATGGGTAAGCTCCCTGTGTACGAATTTCTAGGCTTAGTTCGGCGTGCTGCCTTGTTCATTTTATTCTGTCAGCTCGCCTATTAGATTTAAGCTAGATTTAAGAACAGTAATTAAGGTTAGTTACTTTATGTTCATGATATAAAGGGCAGGATGAAGGAGACAATTTCTTGGCCCGGCAGTTTCGGTTCTTCTTAACGACTGACGATTGATGGGAAGTATACTCTAACGTGCGTTTGCACTGAATAAGCAGACTTTTCGCACACCTCCAGCCTTATACAATCATCGGTTCAGCTGCGCATTTCAATTATTTATTCTACGGAATCTACTGGGAGCACCATAGGTATTACTTACCTGCTGGAGGCGTTCGACTCCCACGCTGCTCCGTACTTACCTGCTGGAGGCGCTTGACTTCCTCGCTGCTCCGTACTTACCTGCTGGAGGCGCTTGACTTCCACGCTGCTCCGTACTTACCTGCTGGAGGCGCTTGACTTCCTCGCTGCTCATGACTTGCCTGCTGGAGACGCTTGACTTCCACGCTGCTCCGTACTTACCTGCTGGAGGCGCTTGACTTCCACGCTGCTCCGTACTTACCTGCTGGAGACGCTTGACTTCCACGCTGCTCCGTACTTACCTGCTGGAGGCGCTCGACTTCCACGCTGCTCCGTACTTACCTGCTGGAGGCGCTTGACTTCCTCGCTGCTCCGTACTTACCTGCTGGAGGCACTCGACTTCCACGCTGCTCCGTACTTACCTGCTGGAGGCGCTTGACTTCCTCGCTGCTCCGTACTTACCTGCTGGAGGCACTCGACTTCCACGCTGCTCCGTACTTACCTGCTGGAGGCGCTTGACTTCCTCGCTGCTCCGTACTTACCTGCTGGAGGCGCCCGGCTTCTACACTGCTCCGTACTTACCTGCTGGAGGCGCTCGACTTCTACGCTGCTCCGTACTTACCTGCTGGAGGCGCTCGACTTCCACGCTGCTCCGTACTTACCTGCTGGAGGCGCTCGACTTCCACGCTGCTCCGTACTTACCTGCTGGAGGCACTCGACTTCCACGCTGCTCCGTACTTACCTGCTGGAGGCGCTCGACTTCCTCGCTGCTCCGTACTTACCTGCTGGAGGCGCTCGACTTCAACGCCGCTCCGTACTTACCTGCTGGAGGCGCTCGACTTCCTCGCTGCTCCGTACTTACTTGCTGGAGGCGCTCGACTTCCACGCTGCTCCGTACTTACTTGCTGGAGGCGCTCGACTTCCACGCTGCTCCGTACTTACCTGCTGGAGGCGCTTGACTTCCTCGCTGCTCCGTACTTACCTGCTGGAGGCGCCCGGCTTCTACACTGCTCCGTACTTACCTGCTGGAGGCGCTCGACTTCTACGCTGCTCCGTACTTACCTGCTGGAGGCGCTCGACTTCCACGCTGCTCCGTACTTACCTGCTGGAGGCGCTCGACTTCCACGCTGCTCCGTACTTACCTGCTGGAGGCACTCGACTTCCACGCTGCTCCGTACTTACCTGCTGGAGGCGCTCGACTTCCTCGCTGCTCCGTACTTACCTGCTGGAGGCGCTCGACTTCAACGCCGCTCCGTACTTACCTGCTGGAGGCGCTCGACTTCAACGCCGCTCCGTACTTACCTGCTGGAGGCGCTCGACTTCCTCGCTGCTCCGTACTTACTTGCTGGAGGCGCTCGACTTCCACGCTGCTCCGTACTTACTTGCTGGAGGCGCTCGACTTCCACGCTGCTCCTTTTACCAGACTGGAGCAGGCGGACGTAAATCCACTACCAGGGGATCGACACTTCGTGGCGTTCTGCCTTGAGATGAAGAAGCTTGCCGGACTTGCCAAACCCCTAAAGTTTCCGTACCCTTGCCATTTATATTATTGAGATTTCTTTAGGACTCGAACCATTATTATTCATTCTGAGCAATATATTGATGGGTCGCATTTGATGGTGGCTCTTCAAACAAATTAAAATTAATTGCGTTAATTCCTTTTTCAGTAAATCAAGTATCAAGTGCATGTATGTTCGTTATCATTCTTTGTTTCCAGTGCTTGGAGACTTGAGGAAGGAGCGGCGAGCGGCGGGCCTGGGCAGTGAGGTGGCTGCTAGTGTAGCCTGCCCCCAACTCGTATCATTTGCCGCCAAGCGCAAAGCTCCAACTCAATCTATAGTTCTTGATAACTTGCTTGCTGAAGCAAATAGATTTCTGAAACGGTCCTTTTTCTTGATCCTTTGTATTTGCAATCCTATTTTATTTGCTACCCTGGGATTTCTGGGATTCCTGGGAGGTAGTTCGGGCCTGACAGCCCCGGGCCATGCTGATGCACCGCCCTCCAACGACGACTCGCCGCTACATTTCCTCCACTCGCAGTTGCGCCACCTGCTGCAGGAGGCTGTTGCCCGCTGCAGGCTGGTTCCATGCCAGTTTTACGTGCAAAGTTAAGAATGCTCTAATTTTTAGGTCAATATAAAAGATGGTTTTATTATAAAACTATACCCGTTCTCCATGTATTCAATCATAGTTTGTATTTTTGGCCTATTTCGATATCTACGAGCTCCAATAATAATTGCAATCTATCATAAATCCTGTGGTCTACCAAGTATTGTTAAATGCCTGTGAATTGACAAAGCGCGAGCCTCGATTCTTGTGCTGCGTCGGAACAAACTTGTCCATCTCTGCAACTTCTCGTGCCCTTGAGTGAGCCAACTATTTAAAAGACTTATGAAAGGAGCTCTCTGTGACCTCTTGTAAGCTGAAACTAATGCAGGCCGTGACCAATACCAGAAGGCATGTTACTCTAATTGCATGCTGTTATAACAGAAATTAAATTTGTACACAATCCCAGTTTGCGAAAAACCGCATGAATTTATATTTCCCCTGATATCAGACTACAGCAATGCCTCTTATGTACAGTTCCATTAATATATCTCAATGGCTCTTACAAGAACGCCCTCGTTCAGCAGGCCCAGGAAAAACACGCTGACATACTGGAGAATATTGCCCGTGCTGCGGAAAATCCTCCTCAATGGTCTCAAAATCCAATAGCTTCTCACGACAACACAAAGGCCCTTGAACTCTCAGTGTAAGCGTTGGTCGAACCAGCATCTGGTGCTCATCTCTGCTATTATTTTGTTTAGGAATGTCATGACGACGTTCGGGATTTGTGCAGGAACTTTGCGTTCTAGTTTGGATTATAAAATATTTCAAATACTGGGGAATTTTTATGTATGGGTCCTGAAACTTATTTTTATGACTCCCAAAGTACTGATACATTTAAAAAAAGTTGTGCAATTCTGAGAAATACGAGTTTCACTGCGATAACTTTTTGAGTACAATATTCTTGAAGCGCTGCTCCCTGAGCGCAGACAGAATTCGGTACGATTAGGCAAGCTGTTCATTACGGCGCCGGGGAAATCTGGTCCAATTCGCTGTATTTCTACCTCGATGGATGCCTTGAGTGGGTGTAGATTTCTAGATTTTGCAAGTTAAACTCTTTCTTTTAGGTTTCTCTAAAGGAAAACACCAACTTAAGACATCCATCGAGGCCAGAGAATTTGACCAGAACTCACCAGCGCCATAATGAATAGCCTGCCTAATCGCGCTGATTTTTGTTTGCGTTAAAGGGTGTGGCACTATTATAATATTGTGTTCAAAACAGAATAAAAATAAAAACAGTATTTCGCAGGATTAGACGAGTGCTACATTTTTAAAATTTATCTGATATTGCGGAAGTTCTTAAAAATTCTTTGAGGAGGTCACACACAGACATGTTATGTCCAAATAGGAGGTCCAGTTGGACAAAATAATGGAAACACCGAATATTTTGCAATCAAAATCTTTGAACATGCTATGAACAAAACTTTACGTATTTTTACGTTTCATTGCTTATTGTTGTAGTGATTTGACATTTTGTTTAAAATTAACTGTTTTTTATAGATATATAAAAGAAAAATTTGTTTATAACCTCATAAAGGTGACATACATCTCTGACTTTCAATGAGGCCAAATTGTAGGTGCTCGTACGGCTGGTGCTATAGTGTATCAGAAACTGCCCGAATGCTTGGCGTTTCTAATGGTTTCGCCTCAAAAGTGATGACTGCATTTGAAAGAGAAAGAAAAACGTCCTCAGCAAGCACAGGTCTGTCTGGCCGAAAGTCAAAGTTGTCTGAGAGAGACCATCGGACTCTTAATCAAATTCTTAGAGAGGGTCTCAAGTCCACGGTTCTTAAATTCACTGCAGCACCTACAAATGAGCACCTACAGAACCCAGTTTCCACAAACTGTTCGTCGGGAGCTACATAAATCTGGAGTCTACTGGAGGGCTGCAATTAGAAAACCTCTGCTCTAACTGACAAATGTTTCGAAGCGCATAGAGTGGTGTAGAAACCACCAGAATGAGTCCGTCGAGCAGTGGAAAAATGTTATTTTCTCTGACGGATCATCGTCTATCTTATTTCCGACCTCCGGCTAAGTGTACATTTGGAAATAGCAGAAAGATGCATTTGATACAGACTGCCGAAATGGTCTGGGGTGCTATTTCTTGAAAATCCGCTGGGCAAAAGATTTCCCTTCATGGAAAAATTAGTAGCGGAAACTATTTAGGAATTTTGGGCGATCAAGATCATCTTAGGGTTGAAGCACTGTTTCCGGAAGGGATCGCCATCTTTCAAGATGATAATGCCCCGATCCATACAGCTAGAATAATAATTGTTAAAGAATGGCACGAGGAACATTCTAATGAAGTTGAGCATCTCATCTAACCACTACAATCCCCAGACCTCACCATATTTCAGTTTTTATGGTCAGTTTAGAGATTCAAGTAAGAAGTCGATTTCCGCCGCCATCGTCTCTAAAAGAATTAAAGGGGATTTTAACTGAAGAATGGGCTAAAATTCCTTTGGAAAAATTCACAATTTGTACGAATCAATACCACGGAGAATTGAAGCTGTAATTGCCCCAAAAGGTGGACATACAGCATATTAAAATATGTTTTCTGGATTTCCCTAGGTGTTCCCATTATGTTGTCAAAACTTTATGTGTGAAAATTGCCGTGTATAAATGACGTTCACAATAGAGTATAATAAAAATCGATGCTAACACGCGATACAAAACACGGTGCAACATGATGTAAACATTTTAGGAAAGTTTATTATAATTCTTAGTGCGGATATAACTTTGCAGCGATCGTCAGAACTTTAATTCTTTCCCGAAGGAAAGTCATCGTGATCATGGGTATGAAGAACGAAGTTTTAATCTTAGAGAGTTTCAACACATCGTTAGTGAATTCCGATCTTGGATTTGATGTATCGCCTTCTGTATCTTCAGGCTTGCTTGTGGACCTGGTGCACAGCAATGACGTCACACTTATGGTCCGAAGCAGTTTTGTTACAAATATGTGAAAATGTTTAGCTAATAATGATTATCCGCATGATGAATTTATGCATATTACATTGTGTACATGGAGTTGTACTGTAGAAAAATCTCTTTAAACAGATAGAAATTTAACCGCAAAACTGACTCACTTTTGTGTGTCAACTAACTAGTTGTAAAACCATCACACACTATGTATACTCGGTGTACAGCATCAACTAAGAAATTTTAACACACTTCTACGTGTCATTGCATGATACAACACACAAGTGTGCCAACTATGACATACTTAGCGCAAGTCAGCACTATTTCCCATAAATGTTTAACTTTCTCCAGCTAGCCTGAGAATACACGTATTGTCTAAGAGTATCTAAAGATTAAAAAAAAACAGAGGTCTAGGAGTTCCTAAAAAATTATACTCCGTTCAGAAATTTCAAAGACTACTTACCGTTAACCGAGGAACTTTTCCCCGTATGAATCGTAAATATGTGATTTAAATTTTCTGTTTGCTAGGTCAAAGGTGAGACAGTTGTCCCAAGATTTTTTTGGAAAATCGTTTGACAAGGGTATTAGAATTTCTCTCAATGACATGCCTTAATCAAATATTATTTTAAACTTTGTTTTTGATGACTGTATTTTTAGATGAGACTTAGAGGTAAGGATTGCCTAAAAAGTTTAGAATGGAAAATACAGTGAAAATTAACAAAAATGAAACATGAACACACTTCAAGTATATAGCAAAACACTGAAATAAAAAGGTATTAAACCTCACACCTACACGTTGACGTTGCTGTGATTGTTGTTCTCATCCGATAAGAACTATTTTTAACGAAAGCATTTGTGGTTAATTTGATATATACTTTGGAATCCGTGTTTCATTATCGTACCTACTCTTTAGTAAAATATAATAGCAGTGTAATAGAGTTCTTTTATGCAAATCGGCCTTATTGTTCGTTTCATTCATTTCTTTATAACATAAGGTAGAAACACTCATTTCCTGCTCGAGCAGCTAATAAAGCAAGCTCATGACAAAGCGCACAATCAGGCACCTCTCCAGTGCGGCTCGATTCAGTGTTACGATGAGCAGAATTCCACGATGCTCGATATGTACTTTTTGCCCCGGGAAATGAATTGAAGTTCAATTCAAGAGCAATTGACTTACAAGGGAAAAATACATTTTTATTTGAGCTTAGCCTGGGATATAGTTGTGAATAATTGAAATATACACTAAGAGTTAGAACGAAGTTATCATCCGTTTGAGAGTTATTCAGTCTCATATTTTGCGGGAAGGAATAAAATGCATAACTGACTTTCGCGGAAAATAATTTCAAATTTTCATTCAACAAATGATAAAATGCCCATTTTTCGTTGTATTAAAATTTTACTCTCCCATGAAACATAAAGCATTCACTTTTTTCATTTCACAATTAGGCAAATTTTGGAATCTTTTCAAATTGTAAGTAAGAAAAAAGACTTGGATCCATATCATTACAATGGATTAAATATTCTAAAGATTGTTAGATTAACTTAATCAAATATTTTCAAAATTGCTTTCTGATTTAACGACACATTCTCTTAAACGAGAGTTAACTTTTGTTCTTAAAAGTTCAAATTGCTAAGTCATTTGGAATTTTGTGGTGAGAGCATATATTTGGCGGCTCGAAAAGTGCCTCAGTAGAAATTCGGAGAGTATAACCTGTCCTAGGTGAGGCCTAAGGCTGTAGAAAATGTCAATTGAACTAAATAGAGTGAGGTTCCGTTGAAACCTGTCCTAGGTGAGACCTAAAGGCCGTAGAAAATGTCAACCGAACTAAAGGGAGTGAGGTTCCGTTGAAAACATCAGGACGTCATAGTACCGCAGTATAATTTGTACAACTTATAGTGAGGATCACGAGTGCCCCAGAATAACTGATTTCGCATAACACTGATTTTGCATTGCCAACAGATCTGGGAAGGAGTTTCATCAACGAGGCTGTGCTGTGCATTTGGTCATTGCTGGAGAGCAATCTCCTAAAGAAACAAAACTACTACCAAACTCAGACGCCGCTCTTGCTATATTTTGATAATTTATTTCAGATTTAATACATTTTATGCGCCACAAATTGTCAAAGCCATTTGAATTAAAGTCCACGCACTTTCGTGCAGGAAACAAAGAACAGCATTCTAGAATTCGGTTCAATTACGTTCGAAATTCTGAGAGAATATTCTTCAGATTCGTCCAAAAACACAAATACCCACTTAGACAAGGTGTTTTTTGGGGGTGCAAACACAAAGATTTGACTCACGACCATTGTTGTTTGAGGGATCTACATCCTGCGGCAAAAATCGGACTTCTGAAGGAAGACTCAGAGAATATTCCGCTTTTGTTTGGAGTTTAAAAAAGAACGTTCGAGCATCGATTGCTCTTTGAACCTTCAGAAAAGTGTGTAGCATTTGAAAGAAATCTCAATTTCGTATCGAGATTTTATGTTACGAGTCTAGAAATTGTTTGCAGTAGTTTCTTTGACCTAAATTTGTTTTGTTTGTTGCATATTACGAAACATGATCACGTCTTTTACCCTTAGTGTTACAGCGTGGGTTGAGCGGCGGAGAGCAAGCGTCAAAAGGCACCGGAAATTTTTCCATTCAGTGATAACATTCCCATCAAACGAAGAATTATTAGCATATGAAAAGCTTGAGTCGTAATTTCTTTTGAATAGTTCCAGATAACTTTGGAATGTCTATGATCAAAGATGCTTATATTAAGACGATCTCGTATACGATTCCAACCGAACTTCGAATCCCCTATTATTCTGCACTATCTTCAACGTATGAAAATAGTACCGCACATCGGTAATCCCGCAGCTGAAATCGCTTCATAACCCTCAACTGCTTCACTGGGAAAATGTCAGGCTTTTCTATGTGAAAACCGTCTTTCAAGACCGCGGTGGCGCTCCGTCAGTCCGCCATATATAGGACACCATATCATAACATTCTGTCTTTGCTCCCGTTCCACTGAAGTTAATACTCACATCGAGGATCGAGTTTCCGCGGAAATTCTGCGACAAGACGCTGGCGGTACAAAAGCCATAAACTGATGCATCCAAATTCGGAGAATTTTCTGCAGCATTATGCTGACAGACGCAAGAGCGGTTTTCGATATTTTGTTTAGATATCATCGATATTTAAATTATATTTTTTTGATCCATCGTTATTATCCTTCATTTCTTTAAATTTTCTTGATCTGATAAGTGTTCTAATAAGTATTTAAGATTGCTATGAATAATTAGAACTGTAGACATTTGACATAAATGTTTTATCGAATGCTGTGTTCTTTGCTTTCTAATTTACTGAAAGGTTTTGTGAAAAACTTACACTGCAGATCATTGGTTCTCTTTCGTAAATAAATTTTCTGTTCCGTTAAATTTAGCGGAATTTATCATGTTAATTTTACGGTGATTCTAAAAACCTTAGGTGTACAACTGGAGTTTTCTCAGTAAATCCTGTAAGCTACCCTCATATAACCCAGAACACCTCAGTGAAACTCGTTTATCTGGCTTTTGTAGAAGTATAAAATTAATTTGGTTACAAAAAGTAATCTAAGTAAAAACAAATTACGAACCTTCATCGTGGAAATTTTGAACAAATACTTTTATAGGGTGCAGAATATGTCCGATAATTTCGATGTCATAGAAAACCAAGCGTTCCCCTGCAGTAGTGGGAGCTGCTCTTATTAAATGACCAGTCCTGTCTTCGTTAGTTCAGAGAAGCCTTGTATTTCGAAACTCCATGCTCATCAGGGCTTCCGAAATTAAAGAATGAAAATATCCAGAACTTTTTACGTCAAAATTTTGAACCTGTTTCATAATTAAACATAAATGTTTAATTTTATGGAAATCATTTTAAAAAATTAATCGTTGTTGTATTACGTCCTGCATTCAATTCCGTGACCGTTCTCCTTTGCTCAGGTGAGAATGTAGAAAATTTCATTTTACGTTTATCTACATGTTAGTAAATCTAAAGCAATAGCGATCGTTCCAGTAAAGCGCAATATGTGAAATATGTGACACACCTATTACTATCTTGCATTTTACACGCAGTGCAATTCGGAATGAAAACAATGTGCGTACAACACGTATTTGTAACAAGTGTAAGTAAAAATATTCTGAAAATTACTCTGTAAGATGCATTTGATGTACAGCTTTTAGTGAGAATTTACAATTTTAAACGCATACCAAGGCTTACGTACTGATGAAAGCAGGCAATTAGCTGGCTCCTTAGCTGCCTAATGGAAGTTTTTCTGCTTTGCTTTTCTGTATTTGAGAAACTTGGACGTTCGAAACGTTCGATTGTATTTCCTATCTTGTTCTAAGAGTTTCATATCTGCATCTTTCTTAATTTTGAAGGCTTCAGAGTGCTTTTAAATACTTGATTTTGAGCGAAGGAACCCAAGGTCTCTTGAGGTTCAAGAGTTTTGCTTTCTATCAACGAGCACCGTGATGTAAGGAACAGAATTGTGCGCACGCATGCAATATCATCCACGTACAATGGGGGCAAAATAATGGAACATATTGATTAATTTCACAATTCTAAATCACGTACAATTACGAAAACCGGACTATTTATAAACAAGGACATAAAAACATTTATAACATACCTAACGCCCACAAATATTTAATGGACAAAATATAAAGGAAGATGTATAAAATGTATGTGAACAAAAGTTTACAATACCTGACTTTTTCATCGACATAATACATTAAAATTAGAGTACAATTATTCCAATAAGTTCTAATGCATTCTATCATTTAGCTACTGAACTTTCGTCAGCATTCATCTCCAATAATGTGTCATTGGTACAGCAGCTCGTTCTAAAAGGTCGTAAGCTTGGGTAAGAATAAGGACATCAGTCAAGACCTTCGAGAACGTATTGTGCATGGAGCTCCATAAAGAAGGCTTGGAATATCAGAAGAATTTTGCACAACTGTGTGTTTCTATAGTTTTAGTTGGAACCATAATACGTTAGTAAAAATGCCGGAATACGACTCTCAGCAAGCCTTGAATTGGCCGTCCACGGCAGATTAACGATGACCATGCTGTTTGGAAATTGGTCCAAGTAGTAGTGCAGAAACCTCAAACTACTTGTGAAAAATTGAAGGATGATCTCAAGGCATCTGGAATCAAAGCCAGCAAACGCACGATCAGCAAGGCACTACGCCGTGAAGGTTTTCGCTTCTGCACCCCTCGTAGACACCTTTTCTCCAGAAACGTCTCGTCAAGGCCAGGCTGATGTATTCCAAAGACCATTTGAGCAAGCCAGCAGCGTTTTGGAACTCAGTACTGTCGTCAGATGAAAACAAAATCGAACTAATCGGGAGAAAGAGCAAAAACAATGCTCGGAGGCAACTTAACGAAGAGTATAATCCGAAGTGTACCATACCCACTTTTAAGTTAGAAGGTGGCTCGATCATGGTGTGGGGATGTTTCAGCTCATAAGGGGCACGTAAACTTCACATCATTGAAAGAACTATGAATGGCAGGAAAAATCGTGGAAATTGTAAGAGCAACTCTTACTTTCAGCTCGTTTGTTAAAATTGAAACGTGGGTGGACCCTCCATCAAAGACAACGATCCAAAGCATACTGCAAACGAAACCAAGTAATGGTTGAGGATGAAGAAGTAAACATTATAGAATGGCAAAGGCAATCTCCAGACATGAATCCGATCGAAAACTTGTGGCGGGAATTATAATTGAAGATTCAGAAGAGAGGTCCTAATAATATCACTGAACTGAAAGAAAACTACATCGAAGAATGGAATAAGATTACACCCGAAACTTGTAAAAGTCTGTTGAGTGAACTACTCTGAACGTCTCGATGCCATAATTGATAATAATGGCAATGCAACGAAGTATTAATGTATGTATATCATGAAATGTGTTGTAATCTTTTGTTCAACTATTTATTGTATATGTTCCTAGATATTTTTTCTATTAAAGGTTTATTGGTTTTAGACATATTATTAACCTTTTTCACTATTTTTTAAATATATTTCAATTTTCGTGAATGTAGAATGATTTAAAAATAGAGAATACGGCGATTTTTTGAACGTGTTGTGTTACTGTGTCCCCACTGTATTTTATTGCATGAATGAACACATACACCTTGCATGTTTATATATTTATTTGCGTTCAAGGTTGTAGCAGTAATGGTCAAAATACGGAGAATTGAATCTCAATTACCGAGTCTAAGCCTTAGACTTGTGGATGCTGAAGCACGAGCGGTCGCTGCTCTCCTGAGCGGGGATATCCGTATTCAAGATTGCTTTTTTTAAAGAAATCATGTTTGTGCTTGAGTAAACTCATGTGAAGCACACTTAACAAGAAAATTTATGGAAAGAGAACTGATTGGGGGAGGCTATTTCAAGGACCCTGTCTGAAATCGAACAAAATCAAGCAATTACACAGTAAAACCCTCGATGGAGTCGAGTTATCGTGTTCTAATTAGAATGGTATAATTTATGGATCATTCACTGCAGTCGTACTATTACCAATACCCTAACTAACCTAAAGCCGTGTTAGAGGCTTACTGGAAGAGTTGCGCAGACTTTGCGTTGGTAAGCGGGCTGACTTCCCTTGTTTGCCGTTTTCAGATTCTGCTCACCACAGGCATTTATAATGAAGCAATGATGCTGCGTGGAGCTCGTGCCAGGGTATCACATGACACAACAACCAAGACACACTAGGTATAGGTGAGTCATGAGAACTCGTCGGGGATATGAAAACTTATTAATTGCAAAAACAGACTTCTTAAATTAGTCGTACATATGTTAAATTGGGAGTGGCAGTTATGAGATGTAAGCTTATGGAGCACAGAACTAAATTCAACAATTATTCAAAACATCCTGAGTCTATCCATTTAGAGCCTCAACATCGACATGAATCCATTGGGGACGAGTAGAAATCAACACTAAGTTAATTTAAAGCATTTACATAAAATCCACAAACTGAAAATAGTAAGATGATTTCTGTGGGAATGTGGGTAACTTATAGTCGTGATTTGTTGTAATGTCGGTACAGAGTATGGAGAACAGCCTTATCGGATCAAAGTAGTTGGCTTGCACATTTAAGCAGCCAACGAAAAATCAGCGAGACCTTCAAGACAAATTAGCAGAAGTGAATACTATGCATATTAGCACTGCACACCGAGTGCAGACTAACTTGCATCGAACCTCTTATGCGGCTGCAAGAGACAAGTTATGCGGACATAAAGAGTGTGCTTAATCAATCGTCACCAACGGCTCTCGTATATGTTATTGTTATTAGAAATCGTTGCTTCACTCTAGCGGTCTTTGATTTCATGCCACATGTGTTATATCGACGGGACAAAGATTCAGTCAGCTCCAATCAATCGTTAACTTTCCAATGAACGGAACTAACAGGCTTTGTAAAATTTCAGGAGACGAACATTCATATTTTTTATTAAATGAAAATGTAAAAACCAGATCCCTAACATTTCTCCTGATAAAATGGAAAATAAACAAATTTCCGAGCTTATTTGGGCCTGGCGTTAGCTTCCACCATCACATTGAGTAATTTGAACGAAGAAATATTCTACTCACGCATTACCATCAACATTAGAAGGGCTGTGGTCGTCATTATGTCTCAGGAGCACAAGAATTACATAAGAGTCCCACAATTATTTTCTTCTTCATAATAATCTTATTTAGCGCGAGATCATCAAAAACCATCGGTTACAACAAAAGTCTGACACAGGCCATTGCACACTGCAACTTTAAAAACTGTCTTACCTACAGTTTAGATCATCTAAGCGCTTTGCAATTCCACATAACAAATGCAATCCCCTCATTTAATCGTAAATTATTCAAAAATACCCAAACTCTGAAAGGTAAAAAATGTATAATACAAATTGACATATCTATAGGCATCATGAATGTTGTTTTTGATCATTCGCACATCAAAATGTAAAATTTCGGACGGAAATAATGCAGTTAAGAGTATTGATAGCCATAAACTTAAATTAAAAATATCCGGGGTTTGCTATTTCGTTCGGTTGCGTCAACGCGAGCCTTGCTGCGGAGGATAGCACACTTCCGTGAGAAAAATGAATAGTGTTACGAGAGGATAAATAGAGCCAAGCATTTGTAGTAACACGCAGTACAAGAACGGTATTCGCCAAGTTTCTGCATTGAAGGGATGATGTAAACTAAATTGTTAACTGATAATCTTTGGGAATTTTCCTTGACGACAGACCCGGCATTTTCTTGAGTAAATTTGGAGGACGCAGCCTAAGATACACGAAAAAGCGCGATTCCAACTATACGGTACTCCATGAGTTAATTCGATACACAAATGACTTCACGCTGCTCCTATAGTGCATGTTTTGCTCATTCCCTGTAGATGCTCATTCATTTAAGTCTATTCCCTGTATCATTTGTGCGTCGAATATCTTGGTACGGTGTGAAATGTCATAGCTCTCAAGGATTGAAAGTTCTTTGTGGACTTTTCCAAAACTACTGAGCTTCTCCATTCACAACATTAGATGAGGAATTCGTCGAAATGCTCCTCACCCAAGCCGTTTCAACACCGCCAAATTTTCTCCAAAAATTTGAGTCATCATTATAATGAACATCCTGAAATACTTTTTGAGGGGTTGCTATCGGTTTATAAATACCCTTGATTTTTTGTAACACTGTCACTTAAATTTAAAAAAAGGATGCATTTTGACACAAATTTCATTTTTGTTCGCAAGGTTCGATACCAAATTTTCTTCTAAATCCCTATAACGCTTCGACCAACCACAATTTTCGATGCCTCCGCTGAAAGTGCCAAGCTCTTTTACAAAATTTTTGATGCACGTTCCAGATCCTTACATCGTAGGGTATGCCATCATTTTAGCCACCCCTGATCGTCCCCCCCTCAGATTCTACCCTCATGTTAACCAATGAATACCCTACACTTAAGTGAGATTCTCCGCTCCATCAAAACAGAGCGAGTTTAGAGACTTAATTAATGCTTTTAAAATTTATGAGACCTTTGCTGGCTCTTCTCTCCAGCTTGCTTGTTCGTTTCTTAAGCCACCTGCTTAAACATGGACGGTTTCGCTATGTGCACTATTGCACCCTAGATATGGGAAACTTAGCGACCGAAGGTTCTTATAACATGGTCATTTCTTGTACGCCTAAGTTGCACCCTAGATATGGAAAACTTAGCGACCGAAGGTTCTTATAACATGGTCATTTCTTGTACGCCTAACTCAAACACCAGGTAACGCTCCTCTGTAGCCTGTCCCATGTAGCCTGACTCAAGTTTTAAAGTTTCACGTGCAATTTTCGCTCAAGTTTCACGTTCAACGGTAGATTATTAATTTAACATATCTTTTGTCGCACGATGGAATATGAAATATAATTACTTTGTTAGAAGTGGTGACAGATAACCCTCAAGTACCAAATCCATAGCGATGTTCAAGTCGCATTCCTCCTAGCACCCAGTCCATAAATATTACAACAAAATGTTAGCGCATCAGCAGGGTGTTATAAAAAATGAGGCACAAACTTCGACGGTATGCAGGGACTTGTAAAATGAACACTTTGTACGAATATCAAATGTAGCTAAATTCTTCACTTTTTACGATACTGAGGTTTGAATTTTGACTTTCGGGTCCTGTTTTTCACATTTCCGTGTCTGTAAAATGCAAAACTTCACACTAAATTTTACAGTTATATTAATTAAAATTCGAATGTTTAATGTTTACGAATCCGTTTACGCTGCAACTTGGTATTCATGTCATGGCACGTTGGTCAACTGAAGAAGCGGAGGATATGCATGTGACTTGCAATTCGGCCGATGTCAAAAGCAGTTGCTAGGTTTTGTCAGGAGCGTTTTCTCAATCGATATTCGTTCGGACATTGCATGTGCACTAACATACATAGTCGTTTACGTGATCATAGAAGCTTCAACGTGAACAGTAGAGGTTATGTTCGATCCATGTAACTAGGTGAGGCAGTTGAGCTTAATAGAGTGGGTTTCTGCCGCACTCTATATCGGACTTTTTGTTTTCTATTTATTTATTTTCCTTTCTGATTAATCGCACCGCACTGGTATTAAGTAGCGATTTTAATGAGGAGGAAGAAATACGGTAACGTTTTCCGCTGCCACCACCACGTGAAACCCGGAATTATATATTAGCGATTAAAGTTATTTAAGAAATAAATTTGAGTGGGTTGATGGGTGGCGTTAGCGCGCAAGCCATAGCTTTCATGTCCACCTCCTATTCATATATCACGTCTTTGGCAGCACTGGCCGGTGGGTAGGGTCACGTGTTTCAGTGGGCGAGCTTCATCGAGAGGAGAAGATAAAGTACTACGCCAAACATTTACAGTAAACAGGGTATGCACGAGGGAGGCTTTCCGGAATGCGGGAGCACGCTGGGCAAGGACTTGACGACCACACCGCTTCGAACAGGACAACCCAAAACTCACAAATGTCCTTCAATTGATCGCCCAGAATGACAAAACAACAGACTGTGTACAGACAGTCAACCCGATCCCGATCTCGAACCCCAATGAGTGTTTCAGACAAGGACGACCGTCCTTAATTTATTACTCAGGAAGACACAACAACGGACTGTGTGCTGACGGCCAACTCGATCCCGACTGCGAACCCTGATGAGCGTCTCAGCCTATGCTCAAACACGAACCATGTATAACTAAGCCACCTTAATATTTGAACGGTCGAGTTATTATTAAAGTCAACATGAAGACAATCAAAGGATAACAGACAAAATCGGATTATCGCTCAACACTCGATAATTCCGTGACTTAATCAAACCTCGCCTCGACCTGGTAGCGCAAAAGCCCGGATCACAAAACACGACGAGTTCCACTTCCAGGAACTGTCCGCCTAGCTTGTAACTCAACACCGAGAGGCTATCCACTCGCCTTCGCGTTCTGATCCGGAGAGTTTGACCACTCACCTTCGCCTTCTCACACTGAGTGACTCCTAATCATCATTTTAATCTAGTCGTGGACAGCGTTCCCCCCAAAAGGGGGGAGTTTTGGCCAAGAGTTTTGGGTAGGAGCCCGGTAGGTTTTGGGTAGGAGCCCGGCTTTCCTAGACTGCCGAGCCATGGCCAAATTAACGATTGGTCACACACTTTGTCTCTTCTAGTCGAAGCGGCCTAAATCGTTTATATTAATAAGTTGAGATTTTACAATCCCTGTCCAATTAAAATGACCGGCGCTAACAAACGCCAGCGTCTCTACGCTCCAAAGCTTAATTCTTTTATTACATCGTCATAAATGGAGCCGTCTTTGCCTCATATTCCCATGCCGGCAAAGTTTTAATAAAGGATGAAATTCTATTTCATACAGAGCACTACGTCCTGCATTACTTCAGTGACTTGCTTGATGCCAGCACGTGAGCTGCTGCACGGGACCTCTCCGAATAGAAAGATGGGGGCGCAATGGGCAGTGGCATGGTCTCCAAGATCTTCGGACAAGCGTCCTTAAAATTTCTTTCCCTGGGGCTGGCTAAATGAAACCATTGATTCAAGAAACACAGGTGGAGTCCGAGTAGGACCACATCCAGAGGATAGCGGTCGCAGAGGGTCACTCTGCAAAAGAATCAAAACCTATCGGAAACAGCGATCCATTCAGAAAATGTACGTGAACTCTATTGACGCTGGGAGTAAACATTTTGAACAGTTTTGTTACGTTTGTTTGATATTAGCCAATTTAACATGTTATATTTTTCAGTGTCTTATTACTCTAAAACGGAAAAGTTATAAACTGGTTAAACAAGGTTAAACTTTTAATTTTAGTGGGATGAAAACTAAAAGGTCTTAATAGATTTGCTACTCATAAAACAGTGCATGTTTTGCTCCTGCCTTCTGTTAACGTTTGCAGCTCTCGTTTTTCAACACCCTGTATGTTTTTTACATGTTACAATATCCGTAATTCAAAACAGCAGGTTAAAGTTAGCTAAATTGTGTTCGAACAAAGCCCTCAATGATGAAAAGGTCATCTAGAAATGTTACATTAGGTTCCAGTGGTACAAAACAATCCCAGTTTATCCCAACTCTGCTCCATGAAAAGCACAAGCACAGCCTCGGTCATATCGACTTCTGCGCGACACGGCACAATTAGCTTTTGAATTCTGGTGCGTTTGTTGAATTTATGGCTCATAAATTGTGGACCCAAATTAAATCAGGGAAGCACTTTTGTTTACGAACATAACCAGCTCTAGATATTTATTGTCAATTCCAAATAAATATTTATACCGTTCTGAGACCGTAAATTGAAAGGGATTGAGAGGGGCAATTCTTCAAATAAACCATTATGTTACCGGAAAGAGAAAAGAATTAAGAAAAGAATTTTAAGCAGACTGACGACTTCTTTGTACGGGTTGTCAGTTGACTTTGGGAGATTATCATGTTGTTTTATACAATTTATGACTGGCTGAGGATGGTAATTTTTAAAACACTATGTCATTACTGAATCTAAAGTCAATTGATCCTCGTACAAATAATCATAACCCTGCACTGCACTACAAGCTCAAGTCAAAGAAACCCTGTTGAGTAATTGGTATAACTCTTATAACGTTCGCATGCATTCGTAAGACTGCAATTAAGCAATCGAAATATTGCAATAAACGGCGAAAACTGTCACACTTGTTCAAGGGGACCGTTCGGCTGGAAAAAGTCCGTAATTTTTGGACAATTTTTTCAAAAATTTTCGCCGTAGGTGTAAAATGATGTAAAACCTTTTTCGAACTCGTGTGTTTTGTAGTAATTTTATTTGAACATAGATTTACAAAAATGAAAAAAGAGTATTTTCGAAATTGAATCACCTTCAATTTTGAAGGTACAGAACCAGCAACATGTTTTTCGATAGCTAAATGTATTATCTAAAGAAAACTTGTAGTGGAATTTCAATATTTGATACGTTGAATTGTGGGATTTTTGATAAAAAAATATAGTTTTATGAATTTGACGTCTAAGTTCTGTTTTGACTTTCAATCTAAACAGTTTTTCAAAAAAATCATACACCACTTTTTAGCTTTTTTTTAAGGCCCTATTGATTGATATATTTGTCATTCCTGTACATTTAAAATGTGGGAGTAGTAGCACTTTATAAGTCAAAAAGTTCAAGTTTTCAGGACGGCCTAACAAACTCGTCACCTGACCGTGTAATGACGTGAGTGGCCTTTCGCAAACTGTTGCAGAGGAACAAACTCACTTAAAAAGCAGTGAAGCACATCGTTAGATTCAGAAAAAATTCTCTATAACATGACCTAGAGAACAGAAACTTGATCAACTTTTTGATTTCTGGGTAAGCTGGTCCCTCCCCCCTGATTGGCTAGCCTTTCGTAAGCTGTAGCATACGAGCGAGCATACTTAGAATGGATAGAACCATATCGTTAGATTCCGAAAAAAAATTCTCTAGGGTATGAGCTAATAAGCCGAAAATTTAGTGTCTAATTAAAGTGTCTAAGCTTTTGGCAATTACATGGAAAAGGCATTCATCTATTCAACATTGGAAAGTTGAAGACACCTTCGACTGTGCTAGAATATTCCAAAATGAAATAATTATTATGTAATACTATGATGAAAGAAGACTCTCCCGTGTCAACTTTCATCGAGACAATCAGAAAAATTTGAAGAATTTGATATATTATATTGGATATATTACATCAATATTTGAGAATGAGCTTGAAATGCTTTCACACTGAGAAAAACTTATAGCGAATATGAAATATAACGAGATGCTCACTAACAATATGAAATTGATATGCATAATTAAATCATAGACTAACGAAATAATGTTTTAAGAAAATATCAATATCTTATTCGAAAATTTCAGCCTTAAACGAATGCATGACTGAAGAACTAAAGTGCAACCGAACACAAAATTGCTATGTATAATCCCAGCCTTCATGCATCACGGGGTATTACAAAGCAAGTACATCTATTGCCGATACTCGAATTGAGAGCATTGAACCACTGCGTTGCAGTAAAATTAAATGTTTTATTCAATGAGTGATACTACGCATGCCTACCGTAAGTTAATGTTTTATTCGTGTTATTTTACATTTACCTCTCGATTCTACCACTCCTCATACTGCACTTACTGCTTTAAGTCTTGCAGTGTATTCAGTATCACTCCCAGATAAAGGAGCTTCCAATTTCAATCAGAGAGTTCAAAAAGAAAGCAGCTAATCAAACTTCTGACTGAAAGATCTCGTCGTAGGAGTTCAGCTCATCGATTTGAGATCACGCGCCTATTAATGTACTTGAGCTACAATATCACGCAGCCACGTGTATCAGGGGACAAAATCTTGGTGGGCATGTCTGTCGATGAATGGGCATTGAAATTGTTCAGCGTGAGACCAATAACAGACAAGCGACAAGAGCGCAGCAAGCGGTTGTTAGTACAAAAATTAATTGTAAATTGGTTGCAAATAGTTCTTCCGAATATCGACGTATTAAATAATTGTCGTAACTTTTTCTAGCCGCAAAGTGATCACGCAATTTGAGGTTTTAAGACTCACGTGGAAAGCTTATTATCAGCTTTTGAGATCGAAAATTATCATGTTTGAGAAGAAAAATGCTTGATTACACCTCGTTGAAATTTGAAGGTGTTAAATTTCTGTGGTTTTAAGTTGAAGTTTTGATAGGAATTATAAACGTCAGAAATTCCAAGAAGGACTTGATTAGAATTTCTTTATGGGGATCACTGCTGATATTGCCTGTGTGTGCTTATGCATGTCCGTAATATATCCATGAATTTTGTAGCTTCTTACGGAAAGAATAGTTCTTTGAAAAGTTAGCTAAAAATGAGAGGCTTCTCAATTTTCTCGCTCCCAAGATTTCATCAGGAAGCAACAGCGGTGCACACGTTGAGCATCCAACACCATCAAATCACACGCCACTTTTCCTACATTGCCCTTATTTGACCATCGTCCTAATCCTACACGAAAACTCATTTTTAATACCGTCTTGGAAACAAATATTTCAAATTTTGTACATAGCATAATGCAGTATACAAGTGCCTCGTGTAGACACAAAAATGTACAAATGAACCACTACTACGCTCCTCTGTAGCAACACTGTATTATTTGCACTTTATAAGACTTAGTCTTCAATGTTGAAAGAATTGTAGGACAAAACGACCCTAGAATTGTTGTGGTCGTTACATCTTCATCCTGTACTACATACATGGGCAATGAAGGACAGAACGAACCTTTCCTTGACATTGTTTGGCTGGAACTATCGGCACTAACGTTTTACCTCGAGCATTTTACTACAAGAATGGGATATTCTTTGGGACATTTGACTCGCTTGAGGCGAATATAAATGGTGGTGGTACGAGCAAAACGTTCTCAGGAGTGGACTCGTTTGGCGTACGTCAGCTTGAGTGCGACTGTCACGGGTGCTTTGCTCGCCATTGAAACAAACACGAGGCCGCTTGGCTCTTCTTCCAATTATACGAGCAAGCGTGACAGGAATGCCGAGGTCAGCCAGTCGTTCTCCAGCGCCTCGAACCAACAGACAATATAGACGCCGTCTCCAATGGTGCACAACGCTCTCTAGGTCTCGAGCTACGAATTGGCTTGACTTGAAGTGCGCAGAACTCTACATTATCAGCCAAATACGAGGAACCTCGGTTGTGCACCCGTGGATATTCCATTCTTACGGTTGGCTTAGTGAGTTTGTGTAACATGAGATACGCAGTTCCTTAAATTATTAGCAAATAAATTTATAGTCGAGTTAGAAGTTCGACATTTACGTATCTAAACTGGCTACCGATTCCCCATGGAGTGAAATGACTGAACTCGAAATTGTGATTATCCTTACACTTAAGAATACCCATTCAAGAATGAATTCAACTAATTATCCTTTTTTTTAAGTGGCATGAAGCATATATGGACGAATTCGCATTTTTCAGTTTTTTTGATTACACGAAGTAGTTTAACATATACAAGTGTTAAAATTATTAATACATTTGAATCGTTCCACCAAAACTAGCGATTTTCAGAGTATAAAATGCCATGCTTCGATGTCACTGAAAATATCATCATCAGACGGAAAAACAGTGGCGGCAGTTACACAGAGGAAATGTTAGAACGCTTTTTAACACTACATTTCATGCAATGTAAGAAAAATGTATCAACACAAAGAACTCAAGTGATAAAGAAGAGAAAAATAACACAGAAAGCATACTAATTTACACAGCACCAAAGAACGCACCTGCTCCATGCAGCACCATGTTCACAGCACCAGAGAACGATTAATAATCCATGTAATCAAATGGACAAAGAAATTAAGCAGCAGTTTGTTGAATAATTTGAGAGCGTAGAAATCGTTAATATTTTATGTATGAGAATGTTTTCATTTATAAATGTGCAGAGCCTCTTTGGATTGAAAGATTAGAGGTATTCTTTCTCAGTAACATTGTAATTCATTTTAGTATTCAAGAAGAAATACTTATTTCAGGATGGGGAACTCAGGTGAATTTGGAAATAATAAAAAATGGAACCTAAATATTATGAACAATTAATCGTCGGCCGTGGATTATTCTAGTTAAGCCATGGTAAATTTTTTGAAGACATACATGCTCCTCTTTCGTTTAAGGCTGGTAATTCAAAGAATGTTTATAACGTTAAAGGTATGAAATATGTCTTTTATAGGCTTATTGAATCTCCAGTTTTAAGAGTGAATGCAAATTTTGACTTATGTGTCACGGTCAGGTGGTTTCACAAACGTATTCCTAATGTTTGAAATACTCTCCCTTCTACCTTGTATTGAGATACATTTGAATACTTCCATGTTACTCCAAGATACACAAAAAAATACTTCAATGTTACAGGTATTATGATCGGTAACATCATCAAAAATAGATCGGTTCAAAAGCTTACTATTCTTTTGTTCGCGAGAGTGTAAGGTAAATTATTCTCTATTCACCAGCGGTCAAATCCAAGTACTTCTGAACTTAAGTTTGCCTAGCCACTGCACACTTGTCAAGCTATTCAATAAGGTATCCATAGCTGTTTCTTATTCATAGACCTGTGGAACATCACACTTGTAAAGAAAAGCTTTCTTTACGTTGGAGGGTTTGATGCCCGCCTGTCTCCGGTGCGAACACATTGTCTGATCACAATTGTTTAAAAATAGTAGTTTACATGCACACCAATTTCAGTCACGTACGTATCTCAACACCGAGTTATCCGTCATCAACTTCAACGAAACTTCTAACTGATGAATTCTCGCTGCATATAAATATATCGTCAGCGTACCAACCATACAATAAATGTTAACGATTACGAGCGCGTGGCGACTCTGTTACAATTTTGTTGACCGGAATTGTTTAACGAAAACGGTTTCACAGGTATAGCAGTTTTCGGCGAAAAATTTGAAAAAATTTACAACAGCGGGCCGCACACAGGAACTCATGTCTACTATATCCACTTGGCGTAAGAGGCTGCCGTCGATATGACGAAAAAGCGTTTCAGTGATACAATTTGCATGAAGTCCTTCCAAAAGTAGACGAGGAAACTGACAACGCGGAGGAAGATATGCATTAATTAT
The DNA here is from genome assembly GCA_030386875.1 of Morinoia aosen. Classification (NCBI taxonomy): domain Eukaryota; kingdom Metazoa; phylum Arthropoda; class Malacostraca; order Amphipoda; family Talitridae; genus Morinoia; species Morinoia aosen. Next base: position 23,450,893 of record CM059579.1, read on the forward strand.
AAGGTAGATGAAAGAAGTTTTAAAAGCATTGTGAAAGCTTTTGCTAACGCAACTGAATAATGGTACAGGGGTTTGAATTTGCAATTACGATAAGAATCAGAAAGTCACTGGCTTTTGAAAAGTTTATCAGGTCAGGGATCAGTGTTCTATTTAAGACAGAACCAATATGAGGAGAGGAAAATGTGTTTCCTAATAACTGTAACATCGACCTCACTTGAATGACACTTGAACAACGATTAAATACTCAAAGTGCGCAGTACGTACCATGGTTTCATTTTTAATTATTCTCGTTGTCACAACAGTTCCATACCCTCTTGTCACGATTATCATCTGGTAATTAACTTTTTGTAAGATTGCTTAAAAGAACTGATCCAAATATTAGAAGCCTTGAATATTGTTGATAAAGTAAAACCTCCAAACCAAAACAATAATGCTATTTCCCCCACGAAATACTCAAAATTAAAGTTTTCTCCAAATGATAATAATGACAGTATTAATCCCTCGAAATATTCAATGTTCAAACTTTCTCTGATCGACTAGAATAATGGTATTTTCCTCTCGAAGTATAAAAATTATTAGAACATTAGCTGTAGTCCACCATTTTCTTCGTTCTGTGAACGTGTATTCAATTGGCTGGTCGGGCAATTTAAAAAAAATTCGTAGCTGAGTTGAATGTGTCAGTGAGTATTTCTTATATTGCGTGACAAGAAATTTCTATAATGTTCTCGTAATTCTTCAGTATAATTGTTATCCTAAAGGATGACCTAAGCCTGTTAATGATATCTATGCATGGTATAGAAACGTTTTAATTCATAACCATTTATTTTGAAAAAAATTAACAACATACTAAGAACTTTAATTCCATAGAACTTAGGAAAACGAGCTCACAATGGGCTAGTATCAGATCTGCTTACGCATTAACGGTTTGTGGAAATGTTGATCATCTAGTAATCTAGTTGACTCGATTTCATCTTTAAGTCGTAACATGTTAATTTTCCAGTTGAAACATGTGAGTCTTCCGGTTGGAACATGTTGATCTTCCAGTTGTAGAATGTAAATTATCCATGTGAAATATTTTATAATTCAGGTGTGAAATTGTTGATGATTTACTCAAATAGTGAAATACATGATCAGCCAAACTAAAAAATTACAGAAACATATACGATTTGGGACTGAAGTTTCGTTAAGTAATGCTTGGACTAAGTAGACCTAAAATTTGGGGCAGCAAAAATTCTGCATTTTCACTGCCGTAGCTACAACCACAGCGAACAATAGAGTTCATAGGCAGGCAAAAATACGAAAAAAGATAGTTGCAGCTGAACTCAATCTACAGGGGTAGAAAGAGTATACTTAAACAGGTATGCGAGTAGATGAACATTTATCGAGATACGTTGCCAGTAGAGCCAATCGAGACAGCTCGGACAGCCGTAGCAGAGTCGGGGTGGGAGCTGATTAGCTTACCAGCTCCAATTTAGCACTACGGAGGCACTAGAGCGCTGCAAATTAAATTTGTAAGCGAATTATCCTCAGCGTTCCATCAGGCGCCTCACGCATGCACAGAAATGAGGGATGAAACTTATTTGCCTGCTTCAGATATCGTTTCCAACTTCACGACCTTCTCAATACTTTTTTTTCGCTTATTAAATTTTCATTAATGATTAGGTAATTTCGTGGATATTCTATGGATAAAAAAAATTGTTTCCGGATGTTGAATTTTTCGACTTGTGACCATTTTTTCCGAGCTCCATCGCCACTGCCAACATCCATAATTATCTCGCTAGAGAGATGAACCTGAAAATTGAGTAATTAATCAGTAGTATTTATAAAAAAATTTACTCACCATATCCCTATTGAAAATCGAGGACGGTGCACCGGTGGAATATGGTTGACAGGGCTTATTATCCGCGATTTATTGGTCATTCGGCCATCCGACCGATAAAACAACGGTACAACGCCCAATTTACGAGCATGTTATGATCGGAACTGCCATCCGTGGCCTCCCGTCCATACACCGTCTTTAATTCGCGGCATCTAGTAGCGATTCGAGGTTGACTTGGCCATGGACGGCCATCTGGCTCAGAATCGATGATACCGTGTTTTTATGACACTTGTTTCTCATGCCCTCAAGCAACTAAAATTAATCTATGTTAAATAACCCCTTAATTTTGAAATGAAATGAACAGAATAATAATGAAATATATATAAAAAGTTATTCTGAAATTTTACATTTTTGCTCTACTAATTATAAAACCTTTCACACTGAGATAAAAATTAAAACATTCAGGCCTCTATGAATACGATGCTTTATTCCAGATTAGATTATGAGTTTGTTAAAGCCTCCCTAACCGCTAAAAAAAATAGAGCGTATCGAAGAGAGGAAGGAGGAAGGCACCATTCAGTATGGTGATAAGAGACTGAGGAATCTAAGCAGAATATGAGAGTAAGATGAGAAAGAAGTTCATAAAATAAGATAAAAGTTGAGAAAAAAAGTCTGAGCTGCTGAAAAACCGTGCAGTAGTGAATCGAAAAAAGGTGGTCCTTAACCCAACGAAATCATTTTATTTCAACAAAAAGAAGCCCTACTTAACTCTCAGCTCGGGCCCTCACATTTTTCCCCTGGGAGCGCTAATTCCCACATATACAATAGCTGTATCCCCCTGATGGGATGCTTCATTCCAACCAAGCCTAATAAAGTATGTATAATTGTCAGAACAATTATATGTGCAAATCTCATACAAGAAAAAACAGTCCGTAAAGCAGGCGATAGAGAAGATCCATTTTAAAAACGAATTCATATGAACGTTTCAAGCTCTTGGTTCATTTTAAAAAAGGCTTGCAGATAAATCGAAAATTAATTCAATGCTCGCTCAATTTGGACAGATCCATCATAGACAAAAATCTTAAAGAATACGTGGATTAAAAACTACACGTAATAGCCTACAAACAGAAGTAAATTGTGACAATGATAACAATATTAAAAGAAATGCAATAGTTTAATAAGAGAATAACTGTTCATCGGTTTATTATTTAGATACCGTCTCGAAATAGTGAGAGATACCTACGATAAAAATCAAAATACGATGAATACATTGCATAAGCCGATAATTATAAATTTTTAAGACACTAATAGCCTTAAAAGTTTAACTTTTCATAGTACGTAAAATGCTGTCAGGCTGCAGCGGAGACTGTAAGGAAACGGTCTTCTGGAAACTACAGAAATTTCTTTAGAATTTCTTGAGTGCAACTTAAGATCTCAGTCTACCACTCGTAACTTTTGAAATGATTCACCTATCGAGTTCAAATTACTCTCAAATGAAAGATAAAAAACATTCTTATGGAAAATCGTACATGCCAACATTCTTGAGCACTCTCAGACAGCAAAATTCATTTGCCATGAAAATTACAGTTGGTAGCTGCCGAGGAATACTTGCTAGTCAAAGCTGTCAGCTAAAAAATTGTTAAATTTACCTAAAACTTTAACTTGCGGATATTTATAATGTATTAAGGTATTTAAATGCCAATTTAATCATTTATTACAGTTTTCATTAAATAATACTATCCTGTTATTCATCTAAGCCAATAATTTTTATCTGCACTCGAGTTAGAGATGGCAACACTGCTCGCCCACGTCGGCAAGATGTCAAGACTCAAGGGCCGGGCGGCGCCAGTTATTTAAATTGTGTTGTGGCAGTTGTGCGTCTCAGATGTGGTGCTGGTTTCTGACTCATTTAATAAGTTTCAAGCAATGTCAGAATGTATTTCAGTGCAAGTGTGTAGTACGTTAGAGTGTATCTTACTTTTGAAAAAATTTTTGCTCTGAAAAGGTATGAGGTGTACGCTCTCAAGTTAGTTTCTTATTCCATTGAAGACGTTATGCCGGTATGGCATGTTGTCAAGCGCCTGATGAAGGTGACGGTTGAGACAACAAGTGCCTTCAACCTTGTCGTCTGAATAATTTTTTAGTGTGAATGAATTGTAATGAATAGTAATGATATGTTTATTCACTATTAATTCCATTCTTATTTTACAGTAAGTGTTAACACAATTTAGCTTCAAACTTCTAAGTTGCAGTATAATTCCACTTGAGAAACCTTTGACAAGAAACAATATGCAATATTTTCAATTTAGATGTAGGGTAATGTTCGAATGGCCGTACGGTTCGAATCGTCGGTCATTCTTAGTTAATTTTCAATTTTGACGATCGGTAGCAATCCAAAAGACACTCCCGTAAGACGCGTAGCAGATTACACCACTACAGGCCTTGCGGGTTGAGGTTTTAGATAGCTACCGAGCGCAAAAATTTAAAATTAACTAAGAATGACCGACGATTCGAACCGTCCGACCATTCGAAGATGGTTTCGGTATCGGCCTTATTCTATTGTCTGTACATCACTAGTTTTCAATTTATTAGAAAGAAAATTAAACTTCAATAAATATCTGACGAGCTGCGTTATAAAATGAAGGAATAACGATGTTTAAAGAAGAAAACATCAATATTTACTTAAATTCGTTCGCGGAAATTAAGAATTCTCTTTCAAAGAATCTCCAAAGGAACACATTTAAGAACGTTTTAAATGAATGATATTTTGCTCACTGATGCATAATTTTTAAGTTATTAACCTGTGAAGTTATAGGAACTTTGTATATAAAAAGCGGAGAAACGGACACGTATATATGACGTAATACAGCATGACGTGATGCTGGGTAAATTAGGTTAGGTAACGTTAGATTAGCTGAATAAACTAACCTAAAAGAACTTAACTTAGCCATACTGACACTGATGGTTACCGTCAAAATACCAGGCGTATTTCAAAAATGCAGGTACGATGCAGCCGAATATATAATGCTACTTTAACCTGAACGTAATTCATGTTATAGCTTGAAAATTACGTATCAGCGAGCAAAATGCCATTCGTGTAAAGCGTTCTTATATGAGCTCTTTTAGTGATTCTTTAAAACGGAGGTCGTGATTTCCGTGAGCGCATTAAAGTAAATACTAACCGAATAAAACTCCTTAATCACCTGATGAACATTAGCATTATTGATGAGTTAGAGTTGAATTATATTTTGAATTGAGGAGCTACCTACTAGCGAACGTTGCGTGATCGTAGGCTAGTGATGTACAGATATATCGGTAGCGGCAAAATCTGGCCGATATTTCATCGATACTTTCCAATAATACGTACTTTATCGTGAAAATGAGGTCATAATTCGTTAAAAGAAAAGTATAATCAACTAAAGAGCCTATTCATACCAAGTAAATTAGCTAAATGTTGAATTTCATCGTTTAATCAGGCCCGCTAAGTGAATTTACTACATTGAATTCCCGATGTCACGGATTAAGTCAAAACTTTGTGGCATAAATAGTTGAACACAGTGGAGACATAAAGTTATAATACTTTTACAACTGAAACATTTTTAGCTAACAAAATTAAACCTATCATATATAGTTGAAAGCGCATTTTAAAGTTTTTATAAATTAAACATAAAAATAACTTAAAATTCTATTTTAATTGAGCTTGTAGGTCGTAAAATATTACAAAGCTAATTATTTTATTTCAATTTAGCATGCAAATCGCCGTTCATCACAAATCTTGCATTTTTCTTCTATTTTAAGATGTTTGAATGAAATCAGGAACAATCTTATAGTTGGTTGCGTGTTAGCGCATCTCTCCGGTTTCGGATCCTAACGAATTTTAATGTTTTCTTTTCGTCAAAGTATGTATTTTGGTGTGAAAAACATGAAAATGATAACCATATTACGGAGAAATTATTGTTTCGGTCTACTTTTGAAAACATTTGCTATTACAACTGGTCTACATTACTTTGCAATACGGTTAGAAACATCTATTGCAAGGATTTCGTTTTGTTATTTTATTGCAACAATATAGTTAACAAAGCTAGAGCAGTCCTATTATTCCTAATCGAAAACTTTGTTGTTAATATAGTTATATTATTAGATACATTAGTTAATAATTTTATTGCATTCCTCATGTTGGGCTTATAATGATTTTATTTTAATAAAATTGTAAAAGTATCGGTGACTTGACTTGGATTAATTTGAACTTGACATGGATTAATTTGAACTTGACTTGGATCAATTTGAACTTGACTTGGATCAATTTGAACTTGAATTGGATTAAATTGAACTTGACTTGGATTAAATTGAACTTGACTTGGATTAAATTGAACTTGACTTGGATTAAATTGAACTTGACTTGGATTAAATTGAACTTGACTCGGATTAATTTGAACTTGACATGGTTTAATTTGAACTTGACTTGGACCAATTTGAACTTGAATTGGATTAAATTGATCTTGACTTGGATTAAATTGAACTTAACTTGGATCAATTTGAACTTGAATTGGATTAAATTGATCTTGACTTGGATCAATTTGAACTTGACTTGGATCAATTTGAACTTGAATTGGATTAAATTGATCTTGACTTGGATCAATTTGAACTTGACTTGGATCAATTTGAACTTGAATTGGATTAAATTGAACTTGACTTGGATTAAATTGAACTTGACTTGGATTAAATTGAACTTGACTTGGATTAAATTGAACTTGACTTGGATTAAATTGAACTTGACTTGGATTAAATTGAACTTGACTTGGATTAATTTGAACTTGACTTGGATTAATTTGAACTTGACTCGGATTAATTTGAACTTGACTTGGATCAATTTGAACTTGAATTGGATTAAATTGAACTTGACTTGGATTAAATTGAACTTGACTTGGATTAAATTGAGCTTGACTTGGATTAAATTGAACTTGACTCGGATTAATTTGAACTTGACTTGGATCAATTTGAACTTGAATTGGATTAAATTGAACTTGACTTGAATTAAATTGAACTTGACTTGGATTAAATTGAGCTTGACTTGGATTAAATTGAACTTGACTTGGATTAATTTGAACTTGACTTGGATTAATTTGAACTTGACTCGGATTAATTTGAACTTTACTCGGATTAATTTTAACTTGACTTAGATTAATTTGAAATGAAAAAGGTGTAGTTAAAAAAGTGAACCAAAACAATAATTTATCCACATAATAGTTAGCATGTTTGTGTTTTCCACACCAAAATACATACTTCGGCGAAAAAAAACATTAATATTCGATAGGCCCCGAAACCAAAAAGATCCAAACACGCGCAACTAACTATAATAAGATTGTACGTGAATTTTTTTTCAAACATCGTAAATTGAAGAAAAATGCTAGATTCCTACTGTACGGGGATTCATATGCTAAATTAAAATAAAATCATTCGCTTTGTAGTATTTGACGATTTACAAGATAAATAAAAATCGAATTTTCAGCTTTTTCTGCAATAAATTTCGAAAACTTTAAAATACACCTTAACTTTATTTACATAATTGGTTTGATTTTGGTTCGCCTGTTTTGTTGTTTAAGTGTGATAATTGTATGTCGCTTCTGTTTTCCACTATTCATGTTACATAGCTTTCACTTACTGACCGTACGTGCCTCATCGGGAAGTCGAAGAAGTAAATTCAGTTAGCGGGCCTTATTAAGAGGACCATGCTGGGGGCATCTGCAGTCCAATGGTCGATTCTCCCGATTTTTTTTATTACTTTAAATGAGTTTGAGATATGTCCCCGAATGTCTGTAAAAATATCAGGAACGTACCCCAGAGCTAACGTCCCCTCCCGGGAGGGGGAGAGCATCCCCCTTACGGACCTTTTTTTCATTTTTGAACTTAGAGCAATGAAATTTGGTACACTGATAGAAAATGCAATTTAGAATCATTTATCATTTATGACAAAATGCGATTTTCTTGAAAAGAAAACGGGAAATAATAGAAAACGACATTTTTGGGGTGGTTTTCTAAATGCTTCTCCTCCTACAGTTTTTGAGCTACAGTAATGATTTTGGTATCATTATGTGCAGAATAATGTGGACATCCAAAAAAAAATTCTCAAATTTAAATTTTTTTATTCTTTTTATATATTTCGTCATTCATATTCCTCAAGGTAAGCATCCCCCTTTCAAATATTTTTTTATTATTGAATTTAGAGCAATGAAATTTGGTGTACTGATAGGAAATGCAATTTAGAATCATTTATTATTCATGACAAAATGCGAATTTCTTAAAAAGAAAATGAGAAATCCTAGAAAACGACATTTTTTTGGGGGGGGGGGGGGGGGGAGTTCAACATGCTTTTTCTCTGATAGTTTTTGAGCTACAGTAATGATTTTGGTATCATTGGATGCAAAATAACGTGGACATTCCAAAAACTTGAATGCTTTTCCTCAAATTTCCAATATAAAAGTAAAAAATAAAAAATGAAAAAATCAAAATATTCCCCAAAAAAATCAAATTTATGACGTGATAACTTTGAAGTAAGAAAGAATTTTGAAAAACATCCTAATACATTGTAAAGCCCTTGTTTTTCTGCATCCAATGATACCAAAATCATTACTGTAGCTCAAAAATTGTAGGAGGAGAAGCATTTTTTTACTTTAAAATAGGTTTTATGAAACAAGTAGGTTGTCAAGAAGTTGTCAAGACATTTGTTATTTAGGGGCCGAAATTTACAAAGCTGGAGCAATGTGGTTTGCTGCATTTGGAAGTCACATGGGTAATTTACAATTGTTGTTGAGTTGATTTTCAAAAAATTTTACGTGAAAATTTATCCGTAGACTTTTTACCCTAAATTTTAAACTAATTATGGCTTTTTCGAAAAAATTCTATAAATTCAAAATGAATTCAAATTCAAAAACCGGTCAACAGCATTTTTGGAGCATACATTGTAGTTTTACATGCAACAAACCGCATTGCTCTAGCTTTGTAAATTTCGGCCCCTAAATAACAAATGTTCTATACATATATTTTATTATTTTTCATGAATAACTCATTTTCTATGCCCTAATGCAAAAAAATTTATACGTGAAAAGTTGTTGGGAATCTAAAGATCTAGTAGTCTGCAAATTTTCATAGACGTAAGTCCGATAGACAAAAATCTACGGATGGAAAATAAAATTTTGGCCGACTTACCGACATGGTCCTCTTAAACACTGTAATTCAACAGTTAGCTAACTAATTTACTAGGTATGAATAGGTTCTTTATTTGATCATACTTTTACTTTCATGATTTATGACCTTCATTTTTATGATAAAATACGCGTTATTGGAAAGTATCGGCTGGATTTTACCAACACCAGTAAAAATGACCGATACCAATACATCGCTTCATCAATAATTTTATGACAGGATTTTATAAATATTTTTCAACGTTTCGATCCGAATTTCAAATAAAAAGACAGCCATTCACATTTATGTGCAACGGCCAAGAAGAAAGACGGTTGGATGCTGCATTGGCTACTCTAACGGAAGCTTCATAAGAAAATGACGCTGGAACGCACAAAGAGTCGTTTTCTTCTAAAGTTTCGCTTGTATTTGAGTTCGGACCCGTGACTTCTGGGGAAGATGGCGATTTTTCTTGTTGACGAGGAACGAGAGATGGCCCAACTATTAGCTTCACCACCTCGGTGAATTGATATTTATGACGACTCATCGTTGTGGTGGGGCTGGTAGTGACGGCAATGTAAAAGCAACAAAATGTGGAAACCAAACCTGAATGTCCCTCGTCCGTCTTCAGCAACCTCTGAATTGAAGGACGTTCTTGAAGGTGATCAACAATGTGTTCAGGTACATATTTGTGTGTGTGTGTGTGCGTGTGTGTGTGCGTGTGTGTGTGTGTGTGTGTGGGTGGGGGTGGTTATACCAAATATCTGATCGTTGCTACCAAATATCTACGTGAATGTATTGGTTAAGGTTGCGCAATTGATTCATATATCCTAAATAAGGGTAGATGATATTTAATATTGGTGTGCGGTAAGCATGGTATGTTAATATTGTTGCTTCTTCACCCTAGCAAAATCAGAATCACAGGTGATCTCTGTACGATGGATAAGAAACGCTCCCAGCTGCCAGTGTATGACGTCACAACCATATGTATATATGCTCGTGACGTCATACACTGGCAGCTGGGAGCGTTTTTTAAGCGATTGCGTAGAGGTGGCCACCCGTGATTTGGAGTTGATTAAGGTTGCGAAGCGAGCGATTCATTGAATGTAGAGTTGGGTTGAGGTTGATTTGAAACCATTCACCGGCCTACGTTGGTTTTAGAGGTGATTTGAGGTTGATTTGAAGCTGTTCACCGACCAAAGTTGGTCGCAGTATGGACGTATTGAGGGCGCAGTATGGTCGCGAAGACTGGACATTTGACCCTTAAATAGACGATAAACCAACCTCAAATCGTCCATGTTTCCACTCATATTCCACCGGTGCACCGTCCTCGATTTTCAATAGGGATATACCGTTTTCGTCTGTTGAAGCAAGGCTCGGTTATTCAAGTCTCAGAATTTTCACAGAACTCTGAGAACAAATGCTGAGCTGCCTGCTCTGACGTATCTTTACAAACAGAACATAAAAAAATGAGCTATATTCTGCCCATCCAATCATCATGATATTCATGATAAGCTCCCAAAAAAAATAATCCCAATGATTTTAAGCTCTAGTTATTTATATGCAAGTACAGAACAGGTAGTCATTACTCAGAGCTGGTAGGGTATAGACTTGTACCTTAGTTGCTCTTCAACGATGGTACGGTTGCAAAACGTCTCACAGAGTGATAAAAAGAAGCTATTACATTTAGGCAGGCTAAAGGACACCCAGAGGAGGAAGTAGCGGAATTCGTCGCAGTACGTTTCATGCTGCTCTGCTACGCGTGTCCGGTAACAACTGAAACAATCCGGTAAGTGTACGGCAGCACGGCAATTCGAGGCAAAATTGTGTTCGGGAGAAATTGTAACAGAGTCGCCATGTGCTCGGAATCGTTAACCGGAATTGTTTTACACAAATGATGGAATTATTGCAAAACGCTAATAATGACCTTTCACTCATTGTTTCTGAATGAAATCTCCGTAGGAAGCTCCATGCAACGAATACATAAAGCAGAATGGCTACATGATAAACGGTCGATTTTAACTCCTGCCGCCATTGAGTTTTTGCAAATTTTCCTTAGTCTTGAATAGAAGGCCTCTAAATTCCTATCCTTATAAAAATTTGAAATATGAAAAACCTGTTTAGACCAGAGGTACTTCTCTGTACGCAAACAACCGAGGTCCAAACGCTTGTCCCAGATGAAGGTTCATCTGTGTAGGATTTTTGAGTATGCTTCTAAGTACATGGTGGTTATTTTCTCAAATGCTATTCCATCTTGGACAATAAGGAGTAGTACTAATACCCTTTATCTAAAACAAGCAAGAAAATTTTTCTATCACTGAAGACATGTTGTAGAGTATGTCTCAAGTGTATAATCTGTTGGGTGCAATGGTGGTCCACAATTCTTTGTACAAATTCCAACCTAAGGTTCCTGTAGGTTACATTAGCATAATTTAGTCTAATGACGGGTTTCCAATAACGCAAATTAAAATTTAAAACTGCATTGACTTGAAACGTTGAAGTACAATTCATTTGAACTGCTTAACTCTGCTTTTAAATGCTCGTGGCCGACCAATCTCTAGGCTCTCATGAATGATGAGAACCTAACATGATAACCATAGACTTCTATCTTTGGGGAATCCTTAACACTTTGACCGCAATTGGTTACACTGAAGTTTAATATTGAACTCAAATTTAAAGTCAATGGTAGTAAGCAATTCTGAAAATAGCATTCATTAGCTGAATCGTGACTTCATTTTGCTTTCATTAAGTATTTATGATAATCTCTAAAAAATCAACAACACAGGTCATATCAAATCATTTACAATTCCTTTATTCTAATATAGATGAAGGAAAGCTTGTCTCCAATGTTTTCCTTGACTTTCGAAAAGCATTCGATTGTGTGGACCATACCATATTGGTCTCGAAACTACACTGTTATGGCATTCGAGGGGCTGCCCATGATTGGTTCAGATCAAACTTAACAAATCGGAAACAATACGTTGCATTAGCGATGTAAAATCGGACCCACAGACAATTAGCCATGGAGTTCCACAAGGATCTGTCAATTGGGCCTCTCCTATTTCTGATTTTTATCAATGATATTTTTAAATTTACATCATTTTTCAAATTCATACTTTTTGCCTATGACAGCACGCTTTCTGCAGTCCTTTTGAACCAAAATCCCGCTCTGATTGCAGAGAGTATAAATAATGAACTCCATAAGGTTTCATTGTGGCTTAAAGCTAACAAAATATGCCTTATTCTCGACAAAACAAAGTATATTACATTCTCATACAAGAAAAATATATCTCTCCCTCGCATTAAAATTGGCGAAGGTGAAACCTAAGAAACTAACTCATGTAAGTTCCTGGACATCATAATAGATAAACATCTGACTTTCAAACAGCACATCGCTCATATTAGTTCTAAATTATCAAAATTCATCGGAATCCTAAATAAAGTTGAAAATTTCCTGTCTGAGACAGCCTTACAAATGCTCTACCGAACGCTCATTTCACCACACTTGCAATACGGAATATAAGCACGGCACGGAACTGAAAAAAATAAAACCACTATACTTTTTATTCTGCAAAAAAGAGCCATAAGAGCGGTAAAGAACCTAGAATATAATGCTCACACAAATAATTCATTCACAAATTCACAAGTACTCAAACTTTCGGATCTCTACAAAATCTCCATCTATAATTTCATTTAAAAAACATTAATAAATGATAGCGACAATAGCCTAAAACAATTATTAACTGCACAAACTGGTCATCACGACCATTTAACCCGAAATAAAAGTAAATTCAAGCTTCCTTATTATTCAAAGGCCCGGTCGCAACACAGTATCCTCTTCGTTGGAGCTAAAAACTTGGAACTCAATACCTGCGGATATCCGTTAAAATGAATCTTAGAAGAAATTCAAAATAAATTTTGAGTCTCACTTCCTATCAGAATACTAGTCGTGTAAGATCACCAAGTCAAACCTTGTCTCCTACATGTAATTTAACCTAATAATGTAATTTACCATGGTTAATATCGCCGATCTTCAGTTTGCTCTTATATTGTTTATCGAATATACTGTTAAATCTAGTCCAAATGAGCTATATTGTAAAATGAATCATCTAATATCAAGGTAAATTATTCATTGGTCAGTCCACTGCGAAACTATGTTAAGTGAATTAGGATAAACGTTATTTTACACCTTAGAATAACGTTGATGTTAGGATGCCCTAGAAATCGCTGAACTTATTCAGGCCCACAGGTAGCTACACTCAAATTTGAATATTGTACTAGACTTAAAAACATTCTACCTCTGTATCACCTGTGGTAAATAAATTGTTTAAATTGTTAAAAAATTGAGTTGGTGACTACTGATCGGTCAACAGCATTAGGAAAATCCCCTTCGTATAGTTTGTTCCAAAAATTCTGAAATACTCCGTATCGGACATTAACAATAACGCTTCAATAATATTTTAATTATCTACGAGCTACAAAGCCACAAACATCTGTGTATTTAGTCGTCAGATCGATGACTTATGCGATTTTGTTCTCCTTTTTCTCATTGATAAAGGCTTAACAATATCTACAGCCACTCTGCGAAATGGTTTTCCAATATTTGACATTTTTATTCAAGAAACTTCAACAATAGTAAATTTTTGTCACAGGACACAAGATAAGACATCACGACGAATATCTGAGAAAGAGCCTGGCTATAAATGGGTAAAAACTCTATCAGATCTTTTTGATACCGAGAAAACCGGCTGGAATACTACCAAGACTAAGTTCAACTGCTCTAGTCAAAAGTAAACTTGCTCAAACTATTTGATTCACAATTTCACCACGTGATTGATTTATTCGTAGGGGCATAATTAAGAAGACACCACAAACTTGTGAGTTTATCAGAGAGGCACTGACGGCTGAAGTGAGGTAGTTCCACAAGTTTACACAACTTTCCCACAAAGCGGTCAAATCTTGGATACTTATTTTGGTGAAATCAAACAAAGTTGCAATGCTAAAAAGTTGGTATCAGAAAAAGGTAAATCTTTAGCAGCGCGTTCTTTTCGAGTTTCATTGAAAAGCACGAACTTCGTCGCAACCATTGCTGGTTACAATAGCGCATAATTCCAGGAATATTTCCTAAAAGAACGAAAGGCGGATCTATAATATCTGCGGCTTCAGTTTTACTTTTAAAAAGACCGTTAATAATACACGGGCAGTAGTTGCTATTACTTCACAGTTATCTCCTGATCTCATACAAGTCAACTCACCGGTTAACAGGGAAACAAGAACCAACGAATCTAATTAGTTGAGTGGAAGCCCCATGCAGTATCACGAAATGAATTTTACTTCTTTATTGCCACATGCGCCTAAACTTTTAGGCAAAGTTTGCCAAATGTAACACGCGATCCTTCCTTCATTACGGAGTCAATATTATTATAGGGTAAAGAATCACATCGAGTTTTGCGACTGTTGGCACATTCAACCTATCGGCCTACGCGAGTGTAATAAGTAGGCACATTAGACCTGTTCGACCCATCAGATAGTTTAGTGGATTGAGCAGATTTAGCAGTACGCTTTGAGTTCTTACATTTCTAACATTTTCAACTCTCTTTCCGCCCCAGCTCACGTCGTCACTACTTAACGTATGCATGTACGAATTTGCGCTGTGCATTGACGTACAGTATGTCTTGCCTTTCGATAAGTCAAGCAAACGATTGCTTTAGAGGACACAAATTCGGGAGATGTTTAATACGTATCCAGCGTATTGGGCCACATGTGTACCATGTGGTAAATCGCCTATTCACGTACTCGTATAAATGAATGACATTTCATCTGTTTCGCGACCTTGTTAAAAAGTTGTTGTAATCATACTAGGTGTGATGTATCGTGCAGTTGCATCTTCATATTTTTTACGATGGATAAAAATGTACTAGAGCAGTAAAATCGATTTCCCTATTCTGCTACGAACCACCTAACCAATCCAACCGTTAACAGCCTCGGTCGGATACGCGGGGAATGCGTTAACTTCAGTTTTCAGGTCACCCTCATCGTGGGAGACCTGGAATTTTCTGTTTATTTGATGAGTTTCCTACCGTTGCATGAAATAAATAATTTTATCGTAGGTGTTTCGATAAATTTTCCCCTACCGAGTTCAAAAATTTATCATTCATCAGGAAATTTACTGCGGCTTCAAAAGGTTTCTTTGCTCCTGCTACTTCCCTAAGTTTACTCAAGCACTGGCGAACACGTTACGTGAACTGGCAAAATTTTTTAACCATGCCTTGCTGTATGAAACTCTGTTACGTAATCGCACGAAGAGATTCAGAATAAAAAAAATCCTCTTCTAAGGCTATCCTAATCTTTACTAGTTCTTAGTAAGTTTGAGAACGAATATTCTGAAATTAAAAAATCGCTCTGAAGCGCTGAAATACCAACCACCAATTACCTTTCCTTATTTTCTCGATGTCTGAAGGTTCATTGGTAGGCTCGCACCGCCGTTTTAAACATCCAGATTTATTGATTATCGATTAAAAAGATTTCGAGCTCTAACCTCTTCGTCACGTGCAGTTCCAGTGGCAAATTCCATGTCGGCACCTCTTATTTTTCTCAAAATCTGCTTCTGTCTCCAACCGCCTCAACTCTCGCTAGAAAAGTGCAGTGGTTCTTAACCTTTTTTCTCCTATTCCCCTTTTTTTAGTGAGGCAACACTTCATTCCCCTCCACAGCATCGGTGAGGAATGGAGCATTCCCCACCACGGCATCTTCCTTTTACTCATCTGTGGCATTCCTAACCCAGCAGTGTTGTCACTTACACCTAAAAATGACATACAATACCTCATTGTGTTTTTTTTTTGTTTAAAAACAGTCTGTAAATGGTTGTGATTTGTAAAGTAAGTCACATTTGTATGTAATGAATTGGATTTTGAAATACTATCGATTTTTTGTGGGTGAAAACAAATGCACGAGATTCCCCCTGGCAACTCCGCCATTCCCCACCAGTGCGGAATTCCCCGCACGCTAAGAACCGTTGCGTCCTTATAGATCTTCCTAGCTCTTTCTTTGCTCCTTCTGTCCCCCTCCACGCACATGTACAGAGAAGTGGTAATGCTCCCTCGCTGTTCGTGTACAGTGAAGCAACTGTCGACGACTTCCTCTTATTTCAGTTCCTCTTTGAACTGTCTAACTGTAACATACTTCGTAATTCTTCATTCTCGTTACCAAATCATTACCAATCGCAAGGTACGTACTGTGTATCCATCTTCAAGTCACTCTCTAACCGAAAAAATTGTTTTAATTTAACCGAAAAACATAATAGCACGGGAAGTCAGCACTTCATCCGAAGTTCAATTTAAATAAAGATCCCAGACAAGCCTCCATGTGAAAGAAGATCTAATCTTTAAATATTGAGACTCAGGATGTGGCGTCGAATGATTAATAGAACGAGAATTTATTTTTCTGAACATTATTTCTTTTAGTATCAGCAATATGAGTATAATTTTAGCTATGGTGCTTAATCGAAGTAGCTAAGCAAAAAGTAACAAAGCGACCACTAGCCTAGAACAGAAATGCATACATACCTTGATTAAAAAAAAGACACACAATCGACAAGGGTATGCAACTGAATTCCACGTGGGACACTACTCATTCAAACCTTCAGTGGCCGTGCCAATATTGCTGAAGGAAATTATAAAATCGTGAAAAGGGCCGTACACAAACGTTACCTCCTTATTTTGCCAACTGCAATGGAATCCCGAGACACGCACTCGTTCTGTAGTTTGCGCCAGATCAGTTCAACGACCCAACACTTCTGGTTACTTTGGAGAGAAACGCATACTCAAATAAACAAAGAAAGAGTATTATTACACAGAAGATGCGGAAAGTTTTTGCCACGTACGCAATTCAAGACTGCACAAACTCTTAGATATGATCTTCAGTGTTTTTCATTTGAAAAATGTCCAAAATGTTTACTTCAAAAACGAAAGCGCAGAGCACCTGGAGCAAGAGGCTTCTCTGGCGACGTAGAAAACGGAGAAGACGAGTAACAATAAAAAAACTTGTCACTCAATGACTAAGCATCTTACTCATCCCTTTGCTCTAAGAGAGGACAAACCAATGCAAATGTAAAACAAATTGTAATTGGATTACGGATTAGCTTCTAGTGCATAACTGCTTCTCACTTCTGTCTTTCCTGCGGGATTAATATCTAAACCTTCGGTTTTGCATGCAGTGGCTGGAAGGCATGAACTATACATGGCTGAGAAGTCACTGCTGCACATTGATTGTATGCATTGAAAAACCACACATGCAATGCAGATTTGGCAGTCGTATGTCTTGTGTAAGCGCTGGCTGCTGGCTTCTGACAGCATCTTTGGATACGCAGAGCATCTTCATGGAAACTTTAGCATCTCTGCGAAGATTACTCGAGAGGGATTTGGTACCTCTTGAAAACGAAACATGAGTAATAAAGAAATGCGTCGTATCTTAAATTTTCAGATGCAATTAGCATGCAGTAAGCTTCACGGTCATTTTCAAACTGTAAATACACACATAATCAATTATGGCAGTACAATGGCATCCATTTCACCAAATTAAGAACGTATTCATCGCAGCCATTGGAGTATTAATATATTTTTTGTGTGAATGGAAATCTTGTGTTACCAAAATGGTGCCTCAATCATCCAATTTTTCTTGTGAGAACCCGCAGATATTTTGCACGAAATTGAATAAAAACCCTTGATATTCCGATATAGAAAGAGGAATTTAATACTGCTACTCACGATCAATAAAAACGTAGTATTTTAGAACTAAAAAAAGTTACAGTTTCTCTTAGTTTTCTGGGGTGTAGTTTAAATGGCGAAAACTCGAAAGATTGAGATTCTCATAAAAGGTTTCATCTTAACTTGGTAGAGCTTCCCAGCCGCTCTCGGGCGAGCCCAAGTACATATGCTCTTGCAATGAAGTAAGGGTTAATAACCTTACATTTTTTGTTTCATGTTTCCAAAAGCTCTTATGTTTTGTGTATCCCTTCTTGCGAATGGTAAGTGCAGAAAATATCCTGTAGTCGTCATTCGCGATTTGTGGAAAAAGTCACCAAAGGAAATGAAAACTGAGAGAAAATGTTCTGAAAAACATTTCATTTTAAATACAAATACGTAAATGCTGCATAACTACACAAGATGATCATTGCAGAATTGTCGCATAATAATTATTTTTATGTTGTCATTTGGCGATTAACTTCATTTTTCAGACAAAATGAATATAATTCAAGTGATGTTTGAAACTCCTTTGTTAGTGGCGTACGCAGCTGATCATCATAAGAATAGTAAAATTATGGTTATCGTAAAAGAGGCACCATGAAGCAAATTCTTCTCCCTGAAAGGAAGAGAGAATACTACCTTTTTGCCGACATGGCTTCAAGTTCGAACTCAAACAAACGAGTGGCGCATTTGTTGGAGCAAGCGGATTTTCTGGTGGTATAAAAATCGTAGAAAGCCAGTAAAACGAGGAATTCCGCGCTACCCAGTGCTTTTGCGTTTCACTTTCTCTCCTCTAACTTGAGCGCTGGAAAACCATTGCAACTGTTGGGAAATCTAGTTGGTACATGGAGCAACCAAGGACAGTTGCTTGTAAAGCTAGAACGTGTAGCTTTGCGCGATGAAAACATCTTTAGAGTGAACAGGAGCTTTCATGCTAATGCTTCTTTCGTGATAAGAAAGAATGTTAGCGCTGAAATTTAGATTTTGTCTTATCAGCAAACATCTATCTACGCAAACTGTGTCTGAGTAGCTCATTTATCTCTCTTGACACACGGACACAAATAGGTAAGTACACAAACATACTCAACATGTGTGTTCTCTTGTGTCCACACAGCGTACACAGCTGTATCACATCGTCAAGTGATGGTGCCGACAGACTATTAGCAGAGGCTGTGTACCCCAATGTATCTCCTCCACATCTAACGGAGCCCGCCAGCGCTGTGCCCTTCCCTCACCGTGCCCTCGCTCCTCCCTCGCACGTTCTGTAGTTGTGTTGACGTAACATGACGCCTCATAACCAAGGGTAAACCCTAGCTCCACTTCAAACGAGGAAAGCATCATCATCGACTTAAAGGAAAGGCTGAAAGTTTGAATTACGTTAGCACGAGACGCTTTGATCGCCTGATCACTGTTTGCTTCACATTAGGGTCTAAGTTCTGCGCAGTTGGCGCTCCGTAACCTCTTTTCTTATATTCCGATGTCTTCGTGAGATTTGCTCCTTACCTGAGCTGGAAGAGGCTTTATAATGCACCACTGTTCGTTGAAACTACTCAAGTGTTTCAGAAAGCGTTTCTAGCGCGCTTTTGAATCTATTTGCAGATTCAGTACATAATAAATGAACTAGATGTGAGTGGAATGAAATTGATAAAAATAAATTTTAATAATTCATCTATAGAGTTGGGATGTTTTAACTTCTGCGCATCTATTCTCGCTCGAATCGTGCGCGATATATCAAATATCAGTGCAGCAAAGTAACAGCAAATTCCGCGAATTAACTATTTCCTCTCATATTTTTAATTAAAACACGGCCACGAAACATTTTCAATGACACGGGTCAGTCATATAAAGCGAATACTTTCCTTTTACATCCAGAATAAACGCACACCTGCGTTGCTGCTACTGTCCTGCAGTGAGAACTGCTCTATATGAGAGGATGCAAGACTGTGCGGTTCAGGAGTTCCTTGTTGACTCTCACAAAGGCGAATGAATCTCGCAGGCTTTCATTTGATACGATGGGCGCTTTTGAAGCTAGCAGTAAACTTTGTGCTCTTGATGCTGTGTTGAGATTATTCCTCTTATTTTTATTTACACCCTTGTACAAGCTCATTGATATTCAAACCGACCGATTCCTAACGCTGTTTTTACAAAACGGCAACGCGTTAACGCCTCCTGCGCGCTGCAAACAGCAGGAGAATTTCATCAAATATTCATAGAAATGAGTTCTTTCGTTTAAACTTTTTAAGCTGGTCTGAGAGAAACTTTATTTCCTCTTCTCATTAGTTACTTTCAAAACGGAAAGAAAATGATCAAAATCGACGTATTTAAAACAGAAGGAATCATTGTTTTGAGAACTATGCATTTGAAAAATTATGATCGTTTATGCAGAGAAAAGTTTAGCAATACGAATCGAGTGCAGAAAGTGCAAGTGAAATTTTGATAAAAATATTAGCGCAAACAAATACAGATCGTAAAATCTAATGCATGAAAAATTGTATTGCCCTCGGAAGATGAGTTTCATCGTGTTGTTTGTATTCAAGAAGAATATTTCATCGATTTAATGGGAACAACACAACTTACTTGCGAAACATGTCTGAGAATGCTACATAAACCGATGCTAAAGCTGCAACATTGATGTTAAATCAGATAACTATCAATTGATCAATATCGTGAACGGAAATGAAAAATGTACGCAAATTTTTTATGGTAAACCAAAATCGAAAATGAAATATTCGAAGCGCTTGTGCCTCAACGAAGAAGTGACACAAAACCGTAGAAGAAAAGTCACATATGCCATCTTCCCATCAATCGCTATGTGCTAAAAATCTTTAGTAACAGCTCCAATTATAAATTTTCTTTTGCTCAAAAACGAAATCATTATCAACTCTAATCTTTTACTCTAAAGCAAGGGCTACAAAGCCTGTCAGCAAAATTTTCATGGAATGACATATGCTGGTCAACGCACCTGAAATCTAGAACTCGCCCTGTATAAATGTTAACTTCCTGCAGTGTGGTGGAACAGCTATTCGAGCATGTCGTCCTTCAGCGCTTTTAAATTGAAAAATGAGATCCCATTGGAGGAATTTTATTTCTTTTTTTGTTTTTTTTTAATTTGGAGAGGCTTTCGACATTTGAATGCGTCAAGGAAATGCTCAGAGATATACATATATAGTTTTCATTTTTTATAGTTCTTAAATTCTCAACGAACGTTTCAATATCTCGCACCTGCAATTGTTCAAGCAGAATTCGCTCGGACGACACGTTGTAAATACAAGAGAATAACACCACAAAAAAAACACACGCTACGGTTGACAACCTGCTTACTGTATGATTTCGTCTAAAAGTTTTTCTGACCGGGGATGAAGAACGAAAGTTTCTGCAGAACTCTTCATTCTCGGATCGTCAAGCAGTTTTGGAGGCCCCGACAAAGTTGTCCACAACGCAAAAAATTTATTCCTAAAACTTGCCGCGTTTGATGTGCGACATTTCCGCACAAAAGAAAGACGTACGACTTTTCCTCCAATACAGATGCGGGAGAGAACTCCGGATTGCTTCTCATGTCTCCAAGCGTTGCTGTATCAGGTGGCTGAAGAGTTGTTGGTTTCTATTATACCGAATTATCATACATCAATTCTGCAGACATTGAGTACAAGTCAAAGGTATTGAAGAGCTTAACATACAAGAATATTAGAAAAATTCCCGGATCTTTTCCATCTTTTCCAGATAAGCCCCGCCACTAATGCAACACATAAGTTCACCCACTTGTAACTTTTGAAATGATGCACCTATCAATTTCAAATTACTCTCAAACGAAAGAATGTTTTAATCTTTCATTTAAATTACATTTTGAAGTCGGTAAGTGCATTATTTCGAAAGTTACAAGTGGGGGAACTTAAGTGTTACATTAGAGACGAGGCTTGTCTGGAAAAGATCCAAATTCCCAATTCGTTATCAATGTATGATAGAATCAAGTTTTCTTTTCCATTCCAGGATGTTTATCTATATTTAATGACTATGTCTGGGATGTACAGTATTGAAATTACAAGCAATGAGTTGAGATAAGTGTGCGTTACTTGAATTAAAGACCGCTGTTGTTAATTTTTCGCCCTATTAACATCTAAGTTGGAACTCACCATTGCCATGAACGGTTTATCTTTTGTTTAAAAAACATCATTTATTCCCACTCATCATACTCTCTACAACATTGATCATATAGGACAATCGTGCAGGCTTACGCGCCTATGTGAAGGCTGTGCCTTTCAGAGTATTTGGTTTGAAAGCCTCAACGTTTTCCTTTCTGTCAGTTGGTTTTACACTGACAAAATTATTGTTTATTTGTTATAGTTTGTCTATCAATTCAAGGCCGTTATGTTCAGAAGAATTTACAGACCAATTGATTGCATTGCATTTAATGTATCAACCTTATTTGTCAACAATTTCTTTTCTCAATTTATTTCCTTCACAAGCGTTCTTTTTCTAGTGATATGGCCACGGGTTTGAGGTTTCTGTTCGAGTCCAGTGTTTCTCTCCGTCTGTAAAAGAACAATCCAGAATTACTCGCTCAGTACACGTACGTGAAATGAATGTAGATTTGACAAAGAAATAAGCGTCCGTACATTTAGGCATTAATTTTTAGGAATCCAAAACTCGTGTTTTTTGAGGAATAAAGCATCGTTTTTATCAAATTTATAATCCCTATCATTAAGCATTTCTGAATTATTTCGTAAATAAAATTCTAGTAGCATCGCATTTCATTCCTTGAAGTCGATGATGCAGAGATCGTAAAAACTTCCACTGATTCAGTCGCCACAATAATTGTCGAGTTAATTCCCTTCATAACTACGCTACAGCGCAGGCTGCTGATTTTATACAGGCTTTCGCGAAGCAGCTTAACATTTTTATCTAACATGTATGTTTCTTACGTTAATGTGAGTGATCCTATTTTTACAACTAAAACCTATTGCACAGTTACTGAGTAATTAATCAGACCCCAAAACCAGTGATGATAGTTCCAATCAAAATCCAATTGCAGTCACAAAACTTTGACAGTCATAAAATTCTCAATCAGGGCGAAGTTACTATACAATCAACCGTCTGACTTTGTTCAAGAATTTTGCTTCAATTTTTTAGTACTAATTCAGGCGGCAGAGACTATGAGCCTGAGCCTCTACCCGACTCCACTTCCTTAATTTTTTCTTCCTTCGAACAAATTTAATAACCGAAAGTTGCTTCAAAATGCACTTAATTCATAGCACGATGTCTTGTTTTGGTATCAAATGCATTGTTCTGAATCTTTGCCTGTCGTACCGTCCCAAGAACGAGTTTCTTTACAGCGTTGGCCCTGGCAAAACAGCGCTTCGATACCGTCCCTTTCTTCGAAACGTACGAGCTTCATTTTGCCTCTAACGCCTCCAGTGGTTCAGTAAATGGCCATGGACCGAGTAAACAATACATGAATTTAATTCTTTAAGTTTTCATCTAAACTCCCGGTCTTGGGGCCGCCGGCAAGGCTGGGATCTCAACACTTGTGAGCTCGCTGTGCAATTTCCTGACTTGATTTGCTCGACTTTGGAACTTGTCTTGTGAGTTGTGATTTAATAGGTGGTAAGCGTAGGGTTGTACGTATTCGTTACAGGTGTATTTGATACACTTATTGTTGGCCTTGTACTTGGCGCTAAAGCATAACTCAAGAGAAGGCTTGTGCAGAAGCGTGACACGGGACTTAGGTACTGTATCATTTAAGTGGTCACGTGGTAACGGATCCACCGTTTCTTGCAGTGGTCGTAAAATTGGATTGATGTTCAACGCAGAAGCGATTGGAGATATTTCATCAAAAATACATTTCATTTAAGCTTTTGTATGCAGTACATATGCCGGAGATTGTGGCGGCGCGCTCCTTTGGCCCCACCAGCGATTCTTTCGTTGGGAGGCGGGTGTTTAATTTCAATAAAAATGAATCGTGTTATGGCACGAGCTGCAGTTGTTCGTTCCAGTTAAATATCACCAAGTCGGTTCCCTTCTAATACGCTCTGGGATTCTGACTCAAGTCTTGTCCATTGTTTATAGAGCCGTTCTGAGAGAGCCGTTTTGTTTCTAATAGGTGCGGAGCTGCTGTGAACAAATAGAAATTTTAGGCTGCTGCTCCCGCGTTTTATTTGATAAGTGAATGAAATATCTTTTAATTGATTTTTTTATGAGAACATCAATCAAAGCACAACGCTAGTTATGTGTTCTTTAATTTGCAATTTTCTCACCGAATGTTCACTTCTTGCGTGATCAACCGTTAGTTTGAATACAAGCATAATAGTATAATGTATTTTGTTAATTTTGCGTCATGAAATTGTTCTATTTGCATTTGAAAGAATTGCTTGTTTAATGTCAAGCAGAATACGGAAGAGAGTGGGGTTCTGCTCTGATATTAGTGACCATTATTTTATTTGATAGAAAATTTCTATACTCCGACAAGGAACACTATAGTTCAGGTTATAAAAACTTACAGTGCTGGGATGCTGGCTGACAATTTTACTTGCTGCCGTTTTACCGCCGAAGTCGCTTTTGAATGGACATTAGAGCCCTAAATTTTCACCCCCATAATAGAAACGCGGTTCGAGGATGAGTTTCCGAATTACATTATGCTCTGAACGGCGCAAAAACCCAAATTTTGGGAGCGTCGGACTCAACACCCCTTCACAAAGTTACTTCCTCGTTTTCAATATCTCTTTAATGATACGAAAGACCGAAATTTTATTACGCTGAAAGGAAGCTTTTTTAAAAAGAAGTGTGGAGACTTCCTGCAGGAGAGTTTGGGTGCTGGGCGCGCACAGGCCACGGAAGGGCAGTTGCGAGCCGCCGGCCCCCAAGTCTAATTGGGTAGCGGCAGCAAATGGCGCCGTTGCCGATGGTGGCGCAAGCACTCCGGAGGATGTCTTTCAGGCTTCCACCGTTTGTTCTAGTTGCCTTTTTCGTTCAGGAAAACTCAAAACAAGTTTGCGGCGAAGGATCTGAGCATTGTTTTGAAGGCGGCAATTGTATTTTTAGGGAAAGAGAGGTAACAAGGAAGACACTATCGACCGTTTCGCGACGGACTGAGTAGAATGTGGCTTCAATGTCTACACCGTTTGTAAAATTTGGCATTCATGTAAGGTAGTATTGTATGAGTCTCATTAAGTGAAAGGAAACCATAAATCCTAAATTACGCGCAGCTTAGGTTAGATTATACGTCTATGTAAGCCTCCTCAACCACGAAGTGTTTCCAAGTGAGGGTAGAGTAATGCATAATTTAGTATGAAATTAAAGGAATAAAGAAACTAAGGACAGAGTGCGTCTCCACATCCTGAGCACAGAAATAGCAAGAATGGCAGAAGACGAAGAAAAAAGGTAAGAGCTGAAGAAGAAAGTAATGGGAGGTGGTAAAAAAGATTGCAGTGAAGCGAAAAAAATTGGTACGAAGCATATATACCGAATTTTAACAGAAAGAATATTTATCTAACCTAATGCTTTGGACATCACATCTTCTCCTGGGAGCGCTTAGTCCCACAGATGAAACAGTTGTAACCCCCTGAAGGGAAAAATCCCACGAAGAACCTATATAAGATAAGCTGGAAAAATCCATAAAAATCTGATGTACTGTTACAGGCATTGATTTCATGCGCCCGTATTATGAAGACTTCGTAAAAGTTATCCTCAGAATGTATCATTCTACAGATCGAGTTTTGCTATAATAGAAATGAACATACTCCGCGATCTTGCACGGTGAAACCAGAAACAGGAGTTGGAGAAAAAGTACCAACATCAGGAACAAAAATCGTTTTCAACGTTGCATGAAAGTTCAGCAAGTACAATACATCCAGCAGCGTTTGAACATATGGCACAAACGAGCACAAGCTGGTGCTAAAAATTATTTTCGGGAGAGTGTCGTTGGAGTATTCTAGATCTATTGTATATTGTTGAGTGAGAAAACCGAAGGCCACGGAAATTGTAACTAGTTTCAATTTTTCTCGCGTCTTGTAGTTCTAGAAAGTGATGCAGTTCACGCGAGGATACAAGTATCCTCATTTCGTTCTTCTTCTAATTTACTTCTAAATTTTTAATTTGTGGACAAAATATACGTTTATGATAAAATTTGAACTCCATCCTGGCATTTTTTGAGCTTCACAATATTCTCCGCAATGAACGATTTTATTTTCAAGCATAATTTAAATATGCAATTTTCATCAGTAAACAGCATGCTGACATCGATGATTTCATACCTAGTATTTTGAGTACATATCCTATTAAAGTTAAATATTTTCCTTCACTTGAAATCCGTAAATTCCTTGAATTTGCATGTCGTGGTAAAGGGAAAGAATATCTTTATTATAAAGAAGCAGCAAAAAATTGATTAAAAACCGCTTAATGCACAGTTTACGGGCAATAGCTTCAAAATAATATGAAAAAATGAGGTCCTCCAGTCAAAATTACCCCGAGGAAACGAGCTAAAATCTTGATTCGGATAAGAGATATTAGACTAAGATGTCGAGAAATGGATGAGACCACCTTGCTTAAGGTATCTATTAGCTAGCGGTGCAGCCTAGGAGAATTTAATAATTGCATGAATAAAATATAAGCTGTAACGGCAGTCTCGTCGCGATTTGTCGATAATGGCGCTGATAATGGCGGTCCTCACGGCACCTAAGCGAATAATGTACAAACGTCGCCGTGCCCACGGCATATACTCAAGGAATATCCACAAGGAAATTAGTCATCCCTTGAATGCGATCAAGAAAAAAGATATTTAAAGGAGAGATTTGATTCACGAATACCGTTTCAAGTATCGTGATGAGCAATATACACAAATGTAGATCTTAAACGTTCCAAATTTTACCAAAAAAAATAATTATCACTTGATAACATGAGAGTATCTAAATTCCCCAGAGAAAATACTTAGCAACTCAATGAGGATTGTTCAGTTTTCCTTCATTAAAGAAATCCTGTGCAATCACAGACGTTAGAACAGCTTAGTAGTTTCCTTGTCATGGTTTTGTTTAAACGAAATATTTTGGTAAGCGCTTCTTGAATCAAATTCCTGTCGCATTTTTCTAGTAGGAAACTTCGTAATATCGGTCTTGGGCCGGGATACTTTTGGAAACACTTCATCTGCTGCCTGCGACGCAACTCCGAAGTTTCCAGTGTAAATATCGTTTTGGCGGCCCACTTGATGGATCACTGCGGGGCGGCGGAAAAATGTCATCAGTTGTTTTATGAGATTTTGAAGTCGTCTGAGAAACTCAGAAGAAATTGGTTTCTCCGCTGCAGGCCACAAAAACAGGGATTAGAGAGTCGTTACTAGACCTGGATGTCGAGCATCTCAGCCAGCGAAAATTCCCGAAGAATCCCTGTGGAATTATTTCGACTTTGTAAACTTGCTGAATCACGGTTTTTTGCAAAAACTTCTGCAACTTGAATGCTAACGCAATCATCAATCAAACCGAATGAATAAAAATGAGCTCATTAGCTCACCCGTAGGGAAACACGTCTTTGATCGAACCTAAATTACTTCGAGAGCGACACTATAAGCGAAAATCAAGTCAGAGTCCTATTCCACTTCAGTTGAAGTGACGTCAAAATACTACCCTTCAAATCGGTAAAACTGTTCCATTTAAAGATTGCTTACCTAAGTGTTTTCATACCAAAGAAATTTCATTGTGATTTTTGCGAGGAAATCGTTCAATCTTAATTAATATTACGGTTCCATTTAAGGTTCTAGGTTCCATTTAACCATTATTCACATGGAGCAATTTTGATATCGTATCAAAACTCTGTCGTGAAACAACTTCGAAAAATAATAATAATCCTGTCCAGCCGTGGGAACATTTTCTGAGACAGCTGGTTCGTCGCCTTGCACGAAAACTTTTATCCTATCAGATTTGCAAGGGAGCGCCCAAACCGTTGCGAGCATTCTGCTGTGCATCACGATTATACACAGCCAGCGATGCGCAGCCAGTACCACAGCCAGAAATATGAGCGTTTAAGTGCAATTGGCGGTGCATTGCTCCATCTTCTCAGTATCTGTAGCCAGCAAACTACCGCTTCCCAAAGCTGCCGCTCCGCATCGCTCAACTTGCCCTCGTTTGACGCTGTTTAAGAGGGGATATTCTGAGGGATATTATTTCGGGAAGATATTCCGAGGGCAATAGGCCTATTTCTCATCATTTCCCTCCCCTGCAGTGACTAGCCTGAAGCCTCAACGCGACTGAAAGCTCTTGCAACTTGTTGTTGTTTCATTCGCTTGCTCGGCGAGGGCCTTCCAGGAATGAAATGAATCCTTATCTTCTTTCATCGATAAAATTGTGGCATGTTTTCTCATTTTCGTTTGATTGAAATCTCTGATGATCATTGTCGAGCATTTACCACGAGTTTTATTATCTCTTTTCGTCGCTGCAATTTATTTGCGTATACAGTGAACGTTTGTTAGAAGAATTTTAACTAGATTTCCATGATATCGAAGCATTTAGTGTGCAAACGTAATGATTTACATGCCAATAATGCAGTAGTCAGATAATCTACTTAAATCTGTTTAAATATTTTCAGTTCAACAAATAACTTCCTTTTGAGTTTTGCTTGTCTGGCGATGGGTAGCAAATATTTGATTAAAAACTGGAAATCAAGTAAAGTGTTACTGTATACAGTACATAGAACTATATAACCTCATCCATCGTCAAATATTGAAATTTAAACTGTTCGGCATTCTATATACATTGCGTTTTTACCCGTCAATTTTTTCTGTGAGATGTGGGCGATTCATTTTTTTATTACGAAACCGTATGAAAATAAAGATTCTAATTAGAACGGACGATGTCGCTAGAACGGCCTCAGTAAAAAGCTCCCAGGCGTGGTTTTCTTGTGTTAATTCAATCTCATAGAATCTGGTCACCCAAAAACTTGGCGTGGATTTTTTTTTGGGTTGGGGCGATTGCACATCACAGGAAAAAATCGCGACTCAAGGCGCGTAACTCTGCATCAATCTAACCCTCACAATGTTCCAAAAATAAAGCAGAGAAAATACTTATCGAATTTTACCTGACCAAAGAGAAATTTTTTAATCAGCTGTGGCATTTATCCACTACTATACTCGTACGTGTTTCTTGAATAGTATATATGTTGAGAAAGCATTTTTGTTTCATTCTCTGAGGGTTTGTGATATCATGAAATAGAATGGTTGGGCCTGAACAAATGAACTCTGACAATGGCATTTCAATGAAAACTTTAGCTTTGCAAGGCAATATTGAATTCTCGATGGCTATTTTGTGTGTGTATGGCTACATTGCTGCTAAACGTACTTTCCCAGATGTGGCTTCAAAGAGAAGTGCTTTGTGATACGTTTTAAATAATAAAAATGTATCCAATATTGTTGCTTTCAAATAATTTATGAACTGATTATTTCAAGTAATTTTTGCCACCATACGGATATTTTTCTGCAATAGCTTTTGCTTGTATTATCCGATTAATAGACCACTTTCGTATCTTTTTTCCCATTAACGAAAATAATATGCCACTTTTTGCGAGAGAAAATCTGACTTATTATGATAAATTTTGAAACAAGTACTTCCAGAAACGTGACTTCAAGATTCAATACGAGTACTGAAGTTACTAAAGAAACAAACGAATAAACAGACTATTTTGCATACTTCATTTAATTTGACCATCCTTGTCAACGGTGGCTCACAGATGATATTTTTAAGCACTTTATTAACTATTTCCAATTAACATCGCACGTCATACATGAGAATTATATTCGAAGTTGATTTGGGCTCCTTATAATGCTACGGAAGAACCCGTCATTAAAAAAAAAAATAATCCCTTCTGAAACATCATTTAAAAGCGAAAGATGACCTCCGCCTCTCGGTTAGGGAAATGGTGTGCATGCAGAGTGGCGCACAAAACCCGATTTGCAGTGTGAAATCTCGCATTCTAACGTTGCTGCAAAGCGCTCCTTTAACGCAGAAGAACACAATCTGCCTCAGGAACACGAGGCTCTCAAGCGACGCCTCCGAACATCAAAGCTTTGCAACGTTTACTCTGCCGAGGCGCGGACGTTTGCGGTAACACTTTCCTGTTTAAGGGAGAGAATTTGATCACTTTGCGGCAGAAAGTAAGCGAAAGCTTTTTGTACGATGTTCGTGAGAGGATGCTGTGTAGCAGCCGAGAACATCTCCTGTACTGACCTGACCGACGTCGAAAGATAGTACTAGAATTATCTTTACCATCGCGCTTAACTGAATTTAAAACCAGTGAAAAATTGGCTCAAATCCTGGTAGCAGCTGCGAGTTTGCGGGAAAGTAACTGTAATACGGGACCTGTGAGGGTAATTCAAACATTGCCTACACTTTTTCTTTTACCACTTCATTAAACCGAAGTATTTGTACACTATTGGAATTATTCTTTGGCAAAGTCTCTTTTTTTAGCACTGCGCTTTGGCCACACGCTTTCACATGTATCTAAGATAAGAAGGTTTATTGAAGCCTCCTTAGCACGGCATGCACATTGCTCAAAACGCGCAAACTCAACGGAATCCGACTTCGTCGTACATGGTTTGATGGGCAGGACCATGACTGATGTTTGAAGACGCAGCCTTACTTATGATAACTCGCATATTGGCTTAGCACGTTGACTGCGACGGGTTAAACTGAAGTTCAACATTCAACTCAAATTTAAAGTCAGTTGTAATAAGCAATTTTGAAAATAGCTTATATTAACTGAATCGTGCCTTAATTTACTTTTGATCAAGTATTCATGAAAGTTGAGTTTGTGACTACTGGTCAGTCGGCAGCATTAGGAAAATCCACTCTGTGACTACCAGTGGCTGTGTTAATTATCACCGCCTCGTAGCGTAAGATATTATGTATGGTCGATGTGGCCGGGTGTCCAGCTCCCTCATTTTGCGATACCCTTGTCGGCCACTTTTGAACTTCTCGGTTTATAGAAAAATGTTCACAATGAAACAGTCTCCGAATTGAAATAAAATCTCTGTTGAAAATCAGTCACTGAAACTTAATCCCACCACAAATGTTGGTTTACACCGCGTTGTTCGTGGTGCAAACTATAAGCGAAATTGACATACAATGTTTTAGCTGACAAACAAACACAATCGTGATAAAAGTGCAGAAGATCACAGAAGCTTCATTTCAGCGCTTGTGTGTATCTTATAGGTAACCTCTGATATTGAATGAGTAAAAAATTTTTTGACCCACTATCTTATACAACTTTAACTTTACAGGTTCGAATAAACCAAATTTCTTGCAATAGCATCATTGTATTTCAAGCTCTTTCATTCCTGCTTATTTTGCGGTAAATTTAAACTAGTACAGTTAATTCGTAACTTATCTCTTTACATTTCACAGCTCCAGAGAAACCAGTGGCATTTATGTCACGCCATCACGCACGTTGAGTACACACCTCAAACACTGCACGAAGCCTGCCGTCTTCCCTTCCTAGATTTAAAATAATCCCTTTGGCGTAGCGTGTTCGGCTTACATGCCTTACGTGGCTCGCTGGTCGCCTACTAAGCCGTCTTCAGCTCACCCAGTTCGTTTGACGCTGGCGAAGTGAAAAGGCGCCCCACCTTTGAGACGCGTGATCTGCCGGCTGCCGCCGTCCTGGGAGACTTGTTTTTTGGAGACTTGTGAGAAGTAATCTCGAAGCAGGTGTGACTACATTTTTGCAAAGTACATTTGAACGATTTTCTCAGAAGTTGCGTTTGACAAAATCGTTTCAGAATACGGAGCTGAATTCTTCAGCGCTTTTCGAGTCATAAGTGGAAACGGTGTAGTGTTAACTGGAAAAAATAAATTTATTTCTTGACTTGAGTTGCACTGCTAACTGATCGTTTTCTTGGTCAGACGATTGGAACTCAAACGCATAGGGCCTCGAAATAGAGTCACATAAAGTATCATTGAACGTAGGAACATGTTTATTCAATAGTTAACACTTTTTTCATCACTCGAATTTCCTGCTTTCGTCAACATTACGTAACTTAGAGTATTTTTATCATTTTAGCTACCGTATGTAGGTGTAGACGGTATTTAATAAAACCTCGCGTTATTGACTACTAGTGTATAAACAATTAAGTTTTGTAGAGGTATGAATGCGCAATTGTTTGAGAAACATACACGTATCGAGAAATTGATCTTAGATCTAGCTGAACGATAGCTATGAATAAAAAGTGATATAAAATCGTTTAAAAAATTTATATCATCGACTTACAAAACTACTGCCCCATCCAGCAACTTGTCCCTACTGTTAAAGGCTTTGGTCTTTGGCACAAAACTCTCTTGAGAATTTTGCTTTCAATCTTATATCTTGCAGTATTTTTGAACGTTCAAAGAATTCAGGCACATGAAAATTACTCTGGTTATGGTCTTATGTTAAAACTAAAAACCTGACGAGAGTTCCGCGAAAAATGCGCGACAGACTCCGCTTACGGTGTTGGTATGGGAAGTTCTAATCTCTTCAGATATTTGGCAGAATTTCTGAAGCCTTGATGACATGATCTATAATCAGATTTTTACAAAGCAGTCTTTACCAAGCTCGGAAAGGTTCAAAAGACCGCATTGCAGCCGGGCTTCCATCAAAGGACGAGCTTTGGGCGAGCCCGGAATTTTTTTGCTCAACAAGAATTCTGGAAGGCTATCAAGAATTCTGGAAGCTCCTTGGTCAATCCCCAACAAAGCTGCCTTGCGGTTCACTTCCTCCGCTATTTCTTGAAGAAGATGTGGGGAAAGTGACGGTGTTAAGATCATCCCAAAGTTTTGTCAGACTCCCGCCATATTGGAGATTGTGTCTGGGAATGCTCCGCCTCCAGGCGAGACACTGGCTGAATCTACCTTTCTGGAGACGTGATGATAGTGAAGGAGGTTTTAGTATTAATTTACAAAGTGCCTGGAAATTATTTCAGGATTGTATCACATGAAAAAAATTCAGTTAACCGCAAAATATTCAGGAAATTCGGATACAAATTAACATAAGCGTATAAGAATCACTAATCATTCGTAACAAGCAGGGTTGCGGAGTCGGAGGAATAAATTTGCGACTCCGACTCCGACTCCGACTCCACCTTTCCAGAATTTGGCGACTCCGACTCCGACTCCACCTTTTCAGAATTTGGTGACTCCGACACCGACTCCACCTTCCCAGAATTTAGCGACTCCGACTCCGACTCCACCTTTTCAGAATTTGGCGACTCAGACTCCGACTCCACCTTCCCAGAATTTGGCGACTCCGACTCCGACTCCACCTTTTCAGAACTTGGCGACTCCGACTCCACCTTTTCAGAATTTGGCGACTCTGACACCGACTCCGCCTATTCACAATTTTGTGAATCCAGCTCCTACTATTAATAATTTATAAGATGAATATTTTATTTCTTAACTAGTGTACACGGACCGTCAAAAATGACGGGATTCAATACCTTTCGTCAACAAATTTTCGTTTGAGTGGAGTTTCCATGCTTAAAAGCTTATCCCAGAGTTAGCTTAACTTTCTTATTAGAGTAATAAACACTTGGAACACAGTATTTTTGAGCCGCAAGAGAAGTAGTTAGAGTCACTCGTGTCGTATCCTACATACAGAAATTCAGCATTCCTGAAAGCGAGCATGGGCATTTATATTGTAGTACGCAATAAAGTGTATTGTAATACAGTATATTGTAATATGCAATACCCTGCCGAACTCGGTATCCACAATGCGAACTCGAGTATATAAGGCTCTGAATATCTATAATTGTTTTGAAAGTGACTTATTATAGAGCACTTGTACAGCGAAAATGAGTGTATTAATTGACCGTGAACTGAAACCAAGACCGCCAGTGCTAATTTCTTCCTATCGATTCTTAAGAGCGTGACACGAAACGTATAAATAAACACACGATGGTCATTCTTAGTAGTAGACGGTTGCAGGTGTTGAAACCTGTGCATATGTTCATTGAATTCTTTATTAACGAACGACTTTTGAATTGACTACAGAATGTTAATAATCAAGATACTTGTGTACATGATTGGTCAATGTGACGGGATTCAGTGGTATCGTTTTAAAAAAATCTCAAGATAAAGATGGCTAACAAATATCTCCATCCTAATAGTACCCGAGATTAAAATACAGTATTCTCGTACTTGTGTACTGGTACAATTCGTATCACAGTTACGGTCATTAAGCATCTTTAAGAACGTCACGGACGCACACACCAACCAAGCATGCAACAACTGTGTATTATAATTTAAAATATTGTCAGCCAAGAAGTTTTTAAAAAATTTGCCATACCTTTTTACTGCGATCAGCCGCATTTTCTTGAAAATAGATTTGATTTTCACACAATGTTTTTTACCTATAAAGAAAAGTGAGCAGATGGCAGATTCTTCATTGTATTTCAATGGTATTTATGATACTGTCCAAGCAATGAGATTCCCATTGTAATAATAGCACAGGGGAAATTACGCACGAGAACAAATACTTATTTATAAATTGACGGACACCTGGATTTTCATTATACCGGGTGCCCCACAAAAATGCCCCCGATTTTTATTTCATTATATCTCCGCTTTAAATTAACATATTTAAATTGTCTTTCTTCACAATGTAGTAAATTTTGTTTCCTTTTCGAATAATTTAAGTTTTTGAAAATCGGTTGAATAACCACTTTACAATGATCAATTTACTGAAAAATGTAGAAAAACTAATTTTCAAAGGAAATGTTTTTAAAACAATATTGATACTCTTCCTTATTTTGTACTTCCCATGAAACCGAATAAACAAAAATATAAAAGAGTAACAAATCATTACCGTAAATAACGTTTAAACAAATAAAGTATTTTAGTATCCTTCGACATACCCTCCACTTCTCTCAAGGCAAGTATTACTTCTAGCCACCATTGAATGAAGAGTTTTACGCATTATTTCACCGTTTTCTTTCAGTTCTTCAAACATTATTATTGAAGACACTCGAAACTTGAAACCTCTCAGAGGGCTTAAATACTTGGTGGTATGTAGTTCATCGTTATGAAATTTTTCTCAACAGTAGGTATTGAGAAATGAAGAATGACAGTGTTGTTTTTAAAACTTTCCCTTTGAACAATTAGTTTTTCTACCCCTTTCAGTAAATCGATCATTGTGTAGTGGTTATTCAACTGATTTTCAAAAACTTAAATTATTCGGAAAGGAAACAAAATATACTACATTTTTAATAAAAGACTATCGAAATATGTTAATTTTAAGCGGAGATATAATCAATTAAAAAGTCGGGAAAATTTTTGTGGGACACCCGGTATAGTGTTGATTGTTCTTATGCAATAAAAAGGCAAGTGTCTCCTTCAAAAAAATAAATAAATAGGTTCCGGTATTTCGTGTGCGTAATCTCTCCTATGTTATTACAACGGAATTTTAGGATTTAAATCTTAAGGGCAACTGTTCGAACATTTATTTCAAATTCAGAAGAACTTCAAGGGAACAACAGCAAGCCGTTTCCCGAGATGCGCAAAAAGAGAAACAGCACCCAAGTTAGGCGTATCTTGAGGATTTCAACAGTACGCACAGCAGCGTCCTCTGTAGTATTTTTATTATTAAATTCATTTAGAATGGAGACTGAAGATCTTCTTCAACGTAAGGTTAGTTTTTAAAAACGAAACTCCCTAAAAATAGAAGACGACCAATGGACGCGGCCGGTGATCAGCACGGTACTCCGGTAGGAAATTTTAGAGGCGTTCTGAGTAGAGAGATACAGAGTTTAAGATGTCTGGTCGCCGACTAGCTGAATATCGTATCTTATTGCAAGATTGCACAAAGCTCTAAGATTTTAAAAATTAATCAACAATTAATTACCTTGAATAATAAGTGCCTAGTCAAGAGGCTGCAAGAGCCGTGTCGAAGAGTTTAAGTCGCAGAAAGAGACTGCGTTTTACGCAAGAGAAATAAGTTAGAGGTACCAGACCCAATTTTATAATATTAAAAGGGCGACATGCTGCCCAAGCAGAGTAAGCTCAAAGATAATCTAATTAGTGAACGCCAAAGCGTCACGAGTAATATTAATTTAAGCGATTTAAGGTTAATACAGGTCTTGTAAAAGCTCAAACATGCTTAATTATAGAAAGCTTAAATTTAAACACAAAAAAATGAAAAAATAAGAAACAGTTGAAAACAAAAAATGAAGAACAGAAAAAACTAACTTCAACAGTTTCAAATTATTGTTTGTGAACTAAGAGAGGACAACTGAAGAAAACTTTTTCTTCCACAAATCCGCCATCAGAAATACGAAAGATTTTCAACAGGAAATTTCATTGAACAAATAAAATTGGGTGTCCGTCTTTGTTGGTTAGTCTGTCTCCCTTTCACGCTCATATAGATGCTTAATGACTATATTTGTGATGCGAACTTCAACAGTGCACATATACTAGAATATTTTAATCGCGGGTACTATTAGTATGGATATATTTCTTTATGATCCACATCTGGAAGATTTGTATAAAGACAATATTGAATCCCGTCATTTACGACGGGTCGTGTACGCAATTATGTATACTGAGTGTTTCAGAACACGAGGTATAAAATTGCACATCAAGTAGAAAATGGCAAAATAAACAATTTTTGTTCTATGAAATTTTCCCCCAAAAAATCGGGATTGTGAGACATTAGCTGTTTATTGTTTTAAAGGATGAAATTTAATGGCACAATTCCTCGCAATATTTGTTTTGAAATTACTTTACAAAAATTTTTCAGAATGTGTTCCACCTACATCAATGCACTATTCGAATGTTAGCCTTAACGACTGCTGGATATTAGGAAACACGTCTGGCATTAAAGGGATCTCACCTGCAGCCACTGCAATTATGGCCACAAGATCTTCCTCAGACTCAATGGGTGTTGCATAAACAAGGCTCTTCACGTGTCCAAATAATGAAATCGAGTGGAGTCATGTCAGGAGATCTAGGAGGCCATGTAACTGGAACATTGCACCCGATCAACGTAAATTCAAAATAAATATTTCGAGTAATTTAGTCATTAAATTTCATCCTTTAAAGCAATAAACGGCTAATATCTCAATGTCTCTTTCTTCGGAAAATTTAACCTGAAAACTAGCAGTCTTTATGTACCAGACCATAGCTTCAGGTTTTAGCAAAGACTACTCATTGGCAATGAATCATAACCTAAAGACTAGAAATATTTATGATCAGAACATAACTTTAAGCTTCTGCAAGGACTAGTCATTATCAAGCAATGCATCATTAAGAGCGTACAGAGTTACCGCTCCTTATGTGAGTACAATGTATTACATCAGCTGAAATGTTCTACAAGTTACTTGCAACACATTTACTACTATTTTCTACTTCCTATGTATTAATTGAAGGGGAAATGAACGAAACAGAAGTATACAGCACGAATTTACAATGCTTTCAATTAATAATTCTTGCTTTTTAACTACAAAATATGCACCATTACTCCAGTACAGTTATATTTCTTTCTCGTATGCATCATATATATAGGTATGCAAACCCACAATGACTAGATAACAATGACGGTATTAGGTGATAAGTATAAATACGCTGATTCAAACTTAAAACAAAATAATAAAAAAAAACATCGCGTATTTTTTAGATTTTCAGTTAAGTCTACTAACTCGGTTTTGTTTACTTTCGGTTTTAAACAATTAAAAATAATTTTTAGCCAAAATTAGAATCGAAGACACCAAAAAAAAAAGCTACTCCAACCTCGACTCAAACACATCCGAATGAACGACTCCGACTCCGACTCCACCACATTCGGAAAAGCGACTCCGACTCTGACTCCACCACACTTCAGAGAAGCGACTCCGACTCCGACTCCTACTTCACCCTTAAACATGTCACTCCGGCGACTCCGACTACCGACTCCGACTCCGACTCAGCAACCCTGGTAACAAGTTTCGAAAGACTAGGAAAGTGAATCTAATCCCGGTTTTCTTTTACAATTTGCATAATGAGGGTCATCCACAAAACGGGAATTCATTGTAAACGGTATGCAGGAACGAGGAAAACTCTTTTATCTAGTTTGTCTGATCAACGATATTTTTAGATCAGCTCTTGTGTTCAAATGCTCACTCGTACCTACTTCTAAAAAGAAGGATTACAAACAATTTAGTACCTTCCCGGAGCAGAGAGGTTTGATTCGTAGATAGACATGATCGAAATCAAAACAGCGCCCTCATTCTTGAAGAGCTTTAGCAAAGTTGGCAACAAATTGACATGGCCCCAGGTTCTTTCAATTCTAACTAAATTTTAAACCAGCAAGGAAGATTTTGCTTAAAATACGACACAAATTTGATGGGATTGATAGATTAAATTTTCTTTAGAAACTCATCTATAGTAAATACAGGAATTTCTGGGAAGGAATACAGGAATCAACAAGAATTTCTGGGAAGGCTTTAAATCGGATCCTATGAGGTTGTAGGCGCGTTTATTAAAAATATCACAGGTACAGAAATTCAAGGTTCAAGTGAACAGACGTCAGCTTCTGCTTAAATGGACGACGTGGCGAATTTTTTTCATGTTATTTTCCATCTACTCATCTTTGTATGATTTTCAATTTCATTTAGACACTGCAAATTCTCATCGATTTCTCACACGAAATCGTTGAGACATTCTGAATGGGGTCATTCCAAGTTTGGTTCTCTTAACGTGCAGCCAGAGATTTGAAAGAAAACTCTCCAGTGGTGACTACGTGCTCAAGCTCTCGTACATGAGCTAAAATATTTTTTCTTCAGTTATTCAAGTGCCTTTAACATCAAATTGATTGTTTGAATACAGAATAGTGGTTTAAAACAGAGTGTCTATTGAAAATGTGTGAAAAGACATCTAGGAGGAACTGTTTTGCATGAAACATGAAGTGAAGTAAAAAATTTGGTTTCAACATCACTGGGTGCTGTCGGGTTTGCAGTTTTTGAGTTTTTTCTGGAAGTCTGGTTTGTTGGTCTCTGATCTTCAGGCTTTTTACCGTTAGCGGCCGCGGTTAAAGCGTCCTGCATCACATCCAAGAGAAGGGCCTGTGACGGAAGCATTTCCGACAGCTGCAAGGTTTTTGCTTCTTCATTGAATTTACTGGTCGTTTGAGCAAGCGTAGATGAGCTGCTGTTAACTTTCTCTTAAGTATGTAATAGCATCAACACTTCTTCAAGAGCACTTTGCAATTTTTCGTTACTTAAAATGGCTGGTTGAAGTCCAAGGTTTACGCATTTCATTACACGTTTAAATGCCTCACAAACAGCAGTCATGCCGTTCGTGAGCTGAGTGTCACTCTGAGCCATCAGCTGATGAGAATGAAGAAAGGTATTGACCATGCAAAGTTCATTGCACAAAATCTTCTGTAACACCATCTTGCTCTGATGCGTCGGTTGAATTCTAATTGATTATTCAATGAAAAGTCCTTTAACTTGATTGACTTATTTAGTTTATTCATTATAAATAGAGGTCTTACAATTAATTGTTGACGTACATGCCTACCCTTGCATGTATAATTGCATATATTGATAAAGCTCTAAATCTTGTTTGTCTGTAGATTTGCTTGTTCACTTGATTGTCACAGTCCACACTGCTTTGTGTGAAAATATTGTAGAAAATATCATGCTTTCACATAGAGGATGAGAAGATTCAACTTCAGTTTTATTGCAGATAATTCATGACGTTCGCCATCACGTTGGGAGAAATTTATGTAGTTCTTCGCCCAGCTTATAATCTGGATCACACTTAATGTATTGAGGATACGATCTACTGAGAAAGTAATCGTTTTAACATTTGTAATTGTTTCTTCAGAAAGTTTTCATGATAGGTTTCTAATTAAAATTCATATGTATCAATTTTCACAGGTATGTTTATCGACCAATTTCTAGATTTGATAAATTTCTACAATTCAACACAAGCATGTTCAGCGGTTGAACAAAATAATGAAAACACTTTGACAAATCAGCAAAATATTTCTTAGGATGGTGTAGGTCCGCATTTTGCAGCAATTATAGCCTCAATTCTTAGAGTTAATGATTTTGTGAATTGATTCCAAAGGAATTTTAGCCCATTCTTCATTTAAAACACCCTCCAGTTGTTCTAGAGACGATGCCGGCGGAAATCGTCATCTCACTTGAATCTCTAAAATCGACCATAAAAACTCAATAATGTTAACGTCTGTGGATTGTGGTGGCCAGATGAGATGCTCAACTTCAGAATAATGTTCTTCGTGCCATTCTTTAACAATTCTAGCTGCATGAATTGAACCATTATCATCTTGAAAGATTGCGTTCTTCTTCGGAAACTGTTTCTGAACCATAGGATGAACTTGGTCGCCCAAAATTCCTAAATAATCTCGGCAATTAATTTTTCCTTGAATTGTAATCATTGGCTGGACGAATTTCCAAGAAATAGCACCCCCGATCATCACAGAGCCTCCTGCCATATATTACGGTGGGGGAGGAAGCAGTGTGGATTAAAGTTTTTTCGAACGTACACTCGGCAGGAGGTTGGAATTATAGGAAACGATGCTTCGCCATGAAAAATTATATTTTCCACTGCTCGAGGGACCATTCTGGAGGTTTCTACACCACTCTGAGGGCTTTTAATAGTTTGACTTTGAGCAGAGGTTTTCTAATTACAGCTCTTCCGTGAAATCTACATATGTGCAGCTTTTGACGAACAGTGATATTTT
Organism: Morinoia aosen; assembly: GCA_030386875.1. Lineage (NCBI taxonomy): Eukaryota > Metazoa > Arthropoda > Malacostraca > Amphipoda > Talitridae > Morinoia > Morinoia aosen. The sequence goes on from CM059579.1 coordinate 23,491,321, forward strand.
TGTGGAAACAGGCTTCTGTAGGTGTTCATTGAGCTCTTCAGTGATTTTAGGAGCCGTAGTCTTGCGACCCTCTTTAATATTTCGATTTTCAGTCCGACGGTCTCTCTCATACAACTTCACATTTCGGGTGGACCTGTGCCTAGCCGCGAGGACGTTTTTCTTTCTCTTTCAAATGCAGTCATTACTTTTGAGACAGTATTTTATGAAACGCCGAGCATTTGGGCAGTGTTTGTTACACTAGCACCGTCCATACGAGCACCAACAATATGGCCTCTTTGAAAGTCCGAGAGGTCTGCCATTTTTATAAATTAAAGACAACGTTTTTTTAGATATCAGTACAGGACAGCCATTTGAATAAACAAATCAAATAACAAAAATAATAAACAAAAAATATTAAAATGTCACTTTTCCATTAATTTCATGTTCAAAGCTTATGATGCCAAAATGTTAGGTGTTTTCATTATTTCATCCGACTCTTGTATCATATATCGTTGCAAAGAAGGCCAATGATGCACCAAATACCTACAGTCAACAACATTAGTATAGTGGGCTGAATTAGCTACGAGGATTCTCTGGCAACCTATCAAGAAATGAACAAATTTTGCAGTAAACTAGACGAATAAGTTAGTGCGTTTACGTAACTAACTTAGAATAATGCCACCTACAAGCCTAAATGCTAAAACAGAACATCATTCTCCTTTAAGTGGAAATCAGTCAACTCCAAATTTATAATCACTTTCTTCCAATGCATTTATATTTACTCAAAGTGAAGGTCCCCATCCAGGAATTTAAAATTAACTTCTTCAAAGGGGAAATCCCTCTCCTTCATTCAAAAATGAAGTTCTATTGGGTAAAAATCAAGTTGCTCACAGCAAAAATCAAGTTCATTTTCAAAATAAACTTCATTAAGTTGAATATCAAGTTCCCTAGAAACCTCTTTGACAAAATTGATTATGACCCATGTAATGCATCTATAAATGGTAAAAATATGTGTTGTACATTTATTTTCCTTTTTTTGTTGCGTGTGTCAGGTACGGTACAAAATTGCAGCAGTGTACTTCAGAAGTATTTTATCTTTTCAATTTTGATCTGTAAGAAATCAAACGCAGCAACATCTAAGTACTTGTTATGATGCACAACATGATCAGCGAACATAACAGAAATGAAACTTTTTACATCATTGATGCTGAGAATGATGGCAAGGCAGTTACAAGAACTCCAGGAGTGAACACTAAAACAGCGTATCAATGGTTGAAGAAGAATAGACGTATTCCCGTGTAGAAAGGTAACAGTAAATCCGGCGCGGCTGACGATATCAAACAGCATATGGTACCTGCTGCTGAAACGAATCCATCCTTTACACTATCGCAACTGCAAGGGCTATATTCAGTAACCCTTGTAATTAAATATAATTTACAATTAACTAAATAGAGCGTTCTCTACCGTCAGAGGTGCCTGAACTGTAATTATTAACTTGAATACCTCTACATTTAAGATAATGAGAACAACCGACCAGGCAAAAAGTTAATGCAAAATGCACAGGTATGACACTCATCTCGATAGACGAGACAAACTTTAATTCCTAATGCAAGCGTAAAAAAGGAAGGTCCGAGATCGGGACAATAGCCTCAATTTTACTACCGTCAAACCTTCAGTTCAGTTGAAAGAACAAATCTGCGTTGCATTGCTACCATGTCTGTTTTTAGTGTTACGTTTAACAACGCACGTCGAGACACTTTTATGTCCAAAAACTCAAAAGAGTTATTTTAAAATTTGTTGAGGTAGAGTCAAGTACATTGGAATACACAAATAAAAATTAAAAATTTAGGGAGAAGCAATCAAAATGCAAAAATTAAATGACAATATCTGAGAAAAATGTACAAAAAATTAAATATGTCCAGGAAAAAATAAAATAACTACCTGAAAATTTTAACTGACGGCCTATTTTTAGAAGATAAGAGCATTTCATATCATATGGGAAAGAATTCATTTTATATGTGTATACGAACTCAAAAATACGAAGTTCACATACAACTTCACAGAAATCTAATAGTTTAAACTGACTGTTAATGACATTAGGGTTGCATTCAGTATTGGAGTGAGACGAAGGCCTAACATTCCACCAGTTCGGTAACTCCGTTCAGCTGATCAGCTTCCCGTATTCTCAGCACTTGGTGTGTGTCTAATGCGCACATTTTTCGTGGAGCTATGGAAAATACTCCTTCCATATACAACGATCTCGCGCTGACTTTGCTGTATAGAATGAAGCTACTTTTATTATATTTATTGATTGCGATGATACGCCAGAGCCTGCAGCTTACCAGTTTTGTTCGAAATCTGAGACTCCAGCGCATCCCGCGGTGTGCTTGAACAAACCAAAACTATATCTATTACCAATAGTGAACTTTGAGTTATAAATAAAGATTTATGAACCCTCTTGTGGTTTCATCACCTAGGTCAGTTAATTATGACAGGCACTGGTCGTGGTACATATAGAAGGTCAATTCTCTTTGCACTGTCTCACAATGTCCATTTTAACAATGTGAGGGAAACGTGTATCTTTAGCCTTGGCTATAGAACATCAGTCTTCTTCAACCATTAACAGGAAGGACGATATTTGGGGAAATGTTTATCAATACCTATAATCGTATATAAAAATTATTTACATGCAAGTATTATCGTTGGGGATGTACAAACTATAGGAGTGGTTCTGAGTCACGGAGAGCCTATACGAACTCGCACACAGACCGATATAAATTCGCCAGAAGTCGGCACAGAGCAGCAATAGGCCGGCGTAACCTCGGGAAGGATAAAAAAAGGAGCAGTGAAAGACAGTAGATACTGAATAATTCAAAAAAAAATTGAAAAATTAAGGGTTATATTGGGTTTTTAGGCATATTTTAGCAGCCAAAATAAAACGGGCAGGGCAACCCAAACGCTGCATTTTTATGAACCAAAAACTGCCAACGGTCTGCCCTGCCGCGGCTTGGGAAAGAGCTTAAAACCAATGAGATATTTTTGATTTGGGAGGCATGTTCTATTTTTTCACGATGTAACCTGCATTGATGGAAAACTCATTATGGTTCTTAAAAACATTCTAGTAGTGTAATTTGTCATTTTGTGCATAAATAAGGCCAGTTTCACATCTTTTGGTAACTCCCTTTGCTTGGCATTTTGCTGCGCTTTCACTCAAGCTTCTAAAGTAAAACTAACTGTAAAATCTCCTGATGCCTTCTATAACATATCATTCAACCTTACCAGAAGTGTCAATTATATATAGCAGTATATTTGCAGAAATCGTGCTTGAAACTTGCTTTTGAGGGTGTTCTTATACGTTATCGACTTTGCATTGCAGGAAATATTTTTTAATTTTTAAATTTTAAGAAATTTTATAAGTTTCATGCTCAGTAGGGTGTCCCAAGCATATATAGGTAGAAATTCAAAGAAATGATATGAAATCCAGCACATGCTGCTCTGGTTCCTTGTCAAATGACAATAATTCCACCAAATTTTCATGAACATTGGGCAATATTAACTGGTCGCGCAAAACGAATTTTTTTTTCATAGCTGTTGTGAGATTCGACCTGAACTCCCATCAAATAAAAAAATTCTGGCTTTTTCTTTTATTGCATATAGACCGACAACTAATGGCTGTAGAAATTGGATATTTGTAGAAACTATTATAAAATACCATTGAAAGGAAATAAATATAAACTCCATCAAATTTCCCTTTTTCGATAGATTGATAATGTAATCATCATTAGGCAAGATATTTTACCTTATCAACAATTACGTCTCGGGACAGTTCAATTTTTATCAGTATACATTGTAACTGATGCATCGACTTCTGATGCAGAAAACAAAGTGTATTTGCTGTAGTATTTGCTGTAGAGGGGTGAGAAGTATTTGGGGTGAGTGGTGCCTTGCTGAAGAGGGGTGAGTGGTGCCTCGCTGTAGAAGGGTGAGTGCCTTGCTGTATAGTGGTGAGTGGCACCAAATGGCACCAACCACATCTCTACTCACCCCATAAGGCACCATAAGATGAGTGAATGCTAAATTTCCGCAATAAGTCCGGTGAAAAAGCAAAGAGCAAACAAGCTAACGAAAAGTTAAAAAACGTGAAAGAAGTCTAATTGGCAAGTATCTACGATACGCGAGCTCAGTTTATCCTATGGAAGCATTATTTTTATGTAAGAAAGTTTTAGCATCCCTTTCCAACGACAAAGATGTTCAAAGAGAAGAAGGATGACAGCACCATTTATTATCGAGTTGAGGGAACGCGGAATCTTTGCACATTGCACAAGGTGCATAGAGCAGTAAGCTAAGACAGATGTTCATGAAACAAGAAAAATATTTGTTATTGTAAAATAGAGCTTACCTAATGCCCTTAAAACATTGACCGCTGCACAACCTGACGCCCAGCAGAAAACTGAATGAAATGAGCGACCAGTAAAAGACGAGATAGGAAGCTGAAAATTTTCCTGTTTAAGTTTGTCACGACAGGAAACAAGGGCAACAAGTGCTGGAGTGTGTCCCATTCACTTCGGTTTCTTGGGACACCCTAATGCTCAGTGATATGTATAAATGTAAATGTTTCTTTTGCAGAAAGTTTCTTGGCTTAAATTGTCAGAAGCTGCTAATATATCATAGCTTTGAAATTTTCTGTACTTTTTTCTCCTCACTGCAAGTATATCTTTTCCTTTTTTACTCTAGAGATTGCGACCATCCTGATCGAGAAGAGTTTTGGAAACGGCATTTTCCAACAAAATGTCCAATTTTTACAACCCGAGGACTTAGTGATCAGTCAATAATCTTGTTTCATTCATCAGTTTTTCCTTCCAGTAAAAAAGCAGTTTTACCGAAAAATTCGGGTCTCATGAATCACATACGCCTGTAAGCTGAAGTCGACTTAAAAATCAGTCTCATTTTCCTTCATCCAGCAGTGAATGGCGAACTCTATTTAGCGTCACGTACGGTGTTAATAATTTGTACAAAATTAGTTAATCTTCCCATGTGTTTTTTATTGTAGAATATTCTAATGGTGATGGGAGTCTGTAGCCAAAACATTGAAATTATGCTTTATTTAGTTCAGGTATAAAGTAATTGTTTCTTGTACCTTATCTTCTCCTGTTGAAGTAAACCATCTTCTTAATGGAGGATCTAGTATTAAGGAATCGTAAATTTAAGAAATTAGTTTGTTACATTAAAAGTTTTCACCCGAGGACGTTGGGTACAGTGTGCTTTTATCATTTACAAACCTCCTTCGACTTTCTAGCCACGAATGCCTCGCCAACCATTCTCAGAATGTTGTGCCTGAGAAACCTCAGACACGCTCCAACATTAACAGCACTCGCAACATACACATGCCTTCCTTCGGAGAATCGTCCATTTTATGTTCATCTTTCATTTGTTTATTTCTTCGAAGCAGCCTTCAGGATGTGCGTTTTTGATTAGTAACGCCGTGACCTGTACTTCGAATCCATGTGCTCGACTTCAAGAGGGCACGTGACATATCTAAAAAGGTGTGATGACGCAAGCGCCACTGCGGTCTCGCTCACTTCTGCTACTGCCTCGCACCCGCCTACCTCCTATCTCCTCAACTACGGAGTCAGCCCTGATGGGGAGCCAGCGCCTCCTATACTGCAGTCCAGCGCTTCAGCGACCGGGCAGCCTGTCGTCGGCCTGCTCTTCCACCGTCGTCATGTGGACTTCGAGGGACCCTTTAGTGAGGGTAGGTTCGGTGATGAATGGGTGCATTTGTTCCGAACGTTACTCACTAGCTCTCACATGGCTGAAATTTCCGATCTCGAGCCGTACTTTAAATTTTAAGCCGTGACTTGACTCCGTAAATTTAAAAACTTGAATATATTTCATGTGTAGGGTGTACTGCCTAATTTGTTGACTCAGAAAACATTTACTTAATTCTATTCTCAGCAGCTTTCAATCCTACCACCGTCAAATCATTTACGTGCCGAGTAACTTTTCTCAATCATTAAAATTACATCATTTCCAACAGGTCACGGTTATAGGCAAAATTGCTTTAAGCGGCCGTCGGGTGCACCAACTTCCGACTTCCTACTTACCAAGAAGTCTCCGACGGGCCTTCATGCTTAAACGCCACTTGTTTGTTTATTTACTATTATTGTAATGCATTGCTACACTAAATTAATCAATAACATTGCGTCATCCTTATTTCTACTTTATTTTTTCAATATCTTCTTTATTTTTGTTATAAGGAACAGCCTCATAGCTCTGCAGCAGACAAAGCTGTAGTGTGAGTTTGATAGCAGTTATAATGTCAGTTTGCTATTTTGAACACAAAGAAAATGGGACATCTTTCGTGCACCAAGATACTATGCGTGTAACCAATATCGGTAGAAATTTTGTTTACACAGATTTTCATCGGCAGTGCAGTGACTGAGAGTAGGGATGATAGGATGGGACGTGTACGAGAGAGCAATAATTCTTACCACCCTATCCTATCGTCTCTGAGCAACTCTAAACCAAACACAAACGATGCATGGAACAGCCTTAATAAAAACCTGCCATTGTCGGCAGCTAGGAACAAAGTTGTGGAATTACTGACGCTGGAAGACCACTGGTTTAAGAGCTCCCAAACTCAGCTTAAAACTTCTCATGATGCTAGTTGCAACCCAGTCTTGCATGGGAAATTCAAAAAGTTAGCCAATAAACTATACTCACATAGGAAGTTGGGAAGCTGCGAAAATGTGAACTAGTGTATTCATAAGTTCATAAACAAGAACATCTTATTGGTTAACGTTTTCACAATTTTTACAACTTGGATCCCCTTACGCAAAGAGAGTGTGCATCCTGAGACGTATACTATAATTGGCAGAAGCACATGTGCTACCCTATTGAAAATCGAGGACGGTGCACCGGTGGAATATGGTTGACAGGGCTTATTATCCGCAATTTATTGGTCATTCGGCCATCCGACCGATAAAACAACGGTACACCGCCCAATTTACGAGCATGTTATGATTGGCACTGCCATCCGTGGCCTCCCGTCCATACACCGTCTTTAATTCGCGGCATCTAGTAGCGATTCGAGGTTGACTTGGCCAAGGACGGCCATCTGGCTCAGAATCGCTGATACCGTGTTTTTCTGACACTTGTTTCTCATGCCCTCTCCCATTCAATAATTACTGCTCTGCATTTGTGGTTAATTCTCAATTGCATAAATTAATCCTTATCGCAGATCGTCAGTAGCTGCAGCAACTGGTTCTAAATGTGCACCCAAACCAAATACGGTAAATATGACTCATGCCAATAGTTTACTTCCCGTTTTAAAATATGATCAACTCTATGGTCGAGTGAAAGTGCATCAAATTGCCGAGGTGTATTGTGGAACGTTTCAATTATATTTAACTTGTTGGGATATAAATGCACAGGCGTAGCCAAATACATTTCAACAATATCATAAAATTATTATTTATGTAACGGAGGTGAATACTGTATTTCATGCTATGATAATACATGATGGGGTTCAACAATACATGGAGAAATATTAATTCTAAACACTTCAAATGTTTGTCGTTTCATTTAAAATGATAAACATACCCAGGTAGCAAGAAATTATTAGGTCAATATTGGGTTGATAATTATTTATTGGCCTGATGTAGGAATCTTGGATTACAATAATAGGCTAATAGTAAGACAATATCAAAAAAAGATATATTTATTTATTATATCAACTTGTAATTGGGACAATGTAGTAAATAGTTTTATTTCTAATAATGAACTAACAGTGTATGTATCTATGTACGATATTCACATAAGTGGAAACTATCTCATATGAATTAAAATATCGTAATTTAATATAATTTGTAAAAATCTAAATTATCATTGCCCAAACATTGGGTTGATATCGTACGCCAAGAAAACGGAGTAATTTGCATAAAATGTACCAATTAAATTAATAAATAGTTATTTCAGTCATTAATGAGTGCAGATATATATGACAGATATCAAGAAATATGAATACGTTACAATAATATGTATATTCAGAATTACTGTATTCGCAGGTTCACAGTTCTAGTTTTTTCAGTCGTTCAATGAGTTTCGAAGGGCTAGTTTTTACAAAAAAAAATGCTAACATCGTTTGTCATATGTTACTATAGCAATAAATGTCTATATGTATATTGAATTAAGAGGATATAAAGATATAAAGTTATTCATAAAGTTATTTATATAGATGATAGAAATGACTTAATTTCGTAATGATGGTATTGAGTAGGCCTATTCCTACCATATAACCCATTTGGCATGCATCATTTTTTGAGCAATTTTTCAAGCACGCATATACAGTATCTGCTGCTCAGATGAACGTAGCGTATGTGGTTGTTTAGTCTGATTTCACAATCCGGTATTGACATCAATCAACTGAAAGAAATCACAAATTATAGTTTTATTCAGCAAAAATAATTCAGTTGTGTGAAAAACCTATTTAAATTGTCAAAAACACATATAAAACTATTTTTGAGGGGTAATTTTAACGACAAATCGATCTATTGCTGATGCAGGATGCAGCCCTTGAGTCGGACGTCTTGTGTGCGATACGTTAAGCTCGGCCGCAGCCACGGTGCAGCATGAGTCAGGCGTGCATTGCGGTAGTTTGAATTTTGTGACTGTCTGAAGTGAAGTAGTTGCTGTGCTCTTCATGTTTAGGACATTCATTGCTTAGCTATCAACAGCAAGAGGGCAGTTAATGTGAATTTGAATACATTTAAGTAACTGAAGCAAACGTGTTACCATTTTTTTGTTTCATTAGGTTTTCAACAACTATATTTTTGAAACGAAAACGTTCCCTGCGTTTCAAATTTAACCGAACTACGCGTAGATAAACAGCCTCCATACTCCGAACACATAGAGTAGTCATAATTTGTGGTACAACTCATTGTAATTCAGTTGTTCGTGAAATAATGGTCCATAGAAATCTATATTAAGCATTCGTCATATTCGAGTTACTGAGCAGTATAGGGCATGAATAATAGACGTGACAAACCTTGTTCTAAACATATTGATGACAATGGGGACCTGACACGATTGGTACAATTGCAAGTGTGGGAAGCATTGAAGAATTTATTTTTTCCAATTATTGTTGTAAATGAAGTTATAAATATCGTTTATCAAGATATGGAAAATATTTGTGAAACGATTTTTTTTTCAACATGACAAAATTTTTACAAGGGTGACAAAAAAAAGTAGTATTTGCTTGGAAGGCTTCTCATTTAAAGTGTATTTTATTGAAAGTTTTCAATTTTACAATGTGTGTAAATAACTGAAATAGTGATAGCTTTTTGAGTGATGCAGTGTGATCTCAGCGCACATATGTGAGTTCTGACTATTACATTATTTGAGAAAACGTCAATATTATTTCTTTAATTTTCTTATTTCACTAGCTAATTGATACAAGTTTTTTCAATTCTTACAAATTTTTTGATATAATAGCTTTATGTATTATACATATGTATTCTTAATTGTTGATGATAATTGATATTAATGTTTTTTTAACTATTATTCTTTATATTTTTAATAGTATTTCTATTTTCTTTTTTATTGTCCAGATCAGCTGATTAACGGTTTATTCATTAAAATACTGCCCAAATACTACAGAAATGAAAAAGAATTAATATGTCTTTCACAAAATTGTGAAGGAAAGATATACATCCAAGCTAGCAGTGCCTGTTAGTGAATGGCATGTATGGTACCATATTAAATTTGGAACCATAAGTTATTCATTAAGGAAGTCAGCCACAATGAGTGGGCCATGGCACCCATGATACCCTTCCGTAATACTCATTTGCAAGTGACAAAACTTTATTTGCTTACGTTCAATGAATTATATTTGCATGAACACATTGCTCTTTACAGCACTTTTCAATGTAAAAATTAAATTCTTGCAAATGGGGGGGACTGACATTCAGATATCTACCCATTGAAAAAGGTTGCGCAATAGATTCATATATCCAAAATAAGGGTATATGATATTTAATATTGGTGTGCGGTTAGCATGGTATGTTAATATTGTTGCTTCTTCACCCTAGCAAAATCAGAATCACAGGTGATCTCTGTACGATGGATAAGAAACGCTCCCAGCTGCCAGTGTATGACGTCACAACCATATGTATATATGCTCGTGACGTCATACACTGGCAGCTGGGAGCGTTTTTTAAGCGATTGCGTAGAGGTGGCCACCCGTGATTTGGAGTTGATTAAGGTTGCGAAGCGAGCGATTCATTGAATGTAGAGTTGGGTTGAGGTTGATTTGAAGTTGTTCACCGACCAAAGTTGGTCGCAGTATGGGCGTATTGAGGGCGCGGTATGGTCGCGAAGACTGGACATTTGACCCTCAAATAGACGGTAAACCAACCTCAAATCGTCCATGTTTCCACTCATATTCCACCGGTGCACCGCCCTCGATTTTCAATAGGGTATAGAGGATTGAACAAGTCGACTTGTGCTGCTGTTTCATTTCAGGCCAAAATATTTCCCTTAACGACACTCGGAAATCAAGGACTCCAATTTGTTACCAAAAAAGTTTCATCCTCTTCGCAGCTAATCGTCAAATGTGTCAAAAATAAACACTAAATTTAGCTGGGTTTTGCAGGCGCAATCATTTGGTTAATGTGGCGAGTAAACGTTCTCACAGCGCTTCGGGCGCTAATATTTAACGTGGAATTCAACAAAGTTTGACGGATTTTTCTGAATTCGAAGCCTCTCATCTTCGCTTCAAAACCCTCCTCATTTGCCTAATGGAACTAAAAATTTCTCTCGATGAAAGTGGAGCTTGTGCAAACTTTGGGGAGCCACTGCAATGATTTGCTCTTGAGCCGCTCTTCATCAAAATAAGCTCCACTCCAGAGGCTATTAATGACAGTTTCTATCTGCAGCGTGTGTTCGCATCTGCATCATATTCCCTCTGCACCTGAGGACTTAATAACGAACTCTGAGTGTTTTTATATCCATGGAGTTTCACCAAAATGAGCTCTACGGCTACAGATTCAGTGTTAATCTCTGTTTGCTACATCCAGGCTTTGGAACGTTTCTTCAAAACAAACTGAGCCCAAATTCGGTCAGAGTAAAAACACATTTGTCAGGTGGTTATGATATTATCGAAATGAATCGATGAATGTTGGAATACTTCAAAAGTTTTTTGGGGTACATATATTCCTTGGTTATTTAAAAAAATAGAGTGTGATGATCCAACAATACATTATTAGAGAAAGCTCCCTGGTGTTCTCCCTTCATCAATAATTTTTACCTCGGACGCATCTCTTCAGTGCCTCGAGTTTCGTGACCTCGATCCGACAGCCACATCAATGCAACAGTAGGGTGTCCGAACTAATTTTCTGTGCTGCAGGTTTTAAAATAATCAAATTTGGTACCGATTGCTTCATTTTCGAGAGACAATGGTTGCATAGAGAATGTTAATTTAGAACATCCCATAAATTTTTGCTCTGTTCTTGAATGTTTTGAAATGTTGGCATTCTCTTCTGAATGCGAACATTTCAAAACATTCCAGAACAGATCAAGGCCCTTATGAGCAGCGTGGTGAGTCAGTAAAACTCAGTCCCATAGTTATCAAAGTTATTCTTTTCGTCACTTACTTCACGTTATTCATTCAAGAGGTAAATTTTTAAAAATAAAATTGCAAATTTGAATGAATTTTTTTATAGTTCACTTGATATTTTTTAAAGTTTCCATCCCATAAGTTTTTGGCAACATTCAGTAGGTAATTTTTGGTCAGCATGCGGAGCGTTGTGAGATGAAAGACTTACTCGGCGTAAGCTGCACTTCTTTCAAGATCAGATGCAGAATAGAATTCATCCTAAATGTGTTGCCAAATAATTGTCTGTTCAGACGTACAAAGCAATCGTTCATCCGGAGTTGCAAACCTTGTTCAATCGATAGTAGTTGCATTATTTGTCATTTTATTCAACTCAAATTTTTCGTTTAGTTCTTTCAGTAATATTTATTGTTCATAATTTCAGATCATTCTTGACTCGAACTCGGGTAATTTTTTTTCTAGCTGTTCTGTTGCTTAGTATTTACTGTATTTTTCAATTTTATATCTTGCCACTCTTCCAGCCCGATACCTGAAATAATTTGCAATTGCACGTTCGAGTTTGTGCGTTTGTGCTTCATTCGTTCGATGAAACCTCATGTCTTTACTCGGAAAATAAAATAAGTCGAATTGTTGGAAATAAAACGAACTAGCTATCTGTCATCTAATTATCTAGAATAAAAAGAACAAACCATCCGGTATTGTATTAATGAAACACAAAAGCCAGGTGATCTAGTTATTGAAAATAAAATGAAGATACCATTTGTATCGAACTGTTGGAACCCAGAAGGAAGGTGCTCTGAAAGGTTAAACATCGGAAAGAAAATAGAACAATAGACGGCTAAACATACTGTACATTATATGTTTCATAAAAACAAATTGAAGTAAATAATAGTAATCTTTAACAAAAGAGAAGCAAGGATAGGCTATAGACCCAGGCCTAAAAGAACTTGACTGCTTGCGTTAATAACTTTCTATAAATAACGATGTACGTTATGGTATATTACTCCTCAGTTTAACAAGAAGTGCATTTTTCACCGGCGACCTCCTTCTGCCAAGTCCGGACAACTCAGATCGTGACATTTAACTTTCATCGAAATATGAAACTTTGCAGAAATGTATAAGGCATTCGAAATAAGGCCACCAAAACCGAATTTGAGACTCATTTTTGTCGAAAGGCAGACAAATTGTGTTACATCAAAAAAATGTAAACTGGACATTACAGAACGTTTTTCTACCACCTGAAAATTTAACACATACTACTATTGAAGGGCAACGTACATGTCGTCAGTTGGTTTTCGAAATATTCTAACATGAAAATAATAGTATTTATTGCTTTGGTAATTTTTTAAGATATTAATGACTCGATTGATGAAATAAATGGTATTGGAAAAGCTATAAATGTTGCATGGATAATTTTACTAATAAATTTCGTGAGAAAATTTTTAGAACATCATCTTGCGTCAACCGTGTTGTCAGGGTTGAACAAGGTTCAGTGTATCAGAGTCGTTATTCAATTGAAACAAAACCACTACTCAAATGTTCTCGTGTACGTCTTAAAAGTGATCATTTACATTCCAACCAATAACATCACTAAAACGAAGTAGCTTTCCTTCGGGAATTTCCCGTCAAACCAGTACCTTAGCTTTGTAGAGTTTCGTCTACCAAGTTGTCACGACGAGCGCAAACGAAATTTGAACAGAAATTCGATGATGCATTACAAAAAATGTCTCCATTACAAGCGCTCATTTACGAGTTCCCAACCCCAGCAACAAAATGGACTCTCTCGTTCCCTTCTCCTTAATTTTTAGTTAAAAGTCCCTTATTCCCCATCATGAGCCTCGAATTTTGTTGTAGTATAATTGAGCTACCAACACCCGATCCCATTTAAATGTTGCCTATAAACAGCCCAAAACCCCCCTCCCCCCTCACCACCTGGAACAACGCTCCCGACAGTCACCGATCTCACGCGCACTTTTTCTGACATTTTTTCAAATATTCCCGTGAATCCATCCAGGCGAAAGTGATACGCCTTTTCATAGAAAACAGACAGCTGCCTCGCTCTCAACTTTCTTCGGGACACTTCCAAAAAACTTATCAAAACTTTGCTTCCGCTAGTTTTTCCGCGAACGCTTATAGTTTTGCGTCTTTTATTTAGACAGGGAACAAAGCTTGCATGCAGTGCTTGGGTAGGTCTTGTTTTATTCCTTTATGAAATTGGTTAGAAATATAATAATCATTTGGTAGTGGTGAAGTAAAATTCTATAATTTTTTTTCGTACCATATTGTATTTATCATCTGATAAAATAGAAAAGTAAATAAAAATATGCAAAAAATTGTGCGCTATTTTCCTCATCATACTCTTCCAGGGGCTGTTGGGCTTAAATATATTCAAGATAAAATTGCCTGCATCTAAAAGTGGTAATAATTGAAGGCTACTGGCCCCTGAGATATTCTTTTCATCCACAAACCATTTTCTTCACACCTTGATGCCGAAAACAGGCATTCCGATTGCCTTGACGGAATCGTTTCCTCATGCGATCCCAGCAGGAGCCTCTGACAACTCCCACGAAAAATCTTCATCAAATGTTGGAGCATAGCTCAGCTTGATGCATTTTATCCTCCTCTTCATTTTTTCCGAAATTGGTCCCCACTTTGCATGCGGTGGCCCATCCGCCTCCCGAAATTCTCAGGATGGTGCGAATTTTGATCGCTGCAGAAAATCTCACAAAACTGCCGGACGGAGCCTGAATCCAGAACGATCGTCCGCATCCCAGACGCGCGGAGGATAAGCACTCACGGCGTCTCGAGATATGTCAGTTGTCGGGAAGTTCTCCATCGATGACGCGTCTGCAGTTTTTATAGAACCTGAGCGATGTACGAATTTATAGTCAAATATAGAGTGCCCCAATATGACAGTAACTGTTGTTAAAATCGTTCATTTATCTGAAGTCTTTCATTCGAGTTTTTTTTTGCATCAGCATTAAAAATAAACGAGCTACCGTAAAACATAGCAAGGGATGACACAGAAGCTGGCCAAAACGAAATATCTCATGCGATAAAAAATATCGACAGTCATGAAAATACACACACTTTTAAAGGGCGAAATTCGACGCAGATCGCTATTCTTTCCTGTCCTGAATAATATAACCAGTGCCTTTCTGCACTTTACCGGGCTAGCATCAGGTTTTGGCGAAAATAAATATTTTTGAGCGCAGAATTTTGGGAAAAACTTTCCAAACAAAAATTGAGAGTTGTTCAAACTTGCGCTTTAAATTTGACGATCAAAATTTCTTGTGTTTTGAGCATGTTTTCTAGATTTTGGTTTTAAATATATTTTGCAATTTGAGTGTAGTGTTAGCACATACAGTATCAATACGCGGAACCTTCTTTTTATCGATACTACTTGCTGCTGTTGTTTTAAAAACTGTCATTGCGCTTGCGTACCAACACAGTTGACATAGCTCATGCTCGACTCTTTTTCGTCATTGTGCTTCGGTATTTCTCATATCATATGAACTACCAAAAAAAAAAAGATTCTACTTATTACGGAACGGAAGTTTTTCGGTTTCTCCAGTTTAGAAATCGTACTTCAAAATCAATTCTCAAGCACTAGACCGACTCGCTTTCACAATCTTGTTCTCGAGGAAAACGTCTGTGCAAGAAAGTAACAACCAAACAGTGGGCATAATCACTCGGTCGCGTAAACGATCGCCGTTGAAAAATAAATCCTTTAAAAATGCTTTATCACCAAATTTAAATTCATAATTCTTTATTGATAAAAATAAACTTAAATTATTTTCACTATGAAGCTCATCTGCGTCATAAATGTTGTTCGCCGCTAAAAAGTGTTCTCATCCATCTTCACTAAAAACAGTGCTCTCACTTATGTTCACCAGGATTCCCTATTCTTATTTTTATTCCCCGTTAAATACTGTTTTTATTTTTCGTCCATCTTTAACACTCATCTAGTTTTGGCCCACCGTTAAACACTGTTCTTATTTTGTTCACCGTTACACACTTTTCTCATTTTTGTTCACAGGCAAGCTCAGTTCCCACTTTGCCCACCGTGAAACACTGATCTAACTTTTATTCTCCATTAAACACTGGGGTCTAACAAAAGTTCAGGTTTCTGCAAATTGTACCCTTTTCAGAAGCACACAAGCACGTAACCATTCAAACGAGTACATGTTCTAATGTAGTTTAATGATGGATTGTTTCAAGTATCATTTCGTGATGGTCTCTGCCAAATCAAAACATTTTTTTCTTAAAAGAAATAATTTATCAAACACGTCTGCTTCTTTAGAACACTCCCAGTGCTGTTTTTCCAACTTAACTGATCATTTTAGGCAAACATAAGGTGTGATGCCTAAAATTCTACGATCATGAAAAACATTACTTCATGCCGTCTTACTGCAGAACCACTTGAAAAAAAAACAGTTTATTTCCAATAGAGATAGTACAATATTACAATCATTGGTTTTTAAATATCTTAAAATTAATATACTTAGATGATACACACACACGAGTATTGAAAAACTCGTGTCACTAGTCGAAAAGAAATGATTGAGGGCAATTAACTCCTAATCTAGCTTAATCTACATTTGATAATACATGTAATGATAATTATAAGAGATAACACAATTTCATGGACGATGCATTTTCATTGTGGGGTGAAAACACTTTTGACAGTTTACATGCACATGACATAAAACTGCGCAATTCTTGACGCCAGGAAATAATATATGAAATCGCTTGTTTCGGTCAATGTTCACAAGTGTCGTTTTAAGGAAGCATGAAAAAAAATATATATAAATATATATCCATATGCATACATATGTACATATACGTATGCATGTGTGTGCATATCCATACACACACTCACACACACACACATACACACACACACAAATACATATATACATATAAGCATGAGGACCAAGAAGATTATAAGTTTTGTATTACTGATTCAACAATTTTAACATAACGGTCATTAGTTAACAAGCATTTTATTTAAATATAAATGGATGATCGCACAACAGAAGTATAGTTTTTACATGAATGCTTCACAATACTAAAGAGATGACGAGTTAGGTAATGTTACAAGTTGAGAGTGCACAGAAAAAAGACCATTATCTCTGGTAAAATGCTAATTGTCAGTCTAGTATACACATATGTGCACGTATACATGTAAATATATACACATACACATGCACACATATACCCACGCACATACTTACACCAAACTCGTAAGCAAACACAAATGCATTTCTATGCATCGAGGCAATACATATGCATTCTACAGAGTGTCATACGCATAGCGTGGACACGTACACATATACACAAGTAAGCATGTGCGCAAATATCAGCGTAAACTAGTTCGTATAAACCAGAATTCCAATCGAGGGAAACGGAGAAAATATCTTTTATTATAGCATGAATTTTATAAAATTTCGTACTAAAAATAGTGGCACAAAACAGTCCACTTAGGTCGGAAACATGAAAACGATTGTGGGACGTGAATAAGAAAGAAAACATTAATGTCCTATAAAGGTTTCATATTAGAAAAAAAAAATCACATTATCTTTGAAATATGGCGCAAATTGTCGGCAGTTGATAAACAAACATAGGTATCACATTATTATAAGCATATAACTATAAGCCGAATAAGTATATTACTGCAGTATAAATGGATGATCACACAACGAAATTATTTTTTTTACATGGATGCTTTACAATTTCACATTAGAAAAAAACACATTATTTTTTTTTAATATTGTGCAGAATGTCTGCAATTGATCAACACACACACATAGGTTACATGTCGGTCTAGTTTGATGCTTGCACAGAAACGGAGAGGAATGACATAAAATGCACCTTCGACTGGTTGATCTACTCTAGTGCACACAGTTGTACGTGCACATATACACACCCATATGCGCACATACACCTATATACGTACAAACATATACAAGTAAGCATGTTTGCAAATGACAACGTATAGGCGGTCAAATCATAATACCTACGCATACTTCAAAACTGTTGTGTGATGTCTTGAATTATAAAACAATGAGCGAGGGAGATTGTTCAGCAATGGAGATACCAGGTAAATGAGATTCGTCAGTACTCATTCAGTCTGTTCTGTAATTAAGGATTATTATTGAGACACAAGATGACGAGTTATTTTGGCTTTAAATTCTCTCGGTCTTTGAGGGACTTTAATACTCAGGGGAAGTTTGTTCCACAGTAAGGCGCCTGATATGGACAGAGCCTTCTGCCCTAAGTGAGATGAACGATAGTTGACTAAGACATTATTGTTTCTGTTCGGTTTTTGATTGGTTACAGTGGGTGGATGGAAACGCACTATCTCAGCATTGCTCTGAGGAAGATATAACGAGGAGAATACGTATTGGGCCTTCTGCATGAGGAGCCTTTCTTGGATAGGGATCCAGCCGAGTTTATTGAGGAGAGGGGTTACGTGATCACTTCTTTTGAAATTACCGTTGCATACCACCTTGGCTGCAAAATTCATGCATTTTTGTAAGTCCCTTTTAAGGTATTGAGGTAAGTCTCCCCATACTAGGCTGCAGTAGTCAATGCGCGATAACACAAGGGATTGAATGGCTAATAATCTGGATTTTTCGTCTAGCATACTTTTTATACGATGAAAAAACATTAAAGTTCCGTAGATTTTGTTGCAAGTAGTCTCAACGTGAGATTTGAAGGACATATTTTTATCGAACCAGATACCCAGATTTTTAACTTTTTCTGATGCATTAATTTTATCATTTCCAACTGCAAGAGTAAGATCTGAAGTTTTTTTAATTGCATCTTTGGATCCAAAAATAATGCATTGTGTTTTATTAGCATTTAATTTCAGACCATTTCGGTCGTACCATGATTTCAGGCTAATCAGTAAAGTTTCGGCTTTAATTTGCGTCTGTGGTATTTCCGATACAGAACTTTTTATTGCAATTTGAACATCATCTGCATACATTGAGATCCGTGTGTTAGAAGGCATTGGAGGGAAATCATTAATGAAAATAGAAAACAGTAGTGGACCAAGAATGGATCCTTGGGGAACACCAAAATTGTTTTGAATGAATGGGGACAATTTGTTTTCTATGCGGACTGCATGAGATCGATTTGACAAGTAACTTTCAAACCATTGCGTGTCTATTCCCAAGTTCAGTATTTTACGTGGAAGTCTTTCATGTTGGACGCTATCGAACGCCTTAGAGAGATCGAGTAGCAGCAAGAGTGTTACATTCTTTTGATCAATGTCACTGTATATTTTTTCAGATATATTGAGCAGAGCGTCTTGAGTGCTAGTATTTCTTCTATAGGCATATTGATTTTGGTGGAGTAAATTTGACTCGTCCAGGTGAAATGACAGTTGATTTGTCACCACTTTCTCCAATAGTTTGGACATGACAGGCAAAAGACTGATGGGCCTGTAGTTTGATGCTGTATTTAAGTCACCACTTTTGTGCAACGGTCTAATAATGGAGTGTTTCCATTGGTTTGGAAATGTGATGGTTACTATTGATGTATTAATTATCAGACGAATCCATGGTGCTGTGACTTGGAAACTGTCTTTGATATATTGAAGACTGATACCATCATGTCCAACTGCCTTTGTGTTTTTTAGTGAGTATAAGATGTTTCGTAACTCCGGTAAATCGACAGGGCGTGGTCTCCACTTGACATCAGTCCTCGAGGGTGCAGTGGGGCATGAATTTTCAATTGTCGTTTCATCTGGATTGGTACACACCTCACTGAAAACTTGAGCCCATACTTTTGAAAAGAATGTGTTGAAATCCGTGGCTGTTGCCAAGGGATTTTCAAAATTACTTATGCGATCTAAATTTTTAAATGGGGCTACCTCACTAATGATTTCCCAAGTTCGCTTCGGGTTATTTTTAGCCGTTATCATTGCCTGGTGGAAGTGAGTTTGTTTCGCTTCAGTGATTTTCTTTCGAAGAATTTTTTCATGTTCTTTATATCTCTTGTATAAGGTACTGTTTGATCTATTGTTTTTGTACTCTCGCAAGTTAGCTTTCTTTATTCTGCTCATCTCTTTAACTTCGTCAGTAATCCAAACAGTCCGTTTTGGCTTGGTTTTTTTGGTGACGTAAGGTGCACATTCGTCGAGAGCTGCTGTGAAGTTCTCGTTGAAGATTGACACTTGTATGTCAACATCGTCAGATTGCATCATTTTCTGGAATTCGGTAGACCTATCGAGTAGTTTTTCTTGAAATAGTTCTGCTGAATAGTGCCTTTTCGAGCGATAGGTCATTAAGCGGTATTGTTGTCTTTCCTTCGCAATATTAATTTCACATTCTATAGAGTGGTGATCGGAAATAGAAGGAGATATTACTGTACTAAGTATTGCGGTGGGATTATTTGTGATTGCTAGATCGAGGAGAGTTGCAGAGACTTTAGTGATGCGAGTCGGTTCTTTGACCATTTGTGATAAGCTTAGTTTATACAATAGTTTGCTTAGCTGATTATTTTTGTCCGTTAGGTCAACATTGAAATCTCCGAAAGCAAAGAATGATTTTTTTGCCTGAAGGATTTCTTTGAAGGTTTCCTCAATGAAATCTAGTGTTAGATTTAGGGGAGAAGACGATGGGTGCCGGTAAAGGCTGCCAATGATTATTGATTTGTGTTTATTTATTTGCACTTCTAACCAAACCATTTCAATGCCTTCGCAAACTTTATTAGCTAGTAGTGAAGATGTTGAGTACATTTCTTTCACAAAAATACAAGATCCACTGCCTCTGCTGGTTTTAGCGCCATCGTAGCGGTACAACACGTAATCAGGAATGTTAAAAAATGAACTTTGGGTTCGTGAATCAAACCATGTTTCTGAGACACACAAAATGTCAATTTTTTCAGTGACCAACATTACTCTGATTTCATCCAATTAACCATTCAGGCTTCGAGCATTTACATGCTTGATGTTGATTTTACCTATATTACCACTCTTTTTAAAGGTAGTGAAGTTACTATCTCGATGGGATCGTTCAGGGGATTTATCGATTTTGTCTAAGTTGCCCAGAGTGTTTGGCCCAGCATCTGCTATGTAAGAAAGTCTACTATTTGGCTGGGCAGCGGCACTCTGTCAAGATGAGGTAACCCCGGTCTGATTTTTGCCTTGTGTGACAAGAGCACTGTAGTGATCGTTTTTACGATGGAGCAGTAGTGGAGGGTTATTATTTGATAATTCTGAATTGGGAACGACTGATATTTTCCAAACACAATGATCCTGTTCATCCAGGACGAGAAGTTTTTGGCCTGTCACATTTGAGATGATTAGTGGTATAAGGTCTACAGCAGCTTGGTCAAAATGTTTTTCGTCAATGTAATTATCTATGAGGTTTTGCATGTCGCCACTGTTCTTGTCAAAAAACTTAGCAGATGTGCTGTTGTTTGCTTTACTCTCTGTTTTGATTGCAGCATTTAGGGAATTGTAATTCCATTTTGATGCTGGTTGTTTTGTAAGTAGATGAGCTACTGCGTGAAGGAGGCAGTGTCCATCGGCTTTGGTGGGAATCAGTTTTATGTTCCATAATCGTTTCAATTCATCCATTGTGGAATTCATGCGTTCACAAATGCGGCTGGAGACGTTTTTTTCGCACTTTTTAAATCATTAAGAGGTTCTGAGAGGTGCGGGGAATTTACGTTTTTCTGGCTCTGAATTCCCGTTCTGTGGTGATTTCTTGTATGGGGATTTGCAGAGAACTGAGAAATGCTCGTGTCAATTATATTTTTCTAGTGATGATTGTGCACACAGTTGGGTAGTGGATTTTCCATCGATTGTCGACTGCAATTTTGCAGCGATTTCTCTCTTCCTGTTGATTTCACTGCTTTCGAGTATGTGATTGGATATTGATTTATACTCGTGTCTGAGAGGGGCTTTTCATCCTCTTCATCAGCATTGGAAAGCAATGAAAACCTATTTTTTTAGGCACTCCGCAATTGTTTGTGGCGGATGCCGGAGAGTGCTTGTTATATGAGGGCAAACATCGGGAGGAGAGGGGAGGAGAGGGTTTGTTATATGAAGGCAAACATCGGTTTATGCTGCTGGAGGTTTCACGTGGATAGGCGGTCAACTTAGAACAATCATTCAACTCATTTTGCTGTTTTGCATAATCATTAGAGTATTCAATTTCTTCATTCAGATCATGGGAGTTTCTGACACAGGAGATAAAATGTGAAGTTAGTCTCAAAGGTGATTTTAGAGCAATTTGTTGAAGAAAATGATGCGTGTCTTCTCGCGTAACGGGCCAAGTGCGGACATTGTTGTAAGCTTCATTAACAGGACCGGTTTTTACATTTGCTCGCAGCGGAATCAGTTTAGGACCAATTTTTCTGCACAGGCTCGATGCCATGTACAATTGCTGCCCACTGCAGGCGCTCACCACATAAATACAAGAAAAAAGATTCTTTGTCATGATCAAATTTTTTAACTTGTTGAGATTATGGGACGAGAGGCTCAAGCCTTTGAAACTAATTATATAGTTCCTGAAAGGAGGTGCGCGTTCAATCTCATCATAAAGATCATTAAGACGTTCCGAAGTTATGGTCTGAATCCTGCATGCGCTATCAATGTCATCTCTGTTGATTTTTGTGAGACTATTGTCTCCAACGAGAAAAGTGTCCAGAGGGGATTTCGCATAATGATGGTTACTCGCAGCTACCACCGGCGTAAAATCATGAGCGCTGATACAATAATTTAAAGCAAAAAGCTGTTCTGTAATCATTTGAATATTCGATACAGTGGAAAAAATCGACGCTGGGCTTGGGGGACAATTTTGTCTCAAAGCTTTATTGAGAAATGCAGCTGTAAGAGACAGCATGTTATTTATTTCGTGAATAGTTTGGGAGCTGGTCATTTGGAGAGGATGTAAGTACCCATCAAAAGCTTTAGCAGGTCTGTTTGTATTGTTCTCCACTGAAAATTTTAATTTATCCTCGCAGTTTACGCTCTGAGGTACTTTACTGCCAGTGTCAGCTGCCGCGCATGCATTTTCAAACCTAACTCCACCGCCTGAAAGGCCTGCACACAATTTATCATTAAAATTATAATTAAAATTACCCATTTTAGTCTCTGAATGGTTCCTCACATCGAAAATTTTATCGCGTTCCAACGTTGATGTCGGTGTCGTCGTCGTTGGTGAACAATTTTGAGCTTTCTCAGTGACGCAGGACAGGGGAGATGCCGCCATGACGCAATCGTTGGGACGAGACGAAGGAGCTAGCGGTGGTGCTGTGGCAGCTGGCGCCAGTGATGAGGTACAAGCAGCGCTTGGGAGATTTTCGTCAAAGACGGGCGACTCTGCTGCTAGATTCTCTGTCGGGCACCTCTCCGTCGATTCTCTGTCGGTCGGCACTGGTGATGTTTTGGGAATTGCGGTGCTTTCGTCGACGTCATACCGTTTCTCTGTCGGAGTTTTTGTAGTCATTGTGAGCGGCTTAGGCTTTTGAACGAGCGATTTTACACGCGAGAATTTTGGTGGATTTTGCTTTCGTTTTCTGAATGGTTCAGATATATTTCGCTTTTTGGGGTTTGAGTTTTCATGCGGCGCTGTTGTGAGGGATGTTATTTCTCCAGATAGAGCTGCTTTTCGAGTAGCTGAGCGAGTTTCGTAATGAGACATTGTGAAGTTGTATTGGATGAGTGAATAAAGGTGAAGATAATTCAAAATTTTGTTTACTCTGTAGCTGTTACGGAGTGAATAACGATCGTCTTGGGTAGAAAGGTAATCGTTTACACATGAGTGAGGGCTAGCTTCTCATTTAGAATTTGAAACACCCAAAAATATTGCCATAAAAACATCACCTAAAAAACATCACCAGAACATAAGAAGATAGAGTTGCCCTTAAATGCTGGAGAAAGGAGGCGAGAAACTGGGAGAGTGTTGATCGGCCGTGAATAATGACGAAAATGACGTTCAGACCTTTGCAGGTTGACACATTTTACTCATTCAGTTTCTCAACGTTTCATAATTAAAAAATTTGTAATCCCTCTTTCACTTTTTATGTCACTATTCACCAAAGTTAACTGGTGGGTCACTATTTCACCAAAAGAAAGTAAATTTTGTTTATTCAGAGGAGGTTGAAAATTGAGTGATTAACTTTCGACAAGAAAGATAGCCATCATTGAAATATTTGCGAATGAGGGATTGCATTGCTTGTTCGCATTTGAAAACGAAAAAGACCGCCTTTTAATGCCAGACGAAGAGAAGCCGCCCGTAAGACAGAGGGGGAGGAGTAGAGGAAAAGAGAAGGTGGAGTAGACAGAGACGGGGGGGGGGGGGGGAGGGCGGGGAGCAGGATGCTTGCGGTGATCCAGCTTGGCGTTTCTCGCTCGTCTGCTTTTGAAGAAACGAATACTATTTTTTTCCATGTAAAGATTCCTATTGTGAGCTATCCAAAAGACCTCATATTGCTGAAAATTCGCCTTACGTTGTGGAATTATGTTCTAGCAGTGAACACAGATTTAAGTTACCCACTATTACAGCGTGGCAATTCTCACAATGAGAGGGTAGGCTGGGGGGAGGAAGGGGTGCAGGCGCAGACTTGGTGTAGCTGAGCCCTCATAGAGCTCTATTGTTTCAGGGTTTCACATTTTATTCACTCATTTTGCGACCTTCAACATTTACAGAAAATATTTTCTCTAAATCACTTTTTACGTCACTGTTTCACCAAAAGTTCTCAATAAAAGGACAGAATTACTTACTGGTAAAGTAATTTGAACACAATTTTGAAGATTAATGGTCAAAATTGAGCGTAATAGACACTCAACATAGTTTTTTTTTGCAATAACTGATAAAATAACAAAAAATGTCTCACTGTGTTTTATGTTTGTCTTCACAAAATTCAAAATTGCTAGTGCATCGGGCCTTTTTTTGTTTTCATGCTGGTATTCGTGGTACGTTTGTTCTATATGCGGAAGAGGGAGGAGCAGGTCTTGCGGTTGACCAGGGAGGGAGGCTACACCGAGGGTCGCTACACAGACTTCGAGTGGAGACAAAGTTTACAGAAAGCACCAGACTGTTTTTGCACGATTAAATTGGTCACAAATGATTGTACTTGATTACTGTTTTTCACTTTTGCGATTCAATGAGGTAGAAAGCACATTCACAGATACTCAGTTCGAGTTTGGGGTTTTGGGAAAGTTTTGTTCCCTTACATTTTGAAATGTTTGACGCCGCGTTTACGCGGAGCGTCAGTTCACCTCCGCACTCTCCAGAAAACAGAACATCAAGATGGGATCAATAAAGCCTTGATTTCTATTCTCAGTTCACACAAAAACTAAATAAGGTTCTTCATGTTACACTACACTTGCGTTTAAAGAAATACCTCATTGGAGCGCTGGAGTGCATGGACATTCAATAAATATCTATTGAGCACTTGATAGGTTTGCAGTATTTTTTCACAAGAATTGAACTGATATCAAGGAATCGAATGCATTAAAAGAACAACATTCATCAATGTTTTTTAATTCAGTGATAAAACCGTCAAATCCCAGTTTGAAAAATATTGCTTCCACCAGCATTCCTAACATTCTTCCTCGAAAGAATTTTTTTCGATTTCTTAATAATTTTTTCATTCAACGATCTCTTTCGCGTCTAGTTTTGGCTCATTGTTTTTAACGGAGAGCAAAATGCACATGAGCATCGATTATACATCAAACATGATCATCGTACACATTAGTGGCCCCAAATGTCTTCTCGTCAATTTAACTTTCGTGACAAAAATTATCGAGTGAGGAGGAGTTTACGGAGAATTTTGCAAAGTGATGCTAAAAATGCAAACATTCTATTGTCAAGATATTGAAATCCATTTCTATCGACTACATCACTTCTCTGATCCTGCAGAATCTAGACACAGGCCGGTCTGAAAAGGGACACTCGCTACGACCGTCGCTTAGTTCAAATAAAGAGAAAGATTGTTCACATCAAACAATTGAATTGCAGGATACCTCTGTAGAGACCACTCTAATTGTTATTCCAAACATCGCGTTGTTGACCGAGTTCAACACCAAATGCTGTTCACTGCCTGGGAAATAAAGCACAGGGTTCATGATAATCAACAGCGTTCTCTGTGCACTGTTGGATTAGGTTAGATTAGTCGTTACTTTTAGCCTCCCTACCCTCAGCAACAAATGCGATCCAAAGAGAGGAAGAAGGAAGGCACCATTTAGTACGGAGTTAAGGAAACGCAAAATGTATGTAGAAAGGGCATAGAAACAGTAAGTTGTGAAAGAAGATTATGAAACAAGACAAAGTTGAAGAAGGAAGTAGTAGGTGCTGAAAAACAGGACTGCAGTGAACCGAAAAAAGGCGGTCCTTAACAAAACAAAATCATTTTAATTCAACAAAAAGAAAGCCTACCTAACTCTCAACTCGGGCCCTCACATTGTCCCCCTGGGAGCGCTAATTCCCATAGATACAATAATTGTATCCCCCTGAGGGGGTGCACTGTTGCAGATTTCAGGAAATTGGTAGTGGCAACTCATCTAATTCGTATATGACATTATCTCAAAATAATGACCGTAGAGTTGAGGAGGCATGATATGTTTAAACCAGCGTGGCGTTAGTATTTGAAATGAGGGACTTGTACATTTGCTATAGTTTGTTAACTTTTTAGTCTTAACCCACTTGGTAACTATTTTAGTACCGTGATAGCTTCTTAAACAGCTATCTGACTGATCAAGACTATAGTTTTGATACGATTTTTGACACGCGCTAAATGAATTAACCAACCTCAAATTCAATTGTGCAGCAACATATTCAGCTCATAGGATTCGAGCTTTTAAAAAATGCACGCGATGCATATGAAGAGTGGTCCAATGCGACGAACATTAAGTGAAGATTATTAGTTTCTTCAAAAAGGACAAGTGAAGGACGGAGATCCCACCAGCTGCTGCTGAGCTGTGACACCACACAAGACTCAATTCATCTCATCTCGTAACTAAGCGCTCATTCCACTCCCAGTTTTCTCACTCCGTCGTTGCAGAAGTTTCCAACTTTTATAACCGCGTTTATTCGCATCGCTAAAAGTATGTTCATCTGAGGCACAGCAACTGGCTAGAAGGCCGATGACGTATATCTACATTACGAAGGTGCCGATAGATTTTTCTTTTTGAGTTCGACTTGACTTTTAATTGTGATTTTGCATCTTGAGCGAGTTCGAGAAGACGGGAGTTGAACCCTATCTCCAAGACACAGACATGCTTCAGGTTAAAATTTCGCAACGTAATGTGATTTCATCGTAAGATCATCGTATATTGAAACCAAGATTGTATAACACTAAACATAAATTCTTGATTATTCAACTGCACCCGGAGAATATTTTAAAATATGGACTACTGCTTCTATTCAAACCTGCTCAAACCAAGCCAAAGCTGGAATGGTATTAAAGAACTAGAATGTTACTAAGGGTCACCGTATCAAACTTGGAGATGCTGCGTGCTCTTCAATAGACGTTCTAGATGAGTATAAAAAAGTTGTCATTTTATATACAAAAAGATGTACTTATTCAGCGGATAACTCGTTGTAAAATTGTCGCGCATCAGACGGACGTACAGTTTACATCTTGACGGACGTACAATTTACATCTTGACGGACGTACAATTTACATCTTGACGGACGTACAATTTACATCTTGACGGAGGTACAATTTACATCTTGACGGACGTACAATTTACATCTTGACGGACGTACAATTTACATCTTGACGGACGTACAATTTACATCTTGACGGACGTACAATTTACATCTTGACGGACGTACAATTTATATCTTGACGGACGTACAATTTACATCTTGACGGACGTACAATTTACATTTTGACGGACGTACAATTTACAACTTGACGGACGTACAATTTACATCTTGACGGACGTACAATTTACATCTTGACGGACGTACAATTTACATCTTGACGGACGTACAATTTATACCTTGACGGACGTACAATTTACATCTTGACGGACGTACAATTTACATCTTGATGGACGTACAATTTACATCTTGACGGACGTACAATTTACATCTTGACGGACGTACAATTTACATCTTGACGGACGTACAATTTACATCTTGACGGACGTACAATTTACATCTTGACGGACGTACAATTTACATCTTGACGGACGTACAATTTACATCTTGACGGACGTACAATTTACATCTTGACGGACGTACAATTTACATCTGGTACCTCAGTTGTTCGCTTTCTTTCGACGAATGAGTATAAAAAATTATTTTTTGCTTGGAAAGTTCAGATTCACAAAAATCTCGATGCTGTTTGTATGGAAACGATTTTGTCCACTAATATCGGTGGAATCATTCAAAACGCTAATGAGTCGCGAGAAATATCGTTCATCTACACCAAGTGAAAAATAATCTGTAACTTAAAATGATCTTATTCCGTGCAATGAACTGAAACAGTAGGATTAGCCCTTGAAACAAGAACAGGGCCTCTCAAACAATGAATATCTTACGCAAAGTAAAAATGAGAGTAATACATGACATAAAATGAAAAAAAAATAAGTAGCAATAATGAGAATGAAAAGTTCACCGGAGCCACTTGAATGAAACAATAAGCTCTCCGGAGTAGTTCTCTATGGTGTAGATTTTAAGATGCGCAAATTTTGAGCATCAAATCCTCACAAAGTTACCAGATTGCAACGCTCGAAAGCCTTGACGCAGTACTACACCTGCAATTTAATACTGTTGTGTGAATACTTTGTACATAAATTGGCTTGAACTATGTACTTCCATGATAAAGGCGATGAGATTTCAATAAATTGACAAAGCTTATCAGCAGCGGAAAGAACGCAAATGACATGATTAAGAAAGTCAATTCGACTCGGTTGCACTGAAAAGTTACTCACTATCTTACGATCTTCTTTATTTTCCCTTGCAAGATTTTGCGTTAATCAATAAGTTAGAATTGAATTTTTCATCACCCCCCTAGAAGCAAACAAATTAATCATATAATGAAGATTCTATTCCTGAAAAAGCCCTTTACCTCGAGCATTATACATAGCGTTTGAATATTCCCAAGCACATTCACACATCACTGATACCTGAGTCTGCGTTGTGGATTGAGTCAATTGCAAAAAACCTGCAAATTGAGCCACCAGCACCATCATCTCCTACCACCGCCCAGGTCTCGACTCAGTTCCCTGTGCAGCGAATGCACTTCCGAAAAAGTAAGGGAGCACAGAAGGCAACTTTGCCAGCGGGAGATAACTTCCAACTGCTCAGGAAGACGCCACTTGTGCTGGAAAAAAATAGAAAAATTGTAACTTTGTCCTCAGCGCTCTTTTCAAGCGCATCCGCTATTCGTTTAGCTGAAATAAATGGCTGAAGAAACTCGTAGCTCTGGCTGGAAAATGTTTTTATCGTAAAAAGACTAATGTATCTTAGGAAATGCGGGCGCTCATGCTTGCGTGTGATAGGGTACAGTTTTTAGAATCAAATTTCACATATTAAAAAAAGTCAGAGCAATAAGAAAACCAAGACGAACGGGTATTATGCATGTTAGAAAATTTCCTCCGTAAATAGATTTATGATTAATAATTCAATACAAATGATGAATTTAAAATATAACTGAGAAATATTACAGTTATTTAATTATGTTGGGCGTATCCTAGTCGTTAACAGACTGACTTACTGTCAAAATTAACCATCTCTCTGTCGCATATTCCCGTCGCAAGAACTTACCATTTGCATCGTATTCAAGAAAACATTAAGACATGTTAGTCAGTTGCTGTGTACACTGCGTTTGTATTCAAATTGCATCCAAATATACCACAGCCAGTAATATTTGGAAAGCCACATTTTAAACTTCAACGATTTTTCCAAAGTATTTTATACGCGTTATAGATTTTTGTAGCTATTGGAACTATTCACTCGTCGTTCAAAGTGAAAGATAGTGTTAGCGGGGGCCGAATTAGGGAAAAGGGAACAGTTCTCTCAATTACCAGAGGACTTCTAAGAAAATGAAGGAGAATGAACAGATTCATGCACGCATATTTATTGAGGGAACACAGATAATCAGCTTAAATGACACAGGGGGGACTACGAAAATCAAGGCTAGTAGTAAAGAAAATAGGAACAAGTTAGGAAACAAAGAACCTATAGTAGTAAGGTGAGCCCCAGAAATGGAGAGTGGGCGGGAAACACAGGGATTTTACACATCAGCTGAAAGCAAAAGACAAACGAGGTAAAACTAAAAATAATGATAGTTTGCTTCCTAAGGCCGAAATAAAACAACAAGAGCACTAATTAACAGAAATAAGAAATAACGGATAAGGCAAATTGTACAACGCAACAAAAGATGGAATATTAGCAAATAATATTGGAATATGAAATTCAATAATTATAATAAAAAATTTGGTTGAATTTCACACAAAGACCGATACACCGGATTCTGATAATCAGATAACTAAGCCTCTTCTGAATGCTTCTTCTTAAACGATAACACACATACAAATTAAATAATGAAAAAAAGAAAAATATAGTTTATAAACTGAAAAACTATAAATGAAGTTTATTCGCATAAGTTCACCAAAGTTTATTAACACGTTAACAGCGATGGGTTAAACTTCAGTTCAATATTCAATTCAAATTTATAGTCAATTGCGTTAATCAACTTTGAAAATGGCAAACATTAACTGGATCTTGCCTATATTAAGCTTTCATTAAGTATTAATAAACAACAAGTTAGTGAGTGCAGGTGGGTCAACAGCACAATGAAAATCACCTAAGTGACCACCGGTAGGTCCCTTCGCAGGGAATGTGTTAATTAAATAACCAAGCAAGTCACGCACGCAAGAACAAAATCCTGACTCCTGTACAAATGGAACTTGGCTGAGCACACAGTTGGCTCAGCCACAGTTCCTACTTGGCTCAGCCACAGTTCCTTCATAACGAAACTTCTTCCGTTTTGTTAGATAATTCACTTTTAGTTAGTCGCTTAATGTTTTTTGGAATTACTGGAAAAATAAAGTAGGGTTAAATACACGTTCAAAGCAGATGTCCTAGTTTCACATCCTCACAAGTCTGTAAGTAGCCACCAAATGACTCGTCACGAGCAATGTATTCACAGATAGGTTGAGGTGAAACTTACATTACAGTGCACACGGTAACAATAGTTTTAGAGTCAATATAAAAAACGTACGCAATTAAATGATTGTTGCGTGAATGTCTAATTTTTTTCGCTGTTAGGTAACAATTTCATAAAACACGAATACTTAATACCCACCACTTCTCCTAGTACCGCACTACGTGTAAACTAAACTCGACGCCACAATATACTTGCCACAACCATGATTCTGTAGCACACACGGGTACGTATCTACTGTAGATGCGTTATCCCGAGAGTTGCATCAGTCTGGCGAGAGTGAGTGCCCATTTCAAACACTCGTTTGCGACTTGACAACTTGTTGAGCAACTAAGGTAAAGTTGTGAGTGACTGCGAGTTGAATGAAAGATTCGAACAAGCGTAAGCGCTGACACAGTGAGCTACATGTGGGCTTTAGTGGCGTCTATCAACTTCTCTTGATGACACCCCAGCGACCGCACTACTATGTTTCGTCGCTGAGTATTCGCTGCAATATTATCGAGCAATTGAACATCACCATTTGGAAAGTTTTTGCGAGTGATTATCAACTTTCTGTTTCTATTTACTATTTACGCTAAATTTGCGTTCTTGCAGAGAAAAATACAGTGAATTATGTATTCAAAATTCAGTCATGACAAGGAACTAGTCTTCCATAGTAATAATATCTGCTTCCAACGCAAGTGAAGTTATGAAGACTGAAAACAATTGTCATATATTGGAATGCATTACACCATAATAAAGCCCTCATTCGTCTAAATGGAAAAGCCCCACATTAAATAGTGCTAACGAGATGTTAATCTTTCACATTACTTGTCGACAGCAACTGTTACAACGAGAAATTGAGAAATAAATGAAAGTCTTCTCGCTACGATCTTGTCAAAACTGCAAATACGAAACTTCCGAACGCAGTTTTGGAGAGAACATGCAGTCTCCCATGAATCACAGAGCGAAGGTAAAGTTTTGAAAGGAAACTCGAGATTTTCCGTCCAGAGCAAGAGTTTGGGTGAAGTGCAGCGACGTCTGCACAGCCGGGCGAAGCAGCTAGGCGTGTTGGGTGCTGTGAACTCCTGGAATTTTGGCAAGTTAGAATCTTCGGATGCCAATGGAGCTCGTAAATTCCTCCGAAGCGTACGAAGAACCATCAAAGGTACAGATCGGAAAATATTAGGTACAAGTTTCGCGCAATTACGGATGCTTCATGTATGGTTCTCAAAAAATATCAGCTAACTTCTTCATTGTACATGTATAAAAATAGTGCGTACATTGACATATCAACCATTTTTGTCTCAGGGAGGAGAAGGCTGTTGGACTGAACTCATAAGTTCATGCCCTTGTAGAGCTAACATGAACTCGTAGACTCGTGCCCTCAGGACAATAACACCAAATGACGTTCGTGGCCACACGTTCCAGGTGAAACAGTGATGCAGTAAATGCTGCGAGACTACACCTTTGATTAGCACTGTTATCTTCAGCAAGAACTTGAATGATTTCAGGGGTTTGATGAAAATTCTAATGAAAACAAGTTTTCGCCTTTTTTCTAATGTTTTTGGATTAATAACGCAAACATTGGAGCGTTCGCACTTTTGTATTAGGTATTAAAAGAAATGATCATGTCGTCGTTTATTGCAGACGCTCGCATTGATTTCATATTCAAATGTCTTCACATTTTTAATACCCATACTCAGTAATAACATTCGTTTTATTATTTCGCATGCCCATTGCATGTCTCCTTAACATTTCCCCGCTCCTCCCTATCAATCTTGAAACGTTTCCATTCTAAGATAACGGTGCGCTAAACTGTAAACTTGGAAATAGCTTGCGTATTCCCTCTTTTATGATGGAACGATGTTGCTTTTTGTAGCTACTGAGCCAGTTAATTGGATGTAAAAATACATTAAGAAGCTTCGCTATGAAAGACTGCATGCTCGCTCCCTGTGTGAAAGACAGCACATCAATAGCCTCTGTGCTCCTTCAAAGGGGTTTTTGATTGGTTTAGCAGTATTCAGGGCCCTCACCATGCAACGTAGTTATTAACGATTTCAATAGAAACCGAGCAAGCGTACTGCGTTTGCCAGTACCACAGACCGTATTGCTTAGTAATGTTCGAGCGCCCAGTGAGTCTGTCTTCAAATGAGGCATGTATTTCAAACTGCTCGTGCAGCCTGCAGCTTTTTCATCAAGTGTGGTTCAAGTAACTTCGTTTGAAGTACTCACAATATTATGGAAATTGTAAAAGTGCTCAACTAATGATGCTTACAGTGTGTCCTTGGTCATCATGTATAGTAAAGAAGAAATGTATTGCAGATGTGGTCATAATTGTTCAAGAATTTAGCGTTGTATTTTAGTCTCCATAAATGAAGAGGTCACAACGGCCCTTGGGCTAAAATTTGACGCAGGTATTTCATCCTAAATGCCAATACTGAGAGATTAATTCACTATTTTGTGTGATACTATCCTTACGCGCGACTGTATTAATGTATATACAAACTGGAATGCACATTCGTACATGTGTTAGGTGAAATCTTTTGATATAAAGTTTACATTTGTGTGTAATGGCAGCGAATGATATTGCTGTGAGAAAAACACCAAATGCAAGTGATTTTTAATAGTTGCTTCTGTTTTCGATACAAAGTACACTGCCGTGCAAGTGGTGACCTATCGTTACGTTACTTTCTATTTGCATAAACTTGGTCGTACGTAAGTTAGCACCTTGCTTAGCAAATGTTTTGGGCTGGTCGTAAGGTAGCACCTTGCTCAGCAGATGTGGACTAGTCGTAAGTTAGCACCTTGCTCAGCAGATGTGGGCTAGTCGTAAGGAAGTAAGCACCTTGCCTAGCATATGTTGTGGACGTGTCATGGGAAGAACCATGCATGCTTAAGAATTGCGAACAGGCGTTTAAAAGCATAAATATGCACAATAATATGTGAATTCACGAGAAGAGTAAATAAGAAGGCGGAAGAAATGTTGTGGACTTGTCTCGAGAGGAATGATCAAACACATTGAGTATTGAAGGCATGCCACGACAGAAGGTATACGTAATGAACCCACGTACGAGGGTTAGTCAAAAAGTTCTCAGACAAATGTCATAATTTTGAACTGAACAGAGATTTACAAGTTTTTACAAGTTGAAACCTGTCCTTAGAGCTTCCTTGATAACTTGCTGCTGTCTCATCAGACAATGTCAGGTCAGCATCGAGAGAGGTTGCATTTCAAAATAGTAATTTTCAACCCTTCAAATGGCAAATTTTGAGATCAGAGCTAACATCAAATTTTTAACTAAACTAAATTGGAAACCTGTTAAGATCATCGAAGCTTTACAGCAGGTTTATGGAGACTCTGCACCATGTAGAGCAGTCGTTTATGATTGGATTAAACGCTTTAAAGAGGGATGAGTCCAACTTGATGACGACCCACGAGGAGGAAGACCCACCACAGCAACAAATGAAGAAAACATCTCTCTTGTACAGAACCAAGTGGAACAAGCCCCCCAAATTCTATCAGGAAGGCATTTACAGGTGTAAACATAGATTACAAAAGTGTATAGACAACTATGGAGCTAATGTAGAAAAATGAAAGTACTGAGTTGTTAAATCAAGAAATTATGACATTTATCTGAGAATTTTTTTGACTACCCCTCGTAAAAGTACTGCAGCCATGCCACAGTTGAAAATTAAGTAGTGTAGACCTTCAAAAATTTTGTTCATGTTTTTTCCCATGCTGTTAAGAACGTACAAGATGGAATGAACACACATGTTGAACATTATGTTCTCGCAGGCCTCCAAACAAATGTACACAAAACTTACAACTCGAAGCAGTGATGGCTGTGTAATAATATGCAAATTACTCGGCGTCCGCACTTACAATATGTTAGAAAAGCTTCAAACTTGAAGCAAGGATACAAATGAAGTTACAATTAAGAAGGAAATGTCAAATCGCTGACTTTTTTAAAACAGATTTCAAAAATAAGACGGGTCGTTCATCCAGCTGGAAAGTACGTTGCGCAAACAGTCAATCAAAATATATTCTCATTCTGCCTTAATTTCTCCAGGTATTTAGAATGTCATAACAGTCCGGAACATGAGCACAAGAGGGCTATTTGAACAAGGAAAACTGGCACAGTGGATGCCTTGAAGATGCAGAGAAAAAACATAAAAAAATTTGCGTAGGAATAAACGCAATAAAATATACAAATATCATACTCATCATAAGGAAAACATTTATTTTCAACATGAGCTGAGAAATGACGATAGATCAAACAACAGCTAAAAATAGAGTCTTTTTGTTGAAAAAATCAATTCGTATCTCATTCAAGTATTTTATGAATTATGTACATCAAAGAGCCACAGAAATGGAAAATTTTGTTCCCCTCTGAGGAGAGTCAAGCTGCATAACAGTTAAACAATTTCTTTATTATTTTAAGATCGTTAGACGTTTAGTTAGAGGTGCTCCACAACTATACACCAAATTGACATTGATTAAACTTGAGTTAATCAAACGACATAAAAGGGAGAAGACTCTATTATGTCCTCTCGAGTAGCCTCTTGGCGCTTAATTAAAGGAATAAAATCATGGCTAAGAGTTCGACACCAGCATAGCAGTTATGTTATTAGCACACATTGTGACCCATCACTCATTTCAATACCCAGCTAGTGTTTCGGCTTCACCATTAGCGCTTGATTCCTTCTCCCTAAAAGCACAACCAAACGAGGCCTCTGTATTAAAAATGACATCGTCCTGATTTTATCAGTTGGAATCAAATCTACAATTCATGACTCGAGTTCAAAAATTTTAACTTTAGACACATTGACGGGCTAAGTCCAAAGAGTGAAGCTTTGCAGGCCTGCTTTCAGTTACGTCAACGCTTTTGCAGTAACACGTGATTAAAATTGGTGAAATATATTTTGAGACACGATTTCATAGATTGAATTTTCCATTCGTCCTGCAATTAGCTTCATGGCGTCTTTCCATATCACTTTGACTAACACCCACTACAGAAATAACTTAATGAGGGGCGTCATTTTTTTACGTACATGAAATTTAGTGAGTGCAAGACACTTCACTATAAATGAAGGATGATACTAAACACTGTTGGTTAAACTTCTTTTGGGATCAAAATAAATATGTTCTTAATGAATTTACACGATTACAGGTAGGAACGTCAAGCCCATTGGTGGCCTAATGATGCAGGCTTCGGCACCACTGTGAGATCTTTCTTGTGGTTTCCTAGAAATCGGCGGTGAAAGTGTGTATAAACAAGCTTTGAATTTATAAGGAAGTGAGGACAGTGCGACAAGTTTTTTTAATTGGTCCACTTAAAGTAAGAAACTGAAAAATTAGCCAATGAAACAAAAAATCAATTGTTCGATGAAGTCAATTATAAACTATATCGTGAAAGAGGAATTTGCTGCTGTACATTGTGCAAGAACGTTCTAGGCGGCGCAGTTAATGCAACTGCACTCATCTGCGTTTTTAGTCAGAGAAATTTTTGTCACAAAACCGGCTCACTTTGAACGTCAAATTTTAACAACACCGACATGAAAAAGTGTGTCATAAATGTACAAGATTATCCAAAATTTTCTGACACACTTTTGTGTATCATGGGCTGCTACAACGCACATAAGTGTACCAAACATGCCTCAGCATAAATCACCACTATTTCACATGAATGTATCGCTTTCTAAGACTAGCCTGTGAGTAACCGTATTGAATGAGAGTATCTATGAATTTTGAAGAAAAACAGTGAATGTTTCAAGATTTCTGGAAAAATTTTACTCATTCACGAATTCCTAAAACGGCCCATTTTTTAACAAGGAAATTTCCATTATTTGAAACAGAAATATGTGATTTAACTTTCTCGATCACTTAAATTTGTGGTCATAGGCGATACTCCAGATGTAGTAAGATTTCTTTGAATAAACATTCGACACACACAACTGTGTCCTAATTTCCCTTCGTGTAGATAACCCATAGCGACACTAGTTCAAGATTCTAATACAATTCATGGATCCACCTGTCTACTGTTCGTTGCTTATTTCTTCTGTCATACTTCATGGGAGACTGGCTGTCCAACTTTTAGGAGAGAAGCGTTGCAATTTTGACTGCTATTTAAAAGTTATCATTTCACTTTGTCCTCGATGTTATCACTACCTGAACTGCTGCCAAAATGAATGGAGCTCCGCAACACAAAGAATAGCTTGTATCTCCGTGTTGCACTGGACGAATTGCTGAACAAACAAAAATATTTGAGTGTCGTTTTCGAGCAGTTATATTTGTTGGAGTACGCACCAGCGGAAGTGAATACATGGCATATAATTACACCGAAGTATCTTAAAAAAACAACACCTTACCCTTAGATAAAATCCAATCCTGAGTAATAATAGCATGAACTTGAATTTAAACACGATTTTTAAAAAGAAATGCACCAAATTCAATATGAATTTTAAAATTACCCTGATAGGCGTTCAAATTTACACATTTACTTTTCTTCTTTATCCTTTTATTAGTCATCCACGCACTCTATGCCTACACTGACTACGCATATTTGTAGTGGAAGTGAAAGGATCGTGACTCCGCCGCGCGTCTGGGATGCGGACGATCGTTCTGGATGCAGGCTCCTGCCTGCAGTTTTGTTAGATTTTCTGTAGCGATCAAAATTCGCACCATCCTGAGAATTTTGGAGGCGGATGGGCCACCGCATGCAAAGTGGGGCCCAATTTTGGAAAAAATGAAGAGGAGGAAAAAATGCATCGAGGCTGAGCTATGCTCCCAATTTGATGAAGATTTTTTGCGTGGAGAGTTATCAGTGGCTCCTGTTGGGATCTCACGGGGACCCGATCCCGTTCAAATAAATTCTCCTGTCAGCTTATGGCTTTTGAAGGATGAGGTAAGGAAAATATGAAGAGTAAGTGAAGTTATCGAAGTAAAAGGAGAAAGTGAAAGCACTCAACTGTTATGTCATTTCATAACGCTTTACATATATGACTTGAAGCCAAACCGTCATGTTCGAATGAGGCAGTTGAGGACGCTTTAACTGACTCGAACTGAACGATGATTTCCGGCGCCTGCACCAGCATCACATTCCATCACCCTACGACTTCATAAACGATGAACAATCACTAATAAAAGATGCCAGATGTGGGCGTCGAAAGAAGTTCTTTCTGTAATAGTCCTATGTCATTATTGGGCTCAATTTTTTCGTAAAACCATATAATATATTGTTATGAACTGAATTGAATATGAATAAATAACACTGGGTAAGAAAAAAAATACTTTTTTGAAGTTTTCTGTGTTTTTTTTAACTGAGTTATGACTATTTGAAACAATAATTGCATCATTTCTCTCAATGAGGTAAGGTTTTTATGCAAGTTTAATTTAGATAAATCTGATCTTCTGACTATGTAGATAACATTTCGGTGACATTATCAGTCCATTTCCATTAAGGGGACCGTACAGCTTTTGCACTTTTTTTATTTGTGGACCAATGCTCATGAAATTTGATTAACTGGTGAAAAGTGTGAAAAAATAGGGTCACCCATTGAGAAATGTTCGATTTGCGGAAAATAGTGGGGGTGCGGCGAACCCTATTCCTACTACAAATTTCAACCTATAGACATGAAACAAGTGTAATTTGAAAGACAAACACTTGAACAATACCGCTGAGGTGAAATGTTTGAAACCCCTTTTGGTTTTGCAGGTATTTCGAATTAAAAAAAAAACATTGAAAGCTTTTCTGAAAATTCGATTTTTAACTCTGATGGCCGGCCGTTTTTTTACCTAATTCGAAAATCTCAAATTTGTACCACGGGGCTGTAGCACTATTATTCTTCTTTCAGAAAAACATTCTCCCGAATCTGTACGCCAAAAATTGTAGGAGTAGGATTTGGGGTGAGGGAAGTTTTAGGTTTCCAAGGAAGGAAAAAACAAAATGACATTTTCACAAGCAAGCGTTTTGTTCGATAGTAAATAAATTTTTTTAGTTTATTTTTTGTTTATGAGGTTGAAAAATATTAAAAGTTTTTTTTTATAACGTAAAAAGGTTTTGCTCAAAAAAACTTTTGTACAAAAAATCCCCCCTCACCACCGCTTTTTCATTGAGCGTTCTATTGCTGCCACGCATGTGAAATTTATTGTGGATATTCAGCACATGTATAGTTTAATTTAAAGCTAAAAAAGGTGTATGATGTCCCGAATATTCGTTACCTAAAAAAGGCTTACGAAAAAAATGTTACCCTACAGAGTTTATTAATTGTTATAAACTTGGATTGCTGTAAAATGAATAATAAACATTGATGAAGGCAGGTATACGTAAATTGCAATTACATCTTCATTGTGTAAAGTTCAAAGCTTAAATTTCCGTTTCTTCGAACTCCTTGCATGCTAAGCAGCAGGGATATTCCTCTCTTCAAATTCCAACAGTAATTAGGCATCATGACTGCATCCCAGCGTCGCTGATACCTGATCTCAATCTCTTTTATATCCTGATGAAATCTCTCTCCTTGCTCATCACTCAGTGATTCCAGATGCTCAGGACACCGATCCATATGTGAGAACAAGACTCAGTTATGAATTTTGATTCTTATGTTGTATCCAAGGTACCTGAAAGCTGACAGCAGATTGGTGACAAGTTCTGCATAGTTCCTGGCCTTGTTATTGCTATGAAAATTCTTCACGACCAGAACAAAAGCCTTCCACGCTTCAAGTTCGACTATGTTCATCGAGTTTGTAAACTCAGGATCTCGGATGAGCTCACAGATTTGAGGACCAACAATGATGCCAGCTTTCAACATCCCTATCGGTAAACCCGGGATAGCATGTTACAGGAAAGTGAAGCAGGCACCATCAATGTTTAGAGCTTTGGTGAAATGTTTAATCAAACCGAGCTTGATGTGCAGCGGCAGGAGGAGTATCTCGTCTCTGCTTACCAGAGGATTGTCGACGATGTGCGTTGCTCTGCAAGGCACCAAGTCCTCCCTCACAGGCCAGTCTTTCTTTGTGTTATGCTGAGCAGTATCCCTACTACCGCACTTGCAAAGAAAGCATGGGCACTTCGTGAAGTCGCACTGTTGTCCCAACAAAATCTTCACTATTTTTAAGTCAACACAAATAAGCCACTCATGTAGATCATAGCCAATTTTCCAGTATATACTTCGCGGCTTCACACTTCTCTTTCAGTGTAGTCGAGTGAGCAAGGAGCACAGAGGTAAACAGACTACCATTATGAAGCAAAACACTATTCAGCGATCGCTTGCTGTTGTCAATGAATAGTCTCGAATCTTTTGGGTCATACTGTGGCACTCTAGCAAAGCTGAGCAATATCTGCGCAGGACACAAAGTCTTTCTCTTAAAAAATTAATAGAAAAATTCATGATATCTGTTTCGATAAAAAAATAATGCGAGCACGGTCAGAGAGGATGTTCTTTACTTTCAATCGGATGCCAATGGCTCGGCAGAGGACTATGACAAGGAAAGATCTCGAACTAGATCATTTATCTTCTTTTGGGAAAAAAGATGTGGAGCATCATCATTAAGAAACACATCTTCTTCAATTTCTGGAACACTTGAATAATCATTTCCACTGATGTCAGGAAGTGCTCTAAAGGCAGCAACTGGAATTGCATGTCAGTGAGTTACAGGACGACGTGCTGATTCAAGATCCGGCTTCTTCGGATCTTTCAGTTGATCCCCGTTACATCAACAGATCAGAAGTAGAAGTCAGTGACTTGGATCGTCGCCTCCCTCCAAACCACAGGAATTTTAAACTTTAGGCAACTCTTCTTGTCTTTGGTCCCATGTCGAAGATACCCGGTGCATGACTTGCATACCATGTGTGGCGCCCAAGCTTTATCCTGGTCACCAAGTTTAATACCAAAATAATCATGGCAAGCACACTTTATGAAACTTGCGACTAGATTCCTATTAGGAACAAGGGTTTATTCACCGCAGATGTAATAGAATACGTCAGGCTTATTTTTGTAAGTTCTTGCAGACGAAGCCAGTAGTAAAAATGTATTTAGTCAAAAGTTGGCACGTGAAAAACCCACAGAAATCGTTGATTGCAAGATATGTGAAATATTTTTGCGTCATAAAGACGCAATTAAACTCATACATGTAAGCAAAAACATCAAAAAACAAAAACGGGATTTAGTTCAGAAATTTGACACAATTGGGCACAATCAAGGGGATTTTCGGGTTTAGCACATTTAAATGATCCT
Source organism: Morinoia aosen (assembly GCA_030386875.1). Taxonomy (NCBI): domain Eukaryota; kingdom Metazoa; phylum Arthropoda; class Malacostraca; order Amphipoda; family Talitridae; genus Morinoia; species Morinoia aosen. Next base: position 23,532,269 of record CM059579.1, read on the forward strand.
AAATTAATTTGATTACTTGGACAATTTTCTTGTTGTTGACCAGTGTAATGTTTCTATTGGAAATAGGACTTCAATGCATGTTCATAAATCGACTTAGCTAGCCCGTGAGGCTAGATCTTAACCGTCACAATGCGGTCTCGACTTTGATGGCGCTACTGCTAGGGGACCGTCTGGGGAGCGGGGAGAAGGTCGTGGACTTTAGACCTTCCTGTTCTTCGGGGATTGCGAGGAACTTTCTTGGTAAATACTTTCGTTGTCATATCAAAATATGAGTGACGTGCTAGCAAATTATAAAAACAAAATGTTCCATTTCAATCACCAACCTGGAACCCACGAGCAAGATAAGTGTCATTATTACCTGTGTTCACATGAGCCTTATTATGGCCTCTATAGTTCACGCGTAGGTTTATTTTGATGCGTAGGATTATTTTGACGTTTAGGATGATCTTAGATGCATTGGGTTTTTTTTGATGTAGTCGGCATTTTTTTAACGCGCTAGGTAATAATTCCGGAATTCTTCCCTTTTAAGAAATCAATCATCAATGGGGTTTAGGTTTTATTACTTTTCTGTTTATGGGGTTGTAATTTGTCGCTGACGTTATTAAATTTGATAATGATACAAACACTATCCTACGATATTACTCACGCTACCTAATATCTTGAAACTTAGAGGTCTTGAAAAGTAACAGATCACCTTATTAGATGATAATTAAATATTAATGGCGGATTAATTATCTATCTTGTGAATGATTAATGAAATACAGAAGTGACAAGAAAAAGGTCACGATGTCGAAGATAAAATTATGATGGTTGTCGGGAATCTGTTAAGAATAATCAATTTTTGCGAATTTAAAAATGAGGATTTAGGGAAAAATTTTAATTGTGTGTAATAAATGTTTGGATTTGTTTGGCGTACTTACAAATATCTCAGAAAATCCCAGCAGTACAGGAGGGTCGCTTCAACATGTATGTTTTTATGCCTGTATGTTTTCTTTTAACTCAGCAATGTTAGGAGGCCGCGATAAGGAGCGAGAGCCAAACGATGCATGTTTACAGTGTGTGTTGTTTCTGGAGGGGACTATTTTGTGGTGATAGCAAATTTTTTCATGCGGGCGAGCCCTTGGGAAACTCGAGACGGTCGAAAAAATGCCTACACATGTGCAAAACAAAGCCGCCTTGTAGTCACATATAAATCGATACTCAGGCCGAGGGAAAGGGCAAACTAACGGTCGACTTCGAAGGTGCTGGAGCGTGGGATACAATGAGGCTAAGAAAAAAAAAATAAATAAAGACGAACTGCGGGACTACCAATGAGAAGAGATGTGGGCGGTCACTGGCAAGGTCTGAGGATTCTTATAGGCCGAAGGTGAGAGTGAACAACCCTCGAAGAAAATACGCCAGGGCTCAAGGATCGGAGGAACATTAGGCAGTTCGACCGGTGAGATCGCGACGCGAAGTATAAAGATAAACCGCGGGTGTGTTCACTGTAACAAACGTGCTCAAAGATATAATGAAAAGTGGTTATTGGATATATTGAAAATCATACTAAGTTTCACGCCAAAATGTGATCATGGCATTCACACATGTTTTCGTTTTTTTTACTTGCAGAAGAGAGCAAATTAAAACCCCGACCAGCGTGGGAATCATTTAATGGAACATTTAAGTGCAACGTCTTTGGGGAGGGTAAGAGCGAAGCCATTTCTTGGGAAGAGATAATTCTTCGTTATAAAATTTCTGAAATTTATTGGCATACAGTGATGTAAAGATTGAAATGTGTTAAGGGGGCTTAATGGGTGCTATCATAATTAATGGGTTATAAATTGATCTTGCAGGTGGGACGGAGTCATATGTCTGAGGATTGATCAGCTCGACTGAGTGGAAATCGACGTGTGAATACTCTCAAGCGGAATAAGCAAAATAACGTCATCACTACATTTTCTGAACAGTGAATAAGATAGGCCTTTGAACTGAAGCGAGTCGCGGACGATTTTGTGGTTGAAGTGACCATTGCTCACTGTACTGCTGGAACAACTGAGATAGAAATAGGACAGGATAGATGAATTCTCATGTGTAACTCTTGCAAACTTAGCGGCGGCCGGCCAGCCAATATTTCTGTGTAATTATGTGATGTAAGGCATTTGACGTATGCTATTTGATTTCATTACTTAATTAGCATTATTCCTAACACCATTCATTGTGTGTGCGCTCATTAATGTTTGTATGACGTATTGCTGGAAATTATAAATGTTAAGCATAGTTCATCCTGTGTATCATGCCCCACCATATTAGAAGCGATCAATCGTAATACCACGGAGGGCGCCCAGAAAATGCGCTACGTAAGTGGGTCAGCGATCACCGGTGAGTACCTTTCCTTTTTAGTATATATACTGTAGTGTCAATTATTTTCCATGAATTTTGTGTCGTATATGCATTCTTTGGAGGTGTGCCATTCCTCAACTCCGAGAGCCGGATCTTCCTGTTAATGAAATGTTAACAAGGAGGTGAAGGGTACATTTCTCGTGACATGGTGGAATATCAGCATTTAAAAAGCTACATGTAGTGTAATTCTACTATAGACTCTATATTATGAAAAAATGTTGAAGTGACTTCCACGTTCAATTAACGAGTGAGTGATTCCTTCTCCGTCCTTGAAGTACGCACATACGCACATCTCGTACCTGCAAACGATACATGAAGTTGCTTTGACACATTCTGCTAGTACTAATTTATTCAGCGCAAACATTGTGTGTTTACATGCACAACAGTGGGCTCGGTAGCATGCTGTTCAGGGGTGATGAGCTACAACTGACGCGTATACTGTACACTGCGTAGCAATGCGTGCTTGCAGTAGAGTGCAGTGTTGTCGCAATCCTACACACCTAAACCACCTTACTGCCATCGCACTACCACCATACAGCCACCACACAGAACCACACAACTACCACACAGCCCCCACACCGTCGCCACACGGCTACTTTTCAGTTATCACACAGTTACAACACAGCCACAACACAGCCTGGCGGCTCACACAATCAGTGCTGCAGGTGAGGATGTGCATCAGCTTGCTGAGGTGACCACGGCGCTACCATCTGATGTGACTTAAATTGTACAATTGCTGACAACATCATGCAGATCACGAGTCTATGGTTTGAGCTTCGTAGCCGTCAACTGGCATCCTTGACTTAAAATGATTAAACATAGAAATCTTTCTCCTTGGGAGTTATTTAGAAACATTTTACTCATACATAAAGGTATACTTGAAAAAACATGTAAAGTTCTTGTGTATGTGCGTGTCGAGTATTCCATGTGGAGTACACAGAGTTCCTCTTCTTTTGATCAAATGGAGCTCAATAGCGGAAGCGATTTTTCCTTTTCCCTAATGCCTCTGTGCAGGCAAATCTTTGGCTTTTGTGGAAATAAAAGAAACCTCAGAATCTGCCCAACATTTCGCGTTTTTCTTTCATCATTTTTATTTTCTGAGCAACAAGGTTCATTGTCGGTACAGGGATCATAATTTTTTTTCATGTTTTTCGCAGAGAAGGAAGAATATTTGGCGTTTTGGTTCCCGAGTAAATTGAAACGATTACTGTTCACTTCCTCAGTTTTTATTATTGTTATTTAGATTAATGAGTTTTTATTGCTTGTTAACTCAGGCTTAGGGAAGTGTATGTTATCGACACGAGATCTAAATTTAGTGTTTTTACTGTTAATGTAGAACTTATTATTACAACTTTGACTGCGACGTGATCGAGGCACCGGTGGTCTGTGAGGGAATATTCATAATGGTGCTAACCGACCAGTAGTCACAAACTTAATTTCCATAAATGCTTAAAACTATGTGAAGTTACGATTCAGTTTATGTTTGCTATTTTCAATATTGCTCAATACAATTGACTTTACATTTGAGTTGAATATTAAACTTCAGTTATACCTTCCCCAGTCAAAGTGTTGAGTATTTTATCAGCGAAAAAATTGGAAGTTTGATGAAAAACACGTTCCAGTGTAATATTCTTATTTTATTATCCCGCATCCTTAAAATCGCTCTCATAACGAACATAGAAAGAGACGTACGTTCTGCATCAGTAAAGGGTGAGTGAAACGGTATAATTTAAAACTAGAAATTTACCTCACCTTTATAATTTTTGAAGTTGAGTTTCTTACAAATGATAGTAAAATTTAAGTTAGTTTAATTGGAAATCAAATTCTAAAAAGTTAAAACTAATTCGTTCCAGGTGAAAATAAGATTCCTCAACGGGGAAATAAAAAACTAAGTACGTGCGGACATGGATATAAAACAAACTATAAAAATAATAGCCATCATTCACTCCGTAGCAACAAACGTGGTGGTGGCATCAGTACGTACATATCTAAACACATATCATCGAAAAACATTATAAGTGCGACTATGAATCGTGAACATATTGAGACTCTATTTATAGAACTAACGAAAAATGGTAAACGGATTGTACTTGGGACTGTATATAGGCCCCCAACAGCTTGCAACATTTCTTTCCTGAACGAGCTTCAAAGCATAATATCTCAGTTTAACAAATCTCTATACAATGACATAATAATTTGCGGGGATTTCAACTACGATCTTCTTCAATATGAAAGCTGTGAACAAATCTCAAACTTCATTAATGTTTTTCAGTCTAACTCCTTCCTTCCAATCATCACGAAACCTACGCGTATTACATCCGAATCTGCCACGTTGCTCGATAATATTTTTATGTTAGATCCGACTGATTTTCTTACAGGAATAATAATTTCTGACTTATCTGACCATTTTCCGGTGTTTCTCATCAAGAAGAATGTCTATAGTCCCTGCAACAGCCCACATGCTGAGACTTTTTCATATCGTTGTATAAACGAATATAACTTGGGGACAATGCGAACTGTTCTAGAAGAATTACTGCCATCATTGGACATCTATGAACTAGACAATAATGCGATTAACATTGACCAAGCAATACTAAAACTAACTGAAACTATAACGACCGCATATAACCAATGTTGTCCAATAATCACCCGCACAATTACCCCGAAAAATAGACAAAAACCTTGGATTACTGAAGATATCGTGATCAATATAAAGAAACGTCAAGCATACTTAGCCTTACTATACGAAGGACGAATCTCTAGATTAACGTATAACAGATTCAGGAATCATGTGACAAATCAAATACGAACATCGAAACAAAACTACTTTACGCGCAAATTCACTGACTACAAAACTGATATTAAAAAAACTTGGCGCCTGCTTAATTCATGCTATAGACCGAATAATAACGCTAAAAAAACAATTGAATCCATCGTTCACGAAAATGTAAAATATCACGATAAACAAGATATTGCAACAGTGTTCAACAACTTTTTTATAAATATAGGAAAAAATATAGCCGATAGTGTCGTTAGTGAACGTATACAGACCACTTGCAATACATAGACCATGTCCGTGAACACAACTCTTTCTTTTTCCCGCCAACTAACCCCTCTGATGTAATTATATGCATAAACAACTTGAAAAATAAATCAAATGGATTAAATACATTTTCAGCTAAAGTTCTTAAGGCTATTGCTGATATAATAGCACCGTGCATATCTGATATTATCAACCATTCGCTTTCTCAAGGTATCTTCCCCAACTCTCTCAAAACTGCCAGAGTCACCCCTATTTTCAAAAATGGTGATAAAAACTGCGTTAATAATTATAGACCTATCTCTGTTTTACCAATTATGAGCAAAATATTTGAAAAAATTGTGTATAAAAAAGTGTATTCGTATTTTGAACAAAAATCTTTTCTCTATGACGGACAATTCGGTTTTCGTTCTAAGAAATCAACGACACAAGCTGTATTAAATCATTTACAGTACCTTTACTCTAATATAGATGAAGGAAAGCTTGTTTTCTCCGTTTTTCTTGACTTTCGAAAAGCATTCGACTGTGTGGACCATAAGATATTACTCTCGAAACTACACTGTTATGGCATTTGAGGAATTGCCCATGATTGGTTCAAATCATACCTAACAAATCGGAAGCAATACGTTGTCGTTGACGACGCAAAATCGGACCCACAGACAATTAGCCATGGAGTTCCACAAGGGTCTGTCCTAGGGCCTCTCCTATTTCTGATATTTATGAATGATATTATCAAATCAACAACATTTTTCAAATTCATACTTTTTGCCGATGACAGCACGCTTTCTACGGTCCTTCCGAGCCAAAATCCCGCTATGATTGCGGAGAGCATAAATAATGAACTCCATAAGGTTTCATTATGGCTTAAAGCTAATAAAATAAGCCTCAACATCGAAAAAGCAAAGTATATTACATTCTCATACAAGAAAAGCATATCTCTCCCACACATAAAAATTGGCGAAGGTGAAATCGAAGAAACCAACTCATGCAAGTTTCTGGGCATCATAATAGATAAACATCTGACCTTTAAAGAGCACATCGCTAATATTAGTTCTAAATTATCGAAATCCATCGGAATCCTGAATAAAGTTAAAAATTACCTGCCTGAAACAGCTTTACGAATGCTCTACCGAACGCTCATTTCACCATACTTGCAGTACGGAATAGAAGCATGGCACGGAACTGATAAAAATAAAACCAATATAATTTTTACTGTGCAAAAAAGAGCAATCAGAGCGGTAAAGAATCTAGAATATAATGCTCACACAAATGATTCATTCAAAAATTTACAAATACTTAAACTTCCAGATCTCTATAAAATCTCCATTTGTAATTTCATTTACAAAACATTAAGAAATGATGGCGACAATAGCCTGAAACTATTATTAAGTGCGCAAACTGGTCATCACGACCATTTAACCCGAAATAGAAGTAAATTCATGCTTCCTTATTATTCAAAGGCCCGGTCGCAACACAGTATCCTCTTCGTTGGAACTAAAACTTGGAACTCAATACCTGCGGAGATCCGTGATAGTAATTCTTACAAGTTATTCAAAAGAAATCTCGAGACTCACTTCCTATCGGAATATTAGTCATGTAAGATCACCAAGTCAAATCTTGTCTCCAACATGACTGTTTCCAATAATGAAATTTGCCATGGGTAATATGTAATTCGCCTTCAGTCTGCTGTTAAATCTTTTATCGAACGTACTGTTAAATATAGTCCACATAACCTATATTGTAAAATGAAATATCTGATATCGATTGAATTATCTCACTGATCAGTCTAATGTGAAACTAGGTTAAGTGATTTAGGTTAAACATTAATGTACACCTTAGAATAATGTTGATGGTAGGATGCCCCAGAAGTCGCTGAACTTATTCGGGCCCACAGGTAGCTATATTCAAACTTGTCCATTGTACTAGACTTAAGAAACATTCTACCTCTGTATCTCCTGTGGTAAATAAATTGTTTAAATTGTTTAAATTGTTTAAATTGTTTAAATTGATATGAGAAACAAAGATCGTTGTGAGAATCAAACTACTCAAAGTTCATGAATTTCAACTTTGATATTTCGCTTAATTTTTCGATTCAAAAGATCATAATTAATAAGTGCATAAATAAATCTTAATAATCGATAATACATATTCATTTCGTTATCAATTAGTGTGAATTCTCATTTTCCCTTTCAGGAGAATGCATTAGAGTAGACTTGAAAACTAACTGCCTCTTTTTCTCCTTGTGACTTTTAACTAAAACGTATGAGCCATTGTTTTCAGAGCCTATCTGAGAGCAATATCAAGCAGTGACAGAACTTGGTTTCATTGCCGGACTTAAAAGACTACCCAATTTTAACAAATCATCGTTTTATCCCCTGCACGCTGGAATGCAGAGGCGTTGAACATCTCATTGAAAGCCTGTGTTGTACGGTATTCCAGTTACGGGGGCTTGGTATTGCACTCTATTCTTTCAAATGACTCATGTGTGTGCCACTCTGCCGAGGCAAAGCCGCTGAAGTAGAACTTTCCATGTTTCCTTATGTTGTAGCTATATAGGTATTATAGCCGACTTGGGCGCCTCACATTTTGAATTGCGAGGAACCTGGTTTTTACTTAGGGGAACTTCATTTTAAAATCCCTATCAAGAATTTAAGTTTCTGTCGAATAAAACTAATTTCCTTGCTGAGAATATTTAGATGGACGTTGGGAATTCAATTTTCTCTAAGCCAAGTAATATTTTGATTTACGAAGGTCGAATTTCATTTAGTTGGAATCGATTTCCAATGGAAAATTTTGAATTTGATTTTTCTCGACAAAATCCAGCTGAAAATGGCAGAAAATACACGTCATTTTCCACAAGGGAAATGATCCAACCTGATCAAATACCTTCCAGATTTCTTCTTTTTTCAATTAATATCATTTAAATACATTGGAAATTAAGTGCTACATTCCATATAATATCTACAGTGCGAGTTACATTTGACTTACTCCTCAGTTGAATTCAAACGATTAAACCTCGCCGTTTCAGAGGGAATTTGGCCTCATTTAATCTCAACGCGGATTTCAGGAAAAATAGCATCAATGAGAACCCAGGGCATATCGCCTCCGTCGCCGCTTTAATTCACTGTTCACGTTAATTCGAATGACACTTTCAAGTGCTTACACGGGGAATTAGCAGTTGGAGATCGAGCCTGAGTTGATACATGCAGAGATTCATGCAATTAGATGCATGCAATGCCTGTGAAATATCTTCGTCAGGGACACTGCTCAAAAAGTCACAATGCATAAATAGCTCCTTATTGACGTAGGCTCCGAGCTGCTTTAATCTGAGCTCGTGCTCGAGATCACTCATAGATTTTTAGCATTTGTATAAGCTGCCTTTGACTCCAGTTCACTGTTTAGGTGGGGTAACGGAAGGTTGTTGTTATTTAAGTTATCTCTTATATTTAAGACATCTGCAATGCCAAAATTGCGCGTATTGAGATTACAGCTTTAGAGCTGTATGCATTTAGGCAATGTCTTCTATATTTCACGGCCTGCTCACAAAAATTGTGACGTGTCAGTCATAGTCAGAGTCTTCGTGCCATTCGAGATGAGTCAAATGGGCAAACCAACTTACAGCGCAATTTATCGTTAGTTCCCCATAGAATAGGGCTGGACAGCGTTTCTAATATCTTACGAGATATGCAGTGATTCATTCACTTCCATTCGAATATTTTTAAACTAGAGCGAGTGATATGACCAACAGTGCGACTCATTGCTATGTCGCTAAGTCTAAGATCTAGCGCGACGATATGAAAGGCATTGGGTTTAACGGAATATCCAGGATCTCAGGTGTGGAATCGTAGTTATGAAGCCCCGTTATTGGGCATAACCATGGCACCAGTTTTAAAGGGATCAAATAACGGTTAATGAGTCACTTAGAATAATTTCCATGGAAACTTTTCAGATACCTCCTCAACCCCAATACCAAAATTGAAGAGCAAAAAGCCCGAGTATAGGGTAAGCACAAAAATTTTGAATTTTTAGAAAGCAGTTAAAAGCTACACCAAATATCAGCGAGTATCTGATATAGCTGCCATGCATATAAAGGAGGACTCGAATAAAAGTAGGACCGACACGTGGCTGTTATTTTCATTTCTCAGTTGCTTGATTGATCGAAAAACGTGCACTCATTGGCATCATCTATCTATACACCCAGGCTCTGTCCCTCCATACGGGAAGAGTGAGCATCTATAGGCGAGCACTCAGTGATCCGACCTCACATTATCAAACACCTTCGTTTCCAGGGTTTCTTCGTACCCTTCTGCACACCAAAGTAATAATATGTGTGCGCTTATCTTACTCGAGCTAAGCAAGTGAGCTTTTCCCAAAACTCAGGAGCTAATTTCATGAACCGAAATTAACAGATGATTAAAAAGGTAAACAAGAGCACCACATCAACTTGGTAAATAATCATTCTACGTTATCGTTCATGACAATGTCCCCAGGTTCTTAGTGCAGGCAGATGTAAGAGTTATAACAGTCGAGGTAGGTTTTATTATGGTCACGGTAAGAGTTATTTTGGTGGTGGGCATTTTGCAGATCTCAGCAAGCATAAATACACGTCAAGGTTTCAATGATGGTCGAAGTTATAATGCAGGTCAAGGTATTCACGAAAGTTAAAGTAATAATGTAGGTCCAGGTAATAACACTGGTAGGGGTAGATGTCATGCAGGTCTAACAGTCCATAGGTGAACGAATACCACGCGATATTTATTGTTTAACATAAATTCTGATATGAAAAAAAGCTTTCCTGGTACGCAGACGAGCGTTGATTCAAAATTTTGTTGGGTAATTTAATCTGTACCACGACATTAAGCAACATCACCATGTAGCAACTTTGAAATCAAAGTTACCAATTTTCCACTTGCATTTGTCGGATAAAGTTCAAAATAATTCACATCAGTCGCGCATCACGTTAAAATTGAATATATCATGGGTCAGTTCTGAGTTGAAAGTTAGTTTTCAAAAGTCGATTTGCTCACAACAATTTTAATGGCGTAGGGATCATAAGTGATGGCCACCATGCAAGAAGGCCTTATTTCGGAACCTGAGACTTTTCTATGGGGCTACTCAAACAATAAAGTGTATGCATTCATCACCCTCTCCCGATTTGAACAGCGCGCACAACCAAATAGAGTGAATAAACGAGATCTTGAGAAATGACTCTGATCACTCTCAACTCCCTCAAAATCGGTGAGGTAAGGCGCAGAAAACACTTCAAGAAGGATCTTAACCATGGTAAAAAATATATAATATCAGTTCTCAATCAACTCGATACCATGTCGTACATTGGCTTTTCAAAACATTATACATGACACCGTCGCAATTAGTGCTGGTTTCGAGCCGGTAATAATCGCAGACATCTGCGATCCTTGATGGAATTGTGAAAGGGAGCGGAATCGTGCAGCAACTCTACCTACTCCAACGGGACGAAACACCGAGCTCGCACAACGACTTTTAACTTGCAAGACTTATCTTTGAACCGCGGATTTTATGATTCAGCATTACTGGTATTGATATTGTGAATAAGTATCCTTAGGTAATTCATCATTTATCATCTGTAACATAATCAGCAGAATTTTTTAGCAGTTATGACCACATGAAAAATAATAGATGCGAATCGCTTTTTATAACCACTTTCAATTAACCTTTCCTGAGCTCATGGTTATTTTTGAACATCAACTTCACATAACCTAACTCAGCCTAACCAAGCCTATCTTTATCCATCTGAACTATCTCAACTTATCTTAAGCTATCCTTATTTCCCCTAACCTACCCTTGCCCAAGCCTGTGAAAAAAATTCAGGATTAAGCTATCATCATGAATGTATGACGACGTGAAACCTTAAAAAACTCGGTCGCAGGTATTATAGCTATCTGAAAATTGAACTCTTTATTGTGGGGAAAATTTTTGAAACAATGATGGAAAATGTTTGGTGCTACGCATACGCAGGGCGCAACTCTCTAACGAAGTATTTTCGACCGTATGGCGACCGAGAAAATGTGTCCATATCTATATGATCCCAAGCTTATGTTAAAATTTGTTCAACTAAGTACCTGTCACCCTGTATAGCGTTCAGTTATTATATCTATAAACTCCTTTTCCTCAGCAACGTAAAATATGTTCCGATTTAAAAATATTGGAATCTTAGTTTTTTCACGTATAATAACTGGAAGCTTAATACACACAGACTGGGATTTGTGGTCAGACAAACGAGCACTGCTTTCTTCTGTAGGTACATGCGCGCTAACATAGAGAGACAAAAGTGCAAGTTATCTCAATACCACTCGCGACGGTTTTAGAAAACATCTTTCTCGACACAATTTAATAAAGTTGAAACATTGCAATTCATTCCAAAGTTGTTAACATATTTGGGTTCTATGTTTGCTTCACCCTGCTTGCAAACATACAGGAACATAAATACTTAGTTCGTCGTAATTCGACATAAGCTCTCCAATGAAAAAACCTAGAACGTTAAAGCTAGCTAATGTGTTTTCAAGAGGATTTCGTCGCCCGCGATCTCATCTTAAAAGATAATTGGGCCACGGATCGTTTCCATTTCCGATAATAATAGCGCATTAGCATACTACGATCACATCTTCCAGGTTCAGTTAGCCTTTACTCACTGCAAAGCAAAATTATCCCGATAATTCCCTATTTTATTTCTTTATAGCAGCCATGGCCATATGGATGCTCTCCACAAATACGGCGCTGGCTGCGCTGCAAAAACCCCATTTGAGTTTTGCCACGTAATCGGCTTTTCAAATTGCCGTTGCGGTAAAAGGCTTCGGAATACTGGAACTTTAATCCCTGAAACGGGAGGATCCATCCTGGGTACACAGTACTGCTCTGGTATCATAGATACGCGATATCCCGGATACGGGATGTCTCCGCTGTCGGACTCCGACGACGCTACACCACCGTCTGCCAAATGGCTTGAAGACTCACAAAACTGCGCCCATACACATCAGGAATAATTTGAAGATAAAATTTCTCAACTTTAAAAGCCTGAAAAACGGTGATTTGAGTTTCAATGAAAAGGATCGTTTTTTATGAGTTTAAAGGGAACGAAAGTCTCTCGAAATTGTGTTTACTTCAAAGGATTTCA